>OU342528.1:5235071-10235071 GCA_910589475.2 Bembecia ichneumoniformis
TCTGTATATACATACATCCAAGTCATTGTGGACACGCGACCATTTAGCCTTACCGTTGTAAATGGCTTCTGGGTCGCCGGGGTCTTTTAATATTTGTTCAGTATTATGACTTAGAAATGAGATATATTGCCTACAATACCGAAGAGTATGGTTTATGGTAATATTTACTCACAACAACTTTTAAATTCAATTAAAAGTGTTAAAATTTAATTATTTTTAATTGAGTAATTTTAATTTACACCATGCGAGTTTTACGCAACAAAACTTTAACAAAATAATCAAAACATAACATTAACGGAAACGCGACAAGTTTTAGACAATTGATGAATACTGAAAAAATCGCCTTAGTGGAATTTTCAATATTAAGAATGGGGAAATTTGAACAAGAATATTTCTATTTTTTATTAATTATTAATACACTTTCCTTGTGAAGGCAAAAATATTAGTTCCTAAAAAAGAAGCAATGTGTTTTTTCTATTTTTTATCTTTTCATGTTATGATACTAGTAGAGCAATCTATCTTCTATTTCTATTTTCTGATTATAACTCCTATTGAATTAATATTGCTTACTGCGTGGCTAATTTATGAGAACGGCGAGGCTTTGCAAATCTCCAAAAAATTATGATATGCATTTTCTTGTGATTTTTTTTTCAAAATTAAATCTTCTTTAAATTCACACAAAAAAAAACGGGAAAAATTCAGACATTCCAAAAAAGATTCTTTCAATTAGGTATCTATGAATTACAATGTAAATACCTACATACATATAATCTACCTAAAACGAAGTATAATTATTTCTCATCGATAATAATTAACATCTCGTAGTTCACTCTTCCTTGATATCTATTTTAGAACTTTCTGATTTCTGTTCGTCCAGAACTGTGTTATCAATGCTCTTCAAAGACTTGTGTTATATTGTTCAATAAAATAGTCCACGATACTCTTTCAATAAAGCCGACATTACTCGTACTGTTATGTTCACACAAAAAAACAACACACCTTTTACTTTTGTGGGAGAAAAGGTGATAAGGACAACATTAAACAAGTGTCGTATCAGTATCAAAGTGAACTAAAGTGTGCAATAAAATCTGAAAATCTGAAAGCTGCAACTTGTGTGCAATAAAAAAAGAAGTGTTATTTCTTGCACGAAACGAAAGTATGTGCGTTTTACGGCACATTGAGCACGCGTGAAGATGCGCCGGCGCATGTCGCTCGATTAGTCATAAAGCATCATTAGTATTGACCATCATCAGATCAAATAGTCGTTGAATCGATATTAAAAATGTAAGTAGACGCTCACCATCGTCTCAGACGTAGGATGTCCATTGCTGTCTATTGTCTCCAAAAACGCTAGTAAGTAGAAGCTAACTGATCCGTAATTTCATTGTGCAGTGGCGTAATGAAAAACCGATTAATGTAATGTCTTGCAAGAACAGTCGTGTTAATTTTTCTAATCACAAGGCATAGACAAACAAATTCTGTTTATGGAAAATTTCAACAATAGAAAGGATCCATTTATAGCCGGTAGGCCAAATTGTTAACGGCCGGAGACATAGGAAACATCCTTTATAATAGGTAAGCTATACAATAATTATATTTATATTTATTTATTTATCTGAAGTATTTCCCTAAATACCTTCTAATTGTATTACCCGTCAAATGTATTTTGTGTCTTTGAAAAGTTATTTATGTCTTTGGAAGCTGCAGAGTGAATGTCATGTGTATTTGGAAACCTATGGTACCTATGACGTATTAATTTCCTATGGCGCGTTAATTTTTCAGCATAATAGTTCCCTAACAACTACCTATTAAACTTGATGTTAGGTGGGCACTGTCGCTTAGGTATATACATACATATCATTGATTCTTGAAGTCCGCTCCCAACTTTGATATGGTCAAAGATATAGGGAAATGAGCTCTGGTATCCCTCATTCACTTACCTGAACACAACAGCACTTGTACTCTTATTTCAAGATGAATTTCACTATTGTTACTTGCTGCCTTTTGTATGAGGCAGAAAGCCAATTTTTACGTCAACCGTCAGTATTTTCAATAGTGTGAATGAGTGTAAATAAAATTTTAATTGAAACAAGCTTTTTATATTAATATTAATATGTAGCTACATGTTATTTAAAATATTAATAAAAATATTTCTAATATAATATTTCCTGTCCAGTTTTCTGTTTTTTTTTTTTTATTTTAAGAATTCTTTTTCCTGATGAATAAGCAACCGAAAGAAGTTGGTTCTATCATGATCATTCTTGATATTTTTAAATAAAAAAAATTACTTCAAATATCTTCAAATCGGTTGGCTTCAAAAGGCATTACTTATATTAAAACTTCGTTAGAAATTTATTTAAAAAACGAGATATTTAACAATAAACTCAATAATAACATAGGGAGAAGCGTAAAATTTTAAAGTTGAGGCTTGGATAAATTATATTTATCAAAATGGTTTCGGAGCGAGGAACCAACCTTATCTCTGTATTGGGTCTTTTTCGTGCCGATGCGGGTTTTTAGGGTTATAAAGGAACAAAGAAATTAACAAAATAAAATAAATTTGCATGACGTGTCACAATTTAGATATTAGGTACTCAAGGTATAGTTTAGATCTTATAACTATAATAAAGTAAATATATTCGTATTTTAATCTGTAGTAGAATTATAAATGCTAAATTGACTCTGTTTTTTCTAATGACCTTTCACAGTCAAATCTTAACCAACTCTGATGAAATGTTGTAAAGAGATAGGTGAAATTCCTATAACCACTTTTGAACTGTTCGTGCAGGCAAAGCCTGAGCTAATGTTATTAGTACCAGAATAATAATTGTTTGTTTATATATAACCTACATATTTTAAATTTTAAAATCTGCCTTTGAGAACGTTTATAACTGAAAAAAGCCAAATTTAAAGTATTTATGGTATTTTGTAATGTTTGTAGCGTGTTTTGTTTTGATAACGCATCAAAATATTGATGCTCAATTTCGATAGTGTTAGGCCCCATTGAATTATATAGAATAGCAATTATATTCACTGGCGAGCTAACCAATTATAGATCTGCGAGCACGGTAATTTTATAGGGGCTGTCCATCTTGTGGGTGATCCGCCGCGAGAGCGCTCACCCTTCACTCTTCCTTGTATCACTAATCGTTCCAAAGAGCTCTCGTTACGGATGATATGTCCAAACATCAGAAGGATTCGCACTGGCACAATCGACGAAAGTTTTTGTTTGATACGAAGCTCTCTCAGGATGGAGAAGTTAGTGCGATGAGCAGTCTATTTTATCCTCAGGATGGGCCTCCGGCACCACATTTCAAAAAGTTTGTACCTAGTCCTCATTATTAACCATTTACTGTCAATGTAAGTCACAAATAAAAGTAGCTGAAAACATCACGGAACCTTAAAACCTTTCCACTTGATGCACGCTTTTTTTTTTCCTTTTCCTTGAATTAACGTCGGCGCAGATACGAGCTCACGAGTATGTGGGTCGCCGTCATCAATCAAATTTACGTGGTCAACGGCACAAGTTACGATACGCTGCCGCGTCCATCGTGTGAACCGCTCAACCACAAAATCAATGGTGAGCTATTGCGAATTAAAACATTTCTCGTGTTTACAACTAGGTGTATTTAATGCATCGTGTTTGCAAATACTCTCGCGAAACAGAGCGCGTCAAAGCAACTTCGAAGCGTCTTTTCTTTATTGAATCAACAAGTGAAGAAGATAATAAAGACTTTTGATAACAGAGTGTTTGAATATTGTTGAGCGAATGGTCGATTGTCATTCGACACGCGGATTGGATTTGTTTTTTACTTTCTTCTAAATCATTACTATTTCATACTAGCGACCCGCCCTCAGCTTCGCCCGGCGTGCAATTTTTATATATATTAACATTCCCAGTTTATCCCTCTTTCCATTAGTGAAAACCGAATTAAAATCGGTATACACATTCACGCGTGATGCCGTGACCAAGGGAAATGGGGATTCATTTTTATATATAGAGAAGATTAGCGAACCGAAATCATTACTATTTCATATTAGCGAACCGCCCCTGGCTTTGCACGGATGTCCAATTTTTCTCCTCATAAGCTAAGATGTTTACAATGATACGTCACTGCTCATAAGTCCATTTCTCGAACTTGAAAAAAATATATATTTCGTATATATATTTTTTTATATTTTTTTCATTTATTTTAATTATATTAAATTTATAGTAATTTCAACTTTATTTTTAAATAAATGATAAATTATTTATTAAAAATATGTATTATTATTATCTATACTAATATATTTAAGACAAAGAGAATTTTTTATTATTTTTTGTTTGGACGCGCTAATCTCTGTATTATACCTAATTGGTATCCATTTTACGTGAGCCCTTAATAGTTAATGTTAAAACATTTGCCACTTGTTATAGAAAACATAATTAAAAATGCAGTTAAAACTGTAATAAGAGCACAGTGACCCAGTAAGTTGTAGCAGCAGATGTTGCGAGAGATGCTAATTTTGTGTAATATGCCCGCGGGCTTTCCTGTGAGGTTACGATACGAAGTAACGCATGAGAGAGATGCACGCACTGTATCACTGAAGCGATTATAGCCTCCGGTTCGGTTAGGACGTGTTTATACAAGGGACAAATTCATGAAGTAGGGAATACTAACATGAAATCCTATAAAAGTCCAAAACAAAAGTTATTATTTTTTGTGAATCGAATGAATGTTCAAATAAAATAAATGCCGATCTTTGCATTTTTCGATTCGAATCTTGATACTAATAAAACTGTAATTTGAAATTTAAATTTAAATTTTTTTCGTAGAAAATAAGTTTGAAGCATAATGAGAAAACAGAGGCGACACGAATAAATAAAATAAAATTCGATATAGAAATAGGCTTTTGATATTTCTTTTTCTATTCATTTATTTGTCCAGGCTAAACTTGTAAAATGCTAAACCAATTTTAACAGGACCTTTATTGACAGATGCAGTTACCGTAGATGAAATTTCAAACCAACATTTTCTGACTCAAAGGACATGAATCAAAACCAGGCCATTGTTTTTTTTTTAACTTACACTTTGAAGAATTTGGTAATAGAAGTCTTTATTAATTTTAGTAATTTTCTGTGAATAATTCAAATTTTTTTAAATGGGGATAACATTTTAAAATTACGCACTGAACGTAAAGCACGTACTCAATACGTTGTTACAATCAGTGCGCAGTTCAAACAGATTTTTTTAATACTTTCAAACTTAAATATCTATGAAACCCCATTACCAAATTACACGACATTTTCCCAATATAAGCTATAATTTCTCATTACCTAATTGCACAAGTTTCTACTGATTTTTTCAAAAAATAAACTGATGGGCTGATCTCCATACAAAATTGATTGAACTGACTCCTTTCGGGTCTGGCCATGTATTATTTGTTATTCCAGTCTGATCAATATTTTTGACAATTAATCACGTTTGTTTGATCATATTCATTTAAGTTTATCGAAGTATCAAACACTTAATTAATTTTATTATTTTTAAAACGCGCTCTAACCGACATCTCACTGAGACGAATGCAACCTAGAAAGCGCAGGAGTCCGTTTTCCTTTATTGTTGTATTGTATAAACTAGTATCCTATTTGTTAATTAATATAATTAGATATTGACATCTTTTTTAGCACAAGAATAATTGGTAGTTGGCACAAGAATAATTATTCACAGCTATTATTTCTTGGGGAAAAAAGAACTAATTCGTCAAAACTTTAATATAATTTGTATCTTTAATAACTTATGAAACCTGCGATTTGCTTACAATTGACATAAAAATGCTAACTATAAAATAGGGATAACTTTGTGTTTTTTATTACAAATATTTTAGCGGCAGGATTGCGTTTCAGAGTTTGGAAGCTCATCTGGTGTCAGTAAATACTATCGTCAATTGCAACAGTGTTTAGATGCGTGGTTAATAAACCCCCGAGTCCATTCTCTTCGACATCTTATCCTCTCATCCAATCTATTCTATCCTCATTTTATACTTTTGCCTTATTAAAATTTATTTATTTCAGATAAATATCATGATATTATCATATCATATTTATAGAATATGCAGATAGTATCATAGTATATCATAGTATATAAGCAAATGTTAGTCATTGTTTATTTGTAATATACAATGTCGATTTGCTTATTTATCGTGATTAAAATTTCTAAATATAAGAGAGTTATATTTCTCAGCAACAGTTTTCAAGTAGCTGTTGGTGGTATCAAATAAAGCCCTCAATTCGTTCTTTACAAACACTTCATAGGCACTACAAAAACTATTAGCATCCTGAAACAGTAATTAAACTGGACTCGCAAGACGTTAATCAATTTCTTGGTTTAATTGGTCTGTTTAAATTCTCCCTTAATTTTCCTAATACCTGTTCGATGGTGCCACTGCTAGTGTTCTAGTGTCATACACGTCTACAGGTATTTCTAACATGTCTTTAGGCGAATTTTGGAAAGTAGTGTCAGGGCACACTGCGTTTCGCAGTCATTTGGGCAGCTTGTCTGGCGGCAGTAACCACCCCCTTACAGAAGACCACCGTGAAATAACAGAACGTGTGCTATTGTATTTCGGTGAGTGAGTAAGGGATGCCAGAGCCCATTTCCCTATCCCCTCCTAATCCCTTATCCTTAATCCTACTCTAGTCGGCAGCGCACTTGCAGCAGCTTTGGCGTTGCTTGTGTTATAGGCGACGGTAGCCACCTACCATCAAGTGGACCGTCAGCCTGTCTGCCGATCTTAACATAAAAAAAATAAAAAAAAAACCATCAGATGGTCTGACTGTCCGCTACCCATTAACATAAAAACATAGCTGACAAGTTAAGTCGAGAGAAAAATGTCGTTCTTTAAAAGCATTTAAGTCTTATAGGAATGCATGCTCCCTAAGAATCACGAGTGTTTCATAAATAGTCGTTGAAATGACTCAGCTTATGTGGCTTTAGGCGCTTTCCTTAATCGAGTCGTACTGTGAATTAAATTAAGCAAACAGTCATACGAGTATAGGTGTGGCTAAACGGTTAAGGCTTGTGTAAGCGACGTGCTCAAAATATAGTTTTCATTTTTATATTTTGTATCTTTTATATTCTATAGGGTAATTAGGAAATTTTAATGTTAGTTTTTAAGCAAAGTTATAATGTAGGTATGCGTGTGACGGAGTGACATTTCATTGGATAGTCGTCGTTTTGATCTATCCGCGCGCGCGCACACACACGTACATACCTACCGCTTACACTTAAAATTGTTATGTCCGTTTAATTAAACAGTTTTCGCGGTCCAAACATTGTGCTTTATTGTGGATCACCTACAACATCAACAGCTTGGTTGTAATTAAATTATGATAACTTGATATTTTGTGGATTAAAAAACAATAAAAAGTTGAAACTCATGTTGGCTCAAGCAAACGGTTTTTGTAGCTACGTCTGGGGTCGGCATTATAAGTGTTATGTAATTAAAAAAAGATTAAGCAACACATACCATACACCGTTTTTCCGACGGCTAGAGTTCTTTGCTCGCCACTCGATCATGGTTCGCTCACTGACATGAAAATCAATTGTCACCTGTGTTCGATCACTGTATCGTCACTGAACATAATCCCTATCTAACACCTTGCACCACACTTGAAAATGTTGTAGGTATCTGAAACAAAAGAGATCAAACTTTCAATTTAAATTTAGAATAGAACGCAATGACACAGACACTTATTTCAACCTCATTTACCTAGATTAATTGCGCTTATCATACCGGTTTCGGCTTTAACATTGTTCTTTAAACACGACAATCGACAACGATATTTTTGTTAGACGAGCCCGTTGGATGAGTTAACCACTCATCCAACGGGTGCTTGCCTTAACGCTCTGTGCTCTGTTCTATGTTTCCCGGGTTCGATTCCCGGCAGGGTCAACTTTGAAAAATTAACTTTTCAAATTTGGCTGTGGTCTAAAGATGGAAAGTAGTGGCAGGGCACACTGCATTTCGCAGTGATTTGGGTAGCCCGTCTGGCGGCAGTAACCACCCCCTTACAGGAGACCACCGTGAAATAACAGCACATGAGATTTTGTGTTTCGGTGAGTGAGTAAGGGATGCCAGAGCCCATTTCCCTATCCCCTCCTAATCCCTAATCCTTAATCCTAGGTACTGTAGTCGGTAGCGCACTTGCAGCAGCTTTGGCGTTGCTTATGTTATAGGCGACGGTAGCCACCTAGCATCAAGTGGACCGTCATCTGTCTGCCGATCTTAACATAAAATCACTACTTATTGGATAGTCTAAGACTGTTAAGTGTCTATGTCTGTGGCAGTAATACTATGAACGTTGTGAGAATTCCATGCAAAAACCATAAATACCTGTAAAATTAACACAGAAGAGGGTGTACATGTCTATAAATTCGAAAATCATCTTTATATTTTGTTAAGATGTCTTATGATATATTTATTGCTAAATTTAAGTACCACACTATATCATAGACTTATATATAATGAAACAGTTTTTAATTTGACCAGACCAGAAACGAAAACCAGATTATTATTATTAAAATGTTCAATATTTTTAGCGGCGATTATTTGATAAGAATCTATTCATGTTTACGTCTTGCTAAAACATTTTGTTTAGTAACCTCTATTGTGTTTAGGGCACATGTCTTATTTAAATCAAGTCTTATCTGATCATCCACTCAAGAAATTTGTTTTAGGTCAAAAGTTATCATCGTCAACATCTGATCTGAAACAACCACTTTTAGTTTGGTATAGTTTAGTTTGGTTATAGTTTTGAAAAAAAAAGGTCAATAAAATACATATAATGATTTTGTGTGTTTACGTTTATTACTCGTATGTAAATAGGAATCACAAATCACAAAACAATACTCAATTGGCATTTAAGAACACGTTTGTTTCCTTCATCATCATTGAGTTTTCTTTATTATAGTACTAGCTGTTGCACGCGACTTCTTCCGCGTCTCTTTATAAAATATTATTCGTGGAAAACAGCAATTTTGTATGGAGGGGGGTAAAGAGCGGAGATAGGGGGAGGGTGAGTAGCCTATGTTACTCGCTGATAATGTAGTTTTCTATAGGTGAAAAAATGTTTAAAATCCGTTCAGTGATTTTAGAGTTTATTCATTACAAACATACAAATCTTTTTTCTTTGTAATATTAAGTATAGTTTTAAGGCAGTAGTTTTTTTTGATAACAAATATGATAACAAAAGCAATTCAAACATCAAAAAATTTAAAAATTAACAGTTGCAGGGTAGCCGGTCGTTGTATGTTCACTGTCTGCTGTTATTTTCATTGACGACACGATGTTCAAAAAAATACTTAAGGTAAATTCAGATCTTTTCTTGAACTCGGTCTTAATTAAGTAACAACTTGTTTGTTACGAAAGTGAGTTTGTTTGTTACGTATTCACCCCTCAACCACTCAACTGATCTTCATGAAATTTTTCATATACTTACGTTGTAATGGATATACAAAAGTACCGAAAACGCTTTTTTCGGTGCCACTGAAAAAAGCGTTGCCTAACAACGGATAAACAAGATGTCATCAAATACAAAATGTATTTTCTCTTATATTTATTTTAGACTAGCTGAGCTCACAACTTCGTAAGCGCGGTATTTGGTATAGCGCGTAACTTATTTAAACAAATTGGTATGAATGTTAGGGGTATAAGCTTGCTACAATACATGAGTGAAAACCGCTTTCAAATCGGTTAAACCATTTCTGAGCACAGAAACGCACAGACAAACAGACCTCGGTTACATAAGTACAACATGTACAATTTTTTTTTTTTTTTTTGAGAAAATATTTAGGTAATGTACAAACACAGCTCGTTTACGATTTTATTATATGTATAGATAAATATTTCATAGATAAGGATAAATGTTATAACACATAAGAAAAAGTGGCGCGAACACAAGCTAGGAAATGGAAGTAAATTCAGGTGCAAACACGCTCTCAGTTGGGTGCCTAATTTAGGGTCCAATGTACTTTAAATGTGTGGGAAAATATTGCGGAGTCTGCAGGTCTCAAGAGGCCGGTTATGCAACAATGAGCCATTCAGGCGATTTTAAAAGTAGTCGCTTTAACATAAATGCCTTTTACATGTCAGGGCGCCCGTTTCGAGTGCCCTCCATCACAATTTAATGCCAGTTCAGACTGTTCTGTAAAGATCTCTCTATTGTACTTATATTTTAAAACTATTTTCATCATTAAATTTTTCATCACTTTTAATGATAATATTTATAAATAATAAATTTAATGCTATAAGAGAGACATATTTCTTTTGACAATTTAATTTTAAAAAAAATAATAGCTTAAAATGATTATTTAACATGGAAAAACTAACTATAAATAATATTTATTTTTAGTTAAGTTAACTTTTGTATATAGTTAATTTACATAGTTTATTCATACTAATTTTATTCATACTAATATTGGAAAAATGGCTTCAAATCGATTTAAACTGTTTTCATTTTTTTTTATTGTTAACACTAATGCATGTTTTCATAGCTACTAAAGAAAAAAAAACTTATAATAAAAAACAATAAAAGGTCGAGAAGTGTTTTTTTTTGTTTCTATTTTTACTATTTTCTATTTTGTTTCTATAAATACAACTTAAATACTTTTGGTGCAATGAAAAAATAAATTCGTGACAATATTTTTTAATAAAGAGATCTAAATTTCTAATCACATAGTAAAAATGAGACATTTCAATGTTAAGGATATGATTTAATTAACTTAATACGATAAATTGATATGGAAGCTAAAAATTTACCGAAAGCCGTAATATTATCAATAGAAAAAAATAACATTAAAAGAGACTAGTTATCAATTATTTCGTATATTAAAACTGATCATTATTTCGTTATATCAGATAACATAGAAAGAATTCTATTATTTATAATGTAGAAAGAATTAGAGTAAAATGTAATCATTATTTTTTTCATTATTATTCAAATGTACTCATTATTTCATAATTTTATTTATTGCTTATTAAATACGTCGCGATTTTTTCAAAATTAATAATTTAACATTATTTGTTATTTTTGCAGTCACTTTTTCCATTAATTTTGAATGCAATTCAAAGTTAAAACGAATCAAAAAACCAACTTATATTTACATTAGAAACGTTTTATAAAAGCTTTTGTACCAATGAATATTTTTTAACCAATCCTAAAACAGCCAATACAAAGAAATATTGACCTCATAATATTTAATTAAACAACGTATGGTTCCGTTTCGTTAAGTGAATAAATCTCTGTAAATAGTATTTATAAATACTGCAATCACAATTGCAAGCAATTAGTGGCAATAAACTTATAAGGTAAATTGGCTGAAGTCTTTCTGAGGCATGCGGATGTAAAATCCGTAGTATACATATTGGTTACATGTAGATAACTCCTATTGAGTTATTGGTTAACTCGCGCCTAATTAACTCCACCATCAGGTCAGTTCGACCGAATGGATCTCCTAAATTTACTGTAAATGTAATCTTATGTCATGTGCAATATTGTAAAGAGTCTTGAAAGCGCTATATATTTTGGTTTTAATGGTATAACTTTAATGGTTTTAAAAAAGAAAGAGCTAAAAATTGGTATGTGTCATACAAATGAATAAAACATCCTCAATAATGTTTAAAAAAAAATGTTTAAATTTAATTTAATTTTTCAACACACATACACAATGCAATTTGGCAGCTCTGTAATTAAAAAATATAAACAAATTTTTATAGAAGAAATTTATAAACTAACTTAATTTTATAAGACATGACAAATAGTCCCAGTGAATTTATTTAGTTTGCAACTTTTAAAATTTGGCTCTGGTCTGGATTGGGAAAGTAGTGGCAGGGCACACTGCGTTTTCGCAGTCATTTGGGCAGCCCGTCTGGCGGCAGTAACCACACTCTTACAGAACACCACCGTGAAATAACAGTACGTGTACTGTTGTGTTTCGGTGAGTGAGTAAGGGATGCCAGAGCCCATTTCCCTATCCACTCCTAATCCCTTATCCTTAATCCTACTGCAGCGGCAGCGCACTTGCAGAAGCTTTGGCGTTGCTTGTGTTATAAGCGACGGTAGCCACCTACCATCAAGTGGACCGTCAGGCTGTCTGCCGACCTTAACATAAAAAAAATTAAGAATGAAACAGGTCAATCAAATTTAGTTGAAATAAATTAGTTTATATGGAAACTAAATTACGTATGCAAATGTAAGGAGGATCTTCCACCCAAGCTCGTTAACCACAGCGGTTTGGAATTCTTCACATATCCTCGAATAGTTGCTATTTTCCCTTCTAAAAAAAAAACTTCTAAACCTTACATAACAGAAATCAATAACGTCACTGGCACTCCTCAGGAGAAGAATCCTTTAGGATACGAATCCTATCCCTATAATGAAGACAGATAAAAATGAAGTTATTTGGCAGCAGGTTCACCAGTGTGAACACGGTACATAAATTCATGCAACCATAGGATGGACGCTGCTTATAACGGTAAATATATATGTGACAGCTAGCTATTATTACTTGGTACACGATTTGTGGTGCTGTGACAAAGCAATAAATCCTAAAAGCCCCATGGTACAAAATATGGTTTCCATTTAATAGGTGCTATGGGTCTTCAGGAGTTGTTTTTTTTACAGTGATGTAACGGACTGTTTTTTGTTTTTTTTTTACAGCAGTTATACTGTGACACACGCAAATAACGTGTCGATAGAAAGTAGGATGAAGGGATACTTAATACAGGATGTTATGATTGGAGCATTAACTCTTAAGATACGTCACTCATGCACCAAATTCAATAGCGTACCCGGGAAAGTTTAATCAAAATTTGAGTCCCTCAGGGGCATAATTGATATAAGTTTATAGAAGATATATGTATATGAATATAGAAAAAGATATATGAAAGAAATTTTCGATTCCACCTGTAGAATTTTGAAAAAAAAAATTATAGCATTTTTTTCAAATTTGTTTTAGAAAAAAAAGAGTAGTAGAATTGTGTTTTAAATAAAAATGTTCATGTTACTTTTTTGCTAAAATTAAAATTAACAAAGTTACGGTGGTTAAAAAATATAAGGGTTGTCAGGTATCTACATTTTTTTAAACTGACAGTATCTCTATAATATTTTTATCTATAATGTAACTATAATATTCTCTTAAATATTTATCTGAAACGTCTTTTTCTAACTCTTACCGTTTTTGTGTAATTTGGAAAAACACTTATTTTTTATTTTTTTTCTACTCCATCCACAGGGGGGTACCCCATCTTCTAGAATCTTAACAAATATGCCCCTAAGGGGCTCAAATTTTGATTTGTTACTAAATTTTCCTGGACAACCAGCAACTATTTACTATACACATAACAACATTGAAGGTGGAAAAAAAGAACGACATTTGCAGCGTGTTACACAAAATAGGCACGTTGTCAGTGTCAACGCGTGACTGTTTACTGTTCACCCGGCTCGACCTATGAGTACACTCTCACACCTATGAGTACACTCACACTTTCCAAATAATTCAAGAAGGTGTTCGTTGCACTGTTACTTAAAATTGTTGCATTTTCCAATTTTATCACCGCAATTACAATCGACGTCTCAGTAAAACAAAAGGCCGATTATTAAATTTATTTTATTGGCTTTTACCGTTAAGATTAGTTTCGGTTTTTAATGTATTATTGTGGATTGATTCAATACCGTAGTTGCACAATAGTCTTTAATCTTTGTTTAATGATTTAGTAAGTTGCATAATATCATTCAATTGTTCATAACACTGCACCACAGTTTTATTTTCATAGAACAGTTACTACATCTCGTTCTGCGGCAGACGGGCCGAAAAGGGTAAAACTTACAAATACACTCGGTACCAGCAGTTGCAATATAAAATATCGAATCTCTAGGTTGTTTGTCCATTCCAACACGTTAAATTTTTTCATTATCTTATAAAAGCTTGGTCGACATCGCTAACGATCTTTAGGCTGGTAATTTATTTTAATTTAACGTGCAGGCTGACTGATGGTCCACTAGATGGTAGGTGGTTAATACTTGCAAGTGCTGCCGTTCTTTTTAGGATAAGGGATAAGAAGGACTTTGGGGAATTGGAAATATAAAAAGAGATTATAAAATTATAACTAGACATTATAAGAATAGACGAGAAATTTTTACTATGTACATAAAACTGCAATAACAGATTTTCAAGAAAGGACATCCGAACACGACTACTTCGACATTTAAAGTCAATTTTAATAGTATGTTTAAATTAAATTTAGTTAGCTATTCAAGTGCAACTTTGATGACGCAATCTACGCTGCAACTATAAAGTTTCCATTATGATACCATTATAAACACTTTTTCTTAGTAATCAATACAAAACTTAAAATTGGTTCGCCTAAACACACACCTAAACTAGTACGTAAATTAAATAAAAAATTAAAATTTTCTTATCTCATTCATAACTATCACTACTTTATTGGCAATTAGGTATCTTTATTGTCTAATCTTTGTTTAAATCTTTACAATAAACGAAATACGGTTCGCAAACCTACCTAATAAGAGATTACGAATACTTGCCTTGACCGGAAGCCGTGTCCAATCGAAGCCACGCCAAACGCAAAGTATACGGAGAACCGATTATCAGAATCCTCATCTTAGATCAAAGATATTCAGACGCTGGCTTCCTTGATATGGGATTCTAATATTTTAATAAGGCATAAAATCGATGTTCAGCATATTGTAGAGTTTACCATAAAGAGTTTGATGAGATTTTTATGGAGTAAACACAGAAACGAGTAGTAGGCGAAAAGCTTCTCGCCTACCTTATTATTGTGCCAATGAGAAAATAAATATATGAAAAAACCTAATAAAATAAACATTATTAAATAAAATTGTGTACTTATTATGCACAAATGATTTAAATTTGAGATAAGTTAGTTGAGATAAACTATAGGAAAAATTGAAAAATATACCTTTTTGATTGTAGCTCAAAAAAACATACAGGCAAACATGGCTGTACCTTGTGAGTTAGTTCGTAGACGTTTATATAAAAGCTGGGTTGTTAAGGATGCCAGAGCCCATTTCACTAACCCTAATTTCTTATCCTTAATCCTAAAAAGGCGACGGCAGCTACATACTATCTAGTAGACCGTCAGCCTGTCTGACGACTTTAACATGAAAAAATCTGGAATAGATATATCCTACGGCTACGGCCACAGCCAAGATGATGATGTGAACATTCACTGCAATCTGCTGCTACCAACTACTAAAACCTGTTGCTGCAATGATATTTTTTAATTTATCTGAGCAGTATGTTACTACCCAGAAGCATATATACTATATATAGGAGAGTAACCAACATTGAACCGGCGCTTAAATTGGACCACTGCGGTATTTCTACCAAAATGACATTTTCTTTTTCACTGGCAGCAGAAAAACAGGCGATCGCAGAGCCACTAACACTCCGTTATTTTGTATTGACGTTAATAGATACTTATTACTACTGTGACGGAAAAATTAAGATAAAATTAATTGATTAATGTGGTCCAATTTAAGTGCCGGTTCAATATTGGTTACTCTCCCTACTATACTATATGCTATATATAGCGTATATATAGCATATATAGCATTATACTACACATTTAAATAGGACTGTATAGTTGTGAAAGTACAAATGTTTTCTTTTGCTATATTCCCAATACTTCTGATATGGTCGTTCAGTCTACAATAACCAGTTTTGGTCTTAACGAATACATGTATATTTCTAAGTCAAAGTCCCATATAAAAATATTGGTTTTTAAATTTAATAATCATCTTAATTATATTGGAAATTAAATTTGGGCTCATAATCGATTCAAACAACTTCGTCACTTTCACTAACGCCACAAATATTCCAATATAAATAACAAGATGGAATTTTAATTTGTTTCAAATTACGATTTATTTTTCCAGGTGGCAATCGGCACACCTGATCTTACTTTTTTTTCGGAATTAGCTAATGACGATCATTAATCATCTCGTTTTTACAAAGTTGTCAAGGAAAAACGATTAACTCCACTTCAAAGCTGAAGGGATAATTTATAGTGTATTTTAATGGTGGACGTTTAATAATTTGCTAAAAACAATTCGGTCTATAATAGTCTCTAATGTATATAAATCGTTTAGTGTTGAACATTAGTTTTTGTAAAACCGAATCGTAGATAAATGTATGTAGGTTAATTAAATTGTTAGATGCGGGGTGAGTCAAACTGCCGTGTAAGGGCGAAACGAACTATTTATTATTACAAACCAAGATGACTTCCAATATCACTAAACTTGTTCGATGAAACCGTTCAACTTGTCAAAAGTCGTCAATGATTTCCTTAATGAGTCGCCGGTTCACTGTCGCAGGTTATAACTTCGCAAAAGGTTCGAAAGTTCGCTTTCAAATCGCTGTTATCGCACAAACTGACTCACACTTGGCCCGCCGCCCTTTGCGCCAAACGCCTCGATGTATTTCGAATTTACTAGAAAATCTAAATAACATCGTAAACAAGCCATTGAAATTCGGTAATGCTATTTCTGTTGAAATGTAAACTCTATGTTGTAAACATATGGACCAATTTCCTTTGACACTAATCGGAAAGGCGCGTGGCTACCATCGATAGGGTGGGACGTTCGAAACTTTCGGCCGGCGCGAACGCTTTTTCCAGAACGTTCCATAGTTAGTGGTAATAATATATAGGTAGATCATCAGGCAGACTGACGGTCCACTTGATGCCAGGGGGCTACCATCGTCTATTAACTATTAACCACGGAGCAGCTAACCCATAGAGACGAAATGTCATTCATTTAATTCGGAAACAATTTCATCCATCTCTGTGGCGAACGCTGCGCTCCGATTGGTCAATGGCAGAGTCTTGCATCACATTAGACTTTACCAAATATATTTATCGATTTCGATGTTTAATGCACACTTAATTATTGTAGAACTGACACTTAGCATTTAATTGTTGTAGAACAAAAATTAATTAGAAGAGTACAAATTAGTCATTTAAGAATTTGCTGTATCCAGAATCTGCCATTTAGCGAATGATCGTTTCAATTAATAAAATGACGCTTTTCGAGCTTGCTTGGTGAAAATTATATTCACCATAAGTGTAATAAAACACAATTTTCTTGCAAAAACTTCACTGTTATAGGACTTGATTTATTAAGATTGTAGCGTGCCATCATTATCATGAGAACACTTAGGGTTGCGATGTAAAAAGCAATAAGAAAAACGGCCAACTCCACTTAGCGGGAACTAATTAAGCTTAACGGTATTTTCATTGTGTGGTAGGCAATAAATCAATTTAAATAAAGATTAGTTCAATCATCTGTATTACGACCCATAACATTACATTGTTATGGGTCGTAATGTGGAGCTGTCGGTGATCCCGGTTCTATTCTTTGCGGGGTCAACTTTGGAAAAAAAATCCAATTTTCTCTGGTCTGCGTCTAGTAAGTAGTGGCCGGACAGAATATGCTTAGCAGTCTTAAATTGGGCAGCCCGTTTGACGGCAATAATCATTCCCTCACAAAAGACCATAGTGAAATAACACCATGTTTGCTGTTGTGTTTCTGTGAGTAAGCGATGCCAGAGCCCATTTCACTTTCCCATCCTAATCTCTTATCCTTAATCCTACTAACTACATGCAGTAGCTACCATCAAATGGACCGTCAGCCTGCCTGTTGACCGTCACATAAAAAAATGAGACATCGGTCTCTTAAGGACAATAGAAAATTTACACATTACGAGTGCAATAAGCGTTTGAAAATCGGTTCCCAGTGAAAGTTGAATTTACCACAAAACATTGACTTTTATCTAATATTTATAAACTTAAATAAATAGCATTATAATCTTTTACATTTATAATAGTGTGGATTTAGAAATACTAAGTATTTATGAAATTGGATCTCATTGGCAAGGCCACTAGTATACTATATGTACTATATTTAAGACGATAAATAACTTGTTGATTGATTAATGAGCTTCATTATTAAAATTTAATAATTAAAAAAAAAAACAACTGTGGGATTTTATTATTGTTTATAAATACGTATAATGCAAATGTTAATTAAAGTTAATTAGAAAATGGAGATTGTATTTATTAACATCCCTGGCATCCCTTATTCAGATACTGAAATAACAGCATAAGAGCTTCTGTAAGTTGTCTTATGTTCATTTTTAACTCAAAGCTGCTTATGCATAGATCGCACCTATAGTGATTATGACATAAAATGTAACATGAAAAATGTTGATAAATGTTTTGTAAAACTAAAAATACATAAATTAATTCGTTTGAATTTGTATTAAATTAGTCAATAAGGTTAATTCCCAACCAAAATATGATCTATTACTTTTTGCTGTAATAGTTATTAACAGTACATTGATTACAAGATTATAAGCTAGTAATTGCTAGGCCCGGCCATGGTTACGAATCAATTCGGGACCAGATGTATCATAAACACAGATTAATCTATGCCTTGGGGCCCCGCACAAATATTCATACGGTGTAGTGTGAAAGGGTTCCTTGGGAAAAGAACCGACTTATTGTTGGAACCTTATCACATTAAAGTATCAGTGAATAATGTGTGAGACGTATGTAATGATTCTCTATATTTGCTTTGTTTTTAAAAGTGACTATATTATAGTTTTTAAAGACTATCTAAAGAATTTGACACATGGCTACTGATATAAAATGCGTACCTACTATCGACTTTACAAATGGAACAAGAAACCTATTGCATTCTTTTCTTTTATTATAGAGACAAGCTGACGGTCTTGTTAGAAGTTGGCCTATATCACAACAATGCTCGATACTTATTTTTATCTAATGAAAATTAAACCTATAAAAATGTTAAACAGAATATTACTTTGAATTTTAATATTTCGTAGTCTGACAATAGCATAGACAACATTTTTAAAGAAAAGCTTCACATCTTGTTATATTATGAGAACAAAATGTTTTTAATGGGCTTGATTTTATCAATAGGACAAATAATATTCAAAGCTAAAGAGTTCTTTGTTTTTATTTATAACCGCTAATCTTTAGGACTAGCAGTCAGATTTGACAAATTATCTTTGAATTCAGAGGTTTTTGAAAATTCTCTTGAGGAAGATTAGGCTAACATCCTTAGCAGCCGAGCAAAAAGAAAAAAGTCAGAAAGAACGGTAAAAACCGAGAGAGAAGAGATGATCCGATTTCTTTTAAATCCAACGGCAGATGAAACCGCAGTACATAGCTTTGAATAAAATAGCTTTGAACAGAATATATTGTTCAAATAATTTTTTACTCAATATTTGACACATTTTCTCTTTTTGTATTGGCAAAGCTCACTGATTTCCGGGCCCATTATCTATGGGCAGCCAATACGTAAAACCAAAGTAAATTAACAGCACTTGTGCTTTTGTGGTTCAGTTACCGTGAACCACAATGACCCAGCCCATTCCAATAACCGCACCAAGTCTTCAACAGGTTCGGCAACGCAATTGCATCAGCGACTGTACCATCCATTCCTACCACGTCATCTTCTCTATACATAAAAATGAATCCCGGCATCACGCGTGAACGGATAGTCCGATTTTAATTCGGTTTTCACTAATGGAAAGAGGGATAAACGGGGAATGTTCATATAAATAAAAATTGCACCCCGGGCGAAGCCGGGGGTGGCTCGCTAGTTTTATTATAAAAAACCTTATTGTAATACTAGTCTTGAAATGAAATAAATCATATTACACTATTATTATAAAGTAAAGTCTACAAAATCTATGCATAATTACAGCTCTCGTAAAGAACCAAAGCTTAAAACAAGTGCTCTGAACTTGACCGGGTTTTCATTAATCTGCCGCTCCCGTGCGTAGGAGTATTACAGGTCAGGTTTACCGAATTTACCACAGATTTCGTAATGAAGTCAAGTCAATAATGGTACATAATTTCCAAAAATCTAATCGCTTTCTTATCGCTTCTTATCGATAGCTTAGTAGTTTAGCTTTAGGAGTATTTAATCGTTAACTAAGTTTTTGTATTTCTTTATAGATCAGTCAATAATTTAGTCAGGTTAAAATAAAGATATGTTTATAACGTTCATATTCAAACTGAACTCTGAATGCTAAAGTAACGAATAATATATTTAACATAAAAAATAATCAATTATTTCTTAATAACTATCCACACTTGCTACACAATCCAACTGTCAAAATGTGTGACAACTTTAGAGCGATGGAGACATTAGTTAAATAAATTGTCGATGCAATATAATGGAACACAATGTGATTATTAACTGCCTATTATGCGAGTCGCTATGCGTTCAATACAAATCCTATTACCATAATAATAAAGAATACATTCGCTTTGCATTAAGAGATTGATAACGACAATCGATGCGTCAATCAGAAATGTATACTAGTTCAGACGGTAGTCAACTTATTGGATCGTAGAGAGTTTCTCAAAGTGTTAAAGGTTAAGGATGAACAACACCAGGTAGGTACATATTATTTATATTATTAGCTATATATTATATTATATTTTACATATAGGTACATATTAATAGCTACCGGCGTTTATTTTCTGATTAATTTACAGATACTGGAATTTTGATCTAAGAACATTATTTTATAGAATTAAAATATGTCACTTATAGTGTCGTTATATCTACTGGTGACAGAATTTTTAGAATCGGTTAAGAAGTTTCAGAGATTGCCCTTTTTATAAAGGTTTCTAGGCAGGCTGCCATCGTCTAATAAACACAAGGAACATTATAAGGATTGCGAATGCGCTACCCCCTACCCATATAAGGGAATGAGCTCTGGCATCTGGCTCTGACACTTACTCGCTCACCGAAACACAACAGTACACGTGCTGCTATTTCACGGTGGTCATCTGTTTCAGAGATGATTACTGCTGCCAGAAGGCCGTCTAATATACAACTACGGACCACAAAACATACATTGACATGTAAACAAATACATTTTGAGTTTGATTTCAACAGTTTTAGCATTTATTAAGGACGTACTATTATAAATTATCCCCTAGGATATATGTACTTACTTATATGAATAGAACTTACTTATACTACCTAGAATATATAAACAGAAAATTTCAAATCCTTTAGTTTTTCTCGAAGAAAATCCCCGAAAATCTAACATTAACTATAGACCATCAGACATAATCGAATTTGGTCACTAGTTGGCTAGTAGTTATTATTCATCATAACAAAGAAAATATCATTCATAATTTATCCCTACAGAACTTTTTTCTATAATCGACAATAACCTAAGTTAAAAACCAGTAAAGCAGTTTGGGGACCCCTGGGACGTAGGTAATATTGTCATTTGCTATACAGTTAGGTGGTCCGAGGAAATAAATTATTCATGCGTGTCCTCAAAAAAATACTAAATGTTTGTCTTTTCTTGTAACTGTTGCTTTGTGTACATTAAAAGTTAATTTTTGGAATAACGAATCATTAATGACACGATCGTACCGAACAAGTTTTCTGCGTTTGTCACGAATTAATTTCACCCGTATCCGTTATCTGAGATTGACGATACATTATGTGCGTGAGAAATTCTATTGCAAAACTTATTATCTCACAAATGTGCACTTCCAATAATGCTTCGTTAATCTGGCTTATTAATTAATTATTAAATATTGTAATTCAAGCTTGTCACATATGACTCCAATATGAGGCGCGACCTCATAGAGGTAGTATTCGACAAGAGAAAACGTAAGCTATGCTATGAACCATTTTCACTAATATTTATTTTATTTATTTATTTAACTTAAGGAGGTATCTAAGATTATTTTATTACATATCAAAGGAATATTTGAAAATTTTTAATTCAATAATTTATTGTACTTAATATTAATGTAATTTAATCTGGGCCATCTTTTTATGCCTAAAACAATTTGATTTTATTTATTTGTATTAGATAAGGAATCTTATATAGAATCCGCAAAAATTATTTACAACAAGCGAAGCTAATTGAATGGTTGGAGAAAATCCAGTTACTAAAAGAACATTTTTACAGCACCTTGATATTTTTTTGGGTCATTAAAATCGCTATTGTATCGGATTCGTTGTTTTATGAAGAGAAACACGTCAAGAAACTTTATTTATGTTTCTTTGAAGCTTTTTTTGTAAAGGCACTAAATAAATATATTGATTTTATTGTTCGAGGAAGACATAAACGGCTCATAATTATGTTTTTTTATGATTAAATTCGAAATAGCAAAAAAAAATATTTTCTTGTAATTAAATAGCCAAAAATATGAGAAATCATTCAGAAGCCGTGGTTATTATAGGTATATAAAACTAATATACCTGCGAATATTTAGTTTTTCTCAGACTCAAACCAGTATGCAATATACAAGTTTCACCACTTGTATTATCGTCGAATAATTTAAATTCTTTCACTTTTACTTAATAACTGCATTAATTACTGATAAATTAAAGAGATAAGGGTATTGACTTTTGACAGTATTAACGTTCTCTCGAGCCAAATGAATTTTGCGAGAGAAAAGCACTAATACGACTTTGGTGCATATGGAAAAACTAGCTGAACCTGGCCACGCTTCGCTGCGGCCCATACGGCGGCGGCGTGCGCATGGGGCGCGCGGTACTGGACACTGCTTATATATAATACAAAAAGAATTTTTCAATTCGAACCAGTAGTTCCTGAGATTAGCGCGTTCAACCAAACAAACAAACAAACTCTTCAACTTTATAATATGGAAAAATGAGGATAGGCAATGAGTTTTCAATGCACTTATTTAGAAAATACAAAAGCTAATTGAAGATTTTCAAGAGAAATAAATGACATAAATTCGATTTATGCGAGTACTTATACTAAATTGTCGAATCAGCAATGCCAAAAACCGGACCGGTTACCGCCCAGTGGTTTTGCGCTTTATACTTATAAAGCACAAAACACGCTAAGCGGTCCGGGTGCGTGAAAGCAGGAAATAAATGTTTTTCGGGGCGTTTCACACAGAATACCGCTCTACCGCCGCGGGAAAGCGACGCGGTATTCCCCACAAATTGGCCCGCAAACCGCGCTGCTACCACCCGGCCCCGGAACGGGTCCCACTGTTTGTAATAGCGGTGAAACTTCACCGCGCCGCGCCGTCTCGCTACCGCTGGCGGTTTCTGTATGGTCTGATGCATAACTTGTATCTACATTACAAAAATTCCCGCCCGCGGAACGCTCCCAATACCGCTTCAGTGTGCGTTGTGCTTAATCTATTTTTTTTTACAAATTATATATCATATCTAGCTTTGGTCTCTCAGACAGACTTCCAAGCACACTGGCTGCTTTAACTCGTTGCTATAGCAAGGCTTATTTGCTATCCTAATACAAACAAGTTAATAATTCGCATTTCACAAGATCACAAGTTGATACTAAGTTTCAGTTTGAACTTTTATTATACGAAAAATATATTAGCATGTATTTGTTCTTCTGTATATGCAGTTATGAGGTGAATTTACTTATAGATAGATAATTATGAATTTTTTGTAGAATATTGAATGTTTCTAGTAATGTCACGTATGTGTGAAAGGGAGCATCAATTATCATGTACGAGTAAGTATGATAGAAAGTAACATGATGTTAATCTCATTACCATTTGAATATTATAAACTTACATTGCCTTTGAGTTTTTTCTATAAGAATGCTAAGTCAGAGAGAGACAGGCTCTCAGATAAAATATATTAGTTTACTATAGTTAATAATGATAATATTTATATATCCAACAGTTTTAGTATAAAAATGATAATATTACATCAATATTCACTTACAACAGTTCTATATACATTTTAAAATGTACAGTATCGTTCAGAAAACTCTCCACATGACTTAAAAATTTTATTTTGAATATTATTCATGTTCTGATCTCAAAAATTAATTGGAATGTAAAGTAGTATTTTGGATATATGTACAATTTTCGTTTTCTGGTAGAAAAAAGGCGATTATAAATAAGGTATAAACATACAAGTAGTTATCAGAGTATAAGTTTGAGGCCCGTATTAATCTTGCAGACGGCTGTCCATCACAGTGGAGAGAGCTTCATAAAGTCTCCTCTACTTGATAATGAGAGCGATGTTGCATTAATTTCTGAGGAAAATCGGAACAATTGTTTATAAGAGATCGCGCAGCCGTTATATTTTTAATTTCAAATGTCGCGCTCTGCTGCTAACGAGTCATGTGAATCTATTAGAGACGGCGAAAATTAAAGACGAGAAGCCCAAGATCATAGTATCTTGTATTTCTAACTATGGCAAATATCTAAAGTAAGTACAGATTACATAAAAAAAATAGCAGATAGTATAAAAGTTCTGTAAGATTGTGACACATTGTTTATTCTATGATCAGTTAAGCATCTAAATTACTTAAACTTAATTTTTATTAAGTTTTTTTATAGGGAAACAGAAATGATAAATTAATAAAAACTAATAAAAATTAATGTCACTTATGTGTGAAATTTAACCACAAAGTGATTTTTTTTAATAATTAAACTGATTTTTATTGAAGTGAAAACTTCTTTAAGCACGTAGGCCAGCGTGACCGTCACTTAATCATATACATATATACATAGATACGATACGATATACATTTTTTTTAAATTAAAGATGGGTTTGCTCTTGGTCGGCATTTAGCCATGTAGGAAAGATGAGGCCGACGATGGAGCGAGCTCACCCAGAAGGTATGAGTATGAGCTCCGAAACGAAGACGGCCGGCAGGGAGTTCCAATCCTTAGTAGAGCTAATTATGTGTGTTTATATACTTATATTAAAGTTTGTGAAGCTAAGAACTTTTCACTTCTGACGTACAGTCCTACGACTGACAGTTTTTTTTTTCTTTTACAAAGGTGTGCCAATATGAGAAATATGAAACAAATGAAAGGATATGTACTATAATATATGCAATGTTTTTGGAGTTTATTCCTTAAGAATCAAATTATATGAGGAATAAAATTAATACAAGCGTTACGTTATATGTCACATTTGTGCGACAGCTGACCAATGTATTGATGTTCTCAAATTCTATTCTCTGGGCTTTTAAAAGCAAAAACGTCGAAATCTTGTATGAAAAAGTGTATATAGTCCGCGTTGAGGTACGAAACGATAGCGCGCTATAACATGCCGGCGCGCTATAACATGACATCTGTCGTCGAATAAATTAACTATTTGAACATTTTGAACTTATAAAACGTATATGACATCTGTGTACACTGAACGTAACTAACATAAATTTTGTTGGAACACTTGACACCTGAATATACAGAATGTAACTAAATAATATAAAGTAATTAGGTATCCAGTTACCTAATGACACGAGGAAAATTTTTATACATTTAATTTTATTCGTTTAAAGGAGTAAACTCTAATGGTGCATCGGAGCTGACACACACACACACACACACACTTTTTATGGGGCACCGAGCCCTTAGCCCAAAAGGAGTCCTAGAATAGTACACTGCATAATAGATAATACGACTGTAAACAGAATTTTACACTTTGAGAAACATTGTATTACGTTTAGATTATTGTATAGTATTTCTTTGAAAGAAGTAATGCTAGCAGGATTCTATATAAGGTTTGTCGCCACTTCTATAAGTTCTCAGCTTACAGAATCTTACGGTACATTTGTTAACGCGCGCACCTTGCGTGTATCATACAAGTGCGCCCACCGCCACCGCCGCGCACCAAATCTATTATTATGTGGTACAACCGCACTGAACACATTTCGTGTAATTTGGGCAAGATTGTCCTATTTTATTTTCATCATTAAATTCACTTGTCGTTATTACTTAAGTTGGGATTTCTTCTTGTTTCTTTTGTTAGTAGCTAATATGTGAATTTCTGGCGTCTTTTTATAAAAAATTATACACCTATTTTCAATTGTGAATCCACTTTTTTGACCATTTTTTCCTTGGTCAATAAGATGGAATACACCTTTTCAAGTTTTTCTCTCTTTTTTTTAATATATAGGTAATTAGGAATTATAATTGAACCAACAACTTATCTATACATATAAAAAAGTCGTAACGAGCTGTCTGTACGTTAAATATTTTTCAATAAAAACAATTTGTTCCCGTTGTACTTAAATGTTACCGAGGTCAAAAAAATAGTTTTTAGAATTTTTGTCTGTTTGTCTTTGCGTTTGTGCACGCTAATCTCAGAAACGGCATAGTCGATTTGAATGCGATTTTCAATTAAGTATTGTAGTAGTAAGCTTCCCGTAACATTTATTTTTCGCTTAATTCCCATCGGTTTACAAACAAAAAAGTTTCGCGCTATACCGTAAACCACGCGTACGAAGTTGCAAATTCAGCTAGATATTAATATAAGATTGACTGAATAGATAATTTGCTAAAAAATATATAATTCAGCTATAAAGTTTCAAATATTTCCCGTATTTTTTTTTAATTTTTTTAAGAAATGTTGATATTAAGAACGTCTATACTCTGAATTAGTTTTTACCAATGGTAAAAACCAAATTTAACAATTCAAACTGATATTACTAAAACATTTAAAATGAAATTAAAAATCCTGTTGATTTTTAATTTCATTTTAAATTAACTAGCAAGAAAATCTTGAAATCCATTTGGAAAAACAAATCGTGAAAGAGTAGGGTTAATCCTTATCCCCCCCCCCCCCCCCTAGGTGTGCTGGGACCTTGTCGCGGTGGGGGGGCTTAACCCTCGCCAATCCGGACGGTTGCAGGGGTCGGTGGGGTCACCGGCCTTCGCTTGGCTGACCGGATCGTCGCTGGGGAACTAAGAAAGCACACCCGTGAGGGCTCCGAGCGAACTCCGAACATCGGAGCTCGTGGCGGAGCGTTTGCTGGGAGGCTCCAACAGTCAGTTGGAGCTTCGCCGGTCACCGCTCGCTGGGCCGAGGATCCGTACTCGGCTCATGTGGGTGTGGGCCGGTGAGAGACGGCACCCCCGGTCCTTGTTCGTCGGACCGAGGTATGGGTCTCGGTTTTGCGCATGAGGACCGGCGCGGGTCGCAGCGGGCGGATTCTCTCGGATGGCTCTGTCGCTCAGTGGTAGTCGGGCAACGCACGCGAAGACGGAGCTTTACGGCAGGGAAGGACCGTCTGGCAGAGTACCGCAATCGTGGCCTTGTGGGGGGTGGTGAAGACCCGGTTAGGGCCACCGGCCTAGTAACCGCCCTTCGCAGTCGTCCGGAAGAGTGAACACCCGGCCTAGTAACTCTTCCGCGACGACAACACGAGGTGGAGTCCGTCTCTCGGGCTGCCGCGATTGCTGTGGAAATGTCAGATGGAAACCCCCTTTGGGCCGCCCACCCTTAATGCCGTAGAGATGAGCGGCCACATGAGCAGGGGTTATCCGAGAGTTTCAGGTGGAAGCGGCCTCCGACTCTGTGGTAGGTTGTGCCGCAGAGAAGAGGTAATGGGGTGCTTCAGAGGTGAAGCCCCTCGCTGACTGCCCGCTGCGAGAGGTGAGAATGGGCGGCTCGTGCCGCTTCGCCCGGGGGCGGTGGACATGGGGTTGTCCGCCGTCATCACAACACCGGGCAACGATGGAAGACGTGCTGTGTGTTTCCGGCACGTCTCTCCACGGCGCGGAGATCAAACTCCGCGCCTAATCGAGGTGGAGCCCGCAAGTGCGCGGGCCTCGTCTGGCGGGGGAGGCAGATGCATGTTTTCCACGATCCCTTACCCCCCCGCCCATAGACGGCGCGAGGAAGCACCGTGGGTTTTTAGTGGGTAGAAGTCCCACATACCCCACCGATGTCCCCATGGTCGGTGGGGATCTGGCTCGCAGATTTTCCCACGCAAAAAAAAAAAAAAAAAGAAGGGTTAATCCTTATCCCAATGTTTTTTTTATGTTAAGGTCGGCAGACAGGCTGACGGTCCAATAAGATTAATGAATTTATTATATAATGAAACGGTCGTTACACTAAGGTATTCGATTGAAATGACGCAGATTAAGATTTTTAGGTAAATCGTGATATGAATCCCCGTTAACAACGTGTCTCGAGCCGATGTTATCGTCGAGTAATCGCCGAGGATACGCCACGGCCACAACTGAGGCTGCCCATCGAAGCGTATTCCGCAAAGTGGAGAGAGCGAGCCGTATACATTAATAAATTAATAATGATTTTATGGAATTCCGCTAGTTCAACTTATAAGCCGGCCATTTTAATTTAACATGCGAGTGAGAGTTTTTGTGTTAACTGTAATTCTCAACATTGCGCCATTTTATGTGGATTTAGTAACGAAATTATGAGCGCGACAGCTCCGTAAATAAAAACTTTCAAAATAAATTTAAGCATGCGCACACACATATACACAAATAATGTTGCCATTTAAAACTTAAATTGGTATTTTAATGCTATATTTAAAATGTGGATTTCTGTGTTGTTGTTGTCGGTAATTGTATTTCGCCTTCATTTTAGGTTCAGATTTCTAATAGCACTTTTATTATTTACGGAGGACACACTGCAATCCGTAGTCACAATTAGGCAGAAAACCACAGTGAAATATCAGCCCTTGTGCTGTTGTTTAAGGGATACCAGGGTCCATTTCTCCATTCCTATCCCTCCTATCTCTTATCCTATCTAGGTCAACAGCCCTCGTGTGCAAGCGACAATAACCACCTACCATCGAATAGACCGTCAATCTTCCTGCCGATCTTTTAATTTAAAAAGGTACCTAGACCTATGTATTTTTATTTAAGTCTAAAAAACATATACAGGTTACAGAGCTACGCAACTATTGATTCACGCTTATTTCGAGTCTATGGGATTAATTTACAAAAAAAAAACCCCAAACAATCAGAAATCATATTTATATTTAAAATTTTCTTATCACATCCTCATATTCTAATTATATCATTAGCAATTACCACAACCATTAAGATTTCATTTTTTTTTTATTATAAATGACTTAAACTCAAAAGCAGACTTATTAGGATAACGAATAAGAAACAATCACGCACTAAAACAAACAGCACACGAGCTGTTATTTCACGGGGGTTTTCTGTAAATTTGGTTACTGCCGCCAGACGTGTTGCCTAGTTTATTCAAATACAAATTACTTCACTTCAAACATAGTCCACAGTAAGTATTATAATGACTTGTATGCCTTCTTCAGTAATTTATATTGGCGATTTTTATTTATGTAATTTGATGGAGTTGCGCCAAATGTTACAGCATAGACTGCCAAACGCCTTCTGGATTCAGGAATGCAATGTGCCGTGCTACTATCAAAACTTAAATGAGATATTTTTAGAAGATTAGACTTAAATATATAGCGAAAATTAATACATTATTGGCTTTATCTGATAAATTACAGTAAAATAGGTACCTCATAGTTGCTCTTTTCAATTATTAATCTCTTAATATATAAAAATGAATCCCCCCCATTTCCCTTGGTCACGACATTACGCGTGAACGGGTAGACCGATTTTAATTCGGTTTTCACTAATGGAAAGAGGGATAAACAGGGAATTTTCATATATATAAAAATTGCATCCCGGGCGAAGCCGGGGGCGAAACGCTAGTTTGCAATACTCTCATTACTTTAAAGGAAATGCAACATAATGAATTTCAAACAGTACTATCACTCAAAAAATCATGTGTAATTAAATATTTTAACTAAGCCTTTTTTATAAATTTTTAAAAATTAAGTATTCAAACGCCACATTGCAATTTGGCAATTTTGTACTGACTTTTAAAGGTTTTAAGTACCTAGGTTTATTATTACTTCTTGTGGGAAAATCAATAAAATCACCGTTCCTCCGTAACCATTCCATTCCAAAATAAACATTTAGAATATTTAAGTATATATTGCATGTTTTAATATTCCCTGCTCTCTAATGAACGACAGTGGATAAGTTAGTTTTTTAAAAGAAAGAAGACAATTGACAGTCTATGTTACTCTGTTGCATACAAAACAACGCGAGGGGTATGTATAGTAAAGGATTATGGCAAGTAGTTGATGGTGACAAAGAAATCAGCTCATAAATCACTTACGCATCGAAAAACAACTGCAGATGTTCTAATCTTTCTCTCTTAATATATAAAAATGAATCCCTATTTCTCTTGGCCACGGCATCGCGCGAGAACGGATAGACCGATTTTAATTCGGTTTTCACTAATGGAAAGAGGGATAACCGGGGAAAGTTCATATATATAAAAATTGCACCACGAGTGAAGCCGGGGGCGGGCCGCTAGGATAATGAAAGCTATGAAACGCAGATAGGAGATAGGAATTACTAATAAGTAAGACTTCTAATAAATACTACTAGGGTCACTACTACTATAAGCGAATAAAGGTCCAAATTTATTTTAAAATACTGTGGAACACTTAGGATAAATTATGTTACGTAATTACATTTCGAGCGTCCATTAGATGAACGTTTAGGCATTAGATGTTCACGCCCACGCTTATAGAAAGTGGTTCAATTTAAGAAATTAAGCGATTTTGATTAAAAACTTCTATTATTTTAGACTATTGGCTATAAAAATCATTAGAAAAAAAAACCTTACATAAAATCAAACATTAAACATGTCTATCCCTTAGGAGATTTTATAATTTTCACTTGTTTGTTTTGATTCGGCTACTTTGCGATCACTTCGGCCGTCACTAAAATTACTCTCCAACATAATATACTATCGAGTTATTAACAGATCTTAGAAGCAATAAACATCTCTGCTAAACTCTGGTCTGATGTCTGATGTCATCTCTGTTAAACAGTTACCCATGGTCATTGTATTGTATGATAAGGAAGGTTTGTTAATATAATTCGCAGAAATATAATTTGCATCCGTGCGAAGCCAGGAGCGAGTCACTAGCGTACTATATACAAATGACTTTTAAAATAGGACGCACAATAAAAATTACGTTCACAAACTTAATATGGAAAATAGATTTTAAATGGCAAGGTAATTTGATGAGATAAATAGTAGGGATAATATGAACAGATCTAAGGATAGAGAATAAGATATAGGATATCTTGTAATATATTATATTATATAAGTAAAAATAGAAAGAATACACACCCCTATTGAAGGACAAACAGAAGGTTATTTAAGGTTTTTAAATTAACTTTGGGATATTTTAATTCATTTTATACCACACGACCATTGCATTCCGCGATGTGCCACAACTAACCACGCTAAACCCAACAACGTTCATAAATTTTGCTTATCTAAATGAATTATTGTAACCACTGAGTTTCTTTTCAAATAAATTACACGGGATTAAATTATGACGCGTACCTAATGCGATACTCAAAACGTGTGATGTTAGGAACGACAATGATAATGAGATGTCGTTATAATGAGAAATGTTTTAACGATTGATCAAATTTATAAAATTTTCTCATTGACTTTTATGCTATTAAACTAAATGAATAGATAAATCTGTCACGATAACAAAACAGCATTAAATTGTTTTAAAAATACATATATTTCATTGTTATATGTTCAGTTTTTAATGACTGATAATTTTAGAAATTCTATAAAGTCTCGAGCAATTTGTAAAGTGAAAACAATAGAACGCATAATAATCTCCTTACATATTATATTAATAAAAAATACATAAAAATCCGTATATAATACTGCATTAACAATTCAATAATAGTTTAGATCTAAAACATATTTCCTTAAGTTAATGTTTAATGAAGATGTTATAAGAAATAGACAAAACAATTGCTTTGAAAAAAATATATATATTATACTTAAACATTTGAAAAACCAATTGTATTAATTAGAATTTTCGTTAAAATAATAGAAACTCCACAAAAAAAGTTAGAAACACAAAAAGAATTTGACTTTTATTGAAAATTCTCTCTAAATGAAGTCATTTAGACTGTACCTATTAATAAGTTAATGTCAGTTTAAAAAATTGTATAAATTAGATTATTATTTTTTGTGTATTGTTTTAATGGTAAAAACAAAAAACACAATTTCTAGGCCTGTTAAATTGTTTCCGCCGCCAGCGAGTTCTAATGTAAATGTCATTTGCCCAAGTGAAGCCCTTAATAAGTTCATGAACTAATTATTTGTAAATATCTGTGCCCATAACTTCCTACGTTCTGTAGTTCGTTTTTTTGAAAATCCCACAGGAACCTAACATTTTTCTAGTTTAAAAATATCCTATATTTTAATCTAGGTAATAAACTATATGTGTACCACATTTCATCCAAATCCGTTCAGCTGTTTTTGCGATATTGAGCACAAACATCGAAACATACAAACTTTCACGTTTATAATATTGTTGGAATTGTTATATCAAACTAGCGTAGCGACCCGCTCCTTGACTCGCAAGGACGCAATTGAGTGGTTTAAAAGAAGTTGGCGAAGAAAAAAAGCGAACATCACCTTTAAAATATTAATAGATATAGTATAGAATATTACCCATATCTCAAAACAATGGTTTTACTATTTGTTATTGCAATAAAACAACTAATAAAAAGTTTTAGGCATGTCATTGCTTTATGCTTTATACTACAACGTTGCTGACTTATACACGTAATAACCATGGAACAAAATTCCTGGTAATAAATCTCCTCAACATTGCAAACTTAACAAGCTATTAATTAGTGTTATAAGTTTCACTTGAATGTCCTCCCACTCTAGTGTAAACTGCTTATACGATATTTAGTAACGTAAAGTTACTATTAATCATAATTACTAAATGAGGTATCAGATTGGTCTGTTCGTAAGTCACAGGACCGATGGCGTATCTCAATTTATTTATCAAATCTTCAAATTTCCTTAAGATAACATTATATTTGTTGAGTTCGCAATGAAACCAAGCCCTGAATGTCATAGACGAAGGTTTGATCTGTGGCCAAGCTGCAGAGTTTAGAGCATATAATTATAGTCTGTAACACAGAAGTTGTCATTACTGATTTAACAGTTGGAAATAATTATTACAGAAGTATTTAAAATCAATTAAAATAAATTTAATAAATTTAATTAAATTTAATAAAAACAATCGGAGTATAGCTCTCAAAATTTCCTGCTCCCCGGCAATATTAACTATTAATTAATTTTAAGAACCCATTCGAGATGTTATGCTTTTTATGATCTTTTTTCCTATATTTAAGTCATTACCATCATCATTTTCTCAGCCGTACGACTGCTGGACAAAAGCCTTCCCCCTATTTTTTCAAAAGACCGATCAGAAGCAGCCTGAATCCACCGTCGACCCGCGGCCCTTATCAGGTCTGTCCACCTTGTGGGTGACATCCTACGCTGCATTTACCGGTCCGCAGCCTCCACTTGTAATTCCGGCCCCAGCGACCGTCGGCTCTCCGTACTATGTGTCCTGTCCACTGCCACTTCAACTTGCTAATCCGCCGGGTCATGTCATCTATGGATCTTCTCATTCCTGATCTCGCAGAGTAACTGTAACCCCGAGCATAGCTCTCTCCATAACTCGTTGAGCGACTTGACCTTTCTTACGAGGTCCATAATTAGAGACAACGTTTCAGCACCATATGTCATCACTGGCAACACAAATTGGTCGAAAACTTTTGTTTGAAGACACTGAAGAATTTTAAGCGAACGCTGCCTATCTGAGCCTATACGACGATTGACCTCCTTCTGGAAGTTGGCTTCAAGAGTTGAATTTCCAACTGCTACTAGAGTGGGCACAACATGTGTCATGTGTCACAACACCCTCGATAGACGCCTGAGGAATTTCGGACGAGAAGATGTCTCGGAGCTTATCTAATGCTGCCTCTCCAAGCTGGATTCGACGATTGACCTCCTAATTGGCTCTACCTAATTGGACTGTTTGCCCGATAATTAATTATTTGTAATCGTAATTAATAATTAACTGAGATTCGCATAGTGTGGGCTTTAAGGTGAATATGGACAAGACGAAAGTTATGTCTAATGTCCATGTTATACCTCAGTAACAGTTGTTGTCGAGTACATCTACTTGGAACAAACAGTTCAAAGACCCGTCCAATTCTAAATAATAATTAAATTTCTCTTTCCAGAAAATTATCCAGAAATTTTTATAATTTTAATGATTTCTAACCAAACCTTCCTCAGACCGATCATATCTGTGGGATTTTATATTTTATTTTAAAAAGCAATAACTTCTCAATTGGAAATTTGATCAGTCAACAACAAACGTTCGAGTAAATTTACGATTGAAGAGAGCCATTTAAAAAGTGCTTTTACAACGAACGCAACAAATACGCGAGATAAAACTACAAATTTTTAACACGTCGTAAAATTTTATACGCTCGGTTGAGCCGACGAAAATTTTTATTGTTTATGGAAAATGCTTGAATATTTGAATACAGTACATTATTTTAAAGATTTATACTAATTATTTTAAAGGAAGAGAACGATAAAATATTGAATTTTATAATTTGTTTATTAAAAGCAGCTGCCTGCTTTTAATAACTTAAGTATCTAAAGTACACATCCCTAATAGACACTTAAAAAAAGTCTTGAAAAATAGCTAAGTACACATAAGTCTTGTGCTTACTTATATGATCATATCTTGGAAGATGGATAGCATTACAGTATGTATGTACTCTTTAGGAGTGCGGGGAATGTGAATTAATCATCGTCATCATATCATCACTGTCGTCATTATCAGCGCACAAGCGTACTGCGCCGGCGGCCCTGGCGTAGAACGAGAAGAGCGGTCGCTCTAGGCTCCAGGTGACATGGGACATCAAAAAACCAAAAAAAAAGACGCGGGGTAGTGTTGCCAGATCTGAATTTTTCCTAAGGTGATGCTTAAAAATGCGTATATTTCCTTAGATTTATTTGAAGTAAAAGCATGGATCGAAGGGTAGGTACTGAAAGACAATCTCGCTTTACCCTGATCAAGGGCTAGGACCGGCGCTTTTTTAATGATTGGTCTCCTTTTAATGAGCGCCATCATGCTTGGTTTTCTGCCTTCCGCATCCATTCCCTGCCAGCCGCTAAAGGACTCATCTACACTAAAGTCCATGTACTACACTACTATTCCCAATTTGGCTGACTTATTCTTTAGTCTATGTCGACTAAAGATGTTCATTTTCCTACAGATGTTCATAATAATATATCAAATTATACAATGTACTTTAGAAAAATGCCGAACATTGCCCTCTATTATACATATAACACTTAGAGTGACTTGCAATTTATGAACGATACACTTCGTCAGTATCTTAACACTTTATGCCAAAATTGGCATTAAGCACTGGTCACAGACCTTCGTCTTGAGGCATTAATTTATTTTATTTTATTTTATTTATTTTATTCAGGTTACATACAGCCATTATGTAAAATTAAATTATATCTTAATATTAAAAAATGAATCCCTATTTCCTTTGGTCACGGCATCACGCGTGAATAGACCGATTTTAATTCGGTTTTGACTAATGGAAAGAGGGATAAACGGGGAATGTTCATATATATAAAAATTGCACCATAGGCGAAGCCGGGGACGGGCCGCTAGTATTATAATAAACTACAAATAGGCCTAAAGAACCATATTTTCATTAAAGAGATAACTAAACTAAGATAAGAAAAAAATAGAATGTTATGTAGTGATAAATATAAAAAAATAATTAAATAACTATTTTTTAAAAAGTAATTCGCCAACTTTCTTTTTGAATGATGTTAAATTAATTGAGAATATGTCAATATCAATTTAGAACCTTATTATAGTGATATTTGGAACTATGTAGGAAGGAATTCTTAGCATGATTAATTCGACAGTAGGGAATGTAAAATGTGTCTCTTGATCTTGTCCCGAGTTTTGGAATCAATGTGATTATTTATTATTTTATATAGGAAGTTTGCGTCAAAATAAGGCCGCCTTTCCTTTAAGGAATACTGATTGTGTCTCAAAGCGCTTGTTTTATAATCGGTGAATATATTTTCTGTTTTATAATTTAACGATTTTAAGAACTTATTATGTATTTTTTCAATCCTAGCTATATGCACCTCATATTGCGGATTCCATATTACACTTCCAAATTCCAAAATACTGCGTACAAATGCGAAGTTTAATACTTTTAAAGTATTTGTCTGTTTAAAGGGTTTTCCTTTAATAATATATGTCTTGTGGAACATAATTGATTGTCACTATTTATAATTTAATACGTATTAATGCATGTGGATACAAAACCCATGCGTGCGTCGTAAACTAATAGGAGAATGTAATTTTATGAGTCATTAAATTCCGTCGATGACAAAAAGACATAAATCAAATAGATTAAAAGTAAATCAATTTTAAGTAATAAGAATCGCTAAACGTAATTAACTACTTCTATAATATTGCTTCCTGTTTCTTGCCAGTGACGCGAACAGTAGGTACAGAAGTCAAGAATTTGTTAGCTCTCTGAATAGTAGAGTACCTATCTAATTTTAAATAGCTAAGAATGTAGAGAAAATGTGTTAGTTTTATTTTGTTTCTTTTTTTTTGTTTAGCAAACGCTGTAGTATAATTAATTTAGTATTTGCATCTCAAACTACATGCCCGAGTGAAAGAAAGAACCATTATAATTCCTCATTTTGAAGATCACATATCTTGCAAAATTTATGTATTTTGATTTTTTTTATCAAAAGATATGAAATTCGCCATTCGCAATTCTAATCTGCTTATTAATGAAAAAAAAATTAAGCAGAATTTCCACTTCACGCGAATTAACTGCTCTGCTTTTACAAACACGAGAAATAAAATAAAAGGGCTTCACTGAGGCAAATGACATTTACAATAGAACTAGCTGGCGGCGGAGACAATTCAACAGGCCTAGAAATGGTGTTTTTTTGTTTTTACCATTAGAACAATAAACAAAAAAAATTTATTAATAGAATTTTTTAAACTGACATTAACTTATTAATAGGTACAGGATTTATATGGGGCAATAAGCCGTTTTCGAGAGAATTTTCAATAAAAGTCAAATTCTTCTTGTGTTCTAACTTTTTTTGTGGAGTTTCTATTACTTTAACAAAAATTCTAATTAATACAATTGGTTCTTCACATGTTTAAGTATAATATATATATATATATTTTCAAAGCAATTGCCTTGTCTATTTGTTGTAACATCTTCATTAAGCAATGGATATTTTTATATTTAGCGTCTTAAGGATATTTACCTTAAGACGTTTGAATGGTGTGTAGGAATGATCACATCAAGTACAATTTCTGACATCGCCCGACCGTAAAAAAAATTGCTCTGAGTGTACTGGACATCGCCCGACCGTAGTATGTTTTCTTTAGCATCAGCACAGAGACACTAAAGCTTAAATTAAGCCGCACAATTGATGCGATTATAATTACTGTATTTCTTAATTATTAAACGAAAGAGTGTGCAAGATTTTTTGACGAAACCTAAGCTTACATCGGTACTGAAATATATACTTAGAACAAAAAAGCTGGAAATAGTAGGAAAGTCGTAAATATATAAATTAATAAAGATAATTAGTAAAACGTTTTAACACCTTACCAAGAAGTTAATAGAGTTTTAATACTGGTAATTTAGAACTTAGTACAGTTATTATATAGAGGGTTATAAAAGATACAGCCTAAGTAGAGACGCATCATTCTGAATTGTTAAAACTTTACTTAGCATATTAAAAGACAACATATTATGCATATGTTTATAGTTTAATATACGCAGATATAATAATAATGTGAGTAGTATTGTAATTGTTTTACGTTTTACAAAAGGCTTGTATTTGTATGTATTTATATATAATATTTGATGGTGTATGACTTATTTATGTATTTTGCTTAATTTTTTTTTACTTTTTTTCATTTTTTTCCTTATTTTCCTTTTATACAGATGTAAAATCCTTAATTGGCTGTTAGACATGCTTTATTTTTGTTTGTTAATTGTATATTGAGAGCTGTGGATTTTGAGTGAATGTATAAATAAATAAATAAATAAATAATAATAACTTTATTTCAGACTTGACTGTGTCCATAGCTTTTTAAAATTATATTACTATACATTGTATATTGGAAAGAAAATTAAAAATGATGCCACCTACCATTTTCTATTGAGGGTGATATGTGACATCACCCAATGTTTTATTTATTAGACAGTCCATCTTTCCAGCAAATACCTTCAACAGCGTGTCGGGGCTGTCTATACTCTAGTTATCAGGGATGCTATTTTCATTCGCAATATAGCGTAAAAATCTGCAACTCTTGCATTTTCAAAAATGCTCGATGCACTACAGTAGCGCGGCAGCCCCAGAAACACTCTGAAGGCGTTGTTGTATTGGACGCGCAGGACATATTAAACGATTTTTGAGTGTAGTTAACCTGGACTGGAAATATGTCTTCAATAATGTTATTTTCGCTTCATGAGAACATAAAAATAAAAGCATAAACATTAGAAAAATATAAAACCCATAATAAATTATATTTCAGGTTCAAAAAATTTGACTTAACTGACCTAAATGAATAAAAAGGAAAAGGGAAGGAAATTAATAAAAATAAATAAGTAAAGAGAAATTGAATAGAATTTAATAGATTCATAAATACTTAAATGGATTATTGTAAGCATTTTATGTAATAAAGAATAATCTTAATAAAGCAATTTGCTAAACCAATACGAAACACCTATGTTAGGTAAATTAAAATTGAACTAAAGTATGTATAAAAAAAATTGTACACATTCATCAAAAACGCTCTAGCGTTGAAGTCTTTTGTATGCAGCTTTTAGCGTGTCATGTTCGTAACTTATCTTATCTTTTATCTTATGTAAATGATATCTTTTTGTTTTGTTTTTAACTTGCAACAGCTTTAATTGTTTTGTAAGTGCCTTAATGTAATTGCGTTGAGTTTATTTGTTCCATTATCGATGTACTTGTCCCAATAAGAATCTTTCAATAACTCGAGACGTCAACATGTATTCTCCTATACTCAAGCAATATATTGTGGAGTTTTGTCGTATTGAACTGAAGACAGTACCGTCTCACTGACACACTTTTATAATGTGAACAGCGAAGTTAAGATTTTCAACGTTGCCAGTTAAATATTTATCATTTAGAATCTACATTTAAAGTACGAATTAATATAAAATCTTAACTTTTTACTCAGTGTTCTCGTATAACAGCGAAACTTAAATACAAAGTAAATGCTTCTTACCAAAAACTATTCGTAGAGCGATATCCCTTCACAAGTCCACACAGCACAATTTTTAAATAAATTGTATTCGAAATTAGAGCATGAAAATAAGGTTGCGCCACGCACGTGTCGATAGGGTGTCGATGATACCGCGACGTGTAGTCGAAGCGAGAGCCGCGAGAGACTGGCGCGCCGCCGCGTCTGGCTTGCACCTGCCGCCCGGCCCCCGCGTCTAGTGACAGGTGGAAAGCGGTATCGATATCGATAATCGGCAAGAAAGCCTATATTAAATTAGTCATTGAAAAAACTTTTAACAAAATACATCCCTATAACATCACTCAATAATGTTATAGACCTTTATTTACCTATATTTCTAGGCCCCACCGAAAGTGCATTATTCTGTCTGTTAAATATGGAAATATTTTCTACAACGAGTATATGGACAATTTCTGCAGGCTTAATAACAACTGTGCTAAATAAGACTAACTTAACTTTTAACTGTTAGTTAAAATGTCAGAATTGTCGTTCGTTGTACCAGCATTAATTTAAGGCAAATTTAATTTCTATCAGGAATACATCGAAGAACGATGCTTAAGCAGTACCTACTTGGTCTATTATTTGTTTTAATAAATAAAAAAGAAAATGGTACAAGAAGTGATTTAGGAGAATTATCATCGTTTGAGCAATAGGAGTGACCCATACGCTATAATGTCCGTTCCTGTCTGATACGTCAACGCACACCATTGCCATTTTGGAATAATTTCAGTCCTTGGTTACCGAAGGTATGTATTGTAATGTCAAGACACACTACGTTTCGCAAACTGGGCAGTCGGTTTGAAGGTGAGCTGTTGTGTTTCGGTGAATAAGTAAGAAATACCGGAGCCCATTCCTTTATCACTTCTTTTTTCTTGTTCTTTATCTTATCAAGGTCGGCATCGCACTTGTAAGCTGTACGTGCTCAGTCCGCAAAGAAACAAAGAAAACGATATTTAGTTTAAGTTACTGTGGTGAATTGACTGGATGCGAAGGGCAGAGGACCATTTGTAGTGACAAGGTTTGAGAGGCCTATATCCAACACCGAAAAGACATAGACTGATGATGAAACTTATAATTATTTTTGAAAATTTATCTCTGGACAGATACACAGAAGTGGTCAAGTTTATATTCAAACTGCAGATACTGTAGTGATCAACGTGTTTTATGAAATACCGACCGCCTCGTCTTTTTTTTTTTCAGTTTTATCGTTCGAATTTATACGGAGTAATATTTAATTTCATTTTTCCCTTGGATTTGCGTTAGGTCTATAGGCGACGACCGATTTAAAGTATCGTCTGCTTATTCATGCTCAACCACAAAAAAATTAGGTAATTTAATAAAATCAAATCAAATAAAAGAAAAATTTAAAATACAATGTCAAAAGACATCTTTACCTACTTAAATACATTAAGTACCAAATCTTTAGTTTGCGATCACATAACAACAATAAAATCGATAACAAATGATCTAACCACTCACCTCACTTCACACTAGGTACACCGTACACCAACTGATCAAATTAATTACCACCTCATCTCGAAACCGTAGCCACGTTCATCATGAAAAAAATCGTGTGTCTCTTTCTAGCTAGAAAAAAACCTTAGCAAATAAGCATCCATCTCTTTCTTTCGTACACAAAAAATGCTTGGAATCTTCTGCAGCAGCGCGTGCCTAATGTAAAACGGGATGGTTTCGCCTGTGGCTTGTGAATGAACATTCGGCTCAGTTTATACGACTATGTATTTCATAAAAGTCCCGTCAACACTAGAAGCCAACGTTGATTAACTTAACAATGAGGTCGCTTTATTACGCTGTTGTGTTTTCATCGTACGATATAATGTTATCGTAATCTGTCAAAGCTATCATCAGTCATAATGAAGTTGTGTTACCTATAATCTATATTGTGATCATAACAAATAGCCTATAATCTACATGTATAATGCGTTATATATCCTTTTTTTTCATAATTTTAGAAAATTTATATTACATAATTCATAAATACTGTTATAGCTATACAAAAGTTGGATTTATTATATGGCTATATTGTTCACAAACTTAAACGAGAAAAGTTTGTGTACATAATTTTCAGAAAAAAAAATTGCAATTAAAAATAAGACTCAATGCTATGGCCGTAGCAATGGACTCAGCATACAATTTTGATTTCTTTTTCTCTCTCTTAGCTAATTAAACTAATAATAAGAGGTAAGCATATCAATATAATTAACCATCCTTTATGGTGAAAGCTGATATTTATGGGAGTTGTTGGGTAAATATGTTTTTAAAGTAGGTATATAATGTAGCTGTCACCACTTTCTTTAGACAAAGATTTGGAAATTTTATTTTTCTTTTTATTTATAAATATTTAAATTAGTAAACATTTCCCCACTCAAAAAATTGCTTGGCTCGAAAACGAGGGGACTGGTTTTAAGGGTACTGCTGACCTGAACGTATGAAAAAAAACAGAGGTATTTATAATTATTAGTTTGAAATAAGGTCGTATTAGAAATTGTAAAATCAATACTATTTTTAAAATAAAATCGCTGTCCGCCACTGTCTGTTTTTCCGCTAAATTCTTTCACCAATGGATAAACGCAATGGATGTTGATACGGTTTTCAGTAACGGAAAGAGTGATAAACGAGAAAGTTTGTGTGCAAAATTTGCAGAAAACATTTGCATCCGTGCGAAGCCGATGGCGGGTCGTTAGTAGATATACGTATATTTTATAATATACAATATATTTAGATATTATAAAATAAAAACATTCAGTTTTTCCGCTAAATTCTTCTAAAAGAGTCAATATGCCTGGCCATTAATGGAAATGCCTGGCTAAACCAACTGTGCTCTTGTTCCCGAATGAATAAGAAAAAGTTATGTATTTTCTATGTATGTACAAAAATGAATTTATTGTTTCTCAAAAAATTCTCCGTTAGCATAACTTTTATGCCACTCTTCCATGGTTCCATGTTTTTCATACTCCTCATCAGCTTCTTCTGGTTATGAAATTCGTTGGCCGCGTCATTGGTTCTTAATTTTTGAGAACAAAAAAAATTGCAAGTCTGCCAGCCAGGTCGGGATTGTATGCAGGATGGCTCATAACTACTAAGTTTTTCACTTTCAAAAATTTGTTTGCCTATCTGGTCGTGTGAGAACTGGCATTTGCATGGTGCAATATGATACGGTGTTTACGGTTATTTTTACGGAGTTCGTCAATAACTTCCGGCAAACAAGTGGTCGTGCACTAAACATTATTCACGGTAGGTACGACGATTCTCCAAAGCAACAGTAGCCATGTGTCCAGTTTTATTAAAAAAAGAAGCAATCATCTGCTTAGCTTAGAGGCACTTTGCACGCGCTCTACTTTGGTTGGTTTCGGCTCATCTTGAAAGACCCATACGTTCGATGGCTGCTTTGGTTTGGGATCGTATCAATAAATCCATGTTTCGTCCCACACGAAATTTGACGCCCCTTCGTTGAATCAGCATGGCATTGCAGTTTGCACCAAGTGACGCGGTCCCTTTTTTGAGCCTCAGTCAAATTGTGTGGGATCCACCGAGAAAACAGCTTCCTCTCACCCAAATGTTTGTGTAGGTTGATTTTATTTGAGTTATGCATATATGCCTAAGGATGCCCAAATCTCTAGGTAGGTCACGTGCTTGTCTGTTTCGATCAAACGGTACCTACACAGCATCGATGTTTTTGTTGTTCACAACGGTGGGCGGGCGACCATCACGACATTCTTCACTGAGATTGACACGACCGCGTTTAAATTCTGCAAACCAGAACTTGCAGGTGTTTCATCGCCAAAAGCAGTTTGAAGGCGAGCGAAGCTCTGCTCAGCTGTAAAATTACACTTAAAATCGTAGAAAATCATACTACGAAAATTTTCACGAGTAAAATCTATATCTAGTGATGTAAACACGCCATTTTTAAAATGACAGTACAATTTAAAAACAAGTGACCGTCAGGTGAAAGAAATTGTATTCTACAGCCAAAGTGTTCCATTTTCAATGTTGTAAATACCTTTTAAATATTGTTTATTTTAGTGGCCAGCCGGAACTATTATATTTTATATAATATGTGCTACTAAACAGTACAATCTGTGTCTAATTTTTTTATAGTCTATGGTCCTAAGTCATAAACATCAACATCTCAGACGTAAGACGTCCACTGCTGGACAAAAGCCTCCCCACTAATTCTCCAAAAGGACCGATCAGAAGCAGACTGGATCCACCGTCGACCCGCAGCCCTTACCAGGTCGTCAGTCCATCTTGTGGGTGGACGTTCCACGCTGCGCTGTGGCTTCCACTCGAGAACCTTCTGGTCCCAGCGGCGATCGGCTATCCATACCTACTATGTGTCCTGCCCACTGCCACTTCAATTTACTAATCTTATAGTTAGTAAGCTTCTTATGAAGTTCTTTCTTTTAGACTTTCTCATGAGGCCCATAGTTAAAGACCACATTTAGTGCCATATGTCATCACTGGCAACACACATTGGTCGAAAACATTTGTTTTAAGACACTCAGGAAAATATCTCGAAAGCTGCCCATCCGAGCTGGATTGACCTCTTTCTCAAAGTTGGCTCTACCTAATTGGACTGTTTATCCCAAGCAGATATACTCGTCAACAACTTCGATAATTGAATTTCCAACTGTTATTGGGGTGAGCACATGATGGACATTCGACATAACTTTCGTCTTGTCCATATTCATCTTAAGGCCCGCCCTTTGGGAAACTCGATTGAGGCCATCGAGCATCGTGTTGAGTTCTCTCCATTTCAACTTAAATAACATAAATATTTCATGATTTTAAACCATGAAATTGCTTAATTTCGAGTCCAATTCCCTTGCCATCTTTAGAACTATACAATAGTTTTTCTAATTAATTATAAGATGTAATTTATTAGCAGTATCTATAAGTACGTAGGTACATATATTATAAAATAAAGTCGCAGTCCGCTTCGGTGTGTTTCTACCCTAAATTCTTTTAAACCACCCAAAGGATTTTGATACTATTTTAATTAGTGGAAAAATTGATATACATTAGGAAGGTTTTGTATAATAATTTGGAGAAAAAATTGTCAACCATGCGAAGCCGGGGGCGGATGGATAGTAATAAATAATGAACTTATGTTTTTTACATCTATACAAATATTATAAGGAGATAAAATTTGCATGTAGGATGTAATCTTCGAAACCACTCATCGGATTTAAAAAAATATTTCACTAATAGAACAGAATTTCAGGATGGACATAGGCTATATTCTACGCGGGCACCAGCTATCTAAAAATAAAGATTCCACGCCTGGCAAATGTATAACAGCAATAAAGACGTCAGGCGTTATATTGCTTTACATGATTTCGTCAAACGTTAGGTATATATTTTATTTTTTAACGCGGACGAAGTTGCGGCCACCAGCTATGTACCTAGTTCTAAAGGGTTTTTCAATAGGGACGCGCGAACTTTGACAGCGTGTAGCGGCCATCTTGGTACAACGATAGCTGTAAAATTTGGCGCTATACATATTTAGTCGTGAGTCGTGACATTTCGCCGTGGAACGCCACACGCTTCAACGCCTAGAAATTGTTAAAATTTACTATCAAAATCAGTGCTCTGTTCGCGAAACGTTCCGTGCGTTGCATCCAATTTATGGCATTCATGGCCGTCCTGCAGAGTCCACAATCCGTCGTTTAATGAATAGATTTGAGATAACAGGGTTGATAGCAGGGCCTTTACGTGAAAGAAACGCAAAATCGTTGGAGAATATTGTTGCCGTTCGGGACAGATGTGCGAGAAAACCGCAGACAGTCCATTCCGCGACAAAAACTTGGCGGATTTTACCTCGAAACTTGCGTTTTCATCCATACAAAGTACAATTAACTCAAGAGCTAAAACCCAACCACATCAGCGCCGTGTATTCGCTGATTGGGCTTTAGAGCATTTGGCGACTGACCCTGCTTTCCGAAAAAAACAGTGATGAGGCTCATTTCTGGTTGAGTGGCTTTGTTGACAAACAAAATTGCCGGATTTGGAAACGACGAAAACCCACGGGAGATTCATCAGGTGCCTCTACACTCTGAAAAATTCACTATTTGGTGTGGATTTTGGTCCGGCGGTATCATCGGCCCTTATTTCTTCGAAGATGCACAAGAGCCGCGCTTACTGTCAATGGCAACCGATATCGGATGATGATAACAATTTTTTGTGGCCTATAAACATGTGGTTCCAATAGGACGGCGCCACTTGCCATACTGCACGGGAAACATTAAATTTATTGGATGAGAAGTTCGAGGGTTTCGTCATCTCGCGTGGTGGCGACATCAACTGGCCACCGAAGTCGTGTGACTTAACACCGCTCTGTGGGGGTTACGTAAAATCTCATGTCTATGCAGACAAACCGCAGTCAATTTCAGCCCTTAAAGCTAACATAACTCGCGTTATTCGTGAAATTGAGCCCCATATATGCGAAGATGTCATCCAAAATTGGTCCATCAAGATTCACCACCTACAGCGCAGTCGCGGCGGCCATTTGGCTGAAATAATTGTCCGTCATCAAATGTCCTTTAAAATAAAATAAAAATTGGAGCAGGTTGTTTTATTCCATTTCAAGTTCGAGCGCTCTTAATGAAAAACCTTTATTAAACAAAAAAAGGATAGATTCATACATGCAGAAACATTCATACACACACACACTTTACAAAGCCCCATAAAGAATTGTTATTGTTTGCCCTTTATTTGTGAGTTAATTTGAGACTTAAATATTATGTTGGAATCGTTTGTTCCCCTCATAGGACAGTCTTAGCGGTGTGTAGGATAGCAAAATGTACAGTTACAGAAAAGTTTTCGAAATAAATTAAGCTTGTGAAGACAAGCCAACGGTCCATTTGATGGTAGGTGGCTACCGTCGCCTATGTTCACGAACGATCCCAGGTACAGGGGGTACAGATGCGTTTCCAATCCTGCAGGAATATGTTTACAATATGTTTGCAGGAATATGGCTTCAAGGAGCCGATGTTGTGGTTTAGGCGAACACCTCGAAAGGGATAACATTTCTGGCCGTGCAAGTAATAGCAGTACCTTATTCACATAAGCTGATAAACGTCGCATCTGTAGCGCGCAGTATTTATTTATTTTCAAGGAAAACTTACAGTGACATATATTATACAACATTTACTTAACAACTAATTTGACAAATTAATTAAACACCATTTACAAGTTTCCGCGTGTTGAATCTATATATAAAATTAATAAAACCGTTTCTAACCAAGTTAAGTAAAAAAAGAAAAATTAATAGTAAGTAAACAAATAAAGCAAAAAAAGGAAAAGAAAAAGTATGCAAGGAAGAAGTCTACAGTGAACCATCAAACCAAGATTTCGAAAGTAATTGTCTCATTTTATAAATCTTTGAATTATATAAATCAAGCTCTGGAAATTCAACTAACCTATTACCAAATTTGACATCTGTATTGTAGTAAAAATTCTGTGTAGGTATCAATTGGAACATTTTTTAATATGAAAAGTCGTCAGAAAGGCTGAAGGCCAATATGGTGGTTAGCAGTACAAAGCTAGTGTAGTGTCGATACTAGCAGGATAAAGTTAAAAAAGAATACAGAGGTAGGTCAGGTAGATGATCTCCAGCATTCCTTACTCACCTAAACCCAACAGCACACGTGCTTTTATTTCACAGTGGTCTTCTGAACACCCGAATGCCTAACTTATGGCTGCGCAGCGTAGTGTGCCATGCCAGTACATAAGTTATTGGTTATTTTCTTTAGTAGCAACATGAGTAACAATCTCTAAGTCACTTTGACCCATCTCATCTGTACCACTACTGTCATTAAAACTTTATTTGGCATCAATACTTGGTAGACAGGTGTAACGGGATTATTAATGTGATTAAATTAACAATAGCTTTTCTTTACGCAAAATAAGTTATCAAATTTTTTTAAGCTTTCAATAAACAAAGAATGACATTTATATAAGTATTTATTTTAGAGTTTTATAAAAAATTTAATTAAAAATACAAACTTAAATCACATATTTGTTTAAATTCGGAATTAATTTCTTAGTTTCCTTAGTTTTTTATGAATTTTCAGTTTCTTTAAACCTGAAACAAACAAATAAAATGTATGATAAATTAGTATCAGAAATTACATACCTATTCACCTATTAAATGTCAAATTAGATTTAAACATTATATCTAATATTGTATTTTTATATTATAATTTTTTTTACAGTATAAAAATAAAATATTATAAATAAATGATTGTGACTGGTCATGATAACAATTATGCAATGCTAAAGTTGGGAATAGTTATAAAAATGTTACCAAATAAGTGATATTGATACATTCCCTAAATTAGTAAAGGGAAAGAAACTTTATATGAAATCTTGTTATATTTTGCTCATCCGACGAGCTCATCGATATGTAATAACTCTATGTAATAACAGTAACAGTAAACACTTACTTGCAGGATATGCAGGTGTAGAAAACAGTTTGCCCTTCATCAGCCGATCGCAACTGCAATGTTGCATATGACATTTTATCGTGACCACATCTAGGACATCGCCTTTCAACCACTGGACCCTCCGGACTATCTTCTTTTTGTTTTTTATCATCTGTCACGTTTGACACTGTATTGAAGTTTATGGTATATTGCAATTTGATATTTGCGAATCCTAAAAGATAATCCTGAATAAAGCACATTGAAATTACGTAAACAGTATCACCAAAGACAGAAAATACTATCTATCATTAACAATAATAACTGTGGCATTTAAAGTCTCTCAGAAACCTCCTCTTTTAGGGACTGTTTGTGGCCATGGACATTTTGCCGGGGAAGAACTTTTATTGAAACAAGACCAATCCTAACAATTTTATAATTTTCATATTTTATTATTGGAGTAATAATTTCTAAAATTGATATAACTAAATTTTCAAATCTTAAATTTCCATGCTATTATCCATATTAATATTATAAATGTAAAAGTAACTCTGTCTGTCTGTATGTTACCTTTTCACACCTTAACCACTCCACCTATTATCATGAAACTTTGCATACACATAGATATGCAGGAAAGGATATAGATTTCATCTAAAAAAAGCACTGTTCCGGAGGGATCATCTAACGCCTGGCAAAGCTAAAACTGCAATAAAGATGTTAGTCGTTAAATTACTCATATATTCAGTTAGGCGTTATTTTTTATTTTTCAACGCAGGTGAAGATGCGGGCACCAGCCAGTACTAAATAAAAACAATAAATAAAAATTTTAATTCCTCAAAAAATATTAAATAATTTAATGTAATAAGTAAATAACCCTTTGGAGCCTTAAAATTTTCAAGTAGATATAAAATAAATAAAATACTTAAATTATTAATTAAAATAAGATTACAGTGGTCACAAAGTTTTATACAGTAAAAGCTCCATATTCACGGTTCCTTTATTCGCGTTTTCACTATTCGTGGATTAAAAAATTGCAACCCAATTTCTGCATTCGCGGCTAAAGATTTCTTTATTTGCGGATCTAATTGGTACATATTATTAAAAGGGTTCGGAATTGTCGCATCCGCAAATGGACTAATATAAAAGTAAAGCAGATCTTATTACTATTATGCCTAAAGTATGTTGTCAAATGCTATTGCCACTGTAAAAGACGGTTCGCCTTGTCCTTTGATAGGAGCCGCCTTCGGCTGTGTTTCATGTTTTTAAAAGTGTAAACAAACAGACTAATATCAAAGTAAAACCAGAGGTAAAACAGTTATTATTATGCTATAGTAATCTATGCCTATAGTATGTTGCTCAATGCTGCCGTCTCCGTAATAGACGTTCCACCATCTCCTTTATTTTGGTAAGAGCAGTTTTCGCCACAGTAGGTGTTTTATTGTCTCCTAGTTTCATTCATTACAAAGTATTATCTTGTACTATTATTGTATTCTGTGGTATTATTGCCACTGATGAATATCAATCTGAATTGAAAGAGTTTTTAAAAACTGCAAAACAAGAAAAAAATACTAAGTTCTTTAAACCCTTGCCTAAGCCTGACAATAATAATTATTCAATATTGTTAAAAAATTTCATTAAATTGATTTTTACTGTGGCACCTGAGAACGTATCCCCTATAATACCATACAAAATACCATTCCATATCACGGTTTCTGTATTCGCACCATATTTAAGGAACCTATACCCCCCGCAAATAAGGAACTTTTACTGTACCTGCCTTTTTAGATTACAATATAAAATATACGGTCCAAGTTTGTACTATATTATTTATCTGAAGTAGAATCAGTCATTACGATGTCCACATGAATTTTTTATTTAATTAATTATGAATAATTGAATTTTAGGAAGTAACTGTAATTAACTGTGATTAATGAGATAAACAAATTTTATCTCATAGCAGGTATTTTATAAACATTACGACTGAAATAAGCATTTGCTCTATGTGAAATTCGCATTGAGAATTTGTTCATTGTGACCTGAATATTCACTACGAATATATGCTTGATTTTGCTCCGACACAAACAAAGCAAAGAATGCAAAAGTCGCGCTAGCAACTGACTTGTTTAGGTAACATTCACAGGGATTCGCCAATAAACTGACACTTGGGTGCTCGGCGCTTGTCATCGAGCTGCTCGGCACACTGTATTGACATGCATATTCTACTCGTAATGTGCTCGCATTTATATTCATGTCAGTCGACACCTTAAAGGGTTAGCCTTCTGCACAAACATAATCACATGTTTAAATTGTAGTGTATTTTGCAAGGGACACTTACTCTCACGGTCATAGCCTTCTCCACATGTGTAACACTTTATCCTACCATATTCTTGTAGTAGAGGCAATATGGATCCACATAATGGACAAAATGATGTACTAGCAGTGAAGGGGCAACCCTTGGTCATGATCTGAAAGAAAATTTATTTGACATAGGTTTTAATCTATGCACAATGGTTTCATTTTGTAACATAAAATAGTTTGTAAAAAGAACAGATTAACAAAAAGGTGGAAATCAAGAAACTAGCTTTGGACTGTACCATTTCTGGTCTCATTTTTTTCGTTATGATAAAATGATAATCCCACGCTGTATTTTCCGCTGTGTTATCCCTCTCTGCAATATATGTCACCGGCCCATTCAAAATCAAAATATTTATTTATCAATCTCCAAGAAACTCTTATGACCGCCATTTAAATTTACCAGTTAAATTTATTGCCACTTCAACTTGCTAATTCTCGTGGCTATATCTCGCTTCGTTTATCAATTTATCATAAAATATTGAATGGCAGTTGCCTTTGTAATACGGGGAATAAAATAATCACAAATCATGAAATAAACAGCGAATATAATTCATTTGGTTTTTTGATATATTTTAACACTACATTATAGTATATTAACGTTAAATAAATCACTATAGGTATTTCACTTACCTACGTAGTGGTAACAAAAACTAAATATATTAAATAAATAGGTAAAAAAATAAGTAGCTAATAATATAGGTACTGACCTTCAAAAAATCACTATTAAGTTTCTGTTACTAATCAAAACACAAACGATATAATGAAGTATGAAAATACTTGTAATAGTTCTAACTTCCAATAAATAAAATAAATTAAGGGTACATTACATGAAATATCTAAGGTTATTTATGTTATGACCACAGAACATATATACTCTCTAGCGAGATGTTATGACTTAAGACCATAGACCATAAAATATTTTAGACACAGATAATAATATTTTGTTATTTACCAATGGCCATCAATGGGACTAGTATTGAGGACCACAGACTATATTAATGGTTTAATATTATTGTCACAAACATATTGATAGGATGAAAAATTAAATATATTTAGTAAAAATAATAATATTATACAAATTATGTGTACATATTAGGTAATTCTAATACTACAGTGTCGTTTGGCTGAAGAAACAGACAAGCATATTTTCTAGAGTTTTACGTTATCCACTGTACGATCTTATCCTTTTTATTTTATTTATTTTTTATATTAAGGTCGTCAGACAGGATGACGGTCCACTTGATGGTAGGTGGCTACCGTCGCCTATAACACAAGCAACGCTACAGGTGCTGCAAGTGCGCTGCCGACTACAGTAGGATTAAGGATAAGGGATTAGGAGGGGATAAGGAGATGGGCTCTGGCAACCCTTACTCACTCACCGAAACACAACAGCACGTATATGCTGTTATTTCACAGTGGTCTTCTGTAAGGGGGTGGTCACTGCCGCCAGGCGGGCTGCCCAAACGACTGCGAAACGCAGTGTGCCCTACCACTACTTTTCAAATCCAGACCAGAGTCAATTTTGAAAATTACATTAAAATTTCCAAACTTGACCCCGCCGGGAATCGAACCCGGGGCCCCTGAGACGTTAGGCAAGCATCCTTGCCACTCATCCAACGGGCCGATCCAACAGAAGAAAGGAGAAGGCTTTATGATCTCCGAAGTATATCGATAGAATACACACAGACAATTCAATATATCTTAAATCATTCACTTTCGGTTTGTCGATATTGTAGTTCTGGCGAAGTCGATAAGAGAACTCAACACAAAGCTCGATGGCCTCAACCGAGGTGGGCTTTAAGATGAATGTGATCAAGACGTGTCTAAGGTCCATGTTGTGCCCACCCTAGTAAGAGTTGGAAATTCAACTCTTAAAACCAATTTCCAGAAGGAAGTCAATCGTCGAATCCAGCTTAAATTTTCGACCAACTTCAAAGAAAAGTTTTCGAGCAATATGTGTTGCCATCACCAATAAGTGATAGCGTTGACACTATGGGCCTCGTAAGAAAGCTCAACGTCACTCAATGCGCTACGGAAAGGTCTACACTGCGAGATCGAATGAAGATTGAGGGGATATTTAAAGTGTATGCAGGTTAGTAAGCTGAAGTGGCAGTGGGCAGGACACATAGTACAGAAAGCCGACGGCCGCTAGCGCCTGAAGGTTCTCGCGTGGAGGCCACGGACCGGCAAGTGCAGCGTTTGCTTCAGCTCGGTACTTTTGGAAAATTAAGTTGTCTTTGTGCAGTCCTACAGCCGAGATGATGATGATGATTACAATTTTTGTATTACAAATATTATGGGTATATATAGAAATTCGATATTTTATTAAAAAAAAAGGTTAAGTAATAAAATATTAAAAGTATGCTTTGTTATAGTTTTATCAGTCTTATATGTCATTAAACCGGCTCGGCTCGGCTTATGTCATTAAGCCGAGCGTACTTGATGTCGAGTGAAGCCGAATAAACCCGATTCTGCGTCACCGACCTGAGCGTGACGTTTCACTTACGCTCACTACTCAGCATAAATGCGCCTAAAGAAGGTTTCACTTCAATAAAACCTTATATTCTATATAGGGTATGCAATCGACAACTTTTTTTTATTACCGTGATGGTACATTTTTGTTGCGCTATATTGAAATGTTAAGAATGCTCCTTTGCTTATATTTATTATTCCGGTTCACTCTTGACTCCTGGGTGCACTGCACTGGATATATAGCACAGAACACTATATACTCACCAAAGAGTATATAATCACTACGTTTACTCACAGGGAGCTAACAACACTTTCTGTTTATGATTATGAGGTTGGTTGTTTCTGGTTGTTTCAAGTTGTTTGTTCTGTTCTGTCTGTCTGTGATGTTTTGTTGCTTTGTTTTGTAAATGAAATGGAATGATAAATACTTGCTGTGGTGTTAATTTTCAGTAATTTAATTTAATTGTTTATTTCATTTTAATACAAAATAAAGTAAGTAGTATAATATAGTCTTACTTATGAATTTGTGTATAATAACATAAATGCATATTTTAAAGTTTGACTAGATGCCGGAATATTTATTATTCGGATAGTTCGGATATTTGTATTTTCAGTATTTATGATGGATGTTTCGATGGAAGCATTAGATCAAAGCGGATTGCAGACTTCGGAAGATTTGAACTTCTCTCAGTCAATACAACAAGAAAATACTCAGAGTACCGGGCCACCGCTGGCAACATCATTGAGCGGAAAACACGAGGAATTTTCAGTTGAAAAAATTCTTGACCGCCGTGTGAAAAACGACAAAGTAGAATACCTTTTGAAATGGAAGGGCTACTCTAAGTATGTTTTACTTGTTATACAATAAAATAATAATTTAATTCAACTGGACTGGACTGAGTAAAGTTTAGTTATAATAATTACCTAAAGACTTATGGTCAAGTGAGATAGTGCGTAATATTTACTAATCAATGTAACCTAAATCAACCCCTAAAGGTTCTTGTTCAGGTTCCCTAAGGTTTCTTGAAGACAGATTACTTTGTTTAAGAAAAATAGTAAATTAATTTAGTGAAATACAAATAAAACTCTCTTATCCTTGCTGGTGGTGTTCTTCTGTAAGATGTTGCACAGTTTGTGACTGTGCCTCATTACTGCTTACTTATTTCAGAGTCCAATTTCTTTGCCATCTTTAGAGCTATAAAATGGTTTTTCTAATTATTAGATGAAATTTTTACTTATTATTTAAAATAAAGTCGCTGTCCACCTCAGTGAGTTATAAACAAGAAAGGTTTGTGTATATAATTTGTAGAAAAAATTGCATCCATGCGGAGCCGGGTGTGAGTCGTTAGTTGCTTATAACTTAGCTCATACCGTTAGTAATACCTCCACAAATCATAGAGAAAAAGGAAATGTATGTGCATGTAATTCACTGTATTCTTTTACCTTAAGCATGATTTGAGTCTATATCAGTAGGTGAGAAGTGAGAGGTCACTAAGCTATCACCTCTTTACTGATTATAGGTGTGCAAAATATAATATAACCCCCGGATTTACATGGAGTTGAAACATTCAAAAATTCATTCTTAGGGTATACATGTTATAAAATAAACCTATGTTCCAAATTTCAGATTTTTAGACTTAGTGGTTTTGGCTGTGTGTTGATAGTCAGTCAGGATAAAAAATTTCTTTTACAAGGGTTGAAATTTTTAAAAGATACCTTATGAACAAATGCCGCATGCAATACAAATGTGCATAAAGGTTATGTGGGATTTTTACCCACTAAAACACCCCTCGAGAGGAGTGTGGTTCTAGTCCATAGGGGACTTTGAAACCGTCACCGGTAGATAAACAATTTTACAAGTAAAGATTATTTTTGTTATTTTCAGTGATGATAATACATGGGAACCAGAGGATAATCTGGATTGTCCAGAACTTATATCGGCTTATGAAGATGCTCGTTTGAAAAAAGAGAAGGAAGAAGCTGCAATAATAAAAGAAAGAGAAGCAATTGCTGCACCTGTGGCGCCAGTCACCACTCCGGTTGAGGTTGATAAAGCTCCAATAGAAGTTGAGAGTCATACAACTCGCAAGAGAGGCAGAAGAAGTGAAAAGAAGAAAACAAGAGTTGAGGTAAATATGGATATTTAAAAAAAATTGTACTGAATACAATTGAGGGTATTGAAGCTTTGGAAAAAAAGTATTATTCAGATAAGATACATAAGGAATAATTATGTTTTATTCAAAGTGTAAGTCAAAATAGTGTAATTTTGCATTGAGTAAATCTCAGGCAAAGTATTAAGATAGCAGCAAAGGAGAAACCCATTTCCCATACAAGCCTAGGCCATAACTGTACAGGGGCCTTAGACAAAGTAACATTTTAAAATCAATAACGAAGTTCGCAAGAATAAAATGTATGGGATGTATCACGTGATTTAGCGACAGCATATTTTATGTCAATCCCATATTTTCTTTACAGAATAATATCAGCCCTTTGTTATGAAGTAAATCTGAGGGCTATAATGTTATTAATTTTTTAATGATATGTCTCCACTTTTTCGTTTATGGACTGAAAACAATCAAATCTCAAAATCCCACAAATCACATTTTCACCAGTTCACAATTTAAAATTGTGTTTAATACATATATTAAAATAAAGAAATTTTCAAAGAAAAAGGTATAGCTTTAAGGAATCTAACACGAAAATGGCCAGTCAGTCTCCTTACAATGATACCACATACCTATTTAAAATTACCATACCATCAATTCGAAATAATGCAGATTCTATGAAGGAAAAAAGTTGAAATCACCAGAGATTACCTTCATTCACCGATAATGGTATTTGTAATTGAAATCTATGGTACAAGGTAAAATAAATGTTAGAATAATTTTAAATTATAATTGGTAGTTGGAGACGAAACTTTGAGAATTTACTAATTATTCAATTTGAAACACTTTGTGTTATTAACCATTTTCCTACAATGATTTCCAGGAAATTGAGAAGCCTCGTGGACTGGCAAGGGGTCTTTTGCCGGAAAAGATTCTTGCAGCTCAATTGTGGAGCGATGTTTTGTATTTCTTGGTAAAATGGTAAATACATACAAAATTAATAGTGTTTAGGTTTTTACATTTATCTGTGATTTTTAGAGACTTGATATAAACTTATTTTAATCCTTGTGTTACAAGCCGGGTAACGGGCACCCACAACGTACATTTTTTCTCTAATAAATAATTCGCTAATAACCTCTATCCCCATCACCGATTCTTCGTAGATTTATGCACTAACAAATTGATTTTGTTTAGGTATTTTAACTAAGAAAATTTCGGTTTCGTAAAAAGACATGTATAGTCCAACTGGGTACCTGGGTACCCCCGCATGGATTTCATATGAAATTTTATGCAAAGAGGGAGTAAATAACTATAAATAAATAAATATTAAAGTGTGATAAAAATTTATTAGCACGAGCATTATGCAGCATAATTATCACCTGTCGGAAACCAGTCGCCGTCTTCAGAATGACAACTCTCATTTTCCTCGCCCAATAACTGTTTCAAGTAGTTACTAATTTTTTTCGGCCTAACTCAACCTAAACAGTAAATAAACGTATGCATTAGCCAAAAAGTCGTTTCATGTAACTTCAAATTATCGAAATTTTTACCATGAACCTTTATCTCAAAAATTCTACTTTCGATATCTCCTTAATTTTTTATATTCCGTATAAAATGGGTAAATTGAAACCGTTGTCCTAAATAAACTGTTTATAAGTGCCATTTTGAAATAAAAATACAAGACACGTACGAAAATATGCAAACTTGACTGGGCGAAGCTATACTGACTACCCTACACGTCTTACTGAGTTGAGTGATAGATACAAACTAAACTGCGTTTCAATTCAAATGCGTACATTTGTTTCAAAGATTTCTCACGTATAAAATAATATAAAAACCCTCCTCTATATCTATTTATAAAGAGAGTAATTTACGAAAAAGCTGTCGGCGTTTCAAACCGTTCGGGATTATATAATTCTATAATTTTCATTAACTGTAATGAATATCTTCATAAACCATAAATGAAACATTATGCAACTAATGCATAAGATAATTTTGAGTTACAGTGGAATTTTACGTATTATATGGTTACCCAGTATACCCGGTTAGCCCGGTTAGTCAATAGTGTAGATTTATTTAGTTGTAACACAAGGGTTAACTTAAAATTATTTATGCTAATTATTTATAAGCGCTATTATAATAATTGTTACGATTAGAAGAGTGGGAGAAACACATATAGTGATTTTCTCACCTACACTTTAGGTTCGTTCTAAAAGTAGTAGGACTGATTTTATCCTGCGCCTGCGGGCGGTCGGACGTTGGTTTTGCTGTGTGCATTCGATGGAGGGGGCTCTCAGCTAAGACTAGAACTGCGCAGCAGTCGGCTCCGAGCCCTTGTGGAGAGTGAGCCCCTGGGAATTCCTTCTCTTCCCCAAATCCTTTCTTAGAACGTTACCAAGGGTCAGTGGAAGCTCTCGAAAAAATTGTGACACGTGAACTCATGAGCATTCCAAATTCGACCTTCCAGCAGGCCTCTGTCACTCCGTGTGTGCCATGATATAATTGCCTAACGTCGCTCACATTGAATGTCGAAGGAGTGCAACTTCTGTATGCTAGTACTATTATTTATTCTGTGCTTACAGGGAGCATACTTAGGGATGGATAAGCTGCTGGCAGTGGTGTGTGGATGCATAAGAGTTCCATTTCGAAGAATTTTTAGGAGCTGTACTACTTTTGGCAATAATTTTTTTGTGATTAACTTAGTCCTACTACTTTCAGAATGCACCCTGTAATATATGCATGATAATTTGAATTTGAAACAAACGAAAGGATCATACTATTTAACATAGAATTAGCGAAGCCCGCGCGCGCCTAGACGCGTGAGCTTCGCTAATTCTGTGCTATTTACATATTAATAAAACTATTTTTCACTATTCCAAATATGGTTTGTTTTATTTAATGGTTATATTTTTATTTCTTTTTAATATAAATGGCCCTATTCAGTGTTGCAATTAAAAGTATTTTCTAAACTTTTTGTCGAAATAGTAATGTTTTCTTTATTAAAGAGCTTGATGAGTTTACCACGATTCCTTGAACATAGGACCTATCAGTGTCTGTGCTCCTATTGCTTGAATTTTTTTTTATGTGATACTTTGTAAAAGTAACTTTTTTTAAATGTAAACTTGAATTATATTTGAGTTCATATTTATAGTAGTATGTCAAATTTGAACTATGGAACTGGTTTGTGTATGATTAGTATCTAATCAAATCTGCTTTTCGCGAAGGAAAACATATATTTAATACTCTTTATTAACATTTTTGTACCTGTTTTAGGCATGGGTGCACGGAGTACGACGTAGTGTTGGGACACGAGTTTGGGGAGGCGTTCCCAGACTTCACTATCAGATACTATGAGAGCTGCGTTCCATTCAGCGTTAGGCATAGTGTTGGGAAAGTGCCTCGAGTGGCGCCTGAGGTGATTATAAATGCGAATTAATAATTAATTTATGAAGGTTAACGGGCAGGTCAGTCTATTTATAAAAGCAATGTCAAAGAGTTTGTAAGTATGCTGCCGACTTTGATAGAACAAAGTATCCCTGTACAGATAAGGATGCTATAAAGAAGTGGGCACAGATAAGGGCTATAACATGTGTGCTGTTATTTCAAAGTGGTCTTCTGTAAGAGGCTGGCTATTGCCTAGGTTGTGATTGTAGAACGCAGTGTGTCCTTCCACTGCAATTAATACTAGAGTTCTTTAATCGATTCAATGCGGCGGCCTTTTATACAAACTTACGCTCGTGGCGGCTAACAAATTTTTCATGATGCCGGAGGGGCATCATCCGCCATAGATGATAGTGATGCCTCCCGGGCATCATCAGCCATCAACGTAAAATTTTCGTTTATTTATAATAATCGTTTATTTTATAGTTTATTCATTTAAAATAAGTATCTATAAATTATGGATATAAATAATTTTTCTCATCTAAATATTTGCAATATTTCATATGTAGTAAAAAATCTAATATAACTGGAAGATTCATTGGACTTCAATTTTGATTATACTTAATACTGATGAAACAGAAATAAGATTGAATGTAGGTACTTTGTAAATTATAGAACCACCTATAGGAAGTCTCCAATATTATGACACTGCGATAATTACTAATTCTATAAAAATATTAGTTACTCTTTCACACAAACACTTCACACCGGATTTAAATGAAACTTGATATATTTTATACAACAGAGTAACACATAATTCTTGCGGGGACCCCGCAATCAATCTTGCAACCATAGTGATCAGGTGCATGTTGCCACATCGTCATTGAAATATTCCATCTATTTACGTTCTGAATGCAGAGATTTGGTTATTTATTTTTTAAATTATTTTTTACAGCTGCCGCGCGATGAAGAGGATACGCCAATGGATGTGTCACAAAATGAAGGGGAAAGCAGTTCCCAATTGCAGTCTGCTGAAATGTCAACAACAGGTAATATACAGTCAAGTGCATAAATGTGTATCCAAAGAATCGTTTCATAAATATGTTTCTTATTAACGTGCATAACGTGATATTTTTATTTATGTAGATTCGTGGTACAAATATTCGCAATAAATACCACAACACTTAAAAGTCACAAGTAGATACATCAGCATACATGCTATACTAGCATAGCTTCGTAATACTTGGTATAATTTCATATTATACCAAGTATTACATATTCATATTATACTAAGTATTTTTTATTCTTGGAATAAAAGGGTAATATGCACGTTTTTATTAACAATAAATATGAAATTGAAGTTGTCTAAGAATTCATATATTAAATGACACTATAATAGATATTTTTGTAACCTATTAGGTAATTTCGATTTTAAATGAATTAATATTAGCCAATAGCCTCAGTTAATAATCTCAAAACAGTTCAATAATCATGACGGAGTGCAATAGCACAATTCTTGTATAATTTTGGTTTCTCATAGTCCCTTCACCACTATTTGTGACGATCTTAAGTCTTGCTTCTAATTCACCCATTTGCTCAGAGATGCAGATCGACGGGATACAAATCTGCGCCTGCATTGGTCGGGTTTTATTATTGTTTTTTATTGTTGTTTTTTAATTCAAGGACATATTGGGATGGCAAAAAGTTTGTGCATCAAAGCACCAATGAAAATAATTTTAAATTATTTGACTAGTTTCAAAGGCTGAAATCTGACTTCGAGAATTTTATGTAAATGAAAAAAAAATCTTGATAGTTTTTGAATAAATGTTTTAACAACTAAGAAATAGGGGCGCAGAGGAAGTCGCGGGCAAAACTAGTATACAAATAAAACGTTTTTATTAAATTTATTGTCTTGCCAAATTAATAACTCATTTTGGAGAGAAAGCTCAGAATCCCGCCTTTGAAATTAATCAACTCAATATAATATTAAACTTTTATCAATTTGTACTTATTGGTCACATTGATATAGAATTGAACGTAATAGGAAATTCTAAAATTACTAGTAAGATGGATCACCTTCTTCACTCATAAAACTCAGCTCTTTTTTGATAGTCCCTTCGTTAGATCTTACACACGCATATCGCATATATTTTTGCGTGTTACCTTTTTCACACATCACCTTTCTTGTAATAAAATACTAATTTGTCTGAAATATTTTATTTAGTTATTCATTTTAAAATATTTTAAAGAATCTTAATAAACTTCCTGCCTTTTTCTAAAATACGCTCTGAAATATTGTTTATAAAAAAACACAGACATTAAATAGAACATTTCAAAATACAATAAAAATGTTTAACGTAATACGCAACTGACAGCACTATGTGGTTTTTTTTATTACTAAGCGTAGGAGTGATATGTTGTGAAACATAGAAGTGATATGATGTGATACGTAAATGGTTATTAATTAAATTGTTTCAGAATTTGGAAGTGACGTTCAACCAAGTGAGACTTCCTCGTTGGCTGTTGAGCCAGAAAACACTGCGTTAGAAGTCAACTGACTCGCACTAAGCGACTATTTTCTAAATTAGTAGTGAATAAGTACCTCATATTGTAGATGTATCGACAACATTGAATTTTGTAATGCTCTAGCCTTATCGTCGTTGTAGGTTCTTACCTTATTATTGTAATTATCTTTCGATCTTTGGTTATATAGTGTGTGAATGTAGGTCGAAATAAGTACTGTACGACTAATCTTTATAACGTTGCCGTCTCTGTAATGGCAGGAACCTCATCAAACTTTCTTCATTTTCAGGAAGACTCAATATATGGATGTAATGATAGGAATGATTTCAAGTTTAAATCTGCTCCTGTATATATTTCTTTATAGTACATGTGAAAATTACAGATTTTTTTTATATAATTTTTTTCGGATGAAACCCTCGTATAATTATGATAAAACGTCACTAAGGTACGTTCGTTTAATCATTAATTATACATTGTGCTTCATCCTCGACATTAGAGAACAATTGTAGACCTTGAGAGAATTCGGAATATTATTTTTAAATAAGTACATAAAAGAAATATTTCATTATTAGTGTGATTTATTTATTTAAACAGGTATACTACAATAACAAATTTTCTTATAAAAAGATGTTTTATTAAATGAGGTCAGTCATTTAGGTATTTATTTCTTTTAGTTAATGTAATTCAACAATCATCTACAATCGGTAAAGCAAAATCCTCTGTATCTTGGTTTTCTATGTATCTATTGTAGAATTTACCAAAAACGTTCGAATGTCCGCTCCATCCGGCAGTGTTTCTAATTACATCAATGGTCACACCGAGCCTTTGGTGTGAACATTAATTATTGGCAGCGAATGTACTCGCATGTCGGGTAGAATGGGCAGAAAATATAGAAGTGTCAATTCCACTTTCGTTTAGGGTACTTTTTATCCATTTACTCAAGGTATTCGCAAAATAGTGGTATCTGATACTCCAACTAATACAGATAACTGTTTTTTTTTCCACTTTTTTGACGATGTCTGATGTGGTGGCCTCAATAGGGAATATGCACATTTTTTTTATATTTTCATATGATAGGTTATATCGTTATATAACCGTAAAAAAATATTCAGCGCCAAAAAACAGAAATTTGGTAACAAAAAAAAAGTTAAAATTAACTAACAGCTACGGGCACTTTAAACACCCGCCCTTTTGGCGCGCTTGTCGTGACGTCAAAGTCTACAATACAATCAAATGTTAAATCACAAACATCTACACGCTTGTTGACATTTCATAGACGTTGACGTCACATTCCATAAACTTTGACGTCACATTCGATCTGACCGGTTTAAGTATTTTGAATTTCCCACATTTTTATGCACTTTTTAATAATTATTTTCTTAACGAAAAAGAAATAATATTAAAAAATATTTACATAGACATAATTCTAAAGCAAAAATGTTGATAAAAAAATATATTTAAGTCTTTTTTGAATTAGACGCATATTCCCTATTGCGTCCTAAGCGGGGTTCAATCGACTCCTGACCACAGTTTTACAATACATACAGTTGAGAAACGCCTTTGTAGTTGGGCGATGCCGCCGCCCGTGCAAGTACTTACGCTGTCACACTCCGATATGCTAGGGTTGGCACAAAATTGAAAATAAAATAAATGTGATTATTATTATGTGATCATTTATTTACAAGTATGTTAGGATTGTAACACATTGCGCCATCAACACAGGTGGTTCATCATAATGCACCTGCTTACAAAATATACAAAATATAAAATATTCGTTGTGGATAAAGCAAGAAGTTTGATTTAATTTTTAGTGATCAAGACTGGCAATGTTATCTAATGATCTAATTATGGTCGTGATTTACAAGTGTTAAAGATGCACTGGGATATACATTTACAAGTGTCGCACTGCCAGATATTTACGTGACGCTATTGCGACGCAATTCGCGACAACTTTTGTACATAATTTTCACAAAACTTCTTAAGTCTCTAGCCATAAATCAAAAGACCATGAACCGATCTGGCATATCGATCCGTCGCCGATTTGATTTTTTTTTTCAAAATTGCGGCGCAAGGTGAAAGTGTATTGATAGAGGACACATAGACGAACAAAACATGCCAAGTAACATGGTACTCCAAAGTGTCACGGTACTGAGATATTTGGAGGTAAATATATCGATATATGAGTACAACGACAATAATTAGAAATAGACTTATTACGACAATAATTAGAAATAGGCATCAGATTGTATCCAATTAATCATTCCCAGGTTGATTGTTATTATTGCTGTTTATTGGAAGAGACTAGGTACATTACATACTACATACTAGGAGTACGAGAAAACTACTACTACTACAATTGATTATTTGCCTACTAACTAAATCGCACCGCATCGCAACTTTCATACAAAAAAGTTCGAACCCCTTCAATAACTTTTATGAACAAAGGTTTCAATTAGTACAAAATGAATAATAGTGCTAGACTATATTAGTCCATTATAGACTTCAGTAACTTTATTATTAATTATTTATTTATTCGGAACAACAGAGTTATTCTTAATCTATACTTACAGTCTCCTTAATAAAAAATATATATTTATTCTAACTATATACTTATTTATTGGAAAAACTTACCTCGCATCACGGGGAAATCTATGAAAACTTAAATCCTTGTTGTATTTTCCTGTCGAGGTGCATCCGTACACAGCACAGCACACCATAATAAATTAAAAATGTAATAAACAATAAATTAAATAAAATACGTAAAAAACACGTTCGCGTCAGCCCTCCGTACAAGAAATTGCAAACTGAATGAGTTTGCAAAACGCGGCCCGCGCCGCCCGCTTCCCCGCCACATACCCGTCGTTGCTCTACGCAAGTACATTCGTTTCTCAACTGTATGTATTGTAAAACTGTGCTCCTGACCATGTCACTTGTAAATCATTGGTTTACTAGGGCACTGTTCCCCATACACGGTTTCCATTTCATTCAAAATGGTCTGAGCGTTCTTTCCTTGCTTGGTAAGGAATTTTAAACACAGCACGGTGTTCAATTTTCTCCATAGTTTCAGTTTTCTTCCGGATTGACTAGTTTAGTAGGCAAGTGTTCGTAAACGAATGACGCAATAGGGCTGAAACACAATTAATATACTAATGATGAGCGCCCCTATCCCCACTCCATCCCTTCCATTCCACGAACTTTTGGACCTCCCCTTGTATGGTTTTATTTGCTTCTCTGTATTCTTTTATTTGTCTGAGATATTTACGCCGCACACTGGGACGAATCGCGAATTTAGTACTACAAAATTATTTACTTTATTAATAAATTTTAATAAAACTAGGTATCTGTTTACAAATCTTATGTCAGTTTTCAAAATTCAAAATGGCGGATCCAATATGGCAGACAATTAAAAAAAAATGATCGAATTCGCTTAAAACTTATTACTCGGGAGTTTTTGGGGTCGCTGATTACGAATTTGGTGTCAGTTTTTAAAACTTCAAAATGGCGGATCCAATATAGCGGACGATTTAGAAACAAAAATTACGGATTATAATGAAACTTGGTATCTAGGGGTTCTGGAGGTCACTGCTTACAAATTGGACATTAGAGCACATTAGGCCTAATTAAAAACTTAAAACGAGAATACTTATAAAAATTATATTTTTTTATAATTATATTTTTTTTAAATTAATAATTATATTTTTTTAAACTTTGTATTTAAAGTTGATCAACGGTGATACGAGGGCGGAGTGATAAGTCTGGTAAAAATTAAACAAGGAGTAAAATTAATTAAATTATTATTTATTTTTCAACGTAGTCTCCGAATAGCTCAATGCACTTCACCCAGCGTTTCTCTAGCTTTTCGATCCCTTAGACAACCCTTCAAAATAGGCATTGGTTTCGTGCATGACCTCTTCGTTGGAATCAAATCTTTTCCCACCAAGCCATTTTTTTTAAAATTCGGAAACAGAAAATAGTCACAAGGGGCTAAATCTGGCGAATACGGTGGGTGAGAAAGCATCTCATAGCGCATCTCATGAAATTTTGCCATGGCAATCACGCAGGTTTGCACTCGTGCCTTGTCTTGGTGGAAGAGGATTTTCTTGGCCAAATGTCGTTTTTCACGTGAAATTCTTTTACTTCTTGTTTTGCACTGTTACCTCTTGCTTGCCATTTCTGTAGTTCCAATTTGTATGCTATATGTAGTAAATATTCATAACATCTAAATATGTGCATGTATCACCGAAATCTTGTCTTCATTACATAATATATTGTTTACTTTTTCTAAATCGTTTAAAATTTTGAGAGTAGCTTTACAAATATTACACGCTTGTGAACTTGCAATATCACTCAAAATGTTGACAGTCTTTCCATCCAGCATTGTACATATAGGGATATGTTTAAATTTCATTTCTTTACTGTCAAGTACGATTGATGTGGGCTCCAATTGCAGTATTTGATTTTGAATTTCGTTATATTCTTCTTTCACATTTTGGACGTTTTCTTTTTTTATCTTGAATGAGATTGGTCGGCAATGCTTGTGTGACATGCACTTCCAAAATATTTTGTCATGGTTGCTATTAGATTCACACATTTGTAGTGGCACAATCGTTTTTGGTTTTTGGTTTTTCAGTACATCAAATAATTCCTTTCTCTTGATTTTCAACTTTTTTGAAGCACAGATCTCAGTACTACCTAAGAAAAATATGCTCTATTTAATGAAAGGGGAAAGGGGTGGACCTCCACTTGACTTTTTTACACTTATTAGTTAGTAGTTTTTTTTTTTTTTGAAGTTATAAGAAAAAGTCGTGGAAAAAGATGGATAAGAAAAAGTTATAAGAAAAGGGTTTTTTTATAACCCTAGCTAAAGTGAATTTTTCAATATAAAACAATATACTATATCTACACTACATATAATTGTTATTTTAATAATAATTGCAAATTAAATTACATACCTGATGCTTTTAAATCTATGTAAAAAAATTTAAACTGTATATTTACAAAAAATTGTCGAGTGTAGCAACAAATAACGCTATCGATGCAAGTGACGGGTATAGGTGCGTGTAACAGATAATACTAATTTGCCGCACACGTACAGACGAATTTGATGCGTTAAAAAAAATGTTTTTATTTATAAACTAATAATGTTATAAACTGTCCTCTCCCACTTAAATCACACTGTATTTAAAGTATTTAAAAACATTGTACATTACTCGTCTTTCTCCACTATGAATTATGGCGCCATTGTTATTCTTACGAATGGGAGAGGTATTCATTTTTTAAATTTTAAAATTGAGGGTAACGCACAAACAATACAACCGTTTCGTTCATAGGTCTGCCTTCAATTAGTCATTGTAAACTTAATTGACTTTCTAATTTTTGAGCGACCTGATTGGTTAGGGGGCGTGGCAATGCTGATGGACAACGATTACTTACTGCATTCTTAACGCGAATTGACTATATAATAATATCATAATACTATGACGGAATAAACAATAAGAACGTATAGGTTAAAAATTTTCAATGCAGGAACAGCCATTATTTATGTTGATTGTATAAACTATATTAATTAGTACAAACTAATAGGTACTTATGCAATCTTTAACTAGGAAGAGTTGTCAACAGTTAAGTTATGAAACAGCTGAAAGACTGACTTTGTCTGTAATACCTACTTAATTTGTAGCATTCTCATACAAACTAAAAATGAACCTTATAGCTTTCAGTAATAGCATGCACAGGTGTACAAATGACAAACGACCCGTTTAGTAGGTATTAAAATAGCAAAAAATATGTATTTTATTTTATGAATTTGAAATTGGTATTTTATAATAAAAGCAGCTCTAATAATTATAATTTTATTTCAATAAAATCTTACAATAATCCCTGTATAGTATAAGTTATATAAATAATGCTTAAAATACTGAGTATTAAATGCTTTGGTTTACGTCGTTAAATAAAGTCAAATGCATTCGTAATTAACAAAATAACCACGAATCTATTCTTTTCGAATGCACTTGACTCACTCCAGAAAATACACGTCATGTTTTCTATAGTTTGTTAAGAAAGGGCGAGATAGATGCGAAATCTTCGCATTCGGGAATCAGTTTTCCCTTGAATTTGATGCAGGACTCGGCGCACAATGGACCCTCGAACCAAGCTCCGAGCATCTTCTTGCATTGCGCACAGTTCTCGATGCACACTTCCATCGCATCAAAGCCGGTAGCTGTAAAAAATTATACGTCCAAATTAAAAAATATTTGATAAGTAACTCTGAAAAAGGCTTTTTATTAGAGGTCCGCAGCAAGTCCACGATACACAATGGTATGAGGCCGCCGTCTATTATCAAGAGTAGGAAAAAAAGCTCCGCCGACCTTTATAGGATACTAGCTGAACTCGGCCACGCTTCGCTGCGGCCCATACGGCGGCGGCGTACGCATGGGGCGCGCGTTACTGGACACTGCTTATATATGTATAATACTATTTATCGTAGTGTGATGTTATATAGCCTATAGCCGTCCTCGATAAATGGACTATTCAAAACAAAAAGAATTTTTCAATTCGAACAAGTAGTTCCTGAGATTAGCACGTTCAAACAAACCCTTCAGCTTTATAATATTAGTAAGTATAGATTAGCTGCTTCGTCCGCTTTAAAAATAAAAAATATATAACGCCTGACAAAATATGTGAGCAATAATTTATTCGATATCGTCCCTGTATTTTAATCTATTTGCTGTTATTGATTTGCCAGGCGTTGGATTTTCATTTTTCCCTAGGGTACAATACTTTTTTTCTGGATGAAAGGTAAGTCATTGGCTGTATCCCAGACAAGGTGTATTTAAAATTTCATGATTATCGGTTGAGTAGTTAACGCGGGAAAACAGGCAGATAAAGGTACTTTTTTTAATGTTAAGATCGGCAGACAGGCTGACGGTCCACTTGATGGTAGGTGGCTACCGTCGCCTATAACAAAGCAACGCCGCAGCTGCTGCAAGTGCGCTGCCGACTACAGTAGGATTAAGGATTAAACATAAGGGATTGGATAGGAAAATGGGGCTCCCCTAATATTTTTCCGATATAAAAAGTATCCTATATGTTAATCCAGGTTAAATTTCATCCAAATCCATTCAGCCCCCCAATTCAGTAATCGCACGTTTTCAAAACGCGTGAATTAAAAACGTCTCAAAACGTAACGCGCTAATTTCGATTACTAAAACTTTAGCATTCAGTAAGCAAAAGTTAAATTGTCTCTGGCACGTTATGACTTTCGCAGCGACGTTCTGAAGCTGCATAATAACGCGAACCGATATTTTTATCGGTTTTTGATATTTTATTACAGTACATATTTATTAAACGTATATTACATTATTAAAAGTTTATAACATTATTAAATCATTTTGCTTATGGTTTATTTCACTAATGTTATATATTATTTCGTAACAAATAATTTCAAGGAAGAAGCGAAGCATTGGATTTGAACGCATTCTTTTGACAAACTATAACGTAACCTCTTTGTATTTTAATATTTTTGTTATTTTATTTTGTTTTAAACTAGATGTTTAACGGATTACCTAATACATTTTTTGTATAATTGTATACTTTTTGAAAAGGTACGTAAAAGATTAATTACATTAATTACCCATGAACTAATAAACAATTTCTATAGCTTTGTATAAAACGAATACAATTATTATAAAAACAATGTATAAAACTAATATAAATGTTTGCTTCTTGTTTACAGATGGATAATATTAGACGATTAAGGTTGATTCGTCGTGCTCAGCATAAAAGAGCACGTATCATAAAACGCAACTTGCGAGACACATCAGACCCTTTTGAAATATCAGACGTAATGTTTTTAAAGAAATATCGTGTGACGAAAAACTTGTTTAGGTATATATTAGAAGAAGTAAAACCATTAATTATACCAACGCAAAGAAATACTTCTATACCATTAGAATTGAAGGTGTGTTTATAAAGTTTATTGGTATAAGAAATCATCATGTTGCTATACCTACCTACCTATCGAATTTTACCCAATTAAAAATTTATAATTTAATAGACATCTGTAATTTTATTTGCAGCTATTGTCATATCTGTCATTTTTGGCAACAGGATCCTATCAGACATTAGTTGGTGGGGAAAGAGATATCTCCATAAGCCAACCAAGATCCATAATTCAAAATTTAAATTTACACACACACAAACTTACAATCTACCATTACAGGTTTTCACCCAATGCGGTAGTGTAGCAACAATCATTAATATAAATGCAAACTAGTTCCTAATATTCATAACTAATTACGTATAGTGCTATTTTTGTGAATTCATTCAGAGTACACCAAAAAACATCCAATCTACTGTGTATACGGTTGAGGATATGAAGCGCGCGCATCAGGGGAGCCTCATTTAATAGATTAGTGCGCCCGCGCGGCACCGCCAGCAACTGAGGCCCGCGCCTACGCCACACGTACTTGTCAGGAACGCTAATACTAATTTGCGTCAATATGTCCGCATTATGTATTTTCCCTATTAGTACTTTGTAAATATATGAAGTTAGCCTAAGATCCCTTCTAACGCGGAGCTCGTTATATCCAACCATACCCAAAATGAATAAAGTAGGATACATCAGCGGGTAGTATGGATACACTCCATACAGCTGCATATAAAGATATCTAATAAATTTATTTTGTACCCGCTCCAACATAAGCTTATATTTCGTCTCATGGGGTGCCCAAATAACTGCGTTGCATTCCAATTTACTCCTAACTAAAGCGTTATATAACGTGACAATCGCTTTGACATTTGTAAAACCACGAATCCTCCTAAGAATAAACCCTAAATTTCTGTACGCTTTTTTACAAACATCTACGATATGTTCACGAAAAGTCAATCTTGTATTTAAACGTAGTCCTAGATCTCTAACCTCTCCGACTCTGGCCATTGGCATATCCTGTATTTTATAATTATGCTCAACGGGTGTATGTGTACGAGAGAACGTAATGGCCATACACTTGGAGCAGTTAATAAAATTTACGCAAACAAAATTTACGAAAAATTATTAGGTACGCAAGAAAACGCGCCAAATCCGTATCGTTTGTGATGTCGAAAGTTTGACAGTTAAAAACCACGCTTAAAACGCGCGTTTTCAATTAACAGATGTTACTGAATACAAAAAACTTGTTTTTTTTTTAAATCGAATTCAATTCACGCGTTTTGAAAACGTAGGCTTACTGAATCGGGGCCCAGCTGTGTCTGCGTTATTGAAAAACGAACATACTTTCCCATATATAATATTAGGATGTTAATTATGTAATGTTTAATTGTGAATATAAAATCACTAATTAATATTAATAATAGTTATAATATTAGGATATACTTATTTAAGAGATAAATTAACTATTGGACATGTTTTAATTGTTCAAATAAAAGACTTTATTTATGTTTCTGGGGCGTAATCCCTTTTGTACGTAATCCCACGGGTGGAATGTAATTTTAAAGAAGACTGTTTAGGTAGTAAAGTGCTGCTATCGTTACGAGGTCAAGTGTAAGCGGCTAAGGCGAAATTGCGTAACAATTCGCTACGGCGAAAGTAAACCGGTCAAATTGCGGATTGGGGTCATTGTCTCGATTCACACGCGCCTCTTCCACCGAATTCATTTGTCACCTAATGTACGTAGGTATCACTATTACTAAACTGCGTGCCCATTACTGAAGCTATTTGAAGACACGCTAATACCTAACTTGTAGGAAAACTAGTAGAAACTTCTTTTTCCTTAAAAATAATAGTTAGTTTTCGCGCTATAATAAAGAGAAATTGTAAGTATCGTTGTCTAATAAACTTAATAAAACTAAGATAAATTATTTGTATTTAATTTAAGTAGGTATTTTAAAATATATTTGTAATAAATTCTTATTGATTTATTGCAATGCGATTTTTTTTTCATTTCGAAATACAATTTCCTAATAACTTTGTCTAGTCTATTACATATACCTACAGCCAATTAAATACTTAGTTTATTTGAGTGTTTGATTCCTGTACGATGACCTTTCTATCTTGAATGTCCATTTCATTCTATTTTGTTTATATTATCTCCTATTTTCTTGTAGGTATATTTCTTCGTTACTCCTTCATTGAAATAATAGATTGATTGATCTTATTTGGGAAATCCCAGTTTGTAGATGAATGAAGTTTACAAAACTAAATTATTCTCTTTTTATAATTCGACTAGGATTAAATTAAATGTCTTACATATTCGCAGACGATAAAAAAAAAACAATATCCAAAAATATTTAATATGCCCAATAATTACCTATGCGATTGTTGATTTTTTTTCCGCAGTTTTTGAGTTTTTTAGGACGTAATTGTGGTTATCGTATTATCGTTTAAGGGGAGGGGATTAAAATTTAAAACAGTTTTCGTTTAACTTTTGCTTACCTATTTTTTTTTGTACACTAGAGTTTGAGAAACGTAAGTGTGGTAGGTATGCTTGTGTAATGTGAATCCAATCTCTGAAATCACTGAACCGATAGACAGCTATATTAACTGGGAGTAACGTTGGCTATGTTTTGTTTCCTTTTGTAAACTATTTTCAGTTTGTAACTCCAAAATCTGTAAGATTTTTGCAATCCATGAGCAACAATTGAGAGCCTATTTTCGAATAGCACGCGCACTTAGAGAGCTCCTTCAAATAATTCTTTGGTGACTTAAAAACGTCTAGTTTTACTCGTAAATAAATAATTATTCAAAAACTAGACGTAAATAAAACCTAGAACAAGGTATATGGGCTCGCTGTAAAATACCAATCATATCCATGAACACAAATTGTAGTTTTATAAAATGATCTATATAATCAACGATTGATAGATTCCATGTTAATTATTCCAGTAGAAGACAAAATATAGTTTTATCTATTAGATATATATGTTGCCTGTACTGCGATGTATGTATTAGGTATAAATAAACAAATGAACGATTTGTGGCGTTTCCTCAAAATTTAAGTAAATAGTATTATTTAATTGGTTTTATGCAGTGGTCTTTATTTAGATATGAAAGAACATGCACTTCTAAACACTAAAAAAGTCTAAAGTTCTCTAAGTTGTAGCTTAAAGTAGTTTTTTATACTTATTTTAGTATATATATCTACTAGTGCGACTCTCCTTGATTTCGCCAGAGTATAATGAAAAGTTGGCATACATGATATGTAGATTGTAGGTATATTTGAAATAATATTGTACTTTTTAAATTATTGTGTCTTCATTTCATTCATGATACTTTTTATATATTCTAAAGCGATGTCCCTCATTACATTTTATTATATTTAATACGATTATGTTACACAGAAATCATTTTAAAATCCTAACACGTTTTGTCTTATCACAAAATGTAGGACTTTCACAAGGAATAATGATGATTCATTGAGAGCGTCTAATGCAATAGTATGTGTGTTTTGAATTATGAAACAGCCGCTCGGACATGTAAGAAAATTCTTGGTATTGTGACCTTTATTATAGTACGGTATCATTCCATTATAAAAAAAATCTAAAAATCCGGATTTGACTGAATCAACAACAACGCAATAATCAATTTATTTAACATCCCCGTTGGATATCAAATGACCTTAAAATCATTTTTATGAAAGTAAATTAAATTTTTTCAAAAGTAAATAAGTAAATTACATTTTTCCGAAAATAAATAATTTTATTTTTTTCGAAAGTAATAATGATTAAAATTCGACATTCCATTAATTAAAAATTATCGCTTTTATTATTACCCGGTATAAACTTGTTTATTATAATTTTTTTAATTTAAATTGAAGTGAAAATATTCCACCAGATTTTACTAGTTTATGTCGGAATATACAATTTTATTTATTGTTATGCAACAAAGATGTTTATTAATTTTACTATTACACCCCCTCACAGAAGACCACCGTGAAATAACAGCACGTGTGCTGTTGTGTTTCAGCGAGTGAGTAAGGGATGCCCAGAGCCCATTTCCATATTTCCTCCTAATCCCTTATCCTTAATCCTATTGCAGCAGCGTTGGCGTTGCTTGTGTTATAGGCGACGGTAGCCACCTACCATCAAGTAGACCGTCAGCCTGTCTGCCGATCTTAACATTAAAAGAAATTAATTTTTTTTACCGCACTAATTAGTAGCGAAAATATTGGTAGCTGGTAACACTTTGAAAATAGTATCAATTGTTATCAGATTCTACATTAATTTAGTTTTGAAAGTTTATATAGTTTATCATTATTTTAAAAAAATTGATAACCTACCTAGGTAGTTTTGTCACTAGGTAATAAACAGACGACTAATAGACAATTATAAATGTTACAATATACGTATCTTATTTAAATTGAATTAATACTTACTTAAATTGAAAAAAGCGAAGCTATAGCAGATCAGGCGCAAAAAATCATTACCTCCTTTACTTATATAAAAATAGCATTTGCTCGCGATTTCGTCTACCTCCCTCGTGAACTGTAGTTTTTTCTGAAGGAACGAAAATGAGTTTGTACGATGATCGCGGTACAAACTCATTTTCGCGTTTATAATATTAGTTTTTTCAAATACAATAGGTACATTATTACATTATACAGATTTTAACATTAGTATCTATTTGTTCAAAGAGTTCATCTTTCACGTTCCGTCTATGTGGCCTCATAATCGTTCCACCAAACGAATTGCAGGTGCAGAACTTAATAAACAAGTGGAAGAGTTTTTTACATTTTGATATTTGTTTAAGGAAGCTAAGGTATTGGTCTTTATCTTTTAAATATTCTAGTATTTCCAGGTCTATTTTTGTCCTTTAATAATAATGGTTTCCGAAACATATGATTGTTGTTTTTTTTTTTTTTTGAAGATTTATTTTAATTTATTTTATTTAAATTATGACAACAAACGTACAATGTGTCTTAGGTAAATACATCAAGTATAGTAACAAGTATACATACAAGTAACAGTATTAATTGTACAATCAGCAATCCACAAATAATTAGATGAAGGATTCAGTTTTTTCTTTCTTTTTATTAGAGTTAGCACTTATAGAACCGTTTGCATTTTACAAATGCTGAATATTACTACCTCAAATAAAATAGAAAAACATTATGAAAAAAAATATTTCTAATCTCTATATATAAAAATGAATCCCCATTTCCCTTGGTCACGGCATCACACGTGAACGGGTAGACCGATTTTAATTCGGTTTTCACTAATGGAAAGAGGGATAAACGGGGAATGTTCATATATATAAAAATTGCACCCCGGGCGAAGCCGGGTGCGGGTCGCTAGTGCAAAATAAAAATAGATATTTTGTCATTTCAAATATCGTAATTCACATATCTGTATATCATACCATTAATAAGTAATTATTAACAAGTGTAAATGCTTACCGATAGCGGGGTTACACTCGACTCGTCCTAATGTTAAGAAGACCACGGCTATGGTGAAGAGAACGAAAACTGCGGTGAACTTGGTTGCCATTCTGGTAAAATCTGTGAAGAAAATCGAAGCAGTTAGGCTGTTCCAAAGAAAAGATATAATAAGTCTACATTTTGAAATATTGTGAAATGAAGTGTTTATGTAGCTAATCACAGAGTTAATACCTAATGCTTTTACGACTTCGTATTATACCAGTATCTAGCAATCGAAATTTAAGGATGATAATAATGTGACACTAAAACCTCCCACCCTAGTTAGTTACAAAAGAATCCTGGAACTTGGAAAAAGTAGTATACTTGTCTTATTTCGTAAACAATCGAATGATCGATAATGATTTATAAATAATCAATTTCAATGATCAATGAATTTCAATTTATTTGGTATACCTATTCTAACGAAATACTGTATTTATGTAGTATCTTGGCAATAAGTACAGCTATAGGTGTCACTTAATTAACACTTAGTATGATTTTTGTAATGTCCTACAACTATTGACAATCATTGTAAAATAAAAGTCTAGTGTTTTCCTACTTTATATTTGTATTTTATAGTTTACCGCGATCATCTTAACTTTTTTATTGTTTTAAATCAATTAATTAAATCAATCAAATTAAATTTATCTAAGAAAATTACTGAAAATTTTTGGTAGTGTTAAATAGAGTCAAACCATGTCAAACACACTACAGAACGAATAAGGTCACTTCGCGAACCCGGTACAAATAGGTTATAAAAGTAGGGTTACTGTTACTGTTAGACAGTCAACTAACTACCTAACGAAGTCGTTATTTTTTAATTACATAATAATTACAAATAACACTAAAATATAAAAGGATTCAAATAGTTTTGAACATAAAAATAACCACTAAATGGCATCGATCAGAAAACCAAACTGAATAGAGAGTATTTGAATAGAGAGTATCTTTTAAATTACAACACACAATAAACTTAGATGATGAAATTTTAAATTATGGAAATAACGAACATATAACGATAAACCAAATAACCACACGTCAAAAAACTTCACTCACCGCTTGCTGTATAAAAATCATAAAGGTATATGAAATATAATCTTAATATTTATAATCTGTAGTAAGATCTTATAAATTTTATAAACTCTTCACTTGTATAGAGTAAAACATATCCTTTCACAGGCGAATAATATAACGCACTTCGCACGAATTTATTTACAAACTTCGTCAATAAAAGGCTCTACCGAAAATTCGTTCTCATCAACGATCGTTACAAAAATGAACGTGCTTAAATATAACCAGTTCATTATGCTTGCGAGCCTTTGAGCGAGGTGGGGCGCAGGCTTTTACTCATGCCTGCGCGTGCGCAGGGGTATCCCAGGAAACGGATCTGTACCTTTGCGAAAGACGAAAGTTCTAAGTAGGAAGTTGATTTGGCGATAACAATAATGTGGATAAGACTAGTTCGATTAAGGCTCATTTGAATTTTAAGAATCACATATTAAATTAAAATAAATTATCCAGTTTTGCAACTCAAAACTGGGTCTAAACACATTTAAGATTAATTTTAAGGAACAGTGCTAATTTCGATGCCATATTTTAATTGTAATTATGTCAAAATTGTATTTGACATAAGTTTAATTGTACATCGTTTGATATGTGAAATAGGCCTAAATGAAATTCCTAAATGATTTTATTGAACATTTTTTTATGCTTTATGGAAAAATTGTTAAAAATCAATATCAACACCAACTCACCAGACCTAGAAACTATGACCATTCAAATTATTTCAAACCGAAAGTGGTGTGATGAATATTTCCCCGTGTAATATATTTAGATGAACCACGGGCAATAAACTGATAATTTTTTTTTGTTATTTCACCTTTTTCTTCTATAGTATAGTGGTAGAATCTATAATTATAATATTAACGTTATCCAGAGCTAATCATTTAAACGTATTATTGTTTCAGTGTTTGATCTATTTTAAGGTTATGTATTTAATTTATTTACAATTTTTAGGCAATTCTAATTCACCCCTGAGGTGTACATTACCTGGGCTGTTAAAGGTTGCAATAATTATCATTTAAAAAGTTCCAAGTAGCGATCGAATGATTAAAATGTCATATCCATGTTATTATTATCACGTCCGACTCGACTGGATCGCCTTCAGAGACAGCCCCAGGCACCACAACATACGTGGATGACACAACGGGGCTATTCAGTGTTGTTTAATAAATTTTTGTCGGTATTGCATATGCATGTTTTATAATATTAAATAAAAGCAAAAAAGAAAGCGTAAAGTTTGTGTGAAAGAGTGAATAAAAAAAACGTGCGCATAATATGAATACTATTTTTCAATGTCCGTTTAAAACGAAATTTTCCGACAGCAGAATGCCACCACATTTAGGACAGAAGGAATTTTACTTCCGCAACAACGGATAAAAAGTCAAATGTAAATAACCTGTAGAGCATGCGACGTGCACTAGGTAATTTATAACAAGGCGGTTAATTCCAATGTTTCAATTACATAGCTCCGTCACCAGGTTCGATTCCAAGGCGGACCAGTTTCCAGCAGACAGTGTAACGAACATAAAAAATAGCAACATCAAACACGTTTCTCGTTCACTTTTAGGAAGCGGATCTCCTTATCACACGATCGCTTAAACTTAATTGTTGAGCTCATGCACTTCCTAAACTAAAAATATAAATTCATAATACTGCCGGAATCATATATTTTTATGATTGATTCTCAAACAAACATCTCTTTTTATTTCCGTATATGAAATCATACTTACTAAATAGATTAAAATGATTTAGCGTTGTTATTCATTTGCATTCTGTTCATTTCGGATTGCCCCAATAGGGGATCGGACAGTAATCAGATTAAAATCTAAAATGTACTTAGAAAGAAAATATATAATTTTTTACGATTATTTATCGAATAATAATTTAACATAAATCATTTAAATATTTTTAAATGAAGAAATAAAATTTTATTATTTACAATATTTTTAATCTATACTGAAACACCAATCACAGTGCGTGACGTCATTTGTGGGCAATCATTGTCTTATGCCAATGCAGCTGTTTTGTTATGATATGACCACAAATGAGGTTACGCGCTCTCAGATGAACTATCGTGGCGTTTTGGCGGCATTTTCAAACAAACAATATTAAAACATGATTTTGAGTACCTAAAAGCCTATAAATAAATAAAATAGTATTTTTTATGGGAATAAATATCCATGAAGATTAATTTAAAACACTTTCTGAAAATTTGTCCGATCCCCTATTCGTTTGTTGTTTGCGAGCAAAGCTTTGGTGAAAACAATTCTAAATACAATTTAGGGATAGCAGACGAAGGCTTGATTTTTGGTCAAACTAACACAATTGATTTAGATTCAAATGTTAACTATACTTACCTAACGGTTGGTACTAAGGATACAAAGTTATGTCACTTGTAACTATAAATGGTATAAGTCAATGGTATTACTGACACTTTGGTGGTAAATAAGCACTGGACACTAGCATGGTGTACCTTATCACATTTATCAGCATAATATATGTATATATTATTCGATTTAATACAAATAGATACATACATTAACTTAAATAAATCATATTACTGCGATACCAACACTATTCGCCCTTCCGTTTCTTATATATAATCTGCTCAAAATAATCATTGAAAAACATGAAAATTGATGAAAAAAAATTAGTGTTCAATTAGTGTTAGAAATCGGTAAGTTATTACTGCAAATATATTTTTTCAATTTCACTATAACTTGACGATTCTCTATTCTCCCAACAATAGAGGAAAAATTCGTAGAGATAAATACTCAAGCAAACATTGTCGTAATAAGTACTTTAGTCTTTGATATGGTCTGGAGCCATGGTCCCACAGTATTTATTTATTTATTTTCGAGGAAAACTTACAGTGACATATTTTATACAAATTTGGCACATTAATTAGACACCATTTATAAGTTTCCGCATATTGAGACTACATATAAAAATTAATAAAACCGTTTCTAACCAAGCTAAGTAAGAAAAAAAAAGAAAAATTAATACTAAGTAAACAAATAAAGCAAAAAGAAAAGGGAAAGAAAAAGTCGGCAAGGAAGAAGTCTACAGCAAACCATCAAAACCAAGATTTCGAAAGTAATTGTCTTATTTTATAAATCTTTGAATTATATATATCGAGCTCTGGAAATTCAACTAAACTATTAACAAATTTGACAGATCTGGGAAAGAAAGAGTTCTTCCCATAATTTATGGCGTAATATCTGGAACTTAGTTGTGATGCTATCCTAACAGACCTACAAGGAACCTTTAAATTAATTTTTGATAGCAAATAAGGAGAATCAACAATGTTTTGGGCAATTTTCATAAGAAAAATATTGTCCGCAATGAAACGCCTTTCTTTAAGAGGGAGAATGTGGTGCCTCCGGCATCTAGCCTCGTAATCATCGTCATGACACCTACACTTAAATTCCAAAAATCTCAAGAATTTTTTCTGTATAGTTTCTATTCTGTTGATATAAATATCATATTGGGGATTCCAAACCTGTGAACAATACTCGAGGATGCTGCGCACCAAAGAGCACAATTGTACCACAAGTGGGACAACACATAAATAAGCTTAGTGTAAAGGTACATAAACACAAAATTTACGAATTTACATACGAAGTGATATAGAGTGCATACAGCTGAACCTTTCTTAGATGGCGTAAGGTTTTTTTTTAAATTCAACTGAATTTGCAATTATTTGTGCAGTGATACCATGAAGTTTGTGTTGATTTTACATTTGACAATTTTCTTATTTCGATACTTTTTTAATTATTCATAAATTTTGTTCTATTTCCTATCATTTGTGTAAGTATATTTATAGAAAAGGATCTGTGTCGTGAAATTTCTTACTTTATATGCTTCCTTTACAACAATGTTATATAATAATTCTTATCACGTACCTACGCTATTGCAAATAGACACAATATGGTATATTATACTTTATTCCTAATAGAGAACTAATCAAGAAATAACTTCATGATAGAGTACCTAAATGATGTCAATAAAACAAGGTATAAATAAATTAACTTTTGATATCAATTTTATTATTACCATGTTGAATATACATGTACAATAATAAATTTATAAAAAAAATCCTTTGTTATATACATGTATATATAAAATAATTTATTTGGGATCCGATCTTTTCATGTTTATTAGCTATTTCTGAACTTAAGTCTTTTAAATAAAAAAAATTAAAATAGCTTTTTTATCATCTTCAAAATGATTACGGTCTAAATTCGATAGGGAAACAGTAGTATAAATAATTCTTCGGAAGGTTGAATATTTCAAATAACGCCCAAACATAATATATTTAGAATACATATAACATAAAAGAAATAAGCAACAGACAAAGTGAATAACTTGAACATTAAACTTACTGAGCAGATGTTTCCCAGATGAATCTACTACAGAAGGCTTGATTGAGGAGTGTGAATTGCAAGAGAAATGTTAAGCCTTTTATACGTCTTCCAATCTACTCTATCAAATGAACCATACCAAAGGAACAACAGGGGGCAAGAGATCTTACTTTAGCTAATGTGTATTGCATAATAAGATTAGACATCTTCAATCCAGTAGGGTTTTATCAGTGATAAGATAAAATTATTGAAACAATAATTAAGTAATAAAAATTTAATCAAAAAATGAAAAATTTGAAAATATTTGCTAAAAGAAAGTAATATAAAAATACTAGATTGTGCGTTCAAGATTATTATGTAAGCCACAACATTATGTAGGAATTTTGGGAACTTCATCAGCCATGCTGGCAAGGACCAAATTTTTATCAGTTCCGGTAGGTCTTTTTGGTTCTAAAGCCGATCTCATTTCAAGAGCTCGAGTATCAGTTTCCAAAGATTGTTCCTTATCAGCCAAATCCTGAGCGATTTTAATAGAGGCACTCTCCAACGCGTTGTATGTAGCTCTGAAATGTTAAATGAAATTTATTACAGTAGGTAATGTATTTGTGGAATCCTGGAACAATTTGAATATTCATTACAGTTAATTGTCATAGTGTAATCATGGTAAATAACGATATATTCATGTCATATTCCGGTGCGAAACATTGTTTTATTACTACAGTTACCTACTATAATTGATTATATAACTATACAGGCATTTTCATGGGTTGGTAAATACCATGACCAAATAAACTTTACAATTCAAAGTAGATATTACAACGTTATGATTCTAACACAACCTGTGATTAGGTTTGAGCAGTTCTATTATATATAGTACTGGTTGTTGCACGCGACTTTGTCCGCGTCTCTTTATAAAATATTATTCGTAGAAAACGGCAGTTTTGTGTGGAGATGGGAGTAAAGGGGTAAAGGGGGCGATGGGGAAGGATGAGTAGCTTATGTTACTCACTGATAATCTAGTTTTCTATAGGTGAAAGAATTTTTAAAATCGGTCCGGTAGTCTGTGAGTTTATTCATTACAAACATAAATTTGCATGGAGGGGGATAAAGGGCGGAGATGGGGGGAGGGTGAGTAGCCTATGTTACTCGCTGATAATTTAGCTTTCTATGGGTGAAAGAATTTTTAAAATCAGTCCAGTAGTTTTTGAGTTTATTCGTTACAAACATACAAAAATACGTACGTACAAATCTTTTCTCTTTATAAGATTATTAGTATTAGTAAAGATATTATGATCTAAAGCATAACGGTGATTCTGACCATCTACCAATGGTAGGTGGTTACCATCGTAACCCTCTAGGAATGCTAGGACTTTGTCGCGGTGAGGGGGCTAAACCCTCAGCAATCCGGGCGGCTTCAGACATTCGCTAGGCCGATCGGATTTACGCTGGCGAACTAAGAAGACAGCACACGAGTAGGAGGTGCTTTGAGCGGGCTCCGATTTTCGGAATTGGTGGCCGAGCACACAGTGGAAAAAAAGTTGTGTACCCTCGTCTAATAACACAAGCAATACTGGGGGAATTGTAAGTTCACTGCAGACTTATAATATAGGATGGCTACTAATATTGAGATTCATAATTAAATAACGATAACTTACTTAGCGCAATCTAGTTTTTCTTGCAATTGTCGGATAGTTTCTCTTAAATTACGCACTTCTTCTTTCAGACCAATATCAGCTTCATCCGAAACCAACTCGATGCCAGGTCTGTAGCCTCTTGTCTCCAAACGTGTTTCAGCTACTTTTAAAGCGTTTACCTTATCCGCAAATTGCTCGCCTAAAGTTTTCAATTCGGTTGCTAGTTTATCCATGTTCTCTTCCATCTGTTAAAAAAGTTTTTGTGTCAGCTATGACGCACGACAGGAGTTTACTTCTTAAGTACGGTTGTTGACTATATGCAATAGGCAAAGAGGGTAAATAAACGCGCTATCTATTATGATACTAAAATGTATGTGTGAAGGTATTTTTATTCTATGGTGAAGCGGCGACATCTATCGAGGGGTCTATTTGGGTAAAACTGCTTGGTATACACAGGGCCCTAATTCAATAACGCCACTTAGCGATTCCACACGATTCCTTACTTCGAAACCACGTCATATCCTCAAATTGTTACGATATCTGCTAAAAAGTCATTCTCTTACATATATATAAATGCCATGACAAGACATTACGTGTTTTGATAAGGTAAGACAAAAACCTAAAATCATAATTGCCATACATAATCAAGGCCCAGATGTCATTACGTTTTATAAGTTCCAATAGTACATTTTTTCGACGACATAGACGCTGCGCCGGCAGGTTATAACGCGCTATCATTTTCGTTCCTCAGCGCGGACTACACTTTCCATACAACAGTGAGTGACAGATAACGTAACACTTTTAGTTAACGCTTGTATTAATTTTACTCCTCATAAAATTTCCATACTGCGGGCCTTTATGAAAATAAATTCTTAAGGAGTATAAACTCCGAAAAAGCTAGTCTCGTAACGAATCTCTTAAAAATCCTACAATCTAATTGGCGGAGATGTTTAACCATGCAATATAACGTAACTGTCTCCGTAATATGCAATATTTTATTGTCGTTTGGCAATTTTATACGTGTGTTCAAGTTTTCACACATTATCTATACTTATAAAATCGTTTGTTTTGACTATCAACGCACAGCTAAAACTACTAGGAACTCCACTAGGAAAGGATTTTTGGAAATTAAACTTAAGATGAACGGGGGGGGGGATGCTTCGGAGCTAAGAAGGGGACGGGTCGCCATGTTATATGTGATTCAGATATAAAAATAAATGACAACCTTCATTTTCTGCCACTGCAATTCATTTCTAGCCCTCTGAGTATCATAAACACGACGACGCATCATGTAATTAGTGACATCCACTTGAGCACGCAGAGCATTTCTGGCGCGCCCTCTCGCAACGAAAAGCGATTCCCTCAGTCGCAGCGTATCTTGTAGTTCTTCTGTCGCCATTTTCTTTGTTGCTTCACATTTCTCCAGCCATTGATCGTATGTGATCATTCTAAAAAAGGAGACACGTGAATGAACATTTTCAACTATAATATTTGTGTTAAGAAATTTAGTGGCCATCAGAGTATGTCCACATCAGCAGCTAGGGATTATGTTGTTACTTACCGTTTTCTATCACCATCTCATTATCTCATTATTATTTTTTCAATTGGAGCTGTTAAAGAGGATTATTAGAAAACACTCATTTGTGTGTTTGTTGCTATGAGTGGTCGAAACTCAAATATGTCTTCTAATTTCAAATCGAATACCCTATTCAATCTACTAACTGTACCTACATAAGACATAAGATTTTTTTTAGTTGGCTAATGAAGAGGAGATCCTCCATTTTGGTCCAAATGTGAGTGTCGATCAAAGAACATATAACGCATAATATGTTCTTTTTTTAGGGCCAATATTGTACGCCCGTTATCTTTGGTGGTATTGGAGATTAAAAATGTAAATTTGTATATAATATTATCTATAAAATCAATTACAAAACTAATTATTTTTACGCTTACATCTGTACTGACTGAGATAATTTCCATGGTTTATATCTGATTAGATTAAAAATAAGACAAGGTAATAAAAATGTTTCTTTCTCCTAAAATAAAGTAAAATAAAGACAATATTAAATTAAGCTTTCTCAACATATTTGAGAATAAGACCCTGAACCCGAATTTATGCATTGTTCTATGTATAAAATTGTCTAAAATGTCGTTTAGTAATTTTTTACCTTTTAGGAGTTTTCAAGGAGTCCGTCTTGTACGTGATATTAGCGCAATCTTTGTCCAAACTAAGCATATCTTTGTCAATTTGAAGTGCTTCGTTCTTGTCGTTTAAGTCGAGTTGCAATTTGAACTTAACAACTTCTAGCTTGTTGATTTTCTCCCAAGCCGTCTGGCAACGGTCGATCAACATTTTCTTGTTGCTTTCAGTTACGCAAAGTTCCTACAAAAATTCAAACGCTTACAATACGGTATTTGACTATAATGAAAATATGAAACAAATTGTTACTAGACTAACTGTAAATATTTTTTTAAACCAAATTAACTAACGCAGTATTTAAAAATATGTACGATTTTCATAAGAAATCATTATTAAAATAATTAAATTTTCATGTCTGACCACGTGATTAAAAACGCACGCGATCGGTGGCATATAGAGTTGCGTCATTTGCTTTGTTTACAGTCGATGCTTAGTAAGTACATGAGCGTACTACGATTTGACAGTTAAATATTTGCAAGCAAGTGACGTACGAGTATTGACGTGACTTAGCGTTTTGGCGGTCTTATTTATAATTTAAACTTGATTGTAATTTTCATAGAAAATAAAGCAATTCCACAAAGGATGAACCAAATTGCAAGTGTATTATATGTAGTATAATAAACAATTTGAGATATTTTCCTAAAATCTGTCAAATACCCTAACAACTTTTAACGGCTTTAGCTCTGAAAACGCCCTTTGAATCTTTACGTGGCACGATACTTTGATTGGTGCGAATTGCTCCAACATTTGCTTCGGTTGCTACACATCCGATGTAAGAGTATTTCAATCACACGTTACCTTCTTTAAAGTTTCAAATGTGCATTCTTTGCGCTAATGTAAAGAAAACCACTTCAATCATTTTCTTTATTTAAAATTTGAATTTACCGCGCTTTCTTTACATTTGAATTTGCCGCGCTTTCTTTAAGTTTGAATTATATGCCTACGAGATGTTACGACTGACAAGGAGATAATGAGAGTGGGTAATTAGAATTAACAAATTTGCTTTGCTATAAACTTCCCTAAAAGATATAAAAGACGTAAATAAAGGCTTTGAATGTTGTTTCTTCCTTATTTCAGAGAAACGCAATCACGCCTTCATTTTCCTAAACTGTTCAAACTTAAAAACACCATTATATAATGATAATGATAATTAGAGCATCTGCAGATATAAATCCTACATCCTTACGCTTAACGTCCAAGGAGGAACTTTACACTTTTTTTAAAAATTCTTTGCATCATGTAAAACTATTCTCTCTCAATGATAGTATAAAAAACATTTAATACTTTCTCTTCATACTCGAGAGTATATCCGGTCCTAAGAACAGCTTTTGTTTAATATATTTCTAAAGCAAATGTCCTGATATTTTGAAGAATTACTTAGCGTTTATTTAAGGATATTTAAGGAAGTGACAATTTTGACTAATAATAAGTTCAACTGGAACCCTATGAATGGAGGGTATCTTCATTAGTACTGAAATCCATTTCAAACAATTTTAATTTATGTGAACTTAAATGCAAATGTTTATTACGTATTGGACTCTGTTTACAAAATAACAGGGAATAACTTTTTCGTAAAAGTTTTTTAAATGCTTGTTGATTTTACCCTGAATCGCCAGACCGCCAGAGGCAGGCACGACACCAAAATGTGTAATCCCAGCCTAGAGGCTTGGCTTCTCATTGTAAATATTTTAAAAAAAGTAAACAAATTTACTTAATTATGAATGATAAGAATGGATAGGGCAGAATAGCGACAGGCGAGCATCCCACCCCCAAGGTATGAATGGTGATGGATGAAGGAAGGACAAAGAATGCGGAATAAAAGTGCGAAAGGCAAGATTGCGAGAACTGGAATGGAAGATTGTAATTAAAAATAGGCTTCAGCGTGATTCTGGAGGGATTCTAAAAAAAAAATAATTATGAGGCCACTACATGTGCGTGTGTGTTTTAAGTGTTAAGTGTTAAATTTAGAAAGAATATAAAAAAGAAAGAAGAAATAGAATCACAGGGAATGACCAAATTACCTTCTTTAACTCTGTGTCAGCTAGGTCATAAGTTAACTCTGAACTTCTTCGACCATCTCTGTTGGAAAGACATTCGGAGCAAACTAACAAAGGCATATTCAGTTGTTCCAATTCTCTTTCAGTTGATGCCTTCTCTTCTTTCAGTGCAGCCATTTCTCTGTCTATGCGATCTAATAATTCTTGTAGCGTTGACTTCCATTGTTCAATTTCGTATACCCTGACAAATTTAAATGCAAATATTAAGCAAGATATCTTTAGCACTTCTTTCATACTTTTAGGCGTTACAAGCGTTCATAAAGTATTTATTTATGTGTCTTCGGCAAACAGTAATTGGCTGAAAATAGATTCGATATTTCAAAATATTAAATGAATCAAGAAAACTAACAATTAAATTTATGAGACTTTTAGGGTGTTATTACAAAAAAAAATACTAAACTATGTCTCAACACGTGTTTGGTCAAACAGCGTCTAATGACATTTGTATGCAATTTCACAGTTTAAACCCTGCCTCAAATAATGTTTAACCTTCGCTATTACAAAATCGTGTTTGTCCTTTGACTAACCAAAACATCGCTGGGCAACCTATAGGCAACCAAATGTTGCTATTTTAAAATTATAAAATAGCAAATAGTAACAATAAAATAGCAACATTACAAAACGTTCGTTCAACTTCATTTGGTTCAATCCGAAACATTCCTTTCTATGCAAATTTGTTATGTGCTAATAGAATATCCTACGCAGAAAAATATTTTAAAATTATCTATATATAAATAAAACAGTGCCGTGTGTGATTATAAATTAATTATTGCTCTAAATACATCGCCATAAGTATGTTATGACACCAAAACTTACGTATATAATGAGTACATTGTACACATAGAGCAGTGATCAGTTGAAAGAATGGAATGACTTGTCAATCGTCATTACTCAATGTCAAATGAGTATAATATAAATAAAAATTATTTTAAGTAATATGGAAAAATGGACAATTGCAATATTAAAATAAAAATTCGTAAACTGAAGAAAATTGGGTTCAAGAATAAGAGGTAAAACAATCCGATATTTCATCATAAATTATGATGCCCCACGCACGGTGAGTCGAAACTGCTATATGAGGGACATAGGGATCTTTTTTACAAATTCCATTTAAAAAAAATACTTATCGAAAGGTCTAGTCGATCTGATGAATAATTGTCATTAAACGTTTTTCTCTAAAACTGATAGTTTGCCTGTTAAAAAATATTTCCAATTTTTGTTGTATGCAATGAAACAGACTCTGCTAAAATTTGGCCAAGTCTTGAGAGGTCTTGCTTTAAAACTACTTTAGTCTTATTACTTGGCTTGTTGGCTATGATTCTACGCTATCAGCGCGCACCCATAGTTGCCCGTTCAAGAGTTATGAGGTTTTTATTGATAATATCATAGATAAAATAATTGCATTACATTAAAATACTTATAATTAAGGAATATTAATATTTTCAAAACATATATTTTATCGAAAAAAGTACAAAAAAGATAATTTCAAAATTAAAGCAAATAATAAATTAAAAAACAAATTATTAAAAAACAAATAGAACCTGCCACTTTGTATGTACAGTTATATCCATGGTATTACATGCCCGTAGCGTACATAAGTTACTAGTGCATGATACGGTAATAATTAAGCATTTTGGACTTTTGCCGATTGGGAAGCTATCGGTTGAAGCATCGGAGGTCCGAAATAAAGACTTTCGTAAATATGGAGAGAACAATTTTAGAAAAGTAAGTAGAACAGTGACAAATGAAGATATCTTGTATAATCTTCTCTTGTCGTCTGATCCAAAATTGACCTTTCTAAGGCCAAGAATGTCCAAATAACGGAGAATGGTTCCCTCAAGTGGAGTCGAGCTTTTGGTATCTCTTCCAACTGAACCCGAATTGGAATTTATAGATGTACATACCTTACAAGATAGTGATAGTGATTATTTTTTTAGAGTTTAGTTGGTTTTTAGGGTTCCGTAGGTTCGAATAAAAAAACGGATCACTCGTGTCTCCGCCTGTCTGACCATTAACCTTCCCCTTATCTCCGAAACTACTGAAACTAAAATTTTGAAAAAAAAAAATACAGAAATTAGTTTTCTACTTATAGATTATAGGAAAACCTATAAGAAGTTCATGATATTAAAAGAAAATGGTAAATCACTTAATATTGTGCGGATAGGTAACATCGTACGGAACCCTCTTCACGCGAGTTCAACTCGCACTTGTCCCGTTTTTTTTATTGTATTAGCTGTAGTTTTGAATAAAAATAACAATAAAACCATTTTTTAAATAGTTTATAGCTACCTACTTACTTGTTCGCTTTAATTTTGAAAATATCTTTTTTGTACTTTTAATTATAAGTATTTTAATGTAATGCAATTATTTTATCTATCTCTATATATAAAAATGAATCCCCATTTCCCTTGGTCACGGCATCACGCGTGAACGGGTAGACCGATTTTAATTCGGTTTGTACTAATGGAAAGAGGGATAAACGGGGAATGTTCATATATATATAAAAATTGTACCCCGGGCGAAGCCGGGGGCGGGTCGCTAGTTATCAATAAAAAGTGCTTTTACTTACTTTTTTTTTTTTTTTCATTTTAATGAACCTTATAACTCTTGAACGGGCAACTATAGGTGCGCACTGATAGCGTAGAATTATAGCCAACAAGCCAAGTAATAAGACTGAAGTAGTTATAAAGCAAGACCTTTGAAGACTTGGCCAAATTTTAGCAGTTTCTGTTTCATTCCATACAACAAATATTGAAAATATTTTTTTACAGGCAAATTATCAGTTTTAGAGAAAAACGTTTAATGACAATTATTCATCAAATCGACGAGACATTTCGATAGGTATTTTTTTTAAATGGAATTTGTAAAAAGTTCCCTATGTCCATCATATAGCAGTTTCGACCCACTGTGCGCCGCCAACAACATATGTATTTCATAAATTTTTTTTATATTTTATTTTTCGAAAACTTCAAAAGGAATTCGTATACAATTCACTTGATTGTCTCGAAAGTTTTCTATATATGTAATCCAATTCTTGTCATCAATAAAATCTGCAAAGTTTAATTCCATCACTGATATTATTATTATTAAACACGCTTTTGTAATAAAGTTTTTTTTAGACACTTGTTCAATGTATGTTTAACTTTTTTGTAATAACACTGTAAGATTTTAAATGTGAAAATTAAAATTATACAATTTTTTTAAGCTATTAAGAGTTACCTATTTTTATTTGATTGTTCATCCCGACTATATACATCGAAAAATACCTCCTAAACGTATTCAGTTATGGGCATAACATACACATATAAAGCGCGCACTTGTTCATCGGACATGTCAATGTTTATTCACTTAATTTCCAATAAATATTCATAAGTTGATTCGAAATATTGTTTTATTGTACAAACATTCAACATAATTTTATTTACGTTGGTTAAATTAAATTCTAGAAACATTTTCAGGTAATCTGCAACTCCGAAAATAGTAGCAATCTCTCGTCTTCTAAGACCGCAGTGAACTAGGCCTCTGTTCTTCTTCATGCTGGTTTGTGCGCAGCTATGTGATGTAATATGATAATGACGGTCAAAATAGAAAAGGTACTACGCCCTGGAAGGCATCTGCTCCGTCTGGCCCAGAACTGGCAGAAATTTTCAAAGTTGATGTCCAACCTCCAGTAATAGGAAGAATGGGATGTAATATCCAACTGGTATGCAGATTCAATGTATACTTCAACCTATGAATTAGTTCCTATTAGTTCGAACGTTCCCTAATGAAGTACGCAACTTGATATCATCATTGATTACAAATGGTGCCATCCCTCCAGCTTAACCTTAGCAAAGGAGTGGCAAAAGTTTTAGTTCAGCTCAAGTATTTTGAAAAAAATTACCTCGCACGCAGTCGATTGTTATTATGGTAGCTGTCCCATTCTGTTTTGATTCGGGTCTCATTGCGTAGTTGATGAGCGCTGTGTCGTAGATCGAATGCATCGGCTCTCCTTGTGTCTGCTGTGACCTGATAATCACCAACAAATAAAGGAATTACAACCAATAAAACAAACTATTTTGACCAGTGTATTGTTGGTAATGAGGACACATGGCGCTGAAACGTGGTTTCCTAACTATGGATCTTGTAAGACAGCTCATAGAGCTTACCCTACGAGATTTACCCTACGATATCATATCAGGAATATGGAGATCTATAGACGAACGAAAGTTACCGATATAACCTGGCGGATTTGAAACTTGAAGTGGCAATGGCAATAGCAAATGGCAGGAGACCACGGACCGGCAAGTTAGACAGACAACCTAATAAGCAGCGGATCAGCGCTGCTGGATCAACTTCTGAGCGGTTCTATTGGAAAGTCATTAGGGGAGGCCTATGTCCAGCTGTAGACGTCCTACGGCCGAAATGATGATAATGTATTTATCAATACACTTCACGAGCTGTGCGCAGTTCTATGCATGTTCGTTATTATGTATGTCTCTCAGCCATTACTCGTGACATCAGGCTTCTCGACAGGTATAATCACATGGTCACCTCATCAAATCCATCAACGCTTGTGTCTTCATATAAAAGACACAAGCGTATAATATAAGTGTGACTTTTATTTTTTTATTATTATTTTATGAAAAAGTACTTTATCAATCTTGACGGTATAAATGTAAACGTGCTGATATTATATTATAATTATAAGTACCTATAGTATTATACTACAATAATTTTATGAAATTAGCAAGTTTAAGTTTGGATAATCTGAGGAATTTAAATTTAAAACTTAAATCATGTTCTACTTGGATTATTAAACTAACTATAAGTATAAACAAACTAAGTAGGTACTTGTAGAATTGGGATATAATTTATATTTAAAATAAAATAAAATAAAAATAAAAATGTTTGGCATTTTGTGTGAATAAATCAGGCATGTCTTAACAAACTTTACCAGTGAACAGTTAAGAGTAAGTTTACATCTAAATAAAATAGTATAAGTGACGAGTCAACAGGAACATTTAAACTTTTGACTCCTAAACTAACCCGGTCACAATGAATATTTTCCAACTCGCATCATATTTTGCATAAATAGAGCGAACGCAAAGACAATGTTACCAAGTTATTTCACGAATCGTTTATTTTTGAAAAGAGTAATATTTTTTCCTATTTTCCAACCAATAGCTTAAGCTGATCTTTTCCATAAACTTTGTCATAATATACCCAAGGAAATTGAATTTTAAGTAAACTTTAATCGTACAGTTGAAAGAGTAAATAAAACCGAAACGTAGGGGAAAGAGGGGGAATCCGGATAGGGGGTAAATCCAGATAGCTGTTATTTCACTACTCCGCCTATCGCTGTCTCATTCTAGACAGTCTAAAGACACTCGCGAACGCTCGCTCAGTGCGGTTGCAAATGGCGGCCACGTCAACATCCCAGTGTGTACGTTTATACAAGAAAAACAAAAACCGAGGTAAGTTATCTAATATTTTGTCAATTTGAACATACTATCATTTGTTACGGCCGTGTAGAAACATAAAGTTTTATTTTTTTTATGAAGTTATCCAAATTAAAGCTAATAAAACAGAATTTATTGTAGCAAAGAGTGCAAACATAAAGTTTTAGTAATTAATATTACAAACATGGCACCTGTGGGGTACAAGCGGACGGGGTGATATCAGGTATCCGGTTTCACCCCGTGCGATTGTATGGATTGTGGATGGATGCAACAACATGGATTGCATCCAACCAAGTGGTTGGATGCAACAACATATTTTTACTGAATGGATGCGTCACTTTATCGGATGTGTAAAACCAAGCAAAGAAAATCCGGTGCTTCTCGTTTTGGATGGTCACGCCACTCATACAAAGAATTTGGAAGCCATCGAGCTAGCTCGTGATCATGGTGTCATAATGCTCTGCTTACCACCTCACTGCACGCATCGCTTACAACCCCTAGATGTTGGTTTTATGGGGCCTCTGAGTACGTTTTACTCTCAAGAAGTTCGATTATGGCTTCGAAACCATCCTGGCCGTGTTGTCACCCAATTTCAAATGTCATCTTTATTTGGAACTGCTTACAACCGTGCCGCCTCTGTACAAAATGCAGTTTCTGCTTTTACTAAAACCGGAATTTTAGTAAGGTGTCGGCAAAAAGAGTAATAAAGAAAACAATCAAGAGGATTCGAAATGTCTGGTTTGTGGTGAAAAATACAGCGAAACCATGTCCACAGATGAATGGTATCAATGCACTGCGTGCCTTAAATGGGCTCATGAAAGCTGCATTGGGTGCTCTGGGGCACAATTATTTTTTTATGTATGTAAAGACTGTGTATAATTTAAATATTCTGCTATTTGTATAGTGTCTGTATAATATAAAATGCCTATCTGGTTTTATCCATAGGTGTGGGGTGAATCCGGATCCATTGTTTTTTATTAAATTTGTTCTAGTTTCTATAATTAAGATTATTCTTAAATAATTTCTAGCCAAAGTTATGCCAAATGATTGTCAATTATTAATTGTTGATAATTGTCTAAATATATAACATAGTAACTAATCTACGACGTTTTTTTCTTAACTATCCGGTGTCCCCCCACATTCCCCTATATTGAGTTTTTCATTTTAGTAAATACAAATGCATTTTTGACATTTTTTAAAAAAAATATATGCAAACTGTTCTTCATACGGCAGGGGGATTTGTAAAAGATATATGTAAGGATCTAATTCGGAATTTGAATTTAAATCGGTAGTAATTGCTCTGCCGACCTTGTTCGTGGGATCAAAAGGAGTAATAGTGGAAGTTAAGCACTGCTGTTATTTTGGAGTGGTCTTTTTGAAGGGTTGCTATCCAAATAATTACAAATGTAATCGGAATAATTAACTCAATATAAATTTATGGAGAAGATTGTCGTTGACGCCAATTATTGTCCATTTAAATTAATTAATAGTAATTCGCTGTGTTATGTGCTGTCTCACTCCCACCATATACCTATCCATATGTCTGTCACTATCGCAAGCCGTACGACAAGAGTCAGTTCATAGAAAAATATTTTTCTATGAGTCAGTTAAAAAAATCGCAACAATAAAACACACAAAAAAAGACTCGCCGCGCCGCGCCGCGCCGATCTCGACCCGCGAGATTTGAATTTATTTCATCCGCTAATGTTATCAGGCAATTGTGCTTGTAGTTTATATATTTGGTCACGCTTCCCGCTCCGCGAGGATTACATCATTGAAGTGGTGAAGCTTCTGGACTCTGTGTGTGACGGGCCAGTTGCAGTCTTCGCCGCTGGAGGACCAAGGACTTGGTGATTCACCAGGTAAGTGACAGACTTCCTTTTTTTCCTCTTCCTTTGATTACAATGTACCACCAACGAAAAATACAGTCCACTTTTATAATTATAACGACTCTTACTCGTAGTTTCTTATCTAGCACCCCAAATTACAGTTTTCACGGCTACATTAAATAAATAGATAACATTATTTAATTTAATTAAATATTTATTAATACATCCTTATCAATCGAGAATTATAAAATTCTTCACCAATTAAGAAATAAGAAATTGAAGTAAGCTACACTCTTAGCAGGCTCACCAGGCAATTTTGGCAACTTCAGGGGACATATAAAACTTTTCTAATTTGCCACCAAAGTTAGGTCGACCCATAAAATCATTCTGAACGTATCGGAAGACGTTTTTATTACTTGGAAAATTCGCAATTATTCCATTAACTTTTTCATTTCACCCTCATAGTTTTATTAAAAGCAGGGTATAAATTACTCATGGCCATATTATCATTTTATAAATTATATGTGATGTACATATTTATATGTACATCGATGGTATAATATGACACTTTATTTAAATTCTTTGTATGTGCCGCTGTCGTCTTAACTCTATTGCAATAGCTACTATTTATTTTTAAATTGACATTTTCTGAACAGTATTAAAAGGACTGTATGCCATTCTATGACGCTGGATCTCTATTCTTTTTTTTTATGTTAAGGTCGGCAGATAGACTGACGGTCCACTTGATGGTAGGTGGCTACCGTCGCCTATAACACAAGCAACGCCTAAGCTGCTGCAGGTGCGCTGCCGACTGCAGTAGGATTAAGGATAAGGGATTAGGAGTAGATAGGAAAATGGGCTCTGGCATCCCTTACTCACTCATCGAAACACAACAGCACACGTGCTGTTATTTCACGGTGGTCTTCTGTAAGGGGGTGGTTACTGCCGCCAGACGGGCTGCCCAAATGACTGCGAAACGCGGTGTGCCCTGCCACTACTTTCCAAATCCAGACCAGAGCCAAATAAAGCATAAAGTGATTCAATTTGAATGTTTATTTGTTTAAAGGTGCTTATTGGCACTAATTAACATGAGTGAATTTTGAATTACAGTAGAAAAAGGAAATTTAATTATATTTATCATAGTTAGTCCAATTGATTGACAGAAATAATATGTTGTAATTAATGGTATGATTAACCTATATGTATGAACTGATTTGGATGACACATAGTTTATTATTTGAATTAGCATATCGAATACTTTTTATCATGGATACATTTCAAGGTTCTGAGGATTCATCTAAAATATAAAAAATCGGCGCATCTGTCCCAGTGTTTAGGGTATTAGGCTTTATTTTGGTATTATATTTTTTTATTTTTCAACGCGGACGAATTTGCGAACACCAGCTAGTATATTATTTTTTTTTTTTATTATTACACGGCCTCCAACGAGGCAGGCATCAGACAAAAACACAACAAGGGACAAAGAGACGCCACACATGACAGATGCCGCCGCAATTACAGGAGGCACAGCTTGCACCAATAAAAGACCAGAGCTACATCCCAAATAATAATAACAATAAAAAAATAGGAATACAAGGTCATCAATAATAAAATCAACTCTCTGAACTACCTAACCAGAATTATATATCATAATTTATTATAATTATATATCCTAACCAGAAAATACAATTTGAGTATTTGGTTAACATAATGTGTGTCTATAATTTAGGAAAGAAGATAAAGTATCTTCTGTATTATTTAATAAAGCATTAATGTTTTCCCTGCATGGAAGCTTTTACACAATAAACAATAAATAAAATATATCAAATTAATCTGCGAATGTTTCATTTAGCCGATTACTTGTACTTATGTGGGGATTAATCAGCAAGTAATGTCCGCAGGATTTCTTTTCAAAATAACAAAGTGCTGTTGTATTTCCCCAGAGCCTATCCCTATCTATGCCAGTCTTATCCTTGTCCTATCTGGAACAGCAACGCATTCGCATTCTCCCTGGGGAAGGACTTTAGTATATCGTACATCGAATTTAGGGCTCCCGATTTTTTTATAAATAGCTATGATGAATACAAAATAAAATATGGTGGCAAAAATTTTCGGAGCTTTTAGGTATTTTGAAAAAAAAAAAATTTCAACTCCTAACCTAACCGTTCCAAGTCGGATTTGCTCTGATAGTGGAATCGGGCAAGAGAGGTTTTGGATTATAAAACAAGCCGAACAAAAATCATTTAGTGAAACTAAAACGTAGTGATTAAGTACTTATATTCTCTTTGAGTGAAACATTACAGTGAACAGATATTTTGTTTAATTATCCATAAATATTTCCAATAAATTGAAACCATGTGCGAAATTTACACAATAACAATTAGAATGTTTCAAAACAAAAGTGAAAAAAAGTGATGTTTGTGTTTGTAAGAGGTATTGAATGGTTTTGACAGGTATGAATTTTCCATACAAAAGTTGAAAATTTTAAAAAATATTACAAAAGCTCCGAAAAAATTTACCACCACAATTAATTGTCTATTCATCATAGCTATTCACAAAAAAATCGGGAGCCCTAAACTCGATGTACGATATACTAACGGACAGCCTAAGCGGATAACGATATTTCTTTTTGTCTTGAAATTAAGTAAACCAAACCAAAAACATTATATTCATTTTAAATTACCTGTAAGCCGTATAATCTCGCGTCCCAATCCGGTAAACTCAAATGCGGTAAAGGTTTTTCGAATGTTACAACAGACTGCATTGTTTAATTAAAATACGATCAAAATTTGTAACAACAACAATATTTAAAACGTTTCAAAATGTTTATGTCAGTCAAAGCCTGGTTGAAAACGTCAAATATCAAAGTTGAAATAGATTTTAAAACAATATTCTATAAAATTTTCGGCCGGTAAAAAAATAAGAAGGAATAAAAGTAGATATATTTATTGTAATAAACCACTTATTTTAAAGGTTTAAAAACTTATAAATAAACAAACATATTTTTATTAAAATTATCTAAAGTAATAGGCGATACAAATAAATGTTACGGAAAATGATATAAATAGAAGTCTCAAGAATCATTTAAACGATTCATTTAACGATACATCATAATAAATAAATAAATAAACACTTACCTTTTCACGTGAAAACTGTACTACGAAAGTAGTTAGCTTCTTTTGTATCAATGAACTTTTCGACGCGTTGTGTAAAACAGTAGGCTAATAACATTTTTGTGACTGATCCTTTAGTGCGTCAATAGATGGCGCCTACATATATGTAAATGGTCAGACACACAGAGATATTTAATAATATTGGGGATATGCAACATAAATTAATAACAATACTCTTGAAATAGAGTATTGTTATTAATTTATGTTGCGTATTGATTAAAATGAGGAATCTTTATAAATAAAAATTTATATGTGTATGTATGTTCCACATGGACTCCAAAACCGCTTAACCGATCACCGTAAAAATTTGCATACAGGTTGTCGGGATTTCAGGAAAGAACACAGGGGACCTTACATTCCTCGGGGACTAAGTTGCCGACTATTAACGTAGACAACTTCCTTCCTTAGGAATCTATAGGTGTATAATTCGTTAACGTTTTATCCTTAGGTTCCCTAGGATATTCAAATTGGAGCATGCTATGCACAGGTGTATTGCCAAGCACCTATACTACTACCAAAATCTGATAGATGTAGCCGCTTCACCTAATTCTATTGTAGTACTAGCTGACCCAGCAAACGTTGTCCTGCCAGAACCCGAAAACAATTTTATTCCGTGACCCGATTCTGGCGCCACCTACCGAGTGAAATTTTATTTTCAAACCATATGCAAAGTGACGCGTCACTTCTCGTCAATGAACGACGGTTAAATTATTTGAATATTCTTTATACAAAAATACTAAAATCGCGATAAAAAAATGGTGGGGTGGGGATAGAAGGATGAAAATTACTTTACGACTTTACGTAAATCATAAAAATCGATCCAGCCCACCGACCTTTGAATTTCGGTGATCCAGCCGTTTCGGAGGAGTTTTGTTACAAACACTGTGACACGAGCATTTTTTATATTAGGTAATAGATGGCGCCATCAATAGTGTTATATTTTTCAAGGTGACAATGTCGCGGGGCACCAGGTATTTATATTATAAAGAGTGGCAGGTAGGCCCACGGTACACTCGATGGTAGGTGACTACCGTCGCCTAAGGACACAAGCATCAACAAGAAGGATGCAGATGCGCTTTCAACCGTTTGAAGAAGTCCATATTGCACTTAGGCGGAAACACTTCAGATGGGCAGGGCCGGATTAACCATGTGATTAACCCTAAGCAATCATCTCAGGGTTCCTTAATATTTTTCTAATTTGCTCAACTATGCAATTCTATTTATAATTAGGCTGTTTTTACTAGCTTTAACCCTATTAAAAAGTCATTAAATGTTAAGTTTTTGAAGCGTCTTAGTCTCTAGTCTGTTAAAATCTTCGCGGTAAATATATACCTACATACTAAAACTTATGAATAGTAAGGACACGCAAAACTATGTAGTCAATGGAAGAAATTCCGGCAGAGGTTTAACAATTTTTACCCGATTTCGAGAAGCAATGCAGATGAGATTTTTTTTCAATATTGCTAGGCTTTCCTTTTATTAGCTCACCTTTACCTTTATTATTATTATTATTATTTAGAAATTTTGACTCGTCTCTAAAAGCCAAAATGAGGGAGAGACGGTGTAACCCCCGACAGAAGCACAGTCGGTCGGGGTTCAGGGCGACAAGGACAGAAACCGACGTACTGTTCTGGCCGTATCGAGCAGCATCGCTCTTCGCATCTGGCCCGGGAGAGAACCGTCACGGAATCCCAACCGCCTCAGATTGTCCCATTGACCATCGGGATTAAACCATTGACGGACAGAACAACTGGGATGACTTCAGCGGAGGCCACAGCCCACATGTCGACGATCTCGTGGGCCAAGTCTCGAGGTACTTCCTCCTCTTCTCGGTTTCAGCCTTCACGAGACCATCGTCATGCGGGATAGTGACATCCACCAAAAAGACCAGCGACTGCTCCCGGTCCATCAACACGATATCAGGTCTATTCGCTAGAATAGTCCTGTCCGTGATGATGGACTGGTTCTGGCGAGTACCGGTAGTAAGGTATCGTTACTATTATTATTATTATTTTCAGTTAATTGTGAACTCATACGGCCGTTGTTACTCACAGCAACAAAAGCTAATGGCAAAATTACAGCACCAAAGAATAATCTTCAAACGAATGCTTTTTCAACTGGATACTAAAGCAGTCTCGTGATTATATTTTTTAAAAGTTCTATGAACTTTAATCTCTTTGCATCATAGTAAATAATCAATTTGTAACCACATATCTGGCGTGTCGAACGGACGATTCGCCGGTACTGAAAGAAACAATCTCTTTACTGCAGAATTGAAGGAACCGTGAAAGTATATTCTAAGTGGAAAAAGTAACATTTTTACTGAGACCAATCTCTGAGTAATAGATGGTAATTGATAACGATGGATTATCTATTACCAGTGATGGTAAGAGACTATTGGCAAAAAATCACAATGGATTCAGAAACATTAAAATTTTAAGGTATTCAGGATTTAGATATAAAAAATACTAAGAGACATGAAAATCTGTTAATTATCAAAGGCGGCTAATTTGATTGGCCTAGTGATGACACACAGTATACTGTGACGTCAAGTACACCACAACTACCACAAAAGTGTCACATACGTACTGCCGTGCTGCCCTGACAGTCCTGACAGATATGTGCCGATTCCTAAAATACTATTCTAACAACTTTGCATTTAACAAATTCCAATTCATTGTCTATTAACTGACTGCTTCACAAAGATTAACTTTGTCTAAACTAAAAATTAGTTTTGTGAAACCAGACGGTTTTCTTATTTGTTATTCTTTAAAGGCGAATTAATGTTCTTTTGAAAATGTAAAAGCAAATATTTCATTTCAATTTTTTAATGTGGATTATTTACAATTACTTTTATAAACAAAGTTTAGTAACTGTGTTGTCTAAGATTTACTGTGAATATATAATAGATGGTTGTAAGCCAAATATATCTAAAATCCTTTTCTTTATAGGAAGAAGAATCCTGCACTCGCAACGCAATGCACGTTGGCTTCAAGGAAGGAAACCGTTTCTGTCTTTTTAAGAGTTTCTTGACAATTCGTTAGAAGAGGTGTCGCCAATTGACCTTTAACGTTGGGAAATCCTCATGAATATCCGGGGCAACATAGGAGACGCAGCTGGGTTTCGCCGGATTCCTACCGACTAAAACTCAACGACTTTCTAGCGAGGCCGTAAGTAGGTGGGGTCGAGAACGTTCTAACACGACATCCACCACATAATTTTTCCAGCTGGATGCTTGTGCATTGGCTATAATTTATCTAGGATGACACCGCTTCATAATCAGGTTTTCTGCCACTAAACTACAATATGCAACCTCATTAGATCGAAATGTTTAGGATAGGATAGGAAAAGGAAAAAAAATGTTTAGGATAAAGGGCTAAGGGGTTATGTTTTCCTAGCACTGCACGTTAACACATGAGGCTATCCTTCTTTTGATGTATCTGTATTGTTATTTTAACCCAGATTACAAATTGGTATCTATCTGTACATGAACATTGCCGGATGCCACTACCCAGAACACTCTACTTTTTCAGAAACAGCCCTTACCAGCTCTTCACGGCAGCACTCAAAAACATAAGGTACAAATAACACCAGCCAGTTTATCGATCAGTATAAGAATCGTTTTCAGTGCTAAGCTACTAAGTACTGAAGTACTTCAGTACTGAAAGTAGCTGAATACCAGGCTACTTTCAGTAGCTCCGAAGAAATTATTTCGCTACGTTTAGATATATTCTTTCTTGGTTTTGGTCAACAATTATGATATATAATGTGACAAACGTTGAAAATAATACGCGCATTTGACTTCAATTAAGACCCTATTTTCATTACGGCAATAGATTCTCAATAGGCAGTTTCATCAAATTGAGGTCTGAGTCCCTCTGGCCCTGGTGTATTACACCGATCAACAAATTCTATCGAGACTGCGATGTGTGATGAATGACGAGAAAAATTGAGAGGACGCCAAGAAAAAAGAAAAAAATCGTACATTCTTTTTTATGAGATAATCTCCAAATTTTTAATTTTCTAGGGTTTTTTTTTGGGTTATATTGCAAAGAACAACTCTCCTCTGAACGCACGTTACATCCATGATGCTTCGGCAAAGAAATTTGAACACTAAAATAATGACCCACGAATATTCAGGGAGAGAGGGAACCGAGCGGGGGTGATGATCTATCCGGATCGGTAATTTTATCGTCCCGAAAAACGACAAAACATTCAGTTTGACTTTTATGTTTATGTATAATATATGTTCTGAGTGAGTAATTCTGCTAGATTCAGCTTCACCCCGGGAGAAAATATTAATTCGATCCAAGCAGACAAATAATTTATGGCAAACTTAACTCTCTCGACTGTTTTGAACACATTGTTTTTTTCAATTCGAAAGGAAAGAGGAAAAGAAATAAAATTGTTATACGTTATTCAACCACAAAATATAGGCACCCTTAACACTAGAGTTATAATGAAATGCCATCCCAAGGTGTTTATTTTCCTTTGAGAAGACATGAAAGGTTGTATGTAATGCGACATATCATTATATTCAAATGGAAATATTTGTTATTGATTTATGCTAATACAAAACCAGCTGAGCTTTCTTTCTTGTGTCTTTCAATTCATGAATGTTTATCATTGTTGACTAAAAATATCATAAGTTAATAAAAATATTATTAATTTAATAAATACTATCACAATAACAACAGGACGAGCCCGTTGGATGTGTGGTTAGGGTGCTAGCCTTAACGCTCTGTCTCAGGTGTCTCGGGTTCGGTTCCATGTAGGGTCGACTTTGGAAATGAAATTTTTAAATTAGACTCTGGTCTGGATTTGAAAAGTAATGCAGGGCACACTGAATTTCACAGTGATTTAGGTAGCCCGTTGCGGCAGTAACCACTCCTTTACAGAAGACCATCGTGAAATAACAGCATGTGTGCTGTTGTGTTTCGATGAGTAAGTAAGGGATGCCTGAGTCCATTCCCCTATCCCCTCCTAATTCCTTATCCTTAATCCTACTATTGTCGGCAGTGTACTTGCAGCATCTGTGGCGTTGCTTGTGTTATAGGCGACGGTAGCCAACTACCATCAAGTGGACCGTTAGCTTGTCTGTCGAGCTTGACATTAAAAAAAAAACAGCCTCGTTTATTTATAAAACAACAACTTAATATTTGGTTTTATTTCATTTGTGTAATTTTATGCCGTACATTTTTTTTTGGATGTTCCCGAGGTGTGAGCGAACAGCCCTATGCGTAGTGTACGTAGCGTACCTACACATTTTATTTTTTGTTTAATTTATAGTATTAGTTTTTGTTTATAAAATTATAAATTCATAGCTTAACAAGATGAAGTCCATGCGAACGAAGTCACGGGCATAGGCTAGTTTCATGATAAAGAGTAGCAAGCAGGCTGACCGCCTATAAACTTAAGCAAGTCAAAATGAGTGAAAATGCGCTGTCGGCCTTATTAGGATAAAGAATAAGCGACCAGAGAAGAGAGACCAAGAAGAGTCCAGAGAGAGAGAGAGAGAGAGAGAGAAGAGCTCAGAGGAAGAGCATCATTTATTCCGGCACTAAAACATGTAGATATATCCTTTGTAGGATATAGCATGCCCACCCAGTTACAAAATTACTTCAAATATTTTCTGTTTGTATGTACTTAATTACTAATTTGGCAATTATGTGGGTGTAAGAATACTCCATAGGTTGTATGTCCTTAATTCTAAAATTCGGCATACCGATAGGTATTAGGTATGCGACGACTTATACCTGTTACCTGAGACGGCAAAACCGCGGTGTGCGCGTAATGTTTGCTTGTATCCCCGCGCAAACACTCCGCAGCAATGCGACAATATATGTAAATATGTGCCGCGTAGGTATTTCACCCTTTTGCACCGCCTACGCCGAGGAGACAACATCTCCTCGAGAAGCCAATCAATATTGTTGAAATTTTGAAGCCTTGGCTTTGACGGCTGCTGCTGGTTCCCATTCATCCTCCGTCGCGAATCCAGCGATAGTAGTTTAATAAATATACAAAACCACGCTGATAAACAGATCTGTTCAAAGCTATTCCAATTGATCCGTTAATTAGTTGACTATATATTTATTTCCACACCTTACCACTGTATGTTTTTATACTGTTATCATTAGTCTAGTTTAGTCAAAGGTTTTTCAAAGACATTCCTTAATCGATTAACATAATCAAAACATTTATGTACAATCTCAAAACTTTTAAGACAAAATTTTATGCATTTTTCTCAAGTGAATGACAAAATAATTTATAATTCTAATTTAAATTTAATTTTCTCTTTTAATTCTTAGTATATCGTATAGTTCAAAGCTTTTCATGTCTATAGTATTTGATTTTAATTTCTATGAACGCATGTAATTGTTATTTGAATGTTGTGGATGCCTATAATTGGCCCATATACCAGCTGTCATAATTTTTCAATTATATGTTGTATAATCTAAGTATATGTGCTGTTGGCGTCTCTAAAATAAAATAAAATAAATAAATAAATAATACGAACCTCCCCTCCAACTATACAATAATCTCCAATCTTTAATTTACAAACAACTTGCTTTTCCCCGCGAACGCGATGAAAGTTACCCTATGCCTTTTTCTGTACCCTTGTCAACGTGTATATGAAATTACATGACGATTTGTCGAATATTACAAAATGCGACAAAAAATAATAATAAAAATAAAGGAAAAACTCTGTTATTAATTTTAATTCATATTGATACTTACTTAAAAGTGTTTTGTTGAGATGAGATACTGAATATTGTCAGTTACAAAATTCGTATAAAAATGATTCCCACTCCATGTCGAGATGTAGACTTGTAGCACAACTGGCAAACTCCCAAAACACATTAGAGAAGGAATAGTAAGGAAATTTATTGATGCCATTGGTATCTCGCTGGCGCCCTGTGTACTGAAGAAAGTTTTGCCCTAATAGCAAAAGTAGGCCACTACGACATCATTTGCTCTTCGATGAAAAGAATAATTCCGTTTGTTGGTAAACATCGGTTGCAAATCGGTATACATATTCGAATTAGGAACTGTGAGCTTATATAGAGGCATAGAAGTAGGAATAATATGATAGACAATAGAACTGTAAAAAGACAAACTTACTACGGGACCAGTGTAAGCCGCGTACGCGGGGGATGTCAAAGCCGAAGAGCAAGAGGGGTCGAACACACATTATTCCTACTTCTATGTATAGAGGTCTATGAATAAAATAAAATACATGACATGAAATGTCCATTTGAAACGGCTAATAAATGTCCATATATGTGGTCATATCTCATCACCATTAACAATCATAATTCCAACATATATGTCAAAATTATCATTATTTCATCATCATTTCTACGTCACACATTTAATAAATTTTTCACCACCATTCGCTTCCCAAATGTGAAAAATAAACTACTTGTCATCCACACTTAAACAAGCAATTAAGGTTGAATTACAGATTGGGTTGGATATGCGTCGCAGAAGGCATTACAGTTGGAATTATTCAAATACTCTTTGCCTGTCCTGAATGAGATACGTACTGTCTAGTACTCAAATTAGCAAAGACAGGAGTGCAGAACTACAAAAGCGAAGACGCATAATGCATTCCGACTATCTATCTACATTTTCAAATTTTCAATCAATTAGTTGGAGTTTTTAAATGTATTTTTCTCGCGGGACGTATCTTCGACGTAAATGTCTTTTCATTATGGGATTTATATTATAAATTGAACCAACCGCTCCTTAAGTGCCATGAGCCGAGCGAATTTATGACGCCCCCAGACAACTATTACTTAAAGAGAATCCTGATGAGAATTTTAACCAACACCAAATGAAAAGATTTGAAACTCTTTCATTTTTAGGTACAAATCTAAAAGTAAATTTTAAACTTAATTTTAAATTTTCAGGGCACATTACGTTTTTCATTCATTTATATAGTCTCCGTAACAGTAACCACCGCCTTACAAAAATCACCGTAAAATATTATATTGTTAGCTGTTGTATTCTGAACGAGTAAGGGAAGCCAGACCCCTTTTCCCTATTCGTTTCTTATTATTTTTTATATATATATAAAGAAGTATCACCTCTTTTCTTAGTAGAGCTGGCTACTATAGTCATTGGTGTAAGGACACGTCACATGTGATGTTTTGTGGACAGCTGCCATTAAATATTGATTTTTATATAAGAAGATAGTTGGAATTTATTTATCACAAAAATATCGGAATATAATTTACAAATATGAGATAGAGGCATTAAATGTTGTTTCTTTCGTTTTTCACAGGTGAGATATGTGTTTTGTTCATAAGAATATATTAGGTTAACGTTATTTGTTATGAAACAAATGTAAATAAAACTTTCGTTTTTCACAGAAACACAATTTGTCCTTTATTTCATCACTAAGTAATGCACATTATTATATATATATTAGAGTCAGCAGACGGGCTAACGGTCACTTGATAGTAGCCGTCGCCTTTAACACAAGCAACGCCAAAAAAGTTGCATATTTTAAACTAGTACGTAGCGTAAGTATTAATAATAACAATACAAACATTAAGAAAAAAAATGTTTTTTATATACACAGGTCGGCAGGCACGCTGATGGTAGGTAAGTATCTCAGATGGTAGGTGGCTGCCATCACTTAAAAAAACAAGCAAGGCAAGGTGCTGCAACTAAGTGTCTTTTGTAAGGTAGTGCTGCCCAATTTACGACTGCATACCCTACTATGGTCCTTAATCCTACTAAAGTCGGTAGCGCACTTACGTACAGCATCTGTGGTGTTAATTTTGTTAATAGGCGACAGTAGCCACTTACCACCAAGCGAACCGCCAGTCTTTCTAACACATGGATTCTATTAATTATTCTTATGTGAAAACAATGTTTTTATTCACATAAACCATGTAACATTTAATTATCATATAAAAAGTAATTGGAACATTTCTTTTATTTTCTTATATTTTTTACTTATAAAATGGTTTATCCTGACTATCAACGCAAAGTCAAAACTACTAAATCTACAAAGCTGAAATTTGGAATATAGATTTATTTTATAACGTAAAATTTTTGAAAATTTCAACTCTATGCGAAACCGGCGCGGCGGCGGCACCGGCGGGTCACTAGATTTTTTTTATTTTTTTTTACGTTGAGGTCGGCAGACAGGTTGACGGTCCACTTGATGGTAGGTGGCTACTGTCACCTATAACACAAGCAACGCCAGAACTGCTGCAAGTGCGTTGCCGACTGCAGTAGGATTAAGGATAAGGGATTAGGAGGGGGATAGGGAAATGGGCTCTGGCATCCCTTACTCACTCACCGAAACACAACAGCACACGTGCTGTTATTTCACGGTGGTCTTCTGTAATGGGGTGGTTACTGCCGCCAGACGGGCTGCCCAAATGACTGCGAAAACGCAGTGTGCCCTGCCACTACTTTCCAAATCCAGACCAGAGCCAAATTTGAAAAGTTGATTTTTCAAAGTTGACCCTGCCGGGAATCGAACCCGGGAACCCTAGAACAGAGCGTTAAGGCAAGTACCTTAACTACTCGTCCAACGGCTTTATATATGTAAGACTTCTCATTATTTGTGAATCGATTTTTTTTATTTTTTGTTTACTAGCTATTGACGAGGTTTAGTGTTATCAATAAAATGTTTTAGAGACAGTTCCCAGCCTTGAAATAATAATGGTTGTAAGACGGCACTCGGCCTCTCCTCGGACCTCATTTCCTCCCGCGGCGGATGCACGCGACGCATGGCTTGTATCTGTGCGGAAACCGAGACCTTTTGTTTTACTCGTTCGGGCTTCACCGCGAAGCTGTTCTGAAAATGTTTGTCTGCGCCGTACTTCTAATGCCCGTCTGTTTTCGCCCCTATTATATGATATCCTCCCTTGTAAAGATTTTGTTAGCCATTGTTATCCACTTCTAGCCGGATGTGTAAATAAAAGACATTAACAGTTCAGGTGTTCTTCCATGGATATATGGATGGATAATGGATAATAAATTTGGCAAAATTAAAAAAGGACACTACTTTTCTCAAAAAAATTGTTAGAATTCATTTCGGAACAATACAAGGTTGCCCTCCTTGCTTATTTTATAATCATTCAATAAATTTAAAATATTCAATTTTTAAAATAACATAGTTTTCACTATAAAAACTATTTTTATTTCATTTTATTTGTTACTATTAGTACAGTATAACCATACTCACGTCATACAGTCTTGCAACGCTCAATGTTCAAGCAAAATGAAGCGAGTATGGTTAGACCTATTGGCATGATAAAGGGAAATATGGGATCTAGAGTGTTTCTTTACAAGATCTGGACGAGTAGTATTGGCAACAACTGAAAAATTATTTTAAAAACAATGGCATAGAAACTACAGAATGTCCAATTTTTAAAATATGCAAAAAAATAACAGAAATTATATTTATTTTTCTTAAAACATAAATAACTATTTTTTTAAATAACCTAGTTGTATTGACGCGCAAACTTTTTCTACATTCTTAATTGTAGTAAAGAACATATTTTTCTTAGTAATAATCATAAATTGGATAGTAAACCGCTGTTGTCCTATAAAGAAATTATTTTTTAAACTCCAAGAACGGCTAAACTAAAACCTACAATTGTTATGTTACGGAAACAAAAATAAAAAAATACGCTTAAAATTTTTATCAAAGGGAAAGTTATAGGAAAGTTAGGGCAAGGACATCCACAATGGAAAAGTTTTGACAAAAAATCTTTACTATGGATGACGTATCCTCTAATTTCATGCTTATTGAAAATGCGGATAGGCGGAAATCGAATAATAAAATTCCTTTTACCTGTCACCGGTTCACAAAAAGTGGTTTATCATTTATCATAGGGGAGGATCCGGCGGTTGAACCTTTCTTATAACGAAATGGACAGTATCTAACTGAAATAGACTGGTCTTCATAAATTTATGCGCGTATATCAGGATAAATTTAATCGGTATCAGGACAAAACCAGAAGCCGTCAATTATTTATTGTCGTCTTGTTATTAAAGACCTTTTCATAGTCAAACAACCGTTACATTTATTGCATTTTTTTTTGTTTACTCAACTTGTTCGGGACAGTCTGCAGTTCGTAATAGTGAAAATAAACACAAGTGATCATGTATAATGTTTGTATAGCAATGGGTCCGACGCAGTGAATGTTGGCTCATATAAACGTGTGTACAAAAAGAGAAGACAATAGAAAAGTGAAAGGGACGCATATAGTTTAGTATTGTTATTACATCGTTCGGGCGGCCGTGTCACACTCGTTCGCTATTGGTGCATATTGTTCGGTTGGCACGGTCGCCATTAGTTATATAAGCAACAAATGTAATATACATAGACCATACCTCGGTGTTACCCTCGACCGAAGACTTACGTTCGGTCCTCACATAAAGCGTGTCAGGGACAGGCGTGACGGGTCCTGGGTCGCCTGACTTGCCTCATAGGCAGGTGGAGTACAATGGCCCTTAGAGATAAGGTGACATTGTACAAAGTCTGCATCAGACCGATCATGACGTACGCTAGCGTTGTCTTTGCGCACGCTGCTCCCATCCATATCCAATCCCTTCAAGTCATTCAGAACCGATTCCTGCGGAGAGCTGTGGGCGCCCCATGGTACATCCGCAACGTCGACCTCCACCACGCCCTTAACCTTCCCTCCATCTTCAAGTGCATCAAGGACTTCACCTTGAAGTACTACGACAAACTCTCTCGCCATCCTAATCCGCTAGTGGTCAGTTCTCTCATTTACGCTTCTGACACTAACGATACTCTTTCTCGTTTCAGAAGACGACCTCGACACATCCTAATGGACCATGATGACCTCATCACAGCAGCAAACGCGGCGTTTGCTGGTGATGACAACGACGTGCAGCTGCCCCGACATCGTGAAAGAAGAGGAAGACCGCCGCGCCCCTTCTCACCTCCGAGGCGCGACCTGGCAGCGCCTGGGAGGGACCTCCCGGCCCGGGGACCACTTGTAGCGGTCGCGGCTGTCGCCGTGGCCGTCGCAAGTGGCCCTCCAGGGCTAGCCGCTCCCTCATAGCTTAAGCTTTAGTTAAGTTCTTATTTGTAAGGGCCGGGCGCTTCTCGCCCCCCCGACGCCCGGTGACGGTTCCAAAGTCCTCTATGGACTGAACCACACCCATCTCGAGGGTAGTTTTAGTGCGGTAAAAGTCCCACATAACCTCTATGGACACTTGCATTGCATGCGGCATGGGTTCATAAGGTATCTTTTGAAGATTTCTCCCCTCGTATAAAAAAATACGACAATAGACAATCGGCTCGGCTAGACCAGTGACGTTTCTTCACGGGAGCACATGTACGGGAGTTTACAGGTCCGTACACATCCGAGTTCAATTTAAAAATATGAATTTATGAAATATAAATGAATTAATTGCAAAGAAATTCTAACATTATGTCGTGCAAATCGACTTTGACTAATTAGCTTGAATTGAGTCGCTTACAAAGTTATCTTCAATACAAATTATTTTAGATTCGACGTTTCCCCGAAATATTTAGGTAGGCTCGACTAAAAACACATAGGATCGTAAGAGGTTTGGTCATTCCGTGAAAAAACTACGTATCAATTATTGCCTGCAACGTGTACATGTTTTGTCATACCCCAAGAAGTCCCAAACTCCCTCATCAAATAACCAATTACTTCATACTCGTTATACGGAAAGCTTTTAAGGTATTAATGAGCATTTTGATAACATTATTCAATTTTGCATAATTTAGTACGTACTCAAATTGGCTGTACCTTTATATCCGATAGATGATGTTGCAGTATAACAAAAAAGCTAGCGATACTCGAGAAAGTCTCACTTTGTTCAATTACTTAGGTAATAAACGGTTGAAAAATGGCTACATAAATCCTAACTACAGTAATTAGTTAGTAGTTAGTTAGATAAAAACGAAATCGTTCGTTTGTTTGTCACGCCTTAACTACTTAAGCGACTAATCATGAATTTTTGCATATATACGTTATCAGGAATACAAAAAAGGACAAAGGGGTACCTTTTATTTAGAAAAAAGTACTGTTTCCGACGGATCATCTAAAAATATAAATTTAAAAAAATCAACGTTTGATTAATAATATATGAGCAATGAAAATTGAATGAATGTTTTAACAACTAAGAAAAGGGGGCGCAGACGGCATTAAAATAATTATAGTCTCTTGAACTGCTAAGTAATCACAGTAACGTCCAGACATCAATTTTGGGCTATATATTAATTTTAAGCAATGAGGCTTGCTTTTTAAGGGTTGATTTCGATTTTCCAATTTATCAAAATTAAAGAATCTGTACCATTTGACTTGTTTATACAATTTAATGAAACATTACCTTAAACATAAATACGAGTAAATGTACCTTATATGGGTAAGATATTTTATTATCTATGATAATGAAATATCTGATTATCTAAGATATAGATGTTTTATTTCATTCTTCTCAAAATTATATGAGCAAACGAAAAAGAAAGAGAAGGGGAAATGAGTAACAAATGAGAGAGAAAAAAAAAGTCAGTCTATTCTATCGTTGCAGGTATAAAAAAGTGGCTAATGAGGACTCTATACCAAAGAAATACCCAAATTATAGAGCATTAGTCCGTTATTCTATTCGCTATAAAAATCTCTGACCCGTATAATTACGGTAATATGGAAAAATATAAATTCACTAGCGACCCGCCCCCGGCTTCGCCTGGGGTGCAATTTTTATATATATAAACATTCCCCGTTTATCACTCTTTCCATTAGTGTAAACCGAATTAAAATCGGTCTACCCGTTCACGCGTCATGCCGTGACCAAGGGAAATAGGGATTCATTTTTATATAGAGAAGATATGTTAATTAGTGTAATTATTATCAAAACATTAAAATGTAAAATTTATGTAAATATGGTTTGTTGTAATAAGTGATGTAAATATTGTCCTACTGTATTTAATGTGACTTACTTCGTTCAATAGTCATAAACTCGGCAGCTCGTCTAGTGACTATAACCATTGCCTATAAAAAAACACCTTCAAATTGCACATGTGCATTGTGCAATTGTGTTTCGGTCAGAAAGTAAAATATATCAGAGTTCCCTTTTCCCACCTTATCTCCTATCACTTATCCTTCCTGGGTTTTTAAAGGTGTCGAAAGTCTATTACCAAATGCATCGTCAGCCTGTCTGACAACATATATAACAAAAAACAATTGTTGAAAACATTTTAACTGTTTGAATAAGAATCGATTAAGTACTTATCACTTCTCTTCATTGACTTGTTAGCATATTGTTTTCAAGTTATTTGCGAACAAAAGGAGCGAGAATTGATTTTCATTTTATCTAAAGAAGTAGGTATCAAGAATTGTACTGTCAATTCAAAGAGCAATATCAATTATTGTTTACACCGTAATTACGTAACAATAAAATGTTTGCTTTATATTTCAATAAAACTGAAGCTAGATAGATTCAATAGATGCTAAAATCAGGTTTAGACTTAAATGTGATCTAACCCATAAAATAAAATTGTTTTAAAATAAAAACAATCTTGCTAGATATCTACGGTTTTAATGTAAACTGTAACTTCATGTAAAACTGAACTACGACTGACTTACTGATAGACTGACCTTATTTTTATTATTAAAGATGAGTTTACTCTTGGCCAGCATCTATCTGTGTAGGAAAGATGAGGCCGACGATGGAGCGAGCTCACCCAGACTCGAAAGATTTGGGTTGTTTGAGCTCGAAAATACAGACGCCGGCGGCAGGTCAAATACTTAGCAGTACGCATTATAAAAGATGTTTTAAAGCGCTTGGTCCGAATTAGAGTATTCTCGACAAGGTGAAGATGGTAACCTGCCGTGCGTCTGCATGTCGGATAGAAGAAAGGGGAAGGCGGTATGATCTCATGCAGCTCTCGAGCACACTCTCCGAAGTACATCTTATAGATTATACTCAGGCAGGCAATTTTGCGTCTATGTCTATATCGATAGAATGTTGGTAAATCTACAGCTTTGAAAAAAAAACCACGACTTGCACAATAGAGGGACTTTCTGGAATTATTATTATTACTAAACGAAAAAAAGGGGTGGGGCAATTTGAAATTTTTGAATTTACAAATTCAAAACAAATATGAAACAAAACTAAACGTTACGGGAAGCTGCAATAATACATCAGTGAAAACCGCATTCAAATCGGTTAAGCCGTTTCTGAGATTTGCGTGCACAAACGCATAGACAAACAGACAGAAATTCTAAAATCTATTTTTTTGACCTCGGTAACATAAGTACAATACGTACAATTTTTTTTAACATTTAATGTACGGACACGGCTCATTTACGGTTTTATTATATGTACGTATATAGATATATAATAGATACCATGAATTGTTTAGGTTCAATTAGCATGGCATAAATGGCTTTTTTTATTTATAAATAAGGTGAAGTTTGCTGTAGGACAACAATTCTCTAATCGCGTACCTTTAACCGAGTGTTGGTTTAATTTATTATCTCTTCAGTGAAACAGATTAAGAAAATTGTCACGCCTAAGTAATTTCAGAGCTAGACTTGAATTTGATGTTAAATTTTCCACTCTTGAATAGTGGTTTAATTTGCACAAATTGCGTATTAGACTCGATCTCAGAATTTCTATTCAGATAAATAAAAGTAAGTACTAAATCAAACTTAAGGCTTTTCATGGTTATGAAATTAACATCTCATTAATATGAACATTTTATCTTATATTTACTAAAAATATTGTATTAAAAAAAAACTATCGACACTGGATCCAGGCTACTACTGATCGGCCCTACTGGAAAATTGTTAAAAAGACCTATGGGTCCGTATTACGGCTAAATAAATAAATATTATGAAAAAGCATTGATTTTTGTTGCAATAACATGAATTTATAAAATATATTCACAGCTTCAGTGGCATGAGGAATCTAAGTTCTAAGAGATAGCTTGGATAGGAGATTTTGCTATGTCTATACCTAGGGTTGCCATAACTTCTAGGAACCAATACGGGACGTTTTCTTTTCTGATTCACAAAACTCATAACACATTCAACGTCGACACGAGGCTTTTCAACTAGACCATACATAGCATACATGTGTAGGTACATAGTGAGGGACAAACTATGTATTTTTTTCTAACAGATTACTCTGATTTCAACCGTAGTGGCTATCAAAAGCCACCTTACCATCAACCGGCCTTACCTCTCATGCGTGCGCCCCCGCACTCCGCCGCTGGTCGAGCGGGCGCCCGCGCTGCTCACTTCTTTCCGTAATATTTTGTCGAAATGCGGGACAAATACGGGACATGTAGTAATACGGGACGGGATGGTCAAATACGGTGACAGTAGCGTATACACGGGACGTATGGCAAGCTATACCTCTTATTTATTGTGTAAACTACTGTTAACTGCGACTTCATACGCGTCTCTCAGGAACAGCACTTTTTTTATTGATGTTAGGTAGGTACCCTATGTTCTTTTCTGTCAAAACTTCATTAAGATCGGTTGAGTTGTCAAAGTGTGAAAGCGTAACAAACAAATAAACAAAAAATAAATGAGATTAAATTGTTAATAAAAGTTAAATTAGGATAATCCTTAATTGAGAATATGAAATTAAATAAAACACAATCTTTATGCGAGCATTATTTCTTAAATTTTTTGCCTCCTCACTTAGCCGTTTAGTGAATAATAGACGTGGAAGTATTTAAAGTTAACTGTCTGACGACTTTAATATGGAGCTCAGCTGTTCGGCCATTTTAAAATGTAAGCAGTACTTATCACGATGAGCTGCGCTGAAAGATTTATTTGCCACAGTAATTTATAGCGGTGGAGTTATGTAGTTCTACTAGTGTTTCAGCGTTTTCTAGATATAATATTATAAAAATAATCGCAGTCATTCGGGCAGCCCGTCTGGCGGCAGTAACGACCCCCTTACAAAAGACCACCGTGAAATAACAGCACGTGTGCTGTTGTGTTTCGGTGAGTGCCAAACAAATTATTCATATACGTTCCAAACAATAAACAAATACGAAGAAAGTGGATTAAAATGGCAAGGAGGCAAGATGCTTTTACTTTATCAACTGATTTCACAATTTATTAAACACAACTTGATGTATCTATTTATAAATGTATAGTAAAAGAAATGAATTTTGCAAAATCTACCATAACATACCACACATAACCTATAAAATGTTATGACTTGAATAGGGTTTTATGATTCCACAGTAGGTAAATGCGGCTCTCTGACTGGTAACTGCTAATTAAATAAGACTTTGTTTGTTCTTCACATAATACTTACATAAAAGTTTTAACATTGCGGAATTCCGATGTTCATTGCAAAAAATTTGCCAAGCATAACGGCGTCAATTTTGGGCAAAATATAGCTGTTTGCTTTGTTAAATCCTGATTCCATGGCGTATTATACCTTTCTTTCAAGATTAAACTAAAAACGAACTGTATTAATTTAACAATAATTGCTGAAAACTCGAAAACGATGGCGTTTTGCGGGGCGTGACGTCACGTTTCCATGCGCTTCTCTGATTGGTGTTTAATATCACCTGATTAAACGCCTCATTTTGTCGATTTTATTTGCCAAAAATATTATTAATCATTTATAATATTAATAGAAAAGTTGTTTTTTTGTTTACTAATTATCATGGTTAATCATTAGAAACTCTAAGCCATCCGATTTATTCTTAGTGGAAACAAGCCTATTATTATATACCTACTTTTTAGATTGATCAGATCAGAACAACTTTAACAGTAAGTACACGGTCATCAAACTTAATTTAACAAACTTACAAACAATTTTTATAAGAATTAGATTATAAGTCTTATTTTAAAATATTTATCTGTCACTGACATAAATTTTATATATTGTATAGACACTTTCATTGAGTTTACAAACTTGTGAGTACTGTTTTAACTTCCTTAAAATAACTTACTCGTATACATTAAAAATCATTAAAAAAATACATTTTCTATTTAACTCTAAATAGAAAATCTAGCTGACCCGGCGAACTTCGTACCGCTGCAAATCCGTTCCATACCAAATGTATGAGATTTTTTTTCGTGAATGTTTTTGACTCATTCTAATATTTTTCGTTCTCTTTGCCTCCATATATAACTCAGCTAAGAAATCGTAAATATTTTGTTATCTGCGGTACATTTTAGGTTAAATCTAATTTAATTTCTTCTAGTAATACTAAGCAGTAGTAGTAAGTACTGTTCCATATTGTTAGTTGTGTTAAGGGGGAACTACCAAGAATATTATGATGTATGTAGTGCATTTTCAATTTTAAATCAAATTTGATTAAAGATCCACGGACAATTTGATCAGTCATTTTGTTGACTAACTGTACATTATATACCAGTGATAATAAGGTAATTTTTATGACAATGAATGAGAATGTGAGAGAGTTTGGTCTACATTAATATTGTAAGTTTGGATTTATGGGGCAATTTAAAACCTTTTGTAAAATAAGTTAAAAGTCAGGATAGAATATATACGTTTGTTATTAAGCCAACTAACCTAACCTAGTTGTGGCATACAAATATCTCCCTCAGCATACATAGTGCATTTTAGCTTCAAAACAAAAGGGAAGTAAACGAAACTCCTTAAATTCTTGATTATTCTGCTTCATTTAAAACAAGGGCACGTAAATTCCTTAGGGTGACCCTGATTAAACCCACTACGGCGAGTGAATGTCTAATGGGTATAAAATTGAATTCTTTTTCTTCACAAAACAGATTGTTATAACGCTAACCAATTCGCTAAACAGAAATGGTAATTTTCGTTCATTTTATAATAACGAAAACAGCTTTTAGATTTAATATTATTTATTCGTTAATTTCCTTTTAAATTACTCTTTTAATAAGTGCTCATGGTGCTAATTTTGATTAGGTGAGCCATAGAAATAATATAAAGTTCAAGCAATGTGAGTAGATATGATAAAGATTGCCATAAAATTCATTATTATTTTAATTTTAAATAAATTAAGTGTATAAAATCTTAATTTTATTCAAGAGATTTCAAGGCACGTCATTCCTGTGTCTCTTGCAACAATTAAGATCCCTTCGGTGATAAGATCCTTCGGAGTTAAGAATCAAATGGTATATTACCATTTGTAAGAGACCAAATGGTATGACCCTGGTTTAGTGAGTCGTCAATTAGTGTGGAATGCAACCTGCGTCGACAAATTGGTCCATGGAACAGTTGTTTTAGCTGGTTTTACTGCAGACGCGGCTAAAAACGCAAAATAGCAGAGACATCGGTAACGCTATTTTTATTCCCTCTTGTGTCAAAATTATTATGTCTTTAAGTTAACGCAGTAAGCACGCTGAGGCATACAGCGCTTTTTTATCGTTGAGTAATCCTCATGTATGGTGTCGGTAGTTGGGGTTGATAAATTTATTTCTTAATTTGATAAGATTATAACGATTAATTTATCGGAGTTTAAAATATATTTTTAAGTGTAAATAAATTTTAAAAATTGCATTTAATGATTAAATTTTAGAGGAAGGTTATAGGCTACTTATAATGATGCTCCTTACTCGCCATGACGCCATGACGCTTAGAAGCCAAGGGTAATCAGAAAGGGTAGGCAATCAAAATTATTATTGAAAAATTATTGTATTGTTCAAAATTACATGAGCGTCCATAAATTATTAAATTTCGTTGAGTCTTTTGAATTGAACATTTAAATAAAATATACATTTTAAGCTTTAAAATAAATCTCCGGATCGTTTTCGGCCGCAAGTTTTCGGCAAATACGAAAAAGAGAATTTAATTTGTAAAGTTAAAAGATAATAATATACTGTTTTTTACACGAAAAGTCACTGACATAGCTCTCGAAATTAAGTACATTTATATATTACTAGATTACTAGAGGATAACGAGTAGGTAAGTCATGGTATTGTGACATTTGTGACATAACTCTTGTTACTTAAGAGGAAAGAATAGTACGTATTCGTCCATACAAAAAGAGAAAATGTTTTTCCACTTCTAAATATTTTCCAATCTCCATGATTTTTTAATATGTTATTGACACAATGAAAGGCTAGGTTTATAGGTTTTCCTTTTTTCAAAATTTGCAATAAGTTCAAACTTATAGGCACCTCAAATAACTTAATTTTTGTGATTAAAACTTTGTCGAATTAAGCCGTTTATTTTATAAAAACAGTGTAATTTTTTTAAAAAAACGAAACCTATAAACCTAGAATATATCGTGCTGAAACGATCGATATCAAAATCAAAGTGATTTGTTAAGATTTAGTCAGTGGAAACCGTTTTCTCCCGAAATGGAAATTTCATCAAAAAAAGTACCTATTATCAGTCGCGAGTTGCAACGCTCTCTATCGCACGATTGGGGGTCGGGGGGGGAAGCAAAGCATCACGTATTATAGGGATGTCAATGGAAAAGTCGATAGTAGAGATGGGATCCCCACCCGCGTTATCGATATCTATCTGTTTCAAAAATGTTGGGAGTAAGTTCGGCGGATTGATAAGTCTGGTAAAATTAAACAAGGAGTAAAATTAACTAAATTAGTATTATTTATCTTTCAACGTATAGTCCAAGCGCCAGAGGGTTTTTTTTGAAATGTACGGGACCGGCTATTTTTTTTTTTCGAATATGTTCAGGGGTGTCCCCTGATTGCAAATCCAAGTTGGCGTCATGGGGGGGTGAGCGATCTCACGAATCGCGCATCGTACGACAAAAATAGTGGAGATAATTTTTGTAGATAATAATATTTGCCATCTTTTTTATTTAAAACTTTTTTCTATAAAATGCATAGTTTTTTATTTGTGGCGCTTCAAACTTTTTACAATATGGTTTTTGCTAAATATATAGTTAACGGTTCATGATAAATGAAAAATGGTAATAACTGAATTTGTAGAGCATAAAATTTCCTATAAATTTCATTCGAAACTTTTTCCTGTAGAATTTATAGTTTAGGAGCTAAAACGCTGTAAATGTCAAGTGAACGCAAAATATTCACAAAATATACACATGTTCTCAAGGAATATTAAAGGCAAAAGCGGCAAAGATTTCGCTCAATGTTTGCGGCAAGACGTTTCGTTTTACACAGTCACATGCGTCATAGTTCTTTGTAATGGACACTTTGTTTTCAAAATGAATGGTGCGACGACGTATTGAATGGCGAGTCGTATGTGCGCTAGTATGAATGAAATGGAACGTTTATTAACCACTCAAGATGTCACAGGTGTCAGTGAGTGACGTTTCGCTAGAGTGGTCAGTATGGCGACTGCGATTTGTCTGTCAGCACCATTAGAATTTAAGAAAATACTTGACAATCCGAATTTTGCGGATATATGTTGTCGACTCGAAATCTTTATTTTTTTATGTTTTATTATTCAGGTAAGGTTTCAATCGAGTCTACCGTACCCCTTGACGAAATTATTAATATAGATATATTCAATCATGCGCCTATGAGTTGTAGTATATATTTTGGGTCGTTCGGACTTTCCCCCCTCAACATTCCTACAATATTCAGGTATAAATCGAAGAAGACTCAGCCTTCGATTCGTCTCCTTCGGATATGGCGGAGGCAGAAGAAATAGATTCAGAAGGAGATGAGTGTCTTCCGTCGACATCGAAAAGAATTAGACTCGCCCTGTAAAATAATACGCCACGTTTTTACATAATAACTTTTATGATGATACTGTATTAAGCAACAATAAAGATCGATAAATTATTCGTTGTTCTCCACACTATTTATAATTTTAATTCATTCGTTACACAGCTGCATTGTCATTTTTTGCCTTTATGCCTTTTTAACACTTTATGCCATTTTATGCGTTATGAAATGGTTTTTGTATACAAACGAGCAACATTGTCACTGATAATGTACGAGGTGCAAGTTTTACCTAGCTGCAGCTCCTAAACTATAAATGCTACAGGAAAAAGTTTCGAATGAAATTTATAGGAAATTTCATGCTCTACAAATTCAGTTATTACAATTTTTCATTTATTATGAACCATTAACTATATATTTAGCAAAAACCATATTGTAAAAAGTTTGAAGCGCTACAAATAAAAAACTATGCATTTTACAGAAAAAATTTGAAATAAAAAAGATGGCAAAATTTTTGCCCCTTCTATAATATGCTTCCATTATCGTGTGACTATTATATCTACAGGAATTAAAAAATAATTTTATTTACATCTACCTACCAAGGTGCCTAAAAATTGTTTAGTTACCTAGCTGAAACGTGGTTGAAACCTGAGCCGACCTAAAACCGACTTTTTGACTTTGATTTTGACAAAACCGAATATCTAGCATTTCACGAAAACATTATAGTTATAATTATTATAGTAGCACATGCAGCAGTTTCGTACACAATAACAAAGTCAAAAATCTTTTGTTTCGTAAATATCATATAGATACATACTTAAAATACAAAATGTCAGTCATTTAGGCAAAAAGCCGATTTATCAAAAATCAAATTAGCTTACACTCGTTTTTTTTATGTTAAGATCGGCAGACAGGCTGACGGACCACTTGATGGTAGGTGGCTACCGTCGCCTATAACACAAGCAACACCAAAGCTGCTACAAGTGCGCTGCCGACTACAGTAGGATTAAGGATAAGGGTAAGGATTAAGGATAGGGTAAGGATTAGGATTAAGGATAAGGAGGGGATAGGGAAATTGGCTAATTACATAAATAAATAAATAAATAATAAATAATAATAAATAATCGTTACTAATTACATAAATAAATAAAATACTTACTTACTTGAAATTATCACTATAATCTTCAATTTCTTTATATGGGAGTTTCGGGCACGCCACAACAAATAACTAAATAAATAAAAGAGTTCGCCTTCCGCCGTAATTGCTCGTCAACTAACAGCGTCCGTCGATGTGTGCGTGAGGCTATTTGTATGTGTTGTGCGCGATTCCCGGGGACATGAGCGCACGAGCGATAGCATGTGTTTTCCTAAATACCTATTTCGTTAGAATCGCAAAGCTATTCTTTCCTCTTAAAATAAATAAATCAAGTTTTTATATTACACTTGAACCTTGCAGTTTTGTTGATATTTTGAGACACAATTATTATAAAGTTGTATGACTTAAATCTGTAATTAATAAAAAGAACTAGATGATATTCGATATGAAGGTAGCTTGAATCCCTGCGTAATACATAGGCTGGTTTTTATTTTAAATACACCCTATGATGGCCCAAAATAGGTGATGCAAATTATTATGGGCTCAATACGGTACGTATAATCATTGATCTAGATAGAAAATTTTAGTAGTGACAGGAAACACTATGCTGCTCAGTCATAAACTGGGAAGAAACCGCCGCGCCGCCTTACAAAAGGCTACTTTGAAATAACAGTTCATAACTGTTTATGAAATATTAGGACACATTCCCCTCTTTATGTCTTATCCTATAAAGGATAAATACCGCATTAGCAACCTTTATGGTGATGTGAGATTTAAGTGTTAAAAGGCCACACACCATCAAGTGAACCGATAGCCTGCTTGCTGATTTTTACGGAAATATCATCTTCATCTCAGTCGTAGGATGTGTACTGTTGGGCAAAAGGACTTAATTTCCCAAAAGAACCCGTCAGAAGCATCCTGGATCCAACGTCAACCCGCGGCCCTTATCAGGTCGTCTGTCCACCTTGTGGGTGGACGCCTATGCTGCGCTTGCCGGTCCGTGGTCTCCACTCGAGAACCTTCCAGGCCCAGCGGTCGTCGACTCTCCGTACTATGTGTCCTGCCCACTGCCACTTCAACTTACTAATCCGCCGGCTTATGTCGCTAACTTTCGTTCGTCTACGGATGTCCTCATTCATGATTCGATCTCGCAGTGTAACCCTGAGAATATATGTAGTCCTTTACACAGCTCGACCGAGATTCGAACCCCTACTGTGTCTGCGGTATTTTGTCAATTTTGTGTTCCAAAATAATATCATATTACCATTTCATGTTTGACATAACAATAATATCCTCAGAATTTCCTAAACTGTTCACTTATCTGCGTTCTGAATGGGTCTATGGTTAATATTTAATTGACTATTATGCAAGAAAGAGGACGAGCGCGAAATGTTTATCCCATATTAGGGATAGCAGGATACTACACAAATGCCTCGTTAGTAAACATTCAAAGAGCCGTTCCAACTTTCCGCTCGGCGCCATTCAAAGTCTAGACGCATATTTAACTGGACCAACGATTTTCTTTCTTCGTGCCTCGTTGCATGAGATCTATAACAGTGCTTAGAACTTTTACATACGTTGTTTAAGTAGAAGTTTCGTGTAAAAACATTCTGTTTTGTAATATACTTAGAGTAAAAGGGTAAAACCTTATTCTATACTAGCCGGTGCCCACGACCAGTTAGTAGAAGTGTTTCTGTGTTGAAAAGTGAAATAACGCCTAACATCTTTATCGCTGCAGCTACGGTGGCGCCGCCACAGCGACAGTGGCGCCCATTTTTTTATATTTTTCGACGATCTCTCGGGAAATTAAAATTATTCCAACATAAAAAGTACCCTATGTTTTAATCCACGTATTAAACTATCTGTGTGCCAAATTTCATCCAAATCTGTCGAGTCGTTTTTGCGTGAAAGAGTAACAAACATCCACACATCCTCACAAACTTTCACATTTATAATATTAGTAGGATTTTGCCCTGTACTTTACCTCTCTGAATTTATCTCTAATTATAGGTTTCGTAAGCTCCGGAGTTGAGTATAAATTAAGAATGAGGACATCTCTTGAGTAAATTGAAGTCGCAGTGGGCAGGACACATAGTACGGAAAGCCGACGGCCACTAAGGGGCGAAACGCCCACATATCGGCAAGCGTAGCGAAGGACGTCCACCCACAAGGTGGACAGACGATTTAATAAGGGCAGCAGGGAGGCCTATGTCCAACAGTGGATGTAGCAGCCCCTTGTCGTGGGATGAATCACAGGCTCGAACACGCACTCTACGGGCGGACTCTCGCCTATGGCTCTCGTCTACTGACGTCGTCGTGCGCACTAGACAGTGGTGCCCGCGTGAGGAAGAGAGTAAATAAATGCATATATTACAGTGGACATCCTGCGTTTGGAATTATGTTGTATGTTCAGGTAAAAGTAAAGATAATTCATAGTGTAGTCGAACATAAAGCTGGCAACACAGCTGACGCACTTTCGAGTCTTGACGGTACCCTGCTTTGTGTCTTCGTCTATCTATACTTACAAAATAGTTTGTCCTTCGAGGTGGCCTAAGCTTCGTGGGCTATAAGCACCTACCGCCTACAGAGAGGAAAGGCCTCTTCACATATCAGTGTACCTTATATAATAGGCTGATATTTAAAATATATTTTTACATTCATGTCAAAAAGAAGATGAATAAAAAGAATGATATAAAATATTTAACCGTAATACTCGTAATTTACAAGTGGCTGATACTTTATTACAAATATGAACAAAATAAAGTCAGCTTTTTGTTTACCAAAGCATTGAAACCCTAATACTCGTAATAATATGTAAATAAAAGGTCAAAACGCAGAATCAATGCAGAAGTAATTCTGTTATAAGCATTTTTTTTAATTGTAAGCCACATTGCATTACAAAAATATTATCAAATATAGGTACTCAAAATACCTTCTAAAATTTTATAGTTTTCTAACTCAACAATCTCGTGCCTATTAATAACGCTGGACTAAATACATGAGCAATGTAGCCTAACATCTTTGCCAGACGTTAGATAATCCCTCGGGAGCAGTACTTTTTTTCTGGATGAAAGGTATCCTATCTCCTTTCCTTCATCCCTGACAACGTGTATGCCAAATTTCATGATGATCGGTTCAGTGGTTTAGACGTGAAAAGGTAACAGACAGACAGAGTTACTTTCACATTTATAATATAAAATATCAGATTAATATTTGCATATCTATATTAATTAAAACTCTAAACGCAAATACTGTTTGACTGAACGCAGTGAAGCACAGAAATAACCAACAAAAAGCAATGTTCATCTTAAGAAATAAATTCGTTTTAAAGTTTTTGTGTGCAGAGCTTTATAGTGAGTGCATAGGTAATCGACCCTCTTAAGCTCTCAAGACAGAAATATGGCTCGTCGGTTGACAATGGCCGTTCAGTTAGGCCGAAAGATGCTTGAAAAAATGTACAAGATGCTTCGGTAGAGCACTTGAGGTAAGTAGAAACCATAGGTATTCTATTACGTAGATTGATAATTTATCTAATAGGCGTATATTAGCGTACTTATAAATTCTCAAATAATATTTATTTTAGCTTTAAAACGCGTTTGTCATCTAACTAGAGCTACATATCATAGTTGTCAAAAATCAAAGAGTAATAGGTAAATTAGTTCGGCTATTGGCAGAATGGCACCAGTGTTATGGAATTAATTCATAGGTCACAGCAAACCCGATTCCTAAGAAGATATATTATCTCGCTGCATTAAATACTTATGTCTAAATATTTTGTGTTATGTGTTTATCTCGTTTTTTGAGAGGAATTTGTTTTTCTTTAGGTCGAAGTTGTATTTTTTATATCCATATAACATATGTAATTATTTTAGTATTATGTATAATAAAAAAACTGTTCATTCTGCTAGTATGTTAACTGTGCAGTGCACTAGAGAAATAAATCAAGGAGAAATAAATCACTAGTGAAATAAAACCATTTGAAACCACAAAATTTTATTCCAATTTTTCTTTTATTTTTCGTTCTGTTTACAAATATATTATGAATCGCTTAAAAATATTTAAAAATTAGGCTTCGCTCCCGGTGTTACCTACGTAAAAAATTTCACGTAGCTTAATACCATTCCCATGGCTGTTACGATTATGCAGTGCTGTCTGCAGTGGTTTAGCTTAGAATACGTATAGAAATTATTTGGGTACATTTATATTTTCTATAAATTGAAATATGCCTTTTGAATTGAAACGTCAAATCAAATTCGTATATACTTTTAAAGCTGTTACAGTTTGATTCCTCTAAATACTATAGTTTTGTATAATTTTAAACTAGCATGGCGTGACTTTGGTATAAAATCATTCATTTCAGCCATTCGTTTTGCGTTGTTTTCCAGATGAATTTGTGCCAATTGGTTGGTGGATTATTAATAATTATTCGAATTGATTTCTTAAGTTTTTAAAATTGGCTCTAGTCTGGATCTGGCAAATAGTAACAGTGGGGTAGTCGTGAATACCAGAAAAGAAGAGCAAGCAACAGATTGAATAAAATTGTACTTAACATAATTGCTCTTAACTGTGTTTTTGTCTGTCTGCCTGTCTGTTTGTTCACCCGAATCTATGAAGCTACTGAACGTATTTTCATGCAGTTATTATCAGAAAGCGGTTATATATCGGGTGGGTTTCTTTGGGTTATAAGTATATCGGTTATATCTGTATCATCTTAAGATGTGAAATAAATGCTTAAAATTGCACGAGTTCCGTTGAGTTAAAATTCCGTTGAGGCCAAAGTTGTATGGATGAACCAACTAACACAGTTGATGTAGTCATCTATCACTCGCCATTCACGTAAAAGAATGAAAGAAAGAAATATATTTGCTTAAAATGTGCTACAAAATAATAGTCCAGGAAAATTTACTAATAAATCAAAATTTGAGTCTGTCATGGGCATTTTTTGATTCTAGAAAAATCGATAGGTGAAAGAAATTTTCCAAGTACGAAAAAAAAGTGTTTTTTTTTTCCAAATTATACAAAAATGCTAAGAAGAGGTTTCAAACAAATATTGTAGAGAATTTAATTCTACATAAAAATGTTCATTTAATTTTTTTGCTAAAATTAAAATTAACAAAGTTAAGAAGGTTAGAAGATAGGGTTGATAATTTTTAAAAATAACTTCTTGTTGCAGAATCCCTGCTTAAGATGGGTGCACACCGCACGGCACGCTCAGTTGTGGTTGATGTCTATTACGTGCGTACGAAAAATATAGCAGACAATATTATTAGTTGATGATTGAATGATTTATATCTTGTTTAATAGTTTTTCAAAACTTGACACAGATATTCTAAAGTAATTGTAAAATTTGTCCTTGCCACAAATTTTCAACGAGTCTTACTTCCTCTTGAAATGATCCCTCATCATGATTCATTACAGAAAGATACGGGTTCACCGATTATTTTCTTTTGTTCTGTTTTTTTCTTCCTGTGTCTTCTTAACAATAACAGAAGAAGAATACGTCTCATGCGGTTCATATCTAGAAAGAAAGTGCATCGATCGCACTGTTTTACAAAACGCAACGCCGCCGAACTTCCAGCGTTTTTTTTTTCGGTACCGTAGACTGTAGTGCGGCCGCGGCCTGAAGCCTAACATTATTTAATATATACCTATAGTAAACATATATTATATAAAGTTACTAAACTATAGTAAAATACATTACTATAGTATTTTATAACTATAGGTGTAGTAGACACAACACACATCGCAAGTAAACATTTATTTAGTTGACAGTGTATCCTTGAGTGATGGTCCAATATTTGAACGCTGCGTGAGAATAGCTTGCTTCGTTATAAAATAAATTTATCTCGCCTGAGAAAGGTTTCGTGTCTACGGTTATATTAATTCTTTTGTATTGGTATTTTAATTTATGAAATTATTAATTTAATATAACAAACCAAGTGAATAGCATAAAACACATTCAAGGGAGTTTCAGCACATTTTAGTACATATAATATGTGAAAAAATTTAATTAGCCAAATATTATTTGTTTTTGCGTTTGTGCACTCTAATCTCAGAAACGGCTTAACCGATTTGAATGCAGTTTTCATTGATGTATTGTAGTAAGCTATCCGTAACATGCAGTATTTGTTTCATCCCAATCGGTTCACAAACAAAAATTCCTAATACCACGCGTACAAAGTCGCAGGCACAGCTAGTGTTTAATAAATATCTAAAATATAAAAGCACTTATAAATTCAATAATAGCAAAAAATGCACTTATTGAAAATTAAATAGAAATCGATACTTATAATAGAATCGTAAACGAGCCGTGTCTCTACATTAAATATTAAAAAAAAAAAAACAATTTTTACACATTGTACTTATTTTACCGAGCTCAAAGAAATAGTTTTTAGAATTTTTGTCTATTTGTCTGTCTTTTTGTGCACTCTAATGCGGTTTTCACTGATGTATCCCGTAACATTCATTCCAAAATAGTGAGTGTTTGTTTCATTCCACTCGGTTTACAAACAAAAAAGTTACGTGCACTTCCGAATACTCTGAATAGTTATTAATAAAATATTAAAATTATGCGCGCAGCAATAATAGTACCTACTCATATATTAATTATAATTCTTTAAAAATCATGAAATTATATTTATGTAATAAATATTATATAAGTTTCCACACATTTTATTCAATTGAAAATCGTACACATAATTAATTTTATTAATCTCAGTGATCCGCTCTCGGCTTCGTACGGGGAGTAACTTTTTATACAAACCTTCCTCTTTAATCCCTCTTTTCATAAGTAAAAACCGAATTAAAATCTGTTAAGCGGTTTTGGAGTCCATAGAGGACAAACATACTTACGTTGATTTTTATTTATATAGATTGAAATTCTTAAAGATGTTCAGCATGTACCATGAAATTGTTATTAATACCCATTATAGGATCATGTGTTCACTATTGAAGAGTTAGGCTCTTCATTTGTGGACTCCCATTTCTGAGGAAAAATGTCACCTAAATTTACAGTCAAGTCCAAACCAAATGTTTAGAAGTATTGCATTTTAAATGTAAGTAATTTTTGGCTCAGTACCTCTGTAAAAATAAGCAGGACACTGCTACATTAATTGGACTCTTAGGAAGCGCTTTTTGGGAACAAGACCGTGATTATAAAGTTGTGAAGAGACTTCCTGTCCACGTTTGACATATGTTAAATCACTAGCTGTAGATTCAGTAAAGTCGTACGTTTGCGGCGAATTCTCCCCAAAACATATTACTAAATTACTAATTCACAGATATCTCTTCTGGAAGAAACTAACTAGTACAGGATTCGAATCTGCGTCAACTTTGTTAGCAGCCTACAGCTCGTCTAAATAGGCTATCACTGATATAGCTACAAATCATCTATGCGAAAGAGTTAAAACACTCCATCAAAAGTAGATTCATAAATAATGAGGATTGATAACTTGAACATCACGAGTTTTGACCTTGAATAAGACGCCCGCAAATGTCTATGCTAAAGTCAGTGACTTTGAGGTTCCACGAAGCGTACAATTTCAAACGAGTTCGAAGTGGTATTGTTGCCACATGAATGGCGAAGACCTACTGTCGCTGAATAATTAATGCCATAAATCTATTTTTATCGAACAGAAGTTGTTTGATTAAATTTTTAAGATAGAAAACTTCATATTTAAAAATTTAATATAATCCTACTCACACTATATAATAATAATTATCCAAAAATTTGGTGGAAAAACAGTAATATGTATAATACAGTAATATGCTGTATACATCGAAATAACACATAGACTAACATTTACTAAAGATACGCGGACGGTTAGATGGATGCCTAAATGCCTACTCATCCGCGACACGCATATAATTTATGCTCTTTAAAAAAAATTCAAAAAAAAAAATTGCTCTTTTAAAGTTAAATTGATACGAGTATGAGTATAACATGTTTAAATTGTATTTTTTAAAGAGCATTATTTTATTTTATTTTTCACTTCTCATGCTGTGCTTATTTGTGCAGGATATAGGCAGCATATCGAATTTTGTGCACAAGTGCATTAACGTATCTACTCATAAATGTATCTATATTAAGGCAAAAAAAATGAGCCATTCGGCCAAACACAATAAGAAGTTCATAGATAGAATTTGTTATTGTATAATATTTACTTAAATTTATTTGCCTCATGTGTTTTTTAAGACATAAAAGATATTAAAATTTAAGTTCAAGTACGGTAGGTTATTTAATTAATTTAAGAAAATTATTATTACAAAATTATTTTAATAGTAGGCTGTATAGATAGGTCTGCAGCCCAAGCCAATGTCATAAGGTGTCAATGTCAATGTCATAAGATTTAAAAAAAAATAAAGCGGCGGCTTGTTTTTTCGTGCGTTTAAAGAATGTTATGTTAGTTATACTACTGTTTTATTTCCTCGCAATCGAAGTGAAAAGCAGAGTTTATAACTCGTCCACAAAACCATTTTTATCCTCGACATTACTATCAAAATCTAAAAGTCTCGGATAAAAATGGTTCGTTTTGTGCACTTGTTGTAAAATCTACTATTAAATATCTCTTTAATGATAGGTAATCGTAATTAATGCATATATTATTAACATATTACTTCGGGAAAAGTCTTTTCGCATATAGTATGTATAAAGTTGTAATAAAATCTTTTTGGCTGTACTATTTGTATCTGACATTATCATTTCAAGAAAAGAAACAAACCAGTAAAATGTTGTTCCAGTTATTTTTCATTTGTTTTTCTTTCTGTCAAAATGAGTGAGTGAATCTAATGATCAAATTCCATACATTTTAAAATTTCATTACAAAAAAGAAAGAAAAATCGAACGCAAGTCGCGAAAAAAAGCTGTGACGTTTATGGACCTAATGAATTGTCAATAAAACTAGCACAAAGTTGGTTTAAGCGTTGTCAATCCAGGAATTTTGAATCTTTTACTTTTATTTATACTCTTTTATATCTTTTATTTTTTTAAATGAAGTACAGTACATGCCATGTTACTCGCTGATAATGTAGCTTTCTCTAGGTGCAATTTTTTTTAAAATAATTTAAGTAATTTTTGTGTTATCCATTTACAAACATTATAAAAAAATCAAATATTTTATCTTTATAATATTAGTGTAGATTAAAAATAAAAGTCAGTTTCCATTGGCCCGACTGAATGTTTACGACCACCTGTGTCGTCTTAGCTCAAGGTGCTGCTATTATTTTTGCATGTTGAGATGCATAGACCAGCTTGCTTTTACGACTTACTGTGTATCTCTTATTGCATAATACTATTCGATCCCTGGAAGCTAATAACAATGAGGATTTTTCGATTCTTAAGGAATAAACTCCAAAAAAGTTTTTTATATTTTTTTTCATTGAAATTGAATCATGTAATAATCGTAGGTATAATATACAAAGTGGGACAATGGGCGTATTATTTCGAACACAAATTAATTGACACTCTATAGAGAACAGAATGTAGGTCAGTGTCAAGTTGTGTCAACATATGGATTCCATTCTTAAATTAAAAAGGTTTCAGATACGTTTATTCAGATGATTTATGGCGGACAAATGATTGAACATCTGAGGAAACAAAGAATGTGTGTAAGTCTCTTACGTATGCTAGTCAAGTTCTTTCTATGACTTATTTTAGATCTTTCTCTATTAATATTGAAAGTGTTCTTTCTTCGTTACGTACTCAGCTTTTAATTGAATTAATTAATAAATACAAAATAATAAATGAAATGAATCAACAAAAATACCATAAAATTAAATAAATAATTGAAATTTATTATTACAATATTAAAAACTAGTTGGTGCCTGAAAATATGACCTATCCCCTATAATCCTGATTATTGTACATGTTCTAGTTAAAACTTGATTATATCTAACTAACATAAGAGTAATATGCAATTTATCTTTTATGGCAATTCACTAACTTTTCCCGTTTACAGCCCTTTTCATTATTGAAAACCGTATCAAAATGTCTTGAGTGCTTTACATGTAGAAGACAGAAGCGAATAGCGAATTTTATTTTAATAATAAAATACAACCCGTGTTAGTTTCTATATATAGTATAATGAAAAGTTATTGTCAAAATTGTCCTAAAATATTAATTTTGCCACTAATATTCCATTTTTTAGGGTTCCGTACGTCCGAATAAAAAAGCGGAACCCTTACAGGATCACTCATGTGTCTGTCCGACCGTCCCCCCCCCCCCCTTAACTCCGAAACTACTGAAAAAGATACAGAAATTAGTTTTCTACTTATAGATTATAGGAAAACCTATAAGAAGGCCATGATATTAAAATAACATGGTAAATCACTCAATATTTGTGCGGATAGGTAACATCGTACGGAACCCTCTTCATGCGAGTTCATGAAGCACTTGTCCCGTTTTTATTAATTTGTCATAAGTGCCTAATCAAAATACTGTAAATGCCCATACTAAATTTATCAAAAATATGAAATTTTAAGCAAAAGTATAAAAAATGTCACCTAATATAAAAGTTTCCATTCAATTTCTGCTGTGTTTTCGAGGCCGCATATTATGTAAAATAACTTATCTAATTTTTTTATAACTCGAAATCAAGTTTGATAGCTTTTTGGACCATCGCAATGGGCTACGATTTAAAATATCAAAATAATTTAAACTTTGCAAATATATAAGAATTTAAACAATTATAACACCTCAATAGAAAATTCATTTCATATCTTAATTTGTACCTACCAACTCTGCCCTGGTAACTCAGATGCAAACACCTGTACACCAAAATATGTCGCTTTAAAAATATTGTATTATTTCGAACTCATGAATAAAAATACGGTTAAGTATATTATTAATTTAAATATATATACAAATATGAGATGTACGAATAATACACGACGGTGGTTGGCTCAGAACTGGTTTATTATTTTATATATACAATTTCGAATGACCTACATGTGGTAGGTCTACCCACATACATTACACACATTCCTCCCCTGAAACTTATTTACTAGGTTATACACGGTATTTTTGTGTTAATTGGATACAGACAAGATAACTTAAGAAAACGTATTGGTAACTTAAGAAAAACTGATTGGATACAAAGAATAAGAAAATCATATCGTTTAGCTTTAGCATGGTATATGTACTCATACGCGATTGTATTATGTAGGATAGATTTTTTTTTATTTTTTTTTTTTTTATTTTTTTTATTTTTTTTTTATTTTTTTAATTTAATTTAATTTTTATTTTTTTTATTTTTTTTGTTTATCAAGCAAAGAACATACTAGGCTAGTGGGTCACTCTTTATACCTAGGTCGATTTTTTTCGCGGCCGCAGATTATACCTAACCGGTGACACAGACGGTTCGTCGTAAGAAGCACCGTCAACCTCGTCAATGCGCCTCGACCGCGGCGTGTCAGCTGGTGTGGAGGCGCGGCTAGCGGGTGTTTTTGGTGATTGCGGTGTTGCTACCGAGGATGGTGACGGCTCGCTATCCTCCACCGGAGCACACTCTGGGTTATGCCACGACTTCCGTACCTTTTTATTAGGCATGATTTGGTCAATGTGTCTACTGCTTGTTACGTTGTTGGCTGTGTGGATTTGGTACGTGACTGGACTCGTGCGTTCTGCTACCACGCCTTCCAACCAGTTCTCGCCGTGTTTAGAATAATTTTTAACTAGCACCGTGTCGCCGACGGCGACCTCGCGCGCTCTGCCTCCCGCATTGTCGACCTGTTTGCTCTGCGCCCTTCGTACACAGTGGGCAGCGCTCGCCGGCCGCAACATGTCCAATCTAGAACGTAAGCGCCGCCCCAACATGGCCACGGCGGGTTCTCGTTCAGTACTACAATGCGTACTATTGCGGTATTGAAGTAAAAATTTACTTAAGGCGCGATCGATATCTTCGCCTTCGATTACCGCTTTCTTAATGACTTTTTTAACCGTTTTTACTGCATTCTCCGCAGCACCATTACTTGAAGGATGGTAAGGCGCGATAAGTATGTGATTTATACCATTCTTCTTAAAAAATTGAGCTAGTTCAGCCGACGTGAAAGGAGGTCCGCCATCCGTTACCAGTTGTTTTGGTATTCCGAATCTCGCAAATATTTCCCTCAGTTTTGCAGCTACCGAGGAGGCAGACGTACTGGTGGTCATTCGGAATACCTCGATCCATTTTGAGTGGGCGTCTAATACTAAGAAATAGTATTTCCCATTATGTTGGAGAAAATCGGCATGGAGACGTGTCCACGGCTCGTTTGGCCAGATGTACGGTACTGGGGAAGCCCGCGGTGGCGCGTCTCGCTGGTCGCGGCAGGCGACGCACGTGCGAGCGCGTTCCTCTAACTCCGCGTCGAGATGTGGCCACCAGACATAGTTCCGTGCGATCTGCTTCATCCTGACGATACCTACATGCCCGCCGTGCACCTCTTCAATGATTTGTCGCCGGAGAGTGCTCGGTATTACAATGCGGTAGCCCCACACTATGCACCCGTGATCGATGTGCAGCTCCTTCTGGCGATGGAAGTAAGGTTTCTCATCGTCTTCCAGTATCTCCGTCGGCCACCCGCTTATAATGTAACCAAATCGAGACTTACTTTATACTTTTTTATACTTTTGCTTGTATGTTATAGTGTGGGGCTACCGCATTGTAATACCGAGCACTCTCCGGCGACAAATCATTGAAGAGGTGCACGGCGGGCATGTAGGTATCGTCAGGATGAAGCAGATCGCACGGAACTATGTCTGGTGGCCACATCTCGACGCGGAGTTAGAGGAACGCGCTCGCACGTGCGTCGCCTGCCGTCTCCGCGTGTCGTTCTGCGGCTTCCAATGCGAGCGCCAACTCCACCGCCCTTTTGTAATCTAACGTGGGTTCTGCGAAGAGACGAGAACGCATCTCTTCGTTCTGGAGACCCGACACGAATTGATCTCTGATGTTCTCCTCCAGAGTCGCGCCAAAATTGCAATGTTTCGCTAAATGTTTTAAATTTTGTAAAAAGGCGCCGATCGTTTCGGTCTCGTTTTGTCGTCTCTGTCGAAAGATATGTCGTTCGGCAATTTCTGACCTTTTCGGTTCGAGGTGATTACTCACGAGTTTTATCAGTTCGTCGAACGTTTTGTTTTCGGGGTGGTCCGGTGCACACAAATCGCACATAAGTTCGTAAGTAGGCGCTCCGACGTGTGTCACTAAGGTAGCCACCCGCAGCTCATCTTTTATTTCGTTTAAGAGAATGAACTGTTTCACGAGTCGTACGTACGCGTCCCAATTATGACGATCGTTTAAATCGAACTCGTGTAATTTTCCGAAAGGCATGATATATTTGAAATGAGATCGGAACGACTAATTTTACAAATATCCACTTTACTCGTCGCCACTGAGATGTACGAATAATACACGACGGTGGTTGGCTCAGAACTGGTTTATTATTTTATATATACAATTTCGAATGACCTACATGTGGTAGGTCTACCCACATACATTACAAAATACAAATGCAAAAAATACAAAATATTCTTATTCTTAAGCATAGGTACAAAAAGAGGTGTAGGGGGCCTCCTATTAAGTATAAAATACTTGTATTAGGAGAACCCCGCTTCTCCAACACCGTACTAAAATCCAAAGAATACATCGTATTTTTTTTATTAATTAAACAAAAATACGAATTTAAATTACTTACGCAAAACTTATGAGTCTATATCGACATTAATTTAAAAAAAAAGCGCAACAATGATTCCATGAATTCTCGAACGAATAAAGGCTAGCCAGACTGTCGCCTATTGATTGATAACACAGATCGATAATACTGAAACGATCCATTTGATGGTAAGTGGTCATCGGCACCTAACAACGCCTTAGGTGTGCGCTGCTAGTATTAATAGGATAAATATTGAGGGATTGGGGATTAAGGGAGTAAGAGAATTGGCTGTGACATCCCTTACTCCGTCGCCGAAACGCAACAGCACAGGTGCTGTTATTTCACGGTGGTCGAATTTTTACTTTTTTGACTTGAACTATTGACTGAGAGACACATTGTGAGTGTTATAATACACTCGTATATTAATATAGCTAACTTTACTATAAATTTTCTATAGTAATCTGTAGTGGCAGGGCACACACTGTATTTCGGCTTGGCACTGTAGTCACTTGGGCAGTCCGTCTGGCGGAAGTAACCACCTCCTTACAAGACCACCGTGAATTAACAGCATGTGTGCTTTTGTGTTTCAGTTCCAGTAAGGGATTGGGAGGGGAGATTTCAATTCAATATCGATTTCAGATTCGATTCGAGTGTGTGTGTGTGTTTGTGTGTAGATATATAGTATTTCTACATAGCTTGGCAAAATAGTTAATAAATTAAAATATGGCAATACTGTACTATCGTCTCGTATCAACTTAGTGGTTAGAAAGGGTCAACACTTACAGTATTGCCACTTTTTATTTTCTTAACTAGGTATTTTGCCAAAGTTGTGTTATTTATACCTATTATATTTTATTACTTACATAAATACGAGTATTATATAATATTTATATTATAGCCACGTCTGTGCTGGACTTGAATCACTGGTCTCGATTTTCGATTCAACACTCAGTCAACCAACCAAACCAACTCGCTCAGTCAAGTCAGTCAGTCTGGCTAAGATTGCCATATCGCGTGGACGTTGCGTTTAAGCGGTGATTGCTCTGACGAAACTCGCAATTCGCGGTTTACGTATATTTAAAACTTCTTAAACAGTGATTGGTTTGAATTAAATATTATAATAATGACAAAGTTTTGTGTAAACATGTTGTGATATAAAAATACCGTGTTTTAGTTTTTGTTGTTAAAAACTGTGAAGTTTATCTGTGGATTTTCAACTCGATTTCGTCTCCTTTCATGTTGTAAGTATTATTGTTTTTAACACAACTACAATATAGGTAACTAACAATATGATCTAATTTTCTGTTTGTTTGCCATTTGAAAACGGAACATTATTAATAATTTAATTATCATCGTGTTATCTTAACTGCATTACGTGTCTTGTCTTTTATCAGAAAGATATCCCCGACTACAAGAACAGGATGTCTAAAGTACAAAGAATAAAATAGATATAATAATTCCTTATTAACTTAACGGTTGGTATTAAAATATTACCAATTGAAAAATATATCAAGTTGGTTCTTTAATAAATACATTATGAATATGCCAGCAGTGTTAAATTTAATTTAAAATGGGTTTGGGTTTAAATGTATTTTTACAAATATACCTGCTATGTTAATAATCCATAATATGGAAACTGTGGGTACTTGGAGGTATTTTTAAAACACACTTTTTTTTCATTAGTTGTTCGTCTCATAATAACTGAGTCTGAAACTTCGTACCTATTCAGTATAGTGCGTAACTTTTTTGTTTGTAAACCGACTGGAATGAAACAAACACTAAATGTAACGGGAAGCTTTCTAAAATACATCAGTGAAAATCGCATTCAAATCAGTTAAGCCGTTTCTGAGATTAGCGTGCACAAACGTACAGACAGGCAAAAATTCTAAAAACTATTTTTTTACCTCGGTAACATAAGTACAACGTGTACATACAAATTGTTTTTTTGAAAAAATATTTAATGGACAGACACGGCTCGTTTACGATTTTATTATAACTATGTATGGATAAAATAACTAACTACCTATGTCTAGTCTAGGTATACATATTATACATAATCTACACTAATATTATAAAGAGGAAATATTTGAATTTTTATTTTTTATTTTTGTTTGTAATGGGCAAACTCAAAAACTATAATTGATTTTAAAAATTCTTTCACCGATAGAAATATTATCAGCGGGTAACATAGGTTCTTATCGTGATATTAATACTTATCAATCTAAATAGTTTCTTAATCAAGGTTGGTTATGTGCGTGTAAATTCAGACCAAACCTAGAGTTACGATATAAAGTGTGGGTGGGTACCTACCCATAATTTTTATGTAAATTTTACTTTTTTCGCACACTTAAATCGAAACTCGAATAACTAAAAAAAAAAAACAGTTTTTTCAGTATTAACGAAACCACTTTATTCCTTTTCGGTGACTTATTTCAAAAAGCTAGTTACATGATAAAGGATCTAGAATAATTTATTACTTATAATGATTATATTCTACATATCATATAAGTAAAGCTAAGTTTTATACTTGGCCTTACTTTACTTATTTTATATTATTATTACCTACTTTGGCTAAGTTTTTTTAGTTGCACCACTTTAGAGTGATTAATTTTCATCTAAATTATAACCCTTATATCTATATCTAAATAATTTAGGTTATTTATAATCTAAATATATGAAAAATCTGGCAGTAATACATATTTCAAAGAAATACTTGTAAATTATGTTATGACACTAGGGTATTATAATTTCTCTAGTGAAAGGCTTGCTGGAAACACTGGGGTTTATAAGGGAGTTTAGGTGCCTATGCACCCTGCAGTAGAATTAGGTCTTTGTTAATACCTACCTGAATCGATTTTGTGCATTAAAATTTCTAAATTAAATAACTATTTAAGGTACACAACATTATCTCTAGGTATACCTAAATTCTTTTTACATAAATAGACCGCCCAACACGGGTACCTATCGGCATAACGTGAGATTCGTTTTAGTCACGAGAGATTGGTGAAAATGTATACAACATTTCCGCCTGGAAGGATATCAAGTAAGGTTTTATGGTGCAATAAAAGACAAGTGCTGTTTCCCATTCCACACTTTTCCCGCCAAAAGTTGTGTAGTGATTTTTGTTAAATCCACTAAGTACCTACTACATACATGGTCAAATTCTTTGTTTTTAGGTTTTTTTTTAAGAATTTGGTATTAAGGCGACGCAGCGATAAACAATTAATACAGCTGTGATTGCATACGAAGACGAGAGCGCGCTTGCTTATGTCGTAAGGTCGTATGCGACAAAACTTTTTTTTGTTAAAAAACTATAATGTATTTTAAGAAATCCAACTGTAAAATTAAAGTGTATGTTAATACTAATGTACATAGAAAATTTGGAGGTATAAATTGGTCCCGTTTGCCTGTAAAATGTAAATTTGTGTTTTAAAAGAGGTTTCCTTGAAATTTTTTTCTCTGTTATAAAAGTTTGACAATAGTGTAATCCAACTGACAAAATGAAGTGTAATCCACCAACATTTCCAATTCGTCGCCTTAAGTATCTATACGTTTTAATTTTATAATTCCATCTGATGAATTTGTGATTATTTGCATTTATATAGGTACCTACTTAGATATATGAATAAAGTCATATCCTATACATGTAATAAAATCGTAAACGAGCCGTGTGTGTACATTAATTTTTTTTTTCAAAAAAACAATTTTCACACTGTTACCGTTGCACCGCGGTCAAAAAAATAGTCTTTAGAATTTTTGTCTGTTTGTCTGTGCGTTTGTGCAAGCTAATCTCTGAAACGGCTTAACCGATTTGAATGCGGTCTTACGATTTTATCGTTTACGATTTTATTTTATAATAAAACTTATATTTATCGCGAACTTGCTTGTCCCACTCCCGACATTCTTGGCTGAAGTGCCTGATAGGTACCTCACGAAGCGAGAAACATCACGCTAAGACCTCAGAGACCTCTCTGAGCCTCGTTTATATTTGATTAACCTGGTATATTAATAATGTCGAATTAATAATGTTAGTAAAAGGTAGTTTTTAATTGTGAAATAAAGTCTTTTTACTGATATCTTTAGTGCTTAGCTGGTTTAGTGCCTACATTAAGGGCTTCACTTGGGCAAATGACATTTATATTAGAACTCGCTGGCGGCGGAGACAATTCAACAGGCCTAGAAATTGTGTTTTTTTTTTTAATGTTTTTACCATTTAGAACAATATACAAAAAAATATATTTATACAATTTTTTAAACTGACATTAACTTATTAATAGGTACAGGATTCATATGCGCGCAATAAGCCGTTTTCGAGAGAATTTTCAATAAAAGTCAAATTCTTCTTGTGTTCTAACGTTATAATACATTTTTTTTTCAAAGCAATTGTCTTGTCTCTTTCTTGTAACATCTTCATTAAACAATGGATATTTTTAGTACTTAGCATTTGTCTCCACCTTAAAAACCAAAATTTCAACACTTTTAGTTTCACCAAAATTTACACTTTTGTTAATCTCCTAAACCTTGATTTTAACACAAACAATATTAGGCTAAGTACTTTTTATCTTGAAAAAATATTAATTTAACCAGTTCATGCATACGACTCAGTACTATTAAAATTTATCAAATCGATTCTAACTTCGTCGTTTTAAAAACACTTAACTCGAGATTAATGTACCTAACTGAGTATAATATATACACTGGAGCGTAATTAATAAAGTCTGTTCAAATTCAATGGGAACAAATTATGCGTACACATGGGACACTTAATGAATTTCAGACATAAATGGGGTTTGAAAATGTTAAGTGAGGTTTAAAGTTCCTTCTTATTAAATACTAGAGATCCGCCTCCGGCTTCGCACGGATACAAATTATATACTTATACAAATCTTCCACGTTTAGCGCTCGTTCCATTAGTAAAAAACGTATCTAAATCTTTTAGTTTAATTAGAAGTTATCAGAGAAACAGACACAGTCGGACAGCGACTGTATTTTATATAGACTCGTTTGCGAGTTAGTATCTCTCTTTCTTTTATTTCTTGTAGTGAGGATTATCATTAGCAGTCGAATCAGCACAAATTCCTTCCAATTGTTCACAATGTCTTAAAGATTACTTGTCAAGTTGTCATATACTTACTTAATATGATTCATGAAATTATTTATGATAAAATATTTGTTGTTTCTTTAATTTATTTAAATGAGTACTGCATATTGAATTTTAAAATACCTAAAAAAATATTCAGAAAAAAAATGGATATTGCCCAGAAATATGTTAGCCATTAAATTGTAATATCAATCAATTTCCTATTAAGGTTCATATAACGTTAATTTCATATTAAAACATGTCTTACCTGTTTTAATTTCGTTAATGTTAATATGTTCTAATTATTAAATTTTATTATACCTCAAACCAAACACGATGATTGTATTTTGTTCTCCATTGCGAATCCACTTGCTGAACTGGAAGGCGGAGTATCGAGTGAGGAGCTGTAATGAAATGATATATTTATTTATCGTTACTTAATGTACCATTTCGTCCTATTAGGATTACCCAAATTATCTTTAATAGGTACATATAAATACACACCATACGGTTTAATGGCTGTTTAATTTTATCAACGTTAAGGCTGGGTCCACTTGATGGTATGTGGGACTACCGCCGTCTATTAACACAAGCAAAGCTATCGATGCAGCCGCCCTTAGTAGAACAGAGGATAGGCGATTAGGATTAGGATTATTCTTCCACGTTGATTCTGCATTTTGAACCAACAGTAATTGCAAAAAGAGATTCTCATATGAGTGAACTGTCGTGTCGTTATGAATTCTGATAAAATTAAAATACATTATTTAAGAATATATTGTTAGTCTGTACCTACATGTAATCTGTGGGTTAACTACACTCAAAAATGGTTTAAGGGGGAGACAAACGCTAAATACTAAAAATATCCATTGTTTAATGAAGACGTTACAAGAAATAGACAAGACAATTGCTTTGAAAAAAATATATATTATACTTAAACATGTGAAGAACCAATTGTATTAATTAGAATTTTCGTTAAAGTAATAGAAACTCCACAAAAAAAGTTAGAACACAAGAAGAATTTGACCTTTATTGAAAATTCTCTCGAAAACGGCTTATTGCACACATATGAATCCTGTACCTATTAATAAGTTAATATCAGATTAAAAAATTGTATTAATAAAAAAATATTTTTTTGTGTATTGTTCTAATGGTAAAAACAAAAAAACACCATTTCTAGGGCTGTTGAATTGTCTCCGCCGCCAGCGAGTTCTATAGTAAATGTCATTTGCCTCAGTGAATCCCTTAATGCATTGCGCGGCCAATACAGCAACGCCTGGACTGGTTTCGGCCTATGGAAAAATGTATAAGTATTGCTAATGCTGGAAATTATTTTGAAAAAACAACAGGTTAAGATACTTAATCTCAAAACTTTCCTAGCGGCTCATGTACATATGCTGTAATGAATTTCGTATAAAATGCGAAGAAACTTTTTCCCTAACCGGTTAATTTTATCGGTGTAATTATATAATTTTAAGAAGCTATGGAAACATTTATGAAATAAAGTTATTATTATTGTTATAAAAAAAAACAATGATGTGGCTTAAATACTTTTTACATCTAACTAAGCAATGTACCTACTCGAGTGCAAAAAATTGCCTCGTGTTCCGAGTATACTAATCATTGTTATTGCCACGAACTTCTAATTAAAGAGTCAAATTTCGGACGGTTTTGGTATCAATTAAAAAGCAAAAGTTGCTTGTTGTTATCGAAACGTTTACAATTAGAGATATTTGTTTTATGGACGAAATACAATAATGGGTTATTTATTAAGATACAAATTAAGCGGTTTAACACGCTGTTTCATTACTCGTACAAAATTTTAGTATGGAGAATGTAGAATTTTGTAGTGCTTAGACAAAAATCTTTATCGTAGTTGTGAAATTGTAGTTTTTTAATATAATTTTTCTTGAGGAAAATTACACGAGGGATGAGGTGTGAAGTTGTGTACGTCTGTAACAGGTGATTGTATTTTAAAATAGGATTCAGTCAACGAGTTTAACAGCACAATTTGAAGAACCAGATTTAAGAACGATTGAAAGATAATTGTCAAAAATTTTCGATGCATGTTATATTATTGGTCTTGTTTTTTTTACTTAACTAAAACAGGTGTGTTATGAAATTACTTATAATATTTACAAATTCTTACATTTATTAGTTGTTAGCCATGGTATTATTTAGCATATATCTAATCAACGAGATAATTTCGAACGAACTATCTGGTAGTAGGTACCATACATATTCTGTGGCTGCCTGAACGGGTTTTTTTTGGAAAAAAAAATAAGATCGCATAAAAACGTTATACCTACATACATACATACATCTCTTTCAATTTATTCAAGTTTATTTACCTATACATTATCATTGTCGATGCGTGATGTAACAAGCCAATGTCGTTGACATCTTTAGCATAATATTTGATACGAGGCCGCGTGTGATACTCGTAAAATGACCTTTCCTTGTAATATACATATTTTACAGAGAAATACAAACTTCTCAATGTAATTAACTTTTAGAGATAAAGTTCAATTAGCTGTTTATAATTCTTTATAAACATACATAATAGATTATAAAGTGATGAAACGATTTCATAACACCTAGATCTAAATATTAAAAATGACTTCGAACAATTTTTATTAGTTAGATAAATAATTTGATAAATATCTGTAGTGTAAACCCACTAATAGGTACTTACTAAAAAATTTAACTAATGTCTTCTTATAATATCTTCTTCTATAATATATAATAAAATCGTTAACGAGCCGTATCTTGTACATGGAATATTTTTTCAAAAAAAAAAAAAAAAAAAATAGTTTTTAATTTTTTTTTCTGTTTATCTGTTTTGTGCGTTTGTGCACGCTAATCTCAGAAACGGGTTAACCGATTTGAATGTGGTTTTCATTTATTCACGCCACCGTCGTCACGGCGGTAAAGAAGTCAGGCGTTATTTAGGTATTAAATTTTTCATTTTTCATCGCAGGCAAAGTCGCGAGTACCAGCTAGTATATTATTATTTAGCTCAGAGGATGATGGGACATCATCCCTGACATTGTAAGGCAAAAGTCCTCAAAAATAAAAACATTAAAAAAAATCAAGGTTAGCAAGTTTTTAATAATTGAAACAGTCGTTTACAACTACATAAGTAAACATACATTGTAAGTAGGTGACCTACTGTAGGTCGTACAATGTAGATTAAAAAAAAATGTTACTGTCAGCAATCCCAGTCGGTTTTATCAGTCAAATGAATCAGTCAAATATTAATTCGTATTGTAGGTTTTTTTTAATATAAATTTTGTTTCATCAATGATTTGTGTTTATTAAACATTTATTTATTCCCTTTTAGCCAGTGGTAGAGGGGATAATTGATTTTGTTAAGTGTTCTGAATTGTCCCGCGAAAATTTTTTTTTCTTTGAATATCTGGTCTTTGGCAGAATATCAGTGTTGTGGTCTGCACCACAACTTTATACTGAGCCAGGGTTCCTTTTTCTTCTGTTACTTGTTTATATATTTGTCTGTTTTGTCTGTAATTATTATTTGTTCATATAGTGTTTACATTAGAGGAATAAAAGTTGCTGTCTTTCTTTCTTTCTTTCTTTCTATTATATAAACCTTCCTAATTTGTCGCTCGCTCTTTATATTAGTGAAAACCACATCAAAATCCACTGGGTGGTTAATATTGTAGACGAAATATTTGGTGATTTAAGTAAGCCCTTATTTAGTTATTGTGCTGTGAAATAAATATGTACTTGAGTCTAAAATTCCCTTTCCAATTTTTGTCGTTTTATATTCTAATTAAGCAAACATTTTTAATGAATATTTTATATGTATACCTACTCCTACTGACTAAACATACATATTATGCAGTAAGCAGTCGTTGCTTTAAAATGTTATGGACGTGCCCATGAGGTGCGACAGTTTCTATGCCGAATATGAAATTATCACGATTACAGTAGGTCAATGACGCCCCTCTCAGGTGGCGTGAGATTGGGAGGTCGTGAGGTCACGCATGTAAACGAAGTACTCCTCAGTCCCGCATCTCGACCCTGGCAACTCAATGTAATCTGATGTGACTTCCGAACATACCCATCGGAATACACAAGTAGGATGAAATACAATATCTATATTTTTTCATTTTGGTCACAACCGTGCTGAGGTGAAATTTACCTCCGCATCGACCCTTCTTACAAAGGATTTTTAAGAGTTTTCGGTGACACTTATATATACTGTAATCGCCATTTTCACCTTTGGTATAAAGTATCCATGTAAAGAAAACTACTTCACTCATTTTCTTTTCTTTAAATTTGAATTTGCTGACAGTATGTCACGACTGACAGTAGGGAGATAATGAGAGTAGGTAATACCACAGGTAATACAATAACTATTAATAATTTGCTTTGCTATATACATTCCTGAAAGATATATAAATAATAAAAGGCTTTGAATGTTGTTTTTTGGTTACCTATTTTAGAGAAAGGCAATCATGTCTTTGTGTCATTTTCCTAAACTGTTCCAACATAAAAACCCCATTAAATCCATTTTCTATAAAGTTTTCTTTAAAGAGACTACCTATTATTCGTTAACTGACAACTCGCTCGCTTCCACTGGGATAGATAAAGTAATAATATATTATACTAGGTATATACAGATATTTACTATAGACTCTCTCCGGCCGCGAATGTGCCTGTTTTCGTTATAATTATCTACGAAATTGGCATTGCACGTAAAACTCGTCAGTAAGGGTTTGGCAACGTTGCCGAATGTCCGTGACCGTATAGTGCGCTGAATGCTATTTTATAATTTCAAATATTATCACTCTTATATAATTGCATATAATAATATAATCTTATATAATTGATAATAATAATTGCAACTCCTTATAATATATTAAAATTCATCAAGCCGTTTAGGCTCAAAGATATATAATGTACATGTGTTTTAATTTACTCGAAAACATTAGATACTCTCTCCTTCTGGGGAAGTCTACAATAATATAGATACCTACATTAATTTTCTAGATTCGCATTTAATATTATCTGCTACTTTGCTGCTGTGACAACCCTATGCGCTCTAAATTGGTCAGGCGAACCAGGGCCCTAATTCTCTAACGTCACTTGGCGATTCCTTACTTCGAAACCACGTCAATTACTCAAACTGTCACGACATCTGCTAAAAACTTATTCTCTATGACATGTTGCACGAAATGAACGGGGAACGGCGCGGTTTGAACTGTCAAAAATACCACGCTTTAAAACGCCGCGGAATCGTGTGTGAATTTGTTAAATCAAGTGCATTGCATAGTGTTTTTCTGCAAATTTAATTAAAATCCACACCAACGGTAAGAAATAATTGTTTATAGATTATTATATTATATAAAACATCGTTTTACTTAACAAGATTTTAAAAAGTAAATAAACATTCAAACGGTAAACAGCTGTCAGCTGGGTTAACGTCATTACGTCATAGAGCAAAGTAATATTAAAATATGAAATGAATCCTGTGCTGGCAGTCCGATTGTCAAATAAATACAATTGTGTACTGTGGTTTCTGTGAAATCGTAAGGTGCCAAGATAACTTGTCTTGGGGCATACAGAATAGAGACATTTCAATTCATTGACAAGACAAGTTAATATATTGACGTGTTTTCGCAAGAGTAAGACTTAGCGCGTAATCATAGTTGCGATACAGAATCAGGGCCCAGGGGTTTCGCGGAGAGAGACGCGCTCTAGGTGAATTTTGTCGGCTTTTGCACGACATCAAAAGAGATTCCCTTCTAGTTACTTTTTAGTTTTCTATGCCACTGGTGTTTTAGACTAATCTGCTTTTATGATTCATTAAATGGGTCAAAATCACCAAGGTGGCAAATTCCAAATACTGTTTTATGATAAATATAATTGTCAGCTATTATTTTGATGATGAGCTTATACCATCAGTTAACTTGTGTATATACCATATTTACGCTAGGCAAGCATAGATTTAATTACTTTTCTTGTAATATTATTTTTAAAGAAAGCTTTCGTTGAAAACAATCATTCCGAGAACGTTTTTGTAAAGTTTGTATAAAATTCAACAATAACTTTAATATTTCTTTTTTACACTTTACAATAGAGGAAGTATGTAGTTAATATTATGAAATTAATACACTTTAATAAAGTTGCAAATAAAAGCGTTTTGAAGCAAAATACCGCAACAAACGAAGCTATGTAACTATCTCTATGTATTCATTTATGTAAATATGAAAATATGGCAGACCTGCATATAAATAAATTAGCTGAAGTTATAAAAAGTTTCTCTTTTTTAAATATTCCCATGGAGTTTGTTTCAATACTAAAAATTTGATGTATTTTCTGTGATTTTAGTGATGTTCCCGGAAATGATGAGTTGTTCACGAAATGATGCGTGTGTTGCCTGAATGAGGATGTGAATGCATTTTAGGGTTTATTATAATAAAATCAAATGTTTACAAGTTATCGTTATTTAGTTATTTGGCATAAGGTTTATTCTAAACATAAATGTAACTTTACTTAGCTTAAATCACTTCTTTACAATCTTTTGATTGATGTACCCTGCCAAGTACAATTCTTTATAATCACATTAAACTTTATGTTGATGGTGATAATGAAACCATCAATAACATGAATAGTTCTAGTAAAATTGTAAGTAACATTTTAAACAAAAACAAGTTTTCTTAATTATATTAATAGAACACAAGAATATGTGAAAAGATAAACATTAAAAATTTTCGAAAACTTCAATATCAGTATCGAAGTAATAATACTCTCGATTTTTTTCTCTTTTCAGATTACTGAATTAGGCCATTAGGCGTAGGAATGATATTAATTATTTGCTCGAATGCAATATATGATACATAGTTTGACACTAACTTAAATTTTTTGGCACTGTTACGCGCTGAACTCAAGAAAGTTACTAGGATTTATCCATCATCTTCATCGACACCTGTCTGACAGATGGCAACATATCTGTAATTGATATTTTTCTTTTGAGTAGGTACTTTAATTAATAAAAATTAATTAAATTAGGATGTAGGTTTTCCTTGCCTTGACTGTAAGATGTACCAGCTTCTAAAACAATCTCACGAACTTTAGCATCAGACTTTAGAATCGACGTATTGGTCGTCCTCTCTTTTGGCAAAAACTTTTTGGTCATATGAAGCAACTTGTACTCCTTACTATATCTCCACTAACACATTTTTGGAAGGCTTCCCTGTCTTTGGAATTTTTTTTCAATCTATCAGCTTTTTCTTGTAATTGTGTAATAAGAACTTCGTTAAATAATAGATTCTTGCGTACTTCAGAAGGTACGTCGATGTCTTTAATCAGTGCGTTAACTTTGCTGTTAGGAGTAATAGGTATTCGAGCTTTCTCCTGTTCTTTTTTTCTTTTCATTTTAGTCTTTTAATTAAAGTTTTATATTTATGTTTAATTTTAGCGATTGTTTTTTCCTGTTGCTATTTATTTTACGGTATGCTTTAGCTCTTTCTTTCCGCACAATTTTTCTTCCTACTGTTTTTCTCACTGAAGGTGTTGCAGATATATCATCATCGGAATGTGGCGGTGTATTTTTTATTATATTTCGGTTTAAAGAATTTATTCTCATAAAAGAACACATTGTTCGCTTAAACTATGAGAACTTATATTACTAATTTATGTACATTTTATTTATTCCAGCATAAATTCTTTCAATTTATGCTTAAAACTACTTATGTTAACACAGTTTTTTATACTTTCAGGTAGTCCATTATATATCTGTGCTCCCTCATATAATATATTTCTTTTTCCATAGAGTGTTCTAACTATAGGCAATTCAAGCTTATTTCTGTTTCTAGTATTGTACTTGTTACTCCTTTTTTTAAAAGTGATTTGAGAATTTATATTATTTGTTTCTATTTTTTTAATCAACATACAAGTGGAATACTTATACAACATTTTTAAGTTAAAAAGTTTAGATTTATCGTAAATTTCTTTTGTAGATGTTAAGTAGTTGTAATTAAAAAGAACCTTGATTATTTTATTTTGAGTTGTTTCTAATAAACGCAGATTGGTCTTTGCAGCTTGTCCCCAAACCTGAATTAGATATTCTAAATGTGGTTTGACAAGTGTATCGTATACAGAATATCGTAATTTATATGGGACATATTTTGCAATGTTCCTTAATGCTCCAGTCAGAGGAATTATTTTATTGCGAATATATTCTATATGTGGCCTAAAAGTTAATCTATTATCCAAAATTAGTCCCAAGTATTTCTCTTTGTTGGATCTTTGCAGTTGCTGGTTATCTATTGAAAGTGGTGGAAAATTGGGGATATTTTTGTTCTTAGCCGCAAAAATTACATAAGAAGTTTTGCTTACATTAATAGTTAGCAGATTCTGTTTTAACCATTTATTCAATACATCTAGATCGTTTTGAGCTTCGGAGATAACACTGTGGATTGTATGACCAAAATAAAAAAGTGAGGTATCATCAGCGTAAAGTGAGATATGCCCCGTCAAACTGACACTACTTATACTATTCATGTAAATCAGGAAAAGAAGAGGTCCTAAGACTGATCCCTGCGGAACTCCGCAGGCAATTTTTGCAGGCTTACTTTCATAATTGCCAATTTTAACAATTTGGTATCTATTTGTAAGATAAGATTCAAACATTTTATAGGCTTTAGCAGTTATACCAATGTTATTTAATTTGTCCAGTAAAAGTGAATGACTTACGGTATCGAAAGCTTTTTTTAAATCAATGAAAACTCCCAAGACTACCTGTCTTTTATCGATATTATCTTTAATTTTAGTAACGATATCAATGGTAGCTGACAGTGTGTTAGAATTTGGACGAAAACCATATTGGTGTTTATAAAGGAAATCTATCTCTGTTAAATAATTAAACAAACGCGTAAATAATACTTTTTCAAATATTTTTGATAGAACCGGTAAAACTGATATAGGTCTGTAGTTCCCGGGATCAGTCTTAACTCCTGCTTTGTATATAGGTATAACCTTAGCAATTTTAAGGCTATCTGGGAATATTCCACTCTCGAGACAATTATTAATACAATTGGTTAAATTAAGGATAATCAACTTTTTAATACACTTTATAGATTTTGTTGTTATTTTATCAATTCCTGAGCTAGTATTACTATCTAGATTATCTATAATTTTGCTTATTTCGTCTACTGAACAAGTTGGTAATTCTGTCAGAAAAGAGTTTTGATGATAATTAGATGTGGTTGTTAATACAGTTTTAGGTTTGTAATTATCCACTTGTGTTATTTTCTCAGCCAGAATAGAGCCAATTGATGTAAAGAAAATGTTGAAACTATCGCAAATTTCTATTTCATTTGTTATTAATTTATTAGCAATGATTAATTTTGGGGGAGCACAGTTACATTCAATCTTATTTTTAGTAAATGTATTAATTAGTTTCCACATTTTTTTCGGGTTTTTGTTACATTTATTAAACGAGTCGTAATAATATTTCTTTTTTTCTTGCTTGATAAAAAATTTAACCTTTTCTTTAGCAGCAATAAATTTCGATTTAATTTCATTATTTTCTTCATCTTTCTTATAAATACACCACAATTTATTTCTTTCGTTAATATATTTAAGTATCGTTTTACTAATCCAATCTTTCTGAGGTAGATTTAGAATTTTGTATTTTGTAACTTTAGCATCTTCTAATTGTTCCTTTATAAAATTCTCTAGTGTATAATACTCATTTTCGTTATTGGTGAAGTTCTTGCTTAGAATATTGTTATATAAATTAGTATAGTCTATGGCTTCATATTGTATCCTTTCTCTTAGAGAGTTTTTAAATTCCTTTAATTCTACATATATTTGTTTGTGATCGGATAATGTTGACTCAATTACTGCCATATGCAAGCTTTTGTCCCTGATATTCGTACATACATGATCGATTATACTTTTCGTATTCTTAGTTTGTCGTGTACAGTATTCTTCAATTATATTGTTTATTATGTAATAGCCTGATTCATGTACTAAATCCATATATTCATTAACTTTACGTTCCTTTCGCAGTAAATCTATATTAAAATCACCAATTATAATCGCTTTTTTTCTATTTTTTTCTAGATATGTAATATAAGTGTTAAGAAACTCTTTAAGGTTTGTGTTTGGAGGTTTATAGATTACACCAATGACTAAGGAATGTTTTATCAAGTTTATCCACAAAAAATTATTTCCTTGTGCATAGTCTTCTTTAATAATGTCAAATTTAATACTCTTGTGAATGTACATAGATACACCACCTCCTATGCCATCTGTTCGAATACAATAAACATGAAAGTAATTTGGAATTTCTAGTAGATCTGCATCGATTTTAGACTTAATCCATGTTTCAGTCAGTAATATGATATGTACAGTTTGCCTAAAACATTTCAGGACACATTTCAATTCATCTAGTTTCCCCGGTTTCATCAAACTACGAACATTAGCGTAAAATATTCTCAATGAAGAGAAAGACGTACATATGCTTTCACAGGTATTTACACGTTGATAGGTTATATTTTCTAGCAGTGATTTATCAATTTTAGAGTGTGCAATGGGATTTTCTGGTTTTAGTTTTTTGTTATGGTTTCAGTTATCTTTGGAATGCCTTTTATATATTTTATAACAAGATTCGTCTCGCCACTTTCCTTACGGCGTAATAATTCTTCTCGCAAATCCTTAATAAACTTCATCTGCATTGGCGTCTGATCGTTGTAAATACGTATACTTTGATTTGTAAGCTTCGCTTTGTTTTTTAATATATAAATAACGCTTTCCCGTTGCTGAAAGCAGACTTTAAGATGTCGGGTTTTACCAGATGTGAATTTACCTAAACGCATTGTTTTCATGGGAGTAGGGCATTCTTTGTAAATAGTTTTAAGTAATGCGTGTGCTTCTTTACAGTCATGCTCGCGTCTCGCAGTAAAATTTTTGTTATTTATTTCGGGTATACCCGCTATTATAATATTAAGTTGACGTTGAGTGCGATCTTGTAATTCTAAGGCCATGGTTTCATAATCGTAATGTGCCGGTATTTCATTCGTGGTGCAGGAAATTTTTTTTGCGACATTCAAGTCACTTTCTATGGTTTTTATTTTTTCCTGTAAGACAGAGTTATGACTTTTAATTATTGCTATATCACTTTTTATTTTATTTTGTTCTTCAACAAGAGTATCGGTAACACTTTTTATGTTTTTAATTTCGTTTTTAATCTCACTAAATTCTTGGCATATCTTACTTGAACTTTCTTGTTGTTGTTCTTTAAAATTTAGTAGAAAATTCATAATTTCTAAACGAAAATCAGCAATTTCTTGTTTCAGTTCTGTTTCCAGATTAGGTAACTTCCTTTTTTGCCTCTGAGTGAAAAGTGATTCCTCCTTTTGTAATGTTCGCAAATCAGAAAAAGAACCGCTCCCGCATTCAATTTTTAAATTTCCGCTAGGCGGTGATCTTTGTACACTCATCCTTATATTGTTGTCAGTTCGGAGAATGTAGTGTGCAAACGCAGTTGTAGTAGTATGTACTTAGAGCGAGCGAGAACGTGCGTAAAAAAATAAGAGGAGGTCTCGTTTACCCGAAGAGGTGAAGAGCGGTTACCGCAATCGTTTGTTACGCTGCCTTTTGTTCAATAAGGTCATAGAAATATTCGTGTTTCAGGAAACTTAACTTTATCACAATGGTAACTGATTCACTTTTATCAAACACTTGTTTTATTTGAAATAATATTATAAGAAAATTAAGATCAACACGTCCACTCTCTCCGATGGCTTCTTACGTTTTGATAATACCTTCTTCTTTTCTGTGTATTTTTTTGACGCTTCTTTCCATTTTTTTCTCTGCTTTCGCTTTTCTCTCTCGGTCTTCTAAGCAATGTTCTTAACTTTCTTTTCAGCTTTTTTTTCTGATAATATGCTCTGTCTTTAGCCCTTTTAGCCTCTCTGTTCATCTGTCATCTTATCTAAATATTTTCTTTTTCTGGCATTAGTTTTTTCTCTTTCGCGCAAATAGGATGAACTATTTTTGTTAAGTTGCTTTTTCGGACGTTTTGTTCTTTTTCCAGCCTCTTGAGACTCCATATTGCTAAAAAATTAAACATTTAATTAAAAACTGTATTTAACACAACATACACTAAATGTAATAATGAATAGTAATAGCAGATTGAAATTTAGTAACTAAACAGTCATTTCGGGAACGTCATCATCATTTCGATAACGCTCCGTCATGCCCGGTAACGTTCTCGAAATGACCGTTCCCGAAATGACTTTTTCAAATTAAAGCGGCCATTTTTACAGCAGCCATCTTTGACATCATGTCTGGCTTGGTTAATATAAAATATTTGAGGTTATCATTTCTTTTAAACACTATAAAACGTAGTGTTTTTCAATATTCCAAGGTAATAAATGCATTCCCGGTATGACGACTTATTGATGTACGCACTGTAAATAATGAATCGAAAGATACTTACCACTTATTTTTAATTTTATCGGCGAATAGTTCTCATAACAGCCACTTTGTTTACATCTTCCCCTACAACTGTGCCATAGACACCTAGAGGCTGCGTTCAATAATACATTTTTTTTTCGTCGATTAAAACTGCGTTCACTGAAATGATGCTTACATTGTCGGACATAATATTTCGACTTTTTTTTTTTCTTCAATTTCTTTTTATTTTTTATTAATGTTTACACTAACGTGATATCAGATAAAATTGAGGGCCAATAAGTAATGAAAACCGTTAAATTTATTTTATTTTATGTTGATTCCCAGAGTTTGTTTCTAAGAAATGTTACTTAGGACGCGTTCTCGAAATGACTTTTGTTCTTATTTCTTTAAATAATTTTGAATATGTTTAACTTTTGAAGTATGTTGTGTGATAATAGTCAATGTAAACACATTTAAATATTTACAAACATTAATTTATTAAAAAAATATATGAATTTAATCATTTATTTACTGGCGAAGGTGATTTGCCACCTTGGTGATTTTGACCCAAATGTTGACAGATAAGACTTACAAAATTTGTCAAAATGTTGACCACCTTTGTAACTAAATTATAAAAACATTGTATTATATCTCCACAGTTTGAATGTCTATCTAGTAGCGAGGCATTGCGCCGAGTTCCACAGTCATGCAGTGAGTCTGGCGCCCGAAACCACGCCCTTACAAGTGAATGCCATATCACAACCTTATTTACTACTAGCTGAGCCCGCAACTTCGTACGCGTGGCATTCGGTATAACGCGTGACTTTTTTGTTTGTTTCATTCCGAATGAAACATACACTAAATGTTACGGGAAGCTTGCTACAATACATCAGTGAAAACCGCATTCAAATTGGTTAAGCCGTTTCTGAGATTAGCGTGCACAGACACACAGACAACCAGGCAAAAATTCCAAAACCTATTTCTTTTTACCTCGGTAACATGAGTACAACACGTACAAATTGTTTTTTCGATAAAATATTTAATGTACCGACACTGCTCGTTTACGATTTTATTATAACTGTATGTAATAACAACATAGATGGTGAAATAACATAATGTTCCATTCCTGCTTGGTTGTGTTCTGTTTCAGTTCGTAATTATGGAGTGCCAGCCAAAGCGACTGGACTCTATTCCCTGTCCCCATATCGTCCCTTCTTATTATCCTATCAGGACATTGCACTTTCCTGACTTTGCTTTTCTTAAAGATAAGATCAACCTAAAGATCATCAATAGTTATTTAGAAATAACTATTCGAGTACATATTTTTAAAAAAGGCAGCCGGCAGGCTCACAATTCCTTTAACGGTAGGTACAATAAAACCAGGTTGCAGGTGCGTTTGACATCTAAATTATTCACATTTCACTTGATTTTTTACCTAATAACGTTATCTTGATAGTACATAAGAATTCTTAAAAGTAGCAAATAACTACTCCAATTATTGTGTCTTATAACAAGCAACAGTCGCTTGTAATTAAAAATCAAATATTATGAACTACGTATGTTGGCTGTTGCCAACTAGTTCATGTGCCAGGTGTACTGGAGTACACAGATTGACTAAATAAAGTGATTTAACTATGAAGAAATAGATGATTTCTTCATAGTTTAGTTCAATTATTCCTCTGGCGTATCAACTGTGGTCTAGTAAATCACACGATAACAATACTAGTGCAACCTTTTGCTATAATTTATTAAGATTGATAATCGTATATCCGTTTGTTTGTAACGTTTTAGGATATGGTTTCATCATCATATCAGTCGTAGGACGTCCATGACTGCTGAATAGAAGCCTTTCCCATAACTATAAAAATTAGTATGTCTTAGATTTATCTCGATTTCTTCTTGGAAAATAAAGGAAGAAAAATAGGTAATTACTTTTCGTAACACGTGAACTCTTCGACGGCTTTTTGTGGTTATCTAACGTAGAAATCTTCTACGTTAGATTTTCGGTGGTTATTATTTTGTCTAAGTTAGAGATACTCCTTTTGAATTTCTTAACGTTGTCCATCTTATAAGCATACTTAGCGACTTTATAAGTACAGCTTCGCATAGATGCAATTTTATGCTGCAAATTATACACAAACCTTCCCCGTTTAGTACAGTATTAAAATCTGTTGGGTGGTTTAAATAAAAGAAGTTAGCGGACAAACAGACAGATGCGGACAGCGACTTTATTTTATAATATGTATATGTAGATATAGATTATGTTATGACAGTAAAAACAATTTAAATTATACTTTAGGACAAGAGCTATTATACATTACATTTATAGTAGGCTTGCAACGAATATTCGGTTACTATTCGGTTTCGGCCTATTCGGCTGCTTTTATTATATTCGGCCGAATGCCGAATATCTACATTTTATTCGGCCGAATACCGAATACTTAAGTAATATACATATTTTGTTATAGGGAGATAATTAATAAAAAAAAATCGATTCATTACGTATATATTCATCTTTTCATTTCTCTTATAATAATTTAAGTAGTCATTGGTACATAAATCATCTTTTATATTAGAAAAGTTAAGAATTTTTCTATGCATTTGAATTATTTTCATAATCAAAATTTAGAAGGGGAAGGTTATGGTTCAGAAAGACTAATTTTTCTGCATTTTTAGAGAAGTAGTTTATTTGTTTTTTTCTCGTAGACGATATAGGTACGATATCCACGAAATAAACTTGTCTAAACATTCAGTGCGTATATTAATATACCGCGCAGAGTAACTGCGGGCGCGTGGGCGGTGAGTACATTAGAACAAACGAGCGCGAAACAATCACGTCTGTACAAGTTTTGGCGCTAAAATCCGGCCGAATACTTTTGCCTAATATTCGGCTATTCGGTCAGGGGGCTCGCCGAATATTCGGTATTCGGTATACTGCCGAATATACTATTCGTTGTAATGTATAAAATATGTGCATAGAAATTTCAAACCTAAAAATATGGTTGGAGCCTGGAGATTTCGCTAGTAAATCTATAAGTTCATCGTCGACAACAGTCGACAACGTCACACACGCGGTCACTGGGGAATCATATCAAGACAAAGCACATGGCTGATTTCGTCAGTGAATATTTATCCAAGTAAAAATTACCAGTCACTCCTTTGACCAACTGAAACAAATGAACTGTTTTCTTTTATCAACGGCACAACTTTTTAGTTCGTTCGTTACGAGTATTTTCAAACATATGTACATGAAAAGTTATCTTGCTAGTACCATTTAAATATTCATAGCTTAAGAGCGTCTTTCCACGATCGACGACAACACAACAATAACAACACCACACAATTATGGACGCCTTAAATTTGTATGAACCGTTTTCACACGCAACGACATCGCACCAGCACGACAACGATTTTCAAATGACAATTCGCTATGTCGTTAACGATTTCTTTGCGTTTTCTTGCGATTTCTTTGGACACGCAACAGCGACCGCGACGCTACAATTTAATGTTGTTTTTTTCTTTTTGAAATTGTTTTATTATTTTTCTCAAAAATTGAAAAGAAATTTAAATATGATGTTTTAACTTGGAAAACAAATGTGCCTATTGGATAAAGCTAATGAACAATTTAAACACAGTATAGTATACTTATGTAAACTCTAGAGCTGGATTTTGAAAATTTCGAAATAAAAGGTCAATAAGGAATGAGTAATTGTTTTATATAATTTTATCATATTTAGATTTTATTTATTTGCCATGGCAAACAAACTGTCGGGCTCATAGAGCATTTAGTGGACTGGTTTCGTACCCGGAACATAATTATCACAGTTAATTGAATGGGCTGAGCTTGCGTCCATACACGAAAAACTGCTAAACACTGCACCACAGTGTCACTTGTCGTTCGTCGGGTGGTGTCGTTATCGTGTAATGTCGTCGATCGTCAGAAAACGCTCTTAGCCTAAATTCATCTCTATATATAAAAATGAATCCCCATTTCCCTTAGTCGGGCATCTCGGGTGAACGGGTAGACCGATTTTAATTCGCTTTTCACTAATGGAAAGAGGGATAAACGGGGAATGTTCATATATATAAAACTTGCACGCCGGGCGAAGCCGGGGGCGGGTCGCTAGTTATTTATAATAAGAAAAAACTTTTTGATAACTTATAGACTAATAGAAAAAGTTTTTAAGTCTTCGTATGGCAAGTGTTTAAACATTTTAATTATATTCAGCAATTTGAATAAGAGTACTTATAATAATTTTATACGAAAAACTTAATGTAATAGCAGCTGTGAATCTGTCTTCGTTGCTTCAAGCTGCTCATGTATATTTTATGGGCAAATCTTTGGAGTTCGAGGCGTAGTATCTTTTGACGGGCGTATTCTATAGTCAGACACGAGAGAATTATCGAATACGTGAATAAATAATCGAACAGTGTGAATTATGGTTATAAAAAATGGTGTAATATTTTGTAAAAACTATTTATTATTTTTTCTTGAGCGTATTAGTAACTAGGTATAGGGAAACACTAAATTTTATGAAATATATTTCCATCCCATTACTTCACAAGTCCAAGGGTCTTTTTACAATTCCGAAGGATACTAAACGAAATTTGAGTAAAATGTACTCCTGTGTGACGTTATACGATGTATGTTGAGTAAGTATCCAAGTGATTTCTTGCTAGTAAGATAACTTCTCTAAATAAGAATACTTAGTATCTATTCATGAGCTAACATTCCTTTCAGAGGTTTTCAGTACCTATTCTAGCATTTCACATAGCTTCCCGCTAAAAGAATATGAAATCACTTTTAAAAAAATCATCTCAATGTATAAAATTATTGAGAAATTTCACTATTAGATCGTTGACATTTATTCATGTTTTAGTTGAAAAACTACTCAGTTCAAGATTGTGAACTAAGACCGAGGGAACACAATATGCCCTGCCATTAGTAATGTTTAAAATCAATGAAATTATCGGATTTCTTTCAAAATCACAGTTCAAGATTTACAGCGAAATCGTCCGCCATTTGACAGTTTGATGTAGAATGACGTTAAATTAAACATGACATTGGAGAAACATATATTTAATGAGACACGAGACTGGCATATTTATTTTTCTTTCCTATTCGTTCGACAATGTTTTATTTATGACACGACTGAAAGGAAACTTATATTTGCTTTCTGATATTTATTGTTTATTGAAAGAAACAGTCCCTCAATACAACGAATAAACTCAATTTATTTACAAAATTTACTTCGCGTACAAACATTTTACCATGGAAAATGAATTAAAATTTATGATCTATATTATTTTTCTGTTACAACATATTGTGTAGCAATGAACATAATTTGACTTAGCCCTGATAGTATTTGCATTTAAAATACATGTTTACTATTGATTATATTTTTTAACAAATATCTTCGAATGCTTTTACCAGACCCAAAAAAGGTTTTAAAACAAAAACACGGCATCCCTTTCCACTTTAAGTACTAAGTACACCAATACTTAAAAACTTTCAAGTAACCGTTTTGTTTTAATTCCAACACTTGAAACGCTACGCTAACTTATTTGTGTTGTAGACGAAACATTTTTGAAACAGGACATTCCCAGTATCTTAATTCCGACAAAACCAAAGTTGAATTCACATTGAAGGTGAAGGCTGCTGGCGGTTATTGGGCAAACATTTTAGAGCTACAATTATCAGAGGATTTTAACTTTAAAACCTCAAACTTAAACTCAATTATTAAATTGAGATACAATATGTCAGGATCAACTCTGGACATGGACTTTCAAAGTTAACTTTGGTCTGTATCTGGCAATTAGTGGCAGAGCATACTGCGGGTAGCAGTCATTTGGGCAGCACGTCTGGCGACAGTAGCCACCCCATAGAACACCATAGAGGACTAACGTGAAATAACATAATGTGTGCTGTTTCGTTTCAGTGAGTAAGTGATGTCAGAGCTCATTACTCTATCCTTCCTTAATTCATTTGCAACACCTGTGGTGTTTCTTGTATTATAGTTATAGCCACCTATCATCAAGTGGACAGTCAGCTTGTCTGATGTCTGATAATTTTTTTTAAAATAAAAAACAAAACATCACTTGGCACGATCTCATACTCATACCACAGAATAAATAATAATACTAGCCCATACATTCACCGCACTATTCTAGGTCTAAATCGAGAATAAGATTATGAAGTGTCGCCATTTAACAGAGTAATATACTTATCTCAACTCTTTATTTCTAATTTAAAATTCTCCCCGCTTTTAGCAGATAAAACCCTACGAAAATAATTAATGAACTCAAGGTACTGTTTCTACTGTGCTAATGACTTTACATTAGACATGACTCCGCATGGTGTGTAAAGTCAAATAACTTTAGATTTGCGTCATTTCCTCTGGAATAAAAAAATAGTAAGCTGATTGTTCACTTTTTTTATGTTAAGGTCGATAGACAGGCTAACGGTCCACTTGATGGTAGGTGGTTATTGTCGCCTATGAAATAAGCCACGCCACAGGTGCTTCTAGTGCGCTGCCGACTACAGTAGGATTAAGGAGAGGGTTAGGGAAAGGTTAGGGATTTATGTACGTAATAAAAATACTAGCTAACAGTATGCTGAGAGAAAACTCACAGCTGGTTCCTTAATAGGCGATAGATGCTCCCGTCTGGCTCCTGCGTTTACACCCTTAAGAACATCAGCTGATAATGTTTCCACCGCGATACAGCTAGCTGACATTTTTATTTTTTCATATAAACTGTCATCCGATAAAATATTCAATTGACAAAAAAAAATATTTTCAAATTCGTGTAATCAGCTGACGTATAAATAATCCTCCACTTTATAGTCAGCAGACTTTTTTTACTTCAAGATAGGTAGGTAGTTTATTTTGATAAATTTTCAATTTGGAGGAAATGACTAAAAAAAATTTTTCTACGTGTATTACCGCTGCTCTACCCAACAATGGAATCGCAGCTGATGTTCACAAGGCTTCATGATACAACTCTCATAAGTATTTTACGAGTTACCACCCGAGGGGAAATGATTGACGAAATTTGTACCTGGCTCGTAGACCATCAGGCGTTGCAACTCATATGTTTTCATTTTTCAACGCGTACGAAGTCGCGTACACAGCTAGTATATAATGTAAACGTATAGCAAATTGCCGTATAGAAAATAAGATCTAAAAAAAATTCACTACAGCACCTAAAAAATGAAAGAACGCATTGTGTTCCTAACAATGTGACCTATTTTTGAACAATTTATTTAGTGTTGTGTACCCAACTGTATTCGGTAAGTTAACACTTTATACGTATGAATAATGAGCAACGAAAATTACGTCAGTTCTGTGTATAAATAATAAACATGGCACGCGCTTCTTAGTTCAATGGAGTTTCGACGCCAAATGTGCAATTGTTTTGAAGCCACGTTCAGGGTTGTTACTTGGAACGTTAAAATTGGACCATTTAAAAGGGCTATTACACAGTGTACCGTAATAATATTTTTTTTTCACTGCTCTTCATTATTTTGTTCAAATTTTGTTATTATTTTGATTGAACCAATTGTGTTATGATAACGCGTATATTTTTCTTATTTATAATTTTGAATTCGATTATTGAATTGTTTCTTTGTTGTTTTTTGAGACTTATAGCATGGAAATTTATATTTTTGATCTCATTGACATTTGTTGATTCATTCATTTAACTAATTTCAAATAATGCTATGCTAATTTAAATTCATACGTGTAATGTTTCTTTCTGTGGGGTTGTATATTATGTTTAAGTATGTAAGCCTTTTAAAAAAGTTTATTTATTAATTTACCTACTTATTAATTATTTTAATTACAATTTTATAACTAATATATATATATATATATCAAGTAATCAGAAGTTATATTATATTTCGATGCAAGCAAAACATTTTAAAGAGATTCATTGTTTGTATAACACCGAAAAATATTTATGTATGTCATATCTACAGTACAATCGTAAACAGCTTATGACGTCGTTTCACTCAATTAGATTTTTACAAAATGTATTTTATTAGGTGGGCAAATACTTTTGAGCGGTGGTGTATATATATGTATAAATATGTATATATATATGCCGAATATTTCGACTAACGTGCTCACATCGAGCAAATTTTAATGTCAATCGCCACTTTTATTTCCATGTTGGTTTCAATATGTGCAAATTATTTTTTTTTAAATAAGCTTCAACTAATGATTGTCTATATTTTGCATTAATAAATATATAGGTATATGTATAATAATTTATAAGCATGACGTCAGCTAAGTAGCAACCCTTCTTCATAATGAATAAATTCACACAATTTTAATACGTACCGCGCAATGCTTGACGTGTTCATCCGTAAACGACGCGCTTTACTCTGGGTTAATATGTTATGCAAACGTTAAGTAAGGGCGTTTACTTTGCATGACGCATAATTTATTATTCTGTAAATAAAAACAGACATATACAGAACAAAAAACAAAAGTTAAACAAAAAATAATACATCAGTTACGCATTTAGGTAAGAGCCGTCAAAGTTCGCTTGTTATCTGTTCATTGTTAATTTCGATACATCAACGTCAAAATCAGAAGAAAATGTGACAGCTTACAATATATAATATTCTTTTAAAGGGTTTCGACTCTTTGTAGTTTCCTCACATCCAAGTTTTCCAGCGATCCTCAAAGTATCGTGCATGGACATTATTATCACTGCACAGACCCTATTATATCTGAATATCTAGTGAATATGTCGTCAAAACTATTCTGTTTCGGCTCATATCGGCTTACACTGGCTATTACCTTTTGCATGTTTTAATATTACGTATATTATGTTGGATGGAATTTATCCTTACATAAATAAACTAAATAAATGAACAGAGTTAATTAAATATAAAGTTTAAGTACATCGTCAGGTTGCCTGCTGCCTTCTCATAAATGTAATTAACACTCACATTACTAGAAGCCAACTGGAACTGCACACATATTTTTTTACTGTGAAGTGTCTCGTTCCTTTTAAAACACGAATGTTTTTCTCCCAACGGTTGTGCCAAATATACTAAAAGCGAAAGAATAATTATTTTCCGTTGTAATAATACGAAATCGTAAATATTTTCATATGTCTGAAAGTAGGTAGTGTATGTGACCCAGAAATTTGGAAAATACTCGTAATTTTCTTGCTTCTGTTTAATAATGTAGGAATAATAATGTAAGAATATTGTATGTTTATTATGTTTGACTTTACTTAAAGCCTATTTAGTTAGTATTCATATTTACAAAACAAATGAGAAACCACTTTTATTACACGCTTTTGGAATATTAATTTACATAATTAGTCTCTTGTTCATTTGTGTTTTATGGGGCACCAACGGTGTTATTTACTGAACGAATTAACTTACGGTTTACAAGGTCTCTGTCTTTTAAGTCTATAAAATCTTTAACACCATAGATATAGATTTATAGGTTTATAAGTTTTATGTATGTACAAAAAGAGTCCATTTGTAGTCCCTATGAAGACTTTTTTATGTAAACTTTATGAGTTTAAAAATTACAATAAGAATAAATACTTGATCATAGCTGGTGGCCACCACCTGTGACCTCTTGATGGTGTGGCAGGCAAGTGCGCATTCGGGCATTGCACATAGGATAGGATTAAGTAAAAGTTGGGTTGCCATACGTCGCGTATATACGGGACTGTCACCGTATTTGACCATCCCGTCCCGTATTACTAGAACTACATGTCCCGTATTTCGACAAAATAATACCAAAAAAAAAGTGAGTGGCCAACCGGGCGGCGCGGCGTGGCGGCGGAGTGCGGGGGCGCTCGCATGAGAGGTGAGGCTTTTGATAGCCACTATGGTTGAAATCAGAGGTTATCTGTTAGAAAAAAACGGGACAAGTGCGAGTTGAACTCGCGTGAAGAGGGTTCCGTACGATAACATCATGTTTTTTTAAATCTACGCACAATATTGAGTGATTTACCATGTTATTTTAATATCATGGACTTCTTATAGTTTTTCCTATTATTTATAAGTAGAAAACTAATTTCTGTATAGTTTTTTTTTTTTCAAAATTTTAGGTTCAGTAGTTTCGGAGATAAGGTTGGGGTGGGAATGGTCAATTTTCGTCTATTTTCTTGAACAACTTGGAAACTATTTATTTTAAAATTACAAAAAAAAAATACATTTAAGATCTTCACAACAAGCCTTCCATTTGATATGTCACACGATGCCGTTTTTTAAAAAAAAAATAATTTTCCACCTTCCCCCCAAAAATGACCTCCCATATACAGATTTCATCACAGAAATTGATATGTGTACGGATACCCTTATAGGATCACTCGTGTGTCCGACGGATAGACATACACACGAGTGATCCTATAAGGGTTCCGTCTTTTTATTCGGACGTACGGAACCCTAAAAACACATAGTTTGTCTCTCGTTATGTAAACATGCGTGCTATGTATGGTGTAGTTGAAAAGCCGCGTGGCGGTGTTGAATTTGTGTTATGAATTTTGTTATGGTTCCTAGAAGTTACGGCAACCCTAAGTATAAGTGATAGGAAATTGATCTCTGACATCCTTTATTCACAGAAACATAACAGGTCATACGCTTACATTACACAGTGGTCGTCAGTAATCAGGTGGTTACTGTCGCCAGACTGGCTGCTCAAATGAATGCGAAACGCAGTGTGCCCTGCCTCTACTTGCCAGATCCAGCTTTGCCAGAAATCGAACCGGGTCCCTTGAGACGGAAAAATTCTGTGCTTAACAAGGCGAGTGACCCAGAGAGATTAGATTACACATATTTATCTGGCTACCCAGTTCTGATATTTCTGGTATTTTTTTCTACCTTGTTGTTTCGATGTTACTTAATGTCTAAAATATAAAAATGAGTTTATTGTAGGTTTGTTATCAAAAATACCCATTATGTAGGCCGACAACATGGTAAGACTCACGAGAAAACAGGATATGTCTGCTGCTGAGACTGAGCTTTCGCAGTCGAAGGCATAATCGCAGTGGACGTCTGTTGGCTTTTACTGGTTAGTAATTATATAGTAATTATATATATACCGAAGTCTAAAAAACTAATTCAAACATTAATTTCCGATTATCGGTAATAATTTGAGAATTAATAAGCTTAATCAACACAATTGAGGAGGTTTAGGAATAAAAGGGAGCATTTAGCGTATTGAGAAAATAAATACTTTGCATTTTTGTTTACCATGTATTTTTTAAGTTAGAAGATAGATTTTAATCTATATTTTAAAAGTATTTATGTGTGTTATAGTATTAAAACCAAGTGGAACTTATAACACCATAGAAATATCAAGTCACCATAGGTGAAGGTGAATTTCTAACCTCCCTAACGTTTATTTTTTATTATATTCTTTTAATTTTTGGAACTTTTACTTTACAAAGGCATGTCAGCCTCATCATCCCCTGAGCCTAAGTGACAACATATGCTTTTAAAAGCTTAAAGAAATAACCCCAAAACATCTATACTAATATTATAAAGGTGAAGAGTTTGTTTGTTTGAACGCGCTAATCTCAGGAACTACTGGTTCGAATTAAATAATTCTTTATGTTTTGAATAGTCCATTTATCGAGGAAGGCTATAGGCTATATAACATCACACTACGATAAATAGTATTATATATAAGCAGTGTCCAGTACCGTGCGCCCCAAGCGCACGCCGCCGCCCGCCCCGTATGGGCCGCAGCGAAGCGTGGCCGAGTTCAGCTAGTAACATAGAAGCTAAAACAATACTATTTACAATTAACTAGAGATAAATATACTTTTTAGCAACAATACACAAATAGGAATAAATAAGCAATATTAGTTATTATTGTACTTTAATACGGATATGACACAATAATTAATTAATTATTATCCTTAAAAAAAAAAAAGAACAGTCTGTACGCGTAAAGTAATTGAACAATCGAAAGTGTGCGTAAGCGTCAACAAAAAAATACATTAACAATGTATTTTTATAATGTACTCATATCAGCACATGGTGTGCGGTAAAACCCCAATAAATGTTAATATTATTAAATTACTTTTCATAACCTGGTTTAGGCTTTGTTAAGTTGGAAAGCAGTTGCTTCCTTCTGCGAACACGTGATGTTGCAGAAGGAGACAGCTGAGAGGGAGCGAGAGGAAGAGGCCGGTCTTGCTTCTCTCAGACGTAGGCGGTTGGGTAGGAGAAGGCGGGAATACGAAGCCCGTCTTCAAATGCTTTAGGGGACCTGCGCACATGGTTGGCTAACTATGTGTGCTTGCACATTCTAATCCTCTATTCACTATTGTGCGCACATTATAGCAATCACCACGTCACTTCACGATCACGCATCTAGTAGGTAATTTTAATTTAAAGCCGACGTGATTGTTTTTAGGTCAATGTCATAATAAAGTACGTCATTAGCTCATTAGTTACGTTGGAATGTCATTATAGCGTCATTTATGCAGTGTAAATTAGTAATCGCTATTTAGTAATAAATAAACTATACATTTATTGGAAGGCGCCAAAAATTAACTTTTGGCTTAATTTTTTTTTTAAATAATACTGTTCGTAATAATATGTGGGTTTTTATTATAATACTAGCTGAACCAGCAACTTCGTACTTTTCTTTTTTGTTTGTAAACCGATTGGAATGCTGGAAGCTTGCTACAATACTTCAGTGAAAACCGTATTTAAATTGGTTAAGCCGTTTCTGAGATTAGTGTGCACAAACGCAGAGACAAACAGCCAAAAATTCTAAAACATATATTTTGACCTCAGTAATAGTACAACGTGTACAAATTGTTTTTTTTTTTTATATTTAATATACCGACACGGCACGTTTTAAATTTCATTATATGAATAGATTTGTGATTAGCGACTCGCCCCCGGCTTTGCACAGATGCATTTTTTTTACAAATTAATATACAAACTTTCCATGCTTATCGCTCTTTCGATTAAAATTAAAATCAACAGAGCGGACAACAGACAACAGAAAAACAAACAGAGGCGGACAGTATAGATATAAATTATTGCGAATTCAAGTTTTGGTTTAACAATTTATTTTTAAGTAGGTGCATATAAAAAAGTTGCCCATTTGATAACTCCTTTTATATCGGCGTCTATCAAAAGCAATGTTCGATTAAATATCAGCAGAGTTAAAAGTATGAAAATTTAAAGGGCCAAGCTATCTTTGTTTTAAACCCAATGTTTCGCGTAGTAGGTAATAAAAGTAGATTTTTAGCATGCGTCTAATTTGGGAAATAATTTCAAAATGACTCATTGGATTTATATACACAAAATTTTGAGAGTTAAATCTTAATGAATATGGTGTCGTTTTTAAAACGAAATTTAAAAATTAAAAAAAAACTTTTTAGAAGCTCTCTAATACTAAATTGAATCTTTAATTTTCACCGAGCGTATCTTCGTTTAGAAGAGTATTATTTAAACTTAACTAATAATAATAATACTTTATTTCTTAAGTCAGTATATTTGTACAGTACATTCTAAACAGTTAAACAGTTGAACCGAGACGAGAAAACGGTTGTAATACCAACAACTAATACCACTGGTATTCATATTTATTTTCTATTCGAAGCGGGTACGAACGAATTCCAAAAACTTGAATTTGGTGCAGTCTATAACTTTTCAAATTCACTTCTTTCCAATATTTTTACCATGGGTGTATTACTCAACAATAAAACATAATAAACATACAAAAATTATTTGAAATTTTGAAACAAAATATTCCTGGGTTCCTGGGAACAAAATAACCCGTTAAATTTTTAACAGTTTTTGAACTAGCCGCAATGAATGTGCCATTTTAATTTTAACTGTTTTTCCGTCAGTTGTGGTAAAAGGGTGCTGTTTTCGTTATTCTAAAAAGTACGGAAAAAAGCAAAACAGTTGAATCTTACTAAAGATGCAATCACCCAGAGACATGTAAGACTGTTTAGCTTTACTGCATTTACTTCCTCGTAAATTGAAATCAGAAGGCTGGTACTACATAATGGAAGACAATCCTAATACTGCATTCAAACATTGAATGACTACGTGGTCTCAATATGGCTAGAAAACGAGAGTTTTGTAGACATACTGTTTGGACTTACTGTGTGGCAGATTGTTACCGACAATTAAATTGAAAAATATTTTTTTACTATAACACACACTGGCAATAATTTCAAAAAACTTATTTTGTAAGCCAATGAGATTGCTGGAATACCCATAAATTTTCTTTATTTACACTGAAACTGACTTTACACTTGCTAGCAATTAATTCTTATAATTACATCCAAGATTATCGTATAAGGGCTAAAAAACCTTACTTAATAAATTTTTTGTATGAAACGAATAATGAAAATATGTTAATTTTGATATTGTTTATCGCTTTATCCATTAGTCAAAACCATATAAAAGTCCGTTGCGTGTTTTAGAAGTTAGCGGAAGAAAAGAAGCGAACAGCGACATTATTTTATAATATGTAGGTATTCGTATGTAGAAGATGACATAGGGCTTTGTGAAAAACCTAAACTTATTCAACCACGATAATTCCTGTGATTGCACAATGGTAGACTATAATTTAAAAAAAAAGATATTGGGTCGTAAGAATCTAATGGAAATTAAGCTGACACCAAAAATGACACCCGAATTAAATGCAAGGTGCTGTTAATTCGTGAATGAATCATTTGTGATTTAAGGGATCCCTCACGAGGCGTCCCAAATTAAGTAACGTAATAGGAAAATCCTATTAGCCCTATTATGGTTTTAAGTACATTTAATAAAACTGTCCGCTCGTTAATTGCTCACTCTTCTTAATTAAATTCTAGTTAAATCTTTATATATGTACTTATTTACCCGGTAATATCAAGATTTTAATTACAGTTGAACCGCGTTACTCAGACGAATGTTATTCAAGTCGGTGTCGTCGAACTGTTAATATTTTATACTCAAAATTTTTGAGACGACTCATCTTGTAGTCCGAGAAATTATGGTATAATATTGATACGATAAAACGAAACTTCAAGAAAGAGCCCTATCCAGTCCTACAAATTATGTATATGAATTATGAAATGAAATCTGTACTAGACATAGAAGTTAAGTATATATTGGATTACAAAGGAAGCTGTATAAGACACTGGCTGGATTACCGCGATACATATAGCTGATTGGAATTTTGATTTACCACACGTAATATTAACACCCAATATAGATTGTTGAAAATAATAGTACCTTTGAAAATTAAAAATAAATATGGTGAAGATCCCATGGGACTCTTTAAATATTGTGGAGTGATTCCTATTCACAAAAAGTTGACTATACATTACTCATGGAACAGTACTTTCGCGAGGAAATTCAGGTAGTCAAAAGACACACAATAGGGGATCGGACAGTAATCAGATTAAAATCTAAAATGTACTTAGAAAGAAAACATATAATTTTTTACGATTATTTATCGAATAATAATTTAATATAATTCATTTAAATATTTTTAAATGAAGAAATAAAATTTTATTATTTACAATATTTTTAATCTATACTGAAACACCAATCACAGTGCGTGACGTCATTTGTGGGCAATCATTGTCTTATGCCAATGCAGCTGTTTTGTTATGATATGACCACAAATGACGTTACGCGCTCTCAGATGAACTATCGTGGCGTTTTGGCGGCATTTTCAAACAAACAATATTAAAACATGATTTTGAGTACCTAAAAGGCTATAAATAAATAAAATAGTATTTTTTATGGGAATAAATATCCATGAAGATTAATTTAAAACACTTTCTGAAAATTTGTCCGATCCCCTATTGTCGTTAGAAGCTTATTACCTATATAAACTAAAATTTATTAATGAGTATGGCAAAAGAACCTCGCAATATATAATGGCCCATCTAATTAATAATTTACCTATAAATTTAAAAAATGGAAATGACACAAAAAACATAAAGCGTACCTTAAAAAAATATTACCTAAACTAAATAACTAGGTATCCTATGAAAATATTGTATGTCTGCAAAGAATGTTTAGCGAGTTGCACACACACAAAACGTACCGAATGCCTCGCTGGACCGGTTTTGCATCTTGTATGCGATTCATTTGGTTAGGCATTGGATGTTGATCAATTGTAATATTATCTTAATTATATATAGTGTAATGTTGTTGATAAAATGTCTAGACAAACCAATAATGGTTTACAGACATTGTTATCATCTTGTGTTTAAATTCGCGGTAGATAGTAAATAAATAAATAAATGACTTTGCACTAAATACAAATAACTTGATTATCCTACTATGTACTATTACAAACGCGAAAGGATATAAGGATACCTTTTCGTGCAAAGAGTACGCTACTATTCACTAACGCCACTTAGCGATTCCTTACGTCGAAACCACGTCATATCCTCAAATTGATACGACGTCTGCTAAAAAGTCATTCTCTTCATCAATCAATCATCATTCAATCGAGTCTACCGTACCCCTTGACGAAATTATTAATATAGATATGTATCTATATTAATAATTTCGTCAAGGGGTACGGTAGACTCGATTGAAACCTTACCTGAATAATAAAACATAAAAAAATAAAGATTTCGAGTCGACAACATATATCCGCAAAATTCGGATTTTCAAGTATTTTCTTAAATTCTAATGGTGCTGACAGACAAATCGCAGTCGCCATACTGACCACTCTAGTGAAACGTCACTCACTGACACCTGTGACATCTTGAGTGGTTAATAAACGTTCCATTTCATTCATACTAGCGCACATACGACTCGCCATTCAATACGTCGTCGCACCATTCATTTTGAAAACAAAGTGTCCATTACAAAGAACTGTGACGCATGTGACTGTGTAAAACGAAACGTCTTGCCGCAAACATTGAGCAAAATCTATGCCTATTCCTTGAGAACCGATAACTACAGAAATATCTACCTACATTTTGTACCTACATGTGTACATATGAGTCACATTACACCCGAGCGAAGCCTGGTTTTCATCTAGTATGTATATAAATGCCATGACAAGACATTACGTGTTTTGATAAGGTAAGATAAAAGTGTAAAATCATAATTGCCATAATCAAGGCCAATCGATTTTGATAAAACTTTTTAGTAGGTACCAAACTAACACAGTTTTTACGGATCACAATAACACAAATGCTATAATTTATGAAAATATATAAACGAAGTTTCGAGCTAAAGCTAGTTTAATATAAATTTTAGATGTTTTTTATTACGGCCTAAATTGATTAAGATACCAAATTAAATATGCCTCTCTTTGATCTATTGATCACAGAAAGAGATATTTAGGGGCCTAATCAACTTCAGAGATTGAATTCGCTGTTAATTCTTACTGCTCCTATTTGAATGGAGTTAAGTAAGCTGAGTAGTTGAGTAGTTTGAGGGTCAGAATTGTGATACCTACATAGGTAGATAAGAAATTTTAAAACTTAAAATCGTTGTGGATTATCAAATGCACATTTCCATAGCTTCAATAAACAACATCTATAGTTTTGACAACGAATGACAGTTCACGAACTTTAAATGATGTCCGGTTTCCGAAAGATGTAAATGCCATACGAACGCAGGAACTTGCAACTGAGGAATGTTTATATCGAAACGGTGAACGACCCTTCACAGAATAATAGAACATTCCATATGACGTCAAGCAACAGTTCAAACATCGTATGTTGTTGTTGTAACAGTTCGCAGCGAAGTTGTGTGTTAAAAATTTTACACTCCATAAAAATCACTTAAAACGCTTCTCATGTTTGCATAATGATAGCCAAGTAGAATTTGTTAGTGTGAAATATTGAATTTTGGAGAACATTTTTTGCGGACTGCCCGAACGCATCATTCCATTGGGCGTTTTTCCACTCGCGGGCGCCGTGCCCGTGCCGGGTATGAAAATGTATGCCTCGTTGTTTCACTTGACGGCGCCGGCGACGGCCCGGCGTTGACTACCACCGGCAGCGCCGTCGCTGGCGCCGGGATAGCAAGCTTCCCAGTCTCTGCCGGCCCGGCAAAACTGCATTATGAATTGTAGCCGTGTGCGTGTGCGAGTGCGCGGGGTGGGTAGGAGGACGCGGAGTGGAGAGAGAGAATTTTTTGGTGTCCATTTTTAAACAGGGTATAATATGTTCCTTCTAAGTATCTCACTTTTAGTATTGGATGAATCCAAAATTTGACATCCCTGCGTTGGTATTCTCAGATGTAATAGATGTAACAAATACAGGCGACGACGGCTTGATGACACCATTGTTATACCTACGCGTTGTAAGGGTCGTCGTGCTGAAGTCCGTGTCAGTACTGTACTACCCAAGGGCGTAAACCGGCATCAACACCGGCTCAGTGAAAAAACGAAGCCCCGGCGCCGGTGCCGGTCCAGGGCCATGCCGGTGTCGTGCCGGCCGGCTAATGGAAAACCGCCCATTGACAGAAGAGTTTCTTTCGAACGACTAAAAGCCGCAGACAGGCCAACGGTCTATTTGATAGTTGGGAAAAATAATCTATTCAAAGTTGAATGCAATTGCAGATTGGCTGCCAAATTGATGAGTACGAAAAGCACTACTAAATTAGATTTAAAAATATCGTAAAGCTAGCACGCCTGTTTGTATTCGAAGCGTAAAACTTATGTCTGTTATACTTTAGAATGAGATAATACCGCCTTCCTCTTTCTTCTATCAGACATGCAGACGTACTGCTGGTTACCATCCTGACCTTGTCGAAATCCCTCTAATTCGGACCAAGCGCTTTAAAACATCTTTTATAATGCGAGTGAAAACATTTTTCAAGGTTCGAGTGAATAGGCATCTTCTGGGTGAGCTCGCTCCATTGTCGGCCTCGTCTTTCCTACACGGATACATGATGGCCAAGAGCAAACCCATCTTAAATTAAAAAAAAATTGCGACCATTACACAATGCACAAGTTTTATGCACAAGTTTTTTTTGAGCACAAAAAATACTTGAATAAAGAACATTAATATTTTATTACAGTGCATTAAGATATTAGTTTATTTTTTTTAGTTCGCTTTTAAGCCATCCGTAGTAGCCAATGGATTCTTTTAATAATTCTGTTTTGCCGGTTCTCGTATAAAATATATGAATAAGTGATTTTTAGGAGCATGGCGGAATATGCAACTAAAAGTTTATATAAAAATGTTTATTATTCTTAAAAGAATGTAATTTAATATTTTTTGTGTATATTGTACCTATACACGCTTTCTTAATAAATTTCCCACTTCAATCTTCAAGATTTCTTTCATATAACAACAAATTAAAAAAACAATAATATTCTTTTTACCTTCTCAATTGGTGCCGGTCATACTATAGTATGTAGGTAATGTAACACACAACATCCTTCAAATTTTGTATGACGTGACAACCGGACGTAAAGCCGCAAATACTACGAAAATCTTTCAAAAGCAAACATACGTAATTATACATACATTTACAAACATTATCAATGAGTCGACGTGTTTGGTGTACCGAGTGAGGTAATTGAATCTGTCGGTACTATTCATTGTTTGCAAATTTCGCGTCGGAACCTATTGTGTGAAATGGCAAGCACATATATTCATTATTATCAACTGGCTTTTTTCAAAAGTAATTGGAGCGATATATTGACGTTATGACTGTACTTACGGTATATTGTACTTACAGCAATTTTAATTGCGAAAAAGCGTCTGTTAAAATCCTTAGTAAATATAAATTCGAAACTGTTCTTTTGTATCGGACACGGTATGAAGTTACAAGAAATTTTTATGTTTGTCTTTATAAAATTCAATAATAACCTTTAAGGGGGAGACAAACGCTAAATACTAAAAATATCCATTGTTTAATGAAGATGTTACAAGAAATAGACAAGACAATTGCTTTGAAAAAAATATATATTATACTTAAACATGTGAAGAACCAATTGTATTGATTAGAATTTTCGTTAAAGTAATAGAAACTCCACAAAAAAAGTTAGAACACAAGAAGAATTTGACCTTTATTGAAAATTCTCTCGAAAACGGCTTATTGCACGCATATGAATCCTGTACCTATTAATAAGTTAAAATCAGATTAAAAAATTGTATTAATAAAAAAATTTTTTTTGTGTAATATTCTAATGGTAAAAACAGAGAAACCATTTCTAGGCCTGTTGAATTGTCTCCGCCGCCAGCGAGTTCTATAGTAAATGTCATTTGCCTTAGTGAAGCCCTTAAAATCATGTTTTAAATAAAAAATTCCCAAAGCCCATTTCCCTATCCCCTCCTAATTCCTTATCCTTAATCCTACTGTAGTCGGCAGCGCACTTGCAGCAGCTTTGGCTTTGCTGTGTCATAGGCGACGGTAACCACCTACCATCAAGTGGACCGTCAGCCTGTCTGCCGATCTTAACATAAAAAAATATATAATATAATATTAAAGCTATCTTCTGGAATCATTTCCAAGACATGAACATGAGACTTATTTTTTACAAGCTTTTGACAAGGACTTCGTCCCCGAATCTTTATAAATTATAGCTTTTCTGTCAACCTTACATCCATACTAATATCACAGTCTAACCATGCTTACGTCACACAGTCGGGCAACGCTCAATGTTCACGGAACGTTGCTCTACGCAAGTACATTCGTTGCCTGACTGTATGACGTAAGTATGGTTAGAAAAAATATTCTCCGATTAACATTCATTATTAATAAAACGGAAATGATAAAGTTGAACCTTAAAGTAATTACGAGGAAAAAATACACGGCCTTCCTCAAAATTATTTAATGGAAACTGGGTTAAGACAAGCTAACTTCTCAACAGATTTTCTACGAGTAAAAGGAGATCTTAAGAAAGGTAAGTTTGGCTTTGGATATTCACTTTATATGTTTATGTATAATAATCATATTTAGATATGCGCGTGCGTATAATATTTTTTTTTTAATACAATTACTATTATAGAATTGATAACTTGTCTAGTGTGTATCGAATGTGTATTTCGGGACTCAAACGTGTAAATATTTGTAGTTGTTGAACGCACTGTTTATATTGCTTGGACACTGTTGAAGACAGGCTTATTTAAGGAACTAATAGCTTGAAGACAAGAATTTTCAGATTAATTCCTTAACTGCTTTCTACAAATCTTGTACCAATTTACTAAAGATTTACTTAATGTGTTAATCTTTTTCACTCAAATCTTTTAAAATGATAAGTACCTACTTTTAAAAATTAAACCAACATTTTTTAAGGAAGTCGTCACTTTTAATCTAAAACTCAGTCAAAAAGCTTTGGTTAACCGAGCGCCACGTTTGGATGTGTACCTAACGTATGTCATAGCGTCTTTAGTTCTATGAAGTCTGATGATGTCAGACTCTCCCCTTTTATAGTCTTTTTAGGTGTATCGTTGATGGAACCACGAGCCCGTTGGATGAGTGGTTAGGGTGCTTGCCTTAACGCTCTGTTCTAGGGTTCCCGGGTTCGATTCCCGGCAGGGCCAACTTCGAAAAATGAACTTTTCAAATTTGGCTCTGGTCTGGAGCTGGAAAGTAGTGGCAGGGCATACTGCGTTTCGCATTCATTTGGGCGGCCCGTCTGGCGGCAGTAACCACCCCCTTACAGAAGACCGCCGTGAAATAACAGCACATGTGCTGTTGTGTTTCGGTGAGTGAGTAAGGGATGCCAGAGCCCATTTCCCTATCCCCTCCAAATCCCTTATCCTTAATCCTACTGTAGTCGGCAGCGCATGCGGGTTGCTTGTGTTATAGGCGACGACAGCCACCTACCATCACGTGGACCGTCGGTCGTCGGCCTGTCTACCGATCATAACATAAAAAAAAACTTATAAAATCGTTTGTCCTGACTGACTATCAACGCACAGCCGTATCTACTAAGTCTAGAAAGCTGAAATTTGGAACATAACTTTATTTTATAAATAAGTGGATGTTAAGAAAGGATTTTTGAAAAATTACAAAACCGTGTGAAGTCTGGTGCTGCTCGCTATTATACCATAAATATGTTGCAGACCTGTGGGAAGATCCGGACTCCAATCGTTCCATCGCTATTTTCATCACAGTATTCACCTGGGTTGGGAAGTAGAATAAAACACACATAGAAATCATCGGCCGTAATAACGCATGTATACATTCATGGAAGTTCAATTCGACACTGTTTACAATTTAAATGTATGCGCATTTTTACACCTAAACTTACTGTTACTGGGTGTACTGAACTGACTATGCATATATCGGTCATTGATCCTTTATAAACTCTAGCTGTTGCTCCATAATGAGAGTATCCCCGCTGGTGTTGCTTGTGTCCTTTGGTGCCGAAAACCACCTACTATTCAAGTGGACCATCGCAATGAAAGCAGTCATTGCTGGTTTCATAAAGTGGAAAGGATTTTAAGCGTTATTTTTATTATTTTTTATATGATAAGATTGGCAGACAGGCTGACGGTCCACTCTTTTTTTTTTTTTCAAATCCCTCCAGCATCATGCGCTGAAGCCTGTTTCCACTTTGCTCTTGCATACCAGTTCTCGCTTCTAGTCTTCTCGCACTTCCATTCTTCATACTATTATCTTTCTTGCATTCAATCTCTTTCATACCATGCGGGTGGCATTCTCGCCTAATCCTACTCTAACTATTCTGATATTTGTTTCTATTTTTCCACTAGATGGTCCACTTGATGGTATGTGGCTACCGTCGCTTATAACACAAGCAAAGCCGCAGGTGTTGCAAGTGCGCTGCCGACTACAGTAGGATTAAGGATAAGGGATTGGAAAGAGATAAGAAAATGGCATTGACTTTACAAAATGGGTTCTGAAATTCCTTACTCACTCACCGAAGCACACGTGCTATTATTTCACGGTGGTTTTCTGTTAAGGGGGTGGTTACTCCCGTCAGACGGGCCGCCCAAATGACTTCGAAATGCAGTGTGCCCTGCCACTTCTTTCCAAATCCAGATCTGAGCCAAATTTGCAAAGTTCATTTTCAAATTGACCATGCCGGGAATCGAACCCGGGAACCAGGTTCGATAAGGCAAGCACCCTAACCACTCATCCAACCGGCTCGTTGAATTATTTTGTAATAATATTCTGCAAAACATATAAGTATAAAAACAGCCTTTAGAAAATTAGTGAAGTTAGTCCTGTTTTTACTTACCTTTCTCACCTGGCTACCTCTAAATTGGCCGTCTACCCAACTTAGCAGATACGCATACTTTCAAAATATATAGGAACACTACTTGATACCCCACATTTTGTCCTTCAGAAAATAATTTATGACTGAGATCTTACTTTCATTGTTTTCTGCAAATTAGGTGCGAATTAGAATGCGAATTAGGTTTATCGCTTTTCCCATTAATGAAAACCGTATCAAAATCCGTTTAGAAGAAGTTATCGGAGAAATAGACAAAGGCGGACGGTGACTATATTTTATAACGTTACGTGCGGGGTGAGTCAAACCGTTGTGTAAGGGCGAAAATGAACTATTTATTTCCACAAGCCAAGATGGCTTCCAAAAGGGGTAAGCTTGTCCTATAAAACCGTTAAACTTGCTAAAAGTCGTCAATGATTCCCTTAATGATTCGCAGGTAACTTCACAAAGCTCCGAAAAGTCGCTTTCGAATTGCTGCTATCGCATAACTGTGTCTCTCCCGCTTGCCACTCTCCTATTTGTATTTGCTGCCAAACGTCTCGATCTATTTCGAATTCACTAGAATAAACAAGTATTGTAAACACGGAATTGTTTTTCTACTCCGTGATTGTAAACTAAGTCCATTGAAAGTTCGGGAATGCTCTTTCTGTTTAATATGAACTCTATGTTGTGAACACAAGGACCAATTTCCTTTGACATTAACCGGGAAGTGGCGTGACTACTATCGATAGTAGGGAGCCTTCGAGATTTTCGACCGGCGCGAGTGCTTTTACCAGAATGTTACATGGTTAGTCGTAACAATAATATTTATATTGTATATAAGTAGGTTATTAAAAACACTGTTATTGTAAGGTATAATAGAAATTTTATCTATGTCACAGATAGCACGTCATCATAGCACCAACCAGTTGTAATTGTTCACTGTAACTAGATGTTAAAACAATGGTCTTCTTTAAATTACATCACCAGATGCAAAATACACAACGTAAGGCGGAATAGGACAACAGAAATTTCTGAATGAAATTCCTGTTGTACGAACAAGAGTAGTGTAGGGCTTACTATGTTCGGGAGTCACAAATTGGATAGCCTGTAAACACCCCTCACCGAGAAGCACCTTGAAATAATTTTTTTTTTTTTTTTTTTTTTTTTTATCTATTTGCGATCAGTCGACCCGACTATGAGCAAATTGGATGAACGTATAGTGTCATGTCGAGCGTGTCCCCCATCGACGACAATCACTGATGCCTTATTCATATCTGGTCTAGTTCAAGAAAAGCACGCCGTCTCAATCGTGTTTCCCGGCTGACAGTTAGTAACTGGGCTGCTAAGACATTGGGATGATTAGCTAGCCTCTTTTTGTAGTTTGCACACGAACTTTTGATCTCCTCCTTTACGGTAAGCATTTGCAAATTTCCGTGGATTTCAGCGTTAGTTAGGAACCAAGGAACATTTGCAATAGTTCTTAAAATCACGTTTTGCAGTCGTTGCAAAATATTAATATTAGAGTCACTAGCACTTCCCCAAAGCTGAATGCCGTATTTCCAGCTTGGTTTTAAAATACTCTTATATATCAGAAGCTTATTGTCTACGGATAGTTTAGAGTTTCGTCCTAGCAGCCAGTACAGGTTTTTGTAGCGTATATTGAGTTCGTCTCTTTTGCTTTTTATGTGCGTTTTCCATGTCAGTCTTCGATCCAGATGTATTCCGAGATATCTAACACTATCGCTGTGATTTAATATACTGTCACCAAGGCTGACTGGAGGGCAATTTCCAGGTCTAAGTGTAAACGTTACCTGCACAGATTTGTTTGCACTAGTCTTTATTCGCCACTTGTTCATCCAGACATTCATCGAATCAAGATCTCGCTGTAGAATTTGTGATGCGACAGCAGGATCCTTGTTTCTGGCCAAAATTGCAGTGTCATCGGCATAAGTAGCTATTGTAGTTCCCTGTCCTTTCGGTATATCTGATGTATAAATAGTATACAATATAGGACCAAGAATGGAACCCTGGGGTACACCTGCTTTTATATTGTGTAACGGCGATGTGAAATTTCCCTCCTTTACCTGGAATGATCTATGAGAAAGGTACGACGCCAAGAGCAAATAGTAACTATGAGAAATATTGGCCTTGATTTTAGAGAGGAGCCCCTTATGCCAGACCTTGTCGAATGCCTGTTGAATGTCTACAAAAGCTGAAGCACAGTACTCTTTTTGTTCGAAAGCATTTCTGATCACGTCACATACTCTATGTACTTGTTCAATGGTAGCATGATGTTTCCTAAATCCGAACTGATGGTCTGGAATCGTGCTATTGCTGGCAAGCATAGGCGTCATTCTGCTTATCAAAATTTTCTCGAACAGCTTCGACAGTGTCGGCAAAAGACTAATAGGTCGATAAGAAGTAATTTCGTGTGCGGGTTTTCCTGGCTTTTGTATCATAATAATTTGTGATATTTTCCAAATACAAGGGAAATGCTGTACACGTAGAATGCCATTAAAAAGAATGGTAAGGAAAGTCAAAACTTTCTTTGGTAATTTCCTTAGTACCTCCTTTGTGATTAGATCAAAGCCTGGCGCCTTTTTGTCCTTAAGAGCCATTATTCCTCTCCTCACTTCCTGAAAAGTCGTTGGCTTCGGCGGTAGATCAAGTTGTAGGTCACTGTTTAAAATCTCATCTATGCTCCCATCAGGTTCCTCGTTGCATGGACTATTAGGAGTAAAGACCTTTGCAAGATGTTCTGCAAATGCATTTGCTTTCTGTTGTCTTGTTCTAGCCCATCCATTCTGTCCAACTTTTATAGGGGGTTTCGCTTCTTGTGGTCGGTCCAGAGACTTTGTAAATTTCCACAGTGAATAGTAAATTTCCACACTTGAAATAATAGCACGTATGCTGTTGTGTGCGAGAATACCAGAGCCTATTTCAGGATTATACCCTTAATCCCACTAAGATTGAAGGCCTGTTGACGAGCTCGTTGGATGAGTGGTTAAGGTTAACGCTCTGTTCTAGGGTTCCCGGGTTCGATTCCCGGCAGGGTAAACTTTGAAAAATATACTTTTTAAAATTGGCTCTAGTCTGGATTTGGAAAGTAGTGGCAGGGCACACTGAGTTTTCGCAGTCATTTGGGCAGCCCGTCTGGCGACAGTAACCACCCCCTTACAGAAGACCACCGTGAAATAACAGCACGTGTGCTGTTGTGTTTCGGTGAGTGAGTAAGGGACGCCAGTGAGTGAGTAAGGGTGTTGCTTGTGTCAATAGATGACGGACCTACCATTATGAGGAAAAAAAAAGAGGAAGTCAGCCTGTCTGCAGACTTTCACATTTTTTGGAATTTTGGATTTTTTTTATGTCTGCAGACATAAAAAAAATCCAAAAAAATCATTTGTTTTCTGCAATATCGTCGTAACAGCATTAATGATTTTATTTGGTAGCATGAGTCATGAGTCTCCCAACAATATGTAAAGAGTGCTCACTCGTGAAATAAAATGTCAGCACGTTCAAAACCCTCTGTCACGTCGTATATCTGTAATTAAATATTTCGCTAGCCTAATTGGACACTAATCAAATCAGTCGGTAAACAAAAACGAGGAACAGTCAGAAATTTAGTGAAAATTGACGACTTGAAATAACGACGTCAATTTTTGTACAAATTACCAATCGATTTTCAAATAAATTAAGGGACCGCGAAATTAAACGAGAAATGGAGAATAATTATCGTAACGAGACCGTTTGACGGGACCGGGACGGAAATTGAGTTATCAGTGAAATGTGGTTCAGTACGCGACCACAGCAAAGACAGTGGATTCTGCCCTGGTTCATTTTGTGTTACTACGCTATACTGATTGCCATAATTATTGTAAGAATTGATATGCCGTATATCTATGCCGAAATCATAAAATTAAAATTAAATCCTAAATGCAATAGGTACCTACCTTATTTTGTGAGAATGAATGTGTTATTTTTTCATGCAAAAATTATTGAACAGATTTTAATGAGAATTTACAGTAATATTGTCCAATAAAAGTACTTTCATCACTCGACTTCGACACAAAATTCGAATTTCAAAACAGAAATTCCTCGAAACAGTGTCGTTTTCTATCCTTAGGGTTAGACTAGCTGACCCAGCAGACGTTGTCCTGCCAGAACCCGAAAATAATTCCGCAAACCGATTGCGACGCCACCTATCGGGTCCAATTTTATTTTCAAACCATATGTTAAAGTAAAGACCTATTCTCTCATACCTACCAAATATACAAAAAAAATCGATGTCACTTTGTGAAATAATGTTGCCATGTTCAATGTAATAGTGGGGCGATCAGTTTTCGTTTAATCACAGGAATTAATGATGATATGGATGAGTATGTAAAATAAATATTTAATTTGCAATAACAAATATTGAGGTCAATAATTGAGATAAAAACTATCCTATCCTTTAAGTTGGACCAAATAACAGATATTTACGAAGTTTGATCAAAGTCGGTTCAGTAGTTTCAGAGTTTGCTAGTTTGCAATAGAGTTGCTAGATTTTCGACGTCAACTACTTAATCACAGTTCATTTTACAATAAGATCCTAAGCCATGTTGCCTTACCGTTCTACTGTTAATATAAATATAATAAATGCGAAAGTTTGTGAGGTTGTTTATTATCTATGAAAGGGTTCAAAAAACTTTCATCATAGGTACGCGGACGATGTTGCAGGAAAAGCTAGTCAAATATATTAGTAAATCGTTGATTAAATTAATCAAATATTTAATAGAATCCAAAAAGATTAAATATATAGACTATATAGAGAGGACATAGGGAATTATTTCCTGCAAAAATATTGATCCTGATCGCCGTAATCAGGATGGCCATGGCTTAGTTAAATAGTCTTGTAAAGTTGGCGATGGACTGAACGATTTTGTACCACGTAGTTCTAAATGTCACATAACAGATTCTTTCGTCTTGCCCGATCTATACAGTTGAAGATCTTTGATAGAATCGAATCTCAAATTTTGATTTCGTTTTTTTGGCTAGTAAATTTTTTTGAAAAAAACATTTATTGGAATTCTTGGTTGATTTAGTTAGGCTACGACCTCGCTTTCCGGTAAGGCCTTAGCTTAATTTTAAAAATTAAATTACTTATATTTGTCTACGCCTCTAAAATACGCCGTGGCGCACACAGCAGCCTACATTTATCTCGTGGCAACATTCACGGTGCTGTCGACGAATAGGAAGTCGCCGCCTGTGACAACTTCAATACGTACCTACGTGTTTATATTTAAAAAAAAGAGAACGACGGTAAAATATAAAAATATATTGTTTACACATTCGAACGTAATACTTTAATGTACCTATAAATTGTAAAAATTTGGGAAGAATATTGAACTATTAAATGCAACTGTATAGATAAATCTCACCGAAGTTATTACTTTCTTTTTTTACTCAACAATAATATATTTTCTAAAATTCATGAAATTTGTACGGAGCACAAAAATTAGGATAATGGATCGGGCTAGAAATGGCGGAGTGGATATTCAGAGTATCGCAAACTGCGAAGTGGTGCAGAGTTACATTTACCTGCGCTCTGCAATTTCAAGCACGGGAGGCTGAGTTTGAAATAAGCAGACGATGTGCCATCATTAGATCTGCGGTTGACAGGCTGGGAAGGGTTTGGAGTGATAGGAGAATCACAAAATTGACTAAATTCCGACTTATGAGAACCCTTGTCTTTCCCACCCTTCTTTACGGAGCTGAAATCTGGTCCCTAAAACTGCAAGACTGTCGCAAGATTGATGCACCGGAGATGTGGTGCTGGAGACGCCTCCCAAATATCTTATGGACAGCGTTTCGCACCAACAAAGGTCATGTTTTCGTCGGTTGTGCTATTGCGAATACTAAAATTCTTTGGCCGCATCTCTAGGAAGGAAAATTCGATGGAACGGCTTATGACTCAGGGTCAGGTGGAGGGAAGACGTCCAAGAGTTTGATTGCCTACTCGCTGGACAGACCTAATAAAATCCACAACCCGATCTACTGTGGTACAGTGTTCTCGTGACCAGCAGACAAAAGTGGAGAAGTATCGCGGGAGCGGCAGTGCCCCAAGCCAGAGAGGGCGAACACGACTATCCTCCGATCAGAGGGCGACCACTAGGCGACCTTAGTAATTAAATTCATAATATTATGCGTTTTAATGTCAAGTGTCAGCAAATCATTTATTGTAATGGCTATCCTAAATCCTAACTTCCTGTCTAATATTATAAAAATAAAAGTGATTATTTTTGTATTTGTTACGCCTAAATTTTGCATACACGTTGTCAGGTTAAGGGATTCACTGAGGCAAATGACATTTACTATAGAACTCGCTGGCGGCGGATCCAATTCAACAGGCTTTTTTATTAATACAATTTTTTAATCTGATATTAACTTGTTAATAGGTACAGGATTCATATGCGTGCAATAAGCCGTTTTCGAGAGAATTTTCAATAAAAGTCAAATTCTTCTTGTGTTCTATCTTTTTTTGTGGAGTTTCTATTACTTTAACGAAAATTCTAATTAATACAATTGGTTCTTCACATGTTTAAGTATAATATATATTTTTTTCAAAGCAATTGTCTTGTCTATTTCTTGTAACATCTTCATTAAACAATGGATATTTTTAGTATTTAGCGTTTGTCTCCCCCTTAACAACGAGTTTAAGAATAAGAAATCATGTAAAATATCGCAATGGAAAAGTATTTTTTGTTAAGTTAAAGAATGTGTCAACTCGACTGTGCTGAAATCTAATCAAAACAATTTTGTGGAATTATTCAAAAAAATTTGTATCCCCGTTATCCTGCACGGCGCAGGTGGCTTTCGTCGACATCTCAATTAGCAAAACCGCGTTAACCATTCTCGCTTTGCACACATTTTTGCCGAGCGAACTGCAAAAAGCATTATATTTTTAATCCGGACTAAGGGTGAAAAAACAAATTTGTGGAAACATCTTTTTGTTCCACGTCCGACACAAATGGTTTTTAATCCCATGATCTTTTTCACGTGTAGCGATAGTAGCATCATTATTAAAAAGCCATGTGTATTTCGAAAGTAATTCTCGAATCTACGACCTTATTGCTCGAGTATTTAAGATTCGAATTAATTAGTCTTCTGACTCGCTGTACAGGATTCTATGTTTAGCTAGATCAACTGTGGAAACTAACTTTTCAATACAGCGGTGTGGATTTAATAAATGTACAGTCTATAAATTAGTATAGTATTATAAGTTAATTAATGGTTAATTAAGAGCAAAAATAATGGTGCACGATAATATTGTTAATCATTAAATTGACTAACTTAAAAATGTTAGTCAATTTAATGATTAGTTAATACTATTAGATTACATTACTCGATATTTAGATTTTAAAATAATATTGTTGTACATAAAACGGTCCCCATAAGAAAAGTATTTATTTTATCGGTCAGTGTAGGTATAAGATTTTATAATAATCTTTCCTAGATAATAAAAGACCTATCTATAAAAAAATCCAAACAAAACTCTTTTCGAAAAGTTATTATAGTGTTACGTGCGGGGTGAGTTAAACTGCCGTGTAAGGGCGAAAGGACCTTATTTTTTCACAAACCAAGATGACTTCCAATCACTAAGCTTGTCCTATGAAATCGTTAAACTTGCCAAAAGTCGTCAATGATTCCCTTAAAGTGTTACCGCGCCGCGCCGGTTCACTGTCGCAGGTCGCAAAGGCTCCGAAGATTCGCTTTCGAATCGCTTGTTATCGCACAATTTAGCACTCGCCCGCACTCTTATTTATATTTAGCGCCAAACGCTTCGATTAATAACGAGTTTTCCATAAAATCTAAACAAGATCGTAAACAAGCCATTGAAATTCGGGAATGCTATTTCTGTTGAAATGTAAATTCTATGTTGTAAACATAAGGACCAATTTCCTTTGACACAAGTGGGGAAGGGGCGTGGCCACCATAGATAGGGTGGAACGTTCAAAACTTTCGGCCGGCCCGAACGCTTTTTCCAGAACGTTCTATAGTTAGTCATAACAATAGAATTACCCACATGTGTATAATAGTTGCAAGCACTTTATTTTAGAGATGACAAAAGTAATCTTGTCTTTCGGGGTTTCTTCTCAGGATCATCATCTTGCCTGTAAAAATAGACCGATAATTAAATGTTTCTTCAAAACCTATTTAACGATTAAATTACTATACATCCTATGTATTCACAAAAAGGAGATTCTATAAATTACAAGCCCATTCTCCTATCTCCTCTTCAATATACTTATCCCTAAAAGGTCGATAACACACTTGTAACCCCCATACACCATTCATCATCGTTAAGATAATGTTTATTAAACTAAACATTATTTAAAATTGCCATTAAAATTATTGTACAAATGTACATGTTTTGGTATGTTTCTTGTTTGACTTGTTAAAAATACATGCTATGGCTGCTCTTTGTGAAGATTGAAATGGTTTAAACTAATACCAAATTATTACGAAATTGTTTCAGCGGTTTAATTGTGACGACGAATCACAGAACAACTATGTCAGAAAGACGTAGTTATTTTGTCATTAACAATACTATTTATTTTCAACCAATTTGGTAATTGTCGGGAATGTATTAATTTTTCTATAAATTCTAAATTGTATTTATTCTATTTATTATATCTAAATCCATATATCTCTAATATAATGTACATATTATAAAATAAAGTCGCTATCTTCATTCAAATAAGTTCGCTCTGTCTGTTCTAAGCGTGTTGTCATTCGGTACTTTTTCATAAAATAAATTTAGTAAAAACGTTTTATTCTTACCAAAAAATCTCAGTCCGATTGCCGCCTTTGAAACTAGTCAACTCAAATTTAAATAATATGCAGAAAATTTTTTGCCGAATTTTTTCAGAAAAGCTGGTATCTGGTTGTTAGTAAATTAATAATTTGTGAGTGATATGTAACAAAAAGTTCACCAAAAATAGTTTTAAGCATGCAGTTGTTCTATTCTATAGGCATATAAACCTTGAGATTAGGTCCAGTGCATATGCAATCCCTTATAAAATGAAGTTACAGCTGAAATAAATCAAATAATGAAGAGTATTGTCGATTTTGCCAGACTCTGAAGTTAGATCTAAAATTTTCTCTTCTTCTAGCAACCTGTCCTATTAATTATCCTGATATAAATAGACGACAACGAACGAAAGATGCCGATCATGCCAGATAAATTAAAAATTATTAATTAAGAAATTCTAGCAATATATTTTACAAATCTATACTGCAATAAAGTTTATTTCACACGGCCATTGAAAATGTTAATTACGTTAGGTGTCTTTTTAATTTTCCAATAAAGAATGTCTAAAAAGTTTCCTGAAACTGATAAAAATTTAAACCTTTTTGTGATAACTGTTTTTAAGTCAAGCCCTCATTTTTAATTTCACACAGCTATTATAAAAAAAATCATTAGCTTATTAAAAACTATAACCGCAATCTACAATATTTTTCTGCAAATTACATACACAAACATCGTTTGTTTATGGTTCTTTTTGTATATAATAGATGGATATAGATAAATCAATATTAATTTCATTATTCAAGCTAAAACTTTTGATGGACTTATTCCCAAAAAAATGTGATTAAAAAATGTATAAAGAGCCTAACTTCGTAACTGATTGCAGTTATGGTACATGATTTATTGTATATCGGAAGGAACAATAATTATAAGCTGTATTAATATATAATTATATAAAATAGTATAACGATATTCGAAAGTGTATACAGAAATAATTAAGAAGCTACTTTTTTAAATCCTATATTTGTGAGAAATAATATGTATTTAAGGTTGGCAATATTATATGTATATTACTCTTAACAATGGATGTAGTATCTCTGTTCTAAATTGTATAAAAAGGAAGAAAAATGTAAAAATATAAGCAAATAGAAGATTAACAGAGTTTTCCCTAACTAACAACCACAAGTTTTCATAATCTTATATATATATATAAAAATGAATCCCCATTTCCCTTGGTCGCGGCATCACGCGTGAACGGGTAGACCGATTTTAATTCGGTTTTTCACTAATGGAAAGAGGGATAAACGGGGAATGTTCTTATATATAAAATTTGCACCCCGGGCGAGGCCGGGAGCGGATCGCTAGTATTTAATAAAAGTGACTTCTTAATTATTTTTTAAATTAGCTTAATTGTCCTAAATTTTACTGGGCAACGATTTTTTTATATATATTTTTTATAATAATAGTATTTTAATTGATTTAGTAGTCGACTGAAGTATCAAATCTTTTCTGAGATGCTGTGTCGTCTTAAAATCACTTACAGTATAACTGTAACAGATTGGTGAAATGAAACCATTTTTACAAACGAACACTAATGTGCTACCTATACATTTTTCATTATACAAAACAGGACAATGACAATACATCACCCTAATCTCCCTCAAACACACTACACGAGATACAAGGTTTCTCTCGACGATAAAATTCTTACAAATTCAGGATTCAATGTAGCGATTCGTTGAAGCAAATCTCCACTCCTCACTTCCATTCGCTGGTTAAATTGACGTTTAATTTTGCTCCCACACGAATACACATAAATATGTCAGCGTCCATTACTTATGATGCTTACGCGCTGTTTGAGTTCTCTTGAATTATTGATGAAAGGACAGGGATATCAGATAAATTGTTTTGTAGGCCATTAATAAATTAGGCACCACTGAGCGAGTATTTATTGACAAATAAACGACCACCTATGTAGCTAAGTTATATTATGTGAACCATTTATTTGCCTCTACATGGCCTGTACAATACATAGGTAGTTATGAAACGTAGTTACGAATTCGTTTAAAATTTGCTGGTTATGAAAAATGTTTAAGTAAGTATATGGACTAAAGGATCCCAGCTTGTATTACCACATTTGGTAGTTAATATATGCTGGGTATTACAGTAGACAGTGGTGCTACCCAGTTAGTACATACAAAATTCAACAATAAGTTAGATTGAGCGGTTAGGGTGTCTGCTCTGTTCTAGGGTGCCCGGGTTCGATTCCCGGCAGGGTCAACTGTGAAAATGAACTGTTTAAAGTTAGCTCTGGTCTGGATCTCGAAAGTCACACTGCGTTTCGCAGTCATTTAAGCAATCCGTCTGGCGGCAGTAACCACCACCTTACAGAAGACCACCGCGAAATAACAGCACGTGTGCTGTTATATTTCGGTGAGGGAGTAAGGGATGCCAGAGTCCATTTCTCTATCCCCCCCTCCCAATATGTATCTATTTCCCTATCCTACTGAAGTCGGTCAAATAAAACTACATACTTTTATTACTCGAACAAACAGTGACAGGATACATTTTTCGATCTTTAGGGTGAGATTGGCAGTCCATTTAAAATTTAACTTACAAAGTTTGCTCAACAACTTGTTTGAGTTGCTTGTTTTTCGACGAATGTTGCCAACTACTACCAAGTCAACATAACAGTAAACTTGTGTGATGCTTTTATCATAAAAATCTTTACATCAATGAATAAGCTCTTTTCAATTAATCACAATTTTTTATTTTACGTCGAAATCCCTAGACATATTGAAGCTTCTTACCATCCTACTTTTTAGGATGTTTGTTACCTTTTCACCCAAAAACTACTTTACAGCTTTTGATGAAACTTTACAGTAATATAGGTCAGAATAACACATAGGCTTTTTTAAAGATATGTGAATGAATTCGCGGGCAAAAGCTTCTTCCTAGCTGTATCACTCGTGGGAGAGTGGTCGTGGTCATCATCACCTATGAGTGATTCCGCCGCCTTCATGGCACATTAGGGTACGGAAAAGTCAATGGCTGTTAATCTGTACACTTAATTAGGTGATTTTCTACTCGGTCTCGTGTCTTCTACTCTGCACTGCATTACTAGGCGCTCAGTTGACTAGTTTTCAATGATTCCCTTAATTTGTCGCCGGTTCACTGTCGCAGATAACTTCGCAAAAACTCCGAAGAGACGCTTTCGTATCGCTGGTTGTCGCATCACTAACTCATCTCGCCCGCCTGCTCTCTTATTTATACTTGGCGTCAACGTCTTTCGATGTCTTTCGCATTTTCGATAAAATCTAAACTAGTTCGTAAACAAAGCTATTGAAAGTTCGGGAATGCTATTTCTGTTGAAATGTAAACTCTATGTTGTAAACATAAGGACCAATTTCCTTTGACACTAGTCGGGAAGGGGCGCGGCTGCCATCTTTAGGGTGGGACGTTCGAGACTTTCTATAGTCAGTCGTAACAATATTATGGACAGGTAATTATAAAAATATATCAAAAATTTAAATTTTTTATAAAATTAGCGTATTATAAATTAAGATTTTTTTAGAGTTCCCTCCCTATCCCTCTCGTTAATATTCCAAATCGTATAAATGTTAAACCAAAGCTCCTAAAATTATTTCGCTTCGTGGATACCTTATATCAACTTGTGGTATTTTTAATATTTATTTTAATATATTTTTTAATTTTTTTAATTTTAATTAATAGATTACAGCAAGTGAAATTTAAAAATGTGACACCTTTTGAAATAACATCTTTTTAGATTACATAACATTTAACTAAAATTTTTAGCATAATTTGTTTAAACATTTTTTTAAAACAATTGGACTAATTACATTTGTTTAAAAAAGTTTTTTCCATTTTGTTTTAATTTTCTTAATTTTTTTTAACTAGACTATAATTATACTTAGTTGAGATATTGTCTGGTTATTCTCGATTCTAATAAATATGAATTCCGAACTGAGATTGCACAGTGACGGAAATTTGGCCCTGAATACTTTTCTTGATAAGATTAAATTTATAGGCATTTGCCTTTTATTAAATATTTAGTAAGCCTTGCTCGATGTATATATATATACACACTATTATAATACTTGTGTCCTTTATTAAATTGTACATTAATAAAATTTCAAAATATAAAACTCGTGAACTATCACGTTTGAATGGGAAGAAAATGCATTCTAGAATTCAAAGCGCTTAAAGCTATTCATTGCTTTGTTTTAAAACAGAGACAATGAGAAATATTAAAATATAAGTAATATATTTTAATATAATATGGCTAAGAGCGGTACAAGAATATAGTTCAGTAGGTTCACCGGCTTGTGCATTTTTGATGACATACCCAGAATAATAAAATTGCTGTCTTGAGATTTTTAAATCAAAATATGACTGTGTGGAGTTCTGCTTACTGAATAGTTTTCTTATAAGCTGTACACATATTACGAACAACTTTGAAAGTAAGCAATTTTTGTTCAATTTGGTTTCTTTAATAAAAATAACAATGATGAAGAGCCTTTATGGAGATTGTACCTTGCGTTTTTGACCTTGTTTGTAAAACTACAGAAATTTATTTAATTGTGAAACATATGTATTTAACGTAAATAACCTGTTGGACTAATTAACCTAATTAACGCCTAATTGAGCCAAACATATTAATATTAAAACTATCTGAAATAAAATTAAAAACTATTTTGACAAAGAAAAAAATTATGCGTAATGCAACTAAATGTTTTTGTTCTGTAATAACATAAAATAATATTATGTTATGTTTTAAACACAAATGTCTTTAAATTATTTACATGATTAAATTTTTCTTCATCGTCGTCATCAGCCCGTGTCTCTCCACTGCTGGAGATGTAGGCCTCTCCCAATGCTCGCCACCACGCTCGGTCCTCTGCGCTTCGCATCCGGCAGCTTCCTGCGATGCCTTTCAGATGGTCTGTACACCTGGCCGCATTCGAGGATGAGTTCTCCATTCGAGAACTAGTCCACTCCATCGGTTATCTACTGGGATGGACAGATGTGACCGGCCCATTGCCACTTTAGTCCGCTGATTCTTTCGGCTATGTCCTTCGGCGAGTTTCAGTATTCTGATCTTATCCACCAAAGAAACTCCGAGCATAGCCCGCTCGTATCAGCTAAAGTAAACCTATCAGTATGACTATCAGCTAAAGTGAACCAGTTTATATAACAAAATAAATACATACTTGTATCGCTTCATATCCTGTGTTGTGATACGTAGTCATAAATGTGTGTTATGTAGTCATAAATGGATAACTGGCAGTAACTAACCTACTAACAGAAGTACACAGTAAAATAAATTATTTTGTTTTTCTTTTGTGCTAAGTAAGGGGTGCCAGAACCCATTCCTCTTCATCCTATCTAGGCCAGCAGCGCACTTGCAAACCCTACGACGTTCTTTGTGTGTATAAAGTAACGGTGGCCATCGTTTATAATATGTAAATGTATATCATGCAGGTTGGTGGTAACCAAGGCAAGGTAGGTAGGTAGTTGGTGGAAGTGAAATGGCGATATTGATAAGCTCATTTGATAAGAAAGGAAAGGGGAATTGGCTTTGGCATCCCTTGCTCAATCACGAAAATACAATAACTGTATATAACAGAGAAAAGAAACTAGACGCTATTTGACATGAATGCATTGAAGGTGGCGAGACTGGTTAGCGAGAAAATGCTGAGTCAAAAGTGTCGAGTCGAGGGGGTGGTAATTGGTCCTTTGAATCTGAGTGTAGTTACCTCAGGCACAGGCGGCAAAGAGGCCAACGAATAATGGTAGCCAATTAATATACCAGTGGAGTGATGGAAGCGACAATTTGCTACTATTATCCAGTTTAGGAAACGAGTCATGCCTTCAAATTTTAGCTGCCAAAGTTATAATTTTTATTTTATTTTAAGCGTTTTATACCACCTTAAACATAGCGTTTTCTCGACGCTTCTTACATGTTCAGGCTTCATTTACGGTTATAGCAAGTTGAAATAAATCAATTAAGGCGCAGTTCTTGACTGGGATTTGGTATCTATCAAAGCCAAACATCTAACCCATATGGGTTTTTGTTGCTTTAACAACTTATAAGTTTCTGCAAAATTATTATTTATGTTACAGGTACTACGCCACAGGATTTTCAGAAACTACAAAGATCAGGTAGATAATTCTTTTTAATAGTAGCTTTAGTACAAAAACAATATGAAAGCATAAATTAATAAGATAATGATGGCCCAGAATTAGAGCTAAGTTAGTCCTATTTTTACTTACCTATCTCACCTGATAGCTCTAAATTGACTGTCCACCCAACTTAGCAGATACGCATTCGTTCAGAGCACATAGGAACACTACTCGATTTCCCAAATTTAGAAATTTAGAAAATAAATTGTTTCTGGCGTGCCTACGATCTTACTCTATAACGTTTCAATAGCTAAAATACTCAATAGAGATAGTTGACTCAATAGAATGGTTCTTATTAGTTGAGAATGGTTCTTATCAAAACAAATGTTTTGAGAATTTATCCCAAAACATTTGTTTCATTTATCGTTGAAAAGAACAAATAAACCGGTTCTTGCTTGATTCATTTTCATAGAATCGACATTCCGAACCGGCGTTAAATCTCTAAAATACTGAAGATTGAGAGTAAGTGAAATTTATTTCATCGTTATATCTGGCCCATTGTGTTGTATGGATGTGAGGTCTAGACCGTTAAAGGGGATCTCAAAAGACAAATAGAGGCATTCGAAATGTGGACGTATAGGCGCATGCTGTCCATTAACTGGACTCAAAAGGTGACCAACACAAAAGTCCTGCGAATGATTGGCCAAGAACCCAACCTCATGCTAACGGTGAAAACGCGAAAGTTTTCTACCTGGGTCATATTCTTAGACATGAGCGATACAGCCTGCTTCAGCTGATGGGCAAAGTCGCTGTAAAGAGGAAAATTGGGCGAAGGACGAAGTTGTGGCTGAAGAACATTAGGGAATGGACTGGGATAGGTAACATAGTAGATCTGTTTCGACGTATGACTGTTCCAGGCTGAACGCCAACCTTGACTAGTTGGAGAGTCACCGCAAGAAGAAGAAGAAATTTGATCCTAAGCATTTTTTTACTGTTAAAAGAATTTTACTTCGCAATCTGTTTGCTCGTTCGTGTTTGCTATCATATATTCTTCCATGCATTGTGTAAGATGAGGCAACCACTCAAATGCAATTCGTACGACACGGTTAGATAAGCCACATAAAAACATCGACTTGCTACGTTCTACATTTATGTTGATATTGCTAACATTCTTCCTTATCAGCGATAATGTTGTTGATTTTATTACACTATATGAATTTTTGAGCTGATAATCTTTATGCGTCATACTTGTGAATTCGGATTTGAAATTTATCGCAAAATGTATTGCATCCGCGTTTCTCTGCTTCGTTGACTTCAGTGTGTTTATCACACAAAAATATTTTAAGCCAATATTCAAACCTTTATTGTAATCACTGACGAATAAATTAATGCTCAAATAAACATCAGGAAGTAACTATAATTTTACAAAGCACAACGTTATACATTGTGCGTATATTCGTGTTGGTAATTCTGAAGATCTATAGTCTTAAAATTCAACCTACATTATTCAGCTGATAGTTCTTCTCACAGGACTATCTATAACTATTTCATCTGACTGATTTGATCATTTAAAATATACAATAGATTCAAATGTAAGAGAATTTGGATTTCTTTTAAAACGTTTATATTTTTATACCCGTCCTCGGCTTCGCACGGAGTTGAAATTAAAAAAAATGTTTACTTAGCGCATGCTTACTAGGCTTAATAGTTTTGTCTGTGCTTTGATAGTCACGACAAATAATTTTATAAGTTTAGTTATAATTTAAAACGAAACATTCTTATTCTATGTATATAACACTCTTGATGGCGCTATCTATTATGAATATGATCCAATATATTATACTACAATAAAATTAGGTGAAGCGGCGACATCTATCGGATTTGTGTAAAACTGCTTCGTGATACACCTGTGCATAATATGAGGCAATTTGCAAACCATCGGAAACCTAAGCATAAAATCTTAACGTATTATACACCTATAGGTTACTCAGGAATTACTCTGTTGATAGAAGTTTTCGAGATTATCGCGAACATACGCGGAGGGGCACTTTGTTTTATAATTGTAAGGATTTAAAGTCGCTGGTAGTCTCTGTCTGGTTTTCCATTCTTCTTTTAAACTGCCCAACCGATTTTGATACGGTTTTCACTAATAGAAAGAGGGATAACAAAGTTTGTCCATATAATTTTTATAAAAAAAACATCTATGCGAAGCCAGGGGCTTGTAAAATACAGAAGAAAGTCGATGCATTGTAATAGTCGTAAAAAAACTTTTTTTTTTTGGAGCTAATTTATGAATTTTTACAAATATTTTACTTTATTTTGCAGCCTGTACGAATTCGCTAGTAGATAAAAATTAAAAAGAAATAAAAATAAAGTTCAATTATAAAAAAAAAATTTAAAAGAGAGAAAAAGTTTTAATTCCACTTTGAAATTTTTATACATCTAAATTAACTTTTAATACTACCCTGCCTTTTAGAAGTAGGTACTTACCTATATTTAAAGAAGAATCCTTTGATCAAAGTTTAATTTATATTCCGACTTACAAATACAAGCATTTTGAAATGGTTCTGCTTCAGTTATTAAGTGAAAGGGTTCTTTTATTGAGATTTTTCAGCAACATAATCTGATCTATCTCTATCTCTATATATAAAAATGAATCCCATTTCCCTTGACATCACGCGTGAACGGGTAGACAGATTTTAATTCGGATTAACGGGGAATGTTCTTATGTATAAAGATTGCACCCCGGGTGAATCCGGGGGCGGGTCGCTAGTTAAATATTGTTTTTAAAAACTTTATTTCACATATCACAAGATAAATTTATCGTTCAAAGTCCTAAAGACAATTTTAAATAAAGAACGATAAATATGTTTCCTTCCTTATTAGAATTAAAACAATAACTTTTGTTACGAAACGCAAATCGTGTTTTAGGACGGGCAAAAATTTATTTACATTTAAACCTAAAAGAATTCCTTTTCGGAATTAATTATTTAGGCGACAATGGAGTTTGATAAACAGTACCTCGCTGGTGACGCACAACAATATAATTTCAACCTTATTGCGTTTGAATAAAAGCCCTTTGTTGAGGGGAGCCAACAAAATAAAATTAAATTTTACAAAGGGATTTGTAAATATTCCCATTTAAATGTCTATACAATGTATGGCGCTTTTGCGTTGATTGTACAGATCAAGGTAAGCTTGTTAAAATCTCGCTCGACGTAGCTAACACGCAGAATGAATTACGTTAGCCAAACGGTGTTACTTTGAACTACATATGTATATCTACATATATACGTACGACATAGGTAAGTTTTTAATTAACAAGGTTATGTCCGCGTAGCTTTATATATATCAACATCATCATTATCATCCAGCCGTAGGACTTCCACTGCTGGATCTTTAAAAAGGACCAATCAGAAGTAACCTTTGGGATGGCTCAGCAAAATAACAACTTGCCGCACTCGACTCGGTGGATCGCAGAGTTAGGAGGCTCATTGGCGATGATACACTAATAAGAACTAAGCCGCAGAGCCTGGCACATAGACGTAAAGTTGCCTGTCTGTGTGTATTCTATAAGATGTACTTCGGAGAGTGTGCTCGAGAGCTGCATGAGCTTCCCCTTTCTTCTATCCGACATGCAGACGCACGGCTGGTTACCATCCTCACCTTGTCGAAATCCCTCTAATTCGGACCAAGCGCTTTAAAACATCTTTTATGATGCGCACAGCTAAGGATTGGAACTCTCTGCCGGCGTCTGTATTTCTGAGCTCATATAACCCAAATCTTTTCAAGGTTCGAGTAAGTAGGCATCCTCTGGGTGAGCTCGCTCCATCGTCGGCCTCACCCTTCTTACATGGATAGATGTTGTTCAAGAGGATACCCATCTTTATCATCAAAAAAAGAAAAAAAACCTGGATCCATCGTCGACCCGCTGCTCTTATCAGGTCGTCTGTCCACCTTGTGGGTGGACGTCCTAAGCTGCGCTTGCCGGTCCGTTGCCTTCACTCGAGAACCTTCCGATCAAAGCGGCCGTCGGCTCTCCGTACCATGCGTCCTGCCCACTGCCACTTCAACTTACTAATCCTCCAGGTCATGGCGGTAACTTTCATTCGTCTACAGATGTCCTCATTCATGATTCGATCACGCAGAGTAACCCCGAGGTTAACCCTCTCCATAGCTAGTTGAGCGACATTGAGCTTTCTTACGAGATCCAATAGTTAGAAACCACGATACAGCGCCATATGTGGCAACACATATAGCATTTTTGTCAATTTTGGACGAGACGAGCTTCTCGAACGCTGCTCAACCGAGAGCTGGATTCGAGATGCATTGTGCGACTATTTACATAAAAAAATATCAAAATTCTATCAGTAGCTTTTACATGAAAGTATTTACTAACTACTTCAAAAACTTTCGCATTCATTATAGTAGTATTTGAATAAAATATTTTATGGACCAATTAATACCAAATTCCAAAGAATTCTGTTGTAAGACTGGAATTTAGTCATATGCATTAAAGAATATTTTTAATTTATTTAATAAATGACGGAATAGTAGATGACTATTCCGTGTTTTAAATATATCTATGTTTGACATTTATCCCATTGTAATTTATTCTTCTAATAAAATCTATACATATAATAAAATCGTAAACGAGTTTGTATGTACATTAAATATGAAAAAAAAAATTGTACACGTTGTACTTATGTAACTAATAAGGTCAAAAAAATAGGTTTTAGAATTTTTGTCTGTATGTCTGTTTGTCTGTGCGTTTGTGCACGCTAATCTCGGAAACGGCTTAGCCGATTTGAATGCGGTTTTCACTTATGTATTGTAGCAAGCTTCCCGTAATATTTAGTGTTTGTTTCATTCCATTGGGTTTACAAACAAAAAAGTTACGCACTATACCGAATACCACTCGTACGAAGTCGCGGGCTCAGCTTTTACATAATATATTTTCAGTACCATATCTATTAAAGATACCTTTGTATCCGAATAAAGCAACGAGCACATAGTTGATACAAAGCACCGATTTTACACTTACGTAGACACGTAGTAGTGCATAACAAATATATTCTAATGATGTCGAACTGCACGCCAATATACATATTTCTAGTGCAGTACGAGTATATGCTGACCGACCCAATATGCGTTACGCTCAATGCCGGCATGTGCAGGCGTAACGTAGAAATTCAACTCAGAGTCTGTAGGGATTTATGTTATTTAATTAATCCTATATTCTATTTCATATATTGTATATACCATCATATAATATATTTGAATATGGAAATGGGTAAGGCGATACAAGCAAAAACAGACAGTCAATAGATTATAAGATTTTTAATACATAAACTTGAAACGTTTTGTCTTAAGATTGTCAGAAAGCCGAAAGTCCACTTGATGGTAGGTGATTACCAACGCCTATTAAACAAACAATGCCATAAGTACGCTGCCGACCTTGATAGGATAAAAGATAAGTGATAAAGAAGGGGATAAAACTCTGGCATACCTTGATTACTAACCGAAACTGTTTAAATGAAGTTGAAGCATTTAAACTGTATAAATGAACTGAAAGCAAACGATCTTATGAGGTTAACGTCTAACGTTGAACTTTAACGTTTGTTAAAGAAAGGAAGATTAAAGACATCACAAACAGCCGAACGTTTTGAAGCAATTATGATCTAAAAATAATTTGAACTTTAAATATCCGTCTTAATAAAACAAACTGGATACCGATGAGTGAATATCTCTTTGACGCTTGAAAAGCTCAGTTGCCTTGTAATTTGTAATAAAGCCTAAATTGGTAGAAAACGAAAGGTTAACAAGGGCTGACGAATTAATTAAATATAATTTTCATCATAAATCTCTTCCTATTTGTGTTCAATTTTGAGTAACTCGAGAGGAGAGGTTTATTTTGTCTACTCTTAATTTGCCTTTTTACTTACAACCAAGGACTAAACAACTTATTAACGATTGCTAAAAGAATCACAAATAAATGGACGAACACTGGTCCTTAAAAAAAGTAAATTCAATATTGCACCATAACTGTGTTTACCTTTATAAATTTTATATACTTATTACAAGCGGCCCGTCTCCGCCTTCGAAAAATATATACACAAACTTTCCTCGTTGATCGCTCTTTCCATGATTGAAAACCGCATCAAAAACCGTTGGGTGGTTTAGAAGTTAGCGGAGAAATATGTAGCGATATAAAATATGTAGAGACATTATCTTGAGATTAAACTTCACGAATCTCGATTCTTGAAGATTACTAGTTTCACGCATATTTTCTTCCGAAATCAATTTTCCTTAACCGTCGAGCAAGTAATTCTAATTTCTAAACTTACAATGAAATTGTCGTACACATACAGTCAGGATTCAAACCTGCGGTCACGTGTCGGTAGTCGAACGTTGGTTTTCAGACAACGCTCCATTTGAGCAATGGTTTGCATATTGAGCAGATCTGATGTTGGCGTTCGATAATAGCAAAAATACAATGACAACCAATTAGAAAGCGAGCCCATAGAAACGCGTATTTAGGGGCCAGAACACACTGGAACCAATAAGCGCGCATTATCTATACTATATTATAAAGCTGAAGAGTTTGTTTGTTAGTTTGTTTGTTTGTTTGAACGCGCTAATCTCAGGAACTACTGGTTCGAATTGAAAAATTCCTTTTGTGTTGGATAGTCCATTTATCGAGGATGGCTATAGGCTACATAACATCACGCTATGACCAATAGAAGCTTCTTTTGGTCAAAATTATCCCCTTTGAAAGCTTTCGTTGCGTGCGCTGCGTAAACGGATAAAGTTACGCAAAATCATGTATGTCGGAATTGTTCCCCTTTAAAAGTTCTAAAAAAGTCCGCGACAGCATACGAGTATGTCCATCTTTTAAGGTTGATTCACTATAACCTTTCGTATGGTAATCAAATTTGTTCTAAAATAATTGTTTGTTTTTATAAACATGTTACTAATCCTTATCCAAATAAATACGTTTTCATCACAAGTGATATATTTAATTTTGAACAAAATTGCCCTTGACATCATTTGATTTCAATGAATATCTTAGGAGATATCTGAACAAGTACCACGAGCGCATTAATGATGTGCAACGCATTTATAATAAAAAGTTAAAACGTTTAAATTAAATGAAGGGAATATGAAATTAAATAAAGTGAACTTCATTTACATATGTACAATAGTATATACTATTTAAAATGTGTTGCGTGCCAGATCCAATTTATTGTTATACATGAAATAATTCTGTACAGACGTCTGTATGCTACGTATTCACTACAGAACCACTGGAACTAATTCGATATTTGGTATAAATATTTCTTGAAAAAAGAACTTTTGCAAATCTTATGACGCTTCATGAAGCCGAATCTCTATGCAAAAAAACCAGTTCCATGTATACGTGTAGGTACGAATAAAAATATGATATCATTGGATCACTAAATACATATTGAGGTCAAGTGTTGCTTAAGGTTTTCCAAAAAAGTAGACAAAAGATTGGAAAGTATTATTTTTCTTCTTCTTCTTATTATTTTGGTTATGGCTCCATTAGATCTTCTCCGATGATTTTGCCAGTGTCACTTCCTAAAAATAGCGATATAAAAAATTCAAAATTGAAATTAAAATCAAAAGTAGCAGATCCCGAAACTAGTCAGTCAAGTATAATTTTTTTCTTTAAATTTTTCAAAATAGCTCCGTCAAGCCCAAAGCAGTCAAGTCCTGAAAAGTATTCAACATAACACGAAGTGGGTATGTTGTTGCGGGCATCGCGTGGTCTCTGTTGGTTTGCCAAATTTTCCTTTATGAAGGTCATATTTTTCCGTTACCTCCATTATCTTAAAGTGTTTGTTCAGAATAATGATTCATCGTTTAATATAATATCTAACCCGCACATGTTTTTCATGAAGTTGAGGCATATTTGGGACTATGTCGGAGGTTGGCGGTGATCCGATATTACCCTACTCCTATCGTATATGTTATATTTGTTAGGTACTTTTTTTTTTCTATTCCACATAAACAATCTTGGCATCTCACTATATGTGCAGCTAACACGTTTGCTCTCGCCCGTGGCTCATATACTCACATAGTATAATGATGTGCGTCGAAGACCAAGAACTGTAGAGGGATGCTACGTTATTAAATGAATGTAACAAATCTAACTATATAAACAAAGCCGAACATTTTTTGGTTTAAATTGTATTGTATTTGCGTGATATCTATTTTTTTGTTCTTCGAATCTTTAAAAAAGTCGCGGATTTCTAATTTAAATATAATACCAAAAATCTCATAAAGTAATTTGTTCATATACCTACTGTGTATAAACGTAGACACGTTGTGTATAAAAACGTAATTAAAACAAAAGTGAATTTTTTTAATGAAACATTTTAATGAACTATTTTTTCAAAGTTTTTTAATTGTAATATATTCTTTCGTAATAAATTCACTAAAGAAGACAACTTTTTGGAAGAATTTGATTTAATCCTAAGTTACAAAGGAAGAAGAAACTTATGTATTTGCCAGGGCTGGTAGTGCCTATACGTAAAAAAATATACACCCTGATAGATTATTCTTTATTTATATAAACTCTTACAAGGTTCATGGATCATCAAACATACTAAAGGTAGATGAATCTACCTGTTCGATTTTTATCACTCCTAGCCGTCGATAAATTCTATGTCACAGAATGGCGAACGTAGACGTCAACGCGGTCGTAGACTTACGGTGGTCTATGGCCAGTTGCAAAAAAATATGACGGGAAATTGATTTGGACGCGAAGCGCGTGTTTCTTTATCGGGAAGTGTTTTAATTATTGAAAGTGATTAATATACAGATTTTGTCCTATTTTTGTAACGGTCTATTGGATGTAGTTTGGATCCGCGTCGCGAGATAAAGCAAACAGGGATTTATGTGGATCGACCCGACGGAAAATCGGCCGTTTGAGTTTTTGGACAATATTAGGACACTAAACACGTTTTGAATCATCCGAGAGACAAACGAACAGTGGCACGTAATACTTCTTCTCTTGTTCTCTCAGATTCTCTCAGATTTCAACGAGGCCCTCAAGGTTAGAAATGTAGCAGATGACAGTACATGAAGACATTTTGGCGAGTCTTTTGTTCTAGTAGCAAAGTTTAGTATTCACTTTTAATGGTAACGTTTGTTTATTTTGGGCTCTACGAATCGTAGATATTTGCATTTATTCCGACAGGAGTAGACGCAAACACTACCACTGGATCGGAAATCTGTTTTTACTGGGAAAAAACCGATAAAAATTCCTCCATAATACATTTCCATTGAATAATACTTCAATCGTGCAAAAACGAATAATGCTTTCAGAGGTCTGTTCCATTTTATAAAATGATCTTACCTTAAACATACAACAATTTATAATAAACTAGCAACCCGCCCCCGTCTTTGCACGGATGTATTTTTTTTTTTTTTGCAATTTATATACATTTTTGACGAGCTCGTTGGATGAGTGGTTAGGGTGCTTGCCTTAACGCTCTGTTCGAGGGTTCCCGGGTTCGATTCCCGGTGGGGTCTATTTAAAAAAAAAAACAAATTTGGCTTTGGTCTAGATCTGGAAAGGCAGGGCAGGGCACACTGCGTTATCGCAGTCATTTGGGCAGCCCGTCTGGTGGCAGTAACCACCCGCCCCTTTACAGAAGACCACTGTGAAATATAAGCACGTGTGCTGTTGTGTTTCGGTGAGTAAGTGATGCCAGAGCCCATTTCTCTACCCCCTTTTAGTCCTTTTTCCTTAATCCTACTGTAGTCGGCAGCGCACTTGCAGCAGCTTTGGCGTTCCTTGTGTTACAGGCGACGGTAGCCACCTACCATCAAGTGGACCGTCAGCCTGTCTGCCGATCTTTACATTAAAAAAAAACTTTAGAATAAATTAAGCAACTTTTGGCAGTGAAAACCAAAAAGTATTAATAACATCATTATTAAGTATTAATGCTTCTAAGCAAAATATTGGATTAAATCAACCTAACAACCCACTACACTAGCATTGAAACTGTTTCGTGGTCTGGCTTTTAAAATAAATTCTATATTTAAATGGAGCCGCCAATAAAGCCAATAGCTTCACTCTGAAAGTAGTTTATATCACATAATAATATTAGCTACCTATAAAAATATTTAGGTTAATGTATCGACGTGTGTGGCTGTATATTTTACAACACTGTTTACAAAGATATAAAATCACAAAAAATGGCAGGAGTGTCACAGACTGTTTCTAAACATTCTAAAGCTTACAAATGTTTTTTAACAACAGAATCTAAAAATGTTTGTATTTATATATAAAAACATTAGCTTGTATTTTACAAATACAAATGCCTAGATTTTTTTAATGTTAAGTTCGGCAGACAGGCTGACGGTTCACTTGATGGTAGGTGGCTATTATCGTCTATTAAAACAAGCAAAGTCATAATTGCTGTAAATGCCTAATATTAGTAGTATAAAAATAAGGAATTAAGAGGGCATATAGAAATGGACTATGCTAGGTTAGGTGTTCGCTGTTTATCCCTTACTCACTCGCCGAAACACAATAGCATACATGCTGTTATTTCACGGTGGTCTTCTGTAAGGGGATGGTACTGCTACAAGGCGGGCTTCCTAATTTATAACTGCGAACCGTAGTATGCCCTACCATAACTAACTAACTTACAATACCTACTTCCTGATAATTATTACTACATTGTTTTTACAAGCAACGCAATGCAGAAGCCATCGAAAAATTAGCTGAATTTAATAGGTTGGGGAAAAGTTTCTTCGAATTTTGTATGAAAACTCAAGGCATATTTTTTCAAACTATCTTTACATTTAAATAACGATGTGCCATTTTTTTCTTTGAAGTTTTGATATCTTGTAGGTGGTGATATGATCACGTTGCTGTAGAAATTTTGGGACTTCTGAACAAAAAAAAGGCGACAAGTAGTTTTGGTAGTCCTCTGTTGATGTTAACCTGACACTGCCTAAAGAATTCTGAAGAGACCGAAACGGGGGAAATCTGAAGGTGCTAGGTTAGGGCTATATGGCGGATGCATTAACACCGCCCAGCCAAACTCTCTTAATTTTTTTTCAGTGGTCTAGCTTTGTCGGGACGGAAAACCACACCCTTTCTATTGATCAATTCCAGCCGCTTTCTTTCAACTTCTTGCTTTAATCTCATCAGTTGTTAGCTGTAGAGATCCGAATCAATGGTCGTCGTCGAATCTATTTTTTAAATCAATAGAAAGCTGTGCCATGGGTATATTAATAAAGTTCTCTGGTATATTAAATTTTTGTTAGTTTTTATATCCATGTTTGCAGTCTAATGTAAATATTTACCTTGCTTCTAGTAACAGAATGTTTACATTATTGTAATAGATTTACTCTTAAGGTTTTAAATATTGATGATGTATTTACGGAATTTTGAAAATTTTGTAGAATTCGTTTTCCTTTTTTTTGTTTTTATATTGATTACATTTCTCTAAGAGTTTTGTCTAATTATTTGAAATAAACTAAACAACGTTTTACTAATTATTAAATGTTGTTACTTAAATCATAGATTTAAAAAAATGTTCCTATAGATCTGCTTATTATAACAGCTATACTATAATAATTCTACTGATTCGAATGATGTAGTTTGGTATCGTGATAGCTTAAACAACTTTTTAAGTTCTTTTCTAATTATTATGCGGCTACTGTTGCGATCAAAAATTCATAAAATACACAAAAGTGATGTCTAGCATATTTCCAGTTCTATAATTTGAACTGACAGATCTCTTAAAAAGGTCAGAGTTTAAGCACGATTTGTAAATTGTATGTAAATTCAACTACAAGCGCGAAAGTCATCACAAATCAGTTTTTAAATAATTATTCTCAAACATACCTATCTAAATCTGAATCACGAAATAAATTTGTGTCAGTTATTTTAAAAACTGTTACGCAAAAATTGTTTATGTAAAATGGTTTATGTAAATAGATAGGCCTGGAGGCTCATTTTGCCAAATAGATTTTTTGTTCTGACTTTAAAAAAAGGTCAAAACCTTTTTAAACGGGTGTTTTAAATTCCGAACCAACCTTTTATACCTACGAAAGCATAATCAAATCGAGAAACGTAACGTACGTTTCTCGATTTGATTATACCGTCGTTAAATTAATGAAGGCTTACCAATCACAGTTTTATTTAACTTTTATGATGAGCTTTTTGTTTACGCAGTAGTTTTGTTTAGCGTACAAGTAATTTGTAGGGGTTGTTTGATGTTAATTTGGTGTTTTGAAGGAAAACAATTAAAGTTTATAGTCGATCGGTGGTCTAATGTAAATTTTCCCTAACAACATCAATATTGTGTTTAGCAGAGCGAAGTTGTCAATACAGCATTATAATGATTAGCCATCTGACCCTCTTAATTTGAGGGTCATCTCATCTCCAATACTTGAGAAATATATTATATCGTCCTTTCTACTGTGATCACTTGAAATATTTGTGTCATTAGTAATTATTGTCTTTAAGTAAGACTTGGCTTATTAATAGCAAGATTGGCTGTTTCACTAAATAAGAAACTAGTTCGATAAGTGTCATTGTATTTATTAAGGTGCGTCCAGATTAAATAGCATATTATGTGCTAATGTTGTATAACATGTCCACATTATTTAATATTGCTATATAACATTGCAACATAAAACAAGACTGTAGGTATACATTAACATAACAGTGCAATATTACAAATGTTACATGCTATACAATTGATTCGATCGGATCACGTGCAAATTTATACTATATATAACTATTTATACTATACTCTATATTTACTATACATATTATATACTATACATATTATAATATACTATATAATATAAAGATGTAAAGTTTCTATGTTTGTGTGTAGGAGGTAATTCTTCGAAACAACGCATGCGATTTAAAAAATCTTTCAACAACAGTTAGAATAAAATTTCAGTATGGACTTAGGTCTTAGGCTGTATATTATCTCGTAAAATGAAAAGGCTTTTTTGTGGGAATCGAATTTGCAAAGTCGACGAAAAAACGGTCGAACGAAAACATTTCTTTCGAACGCTGCTTTAACGGCGAGAGACAAATGATTGATTTCTAAAGAAAAGTTGTAGTGCTTGGATAATGCCCACAAAAAATCCAGCGACAGTGTATGTTTAAGTTTTATATTTAAGCCACAAAAATTACTTTTGCTATTAAAAAAAAATCGTTAGGTGATGTCTAGTGGAAATATTATCAATAGAATTACAAATCCTTATCAAAATCAGCAAATCTTTCGTCACATATTTTTAATACACGCAATTTTTGCTTTTTACTGCATATGTTTTGGAAGTATGGTTAAAGAGATAATAATACGATAATGTAAAGCGCCACCGCGCCGTGAAACAACCAGAGACAGTGTAAAATCGTCCGTGTAAAACCTAAATGAAATTTAGGTTTAGGTTTATAATTTAGGTTACATTTATTTTTAAATTTAGTCCTATTTTATTTTTGATGTTTAGTTTGACATCATTAACTTGATCCCACAGACAAACTGCTTTCCAGTTTTATGGGACTTTGTAAATATTTTTTTGTAACTATTCATGTATAATAAATAAATAAATAAATAAATAAAAATAAATAAATCAAGACGACTGTGAAGTAGCTAATTAATTTTTACTGATACCGAGAAACAATGTGAATTGCACGCGGGCAAAGTCGCGGGTATCAGCTAGTGTTATGTAACTATAATATGCTTTATAAAATATTTTGACTCACCTTAAGGCAATAATATAAATAATATAAAGGCAATATTAGGGGCAGAGCATACCTACTGCTCAATTATATTGTGGTAAGTATGTCAGAATCCATTCTCCTACCCCTCCTTATGTCAGTAGCGTTAATGGCGTACCTTGTGTTTTAGGCATGATTGAATGATTTAAATTCCATCACATGTACCCACACGGATTAACGAATTTAAATGAATATTAGCAAACAAATAAACCACGTCAAGGATAAACTCGTAATATACTTTCATTATTTCACTGTGCAGACCCAAAACCAATTCTCATAATTCACAGTACGAGTAAGTCTAATTGCCAATAGCCTCCCACCCACCGCACCGGTTTGATTACTAGAAATTTTGGTTACCACAAGTCACGGAGTTACAGCAATTAAATACGAAACGAGAAAATGAACTATGAGCGGTTATTGTCATTGCCGCGTTGTAATCTATTGAGAAAAGTAAGCGACTAAGCGTTATTTTTCGTCGATGGAAATTTACGAATGTGAATAATTTATTAATCAATTACCTAACAGACTAAGACAAAGTTCCCAAAATTTAAATAACATTCTGAAATTTTAAATAATAGTATTGAAAATAATTCAATTACTTTGTAATTAAGAATAAATTTTAAATTTTATATTACTTATTTGATTCCATATTTGATGTCCGTTTTGTACTTCGCTCATAATTCATTATCAATTGAAAACAGTTCTTCAAGAAACATTGAAAGAGAAATCATTCTCGAGTAAGTACAAAGTTTTCTGTGTATTAATTCAGTAAATGGTCTATCTGTGTGCCGATGTGCAATCAAATTTGTTCAACGTTTTATACGTGTTAAAATAACAATAAATAATAAACAATAATAAACATGTTTTTCTACCTTCCAGAAATGAACACCATAGAATTGGTATAGTTGGTGCGCTAAACATTCTTATTATTCCATTGCTGTGAAGATTTATGGGTGTCTTTAACAGCAAAATAATAATTTTTAATTTTAACTGAATAACCTTGTTTAACTGTATAGCTACTAAACAACCTAAAAAAATATATTAAAAATTCCGGCGTATGTATGTATCATATATTATGTAATATAAAAAGGCAAAATATAAAATTTATTTATTATTTATTTTTATTCATTTATTCTTAAATTATTTATTTTTTTTTTCTTAAATTTGAAGGAAAATAAATATTTGAACGGCAAAAAATTTAAATTTTACATGGGGATTTTCAAGTCACGCACCATTTTTTTTTAAATGTCTCGATCACAATTAACCAACCCTAACGCAATTCTATAGCAGTAATTTTAAACACTTCATATTCACCTCGCACCCTTCTGTCGAGTCATTAAGGTTTACGCTTCGGAATCCAGCCTCACGGGGACGAAGATCTTCAGATATTTCCATTACTACGTGCCTCCCACTCAATATTGTAGGTCCAAGGTCTAAGGTAGCAGGATTATTCAGATAAGGTACTATAATAGATGCGGTTCGCCGCCTTAAATGACCTTCAGCTCTGTATGACTAAATAATGACGTGCCGAGATGACTAAAATATTACCCAACTTTAGTTAAACAAATTTAGTTAACAAATGTCTTTAAATCATGTCTTTTGGATTTTCCTTTATTATTAGAAAAATTTGTCTTGATTTGCATATCGCTTGTCGGTAGAATATGTGGACATATATGTATAAAAAATTACAACTTGTATACCATATTCAGCAAATAAATTCATTTGAATTTGAATTTGAATTTGAATTTGAAATTCTGCTTCGTTAAACAGCTTTGATGGTTCTGTTTGTAAAATACGGACAGTAGTGGATTGATGTTCTTTTAATGTCTGTAATAAAATCTGATGATGGAGCCGCTGGTAGGCGACTCCAGGCTGGTTTGCGAGAATGCGAATGCGGATTAAACACACCACTTACCCTTTCGTCATCGGCTGCTACGACGATTTTGCGCAATGTTATGTTTGTATGTATTAAATGTTATCTTAACTTATGTATGCGGAACATTCAATTTTCACCTTTTTTCTCCTAAATTCAACTCAACTGTCTGCTTCGATTCCAAAAAACTATCGCGAGGTACAGACACGGATTCTTAATAAAAAATCAAGATACGCCCAAAAATGAAACAAAAATTATAAAATAAAATTTTTAATAAGCGTCATCTAGCGGACAAGAGCGATATCTCCACGGTATGCCAAATGGCGCGTTCATCTGGATGGAATTCATAATAATTTACTTATTAAAAAGTTGAGGACTTTTTAATACGAATTAGTTCCCGGCTCCACAAATACATAAACATACTTTAAAAAAAAATAGCTTTCTGTTTTTATGTTAAATTAGTCTTTATTATATAATATTCGTATTGATATGATATTTATTAATTATCTACTATTTTGATTTCAAATTTGTATAGTCTCTTTTCAATTTTATGGTATAAGAATGACATAAAAATCGTAAGTAACATTACCTACATAGGAAAAAAGAGTAAAATTTTTAATGAGTATATTTACTGACTAAATTATTAACAGTTAATTTGACTGCCTAAATTGTTAGAATTGTGTACGACAGGACTGGTACGTGCAATCTTGCCGCTCTGAGCTGAATTACCTGTTTTATTTAAAAAAGGTAGCCTGATAGACCGCTCAACTTCATGGTAGATGGCTACCGTCACCTAATTAATTCAACTCCAATACAATTAACTCCATAGGATAAGGGATTAGAAAGGAATAGGCAAAACACAAAATTGCTGCATTTTGCCTAAACGATGCTATCACATGCGAACCTATACAATGCTGTAGTTACTTCCGCCAGACGGGCTACCCAAATTACTGTGCAATGCAGTGTGCCCTGCCACTGCTTGATATTTATGATATGATAATTATGATTAAGATATTATAGGAAAATTTTGTTGTTTAAGGAGAAGCCTTAGCAGAACAGCGTTATTTGACTTGCTAGAGTAAATTACTGCCTAAATAAGCTTTCTCGTCACAGTAATAAAAATTTTCATCTACATTATTTTTTAAGCTTTTAATTAACTTAAATTCCGTACCAAAGTTTTAAACGGCTACTTTTATTGCTTTTTTCATATTTTACACAATATTTAAGAAACACCTTCCAATTTTAAATCTGTTAGGTTATCTCCGAGAAGGTACCAATATTTGTTGTGCAATATTGCACCTTAAGTAATTAATAGATTATTAAGGTTGCGCTCGCTTTGGTAAAAAATGTATTCAGTCTGACGTTAGTCCTTGTCTTAATAACTCTTTTTATAACTACTGAGTGTAATTTAACAAATAAAAGTGCATTTTTATTGTTAACAAAGAAATAATAATAAATGTACTTTTGCTTGTTCAGTAGGTAACTCTCGGTTTATTGAGTACAAACTTTACCACTCACCTGTACCATCCTGTACATTAGACGACGTTATTTCGGTACCTACATCTATGCAAGGTGGATCTAAGTAAACAGAGAAGTTTGATTCAATGAACATTTGATCTTGGTTGCATCTAAATATTTGAACAGCCCGAATCCTACTTGCTACAACTCTGCACAAATTAATTATATTCATGCGTTAGCCGCAGGTATATAACACTGTATTGTTACGTGCGGGGTGAGTGGTGAGTCAAATTGCCGTGTAAGGGCGAAACGAACGATTTATTTTCACAAACCAAGATGACTTCCAAAATCACTAGACTTGTCCGATGGAACCGTTAAACTTGCCAAAAGTTGTAAATGATTCCCTCAAAGTGTCGCCGGTTCACTGTCGCAGATAAATTTGCAAAATCTCCGAAGAGTCGCTTTCGAATCGCTTGTTATCGCACAAACTGACTCATATCGCCCGCCTGCTCTCTTATTTATGCTCGGCGCCAAACGCCTTGATGTATTTCGAGTTTTCCAGAAAATCTAAACAACATCGTAAACAAGCCATTGAAATTCGGGAATGCTATTTCTGTTCAAATGTAAACTCTATTTTGTAAACATAAGGACCAATTTCCTTTGACACTAGTCGGGAAGGGCGAGGCTACTATCGATAGGGTGGGACGTTCGAGACTTTCGTCCGGCGTGAACGCTTTTTCCAGGACGTTTCATGCTTAGTCGTAACAATATTCTGGTTTAACGAAGTCACATAATTAATTGCTTTCTTATAAATTATTGCTCATATGTTTTTGTTAAGTGTTGGCTCGAATGCGCGAACGTTTTTTCCAGAACGTTCCGTAGTTAGTCGTAATAGTACCTATATTAGATTTTAGATTATTTAGACTACTTAGCTAGCTTGTATTTTAAATTATTGGGGTAATGCGAGATCATTAGAGCGCACAGTCAATACAGTTTTATGGGGTGTTTTTATTTTTTGTTTAATCCTACTAATATTAAAAAGTTCTTGAGGATGTATGGATATTTGTTACTCTTACACGCAAAAGGGCTTAACGGATTTTCATGAAATTTGGCATAAAGATAGTTTATTACCTGGATTAATGTTAGGTTCCCGAGGGATCGCCTAAAAATATAAAATAATTGGGCTCCACCGTCGTCACAGCGATAAAGATGGCTGACGTTTTTCATTTTTCAACGTAGACGAAGTCGGGGTCTCCAGCTAGTAAATAAAGAAATAAAACTACTATACTTAGTAACCATTCAACTGTTAACATACTGCGTTAGCAGTCTTAGCAAAAAACAACCGAATTAGCCCAGACTTTTATTTCATTTTTCTTTATATAGATAGACTAGTTTTTGCTCGCGACTCCGTACGCGTATCTTTAGAAATTATTACTCGCTGATAATGTAGCTTTCTATGGGTGAAAGAATTTTTAAAATTGGTGCAGATATTTTTGATTTTATTCATTACCCAAGCAGCAAAAAGTGGTTTTATAATTATCCTGGAACCACCATTTTATCGGGATTATAACGGGATAGTAAGCTCTTATAACAACGGAAAAGGGCCCAATTTATAGGCATACTCTTTCTTCTAAGACACCCATAGTAGACTCGGTGACTACCACTTGGACCAATAGTATCCTTATAGTTGGACTACAAAGAATTAACTGCTCCCCGCGAAGCCAACTATAATCGCCTAACAGAACCATACACGACTCTAACGTACACCGTGTTTCTGTTACAAGCTTTTTCAATCAAAAACAGCTGTGAGTTTGTTAATGGCGTTGCTGCTGATATTTATAAAAAATATAAAATATTTGATAAAAACTTAAGTCATCTTAAATAATTTTCTTTAAAAATGTATTATCTACAGTGTTACATAGGTATATTAATAAGATGCGTTCGCATGGCAAACGTATATTTTTGGTGAAGTATATTATGTTTTAAAACAAAATTTTTACTCGCCTCTTGAAATTAGCGTATTTAATAAGTTGCATTTGAAAATAATATTGGTATTAATAAGGCATACAATGAAAAGTCGCCATTTTTTATAGCTAGCTTTCCCAAGTTCATTACAGAACCGTTACGGAAGTACTTGGTTCCAAAATGGTTTGCATCGGAACCACAGCATCGCCATATTGTTAGGAATTAGGGTTCCACAATTATTCTAATAACTTGACTACCATTCACGCTGTCGAATTTTTAAGGAAGTAGATACCAATTAACAGTGTCTTACATACTATTTAGGTATAAGTGAAAAGCGAGAAACATCAATATTAACATTTTGTGTAAAGATTATAACAGCGTTCGACAAATCCACAATAAAACCAAGTACACTTACTCTTAGAATAAGCCGTTATAGAACTAATTGACTTATTAGTGATCCACATTGTGAACTTATAAAACCTTATAAATTCAACTAACAAGTGCAAATGGTTTCTAGTTCGTTTGGTTTTATTTGATACTCTTATAAGCATACTTTACTTATAATGGATTTATAGTGATTCTTGTAGGCAATTTTAAGTATAGCTTACCAGAGCACGTATTCCCAAGCGTATTTACACCTGTGCAATACTTTTATAGGACATCTCAGCTTATAGTGAGCTATTAATTTAATTCTATAGACGATAATAAGTTAACATATAAGAACAGATATACTACAAGGCTAATCAGTCTCCGTGCATGCTACTATAAGCGTGGTAGGAAATTCTAGAACCACTAAGAGACCATTATTAGTGCTGCAGGACTATAAAGCGTGCACTATAGGATAATTTTGTTGCTTGGGTACAAACATACAAAAGTACATACATACATACAAATCTTTTCTCTTTATAATAGACTGCTGAACTTGGCCACGCTTCGCTGCGGCCCATACGGCGGCGGCGTGCGCATGTGGCGCGCGGTACTGGACACTGCTCATATAATACTATTTATCGTAGCGTGATGTTATATAGCCTATAGCCTTCCTCGAGAAATGGACTATTCAAAACAAAAAGAATTTTTCAATTCGAACCCGTAGTTCCTGAGATTAGCGCGTTCAAACAAACAAACAAACTCTTCAACTTTATAATATTATAGTATAGATTAATATGTTTTGTGTATCAATACGTTTTCATAAAGTATCAATACTCAAATAATATTAATTGTATCTCTAGATAGAATCAAGATCAAGTCTTTCATCGTGGCTCCAGGTTAATTGGATAACTACGTAGACGGACTGATCAATTATCCCAAATATCTCGTTGATATTTGATGTTACCTCTAACAAGCTTGAGGTTTGCGGGCTTAGAGGCGAGACGTGCGAGAGAACTATTCGTTAAGCTGATTAATTAAAAGACATTTTCGTAATGCCGAATTCACTCCGAGTGCTTATTAGAAAAGGGGAGCGAACTGTTGCTAACTTCGTTGAACTTTCTTCCTGATCCATTTACTTCCACCGAGTTTTACCAGGCTGTTTCTTTTCGCTTAGAATTATTTATATCATTCAATTTCGTAATTTATTCTATAGGACGTAAAATATTCGCAATAATCTAAATTATGTTTGAATCGAGTAACAGCAGTGTTGATTTTATACCGCTTGAATTCCAATAACAGATCTAATAATGCTAATCTTGCTGAATCTGTTTTTCCTTCCTACGTTTGGATTTGGAAAAAAATTCTTTCTGAGGTTTTTCTACCTATGTATAGAACCTTTTGACGTGTTCATCAAGCGTGTTACCAGTAGTTCTAGCTTGCCTGCATCCCACCTGTAATTTCTTGTGTCCTTTTAAAGGAAGGCAGCCGCTTGGTGAACCGTCAGTCCGTCTGCCGCCGTTTTTAATATAAAAAGATTTTTGATCTAGGAATATTTTAAAATGATTCCTTCATATTCACCTTTGAAATTTTATATAGGTTCGGACCTATGAATGAAATTTTATATATGTTTCGGACCTATGGATACTAGTAGTGACGTAAATGTTTCTTTTTTTTATATAAATATAATTTTATTCAAGAAACAGCTACAACAATTTGACGAGACCGTTGGATGAGTGGTTAGGGTGCTTGCCTTAACGCTCTGTTCAAGGGTTCCCGGGTTCGATTCCCGGCAGGGTCAACTTTGAAAAATCAACTTTTCAAATTTGGCTCTGGTCTGGATTTGGAAAGTAGTGGCAGGGCACACTGTGTTTTGCAGTCATTTGAGAAGCCCGTCTGGCGGCAGTAACCTCCCCCTGAAACAGAAGACCACCGTGAAATAACAGCACGTGTGCTGTTGTGTTTCGGTGAGTGAGTAAGGGATGCCAGAGCCCATTTCCCTAATCCTTTATCCTTAATCCTACTGCAGTCGGCAGCGCACTTGCAGCAGTTTAGGCGTTGCTTGTGTTAGAAGCGACGGTAGCCATCTACCACCAAGTGGACCGTCAGCCTGTCTGCCGACCTTAACATAAAAAAAATTAAATCACAAGTGCCCAGAGCCCCGTCATTGATGAGGCCCCCTAGTTTCTCGCCTTAACTGCACGGAACGCTCCTTCTCCAATTTGAAGAAATGACGTGATCGCATCTTAAAGCTTGAAGGTACCACTTGAATCGACATGGATTTTAAGCACTAAGCTGCATATAGTGAAACTGAAAGATTTAATGCTATGGATTATGTTATAATTATAACTTTTCATTTAATGTAAATATAAAGAATTAAGATAACTGTTGATTAAATGTAAAATTTTACTTTTATTTTCATTTTGCCTATTTTAATAAAATAATCCTTTTTTATATCATAGAGGCCCCATTATTCTAAAGTGCCCAGGTCCTCCAATAGCTTAAAGGCGGCCCTGGTGGACAGCTACTTTATTTTATAATATACTTTTAATTATTTTATAATAATTTTATAATTTATATATAATATTCTATAATATGGTGTTTATATTAATGTATTAAATGTTATTAACGGAACTCGAGTAAGACGGATTGGTATACTTGATTGTAAAGTGTTCTTCTTCTTCTAGTGGAGCCACTCCAACTTAGTGAAGGTCCGGCGATCAGGCTGGAAGGAACTGTCCTGTCTGTTTTTTTTAAAGTCCCACTCGATAAATATAAATAAATATAAATAACTAAATAAACATAGGCGATACAAAACAGTATTTATTATTTTCGACACCGGTATTTAAGGGTTTGACTGAGTTTTGTACAGTTTAAAATTCCCTAAAAACGAAAGAGTAAGTAACAGTTGCCGGAGCCAGTACACAATATTTTGTTGCCGGCGATAAAACAAGCGTCGAGTTAACTTTAAAAATATTTGTCGGGATCTGTTTTATCGCTGCGCCAAATGTCGTGTGCAAAAGTGTATCTACTCGACTTTGTTATTTGATCTAAGAAAAGTGTTGGTTAGGTGTGCTTTGTGTAACAATTTGAAGCTGCAAATAATTAAAATAAATGTTGTTTAAATACTGTGATGGAATGCATAAAGCAATGAAATGCTCCACGACAATTCCATAATATTCCACCGTCATACTACACACAATATTATAAATCCGAAAAAAATAACTCAGTCTTGATGTTTATTTATTTTGTCAACACAATAATAATAGTTATTCTTGACAACCGGTTCGGAAAGCTTTTTCGGAAACCGTCTAGAAATATTTTATTAATAAAATTTATTTTTCATTAAATTATATATATACATTTAAAGTGAAATTTTTGTGCATAATTTTGTACCTAACTTATTTGTAATACCTTGAACATTAAGAGAATTACCGACTTATTTTATTGAGCCTTTAATTAAAAACAAATAATTTGCTTAAGATTAATTATGAGTCGGTTTTCTTTTTTCTTCAAATTATCAATATTTTTATGTCTTTTACATGCTAAACAATAACAATAAAAACTTAAAACAACAATACTTTCATTAAACATAAATCCTTTTAATAAGAAATAATAAAAATAATATTTCAGACATTTTAAGTCCATAAATCAAGATGGGATACCAGGTTACGATTATAACACAGAATAAAATAATTATGTAAATAATGGTCAATAGAATCACAATTGTCACAATTAGTTTAGATTAAATGATTAAAAGGTAAAATTTGTAAATAATACCTATTATTATTTAAAATATGAAAAAATAAATGTAAAAATGTTTTAAATTTGTTTTGAGAACAAGAATTTACATAATATTTATTATATCTATACTAATATTAAAAAAGAAAAGATTTGTATGTATGTGTTTGTAATGAATAAACTCAAAAACTACTGGACCGATTTTAAAAATTCTTTCACCTATAGAAAGATAAATTATCAGCGAGTAACACGGGCTACTCACCCTCCCCTCATGTCCCCCTTTACCCACTCCATACAAATGTATGTTTGTAAGACTAGTGGACCGCTTTTAAAAATTCTTTCACCTATAGAAAGCTATATTTTATAAAGAGACCCGGACGAAGTCGCGTGCAACAGCTAGTATACCTATTATAATTCTAATATGTAATAATTTAAATAGTTCCATTAAAAAAGTGGCACTATTAATAAAGGATAATTTTTCAAAATGCCTCCTTTTCCCCTCAATTAGGCAGTGATTATGTGCGACGCTAATGTCAAATTAACTTCAGTTTTGTACCAAACTTAAGAAACATATATTTTCGCCACATATTTAACATTTTCGAACGTTAAATGTGTAACTAACATTATATTTAATCAAATTTGTAGTGGATGGTCCCAGGGTCCGCAGTAATCACATCCTTACAGAATATAGGCGTAAAATTACCGTAAAAATGTCTGCGTCTGTGTTCCCACAGGACTACAACCTCGGGGTCTTAAAAACCAGGGTAAATGGGCATTTGCTAGGTGAGCGTGGTCCACCTTCGGCCGCATCTGCACCTCACATCAGGTGAGATAGTGGTCAAGCGCTACCTCGATTTAATAAAAAAAAAAGAGACGCAAGAGTTTATTTCTTTACGCCATTTAAAAGATGTGCAGCAACCTAACGACGGCTATTTCTATATTTACTTTTAAAAGTATTTTCATTTTAAAAGCAGTATAAATTACTTAAATTATCAAGTACTTGCACTAATTGTTGTACTTGTTGCTTAATAATATATAGTTTTTTTATGTTAATATCAGCAGACAGGCTGACGGTCCATTTGATGGTAGGTGGCTACCGTCGCCTATAACACAAGCAACGCCAAAGCTGTTGCAAGTGCGCTGTCGACACAATAGGATTAAGGATAAGGGATTGGGAAGGGATAGGGAAATGGGCTCTGGCATCCCTTACTTCACTCGCCGAAACACAACAGCACACGTGCTGTTATTTCACCACTAAGGGGGTGGTTACTGCCGCTAGACGGGCTGCCCAAATGACTGCGAAACGCAGTGTGCCCTGCCACTACATTCCAGATCCAGACCAGAGACAAATTTGAAAAGTTCATTTTTCATAATGACCCTGTCGGGATTCGAACCCGGGAACCTTAGAACAGAGCGTTAAGGCAAGCACCCTAACCACTGAATACGAACCTAATGGGCTCGTTACAGGAGAAGGTTCACTTACCATCAAATAGAACGTCACATCCTGCCTATCAGATAAATAAATGAGCAAAATAGAGAAGATAATAATATCTCGCTAGATATTATTCGCACAGTACCTATCTCGCCTACTCATGTGACCTTCGCATGAATAAGGAGCCCTGTTTTATGCATGCTCGCTTTTCTACTGGCCTGTTTTGTTCTGAGAGCTATTTTGTTCTGGAGTTTTGCCTTGGGCGTTGACAGTGTTTGCCTTTTATTTTTATGCTGTCGTTGAAAAAAAAAACAAATGAAAGTTTTGTTTCCGTACAGTGATTTGCAACTATTTTTGGATTGTTCTTTATTGTGTATTTGCGATTATTTATTTATTTATTTATTTATTTATTTATTTTTATTTAAATAAAGTCACTCATCACCATGAGCTAATATCCTTACATATTATAAAACAAAGTCCCCCGCCGCCGCGTCTGTCTGTATGTATGTTCGCGATAATCTCAAAAACTACTGAACGGATTTTCATGTGTTAAGGTTTATTGGGTTGAAATATGACCATGATTATTGAAGATGTCGGAAAAAATCAAGCCGCCTGGGAGCATTCATCGAAAACGGTGCCTAATCCGTTCGAGATAGGGTTAGATTTTTCCCTTTTATAGGTCTACAAAAAAGTCCGTAAGGTATGCCTCTCTTTTAAGCACAGCTTACTATATCCATTCTAAATTCTAAAAAAAGTGATCACATATAAGTAATGTGGTATTTGAAAAGCTATTTAGACGGTTGCAGCATTAATCATTTTCAAATTAAATACGTTAGTTACCTTAAAAGCCTAAAATCATAATTGCCATACAGAATCAAGGCCCTGACGAACCTCACCAACCTCCAAGTAGACGCTCGCTCTACAAGTGCTCAACATGCTGGCTCAGCCACCTTGGCCCAATGTGTACGATGTTACCTATCCGCACAATATCGAGTGATTTACCATGTTATTTTAATATCATGAAATTCTTATAGGTTTTCCTATTATCTATAAGTAGAAAATTTTCAAAATTTTAGGTTCAGTAGTTTTGGAGATAAGGGGGGGGGGAATGGTCAGACAGACGGACACACTAGTGATCCTATAAGGGTTCCGTTTTTTTATTCGGACGTACGGAACCCTAAAAACTGTTATTTTTTTACAACTCAGTCTTACTTTACCTAATTTACTTTTTATTTCGGTTTTATTTATTTCATTTGTAAATTAATTTTTAATGAGAAACCTCTAAGAATTTTTCAAGCCTGGATTTTAACAGAATTAACCAGAAAGGATATAAGCACTAATGACACTCGAACAGCTTCGCCTACGGTATTCCAATAATCACTTTTTCAATGTATAGAGCACAAAACAAGTAAGTAATTGAAGACGTCTGTCATGCGAGTCGTTTCATTCAGCCGACGAACCAAGAAAATATTCCATTGCGGGAGTTTCTATTGGCTTTATTGAATGAAACCCACGTAAGGACGATCATACGCCTGGCGTTCAATCTTGTCCGTAGTGCGTAGGAGTGATATTAAGTGAGTATTAAATGCGATGTTTTGTTTGAATGAATTGCTTATATATTTAATTGAGTGAGGGTGCCTATACAATCTGTTGTCATTCGTTACCACTTCATTGATGACGTTTTGTAAAAGCCTTATATTATTTGCTTTTAGGTTATTGCTGATCTTGGAATATATCGAAATAAATCTGTCTCAATCTAACATGTAGCTTGAGAGTATGTATCCTTCATACATATAAATATCCAGTTTATTACAACAGAATAGGTCTTTGTTTGATACAGACGTCTTATAAATTACTTTGAGATTTGTATTGGTTACTGACTTCTTACTAAAAAAAAATCGTATTTCTTTGCTTGCTTTATGATTTAACTGCGTAAAAAATGCTCTGGAGACATAAATATAATATTTACAAAAAAAAAAAAAAAATATGTTAAGATCGGCAGACAGGCTGATGGTCCACTTGATGGTAGGTGGCTACCGTCGCCTATAACACAAGCAGCGCCACAGCTGCTGCAAGTGCGCTGTCGACTTCAGTAGGATTAAGGATATGGGATTGGAAAGGGTTGGGGAAATGGGCTCTGGCATCCCTTACTCACTCACCTAAACACTATAGTACACGTACTGTTATTTCACGGTGGTCTTCTGTAAGGGGTTGGTTACTGCCGGCAGACGGGCTGCCCAAATGACTGCCAAACGCAGTGTACCCTGCCATTACTTTCCAGATCCAGACCAGAGCTAAATTTGAAAAGTTCATTTTTCAAAGTTGACCCAGCCGGGAATCGAATTCGGCAACCCTAGAACAGAGCGTTAAGGCAAGCACCCTAACCACTCATCCAACGGGCTCGTCAATTATTAATCTATGCATATAATGAAATCGTAAATGAGCCTTGTCTGTACATTAATAAAAAAAAAAAAAAAACAAAAAAAAAAAAACAATTTGAAGCACGTTGTACCTACTTATGTCGAGCTGTGTTTCTACATAAAAAAAAAAAACAATTTGTGCACGTTGTTCTTATGTTACCGAGGTCAAAAAATAGTTTTTAAATTTTTTGTCTATTTGTGCGTTTATGGAACGCTAATCTTTGGAACTGCTTAACGATTTGAATGCGTATTTCACGTATTGTAACAAGTTTCCCGGTAACATTTAGTGTTCGTTTCATTCCAATTGGTTTACAAACAAAAAAGTTACGCGCTCGCTGTACCGAATACTACGCGTACGAAGTTGCGGGCTGAGCTACTAATAAAATATGAATAACTTTATTGCTCACGTTACCGTGTCATCGCTCTCACTGTCAGCTTGCCTGCCGGTCTTATTAGTAAAAAAGGTTGTATAACTTCTTTGCTAAATTTTTGTTACCTACATATTTGTTAAATATAATTTACTGTTACATAAAATTATATCATAATTATTTATGATATGAAATTATTATAAGAACTACTTCTTAAAGAGAGCATCAAGTTAATTTGATGAGATCAAATAATTACAGATATCTAATTACTTTATTTGCTATATGTTTTTTATTTTTAGTTATTTAGGTAAATATAAAATATTTATATTTATTATATCTTTATTGATAATTATATTATATAGTTTAACACATTTTCAGTCGAATTAATTTAACAAAATTATAAAATTTAAGGAATAATATGAAAATAATTCGGTGTTTGTCTATTTGCTTAGTTCTTCGAATTTACGCATTATATTTTGTTGTAGTTTATACTATAATTTATATGTATATACCTACATAATTTTATTATTTTTTAGCCGTAACTGAAATTTTCACAAAAAATATCTCTAATCTAACTTAGTTTCAATTTGAATTGTAGTTTACGGTTTTTTCATGCAGGCGAAGCCGCGAGTTAAAACAAGTATCTAATAAATGTCCAAATTAAAGACGATTTCATGTTTTTATGGTTATATTTAATGGCTTCGGTCATACGGTTTCTAATACGTCTGCACAAACTGATTAGATATTTACATAGGGCTTCTGGTATACGTTGCTTTTAGTTGGTTATCATAAAGATTAGAAATGGGTGTTTAACGAGCTGTTGCTCAAAACACTTCAGATGCTATTACTTTATTATATGAACTTTGTGTCGATGGTAACAAAGATTATATTTCTTTGTATTAACGTTTACCTTCTCAGCACTACTTTAGCCTAAGTAGGGTTGGTTAATGAATTTTTCAGTGACGTCAATATCTTCAACGTACGAGTTGTTAGCGTCAAATGTAGGTTACTAAAATAAAGGATACTTAATTGAAAGGAGGCGTTGTATCGTGTTGAATAATGTTGAATATTGTTTTAGGGTACGTTGTTTTAGCATCAAAGTCTAATTATGTTAAATATCAAAAGGTCATCAGTGTGAACAAAATTAATGGTTATTTTGTTTGAAGATTTTAAAGGGCATGTTTATTGATTAGGGGTGTTAAGCTGTATTTTTTATGGGATCAAATATTTAATACCCAAAAATGCTACATACATTTATGGTATGGTATTCTCGGGTTGTTATGGTCGCTGGTACCTACTGACTTTTGACTTTTTGTTGTACCTATATTTGAAAAATTATCAAAGACAGTCATAAAATGTATTCAATCATTAAATTTGTACTGATTGAAGCAATTAATAAGTATTATTTAATTAAATAATAGGCGTAATATATAAGAATTGAAGTTATTCTGTTTCTATAATGTTATTGTTGTCTATAGTAATATGGGGAGAGTTAAAAATGAATGCCTTGAGATATATACATATAATATTAATATATTGTATTTACATATGGAAAATTTCGAAATTCCTCTAAAAACGTTTTTTTAGTTCACTCCTTAAGGAGTAATTGTATCCTAAATTAGATAGAATTTTATGAGGAGTAAAATTAATACAAGCGTTACATTATCTGTCACTTTGACATTTGTGCGACAGCCGACGCTTGTATTATGTTCCCTAATTCTATTCTCTTTCTGCGCTTATAAAAGCAAATGTCGAAATCTTGTATGAAAAGTGTAGTCAGCGTTGAAAAACGAAACGATAACGCGTTATAATCTGCCGGCGGGCGCAGCGACATCTGTTGTCGAAAAAGAATGAACTATTTGAACTTATAAAACGTAGTGACATCTGTGTATACCGAACGTAACTAACATAACTTTTGTTGGAACACGTGACATCTGAGAATGTAACTAAATAATATAAAGTAATTAGGTATCCAGTTATCTATTGTTGAAAATCTTATATCTACATTTAATTTTATACGTTTAAAGGACACTCCAGTCGTGCGTCGGAGCTGACATAGGTACACACTTTTTTTATTTTATTTTTCTAACTTATGTAGATATATCGCGACCTCAATCTTAGGTAGTTATCTAATTATGAGTTATCTCTTTCTCACATACGCGTATCTCATAATAAATAAAGTTGCCCTACATCTTCCTGTATATAGGCAAGTGAATTTACGTATGTAGTTCATATCACTGGGCAAGCTGTGTTTTCCTAATATGCTTGAATAGCTTTTTCATGGTACCTGCGGCCTTCAGCGCGAGTTAAAACATCAACAATGTAAAATAAAAACGCTAAGGTTCATAATACTGCACACAATACTTCCTATTATTTGTCTAATGTTCACTTAATTATTTTTTTAGGCAATTTTTTTTAAAAATAATTTGGGAATTGGGACGAAATTGTGTTTGCCAGAAGTACGACATGCTGGTGACTGACTGAGACTGGTTCTTATCCTTCATCCTATTAGGAGCGGTCACTTACATATTCACTTATTCGTAGTTTGTTTGTGCCTATATTACGAATATTTAACAAATATGATTAAACAACTCTTTAACATAAGTTTCGCTTTGAAACACTTAATGTTTCTCTACATATAATATTATAAATAGAAGTCGGAGCCGCGTTGTTGCTGTTTGTCCGCTAACTTCCAAACCACTCAACGGATTCTAATACGGTTTTCACTAATGGAAAGAGTGATTAACGGGAAAGGTTTGTGTATATAATTTACAGAATTATATACACAAAATTGCACTCTCGCGCAGCCGGAGGCCGGTCGTTAGCATTGTATCTAATTTAATTCAATATCAATATCCTGTATCTGATTTTCTATGGAAATATTAAACGATGCTATGCGATGTATTCACATATAACCTAAGATATTAACACTTATAATATCCGGTAGTAAAAACAGCTTCTAGCGTAAAAATATTAAGTTATTTTTAATGGGTTTTGAAACAAGAGTAAAACCATTAAATGTTTTATTGTTATATCTGATTTAACTATCTACTTTTTGCATGTGGTCTTCTCTAAGGTGATGGTTCCTGTAGCCAATCGGGCTGCCCAGTTTGTGACGGTGCGGTGGAACGCCACTATTGGATACATTGTGGACGTCATTGTATGGTTATTATTAATTTTATACAATAATTTTATTAAATATACATAAATTATAATATACTTCTTGATAGTTTGTTTTCTTGTTCTTGCCTCATATATTTTTTAAATAAGTATTTTAATTTAGTTTTTTTTAATTAAAGAGGCATTTTCATTCGCCTTAAGATTTCACATTGTGAACCGCCATATAACTAAATATACGTAATATGTAAAGTCAGTGTAAGAAAAGGTTCGTCACCTGAAAGTCGATATTTGCTTGCATCAGACTAAAACATTTACCCGTTTCGTACCCCGACTGTACATTATCAAATGTGTCACAAAAATTCTGAGAGACATCCTAATGTATATCCTAATATTATAGCTATAGCTTATAAGCTATTTAATGTATAAGCTATTTAATTTGAATTGACAACGGCATGCACGTTCGTTCTGACTATTTTTCTTTCTGCTCTGCTTCTAAGGGTAGGTATTGATCAAATCAAATCAAATCAAATCAAATACTTTATTTGCATTAAACATTACCAGGCAGATGTCAATATAATAAATAATTAATGGTAAGTTTACATGTTTAACCGTTACATGTATTTACATGTTTAGTATTAAGTATAACCTTCCCAAAGAATTGGGTAACTAAATAATTTTTAAAATCCGCCTGGTTTATTGATATTAGTAATTATATTATGCGTATTTACTAATAGTGTTGAATGATATCTGCAAATAATCTGTAACATGAAACTCCAACATAAAAAAATAAAATAATTTTGCCCACTTAGCGGCGGACTAATCAAATGCCCTATCTAAAATGACCCGCTCGCCAAGCACCGTTATCTCGGGGAGCAGAGCACATATTACATTTTCTCCACGCTCTCGTGTGAGTATTAAAATTGTAAAAGCCTAATTTTAGGTACTCTCGTATACTTGAAACGTTCATACTCAGTGTACGAGCCATAACCGTATCGTAAAATGTGACTGTTATTTAAAATTTTTTTTTTTCTTCCTTATGTATTAATTTTCTACCTGTATAATATATGCTCGTCCATTTTGATCCCTTCTTTCTTTTTGTTTGTGTCTATACAAACATTGCAACATTATTTCTAATTTTGTTTATTGTTTTATTTCTATTTTTATGTTAAAATCGGCAGACAGGTTGACGGTCCACTTGATGGTAGGTGGCTACCGTCGTCTATAACACAAGCAACGCCAAAGCTGCTGCAAGTGCGCTCTCGACTACAGTAGGATTGAGGATAAGGGATTAGGAGGGGATAGGTAATTGGGTTCTGGCATCCCTTACTCACTCACCGAAACACAACAGCACACGTGCTGTTATTTCACGGTGGTCTTCTGTAAGGGGCTGGTTACTGCCGCCAGACGGGCTGCCTAGATGACTGCGAAACGCAGTGTGCCCTGCCACTACTTAGTAACGTTAAATTATCACGTTAAGTTTTTATTACCGCAAAAATCGATTTAGTTAGTTTTATAGGTCTTATTGGTCATCAATAAGTCTTTCTTTTATCCCAGTTAAAACGTCAAAAACTTAATGTCTTTATCACAAGACATGAGAAAATATGAATGTACAAGTTTTCTTTTAAAATTCAAAAGATCATCTATTGCTATGTAAAATTGAAATACGAATTGTTTTTAGGCGTGAAGAGGTAACTGACAGACAGACAGACTGAGTCACTTTCAAATTTATAATATTAGTATAGATTTTATTCCTAACGCGTCTCCGCTTCCAAAAGCTATAAATATTTATATTATTATTTATATTATTCCTTTATTTATTGCCTCATGACGACTGGATAGACGTAATCCTCTCACAGAAGGCAACCTGTCAGTTATGGTGCGTGAAATACCAGAGCCTATTCTCCTTTCCTTAAGTAGTGGCGTACCTTTTATTTGATCAGTAAAGTAGAGCACTAGCGTCAACCCTGATGATTTTTCTGTTCCTAGTTGACGGTAGTCAACTATATCATCGAATGGTATTACAGCCGTTTTTTGTTATAAAAAGATTACACCTACTAATTAACGCTAGAATATTAGAAATCAACCTATTATTGATTCTGTGGTAAAAAATTAAAAATTCTTGATTTTGCTCAGAAAAAAAAAATATAATATGTAATAGATTAATAAATATTCTTGATTATTTTCCGATTCAAAACAGTATATTAATCATAACTTCACCCAGCTACTAAAACAGTAGGTATATTTTTATAACTAAAACAACTAACTGTTTAACTAAGACAGTATTATTTGTAACAGTTATAGATTAAATAGTTAAATAAAATATTCTGAATACTGGGAAATTTTGATCGTTTTACAGATGTAACACATGTAACACACTTTTACTATTATTAAAAATTAAGTAGGTAATGATATGTTCAAAAGAGTTTTTTTTTCATGAGATATTATTTAAAAAAAGCACCAAGCGCGCTCTTCTCAGTTTGCTACAATAGGCTGCCGGGCGTCTTCTGAGTAGGACCTGTGTCACTTTCGCAGCGTTCCAGATTTTTTACTTGAAACAGTAAAATGAAATATATGTATTGATTTAAAATATATTATCATATAAAAAAAACTGTAAATAAAATAAGTCATTCGTCAAAATAAAGTAAAATATATAATAGTTTAAAATATATTATAACGGATTACTTCACTAATTGTATTATCCTTTCACCCCTGTACAAGAAGCTAGAAAAGAGTTAACTTAAGCTTAACTATAAGCTTTTAAAAGCATTTTTTTTTGTTTTTGATCGGTAAGTCATACAGTAAAAATTAAATAATCATTAAATAATTAAACGCTAAATAATTAACACTAAATAATTAAACGCCATTTCGGACTTAGGGCAAGGCCTTTCCAATTATTCAGTTGATTGATTATGTATTATAGTTTAAATGTAAAGAAAAAAATACCATAACACTGCGCTGTTATTCATCATATTTTTCATTTTTGCTTTGATTATAAGTTGTATACGTCAGAAAATTATGCCACACTAATACAGTCAGTTGCTAAAACCTGACCGAAAAATGCATACAAACAAAATTCAACCTTTCTATTTCGTATGTTACCTGCTGTTTCTGTTATTATATTTACATAAGTCTATTTCTTGCAATGTAAGGTTAAATAAATAACAAAAAATGTATTTATGATGTAATTGTTATGTAATGTCTCACAATTTATTTAGAAGAATCATTAGTAAGTAGGTACTCAAATAAAAAAAAAGATTTTTTTTTTCGTTTTTAGACATAATAGGTTTACTTTGTTTTCTAGGGCTTCTGTTTTTTTTGTTTATTAAAATAAGGTTGAGATTGTTCAATAAAAATATAGAAAAAGGAAATACTGTACACAAATTATGCCTATAAATCCTGATGCAACGAAGCGTAAAAATGTTCTAAAACGTTTATACGAAACTACGATAGTTGTTTCCTGACAAGGAAGCCAATTTGTAAAATATAGAGGTCGAGTAGATTGCTATCAATTGTTGTTGTGTAAAAAATGAAAATGTTTACAATAAAGCAAAAAAAGGCCTCGAACAGTCTACACGAGTAAAATGTTTTAACAGCATTTTTTATTTTATTTTAGACCCTGCATAAAAATGGACCAGAAAATTAAAACAGATAGAAACTGTTATAGTATCAATCACTTATGAATATCTTCTGTATCAAAATCGCTATAAATATCCCATTGAGAGAAATTTCAGAGAATAGAGTTGTAAGTTTTCTTCTATTAATCTGAGTCTTATTATTCTTATGATATACCAGCGTGATACATTTTTTTTTTCAGTTAAGATCGGCAGACAGGCTGACGGTCCATTTGATGATAAGTGGCTACCGTCGCCTATAACACAAGCAACGCCACAGGTGCTGCAAGTGTGCTGCCGACTACAGTAGGATTAAGGATAAATGATTAAGAGGGGATAGAGAAATGGTCTCTGGCATCCCTTACTCACCGAAACACAACAGCACACGTGCAGTTATTTCACGGTGGTCTTCTGTGAGGGGGTGATTACTGCCGCCAGACGGGCTGACTGCGAAACGCAGTGTGCCCTGCCACTACTTTCCAAATCCAGACCAGAGCCAAATTTGAAAAGTTAATTGTTCAAAGTTGACCCTGCCGGGAATCGAACCCGTGAACCCTAGAATATAGCGTTAAGGAAAGCACCCTAACCACTCATCCAACGGGCTCGTCAAACAATTAGGTTTCTAGCCATTAAAATTTAAATCTATTTAAACTCCGTGCATCTGTATTTATAAAAGTAATCATTTATCTTAAGAATTATTCTAACATACTGAGCTCTCTGACAAGATCAACGTTTTTACTTACATTGTTTGATTAATTTATAAAAATACGTATTAGTTTCTTCATTGACACTCAGTACTAAAATAAAAAAATATTACACGACAAATTTGTCCAGAAATTATTCTGGCGCGGGACCGCACCGGGTTCAGAAGAGACAGTACCATCGCTTATCGCAAACCACACTACTGTTATGAGTTACGACGTGATACCAAAAACACGATCTTACTAATATTGCGCAATTTGACACACAACTTTTCGTCTGTCGCACAGCAGACGGAATCTATACTCTATACTGAATTTACAAATCTGAAGAGTTTGTTTGTTTGTTTGTATGGTTGAACGCAGTAATCTCAGGAACTACAGGTTCACAGCCGTGGCGGGTCGCCGAAGTTGTGCAACAACGTTCCTGCGACCCCGCCCATCTACGGCCGCGCTAGAAAGTCGTGGGTTTTAGCCGGTAGGAGTCCGGCATAACCCACAGCGTCCCCCTTTCGCCGCTGGGTATCCATGATGGACTTCCCAACGTAAAAAAAAAGGTACTACTGGTTCGAATTGAAAAATTCTTTTTGTTTTGAATAGTCCATTTATCGAGGAAGGCTATAGGTTATATAACATCACACTACGATAAATAGTATTATATATAAGCAGTGTCCAGTACCGCGCGTCCCATGCGCACGCCGCCGCCGCTGTATGGGCCGCAGCGAAGCGTGGCCGAGTTCAGCTAGTAATAGCTTAGCTTTACTAGCTTTATTAAATTTTTCCCTGTAAACTGGCAGGCTAGGTATTAAGAATTCTGATATATAAAACATTAAGAAATTGGGTAATGGTGAAAGACGTCCGATGTGTTTCCGGATTAACACTACATCTCTGAAACACCACAGTCCATTTAGACATTCAATACATAATATATATATACACACAATATAATATGTAAATCAAATCGGCGAAGAATAAGCTGATGATTTTATTAGCGTGTGCTGAAGAACGATTCAATAGTGTAAAATAGTCCAGGAAAATTTTCTAATCTTAATTTGAGCCCCTCAGGGGAATTTTGTGTGAAATAATGTGAAAATAGTAAAAAGTATCAAGACCACTTGTATGTAGATAATGCATACTAGCAATCCAAGATAGAGGTCTATCTATCTTGGATTGTTTTGTTATATATTTTGAGTATGGTCTCAAGTTTTCTCGTTACTTTGAAATGTTGAAAACCATAAGAGGAAATATGGACGGACATAACACACTGGTGTTCTACTGACGCCGGAGCCGGAAACGCTCTTTGACAGCAATTCGTAAAACGCACGTGTGCTGATGTTTCAGTACTGCAAGACCGTAGCTTCATCGCACTCGCATTCCTTTAAAATTTCTTTTGTTACTTCAAGTGGAATCATAGTCTTTCTGGCCCCCTAAAATCAGTAGTCGTTGTAAAATGTATATAAAGTAAAATAATTTAAACCACTTGCTCTATATACATAGAGTGTAACGAGCTATGAAAATAGTCAGGGTGCCTCTCGCTGGGCTGACAAAGATCCGGAACAGCGTCCTATCTTATCTGTAACCCATTTTAATGGCGCAGATATTTTTGGGCAAATAGCCCTTACACTACGCAAACAAAGGCATGGTGTTGTAACTCTTCGGTTTACTGCCGATTCCTTTACGTCACGTTATGGCAACTTGGCGAGATGCCAAATATTGTTGTTCACTGTAAAAAAAACGCTCTATCTGTTATACGCCGGGATAAGTGGTGTAGTGGAGTGACCTCATAGCGTCAAACGATTTGTATATCTTTGTACGTCGTGCTCTTGGGTCATCCTTTTTAAAAACTGGGATTCTTTTAATTTAGCAATTAGCAGTAATTAATTCGTGTAACGGCCTATTATGAGACGCGTATTGTATTATGCATACTTACCTTGTTTTACATTACCTTACCTATTATATTAAGGCGATAGTAAGAGCCAATCGGTTGCCAAACCGGATGTTCAGAGGCATTCTCCTCTTTTTCAAATTTTCGAAAAAAATATATGTTTTTTATCAATATTTTATCTATAAAAGGTACAAATAATATTGTTCTATTAACTACTACGTGAAAAAAAATCTAAATTGAAGTCTTTTTTGGCTGAAAATTTGTATCTGCTTTTGAACGACAAGGAATATTTACACGATTCTTTATTTACTAGCGAACCGACCCGCTTCATGGATGCAATTTTTGTTTGCAAATTATAAGCACAAATCTTCCTCACTCAGCGCTATTTCCATTAGTGAAAACCGTATCATTTTTTTATTTTTATTTTAAATAGGGCAGCGACTTTATTTTAAAATATTATAATTTTGATTTGCATGAGTGAGCGAAACTAAAAAAAATTGTCAATTACGTTAATGATTACCAGATTTTTGTGAGTAGTCTAGTTTGTGAAATACATAAATGTTAAGCGATTACGTTTTATTTGACAATTATTTTTCGAAATATTTAATTGAAACATTTAATAATAGGTACATTCTTGAGTAGGTACCTATTAAAATATTTCTTTTTATCATAATACAAATTTGAGACCTCGTATTTAAAGTACGAATAAATAATTTAGGCACAAAGTTTTTAGTGTAATAACTAGACCAAGCAGCTTTGATGTGCGCCTGCTTTGAATGTTGATGACAGTGAATGCCATCATTCTATAATGAAGGAACTAATGCCTAAGGATGACGGATCACTTGATGGTGGTGGATACCGTCGCTATTAATACAAGCCACGCCACAGTACAAGCCATGTGTTTGTTTTACCATAGTAGAATTGTGGATAAAGGATTAGGAAGGGATAGGGATATAGCAATTTCCAATGATGACACCATTTATTTAATTTAAAAATAATGTTTGTTTTAAGTTTAAAATCATTTTCTAGCAAATATTTTGTTTTATACGTAGAAAACTTGTGTTTGAACATAACTCAGTATATTTTTAATCACTCTTGAAAACTGGTGCGGGGCGATTTTGGTTCGGATACATAATTAATCATCAATGAAATTTGCATTTTTATTGCCTCCCCGATTGAATTTTGTTATAATTTAACCCGGATATCGTAATAAAATAAGTTCAATCTACGAAATAACTTCAATTATTTCCTGCCATATTTAGTTTAAGCAATCCAGAAAACATCTACGTCTAAACCTATTTTCTTTTCTTCGTCTGTTAAATATGAGTTTTAGAAGGTAAATTTTTGCACGACCATTATACACAGCCACAGTTTACGCCACAGAGATTTAAGACCGGCAAGACGTATCTAATTATGGCAACGCACTTATTAAATAAAATAGGTGAAGATTGAAGTATCAAATCAAATCTTTACATATGATTAAATCGTAATAATTTTTAGAGTTTTTGTCTGTTTATCTGTGCGTTTGTTTGTGCACGCTAGTCTCAGAAACGGCTTAACCAATTTGAATGGGGTTTCCACTAATGTATTGTAGCAAGCTTTCCGTAATATTTAGCGTTTTTTTTAATTCTAATCGATTTACAAACAAAAAAGTTACGCGCTATAACCAATACCACGCGTACGAAGTTGCGAGCTCAACTAGTTCACAATAAATACTTTATTCAAAATCTCAATTGGTAACTAAATTTTTTTAAACAATTTTTATGCTTATTTTAAACATAAATTTTATATATTTTAAGTGTTTTATTTTTAAAATTTTAATTTATTTTATGGAAAACCAGAGAAAACAATTACTTACATTAACATCAAAATACAAAATAAAACTAAAATACACGTATGAGAGACAAGAAAAAAAAGTATATCTAATAACTATCTAAGACAACATGAATATACGAATGTAACATTGCTTAAAAAAATCGTAAATGGTTTATAAAAAGGTTCGATTAGCCGTTTCATTTTATTGTTTTCTAACATCAAAATTAGGTAAAACAAAATATTCGTTCAATCAATGGAGTTTTAAATAAACGAGGAAAATTTAAAATTGATTCAGAATTAATAACGAAGAATAAACCAAGCAAATTTTAAACCCATAAAATTGAACTCTTTACTTTGAAATGTAGTTCCACATATTTACAATTTTCGCGTACGAGCCGGTAATTTGATCGGCGGCGATTTGTATGGCATTGCTCTAGGAATAATAATATATTTTATCTAAGTACCTCCATGTATTCGGACAGTTTTCACTTTGTGTGTGGCGTTAAATTTAGAAGACAAATTCCTCATCTATATATCTATATTTATTTATACATAACTAACATTATAAGAGAAAGTGAATTTATTCGTTTGTTCGTTACGCTTTGACATCACACCAAACTATCGTCATGAATATTTGCATACACGTTGTCAGGAATTCGGAATAGGACATAGGGTATGTTTCATCCAGAAAAAAGGTGTAAAAATAAACAAAAGGTAATAAAATATTAATAAAACCACTTTTTTATCTGTAAAATTTTACTAAAAAAATGTTCAATTAGTTCAATGTAAATAGTGTGAATAATAAATATCGTTACGTATTGTCACTAACGAACCTTTGTCAAAAGTCGTCAATGATTCCCTTAATGAGTCGCCGGTTCACTGTCGCAAATAACTTCGCAAAAGCTCCGAAGAGTCGCTTTCGTATCGCTGGTTGTCGCACCACTCCCAATCTCGCCCGCCTGCTCTCTTTTTTATACTTGGCGCCAAACACCTCGATGTATTTCGAATTTGCAAGAAAATCTAAACAAGGTCGTAAACAAGCTATTGAAAGTTCGGGAATGCTATTTCTTTTGTAATGTAAACTCTATGTTGTAAACATAAGGACCAATTTCTAATAAAACGAGAACTGGGTTATAAACGGATCTTCATAACTATTTAAGCTTTGAAATTGCTCCAAAACCATATTTTTCAGAAAATCCACAGTTAACGAGATACTGATTATACAATATTTAAATTTTAAACCAGTCAGAGAGAATTTATGCGAGCATTAAAATACATAAAATTAATTACACACCTGAAATACTACCTTGTTTTCGTCGGACATTAACGAGACACCACTTTGAATATGTGTATTTTCAACAAGTGTCATTCAATAAAGCTCAATTTTCACGGTGTGATCATTATAGAAAATTATTTGGTATAAATATTATTTAGACCAATTTATAGCATAATTTATACCTAAACGATATCTTAATTTCTGAAGACAGCAAACATTATATTTGTTTAAATGTACAAAGTTTATTTATTTTTATTATAGGACTACGTGTAGATTTATGGTCAACTTCTTGGTCGAATTCTTGGTAGTTTTGTTATAATGGTTTGTAGTTTCTTATAGTGATATTATTTAGCACAATTTATAGCATTATTTAGCACTGGCATACAGCATACCTACACGATGTCTTAATTTCTGAAAACAGCAAAGATTTTATTTGTTTAAATGTAGAGAATTCAATTCAATACAGTCAAAATTCAATATTCGAGATTTGGAGTTTAAAGATGTCAAGATTTGCACACCGAATATTTATCGGTTGGTCATGAATGAACAAGAAAACTAAATGTCCTCTCTGGTATCAGATACCCATGGTCATCGCAAATAATTTTTTATTTATTTATTTTTATTATAGGACTACGTGTAGATTTATGGTCTACTTCATGATGGTTGTATACCGTCAAATCCTTGATCGTTTTCTTATAATGGTTTGTAGTTTCTTATGGTGATTCATATTATGGTCACTAACAGTATTAAGGTCTAGTTGTGTTCTCTTTATTCTCTCCTTCCTTTGTTTGCTTTTCGTCGGAAAGCCAAAGACGGTCTCCGACTCACCGTATCCCAATACCCCCCTTAAATAACTCTTATTTAACTATTATTTAATTTTCGCTTAATATTCTTACTGATTTATTTTTCTTTTTGTTCGGCTCTAAAAGTCATACACATGATGTTACATAATCTATCCTTTCTTAAAAATAGGGCTATCAAAAAAAATGTTTCAAACCCAACTGACATATGAAGTGATTAGAGCAATATTGATATTGAACAAAAATGAACAAAAACAAAAAAGGAGTACAGATTGTCTGTACTAGTATAGATAAGTGCTTCTTCATTTATACGTTAAATGGTATGAGCTGTAAATGATTATACATATTTCACAAAACATTATTTATTTAGTAGTTTAGCTTTTGGTCCGGATTTCGTCCGCGTCCCTCGGGAATAGCACATTTTTTCTTCCATATGAAAGGTCTTTTCTGTACTCTGGACAACATGTATGCAAAATTTCATTATGATTGGTTAACTAGTTGCAGCATAAAAGCGTAATAAACAAACAAACTCACTTTCAAATTTATAATATTAGGATTACGTAAAACACCTAAGTAGTTAACGGTTACTGCTTTAGTTCTGGAACATACACAAACGATACGGGGGCTAGAATTATAAAGTTTCTAGAATTATTTTTAAAATTGGAATGAGATACCTCAAGGAAATTTCTTTTTGCGATTCATTTCAACGCCCCACTATACAGAAAGGATCATAAAACGAATTGCTGAAAGTGAGACATAGGACTACTCAACCAAGTTAAGGCGGCACCTGAGGTTAATGCGTTCCGTCGAGCGAACTCCAATCGCACAAACCCACAGGAAGAACGCGGAAAGGGGTTCACATTCGCGAGGATAATACTAATAGGGACTAATAGTAATTATATTCACAATATTTTAACAAGAGTAGCGGTTCGCTTTCGCTTGTGCCTTGACAGCTTCCTAACGGCGGCGTCTATTGATGTACTTTTATTACTGAATGATTTGCAGATGTTTGAGGCTTGCGTAAGATTACTCAGCGCAATCATTGATGTTGTACAGTGATTGTTTTCTGGTATATGCTCTAGGTGAGTAATGAATTGTTAGTATCGTATCCTGCTATTTTATTTCTGTGGTACCATTACCTCGGATTCAGATCGTTACATTATTTTAAAAGTTTTTGATTATACTTTCTAAAAGTGTAATAAAAATATTCTCTTTATTTGTTTTTTTGGTAGAAAATAAATAATGTATTCCAACATGACACAAGTACACAAACAGTCAACAATTAAGTACCAGGATTTTAACTGTCTTTTTAAATCTCTTCGCAAGAGTTGAAGGGGATTAGGCAATGAGATAACAGATGATTATTTGGTTAAATAATAAAATATAATATAAATATTATATTTTATTATTATTATTACTATAATAATTTATATTATATATAGATACTTTATGTATAGGCAAATAACAAGCGTTTTAAAATTAATTCAGAATTGAATTATTAAGTATCTTTTGACTCATGCTGCTGCAATAGTCACAGGCATTCAAATCAGAGACAGGAACACAGCGTTCTGCGCCCCTTACAGAAGACCACATGCAGAGTTCATCATCGTTCGCTTTTCTCATTCATTATAAACCTTTTTGTTTCCTGTTTATAATGTGACCTTTTTATTTACTTATATTACATATACACTGGCCGGCGGGATTTCAAATGAAAAAGAACTACAGAATCTTATTTATCGTGCCTTCCTCCATAAATTTGTGCGTTCAAACAAACAAACTCTTCAGCTTTATAATATTAGTATAGATTGTATTCGTGGATTACTATTCATTTATAGATGAGCCTTTAAAACTTCAATCTCAACCTATTTTAGTTGTGAACCGATTCCTGCTTTTATATGGCAATCTCGTACGATAGAGATTTATAGCTATTTTAAATGCACGCGCAGAAATGTAGAAGCGTAGCAGGTCGTAAACGTTGTTCCTTGTTAATGTGAAACGATAAATTGGAATCTTAGACAGTTAATATTTTTTAAAACATTTTGGATATTAGTATTAATTTTAATAAGTTTAAACTTATTTTTTTAAAGTGTATTTTATCATTTCAATTGTTATATTGTTATATATTTTATGATCGTGATAAAACAATAATACATTTTTAGGGTTCCGTATGTTCTAATAAAAAAACGAAACCCTTATAGGATCACTCTTGTGTCCACTGTAAAATTGTGCTTGTGTCCGTCTGTCCGGACCCCCCCCCCTTATCTCCGAAACTACTGAACCTAAAATTTTGAAAAAAAAAATACAGAAATTAGTTTTGTACTTATAGATTATAGGAAAACCTATAAGAAGTCCATGATATTAAAATAACATGGTAAATCACTCAATATTGTGCGGATAGGTAACATCGTACGGAACCCTTTTCACACGAATTCAACTCGCACTTGTCCCGTTTTTTTATAATATATATTTAGTCAGGTAGTCAGGTAGTAAATATGCACTTGAAGTTACATGCAACTGTCAATCATGTGCTTTGTAGGATAAATGATTAGGAAAGGATAGGGAAATGGCCTCTGGCATCCCTTAATCATTCACCGAAACACAGTAGCACACATGCTGTTATTTCGTGGTGATACTTAGTCGGACTTCATATGCTATCTAGGGCGCTAACGGGGCACTGCCGCCTCAATCGGCACCTTAAAGTAATGGGGCTCACTAGTACGGGAGAGTGTCGCTTCTGCCATGAGGCAGAAGAAACACCAATGCATATCCTGTCCGAGTGTGGCCCCCTGATGCACAAGCGCAGTCACATCCTAGGAAGCCACACAATGGCTTGTGAAGATGTGAAGAATGCCTCTGTCAAAAAAGTACTACAGTTCCTTAACGTGGTAGGTATAGGTAGAGAACTTTAGTTCACGTGGCGATCACAATATTTCAGCAATGGACGAAGTGATACTGGTACTCTAGCAGACAGAAATAGCCACTAAGATAAGATAAGATAGTCGGACTGCAGTTACTCGAACCGACTTGGTGGCTTTAATGTATAAACACTTTAACACTTCGATATACCGCTGGTCATTGCGACTTCGCTGCAGAGCCTCAAGTCCTGCCCAAATTTCGATCGAATCGAAGGCCTTCTCGTAGTCATATTATATCTTTAAGGGTGACATTTTATCATTCGTGGAAACCTGAAAATAACAACATAATTACAAATTGAAACGCTCTAAGAAATCCCAAGACCCATTTCATGTTGCAGTAAAACATCGGAGTAAAACAATAATGAAACCATATTACTCGCTGTCGTAAAATTGTTCACCCATTGACCCGCAGAATTTATACGAGTCGAAATTCTTATTTGGGCACTCTTATGAAAAGCCATTGATGCACAATTAAGTGTATATTTTTCTTTTAAAAAATATTTATACTTTCTGAGCATTTCAGTTATTCGATTAAATGAAGTAAAATATAGGTATGTATTTAATTTTTTAACTTTAGATTAGTTAGCAACTAATACTGCGTTTATCAAATATTGTAAATCTATAATAAAATATATAAACTTAGGTATTACATATTTTTTGATGTTACCTTTTAATCTTACGATTTGACTACATATCTTCTTCCTCACCCTGGCCGAATTACTCTTGGCAAAGAGTCGTGATCATCACATCTGAGTGTTACGTCGCACCACACCCCCCCACTCCTCCTTCACCTTCGCCTTCTTGTCACACTAGTGTACGCAAGAGGCCATGGCTGTGACCTCCACGCGATCTTGTGCCTTCAACTCTGCCCTCCTATTAGGCTTGCCAGATGAAAAGACTGAATAATCTCGGCAAAATTTCAAAAAGTCGGGACCATGGGATTATCTTCGGGACAAATAAATATTATATATCAAAATTATTAAATAACTTAATTTTTCGCCATATTAAGAGTAATTCAAACATGATATAAGTTACTTATAACTAATATACACTTATTTTTTAAGTGGTCACATGTACCTAATTGATATTAGACTTAATTGACTTAATTCACCAATTTTGACCTTTGAATTGTACTCTGATAAGTTTTAAAATAACAGTTTACATCAAAATTCAGTCTTTTTATTAACTCGGCTTTTATTTAATTAATGGCAATGTGATTTCTCTCTTTGGTGTACAAGTTATTTAACAGACACTAACAGGTCGAAGGAAGTGATTTAGACACCGCGCGGTCATTTTTAATTTATGTTTTGTTGAAATTTTTGAAGCTGTTTTGTCGGGACATTTTGTATTTTGTCGGGAGTCTGGACATCAAATATAATGTCGGGACAATCCAGACGAATCCCGACCATCTGGCAACCCTACCTCCTATACACCTCCTATATAACGGTTAACATATTTATAATACATATTAATATTGTTTATTGGGCTATGGGAAGCAATGAAAACTTAATTTGAAGTTAATGTTTAGGTTCCTTATCCTTAATCCTAATTCACAATCCCTTAATCCTACTGTAGTCGGCAGTGCCCGTTGAAAAAAAAAAACGCACTTGCAGCAGCTGTGGCGTTGCTTGTTTTATAGGCGACGGTAGCCACTTAAGATCAAGTGGACCGTCAGCCTGTCTGTGTATAAATTTAAATAAATTTTAATTTTAATAAAAACATATTGTAATAATTTCTAAGTCATATAAAATCCGATTAAACAGTAGGTAAACAGTAGACGATGAAAGCAACACTCTCGTTTGGTTCTATTTAGTTTACACAGTACCTTCTATGTTCTATACATACATACGTATATAAGCAGTTTGTTACCTGATAAGCCTATTAAGATACGGTGAAACTTAGAACACTCTCAGGATAACTTAAATTGTTATAGTTAGCCTACACACTATGTGTTAGTTATTCCAACACATACCTATTTGAATTACCAACTTTAGCAATTTATGCACCTGCACACTACGCATATACATTAGAAATTTAAAGTAAACAATGATTATGAATTTGTAATGGTTACTAATTGTCTCGGGACTTCCTTGCCTTTCAATTGAATTCAATTAATTGTATTTACCTTTTGTCTATATATATATATGAATTCAAAGAGCTTTTTTATATTTCCCGAATGGTATTATAGTTATATGGTTCTAATGATGAATTATATTTTTAACTGTACACATTTAGCAAATTGAAATTATTTTTATTATTGTTAATTATTCACAATGTAAAGTACCTTAATTTTATTTAACCTAATTAAATAATAATAATGTGAATATAGTATTAAGTGCGCGCTGAATTTATATTTGCATGCCGAATGCTTTTGGTTGATCATATTGGAACTATATATAAAAAAAATGTCACCTCGTAATTACCATACCCATGATCAAAGCAAATAAAGATTATTATTATTATTATTATTCACATATTTATTTATTTTCTTAAATTAAAAATTTTTTGCAATATTTAAAGACAAACAAACAATATATATCATAAAAAACTTAAAACTAGGCAAGGCCAAGCTACCCGATGGTTAGGGCTACAGATGCAGAGTGAGGAACCTCCTGACAACTCGTGCCGTGTCAAGAAGTACCGCCTTCTGTATCTGTCCCTTGATCCAGCCTTCTAGCGAGAGACTCTTGAGATGTTGGTCGAGGCTCTTCGCTATAAGACCGTTCGCCGAGACGACTATGGGGACGATAAATGTCGAATTATTATTATTATTATTCGGAATCGTAATTGTTTTTTAAAAAAAATACAGCCCATGTTACTCGCTGATATTAATGTAGCTTTCTACATGTAACATACAAAAAATGAAATATTTCTTCAAGAAGAGTCCCTTGCAGCCAGTCATTTCTAACTGTTAAGGAGATAATTGAACGCGACCTATTTAAATGGAGATTGTGTTAGTGTTTTCAATGAGCGAACAATTACCACAACAAATCGTACAATAGGTACATTCAGTATAATTATCCGTTCGTTATCATCTTCGGGCCGGTGAACTGCGGGTCAAGTAATTCGAGCCAGACGGATGGGCGTAATGTAACCCCTTCATTTTGACAGCTTTGAAGTTAGCCGGGGACTTGCTTCATTTCTGCTTTTATAAATAAGTACAAAACGTTCGTTGCTTTATCGTAATGTATTACAGTTGCATATCATACTCGCTGTCGTTTTAAAATTTATTTGCAACTAGCTGAATTTCATCTTAAGATGTTTGAATGGAAATACAAACAGCTTCCTACATTATTTAGTTTTTGAGTTTTTAAAAACTTTCAGTGTTATCCTCGTATATATTTCTGGAAACCTGTTTTTTGTTCGGGCTCATTAAAGACAGAAAAGGTCAGACTTTTTTTTAATGTTTAGATCGGCAGACAGGTTGACGGTCCACTTGATGGTAGGTGGCTACCGTCGCCTATAACACAAACAACGCTAAAGCTACTGCAATTGCGCTGCCGATTACAATAGGATTAAGGATAAGGGATTAGGAGGGGATATAGGAAAATGGGCTTTGGCATCCTTTACTCACTCACCGAAACACAACAGCACATGTGCTGTTATTTCACCGTGGTCCTCTGCGAAACGCTACTTTCCAGATCCGGACCACAGCCAAATTTGAAAAGTTTATTTTTCAAAGTGACCCAGCCGGGAATCGAACCCGGGAACCCTAGAACAGAGCGTTAAGGCAAGCACCCTAACCACTCATCCAACGGGCTCGTCAAATCGTTATTACATAATATAAAAACGATCCGCTGCCGGCTTCGCACGGATACATTTTTTCTGCAATTTATATACACAAATCTTTTTACATTAGTGGAAACCGCATCAAAATGCTGCTGGTGGCTTAGAAAAAGTTAGCGGAGAAACAGACAGAGGCGGACAGAGACTTTATTTTATGATTTACTATAGTTCATGGAATATAGATTTTGGACCCGTTTCTAGTTGTTAAAAAGGCAAATAATTCCATATAAGTTTTTAATAAACAAATTGGAGACCATTTACCAGCATTCGCAATTCAATAAAATAATGTCAAAGGCTTTTCAATAAGTTTATCCAAACGTTGTAATATGTCAACTTTTACTTATAGTTGTGTGGAAAAATATTGTTAGCTTAGTGAGCCTTATTTATGGCACTATGCCAGAGACTACATTCTGTGTTCCTCATAGCAAGTCTGATATTAGGTATTGGATTTTTTTTACTGCGGGGTTAGTCTTGTTTACTCACATTATCAATTAGACTAATCAATCATCCTTTATCGAGACGAGTTTAAAGACACCTCAAGGCAGACTCTTCAAACTAAAAATCGATTACTTGATGTCTTGATTCATTATGGCAGCCCATGTCTTTGTCATTGAACTTTTATATTTTTGGTATCTTTCCAAGCTTAATTCTTCTATTTTTAGTTGTATTTACTTATCAAATACACATTTTCAACCAAATTAAGTAAGGATCCAGTAGCATTTGTCCCCGAATTTGTCCAGAATATTTGTTGTTCTGATGTATAAGTCATTACTGTAAAATCTGTTCAGTAGTTTTTGTGTGAAAGAGCAACACATATCTTTATAAATTTTCGTATTGCTAAATGTTATGATGGAGCCAAACTTGAGAACGCCACCATCGATTTTACTGATTTTTTTTGTTGTGTTCTTAATTGCCACGACTAGTTTTGTATGAAAGAAAATTTCTGGCAAATCCACAGAAAAGTTGGAAAATTTGATGTAACTTTTATATGAAATTGACGGGTCAGCTAGTCTATATCTATACCTAAAATAAAATCGTAATCGAGCCGTGTCTGAACGTTAATTAATTAAAAAAAAAAAAAAATTGCACGTTGTACCGAGGACAATTGTTTTTTGAATTTTTGTCTGTTTGTGCGTTTGTGCACGCCAGTCTCGCAAACAGCTTAACCGATTGCACGCCGGGCGAAGCCGGGGGCGGGTCGCTAGTTAATTATAATATTGTAAATTTTTGTATGGAATAATAAATCTTTATTATAGCTGACTGAAATAAATTAAATTCGACCATGTGTGTTCTAGAATTTTGGAAGATACGTTGTTAGATTCATAAAGATTTAGATTCAGAAGTTATCCAGCGAATGGACCTATTTTTATGTGAACATAACAGTTTAGCAACATTCAGCGCTTTACTTTGAGCCGTCAGATTTACTTGTATCAAATAAAATTCCGTATTTATGGGTCCCTCAGCGACTTTTCTTATTTTCTTGCTAATTTTCTTCTTACCCAACGGATTGTGTTGGGTCCAGACGTTCAAGGAAATGTCAACAACCCTAGACTTGTCTGGCGCCTTAAACTTATCGTTGCTGTCGAATCATTCTAAGAATTTGTTTACACAAAGTTACGAAGCTGTTTTGATTACATTAACAGATCTTCCGTTTTACACACTTTATATTTTAGGGTATTAAGGTTCAGAATGCAGCTTATTAATTCGGGGTTAAATTATTGTCTTGTATAATTTTGCTATTCCAAAATGAACATGAATATACCTATGTTTTTTATTCTCTCTCTCTGCGAGTGTGTCTCTCTCTGCGAAGTTTGTGTGGGGGGGGGGACGTTTGCCACATTCCATGACATATTCATTCTTTCACTTTGTAATAAACTTGTAAAATCATTAAATTTATCTCACAGGAAACCACTGCCGGAGTATTAAAATCGATTCAACGAATGTAAATTCAGGAAATAGTCACTAAACGATGAGAACTCTATGCTTGGTTTTTATATAACACTAGCGACCCGCCCCCGGCTTCGTCCGGCGTGCAATTTTTATATAATTGAACATTCCCCGTTTATCCCTCTTTCTATTAGTGAAAACCGAATTAAAATCGGTCTACCCGTTCACGCGTGATACCGTGACCAAGGGAAATAGGTATTGATTTTTATATATAGAGTTTTTTCTACGGTTTATGCGGTGATTGCGTAACAAATATCTTTGCAAAGTTTTATAATTAAAGAAAGATTTCGCTAATATGGAAGCTGACATAATGAATATCCAGTGTTTTGCCTACCTACACTTACTCGCCATAAGTAGAAGTTGTTAAGTACTTTTGTATTGAAAGCTACATATACTGTGAAGGAAAAAATAAGTTATATGCGTTCTTTAGTAAAAACCAAGTCATAATTTCACTATGATTAATATTTTATTTTTGAGATATTTGACTGACCACTAATAGATAATTATGTGTTGTTTCAAGTTTTAATTATTGCTTCTTACAGGATCTTATGAAACGTTAATTTATCAGACTTAAAGATCAATGATTTGACATTAAAAAAATTTTTTTTTTTTAATTTTTAATCAGCCTTTTACCACATAATAAATAATAGTTGCTGTTAATTAATTATCGTAATTTCTCCATTTCAACAATTCCCTACCAAAGAGGAGACACGAAAACGGTAAATTATACATCGCTTCCTTATCTTACGTGAAAAATTAAAATGAAAAAGAATACAACTCTTGAGATTTGTTTGCTTATATTTCATCCTTTATCTGACTTTATCCTCGTCTGGATTAATTGAAACCACTATATCATTGTCCAGTTGAATATTTCGGGGAGACAGTATTAGCTTCAACAAGACGTCTTATTGTTTTATTTTGGCATTCTACCAATTTTGAACAAATTCAGCAAATTCGCAACTCGGACTATTTATTTGCACATACAAGTGCTATTAGAAGCACATTTAGTTCTTGTTCAGATATAAAATATATATTAATTTTTGTGTAATAATGGGCGTAATCCACTTGTTTAAGTGGACATGCAAGCTGACAGTGCACTTATATGCCCGCCATGTTCGCACGCAAGGCTTTGATGTCTTAAGGGAAGCCTGCACGTATCTGGAAATCGGGTATCATCTGTCATCAATAACTCTGGTTGTAATTTACATTGATAATGACATCATGGGTCAGTCATGACACTTGAATTATTCAATTCATATTTATTTCATTACTTATTTTGATTTTGTATAGATTTTCGAAATGTTTAACATTAGTTTCTCAGCGATTTTATGTTAGATTTAATACACTGTGAATTTAATCCCTTAAACATTAACTAAGGCCAGCTATACATTTTTCTGTATAGCTGCAACTAATGTCAGTTTATTATAAAAATTTATGAGCACATGGACCGAAGAATTCTTTTTGTTCCATGCACAAAATTTAAATTGACTTAATTGAATTTTCAGTGATTTTTTTATTGATACATAAATAAACTTTTAGTACCAATCAATAGACTACATCTTGGGTGAACCATGGATAATAAGAGAATGTATTAGATTGAATTTTTTAAAATTTTAAGATCGGCAGACAGGCTGACGGTCCACTTACCGCACCGTCTCCTCAGGCGGTGTGTGTATGCGTAACGACATTTCCCCGCGTCAAAAAAAATAAAAAAAAAATAAAAGAGAAAAGGCTGACGGTCCACTTGACGGTAGGTGGCCGTCGCTTATAACATAAGCAATGCCACAGCTTCTACGAGTGCTGCTGACTACAGTAGAATTAAGGATAAGGGATTGGATAGGAAAATGGGCTCTGACATCCCTTACTCACTCACCGAAGCACGACAGCACGCGTGTTATTTCACGGAGGTTGTCTGCAAAGGGGGTGGTTACTGCCGCCAGACGGGCTGCCCAAATGACTGCGAATTGCAGTATGCCCTGCTTACGACTTACTTTTAAAAACGTTTTCAGCAGCATTGTATTGCAGAAAAAGGTTCTTATCTATATCAATTCAACGCTGGATACAGGATGCTGGGCTAGATTTATATGCCTTTATAATGAACCAAGCACTGAACCAAGTACTTAGTTGAGATACTGAATTCAAAAAAGCACTCAAGACACATTTTCTGTCAAACTTGAAGACGACTTTATTTGTTTAATTTTTATATCTAGGTTTATCTTCTAATATATTTATTAATCCATCTTATTAATTTTTGTTATTATATTAATATTTGTTTATATTCAATTCATGTTTATTATTTAGTTATTAGTTATTTAGTTATTATTTAGTTATTAGAATGTAAGTTTATGATGACTTATCATGACTTTTACCACCCACATTGTTTTATTTTTCATATAATTTTCCTTACCCCAAGGTTGTCTGGAAGAAATCGCTGTAAAGCGATAAAGCCGCCTTTTGTACAATTGTTTGTTGTTTCTTTCTTTTTTTTATATACTTTTTTATGTTTATAGTACAAATAAAGAGTTTTAATAATAATAATTTTAATTATTATTATTGTAAATCAGCCTTTAATAGTATAAATTCATTAACTGGCACATTAAGATCAATGTTATTTATACTATTGGGTATGTATATCACTATTATACAATACCGAGCCTAGACTGCACAATATATGTCAAAAGGTGAGCCATCCTCCTAGTCTGTAGAAGTTGTCGTACTGAGGGACTTATAATACCTAGTCTACTTCGTTAAAGAAGCGTTCCTCATCGACCTGCGTTTCACATCAGGCATCGTATCGACGTTGTTAGCACTTTGAGTTCAATGTTTCACCAAAAGTGAAATTTAATATACTTACGCAGCTCTTAGTGCTTAAAGAGTAATTTTGCCTACCTCACCACATAAAATGGCGTATGTTTGCCATTACACGAGCAATTTCATGCGGTTAATCTTTCTCTCTCCTCACTAAATGTGTCTCCAAGTGATGTGCCTCCTACGATAATAAATCTAATTACAAGATAACCTACGAAAGATCAAGCATCAAATTGCTGGTACAAAGTGAAGTCGTCTTGAAGTTAAATGGAAATTCATTATATAAATTACACATAATCTACTACAAGACTTGGCTATTGTATATTACTTTACTTGTAGTTATAAATTAACTAGTGTTTGCAGCATTGGTCGTAATTCAACACAGTAGAAAAAAAAAATAGGATTGGTAGCTCGTCAAAGGATATTAAATAAAAAAAAAAATACATTCACAAATAAATTGGAAAGAAAGATCCGAAGTTTTTGCTTCAAGTAATAATATATTACATGTTACACTCGTAAGTCCAAATCATGTAATTATTGTCCTACGTGTACCCTTAATTACATTTGCTGCGAACGACACGTCTTGTCTTAGCAATTTATCTTTATCTTTTTCTAAGAAAAGACACGCTTCATAAATTGGTCTCGATAATTGCTGCGTCGTTATTTTGTAGATAAACGAGAAAAAAATATGTCATAAGAATATATAATAATTTTACTGTAATTCAACTGTTGTTTTACAAAAATTAATGACCCTAAGGTTTAAATATGTCAAGGTTTAGAATTTATCTCTGCCCAAAATATGTACAATATTGTGGACAATTATCCTACTTTTTATTAGCAAAATGAAAGAGTGAACTAAAGGGTTTAGTCTTTAGTTAATTTTTTTAATACCAAAAAGTTTAATGCAAGGCAAACCATCACCAGAGTTGAAATTGCTTTGAATTTTGTTTAAGTATTAATCTTAAACAAAATTCGTTTTGTTTAAATATTTAAGTCTAGATAAGGTGAATAAACGACAATATCCTTACAAATATATATATCTACACTTCTTGTAGTGTAAACTACAAACTACTTCCTGTTGTTCTTGTAAACTATATACCACAAAGTGGTGATAAGCCGAATGGACGATGGAGAAATGTACGATTCTCCATCGTCATTTCTCGTACGTACGTACTGATGTCGCTTAGCGATAAATTTATCTTAAGAGCTTATATACAAATACATACATATATATTACTGCTGTGCTGTGATTATACTTCCTAATTAATTATACATATAATAAAATCGTAAACGTGCCGTGTTTGTACCTTAAGGGGGAGACAAACGCTAAATACTAAAAATATCCATTGTTTAATGAAAATGTTACAAGAAGTAGACAAGACAATTGCTTTGAAAAAAATATATATTATACTTAAACATGTGAAGAACCAATTATATTAATTAGAATTTTCGTTAAAGTAATAGAAACTCCACAAAAAAAGTTAGAACACAAGATTAATTTGACCTTTATTGAAAATTCTCTCGAAAACGGCTTATTGCACGTATATGAATCCTGTACCTATTAATAAGTTGATATCAGATTAAAAAATTGTATTGATAAAAAAAAATTTTTTTGTGTAACGTTCTAATGGTAAAAACAAAAAAACACCATTTCTAGGCCTGTTGAATTGTCTCCGCCGCCAGCGAGTTCTATAGTAAATGTCATTTGCCTCAGTGAATCCCTTAAAGATTTGTACACGTTGTACTATATGTTACCGACAAGAAAATTGTTTTTAGAATTTTTTCTGTTTGTCGGTTTGTCTACGCGTTTGTGCACGCTAATCTCTAAGACCCATTGGAAGCTTAACCGATTGGAATGCGGTTTTCATTGATGTATTTTTGCAAGCTTCCTTAACATTTAGTGTTTGTTTAATTCTAATCGGTTTACGAACAAAAAAGTTACGCACTATAACCGAATACCACGCGTACGAAGTTGATAAAACTAGTGAGCTAACATCTCAAAAACGCGATACTTTCTAATTTTACGATAGAAAAACAATTCAAAGTTAAATCTAAAATTCCATAAGAAACGTTCTAGTATTAGGTTAAAAATGCTGTAAGTAATTGATTTTATGGATATTTTTATATAAATGTAACTACAGATAATCTAGTTCTAGTTAAATAACTAAAATGCATAATTGTATTTTGTATTGACTTACCTACAATTATGTCTCACCCTGTCTCGCTCGGTCTCGTTTACTCTTTTGACAACGCGCCGTGCAAAATCAACGACCGGTCTTAATTTATTGTAACTTTCTGATTACTAAATATGTTTCAATGTAATAAATTGTGTTTTATTATAAAATTCTTTAAATTCATAATAACCGTTCTATCAAAGTTCTTGTAAATTTAGGATCCAAAGATTTCTTTAAATTATTAGGTACCTATGTAACTGCCTTTTACATAAACATTTGCTATTATAATAGTTCTTGTCGTTGTTGGTCTTTTCTACACGTTGGTCTTTGCAACAAATTACTTTGCCTACTCAATAAAATGGAATAAGTAATAAGAGTGTAATATCATATCGTAAAAATGTTCAAACTTTATGCCGAGTTTTCATTTAAAATCCTTGTATATCACAATTGTGTTTTGACAGCTTTTGCGTATATGTATTAATTACTGTACGTTGCATTGTTTGTTTGTTTACGCCGTTAATAAAAATAAAAATGGGGAAAATCTCCATGTGTAATACCATATTTCATCCTCACAAACTTTCGCATTTATAAGTAGGATATCTATTAAGGTTTAAAATTTTACAATTTAAAATTAATTGTTAATTGGTCAAAAAAATTACAATTGCTGCTACTACCAACAATAAGAATTTGATACTTAGATTATTTTTCGTAAATGACACTATTTTCGCTAGTGATCAACAGTCACTTTATATTAACCCACAGAAGATTCGACCCACATTATGTATTAAAATTCTCAAGTTATACTGTTCCCAAATCAATAGGCGGTTGGAGAACTTTGAACGATAATCCGCTTAGGCGTGTTTTACATGAACGGTTGAAATTTTAACCATTCATTACCATTACCAGCGACCATTGTGACTGTTGTGACCTTAAACGAAAGATGCGTGGACTACCTACCTATGTTATGTGGAAATTAAATTTTGATAGCGATTTTGGTAGCACCAACTTGATATAAAATATAATAAATACCATGTTAATAGGAACATAATGTAATAAATAAGCTCTTGATATATGAAAGGTTTTTACATAATAAACTAGCGACTAGCCCCAGGCTTCGCATGGATACATTTTCTGGAAATTATATACTCAGACATTCCTCGTTAATTGCTCTATTCATTAGTGAAAACCATATCAAAATTTTTCTGTGGTTAAGAAGGACTAAGCGGAAAAACAGACAGAGGGGAATATTTTATAATATGTATAGAGACATGTGATTAAATTCTGTCAAAAAAAGTTATATCAAGCCGTGAGTGCGAATTTTTTATCATAAATTATGTTTTAAATATAAATTCTATTTAAATTACATACCTATTTTAAAAAAATCTTCTGTATATAAAAATGAATCCCCATTTCCCTTGGTCACGGCATCACGCGGGAACGGGTAGACCGATTTTAATTCGGTTTCACTAATGGAAAGAGGGATAAACGGGGAATGTTCTTATATATAAAAATTTCACCACATGCGAAGCCGGGGGCGGGTCGCTAGTTTAATATAAAAATACTCTCAAGTAGTCTTCACATTGGCAACCGTAACGAATTAGAATAGATAAATATAAGTATTTGTTTTGTTAAATTCTAGAATATTTTAGGGAAAATATCAAAGTAACTGTTTGTTCTATGTAATATGTATGACAGAACAGAGATTCTGCAAATATGTAGTTCCAATACAGTGATACAATATTTTTGTAAATTCCCTTTTTTTTAAGATGACAATGTTTTGTGAGTTAGATTTTTTTTCATTATTTCTCAAATATGACATTGAGAAGGTTTTATAATAGCAACTTATTTATTCGTAGAAAATATTTTTTTAGCAAATAAATTACATTACGTACCTACTTGTTTCAAAAAATCCATGTGACATCTAAGTCTACATATACACTTACCAAGTATCTTAGAAAAACAAGTTTGTTATGAGTATCCTCATAGGTTTGTTTTATTAGAGCTTTTAGCATCATTCGTGCAATCTTCCTTACTAAAGTTGTTCTAACAGTCTGTCATAAACAGTTTGGGAAAGTGTATGATAAGCACCGCCCTGCGATAAAACTTTGTTGGGGGTCACTTTTATGATATTTTAATGAATTAAAGGCAATGCACGATTTTAATATATTTAATATAGTATCACGAAACGAGTCCGTTAAACGACATTTGTTAAGTCACTATCAGAGTGAAACGCGGCTTCGCCCCCATTGAAAAAAAAAAAAAAAAAAAAACACCTGGCTTAATATATGAGCTATGTAAGGCCTAACTTCTTTATTGCAGTTATATCTTTGCACGGCTTTAGAAGATCCCTCGGGAACAGTACTTTTTTCTGGATGAAAGGTAACTATGTCTTTTTCTGCATCCCTGAGAACGTATTACATGCAAAATTTCATGATGATCAGTAAAGAGGTTTAGGCGTGAAAAGGTAATAGACAAACAGACAGGGTTACTTTCAAATTTAAAATATTAGTATGGATTAGTGTAGAGTTTACACGATCTCGTAATAGAAAATTATTCTGAAACAATAGCAGCAAAATATAGAAATTCTCTTACCAAACAGCGCAGTCTTTTCAAAGAAACCCCTGTTGTTATATCGAGGGCAAACTGAATTCCGCATTTTTAAACTAAGCAGCCACAGTCCATCTGGCGGCAGTGGACTGCCATATTATTTTAAAGTATAAAATTATTTCCAAATATAAAATTGTCCTCTTACGCTTTAAGGATTTTTATATGAAACAACACACTCAAATCAAAACTGTTATAGTTAGCAGAATTAAAACGATCAAAGGATATTTACATTTTGTGTTTGATGTACTAACTTAGAAGGTGGAATTCCAGAGACCATATCTCTTACTAGCCGAACTCGGCCACGCTTCGTTGCGGCCCATACGGCGGTGGAGTGCGCGTGGGGCGCGCGGTACTGGACACTGCTTATATATAATACTATTGATCGTAGTGTAATGTTATATAGCCTTCCTCAATAAATGGACTACCTCAATAAATGGACTATTCAATACAAAAATAATTTTTCGATTCGAGCCCGTAGTTCCTGAGATTAGCGCGTTGAAACAAACAATAGTACTATTGTTTGTTTTACGATAAATTAACTGCAAATACCAAAATGTTGAAAAAAATAAAAATTTACATAGTTTGGACACACATTATTTCTTAAGTTATTATGTCTATCAAATCATTTATACACGAGTTTTGTAGAGAATTTAATGCAGATTAATTTTGTCATAGACAGTTTTCTTTTATCTCTAATAGATTCCGAAAAAAATTGAAAAAACCGCAGATTGGGACACATTTGGGGCGGAAAGGGGGGGAGGGGAGGGAGCGGGGGAGGGGGTGACACCGGGCAGAATCGTGTTCAGCAGGGTCGAATTAGTCTAAAAAGACCCGGTGGCAAAAAGTTTCACTGTTTGCCGTTAACTGTTGAAAGCAGGCCCTTTTTGAGATTTTTCCGCCAGACTACTAGGGCCCCGTATCTGCAGGAGATACGGTGTTTACATGAATGTACAGCTAAATGTATGTAGCTCTGAACTAGAAAAATCATATTTTTATGCATATGCTTCTTTATATTCAAATTTTATAGCTTAGCCATCAGTGAAATGTTTAATAAGATCACGATTTTGTAAAGAGTACTGCATACGGCAGTACACTCATTTTGTATTATTAATTGTGAAAAATTATCTTATAGCGTTGCTAAGTGTAATTACAAAGCGTACTTACTGTAGTTACTTATAATCCGTGTACCTATGGTTCTTTGGGATGGACTCTCTTGCTTCTATGTATAATGTATTACTATCTTACCTTGGTTCGTATCATGAGTCATTGACGAAGGCACAACTGAGTTGTGTCCTTTTGGTGTTTATTTATAGTGTATTACTTCTTTTAAATGCCAATAAATGTTTCTTTCTTTCTTCTTTCTAGCATTTTCTGTTTTCTAAAATGGCACTATTAGCTTTGTAAATGGTTTAAAGATTTTTTAAGAACATAGAAAAAATAACTTCTTTTCGATTCTAAACATTTTGTAATACATGAAACAATTAAGTCAAATATTAACTAAGACAGACGGCAACAGGCAGCCCGCATACTCAGTTAGAATAAATCTTTGGGAATTTTGTTGTTGTTGAAAGTTTTTTTTTATAAACTAACACAATACAGAACTGATAGAAATGAAAGTACTCGTAGAAACTCAATTTTGTTCGTCACTAATATAATTACGATTTCTTTTGCGGGAACAAGAACTTTGTCCCCTATTCTGTAACTTCTTTGTAACAAGCAATGACAACGGACGTCGCTAATTAGTCCAAGAGTTGAAGTTGTCAAAACTGAGTTCGAAAACAGGAGGAATATTCGCAACCTTCGAAAACAGATAACAGAGTATCGTCGAAGTAATTTGTTACTATTAAAATCAAGGTCGAAGTTATAAATTAACGATAAATTTTGAAATGAAGATAAAAGTGAAATTAAGTTTTTATTACAGAGAAATTAATTTTCTACTATAGGTATTATGATTTATTATTGCAACCTGTGTCATTTATCATTTTGATCCATTTTTTATTCGTGTAAGTTTTAAATATTACAATCCAGATTCAATACGTCATGAATTTCGCCAAATGTTACAATTTCTTCAATATCGTTGATTTTAATTAATTATTCCTTGGAAAGGTTTAAAACCCCCAGTGTATTCGGAAGATGGATGAGAAGTTTTAAGGCGGTAAGAGCTGAGACCGTATATCTGGTTATTTCTTTTTTAAATATTATTTTAAGAATCTCTATATATAAAAATGAATCCCTATTTCCCTTGGTAACGGCATCACGCGTGAACGGGTAGACCGATTTTAATTCGGTTTTCACTAATAGAAAGTAGGATAAACGGGGAATGTTCACACACACACACACATAAATTGCACCGCGGGCAAACTGTTAAAGTTGTTATTTCGAAGTTTTTAATTTTATTTTCATCAATCAAAATATTTTGTGACATTTTAACTGATGATGATTTTTGAACTTATGATTCTTATTATCCAATAAAATATGATATCTATGTATGTAACAGAGAAAATCATAGGAAATCTTGGACAGTTAACAATTAGAATTTTAACGGTTTTGTTTTAGTTAAAGTCTTTTTAAAACATGCTGCACCAGGGATCTTCAGCCTTTTTAGTGCAAGGGCCAAAAATCGATTTCACATCATCCGAAGGGCCACAATGCTCCACTTCACTTTACCATCATATCAATAAAATAAAAAGCATATAATTTCAAAGTGCAATAATCTTTATTGGTTAAAAATTTCAATCAATCAATGCGATTTTTGACAAGTGTGTCGATATTTGGTTTTATAAGAGAAAACAGCTGCTCGCACACATATGTGCTCCCAAACAGAGACATCATTTTCTGGGGATGTTCTGGCATGTCTGGCGGCCTCTGGAGGCCGCAAGAAATTAGCCGGCGGGCCGCGGGTTGAAGACCCTCGTGCTTACACTATGACCTTTCGATCGATGAGATCTTTTGATCGATCGATACTATTTTTGGGATTAGGTATTAATCAAATTGAGATAAACTTTTTAAAAAAAATTTTAAAAGACATAATTTTTTTTTTCGTGTTTTGATTTTTGAAATACAGCGTTGAGTAATAGTATTTGTACGTGCAGAATTGTATAGATAATTTAAATATATTCGGCAATGGATGTTTGAGGCTTTTTAAATGAATCTTAAAATTGTTTTCAAAAATATAACCAGATTTAGTCCAAGACTTAACGAGGCTTAGAATGTTCTAAGATTAAAACTTTACATACATCTTGCAAACATCCTATATAATAGAAAAGGCATTCTCAAGACTATTGATGAGCCAAATTGCTAAGTAATCTCAGGAGTACTTATTAGATACTCGTAGATAGCTATTCCAATATTTCCTTGAAAACGCAATGTTCCTAACGACCTCCAAAACTGATTGAAGGTGATTCACGAATATCGTAAGAATCAAAGAACCCTTTAGCTCCTAATGAACTCTGTAAGGTAGACATTACTTTGATTAATTTTAACCTTACAATTACTTGGGGATAATATTTTGAATACTTACATTAATTTCGGCCTCAAACCCTTAGGGGCTACGCTTAAATGGCTTTTAACTTTATAATCTCGTATTTTCCGTGACACCTTGGGCTATAATGCTTTAATATTCTACATTTAGGAGGTCACCATCGTCCTTGTAGCTTATTAAAATTTTGTACCTTTGAAAAATGTTTATTTTTCATAAAATAACATTAACACGACAGAGAATGTAATATTATAATGAAGTCCATATATTTTCGGCTTTCAAATTAAATTCCAGTTCTGGGCCCGTCTGTGTTTTGTTAAAACTTTCTCCAATATTAATTTTCGGTGTGAGTGCCTACTGTAATTTTTTAGGCGATTAAAAAAATATATTTTTGTCGCCAGGGAAAAATTAAAACATTTTTCCGCTCCGAATTCAGGTTAATTGCAAAGAACAAACCGTTACCCCTCGTTAAAATAATCTTAACATCGAATAGTTCTTTCGAAGTATTCCGTTGTCATCGGTTAATAGTCTTACAAGGCAATATTTACAATCCACAAAGATTTAATTACTGAGTGAATAATGTTCCTGCTTTGAAGTATGCGGACGATTGGGCAATGCGTCACCTTGAACTAGGGCCTTGTAAACGTACTCGGGTTCTTTGTTTTTGTTAGTTTTTTTCTACTCGACAACGTACAAAGCGTTTTATTGTTCGCCTTTATGAATAATATCATTGTAATCTCTCTGTTTTGTATTTGGTATCAATTCATTAAATATTAGCTAGTAAGGAAATAAATTATAACCATTCCGAATTTAAGCTTACGAGATTTGTAGAAGCACCTCATAAATATTTCATACAGCTTTCCCTTAATGAATTGAATCAATCTTGAAAGAGCAGAGTGAATTTGGTTTTCAGACAATGTGCTCGGAAATGATTACGCTATTTTTCTACGACATCATTGATATAAAATTTGGTGCTATTAAAGGCGCAGTCGGACGTGCGATAAATTGTTATTGAATATATTTAATTTTTTTAAAATATTACTACAATTATAATAATAGTATTTAAAATTTAATTAATGTAATCAACAAATTTCTAAAATACATCTTTTGTCACGGTGTATAATGCTAATCTATCCAACAGATTTCGTTATGGTTTTCACTAATAGGAAAAACGATATACGTCGGCGGCCGATCGTATAAACCGGCAGTTGGTGATGTGCCTAGGAAGATCGTTACATATGGCGCCGTTTCATGAAGTTTCTAAATAATACCCAGCCAATTCATGAAATGGCTAATTAAAATTCAGGCAGATTGATCAACGAATAACGTTTGACGATTTAGTCGAAAGATCTGACTGATAGATATTAAGCAGAAACTTCATGAAACGGCACCATATTATGTAACGATCTGCCTTGGCACATCACGAACTGCCGGATTATACTATCGGCTGCCGACATATATAATTTGCATAAGTATATCCAAAGCCAACAACGCGTCGCTACTATTCTTGTAGCCAGTATAAATACATATTTATTTCAATAACCATAGTACATTTTACTTACAGGAACATCCGAGTGACCATCACGTAGACCGAGCTGATTGTTTACGTAAGTATTCAAATAGCTACTGTTAAACTAATAAAGAGACCAATTGTTTGCCTTCCGTGCTCTGATTACATGTTTCCTGATTTCGATACAATTCTATTTTTTTACCTCATAGCCGAAACCTTTTACATTATTGCTCATGTTACATCGTATCTTAATGAGATCAATTTTCCCATTGGGGAGGATTGACCTAAAATCGTTATGGTTTCACCGTAATAAGCATGAGCTTTCAGACGATTTTGGAATCGGCTGCTATGTCTGATATTCGACAAACACGGCTTGTCCTTTTACATGTAAAGGTTGGTAGTCAGGCTGACAGTCCACTTGATGGTAGATGAGGAGATTAGATGAAGATAGGCAAATGGGCTCTGGCATCCCGTACACTCATCGAAACGCAAAAGGCGGTCTTCTGTAAGAGCGTTGTTACTGTTTCTAAGCGGGCAGACCAATATATTACGGTCTGTCTTACATGTCATTTTTGATCGAAAACTGTTCGCGAGCCGGTTGGATGAGTGGTTAGGGTGCTTGCCTTAACGCTCTGTTCTAGGGTTCCCGGGTTCGATTCCCGGCAGGGTCAACTTTGAAAAATGAACTTTCCAAATTTGGCTCTGGTCTGGAGCTGGAAAGTAGTGGCAGGGCACACTGCGTTTTCGCAGTCATTTGGGCAGCCCGTCTGACGGCAGTAACCACCCCCTTACAGAAGACCACCGTGAAATAACAGCACGTGTGCTGTTGTGTTTCGGTGAGTGAGTAAGGGATGCCAGAGCCCATTTCCCTATCTCGCCTAATCCTATTAGTCCTATTGTAGTCGGCAGCGCACTTGCAACAGCTTTGGTGTTGCTTGTGTTATAGGCGACAGTCGCCACCTACCATCAAGTGGACCGTCAGCCTGTTTGCCGATCTAACATAATTTATTATCTACCAGAGTGCTGCGTAAAGAGAGATTGTCCGAAATCCGGCCTCTGTTCGTGAACTCAGTGGCCCGTTTAATAGAAATAAACATTCTGTTGCAGAGAAGACACAATTGTAATATTCCAGACACATCTGTTTTGATACAATGAGTAAAATGAGTTATCCTTTAGTAACCTTTCCTCCACAACCTCAATTCTCTCAACATTCCCCTTGTGATACTGGTGTCACTGGGCGTAGGTAGAAATTTATCATCAAGTAGTCCCTAAGACTTCTTTGGTGCTCTCCACGTTAACAAATCTTTTATCAAATTTATTGTATTTTTATACATTTGACCGATTCGACTCTTTATCAAGGTTAGTAACATTTTGAAATAAATTACGATAACATTTAATTTAACATTTATTATTATTATTTATTTATTTATTTTTGGGCATTTTAAATATCTTCTAATAATAATTAATATTTTCTTATGCAGGGAAACTGGTTTTAAAGTAATGTTTTCAATATTCGTGCAAGCAGTTGTGTTTCTTGACAACAAATAAATTTAAATAAATATTTTTTATTTCATTTGTTAGCGGGTACATGCATGGTGTGTGATCGTGTTTGTGTATTAACTAAGGGTTCCTACGGAAGATCAGTGCTGGCCTACGCCAGCAAAATGCTGAGTGGGGACCTTTTTGTAACTTTCTTTCTTGCTGTTACTCTTATTTTTTCTCTGTGTCTGTTGAATGTATGTTTTTATAAGTTACAAATAAATTGATTGATTGATTGATAATTTAAAAGTAAAAATTAAAACGATTCGTAATGTCAATAAATTTGACTAAATAATGGATTTGAAGTAAAAAAGAGTAAAACCTGATAGAAAAATCAAATCATTATAAAAAAAAAACAAAATGCTAAAATTTGATCTCATGAAACTAATAAAGAAAAGTCATAGATAAAGGAATGTTATGTTTGGTATTAAATTTAGATTTGAAGGACTATTGGGATGGTTTGTAGGACAAAATGAGAGTTATTCCATATTTACTTTTTACTCCAGTCACCTCCAGCTATGCTCTCGGAATATTTAATCTTTAACTTTCTTTCCAATTATTACTTCAAATAACTTTGGGGGACTTGGAAAGAAAACAATGTAATCTCACCTTACATTTGCATCACAAGCGGGTGGCATTTGAAATATTGGCGAAATATTTTTTCGTTGATTTCTCTCCGTATCCACCTGTTGATTGATGTCTTCTAAAACATTTATTTGGCTCTCATTTCATATGTAGACTTGTAATATGTTACTGCGTTTGATTATTTTAAGCATTTATTCTTTTGTACATGATTTAGTGGCGTATGAAATGATATCTTGAATTCGTGTGGAGATGTAAATTGTTAATGGCTTTTTACCTATTTCAATTTATTGTTGAATAGTATATTAAATTCTTTTATATCTTTTATGTTTATATATCTTTTATATTCTGTTTTATGTGTTCGGGTTACTCTTACTTTATTATGATTGTAATTAAGTGTTGCTTATATAAGTATATGAGTAGAATGTTTATGTTAAAATATTGCTCAATTAATGTTTACTTATAACGTTCTGCATCTTGCCACACGATAAAGGGCAGCAATAAAGGAGTGTGAGTGTTAAAATCATTGCAATAAGGTTTGAAATAATTTGTATAAGAAAAAATCCTTGGTGTGCCGTGCCTTATTGTCCTTATGGTACTTGACAAATGCAACTCGAGTTTTCGATTGCTTTCAACGAATCTGACTAATGAAGCGTTGGAGAAATCAGTCAGCATCTTCTGGTCCTGTTTAATGTTAGTTCATATACAGAATGTATTTCTAGTGATGACTTGGCATGCATTCAGAGACTTGGCTTCTTACTGTTGACCTGAGGAGGAGGCTTTTTTATGTAAAGGTCGGCAGGCGAGCTAAAGGTCCACTTGATGATAGGCCGCCATAGTAACTGCAAGTACGAAGGATTGAAGATCTGGGATTAAGATGAAATGGACTCTGGCATCCCTTATTCACTCACCAAAACATAACACCACTTATAACTTAGCAACATCTAGTCATTTCACGATGGTCTTCTGTAATGGGGAGTAACTGCCAACCAATCAATGACTGCCAAGCACTGCATTAAATTGCCATTGTTTTAGATTACGTATACACTAATAAGAACTAAGCTGCAGAGCCTGGCACATAGACGCCAAATTGCCTGTCTGTGTGTATTCTATAAGATAGATTTACTTGGAAAGTGTGCTCGGGAGCTGCATGAGATCATACCGCCTTCCCTTTCTTCTATCGAAAACCATTGGATAAAAATAATTTTTGCGGACACGTACCGTAAGGTTCGATTTCTATCACTCCTAACAGTATATATTCTATAGCACTGAATGGTGAACGCAAATGTCAACGCGGTGTTGACTTGTGGAGTCTATGGCGAGTTGTAAAAAAGATATGGCGGAACTGAATTATTTAAACTGAATTTAAATTATTTAAAGTGTATAATATCTAGATATTGCGACTTTTGTAACGGTCTACTGGTGGGAGTTTTGTATCCGTGTCGCGAGACAAAAGAAACAGTGATTTATTTTCGAATTATGTATCGGCTCGACTGGCCGTTTAAGATTTGGAACAATAATTGCACTAAAAACATTTTGAATCGTCTGAGAGACGATTGAACAGTGGCGCGTAATACTTCATCTCTTGCAGCTACCTCTTTCAGATACCAACGAAAGCTCTCAAGGTTAGAAATTTAGCAGAAGACGGTATTCGAAGATAAATTGGTCGGTCTTTGTACTTAGTAACAAAATCTAGTATTAATATTTAATCGTTGATTTGGCCTAACAAATCTGGTAGCAGAGACATTTATTTTGGACTCTATGAATCGTTGATAGGAGTGGATGCAACACATAAGGTGTTATTTCTGTTGCCTGTTGTAAAATACTTGTATTAGTCTTAATCACTCTGCCTAATTACACTAGTACTGACTTGTTCTAGTTTGAATAACATAACTATTAAAAATGATAATTATGTACTTTTCATGAACCAATAATACTAAATTTAAGGCGAGGCCTTAGTAGAAAAGCTTTTATTTCGTCGCCTAATTTGACTTCTTAGAGTAAAATTGAAACTTGGATAAAAATACAGAGCATAATAAAATATTTAAAAAAGTTTGAATCGGAAGGACTTATATTTTCTGAGACTTATACAAAAATTATATTTTCTGAGAAAAACAATACTTAGTAAATTACTGCCCCAAAAAAAAAAAAAGATTTCTCGTCACATTACTAAAAATTTTCAACGAAAACTACATTATTTTTTAAGCTTATTAATTAAATAAAATTCTGTACTAAAGTTTTAATCGGCTACTTTTATTTCATTTTTCATAATTTACACAATATTTAAGAAAAAAACCTTCAAATTTTAAATCTGTTCGGTTATCTCCGAGAAGCCACAACAAAAATATGTTGTGCTATATTGCACCTTAATTCATAGGTTATTTTGGTAAAAAATGTTTTCGGTCTTTTGTTAGTCCTTGTCTTAATTTGTGGAATTTAATTTCTCAAATACCGAAATTCTAAAGGTCAAAACGATGCTTAGTTTGAATATTTAAATGTTAAAATAAGCGACGCAGACTTGATTGATAGTGCTTGCGAGGCCGCTACGTGCTCGTCTTGTCAACCTTAAATCTTCTCTTAAACTAAAGTACTATTATGATCTTGAGAAACGATCCGAATAATACTCCACATCATTTAGGATTCAACTTTATTAATAATATTGTTTTAGATAAAGGGTGGGAGTCTAGTAGCTCTTATTTATTATCACGGTCGTGATAGAAATAGTTAATACGAATGAAATAAATTGCAAAGACAAAATGCAGATAACATTTTTCTTGAGACTAGTATTATTATGTATACTAGCTGACCCAGCAGACGTTGTCCTGTTAGAACCCGAAAATAATTCCGTAAACCGATTGTGGCGCCACCTATCGGGTCCAATTTTATTTTCAAACCATATGTTAAAGTGAAGACCTATTCGCATACCTACCAAATATAAAAAAAAAAATCGTAAAAATTCGATGTCACTTTGTGAAATAATGTTGCCATGTTCAGTATAATAGTGAGGCGTTCAGTTTTCGTACAATCACATGAATTAATGATGATATGAATGAGTACATCATTAATCTTATCTTACTATAAAAAAAAAGAAATTATTTCTATTTTACTGTATCCGAATGTTGTATCAGAGCCATCTATTAATAATTAATTAATAATAATCCATATAACTGAGCAGTATTCCAGACCAGAGCGTACGTAAGCATTATAAAGAGCTATCAATGTGGATGGGTTTTTGAACTCCTTGCAACTTCTGATAATAAAACCAATAAAATAAATAAATAATAAATAAATATATATTCTTTCGTATTATTATCATTTCTTCTTTTTCATAATTTACGTTAATATTCTAGGGATTTTGTTGTTGAAATAATGTAAACCTACTTTGATGTATCCTTTGGAATAATGGATCAGACAGAGACTAAGGAGATATAATGTTTGTTCATTCTATTACAAGTGAAAAGGGAATATTTTTGCCATAGTAAACCAGCTAATAATTAAATACTATAAAAGTATGTTTAAATTTTTAATTTTTTTTACTATTAGGTACTTGTATTTTAGGCTAATTCTGTTGTTTTTTTTTTCATCTTAAGGTCGGCAGACGGTTTGACAGTCCACTTGATGGTAGGTGGCTACCGTCGCCTATGACACCAGCAAAGCCAAAGCTGCTGCAAGTGCGCTGCCGACTACAGTAGGATTGAGGGATTGGATAGGAAAATGGGCTCTGGCATCCTTACTCATTTACCGAAACACATCATCTCACAGTGTTTACTGCCGCCAGACGGGCTGCCTAAAATGATTGCGAAACGCAGTGCGCCCTGCCACTGCTTTCCAGACCAGAGCCAACTTTGAAAATTCTATTCCAAAATTGACCCTGCCGGAGAGCGAACCCGGGAACCTTAGAACAGAGCGTTAATACAAGCACCCTAACCACTCATCCAACGGGCTCGTCAAAAAATTGCTTGTATAAATGTAAAAATATTTACTCGTATATACCTTAGATTATTTTATAAACATTCTGTGTGATTGAATATTACATTTAATTTTTTTTTCTTTAAACGAGCCCTGTCTGTACATTAAATTTTAATAATAATAATAATTTCTACACTTTGTTACCGAGGTCAAAAAAATAGTTTTTAGAATTTTTGTATATTTGTCTCTAGGTCTATTTCAGAAACGGCTTAACTGATTTTTTTGCGGTTCTCGCTGATGTATTGTAGAAAGCTTCCCGTAACATTTAGTGTTTATTTCATTCTAATCGGTTTACAAAAAAAATATTACGCTCTATACCGAATACCACGCGTACGAAGTTGCGGGCTCAGCTAGTTATAAATACGAGTATGTATAACATTCCAACTTACTAATGCGGCATGGTGGGAGTATTGACTCCATAAATTCTGGATTAGTAGGCGACTAATTTTAACGTGAGTACACTTTTTTCTCTTCACCGCTGTTTTCATTTTAATGGGTCGATTCAAGCAATGTAGGTACCTTTGCAATGGGTTTCTGTATTATGCCAATCGCTTACGTAACATATACGATTTTATGTTCCCAGCCATTGTTTTATTGTAAATAGTTCCAAATCGGCTCTTATCGATTCTGTGGCCGCAATGCGATAAAGTGTAGGTACAAGATTTAAGTCATATACTTCCAGGTAATTACATATGCTTGAACAAGTTTTTTATCTCGACTTTTTCGCCGACAAGTTTTTTTTTAATCTAACATATTTTAGAGTTACCTACGTAAAGTGCAATTTTTTTGCAAATTTGCACGAATGTTACAATTGCAGGATATTATAGATTGACACAAGCTAATAAAACTTAATATACCTACGCCAAGCTCATTGCTGAAAAGTGCTTAAGATATTTTTGCTGATCAAAATTGTATTTTTTTATTACTTTACTATTGTTAATGCGTGAAACGGCCTAGTATGAGACGCGTATGTTCATATTATACTTATACCTTATTTTACATAATATAAGTTATTATATTAACACGCTAGCTGTTGCACGCGACTTCATCCGCGTCTCTTTTCTCTTTATAATATTAGATTTTAATATATATAGAAATATATATAAAAATCTAATATAATATAGAATTTTATAATATAAAACGAACCTTTAAATGGATAGGTAAGGTATTAAAATATTTAAAAATATTTTATTCTACATTTTTAAATTGCAGTTTGATGGGACGGAACCACTTGTTTATGTTTATCACTTGATAGCTTAACCCATCTACACCACGGAATCAGCAAGAGTGTTTTATAAAATCAATCTAGCTCTAAATTCCATTCCTAATACAATTTAAACTATAATATCTACGCAGTGTTCATAAAAACGTTCATAATTTTTGTTTTATAGTTCGGAGTATGCTTCGTTTTAACATGACGCCACACCTAAAGCTTTGCGATACGAACTTATTTTCTAAGTTTTACTTATGTATATTTTTAATTTTTAAGAGTTATTATGAGAAAGTACATGTTTTTTGAAAATTATTAGGTAATGGGAGTTTTGAATATCTATTTATAAATAAAAAGTTATTTGAAGGTCAAATATTATTATTAACGCGAATTTAATCACATAGTAATATTATTTAGTTTATTTATTTAAGAAAACATAGTGTACACGACCTGTGTTATTAAGGTCGGGGAAGAAGTCTTTTCGCATTTAGTATGTATAAACTTCTAATAAAATGTCATTGGCTGTACTATTCGTATCATGCTGGGTTTGATAACATTCAAAAGGTTACATTTCAAAGAAAGAAATTAATTAGTAAAATGTTCTTTCCGTCTATTTTTAATTTGTTTTTCTTTCTGTCAAAATGTGTGAATCTAATGAAGAAATTCCATACATTTTAAATTTTTATTATAAAAAAGGAAAAAATGCAACGCAAGCCGCGAAAAAAATTTGGGACCTAAGCGTCCATAACGTTTCAATCCATAACGTTCATTAGAGCTTTTACCGCCGTCCAGAACCATTGATTCGGATCTCTACTGCCAACAACTGATGAGTTTAAGCAAGAAGTTGAGAGAAAGCGGCCGGAATTGATCAATAGAAAGGGTGTGGTTTTTCATCACGACAACGCTAGACCACACACATCTTTAGCCACTCAGCAAAAATTAAGAGAGTTTGGTTGGGAGGTGTTAATGCATCCGCCATATAGTCCTGACCTTGCACCTTCAGATTTCCACCTGTTTCGGTCTCTTCAAAATTTATTAGGCTGTGTCAGGTTAACATCAAGAGAGGACTGCCAAAACTACTTCTCACGTTTGTTTGATTGAAGTACCAAAATTTCTACAGCAATGGGATTGTGTACAGCAAGGACACTACCTACAAGATGGCAAAAAGTCATCGAAAAAATGGCAAATAAATACTGTAATTAAATGTAAATAAACTTTGAAAAAAAAATAATGTTTTGAGTTTTCATATAAAATGCGAAGAATCTTTTTATATAATTTTTAAGGTATGTACACTTACAACACACAATCAATATACAATATTTAATATACCGAATCAAGTGAACATTTATATTCAAAATTATTTATTAAATTTTTATATTTGATTTAACATACAATTTATAGAGTCTTCATGCTTTACGTATATAATAGTTTTGTCTAGGGCGCTCCTTACTCGCTTTATCTCAGAAGGTAAACATATCATTTTATGTTTCCTTTCGGTTATAAATAATGGATAAAACCGAACCATTGAGGTTCCCTTAGTACCTACATTATCCTCTGATGAAAGACGTTCAGGATATTGTAATAGATATCAAACCCTCGTAATATTAATCCATAAAGTAATCTTTGTTATCTCTGAAATAAAATGCTTACGGTATATTAATGGATGTCCAAATTGGGTAAACAGCTCCATAAAAAATGTAAGGCTTTATCGATTGGCACGAACTTTCATAATATAGGCATTATCATTGAATTTTACTAGTGGCAGCGCACAGTGTTCTACATATATTAACGGACTGGCATGTCTGATCTGCAGTAACCACTTTCTTATTGTGATTGTTGTGTGAGAGATGTCAAAGAATTTTCTCTTATCTTTGACTCGTACCTTATAAGTTTATATTGATAGCCTATATTGATATTAATAGCTAATATCATTTCTGCCTGTCGTTCTTTTTCATAGGAAATAACTAAACTTTATAACTTAACTTTTATACTTTAACTAACTGAATAACTTTTTACTATATTAAGGAAGGCAGCGCATTGAACCTCCCCCTTGCGTTAGTCTTACTTTGCTAATGAACTTATTGGCGATGGTAGCCACATATAATTTGAAGTGAACTTTACATAAAACGATGAGACTTAATTAATTTGCTTCCATATCCAAATGAGTGGGAGAGCGGAGCACTTACGGTAAGAAAAAAGAAACAGTTATGTATTACGACTAAAATAACATATTCTGCAGATATTATAAGAAATCTTTATTAATATTGAGCACACTACGAGTTAAGTTACATCGTTTTGAAATCGATAGTTATTTCGTTGTGTATTTAATATAAATATAAAATTATATTCTGACATTTTTTCCAATTGTAATTTTGTTCAGAAAACGTAAATAGTCCAATTGCACACACGCCATTGTATTTTAGCTATACACATTATTTACTAGCTGAATCCACAACTCTCTACGCGTGGTGTTATTTTTTTTACAACAATAACTCTTTTGTTTGTAAACCGTTGGAATGAAACAAACACTAAATGTTACGGGAAGAAAAATGCTACATACAACACACCAGTGAAAATCGCATTTAAATCGATTAAGCCGTTTCTGAGATTAGCGTGCACAAACGCACAAAAATTCTAAAACCTTTTTTTGATCTCGGTAACATAAGTGCAATGTGTACAAATTGTTTTTTTTTTTTTAGATTTTATTATATGTATATAGATTTTATTTTATTTTTATTCGCGTATCACAACAAAATTAGAGGTACCATGAAAAGGAATTGATGTAAATTTCATTTGTTTTTCTTTTATCTTTCCTTTTATCTTTTTTCCTTTAGCTAATAGACTGTCTTATATGATCAAACGAAGATAAAATAGACTCACGCCTTTACAAAGCAGTTATGGACCAGTGGAGTAAATCCTGCCGATAAGGCAGATAGAGATTCGAATCTGGGCCAGCAGGTCTGAAATCCAGTTAATTTTGGTTTCCTTTTGTGGATTCAAAATGACTACCCCTTTTTATCGATAAAGTCGTTGGAAAATCAAGTAGATTGAGAATCTTTCTCCTTCACACGTATTAAACATATTATTTTTGTCATACAAGAGCCTTAGACTTATTTCGTTCTAATACCAATAGCTAATATTTATTTTCTATTCCGAACTGGTACCATTTATACATTGGACTTTGTGTTTGGAGTTAATCCTGTTCTAATAGTGTCCCTTAGTAGTGCATCTTTCTGCTAAACTAAATAGTGACTAATTAAATAATATAATTTACTAAAAAATAAATCTTTCATTCATGCCATCTTCATTCAATAGAAGAAAAACATTATAAAGATTACAACGAGATATTTAAAATCCTACTGACTTCATAGCTTATCCTACTGACTGGCATGCACGATCGCAAATGTCGGTAAGTTTAATTGCAAAAAAATAACTGAAAACCGCCAATCTCACTGGATAATTTTATATTAGAACAAATCATCAGATCATAGCTTGCCTAAGTACCTTGTACAAATGAAGCATACGTTAAATTGTTAATGACTTCCAAATGAGTGACACTTGAATGGAACGTATTGATGCCTCCATCCAAATAAAAATGACGCTCGATGAATGAAGACCTCGTTTACTTTTAGGAATATTTTGGTGAAGCCTTAAAGAAGACAAATGGGTGTCTCATTACGGTCCCGTCTCCCCTCTTTGTTATATGAAATTCTTTGAGCGTGACTCCACAGGAAACCATATTAGTGCTTTCAATCTGCACGGCTTGCGGCAATGGTTTCGTCATAATCCAAGGGTGCATTTTCGTAACTATCATATCAAAGATCGTGGAGCTTTTATACCTAATCTCTGTATGTAAAAATGAATCCCCATTTCCCTCGGTCACGGCATCACACGTGAACGGGTAGACCGATTTTAATTTGATTTTCACTAATGGAAAGAGGGATAAACGGGGAATGTTCATATATACAAAAATTGCACGCCGGGCGAAGCCGGGGGCGGGTCGCTAGTGCATAATAATCTTCTCTCTAAATTCGGCTTTGTAATAATAATAATAATAATAATAAAAATATTTATTTGTTCCAGCAAATTACAGTGGGTAATATTAAGTCTAAGGTTACAAATTATAAATCTTGTTATTACAAAAACTATCCTTACATCTAAACTAGGCCGAGCCTGTATTTTAAATGTAAGCCACTTCCGATGGCATCATTGTTTAATATTTGGACATTATGCTTGCTTAAACATGATTACACTTTAATAAAACAAATAAAATTTAATAGGTAATTTAAAATTTTATAGCGTTCCTTGTTTTCGATCCACCCGCACATTGCAATTTGTTGAAGCGAAGTTCACCCAAATCAGTTCCACGTTATAGAACACATGCTATCAGTGTTTATGGAAACACCAGCTTTTTGCTCGCGACTTCGTCCGCTTCCCTCTGGAACAGTACATTTTTAGGTAACCCTCTGTCCTTTTGTCTGTCCGTGACAATGTGTACGCAAAATTTCATGATAATTGGTTGAGTAGTTAAGTCGTGAAAAGCGTAATAAACAAACACACTCACTCTCGCATTTATAATATTACTTAGGATTCGAACGACTTTTCACTATCATTTAGGCCCAACCAATAAACGTAATAGGGAATATGCGTGTAATTCAAAAAAGAGGTAAATTTTTTTTTTTATGGTCATTACTGATTTAGATGCAAGTCTATGTAAATATTTTTTAATATTATTTCTTTTTCATTGAGAAAATAATTATTAAAAAGTGAAAAAAAAAATTGTCGGAAATTCAAAATACTTGAAACGGTCAAATCGTATGTGACGTTAAAAGTCTATAATGACAGTGTTAACAAGCGCGGAGATGTTTTATTTGTGATTTTTAACATTTGATTTTTATTGTAGACTGTCACCTCACGATAAGAGCGCCAAAAGCGCTGGTGTTTAAAGTGCCCGTAGCTGTTTAAACGTATGTGACGTTAAAAGTCTATAATGACAGTGTTAACAAGCGCGGAGATGTTTTATTTGTGATTTTTAACATTTGATTTTTATTGTAGGCTGTCACCTCACGATAAGAGCGCCAAAAGCGCTGGTGTTTAAAGTGCCCGTAGCTGTTTAAACGTATGTGACGTTAAAAGTCTATAATGACAGTGTTAACAAGCGCAGAGATGTTTTATTTGTGATTTTTAACATTTGATTTTTATTGTAGACTGTCACCTCACGATAAGAGCGCCAAAAGCGCTGGTGTTTAAAGTGCCCGTAACTGTTTAAACGTATGTGACGTTAAAAGTCTATAATGACAGTGTTAACAAGCGCGGAGATGTTTTATTTGTGATTTTTAACATTTGATTTTTATTGTAGACTGTCACCTCACGATAAGAGCGCCAAAAGCGCTGGTGTTTAAAGTGCCCGTAGCTGTTTAAACGTATGTGACGTTAAAAGTCTATAATGACAGTGTTAACAAGCGCGGAGATGTTTTATTTGTGATTTTTAACATTTGATTTTTATTGTAGACTGTCACCTCACGATAAGAGCGCCAAAAGCGCTGGTGTTTAAAGTGCCCGTAGCTGTTTAAACGTATGTGACGTTAAAAGTCTATAATGACAGTGTTAACAAGCGCGGAGATGTTTTATTTGTGATTTTTAACATTTGATTTTTATTGTAGACTGTCACCTCACGATAAGAGCGCCAAAAGCGCTGGTGTTTAAAGTGCCCATAGCTGTTAGTCAATTTTAACATTTTTTTGTTACTAATTTTTTGTTTTTCACCGCTGAATTTTTTTACGCTTAATAACGATATAATCTATCGTATAAAAATATTTTTAAAAAATGTCCATATTCCCTATTAATAAATTATAGGTCTATAATACAAGAATCTTACAAACCCAAGCATCTTCGCACTTTTATCAGTCACATAATTACATAACTGAGTCCGCAACTTCGTACGCGTGGTATTCGATATAGCGCGTATCTTTTTTGTTTGTAAACCGATTGGAATGAAACAAACACTAAATGTTACGGGAAACTTGCTATAACACACCAATGAAAATCACATTCAAATTGGTTAAGCCGTTTATCAGATTAGCGTACACAAACGCACAGAGACAAATAGACAAAAATTTAAAAACTATTTCTTTGATCTCGGTTACATAAGTACAACGTGCACGAATTGTTTTTTGAAAAAATATTTAATTCAAAGACACAGCTCGTTTACAATTTTATTATATGTATAAAATAATTGTTTTTTTTTTTTTACATTTATTATTACTTTGCTAATAATTAATAAGGATAATTACTTAGGGACTAAGTACGGAGAAAGAAATTTCGTAAGATAATTTTAATACATAAATTTTTAGACGTAATATTTTAAATTAAATCACATTTTCAAACTAACGTTTCATTTACTTAGACTAGATCAGTGGCTCTAGCATGAGTTTACGATACTACACTCGCTAGCGAGAGCGTAAAACATTTATATGGAAAATTGATAATTTGACATTGACAGTTCACGATTTTCCATACAAAAGTTTTACGTTCTCGCTAGCGAGTGTAGAAATAGTGTAGTATCGTAAACTCATACTAGAGCCTCTGTTTATTGCATTAACTGCTCATGTTAAGTTTCTAAGTTGAGAGATACTATGTCTCTCGTGTTGCAAATTAACATTTGATGTTTAGAATAAGTTAGGTTCAAATTAGTGTTAATTGGACCTAGGTTATATTCTGTGCATAAAATACTAAACCATATAATTGGACTTATTAGTTCAAATAAATTGTAAATATGTAAAATTAATTTGTCTATTAGTATTGAGTCGTCATCATCATCATACAATGATGATGATGATGATGATGATGATGATGAACCGCGCGATTCCGGGGCTGGGTCGCTAGTCTTTATATACATATAAATATAAAATTCGATGTCTCTATTATGTTCCCTATAGACTTTAAAACCTCTCAACCGATGTTGATGAAATTATCAAGATTTTCAGGATTTTCACCACAGGATTTTCAGCCAATCTTCAGAGCTAATCTGAAGATTGCCTGAAAATCCTGTGAAGTAGTAGCGATCGGATAACAAAAGGGGCGCGGACGATGTCGCGAGCATAAACTAACATCCTATAAGACTATAAAAGATTAATTTTGGACGAATCTTTAATTGAGTTTTATATATATTTTGTCTACCTAAACTATAAGATGCATACGATTGTTTTCAGAGACATACGTCCTCAACGGCAGATGAGAGTATTCCAGGCACGACTTTAATAAAATCCACTATTCACGGCATTTTCTTATAGTGCGCCTTATTGACGTATTTCCGGAGTTTGTGTTGAGTAAAGTTTACGGGCCTTCATGTCTCGGCATATAAAGTATGCATCTATAAATGCACCACAACTTCACCGAGGAAGCGCCCGTTTCGTACTAATACTGCGTCATCTATTTTATTTTGTACCAGCTGGTGCCCGCGGTTTCGCCCGCGTTGAAAAATAAGAGAATAACGCCTGACTAAATACTTGAGCAATGTAACGCCTAAGTTGCAGTTATAGCTTTGCCAGGTGTTGAATGATCCCTCGGGAACAGTACTTTTTTCTGGATGAAAGGTATCTTATATCCTTTCCTGCATCCCTGACACCGTATATCCAAAATTTAATGATGATCGGTTCAGTGGTTTAGGCGTGAAAAGGTAACAGACAGACAGAGTTACTTCACATTTATAATATTAGTATAGGTTATACTATTTATCGTAGCGTGATGTCGTATAGCCTATAGCCTTCCTCGATAAATGGACTATTCAAAACAAAAAAGAATTTTTCAGTTCGAACCAGTAGTTCCTGAGATTCCTGAGAGTTGTGAACAAACTCTTCAGCTTTATAATATTAGTATAGATTTATAAGCGTCTACGTGCCCTGGACGACGATGCGAACCATCAAAAAACGGCAAGATTGAATATCTTGGCCACGTGCTTAGACACGACAGATGTCTGCTTCGATTAATCATGATGGGTCAGTGGAAGGGAAGAGACGCGCTGGGGAAAGGAGGAAAGAATTCGTTGTTAAGAAACATCCGGGAGTGGACTGGAATTGCCTCGTTTGATCAAATGTTTCAGTTGACTCTTGACAGAGACCGGTTCAGGGAGTTGACGCCAACCTTCAAGGCTGAAAAGTCACTGCGAGAAAGAGCGAGAGCGATAAGATATAAAGAGGTTTATATTGATTTATAAGATTTGTCACTTGCCAAAAAACTTAAATTATTTTATTTTTGTTTAATGTGTCATATCGGAATTATAATTGTCATCGCAGTAGGTATGGCATATTATGAAAATGCCATTTATATACCGAAAAATGCAGACCTCTGCTGCCCTAACGATATAAAACTTATAACAAATATGTTTTTATGAAAATTTTAGCAGACTTATTGCCTGTATTATTGTTACTTGTTGTTATTGTTGTTGTTGTTGTTGTTGTTACTGTATTATTGTTACTTGAAGGTAGGTTTCTACCATCTCCTTTAATACTAACGACAAAAGGTGGTGCGATTGTAATGTTGACCTTGATCGAATAAAACATCCCACTCACGCACAGAAACGCATAGAAGCGACATAAAATTTTATAGAAACCACTCGTTTGATTGAAAAATAATTGTGGTACCCATTAAAAAATCAAAACTATGTCACTGACCCTTGGCTACATTCAATATTTTTAGACATATGTTCCAGTTCTATCTTCCACTGTCAATTCGATAAAAGACCAACCGTGTTCTTGACCCTGATATGCGCTGCTGATAGGTGCGACAATCAGATAGGCATGTCACGTCAAATGCTCTGTGTTATTAAAAAAACACACTTATACCTACCACAATGTGTATTTAGTGTTTTTTCAATTGTATCCATTTATTTATTTTGAATAGTTATAGCAGTCTTTTTTATTTATGTCAGCAAGTAGAGATTGTGTAAATTAAAATCAAATTACACTCATATGTATCTATATTTATATACATATCATAAAATAAAGTCGCTGTCATTTCTGTCTGTTACTCCGCTAGTTTCTTCTATAAACTAATCAACAGATTTTTAAACGGTTTTATGGAAAGAGCGTTAAAAGAGGTCTTCCTCTTTTAACTCTTGTTGTGTATATAATTTGCAGAAAAAAATTGCAGAAGCTGAGGGCGGGCTGCTAGTTACATAATCCACTATTATAAGATTATCATCACCTCAGCCGTAGGACGCCCACTGCTGGACAAAGGCCCCCATCCTAATTTTCCAAAAAAGACCGTTCAGAAGCAGCCTGGATCCACCATCGACTCGCGGCCCTTATCAGATCCTTGTGGGTGGACGTCCTACGCTGTGCTTGCCGGTCCGTGGCCTCCATTCGAGGACCTTTCGGTCCCAGCGGCCATCGGCTCTCCCTGTCCTGCCCAATGCCACTTCAACTTACTGATCCGCCAAGGTAATTGTCATTTGTCTACGAACCTCCTCATTCCTGATTCGATCTCGCAGTGTAATCCCGAGCATAGCCCTCTCCATAGCTCGTTGAGCGACATAGAGCTTTCTTACGAGGTCAACAGTTAGAGACCTCGTTTCTAAGCCATATGTCATCACTGGCAACATAAATTTGTCAAAAATTTTTCTTTTAAAAGTCACTGAGGGATTTTGGACGAGAAGATGCCTCGGAGCTTCCCGAACGCTTCGTATTCGAGCTGGATTCGACGATTGACCTCCTTCTCGAAGTTGCCTCCACCTAATTGGACTGTTTGTCCCAAGTACTAATAAAATTATACATAATATGAGATCATTCTGTAGTATAACCTTACTTTATATAAATCTTATAGTACCTTATATGTATACTTTTAGTATGTACATTATGAATCAGTGCTAGGTTTAATTTTAAGAAAAGTTCACCCTTTAGCTTATTTACAGTTGTCTCGATAACTTTAAAAGAGATTCAAAGAGATCTGCTTCAAGATAAGCTTTTTTGTATCATGCAAATCAGTCGCGGTGAAATATTAAATGTAACCAAAGTCAAAGAGATTAATTACTTCGGAAATCTATTTAATAGAATATTTTAATATTGCTGTATCAGAAAATTCAAAGATTAAGTAATATCCGCAATATTAACATGGAAAAGTTTCAGCACAAATGATAACATGAAAGCATTTTTGATTTTCTTTCTTTTGCTTATTTTTAGAATTGCTCTGAAGATTATTACGAAATGGTTTAGGCACACACAAAAAAGTTTTTGAAGCTGTTTTTAACGTTTAAAGTTTACAAAAACTAATCTTTAATATTCTTTTAAAATTGTTAATATATTTTCATGTGTTTATAATAATCGTTTAAATTATCATATGGAGAATTTCTAGCGGAATGTTCATACGTAATTTATTGGTAATTAAATCCTTTCTAATTTTATAGACAAATCAATTATTTTCGCGCGTTAACTTAGCCTTAACCGACAGTTAATTATGTTGGGTGTTTAAAGAAACTTGAATTAAGTTAGGAAAATTCTTAACATCTGTTATATAACGTTACTGGCTTGAACACTTACACGGTCTACCTTACCAGGTTGAAATAATCCTGTTTTTTTTTTAATTATGAGCGATAAGTGATTAAAAATAAATTCATTGTGATAAGATCATGTTGTGGGTATCTTTGTAGTGTAACTAACTGTCATTCACGGTTCTACTGAACGTTAGCAGGCTGATGGTCCACTTAGTAGGACGGTAGGTGAATACCCTCTACTGTTAATACAAGCGACTCCATAAGAGTTTTATGGAGTTCCCCTTCCCCTTTCTTCTATCGGACATGCAGACGTACGGCTGGTTACCACCCTCACCTTGTCGAAATCCCTCTTTTTTTTTTTTTTTTTTTTTTTTTTTTTTTTTTTTTTTTTTATTATAGATGGGTTTGCTCTTGACCAGCATCTATCCATGTAGGAAGGATGAGGCCGAAGATGGAGCGAGCTCACCCAGAAGATGCCTATTCACTCGAACCTTGAAAAGATTTGGGTTATATGAGCTCGGAAATACAGACGCCGGCAGGGAGTTCCAATCCTTAGCAGTGCGCATCACAAAAGATGTTTTAAAGCGCTTGGTCCGAATTAGAGGGATATCGACAAGGTGAGGATGGTAACCAGCCGTACGTCTGCATGTCCGATAGAAGAAAGGGGAAGGCGGTATGATCTCATGCAGCTCTCGAGCACACTCTCCGAAGTACATCTTATAGAATACACACAGACAGGCAACTTTGCGTCTATGTGCCAGGCTCTGCAGCTTAGTTCTTATTAGTGTATCATCGCCAATGAGCCTCCTAGCTCTGCGATCCACCGAGTCGAGTGCAGCAAGTTGGTATTTTGCTGAGCCATCCCAAAGGTGACAGCAATACTCCATGCAGGATCGGACTTGTGCCTTGTATAAAGAGAGGAGCTGTCCAGATGTAAAGTATCGCTTCACTCTATTTAGGATGCCCAACTTTTTGGCCGCTGTTTGGGCCTTGGACTCGATAGAAGAACCGAAGTTGAGATTTGAGCACAACCTCATGCCAAGAAGCTCAAGATCATTGGCCACAGGTACGGATGCACCTCGGAAAGTTGGAGCCAAGTCGAAAGGGCTCCTTTTTGCAGAGAACAAACACGCCTGCGTTTTGGTGGCGTTAAAATCAACCAGATTCCTGTCTCCCCATTGGGATACAAGATTTAAGGTTGAGTCAATTCGCTCAACCATTGCCTCCCTCTCAGAACGAACCTCATCGCGACCGGCCCCCGCGCCGGACAAATATCTCTCCATGACCTTACTGTCATCTGCGTATGCAACTACTCCTGGAAGAAGTAAGTCATTAATATGAAGCAGGAAAAGAGTCGCAGAGAGAACAGATCCCTAAGGAACACCGGCATCAATTGCCATGAGGTCCAAGGAGCAGCCATCAATGACTACTCGAATTGACCGTTCATTCAGGAAATCTGAAATCCAGCTACAAAGACCGGAGGGGATGCCGTATTTAGGAAGCTTGCCAAGTAGAATTGCATGCCAAACCCTGTCAAAGGCCTTTGATATGTCGAGTGACACGGCGAGAGCCTCGCCATGTTTCTCGATGGCTTCACCCCAGTAGTGCGTGACATATACAAGAAGATCCCCGGTTGAACGTCCCTGACGAAATCCATATTGGCGATCACTGAGCAGGTCGTTAGCTTCAAGATATGTCAGCAGCTTACTATTCAGCACTCTCTCCATAACCTTACAGAGTACAGAAGTGATGGCGATTGGTCGATAATTACAGGGGTCGGCACGACTACCCTTTTTAGGCACTGGCTGAACATTGGCAAGCTTCCAAGATGCCGGCACGGTATTCGTCCTGAGAGAGAGACGGTACAGGCGTGTAAGTACAGGAGACAATTCAGGACCACATTCCTTCAGGACCCTTGCAGGTATGCCATCAGGTCCACTAGCTTTGTTCTTATTCGGACCAAGCGCTTTAAAACATTTTTTGTGATGCGCACTGCTAAGGATTGGAACTCCCTGTCGGCGTCTGTATTTCGGAGCTCATACAATCTATCCCCTACGTGGATAGATGCTGGTCAAGAGAAAACCCATCTTTAATAAAAAAAAAGTTTTAAATGTGACGAAGACCTTGATAGGATAAGGGATAAGGAGGAGGTCAGTACGCCAGGGCAATATCCGCTTAAATCTCTTAACTTGTTATATCTATAATGAGCCGTCGCTGTACAGAGCAGCTGCTGCCTAGATGGCGTTACCGAAATGAGATCACGCCTGGATAATGTTATCGATAAAACGCATTTCCCGTAAGCAATATGAAGAGAGAAACTTTGCTTGATTTCTAGGTCGTAATTTCTTTTAAAAAGATGGTTCATGACAGGATTTACGTTTTCTGCTTTTATCGCATTATATGATAAACATTAATTAGTTTTAAGTTATAAAAGCTACTTTGGAGTGGTATTAAGTTTGACAAACTGATATTAAACTGAGGATTTTGTGTAGGCTGTAAAATTTATTACCAATAAATTAAATGTGACCAATTTGTTGAAGTTATGGTACAGTACATTGGTAAACAAAAGCTTTTCTCAAACACCGAGAGGCGACTCAATAGCCGGGTGACGTGTATAATCGGACTACTGATACTGGACCATAAAAACATCTCATTTATAGATGAGTTACAATAGGATATAAATATGAAGATATCCTATATGTCATATATCTGAAGATATCTTATATATTTCTGTTATAAAGTGGCAGCTCCTTTGCCGGCTGTAACTAGTTCCACACAGAAGACCATTGCTTCTATACGTAAGTAAGTAAAGTATCCCAACGTCGCCTTGTCTCTTATCTTTTACTCCAGTGGCATCTTAAGTGTTATAAGATAGTTGAACGTGATTGTTACCTGTTTGCTAAAGTTACCTTAAGGTTAACTTAAGAAAGTTATCTTAAAGTAATATTCATTATTATTTTTTAAAACAGTGGCATGTATTATCACCAGTGAAAATCTGTAAAGAAGTAATAATAGTAAATGATGTTGTCAACACTTGTAAAGTTCTCGGAATATTGAAAATTAATTTAGAAATTGGAACGCCTTAAGTAAGTCGATGAAATTAAAATATAATATTTAATTTTCATTAAAGTTTTAATTAGCCCTAAAAACGTGCCTGAATCGGTAAGTACCAGATAATTATTCGCTCTCAATAAAGTTTATTTTTCGACTTTTCATTGAGGTGCTGGTTAATGAAATTAATTACTTCACTCGAGTTGGAATCAAAACTCCTGGTTAGGTATTGCTCCTGGTCAACTTTCACCTAGCGATACCTATGTCTCACCTTTGTCTGCTTTCCTTGTTTGCGTATTATTCACATGTATACGTATGCGTATTTTTCATATGTATACGTATTATTTCACATTGCAATTAGGAAACCTTTTTAACTATGTAGTAATAACTAGTGTTAGCCCAGTGATCGGAATTACATGAAAGTATAAACATTTCGAAGGTGGTAAAAAAATATATTTTTTTTTTTGTTTTTTTTTTGATAATCACTAAAGCTTTTAAACATAGCAAAGGAAATCGAGTTCCGTTTTGAACTGTTTTGTCTTTACCTAAGTTACTATATCTTATTATTTTATACAATATTATTGTTATATGTACTCTAAAATAAAGTTGCTGTTATTTTCTGTTTGTTCTCCACTAACTTCTATACTACCCAACGGATTTTAATATAATTTTCACCAATATAAAAAGAGATAAACTAGGGAGGTTTATATTATATATTACTATATATAATATAGGTGTATATATTATATATTACTAGCTGACCCAGCAGACGTTGTCCTGCCTGAACCCGAAAATAATTCTGTAATCCGACTGTGGCGCCACCTATCGGGTTCAATTTTATTTTCAAACCATATACATATGTATGTCAAAGTGACGCGACACTTCACGTCAATCAACGACGGTTAAATTATTTCGATATTATTCATACAAAAATACTAAAATTGCGATTAAAAATGGGTAGGAGGGTGAAAAATACTTTACGATCTATTCTCATATCTACCAAAATACAACAAAACATTCATAAAAATCGGTCCAGCCGTTTCGGAAGAGTTTTGTTACAAAAACTGTGACACGAGAATTTTATATATTAGATAATAATTCGATCACAGTATAAAATTTAAAAAAATACTTAAACCAAACAGGGATAAATTAAATTATGTTGTCATAATAAGAGAAAACTTGCCTATCAAGAATACTGGCTGAAAACAAATGAAGCAAGATTAATTTAATGCTAAAAATCCTTAGAGTTCATCACGAATGGGTAATTTCTTGTGCCATTTGCGGCTAAATTGGCTTGTTTGAGTTGGAGCGTTGGCACATGCGGTCACATCAGCAATATCATCGTACTGTTATTGCAGGAGAGATTACGATTACTCTGTTGACCTGTCTGTTTACTCTGGGCATTAGACTAAATTAACTACATGAACAATTCAATATCGCATTGCTTCTTGTAAACAAGGTCTTGTATTAATAGATAATTTAACTAGATCCATGGAAAAGCTCGAATTATTATAAAATTTCCAAAATACAAATTTTTTTTTTAATAAAACAGGTAATTTTTTCATTACAGTGCATACCTTAATTATTTTAAATATTGTTACAGTTTTTGTGATATGTTTAATATTTGACTTTTTTATTTATTTATTTATCTATTTATATAGGAGGGTCAATTAATTAAATATACTTGAGCTGTTTTACCTGTTATCTTATTTTTATCGTTTTACCGTACCTTCGTCTTATACATTTATTAAATTAATTAAATAATTTCGTAATCACCCTTAAAAGCATTTTTAATGAGAAAATGCTCCAGGCGGGCTAACGGCTACTTGATTGTATATTGCTCCCGTTTTATTTGAACACAAAAAACAACAGGAGAATGTACACTTTGCATTCTAAATGATCGTGTGAGAGGACAAGGGAAAGTGTTCTGGCATGTCTTTAGCCAATGATTAGCCAATCAATTTTGTTTGTACAAAACCACCAAGGAATTCTAATTAACGCCCATTCCTGGTTCTATAACCGAATTATAGTTGAATTATTTTCATTGATTTGATTACAAAACAACAGCGTTTGTCTGCTTAAAGTATGTAATCCTATTAAAAATCTCTAAATGATAATCAAATCTGCTTAATTTTTTTTTCGCAATAGAAAACTAAGCGGTCACTGTTCTTTTTTAGGGTTCCGTACGTCCGAATAAAAAAACGGAACCCTTATAGGATCACTCGTGTGTCCGTCTGTCTGTCGCTCACAGTCAATTATCTCGGAATCTACTAGACCGACTAAGTTGAAATTTGTTATACATATCAATTTCTGTGACTTAAATGCAGAGGTGTGACGTGAATAGACGAAATCTGTATATAGGAGGTAATTTTTGGGGGGCAGGTGGAAAATTAAAAAAAATTTTTGAACTGCTGGGATAAGAATTAAAGGAACATGGTAAATCACTCAATATTGTGCGGATAGGTAACATCGTATGGAACCCTCTTCACGCGAGTTCAGCTCGCACTTGTGACTTGTCCCATTTTTTTATTTTAAGATCGACAGACAGGCTGACGGTGCTCTGATGGTCGGTGGTTATCGTCGCCTATAACACAAGCAGCCACAGCTGCTGATTAAGGATAAGGGATTGGATAGGAAAAATCGAATTATTGATTCTCAATTTATAACAGTGTGTTCATTATTTAGCGTTATATTTACTTGTAAGTAATTATACTAATCATACTTATTAACTATACCATAATCGATTACTAAGGTTATGCAAGTAATTAGCGAGTTTCAATGAAAGTAACAATTTACCTACAAAACTATAGTGTCTGGTGGTGGTGTCTGGTGTTTTTTGTAACATAATTAGTAATCATAAATCTGATTGTTTCTGATCTGAATAATAAAAATATAAAGATACCTATATAAAATTTCTGAAAAATAATCTTAATTCAGCTTTACGTCTCCATTCTTACGGACGAGGTTATATTTTATATCTGGTCCAACGACATTTGGCAATTGCCCAATAGGCATAACATCGTGATCCTTTGCAACGCGTACACACTTTGAGTCTTAAACACGAGAATTACATAAATCCAATTCTTTTCCCATACTTATCGTGGTCATATTGTGCTGTATGCCGACCTTAGATTGCTGTATATTTTGAATTAATAAATAAATAAACCAAATTAAATTAATTAAATATTACTAGCTGTGTCCGCGACTTCGTCCACAACTCTTTTAAAATGTCTTTTTGTGTATCCCTGACAACGTCTATGAATAATCGTGAAATTTTACATAAACGTTATCATTAGTTAAGGCATGAAAGCGTATATAACGAACAAACTTACTTTCGTATTTTATATTAGTTAGGATTTTATAAAATGTGAAATATGTATACTGCGGTAAACATACAAGAAAATGAGATTTTATTGTATGTTGATGATATTTTGTTCAACATATAATGTTGTTATAATGTTTGTTTACGATTAAATCGTAAACAAACATTATAAGTATTTTAAAAAAATGCATGTTGTTCTTATGTTACCGAGGTCAGAATATAGTTTTTAGAATTTCCGTCCGTTTGTCTTTGTACATGTCACATTCGAACACGGCTTAATCGATCCGAATGCGGTTTACCACTGATGTATTGCAATAATATTTAGTGTTTGTTTCATTCCAATCGGTTTACAAACAAAAATTTCACGCTAGCAAATACCGAAATAGCACGCCAACGAAGTCGCGGGCACAGCTAGTGATATTATAAAATATAGTCGGTGATTGCTTCTGTGTGTTTCTCCATTAACCCATGGGATTTTGATAAGGTTTTCACTAACTAGCTAACGAACCATAAATGGGGAAGGTTAACGTATATGATTTAAAAATCATACGTTCGAAGCCGGGTGCAGATCGCTAGTGTAATGTACATATGTATATAATATACTCATTATTTACCAATAATATAATTAATTAGAGATGTCCAGAAAATTATCTGACACATTATATAATCGAAAGTTTTTGCGGTCGACGATTCAAACAATTTTAATTATACATAGCTTAATTTTAAATACAAAAAATGAGGTTTTATTAGAGTTGTTTAATTGAAATGCTTTCACCGCAATGCAAACCGTTCAATTCGTTCATGTAATGTTATTTGATTTAAATTCCTACTTAAAACAATTTACAATTGTTAAAAACAAATTTTACACTTGATTTACGCAGTAAAAATAAATACTTTGTCCATAAATATTTCGAAACGGACTTCGGTGTTAAACGGCCGAAGTGGTGCCAAGCCTTACTTCTAAGCAAGAGTTCCAAGTTTAGCAATATCATCCATCGCTCCTTATCGCGCCGTAGATTACATGCATTCGCAAAGAGTGTTCACTTCTCTTGTCAACGTAAATACACAAACCTTAAGAATTTGTTTAAACATTGTTTCTGTTGAGTTTGTTTGCAACAATGATCTGTCATCATCATCCACTTTCGCTGACATTGTTTGACATGTCTTTGGAAGCTTGCCTTTGAGAGAACTTCAAATAAAATATCTATCTGACATCCTGAATGTCTATCTAAGGCCCCAATTCATGAGTAATTTAATTTAAATCGGTGTGTCGAATATGGTTTAGCTTTAGTTCCCTTTGAGACAGTGTTATTGATCAAGATAAGGTTCCATTTAGAGTACTGTTCCCATCTCTTTGTAGAAGCACCAAAATGCCAGCTGTGAGGTGTTTCGTTTTGCTAGAACCTGGTTAGAACATGAGAATACGCAAAGGGACTGTTAAATTGTTGCAGTCGTCAGAGCATGTATCATATGCTTTGTTTTGCTTGTGTCTTTAGATGATGACAGCCACATATCTTCTAACAGACCGTCACCCTGTCTTCATCATCAGCCCGTGTCTCTCCACGCTGGATGTAGGCCTCACCCAAGGTTCGCTAACACGCACGGTTATCTGCGCTTCCTGCGATGCCTTTCGGGTCGTGTGTTCAAATGGAGGAGGGCGCTGCGTTTTCCAATTGGTGGTCTCCATTCGAGAACTCGTCTATCCTATCGGTTATCCGATACGATAGATGTAAATATCTCATTACCACTTCAGCTTGCTAATACTTTCGACTATATTTACAAGTTTGGTTCTTCGGCGAATTTCATAATCTGATCTTATCCACCACTAAAGTACGCTGAGCGACTTTGAACTTGTGGACCAGTCCTGTCCTGAGAGGCCACATTACTGGCAAGACGCACTGATTGTAAACCTTGGTCTTCAGACATTGCGGCAGTGGTGACGAGAATAGATGACGTAGCTTCCTGAAACCACAGCCCAACCTAGCTGGATTCTTCTGTCAGCTTTTTTAAAGTTGTTTCTGCCTTGATTGTAAACCTTGGTCTTCAGACATTGCGGCAGTGGTAACGAGAATAAATGACGTAGCTTCCTGAAACCAGCCCAACCTCGCTGGATTCTTCTGTCAGCCTTTTCAAAGTTGTTTCTGCCTAACTGAATCATTTGTCCCAAATCGACAATATCCTGTACAATTTCAAAAGTCACACCCTCAACAGTAAGTTTCAAGGTCCTGGGTAATAGGTGACATTCTGTATATTTATTTATTTACCTATATTTGTAAACTACATTAAATAATTTAAAAAAGATAAAATATGATAGCATTCGGAGGCCAATGAAAATTACTACACATATAAATGTTAGTGTAGAAAATAACTTGAAAATCAAATGAACTATTTCGTTTTCGAAAATAACTTTGTTCTTTCTGTAGTTCGTATTATTCCCACAAGGACTTTAATAAGCGACTCTATATAAGTTTTCTGAACAAAAACTTAACTAAGGGATTTATATGTCTACATGGACTGCCACGAGTTGTTTCCTACTGTTTTCTCGTCCTACTAATATTTCAACGAAATTGTATCCACTGTGCGGTTGAAACTTTCTATTGTGCATTTTATTCTGGGATATTATGTCGATTCGATGAATTACTCAGCCACCGGATAATGTTACTTTTCCGAACTACGACTGGTGTTACTGGGAAATCTCGAAACTTTATGTAATGGATGTACCATTTTAAATTTTATAAATACGTTATAAAATAATATAATAGACACAAAGTTGCCTGTCTGTGTGTATTCTACAAGATGTACTTCGGAGAGTGTGCTCGAGAGCTGCATGAGATCTTACCGCCTTCCCCTTTCTTCTATCGGACATGCAGACGTACGGCTGGTTACCATCCTCACCTTGTCGAAATCCCTCTAATTCGGACCAAGCGCTTTAAAACATCTTTTGTGATGCGCACTGCTAAGGATTGGAACTCCCTGCCGGCGCGGCGTCTGTATTTCCGAGCTCATATAACCCAAATCTTTTCAAGGTTCGAGTGAATAGGCATCTTCTGGGTGCGCTCGCTCCATCGTCGGCCTCATCCTTCCTACATGGATAGATGCTGGTCAAGAGCAAACCCATCTTTAATAAAAAAAATGTATTTTGAAATATAATTTGATAAAATTCACTAATGTGATTTTATTATATCCGGAAATAATACATACCATGAATATTTTAAAAATGTCCTGCAATTGAAAATTTTAACTTTTCTCTTTCAAGCATACAGTACTCGCCTGAGGTTGAAATTATTTTCTAATACCTAAAGAAAATAGAACTGTATTTATTTAATTATAATGTTTTCTACCGTAATTTGTAAATTCAAGCATTATAAGAGTCTATAATGAATGAATCTCAAAGAAATAATTTTTTTTATACACAATTATTCGAACTTGTGCGGCAACATGTATTTACACTTATTGGAATTCAACACTTTAACGCATCGCTTTAAACATATAAAGACGTTCCTTCATTATATTCCGAATTTAAATGGCTACATCTGGTAACTAGATATATTTTACGAGAAGTACTAGTAAAATAACGACTACACACATGATTGGGACCGCATCATTTTCAAACTAGAGCCGTTTATTAATTCCATACTACGTTATTCCATGATTACTTGTTAGTTCTTAGTCATAGCAATACATAAAAAAATATAACATTTCTGAGATATATGAAGGTTTGGATGAAAACAAAAAACTGAAATTAATTTAATATTTGCAGAATAAATCCGTGAGAAGCCGAGGGCGGGTCGCTAGAAAAAATAAAGTTAAAACCCACTTAGATTTAAATAAATAAAAAGTCTAACAAAATTGAGTTCCCATAGTACACTTTAAAAGATTAAGTTGGTAAAAAGTAATATTGGTTGTTAAAAACTTATGTAATAATAAATAAATGTATTATATACTCGTTTAAAGCGTTCCAAACAACTGTAAATGTGAGAGCATTGTCGTATATACTATTGCAAAGTACCTACTTTGCGAACTTTATGCTCCCGGTTTTCGGTGCCAGTAAAAATCCCTCGAATCTTTTCGATAGAGAAGGCTTTGCCCGCGGGTCCAAAGCAAAAGAATTGTTAAACTAAAAATAGTTCACAGCTCCATTGCTGCTTTGTATAAGGTATATGGGGATATATGAAGTTGCGAATTCAATACAAATTTATTATTGCTTTTTCGTATCCCTAGTGTCTTCGTATTCCAGCTCTGATGTGTTTTATATAAATAGTAGAGCATTTTAGAAACCCATTGGGTATCACAGGTTGATTGCTGTTAAAAAAATAAATAAAAAATAAAAACCCTCTAAAAACATTAATATCAGAACTCAATATTTTTACAGACAATGTATATGGATTTTTAAATTAATTATTTTGTTTTAATTTAACTAAGTAATTACTTTTTTGTGTGACCTTTTTTAATTTGTTTTATGTAACGAAACGAGTAGACAGGTTAATTTAATAATTGTTTTCAATGTCTGTGGTTACACATATGTATACCATACAATACACATAACACATACAAATAAATATTGTGAGGATTAATGTTAATAATTACTGTGCATTTATTAGATTTATTTATGTGGAAACATGATAAATATCTAATATAGAAAAGTTTATAGCAAGTATTAAGAGCATGGAAGTCATAATACATATCCCCTGGATTGGGCCGGATATCTCATTATTCAATTCAATTTGGGAAAGTTAAATATTATTGTTTTCTCAACTTCGGCAGGAGAAATTACATTGTAAAAAACAATTGTATTCTTGGGAATTTATCATAATATTCTTACAAAACGTATACTGTTGGTACAGTAAATTACTTTACTGTAAGTGGACGCAGGTAGCATAAAACTTAGATGGGTCAACCGAGTCAACTGAAAGACCTTTTACACCTTTATTTATGACCATATAAATTTGGTAAATAATAATAATAATAATAATAATAAAGTAATTGAGTGTGAGTGTAGAATAATTACTTATTCTACACTCACAGTCTTTAGAATACATTATATCATATAGATACTAGGTAGGTACCTATTTCTTTATTAGAATGTAGATAATGTAGATAATGTAGATAATGTGCTTATTCTTGTTGCCTCACATAAAGGTCGTTTTGTTTTATAGGTAGCATCCCAAGATTGATTGGCTAAGGAAGCGTTTATGAGGACTTAATTCAACCACTCAAACCTGGTAAGTCACTGATACTTCAAAGAAACTATTTATGTAGGTATATGTCCACCAAATCTGGCGAAATTAGTTTCGTTGTGTGTTATTACATTAAACTGACTAGATGTCATCACATTGAATGTGATTCCATCCAGTTAGATTAATTAATTAATTTACTCAGGTCATCAAGGAGTGTACCCTCGATGACCAGGCCTTTGGAATATTTTTAGTGTCATCAACTTATTTTGTTTTTATACAATTATTTTTAATTTTTTAGGGTTCCGTACGTCCGAATAAATAAAACGGAACCCTTATAGGATCACTCGTGTGTCCGTCTGTCCGACCATTCCGGTCTGGCGACCGTAGTCACCTACCATTAAGTGGACTGTTAGCCTGTCTGTGGAACTTAACATTAAAAAAGAAATAACTTTGATGTATTTTCTTAGAGAACTCTAACATTGACCGATTTGAATACCCAATTTGAATCGCAATTTATTGTGTCATAAATGTTAATGTCTTTGAATAGCACAAATAGCACTTATTCAATCTTATATCACTCTAATTCACACAGACGAGTCTAAAACTTCAGTAGCTGTTATAGCTGTTACGATAGACATTGTGTCGGCTGCGGACATTTATGTGCTGACTGAGCCAAAACTTGTCAAGATATCGTCGACGTCATGCACGAGCTCTGTTGTACGAGCTCTTTGTACTCTATTATATTAATCTGAAAAATATAACAATTTCTTCCGCTGGGGTTCGGAGATTACACTTCTGGCACTGGTAGTATGAAGATTACAGTTGTTATTGATTTTTAACACTACTGTGTCATGGTTTTGTCCCAGGCCAGTGTATCACTGATTATACACGTCGGATGCTCGACTATGTGAGCCAGTATTTCAGTACTGATATACCGTAGCGTACATTGGAAGCGCTGGCAAAGAAAAATTGGTATTTCTGGGGTATGAATATCTGTAATACTTTTGAAGTATTATTATTTATTCAAGAAAGACATTAACTTCGTTTTATTTACTTATCAATAATAATTATTATTTATAAGGTATTTATTTTTATTTTTATTTAGAGTGGCAGGGCACACTGCGTTTCGCAGTCATTTGGGCAGCCCATCTGGCGGCAGTAACCACCCGCTTACAGAAGACTACCGTGAAATAACAGCACATGTGCTGTTGTGTTTCGGTGAGTGAGTGAAGGATGCTAAAGCCCATTTCCCTATCCCCTCCCAATACCTTATCCTTAATCCTACCGTAGTCGGCAGCGCACTTGCAGCAGCTTTGGCGTTGCTTGTGCTATAGTTGACGGTGACCACCTACCATCAAGTGGACCGAAGTCGGACGAAATTACAAAAGGTTTCACTAAAAATTTATGTGCTCCATTGAAATAAAGTTTCTGCAACGATTGTAAATGGTCCAGATTTGTGCGTCGAACTGTTTTCTGTTATACACAGTCTTGCCTTTTTGCCATAAATGGCATAGCACCCCATGAAGTGAACAAAATATAAAACTTAAAGAGAAAGAAGGGTTCATCGCATAGATACACTGATCTGTATAAATAAAGTTTTCCGGATGGGTTGCACTCCGGGTCCAATGTATTCTACTTGATACACAAAAAAAATCAAGGATTGGGACACAGGGGGAGGATAGAGAGATATACAATCACGTTCCCATAGGAAATTATGACCAGGAGAAGCCATTTGAGTGATAAAAAAATCTTTCAACACACATACACTAATAGACACACACTTTTCTAGCAAAGAATCTACCTATTTATCTATACTGAAAATGTATGTAATAAAACTCCTGGTATGTTTGTCTTTTAGGATTCCATACGTCCGAATAAAAAAACGGAACCCTTATTGGATCACTCATATGTCCGTCTGTCCAACCATCCCCCCCTCCCCTATCTCCGAAACTACTGAACCTAAAATTTTGAAAAAAAATACAAAAATTAGTTTTCTACTTATAGATTATAGGAAAACCTATAAGAAGTTCATGAGGTAAATCACTCAATATTGTGCGGATAGGTAACATCGTACGAAACCCTCTTCATGCGAGTTCAGCTCGCACTTGTCCCGTATTTTTATCTCTGAAATTAGTTGTCGGAATTGACAAATATTTGCTTTTCATAGCGTTATTCTTGAAAAAAGTTATTTATTCTCAAGAATTAGGTTAGAAAGCTAATTCTTGGCAAAGGTTATATTAACATCTCATTTAGGACCTTTAGGAGCCCTGTAAAAAGAGCTAAGCCAAAACGAAGTATTAGCGCCAGGTGAGAATTATCGAGCATTTTATGTGTATGCCGCGCCTAAAGATTTAGGCTTAACTTTTAGGTACCTACCATCCCACGCAGTTCAAATCCGAGATCGGCTTCCCTTCGCAACAGTCCTATACGGAATTTGATTGAACTTCATACAATTGAATCATAAATGAATACCTACATACGTTGATTATTTTATAGCTGCATTTTCTTTCATATTACTACATAAGTAAGTATATCAAATTAGTAAATTTTATTTAAATTATTATGTTTAAAAGTAAAAAAAAAACTTTTAAACAAAAATGTTTTAGTTCGTAGTGTGTTTTATATTATTGTTTAAAGAGACACGCTTCCATTAAATTCCAATAAAATTATTTTCCTCATTGAGAGTGATGAAAGGAGGAATATTTCGGGAGAGTGTCCGTAATAATCAGAAGCAAGATTTAATTTGAATATTTCATTAAATTCAATAAAGGCTCCCCTAAAACCTTTTGAACGGGACCATTGAATTAATGTGATCATATATATATATTATATTGGAATTATTTCATTTAATTAATTAAGCTCGTTTACATAATTTATTTTTCTATAAAAAAAATGTAATAAAAATTGAAAAAAAAAAAAAACACTTATATATTGAGTACATCTTAAGATGGACGTTAAGGCTCATTAAAAGTTAATTGACAAATCTCCACGCCTCAACTCCAATGGACTAGCTAATGCAACTTCGAAACTATCCCAAGTTGTTAATAGTTCGATTATTATCTGGATCAACTTTCAATCTGCACTTTATCTTAACCATTTATCTAAAGCCATCTTGGATTAGAGTGTTTGTTATAAAATCGATTAAGGATATTTTTCAGTTTAAAAAAGACCAACTAGTCACTAATTTAATATAAGACTAACTGCCGCACTCAGAGACGTTCATTAAATTAGTACTAATAGACACTTAACTAATTACAATTAAATACGTTAATGAGCCGCGGCTCCCAGAGACGAAAGTTAATGGTTCATTAGTTAAATATTACTTTAAGTAAGCATAGGACTGTGCGTTCTATCGAAATGCATATCGATAACGTGCAGTGTTGTCATAAGAAAAAACTCAATGACACGATATCATTCGGCAAAGCAATTTATATATAGAAAAAAATAAGAGTTTTTCATAAAAATCAGTTAAACATGTCTTTTCTTATTATTATCAGTTAAAATTAACAATAATAGACGTAATTATAATGAAATAAATTAAAAAGTCAAGATTTTTTAAATACGGCAACATTTCACATCATTGTCAATTTTAATTGTCAATTTTTCATAGAAGTAATATACTTTACTTTTTTTCGCAAAGTATCTATTATTCTTATCATCTTGTCAAGATATAATTTTAGTTTTTAAATTTAATTTTTTTTTTAAATAATTTTAGCTACCTATGTAACGACTCCACGAACAATAGATTATTATTAATAAGATTACCTCACTTTCGAAATGTCAAATTCTCCATTTAAGAAGCATAAGTAAGGGTTGAGCTGTCATTAAAGTTAAGTGTCACTTAAGACCACTAATCAACCATTAACTGTCTCTGAGAGTAAACATTTTTAAATCTTTACTAAAGAGTCGCTAAGTAATCATTAAAACGACTCTGAGTGCGGCAGTTACACGATAACAAGATTAACGAACATTCTAATGTCATTTGACACTAATATAATGTTCGTCTAATAGGTCATGGATCATGGATCCATAACTGCGAGACTTCATCGGCCTCTGCGAGACTTCTCACTTCTCCATCCTCTTTCTGTTAGTGGCACTGCGTCTACCCTCAATAAGGGAACACTTCGTAGACGATTTAATGAGGTCTGTCCATTTCGTGGGTGATCGGCCGCGAGAGTGCTAACCTTCTCCTCTTCCTTGTATCACTAATGGTTCCAAAGAGCTCTCGTTGTGGATGAAACATCTTAAAGGATTCGCAATTCACAAATGTCTTTGTTTGATACGAAGCTTTTTCAGGATTGAAACTTTAGTACAGTTAGCAATCCATTTTACTCAGCTAGCGCCTTCAGCATCACCTTTCAAGGGCGTCGATCTTTTTACGATACTTTTGATGGATTGTTCATTTTTAATGGCTCCATTCCTTTTTGATGTAATGTAATGTTTATTATGTTCCATTTCTATGGACAAGATAGTCCTTAATTGAAGTCAATCAATTATTATAAATTGTTACATATTATGTTAAAAAATAAAAAAATCTACATTAAAAGTTAAAATTTTATTAGTAAGTGACAACGCACACGGCTTTCCATTCCATTCTCCATTCTCTTATCCCCATCTTGTTAGTTAGCTTTTATTAATCAGGTATTGGTATTCGACGATGATAGACGAATCAAATCGGTTGCCAACCTGACTACCACTTTATAACATTAAAATTGTTAAGAAATTATAGGAGCTCCTCTCTTCGTACAAGGCACATGACCGATCTTGCATGGAGTATTGCTGTCACCTTTGGGATGGCTCAGCAATATACCAACTTTGCCGCACTCACTCGGTGGATCGCAGAGCTAGGAGGCTCATTGACTATGATACACTAATAAGAACTAAGCTGCAGAGCCTATCAAGTAGACGCAAAATTGCCTGTCTTTGTGTAATCTATAAGATGTACTTCGGAGAGCTGCATGAGATCATACCGCCTTCCCCTTTCTTCTATCGGACATGCAGACGTACGGCTGGTTAACATCCTCACCTTGTCGAAATCCCTCTAATTCGGACCAAGCGCTTTAAAACATCTTTTATAATTATAAAATATGTTTTTACATTGCACTGCTAAGGTTTGGAACTCCCTGCCAACGTCTGTATTTCGGTGCTCATACAACCCAAATCTTTTCAATGTTCGAGTGAAAAGGCATCTTCTGGGTAAGCTCGCTCCATCGTCGGCCTCATCCTTCCTACATGGATAGATGCTGGTCAAGAGAAAACCCATCTTTAATAAAAAAAATGGTCTGTTACTCTGATTGTTCATATCTCATCCAATTTTCTCATTAAATTTGGGTAGTTTAATGTTCAAGAGACAGTATTTTTTTATGTAACATTTAAGTGCACGCAATAATATATTTCAACATTTGTATATTTTTTGTCAAAATATAGGACTTACCTCTCTTTTGATAATATTTTGTACTTATTATTTTATTATTTTTAAGTTTCACTACATATCGCTATTTTGAATTCACGCATAGGTACCTTAATTTAGATCATTTTGATTTCGATGAAAACCAATTCTAAGTATATCAGAATCCCTTTATTATATCATGTGAAGCCGGTGTTATAATATGTAGGTTTATCGGCTCTCCCATGTCTATTGTTTCTAATATCGACTAAGGTTCACACAAAATGTTCACGGATCTATGTTTTGTGCCATTATCAGACCTCTGTCCCCAATTGCCTTGTAATAAATCACAGTGTTGTGACTGTCTGCACTAATTAATTGGAATCCAAAACATTTGATTCCAAGTCGATTCAACGGACCCACGAGGGCTCCGTGCGTGACGTGTAATCTCAATCCGATTGGTTTATGAGGTCATTATGTATGCATGCTCGGCGATGATTGGCTGGAATCGGGTCTTGTAATCAATATCAGTTCATCAGAGGTTACGGTACGACAGTTTTGTTTATGAATTCTAATTTATTTCGCTAATTTGCTGACGAGTGTGCCTACTTCGCAGTTCGATCAATTTGAAAATAATTAAGATAAAGAATACAGAGACGGTTAATAATGTGATCGTAATTCTCTTTATTAGCTTTAAAATTATAAATCCAAATTTTCTTTTACTATGTAATACTTACATAGCTTGGTAAAATAAAAATGAAAACTATAAATGCCATAAACGCTGCTTCTATGAGGAAGTAGTCTCCAAAAATCTAGTCCTCATCTTACCAATTCATTTATGATACTACAGATTTAAATCAATCACTAAAGACACACTACCATTACTACCAAGCTTTATTCAAAGCAGGCGGAATACTAGTACAAGTCCAAATATGTAAGTCGTAGATACTATAAGTTTTACATAATAAGGGACAAGTAAGCCGAGAATCAAATACTCTGTCAACTGTCGACACTGATAGGATCAAGGGTAAGAGAAAGGATTAAGATGCAAGATAGGCTCTAGCATTTCTCATGCATTTAAAACACAGCATCACCCGTGCTGTTAGGGTGATCTTCTGTAAGCAGACGGTATTGAGTCATGGGAAGTAATGAAAGATTTAATTTTACGTTAATAATAATATTTAAATAGCCCCAATATCTATTTGGTTTAGTAAAAAGATGTTATTATTCTCTAAATACATGTAATATGAGCCATTGCAATAAACTTGAAAAATTTGGAAAATGACTGTCTCAATCAAACGTTATATTTCATTGCAATCAGATTTATTTTGATATGTTATCGTTGTCAAACCAAAATCTGATATGTGCAATTTTTTGAGATTCCAACAATTTTCACCTTAGTTAATAGTTCACTGCCTTATCTCTATATAAAAAAACTACTGAGTACTTTGTCGAACCTCATGCTATGTGCAGCAACTAAAATCTGTTATGTACAAAATTCATCTATTATCAATATAATAAATAAATTATTAAATCTTAATGTTCAAAATACCAATAAATTTAAGTATTACAAGCATAAACTAGGAATAAAATACTTAAAAAAAAAAAACCCTCATGTAAAATTTTTCAGGAGCACATTTTTTGTCAATAACTCAAAATTATACTTTTTGCACTTAGCAGATTTTGGTTTGACAACGACGATATTCTAAAAGGCGGTTACTGTCGTCAGATGGGCATGCAGCCTTGGTTTATGACGGCAGTGTTCCTGAAAACTTTTATGATTTTTGTAATAGCCTGTTCGTGCAGCAAGATCAAAAGATCTTACTGATCTTAAATTGGTTACTTATTGTATAAATTATTATGCACGCGGCCTTATCCGCGTTGAAAAATAAAAAAATATAATACTTGACGGCACCATCTACTAGGTGAAGCGGTGACATCTATAGGTATGTTTTTTTTTATGTTAAGGTCGGCAGACAGGCTGACTGTCGACTTGATGGTAGGTGGCTACTGTCGCCTATAACACAAGCAACGCCTAAACTGCTGCAAGTGCGCTGCCGACTACAGTAGGATTAAGGATAAGGGATTAGAAGTGGATAGGGAAATGGGCTCTGGCATCCCTTACTCACTCACCGAAACACAACAGCACACGTGCTGTTATTTCACGGTGGTCTTCTGTAAGATGGTTACTGCCGCCGGACGGGCTGCCCAAATGACTGCGAAACGCATTGTGCCCTGCCATTACTTTCTAAATCCAGACCAGAGCCAAATTTGAAAAATTAATTTTTCAAAGTTGACCTTGTTCAAAGTTCAAAGTTGAATAAATAAAATCTTTATTCTATTAAAATCTTTATCCCTGCCGGGAATCGAACCCGGGAACCCTAGAACAGAGCGTTAAGGCAAGCACCCTAACCACTCATCCAACGGGCCCGTCAAACTTGGTTGGGTAGAACTTCTTGGTGATACACCTGCACTTAGAATAATCCAATTTGCAAACCCTCGGGAACCTAATGATAAAATCTTAACGAATTGTTCAACTAAAGATTCCTCAGGAATCACTTTTGTTGATAGATGAAAACCGCATGAAAATCGGTCCAGTAGTTTTTGAGATTATACGCGGGGGACTTTGTTTTATAATATGTAAAGATATAAATTCTCACTTTTAAAATGTATATATTCTATTTAGCCCTGTACAATCAACTCCCGGAAAACTGTGAATGTCATGAATCATTTATGATAAAGGGTATAATGTACTAAGACCGATTTCTTATAAATTATTCAGAGGAACATGTGTACACAAACTTGCACCTTTTTCATGCTCGCTGAAATGTACAGTTTCGCTTTCTTTCTTTGCTCTTAGCAAATAATAAATTATTAATATGGACCTTTTTTTCAAGAATCTGTCCTGTAATTTTTCAGTAAAATGAAGTCGTAAGAAGTAGAAAGCATGAAGTAAAATGATATCATACAAGACCATTTCATACAATAAGAAACCGATTTTAATCAATTTTCTTGTCCTGAAGATTAAAATAGAACCCAATTGGAGTGTCCTGCAATGAATCTACTTGGAAATGTTGGTACATACGGCATTAGTGAGAAAATAAAAAGGACATAAGTGCTCTGTTGAAATATATCAAAATAAATTTGTCTCACTTTAACAAGTAGAGATTGAGAGTGTTTCTCCTTCACACTTCTTTGTTTCATACAAGAGCGTATGAGCCCTTTCCTAGCGAATACACAACTTTCTGTTAAACCGAATAATGACCAATTAAATGTTATCATTTACTACAAATTAAATCTTTCATTGATTCCCATAACCCGATATACACTTAATTTTATACAAAAATTATAAGGAAAGTGAGATTTACAGCAATATGTATATCATTGACTACGTCTACGTCTTAATGTATTACTTTTTGGTCTTTGCTAAAAGTATGATTTGATTTTATCTTCCAAGTAATTTGAATTTGAGTGAGTACACTTCGAACGATGCGATGTACCTGCCTCTTAAGCGGAGTGTTCAGAAAAGGTTGCCTTATTACCGTTTGCTCTAGCACCATATCGTCTCAAGAGCAAGCTTGACTTACAAAGGAAAACATCAAGATATCTTACACTTAAATCTTTTGTTTTTTCACTGCTTGGTTTGCAGTTTGAAGAGTTTCTTATTAAATGAATAGGATTCTTTTTTATAATAATTCGCTATCGTAATTTAAGTAGGATAAAGATTATTGAGGTATTGATGTAAAATTGCAAATGAGTAACACGATCTTTATTTGTCAGTCAACAAGTAATCCTGAAATCAATTTTGTTTTTGTTTTAGGAATGACTTTCTCTGTTTACTTTTTTGATTGTTTTGTATCCAAAAAATCCGATCAAATCCAGTGCCCTAATGGAACACAGACTGTCCAGTGGCGCGCATATGGTCCAAGGCTTAACTATCGACAGTACGCTTCTCTAAACTGACATCCGTGAGTCTTTTTTGGCACACACTTTTTAATCTAATCTTGTAGTTTAACCAAAAAGATTAAATATGTAGAATATCTAGAGAGGGCATTGGGAGATTTTTCCTACAAAAATATTGATCCTGATAGCCGTAATCAGAGTGGCCATGGCGTAGTTAAATAGCCTTGTAAAGTTGGCGATCGACTGAGCGATTTTGTACCACGTGGTTATAAATGTCACGTTACGGATTCTTTCGTCTTGCCCGATCTACGCAGTTGATAATCTTTGAGTTTAACCAATTTAGAGAAATAAATTTATAATTAATATTAATATGTCGGCGAAAAAGTTTCTTCGCATTTTATATGAAAACTCAAGATTTTTTTTAAATTATTTACATTTAATTACAGTAGGTATAGGTATATGTGGCATTTTGTTCGATGACTTTTTGCCATCTTGTAGGTAGTGACACGATCCCTTTGCTGGGATTTGGGATTTGCTGAGATATTTTGGGACTTTGGAGGTCCTCTCTTGATGTTAACCTGACACTGCCTAAAGAATTCTGAAGAGACCGAAACAAGTAAAAAATCTGGATCAAAAAATTAAAAAATGGCGTCCATTTTATCCGTAACAGGGCGAACAGAGCGAGGTGCATCTTTGACATCAAAATTTCCGCTTAAACCAACTTTGTGCTACTCTTACTGACACTGCATTAGGTCGATAAACGTCACAATTTTTTTTCGCAGCTTGGGTTGCATTTTTACCTTTTTTGTAATGAAATTTTAAAATGTATGGAATTTCTTCATTAGGTTCACTCATTTTGATAGAAAGAAAAACAAATGAAAAACAACATTTTACTAATTTGTTTCTTTTTTTTTTAATGTAACCTTTTTAATGTTATCAAAAGCAGCTAGATGCAAATAGTACAGCCTAAGAGATTTTATTACAAGTTTATACATTACTAAATGCGAAAAGACTTTTTCCCCGACCCAAAAAAAATTATACAAGATTTGTTGTGAGATCTAATTCCAGCGTAATTCCAGGGGCTAATCATATATTAGCCTGTTAACGGCAGGCTAATATATGATATAATTGCATAATAATGATCATATTCACTCAATAAAAATAAATTATTGTGCATATAAATTTATATTATAATCCATTATAACTTTCAATAATGCTTCAAATTATTTACTTTGCAGAGACTGTTCTCTTATAAAGTCTGTTTGAACCTAAAACGTTTTACCAATATTGACAATTTATGTTACTTACCAATATTGATAATTGAAGATTCACACAAGTCGCATATCTGAGAAATATTCAGGTCAAGTGGCTAAATTGTGTCGAGTTGAGGTTCGGTTCAACAATGTCTCACTAAAGTGTCATAGATCCAAAGTGTTGTTAGTTCGTGACTTCTGTCGTGTTCATTAGTCTGTGACATTTCTTTAAAACTCACTAATTTTTAACTCTCACTAAAAGTCTACGAAAATATCTTCAGATACCGGAATGTAACTAAATGTTAGTATTGAACAAAATGGGTCTGTCTCAGGGGTCCCGGGTTCGATTCCCGACAGGGCCATCTTTGGAAATAAACTTTCCTATCCCCCCTAATCCCTTATCCTTAATCCTACTGCAGTCGGCAACGCACTTGCAGCAGCTTTGTCGTGCTTTGGCGACGGTAGCCACCTACCATCAAGTGGACAGTCAGCCTGTCTGCCGACCTTAACATGTCGAAGTCCAAGAAAGAGTTCCCAGTTATTCCTTATGTTATCCAGTCAGCAAGTCAGTAGACCGAACGCCACTCAGGTGACTATTTAACTTGGAAGCCACGGTCACGCACTGGCAACTCAACTGGTGCCCGAGTGGATGAGACGCCATGCAGCGCTATAGATAGTCTTTGCGCAAACAACGTGGTGGAGCCGCTAATATTCAGTGCACCCATCAATACTGGTTGCTACACCAAATTGGTTGCGCGACCAAACGGACTCCAGGTGAAGTACCTCCTATACATTTTGTTCATAGCGCGACTGGGTTGCGTCGCCATGGTATCTCTGTGAATTTTTTTTTTTTTATGTTATGTCGACAGACAGGCTGACGGTCCACTTGATGGTAGGTGGCTACCGTCGCCTATAACACAAGCAACGCTACAGGTGCTGCAAGTGCGCTGCCGACTACAGTAGGATTAAGGATAAGGGATTAGGAGGGGATAAGGAAATGGGCTCTGGCATCCCTTACTCACTCACCGAAACACAACAGCACGTATATGAAATGAGGCCCTTAAGGAGGTATTCGTTAATTTTGTGTTATAATTAATTAGTAAAGACCATCTCAGCCGTATGGACCACCTCCATAATTTTCCAATTTTAGTCAGAAGTAGCTTGGCTCCACCGTCAATTGGTAGTAGGCGTAAAATGATAAGTAGTTTTTTTACGGATCTGAGTAATAGTCGTTTTGGCTGTGACAACCCTATTAAACTTTTAAGGTCAAAACTCGTGTCGTAAAACGTGCTGCAGTTAAGGTACTTATTTTGTAGGTTTTCGCGCGACATTTAAGATGTTTCGCTTTTATATACGTAATAGGTTAATATTACTTAACTAGCTGAACTCGGCCACGCTTCGCTGCGGCCCATACGGCGGCGGCGTGCGCATGGGGCGCGCGGTACTGGACACTGCTTATATATAGTAATACTATTTATCGTAGCGTGATGTTATATAACCTGTAGCCTTCCTCGATAAATGGATTATTCAAAACAAAAAGAATTTTTCAATTCGAACCAGTAGTTCCTGAGATTAGCGCGTTCAAACAAACAAACAAACCCTTCAGCTTTATAATATTAGTATAGATTACTCGTGTGACGTAATATCATTATGAAATAAGTATGGTCTCTTAAAAAAGGAGATAAAAAGGTAAATAAAGGAGTTTACCTGCTAATTTTTTAAGTAAGTTTTACCCGCTTCAGTAAGTAACCGAAAGATGTTTAATTTGAAATGGCTTGGCCTTTCAAAAACAAACAAATAATTAAACTACCTTTCTTTAAAACTGTCGTACAGCGTAAAATTCTTCTGCTCCCCTAATATTTCTCTCACAGGTACGCCAGTTGAGAGTAGATTGCGCTTTGGTTTTTTTTTTAAACCAACTTTAAATGATTGTAAAAAGCAGATTTCACAAGCAGGCACACCAGTACGTATTTCAATGAAAAAGGAGGTAGCTGTTACGCGATCGTTTCCGGAAGAGTGCACTAAAATGTTCCAAAATTGACTTGATTCACACTCCTTTTACAATTTCGACTCTTTATTCAAATGTATTGCACTTAGTGTAATGATGGAATTTGTTTTTCTGTACTAACTGTTTGCAGTACATAATCACATAATAGTATTAGAGCGCTGGTTGTTTCATTAATTTTTACCAAAGAGTAAATTTAGTAATTTAAGCAAATTACCTATATTTTACTTTCTACCGTGAAATAACAGATGTGTGCTGTTGTGTTTCGGTGAGTGAGTAAGGGATGCCAGAGCCCATTTCCCTATCCCCTCCTAATCCCTTATCCTTAATCCTACTGTAGTCGGTAGCGCACTTGCAGCAGCTTTGGCGTTGCTTATGTTATAGGCGACGGTAGCCACTACCATCAAGTGGGCCGTCAGCCTGTCTGCCGATCTTAACATTTAAAAAAAATAAAAAATACTAACCTTCATTGAAACTTACATTTATGTAGTTTATATGTACATCAGAATAACACATCACATTAATTATCGCCCAAAAAAGGAATGTTTAAAAAAAAAATAAAAAATACATATAATTATATAATTTAGAATAATTTATATTGTAGATAAAATACCTTTATTTGACGCAATCCAAATAAAGGGCATTAATTATTTGACGAGCCCACTAGGTGACTGTTAAGGTCTGGATCTGGAAAGTAGTGGCAGGGTACTACTTTGGGCAGCCCGTCTGGCGGCAGTAACCACCTCCTTACAGAAGACCGCCATGAAATAACAGCACGTGAGTTGTTGTGTTTCGGTGAGTGAGTAAAGGATTCCCGAGCCCATTGCCCTGTTCCTTCCTAATCCTTTATATTTATCCTACTTTGGTCGGCAGCGCACTTGGTAGTTAATACTACCAAGTGGATCGTTAGCCTGCCTTCGATCTTACCACAAAAAAAGATACATTCCAAAAATAAGTTTTATAATACATTCAGACCGTTTATGATGAAGTGTTTTTTTTTTAATGTCACAATGCTAACTTTCTTTGCGAAAACAGAAAAACTGACAATCAAACTAAATTTTGTTACTTATTGTAATTCAACAGTGAACGCAGACTGCAGACAAGTTATAAAAAGAACAAAGTGGCGAGGTACTTGTTAGATCCTCAAGAGGAAACTACGTTGAGACTTCAGCACTAATTTAAACGAAATTTTTCTTTTAACCGCACAAAATCACCAGTGGAAATACCCTACGCTTTGTTAGACTTAAAAATAACAAAGATGTCTTCCCAAGTTATTGCCTGTTTATTTGGCGAGATGTTTTTCGAAACAACAGCAATATGTTTGGTCAGATGTACCAATACGTGAAATTTAGATAAAACAGCATGAAATATTTTAACTAAAAAAACAATAATATCGCTTCTACATTCAATTAAATAACACTATCAAAATCTTAATCACAAAGAAAATTTTTACTGTACTGGATGTTACTAATGGACACACTCATTTATTAAATAATGCTATAAATAATCTTATTCTACATTATCCATTATCCTACGGGAATAAAATGTTCCACATTTTTAATTCGGTATATGCTATTTATGCGTGCTCGGATTCAAAAGCGATCTCTATAGATCAAACCAAAATGACTGCAAATCGCAGTGTGCCCTGCCACTACTTTCCAGGTCCGGACTAGAGCTAAATTTTAAAAGCTCGTTTTTCAAAGTTGATCATGCCGGGAATCGAACCCGGGAACCCTAGAGCAGAGCGTTAAGGCAAGCACCTTAACTACTCATCCAACGTTTTACTTATATTAAGTAAGTTATAGCATACGATAACATACCGAAGTGGTTTTCTCACAGACCGCCGCCGCTATGAAACATTGTGAAGTGTTGCATGATAGGAATATTGCGGTACTTTTTAATTAAAAAAGCTCTAGTATACTTATCAAAGTGTTCTTCAGTTGTATTGGTGCGTGACTCTAGTTGATTTTGCTCTTAAGTATCCTTGCAATTTTTGTTACTCTCTTTTATTTATTAGGGACGATTATGGCACGGCACTGCACAACAAAGGATTTTTCCTAAACATATTATTTTCAACTTTATTGCTATGATTTTAGCACTCATACTCCTTCATTGCCGCGACGTGCCGAAGCATGCCGCGAGATATCACGTGGCATGACGCGAAACGCTATGCTACGCTAAAGGAGTGTGAGTGCTAAAATAATTGCCATAAAGTTGAAAATAATATTATGTTTAGGGAAAAATATTTTGCTGTGCCTTCCCAAGCCATGCCGCCAGACAATAAGGATTTAAAATAATCGAGGTCAAAAAAAAAATAGTTTTTAGAATTTCTGTCTAAAAACGGCTTAACCGATTTAATGAGGTTTTCACTCATGTATTGTAGCAAGCTTCCTCTAAAATTTAGTGTTTGTTTCATTCCAATTGGATTACAAACAAAAAAGTTACGCGCTATACCGAATACCACGAGTACTAAGTTGCGGATTCAGCTAGTATAAAATATAACGCAAAATTATTTATAGATTTTTATCGATCTTAGTTTCGAAATGGCATTTTGTTGATATATAACACATAATAGTGTCCAAAAAATAAACACAATACTCCTAGATATATATGTAGGTGGATGTGGTTGCTCCACATATTCAACTTTATCCTTTTGAATATTAATAAACTTAATTAATTTATTCTTCTCAGCTGTAAGACGCCCACTGTCGGACATAGGCTTCCCCATAATTTTCCAATACCCTGGATCCAACGTCGACGCGTGGGCCTTATTAGGTCATCAGGTCGTTAGTCTCCACGCCGTGCATGAATTTTCCCGCTCCAGCGGCCGTCGTCTCTCGTTCTATGTGTCCTGTCCACTTTATCTCAAATTCATTAATTTAAAAATTACATAATTTTATAATTATAAATAAATGTAATTATTATGTAACAATTATTATTTATGTTTATTCTATAGGTACATACAATAAAATCGTAAACGAGCCGTGTTTGTATCTTAAATATTTTTTCAAAAAACCAATTTATACCTACACGTTGTAGTTATGTCACCGAGGTCAAAAAATAGTTTTTAGATATTTTGTCAGTTTGCCTATGTTGCTTTTTGTCTGTTTGTCTGTGCGTTTGTGTACGCTAATCTCTGAAACGGCTTAATCGATTTGAATGACGTTTTTCACTGATCTATTTAAGCTTCCCCTAACATTTAGTTTTGTTTCATTCCAATCGGCTTACAAACAAAAAAATTACGCGCTCTACCGAATACCACGCGTACGAAGTTGCGGGCTCAGCTAGTTAATAATAAAATTAAGATTACAAAATCCTTGTGAGAGTAGAAAAACTACAAAATCTAGGCTAAATATGACGTCTAAGCTTCCATTTGCATAGACTTCAAATGCAATAAAAAATATGTACTTTGTGTAAGAATAATCATCCGGGTTCAAAGTATTAAGCATGAAATCTAACTGCCCACCTGAATTTAGACTCTCTGTAACATAGCAATTTGTTTTCCAGCATGATTTCACGCGGAACGATGACGAATCTTCTTTATGGCGGTAGCTTTAATGAGGTTATTTCCGTTTTTTTTTTTGCTTTTTCAGGCTGAGCGCAACCTATCCATCAACACTGATGGTATCGCGTGACGTTTTGTAACGTACCATGTTTATTAAACGAGTCCGCGCTGCGCTCACACCATACTATGAGGGATGAGAAGAGAATAAAAATTGTTTCGAAACAAACATAAGTGATTGGAAAATTTTCTTTTAACGCCGTTCTTACTGGGTCCGCCGATTGAAAATCCGATTGAAAACCTATCAGTTAAACAGATGTATATGTCAGGCGCAGACTTTCTGAAATAGAAAATTGCTTAAAAATCTTAAGCAGTATTTTTATACATTTTATACATATGTATACTAAAGGTTGAACAGCTTTTTTTTTGTTTGAACGCGTTAATCTATGTAATTACTATTGGGACTTGAAAAATCCTTTGCCATTTTACAACCTATATTTATATACAACCTAATATATGTACTTATATATATATATTCTGCAAGGTCTTATTAAGTCGATCTTTATTGCTCATATTTTTTGTAAGGCGTTGAATTTTAGATTTTTATTTATGTATGATTCCTCGCGAACAGTGCTTTTTTTCTGGATGAAGGTACGTATGTAAAAGGACATAGGGACATATTTAATATTAATTAGATGACACAATTTAAGGAAATACCAAATATATTTTGTTTCTAATTATTATTATTTGTTCATATATTGTTTGCATTAGAGGAATAAAAGTTGCTTTCTTTCTTTCTTTATATATAACTTTGCTTTAATTAACTACAGAAATCAAGTAATAGAAATAAAATAATGTATGACAGACATTTCAATAACATAGATATATGACGGGTGATGGGTGTCAATTCCATAGATGAATGTTTAACCATGAAAGATTATATGTCATTAGGATAACAATTTTAAGTACTTGACTAAAATATGTTTACTATATTTTATTTTATTTCAGCGAATATTCGGAGTTTTAAAATATTTAGATTTATAAATATATCTATTATATATAAAAATGAATCCCCATTTCCCAGTTTTTATATATAGGAACATTCCCCGTTTATCCCTCTTTCCATTAGTGAAAACCGAATTAAAATCGGTCTACCCGTTCATGCGTGATGCCGTGACCAAGGGAAATAGGGATTCATTTTTATATATAGAGAAGAAGATTGCAGAAAGTAGTGTCAGCAAGCAACATTGAATTTCTAATGTTTTTATTTTTTAAATTGAATTAGAATAGAATTCTTTCATTTTTATTGTGAAAATATGTGAAAATACTTCAGTAATATGTCGTGTGTGATACGTTATAATAGGCAAATAAATACTATTTTAACGGTTTTAAAGACTAAAACGCGAACGCAAGGTTAAGTTTCATATAGACTGAGCTAAAGTACGGAGTAATAAGGGGGAGACAAACGCTAAATACTAAAAATATCCATTGTTTAATGAAAATGTTACAAGAAATAGACAAGACAATTGCTTTGAAAAAAATATATATTATATTTAAACATGTGAAGAACCAATTGTATTAATTAGAATTTTCGTTAAAGTAATAGAAACTCCACAAAAAAAGTTAGAACACAAGAAGAATTTGACCTTTATTGAAAATTCTCTCGAAAACGGCTTAATTCAACGCATATGAATCCTGTACCTATTAATAAGTTGATATCAGATTAAAAAATTGTATTGATAAAAAAAAAATTGTGTAATGTTCTAATGGTAAAAACAAAAAAACACCATTTCTAGGCCCGTTGAATTGTCTCCGCCGCCAGCGAGTTCTATAGTAAATGTCATTTGCCTCAGTGAATCCCCGAAGTTGAACTTTTCAAAGATTTCTTAGCGGACGCTTACGTCATAAAATAAACCAATGTTTTTCATTTAGTCATTCATATAGTCAGAAAGTCAGTCAGGATAATCATTTTTATATGTGTTTGTATGTATGCTCCCTATGGACTCCGAAGCCGCTCAACCGATCACCGTGAAATTTTGCATGCAGGTTCTCAGGGTTTCAGAAAAGGACATAGGAACCTTACATTACTAAGTCACGGGCGAAAGCTAGTATTACATATTAAAGGCTTTCAATATTATACCTGAGTATGAAACAAATATAAGTTGAAAAGACAGTTAAGGTCGGCAGACAGGCTGACGGTCCACTTGATGGTAGGTGGCTACCGTCGCCTATAACACAAGCAAAGCCAAAGCTGCTGCAAGTGCGCTGCCGACTGCAGTAGGATTAAGGATGAGGGATTAGGAATGGATAGGGAAATGGGCTCTGGCATCCCTTACTCACTCACCGAAACACAACAGCACACGTGCTGTTATTTCACGGTGGTTTTCTGTAAGGGGCTGGTTACTGCCGCCAGACGGGCTGCCCAAATGACTGCGAAACGCAGTGTGCCCTGCCACTACTTTCCAAATCCAGACCAGAGCCAAATTTGAAAAGTTGATTTTCAAAGTTGACCCTGCCGGGAATTGAACCCGGGAACCCTAGAACAGAGCGTTAAGGCAAGCACTCTAACCACTCATCCAACGAGCTCGTCAAACTTAGTTAAACTAAGTTAACTTAGTCAAACGTCGTTAAACTGAGTTAGTTACATTAATGAAAAAAAATTGCATTGTTTTAGAAATAATTTTATATACCTACGTTGCTTTATTGAAACCTATACCAACACAATATACTACACGATAACAACCTGCCCCTGCACAAGTAAATAAAATTAATAAATAATAAAATTAATAAATTATTAATTCACAAATTAAATAAGACACACTACAAAATAGAAGCGTAATTTATATCTAAAACTAAAATTAATCTAGCATAGCTTTCACATTTAAGGAACAATTTAAAAAAATCATTATATTGATGTTCTAAGTATCTAACCATTGTGTAAAAATTTCCAAATATTATGAAAAAAAAGAGCAAAAAAATTTTTTTTCATATTTGAAGTCCTTGTTGCGTGGTTCATGGGTTAAATTGTAGTAGTCTATACTAATATTATAAAGAGAAAAGTTTTTAATGTATTTTTGTATGTTTGTAATGAATACCTAAGCCCAAAAACTACTGGACCCAAAAACTAAATTTTTTTCACCTATAGAAAGCTATATTATCAGCGAGTAACATAGGCTATTGACCCTATCCCCCCTTTACCCCCCTTTACCCCCCTTCGTACAAATGTATGTTTGTAATGAATAAACTCAAAGACTACTTGGACCCATTTTAAAAAGTCTTTCACTTAAAGAAAGCTACATACATTTTATCAGCAAGTAACATAGGTTACTCACCCTCCCCCCATCTCCGCCCAAACAAAAATGCCGTTTTCTGGAGTAAACTCATTTTTTTTTAAAATAAAGTCCACCCCTGCAAAGCCGGGATGGGGCGCTAGTCTTTAATAAAAGTACATATTCTATAGTAAGTCAAGAGATGATTTAAGTCTAAACAATTCTTTTAAGACTAAATCGAGGGCTGATACTAGAAAAAGTAAAAACAATTGTATTATTTCTTTCAATAACTTTGTGACGCCTTAATAGCGTTGATTCTCGTGATACCATTACCGACACAATACCCAATAATAAGAACCTATACATCTACCCGAGTAAATGAAATTGGATTGCGAACCCAAAATCGTGTTTAATGAAGCTATATTTTTATTTGTTTATTGTTTGAATTTGGTAAAAAAAATTCAAATTTCCGTTTTTATTTTATTGCCTCTGATTAGACTCAGGTACAATTGACTTACTTTCATTTAAGTAAAAGACCCTTCAGAGAGTAAACTTAAGTACTTTTTATCCAACAAAATGTTTGAGGAAATCGCTACCAAAAATTGTCAGGCTTTTTATATAGTTAAATACTTATATATAGCTAGTAAATAATAATATTAAAGCTTTATTTACTTCCACAAGCAATTAACAAAAATAACAATAATATCTATTATGTACCTAAACTTTATTAGCTGGTTGATTGTGGATCCCTTGATCGAGCCCTCGTTTTTTTTTATCACGAGCGAGCAAGATTTAACCAATCTTTCCCTGCTATCTGACCACCTTTTCTTTGGACGTCCAACACTCATCTCTTCTGGTCCTTTCCATCTTCATTCTCGATATGGTCCATCTTTTATCCTCGTTTTTAAAAAGCTCCACAGCTAGTATGTATTTAAAATAGGTAGACAAGCGCGATACAACTGGAACAATTTACACAAATCTTACATTTTCCTCAGGCAAGTTCATTGATCCAACAAATAACTTTCTCGACACTACAATCGGATCGGGTTGCAAACATAAGCCGCAAGAAGGAAGGATTTGCTTTAAGCCGTCTATGCGGCGAAATCTTAGGTCGCGAAACAGTTTTCCAACAAGTGACACTGAGTCGGCCTGTAAATAAGAATTTTCGCAGATGGCAAAACATTGCGGCCGTGTCTCATATTACCATTATTTTCTCCCGTACAAAATTTTCTCAGGAAAGAAAATAAATACGGAATTTCTCTGCAGCATTTTTATTGTAGCTCCCTCTTGGAACAGTGGAGTTAAAAATATTGCATTTGCATTGCTTATATTAACTAAACCATACCGTATCTTTTTATATTAATTAAAGTACCTAAATGTAAAAATATTTATTTAGGACTAGCGACCCGCCCCCGGATTCGCCCGGCGGAACGTTAGTATTAATACACAATTGAGACTTGTGGCGAATTTACAATAACTCGTGTTTACCTATGGAGAATTCATAATATTTTTTTATGATTGTGGCGAATTTACTTTCAATGTATGGAATTATAGAAAAGTGGGCGAATTTACTTTGTGGGGAATTTAGAATAAGCCGCAATATCAGTTTACGAGTATGCATATAGTAAAGTAAGTAACAATATAACCGTGTGATTCATTTCAATGGCAGTTCAATGCCTCGTAGAATTTAAAAGCAATAATTTTCAGTTGCGCGGTCACAAGCGCTTTCGAGAGAAATGCATTTGCAGATATCTCCGCGATCCTTGCTCTGGTCACCGGTGCCATGAAATATGTACGAGGTACGTATAGGGAGCACGCGACCCACACAATTTCCATTCAAGATTGGTGCATGCGATATAACTTCATAGTACGTGGATTGTAAATTTTAGCTGCTACAACGTTTGTTGTAGGGTGTGTACAATTTTTTTTTGTAAAAAGATAAAAATAATTGTAATTATGTTTTAATATGTTATGTACGGTACTAAAAGATACAAGTAGTCAGAGTGTACTTACTCTCGTCACTCTACAAAATTTGATATATAATCTCAAACGAAAAACCAAAACAAGCAAAAAAACTTAGGTATGATTTAATTCGCCACAGGTACTTACTTAAATTTTAAGCCTCTAATCGAAGTTAACCTTTTTTGATTCAGTGGTAAACAATTAAAAATTCTTGATATATATTTTTTTTGTTATAGTTTAATAAATATCCTTGATGATTTTACGGTTCAAAACACAATATTTATAACTTCGCCCGATGATAAAGAAATTTTTAAGAATATTTTAAGGCTACTTTTTCTCAAAATATTTTTAATGTCATTCACTAGATATTGTTTAAAGAAGCACCAAGCGCGCTCTTCTCAGTTTGCTTCTCGTAGTAGGATGAAAATAGTAGGATGAAACCCTTTGGAAAAGGAAGAGGATATAACAAAAATTAAAGGAAAAATAATTTACGAGCTATCTGAGGTCGGGAGTGGAGGGGGGAGGGGGGTTGAGTTTTTAAGGGTAAAAAACGGTTTATCTCGATTTCCGGCAAAACTACAAGTCCTATGGAAAAAAGTTAAATGGCAAAGTTGTAGGTAATAAAAAGATCTAATCTCACATAAGCTCAAAATTTATGCGAAGAATTCAAATAATTATACATATATATATTAGTTTTTAATGACTCCGGCGCACGCGAGGTGAGGAAGCGTGAAATGCCTTCTGCGCTCGAATATCCTGGCCTTAACTTGATTGTACGTATATCAGAAAAAAAAAAATTGTACTTTCATGAAAATAGCATCAAAACAATATAAAAATTGTTCAAATTATTGAAGAAACCCACATATTCAAAATTAAGTGAATAAGCTTTGCATAATACCTTATACATTGCTTACGTTGCTGGAACTATCATGGTGATAGTTCGGAATCATGTTGTTAGCTGTTTTTGGAAAAATATATACAATACTTGTTTGGTTTCTAACACTCCTTACCGTGGATATATTCTATGTTACTGACTTTCGTGGACTTGCGGTAATCTGTGGCAAGTTGTAAAAACAATTGATTTGAACGCGAAGCGCGTGTTTTCTTGTCGGGAGGTATTTTTATTGTTGAAAGTGAATAATATACGAATTTTGTGCAACTTTTGTAACGGTCTACACCGTTGTTTTATATCCGTGTCGCGAGACAAAAAAAACAGTGATTTTAGTTTGATTTATGTGTATTGGCCCGACGGAGGCATCGAATTACGGCCGTTTGAGTTTTATGGAACAATATTAGCACAAAAGACATTTTCAGTCGTCTGAGAGGCGAATGAACAGTGGCGCGTAATGCTTTTTCTCTTGCAGCTACCTCTTTCAGATACCAACGAGGGCCCTCAAAGTTAGAAATGTAGCAGAAGGCGGTACGCGAAATAATTTTGATGAAGCTTTTGTTTTAGTAGCAAAGTCAGCTATTCATATTTTAATTATTGATTTGGCCTAACAAATCTGGTTGCACAGTTGTGTGTGTGTTTATTTTGGGTTTCTACGAATCGACGACAGGAGTAGAAGCAAACAATACTGCTATCCAAAAATATGAATAACCCCTCGTCCGCAAATAAATTACATATAATAAGTAATACATATTATTTGATATTCAGAAAATAAGTCAATGTATAGACAGCTTATTCGCATATTTACTCAAACAATCCCTTTAATGTGCCTTGAAAAACCGATAAACACACCTTAACCCTTCAGTATTTGCTACCTTTTTCGATATAACCAAATAAGTCGAGTGATTTGTCAAACTTATCCGGGCACATGTGGTAATAGCCACATTATCGAATGTCGATATAGTGTGTAAAATATTCATAACTAGCGACCCGCCCCCGGCTTCACCCGGGGTGTGTGTGTGTGTGTGCGTGTGTGTGTGTTGTGTGTGTGGAACAAAGGATATATATATATATATATATATATATATATATATATATATATATATATATATATATATATATATTTAAACATTCCCCTTTTATCCCTCTTTCTATCAGTGAAAACCGAATTAAAATCGGTCTACCCATTCACGCGTGATGCCGTGACCAAGAGAAATGGGGATTCATTTTTATATGTAGAAGATTTGTTAGAAACAGTGTTTGCTTCGGTTACCTACGTGTTTCTAATTTATCTAATGGAAGATGTAATTTGCTAATACCTATTACAATTTAATTTGTCCACTACACAAATTATACTCATCTGTTTTGCCTAATGACTGACAATTACCTAAACACGTTGTACATATAGTTTGTCCCATACAACACATCCTACAAAACGTATTTATACATACACAACACATACATTGCTCCGTTAGTGATTCGAAAGTGCGTGGTTTTGAATTCATTGTTCTATACACGCGAATTCATTAAACTAAACCGCTTTGAAACAGTCCGCTACAAAATTAGTTTACGATTCAGTGTTGAATAGAGGCAATCGATTGTTAACAATCGCCTCTCTCGTAATCGAATTGTTTTTGTAACTCTAAAGTGTTGATTGTCGTAAGGAGATTTTGCGTTTAAATTTTCACTGTTCATGTAAAAATATTTTTTATTTAATATCTTAAAACATATTTTATAATGCGCACTGCTAAGGATTGGAACTTCTACTTATATAGAAAAATACGTATCGAATATTAATTTTAATTTATCGCAAAAATATTTATGCATGATGTAGGTATAGAACCAAAATATAATCCTAACTAATATTATAAATGTGGAAGTGAGTTTGTTTATGTGTTTGTTACATTTTCACGATCATCATCAAATATTTTGCTTGAATTAACGTGAATCAGATACCAATTCATAATGAGCCGTTATGTACTAATTCTTAATTGAGATTACATATTATTCTAACCAAAAAGATTAAATTAAATTAAATTTCGATTCTAACCCAGTTCATGGTCACTGTGTAACGCAAATTGCATTTTGTTCAATATTTCTTTCACATCACATTAACTGTGACATCATTACTGCTACAAGGAACAACTCGTCGCGTATATTATTTCCCTGATATGAGATAATGTATGCCTGTGCTGTGGTTCGCGAAAAATGCATTCGGCTTTCTAACAGACTCGACCTCAACTTGTATGCAGAGAGTAAATTATGGTCTAATTTAATATTTTTCCCAGTACGTTGCTCGTGTCGTAGACAAAATTCTGTTAAAACTTTTATGAATCTGTCATAGTCACAATATGTAGTTCAAATCTAATTAAATAATTACAAAAACTATTTAACTGATTTTAAAAATTCACTCATCTATAGAAAGCTACATTATGATTGAATAACATAAGCTGTAGACTATATTTTATTTAAAAAAAAAATAGAGATCCTAACGAAAAAAATTAATAAGGGCTACATTACAAGTCATTAAAAGTTTGCTTATGAAAGTCATTATTTGGCGTGCCCTGCGAAAATTATTGATGATAAGTACTACATGTTTATCTCATCATCTGTTTTCATTTATCTATTATTTATTACCTACATATAATATAAAATCGTAACGAACCGTCTCTATACATTAAATATTTTTCAAAATACAAATTGTAAACGTTGTACTTATTTTATTGAGGTAAAAAAAAATAGTTTTTAAAATTCTTGAACGTACGTTTGTGCACGCTAATCTCAGAAACGGCTTAGCCGATTTGAATACGGTTTTCACATAAGTATTGTAGCAAGCTCTCTGTAACATTTCAATCGGTTTACAAACAAAAAAGTTACGCGCTATACCGAATACCACGCGTACGAAGTTGCTGGCTCAGCTAATTTTACCACATATAAGTTCGTGTACCTACCATATATGTTATAGTTAAGTCACAATAACCGTTTTTTGTGTAAATTAGACAATAATATATGGGTAGAATCGAAATATGTCGAAATTTGTGTCATGATATATTAATCCTTTATCCAACTAAATAATCAAGGTTGATTATAATTATACAGGTAAATTGTCCTTTAAATTATTCGAATCGGACCTTTCTTTTAGAAATTAGGATGGCTATAAAAATGCAAAAAGTAAAAAAAAAAGAAATATTTTGTTTTGAACGAACAGTTTTGTCTATTAGTTAGACATTTAATTTTTTATTTAGTTTATAATTTATAATCTACACAAAAAGATTAAAATATATAGAGAGGGCATTGGGAAATTTTTTCTACAAAAATATTGATCTTGATCTCCGTAATCAGGATGGCCATGGCGTAGCTACGAGTAAATAGCCTTGTAAAGTTGATGATGGACTGGGCGATTTTGTACCACGGGGTTCTAAATATCTTCGTCTTCGTCTTCTTTCGTCTTCGATTCTTTCGTCTTGCCCGATCTATACAGTTGAAAATCTTTGTATCCACACAACCGAAGTCGCGAGCAAGGTAATTAATAATTAATAATTAAAACACTATAGGTTAATTAAAATTAGTGTTTAATTGAAACACTGTAATAATGTTTAATTAAATCACTATAGGTGAAATACTCGTATCCGTTTTTTAATAATAATTCTCTCTACAGGACACGGTGAATTTTATTAATAAAGACACCTCCAAGCTCTGAACGAAGTCTGAAAATTAATTCAAGGAGACAATGTTTTCATAAGAAAAATGTTGGGATCAGTTTACGAACTAATCTCTACTCATTCTGTACTTGCGTCTTGCAAGCATAGTCTAGCTTAAATGGAAGGATTAAAAACAAAGACTCTCTGAGTTTAGAAGTCGGCAACAAACATCTGCACTATGACGAAGCAACTTGTTAGTAAATATATTAAATTTTCATTAATTTTTTTTTTAAATAAAAACTTTTGGTAATATAATTAGAAATTCATTGTTTGAAGTTCTTATTAGTAAAAGAAATGATGTACTATTTAATTGCAAATAAAAAAGATAAATTGAGGCGAAGGTAAAAGAAAACTTATATTGCTTTTTTTAAGTGTTAGCTATTGAAGACGTAGATATAGATACCGTAGATATAGATAAACGTATAACAGCCCGTATGGCAACAGTAACCACCCCCTTACAGAAGACCACAGTGAAATAACAGCACGTGTGCTGTTGTGTTTCGGTGAGTGAGTAAGGGATGTCAGAGCCCATTTCCCTATCCCCTCCTAATCCCTTATCCTTAATCCTACTACAGTCGGCAGCGCACTTGCAGCAGCTTTGGCGTTGCTTGTGTTATAGGCGACGGTAGCCACCTACCATCAAGTGGACCGTCTCAGCCTGTCTGCCGATCTTAACTTAAAAAAAGAATTAACATAAGTATTTGTTTACATCTTTCAGACAATAAGCTCGGAATTAGTTAAAAAACAAAAAAAAAATACTTTTAATAAATAGCAAAAACCTTGTATTATAACAACAAGAACTTGTTTTTCAACAAGAACTTTGTTTTTCAATATGGTCACAAAGGAACTAAATGACAATTTTGCCATTCCGTTTTTTGACATATCTGTAGTAGAAGCTTGGGCAATTGTTACAATGAATTCAATTTCACTCAAAAATCGCATTAAAATAATAAAAATTCACTATGAAAATGGTGGTTCTGTAAAAGTTACAGTTCGTAAAATTCGGGATATTTTCGGTCAACATAATCGTCCTTCTGAAACCGCTATTAAGAATTTGCTCAATAAATTTGAATCGACAGGTTCGATACATAATGTACCAACACCCACGCGTGTTCGACCGGGTCGTTCAAGTGAAAAAGCCGCAGCCGTGGGCCACAGTGTAGAAGAAGATCCGAATTTGTCAATTCCTCGACGTTCTCAACATTTGAGGCAAATTCTGGGTAAGGATTTGGCTTTAAAGCCTTACAAGGTGCTACTGGTGCAACAATTGAAGCCGGCCGATCATTTACATCGCCGTAGATTCGCTCAATTTATTCAAGAACAACCCGCTGGTTTTTCTGAAAAAATCTTTTTTCAGACGAAGCCCATTTTCATTTGTCATGATACGTCAACAAGCAAAATTGTCGCATTAAGGCTTCTAAAGATCCAACACAGATTGTAAAGAAGCCTTTACATGTTGAACGTGGGACTGTATAGTGCGCTATGTGGTCTGGAGGCGTGATTGGGCCGGTTTTTTTCGAAAATTCGGCTGGAAATGCGGTTACGATCAATGGATTACCCTATCGAGAGATGTTAACAACTCAATTTTGGCCTATTATTGATGATTTGGATATCACTAACACGTGATTTCAACAAGACGATGCCACAAGTCACACAACCACCGAAACAATAAATTTATTGCAAACCAAATTTCCCGATCGCATAATTTCACAAAATTCAGCTGTTAAGTGGCCAGCTCGATCATGTGATTTAACACCCCTGGATTATTTTTTGTGGAGTTATGTTAAAGACAGAGTCTATACGGAGCCAATTGAATCGGTTGCAGCCTTAAAACTCAAAATTCGTGAAGTGATTAACGAAATAGACCCGCCATTTTGCCAAAGAGTGATTAAAAACTTTGATGAAAGAATCGATAGCCGTGATCGTGGTGGACATTTATCAGATATCATTTTTCGTTCCTAATTGCCAAACCTTACTTTTTATAATACAATAAAAATTTGAATCGTTATCATCTAAATTCATTGTTTAATTTTTATTTACAAAACAAAGTTCTTGTTGAAAAACCCTATTTAATATTGCAATATTAAAATCATTTATTTGTTGACGACTTATTCCTTTGAAAATAAACTTCACGATAACCAATTGATCAAAACCAGACCTTGCTGGGGCGTGCAATTTGTATCAGGTTTATCATAATTTATTATCGCTGTTGACATATAATGCCACGCAAATTGATACGAGGTTTCGCCAATTAGCTAAATCAATATTTATTAACTTCGATATTCCATTGTGGAATATAATGTAATGCTTCCCACATTACAGTTCTTGCGACTACAGCCTATGTTATTTTTCAAGAACAACTCTCGTCATATTGGTTTTTCCGTGGTATACTTACAATATTTAAAACGATTTGTCATTATATATTTTAGGACAGAGATTGAATTTTCATAGCCATTCTGTGAGAATTTTTTTGTTAATTAATGGAATCAAAATCTTAGCTAAATTTTATATGTTTAGCCAACATACAATTACTCTGTACACATTGGGAAATAAAATTTAAACCCAGACTTTTATGTAAAAATCCAAGCAGGTAAGAGCTATAAACCAAGCAATGCCAGGGGGATTCAACTGACCTAGAATTATTAGGTATTGTGTTTTAATTCCTAGAATAGGATAGGGGATAAGAGATAAGATAAGTTTGAGAAATAATTATTCAAAATAGGGATTGCTTTTCATCCCTATTTTTAAAATTACTTTCATTTAAAATCATTCACCCCATTCATTTTTAATTTACTTAATTTACTTGTGTCGAAATATAAAAGTGAATAATATTCGGACACAGAACGTTGGTGGCGCAGTGGGAAAGATGCGGCCTATCATGTCGAGAGGTCCGAGTACGATCACCGGTCATGCCGTGTACCAATGGGTTTTTTCTAAAAACTTAAAGACACTTACTAACTGCTCTCTAACGGTGAAGGAAAACATCGCGAAGAAACCTGCGCACTCCAAAGAAGAAATGCTTAAGCTCATGTGAAGTCCACCAACCCGCACTGAGCCATCGTGGTGGACCAAATAGCCCATACGTCATTGTTGAGAGAGTAGTCCTGTGCCCTTGCAGTGGGGACATATAATAGGCTGTTGATGATGACAATAATATTCGAACAGTTTTATTTTTTTAAATGTAAATGTCGTCAGACAGGCTAACACTTAACGGTAGGCGGCTACTTTAACTCAAACATTGCCACAGGTGCTGCAAGTGGGGTGCCGACCTTAGTAGCATTAGGAATAAAGGGAGAAGGGAAATGAGCTCTAGCTGGTATCCCTTATTCACTCACTGAAACACAAAAGCACACAGTCATCCTGTTATTTTACGGCGTGGTTGCTGTCGCCAGACGGGCTGCCTAAATGACAGCGACATGAGGTAGACCCTACCACTACTTGGCAGATCCAGACCAGAGTGATTTGCAAAATTGGCTCTTCCAGGAATTAAACCCGTAAACACCTGAGACAGAACGCTAAGCACCTTAAACACTCGACCAATGGGCTCGTCAATGTATAATGTATATCTATGTGTTTTATATCCAGAACAAAGGAAATAACTTTACATGCTTTCATACAATCTCTGACTAAAGGTAATAAATTATACTGTCAAACTTATTGTGGGGTTTTCCAGTCTACACATAATCCGAGAACAGAGAGCTATAAAGAAATATAGTAAAATTAAGGTACCTTAAAACATTAAAAGGGTAACGGCAGTGGTTATTTCTAATTAGGCAAACCGTCAATTTACTGCAATCAAAACTTAGTGAAAATGTAAACTTATTTTCGGCTCACAAAGAGGAGACAATATCCCAGAGAGATTACTTAGGCGGTCACAGGACAACGTCTAATGGATACATAGTACTAAACACTGTTAATAATAAGACACAATGGTTCAATGCACTTAGTCGCAACCAGCTCCAGACAGACATATTGCAGTTAAGTGAGTCTGTAACGCGTGGCCTAAAGCGTTGTTGAGACACGAACTGTTATTACATTTATATACATATATTCTCTGTTATAAAACAAAGTCCCCCGCCGCGTCTGTTTGTCTGTAAGTTCGCGATAAACTTCAAAAACTGCTGAACAGATTTTCATGCGGTTTTAATTTATCAACAGAGCGATTCTTGAGGAAGGTTCAGGCCGGGTGAAGCCGGGGGCGGGTCGCTAATTATAGATAAAAATAAAAACAAACGTGTGTACAGAGTAGGTACGCGTGTCAGTGGGTTTAGCATGAATTTACAATGACCGCACTCACTAGCGAGAACATAAAATATTTATATGAAAAATATGTCAATTTGTCATTGACAATTGTCAACTTTCCATTTATAAATGTTTTACGCTCTCGCTGGCGAGTGCGGTGAATATTAAGATCATGCTAGAGCCACATTAGAGAAACTTATCAATCAAATTCAAGCGATAAATCTCAGAGAAAGATAGAGAGAACTATATTATATACATATAATATAATAAAATCGTAAACGAGCCGTATCTCTGTACATTAAAGATTTTTTTCAAATTAAAACAATTTGTACACGTTTTACTTAAGGGGGAGACAAACGCTAAATACTAAGAATATCCATTGTTTAATGAAGATGTTACAAGAAATAGACAACACAATTACTTTGAAAAAAATATATATTATACTTAAACATATGAAGAACCAATTGCATTAATTAGAATTTTCGTTAAAGTAATAGAAACTCCACAAAAAAAGTTAGAACACAAGAAGAATTTGACTTTTATTGAAAATTCTCTCGAAAACGGCTTACTGCGCGCATATGAATCAGGTACCTATTAATAAGTTAATGTCAGTTTAAAAAATTGTATCACTCTGTATAATTCGTTAAGATTTTTTGTATGACGGTGATTATTGATAATGTAGGAAAAAATCGAGCCGTCTGGGAGTTTTCATCGAAAACAATGTATTGTGGGATTGTTGCTCTTTTACAGGTCTACAAAAAAGTCTGCGATGGCATAGGATAGCATACTATACCCATTCTAACTTTTTAGAAATGTGGTTTTTAAAAAGCTATTTAGACGGTTACAGTATTATTCATTATCAAATTAAATACGTCAATTACCTTAAGCAGTTCATACACGTTATAATATCATACACATTATTAATTCAATTTACTACAAACCACACAATTTAAATGAATATCTTAGGAGTTATCGTAAATTAAAAAGTACACGCGAGAAAATAAATTCATGCGGTTTTGCACCTACAACGTCACGCGGCGTTCACTCATATATTATTTTCTCATTTTTAAACGCGGACAAAGTCGGGGGCATCAGCTTGTTAAAAATAAATAGGGTCTCGAACTTGTATAAGTGTAGAAATCAACATTAAAACTAGCTAACAATGCGACGCGACAACAGGGCTTGCTTGATGCAGACGCAGATATTCTATTAATCTCTATATGAAATGAAAAAAATGACCAAGGGACGCGTGATGCCGTCCCTTGGTCACGGTATCACGCGTGAACGGGTGGACTGATTTTAATTCGGTTTTTACTAATGGAAAGAGGGATAAACGGGGAATGTTCTTATATATAAAATTGCACGCCGGGCGAAGCCGGGGGTGGTTCGCTAGTATATATATAAAAATGAACACCTAATAGGGGATCGGACAAATTTTCAGAAAGTGTTTTAAATTAATATTCATGGATATTTATTCCCATAAAAAATACTATTTTATTTATTTATAGCCTTTTAGGTACTCAAAATCATGTTTTAATATTGTTTGTTTGAAAATGCCGCCAAAACGCCACGATAGTTCATCTGAGAGCGCGTAACGTCACTTGTGGTCATATCATAATAAAACAGCTGCATTGGCATAAGACAATGATTGCCCACAAATGACGTCACGCACTGTGATTGGTGTTTCAGTATAGATTAAAAATATTGTAAATAATAAAATTTTATTTCTTCATTTAAAAATATTTAAATGAATTATATTAAATTATTATTCGATAAATAATCGTAAAAAATTATATATTTTCTTTCTAAGTACATTTTAGATTTTAATCTGATTACTGTCCGATTCCCTATTCCCTTGGTCAAGGCATCACGCGTGAACGGTTAGACCTATTTTAATTCGGTTTTCACTAATGGAAAGAGGGATAAACGGGGAATGTTTATATATATAAAAATTACACCCCGGGCGAAGAAGGCGCGGCGGGTCGCTAGTATTATATAAGTAAAAGTTCGGCTTCGTTCGCGTTGATAGATGAGAAAATATATAAGTTATATATTTTCACATTTTTCAACGCGGACAAAGCCGCGGGCAACAGCTAGTCTAAGAAATTTACATTTTAAATTAAAGTAACAAAGGAATTATAGCTTAATTTGCTGCTACTATAACGGCCAGTGTTAATAATAATAAACATTACATATCACTGCTATAAGACTGGCTATTTTAGTAGTTGCAGGGCACACTTCGTTTACAGTAGGTAACCACCACCCTACAGAAGACCTCATGTGAAATAACAGTACGTGTGCTGTTGTGTTTCAGTGCTGATGCTAGAGTCCTATCCTCAATTCTACTATGGTCGGTAGTGCACTTGCTTCACCTATGGCGTTGCTTGTGTTATAGGCGAGCGGTAGCCATTTAAGTGGATCGTCAGCCTGTCTGTCTACGTTAATATTAAAAAAAAAGTTCGATCTGCATATTTTATAAGGGACAACTGTGAAAAAAATAGATGCTTCTATATCTATATCTATACTTAATATTATAAAGCTGTTGCTCTAGCATGAGTTTACGATACTACACTCGCTAGCGAGAGCGTAAAACATTTATATTGAAAATTGACAATTTGACATTGACAGTTCACGATTTTCCATACAAAAGTTTTACGTTCTCGCTAACGAGTGTAGTATAGTATCGTAAACTCATACTAGAGCATCTGAAGAGTTTGTTTGTTTGTTTGTTTGTTTGGTTGGTTGGTTAAACGTGTTAAGAGGAAAGAATAGTACGTACTCGTCCATACAAAAAGAGAAAATGTTTTTCCACTTCTAAATATTTTCCAATCTCCATGATTTTTTAATATGTTATTGCAACAATGAAAGACTAGGTTTATAGGTTTTCCTTTTTTCAAAATTTGCAATAAATTCAAACTTATAGGCACCTCAAATAACTTATTTTTTGTGATTAAAACTTTGTCTAATTAAACCGTTTGTTTTATAAAAACAATGTAATTTAAAAAAAAAAAACGAAACCTATAAACCTAGAATATATCATGCTGAAACGATCGACATCAAAATCAAAGTGATTTGTTAAGATTTAGTTAGTGGAAAACGTTTTCTCCCGAAATGGAAATTTCATCAAAAAAAGTACCTATTGTCAGTCGCGAGCTGCAACGCTCTCTATCGCACGTTTGGGGGTCGGGGGGGGAAGCAAAGCATCACGTATTATAGGGATGACAATGGAAAAGTCGATAGTAGAGATGGGATCCCCACCTGTGTTATCGATATCTATTTGTTTCAAAAATGTTGGGAGTAGGAAAAGTTACAATAGTTGGTTTTCAAGAAAAAAATCATCAATTGATTATTTATTTATTAAAGAGGCTTACTAACTAAATATTAGTATGTACATTTACATATATAAGAAATACTTTCTGTTACTAAATATGCATCTAACACTAAATATGCACATTTATGAAATAATTGATTGTATTTTTTAATAGTGTAGTTGAGAGGTGTAACACTACCATACCTACCATACCATATCATATCTTGTTTTTGGTGAATCTGTCTGCAAACGGTTTATAGTTCTGAGGTCTAGCCGAAGTTCTGGGTACATTTATAATTATTTGTGATAACAGCGGTGGACAGTCTATTAAATTATTAATAACTTTTAATAAAAAAACTAAACTCAGAAAATCACTGCGCCAATGTAAAGATTTCATTTCAAAGTATTGCAACCTGTCTTTATATTCTTTGATTGTGTAGCGCACTCCTGATGTGAATACAAGTCTTTTGAGGAACCTTTTTGTACGTTCTCTAGTCGCTGTATGTTGTTTTGAAATTTGGGGTACCAAACAATAGAGCAATAATCTATATGATATCTTACTAAGGAGGAATATAAGGTCTTTAACCGTTTCAATGCGGCGGCCTTTTATACAAACTTACGCTCGTGGCGGCTAACAAATTTTTCATGATGCCGCAGGGGCATCATCCGCCATACACGATAGTGATGCCTCTCGGACATCATCAGCCGTTCACGTAAAATTTTCGTTTTTTTTATTGTTTCGGTATTGTTTGGACCACGGAGACTTCATTCCACTGCCAAAACTGGATCTAAAAGGCTTTTTCTATAATTTAAAAGTGATTTTATGTGTGTTTTCCTGAAATGGACCGTAATTCATTTATTTAAACCAGGTGTTTGAAACAGTTTGTGTAGCATGTCTTATTTTAGATTAATTGGGTATTTGTTTTATCAGATAATCATAACGCGCTGATATCCTTAGATGTCGGTGGTTATATCTTCACAGTAAGAAAAAACTTTTGGCGAAACCCTCCAGAACCATGAACTTAAAAAAAAAAAGCAACGGACAGAAAAAACAATTGTCACTGTACCACTGTACAAAGTGAAGCGCCGTAATGGCGGCGCATTTCTATCAAGGTTGCCAGATGCCAGACTTTTTTTCTCGTACCAGGGATAAAACGAGAAAAAAATATATCTCGTAATTTCAGTACATAATCTCGTAAAAGTATAAATTTGAAAAAAAAAAACACAAAATCCATCATTTGAAATATTTACTGTTATTTATATCGTATAAATTTGAGATTCGTACAAGTATAAATTAAAAAAAAAATTACATAAAAGCCATAATTTAGACTATTTACTGAGGACTATTTACTTGACGTCAAATGAACAATTAGGTAATTCATATTCTAATGATTTTATTTACATACTTCCTAAAAAAAATAATTATGCAATTAAAGAATGAAATGAATTTATGTAGTACTACTTGTAGATAATAATTGTCTTCTTTTTTTATTTATATCTGATGTAAACGTCAATTACCATTCAAAAATTAGAGTAAAATGTCGAAACGCTTTTGAACTTGAAAAACTTCAACCAGTAATGTGTCGATCGTTTGTGGCGTGGACATATTTATTTTATTGATATTTTTTTAGCTAGTATGCATGGCGCAGCCAGTGAATGTATGGCAACCCTGGTTTTTATGGGTGCGTGTTTTCAGGGTTGCCAGCCGAAAAAACTAACCCTAAATTTTGATACATAATAATATGTAGTGAACTATGAATTTTTTGTAATATTGCCTCTTGCTTTCATGTGTTCTTTGAATTCCTTCCATTTTTGACATGTGGTGAAACCTAATGGATAGACTTTTCCGCTATGTATTTTTTTCACAACTATATACGTTCGCACTGAGTAATAGGAATGGGCCATAATAATAAACGTCGATACCTGGTGTCATTTTTAGTGTTGAAATATGGGAGTTTCGGGTGTTGAAATACAATGTTCACATATCACATAATGTCTATGGCAGTATCTATGAGTAGTCTAGAGTATTTATGTTTTTTATTCAAGAATTGTCAAGAATGTGAAAATTTATGTTTGAGGAATATGTAATAAGTAATGTAGAAAATGTTTTGTGTTATAATGGAAATAAACAAATAAATATAAAATTAAAAATTATTTATTATCGGGCACGCGATAACAAATCACTATCCGTATTCAGTAGTTACGTAAATAAAAACAGTCCGTCTTCGGCCGTAATTGCTCGTCAACTAACAGTGTCCGTCGATGTGTGCGTGAGATTATTTGTATGTGTTGTGCGCGATGCCCGCGGGGACATGAGCGCAGAGCGACAGCATGTGTTTTCCTAAATACCTATTTCGTTAGGATCGCAAAGCTATTCTTTTCTCTTAATCTCAGACTACTGGTTCGAATTGAAAAATTATTTTTGTGTTGGATAGTCCATTTATCGAGGATGACTATAGGCTATATAATATATAGACAATGAAAAATATTGCAAAAACGGGAAAATAAACCCTTTTTAGAGTTTTCGTTGCGTGCACTGCGCAAACGGTTAAAATAACGCAAAAATCATGTACGATAGAATTGTTCCCCTTTAAAAGTTCTAAAAAAAGGTCCTCGAAAAAAAAGTCCATCCCATTATCATTCAAGTGTTTTCTTAGAATATCAACAACAATTTATTTAAATAGCATCTCTCCCACTTATGGTGAAATATAAGCATAGTTGATTCTAGCCTTTACGTGTCGTGACTGACATGACATACATACCTAGGTACATATTTATGTATCTGCTTACATGCTTAACTCCACCTGCCTTGGTACACAATTTTGCATCAGTGGCGATATTAAATTATCTCGATTCTGACTTTTTATAACGTTATACAATTGCATGTTCTGTATTTTACAATCATTATGCCTAAGCAAGTTTCAAGACATTTCGAGCCCATTTTGCATTTAAAAAGCAAATGAAATGAAACGTAAATACATATATCTATATACTTAGGTATCTATACTAATATTATAAAGCTGAAGAGTTTATTTGTTTGTTTGAACGCGCTAATCTCAGGAACTGGTTCGAATTGAAAAATTCTTTTTGTATTGAATAGTGTAACAATATGTAACTTGTTATGATACTGTTAAGTGTGGGGTAAGTCAAATTGCCGTGTAAGGGCGAAAATCAACTATTTATTGCCACAAACCAAGATGACTTCCAATAAGGCTAAATTTCTTCTTTAAATCCGTTAAACTTGCCAAAAGTCGTCCGTAATTCCGTAATGAGTCGCAGGTATAGTTCCGTAGTATCGCTTTCAAATCGCAGAATCGAACTGTCGCTAGCTCGCCACTTCGCCTATTTATATCCGCTGCTAATCGTCTAGATCTTTCTCGAATTTAGTACAAACAAACAACAAACAATTAGAAGTAAACAACTTTTGTAAACACGTATTGTAAACAGGTCATTGAAAATTCGGGAACGCTATTTCTGTTGTATGTGAACTCTATGTTGTGCGCATAAGGATCAATTTCCCTTGACAATAATTTTTCCAGAAATTGTAGATAGGCGAAGTCGTTTTTCTAGAACGTTCCATAGTGAGTCATAACTAGAACGTTCCCTGGTGAGTCATAACAATACATTAAAAAACACACTATAGTGAGTTAAGGATATAATAAAAAAAAATCTTTCTTCATATGCATAATGGAAAGAAATCACCAGGTCCACTGAAGACGACGTTCAATCTAAATTGAAAAGTCGAAACTACATATTCAAGTTCAGAAGATTGTCAAATTGAGGGGATTTATAAAGATTTCTCAATCCCCGCAGCTGGACTAAAGTTCTCTGAACTCCAATCTTTGTACTTCGCGCTGTTTGCATTCACGAAATACCTTAGAAGTATAAATTTTAAAAGCTCACGTGATGATACACTTTGCTCGAATTGGCAGTTTTGTTAGATTTTGCTTTTTAAGACCTGAATAAAAAGAATTTGCTAGATTCCGTCAGTGCTAATTTTATAAAACATTAGGGATCCGCCCCTAGCTTCTCACGAATGCAAGCCTTTTTACAAATGATATTCACAAACCTTCCTTGTTTAACGCTCTTTCACAATAGTGAAAACCGTATTAAAATCTGTTAGGTGTTTTAGAATAAACAGACGGACAGGGACTTTATTTTATATTTTTATTATAATTTAGATATAAATATGCTTTTGTTTGTAAATACAAACAAAAGTATATCATATGCAATTTTTGTGCAATGTGGTCTTGTCAGATATTTGGTTATACATATTTATTTATTTATTTATTTATTTATTATCTCATACATGATTCAATACACAATGTTTACAATGTCTGTAAACCATTATTGGTTTGTCTAGACATTTACTTCACGCCAATACACATTACACTATAAATCATATATACAAGAAATTACAATAACAATGTTACAACTCAATTTAAAAGATGCAAAACCGGCCGACCGAATCATCGGCACACATCGGTATGCTTTGTGCGTGTGCAACTCGTACACAGGTGTCCCATTCTATGCAGTCATGTGTTTTTATAGAATAATTATTTAATTTAGTTATATAAATATAATTTTTAGTTATATTATTCAATCCAATAAATATAATCTTATTATATTTAATTTAGGTAATATTTTTTTAATGTACTCTTTAAGTTTCTTTGTGCTATTTCATTTTTTATATTGATAGGTAAATTGTTAATTAGATGGGGAATTATATATTGCGAGATGCTTTTGCCATACTCATTAATAAATTTTGGTTTATGTAATAACTTCCTAGTGGCCCTTCTAGTGACTATTTTGTGACTTTTGACTACCTGAATTTCCTCGCGAAAGTACTGTTCCACGAGTAACGTATAGTCAACTTTTTTATGAATAGGCATCACTCCACAATACTTAAAGAGTCCCATGGGATCTTCACTATATTTATTTTTAATTTTCAAAGGTACTATTAATTTCAACAATCTATATTGAATGTTATATATTTGATCTAGGTACGTTTTATAAGTGCGGCCATAGCTACTCAACCCGTAGGACAATATGCTCTCAGCTAAGGCTTTATACATAGTCAACAATATGTCTCCAGGTACTTTGTATAAAAAAAAACGAATAAAATTTATAAAACTTCAAATATTAATAATATTGTAATTGTTTTTAATAAAATTAGTAACATTGTATTTGTTGTTCATTTATTATTATACTAGCTAAGCCCGCAACTTCGTACGTGTGGTCTATGTAGCGCGTAACTTTTTTGTTTGTAAACCGATTGGAATGAAATAAACACTACAAGTATGTTACGGCTCGCTGCTTGCTAAGCTTGCTGCAATACATCAGTGAAACCGAATTCAAATCGGTTAAGCCGTTTCAGAGATTAGCGTGCACAAACGTACAGACAAACCGACAAACGGACAAAAATTCTAAAAACGATTGTTTTGACCTCGGTAACATGAGTACAATGTGTACATTTTTTTTTTAAATCTTTAACGTATGTACAGACACGGCTCGTTTACGATTTTATTATATGTAAGTATAGATAATTTTCAATGTTATTAAACTGAAAAACTAGTTGCATTCAATTTTAAACGTAATCTTGTACCATAATGTATATTCGTATGTGTTTACGTTTTCCCGGCTGTCAAAGGAAATGTTATAATTGGTTTTCACAGAAATAATACAATTTAGTCATTACATTTTATGTATACATACCAAAATGTATTCACTGATTGTCAATGAAGTTAAATCTAAAGAATTAGACTAGCTTTTGCTCACGACTTCATCCGTGCCCATTTTTCTTCGCCCGCGGTATTCGAGTACTAATTTTACTATTCGTAATCAGAATGATTGTTTGATTCGTGCTACTTTAATTTCATTTTTTTTTAAATTTAATTATCTAACTAAAATTATTATTAAAAAATTAAAAAATATTAGTTATTTTTAACTTTGCAATTTTTTACTGTAGGTGTAACACAATCGAGTGTTGTTTTACCATCTATTTGTACTTTCCACCCACGGAAAACTAAAGCTGCAACTTATAAAGACCCTGCTTACTAGACTGTGAACAAAGTAATTGAAGATGATACGTGATTAGGGTGTCTAAGTAAGCCGCAACTCGGTTACAAGGAAACTAAAATACTTATTCTAACTTAGAAGGTTATAAGGTGGAAGCCGTAAATGCGCAAAGGGGAGGAGGCCCACCTTGTTATTTACATATGACATCGTTTCAAAAAAGATTAAACTAAATGGAGGTGCGAGGTTCAGGTTCCTATTCACGATATTTAGGTGACAGTAAAACGAATTGAAGATATAAATAATTTTATGCCTCTCAAATAGTATTAAATAGGCAGTCATCTCCATAAGTCGAACGCTAGGTTACCGAAGCAGCTCCAATATCGAATTCCAAAATTAATGTATTGTTTATGATAAGATCGGCAAACAGTCTGACGGTCCTCTTGATGGTAGATGGTTACCGTCGCCTATGATACAAGCAACGCCACGGCTGCTGCAATTGCGCCGCCGAGAGTGAGAGTGTGCTCGAGAGCTGCATGAGATCATACCGCCTTTCCGTTTCTTTTATCGGACATGCAGACGCACTGCTGGTTACCATCCTCACCTTGTCGGAATCCTTGTAATTCGCACCAAGCGCTTTAAAACATCTCCAATAATGCGCACTGCTAAGGGTTGGAACTCTCTGCCAGCGCGGCGTCTGTATTTCCGAGCTCATACAACCCAAATCTTATCAAGGTTCGAGTGAATAGGCAACGTCTGGGTGAGCTCGCTCCATCGTCGGCCTCATCTTTATTACATGGACAGATGCTGGCCAAGTGCAAACCCATTTTTAATAATAATTAAAAAAAACATACATTCATACATACATCTATCTTCGCAAATTTTCGCATTTCTAATATTATTAGGAAGTATAAATCATATTACTGTAAAACTTTATAAAAATCAATAGTTTTTGCGTAAAAGATTAAAAAATATCCATACATCCGGCTGTAGCCACTTGGGTCGACCCAGTGCGTCGTAGTTTGTTTTTTGGAACCACACCGAAACGAACTCAAGATCTTTTTTGGCCACCAGTTTGCACTCAGATCTCTCCGGAAGTGCTTAGCGTGTATGACTTACATTATGCACAACAGTGACTTATACTAATTATACATATTTTTCTTGCATTCATCATAATTCTTAAAATGTTTATACAACTTTTAATATTCAACTGACAGATGCTTCAAAGAAACGAGAGCAACAATAGCTTCATAAATGCTCTTTAATTTTCCTTTTATCTTGCCCCTTTTAGAGAAATGACTGAATGAGTACCATTTATAATAACAAAAGTTTCCTTTTCACTCGTTAATTCCCCCACTTTCATATCTGCAATTTTCTTCTCAGAGCTTACTTTCAGCTTTATGAAAATTTATTAAAAAAAAGTGTTTGTGATTTCCGTTGCATTTTTATTAAAACTTTTCATTAGTGGATTAGATCGTCCAACATCGCAAGAAAACGTTTGCCAATATTCAAGGACGTTGTGTCTTGTCTTGTCTATTGAAAAAAATAAATAAGAATATAATGTATCAGTCACACATCGACTGGATTAAAAATTTTTTTTTAAAGGCTTCATGTAATATAAAGATTCAGCACAAGGCTTCTATGAAAGATTTTTTTTGTATTTTTTTAAGAATTGGAAATTTGGATGATATTTTTAAATGCCATTGACAGGGCAACGACTGGTACGGAATAAATCTGTATGTAAAAACCGATATATTTTATTTTGTTTTGTTTATTTTTAACAAAAAGCCTGGAGAAATTAAAAAAATAACAACATTGGTTTTTACTAATTGCATTGCCAATTACAGGCTTTCATTGTATAAATAGTACTTACTAAATTTAAAAAAATAAAATCTATTCTGAATTATAGAGGGAGAGAATCTGGGTAAAGTGTTAGGGCATGTGTAGGAGTATGTGTGTGTTTAAAAATATTTTACCGCTGGTCACTGTAGTGTATGCGGTTATTTACTCTCTTCCTCACACGGGCAACACTGACTCGTTATGCACCACGTTAGTTGACGCCGAGACATGACTGAGATTAGACGTGTCGGCAGCCCGTCCGAGAGTGCGTATTTGAGCCTGTGATTCATCCCACGTATGGGGGCTGCTACGTTAACTTCAGGACAAAAGTACTGTTACTTAAGGTAACATTAAGATGGCCAACAATGGTGACATTAGGAAAACTTCCATCCACAATGTGACTATAAATCCAAACCTCCTCACATAGAGGAGAGGCGCATGTCCAGAATTGATTTGTCATACCCTTATGGAATATTTAGTTAGAGGTTGATACATTCGTCCACAAAGAACACACATACATCAAATTACATAAATTATTATTGCTGAATTTAATACATAGCTTTTGGTTAATGTTTTATTAGGTGGAAACAAGTGTCTTATTGGATAACATTCAACAAATTAATGAAAAGATTTGTACCCACAAGCATAGCTTTCACTACGGCCGGCAGCGAGAGATCCTGTCCAATGACAGCAGCGAGCTCACTTGCAGCAGCTTTGGCGTTGCTTGTGTTATAGGTGACGGTAGCCACCTACCATCAAAGTGGATCGTCAGCCTGTCTGCCGACCTTAACATAAAAAAAATAACAATAATGAGTTTATTTGACCCAAATTAACATTAATTTTGTGTCTACAACAAGCGGAGTTTTATTCTCCGCGTTCTCCGTTGAAGCCTAGCCTGTCATTCTTCTTTTATTGGCTCTCCATTATTGAAGGTTAGCAATGAAACTATTAAACCTTTCCTTGTCTATGCCGTGAGAAGGGTTGTTCAACGGTTTTGATGTCGGTCCATTCTATGATGTTTTTGATTCATAGAAGTATCAAATCATCTGTTTGTCTGGGTCATTATGTATAAACTGTTCTTGAATTAAGTCTTTGACTTGTCCTCTTCGAGTACATTATTTGCTCATGAATTTGTTTATCGAACAAATTATGTGATGACGGCCACCGAGAAATAATTCCCAGTATTAAAATACAGCCGTCGGATAATATGATAACAACGAGGAATCAAATTATTTATGACATGGCTTCAACTTTGATGAAATGTTTACTTATTCGACATTATTTTTAATAGGTTATAGTCAGGGTAAACATAATTATTTACCATTTACAGGTAAATACAGGTAAACTTTTCAGGAAATAAATTAGAGGAAGAAAGAAATTCCAGTTTTTTTTTTCATATACTAATTACATCTGTCCCCCGCACTAGTTTTTGCCTGTTCTATGGGGGAAGTAAACGATTTTATCATAACAATAATATATACATACAAAAATAACATCCATATTAAATACTACTTTTCTTTTTCCACAGATTCAAAATGAGGGGCATTATCACAATCCTTTACATTTACTTCCAAGCTCTCATCCTCTGCGGTACCACATCCAGTGGAGACGATCAGCGATGGCTGTCCTCATTGGTGGACCTAGTTGAATTAGATTATGAGGACCATTGTTCTCGTAGTGCCACTGCAACCTTAAACGAAATGGTCAACAGCAAGGAACTGCTTCATAAGGTAAATTGCTTTTGTTGAATTACAATTCTATACAAATTTTGCTGTTTTGAATTTAATTTTTTCAAAAACTAAGGTTAACTGATTAACTTAATAAAGAACTTTAATAATAAGAGCTTAAATATAGTTAAGATAGTTCAGCACTTTGCCGGAAACCCTCGATATACGCCGGTAGTGTACATGTTGGCGGCCAATCGTATAATCCGGCAGTTCGTTATGTGCCTAGGCAGATCGTTATATATGGCGCCGTTTCATGAAGTTTTTGCTTAATACCCAGCCAATTCATGAAATGGCTAATTAAAATTCAGATAGATTGATCAACGAATGACATTTGACGATTTAGTCGAAAGATATACTTCGAACGATCTGACTGATATTTAAGCAGAAACTTCATGAAACTGCGCCATATATAACGATCTGCCTAGGCACATTACGAACTACCGGATAATACGATCGTATTATCTGGTAGTAATCGATACGGTAATAATCGATAATACGATACGATCCCTTAGTATCGTATCGTATTATCGTATTATTCGGCATGTATATTATACATGCCGAATATGCTTCAATGCGATATCTCGCGGTTGCGGTTTAACTCGTTACCTCTTCGTCACCTCCATGTAAAACAAATTCATGCAAACAGACACGCACGCATATGCCGAAAGATTGCGGTCTAAACGGAGTTTTACCACGATGCCTACATGAAAACAAAATAATATTTTGTTTTTTACATCTCGACCGACGGTAAACATCGATGATTGGTCAAATTGATTTGCCTCTCAGACGGCTCAGCAATTACCAGTGTCACTCGATTTAACTCGTTTGCTTGTTCGCTCGTTTGTTTGTTAAATATTTTATGGAAAATGAGTTATTGATTGAATTAATGTTTAATGTTCCTGCTCTGTGGGATAAGTGGGTTAAAAACCGCTACAATAGATATGCCAATTAGGCATTGTGGAAATTAGCCACCATTTTGCGCTGGCTGACATGAATTCATCCTTATTATCATTATTAACATGTTTTTCTATCAGCACAGAAACGAGCTCATGATTGATTTCAGCATCCAGGTGTTCGCACCGTCATCCATGTAGAAATCGCGAGTATCGACATCGATGTATCGAAGTGCGTCCGCGACCGCGAGGCATCTTCGGCATGTTTTTTTTTACCCGTAGAGTGGTCACGGCAGAGTGTACTAGGTTTCTCAGTCCTTGTGTGTATGGTTGTGTGCCATATACTAAAATAAACCTTCACTATTTTTTATACAACTATAACTTACCTACCTGTAAGATTATACAAGGTAGGTAGGAACTTCATTATTGTACAAAAGAAACCGCTACAGGGGCATTCACTGCGTGAGCTCAAAAGGGAAACCTAGTAAAATCTCATTTATACTCAGGAAAATCACATATTCAATTTAATTGAATGTGTGACATTCAATTAAATTTGAAAATTTTCTTTTATTAAATTCAAATAAATTCGTTAAAGTACACCTTAACATTGCCTTATTTTTCTGCATAATAATAATAAAAAATAGGCCTTTAACAATTTATGTAGCGTAAATCTCACGCGAGGGAGCTATGCATATCTCACCAGTATTTCACCAAATACTGGTGAGATAATAAAACATCAAGTGCGAGTTGAACTCGCGTGAAGAGGGTTCCGTACGAAGTTACCTATCCGCACAATGTTATGTTAATATCATGGACTTCTTATAGGTTTTCCTATAATCTATAAGTAGAAAACTAATTTTTGTATTTTTTCAAAATTTTAGGTTCAGTAGTTTCGGAGATAGGGGGGGGGGATGGTCAATTTTCGTATATTTTCTTGAATAACTTGGAAACTATTTTAAAATTACAAAAAAATTCATTAAAGATCTTCACAACAAGTTTTCAAATTTTTTTTTTAAATTTTCCACCTTCTCCCCAAAAATGACCTCCCATAACAGATTTCATCTATTCACGTCACACCTCTGCGTTTGGGTCACAGAAATTGATATGTGTACCAAATTTCAACTTAATCGGTCTAGTAGATTCAGAGATAATTGACTGTGAAGAACGGACAGACATACACACGAGTGATCCTATAAGGGTTCCGTTTTTTTTATTCGCACGTACGGAACCCTAAAAAGTGTTAGAAGTTAAATTAAATTATGGTTAGAAGCTTTGTACAACTAACATGCTCTCAACTCGAGTTGATTCCTACTTTGAGCTACATTTTAGCCGGCCCATTTATTCTGTTAATCTCTTTATGATTCGATCGATTTGTAAAGGTTAGGATGCTAACAAATCGAGCTAATTATGTGACTTTCTCGGAGATTTAAGAATCCTTCTAATGAAAATCCTTTTAATGATCATCTAAAAAAATACTCACGCCCTTTGTTGCTAGAAAATGTCAAGGATACGAAAACAAGGCTTTATTGATATAAACAACTGACGGCTTTACAAACAGGGGGAACTGTTTGTAAACAAGGAATATAGCGGAATAGTATTTTTATGGAGAGAAAAAAATGGTTCGTCGTTTCTGAGACAAATGTCGTGTTTAAATTATTGTCGTTGTTGATACAAGGTTGTGTGCCTATTTGTAGACAAAGTTCGTACCGTGATCAAATTGGTTTTGGGACGGTATAGCCACTGAGGAAGCTTATGCCAATTATAGGTACTTAACGAGAGGTGGAAGGTTCCCCACGCTAAGAAGTTTGATGGCAATTAGGGGATATTTGGTATTCATAAATTTAATTTTAGTTTGGCCATGTGAGTTTTCTGTGTAAGGTAATCTCCGGAACCACTTATCCCATTTTTAGGGTTTTTCAGCCAATATTTAGAATAAGCCTACAAATAGTATATTTAATTATGTTAATAAACGTAGGCTATATATTTTAATGTTGACAAAACTGCTGGCAAAAGTTAGTCACAAATAAAAGCAACGAAGAATTAACTAGACAACAGAAAACAAGCGTAATGATTTTTTTTTTTATTATTATCTGTTTTTTTTTTAACCTTAATGTAGCTAATGTTAAGACTAACTATGGAACGTTCTGGAAAAGGCGTTCGCACCGGCCGAAAGTCTCGAACGACCCACCCTATCGATGTTAGCCACGCGCCTTTCCGATTAGTGTCAGAAGAAATTGGTCCTTATATTTACAACATAGAGTTTATATTTCAACAGAAATGGCATTCCCGAATTTCAATGGCTTGTTTACAATCTTGTTTATATTTCTAGTAAATTCAAAATACATCGAAGCGTTTAGCGCCAAGTATAAATAAGGGGCGGCGGACCAAGTGGAGTCGGACAGTTTTGTGCTATAACAGCGAATCGATAGCGAATCTTCGAACTTTTTGCGAAGTTACCTGCGACATTGAACCGGCGACTCATTAAGGGAATCATTGACGACTTTTGGCAAGTTTGACGGTTTCATCGGACAAGTTTAGTGATTTTGGAAGTCATCTTGGTTTGTGAAAATAAATAGTTCGTTTCGCTCTTACACGGCATTTTGACTCACCCTGCACGTAAAACTAAGGTTAGCTTTGCTTTTAAAGCCAGGTACTATACCATGCTTGAATTTCAGTCTTCCGTATAGGACAACTAGCATAAATATCATAGTTAGAAGACCTTTTTATGGTTTTAGATTTTTTTATTGATTTTTAAATTAAGTATCCATTACCTAAATTTATTTTTGGAAACATGATTTACATTAGAAAAAAACTTACAGTAAAAAAAAAACATTAGGCAATTAACAATTAAACAAAAACATACATATATAGGATATTCAATAAAATTTATTTCCTATTACAAATTTTTGAATGGGAATTATTGAATTATTGCACCGACTGATCTGAATACAAATAGTGATATTGTAATACTTTTATAATCAAATTTAATTAATTGATTTCAAATTTACAATCAATTAATTTACTATGTCCAAACATTAACTATTTCATTTTTAACACAAATTTATTTTATTTATTTATTTATTATACATGAATAATTACAAAAAATATTTACAAAGTCCCATAAAACTGGAAAGCAGTTTGTCTGTGGGATCAAGTTAATGATGTCAAACTAAACATCAAAAATAAAATAGGACTAAATTTAAAAATAAATGTAACCTAAATTAAAAACCTAAACCTAAACCTAAATTTCATTAATTAATTTAAAGAAAGCAGATAATATTTCATTAACTTATTTTTATATATAATTTTATTTTTCTCGTGGACCAGGTGTTAAATGTTAACCAGGTGTTCACTATTAAATTAATTACCTACTAATTACTAATCAAAAGCGCAGCTTATAATAACGTTGTGTGCGAAAGCATATAGTATGTAGTTCAGTTTTACATCATGGATAGAACACAATATATGTTCCAGTTTCCAAAACAACCCAAGGTATATAAAAATGTTGTTAGCTATCATGTAAGTAATTTTGTTTCCCCCTTCAGCTGTCTTCAAAGTTATATTTCACATTGTCACAAGTTCAGCGCCGAAGGAGCTCTGCTATAACAAAAACTAAAATATGTTTGCTCTCAAAATGACAAACGCACCATAACACTGTGATTTACCTATGAAAAGTAAGGCCGTTATTTTTGTAGGATGGATAATACGAGGATCCCCTGACGACACTGTATCATTGAGCAGAATAATGATTTTATTTTTAATAGAATCATGTATACACGTATTTTACTGGGAATTCTACATTACATAATTATATGTACAAATTCGCAGATGAAGATATTTTCAAAACCACTCAAGTTTAAACTGGAAGTAATGTTAGTGAATGCAAAATAATTTACCATTGCAAGAGATTGATGTTTGAGCTTTTATTTTTTCCATAATAAACATAATAATTGTTCGTTATCTGTGTTTTTTTACTATTATTGACGTACACTAAAAAAATATAGTCAACGTTAAACTTTATTTTATTCATATAACGTGCACATTTTTTACAATGTTGCTTGTAATTTTATTCACAAAAAATCACCAACAAAAATAAAACATATTTATTGAAAAAAGCGGGTTAATTTAAAAAAATTTCATAGCCTCAGATAAAATAAGAATTATTAGATGGAGCACTGGCGTTACGCGCACTAATGCAATCAAACTATGCCTCGCCTTATTAGTTTTGCAACATTCGCGTGGAGCTTGAATTATTAATCAATTAAAATATTTACTAGTGAAAATGTCGAATTGCATAGTGAAATGGTATAAAAACCAATCTTCAAAAAATAAAGAGCAAGATGTCACATTTCACAACAAAGTAAACTTAAAACCAATATTGTCAATAAAAATAAATAAAAATTGAGGTCATAGCTTGGAAAATAAAACTCAACACAATGTTGCCATTATTAAGCGTTATAATTGGCCTATTTTTTACTAACTCTATTAAGATAATTAATTTTTTATTTATTGATTTATTTCATTCTTTGCTTGTTTTTTGTTCGTTCTTACTTATATGACAACAACGACCTACGCACACATATAAAACCGGATTCACTATCTTTTCGCAAAATTCTGTCTTTAGTTCTCATTTGAGATCACAGCAAAAAATCTCATTACTGACATCAAAAATGGTGGAAGTGGCTTCAATTAAGAAAATAAACTTCGTTTCAATTTATTTATCGTTTTGAAATATAAATATAACTAGTATATTTACTTACTATTGGCTTTTGCCCGTGTCTTCGTTCGCGCGGAATATAAGACACCCTATGTCCTTTTCTTTGAAGTCCATAGGGATAGACATACTTCATTGATTTTTATTTATAAAGATTTTAATACATAATTCTGTCCTACTAATATTAATTCCTATATTTTTTATTTTATAAATAAATCTAATAGTTTTTTTGTTTGTTTCTTATTGAACTATGGAATTACAATCATATTAACCCTTTCTTAGAAATTAGAATGGATAGACCTTTTTTTCAAATAGATATTGGATACAACAAGATAGCAATGAATATAAATAACTAAAGTGAAATCGGTCGCCGACTTAGGGACCGTGGCTTAAAGCCTCGTTTCGGATCCTGGCACAAAGGTTGTCCTTAGCAATTCAGCAGGATAATGCTGCCAATGTTTTAGCGTCCTTTGCTCACGGGGATAAGAAATAAGAAAATTTTTATTTAATTGCTGAGCTTTTTAATATTATTTGAGTATGTTTAATTAAAATTTTTAATAACTAGTAGAGTTATTGATAAATTTTATTCCATTTAATATTTTAGTGCGACGCGACGTTTTATAAAAAATGTATATGAAATGGAGTCGGTATCTGTCATATATAATCGCCACGATTTATAACCATTCGCGGTTTTCAAGTATCTAAGAATACAGTGTTTTGAATACAAGTTACAGAATACAAGTTTTGAAATGCCTATTATTAAAATTGTAATGGAAATTGTACTTAATATCTTAATTTCAACTGATTTCTTTTTTCTCTAGTTGGAGCGAGACAAGACTTTTGGGATTTTCTCTCGTGAACAAGCCTATGATGTACGCGGTGCTCTTACAGAACATGCTTTGAATGATGATGACATTCTAAGACGAAAAGTCAGACTCATTTTGCATCCAGGAGACACGTTATTGGAGACTTCGCAGTGGATAAAAGTAAGTTCGAATTGTTTAAATAACCTGAGACTTTATTTATCCCAACAGTTTTTAAGATTAACGCTGACCACAGTTTACTACCTAGATAATAAATCAAAGGGGTGTATTACAAAATGTTAAATCCAATTGTATTGCAGCGAAAAAATGTTTTAAATAAACATATTATATTTAATCGAGTATAATAATATGTATGATTAATTAATTATTTAAATTTACATAGTATTAAAATAATGTTTTTATTGTACACATAGTCTAAGATCCCACTGCTTGATCCTGCAGGTATCTGTTTTTTTGATGAAATTAATTTTAAATGAATCTTGAGAAGGTATGGATTAACAATAGGTTGTCTTGTAAAAATTAGCCGCAATTACCATTAATTAATTTTAATGTCATTAATTCACTAATGTAATTTGCAGCTAAGTACATATGTTTTTTTAGTAAATTTCACGTCATTTGAAAGAAAATGATGTAAAGAATTGAAATAAAAGTGGTTGCCAGCTCTCAGTCGGCCGCAACGTTAGGGTTGCCAGGTGTGAACAGGTATAGGTACCTACTGTTGATTAACTGCACTCACCTGTTTTTTTTTTTTAATTTTAATACAAAATTAAAGCTTCATCTATATTAATCACGAAAATCCTTGGTTGCCAGTTGGACAATGGCCGCAAACAGAGGTTGCCATCTGACAGAAGTTGCCATCATACTGAAAAATTCTTTTGGTTTTGAATAGTCCATTTATCGAGGAAGGCTATAGGCTATACAGCCTTCCTTGATAAATGTACTATTCGCGCCCCATGTACACGCCACCGCCGTATGGGCCCCAGCGAAGCGTGGCCGATTTCAGCTAGTCATGGATATGTAGCAGCGGTCCTGGTATGGCTTGACTGTAGGAGACTGCAGTCCTGACTTAAATAGAGCATTTATCGCCCAAAAAAGTGTGTACGTGCTGTTACTGGTGCCAAATTTAGTGAATCTTATAGAACCTTATTTAAAAAACGGAATATACACACACTATCATCAATATAAATTTATGAAATAAGAGTATTTGTCAAAATTAATCGTAGTACGAGTATGTTTGTTTCAGCCTCTGAACGTTTTAGAACTAGTAGATATGCAAATAGACTAATACATGCGCCATGTATTTAAAAGTATTTAAAAGTAATTCCTTTGCTATGAATGTAAAAATATTTAATCATGTCACAAATATACTCTCAGACAATTTAAAAAAACTTTTCAACATTATTTGAATTCAATGCCCTCTATTCAAATGCTTATTTATAATTTTTATTCTATAGATGTTGGGCAGCAATTAACTGTATTATTTTCTAAATATATTTAAAAATTCAAAGGATTTTTTTTTAATATTTACTCACTAATGTTTTATAGTATTATAATTAAATGGTTCTAATGATTAATTATATTTTGAAGTGTACATATTTAATAAATTGATATTATTTCTATTATTATTAAATATTGTTAATGATTACACAATGTGAACTATCTTAATGTTAGTTAACCTAATTAAATAATACATAGATATCGTATTAAGTGCGCGCTGAATTTATATTTGCATGTCGATTTTAGCGCAGAAGCACTAAGCAACATGTGACAATCTTGTTTGTGTCCAATGAGATCTCCTTGTATCAATTGTCACTTCCTTTGAGCTGATGACGATCACTCGTTAGAAGTTATTGGGTCTTGTTTAGTATTGCGTCTGTCAACAAATTTAGTACTGTTTGGACAGTAACATTTCTTTTTGCTACTGTATCTTGTTTAAATTATCAAATTGTGTAAATTTACTATAGTAGGAAAGAGTTTACTTAACATTAATTTTACGAAAGAAAAATATCAATTAATAATGAATGAAAAATAAATTTATTAATAGTTAGTCTTAACTTCATGACTTTTGTTTCGTTTAACTGAATGTTTAAACCAATTGTTTAATAAATATTCCCTATCCCTTCCTAATCCTTAATCGTTATCCTTAATCCTGCTATGGTCGGCAGCGCACTTGCAGCATTTGTGACGTTGCTCGTGTTATAGGCGACGGTAGCCACCTACCATCAAGTGGAACGTCAGCCTGTCTGAAGATATTAACACAAGATAGAAATATTTGGCCTTAAAAATAACATAGCACAGTAGTGAAGCATGTTAATTTAAAATAGAAACTTTTTGTTTTGACTTATATAATTGTAGGATAGTAATGAAGACATTTTCTTTGTTGTAGTTAGTTACGTTCGGAGACACAGCCTTGAATAAGTTAAGGTTCGCGACAGACTATGACTGCGGTACGAACACAAGTTGCACGTTGCGAGGTAAGATAATAAAAAACAGATAGATCATAAGTATTATAATTTTTACGAGGAAAATGACATCAGTGTAAAGTGGGTTGAGTATCGAAAAAACCTATAAGAAATTGTTCATTTCTCAAATAATATGTACCTACTTACTTTTGACTAACAATATTATTCGTGTTCCTTGGTAATCTTGACGAGCGAAAAATCTTGTTATTAAAAGTAAATACACAATAATTGAAGAATTATTCTTGAGTCGTTAAGAAATTAAATATCCCACGAAGTTAACACTCTCCCTGTCGAGACGGATAGTCGTGAAAAGTTAATTTTTCATTTCCTTAAAGGCAATTTTTATTGCAAAAAAAAAAAGAAGATTTATGCTCGCATTAAAGGGAACCGTTTAAAATGTTAGCGTCGGTAATTACAGTTTAAAATAACTTTTCAATGGGCGAGCCCGTTGAAGAAAATGTCCCAGATGTTTCGTCTCGTCCGTAATCGAGATTCACTGAATATCCAAGATGATCTCTTAAACTATTAAGAATGTATTAACAATAATTCGATAGTTCGTTTTATTAAAGACATATTTTCTTTAATATTATCTTCTAATACTTCTCTTCTAATTTATAATTAGCACAGAGCTCACAGATTGACAGGACTATACTAAGAACATTCAAAGTCTAAAATTGTTAGATTTTTTTAAAAGTTTTTGATGATCTCTAGTCATCTGGGATACCCAGTTTTCTTCACAATTTTTTTTTTCGTCGCTCTTCGAGGAAATAGTCATTGTTTCTAATTCATACATAAAGTCGAAACACATTCAAAGGTGCAAACTACATGAACATTTGAACCCAGGCGTTCTGTTTTGGTAGCTTTCGACCCAATGGACTATCATTTTTCACATCAAAAATATTTCATGTAGGCAGTTCAAGAAAGTAGTGACTAGGCAAATTGTTTTTCACAGTCTGAACTTGGCAGCTCGTCTGCCGGAAATAAACACCCTTGTTAAAAAGATAATAGTAAAATAAAATCACGTATTAGGTTGCATTCCTGTGCGTAAGTAAGGGATGCCCGAAGCTCTCTTATTCCCAAATTGTCCATTGTCCTTCACCCTGTTAGGATCGGCAGCAACTTGCACCCTCCCTATCTGATTTTACCTTTGTTTATATGCGAAGATAGTCACCTACCATCAAGTGGACCGTCAGCCATCCTGCCGTCCTTTATAGAAATTATATCTTTCAAAAATAATTCGAACATGGACAAAAAAGTTTCAACACAATATATGAAATATTCAACGAATTTTCCAATGTACGTTAAAATACGTGTAGGATTTTGAATTCTGATGTTTGTCAGAATTTTACGCATCGATAGTTTTCGCTTTGCGTCAGATGAACGTCACAAATATATGTAAAAAACACATATAATAAAGCCGAAGAGTTTGTTTATTTGTTTGGTTGAATGTGCTAAACTATGACACTGCCAATAAAATAAAAATATACCTATATTTTTGCATTTTATAAGCCGAATTCTTGAGGAAGGTTATAGGATAAGGAAAGGAAATTAAAGGGCGACTGAAGCCTCGAAGCGCATGGACGCATATTTTTTAAATATTATTTAAAATAAACCTTTGATTACACTGTCGAATCTTACGGTTGTACCGACTGTAATTTTATGCGTTTTGGCAGAATTACAAAGGAGTCTGGCAAGACAACACAATGAGGAGGAATTGCTACGTATGAAACAGTCTTGGGAGAAAAATCTACCGGATCAAAATGAATATTTGGATCAAATTCTGCCATTGCTAAGGAATGCATCAAAAGAAAACGGTAACATTTTGTTATTTTCTTGATTCAGATCAATAAATGAATTTAAAGTTATTAGCACCAATTACTTCTTGTGAATACCTTTATTTTAGACATCGCTTTCCCTCTGATTTTGTTATTAACAGCCTATTAAGTATATGTCCTCACTGCAGGGGCATAGGCCTACCTTCTTAAAAAGGACGTATGGGCTATGTGGTCCACCACTCTGGCCAATGCGGGTTGATGGATTTTACCATGCGCCTTAGAATTTCTTCTTTGGTGTATGTAGGTTTCCTCACAATGTTTTCCTTCACCGTTTGAGAGCAATCAGTAAAATGCACTTAAGTTTTTAGAAAAAAAAAACCATGGTGTATGGCATGACCGGGGATCGAATTCGGATCTCCCGACTTAATAGGCCGCGTCTTTTCCACTGCGGCACCTTTAGTCTTTAAACGATGAAGTAAATATTTGGTGTTTTATTCGTCTTTTACCAGAACTACATATTTTCTCTTAAATTGTCTCCCGGTTAATTGTTAGTTGTATAAACATTAAGACTACGAGTAATGTAAACTAATTGAATTTATAAAGGTATCTTACTATAAATTTATGTTTAATAGGATATAACAACGTGGAAGAGTATTGGGATGCGCTTGGAGAGTACGAAGGCGCTATTCTAAAGGCGCGCGAACTTTGGGATCACATACGACCGCTGTACCTGAAACTACATAAATACGTATCTCTAAGACTTAAGGGATCGGATGCCGTTGGGAAGCCTTTGCCCGTTCATATGTTACGTAAGTTGAATTAAACTAATTACAACCACAAATTCTCGTGAAGGTGTATTCAGTAGAAGTCTGTTATGTTTGCAGTGATTTTGTTGTTATTAATTTATTGCGATTATTTAAGAATTTGTCTTAAAATTTTCGATTTTAAGGGGGAGACAAACGCTAAATACTAAAAATATCCATTGTTTAATGAAGATGTTACAAGAAATAGACAACACAATTACTTTGAAAAAATATATATATTATACTTAAATATGTGAAGAACCAATTGTATTAATTAGAATTTTCGTTAAAGTAATAGAAACTCCACAAAAAAAGTTAGAACACAAGAAGAATTTGACTTTTATTGAAAATTCTCTCGAAAACGGTTTATTGCGCGCATATGAATCCTGTACCTATTAATAAGTTAATGTCAGTTTAAAAAATTGTATGGTAAAAACAAAAAAATCACCATTTCTAGGCCCGTTGAATTGTCTCCGCCGCCAGCGAGTTCTATTATAAATGTCATTTGCCTCACTGAATCCCTTAAGAATCGATTTTCATATAAGACCCCCGGTATGGAAAGTATGGAGTAAAATTAATACAATCGTTACGTTATCTGTCACTTTGACATTTGTGCGACAGCTGACGCATTAATTTATGTTCGTTAATTCTATTGTAGTATAACAAGCAACACCAGAGGGTTTCTCTGGGCTTATCAAACGTCGAAATCTTGTATGAAAAGTGTAGTCCGCGTTGAGGAACGAAACTGTAACGCGTTATGATCTGCCCGGGCAGCGACATCTGTCGTCGATAAAATGAACTATTAGAACTTATAAAAACGTAGTGGCATCTGTGTGTATACCGAACGCAACATATCTTTTGTTGGAACACGTGACATCTGTGTGTGCAGAATGTAAATAAATAATATAATGTAATTGGGTATCCAGTTATCTATTGACACAAGGACACGATTTTATACGTTTAAAGGAGTAAACTCCAGTACTTATATAAGTACATACATACATATGGATGATTATATGCGTATGAGGGTGAGTGAGTTCGAATGCGCGTGTGTGTGCTGTGTGTGTGTTGTGTGTTTGGTGAATGGTGAAATATGAAATACTCATTTTTTATGTAACAACTTCTAAATGTAAAGATGTTCAAATTATTTGTTAATTCAGAATAGAATTGACACTACGAATAAAACAAAATGTTGGTCATCTTTTTCTGATCTAATTGGTCGTGCCCCTGGGTAATCTAAATTGGTGTATTCTTTTTTTAAAATAATAAAGCCATTTCCGAGCAAGTGGAAGAGAAGATCTTTATGAATTCCTGCCATTGTGGCGCAATGTATTAACTGTAACCCATACTCCCTTGCGTTGAAGAGTAGCCTGTATTGAGCAGTACAATACACTTTACTGTCCAAAAGGGTTAAGTGTGTAAGTGGTCCTTCAGGTTATTCCGAAAACTTATTTGATAATACTAGTTCAAATATTTAAAATTGTTTGTCACTGGACCTTGTTCGTTTGTCGATGTATACGCAACCTCTTATCCGATACGCGGTCCCTTTTAATTAATATGAACTAATTAATTTCGTTATCGACATCCCAACCATGCGTGAAGAGGGTTGTTAAAATTTATGAAAACATTCCATTTAGTGGATATAAATTAGATTCTCAATTTAACTTAAATGATACATGTTACATTATTTAAATAATAAAATTTTATGTTTTTTTGCAATACTGCCTTCTACGATCGTGAACTTCTGTGGCTGCAGATATCTCATCATGTTTTTACCATACTTAAGTAAGGAATGCCAAATTAAACCTTTTCACATATCCTCGTCTAGTTTCTAATCTCTTCAATCAGGATAGGCAGCTCACTTGGCCTCTAACCCGGTATTATTGGGATGATACCCTTAGGCCTTAGGTCACGGTAGCCACCTACCATTAAATAGAGATCCAGCCTATTTGGCGTTATTTATCATAAGAATGGTCAAGCTTACTTTGAAAAAGCAACCTAACTCTAGACATTTAAGCAATAATTAAAATCTTTGAAGTTATAATTTGTCACTCAGAATTCAGAAAATATCAGAAACCACCAGAGCGCCTTATTACTGTACAATAACGGAAATGCTGTATAATAAAGGAAATTGCTTTATTTTCTATGAAAATTACAATCAAAAGTTTTTGCGGTCTTAATAAATAAGACTGCCAAAACGCTAAAGACGCCATACATGTGGGTCACGTGATATCAATACGTCACTTGCTTGCAAACAAACATTTAGCTGTCAAATCGTAGTACGCTCATGTACTTACTAAGCATCGACTGTAAACAAAGCAAATGACGCAACTCTATATGCCACCAATCGCGTGCGTTTTTAATCACGTGGTCAAACATTAAAATTTAATTATTTTAATAATGATTTCTTATGAAAATCGTACATATATTTAAATACTGTGCAAGTTAATTTCATTTAAAAATATATTTACAGTTAGACTAGTAACAATTTGTTCCATATTTTCATTATAAACAATTACCGTATTGAATCTTCATTATATTGTTTGATAGAGGATAAACGAATCTTTTGGATATATTCAAATTTTTCAGTAGTTCGAATATCTTATTTCACGCATAACCGCATTGACGCAGTCGGTATTAAGCGTCCACTCCATATTTAAATATAAATTAAATTCGAAACAGTGTACTTTTTTTTTCATAAAACGTTTTAAATTCGACTTCAATAATTATTTTTATGGCCAGCAATTCTAAATTCAAAAGTTTTGATTATGTGACCGAACTTATGGCCTGACTCTAGATATTATATTGTTATCGTTAATGGCGTACATATTATGTTATACCTATCATGATCCCGCCTTTTAGTTTGCACTGAGTATAACAAATTAGCCTAAAAATTAATATCATATACATAATAACAAAATAGTTCTTTTGCTATAATATTTTGATTCGTAAGACCTCTGAAAAATAGTCATCCAATGATTCTATGTTTCAAGGTGTCCCGACTGATGCTATAATCAATTTTTGGAATTATTTTATCTAAACTTTTAATAAAATAATGGTTTGATCGTACCCATACAGCACTATTTTATTCACCAATAACCCCAGGCACACTTAAGCTCCAACTTCGAATCCCCGAATTACTGATAACAGAATAATTTATGAACTCACCGATTCATTTATTTGTAGGATCACTCACTGGAGACGACTGGTCGAATGTGATTGAAAGTTTGTTACCAAAACATCCGGACATTTATCAGAAAGTCCATGTCAACTTACAATTGAAGGTTAGTATTTTTTTTTTTTTATGTTAAGGTCGGCAGACAGGCTGACGGTCCACTTGATGGTAGGTGGCTACCGCCGCCTAAAACACAAGCAACACCTAAGCTGCTGCAAGTGCGCTGTCGACTGCAGTAAGATTAAGGATAAGGGATTAGGAGTAGATAGGGAAATGGGCTCTGGCATCCCTTACTCACTCACCGAAACACAAACCGAACACAACCGAAACACGTGCTGTTATTTCTGTAGGGGGGTGATTGCTGCCCAAATGACTGCGAAACGCAGTGTGCCCTGCCACTACTTTCCAAATCCAAACCAGAGCCAAATTTGAAAAGTTGATTTTTCAAAGATGACCCTGTCTGGAATCGAACCCGGGAACCCTAGAACAGAGCGTTAAGGCAAGCACCCTAACCACTCATCACGGAAACTTCTAATCGTTAATTATAAGAACGTTTCGTTGGTACCTACTAATAAATTAGTAGTCATAAGCAAGTAAAACGAATCTCGGTGGAACCTGTACCTTTGATTTTATGATCAGAAATTATGATGATGTTATTTAATGACGAAGTGAAAAGTCTTGCCAATCCCCAATGTTGGACTATAACTACAGCTACCATGGTGAACTTCCTCCTCAAACAAAGAGACAGGCCTGCGTCCAGAAGTGTTGCGTTTACGGGGAAACAATTAGAACGAACAGTCTCTATCAAAATCGGCTTTTATTCTTTTTGCACAGACATTACACACTACACACTCCTCATGTCATTGGTCCACAGCTGATGGTGCAATAAAATAAAATATGGCGTTGTTATTAGTACGTAGTTTATTAATGATTCGTCATTAAACTTCCATATTATACACATTATTTCAGTGTTCTAAGTTCACTTCTAAGTATTATACACCTCTTTTTATTTTAAATTGTTTCTAATGCACAAATTATTTCCACACAGTCCGTCTTCATGTCGTTCGTTTCGTCGTATTATTTTCCCGTATCCCACAACTTTTGGGGGCTCGTTCGGGATTACCACAATCATCAGTGATCATATGAAAATCGTGGATACGAAGGAAGCAACAAGATGAAACGGCGACATGAAGACGGACTGTGTGCAAATAATTTGTGCGTGAAAAAAATTTAAAAAGGAAACAGGTGTATAAGACTTAGAAGTGAAATCAGAACTCTGAAATATTGTGTATAATATGGAAGTTTAATGACGAATCATAAATGAACTACGCAATAATAACAACGCCATATTTTATTTTATTGCATCATCAGCTGTGGACATTGGACGCGAGGAGTGTGTAGTGTGTAATATCTGTGCAAAAAGAATAAAAACCGATTTTGAAAGATACTGTTCGTTCTAATTGTTTCCACGTATCCTACATATATATAATATATTGAGGCTTTTACAGAGAGTTAAATAGCAGATACCTTTATTTTCAGAATTTAGGCGGAGCAAAAGCTTTCCATGAAGCGTCTAAGTTATTAAAAGACATAAATTTAGGCGAAATTGATGCTCGCGTGTTGGCCGAATCAATGTTCAACGGTACATGTCCTACGACAATAATAGACTGGTGTGAACCCAACAAGCTGAGGATTGTAACTTGCAAGGATATTAGTATAGGAAACTACATAGATGCTCATGAAGCCGCTATGAGAATCAAATACAAACAGACTGCAGCTTTGCACAGTAATAACACTTATATATTGAGGGAAGCCAATCGCTACTCGGGTAAGAATGAATTTATTCTTATGTAATTACAATTAATTTTGGATATTTCCGAAAGTTTATTCTCTTGCTTGAATAAATAAATATCATCTAAACAAGACTCGTATGAGCTGGAACAGGAATTATGGAAAGTAAATATGGAACTACATCAATGTGGTTTCTCTTAAAATACGCAACAACAATAGTATTTAGTGTAATTTTATTCTTATCTTTAAATAATTTTCTAAGAAATTAACTTTCTTTTTCACTGAAGTGGTTCTTTATTTTATTCATATACACTTTAAATGCAAAAATGATTTCAGCCGTTTACGAAGCGATTCCCGGATTTGCATCGCTACTTGCAATGAATCCACACGCTTTAAATCGAACCGGATTGTATCCCATAGAGAGGTTCATTTACAACCCAAATCATCATCGCCTTGTGTTGCAACTTATAACGGCTTTACGGGATTTACCGAAGTAAGTGCAGTTAAGAAATTATCGTAATTTTAAGAATCAATTTATTTACAAAGTATTTATTTTAATTTTAATTTTTAGGTTGAACTTTTACCTGGCTGCCGACGAATGGAGGCTAAAAACATTAATGGATAAAATCTCCTCCACAAAATTAGTCAATAGTTGGTCTGATTTCCGCAGAAACTTTTCTTCACTCGAAACATCTGCTATGGATTTCTTAGGAGAACCGTATATGGTTTTGAACAAACCTTACATCGGGTATGAAAATAAAATATTAACTCATACTTAATTATTGAAACTGAATAGAAATATGTTATAAGTGGATTTTTATTTCAGAAAATTCATGGGTCTAATTTTGAAGTATCAAATATACCAATCGTTCGCCGAGGAGCTCGTATCGGACGAGTCAGATTTGATTGAACGCATTGCTGAGAGCAACGATCGTCTTGTGTAAGTATTTTTAGTGAGAAACTAATTAGATTTTTTTTTCATATTATGCTTTGAGTGCAGAAAAGAAGTCACATTATTAACAGTACTCTGTTTTATTTTTCAGCGACGCCATGATGCAAGGGTTTAGTGTCACTTGGCCGGAGTTGGTGAGTGATTTGTTAGCAAAACGAGAAAATGAAATAGAGTACACGGGGCTCACCGATTACTATCGATTACTTGATGAGTATTTGGATAATCAACTTGATCCGTCTTATGAAAACAACGAAGTTGACGATTACGTCGAACCCGTTAGTGAACCACCAATGGAAGAAAATGAAATTATTGATATAAAGGATTCAGATACTCATGAGAATATTATAAATAACATTATAGATACAGGCGATGAAACCAATTTGAAATTTGGAACTGAAACGTCTACCGTAGGTGTCTTGGAAATTAAGAACCCCGTGGCGGCTGGGGATCAAGAAAGTGGAACTGTTACTAAAGAGGCTTCTTACAATACGTATTGGTGGATCGGTATAGCTGTCGCATTAGCCATTGTTGTCATGCTCATAGCAATAATAGCGAGAAAACGTCAAAATCACAGAAAAGAATTAGAGAGACAGCGAAGAGAGAATTCGCATGCCTGATTTGAAGAGTATCGGTTCTAGAATCGGAACCGATACTACTTAATAAGACTTGTCTATAGAACAATTGTGCCAATGCGAACTTTTATAAAGTGTGTGTGAAAATTAAAATATACGGTCTCGATGTTGTTTTAGCTTATAGTTTTTTTTTCTATCGCATTTCGTTTACTGTTAACTCTTTAAGGTCTTAAAATATTTTCCAACTTTAAGGTGCTCTGTAACTGTATCATGATTATCACAAACTACGCATTTCTCTATTAGTATTGAAAATGTAACGGTTTCATATATATTATTGTAGATATGTATAAACATTTGAATGTTAATTTGATGTTTTCGCATCTATAAAAATAGGTCTAGATAGAATAAAAGAAAATATTTTTGTACATATCACATTTTGCGAAGATAAATCTAAAGATATGTTACCAAGTGTGTCTGAGTGTAGTACTAAGTTTATAGTTAGATGTAATTTCGCTGTGCCTTAAGCGTCTCAATTTTCTAATGAATAAGATGCATAAGTATGATAAATAGGAATGATCAAATTTGTAAAAGAAAATATAATTTTGTAAAATATCTATTCTACTCTCCTATAATGAATTCAAGACCAAAACCTCCAAAGCTGTTAAGTTTTTATTGATTTAAAAACTCTATTTATTAATGACACTTATTGAATGTTTTATGTTAAGTATCATTATTGATGATAATGTTAATTTTGTGAATTTTTCAATAATAATACAATTTTACTCTCACAGTATATAAAAAAATGAAATTTTATGTCAATGATTTAAAATACAAAAAATCAAATAAATGTTTCAAACATTTTTATTAAATTTCATTTTCACCTCTCCAGCACGAAAAGGGTGCTTTTGATTTTTAATGAAAGCGTGGGGAAAAGTGATTCAAATTTCGAACAATAACATTAGGATTTTATTAGTATGTCTAGCCATAGCCGACTAGAGTCGGCCGGCCAAAGCCGACTAGATTCGGCCGACCATAGCCAACTAGAATTGGCCCAGCTGATAGTTTCACAGGCATTCAGATATTGGTTCAGCATTAGGTCTTGGTGTTTTTGTATTGTTTTGGTAAATATAAAAAAAATGAATACGTCCAGTGGTGATAGTTTAACTCGCTGTTGAGGTGAAAACTTGTATGTTTAACATGAGAGCAAATTTTTTTATGTCTCGTGCCTTTGAATCACTCACTTCGCTCAATTCTATAGACTACTTCGCAAGTTCGTGATTTAAAGTCGGCACTCGCTCGAAAAAACAATTTTGCTCTCTAGTTGAACAAATAACTATTGTTCCCCTGAGTAACACTAATATTGTTTATGCAGCAAGGAATACGGGATGAATTCTGATAAGAAATTATAGTAGTCGGTGTACAAACAGGCATTACTTGGTGGTCGGAATCCAAATCCCTCTTGGACACATGCCAAATAGGTCCGGCAACCACAATAGAAAAAGGATATTCCTCCGAATGTACACAAAGGTCGTTTTTGAAATTCTAATGACGATTGCATAAAAGGGACGAAGTTTGAACGAAACTCACTTTAATGCTCCTATTTATGTGAAAATGCAAGTGACTCTTGATTCGCTTATAAAATGTCGATAGATTTGTGTTACATACTACATCATTATGTTCCTATATTACATAAATATAGTAAGTTTCATTTATTTACTATAGAAATATTATATACTTAGAAATATTATATACTAGCGACCCGCCCCCGGCTTCGCCCGGGGTGCAATTTTTATATATAAGAACATTCCCCGTTTATCCCTCTTTCCATTAGTGAAAACCGAATTAAAATCGGTCTACCCGTTCACGCGTGATGCCGTCACCAAGGGAAATGGGGATTCATTTTTATATATAGAAAGATTAGGTATAATTTACCTCCATTTCGTCGGCGTGAACTATTTTGCATGTGTAATACATAAATATACCGTAAATTCTATCCCGTGGGTTCCCTAATGAAGCTGTACTTGATTAAATAATTTGATTCCGAATTTGTTCAGCAGTTTCGGTTTTACGTTAACATATTTTTTTTAAATATTTTTTGTAATTACTATTATTTTTAAAGATTGGTTTGCTCTTGGCCAGCATCTAGCCGTGTTGGAAAGATGAGGCCGACGATGGAGCGAGTTTACTCAGAAGGTGCCTATTCGCTCGAACTTTGAAAATATTTGGGTTGTATGAGCTCGGAATGACGCCAGCAAGGTGATCAAATTCTTAACAGTGCCCATTATAAAAGATGTTTTAAATAGCTTGGTCCGAATTAGAGGGATTTCGACAAGGTGAGGATGGTAACCAGTCGTACGTCTGCATTTCCGATAGAAGAAAGGGGAAGGCGGTATGATCTCACGTAGCTCCCGAGCACACTCTCCGAAGTACATCTTATAAATAAGATTTAGACCGCATTGACTTGAAAAGCTTGATTTTAGTTATCATTTTGATCCGATTAATAATTAATCAACGAAATAGTATATTTCATTACAAGTGCGGAAAGGCTGTCATTGCAAAGAGTTCCGACAAATGTCTACCCGAGCCGAAGGCGAGGGTTGACAGTCGGAACAAGTTGCAATGACGGTTCCGCACGTGTACTGAACGACTATTTTTAATACAGTTGCGAAAAAATGAAGCGATTTAATAAAACAAACAACTAAACTCGCAAAGAGAATTTCTGGAAAATGGCGCCAACCGTACAATATAAGCAGAGACATTTTTTTTCTTCACGCATTCCGGTAGGCAAAGGAAACTATGTGCCCATACAGCCAAGTCTTCAGTAGAATTTTTTTATTGATTTGAAATGAAAATGAAATTTAATGAGATGAAATGAAATGAAACCTAACCTAACTCATTAAATCAAATCATTAAATCTGATATTGAAACAAATTCGTAGCTTCTTTTTAGAAATATACGTATTTGCATGAATCATAAAAACTTTTTAGTAAAAACTTCATGGTTGGTTTTTCTTTTTAATAGACATTATTTTGACAGTTGGGAAAGAGAACGCACGAGTGCGGGAAAGGTAAAAAAAAAGCACGAGTGTGTAATAGCCCACTTTCCGAACGCTATACGTCCCTGCAATACGCCACTTTTTGAGCAACTGTATTAAAAAAGCCATTTTATTTCTAAATACAGTGGGTGGCCATATTTTTAGGGACAGTACTGATATTTTTGAATTTTCTAGTCTAATTAGATTTCTCTAACAAATGATTAGTTGTAGATCTCTTATGTATTTTTTATTTGTGTCTGTATTCTATTGGGATCATAAATACTAGAAAAAAATCCACTAAACTGTTTTATATTTATCGTATGAGTAATATTAATAATGATAAAAATTAATGAAACGAGTTTCAATATTTAGTGATGGATCCCTTTGCTGCAATAAGAGCTTCTATACGTCGGGGCATGCTCCTAATACATGTTTTTGCCATTTCTTGGAGTGGGAGTTGATTCCATTCTCTGATGAGAGAATGGAAAATCAATTGGCGCTTCGTGGTAATCAGTTCTTTAGCCATCGCCCGTTTGGTGAGTTCCCACACGTTTTCGATGGAGTTCATGTCTGGTGAATTCCCTGGCCAAGGCAAAACATGACATTTTTTTCAACCAAGAATGCAGTAACACTTCTGGCTTTGTGACACGGTGCAGAGTCATACATAAAATGTAGTTGTCATCATCAGGGAACCATTTATTGACCTGCGGCAGTAACCGGGTTTCTAGTACTCGCTTGTATTGGTCTTGTTTCATTGTGCCTTCTACAATGTACCTATAGGCGTCCCATGCCTTTGCCTGAGATGACAGACCACACCATAACACTAACCGGGTGTTTAACCCTCTTCACAACGCAATCTGCGTGGAATGGTTCCCCAGGGCGTCGTCACACAAAAGAACTTTTGTCAACCAAAATTTGAAAGGTTGATTCGTCGGAAAAGCACACCTGTAAATTAATAGAATTAGTAGTAGAAAATCGTTAAAAACCAATTGCACTATTCAAGAAAGTTTTACTTATTCGACTCCAGTTTGCTACAGTCATATTTCGATGTTGAGCCCATTGCAGTCGTTTCGGTTAGGCGTGGTTTTCTGCTAGGTCGCCGACCCATCAGTTTCTGTTCGACAAACCGTCTCCGCATTGTTCTTTCTGAAATCTTTAAACCCTCGTCGTTCATCATCGTAGTCAAACGGGCAACGCTCTTTTTACAATTTTCGAGGCAGATGTCCCTGATTTTTCGATCGGTGCGAAGACTGGTAATCCTTTTCCTGCCACATTTGCCAACACGATTTGCCTCGAAAGGTTTTTTATTGTCAATTTTAATTTTTATTCGATTGACGACAGACTTTGAAACCTCAGCAATAGCTACTATGTCTGTCTGGGAACAACGTTTGTATCTCTCTACATTTTCTCGGAGACGTGTCTGAAGCCTTACCCATTCTAAAAAGTAGAAAATTTAAGTTTACCGCATCGAGCCCTTAATAAAATGTAAATTCATAGACAAAACATAGCAAAAGTATTTTTATAAGAAGTATTGCTAACCTGTTGATTATTTTAGACACCAAAATCCGTTAAAAACTAATGAAAAAACTAGTAAAAATATTTTTAACGATAACACTGCAAACCGCGCTTTTTAACGAAAAATGACTGAATGAGAAGAAAATTCACATAATTGACAAATGACGCACATATACTGTGTTGCCACTTGACAAAAACAATAATAATGACACCAGTAGCAATATAAAATAAAATAACCCTTTAAAAACAACATCATTTACTCATACCATTATTATAAACTATAAATTACATGAATATGAGCACTGTCCCTAATAATTTGGCCACCTATGGTAGCTAGTGCTCGCGGCTTCGCCCGCGTTGAAAAATAAAAAAATAACGCCTGACTAAACATATGAGTAATGTAACGCCTAACATCTTTATTGCAGTTATACCTTTGCCAGGCGTTAGGTGATCCCTCGGGGACAGTACTTTTTTCTGGATGAAAGGTACTCTATGTCCTTTCCTGCATACCTGACAATGTGTATGCAATATTTCATGATGATCGGTTCGTCGGTTTAGGCGTGAAAAGGTAACAGACAGACAGACAGAGTTACTTTTACATTTATAATATTAGTATCGATTGAATCACAATTATCATCGATTGTAAGGAAATGATGAATAATAATGTTTAATATTTTCAACTATAAATTTTTTCAGTCACATAATTTTTTCACGGAACGTTGTTTTGTTAGATAAGAATACTTCTCGAGAGGAAATGTTTTGAAACTATTAAGGAAAAAAGGTCGAACGCATTTATAGACGATCGACGGAAAAATTCTTTGCTCGACGAAGGACTCTTAATGTTGGATAGATATTAAAAATAATCCAAATTGGTTGAATATCACATATTTTTTTATGTTATAAGTATAAAGAAAGATAGTACCTTTTTTATATATATAAAACTAACGACCCGTATCCGGCTTCGCGCTGGTGCAATATTTTTCTGTAAATTAATCTGCAAAACTTTCCTCGTTTAACGCGCTTTCCGTAAGTGAAAATTGCATCAAAATTTGTTCCGTGATTTAGGAGGAGTTAGAGAACATATAGACAGACAAAAAGACGCCGGAAGTGACTTCAATTTACACTACGTAAGGACATATCTAGCAGAAAATATTGAATTAAGAAAATTATATTATTTTTAATTTTTAAACTTTGTTTTCAGACAGTTCCAAGTTCGTATTAATTGCTGGTCGAATTTTCTAATCTTCGGACATTATTTATTCCTTTCCCAAGAACTGAGTGACAAAGAAAAAAGATTCTCAAGAATAAACATTCATAAATGAGCTTTATTTAAATTAATATTAATGCAACAAAAATATGTCTATTAGTTTTGGTTACTGGCTGTATTTCTAAACTGATAGTGATTCTTTTATTAAAATTGGCCCCTGAAAAATATAATCAAAGATTATACTACAAAAGAAATTATGTTTACTTTTAAAATACACTTTAAACGGAGCATGTGGTTTTTAAATAATGTTACGACTAAGTATGACGTTCTGGAAAAAGCGCTCGCGCCGGCCGAAAGTCTCGAACGTCCCACCCTATCGATGTTAGCCATGCCTCTTCCCGACTAGTGTCAAAGGAGACATAGACATAACATAACATGGTCCTTATTATTTACATTTCAACAGAAATAGCATTCCCGAACTTTCAGTGGCTTGTTTACGACCTTGTTTACATTTTCTGGTAAATACGAAATACATCGAGGCGTTTGGCGCCAAGTATGAGTAAGAGAGCAGGCGGGCGAGATGAGCGAGTGTCGCGACAACCAGCGATACGGAAGCGACTCTTCGGAGCTTTTACGAAGTTATCTGCAACAGTGATCCGGCGACACATTAAGGGAATTATTGACGACTTTTGGCAAGTTTAACAGTTTCATCGGACAAGTTTAGTGATTTTGGCAGTCATCTTGGTTTGTGAAAATAAATCGTTCGTTTCGTCCTTACACGGCATTTTAACTCACCCCGCACGTAACATAATATTTAATTTTATTGCTAACTTTATAACACAATAATATATTGTGAAATTAATAATATTTCAAGAATTAAAAATATTTCACATCAATTTTTAAAAATATTTTATATTTATTTCTGATTTGATACAACTTTTTTAATATTATTTTCTGAATCAGCACACCAAATTAATGCATGAATTTGCTAAAATTATTAAAAAAGTTTTTTATTGTTGACCTGTGTAATTTAACTACTATTTATCAATTAAATTTTATTTTTAAACGTATATCTCATTGACTGGGCGTTAGAGTGGAAAGTAACACCGGTCTACAGCATTTTTGCTCACGGGTTATACATTATTTATTTTTATTGTTTTTATACCTAGAAATAAGAATCAGAACAAAAAAATACTTCTGAATTTGTTTTTATGAGTATAAAATGGAAAAATTAAATCAATAAAAATACATAGAAAAATCCACAAAGAGATGATTTATTAAAACATATCATAAATCAATAGTTTTCAAATAGAGTTAAGATATTTAAAAATGTCATGTTCAGTAGAAGTTTCTCTTATTAAACCCCAAATATAGTCTCCCATCATGCTTTCAGTATACTGGCCTTGATAACGTCTCTCAAATTCCACTATGTCTTGATGGAAGCGTTCCCCTTGTTCTTCCGAAACTTCATTGCTCTTTTCTCACCTCGGTACCAACCTACAATAAAACGTAACAACATAAACCTAGTTAATGTTATTATAAAATAGTTAGTAAAATAAAAAAGAGAAAATGAACTCACCGTCAAGATTGTATCTGCAAGAGTTACATGATACATCTGGAGCCTATTTTTTGTCTTGATTTTTGACTGGTAGATTAAAATAATCTTGATATGCCTCGCAAATCCTTGAATTTGCGCTTAAATCATACTTTTTCTCTCCCACTTTAATGAATTGGCCGCAAATATAACAAAACGAGTCAGCGTCTCGTTTACAACTTCTTGTAGCCATTTTGCACAGATTGATACAGCGAAAAATGATATGAAAGTTGTTATTTCTCTGTAATATTCAAACACCAACTGTCGTACACAACGAGCGATGCAAGAAACACTGCTCACCACTGCTCACACGCCCTCTTACCTCTCTTTCTACACCGATAGCGCGCGAAAACCGACATTGATTGGGCGCGAAAATCAAACATTGTCAAATCACTGTAAGTTCTTAAAAAGCAAATATTTTCAAATTCTAATCACATTTTTTTAAATGTATATGCTTATATAATCAGAATATATTAAGTAAAACCCATGCGCAAAAAAAAAATTTTTTTTGTTGACCAGTGTAATCGCTGAATTCTCAAGTAATTTGGAACTGAGAGTATGCCTAACGATTTATTTTTTAAGGGATTCACTGAGGCAAATGACATTTACTATAGAACTCGCTGGCGGCGGAGACAATTCAACGGACCTAGAAATGGTGTTTTTTTGTTTTTACCCTTAGAACAATACACAAAAAAAATATTTATTAATACAATTTTTTAAACTGACATTAACTTATTAATCAGTACAGGATTCATATGCGCGCAATAAGCCGTTTTCGAGAGAATTTTCAATAAAAGTCAAATTCTTCTTGTGTTCTAACTTTTTTTGTGGAGTTTCTATTACTTTAACGAAAGTTCTAATTAATACAATTGGTTTTTCACATGTTTAAGTATAATATATATTTTTTTCAAAGCAATTGTCTTGTCTATTTCTTGTAACATCTTCATTAAACAATGGGTATTTTTAGTATTTAGCGTTTGTCTCCACCTTAACAGTATATATTTTAATCTTGTGAAGTATTTTAGTCGAGAATTTTTAGCCATTACTCAGACTTATTATTATATTTATTTGTCTAGTTAGAATATTAATGGCATAGTGTTTTTAATATACAAATATATTATGTTGATCAGCAATGTTCTTAAGGATATCTACCGCACTTACTCGCATCTATTTGTTTGATCATAACATGTTTCGGGTTTCTGAACAAACCCTTTAGCTAAACCCATTCAAGTGGTTTTCGAAAATGTTCTTGTTTCTCTAAACCTTTAGAAAATGGTAAGTGTTCTTACCGTTTTCATTGTTCCTGATAATTTTGTTTTCTTGGCAAAGTACACTGCGTTTACTAGTCATACATTAACACTGTGTTTCATAGTCGTTAATAGTCATAAATGGAGGCGGTATAGTATCCACAGAAGACCACCGTTACTAGTTTGTGTGTTGTCCTGTTTCGGTGAGTGAGTAAAGAATGCCAGATCTCATTTCCCTAGCCCATCCTGATCTCTTTATCCTTAACGCACTTGCAGCACCTGTGGCGTTGCTTGTGTTATAGGTGACAGTTGCCTTCTTCAAGTGGACCGTCAGCGTGCCTGCAGACCTTTACATAAAAAATGAATTTGACAGTATTTAATATTATTTTATTTTATGGTTATTTTATGTTAAGGTCGACAGACAGGCTGACGGTCCACTTGATGGTGGGTGGCTACCGCGTCTATAACACGAGCAGCGCAACAGGTGCTGCGAGTGCGCTGCATACCATAGTAGGATTAAGGATATTAAGGATATCGTCCACTGATGGACAAAGGCTTCCCTCCTAATTCTCCAAAAGGACCGATCAGAAGCAGCACGAATAAAGCGTCGACTCGCGGCCCTTATCAGGTCGTCTGTCCACCTTGTGGGTTGACGTCCCACGCTGCGCTTGCCGGACCATGAGCTCCACTCAAGAACCTTCCGGTCCCAGCGGCTACTACCACTTCAACTTACTAATCCTCCGGGTTACTCGTAGGTCGGTAACTTTCGTTCGTCTATGAATCTCCTCATTCCTGATTCGATCTCGCAGTGTAACCCCGAGCATTAGTCATCTCCTTATATCGTTGAGCTTTGTTATGAGGCCCATAGAGACCACGTTTTAGCGTAATATGTCAACACTGACAACACAAACTTTTGTTTTAATACACTGAGGAATTTTGCATGAGAAGATGTGTCGAAATTGTCTCTACAACTCCTCACACCGACCGCACCGACTTGATACTTGGCGTTCGGCCAAGCTCGGCTGACCTTCGCTCGGTCGGTCCGGATGAGGTGTCCGGACGTAATAGTTCTCGGAACTATTACGATCCGGAACTACACATCTCTATTGCAGTGGCTTCATGTCATCCTAAAGTTGTCGTTAATAATAAAATAGTAAGGAGTATATTTAATTAATTTTTGCATTTAACTACTAACACAGTTTGTTTACACGTAATTGCTATGAAAATAGTAGATACGAGTAACATGCATCAAAACCTATCAAAGAAATGTCAATAAACTTTTTGTCTCCCTATATAATGATAATAATATTATTTATGTATAAAAGCATCTTCATTCCCACAATAATTATTTCTTTGTGGTATTAAATTTAAAAATGTCTCAACACGCCAGCAAAAGTCTCAAAATGGTTTTCAATAACTCCCAGGATATAAATGACATATGATTGATTCCCCTGAGAGGTAGATGTGACGCCTGTTGAAATGTTATTTTTCTTTCAACACGAAACGAGGTGATGTAATTGCAAAATTGATTAGGACTTTCCCTAATAAGCAAACCTGCCTAGTTATATGAAAGTATAACGAAAATATTTGCATAGTTTTTTTATTTAGTATTAGACAATATTGTAATACACAGCCAATTTTGTTGGCTGGTTCACTAAATCAGGGAAAAGATGTAAAAGAACTTAAATACTAACTAAATCATTATTATTAATAATGTTACGACTAACTATGGAACGTTCTGGACAAAGCGTTCGCGCCGGCCGAAAGTCTCGAATGTCCCACCCTATCGATGGTAGCCACGCCCCTTCCCGACTAGTGTCAAAGGAAATTGGTCATTCTGTTTACAATATAGAGTTTACATTTTAACAGAAACTTCATTCCCGAACTTTCAATGGCTTGTTTTTATCATCTCGTTTACATTTTCTGGAAAATTCGAAATACATCGAGGCGTTTGGCGTCAAGTATAAATAAGAATGCGGCCGGCAGAGATGAGTTAATTGTGATAACAAGCGATTCGAAAGAGACTCTTCGGAGCTTTGGCGAAGTTACCTGCAACAGTGAACCGGCGACACATTAAGGGAATCGTTGACGACTTTTGGCAAGTTTAACATTTTCATCGGACAAGTTTGGTGATTTTGGCAGTTATCTTGATTTGTGAAAATAAATCGTTCGTTTCGCCCTTACACGGCATTTTAACTCACCCCGCACGTAACAATAATTAAATAAATATTTTATTCTCTTTAATATAAAATTATCTAAACCCCAATACTTTTCTACCATTAATGTTTCGGTTTACTAATTAATCAGCACTAGTGGACAGTGAAACAGGCTTAAATCTGGATGTTATTCCAGCAACTAGTTACAGCTGCTATAAATCCAAAGGATAATCCAACCCAAGAGAAGGTGGGCTTACTTGTTAATCGTTTAATGTTATTGGTTTAGGCTATGAAAGTAATTATCCCTTAATTATTCAAGAGTATGCATACCCTTATCCCAACAAGCAAAACACATTTCTTTGATTTATTAACGCTTATTACAATAAAATAGCAGTTCAGTGTTCTGTTTAGCAAGATTTCACACAGCAGTGTCTCTTTTGTTCGATAGAACAGAGGGTATTTAAAATGTTTGGTACATTAAAAATTTTTTCATGTGTTCGTAGTAGTAGTTGGCAATAGTGCGTTGCCGACATTAGAAGCGTTAAAGATAAGGGATTATTAGGATTAGGATGAGCTCTGGAATTGAGACAACAAGCACTCATACAGTTATTTCACGATGGTCTTCTGTAATGGGGTGATTTTTATTATCTTTTTTATTTTGTATATTCGTAGTAAGAGACAATTTTTTTATATTTTATGCAATGGATATAATCTGTAAGATTAGGCAATGAACTACGATTTATTCTATTTTATTAAAAGCAGATTTACAGTCCCATATTTCAATAGTAATATATGTAAACTAGCTGAGCCCGCAACATCGTACCCTTGGTATTCGCTATAGCGCGTAACTTTTTGTTTGTAAACCGATTGGAATGAAACAAACACTAAATGTTACGGGAAGCTTGCTACAGTACATCAGTGAAAACCGCATTCAAATCGGTTTAGCTATTTCTGAGATTAGCATGCACAAACACACAGACAAACAGACAAAATTCTAAAAACTATTTTTTCCACCTCGGTAACTTAAGTACAATGTGTACAAATTGTTTTTTTGAAAAATATTTTATGTACAGACACGACTCGTTTACGATTTTATACGGATTATAATATGTATAGATAAATAGAACCGAAAAAGAAACCCTTTACTTTGTCGGGAGTAACACATTATTATTTAAAAATAGACACTTGGTGAGGGTTATAAAAAACAAAGAGGTCGTCAGACGGGTGACGGTCTACTTGATGGTGGCTACCGTCGCTTATGGTGGCTACCGTCGCTTATCGCAAGCAACGCCACAGGTGCTAAAAGTGCCACAGACTAAACATATGGGATTAGGAAAGGATATAGAAATGGGCTCTTGTGAGTTATACACACGACGAGAATCCAAATTTATGTTTTGCGATTATTATAAACACTCCAATGGTATTTCGCCTTCATTACCAGTCGCTACCATATAATATGTGTTACCACATAAGTGTGTTAACACATAATACCACATAATATAGCTAGGGTTGCCAAGCCTCAAAATCGAAAATCCGGACACAGACTCATATTTAGCCGGAAATTTTGCCATAAAAGCCTGACACACTGGTTTTTAGAAGAAATAGTTATTTTTATTTGTGCATTTATAACTATAAGACTTGCTCTACACTTTATTAAAATAAAATAAAAATAAAATAAAAAATTATGTATAATATATTGTTTTTTTAAAGTAATTTGTAAGATCGCGAATCATGCGTGTCCGCGTGATTCTGGCCGCTGAGGGGTTGACCAAAAGCCTAAGAAAAGCCGAACGGGCTGGACTTGTATATATTTGGCCGGACACGACTGTAAAAAGCCGGACATGTCCGGCTAAAGCCGGACGCCTGGCAACCCTACCTCTAGCTAACCCCTAGCTTTCAATAGGCATCTGTAGGCTGTTAATAACGAAGCTGATGCTGACCATGAATTTGTCAATAATAAAAATGGTATTTAATTCCACTAAAGCCAAGCAATAGAGTGATACATGACGCCGACTTTTATCTGAATGTTCTATTAATTTTGAAGTAAACTAATGACACCTAACTTAGTCGCTGTAATTAACTTTTTATTCCCGTATAACAACAACGGGGGTAACCCACAAAAAATGAATTTTACGACCATAAATTTCTAACATTGTAACAAAAACATCGTAAGCTTTTTGGGTTGCTAGGGAAGGTAAAAAGTTAGGAAACTTTTTCATAAAGCGATTAAATCAATTTCAGTGAAAGAGACCCGTGGAACTTGACGGACGGGAAGGGAAGAGTGAATATCTTAGAAGGCAGGAATCATTTCCACTCAGCCATACAAGCACAGCCATTGATTATATTCATTAAAATATATTAAGGATAAAAAAAACATGAGTACTCAGTATTTTTTTATACTCATCGTATTCCATTGCGTGGGACATTAGTCTGCCACCTTAGCGGACGCAGGTTCGTATCTTGATCAGATGTTTATCTCTTTGCCTATTATATTTACTGAGTGGATTTGACATAATATCAGGATGGCGGTCCACTTGATGATAGTTGGCTACCGTCGCTTATAATACAAGGAACGGCACTGGTGCTGCAAGTGCACTGACGACCATAGTAGGAGCAAGGATAAGGGATTAGGAAGGGATAGAGAAATGGACTATAACATAGCTCACTTACTCATCGAAACACAACAATAAACATGGGGTACCTACAAATATTTCACGGTGGTCTTTTGTAAGGTGTGGTCTCAAATAATTCTAAAACGGAGTCCCTGTCGCTAGTTAGATCCAGACCAGATCTAACTTTGAAAAGTACATTTCCTAAGTTGGCTCAGCCGGAAATCGAATTCGGGACCCCTGAGACAGGGGGTTAAAGCAAACACCTTAACCAATCGGGCTTTTGACGCCCATTTTTTTAATAGATGGCACTAACTATAAAATGTGGAAATAGCGATTATTGAGTTTGTTGCAAATTTTACAGTAATTTGTCTCAAATGCAGGTTTACTAAATTTTTCATGTAAAAGTTGAGATGAAGTAGTATTGTTCTGATTTAACAAATTAATTGGAATTAATTTAAATTAATAATAATTTTCCTCGTGTTACGGAAAACATCTTACAGGTTGGTAAAGAAAGACAAGTTTCATTTGGGGACTTTTCCTTTCTAGTCAATCTAAAAATGCACTGAATTTTTGTATAATCCATTCACTTATGTGCACATTTATTTATTTATTTATTTACATTTAATGAAAAAAAAAAACCAAATCTTTAGACCTAATATTTATTAGGTCGCAGCAAATTAAGTGGAAGTAGCAATGGGCAGGACACAGTACCACCGCCGGTAGCCGCTGCGGGCGAAAACTTCTCGAATGGAGACCACGGACCGGTAAATGCAGAGGGTATTTGACAGATTTTAGGAAAATATCTCAAATTGTTCATTATACCAAAATAAACTTGCAATTTGATTCATTCTTTGTGAATTGCTTTATTTTCTATGAAAATCAAAATTTAAATTATAAATAAGACTGCCAAAACGCTATGTCACGTGATATAAATACTCGTACGTCACTTGCTTGCAAACAAATATTTAGCTGTCAAATCGTAGTACCTACGCTCATCCTCGCATCGACTGTAAACAAAGCAAATGACGCAACTCTATATAATATGCCACCAATCGCGTGGGTTTTTAATCACGTGGTCAAACGTGAAAATTTAATTATTTTAATAATGATTTCTTATGAAAATCTTACATATTTTTAATTACTGTGTTAGTTAATTGGTTTAAAAAATTTTTTACAGTTAGTCTAGTAACAATTTATTATTTTCATTATAGTCAAATACCGTATAAAGGCCGCAACTCGATGCTGGATACAAGATGCTTTTGATCGGTAAGTACTAATGGAAAATTACTGGAAAGGCTTATACGCAATAATGGAAATTCTACAGATAAGATTAATGACGACGATGATGAAAACAGTTAAAAGTTTTGAAATAGTTCGTCAATTTAAAAATAGTAAGACTCTTATAAATAGGTTAATGAAAAAGTTTTGGGTCACGGTTCGCGCAACAAAGTCTAACGATATCGGATATTACACGCCTCTGTGGTAAAAGCATCAATTTCGTGTTCCATACAAAAGTTGTCTCCTTTGATGGATCCTTTCAAAAGAAGTTGGATTATGTGAAAACCGAATTTTTTATTACCGGCTATTGATCATTGATTGCTTCGCGTCTCTTTTTTTTGTTTTAAGCCAAGTTTCCTCTGTCTTATTACGTATTGTTTGAATTACTTAAATAAATTGAGTAATTCAAATGCTATGAGTAGGTACATTTTGTATTTTTGAGCAAACGTGACCACCCAGCATCAAGTGGAACCTCAGTTTACCTGCCGCAGTATTTAATTTAAAAAAAAATTTAATGCAAAGATCATGTCATACAGACTAACAACGGTCCACTTGACGTTAGGTGGCTACTGTGGCCTAATGTTACCACAGCAACGCCACAGTTGCTACAAATGTGCTCCATACCTTAGAAGGATTAAGGCTGAGGCATTAGGAAGAGATAGAGAAATGAGCTCTGGCATTCATAACTCACTCACAGAAATAAATCACCACAAATGCTGTTATTTCACGGTGGTCTTCTGTAAAGGGGTAGTCACTACTGCCAGATAGACTGTCAAATTGACTGCGAAACCCAGTGTATCCGCTACCTGCCAGACCAGACCAGTGCCATGAAAAGTTCATTTCCAAAGTTTGCTTGTCCGAAATTCGAACTCGGAATCTCGCGGGTGAGTAGAACTTATTAATTTGGGTGAGTAGTGAAAAATAATTAAAAATTTAATATTCGGGGGACTGAGACATAGTTTTTAGGGCCAGTTGGGAAAAAAATACGGGTGAAACTTGCGAGCAAATGGGACCTAAAAATATAAAATAAAAAATTTGTTTGCAGAATAGGAAGATACGATGAAAGCATCCAGCTGTGATTTAAATTTATTTTAAAAGTAGATTACCTAAATATGTTATCATAACACATTAATTTATGGGTATTGATTTAGGAGTAGTTTTAATTGAGGAAGCTATAGCACCAACAAAAGGTGTGCGACATCTGGAGTCCTCATTTCTATATATTATTACTTTCAAAGTTCGTTTTAATAACTGTAAAGGCTTTGCCACACAGCGTGCTATGGGATTTTAAAAGCTTCGCCTTTTAGTAATTGAAATAATAAAGTAATAAGATCTATTGTTAAGTATACGTTTTTTGATTAATTATCCAATTTACATTACCTACATTTTGTTATAAAATTCTTCTGTATTACTTTCTTTCTGTATATTTTTTGTTCACCTTCAGATTGCTTGCTTCGTTTATTCTTACGCGGTATATGCATGCCTTTAAAAGAATTTAATTAATTAATTAAGTAGAATTTTATTAAGCATTCAAAAGAATTATTCGCCATTAATCATTAATAGCTTATATTTCTTTTTTAATAAAGTAATACATTGTTATGTATTTATCTTTATTTCATTACATGTTGTTCAGCAGGCTGGGTATTGATACTGATACTAATATTGATATATTCGGCTAAAGCTAAACGTAAATTGACGGCTAGATATACTGTTTTGCTGAACGGTTTTTCCTTTTATTAATGTTTAATCTTATTTTTGTTATTTCAATATGAATAAATTAGTTTATATTTATTCTTTGATTTTGTTCTTGATTTCAGTTGTTTATTATTTAATTTTGTCCTGCTTTTTTTTCGTAAATAATTTGCTTGTTGCTGTGAGTGTATTATCGATCGTCTCAATTTCTAGCTTGTAGTCTATACCTATTGTAAACTTTTCTTTGTTTGTGCTGTTGGTGTACCTTTTAATACATAAAAAAAAATTATTGCTATTTTTGCTAATGAAAGTAAGCACTTCTTTCTAGCACTTTCTTTCAGTTGTGTTCATTGGTTCATATTATAATTTGATTACTCAGCAACTAAATGCTTCTCGACATTTGTCATTGCAGCATAAAACAAATAATTCTGTCAAAATTGATGAAGATAAATTATTCATAACCAGCAATGTGCTCCCGGTTCACACGCTAATACATTTTTTTCTGCAAATAAGTCTTCCTTGTTTTTTGCTCTTTCCAATAGTGAAAACTGCATCAAAATCCATTGAGTGGTTTAGAAGCAGTTAGCGGAGAAACAAAGAGAAGCGGACCATTCTATACATATCAAATTATAAAATCGTAAAGGAGCCGTGTTTGTACATTTTTTTTTTCAAAATAACAATTTGTACACGTTGTACTTATGTTACCGAGGCCAAAAAAATAGTTTTTAGAATTTTTGTCTGTTTGTGTGTGCGTTTGTTCACGCTAATCTCAGAAACCGCTTAACCAATTTGAATGCGGTTTTCACTGATATGTTGTAGCAAGCTTTCCGTAAAGCTTCCACGAGTACGAAGTTGCGGACTCGGCTAGTTCTATAATAATTATGTTTGTATGTTTAGATTATTTTGGAAAAATTAAGTAACTCTTAATTTTTAGTTTTAAATTAATATGTTAAATAATTTAAATAAAAATGTAAGTCACGAATCACGAATGTGTTTTTAACAAATATTTAATTCATTAACCCTAAACGTCAAGTTTAAAACATGAATTCGTAGTCGTTACGTGCAGTAAGGTGTTTCGTAAAATTAAAGCGGTTTGCAATGTTATTGAATTATAGCAAGCATGAAAAACCTGGAAATTGTTTTTCATCGACGTTCATTATTTCGCAAACGTTTGTATTAATTTGAAACGAAACATTTATTCGCGTTTTGCACTACTTGAATTCAAAATATTTTTACACAGTTTTTTTAAAACGCTAATATTTTTCATGCATCGTACTTTTTTGGTCTAACAATTCCGGTAGGTACAATATTTGTTCGGGAATTTTTTAAATGCCAATATCCATGTCTCTTTTAAATAACTGCGAACACATTTCACGATTACCACGATCACGAAAAATAAAAACATGATTTTTGTTTACACTCTGATACTAAAATAATTTAAATTTCAACTGCTGAAATAAAACATATACTGAATTATAAACGTTATATACATAAAGACAAACGCAGGTTTCTTATACAACAAAATAACTCTTTCACTGAACTTATTTTACTTAAATAAGTTGGTATTTCAACTTATGATATTCAAATTATTAACCAATTTGTTTTGTTATAACAAATATAGTTCGGTCAATTATAAATTTTGTAAACAAGTCCGATAAACAGCGCAATGCGTGTGGATGGCGAACTAGCTTGAGTGAGACCATAGATAGCGTTTTGAACTGTGCCATCTACAGGAAGATGGACTCACTAACAAGTAGTTGACGAATACACCGGCATGATAGCAGCGGCGAGGCTTGCGGGGCAGCGGGGGGATGCACGTATGCAATTTATTTGATACTAGCTGTACTCGGCCACCCTTCGCTGCGGCCCATAAGGCGGCGGCGTGCGCATGGGGCGCGCGCTACTGGACACTGCTTATATATAATACTATTTATATAGCCTGATGTAGCGTGATGTTATATAGCCTATAGCCTTCCTCGATAAATGGACTATTCAAAACAAAAAGAATTTTTCAATTCGAACCCGTAGTTCCTGAGATTAGCGCGTTCAAATAAACAAACTCTTCAGCTTTATAATATTAGTATAGACTATAGATGAATGAAGAGATATGATGAAGAGGTAGCGGGGGAACACGATAGGAGAGAGAATGGCGATTGGTCAACAGAATATTGCAGAAGCGACCTCTGGGGTCGAGTAGCGAAAAGTGGTTGAAGCCGGTCGCGTGCGCCGATTATTCTAGAAGGTTCAAGAGAGGATACAGAAGTGCTACACGCGAACCGAGTTAAGTCCATGGCAAGGACCATGAGCCTCCTTTCGGCGGCTCGACGCCCAAAACTCAAGGAATTCAGGCAATCCGCAACACGCTTTTCATACTTAGCCCTCCCGCTTATGTTTAGCGATACGCTTCACACGCCGTCTAATCGATGTATTTTTATGGCTCATAGCTCATAGCCGATAGGTTCAGTTTTACTAGTAAATTGGTGGAACCTCGAGTCGTCTGATTGTAGCCGCGAAATTCACTGCGGGCTGTTAGGGCTCCGCAGGCGTTCCAACCGTTACTCACCGATCGAAACCCAGGGGCAGACACTACATGAGACGTGTGTTATCTCGAGGGCGCCAACTACTTCAGAGTGGATTTAGACAAAGGAAAGCCAAGAGTTCAATCACACAACACTTTTAATAACTAAAAAAATCACAAGTATTACACACAAAAATATACAATAGGCAAAAATTAAAGTTAAAATGAACACCAATGGAAAATACACAATTTAGAATAAACATCAGTTTATTCCTCGCAGAAGGCGGGGGATGCTCTCAGGCACACTCACACCAGAAGGTACCGTGACCTCGCCGAAGTGATGCCACGTATGGCCTGGCGACTCGGCGAAGGGAGATAAGCACAGGGAATACCTTCTGACCCGAAGATATCTCGTCCTCCAACTGCGACGTTGGATGAGTGGTTAGGGTGCTTGCCTTAACGCTCTGTTCTAGGGTTCCCGGGTTCGATTCCCGACAGAGTCAACTTTGAAAAATCAACTTTTCAAATTTAGCTCTAATCTGGATTTGGAAAGTAGTGGCAGGGCACACTGAGTTTTCGCAGTCATTTGGGCAGCCCGTCTGGCGGCAGTAACCACCCCTTTACAGAAGACCACCGTGAAATAACAGCACGTGTGCTGTTGTGTTTCGGTGAGTGAGTAAGGGATGCCAGAGACCATTTCCCTATCCACTCCTAATCCTCCTTAATCCTACTGTAATCGGCAGCGCACTTGCAGCAGCTTTGGCGTTGCTTGTGTTATAGGCGACAGTCGCCACCTACCATCAAGTGGACCGTCAGCCTGTCTGCCGACCTTAACATAAAAAAAAGTGAAAACCGCATTCAAATCGGTTAAGCCGTTCCTGTGATTAGCATGTACAAACGCACAGACAAACAGACAAAAATTCTAAAAACTATTTTTTGATCTCGGTATCATAAGTAGGGTACAATTTTTTTGAAAAATATTTGATGTGCAGACACGGCTCGTTTACGATTTTATTATATGTACAGGCATGTTTATTTTTGATATTGTTATTGACATAAATAAATAATTTTGTGGCTTGAAATATTCGTTTTGGGCATGTGGCACAGATTTAACAATCGCGGGCAGATGGCGCCAGTTTTGATGAACCGAATAAATCATCATAATTGGAGTATCGTCAAAATGTCTTTTGTCGATTACTTAAAAGAAAAACTCGGCCATTCACTACACAAATAAAATAAATAAAAATAAAAAAAACAATTATATTAAAATTTGATATTCAATTCTAATCCTCCAATCAATTTTATGGAAATAGCAAAATCTTTTCTCATTCATATTCTGTATTTCTAAAAGATTCTATTGTTAGCATGATGACAGTGATGTGCACACATTAAATTAAGGACATACCCTGTGTCAACCCTTTTATAGTATTTTTACTGTATGATGATATGCGTGACTGTTTTCAACTAAAAAAAACCGACACAAAAAAATAACAATTAAACAAACACATGTATGAAAAAAAATATCTATTCGGAAAAAACAAAAGGAATTATCACTTTTATTATTAATTTATTATTGTAATAGGTAAATGTAATAAAAAACATATATTTTAAAAGTGTCAAACGCGTGGAACGGAACTTGTGTCAATAGGGATTGACACTAGGGATATTCACTTATATTCGATATATCGAAAGTATACTCTATGTTTGTCATTGGATATTCCGAGATTTAACAAATATTTTTCTATTCCATATATTTTTATAAACATCTTATTTTGATAATAAAACTAAAGCTGACTAATAATAACAATTGTTTGGTCCTGTGGCGGGCGTCAGTCTCAGTCGCCGAAGAGTACTCCCGCCACAGTGACATTTGACAGCGGCCGGGATTAGACGTTGACGTTTGGTTGGTCGTGTCGTTAGATATAGCTTTTGAAAAACGGTTCGGTAAGCGCAAGCACTGGTGCTAAAATTGTATTTGAGTGACATTAAGTTACATCGATTCGATTAAAGAATCGGCTGCCGGTAGCCCTTACAGAAAAAAGGAAAAAGAGGGTTCGATATACGGGATCGACGCGGAGGGTCGATTTTAATTGTAAAGTTGGAATTTGTGTTTTTTCTTGTGAAACCGCACTCGTGCGTCGGTTGTAATCTCCGGCACCGGAGATCGCGCGTTGTCAGTGCGTACACTCAGTGGTTGCAGCAGTGTTTGTTGGTGGAGAGAATATCGGCGGATCCACAACCTCCCTTTCCTTACCCACTCTGTATGTATATATATCTCCCCGTTGATTCTTGCAGCAGGAGAGAAGACCACTGGGTGAGTCTAGCCTTTAAGGACTTTCGCCCAGCGTATCGCTGGGGACATGGGGCAAGTGCCGCGGTCGGTGCGTTGCCTCACACAAGCTGGTAGCAGAGCGTGGTTTTTGTTTGTTTCAATTGTTAAGTTTTTGTTAAACTTGGTTAAATTGTAAATATTGAACTACCCCAAACTCCTTGTTTGATTGTCGGGTGCACTACGGGATTTAATTTGTAATTATTTTGTGAGTTTGCTTTATTATTTTTTTTTTAATTTGTAGGTAGGGTTAATTTTACATTTTGTTCTTTCCTTTTTAATCTAATTTGTTTGTATAGGTTTAATAGTTGTAAGTAGATAGATTTAAGTTAGTGGTTAAAATTAATAGTTTGTAAATAGATTTAAGCTGAATTGTTTAGGGCTAATTCTCTTTGTTAGCTATCGACTTGTGTTCTTTATTGTGTAATTGTAACACTTGAATATGTCCGCGTCCCCCGGCTCAGTAATTAGAGCGGAGCTGCGTTGGTTGACATCGGTGGCTGCGTTGGTGGATAGGCAGGACCGTACGGGGGCTTTTCTGCAACGATACACAGAATTGCCCGGTCGCCTGCGAACGGTACAGGATGCGTATGCCAAACTGTTAGACTCACAGGATGCCGATAAGATAGCCGCCTACACGGCTGATATGACCCAATGCGATGAACTCGGGTTCACCATTGAGCAGCGGGCTCAGATCCTCCTGAAGGGACAGAGCTCTTCAGGAATGGATACCCCCTCGGTGAAACCTCGCCTTGACCTCGCTGCACGGTTGCCGCCCATACAAATCCCGGCTTTCAACGGTGCCTTGGAAGAGTGGACGAGCTTTATTGACCTCTTCTCAAGTTTGGTAGCATCGCGGGAGGACTTGACTCCGGCATTAAAATTGGCACAGCTCGTGTCAGTATTGAGTGGCGAGCCTCGCCAGATGCTGTCTCATCTCTCCATTACGGATGACAATTTTGAGCCGGCGCTTGATCTCCTCCACTCCCGGTACAATAACGTTCGACGGCTTGCGGAATCCCTCATCAATCGGATATGGAACATTCCATCGGTGACACGGACTAGGGATATCCGGCAATTAATTTTAAACCCGGTCTTGACGGCAACGAGGGCGTTGGAGAAGTTGGGAATGCCGGTTGACCAATGGTCCTTCCCGCTCCTCACGTATGTGCTCCCCCGCTTGCCAACGGATGTCCAGGCCCGGTTCGAGATACAACATGGGGGTGACACGGGGCACCACATCCCGAGTTTCAAGGTGCTAATTGAATTTCTCGAGGTGGAGTGCCGGCGAGCGGAGACGCCGGAGACTGCATCCGCTACGCATCGAACACCGACCACTTCTCGGAATAAGGTGGACTCAGTACGGAGCCCCGCGAGGGCTGCTGGGGCAATAGGCCCCCCGAAACGCTATACTGCAATGGCGGCCGGAGCACCTCGCTGCCTTTATTGCAGGGACCCGGCCCACGCGGTAACACGGTTCCTGGCACACCGGGTGCCAGCTCGGCGGGACCTGACGAAGCAGCGACGATGGTGCTTCTTCTGTTTAGGCCAACACTTCGCACGGGACTGCGCCCGTCCCCGACCTTGCGGGAGTTGCGTTGGGAAACACCACCCGGTCCTGTGCATGAACCGCAGCGGGGAGCATGGTGCTCCACCGCCACAGGACCGAGGGACGGATGTGGGAACCCCATCGGGAAGGCCTGTACACCGGATAACCGGATCGCGCACACCTTCCCCCCAAGGGGGCGGATTCCGGAGGAGGGGGCCGCCAGGGGCCCCCAGGGAGATTGATGCCGGCTACGCAGCGGCCATGCGTACACGGTCTCCACACCAGGAGGACACGTTAGCAGGGAACCCACCGGGGGTTTCTCAAGGATCGGGACATGTTCCGATGGTGCCACGGTCCCACGGCGCATCGGGCGCTACGGGCGGGTGCTCGGGTGATTGGGCACCCGGAGGCACGTTTCTCGCCTCCTCTGGCAGAACGTCCCCGATTGGAGCGGCGGAACCCGACATATGGCCGGACGATTGGGCAATACCAGACGCCTCCCGCGGCGTATGCCCACCGGTGGGCATACGATCCGGGGTACCATCCCCTGATGTACCACCGGATGGCGGAGCCCGTCCCTCCGCAACACTTATCCCGCTAGGGATTCGCTGCCCACTCATCAGCCCACGCCCCCCAACCAGTGACCGTGCTCTTGCCCACGGCCTCTGTTTGTGTTTGGGGTTTTGGAGGCGACGCAGTCCATGTTCGGGCACTCTTAGACTCAGGCGCTCAAGGGTGCATGGTATCTGCACGGCTGGTGAGACGGTTGGGCATTGAGGTCAGACCGTACAACGACAATGTACGGGGAATTGGAAACTTAACGGTTTCAAATTTGTTGGGGCAAGTTCAGTTTAAATTTAGTGCGAGCAACACCTCCGGGCCGACGTTTACTACGACGGCATTGGTTTTGGAGGAGGTGATAGGTCGTCTCCCCTCTGTGCGGTTGCAACCTCACATCCGGGGCTTGACGAACAGTTTGATGTTGGCGGATGCCCGGTTCGATTCTCCTGGTCCGGTTGACGTGCTGCTAGGAGCAGACGTCCTAGGGGAATTGTTATCCGCCAACAAACGGATACTACAGCCTGGGGGCCTCGTGGCTTTGGACACTTTGCTAGGACATGTGGTGTTAGGTCCAGTGTCACCACTTGCCACCCCCTCAGCCGAGGACGGCTGCTTGGTAGGGACTGCCCTCTCAGACGCGGTCCAACGCTTCTGGGAGATCGAGGAACCCCCCGTTGCATCACGGATGGATCCCGAGCAAGAAGAGTGCGAGTTGTATTACCAGAACAACACTGGTCGCCTTAGCTCGGGCCGATTTGTCACTCGACTTCCCTTTCTCGCCCAGCGCCCCCCATTGGGCGAGTCTATGATGCTGGCGGAGAAACGGTTGTTATCTATGGAACGCCGCATGACGCGAGATCGGACGTTCAGGGAGAAATATGTAGAGTTTATGCGGGAGTACGAGGCTTTGGGACACATGTCGGTGTCCAGCATTGAGTGGCGTTCGGTGGAGCACTATTTTCTCCCCCACCATGCTGTCTTGAAGACGCCGGATTCGAAAATCCGTGTTGTATTTGATGGCTCGGCTCCCACCTCGAACGGAGTCTCTCTCAACCATTGCCTACATGCAGGCCCGAAGTTGCAGAGGAACATATCGGACATCATCACCAGCTTCAGACGACACCAGGTTGTCTTTGTGACGGACATCAGGATGATGTTTAGGCAGACGGTGATACACCGTGATGATCGGCGGTATCAGTTGATTGTGTGGCGCGAGAGCCCAACTGAACCGATGAAGGTGTACGAGTTGAACACCAACACCTACGGACTGAAATCGAGTCCATTTATCGCGATCAGATCGCTGTTGGAATTAGCGGAAAGGGAACGCCTGCGCTTTCCCCGGTCGTCTGCCATTTTGGAGAGAGATTTATATGTTGACGATGTATGTACCGGGTCCAACTCCGTCGCGAATGCGATCATATTACGGGATGAGTTGATTGAATTGCTGAAGAGTGGCGGATATGAACTGCGGAAATGGGTGTCCAATTCTCCGGAACTCTTGGCCGGCCTGCCAGATGATCATCAGCAGGACCCGCACGTTTTTGAAAACGCCGATAACCCCCATATGCTCTCGGTTCTCGGTGTACAATATCGCCCCGTCCAGGATGTATTCACCTATCGGGTGACCATCGAGTCCCCGAGGGCCTGGACTAAACGACTTGTACTGTCCACGGTTGCCAGAATATTTGATCCGAACGGTTGGATCACCCCGGTAATATTTCTGGCGAAGTCGTTCATGCAACAACTTTGGACCGTACAATTAGGCTGGGATGAACCATTGTCCGATGATTTGTTGAGCGACTGGCTCTCTTTTATGACATCGCTTCCGGACATTAATCAGGTTTCGTTGCCGCGCAAGTTGCTTCCATCAGAAGACTGTCGGGCAACCCTCCATGGATTTTGCGATGCCTCCGAGCGCGGGTATGCTGCTGCGGTGTATCTGCGCACCGTCAGCCCCAACGGAGCCATCACCGTGTCGCTGGTATTGGCAAAGAGCAAAGTAGCGCCTCTTCGGACTCGGTTTACGATACCGAAATTGGAACTGTCAGGAGCTGCTCTCCTCGTGCGTTTGTTGAACCATGCCGTCTCGACATTGCGGAGCCATGTTACCATGGATGAAGAAGTCTACGCGTGGACTGACAGCCAAATTGTTTTGTGTTGGCTGAAAGCTTCGGTCCACACTCTCGAAGTTTTCGTGGCTAACCGTGTCTCGCAGATTCAGAAATCGGAGACTGCATTGATTTGGAGACACGTTCCTGGGGAACTGAACCCCTCTGATGTCGGCTCCAGGGGATGTACGGCTCGAGACCTTGTCTCGCATTCCCTGTGGTGGAAGCCAGACTGGTTGACACGACCGGAACGTGACTGGCCGGTTAATCCCGTTAGAACGGTAGCCCCTACGGTGGGCCTACGGGTACACGTTATGGAACGCCGACCTGCTTCGAGTCCTGCTTGGATACTGGACAAGTATAGCTCTCTCGACAAATTGATTGGAGTGACCGCTTGGATCAAGCGCTTCGGGAACAATTGTCGTCACCCGGGTAACAGGATGACTGGCGGCGTACTAACACCGGACGAACGGAAAACCGCCTTACACCACTGGGTACGTGTGGTCCAACAGGACACCTTTGGAACGGAGATTGATGCCCTTCGGAAGGGCCTCCCCAAATTGAAAGGCGCCCTACTACGACTCAACCCGTTTGTTGATGACACTGGATTGCTCCGGGTTGGAGGTCGACTTAGGAATGCTGCCGTGCCATACACGGCCCGTCACCCCTTGTTGCTTCCCAAGAAGGGACATTTCGTGGAATTGTTGGTGCGGGATCGCCATGTCGCGAATGCGCACGCTGGCTGCAATGCTCTCCTGGCAATTCTGCAGCGGGAATTTTGGATTCTGTCTGCCAGACGGACTGTACGAAGCATAGTGTTTCGGTGTATACCTTGTTATCGACTCAAGGCCACCACTATGCAACCCATGATGGGAGACTTACCTCCGGATCGGGTTCGGGAGGCTCGGCCCTTCGCGGGTGTGGGTACGGATTTTGCAGGACCGTTTTCGGTCAAAACGTCGCGCCTGCGTAACTCACGCGTTGTTAAGGCGTATTTGTGTGTCTTTGTCTGCCTATCCACCAAAGCAGTACATTTGGAACTTGTAGCCGACCTCACCACCGAAGCGTTTGTATCTACTCTGGATCGGTTCGTGTCGCGTCGGGGCCGACCGTCTTTGATTCGGTCGGATTGTGGAACGAATTTCAAGGGGGCCGATCGATATCTTCAAGACGTTACAAATTTTTTAGCTGATAAGGAAATTGATATAGGGGGGGGCCTCTCCCGTCAGGGAATCATGTGGGCCTTTGACCCTGCGGTCTGCCCCCATTGGGGTGGTATTTTCGAGGCGGCCGTGAAAAGCGCTAAGACGCATTTGAAGCGGGTGATCGGAGAGACCCTCCTAACGTTTGAGGAGCTTGCTACGGTCTTCTGTAAGGTGGAGGCGGTGTTAAATTCTCGCCCGCTGTGTCCGCTTAGCTCGGACCCAAATGACTTGGAGGTACTGACTCCGGGCCACTTTTTGATTGGTCAGCCACTTAACGCCTTGCCCGAGTACCCATTTGGAGACATCGCCTCGTCGAGATTGTCGCGATATCAGATGCTACAGCAGATGACTCAAAATTTCTGGAGCCGTTGGTCGCTCGAATACTTGCACGGTTTGCAGCAACGCCTCAAGTGGACTGACCGAACCAACCTCCTATACCCTGGTAAGGACGGAACCCCGAGGTTGGCCGATGTCCTGGTTGGGGATTCGGTTCTCAAACGAGCCGTGGCAACATTGTCTCGACTCCCATTAGACTAGCGGACAGGTAGGGACCTGTCCGGGGCGGGTGTTTGTTTGGTCCTGTGGCGGGCGTCAGTCTCAGTCGCCGAAGAGTACTCCCGCCACAGTGACATTTGACAGCGGCCGGGATTAGACGTTGACGTTTGGTTGGTCGTGTCGTTAGATATAGCTTTTGAAAAACGGTTCGGTAAGCGCAAGCACTGGTGCTAAAATTGTATTTGAGTGACATTAAGTTACATCGATTCGATTAAAGAATCGGCTGCCGGTAGCCCTTACAGAAAAAAGGAAAAAGAGGGTTCGATATACGGGATCGACGCGGACGGTCGATTTTAATTGTAAAGTTGGAATTTGTGTTTTTTCTTGTGAAACCGCACTCGTGCGTCGGTTGTAATCTCCGGCACCGGAGATCGCGCGTTGTCAGTGCGTACACTCAGTGGTTGCAGCAGTGTTTGTTGGTGGAGAGAATATCGGCGGATCCACAACCTCCCTTTCCTTACCCACTCTGTATGTATATATATCTCCCCGTTGATTCTTGCAGCAGGAGAGAAGACCACTGGGTGAGTCTAGCCTTTAAGGACTTTCGCCCAGCGTATCGCTGGGGACATGGGGCAAGTGCCGCGGTCGGTGCGTTGCCTCATACAACAATAAAACAAAAGTAAATTTTGTTCTGAGTCTGATACGAGTTGTCAAGTTTCGAGTTAAATTAATATTTTAAACAGACTGCATTGTATTCTATAATTTATTTAACGTAACCTTTATTCCTAATTACTAGAATTTATTTCTAAATCTGAAAATCTAAAATCGGTAGTTCGATTCCATTTGCTTTGACAACTGCTTCGATATTTAAATGTCGTTAGGTTGCATCACTAAAATTGTCAGTTACGAACTGTCACGCATATCATCATACAATGACTATAATTGACTCACTTGATAGTTTTTTTAATGTGATTATCCAAACAAACATGATATGTACTTATTTGTCTGTACAAGTGTACAGTTAAGATTGTCCACGTGGATTTTATTGTATATCTATCTATACATAAAATATAGTAAAATCGTAAACGAGCCGTGTCTATACATTAAATATTTTTTCAAAAAAATAATTTATTCTTGTACTTATGTTACCGAGGTCAAAATATAGTGAATTATAAAGACGAAAATGTCCAGTTAAATGTGCACTACGCAGTACGCCATGCCACTACAAATTTCATTTCCTTGTTTTGTTGCTTGTTTTATTTGTGTTGTTGTTTGTTTTGTTTTGTTTGTTTTTAAATGTTTTGTGAAATGAAACACGCCTTCCATTAGTGAATGAATATTACCCAAACAGAACTGGCCAGGCGACATGTCCTGTCCATAATTTTATATTGATGAAAGTGGAACCTCTCAGGCGTTGGTCAAGGTCTCCCTTGATATTAATGTTGACCCAAACAACTCGATCACAATGCTATCAATATATATGGTAAGATATTTTTCGCTCCGTCTGTATATTTGCCACTATATTCGATCGCGCTCAATGCTCTCGAGATGACGAGTGTATTGAAGAAATGGAATGCTTTTCTATGACAGTAGTTTTAGAATTTGATGTCATACTACAAGGGAAATTCCTCATAAGGTTCAGATAAGCTAAATTGTATTGTTTTAATTAGACAATTAAAAATAAATGAGTAATTGCGGCATTTTATGTAGATAAACGTAGGTATGTATAAATCGAAATTAATGTCTTGTACACAGTATATTCATGTAAGTATTTAAAAAAGTCAAAAAAAAAATTTTTGGCGCATCTTTATTAAACTTTAAAATATTATATTATATTAAATAACTAGCTGTTGCACGCGACTTCGTCCGCGTCTCTTTATAAAATATTACTCGTTGATAATGTAGTTTTATATATATAAGCAAAAGAATTTTTAAAATCTTTGAGTTTATTCATTACATACATACATACAAATCTTTCTCTTTATAATATTATTACTAGTATAGAATATTAACAAATATTAAATCAAATAACTAAAAGTTTTAATTTTTTGAGAAATGACAGAGATGACATATTTGCTCTTGACCAGCATCTATCCATGTAGGAAGGATGAGGCCGACGATGGAGCGAACTCACCCAGAAGATGCCTATTCTCTCGAACCTTGCAAAGATTTGGGTTGTATGAGCTCGGAAATACAGACGCCGGCAGGGAGTTCCAATTCTTAGCAGTGCGTATTATAAAAGATGTTTTAAAGCGCTCGGTCCGAATTAGAGGGATTTCGACAAGGTGAGGATGGTAACCAGCCGTACGTCTGCATGTCCGATAGAAGAAAGGGGAAGACGGTATGATCTCATGTTAAATAGTTATATATTATATTATCTGTTAAATAAAGGCATATATATGGTGGTTGTTTTGAATATAGGAAAAAAGCCACTCAAGTTTTTGAGTTCGACTGTTGTTATAAGTCTTATTTGATATCTGTACCTAACCATGTGAAGATCAGTGTTTGTTTATAACACGTCTTTTCTTGTTGATATATTATTTTACCAAATAATAATGATTAATTCAAATATCAATTCTGTATTATGTCTTAAAATTGTTTTAAATAATTCTACTTAGTACGAGATCGTAAAATCAATAAACTGTAACCAGTAGCCCTATTTGAAACGAGCTTTCAGGGGTCCCATGGTGTAATGGTTAGCACTCTGGACTCTGAATCCAGCGATCCGAGTTCAAATCTCGGTGGGACCTGCAGCCATTCTCGTTATTTTCTTGTTATAGGCTTTTTTATTATATTCTTTTTATCCGAAGAAGCCCGATAAAGAAATATTTCAGAAGTTTTTATGTACATTTTACATATTAACACATTTATTCAAAATGTACGGCTCTTAAATGTTCAATTACAGATGAAAAACATTTACATGCAGCAAATTACGAACTATACGGTTGAATTAATACATAATATTATATTATTCACATACTATATTCACAATTATACGAGGTAAATCTATACTAATATTATAAAGAGAAAAGATTTTTGTGTATGAATTTTTGTATGTTTGTAGTGAATAAACTCAAGTACTACGATTAAAAAAATTTTTATCCTATAGAAAGCTAAATTATCTGCGAGTTACATAGGCTACTCACCCTCACTCTCATCTCCCCCTTTACCCCCCCTCCATACAAATGTATATTTGTAATGAATAAACTCAAAGACTACTGGACCGATTTTAAAAATTCTTTCGCCTGTAGAAAGCTACATTATCAGCTAGTAACATGGGCTACTCACCCTCCCCCATCTCCCCCCTTTACCTCCTCCATAAAAATGTATATTTGTAATGAATAAACTCAAAGACTACTGGACCGATTTTAAAAATTCTTTCGCCTGTAGAAAGCTACATTATCAGCTAGTAACATGGGCTACTCACCCTCCCCCATCTCCCCCCTTTACCTCCTCCATAAAAATGTATATTTGTAATGAATAAACTCAAAGACTACTGGACCGATTTTAAAAATTCTTTCGCCTGTAGAAAGCTACATTATCAGCTAGTAACATGGGCTACTCACCCTCCCCCATCTCCCCCCTTTACCTCCTCCATAAAAATGTATATTTGTAATGAATAAACTCAAAGACTACTGGACCGATTTTAAAAATTCTTTCGCCTGTAGAAAGCTACATTATCAGCTAGTAACATGGGCTACTCACCCTCCCCCATCTCCCCCCTTTACCTCCTCCATAAAAATGTATATTTGTAATGAATAAACTCAAAGACTACTGGACCGATTTTAAAAATTCTTTCGCCTGTAGAAAGCTACATTATCAGCTAGTAACATGGGCTACTCACCCTCCCCCATCTCCCCCCTTTACCTCCTCCATAAAAATGTATATTTGTAATGAATAAACTCAAAGACTACTGGACCGATTTTAAAAATTCTTTCGCCTGTAGAAAGCTACATTATCAGCTAGGAACATGGGCTACTCACCCTCCCCCATCTCCCCCCTTTACCTCCTCCATAAAAATGTATATTTGTAATGAATAAACTCAAAGACTACTGGACCGATTTTAAAAATTCTTTCGCCTGTAGAAAGCTACATTATCAGCTAGTAACATAGGGTACTCACCCTCCCCACCCCCCCACCATACAAAATTGCCTTTTTCCACGAATAAACTCAAAATGTATTTAAAAGATAAATATTTTTACGAGTATGTAAAAGATAAATAACAGGTCGGGGAAAAGTTTCTTCGCATTTTATACGAAAACTCAAGACTTGTTTTTTTCGAAGTTTATTTACATTTTCGATTACTTTTTGCCATCTAGTGAGTAGTGACTAGTGACATGATCCCGTTTCTGTAGAAATTTTGGGACTTCTGATCAAAAAAATGCGACAAATAGTTTTGGCGGTCCTCTCTTGATGTTAACCTGACACTGCCTAAAGAATGCTGATGAGACCGAAATAGGTGGAAATCTGAAGGTGCAAGGTCAGGGCTATATGGCGGATGTATTAACATCTCCTAGCCAAACTCTCTTAATTTTTGCCGAGTGGCTAAAGATGTGTGTGGTTTAGCGTTGTCGTGATGAAAGACCACATCATTTCTATTGATCAATTCCGGCCGCTTTCTCTCAACTTCTTGCTTTAATCTCATCAGTTGTGGGCAGTAGAGATCCGAATCGATGGTTCTGCCCGGCGGTAAAAGCTCATAATGAACACACAGCATCACCTTATTGCGAGTTAACCCATTTTAGCATAGTCTGTGAAGCCTGGCTGACCTTTGACCACGATTATTTTCGCACGTTCTTGTCGTACGTTATCCACTTTTTATCACCAGTTATCAATCTCTTCAAAGACGGTTCGGTTTCATTACGTCTCAATCAAGAATTGCAAATGAGTACACGATTCATAAGGTTTCTTTCAGTGAGCTCTTGTGGCACCCAAATATCGAGCTTTTTAGCATTTTTCTAATGGGCCAAAACTGTTTTGTGGTCAATTCTCAGTTCTTCAGTTATGTCATAACTACTGATATGCCGATCTTGCCCCATTTTTTCAAAAATGGCGTCCATTTTATCCGTAACAGGGCGACCAGAGCGAGGTGCATTTTTTACATCAAAATTCCCGAATTGAAAACGCTTAAACCAACTTCTACTCTCTCACTGAAACTGCATTAGGTTCATAAACTTCACACATTTTTTTCGCGGCTCGTGTTGCATTTTTCCTTTTTTGTAATAAAATTTTAAAAATTTCGAATTTCTTCGTTAGATTCACTTATTTTGAAAGAAAGAAAAACAAATGAAAAACAGCTGGAAACAACATTTTACTAATTTGTTTCTTTTTTGAAATTATACAAATAATGCGAAAAGACTTTTTCGCCGACCTAATATTATTGATTAAATATTTATTTAGAGGTAGTTATACAGGTTGACAATGCAGTTGATGGTAGGTGGCTACCGTCGCCTATTAAACAAGCCTGCCACAGATGCTTCAAGTGCCCTGCCAAGCTTAGTAGAATTAAGGATAAATAATTATGAAGGGATAGGCTCTGGCATCCCTTCTCACTCCTCGAAAGGCTAATGTTTTTGTTGTTTCACATTGGTCTTCTGCCGCCAGACATGGAGCTAGATTTATGGCTGCGAAACGCAGTGTGCTTTGTTACCACTAAAGTAATTTAAAGAAGGCTTTTGCGTGTAAACTGTAATTAATACAGTGTAATGAATAAAGAATAAACAACATCAACAGCTAATGAGCAACTTAACGCCCCGTAATTAAGGGATTTGGGGAGCATCAACTTCGTTGGAGCGCTGTATCGTTAATCAAAATCCAACTGTTACTACGAGATCTCATTGTTTGTACTGTATTATTATTTCAGGAAACAAATTAAGTGAATACTGTTTTCAAAGCGAAAACGGTGTTTTTACTCTTTAGAAAGAAAGCAACTTTTATTCCTCTACAGACATAGGCAAATACATACACTATATGAAAAAACAATAAATTACAAACAAAAGAGACAAACAAATATATAAACAAATGACACGAGAAAAAGGAACCCTGATTCAGTATACAGTCTTTGTGTAAAAAATAAATAAATAGGTATTTCTTTCTTTCTGTTCAATTGAAGGGATTCTAAAAAAGCTCATAACACAATTATTAAAGGTAATCAATTTAAGTTTCATTAAATTTTCAGTGTATTAAATTTTCAGTGTAAATTTAGAGATAATAATCATAAAAACGCTATAGACATATCTGTCTGTATTAACAGCTAAAACATCGAATTGTTTTTAACAGTTTTTCATGAATTTTGGTGTGGTGATAGTTCGATAAGGATAAATTACTTCGTAAATTTTAAGGCGGACCTGTGGCTGACAAAGGGATCATTTCGTAGTGGCCGGGCACACTGCTTTTCGCAGTCATTTGTCAGTTCATCTGACTGTAATCACCCCCTCACAGAAGACCATCATGAAATAACAGCATGTGTGCTGTTGTGTTTCGGTGAGTGAGTAAGGGGTGCCCGACCCTATTCCCTTATCCGTAGGTAAGAGAAAAAAAAACGGAATACTTATGTAACAAGTTGATCGTGTCCTTCACCAAGTTTCAATATAACTCAGATTTGAATTTCATCGAGAACAGTTCAGTGTTTTTACCATGATAGTGTATCTTTATTATCTTTATCTTGTCTTAGTGGCTATTTCTGTCTGCTAAAGTACCAGTATCACGTCGTCCATTGCTGAAATATTGTGATCGCCACGTGAACTAAAGCTCTCTACCTATACCTACCACGTTAAGGAACTGTAGTACTTTTTTGATAGAGGCATTCTTCACATCTTCACAAGCCATTGTGTGGCTTCCTAGGATGTGACTGCGCTTGTGCATCAGAGGGCCACACTCGCACAGGATATGCATTGGAGTTTCTTCTGCCTCATGGCAGAAGCGACACTCTCCCGTACTAGTGAGCCCCATTACTTTAAGGTGCCTATTGAGGCGGCAGTGCCCCGTTAGCGCCCTAGATAGCATACACAAATTGCTCTGCTAAGCGACTTAGCCTGATTTGTTGCATTTCGATTATAGACTTTAATGAGCTCTTTGGAATGGTTCAAACCTGGCAAGTCATTCCAGCGTTTGTAAGATTTAATAAAGCACTGGTTCCATATGGTCCAGCGAGCTAGGCTATTTGGTAGTCCGCACATAGGTTCAGGACCTATTAGCCTACCTTTTGCGCCTACACGAGCCAGTTCGTCGGCCAGTTCATTGCCTTCGATCCCCATATGGCCAGGTACCCATCTTAGGACCACTTTGTTCTTGCGCCCTAAGGTATTTAAGTAGTCTACACAGTTTCGCACCAGCTTTGAGACTGTAGAGTCTGAGTCCAGTGCCTGAAGTGCAGCCTGACTATCTGAGTGAATGTAAATTACACGGTTGACGTAGTTTCTTTGCAGGTTGATTTCCGCGCATTCTAAGATGGCGAAGACCTCTGCTTGGAAGATGCTGGCGTATTGTCCCAAGTTTACACTGGTCCTGTAGTCCTGGTCACCGCCATACACTCCACAGCCTACGTCAGGTCCTGATTTGGACCCATCAGTATACCAAGAAAGGCTACCTTCCTCCCAAGAGATCTTATTATTTGACCAGTTTTCTCTTGAGAGTAGCTCCACAGTATAATACTTTGCTTCTATGTACTGTGGTACCATTGTATCAGTAGGCATGCCTAAGATAGGATCCCTTAGTACTGAGTCTTCTAGAGCTCTGAGTACCTTGGACAGCCAATTGTGTTTACCCCGATTCATCATTCTGTGCATGCTGGTTCTCGCCTCCTTCTCTAAAAATAGATTTAGAGGCGGTAAGCCCAGGATAGCCTCCAGAGATGCTCCGGGGGAACTCGACATGGCTCCTGTTATCATCAGACATGCCAAACGCTGTAAGCCATTAAGCTTGTCGATGATCGTTTTCTGGTTGGCTTTTCTATACCATACTATAGAGGCGTATGCGATCATCGGCCTCACAATAGCAGTGTACAGCCAGAGGGTGAGCTTTGGACACGGGCCCCAGCTCTTCCCTACCATTCGACGACTGATAAATAAGGCTGCCTTAGCCTTATTTATCACATTCCCAATGTGTGTATTCCACGTTAGTCTCTGGTCGAAAGTAACTCCCAGATATTTGACCTCTGAGGAAAATTCAACTCGTTTACCATTTACTAGAGGTGGCTTTAATTTGTCCAGTAACCTCTTTTTGGTAAACGGTACTATAGCGGTTTTATCACCGTTGACTAACAGTTCATTTGCTGTGCACCATTCGCAAATGATGTTTAGAGCTTTCTGTAACAGGGTCGAAATTGTGCTTTGGCAGAAGCCTCTTATGATCACCACTAGGTTATCAGCATAACCTAGGGCATCGATCTTGTGTTCTGCCAGCCTGTACAGAAGTTGATCAACTGCAAGAGTCCAAAGCAGTGGCGATAGAACACCGCCCTGCGGGCATCCTCTTGTAGTTACTACAGTGAGCGAGGTATCGTGTAGTTTGACCTTCGCTTTACGTTTGGATAGCGTGGCCTTTACCCACCTAACTGTAGTCGGGTCCACATTTTTGTTTTGTAGTCCCCTCACTAACGTGTCGGTGGGAGTATTATCAAATGCGCCTTCTATATCCAAAAATGCACACAGAGCTATCTGTTTATCATCCAAAGCCCTTTTCGCCCTGTCAGCTAGTTGGATCAAGGCCGTCTCTGTGGACCTACCCTTCTGATAGGCGTGCTGGGTGGAATGAATGGGTTTCGAGGCCAGGGCTTTGCCCCTTATGTATTTATCTATAATTTCTGTAATAGAATGGGCAACAGTCCGTCTTCACCACTGGACTATCAGGGGTTTAAAGGACTTAATAGCCCATTTTACAACTTTGGGTCGGATGAGATCAGCCGCTCTGTTACGGTCCTCATTTCGAGGCCTTTGGTGTAAAGGCGTTCTGTCTGACCCGGCCGAAAAGCTCTGAGCCCCCGGAAAGTGAGTTTTTATCAGCAACTGAAGAGTTTCCTCTTCAGTGTTCGTAAAGGAGCCATCAGGTCTCTTAAGCAGCCCTAATTGACTAGGCTTGTCCTTCGCGAGCAGTCTATGGATTCTGGCCCCTTGAGGCATTTGTGTTAATTCCTCGCAGAGCTTCCTCCATGCAGCACGCTTGGACTTCCTTATCTCCTTATTGTATTCAGTCAAGGCCTTCTTGTAGTTTTCCCATTCAAGGGTTCTTCTTGCCTTGTTGAATAGACGTCTGGTTTTCTCCCGAAGCTTCTTGAGCCTTGAGTTCCACCAGGGTATATTTCTTTTGGAGTGCTTTGTTCTAAGTGGACAGCTTTCCTCAAAGGCACTCTTTATTGCCCGCGTGATAGCCTCCACTGTATGTTCTAGCTCCTCCGGTGTACATATACTTTTGGGGAAGTCCTCAAGATTTTGCCTTAGTTTGTTGTTATAAACGTCCCAGGCTGTAGCTTTTGGGTCCCTGTATGTTACAGTTTGATCTTTTGTAGATGTTGCTAGATCAAAACGGATTTGTCTGTGATCAGACATAGAGCTTTCTCCACTGACATGCCAGTTTGATATAAACTTGGCCATGTTGTCAGTGGCGAAGGTTATGTCTAAAAAGGTTACACTAAATGATAGTGTAAGATATAGAAGTAAATATAATATTGTAGCATTTTTAAAGTATTAATTAATCTATATGAATATCATAAAGAGAAAGAGAGGGCAGATTTTATAATTTCTTTTACACGTGGAATCACTGCAGCTATTAAAAAAAAACTTTATTTGAAACATAAATTTTTTCAGATTGAGATAGGCTATATACATATATGTTATACTTACCAACTGCTATATTTGTTCCCGAACGAAACTGGAGCGTGTCTGTTTACTATTTAATCAATATTTTCCTTCAAACTTATGTCAAATATATCTAAATTTAAAAAAGTGTATGTGTCAGTTTCGACGTACGACTGGAGTTTAACTTAAACGTATAAAATTAAATGTATAAAATTTTCCTCGTGTCAATAGATATCTAATTACTTTATGTTATTTTTGTTTGTTACATTAACAATACTTAAGTTAGTTAATTTACATACTCAGAAATCACGTTTGTATTAGTTACGTTCGGTATACACAGATGTCAATTATATTTTATAAGTTCAAATAGTTTATTTTGTCGACACAGATGTCGCTGTTCCAGCAGGTTATAACGCACTATTGTTTCGTTCCTCAACGCGGACTACACTTTTCCCGCAAGATTTCGACGTTTGCTTTTATAACCCCAGAGTACAGAATTAAACATGACTACACTCAGCTGTCACACAAATTTTAATGTCAAAGTGGCCAGATAACGTAACGCTGTTAATTAACGCTTCATGTATTAATTTTACTTGTTATAAAATTTCCATACCGGGGCCTTATTTATATGAAAATCGATTTTTAATGAGTAAACTCAAATAATGAAAAATTATTGGACTTTTAGTAGTGGCAGATGACGGAAGTAACCACCTCTTTTTATATGATCACCGTGAAATAACAGCATCTGCGATGTTGTGTTTCGGAGAGTGAGTGAGCTGTTGTCCTAATCCCTCATCCTTAATCCTACTATGGTCGGCAGCTCACTTGCAGCAGCTGTGGCGTTGCTGATGTTATAAGCGACGGTAGCCACCTACCATCAAGTTGACCGTCAGTCTGTCTGTCGAGCTTAACAAGAAAACATAAAAAATGACTTGATTGAACCGAACTAAAAAAAATAATAGGTATCGACAAACAATTGTAAGGACTTTGTTGAGAGGCTTTTTTGTTTACTCTTAAAAAAAAGACAGATTGAAATCTGTAAAGCTTCTTTTAGAATATTTATCTGGGTTATCGATATTGAGTTCTAAAGTGAGTTGGTGATTTTCGTTTTGGAATATTGATTGGCGGCAAATAACATTTTTTTTTTGCAAGAAACTAAAATTTTTCTTTACATCCAAATGTAGAAAAGATTAAAGCATATAGTTATTATATGCTGGAAATTATTTTGAAAAAAAAAACATCAGGTTAAGGTTCTTAATCTCAAAACTTTCCTAGCAGCCTACGTAGTACATGAATCCAAAAGGTTTTCATTTGAAAGTTAATACATATTTATTCACCGTACACTAAACCACAACAATACGTCCTGTATTTTACAAGTAGTTACTATAATAATTTAGAAGGCATTCTGTAATGTTACGAGCATGTTCGTTTTTCGTCTAAAAAGTATCTAGTTATCGTTGATAGTGGAATTAATAATTCCGTAGCACACGCACGCTTTTTTTAAATAGATAAAAAAAAAATGGTAATTCTCCACGTACATTTGCATCATATGACACATTTTCATAATCCATTATGTCGTTTGAGTGTTGTTTGTATTCCAACTGTAATTTCGTGTTTTAGTATGTACTCAGCGACATTACTGACGAAATTATCCGTGTTCACAGCAATTTCACGATGTACCAGCTAACATGTCTCCTCTACACTTTTGACGGTGGTTATTCAAATTTCAGCCGTATATACGAGACTGATGTAGATTTTTTAATTGGTACGAAGCTTTGGTTGCGACTTTAAATTGCAGTCTCTATTGATAAATGCTACACCTAATTTAAAATTAGGTTATGTCTTCTCTAGAATGAGTGGAGGACAATAATCACATTTTTATGATAAGGAGTGAGACAAGGGGAAATCAAAAGTGAATATATCTGACACATTACTTATTGCAGAATCGATGTGGAACCTTTATTCTTAGAATGAGCATTGAATAAACAAAAACCTTGTTAAACGATTATACGGTTCATAAACTAATTTACCGTAATAAGGAGCTTAATTTATTTATGACTTGTGATTTCATTTATTTATTATGTTTACCGCAATAAAAGGGGTAAAAGCACGTCAAATGAAAAGTCAACGGGAGGATACAGCTTGATTAGCATTCGGTAATTTGTCTATTCCGAAGTGTCTTTAGTTAAAATTGTTTAAGTATTACGTCCTACTTGCAATGAACTACGATACTGAAAGTACAGTATACTAAATGATGTCAGGCAAGCTGACGGACCATTTGATGGCAGGTGACTAACGTTGCCAATAAACGAAAACAATATTTGTTCAAATGGATTGGTGGGATAGAAGAATGCTCCGAAACAAAACAGCAAAGATACTGCTATTTACGGTTTTCACAGCAAATATATTGCTATTCACAGTAGTTTTTTTTTTTCTATTAGAGGGCAGGCTGACAGTCCTCTTGATGGTAGTTGGCTACCGTTGCTATATTGCATCTTGATTGCATAAAAGGTAAGATATAATGGATGTATAGGAGAGAATGGGCTTTTAATTACCTTACTTACTGAAACATAGCAATTCACGAGCCGCTATTTCACGGTGGTATTCTGTGAGTTGGTTGGATACTCAGATGAGCTACGCATTTTTTTTTATTTTTTAAGCATTTAAATTTTTTATTTTTACGCAAGGACGATTTAAACAACAAAGTAAAATGTTTCTTAGCTAGGAAGAATCACCAAGGATAAATTTGTTTAAGTCGGCAGACTGGCGGACGCTCCCCTTGATGGTAGGTGGCTACCGCCGCCTATAACACAAGCAACGCTACAAATGCTGCAACTGAGCTGCAATTTATTACTGCAAAAAACATTGGCTTGATATGAGCGAAACATGAGTATATACTCATATTTCGCTTATATATATAGCACTCAATTTATAATTGCGGAACACGGTGTATTCTGCCCCTGTGAAAATTAATTTACTTAATTTAGTTACGGTTCTGAGGTTTGTTGAGCTCAACAGTGATTAAACAGACATTAGTGCTCTGAAATCTGTTTATTATTTATTCGCCAAAAACTTAGAGAAAGTTATCGCTAATTGTAACCTATTGAAAATATGTTTATTCTTTATAAAGTTAAATTATTCAAAAGTCACTTGTTCAAGAGTAACTTCTGCAGTACAATCGATTGCATTTTCTAAACTGACCCTCATCTGTTCCTCATATCAAAGATTAGTAGCGTTTAGCACAATTAAAAATAAAAAAATAAAAAAACTAATTTTTCTTACAGCAAATACCTATAAGAAAATTTCTATTAGAACGTGTAGCCTCTGGAAAAAGTTCTTCATGGCTCGCCAACATGTTATGCAAATGTCTAAGGTCACATATGTCAATGAATGATGGCAATTTTAAGCATCCGATCACGTGTGGTTTTATTTCTTGAAAATTTTCTAATCTCTTCCCTTTACATAGTTTAAAATTGTATATTACAAACTACACACAACCTAATTTCCTAACAAAGCATTTTAGGTGTTATTTTAAGCTGTCGTATCTCTTTTCCGTTTTTCACAGCGCCTGCATATTTCCATTTCGCTGTGACATTTACTGTGGTTACTTTCGCAGAACTAGTTTTGAACTTTTTCTCATTTTTCCCCCACAAAACCTTCATTTCCGCCGTGAATATTGCATATGAATTCAAACGCAGTTAGAATACGTATCTATTGTTATGAGATAAATTAAGGACAAACTTATCCAAAATTAAATTAAATTCTTATAGAATCTAAGAGGAAAAGAGAAGCTAATTTTGAGCCTTTTGAGTAAAGAGTCAAAAATGTCAAAAACTTTTGGGTAAATGTCAGGATTAATTCCTTATGTTATTTCCTACTAGACTGCAGTCAAACTGCATCAAACTGCTGTGGCTTATACACGATGACGGTCATAATTAGGGCTGCCACCATCTAAATTACGGACCCAGGACAAAAACTTCGAAAACCCCGGACATTTGGGTGAAATAAAGATTTTCCCCGGACTCCCTCGAAAAAATATACAATAAAATAATAACGAATACATTAATAACGAATACAAATAATACATATACGAAAATGGGTGCTCATGTCAAAACACTATTATCCCATTGGTTGGTTTTGACACTAGCGCGCAGCGTGACCACTTTTTCGTCAGATAATCTACCAAATACACTGCTAAAATCTACCAAAATCTAATTCAAAATTCTACTAATTATATTTAAGTCGTTCTAGATAAAATAGTTTATAAACAGCACACATGTTTTTATATTTTAATATCAATATTTATCATCCACTTTTTTTTACATTTTTATATAGTGTTGCATTACTTTTCATAACTTGTACCTAGCATGAATGATTCGGGTTTAAAATGAGTATAGTTTTTGCCTCTTACACACTCCTTGAGGTGTAAAATTGACCGCACGTTTCGATTATAAAATCTATTGCGATCGTCCCTTTTGATCCTGTTTATTGCCGAGAATATGCGTTCGCATTTTGCGTTCGACACTGGAAGACAAAGCATCTGCATCGCTTTTGCTTGCTTTTCACGATTTTAATAACGCACGCAATTGTCAAACAGACGACTAGACTTCTGTTAATGTAATAAAACAAACTTACCAACAACAATCAACAACTTACATGAGTATACCTAAGTATAAAATATTTAAAGTGCCATAACTAATTTGATAAAACAACCTTAGTTGTTAATCAATAAAGTTTATTTTCCAAAACCTTAATAGAAGTATGGGGAAACCCCTTCCATCAATGCTTCTAATCGTTCTGTTTTGGCCTGGATTCATACATTTTTCACCAAATTTTCTTAAATATCGATTTTCTACTAGAATCTACTATACAATTTTACACTACTAAATCTTTGCTTGTATATAAAGACGTTGTGTATATTTGTTAGAAAATATCCGAATTGTTTTGTCGAAAATAACGAAATAGGAACCAAAATAACTAGGCAAGGTAATTTATTGCAAAGACCAAAATGTAGATTAGAACTATTTAATAGAAATGTTTATGTTATGGCAATTAAAACATACAATAAACTACCTAATAATATAAAGGAATTGCCGGATCCTAATAATCTAATGGTTATTAGATTGTTGTTATTATGATGTTAAAAAATTTTATAATAAGAAACATTAATTCATTTATTAATATAGTCTACAAACAATTAAACACAAATATTTGCATGCCCTTGGCGAGTAGAACATACTTTGTACTGTAACTGCTGTATACAAATTAAAATCCTGTAAACATGTGTTCGCGCAAATAATGTGCCGTTCATTTGTTCTCACTTTGTACTAAAAACTGAAGACGAGGACGAGGATACATATAATTTTAGTAATTACAATATTGCCAATATGATGCAGCGCAACTCGTGGAATAAATTGACGCTGGCGACAGCAGCGCTACAGCAACAGATGGCACTGTTGCTGTAAATTTTTTAATGTTGCCACCTATTAATCGTTTTGTTTTCCGTCCAAACTGGGTCCTAATGTTTCGTTAATCTATTGAAGTACCCAAACTGGCCACAGAGTACGCGAGTACGGTACACCATACTATTTAATAGTACGCAATGCATACTAATGCGTACCCTAATGGCAACCATGCTTATGCCTAGGTCACTGAGGTGGTTGCGCGGCGGCGGGGCGCCCTCCAAACTAGGACAAATCCGGGGAAACCCGGACGGATGGCAGCCCTAGTCATAATATATCTGCTGAAGAGTGTGCCGATGAGGTGTGCGTTGGTGCGCGTTAGCTGCATTGCTCTCTGTTAATTTTAGTTACGTGATTTCGATAGTTTGTATTTTTCATATTCATTATTTAGTCTATTATCCAATGCTTTATTAGTCACTATATATGTTTCTTCGGTCGTAAAATATATCGTATGTATATACGTTTACACATTGGAAAGATATTTTATTTACATCGGCACAATTTGTAGTGCATAATATGTTAAAGATCATCATCATCATCTCAGCAGTAGGACGTCCACTGCTGGACAAAGGACCGATCAGAAGCAGCCTGGACACACCGTCGACCCTCGGCCCTTATCAGGTCGTCTGTCCACTTTGTGGGTGGACGTCCTACGCTGCGCTTGCCGGTCCGTGGCTTCCACTCGAATACCTTCCCGCACCAGCGGCCGTCGGCTCTCCGTACTATGTGTCCTGCCCACTGCCACTAATCCGCCGGGTTATGTCGTTAATTTTCGTTCGTCTACGAATCTCCTCATTCCTGATTCGATCTCGCAGTGTAACCCCGAGCATAGCCCTCTCCATAGCTCGTTGAGCGACGTTGAGCTTCCTTAATAGGCTCATAGATGGAGACCAGGTTTCAGCGCCACATGTCATCACAGGCAATATGTCTGTTTCGACCAATATGTCATATTGGTCGAAACAGTTTTAAGACACTATGGAATTTTGGACGAGAAAATGTCTCGGAGCTTCCCGAACGCTGCCCATCAGAGCTGGATTCGCTGGATATATTAAGATAATATGTAACAATTTATTTAAATTATTTTATTTGAATTAAAATGTTAGGAAATGAAATAATAAATCTGTAATCTGTTTATCTTAATATCTATTATTATAATTAATGGAATATTGAAAATGGTCAATCATTTTTTCTAATTACAGCTGTCTTAGTATTGGATAGGTTAACTGGCTTAGTATATTTGGGAACAATTATTCATAAGTTATTCCCAAATAATTTAAGACATTTTAAGTTTAAGAGTAGTTTTTATGTACATGCGAAAATATGTTATTTAAAGGTGCAAAAGATTTTGAGATTTATCTTCGCTTGATCTTGAAGCAGATGTAGAGACAAGGTAAGAAGTGCAATCAAAGATTACGATATTTTTACACGACACTGCAACGGATATTGTGGATTTGATATTTTTCCTCCCAAGAAATTTATCTCGACGCCAAGTAAGTCACCTACATCTCGTCTTAGATATTTTTCTTAGGTCACGCCTTGCGAAGTATATCAAACAGTTCTTCTAGGAAATCCAATTGTCAGAATACTTTTCCGTGCCAAAGGTGTATTAAATGTTCACTAGAGTATAAAGATTACATCAATTCAAGTGAGTTGGCAACAGATTAAAATGGAGCACAATATTTTCTATATATTTTGGATTTTTTAAAATTTGTTTTAGAAACGTGTAAAACGTGTATATAAACGTGTAGGAGCGGTTGTCCTACTTCTAACTTATTTTCTAGTTGCGACTCCAAATACACACAAAAAGTCAATCATTGGTTTATTTTATGTACACATAAACAAATGACACTCTCGACTAAAAAAAATATATCACATATAAAACCAAAATATTTCCACACAACACTTTATGTACATGAAAACATTGTCACTCTGTACAAATATTTAGCTTGGACTCTTCTGGTAAAATTTGCTTGCTCCTCAATATGAAACGAAGTTCTTGATTCCTGTATTCTTCTCTGATCTTCCCAGTCTGCATGCCCGTAAAGTCGTCTGTTGTGTTTCTTTTCTTTTCTCGTGTCAATTAATCCGTTCCTTTTTATTATTGAAAACAGATTCGAATACATGCCAGCTACATTACAAGCAGTCGTGTCAGGGTGTATGTTCGCGATAAACTCTGAAACTACTGAACCGACTTTGATCAAACTTCGTAAGTATCTGTCATTTGGTCCAACTTAAAAGATAGGATAGTTTTTATCTTAATTATTGACATCAATATTGTTATTGCAAATTAAATGTTTATTTTCAACAGTAGTGTCTATTTATAGGGTAGTTCAATGAATTATTAATAGGTGGCTCTGCCTCGCTACTATGAACGGCATCCGAAGTTTACCCTCTGTGTCCCACTTGCAACTTCTTACATAAGTATCGATACAACATTCGGATACAGTAAAATAGAATTTTTTTTTTTTTTTTGTATAGTAAGATAAGATGTACTCATTCATATCGTCATTAATTCCTGTGATTGTACAAAAACTGAACGACATTATTTCACAAAGTGACATCGATTTTTACGATTTTTTTTATATATTTGGTTGGTTCATACCAACCAAATATATAAAAAAAATCGTAAAAAATATATAAAAAAAAGAATAGGTCTTCACTTTAACTTCACTTCAATAAAATAAAATTGGACCCGATAGGTGGCGCCACAATCGGTTTACGGAATTATTTTCGGGTTCTGGCAGGACAACGTCTGCTGGGTCAAGTATTATATAAAACATCTAAACATCTAAATTTGTGATTCGGTTTCTACAAATGGAAACAGCAATAAAGAAGGAACATTCACGTAGCTATATGTCTAGAACTAGCTATATAAATTATATAGCGACATCAATGTGAATGTGATATCAATGTGAATATTTGACAGAATTCAAGCATTACAAAAATCATCAACAGCTTCATTCTACAGCACTTGGGTTCGTTATATCTACTGTGTAATTGGAGAATTGAGTGAGTTTTTATTTTTAATAATACCGCAATCGAAGTACTAGAATGTTTCAATTATTACATCGAATATGAAGCAGAATAAAACGCCAGAGTATCTACGCATAAATACTTTATGGAATAACGTCAACGACACTCTATATCGTTGAATAAAGTAAATAAAGTATATAATGAGCAGAAGTTTACTGAACAAAGCTCCGGCACGAAATAAGGGAACAAAGTTGCTGAGTAAAAGTATATCTTATCCACGTGCAAAATTGTAATTGATTCCATAAAGGAGATGTCATGGTTTTCTGTTTTTATCGTTACAGCCAATAGTGGAGAACAGCGCTCATTTTTTTCTGTAATACACCATAATGGATGTTTGAATATATTATATGTAATCGTTTAACTCCCACACGGTATTACTGATCAATATAAAAGTTAGCATATATCAAAGAGATTAAATATATAGAATATATAGAGAGGGCATTGGGAAAATTTTCCCACAAAAATATTGATCCTAATCGCCGTAATCAAGACGGCCATGGCGTAGCTATAATGAACGCCAAGGCTGTTGGCACACGGGGCCATAAAACGTTGGAGCAGCATTGCCAATATCGCATGCTCTCTCGCACTTACTGGTCTTATGGCGAGGACTAGTGATGCGCCGTGTTACTATCGATTATGTAAATAAAACTTTTGTTTTATTATGAATAAATAAAATCTGATTTATTCTATTTATTTATTTATTTATTAAACAAAATCCACAGCCCTAAAATTATGCACAATTTAAAATATGAAACATCATGTTTACAATATTTACAATCGCTATATACTAAGAACGAAGAAATATCAACATGCTTACAATTGATTCCAGCTGCAACAAATTTCATTTGCAACATTTCCAATTATTCTAGCGACTGATTGTAGATTAAATTGAGAAAAAAAAATTCTCTTAGCAATACTCAATGAGTAGGTAATCAAAGTATCGACAATGCGTGCAGAACTAGCGTTTGATGATTTATGGCCCCGTGTGCCAACAGCCTTGGCGCATACCATAAATAGCCTTTTAAAGTGGTAATGGACTGGGCGATTTTGTACCACGTGGTTCTAAATGTCACATTTCGTCTTGCCCAATCTATACAATTGTAAATCTCTGGCATATACCTACTTACGTATTTTTTCACTTAAAAGGTTTTTACGCTGTCAAGTTCCAAGTGCCTCCAATCTGAGGGGTAATTTGTAAAAAATAAAATAAACAGTGAATAATTGCTGCGAGATAGCTTGGGATATTAGAATAATACGCCAAGATATAAATTTAGTGTGCCAAGATAGGTTTTTATAGTATTTTTAGTTGTTTATAATCTATAACTAACTGATCTCGCAACTTCGTAACCGTGGTGTTCGGTATAGCGCGTAACTTTTTTGTTTGTTAACCGATTGGAATGAAATAAACAAGAAATGTTACGGGAAGTTTGCTAAAATACATCAGTGAAAACCGCATGCAAATCGCTTAAACCGTTTCAGACATAGGCATGCACAGACAAATAGACCTACTTTTTGACCTCGGTAACATAAGTACAACGTGTACAAATAGTTTTTTTTTTAAAATATTTAATGTACAGACACAGCCCGTTTACGATTTAGAAGAAGATACTGTCGTGAAACGTATATTGGTCCGAGCTCTTCTTTAGTATGCAGAGGGTCACAGAATCCTACCAATATTATAAATGGGAAAGTTTGTGAGGATGTATGTTTGTTACTCTTTCGCGCAAAAATGGCTGAACGGATTTGGATGAAATTTGCCACACAGATAGATAGGAATAGGAATAGTGTATATGGTATTTTTAATCCTGGAAAAATGTTAGGTGCCGCCACCGCAGCGATAAAGGGATTAGGCGTTATATTACGTTTTTAAACGCAATTAAAGTCGCGGGCATCAGCTAGTAGAAAATAAATTATTTTCTTATCTGTTATTACGTATACGACCACTAAAAATTTCAACCACTGCGCGCTGTTTCACAATAAGACGAAAAAACATAAATTAAACTTCGTTGCGTTCACCAGTCATGAACTAGGGAGCGAGCTCGTCTGGCGGCAGTAACCAAATCCTTACAAGACCATTGAGAAATAAAAGCGTTTGTGCTATCTCTGCGTTCTTTGCGTTCTGTAGTCATAAACTACCTGGCGGCAGTAACCAAATCCTTACAGAAGACCATGGGGAAAAGAAAGCGTTTGTACTATTGTGTTCCGGCTAGTAAGATATGCTAGTAAGAGGTACCTCTATCTCATTCTTATCTCTTTATCCTATTAAAGTCGGCAGCGCTTGCAAGCCCCATTTTAATGCTTGTGTACCGTCAAGTCGACACTCATCCTGTTTGCTTTCACAAAAATAAAAAATAAAACAAGATACATACGAGTACAAACGGATTTATCTCATCAAAAGATCTCCAATAATAGTAAGAAATTAATAATTTCTATCACATGAAATAAACGTGTTTTCAATCCCTTAATGTAAATGTTTTACTATCTACCAAAAAATGTGTTAAAGAAATAACATATGTCAAATTTAATTCTCTAAATAAATGCATAGCATAAACATAATAATTTATTCTAAAAATCATATTGCTTGGTAATATTGGAGCTACAATATTTACATTTACTGGAATAATCGTTTGGAGTAGGTCAATATAACCCAAGTTTTGCAAAAACATCTGCCCCTCTAGGCTATACGAAATCTCTTTGCATAAAACAAAATTCAAATATTAGAGATCGATATAACTATCGATATTATGAACAGTAAATTTTATGTATATTTTAAGAGTAGTAGTTGTGGGGCGTTGTTGGTTTAGTTCTAGAACTTTAAAAAAATGTACAAATATTATATGGTTTATGGTGTTTTTAATTAATATTAATGATCAAGGGAGCGAGGTTGACTCTACATTTGATGGTATGCGGCTACCATTGTCCAGAAACAACAGGGGATATGAGTACGCTGTCGACTCAGGTAGGACAATGTGAGAATAGAGGAACTAGTTGGGAATGCACCGCAACACAGTATTAGTGTTTGTTATCATGGTTTTCTTAGTTATTCTTTGGTTCTGTCGTGTTTGTTTACTTCTGCTAACATCTATAATTCTTCTACCACAACCTTTATTCCATCAATAACTACACAATGACTTCATATAAAGTGTGAAACAAATTGTCGGAATATTTTAGCAGCTGTTCTTCAACGGATACCCATTCAAGCCCAAGGTAATATTCCTCAGCCTCCAAACAGACGCCACTTCACAGCATGTTCTCGTTTTCTCCTGGAACAAAAAAGGTCATTATTTATTTCAAAAGAATAATAAGAATCCTTTCTCTACTTAGTTAAGGAGGTAGTTTATTTGGCTTGACGCACTCGATTATCTACAGGTTTTCGTTGTCTCTTATAAGTTCTTATCATTTTTGCAATAATTTAGCTGATATGACATTTTCTGCTTGGAATTTTAAATTTGTTTTGTTAGGCTTTATAACCTTATCATGAAATCATTTTTTAGGCAATTAGCAAGTGAGTCCCTGTGAACTTTTGTCCAAATAAAAGTCATTCTCCCGTTCGTATTTATGCTGTTGGGATTCTAGTGTTTTCTGGCGTATTCTGGTATTTTTGTTATGGACTTTAAAGACTGCCATGCCATCACATATTTTGATATTCATATCAATAATGTTATGAATACTGATCTGTGGATTGGTTATTCCAATATAATCCTTAATCCTACTGCAGTTGGCAGCGCACTTGCAGCAGCTTTGGCGTTGCTTGTGTTATAGGCGACGGTAGCCACCTACCATCAAGTGGACCGTCAACCTGTCTGCCGACCTGACATAAAAAAAAATAAAAAAAAAATGTTATATATATCGTTAACTTTTTGAACCATTCTAATGAAAATGTAACAAGAACAAATTGGATTCGACTTAGTTTGATATAAATTTCTATAATTTCTGTTAAAATATAAATTAAATAACTTACATGCAAATACTCGTATAATAGCTATGACATTTAATCCATAAAGTTACTATAACAATAATATATTAAATGATCAACGGTAATAGGTAATTTCTACTATTTCGTATTATTTTAAAATCTCAATATTATTTTAACAGTTTCATTTAATCTTTAACATCTGCACATATTTTCTGTTGCGTAATCAAATAATAAGTCTAGTGTTACGTAATCAAATCAAGTAAACACAAAATAAATACAGAACTCCTTAAATGCATTAAATAATTATGAAGAAATCGATTCCCAAATAAATGTTTTATCAAATAATGCTCATCAGATTATATGGTGTGAATATTTTTAAATCACATAATTACTATTAGCTGAGCCCGCAACTTCGTATGCGTGGTATTCGGTATAGCGCGTAATTTTTTTGTTTGTAGACCGATTGGAATGAAACAACACTAAATGTTACCGGAAGCTTGCTACAATACATCAGTGAAAACCGCATTCAAATAGGTTAAGCTGTTTTTGAGATTGACGTGCACAAACGCACAGACAAACAAACAAAAATTCTATAAACTATTTTTTTGACCTCGGTAAAATAAGTACAACGTGTACAAATTGTTATTTTGAAAAAAATATTTAATGTACAGAAACGGCTCGTTACGATTTTATTATATATATATGTATTAATCAGACGTCAAATCAGATTATAAGTTTTTAAGTGACGTTTTAAGCGATTTTTAAATATATTTACTTATTTAAAATTTCTGAGCAAAGTATGTCTCATTATTTAATTAAATCCATGTCCTTACATGTCTGAGGAAACTGCCGCGGCTTTGTTTCAAGTTCGGCGGTATTGTAATTAATATGAACGCACCATGTTGTTTGTCACTGGTGAACGTCATATTCTATACACTTAAATGAGTTCGTATATTTTTAAGTAAAGATTAAAAGGTTGTCATGAACCTTTTAATTCAAAATTAAATGGAAAATGAATTGGCAAATCTTATTAATTCTAATTCTTTTAAAAGTAAATGAAACGAAACTCAATGTGCAAACTAATTCGTGGATTTATAATGTGCCATAATTAAATTAATTTAAATAATAATAAATGTTTTAATGTATTGCTTCCTGTCACCACCTGTCGATACATGAATTTATCTAACCCGAAAAAGGAAACAAATATTAATAAGTTGTAACGCATTTAAATACACTTTAGAAACTGGAATTCATAATAGACGTCGTCATCGGTTCAGACGACGTCTATTATGTCGTACTACATAGGTACTAACTAGCTCTATACGAAGTCGCTGGTAGCGGCTGCATTTAAGGAATCTAATATTTGAATTCTAAACTACGAAGTCCTATAACGTCCCCTTCATTAGACGAAGAACGTACTGGCATATAGTTGATTTGGATATGTTCTTCTAATACATGTAATTGACCACCAATATTGACATAGATATGAAATATAATAAGTAGTGGCAGTGCACACTGCGTTTCGCAGTCATTTGAGCAGCCCGTCTGGCGGCAGTATAACCACCCCCTTACAGAAGACCATCGTGAAATAACAGCACGTGTGCTGTTGTGTTTCGGTGAGTGAGTAAGGGATGCCAGAGCCCATTTCCCTATCCCCCCTCCTAATCCCTTATCCTTAATCCTACTGCAGTTGGCGGCGCACTTGCAGCAGTTTAGTCGTTGCTTGTGTTATAGGCGACGGTAGCCACCTACCATCAAGTGGACCGTCAGCCTATCTGCCGACCTTAACATAAAAAAAAAATATATTGAAGAAGATTTTGCAATTGACGAATTTGAACGTGTTCAAAAGATATTCGGTGCACTCTATGTGGCGAGCAGAGCAGGAGAACATACAATTTTTAAGGAACAGAAAGGTTGAAATTTCTATTGTAAAAGAAAAATGATGTCTATAAATATAATAAAATCGTAAACGAGCTGTCAAAAATTGTTTAAAAAAAAAAACCAATTTGTATACGTTGTACTTATGTTACCTAGGTCAAAAAAAACAGTTTTTATAATTTTTGTCTGTTTATCTGTTTGTCTGTGCGTTTGTGCATGCTAATCTTAGAAACGGCCTAACCGATTTAAATGCGGTTTTCACTGATGTATTGTAGCAAGCTTCTCGTAACGTTTAATGTTTGTTTCATTCCGATCCGTTCACAAATAAAAAAGTTACGTGCTATACCGAATACCACGCGTATGAAGTTGCGGGCTGAGCTAGTTAATAATAAATTAGATATACATATATTTTGCGAGGGAAAAGGCCTTCACTTTATAATAGGTGGGCATCGTTGCCCAAAACAAAGGGGAAAGCAAGTGTGACGAAAAGGATGATAGGATATGATATAAGAGATAGAATTGCTACAGAGAAATGGACCCTGACCTTCTTTACTTAACGCTTTAAAACGTTTGCAAAAATTTCAAGTTTTCTATAAACGGGGTTGTTTCTGCCTGCAAGCAGTGTGCTCATTTGTAGAGTGATGTTATCCATGTAGGTACTCTACTTAATATGTTCAAATGTAAATAAAACTGTTTTTTTTACCTGTTCTGGAATAATTAATTCCAATGAAAGCAAATTAATTCTCTGCTTCAGTCAAGAAAAGTTATCCCACTAGACAACTTTAATTAGTCTTTAAATTTATTTCCTTTTCTTTCGCTGAATTTCCCGCATTTGATTTCAGTAGCAACTGCAACGTTGAAATGCAAAACATCAGTGGAAAACCTAATTAGAACGCTTATTTATATGCGACCCATTTTTTTAAACTGTTTGCGTCTTTATGTATTTTTGGGACACAATAATATGTAAATTAGCAGTAATTTAAATCCTGGAAGACAAATTGCCCTATTCCTAGGAACACTTATCAAAGAACCATAATCATAGAAATTGCAAGAAATTGCCCGGTAATAATACCTATTAGAGTTGCAGCTTTGTATTGCTGAATTCGTTCAATGTGAACTTTAAAATGTCATAGTTACATGAATAATAAAATATCTACATACGTATGTGATTGTGTCATTGGTGGTGATATTGCTTACGAGCACTGCATAACGCTGTCGTAAACTGGACAGGCCCGGCCCTGGTGTTGTGGCTGTAACCGACCCTTGCAGAAAAGCGTAGACGGTCCGTTAGGAGGTCCATGGACGAACGAAAGTTACCGACATAACCCGGCGGATTAGTAAGTTGAAGTGGCTGTGGGCAGAGCTGACAGCCAGCAATGGATCCAACCTGCTTCTGACCTGTCCTTTTAAAAAATTAGGAGGGAGGCCTTTGTCCAGCACCAGCAGTGGAAATCCTACGGCTGAGATGGTTATGATGATGATGGTAGAGAAATACCGTGAAATAACAGAACGTTAGCCACCCACCACAAATCCAGACTCCTACCGGCTAAAAACGAGTTTCTAGCGCGGCCTTAGATAGGCGGGATCGCTGGAATGTTGTGACACGACATCCGGGTCACTATCGAACAAATTCCTCTTACTGAACCGGACAAATTCTTCTTCCTGTTATTACTTACTACCATTATGGACTGACATTAAAGGTCTAACGTTCTTTCGAAGGCTTCGAAAAAATAGACTATACCTTGTGTCATAAATCTGTTACTCTATTTGTAAAAGTTGCAATTTTTGCAAAGAAAACCTTTAAAAATCACTCATACTCGTTTGAAAATTATCTTGCTTCATGGTGCACAATAATTGTAACTGACAATACAGACGCTTTATTGTTAAAATTTTACACTAAGAAAGTTTTAATTTTATTACTACTGTACGCTTGAATAATTTTGAACACGAAACCAAATTATATAGTTTCCGTTTGAACTGAGATGTCAAGAGTTGAGGTCAGTCTGAAATATTATTATAACTGTGAACGGATATAAACTCGTCTTACTAACTGAAACTCGCCAGACAGGTACCTAAACCTTGCTACGAAATAAAAGTTTTAAGGTGGCGCTGTACGTATTAATAGATATTTGGGAGAATTTGTTGTCTCAACTAACTATAATGCGAATAACCGAAGACAAAATGAGACGCAACACATTCGCGCCACTTATTCAACTCGCGAAAATAATAAAACATACGCCAGCAATTCCAATATTTTAGAAAAACCTTTATAGATGGTAGCTTTTGACATTCCAATTTCAAATGTACATTATAGGTAGGATGTTTCCATGGAAAAACATTTTTGGATTTTAGTCAGTAATTACAAGAATTCATCCCAGGAAAAACACAACGACAGAATATCAAACAAAACATTAAACAGAAAGTGGATAAAGGCTTAAGCTGTGTCAAAGTGATTTACAGTATTATTATCTATAACCTTTTTTTACCAAAGAGTTACAATAAAAATTGCTTTAATATTTTTCTTTTGGTAAAATTTAGGATGGGAAAATCTGCGAGCCAGATCCCCACCGACTATGGGGAGATCGGCGGGGTATGTGGGACTTCTAGACGACACCATGTCCGCTGCCCCCGGGCGAAGCGGCACAAGCCGCCCATACTCACCTCTCGAGCGGGCAGACAGCGAGGGGCTTCATCTCTAAAGCACTCCATAACCTCTTCTTTGCGGCACAACCTACCGCGGAGTCGGAGACCGCTTTCACCTGAAACTTTCGGATAACCTCGCTCATGTGGCCGCTCATCTCTGTGGCATTAAAGCTGGGCGGCTCAAAGAGGGTTTCCACCTGACATTTCCACAGCAATCGCGGCAGCCCGAGAGACGGGCTTCACCAAGTCATCTTGGTTTGTGAAAATAAGTAAGTAGTTCGTTTCGCTCTTACACGGCAGTTCGACTCACTCCGCAGGCGACAATATGACCTTATTTTATATGTAATGTAAAATATGTAGTATATACGATACGAGCAAACTCCAATAACGACCTCTGCTGAAAATCTCAAAATTTTGCACATGATTTAAATAATAGTCTTATTTTCTATGTTTTCATTTTCAGATAAAGCGAACTGAGTATAAGCATATAATAATAATTATAAAATACTTATAAGTAAGCAAATAATAAAAATATATAAAAAATAAATATTAGGTAAATCTATACTAATATGTGCCAATATTATAAAGCTGAAGAGTTTGTTTGTTTGTTTGGTTGAACGCGCTAATCTCAGGAACTAAATTCTTTTTGTTCGAATTGAAAAATTATTTTTATGTTGGATAGTCTATTTATCGAGGATGGCTATAGGCTATATAACATCACGCTACGACCAATAGGAGCTTCAATGAAAAATTTTGCAAAAACGGGGAAAATTATCCCCTTTGAGAGCTTCCGTTTCGTGCGCTGCGTAAACGGTTAAAGTTACGAAAAAATTACATGTGACGGAATTGTTCCCCCTTTAAAAGTTCTAAAAAAAGTTCGCTACAGCATATGTCTATTTTGTCTATGTTTTAAGGTTGACTCACTATAACCTTTTTTTATGGTAATCAATCAATCAATCAATCAATCAATTTATTTGTAACTTATAAAACATACATTTAACAGACACAGAGAAAAAAGAAATAACAGTAACAGCAAGAAAGAAAGTTACAAAATCAATCAAATCAAAATCAAATTTGTTCTAAAGTAATGCATTATTTGCGAAGGTATTTTTATAATCTCTATATATAAAAATGAATCCCCATTTCCCTTGGTCACGGCGTCACGCGTGAACGGGTAGACCGATTTTAATTCGGTTTTCACTAATGGAAAGAGGGATAAACGGGAAATGTTCATATATATAAAAATTGCATCCCGGGCGAAGTCTATAATAAAATCGTTATTCACCTCTTATGCCTTTGTGCACGCTAATCTCAGAAACGGCTTAACCGATTTTCACGTGGTTTCCACTGATGTTTTGTAGCAAGCTTCCGGTAATATTTAGTGTATATTTCATTCCAATATGTTACAAAAGTTACACCCTATACCGAATACCACGCGTACGAAGTCGCGAGAACAGCTAGTGTATACATATACATTATGTCTATGTCAATGTGTGAGACGTGAGTGTATGATGCTAAATGGACCAAACTTCTTTAAAACAGAAATAATCATCCATCAAGAAATTAACTGAATAATTCCAGCCCTTAATCCAATTATTAAATTGAGGTACAAAGCAAAAATGACCTTATCACAAAGACTTAGTTGATAAAGTACTCGAACACGATCTGTTTATACAGAGTTCCTTTGGGTCGTGCCAAATCGCTAAGTTAAATAGTAACGTGCAAACAAGGGACTGGCTTTTTGTTGGTATGTACGTACCTACTGCGTGATTAATCCTTCTTGTATTCCTCCAGAAATATTAGGTTGAGAATTTAGTTTTTGGAAAACTAGTTCGAAAAAGGTTTTGAAAAACCTTTTTCGTTTTGAGGAACACGACTTTTCTGGAACATTACGACGAAAGTAACATGCGCCCTGCATTCCCTTATTCATGTCAACTTCGTCTCGCAGCTTCCGATAAACCAATTGGAGATGTTTTGGACGATATCTTTAAGGATAATTTTTATCTATTAATTGACCTAAATGGGCATTTCCATTTTAAAAAAAATTACTTATTTCTTAAAAAAAAACTCTTTTATTTTGGTATTTATGTTCCATGGCAAATGGTTTGTTGCAATATTTGTTTCAAAACTGCCTATTGGCCAAACAATGGTGTTCTGATTATCATAAAGTATTCTCGTAAACGGGCCACAATCTCATAAATTGGCCAAATGTTCCGTTCAATAGCACACGGTAAATGTACCTTTTTATTTACGACTTCATTTGTTGTATAAATTGCGGATACGTTCAGCGATAATCCGATTACGTTAGCTCGTAATACAGTGGATTACGGTAAAATTATCAACTGGACTCCACAAGCCCATAGCTATAATGATCTTTGACCTGGTTTATTTTTATTTGTATTACAAAATGTAAAATAGATCTTATACAACTAATCAAATAAATTAATTCCACTGTATGTATGTCTGTTATTTTCTTAAGCTCATATTGAAATTTACAAATTTAGTGTATAAAATATTTTTTCTGTCTGCTTGTTTCTGTTTCTTTTTCTTAAATTTAGAAATGGCTAAGATTAGGAAAAAGAACCAAATTTTGACATGACTTTGAGTACCAGATAGAAGCTGGAATAAATTTTAATCACTCAATATTTAGAATTTTGTCATTACCTATAGTTGAAATAAATTGAATAATAAATAAGTTGAATAGTGTGAAAGAAATTACATTCTGCACAGTAAAGTAATCCTTTATTGCGTTGTGTAGGTACAAAAATAAGAGAGACCGGAGTTAATTGTTATGTTCTGGAGCAAAAGAGTCAAATTCGAATCACCCATGATTTAGATTATAAAGTAGGTAAAAGTAAAACCTAAGTTTTACAAAGATAAATTTTCCCGATACTCCTATGTAAAGTCTTCCAATCCGTATCGAGCTTAGATGTCTTGTCGAACGTGACATAACTTATAAATCAGTAACTTTATTATTTCCAATTAATACTAGAAATATAAAGATTATGCAGATGTTCAAAATTAGTCACTTTAAAATACTAACAACATTTAAGTTGTGATATCAATGAATTATTGTGCAATAGTTTAAGATATAAAAACTTTGCCGTCACATTCGAATTGACCTTTTTAAGTATACTGAATTTCCCACAATTTTTTTGCATTTTTTAATAATTATTTTCTTAACGAAAAAGAAATAATATTAAAAAATATTTACATAGACATAGTTCTAAAGCAAAAATGATGAAAAAAAATTAAGTCTTATTTGAATTAGACGCAAATTCCCTATTGTCCAATTATTGAAGCATCTTTCAATGCTAATATTCATGACAATGATTTAATGATTTAATAGTAATAAAATTACTAGAAAAATATATTCGTAGGTAAGCACTATATTTCCACTTTTTTCTTGTGGTATTTTGAATGTTATTGTATTAAAATATCCAATTCGGAATTTAACATTAATCTTTGTGTAGAGATTATTATTTATTTATTTATTTATTATTTGTGTAATAATAAATAAATAAATAGTTATCCAGAACGAGTTTTATAAACAAGGTTTTTATTTTTATTCTGTTGAAATAACTGCTGTTGAATTAGTAAATAAAATACTAATTTCATAATATGAACTTATATCCTTAATAAAGGAACATTACAAGGCCTCTCTCCTTGACTATGTCATACGATGTTATAAATATCTCGGTGCGCATAAGACAGAATTTTACGGTGAGGAACTACTCCAAGTTTTTGATGGGATTGGAAAAATGAGTCTTACATTTTAAAATTTCACTTCGAAAATTTGCTATACAGCCTCCATTCCTCGTGCCTTTCTGAAAGTAAAGGCTTTCACTGAAATATTTGCAAGTGTATATAATTTGCTTGTGAACCAAAAATTTCCAGTTCCAGTTAAAACATTTTGACCAAACCATCATACTAAATTGAAACTCCGATGGCTTAACAATGAAATAACGAAATAAAATGTAGCCATCTGTTAAAATTTTACGATCATACGTTAAAATCTAGTTTTATGTGCCCTACATGTGTCCTGTCCAGCGGCTAACGAAATTTTATATACAAATGTTTTATTGCATTATGTAATTTTATTAGGCATCAACATTAAATGTTCCTTAACTTTAAAAATGTTGTGTAGTAATTATTATTAAAATCACAAAAATATTTAAATATGTAGGGGAGAGGCGATTTGGCCTTGGTATTTCGTTTTCTCCGAATAAACTCATCAATACAATGACCAGACGCTTTGGATATTTACAGAAAAATACAGTACTGCATAATATTGTTTCGATGTAGGCTAAGAAGTAGGTATAAAATTACGGTACCAACAATTTTACTACTGAGCTTTATGTTTGTTCCAAGCGAAATATTTTACATGAGTTAGAAATGTTAAAAATACATATAATTTACATTTATCAAACGTTTTGCAGTTCTGTTTTTTGTCCAGGCATTATTATTCTATGTCACTAATACTATTTGGAGGCAAATATCATCGAAATCTAATATATAAAATTCTCGTGTCATAGTGTTTGTAACAAAACTCCGAAACGGCTGGACCGATTTTTATGAATTTTTTTTTGTACATTTGGTATGAGGATGGGTCGTAAAGTATTTTCCACCCTCCTGCCCCCACCCCCCATTTTTTAATCGCGATTTTAGTATTTTTGTATGAAGAATATTTAAATAATTTAACCGTCGTTCATTGACATGAAGTGACACGTCATAAAATGATTTGAATATGATTTGAAAATAAAATTGGACTCGATAGGTGGCGCCACAATCGGGTTACGGAATTATTTTCGGGTTCTGGCAGGACAACGTCTGCTGGGTCAGCTAGAATAATATAATGTTCTAGTTCACTGGCAAATATATATTTATAAAGTTAATTACTATTACAATATATGTATAAAGTTAATATTCTATTTGCTAATTATTAACTTAAAAATGTCTTAGATTTTTTAATAACTGGCTGATTCCCTAGACTTTGTCCGCATTGAAAAATGGAATTATAACAGCTGAGAAAATATGTGAGTATTATAACGCCAGAGATCTTTATCGCTGTAACGACGGTGGTGCCGCCGCAGCGACAGTGGCGTCAATTCTTTTAAATTTTTAGACTATCCCTTGGGAACCTAACATTTTCCAGGATAAAAAGTATCTTATTTGTTAATTCAGGTAATAAACTATCTGTGTGCCAAATTTCATCCAAATCCGTTGAGCCGCTTTTGCGTCAAAGAGTAACAAACATCGATACATCCATCCTCACCATAGAATTAGTAGGTGTTACATTCCTCTACTTCTGCGACCCTCACAAAAAATTAATATCAATTTAATTTTTTAAACTGAAACTAACTTAATAAGTTAGCTTATTAATCACGCAATAAGCCGTTTACTAGTGGATGGATGTGGGCGGAGGACCGAGTTACTATTAGTTCAAACAGTGAACGCCATTGAACTGAGGATAAAATGTATCCAAGTTTTTTTTTTGCAAGTAGGTAATGATATGTTTCAAGACTTCAAGGCATCAATCATTTACTTATGCCAACAAATTTTTATTTGTTCAATATATTATATACTTTCAACACCAAGAAAACTCAAGTAAACTTAGTTAAGAATAGTAAAGAAAATAAGATGTTGTTAAAAGCTTCAAAGTGTTTTGATCTTGTATTAAACGAACAGGAAAGTTATCGGTCGATAAATGTATCTAAGGCGATGAAAGAGAATAGTTGAACACAAGGAACATTAACGACTTTTTAATGTGATTGGAACATCGATCATTTGCAATTACTTCACAATTGTTATTTAAAATTGTATATAATACAGTAATTACGAGTATATAACAGCAGTAAACTGTGTTACACTCTTTATAAACTGGGGTTGTCTGTGTAAGTCTGATTTTTTTTGCTTATTATGAAATTATAAATACTAAGTGATTTGTATAAGCTCTGGTATCACGTAACCCAGGCAGCATTAAGTGATACCAGAGCTTATTCTATTTATTATTCTTGTTGTTGACCACGTGTGCTGTTGCGTTTCGGTGAGTGAGTTAGGGATGCAAGAGCCCATTTACCTATCCTCTCCTAATCCCTCATCCTTAATCCTACTGCAGTCGGCAGCCCACTTACAGCAGTTTGCACCTACCATCAAGTGGATCGTCAGCCTGTCTGCCGACATTAAATAAAAAAAATAAAAAAATAACGCAACCTCATTGCTCACTGTGAAAAGGCAAAAAGGCAAAAATTGGGCGAAGGAAAAAGTCGTGGCTAAGAACATCAGGGAATCGACCGGGATAGCTAACGCAGTAGAGCTGTTCCGACAAACAAAAGACAAGGAGGACTGTTCCAGGCTGATCACCAACCTTCACTAGTTGAAGAGGTACCCCAAGAAGAAGAGCTTATTCGGAATTTTGTCCTATAGCCTTTTTCCTATTAGAGTCAGTAACATTCTTCCATCCTCATGGTGTAGTCTGTGTTCGTAGAGCATCAAGTTAAACGTATACCGTTGATTAGAGAAATAAAAAATAATTGTATTTTTTTACGTTTACATGTAGTTTGTTCCTCATATAAGAAATATTTAACTAATCTGATACATGTGTTATAAAAAGACATTATTTCTTTTTTACTTCATATGAACTTGTGATCTCTGAAAGTACATAATCGATTGTAAAAATTCTTTATTTCTGAGCAAAGTAAGTAAAATACTTCATTCCTATACTTATATTTTATAAGTAGGTATTTTTAATGCGAATTCTCGACGCTTTTCGCAAAGCAAAAAAAGCTCTAGACAAAGTCCCTATCGCCGTAGACCTCGCTTAGAATTCACTATTAAATAAACGATGTTTAATAAAACAATAAGGTCGTTGTTATTTGGCTACTTATCAAAATAATATTTTCAAATTAGCAATTAGTGAAATTGCAGCCGTAAATGATCCGTGGGTTCGTGATGGCAGCAACCTCGTATGATGACCAAGTTGTACTATTAAAACCCTCTATCACAGACAGTCATTAACTATCACAGACAGTCATTAACTATCACAGACAGCTTTCTGCTGAACATAAGCCTCCTCCTTAAACTGAAAAGCCTACAACTCACCTTTAGACCTAAAAAAAGTTAATTTTTGATGTGAAAAATCTATAGGCGCGGGTGAAACTGATTGATAGCGTGGCGACGCAGTCCGTGGCGGCGCGTCACCACGCTATACGATGGTATATACATATACAGTCTATGCATATTAGTGTGTACGGTGTGGCGATGCGTGCCGTGGTGATTGTTGGTGGTTGTTGCAACTTGAAATAATTATTTAAATTTTTGTATTCAATATAAATAAACGTTAAATAAATAAATAAACAGTCATAATATTTTTTTTCACTCGATGTTTCACATCTACCAGGCGTCCCGTGACGGCTCATTTTTTTTTAAATTAAGTCATGTGATTTTAATAATTAAATATACGAAATAGATTCAGCTGAAAGTCACATTGCGAACAAATTATCTCCATACAATTTCATATCTAGCAAAAAGTACGCCGTTTATATTATATTACATAAAATATTGTTATTTTTATGCTATTAAAATTCCGTCCGTTCTAAGTAAGTATGGTTATTAAATATTCATATGTAAAATCGTATTTTGCGTGTATATATAAATATAAGCGTAAATGGAGAACATTACACGCGGTGGCGGAGTTTATATGGGATTTCATTAAACCGATAATCACAAGACACATAGTTACAGTTGCGAATCTTTACAATTTCGACCTAAAGTTCACTTAAAACACGTAGTTACACAATAACAAATTTTCCAGATAGTTTTTTTTTATTATTATTTATATATTATTTACAAACAGAAATTACATTACAGTATAGGTAAAAAGAATAAATATACTCAATAAAGTAACCATATGTTTCAAAAAATTATCAAAGAAATTAATAAAAGTTGAGCAGATAGACAAAACAAGGACTACGTAAGCGATAAAAGAAAGAAACAAAAAAATAATTCATTATAAACAAGTAATTGTAAAAATAATATCATAAGAGAAGCTTTCAGTTACATTTAACAGGGATCTTTTGAATTCTATGTTTAGCTCTAGGAATTAAGATTTCTCCAGGAATTTTAAATTGTAGGTGCACTAGAACTTGGTTTTTAAGAGCGCGTATAAATAGAAATAGCTAATCTTAGATTTGAATTTTATTCAAGTGTATAGTCTTCTTCGATACACTCTTCTTCGATCAATACACTCGGAATATGTGCGGGGCGGACGGCACTCCACTCGACGGCGATTAGACACATCTTATTAATTGAATAGCACTATTAAAATGTCTATAAAATAGCGTATGTACGGGAGACGCTTGTCTCTATCGTGCGTGTACGTACTATTCTCGGCGTTAAAAATATCGCTCCTCCGCGAAAAATAGTTTAAACTGACTTTAAACCTTATTCGATCAAGGGTAAGGGTATGATTGTAAGGTATCAATTGAAAGGTAGTAAAATCTATTTTTTAAGAAAATTAAAAAATAAGACTTTTTCATTGGGTCCAAAAAATAAAGAAAAAACATGACGGTCAGTTGAAGTTTTTTTATTCAAACTTAACTCTACAACAATAAATGCGTAATAAAAATTTACAAAAAATGCTTAAAATTAACCTAAAACCTAGTGTTACCCCAATATTCTTCTCCCGTAGTCTTCTTCTAATCGTAAAGACGCTAACTGTGGTAGTCCGAGCTTCCCTGAGGCGTTCTTGCACCTGAACAGCACTGGAGAAACGATTGCGTAGTGAAGACGGCACAATGAAGCGATCACCTATTTCGGATGTGCAGCGTCGCTGACCGGCTCCATGTCTTCTTATGTAGCCTCCAGTCTCTTAGAACCGCTGGAACACTCGGTGGACAGCATAACGGATTAAATTCAGTTGCTGAGTGCATCATACTGACGAACTCCTGCTTGCAGTACTGCGACGACTTGAGCAGATTCAGCGGCGGTGGTATACACCTTCGAGGGTTGATTTCTTGTTGAAGCTCCTAAGATGTGTTCTCTTCGACGTTTGCACAGTGTATGATTGACATTTGACTTTATCCAAATCTTTAATACCTAAGGGAACAAGCACAACTAGCGACCCTTCAACCGCGAGTTTTGTCACCTTTTTTTAACGCTCAGACCTGGAAACCTCGTGGCTTTTTATTTAAATTAACCAACTTTAATTGAAAGGATATTAAACGTGCTTTCATTTGATATCAAAGTAATTTTTATAAAGTCTATATTAGCTAGAATCAGATTTTCGACGAGGGGCGATATTATTGACGCCGAGATTATATTTTTAACGAATTAGATGGCACTGTCAAATATCTACAAGCCCTTTTCTTGTAAATCCATCACGGATACCCGACAGCGAAGGGGGACGCTGTGGGTTATGTATGCCGGACTCCTACCGACTAAAACCCAACGACTTTCTAGCGTGGCCGTAGATGGGCGGGGTCGCAGGAACGTTGTTACACAACTTCGGCGACAAATATCTACAAGCCTGCGTGCGTGTAACGCAGTGTCTCGTCCGCGTCTTAGGTATCAATCTAAAAAGGCATAATTAAATGTCTTGCGGTTTTGTACTATACTAATTTGCAGGTAAATCGCAAATATGTATGCACGCTTCAAAGGAGCGGGGAATGGTCGTGGGTAACGAAGCAAACTACGCGCAGAACCATAAGTAGATAGCTTTATATTCAATTAGTATTACAAATATTGAGATAAACAAAATTTTAATAGAAATTTCAACGTGTCAAATCAAACTGATTTATTTTGTTCGCCAAAATAAATCAGTTTTGGAAGATTAGGCTTTCGGTTAATCCCAAGTATGCTTACTAAGTTTGAAAGTATATTAAATTGAGATGTTTTATGCATATTTTTAAAACTTACACCGACAAAACGAGTTTCAAATTGAATCTTAATTAGCGAATTTTTGCTGGGGCCAAAAACGTAATAAATATTTAATCTTATTAGTCAGATTTAAATTTGATTTAACAATAATTCAGATGAATAACTTGTGACAGCTCCTCATTTATCATCACCATCATCATAATCGTCGTCGTCGTACTAGCAATTGTCTTTCCACTGTTCACATTCAGATCCAGCCGCTTCCCACCTCTTTAGTGGAGCGAGCGAGTCGTTGCCATCGTAACGTGTCGGTGCAAGCACATGCTCGGTATAGGTATACCTACTTAAGTTAGGAGACATATATTTCGCTAACTTGATTGCAATAAAACACACATTCAATACTGCTTTCATATGTTGTGACACAGTACTTAACGCAAAGTACTTCAGGAAAAATCTAATTTGTGGGTAAATTCGTAAGAGTGGTGTCGATGGGTGCATTTAAATATGAAATTGACGTGTAGGATTATTGAGAGTTATCACTTTATAAGGATAATATATATACTCGTATATATTTGCACTAGCTGGGCTCGCGGCTTCGTACGCGTGGTATTCGGTATAAGGCGTAACTGTTTTGTTTGTAAACATATTGGAATGAAATATACACTAAACATTACCGGAAACTTGCTACAATGTATCAGTGGAAACCACATAAAAATCGGTTAAGCCGTTTCTGAGATTAGCGTACACAAAAGCTTAATAGGCAAACAACGATTGCCAAAAGAATGTCAAAATTATAGACAAAAGACGCAGCAGCCGTTTTGCTGTAGCAGACTGCCGAGAAAGCTAATTCAGCTTTTTCCAGGCATATTTATTAATGTAAGTATTATTATACGATGAGATATCGCAAAAAAAAAATAAAAAAAAAACAGTGGCCTCACGACCGGCCCGCCTTGCACATCATAATACGCACGTCGTACTTGATCATTATTTTGTTGTGAAGTTATTTTAAAACTATGATATCTCCTAAGATATTCATTGAAATCAAATGATGTCCCGGGCAATTTTGTTCAAAATTAAATACTTGAGATGAATAACGTATTTATTTGGATAAGGATTAATATCATGTTTATAAAAACACCTTCGCAAATAATGCATTATTTTGGAACAAATTTGATTAAAATAAAAAAAGGTTATAGTGGGTTAACCTTAAAAGATAGACATATGCTATCGTGAACTTTTTTTTAGAACTTTTAAAGGGGAACAATTCCGTCTTACATGATTTTTGCGTAACTTTAACCGTTTACGCAGCGTACACAACGGAATCTCTCAAAAGGTATAATTTTTCCAGTTTATGCAACATTTTTCATTGAAGCTCCGCTCCTATTGGTCTCAGCGTGATGTTATATAGCCTATAGCCATCCTCGATGAATGGACTATTCAACGCAAAAAGAATTTTTCAATTCGAACCAGTAGTTCCTGAGATTAGCGCGTTCAACCAAACAAACAAACTCTTCAGCTTTACAATATTAGTATAGATATGTTGTAGGAAACCATTCTATCTTAAAAAAAAAAAAAAAAAAACAAATGAAGCGCTGCGGTGATTCCGATCTCACCACAGTGCTACGAGCGGTGGCGACACGACGTAATCCACAAAACGGGTTCCTCTCGCCGCCCAGAACGGAATAGGTGGTTAGTCTCTAGTCTCATTCGACGGTCCCGTTGAGTCAATAGACCATACCGCAACTGTAACACAGGGAGTCTAGCGCAGCCAGGCATTTTGGTGGAGTAGGCCAAAGTAGTAAACTAGTAACGTTAGTAAGGCTAACTAGTAGTAAGGCTCATTCTTGCTTAACCACAAAACCTTCCGAAGGTCTACTTTAAGAAAGCAAACGTAACAAAATAAGTTAATAATCAGTCCACCTTAAAAATTCATCAGTAAATTATTTATTTATTTATTTTCTAAGGGTACACCAACAGCACAAACAAAGAAAAGTTTATAATAGGTAGGTATAGGTAACACAAGGCAATTTTAAAGCATACACAGATAAACTACAAACTAGAAATTGAGACGATCGATAATACACGCACAGCAACACGCAAATTCTTTACAAAAAAAGTAATAGTTAATTCTTCCAAAATCGATTTTTAGAAAAAGAGTTTTATATTTAATATACGAGAAATTGCATATTATATACTATTTGTAGTTTTGTATTATACTCGGTTATACTCGATTTAGTGCGTAACTTTATTTGTTTGTAAACCGATTGGAATGAAACAAACACTAAATGTTACGGGAAGCTCGCTACAATACATCCGTTAAATCGGTTTCAGACAAACGGACAAAAATTCTAAAAACTATTTTTTTGACCTCGATTATAAACAACGTGTACAAATATTCAATTCATATTAAAAAAAATATTCAAAAAAATATTCAAAAAACATGAAAACTAAAGGACCGAAGAAACCAGTTGCACTACACAGTTAGAAATGGTGATCAAATAGTACAGTTGCGAAGTTGTCGATATTACCTCACAAGCCCTCCTTTCACATAAAAATTGAAATCCATGAAAAGGGGACTGAACGGCGCCCGTTGATGCGTAAAATGTATACACGCACACACAATCAACTGACCCGAATTTTCGAGGTTTGAGAAGGAACAACACTTTTGTCCGTACGTAGTTACGTCACAACGGGCGGTCAAAACTTATGGGGCTTGACTGGATAGGACCGACTTTCACACCTTAGAAATTGCAAGGACAAATAATGATTGTGTGCCGACCTCACACATCAAACCTTATTAATTTTTCTAATATGATTTTATTTTTAATATCGACCATTTCTTTTATTATTTTTGTCAGACAGCATGTCGGACCACTTATAGGTGGATACCGTTGCAACGCCACAGGGTCGGAAGTTCGCTGCCGATCTTATAGTAGCCGACAAACTTCTTGGACAAATAGGTCTCTTTGTCTCTCGTGATCTCTTTTCTCTCTATATCACCAACTAAAATGTTCTTAGCTCAATCAATAAAAACCCAGTAATAAAAAAATAGCGTTTTTCAATGAAACAATATTTTTGTACCATGCGCAAACTTTCCCCCACCACCTCACGCGATGGCCAAGAAGTTTGCCGGGTACTATACTAGCGTTAAGGAAAATGGATTAGGAATGGATAGGGAAGGATTCATTCCTTACTTATTTACCAAAACACAACAGCACGCGTGCTGTTATTTCACGATGATCTTAATGTATGTAAAGGGGTTGTTGCTGTATTAAGTTAGCTACAGAGAATCAACCCGGGGACACCTGAGTCAGAATCAGAGTACCTTGACTACTCGATCAACGAGCTCATCATGTCTTATTTTATCCTTCATGTAGGAATAATTAAATAAAAGAATATTAACATTTCATAAGGAATGTGTCTCATATAAAAGGTAACAATATGTAAAACACCAATTCTTAGGATACCTACTATCTAATTCATTTCATTTGTTGGAATGTTACAAACCTTTATATTTCTTAAATTTTATTCTCTAGGAAACAGAAGGGAAAATAATCGTTATAATATTCAGGAGGGTCGGTAAAAATGGTTTTCTTAAATAGTCAAAAATTGAGAAAACTCATTTTCATTCACAGAAGACCCGACTAATTGAAAGGTCCGGTATCACTCACCCAAATTAGTCCCGACCTTTGCGTTCATTACAATCGTGAATAATTTCCATTTTTTCCTTATAGAAATTACAATTGATGAAAGTACGTTGTAATGTTTCAATAATCGATATTTTTTCGATTGTAAAATTGTATTTGTACATAGTAAAATAATAATAAAAAAATTCCGTTAATTTCAACACCGCAATCTATCTATCGCAATCTATCGCTGAAACTACTAATGGTGCCTGATGTCAAGGATTGAAAGAAAATTTGAGCAAGGAACTCGATTTACGAGGGCATTCAAGAAACCTACATCATTTTCTGTAGCAAGTATGGGAGGTAAGTAAATATTAAATCAAACAACAAAGAATTTCGTATTCGATCGCGATATTTGCACAATTACCGGTTGAACCTAAACACACTACAAATCTTCTTTGCAAAAGTCTGAGAAAGAATGCCCAGGAGGTAAAATTTGATGTTGAAAGAGTTATTTAGTTAGTTTATGTTACACCCTAGCCCTAGGCATTTTTATGGTGTAGGGCTTTAAACATTAGACACTATTAAAAATCAGATCACATTAATTCACGGGGTCATATGCATGTAAGCATATAGTTAACCTACCAGTATTATTCTTTGGTTAAAACATATGTAATGTGACGTCACTAAAGTCATGAACATTTTTTGCTTCTTGCTATGTTTCGTTGAATAGTCCACAGAAATGACTCATAATATTTTAGTTTATATTATTTTATGTAATCTACATATACTAATATTATATATTACTTTATATATAGAGGACAGAAGGTTCTCGATTGGAAAACATGGACAGGTAAGCGCAGCATAGGGCGTCATCCACAAAGTAGATGACATCATAAGGGCCGCAGGTTGAAACTGGATTGACTGGACCCACTGGAGGTTGAGCTTCTGGTCCGTATAGAAATATATCGTGTCTATATAAAGGCTAGCACAGAATGTAAAACGTATCATGTAATTGAACTATGGCTCGTATGACGAAAGAAAAATCTTTGCACAATAGCCAGTCATTTATCAAGCACCTGTCACCCTAAATCGAATCTGAAGAAAGGTCTTTTGTCGCATTTGACATAAAAACCTTCTAAGGTACATATGAGAGCCTCATTTGTTTCTACGTTAAAGGATTCTTGGAAAGTTTGCAACTTTCCTAAAGAAATACTAACGAGATTAAGCCTAGACTCAAAGACGATCTGTATGAAGAAAGTTAGCTTAAATCAACATCAGAAGACACTGATAATTTTAGATACCTTAAAAAATTTCTGCTTTATAATTTTAGTAACATTGTAAATATTTTATGCATATTGCTATTATTAATCTCGCTTGTTTATGTGGACGTGGCCTAACAAGCCAATTGTTTGTGGTCCCAGTGAAAGACAAACAATATTTAATATTATTAATGCTTATTAGTTCCTGTTAATTATTATTACTATTATTGAAAATAAATTTAAAAAAAACAATAAATTAATAGGACGGTATTATGCATCACACATTTTATCTCTTCTCGTTTTCCGTTTTAAAAGTCAGTAACTGAAATACAGAAATTGGAACTTGCTTTTTACAAATAAATTACACCATCGCCACTCTCAGTTAACTATTGCAATTCAGACAGAATTACTGAACTTGCGTTTAGTATTTCGACTGGACAGTTGAAATTTTGAATAGAACTCGCATTGACAATTCCAAATTGGCGTTAATTTTGCTGATAAATGTTCAATTTGGGAACTACTGAAATAGTTTAATCTGAAACAATGTGACTGACAACTTTAAAAGTTTAAAGAATTCGTTGAAATGATAAATAAATATTTGAATTTATGTTACGAAAATTGCGAAAGTGACAGACGCAATGCTCATTTTGAGTGAATAAATTATTAACAAGGTAAAAGTTTAATTTGAAATGCTTCTATGTTAATTTTTTTACAATAAATGTCCAATAAATACGAGAATTTGGGTCATAAACACTTTATTAAAAAAAATACATTAATTTTGCTCCTTCAAAATATTCTTCATTCGTCGCTAGGCACTTGTCCTATCTTCTTTTCCAATGTTGAAAGCACCCCTGAAAGTCCTCGGCAGTTAGACTTTTTAGTTTCCTCGTCGTTTCTTGATTTATTGTTTCCTCATCCTCCCAATTGTGTCTCCTCATCACCATTTTGCATTTTAGAGAAAGGAAAAAGTCAGGGGGGCAAGATCTGGCGAATGTGGAGGGTGTTCACGTTCGCCTTGAGCCAATTTTGGTCACACACGACGCACGCCATCTCTCAAGCGCTTGAGGACATATGTTATTCATGGTGAACGACACCTTGCACATCAAAAAAACCAACAGCACGACGATCAGTAAGGACAAGGTACCTCACATGATCAATGTTTTCATCAATACAAGAGGCGTGGCGTCTTCTCTAGAGGCACAGTGCGTACGGCTTCACAGTAATGCGAGTATTGACCGGTAGGGATATTCGATATACATCGATGCATCGAATGCACTCGATGTTTTGCGAGGGACCTCCCGGCCCGGGGACCACTTGTACCGGCCGGGGCCAACGCCATGGTCGTCGCAAGTGGCCCTCCTGGGCATTTGCATTGCATGCGGCATCTGTTCATAAGGTATCTTTTGAAGATTTCTCTCCTCGTAAAAAAAAAAAGAAAAAACACTCAATGTTTATAGTACGATGCATCGAATCGATCCGATGCTTTGAAAAACTGTTGACTCGATGTATTTTTATAAAACATCGAATCAATGGCAACCAGTTACCAGCTAATGGTTGTACTTATTTATTATTATTTCAGTTCATCTCAAACAATTTAGAAGTTATAAAAATTAAACCTTCATTTTTTTTATTTATTTATTTTTTTACAAAAAAATCCATTTTTCGCATCCAATTGCTTGCTCTTCGGCTGTGGCAAAAGTCAAAGAATTTATGAAAACTACAATACAAAATGAAGCTGTGGAGGAATCTGATTCTTCAGATTATTCTGACAAACCAGAAAATAACTTTTCTGTCAGTGAGCGGCGGCCGCTCATTGGCTTGTTAGGCAACATGTGAATAGTCTCCATATTGGATCATATCGCGTTTTTATTAGACACAGAGCGTTATAACATAAATAATAACTTAATTTTTGTAAGTATTAACAATTTATTACATACGGATCTATTTAAAAATCGAAAAGATGTTCTCTCGTGGCAGCAAAAAACACAATATCTAAAACTTTATCAACCGCGAGGTTACAAAAGCTTATATGCTATATACATGCTTATATGCTATATATGCTATATAAAAGCTTATAAAAATGTTAATTGCATCTCGGTGTTTAACAAGTTGCCAAATGAAATAAATTAATAAATGAAACTTCTACCAAAGCATTTAAATTCGAGCTGTGTAATGGTTGCAACGAGAATGTTTTTATAATCTATAGGAAGGAATATTTAATTTGTAAAAATAGATTATATTGTTTGTACAATTAACACTCAATTATTTTTGACATTTATTCCAATATAGTATATTCCTATGTATAATTATAATTATTATTATTTTGTTAATTTTTTTTATTTTTATTATTTTTTCTAATTTTATTGCTGGGATATTACTTTGACTTTTTATTGGAGTAGGCCGTGCCTCCTTCAATTGCGGCGGCATCTGCCATGTTATTCTTTTTTTGTCCCTTGCTGTGTGTGTTTGTTCGGTGCCTGCCTCGTTGGAGGCCATGTAATAATAAATAAATAAATAAATAAATAATAGTATATCTTACTACTCTATACATCGATTTGATATTTTACACGCTGCATACAGGTAGAACACTGTACTAAAATGAAATTTTAAGTGTCGCTTATTGTACTCAAAATTATTCTAGTGAATTAATTAATGTATTATTATTATTATTATACTGTACTCGATGGTGTGAACTGACGGGTGTCTGCATATTTTTTTTTTTTTATTAAATCAAGGTAGCGGTTGACTACTATATCACCTGATGTGAGGTGCAGATGCGGCTGAAGGTGGACCACGGGGAAATAGTAAATACCATTAAGAATTTAAGAAAATATATATAAGATGGTACAAGTGCGCTGCGAATCCTCGTACTTTAAAAGGTCAGATGCAAAATAATTATATAAAAGAATTTATATTTCCAAACACCTGTCGCTTTCGCTACTAATTTAATGGAGAAACAATTTAACCTGCTCAAGGAACAGTAAAGAAATATTAAGACAAAAAGAGTTTTGCAACCGCTTCAGGCGCACTAAAGAAGGTTGAATGCAATTTGCAGGATTTAATATCCATTGTTGACTTGTTGATAACCGTTGTTCAGCGAAACAAAGCCGCATCCGACTAGAGTTTTTAACGAGGTGCATATCGATTTCGTTTTGTTTAATGATATAACTAAAATACTTACAATATATAAGTATTAAAGTACTCTTGTATAGTTATTGTTATAGACAAATTTCTGTCATTGAAAATTTATTTTGTTACTAGCGACCCGCTTCCGGCTTCGCCCGGGGTGCAATTTTTATATATGTATAAACATTCCCCCTTTATCCCTCTTTCCATTAGTGAAAACCGAATTAAAATCGGTCTACCCGTTCACGCGTGATGCCGTGACCAAAGGAAATAAGGATTCATTTTTATATATAGAGATTAACATCCAGTCTTTATTTATTTTGTATAAGCTTGTGCCCGCGGCTTCGCCCGCGTTGAAAAAAAAATAACGCCTGACTAAATATATGAGCAATTCAACGCCTAACATCTTTATTGCAGTTATAGATTTGGCAGGCGTTAGATGATCCCTCGGAAACAGTACTTTTTTCTGGATGAAAGGTACCCTATGTCCTTTCCAGCATCTCTGGCAACGTGTTTGCATAATTTTATGATGATCGGTTTAGTGATTTAGGCGAAAAAAGGTAACAGACAGACAGACAGACAGAGTTCCTTTCACTTTTATAATATTAGTATAGATGTTTAGATTGTTTGTTATGCTTTCACACTTTAACTACTCAACTGATTATCATGAAATTATAACCTATGACCTCGTCTTTATGGATAGGGAACATTTCGTCCAGAAAAAAAATTATTAAAAAAAAACATAATATACGTATATGATTATAATGATTCAATAAATTTTATTGATTACTTATTTTTGTCAGGTTTTATTGTTTTATTATTTTCCAATGTTTACAAATACGAAAAGTCTTCCCCTTAATAGAAACAGCAAAATTCTTAGTAAATAATAAATTTAGTAATTTAGGATAAATTAAAGTTGATCATTAGTATTATGACTAGATTGTAATCCTAAAAGGATTTACTTTCCTAAGTACATCCTTAAAAATGCTTAAGGAAATATATATATATATATAACCGTTTCGCAAATATATAGTCTCATACTGTTAGTATTACTTTAATGAAAAACAATATCGCTTGAATGTAATTAATATTCAATGTATATTTTGCACTGTAGCTTCAATTAAAATTAATAATTACGTATTGTAACACGGCATTCAGCCTCTCCTTTCGGACCTCAGTTTCCCCGCTTATTAGCCAAAGGCGCGCCCGAGAGCGGCATACGTGCAAGACCGGTCGCGTTATATCGGCGGCCATTTTGGGAAGACAGTGGGATTAAAGGTGGATTTATATTACACCAGGCCGTGCTCGGTTGTGCTCCGGCCGGGGCCCGGTCAAGATATTCATAGTATGCTTTTGTATGAATGAACCAATTCATACTTCACCGGGCCGTGTCTGTGCCCCGGCCGTGTCCCGGTCTTTGAGAAAAACACGGCAAGCGCACGGCCCGGTGCGGTGACGGCATGGTGTAATATGAATCATCCTTTTCCTTTAAGGTGGCGCTGTATGAGCGTGGGAACTCAGTGACTTGTTGTCTCAACTTACTATAATGCGAATAACCGAAGACAGAATGCGACGCAACACATACGTGACACTTATTCAACTCGCGAAAATAATAAAACATACGCCAGCAATTTCAATATTTTAGAAAAACCTTTATAGATGGTAGCTATTGACAACTCAATTTCAAATCTAAATTATAGGTAGGATGTTTCCATCCAAAAAAAAATTTTGGATTTTAGCCAGTAATAACAAAAATTCAACCCGCGAAAATGTCACAAATTCTGCACATTTTAGAAATTAATTATACTAGATATGTCCCAGAAATGTCATGTTTTTTATGTATTGCTACGACCTATAATTAATGAGTAATCATGGAATTACGTAGCATGAAATAAGTAAGCTTGAAGCGAGTTGGAAAGTGCCCAATGAGTTTAAAATGCTACAATTTTACAGCTTTGACAAGGAGAAGCCTCTTAATCACGCGAGCGGCGATCTCTCGTTTTACTATTTTGGGCTTCACTGCGAAGCTACCGATGTCCATTCGAGCTTACTCTCTCGCGGGCTTTCCGTTTCACATTCTGTGTTTGTCCGCGCCGGACTATGTATAGGGCTCCGCTAATGCCAGTCAATTTTCGCGCTATCATATGATATCCTTCCTTGTAAGGGTTTTGTTAGCCGTATGTTATCCACTTCTAGCCGGGTGTGTAAATAAAAGACATTAACAGTTCAAGTGTCCTTCATTGCTAACTGCACCCCTTACAGCAATAAATACATTTTTGCAAAAAAAAAGTAATTTCATGTGAATATTTATCTAAAATTGAAATTAAAGCAAATTTAAATTGTTTGCTTTTACATACCTACATTCGGTAAACAAACCATCATGTGGATTTATCAATAAAAATAACACATGAATTTTATTTAAAATTTATATTTATTAAAATTTAATAAAAAAAATACCATGCCTGAAAAACAAACAATGAGATTAAAATTAAATAACCAATGGCGAGTCCAATGGTCGAGTGGTTTACCTCGTCGCTTTGACTCAGGGTTCACGAGTTCGATTTCCGTCATAGCCAACTTTGGTAATGAACTACATATTGTAAATTGACCAAATACCACCATGTGAAAGGTTTCGTCCCTTGTCTGTTGTATCTCATAACACAAGGATACCTTGGGGCCCAAATAATTGGTGTGTTTAGTATTGACGATTTATCATTTATTTTAATGAAATACCAACTTGAGACAACAAAAAAAGTGAAAAAAAATCCTAAGGGATTTTTCACAAAATACATGTCAAAATAAAATATTTTCAATCGGTTCATATTCAGACGGAATTCTTTGTGTAAAAGATAGGCAGAAGGTTCACATAGATAAAGAGGAAACCTTCCGTCTCCGACAGACTTCGCGCAAAAAGTCAATATCAATCAAATATGAATGCTTCTTACAACAAATGACACTCAACACATAGTAGGAGACTAATGTTTTTTTGTAACAGTTTTTCAGATAAAATACCTAACAGTTAGCCAACTATATATCCCTTTTCCAGGTAATGTCTATCAGATCCCATTTCTCCATCTCTTCCTAAATGAATGGCGCAGCAGCTGTGGCGTTACTTGTATTAATAGGCGACGGAAGCCATCTACCATCAACTGCGTGATGGTAGATGGCTTCTACACTAAACTAAACGCTAGAACGCATTTAGTTACTTACGCTAGAACACTGGCTAACGATTCTAAACTAGAACGCTTTACACGCCCGATTAGTGTGTTGTTGGAGCTCATTATACATCCAGTATAACTAGAGCTCCTATTTGAATACGATTGGGGCGCTATCGGAATTTAAATAATAATTCAAGCAAAATGTATAATGACATAATTATGTCTTTTGTAACACAGTTTAGTAAGGGTAGTAAGGGCGTATCTCTCGATTTAAATCTTTGTCTATATTATAAGATTCCGCCGCGACATCATCCGCCAATCTTTATAAATTACAGTATATGTGTTATTCTTATGTAATAATAAATAAATAAATCTAATAATACAAAATTCTTGTGTCACAGTATCAAGTAGCTCGTCAGCCTGTCTGACGAACTTTATATAAAAAATATGACTGAACCGCATTTAATGCTTTTATTTACTAGAACGTAGCAATGTTTTTAATAATGCTTTTATTCAGACGAAGTAATTAAGACGGAAAGCCGAAAAAAAAGTTAACTGTTTATTGTATCGTAAAAAGTGGAAGTACAACAATAAGTCGACATAAACATCTTCTTTCTTAAAATATTTTCTTAGTGTCATTTTATAATTTATATAATTAGAAGTTTAATTCAATTTGATAATTTGAAGGTAAGGCTTACATAATTTAAAATAAAAAAAAAAGAAATAATTACCTGAAATCGAATCTCCAAGATTTATCAAGATCTATATTTCTTGGAATATTTTTTTTCATGGTTTCGTGTGAGGCTTCATGATCTTTACTAGAAAAATGTGAGGCTTTGCATTAAAACGAATTCCTAGTTTGTTGATGTCACTTGACTTACCTAACACGTCTATGTGACAGTCAGATGCAGATTCTAAGGAGAGGGCATCCGTTTACTTGATTGATGCTATCACATATGGTGTAGTGATTGATTTAAGATCTGTGGAAGGAATAATTGATGATTCTTGGTTGGCGTTGTGTTAGATATCGGAGTTGGATGCAAACTAGGACCTAGATAACTATTTATTTCTACTCATTCTACAATCATTTTCAGGGTCCATGACATAACCAATTATTATCTCCATGATATGTCTAGAGCACCGGCGCAGGATTGCCTTGTCGATTTTCTATCGGATACATCTTGGAGAGGCACTTCACGATTTAGTTCTTCCAACTCTTTTTCGTCATCGGACTGCTAGGAGTGGGAATGGTATTCACCCTTACGTTATGGACTTACCACCTATTCGCACGAAGTGCCTTGGTCTTCTCTTATGTGCACACGAAGGACCCGAATTCTCTCCCTTCTTCTGTGTTCCCTGAAATATACAATTTGGGACTATTCAAGAACAAAGTGAATAGGCTATTAACGGTCAAGCGAACAACATCTTTGACCTCATCTTCACTTATCATCAGTTGAGATTGAGATCAGTCGCTATCCCGTATACAAATAAAAAATACTGATTCATAATAACACTTCATCTGGAATATAGAGCTGGACTCTATGTAGCCGCGTGTTGTAAATATGACTATACCTTATACTTACCTTATTATATAGAGATTATATTGCAAACCAATTTTACAATTTATGTTTAATTATGATATAATCTCTGGCATATTATAATTTATTATGCTCAAATTACGAACCACTGAATTACTCCAGTAAACAGAATCTCCTATTTATTATTAATAACGAACTACTAATACATAAATACAACCGGTAAATGCATAGTGCGGCTGTTAAACGATAATACAAATGTATTTTAACACAGTTTAGTTTTAGGTTTGCAAGTTTTAAAATATTTTTTTATTTTGTAACTAATTTTTGCCTGCGACTTTGATCATCTATTTATAGAAATTCATAGTTATAACTTTATTTTTGTAAAATCTGTTAAAAATTCACATTAATACATGTAATAATGGAATATTTAGTGATATCAGGAATTATATTTTTTTTTTTTTATTAAACGAATAACATACGTACAAACTTAAAATTTAACATTGTCCCAAAAAACTATACAACAGTTTGACTGTGGGATCAAATTGTCTTACATATATAAAGTTGATAAGTGATAACATTAAAATGATATATGTCTATTATACAAGAAGGGTCGGCAGCTCACTTAAATTTCCTAAGTGTTACTTTGTGTTTCAGAAGTCATGATTGAAACTATCAGGTGAATCCCACGCGAACAAACGAAACTTCTGTGGTTAATAATTTAGCAAAAGGAATAATAATGTACCCTGTTATAACTACATTAACCATTCACATAGGCACCACAATCATAATATACTCGTATGTATCTAATATATAAAATTACCCAGACAAATGTGTAAATATTTTTTTTTATGTTAAGATCGGCAGACAGGCAGACGGTCCACTTGATGGTTGGTGGCTACCGTCGCCTATAACACAAAAACGCCACAAATGCTGCAAGTCCGCTGTCGATTACAGCAGGTTTAAGGATAAGGGATTGGGAAGGGTTAGGGAAATGGGCTCTGGCATCCCTTACTCACTCACCGAAACACAACAGCATACGTGTTGTTATTTCACGGTGGTTTTCTGTAAGGGACTAAGTTACTGTCGCCAGACGGGCTGCCCGACTGCCGTTACTTTCCAGATCCAGACCAGAGCCAATTTTGAAAAATTCCTTTTCGAAGTTGACCCGAGAATCGAACCCACTCATCCAACGGGCTCTAACAACAACTCTAACAGTAACAACTCTAGATCACTGTAGGGGTGACGGGATGGAAGGAAAGATAGAGACTTGAAGAAACACCACACTTTAATTCCACTAAAGTCCCCTGTACACTGGAAGTCACCTCAGTCCTTATTAATTTTCGTAAATATATATATATATATATATATATATATATATATATATATATATATATATATATATATATATATATATATATATATATATAATTGTCCTTCGATGAGCACGCTAACAGTTTATGAGGATGATGCTGTGCACAGCGTTGGAACAGGATCTTCGGTAAAAAATAAGAGGTTTATGCAGAACTCGTCGACTTAACGAAACAAGATTCGCATTGGTTTATTCCGATTTCTATGAAGAATATCCGAGTCTCAGTTGTATCCAGTGAACCTTCTCTTTCGCAAAATTCCTCCAGAATGCCCTTTTCTCCCTTCAGAAAAAAACCTGTCAATCCTTATTTCTCAATCTTTTTCCTGCTCCCTTTTTCGTTCCATTCTGTTCAAAATCCGCCGGCCAGTGTACATGTAATAATAAGTAAATAAAAAAAAGGTTACATTATAACAAAGAAACAAAAAGGTTTTTAATGAATGAGAAGCGAATGATGATGAACCCTACAAGATCTGTAGAGCAAACCTGACTCTAATAAAATTTGCTAAGAACTCTCATTAATAAATTTATTTATTAATAAGAAACCTTCTCTATGCTGATTGTGTGACTGTGTACCATAAAGGCGTGTTCCAATCAAAACGTGTGACTAAATCTAAGCAACGTGGACTGTCAAATGGGTCAAAAGCTTAGCTACGTCGAAGCGTGCACAAGCATCGGTCTGCCAGTATCTTGTTTATCGAGCTCCTGTCCGTTTTAAATGGTGGCTCTGTGTCGGTTTCATTGAACGTGATTTATTGATTGCTTTCTTTGTACAAGAATACAGGTTGAAAAAGCATTCGTTTCTCTCCAAGAAATCGTTAAGTTATGTATTAGGTTCTTTTATTGTTTGCTATGAAAAATAAACAAAATTAATATTTAAAAAAAAGTAAAGTAATTTAATTTATAGTCCGATTTATTTTTATTGATTGTTTCGTCGACATGTATTAATTTGATTTATATGTGATGTTATGTGGTGAGTAATAATTTCCAGAGCCTATTCACCTACTTGCATTTTGTTCCTTAGGTCCGTAGGCGGCTCTGCCCATATGAGACCTTTGAAAATTAGGAGACTAAAATGGAGATGGGCAGGGCACTTGATAAGAGGTGATGACAATTGGAGTTAGAAAGTGACAAAATGATATCCCAGGGAAGAGGGGTAGACTGAAGTAATGTGGAACAGAGTGACTCAGGAGATATCAGAACGGGAAAGGTTGGAGGAGACAAACAGATCTACAAAAAACAAGTAAGCAACAAATACTAGAATAGGTTTTTATGATCGTATTAGAATATTGTTATTAGCTTAAGTTGATCTGAATAAAAGGCCATATTATTATTATTATTCATGTATACTATCTAAAAGTTAGAATGTCTTTCCTCAGGGTTTAAACTGTTTCTATACCAAATCTAAAGAAAATCGATTTGCTGTAGTATGTTGGTTATATATATCTTTTTATATATATAAAAATCTCGTGTCAGGATGTATGTTCGCGATAAACTCTGAAACTACTGAACCGACTTTGATCAAACTTCGTAAGTATCTGTTATTTGGTCCAAATTAAAAGATTTCATTTTTACCATTTTCATGGTAGGCCTGCTGTAGACATTCGGATACAGTAAAATCTTTTTTTTTTGTATAGTAAGATAAGATTAACGATGTACTCATTCGTATCATCATTAATTCCTGTGATTAAACGAAAACTGAACGCCCCACTATTACATTGAACATGGCAACATTATTTCACAAAGTGACATCGATTTTTACGATTTTTTTAAGAAATAACTGTAGAATATAACATTTTATGTAAGTGATTTGCATTTCAGAAGTTTTCAATAATACTGATAATCTACAACGGGGTTTCCTATATTTGAATCGGTATAGGAACGCTAATAATATTCATCTTCGTGTATTCTGAATATAAATGTTTAACGAAAAAGTTATGAGAAAAGTATTTGCAGAAATAAACTCAATCCATTCTTCTCGACAACACAGTAACATTGATCGCAAACTTTCAGAAGCCTTCAAAAATTTGATTAAGTTGTATTGGTTGAGTGAATAAAAATTTGAAAAATATTAGTGTTTTTTCTTTTTCTTTTTGAGTGTCTTATTGAATTGTACAAAAATTTACTATTTTCGCTTAGGTATAATTTAAATTTATACCTAATGTCTAATAAATTTTGCGACTATCTTGATGTCATTAATTCAATAGTAGTCTTAAAGAGAACAGCATCCTTAACATTGAAAAATCAACTTTAAAAAAAACTTTATATTGCATTTTTAAAGTTACACTATTGCAGAGGCTTGTTGACTACATGCGCTGATTTAACTTTGAACTGTTTTAAAAACGCTCATTCTACATTTTACTAGTCAAAGTACAGTTCACGAACAAAAGCACGTAGTGCTTGAAAAACTGTACATACATACTCGTAAAGGCCAGTTTTATTCTAACGCTAGGGTTGTCGTTTGAGTATTTTATCGTTTATATTTTTTAAATGCCTAATTATTTATCATTTGCACTGTGAATAACATACATATTATTGTTATTTATTGTTTTAACCGATTAACCTATTTATGGTCATGTAAGATAAACATAAACATTTACAGAAATGTGATGTCGGTAACAATTTAAGTAAATTCAACGGAATAATTAAATTTGATATTAATGTTTAACTTTTGCAGGCATTTCGTTTGAAATGATTTGTGTTTCAAGGTGATTGAAATGGTTTGGTAGGGTAATGCAAAAGTTTGTGAGGATGGATGTTTGTTACTCTCGCACGCGAAAACGGCTCAACGGATTAGATGAAATTTGGCATACAGATAATTTATTATCTGGATTAACATCATACTTTTTATTCTGGAAAAATGGTAGGTTCCCGTGGGTTGATCTAAAAATATAAAAAAGGGCGCCGCCGTCGTCACAGCGATAAAGATGTCGGGCGTTATAACACAAATATATTTTCTCAGGTGTTTACACTTTTCACGCGGACGAAGTCACGGGTGAAAAATGTATTCAATACCTATTTCATCATCAATAAACTGTTGCTATTGCTTAATAACAAGTAATAACATTAATAGAGTTACTGTTACGAATACTGCTTTAATATATTTTTACGAAACTCATATGAGTTATCTTTTTGCTTATATTAATTAGGTAATACATTATTAAAATATAATTGATGAAAATAAAATAAAAACGTTAAATTTAATCGATAGCCCCAACGCAATTACTTAAAAGCGCCTTATAAACTTGAACAACTTTGGGACATTTTGAAATTTTGCAAGCCTCAACGATTTTAAAGAATTTTCAATCCTTTCATTGTTGTCGGCCAGTATGTATAGTTAGACAAATTCATTGACTTTTAAAAGAGTTTGCTACCGATAAAATAAGTCTAGATTTCGGTCCCACATATATGTAGGATTGGATCTTAATGATAATAGCTGATTTTCTGCAAGATATTTATTTTCACACACACAATATGGCTCGTACGTAGTTATAATATAATAGCGTCTTCCTACCTAATCATTACTAAATCCTTTTCAATGAGTGAAAGACCTTCAATCATCTCTCTCTTTCACACACAGCTTCGTCCAAAAACAAGTAGTTATTTCGTTTAGAAACTTAAACAAACATTACTTAAATTAAAAATAAAATCATACATATATGAATGTTTAATTAGTAATCAGAAAAATATTCTAAGAGCTTGTCTCAGGGTATAAACGGACGGTAGCGTCCCCAACTACCGCCCTACGTCCTGTCAAGGAAATTAGCGGCAGAGGGGTTGGAACAAGGAATCGTTCTCGTGCCCACTCCGCCGCTCCGAAAAATCCTGTTCATCTACCCAAGACCTTGGTGACAGTGATCAGGGACAAGCCGAAGCGATGGGGCAGGTCCCCCAGGGACAAGGACTAGCCTTGCCCCAGGTAACCCCCAGAATCACCCATCTTCTCCCGGACGCCCAGCGTACTGCGCCTCGACACCCGAGTGTGTCGCCTCAGGGATGTTCTAAACTGAGAAGGTCTACGCCTCCGGGCACGCGAGTGGTTCGGCTGGGTCGAATCGTCACTCAGGTGTTCCTCCGGCGCCCGTAGGATAGGCAGGAGGTACGCTCCGCCACAAGCTCCGCTGTGCTCAGAGCACCCTCGCGTGTGCCTTCTTGGTCCTCAACATCCAATCCGATCGGCCAAGCAAAGGTCGGTGACCCAGTTCCCCTGGACCACCGACGCCTGCAGCCGCTCAGATTGTCGAGGGTCCCATCACGACAAGGTCCTGGCTTTTATTAATTAATATAAGTACTCAACACAAAATATATTAAAAATTACTTAACCTATTAAAGCGAGAACTCAAAAAATTAGTAATAAACTTTAAAAAGGAATCATATATACCAATAATTTGAAACATAATCATGCAAAATATTAAAACCTTTAAAATCTGTTCAGAATAAAATAGAAAAATGAAAAACTAGGTTTCAGTACATTCTTTTCCTACATAGAATAATTGTGTTAAGTCTATAATTATGGTGTCGGTGAATGAACGCGGTAAAACCGCACTAACCTCGCTTTAAATCACTAACGAGACCGCAGTTACTGTTGTAAGTTAAATAGCAAATAGAGGATAAAACTTGAAGGACTCTTGGTTCTAGAATTGATGAAGTTTAAACGCAATAATGTTCAAGAATAGTGAATTTTATAGTTACAGGGAAAACTACGTTTCGCAGTCATAAATAGAGCAGTCCTTTTATGGCGAGGCGAGTTTAAACAAGACCATCATGGAATAACCGAACATGCGTCATTGAGTTTACATGCATGAATAAGCCATGCTATGAGCCGATTTCCATACTCTCAAGTTGAGGGTTGTAGACGACGATAGCCATCCATTGTCAAGTGAACCGACAGGTTGCCCGCCGTCTATTCTCATAAAAAATATTTGCAAAGAATACCATTATTCTAATTGGTGGGAAAGCATATTGAATTCAATTGTCCTTTTTTTCAGCTATATCATTCAGAACTGGCGGTGCGCGTCGATGCGGATAGCAACGATTCTGCAGTATTTTTTGTAGATTCCACAAAAATGCGTGCGTTGTCGTCCTGAAAACTGTGACAATTTTTTTTTACTCTGTTCTTTAAATTCCTATATACTACTTGTTAAGCTGTATGTTTAAACTAAAATGATTTTTTTATTTAATTTCTTTCATAAGGAACACACACATACTACCCACTTAATCACTATATATAAAAATGAATCCCTTGGTCACGGCATCACGGGTAGACCGATTTTAATTAGGTTTTCACTAATGAAAAGAGGGATAAACGGGGCGGGTCGCTAGTAGAAATGGAAAATTTGTGAGGATGGATGTATGGATGCAATAGGGTATTTTAGTCTATATGAAAAAAAAACTAAAAGTATATTATTGAGATAGCTTAGGCAAAAAGCAGTCGGAAAATGTTAGTTTTAGTTCGTAAAATAACAAAATAAATTTTAAAATTAAATTCAAATTTTCAGAATTGTTAAGTCTGTTCTTAAACACAATGAAAACACAACACACCGCCATGTTTACGTCATACGGTTGTGTAAACAAAAAAGTGTCAGTCAGTGTCATGTCAATTACCGGCGCATTTGTTTACACAGCCAACTGACGTCATGACCACAGAGCAAAATGGTTTCCAGCGTTTTCGTCAAATTACGCGCGAATTTTGAAAATGTTAATTTTAAATGCATTTTTATTAAACTTATCGATCGAATAAAAATTTGGTGTTTTTTAAGTGGTTCATTAGCACTACAGAATCTAATTGAGACACTTTTTAAAAATGAGTGTAATACCTATTGTGTTTGTTACTCTTTCAGATAAAAACTACTAAACAGATTTAGATAAAATTTGGCACACAGATAGTTTATTACTTGGATTAATGTATAGGATACCTTTTGTCCTGGAAAAATTGAAGGTTTCCGAGGGATCGTCTAAAAATATAAAAAAAAGCGTGTCTCAGCTTCGACGCACGATTGGAGTTTACTTTTTTTTATGTTAAGGTCGACAGACAGGCTGACAGTCCACTTGATGGTAGGTAGCTACCGTCGCCTATAACACAAACAACGCCTAAAGCTGCTGCAAGTGGGCTGCCGACTACAGTAGGATTGGATAAGGGATTAGGAGGGGGAGGAGGAAGGACTCCTTTAAACGTATAAAATTAAATGTATAAAATTTTTCTTGTGTCAATAAATAACTGGATAGCTAATTACTTTATATTATTTAGTTACAATCTGCATACTCAGAAGTCACGTGCTCCAACAACGACTCAGACCCAACTCAAATGTCGACGTTTGCTTTTATAAGCCCAGAGAATAGAATAATTAGGGAACGTAAATACTTGCGTCAGCTGTCGCAGATAACGTAAAGCTTTTTAGTTAACGCTTGTATTAATTTTACTCCTCGTAAAATTTCCATATATGAAAGTATAAAACCCTCATAATTATATATACATATATGTGCCTCGATAATTTTTTATTGAAGTTTAACTATGAGGCCCGATGAGGGTCCACTTGATGTTGGGTGTTACCGTCGCCTAAATAAATTTTTGTTAAATGATACGTGGCACAATAACAATCAAAAGCATACGAATTGTTTCTATTAAGTATGGATGGAACTAGCGGCAAAACGAACGGCTATTGGCAGAGACAGATACACAATAGGATATTGTTCCTGCTAACACGACATACTCGCACGAAAGACTATCGGACAATGTGAGTGAATTATGAATGAACACGACACATACACGACAATCCCCCGCCCTCCACGCATTTTATCGCGTTTTACAACAGAATAAGCCTATGTGTATAAAAATAAATACTCTATGGCAATCGAACTCAAAGTAACAGCACTGAAGTTCAAATTTTAAAATTCAGTAGATGGTCACGCGGGGCAGTTATAAAAGTGGACTGTATTTTTCGTTGGTGGTACATTTAATCAAAGGACGAGGAAACGAAGGAAGTCTGTCACTTACCTCCTCTTCCTTGGTCCTCCAGCGGCGAAGACTGCAACGGGCTTGTCACACACAGAGTCCAGAAGCTTCAGCACTTCACCACTTCAATGATTACACTCGCGGAGCGGGAAGCGTGACCAAATAGATAAATTATAATCACAATTGCCTGATAACATTAGCTGATGAAATAAATTCAAATCTCGCGGGACGAGATCGGCGGATGAGTCTACGCGCGTTATTGTTGCGATGTGTTTCATAAAAATGGTCGGTCGCACAGCTTGCGATAGTGACAGACTATGAACAGGTATATGGTGGGGGCGATACCACAGCGAACTATTATTAATTAATTTAAATTGACAATTGGCGTCAACAGTAGATATCTAAGCTTCTAAATACGTATGCATAAATTAAACACTGCATCTACATTTTTATAGTAGATAAATTGACCAATAAAGTAATTTTGAAAAAGATCAGGCGCAGCGGAACGAACACAGAGTGCAGAGAACAGAGAAGTAATTGTTCAAGTTATCAAATAATAATAATTTCTTATAAGAACAGATCATAAATTCCGTACAGAAAATTACTGATAATATAATAATTGTTAGAATATATCAAAATAAATCTATCTCATTTTAACAAATAGATTGAGAGTCTCACACATAATTATAAACATTTAAGTTTATTACAATTGCTTGTAAAAAACAATGTTTCAATACAAGAGCCTTTAGGTATATGTTTAACTTAGTTAGGTCTGTTCTGACTTCTGCTAACACACCTTTCTGCTAAGCTAAATAGTGACTAATGAAATTATATTATTTACTACAAATAAAATATTTCCCTGCTCCCCATAACCCAATAATAATAGCAGTCTTCATTAAAAAAGGGTATGTATAATTTAATGAATACTGTTATTTATTAAATTAGATCTAACTTTAAATTAAAATTAAATCTAATTAAAAACACGAAGTTTATAATATAATTAAATTTTCACTATATATACTATATATAACACATTATAAAATTTATTGTTAAATTTATTTTATGGACTTTTACAAAGATGTTATAAAGTGAAATTGCGGCTTACGCAAAATGCAGACTAATTTACTTTCGATACTCTACAGTTAATTTATACTCATATACAAATAATGTTAGTTCCGCCATAAACAAAGTATCCTTTTTTTTAAAAACATTCCTTTTTTCGCCTGGTCTTGTAATGGCATTACTAGCGAATAATGGATATCACACACTTGATTCGTGTACAATATCAAGTAAGAACTCAAACAAAAACCGTATATCAAATAATAATTCAAGAGCTCAAATAAAATTAGTCATATTCAAATAACTCAAGCGTTAGGTAATTTTTTTTTCTTAAAATTTATTTATTTAAATAAATTTTCATAATTAAATACATTTATAATACCTTTTTTTTTCTTTTTTTTTTTACAAGAGGAATCCATCATGGATACCCACCCGGATACCATTGAGTCGCTTGCCAAGCGGCTCTGCTGCCGACCATAGCTTTCACTACGGTCGGCAGAGAGAAGTCAAATCCAATGGTCGCAGCGAGCTCAGTTCGCTGCGCCAACCATCTAGGGCACTCCGCAAGAGTGTGCTGTGCGCTGTCCTCAGCGAACGCACACGAGTGACACATTTATAATACCTAAATGTATTTTTTGGTAAGTATGTACCTACTTAAATAAACCAGATAATTTTTATTTAATTAGTAAAACATTAATAAAACCACAGGCGAGGACTTAGTAGGAAAGCTTTATTTTCCTCGCCTAATTTGACTTGTTAGAGTAAAATTGAAACTTTGATAAAAATACAGAGCATAATAAAATATATTCAAAAAAGCAAAAAAAAATATTTCTTGAGAAAAAAAAATAGTAAATTACTTCCCAAAAAAAGCTTTCTCCTCGTCACAGTAATAAAAATTTTCAGCGATAACTACGTTATTTTTTAAGCTTTTTTGGTTTAAATTCTTTACTAAAGATTTAATCGGTTACTTTTATTTCATTTTTCATACTTTACACAATATTTAATAAAATCCTTCCAATTTTAAATCTGTTCGGTCCTAGAAGTTACAAATTAGGTTGCGCTCATTTTGGTAAAAATTGCATTCGGTCTGTCTTAACGTATGTAACAATAACATATACACACACAAATATTATAGATACATACACATTTACACAAATACACACATACGTTATACATAAATTTAGGTGGTACAATTTGATTCCCTTCACGTAAAATTACACATTTATTTATTTTGAAACATTTTTAAAACCAAAGAAACGAACACGAACCGAGCATTTTAGTTTTTTTTTTTCAATAATTTTATTATTATGTGACACAATGTACTTAATACCCGACACCCTTAAACTTTATTATTTCATATTAATTTCAGATGTGAAAAACTCTGAAGTACTGACTAAAAAGAACTTGTAAATTTCCGTTTATTTTTTTTTCTTTTGTCACGCAGTATCCTAAAAAGAACTATATTTGTTTCAAAAAAGTAAATTTATCTTCAAAGAAAAATTTCTGAAGCAAAAGAAATAAATGTTTCTTGTGTGTGTCATATGCTTTAGGCATAATGTATGAGTTTTGGAAAGTATAATAGAAGAGATATGTGGACTTCCTTTGAACAGCTTCCCCCACTTGAAACATTTCCTTGCTGAAAATGAAATATTTATCATAAATATTCGTAAAATATCGAACAAGACATTAACTTCAACTTTATTTTGCTTTATCTACTAACATATATAATATATTCCACTAATATGCCTGAATAAATATGAGCTACGATCAATCACATTGAAGCTGCCAGACGAATGGAGACAGGAAAATTTTTAAATGCTCTAAAACGTAAGTTAAAACTGTTCCAGACAATATTAAACGTTGAGATAATAAATAAATTTTTGCTGGTATGTTTTTTTTTAACGTAAAAGTCGGAAGGCGTTTCACATGATGGCAAGTAGCTACCGTCGTTAATTGGTACAAGCATATCCACAGTACAAGTATGCTGCTGAAGTTGATAGGGATGCCAAGCAATGGGCTCTGACATCTCTTACTCACTCACCGAAACACAACAAATGTGTTTTCACGGTGGTATTAGGGTGGTCACTGTCGCCAAACGGTAACCACCCTAGCACACCTCGGCTAGGGATAAAATGCGATAAAGTGCGATAAAATGTATGAAACAAACGCGTTGCTAAGCACACAGTGCAAGCTCGTGTAGGTGAACGCGTACCGTGCTTGTGTAAGTGAGATAAGACATGCTAGGGTTGCCGCCATTTGCGAATCGGGAACGCAATGTGCGGCAATATGAGATGACCTTGTAATAGCTGCCTCGAATTAATTTTGTGTGCTTGTAATTAATTATAAACAAAAACCTTTTTAACTCTATTTTCTGAGATTTTATTAGTATAAGGGTGCTTAGGAAACTATTTTATTTTTAATAAGTAGCATTATTCACCTAATTATCCTACTAATATTATAAACGCGAAAGTTTGTGAGTACGTGAAGATTTGTGAGAAAAAGAGGAATTCGTTTATTATAAGCTTTCTCATTTTCCCATTGCTTAAAAAATGAAAAGACTTATAAAAGTGGCCAAAGAAACCTGTGGACTGACTTTAACTTTCTCTTATTATAATAGTAGCTAGAAAGAAAGAAAAATGAATCAGTTTTAATAACAGAAAGTATTATTATGTATAGCCAACGGAAAACTGAATCTTTGCCAATAGCCTCTTATACCACAGACTAAATAAAGGGATAGTCGAAGTAAAATAAAATTTCATGCTGTAATTTTATTGTTTATTATTCACGAATAAAATTTATAAAATGTGTAACAAAATAGTATAATTTTGAAACGCAAAATTATCACAAACGACATTAAAAAACTTTTTGCACTAAAATTTTGATTTAAAATATATTAAATATGAGAAAACGAATTAAAAGCTTTTTTAAATATTCAATCGTAAAGCATTCGCAAGGTATGTTGGATAATGTAATTTGTTCAAATATTTTTCAAAATCTCGTTGTCCACATGAAAATATTTGTTCAATATTTGAATATTTTACGTGGCCTCCGCTCTGCGCACCGCGCCAGCCGGTAACTGTGAGGTAACTGAGCGCGGGTGGGGGCACTTTCAACGGGAGGCAGGAAGTGGCCATACCGTACGCTAGTACTCTTTATTATACTGTGAGCCTAGTATGACTACGGACGTCAGTGAATTGGCAAAGTTATATTTAAAAATTCAATTAGTGTTCTTTAAAAATCCATTGTGCAAACAACATGTAGGGTTCATCATCGCTTTTCTCATTCATTATAAACCTTTTTGTTTCTTTTTTATAAAGACTATAATGTTTTTAGTGTACATAGTGTATCGAAATCACCACCTCGAAATCACCACCTTTTCTTGTAGCCAGCCACCCAACAGTTATACAGAATTGTTACAATGTAGTTTTAAAGTCAAAGATTATTCAAACACTAACTAAAGTTAACACTTATTTTTGCAACTGGAACTTTGTAACAAAATGATTTTTACTCTGGGATTAAACGAGAAATAAGGTAATGAAGTGTGAACAAGGAATATCGTTGTCCTCGTTTCGACCCAAAACAGTAAAGATTAAATTTACTGCCACGATCGTGTTACCACCGTCGTAAAGCATAATTTACGTCCGTCGCTGTTTAGGAACACCACTTAGAAGAATTAATTCCATTTGTATAAAAAACTTGTTACTTTTTGGACATGTGAATTGGAAAATCAATATTATATGTATTTTACTAACAACATATACAATATAAAACTGGCTGACCCGGCGAACTTCGTACACCCTCAGAATAAAATGTGGATAGATAGAATACTAGCTGAACCCTGGCCACGCTTCGCCGTGGCTCTAATATCAATTATTAGAACTGTAAGTAAAAGTATCACCTGAAAGCATGAATTATATTTTTAAAGAGTGTTTTGAAGTGTGATTCAATTTCAATTTAACGAATTTTTCAGCGCGTATAAACAGAAATAGCTAATCCTAGATTTGAATTTTATCTAAGTATATTAAGTCTAAATAAGAAAATATTTACACATAGATTAATACATTATAAATAAAAGTGAAATGTGGATAGAAGATAGAATGAAATTTTCTCGATAGAACAAAATTACCAAGTTAATTAACTCTCATTTTTATTGTTTTTTGTTTTATTTTCAAAATGACACATACTCGTATTACAAACTTAAAAAAATATCAGTCAACTCACTTCACAGATTATCTAGGCCTTTGTGGATTAATTTTTCATTTGACATTATAGTTTAAGAGTAATTAATATTAAATTCTTTTAGAGCTTATAACATTTTTTTCCGCGAAATGCGCTATCTTCCGTCTCATGTCATGCATACTTCAACGTGCATTGTTTCACATGATCAGTCACAATCGCTCTACTGAGACGAGAAGACTGTGTTTCTGTGCGCAGGAATATTTAGACGTTTTTAATTAAAATATTACCCATTTTTTTTAATAAGACTTGTTTGTGAGGAGATTATTATGAGTGTGTTATGTATAGACTGTTTATAAATTGTTTCATATTATTTTAACAAGATTGTGTAAATATATGGCTAATAAAAGGAACTCTGTTGTGTTGGTATGGTGTCCATTCAATTATGGGGCCACCCGGGTGAAATTATAATTTTTTTTTGCTTTGTACGCCCCCTTAAGTATCCGGAGTTTCTTATTTAAATTTTATTGATTTGCAGTGCAGACCAGCTTTAACCATTATTCCATTTTGAACGAATTTACATGAGGTAACTGTATTGAATATCCGGTTCGTATGAGAAAGCACTCCGATGATAGGAAGATTGATAATTAAGATGTTGCAACTGCACCTTCATATCAATCCGTGGTCTGGTTTTCGAGTTATGTGGACACAAACATAGGAAAGCTGAATTTTTATATAAAAAGTTAGACTGATTTTTAATTATGTGTCTGTTATTAATTTTATTTTCGAATTACTTGACCGATTTTACATCACAATTTACCCCTTTTTGGGATATAGTTCATAACTTTATAGGATCTTAATATGATGTCGTCATCCTGCCGTTTGCCGGCTTGCCGCAATTGCCGAAGTTTAGTTGTCGAAGTAGTGTTGTAGCAAGTGGAATATGTTTACTGATAAATTAATGGTACTGCACTAACATCCTAATTAAATTCTGACATCTACATATTAACATTGATAAATATTCTCTTCACACACAAAACAATACTAGCACTCAACTGCCGCGAGGACCACGGCTGCCACAGATAAAACCGACACGGCCGGCGGATATATGTGAATGCGGGGCAAGAACTTGGAGTAAATTTACTTCAATCTGTCACGTAACTTAAAGGTCAGAACAAAGTTTACCGTGTCAGGTAGTATGTTATTTTGGATTACTTAAAGACAACTGATTCTGATGCTTCAGTATTAAAATAAACTCAGAGGAATTATTTCAATCAAAATCAAAATCACATCAAATCAAAATATTTATTTATCAATTAGATTTCTCCAAGAAACTCTTATGATCGTCATTTAAATTTACCAGGGTTTCGGTAAAAAGCCAAGATGACGATCCTGAGAAGAAACCCCGAAAGAAACTCGTGATACTATTCTTTTTGTCATCTTTAAAATATAAAATTACAACAATTAGATACACTTAATACTTAAATCAATGTATATATACAATACTAAACATAGTATGCTCCGAATCCAGGCATTAATTCCAGGCTTCATTGTCGCTTAAATAAATCAGTGACCTTATAATAGCCTTTCGAGAGGAGTTTGGTTTTAATGACACCTTTACATTTATTTATAGATAAGGCTCTGATCATCTCAGGCAGTTTATAAAAAAACTGTATACACAGACCCATAAAAGAATTATTTATCTTGTGGAGTCGCTTCCTATGTAAATCTAAATCATTTTTAAACCTAGTACCCATATTGTGCACATCACGTTTTTTATTAAATTAACATTAACATGTAACAGTTAAAATCTTAATTTCTTTGAACTTTTCTCTGAGAGAAGACTGCGGATCTAGTTGATAGATGGCTCTAATGACTCTTTTTTGTAAAATGAAAATAGTATTTATTTATAAATCAACCGAAGTCTACTGCATTTAGAACAACAGACCATTACTTAAAAGGGAAACATATACATAGGCCGCCACTGAAAGTTTTTAGAACTGGCCAGAATTAAAGAGAGAAATGAAAAATAAATATAAATTTCGAATTAGGAATTCCTTAGGAAGCTGTCGATGTTATTTCATCCAGTTGACATTTGTTTTTACAAAACTGTGTTCATTTAAAAGGTGTATGTCGTGCGAAAAAATGAATTTGACGAGATAAAATTTCCCTCTATGATTTAAAGTTATGACCCGTGGTTATGACAGACCCCAATTAGCATTTTATGACGAAGCCCCATCCAGTGCCACTGTTTATAACTGTGGTTTAGTGAGTTTAAACGGGGTCGTAGCAATCTAACTGATGATTTTGGTAAAGGACGTCTATCTACCGCGACAAATGAAAATAACTTGAGTGCTATGCGACTCATGATTGAAACAGATAAAAGAGTGACATATTCGGTTAAGTTTAGACATTGTCATGAGTCAAGTGCATAAACTCTTACGCTAACATCTAGGCGTGAGGAAGCTTTGAAATTATGGGTAGGTACCCCATAATTTGAAAGAAAATAAAAAACGCCATTGCTTAGATTAATGCCGCGAAATTATTGAAAAATATGTAAAACGGAAGTGAGACAAATGCTGTACTTGATATCGTCACAGGAGATGAAACCTGGATATATTGTTACGAATCCGAAACCAAAAGCCAAACTGCACAATGGGTATTTCCTTTCGAGGATTACCAACAAAAGTGAAGAAGGGAGGAAGTGAAGAGAAAAAGATGATTGCCTCATTCTTTCGACAGACGGGACATTTTGCAACAATTGCGTTGGAGAAAGGATTACTGCAGACTAGTATATTAGTAATAATTGTTTGCCAGTTGTCTTGGAAAATGTCAACAGAAGCGCCCAAGAAGTAGATCCTCCTCCATCACGACAATGCTCCAGCTCACTCCGCCAAACCAACCACGAATATTAGACTATGGAAGGTGTTAGAATTTGTGAGTCATCCTCCTTATAGTCCCGACTTGGAACCATGTGATTTCTATTTATTGCCAAAACTAAAAGATAAACTTAGAGGAATTCCCTTTATGAACACTATTCGCTTTATTCAGTGATAGCGTTCGAAAATTCCGTGAAAGAGACCCGTAAAGAAGAGTGGGCCCTCTGCTTCAGTCAGTGGTTCCATCGCATGCGACGGTGCTAATAAAGACTACTTCGAAAAATATTAAGAATACAACCAGCTTCCTACATTATTTAGTTTTCGATTCATATTACCCTCGTATTATATGAATCGATCAATGTTTAGAGTTTATATTTTTTTAGTAACAAAGTATTTTACTTATTATTCTTTCATCTAAAAATAGTTCGTTTTATCTAATCTTGTTTAGTTATCCTTTCTACGATCATGCATCATGTCTAGACATATTTTTCTTCGAACAGTAATACCGCACATCCAACCGACATAAGATAAAGTGTTCATTACGTTCTCTACTCTTACCTTATCTCCTATAAATACAAAATTTATGAGACTCACTATTGTGCCGGGAGAAATAACCTCTGTTACTTTCCTGTTCTATGATGTCATTATTATAAATGAACTATTTCTTCAATAGAAAACTTAAAGATATGTGCAAGTATCATACAAAATTTAAGGACATATTAATATATTATATCTTTTAAAATGTCTTAGTAATGTTTAGCTTTTAACGCTAAAGCAGAAATGTTACAACTGTAAATATTGTTATGTTCTGAATCAGAATTTGTAACATGTATATGTAGGGATAAGATAAAAAAAACACAGAGACGATACGTACAACATCCATATTAATATACTTTTATTTTATTTTATCAAATCAAGGTAGCGCTTGACCACTATCTCACCTGATGTGAGGTGCAGATGCGGCCGAAGGTGGACCACGCTTACTCAGTAAATGCCGATTTACCCTGGTTTTGAAGACGCCGACTATTTTCAATGTTTCTTTTACGTTACAAATTGGATGAAGAAAATAAAAGGCGTACTAAAAATAAATTGTAATTTTGAATCGTTGCAATAGACGAATCCATTGTTTAGGAGTTACAACAAAAGTTCTCTTTGTCTGTAAAACAAAATCTTCCCGTGAAAAACCGACAAAAGTATCCGGTTAATCTCGTTGCGGGAACTGCTGAAACATTCCGAAATGCAGAAAACAAGTATCCGTGCCTAGACAAAGTCATTTTATTGTGTATGTAGCTAGTGTAACTATGAGTGCTTTAAAGTGAGCGGATTATTGCTATAGTTTTGCATGAGTCATTTTACTTGTAATTGTTTCATTAATTTGTTACACCTATGATTACTTGTAGTACTCGGGACCGATAACAAGCGATTTATAACTGACAATGAAAACGATTGCTTTAATTCCAGCTTTCCCTACATACTTCCCCTCAAAACTACGGTAAAAATACTATATTCAATACAAAATGTCATACAAATTACGATTTACCGTTATTTTGGTGTATTTATAAAGCTGAATCATGATAATTAAAATAATCATTAAATCCCATTATTTATATTAATTATTGTACAATACAAACAATTAAGTATTTTTAAAATTTAAAAAAAAAGTGGAACACCACTGTGAAACATTTCCTGTATTGAATATCCGGTTCGTATGAAAAAGCACTCCGATGATTTAAAGCACTGTTTTAAAACAGTGTTATGGGTCTTACGAGTATCATAGAAAAAAATCATTTGTAAGTATATATTCTTGGTTAGTATAATAATTAAATGGCCGAGGACCAACAAAACTGACATATAAGAATTTAATTTATTTTGGTTTATTTCATTTCATCTTTATATATTTTTATACATAAGTATTATTGATGGTACCATCTATTATACTACAATAGAATTAGGTGAAGCGGCGAAATCTGTCGGATTTGAGTAGAACTACTAGATGATACACCTGCGCAAAGTATGCTCCATTTTGCAAACCCTCGAGAACCTAACTATAAAATGTTAACTATTATACACCTATAGATTCCTCAGGAATCACTCGGCAGTTTTTGAGATTATCGAGAACTTACATTATAGGGAGACAGGTCGCGGGACTTCGTTTTATAATACTAAGGATTAAAATCGATGTGTATTATGTTCCCTACGGACTTCAAAACCGTTCAACCGATTTTGATGAAACTTTCAGGCAATCTTCAAATTAATGTGGCGATGATCCTGTGAAATTTAGTAACGATCGGATAAGAAAAAGGAGCACGGACGAAGTCGCCGACATAAGCTAGTTATTTATACATATAGACCATTACTTACTCCATAATTTAATAGATAATTTGAGTAAGTACATATTTAAATTATTACAAAAAAGGAATAGATTAGATCACAAAAACAACAATAAAACTACAACAATGAGTTGATTAATATTGACTTTGACGATTTTGCTCAGGAGTGATGACACACGTAAATAGCTTATCCCAAAGGACGAAGGGACAATTTGTGAAATCACAGAATGCCTGTCACAAGAAGCCAGCAAGACACAACACATTAAACCATATTTGCTTCGATAAACTCGTTGATCGAAAAAGTCATCATTCTATGTAGATGTATCGTTCTAGTGCTGGCAATCTGAATCGATTTTCTTATTCGCTTTTGCATTGTATTTTCGTAACATTTACAAAAAACACAATTCTATAATATATAAATGGTCACTCATTTAATCATAAGTTAATTTTATCGAACAGAGCACACGTTAAAAATATGTGTATATATATAAACATATAACATTAAAGTACCTACTAGGTGAATGTTAACTAATCGTTATAAATTTGTTTACAATTTTTGCAATTTGTTCAGTTCAGAGATAACTATTTAGCATCTAGGGAAATGTTAAGGCAAAAATGTCTTGGTTGGCAACAACTGGCTTGTGTAATTAATTTGTAAAATAATAATGTGTAAAGAAAATTAAAGCAAAGCATATTTCTCTTGATTAAGTCAAATCAGCTTTGTTAGAATCTATGAACAGTCTTGAGGGACATTTCATTAAGATATATAATTAACCAGTGACCCCACCCCTGGAATTTTTAAGAAGGCTTTCTTGGTGGATACTTACATTGTGAAATAAAGCTGTGTTCCAAATTTTAGCTTTCTAGACTTAGTAGTTTTGGTTGTGCGTTGATTGTCATTTCATAAGTTATAGATTTTCATGCAATATAAAAAAGTATTATAAGCCTCATACAATTTTAGAAATATGGCACCTTTTTTTAATACATTGAAACTATTTATTCTGGGGGAAGTATTTATTTTGAGCTTAGATAATATGATATGAATCATGATGCATCTGTTCTATCATAAGAGACTGATGATAAAATTTAGTATACATTTTACATATTTAGGGTGGATGTTAAATTAATGATTAAGCAAATTAATGTTAAGATTAGTTTCAAGTAACATGCTATACTTAGTGCATTTTAGGCAAATATATTATCAGCTTGAAAAAAAAAAAAATTCAGCATAAAATTTAAAAAAACTTTTTGCTTTAATTTCAATCTTTAATATTTCAGTTAAAGTCATGTCTGCCAAATCCAGAATGCATCACAGAATTTGAAAATAGATCCAGAACCATCGTACCACATCACAAAACTTGCAGGCTTAGAAGACCAAGCCTTGGTTTTGGGTAAAGTTAAAAATTTTGATGCATATAAACATATAACATATATATATAAAAGCCAAACATTTGGTTCATAATTGTTCATATTGATGAATATAAATCATTACCTAAAAATGAAGCTAACTAAAATGTATCTCCTTTAATATATAAAATTTTTGTGTCAGTGTTTGTAACAAAACTCTTCCGAAAAGCCTAGACCAATTTTTATGATTTTTTTTTGTATGTTTGGTAGGTATGAGAATAGGTGGTAATAGTATATTTCATTACAAGTGCGGAAAGGCTGTCATTGCAAAGAGTTCCGACAAATGTCTACCCGAGCCGAAGGCGAGGGTTGACAGTCGGAACAAGTTGCAATGACGGTTCCGCACGTGTACTGAACGACTATTTTTAATACAGTTGCGAAAAAATGAAGCGATTTAATAAAACAAACAACTAAACTCGCAAAGAGAATTTCTGGAAAATGGCGCCAACCGTACAATATAAGCAGAGACATTTTTTTTCTTCACGCATTCCGGTAGGCAAAGGAAACTATGTGCCCATACAGCCAAGTCTTCAGTAGAATTTTTTTATTGATTTGAAATGAAAATGAAATTTAATGAGATGAAATGAAATGAAACCTAACCTAACTCATTAAATCAAATCATTAAATCTGATATTGAAACAAATTCGTAGCTTCTTTTTAGAAATATACGTATTTGCATGAATCATAAAAACTTTTTAGTAAAAACTTCATGGTTCGTTTTTCTTTTTAATATACATTATTTTGACAGTTGGGAAAGAGAACGCACGAGTGCGGGAAAGGTAAAAAAAAAGCACGAGTGTGTAATAGCCCACTTTCCGAACGCTATACGTCCCTGCAATACGCCACTTTTTGAGCAACTGTATTAAAATAGTATATTTCATTACAAGTGCGGAAAGGCTGTCATTGCAAAGAGTTCCGACAAATGTCTACCCGAGCCGAAGGCGAGGGTTGACAGTCGGAACAAGTTGCAATGACGGTTCCGCACGTGTACTGAACGACTATTTTTAATACAGTTGCGAAAAAATGAAGCGATTTAATAAAACAAACAACTAAACTCGCAAAGAGAATTTCTGGAAAATGGCGCCAACCGTACAATATAAGCAGAGACATTTTTTTTCTTCACGCATTCCGGTAGGCAAAGGAAACTATGTGCCCATACAGCCAAGTCTTCAGTAGAATTTTTTTATTGATTTGAAATGAAAATGAAATTTAATGAGATGAAATGAAATGAAACCTAACCTAACTCATTAAATCAAATCATTAAATCTGATATTGAAACAAATTCGTAGCTTCTTTTTAGAAATATACGTATTTGCATGAATCATAAAAACTTTTTAGTAAAAACTTCATGGTTGGTTTTTCTTTTTAATATACATTATTTTGACAGTTGGGAAAGAGAACGCACGAGTGCGGGAAAGGTAAAAAAAAAGCACGAGTGTGTAATAGCCCACTTTCCGAACGCTATACGTCCCTGCAATACGCCACTTTTTGAGCAACTGTATTAAAATAGTATATTTCATTACAAGTGCGGAAAGGCTGTCATTGCAAAGAGTTCCGACAAATGTCTACCCGAGCCGAAGGCGAGGGTTGACAGTCGGAACAAGTTGCAATGACGGTTCCGCACGTGTACTGAACGACTATTTTTAATACAGTTGCGAAAAAATGAAGCGATTTAATAAAACAAACAACTAAACTCGCAAAGAGAATTTCTGGAAAATGGCGCCAACCGTACAATATAAGCAGAGACATTTTTTTTCTTCACGCATTCCGGTAGGCAAAGGAAACTATGTGCCCATACAGCCAAGTCTTCAGTAGAATTTTTTTGTTGATTTGAAATGAAAATGAAATTTAATGAGATGAAATGAAATGAAACCTAACCTAACTCATTAAATCAAATCATTAAATCTGATATTGAAACAAATTCGTAGCTTCTTTTTAGAAATATACGTATTTGCATGAATCATAAAAACTTTTTAGTAAAAACTTCATGGTTGGTTTTTCTTTTTAATAGATATTATTTTGACAGTTGGGAAAGAGAACGCACGAGTGCGGGAAAGGTAAAAAAAAAGCACGAGTGTGTAATAGCCCACTTTCCGAACGCTATACGTCCCTGCAATACGCCACTTTTTGAGCAACTGTATTAAAAAGTATTTTTCACCCTTCTACACCCACCCCCCATTTTTAATCGCGATTTTAGTATTTTTGTATGAAGAATATTCAAATAATTTAACCGTCATACATTGACGTGATAGGTCGCGCCACAATCGGGTTACTGAATTATTTTCGGGTTCTGGCAGGACAACGTCTGCTGGGTCAGCTAGTATCACTATATAATTAAAAGAGTTATATTTTTTTCAAAACGCTCAAGTATTTTGTTTTATTTAATACCAAACAATATAACATTTTACTGTCTAGTATAGACGTACGAAAACGATACTGAATACCATTAGATTTTATGATCAAATAGCCGTAAAATGGATTAAACCGATGTAATAAATAATAGCAGTGATAGCGCACACTTCGTTCCCAAACGTTCTGTAAGGAGGCAGTAATTAACTCCTTACAGAAGACCAACTAAAATAATGGCACATGTTCTGTTGTGTTTGGGTGAGTGAGTAAGGGATGCTAAACCCTTTTTTTTAAACTCATTATCCCTTAGATTTAACCTATCATTCAAATTCAAAATTCAAATTCAAATTCTTTATTGAGATAAAAACGGAGAGGTCCACTAACATTTATCTCACAATACATATCTTAGTAGTTAATATGATCGGCCATGTATTTGCAACATCTATGGCGTTGCTTGTCTTAATAAGCGAGAGTAGTCACCTACCATCAAGTGGATCTTAAGATAGAAAAACCATATGGTATACCTGACATCACCTTTAAGCAGAGAAACACTTTTATTTAGGAGTAAGGGCACATATCAGGTCAAACGCAGAAGTGTCTTTCATAAATCTTGCGTGGGCAAATAAAATTGTATTCAATGTATTCCAGCACTGCTCTTGGATAACCACGGGTGAACCAAAGCGTCTCAAATTTATGACTTCACTGCGTCCGGCTCTCATTTCGTAACACAGTTTATGTAAAGCGACATTTAAAAACGCGTTATGAGAAACCTCGCGGGCGACATCTGTGAGTGGTTAGGGTGCTCGTCTTAACGCTCTGTTCCAGGGTTTCCGGGTTCGATTCCCGGCAGGGTCAACTTTGAAAAATGAACTTTTCAAATTTGTCTCTGGTTTGGATATGGTAAGTAGTGGCTGCTGCGTTTCGCAGTCATTTGGGCAGCCCCTCTGGCGGCAGTAACCACCCCCTTACGGAAGACCACCGTGAAATAACAGCACGTGTGTTGTTGTGTTTCGGTGAGTGAAGTAAGGGATGCCAGAGCCCATTTCCCTATCGCTTCCCAATCCCTTATCCTTAATCCTATTGTAGACGGCAGCGCACTTGCAGCAGCTTTGGCGTTGTTTGTGTTATAGGCGATGATAGCCGTCAGCCTGTCTGCCGATCTTTAACATTAAAAATGTCAAGAAATGCTCATTAAAATTTCAAATTAAAATTACCAACCAATTTAGTTCGCTTTAACGTGTCATTTTTTAAATTACCTTTAAGTAGCTATTTTAAATTCTTTTTTTTCTCCTCTTCATTTTTATATTCTCCTGTCTTTGATTTTCTAACAGATTGAATGTTTCAATAAATTAACACTTAATTAAATAAATAAACAAAAAAAATGTGTGTGTCAGCTCCGACGCACAACTTGAGTTTAGTCCTATAATTAAACGATAAAAAGTATGTATGTATCAAAAGTACGGATAACTGGATACCTAATCTATGTAATATATAAAATTCTCGTGTCACAATGTTTGTCCTCCGAAACGGCTGGACCGATTTTCTGATTTTTTTTTGTATATTTGGTAGGTATGAGAATAGGTCGTAAAGTATTTTTCACCCTCGCACAGAGTGACAGATAATGTAACGCTTTTTAGTTAACGTTTGTATTAATTTTACTCATAAAATTTCCATACCGGGGGCCTTATATGAAAATCTATTCTTAAGTAAACTTCAATAAATTCAAAATAAATAATAATAATTGTTCCTAAACGATCTTTAATTCTCATTGTCTTTAGTTCTCAATCTTTAGATATTCGAATGTTTAAGTCCTAACAAAGGTATTTTGTTATTAGTATCCGTCTTCTAGTATTGGAATAAAACGCAAAGATGACAATGATAGATAGGACTGAATGGGCTTTATATCTTCGTAGAAGTCTAGTGATTCCAAAACTAATTTCTTCACACAAAGGACTTTTTTACATCAATGCAGCAGTCTACTAGTTTTGAAGTCTTAGGTACTGTGTAACAAAACAGACGACTCTAAACACACTATAGAATGGTCGTACTTTATGTCTGTGCAAAGGTTTCTGTACTCAATATATATATCTACTACTATCGAAATCAATTGGTGATCTATATCAAAATAAAATCAAAATATTTATTTATCAATTAGGTTTCCCCAAGAAACTCTTATGATCGTCATTTAAATTTACCAGAATTTCGGAAAAAAGTCAAGATGACGATCCTGAGAAGAAACCCCGAAAGAAAGTCAGGATACTATTCTTTTTGTCATCTTTAAAATATAAAATTACAACAATTAGATACACTTAAGTAATACTTAAATCAAAGTACATAATTATACAATAATAAACATAGTGTGAGCTCCGAATCCAGGCTTTATTGCAAAGAAGACCTATATACAACGGACTGATTGGACTTTATGAAATTCTTGTTCCTTCGAACCCAATTTCCATCAGTCTGTGTTCCGTAAAAGTGTTGGACTCCTAAATAATAAATTCATATCCTACTTTCAAATACAAAAGGGAAAGTTAAACAAGGGTCACGGGGATAAGTGAGGAATATCTTTACTTAAAGGATGTTCGCGAGATTAAATGTTGCGTATAATTCGACGACCTTTAGAGAGGAACAAACATTTTCTTTTTAAGAATATAAGGATGAGACACAAAATTTATAGGAGGCTGCTCCCGACTTTTTATAAGTCGTGACTGAAATTCTTATTTTACTAAGTAAACAAAAAGATCTGTATAATATAAAAGAAAAACAAATGTTTAGCTACGTCTGTAGTGTAATTTAAAAATTATGTCTTAGTATCTATTCATTGTTTTATTATCAGATTTTTAAGTTGTAGGGTGGCAGGTTGAAAATCTCTTCATGGTATGTGTTGTCTTTATGCTATGTTTTCTCATTTATATACTACCGTCATCTGCGAGTATTCATATATATAAAAAAAACATAGCTAATATGTTGTAGTGTACCCAATTTGAATTACAAGAAAACATTTATTGACTATATAATAAATTGTCACATGCCTTCAAGGGTGTCCCCATAAATTTAACGAAGAGAAAGCTGTCTCAAAGGCGAATGGAAAAGTATTTTTACAGCCTTAAGGAATATTTTAATGACAAGTCAAAATATCTAATTAAATGTTAAATAACCAATGTAATCTATTATGTGATTAATTCGTGGTGTAATGCAATGTATTTTATAATTTTAATATTGGTAATATTGGTAATTTGCAATATTACCAACCTAAGGCTTGCCTACCCTTAAGGCTTGCACGCCTTAAGGGTAGGATGTAGCGACTAAATTAATATGTAAAATGTTTTTAAAACCTGAATTCAGCAAACAAACAATCCTTATTATTATTATCAAACACTAAATATTACGAGAAGCTTGCTGTAATACATCAGTGAAATCTGCATTCAAATTGGTTCAGCCGTTTCTGAGATTAGCGCGAACAAACACACAGACAAACAGACAAAAATTCTAAAAACTATTTTTTGACCTCGGTAACATAAGTACAAGGTGTAAATTCTAAAAACTATTTTTTTTTATTTCTAAAAATTCTAAAAACTATTTTTTGACCTCGGTAACATAAGTACAAGGTGTATCAATGTTTTTTTTTTTTTTTGAAAAAATATTTAATGTACTCGTTTACGATTTTATTATATGTATAGATTTTTGTGTTTCAATAAATGCGTTGTGTGATTGACAGGCGCCCTCTTGAGATTTCTTACGATAACAGGTCTCGTGTAGTATCTACCTCTGAGTTTCAGTCGGTGAGTAGCGGTTGAAGCACCTAAGGTACGCAGAGAGCTTTAGCGGTTACAAAAGGTTTTCGAGCATGTACTTATAAACTTCCATTACTTACCTTCCATTTCTCTTCGATATGCAATAAAGCTTTGGTAATTCCAGGAAACACTGGAGTAGACTTTTCTCTTGAATGACTTAATGGTTTAATCTGAAGTGATTAATTAACTTGATCGGTCCACTTTCGCTACCATCGCCTGTAAGATAAGCACTCGGTGAGTGAGTAAGGGCTCTGGCATCCCTTACTCACTCACCGAAACACAACAGCACACGTGCTGTTATTTACGGTGGTCTTCTGTAAGGGGGTGGTTACTGTCGAGAGACGGGCTGCCCAAATTACTGCGAATCGTATCGCGCTCTGCCACAGTGCCTTTGCACTTTCCTTTATTATTGTTAAGCGCATATCTTTAATCATATCTATAAGCAATATTATTGCGTTATCTAATATATAAAATTCTTGTGTTACAGTGTTTGTAACAAAACTCCTCCGAAACGGCTCGACCGATTTTATGAATTTTTTTTTTGTATATTTGGTAGGTATGAGAATATGTCGTAAAGTATTTTGAAAATGAAATTAACATATTATGGTTTGAAAATTAAATTAGACCCAAACGTAAACGATTGTGGCCCAAGGTGGCGCCACAATCGTTTTACGTAATCATTTTCGGGTTCTGGCAGGACAACGTCTGCTAGTATTTTTATAAATATGTAGGTACATATACTGATTTGACTTAAAGAATTCTTAAAGATAAAGAATTTTTACCACCTATATAAAATTTTATACAATTAATTCTATAAATGTCTCACACACTGTAAAGAGTTATATGGCGCAGTCTTGTATCAGATCATAACAATAAAAGTCAGATCATTCAAAAAAATATATATTATAACAATAAATAAAATTTACGAAAATTAAAATATAGGAAATAATATCCTATTAAGAAATGAGATCTCAACAGTCACTTATTTGTGAAGTTTCAAAACTTTGAAAATTTTGCGGTATTCATTTGTCAATAATTAAATCCAGTTTAATTAATATGGAGCGTCTCAAGTTTCGAAAGCCTGTCTTAGTTCTGATGTACAGTAACTGAAACAATTTGAAAACAAAATAATCTTCTATAGAAATTCACTGTTCACTAAGTTTTAATTTGTGTTTATGTGACCTTAACTGTAAATTTAAGGAGAAATTTACATATTATATAACTATCGCATGTATTAACAAAGAGACAAGTAGATTAGAAGTATCTTCACTTAAGGGCCCTTCCACACAGACTGCATTTTTAGACTACAAGTTTGCAATTTCGGTCCAGGTTATCTGAACTAAATAGTTAAGATAGTTACTGTTAACAAATTTAAGGAGAATTTTACAAATGTAACTATCTCCTTGTGTATATCGCGTTAACAAAGGACAATTTTGAAGTCTTATACATTATTTCAAAAATAAATTCTCACTTTTCTCCTCCTTATTTTTCAGGAATATGTGTAATTTTGTCTTTGTACAATATATTTGGTGGGGCGTGTATATTGGCCTTCTCGCAGTTTCGGACGAGAGAGGGCAGCAGTTGTTCGCTTGTCGCCGTCCATAGCGGAGCGACCCCGCCCGCTTCGCTTATAAACAATAATTTACTTAAAAACGTTTTATGAACCTAGCAACAAACTATAATTTTAAAGGAGTGTTTTCATTGTGGACAATAATTTGTGTTGGTGACTGGCGCCGAGCTAAACTTTCTCATCAGGAGGACACCTAGACCTGGATACATCCGTCGAGCAGGTACTCGATCGTTCTTAATTTTGGGTGAAGCGCCAGCCAATATCACAAAATACCCATAAAACCGCTCCCGCACGCGCATTACAATGGTGATTATTTACACACCGCCATCCCAATATTTTTTCTTATAAAGTGAGAAGTTCGATAGAAACTTTTCGAGAAACTTCTTAAGTCACGTTCACATTTAGTCTTATTTTAAACAAACTAAGTTGTTCGCAAAATAAATAAAAAATATTGTTTTTGTATAAAACATAAAAAGTGATTGTTAAAGTTTTAGAAATTCGCCTCGGCACTTAAATATAAGTTGTTCAAGAGAAGTTTCGATCTCAGAACCATGCTCAGAGGGACATTGGAAAACTTGCTGTTGTGTCTCTTTGGTTTAGAAAGATTCTGGCACTTCTGAAGTATGTTGAACTAAATATGGATACAAGGAATGGGTTTTATAATATACACAATGATTTTATCAAGGAAGGTAGTGTGAGCAGTCATATATATACAATTTTTTATTATAAAGAACAACAAATATAAATAACAGCTAAGAAAATATGCACTCATACACCTGCATTGAACCCGGTTTAAACCTCAAACCTGGTCATTTTTATAAAGACTATAATAATAAAAAAATAGAGTCTTTTTTTTATTATAATTTAAATTCATACAAATAGTTCACGTTCAGTTGTAGGACGAATCCGAGTTTTTATATTCCAAAGGGCATACGTGGTTATCGGTTTAAATTTTATTTCACGAGTGATTTTAAAATACATAATAATTGTCACTTGCTTAAACGGTAAACGAAAATATATGCATGAACAAACCGGTGTGAATTCTTTATAACTCCCTAACCACCTAGGCTAAAAGTACGCACAAAGTTCAATAGACTTGAAGAGATGGAAAAGAAAATGAACTAAAAGACTTTTCTGCAAATAATTATTTAGATGTTCTTATGTTTTTTATATATATTATTAAGGGTAGTAGGCAAGCTGACGGTCCACTTGGTGGCATCTGGTGGCTACGTACAAGACAAGTGCGTATGCGCATTGCGCAGCACAGCACATATTAAGCAGTATGGATCGTCAGTAAAGCACACTGTCTGGCCTCATAATAATTACTTCAATTAGTTAAAGTTATTGTTCTATGTATATCTACATCTACACGTGTAATAAAATCGTGAACGAGCCGTGTCTGTACATTAAATATTAAAAAAAAACAACAATTTGTACAATTAATGTTACCGAGGTAAAAAAAATAGTTTTTAGAATTTTTGTCTGTTTGTGTTTTGTGCGTGCCTTAGTGCACGCTAATCTCACAAACGGCTTAACCGATTTGAATGTGGTTTTCACCGACATATAACAAATTTCCCATAACATTTAGTGTTTGTTTCAAAAAGTTCATAAAAGTTGCACGCCATACCGAATCCGACGCGTAAGTGTATAATAATTATGTAAGTACGTCGTAATTGTTTAGGTATTTATTACCTAATTTCTATTATTAAATCAGCTTTAATTTTAAAGACATTTAAGAAAAGTTGATATTTGATATTCGCAATAGTGAAAAACATTTTATGTGTAGCAAACGTTTCAAATTTAATATGTTAGTAGTACGTCTAGTGAATTCATTATAGTTAAAATCCCTTTACCGCCGCCGCGCGCCGCCGGTCATCACATTACCAAAGTGTTCAGTCACGTGAAACTTATTAAGGGCGAGAAGAATTAATGAAATTGTTCTTGAACCAAATACCTCACACATCATTTATAAATTGTATATGGCTTTTGAAATAGGAACATTTATTATCGCGAAGTAATTCTACAGTTTAATAAATATTACAGATTTTTTTTACGTGTAGAGAAATCTTCAATAGATACCTTATGAACAAATGCGCATAGAGTTTATGTGGGACTTTTACCGCACTAAAACACCCCTCGAGATGGATAGTCCATGGGGGACTTTGGAACCGTCACCGGTCGTCGGCGGGAAATTTCATTTTAATTCTTAATTCTAAGTTTTTTACAATATGTATCTCTTAAAAAAATATATATATTACAAAAAACTTAAAGCTAGTCTTCCGCAGGTAGCAAGGCAAGGCCCAAGCTACCGGTGGTAAGGGCTGCAGAGTGAGGAACCTTCTGACAATTCGTGCTGTGTCAAGAAGTACCGCCTTCTGTATCTGTCCCTTGATCCAGCCATCTAGTGAGAGCCTCTTGAGATGTTATTATTATTATTATTATTGCTTTATTACTGACTAGTTGATGCGCACGACGTGGCTTAACAAGTGAATATATAATTTTCTAAAAAAACTAATATTCCAAAGTAAAAATAATAATAATCAAATGTGTAGTACTTAACTAATAGACTAAGCTTTGGGCTTGTTCGTTCATACCTCCGCAATTTTTACTTTTAGCCTTTTTAACCTGTTAGTGTAGATAAAGCGCATAAAATGACAAGAACTCGAGTATTATGTAAAAATATATAATATATAATTATGCCTTGAGAGTTCAACAAACTTTATTATATACTAGGGTGTATTGTAAGATAAAATCCACCGGCGTAAGCTGAATCCTACTTGATATGATTGATCATATAGATCTGAGGTCAACTTACGTTGGACACTCAAAATCACGTAAACCGTCCATTTTTAACTTTATATAAACTTTCAATCATCATCGTTTTACAGATGATAACATATAGTTAACTAAAGTTTCAGTCAATTCAACTGAAGAGTTATATTATTGCATTTTCATCGAAAAAAGGTTGGATTAAATTTACATAAATTTAAATTTTGACGAGCCCGTTGGATGAGTGGTTAGGGTGCTAGCCTTAACACTCTGTTCTAGGGTTCCCGGGTTCGATTCCCGGCTGGGTCAACTTTGAAAAATCAACTTTTCAAATTTCGCTCTGGTCTGGATTTGGAAAGTAGTGGCAGGGCACACTGCGTTTTCGCAGCCATTTGGGCAGCCCGTCTGGCGGCAGTAACCACCCCCTTACAGAATACCACCGTGAAATAACAGCACGTGTGATGTTGTGTTTCGGTGAGTGAGTAAGGGATGCCAGAGCCCATTTCCCTATCCACTCCTAAGACCGTCTGCCTGTCTGCCGACCTTAACATAAAAAAAAATATACAGGAAGCTTGCTATAATACATCAGTGAAAACCGCATTCAAATCAATTAAGCCGTTTCTAAGATTAGCGTGCACAAACGCACATACATACAAACAAAAGGGTCGTTTACTATTTTATTATAAGTATACATATATAGAATAAATAATCAGTTCATAACAAAGACACTTTATAAAATGATTTCCGATTTATTTGTTTTTCTATATTAACAAGTACTACCCTCGAAGTAAGTAGATATAACAGTGAAATTAGTTTTGAAGCTTCCAAGTAAAAATTTCTGATTTCCCAATGGACGATAACTTCTGGATATCTTCAGGGCGTCAAAAATTAATAAAAATAAAATCACTGGGGATAACATCGAAAAAATATCAAAGGGGAAATGTTTCTTTGTACAGTTTTTACTTTCATTACATACATGAACTGAATAATTTATGTGATAATATTAAATGCCGTGTCTTATTATAAGAGGGTGTTTTTTTTTTTAATTTACATGTTTCAGGATTCCTGTGTATGAAATGTATAATTAATAACACCAAAGGTTAAAATATATTAATATGTTGAATAATACTTCTTAAGTAATAGTAAATGTGTTCTAAGTGATTCCTTGAACTTATTTTTAATCAATAGATGAATTCAAAGTCTTTATTTCGGTTCTATTTAATAGAGTTAATACAATTCCAAGTTAATTCCATGTCTGTGTTGGTTTATATTTTACGTTCCAGTGAACATTACTATAAAGTATAGGAAACACAGAATAAAAAAACGTCAATTTTACTATACTACATTTAATTTTGTGAGAATGTATCCTATATCTACATATATTATGAAATAAGGTCGAATAAGGTCGTCTGGACCGATTTTTATGAAATTTAATTTGTATATTTGGTAGGTCGTAAAATATTTTTCACCCTCATTTTTCACCCCCACCCCCCAATTTTTAATCGCAATTTTAGTATTTTTGTATGAACAATATCCAAATAATTTAACCGTCGCGCGTCGTTGATTGACGTGAAGTGTCGCGTCACTTTGACATTGACTTTGACTTTACCTCAATTTCAAATAAATTCATTTTCATTAAAATTCATTAAAAATCAATTTCAAATAATTTTATGTCCTCTGACTTTTATGTTTTAGATTTTTTTTACTGTACCTACTTACCTAGATTATTATAATTATGATTAACTTATTTTTTTTTAAATTGTTTAATTTAAGATTATATAAGATTTATATTTTGCACACCAAATGTGTTGGGACGTTAATATTGTAAGATCTGGTTATACACCCATGTGCAGGCAAATAAATGGTTTGAATTTTACATAATGTTGCATATAGGTACACTGTCACAAACTAGGTATTAACTTTATAATTATAAGTTAATTATAGAGTTAAGCAATTAAGTTCTAGGACTAAATTTTCTAAATTACAATTAAATTCTAAAAAAATTCTAATATAAATGATATAGATGTGTCAAAATCACATCAAAACTCGATATACATATTGAAATTTTTTGCTCGATACCAATTTTTATTGTTCCTTTTGATTGAATTATTCGAACAAATCGACAGAAGCGATAGCCGACTCTGTTTGTTGATATTATTTTCATTGTCATTTTAATTTCCTAATAAGGTACGTTTAGAGTGTCACAAACAATGTTTACCTTTAAAATACACAGAGAATTGTAGAGAGCTATTATTACTAATACATACAACACACCCTATGTATATGCATCAATGTTGTGTTGTAACCACTCACAACTTGAGACTTTTTAATAGAGTAAACAATTTTAGCACTTCCTTCCGTTTCGATTCACGTATTCGTTGCGAGAACATATTGTTAAATATTTTACGAGCCTGTAACTGAAAATTGGCTTTTTATCCCTTGTTATGCTCATAGTATGAGATTTACACTCGGGAGGGTAGCTATTACGGAGTGCCCTAGAGGCTTCCGACGTATTGCCTTTTAGTCACGTAGCGTGGAATAAGGCCGTCAATTTGAATATGCCCAACATCTCAAATCCATGTTTCGTCACGTTTTTTCTTCCACCCGCCGCTTTAATGTTTAAATTAATTTCTAATTAAGCAATTATTTTCTGAATTACTTGTTTGTTAATTTTTTAATTTGATATTATTAACTCGGAAAATGAAATTGATGATACTTCGTTTTGAAACGAAGTTGCTTGTTATGTATTCACGATCAAGATTTCTTGAATTGAAAGTTAATAGCATAGGTGTCATAGGGGTTTGTTTAAGATATTTTTGGCAGTCTGGACAAAATTCTAATGTATACTAGTTGTAATATAATGTATACTAACTTTGAACGGTGGCTTCGTCCGTTAAACAGTTAGAAGATCGAGATTATCTCGGGGTTCGCGGTGACCTCGTCAAAAAGAGATAGAATTTTGATCGTGTACAAAATATTTGTAAGAATATTCTGTGTTCAATTCCTTTGAAGATTGGTATTCAAATCGATCTTATAAAATTGGAAGACAAAGAATCTATATATATTACTACGTGTAGCAATAAATATAGCATAATAATTTATTATAATCCAATTTGTACTTGGGTTTTTGCTAGAGCACCAAAATAAATTTTATAAGATGGCAACTTAAAACTTGATTTGTATATTAAATCGATCTGAATATCCTTCGAGGAGAACGCAATATAGTAAGGAGCGGAACTCTTTACTTATAATTTCACCTAACATAAATATACGGAGGCAATATCGCCAACAAATTACATTGTCTTCATGAATATATTCATCGTATATGCTCGCGCCCCTGATGTTATCTGAAATTAAACTGATTTTATGATCGCAGTTACAGTTAGAATTGTGGTCCGCCATTTTTAATAACGCATTTCAATTTGTACCACGTTTTGCATCTAAACTCTTCCTTTCATTTAAGAGAAAATGAAGACCGCTCGGGAATGTACTATTATTTTTATTAACTTACCTTTGCTTGCAACCAACTAATTATGAATACAAAATGGTCTACGATTTTTTAGATAGTGCGACAGTTCCAGGATTCTAGGATGCAGAACTTCCTGAAATCCATATGTATCATTCGAGACTAATCTCGCTATTAAATTGAGCGGGTTATAATCATGTATTTTATATTTAGATTTTTGATATTTAGCCCATAAATTACTATAGTTGTAGTGTAACAAACTACAAAATAGTACACGGATGGTGCCCCTTAGATAATCTTTAAAACATTGGTGTATCTAGATTCTCCTAGATTGATATTTAATGTTAAATACTATAAATACCGTCATTAGAAGGTAACGGGCATGATCAATGATAAGAATGTATCAATGATAAGAATGTATCAGCCAGAAGTATTTTGCGATCCGAAACTAAACTCACAATAAATATCTATGTGTTATCTTATTCCTCTACTAAACAATGACAGCTAAACTTAATGTTTCTGCTCTATACAAAGTTTGCTGCATAGTAGGAGCTCTTAAACAATACTCGCATGCTACGAAGGGCAATAATCAAATCAAATCTAATCGTTTATTTCTCAAAAATAGGATAACAAGATCACTTTTTTGAGTCGATTATATAATTTTACTAGGAATAAAAAAAAATAGCCAAAATAATTCCATATAAAATTCTATATATTTTTGACTATTTTAAATAGGATTGACTATTTTATTAAATCTATTATTATTATTATACATAATATTTTTTTTATTTTTTTTAGCTTTAATTTTTTTACGATATGATTATAAAAACAATAAATATTATAAAAAACCTAAAATTAGAACTCCGCAAGTAGCGGGGCAAGGTCCAAGCTACCTGTGGTTAGGGCTGCAGACTGAGGATGACAATTCGTGCCGTGTCGCCTTCTGTATCTGTCCCTTGATCCAGCCATCTAGTGAGAGCCTCTGGAGATGTTGGTTGAGGCTCTTCGCTATAAGACTGTTTGCCGAAACGACTATCGGGACGATAATTGTTGTATCGACGTCCCACATGGCGGTCACCTCGTGAGCCAAGTCAATATACTTGGTAAGCTTTTCTTTTTCGCCTTTACGAGGTTTTCGTCATGCGGGACAGCGATGCCAACAAGTATCGTCCGGCGCTGGGATCGGTCAAAAACAATATATAATACAATAAAAAACCTTAAATTAGAACTACGCAAGTAGCGGGGCAAGGCCCAAGCTACCGGTGGTTAGGACTGCAGAGTGAGGAACCTCCTGACAATAGGCATGATGACAAATTTACAAATTCCCTTCCATAATGTAGATACACGTCTACGATATCCGAAAAAAATAATATTTCAGCAAAAAACTAAATTTCAACGCGAATTATTGAATGTTTTTAAATATATTATTAATTACGCGCGTAAACGCTCTTAGGTGTCATGGCGTCGCGTCTGATGAACCGTGACGTCACCGACGTATCATCAGATTTTTCAATCTGTCAAAGCAAAGTCAAGCAACACGATGGCACTTACTTGGACGTGACGTCATTCGCTCTGGTTGGTGTTTCAGTTAACATGGCCGATTGCAGTTATTTATACTTCTATTTTATTGAAAATCTTATTAATCTCAATGTTAATACAAAAAATGAGTAATTTTTTAGACTCCTTTCAACATATATTTTTCTTCAAAACCATTTATTCTTTGATTCTTTAATACCGTCATCATGCCTATTCGTGCCGTGTCCAGAAGTACCGCCTTCTGTATCTGTCCCTTGATCTAGTTTTCTAGCGAAAGCCTCTTGGGATGTTGGTCGAGGCTCTTCGGTTTAATATTATTATTATTAAAACTCTTTGTTTGTGCCATAAACAGAGAAGATAGGTATAAAAAAAAACAACATGTAATAGTACAAAAGGCGGCCTTACGCTTTATGGCGATTTCTTCTAGGCAGTCTATGTGACTATGAAGTAATTATTTGTTTAACATACGTATAGATCCATCATGGGCTCCGTTCTCCCTTTTCAAACTTCCTGAATTAAATTGGATTTCACAATTAATTCAATACATCATAGGAAAAATGGAAAAACCCTACATTTCACAAACAAGACTAGGCCCCAGAGAAAATATGACAAGAGTGATGGAAGCGTTACTTAGCTGAATTGTTAATTTAATTTGTCTAAGTGAGGAGGCTGCTACCAGCTGTTAATATTACCTAGTATGTTCATGCTCGGAATATTGACGATTTATCTTATAATAGCCAGTTTTTAAAAGCTTTTTGGACAAAATTTTTGCTAAATTATTTTATGTAGTACGGATTATAGATTATAGGAACCATAGGATTTCATAGAATCCTTTTACTACTTTGAACGTATGAACCGGCTAAAAAATTTCGCTTTCATTTTTAAGAAACGTTTTATCGGGGTCGTAAATAGGCGAAATATTTTATAAAATTATTAAACCGAAGTACTTACTTTAAACAACAAAAGTTTTGCTTTGAAATTGTGAGTTGTTTAGTTATTTAATTGTATTTACTAAAGTCAATGCCTAGTTCAGGAGTAAACAAATTGAATGGTTTTACTGTTTTTCATCTAGTTTCTTGCTGCAATTTTGCTATTAGATCGCGTGAAGGGCAAGCTGAGTAAGGTTTTTATTTTTTCTAATCTATTTCTCTCTCTAAATATATCTATAAATAGCAAAATAGATTTTATTTTAAATCTAAGCTGATTATAATGTAATAATCTATTATAAGTAATTATAATTAAATTTTAAATTAAACATTCCAATGTTAATAATCAAAAATTTATAAAACTCCTTGTTTTTTAAATTAGAAACCGGTGTGGTGGTTCAGTATCCAGATTCTATGAGACACATTCCGGCAAGTAACCTTTTGAATAGATGCACTTTTAAATATACAATATTTAAAAGTGTATATAAAATAGTAAGTACATATAAAATGTATAGTATTTATAATTATGTTCAGTTACCATACCCAACCATATCCATTAGTCAAATCAATGTTATATGATTAATCGCCTTTTATAAATATTTTTTGTATCAGCACTGTGTAATGGCAATGTTTGAAAATAATTTCGGATCCTGTAATGGATATTATTATAGTCAATTTTAAGGTAGAAAAAAAAAGTCTAAAATTTTTTCAATAGCTGATATTAAAAAAGAAAAAAAAGATTAGTCTATAAAAAAAAATTAGAAACGTTTTGTTACTATTCGGAAGAGCCTAAAATATTATATATAAAATATAAATAAAAATATAAATTGTATTCGTAAATAAAGTGCTCGTAATAAACAATCGGAAATATTAGGTCCTAACATATGAAATTGGCGTTTTGTAAGGGAGTAATATAATATATTTATTTTATCAAAGTATGTACCATTGCTATTTATGCACTTTTGCCATCTCATAGGTAGTTCATTGATCCCTTTACTAAAAAAAGCCATTCGGACGGGAATCAATGAAATCTTTGAAGGTGCTTTGGACTGCCCCATCGGAGTTGAATTTTTTCCCTTGCAAGAAGTTATCTAAATATCGAAAAAAATGGTAATCTGTTGGAGCAAGGTCCGGGGATTACGGTGGATGTCTTAGACATTCCAATTGAAGCTCTTCTAATTTGGTAACTGTCTGTTGTGCAGTGTGTGGTCTAGTGTTGTCAGCCTCGGTGTCAGATTGACCAGCCTCGGTTGTTTAACAGCTAGCTTTTCCATCATGGTTTGCAACTGCTGACAATACACATCTGCCGTAATCGTCTGGCCAGATTTAAGAAAGCTGAAGTGAACAACACCGGCACTAGTCCACCAAACACTCACAAGTAACTTTTTTTGAGTCCATTTTCGCTTGGGGCAGGATTTGGCTGGTTCGCCAGGGTTCAGCCATTGCGATGAGTGTTTCAGATTATCGTACAAGATCCACTTTTCGTCACAGGAAATGATTCGATTTAAAATCCCTTCATTATTATGCCGGTTGACTAATGTAACGCAGCAGTCTACGCGCGTTTGTCGATGTGCTCCACTCAATTCATGAGGGACCCACCTTTCTAGCTTTTTCACCTTCCCAATTTACTGCAAGTGGATTAAAACAGTTTTGTCACTAACACTGCATCCTGCAGCTAACTCGGACGTGGTTTGCGATGGATCCGCTTCCACAATTGCCTTGAATTCTTCATTATCAACCTTAGACTCCGGCCACCCACGAGGCTTGTTTTGCAGGTCGAAATTTCCAGAACGGAAACGTTGGAACCAAAAACGCACTGTGTTTTCCTTTGCGATACCACCGCCATACACATCATTAATCCTTCGAGCCGTTTCTGCAGCACTGGTGCCACGGAGTACCTCGTACTCGTAAATAACGCGATATTTTAAGATTTCCATTTTGTAAACTGAGTGACGCAAAGAAAAAACCAAAGATGGAAAAAACATATGGATTACGGTTTTCGAAAAACAAATGCATGAGTAAATAGCTGTATAAATTTGAAATTGGAATTCCTAACCAAAGAGGAGATATTTGAGATCAAAGTGGCCAGTACGACAAAACGCCAATTTCATATGTAAGGACCGAATAGTTATGTACAAAGTGGATGTTCGTACGTAAATGGGACTAAAACAGTCAAACCACCCCCTTACAGAAGACCACCGTGAAATAACAGCACGCGTGCTGTTGTGTTTCGGTGAGTGAGAGGGATGCCAGAGCCAATTTCCCTATCTCCTTTCCCTTCCTACTGTAGTCGGTAGCCACCTACCATCAAATGGATAAAAAAAGTTCGCTGAGACAACAAAATTGAAGTGACAGGGATGCACATAGCATAATTATTGTTTGGGCCTGGCACGGTCGCCACTAGTTGTAAGATGTAAAATTATACATTAATAGGCCATTTCCTGGCTTTGTCTTCTTCATCTTTTTATTTTTAAGGGGGGAGAAATTTTCAAAAGATACCTTATGAACCAATGCCGCTTACAATACAAATGGCTATGTGGGACTTTTACCGCACTAAAACACTCCTCGATATGGGTGTGGACTTTGGAACCGTCATCGGTTGGAGCGAGATACATTAACTAATGCTTAACTATGAGGGCCTGCTAGCCCTGGAGGGCCACTTGCAACTGCAACGGCGTTAGCCGCGGCAGGTCCCCGGGCCGGGAGGTCCCTCGCAGGCGCTGTACCCCGGTCGCGCCTCGGGGAGGTGAGAAGCGGCGCGGCGGTCTTCCTCTCCTTTCTCGGTGTCGGGGCAGCTGCGCATCTTAGTCATCACCAGCAAACGCCGCGTTTGCTGCTGTGGTGGGGTTATCCTGGTCTACGGATGTGTCGAGGTCCGAAAAAAAAAATTGTCATAAACACCTTTAGTACTAGTTCAGACTTTGTTTGGAACCCTACCCCCTCCCTTCGGTCTCCCACCGAATTGGCAAACCAGCGCGCTTCTTTAGCCGGAAGAGTTGACACTACACAGCCAGACTGTAACCACATTTACGGGTGCTTACAGGCCCGATTACGTATTTATATATTCGTTAATAATAAGACTGTTCATTTACTCACATAAGTAATCATCGTTCAGGACACATTTTACACGAGCGTGTAACAAGAAAACTTTGTTACACGCCAGTGAACGCTCCTGAATGGAACCGAACTAATCCTTATAAATCTTGAAAAGCATTACTTTTGTTACAACGAAATGCGAAAGGAAACCGAAACAAGCTTATGAAGGGACGCGTTATTTTGGAACAAATTTATATATGGATTTATAAATTGTGATTTTATTTTTGCTAATGAAATTAGGTATCTAAAATAATTATATAATATATTTGTTGAAACTTTTGGAATTAATTGTATTAATAACGACTTCATCTATACTAATATTATAAAGCTGAAGAGTTTGTTTGTTTGTTTGAACACGCTAATCTCAGGTTCGAATTGAAAAATTATTTTTAATACAGTTGCTCAAAAAGTGGCGTATTGCAGGGACGTATAGCGTTCGGGAAGTGGGCTATTACACACTCGTGCTTTTTTTTTACCTTTCCCGAACTCGTGCGTTCTTTTTCCCAACTGTCAAAATAATGTCTATTAAAAAGAAAAACCAACCATGAAGTTTTTACTAAAAAAAAATTCATAGAAGTTTTTATGATTCATGCAAATACGTATATTTCTAAAAAGAAGCTACTAATTTGTTTCAATATCAGATTTAATGATTTGATTGAACGAGTTAGGTTAGGTTTTATTTCATTTCATATCAATAAAAAAATTCTACTGAAGACTTGGCTGTATGGGCACATAGTTTCCTTTGCCTACTGGAATGCGTGAAGAAAAAAAATGTCTCTGCTATATTGTACGGTTGGCGCCATTTTCCAGAAATTCTCTTTGCGAGTTTAGTTGTTTGTTTTTATTAAATTGCTTCATTTTTTCGCACTGTATTAAAAATAGTCGTTCAGTACACGTGCGGAACCGTCATTGCAACTTGTTCCGACTGTCAACCCTCGCCTTCGGCTCGGGTAGACATTTGTCGGAACTCTTTGCAATGACAGCCTTTCCGCACTTGTAATGAAATATACTATTTTGTATTGAATAGTCCATTTATCGTGGAAGGTTATAGGCTATATAACATCCCGTTACGATCAATAGTATTATATATAATCAGTGTCCAGTGCCACGCGCCTCACGCGCACGTCGCCGTATGGGCCGCAGCGAAGCGTGGCCGTCTTCAGCTAGTTATGAAAAAATATCAGAGCCATAGCCTTCAATGCGAAGAGGTGTCAGTCATTATAGGTTATGAAACAACTTCTTAAAAGTCTATTCTTAAAATAGTATCATCGATAGGACGCATTTTGGTTATCATTTACCTATAGGACCTAGATATCGTGGTGCACAGTCCCAGTGCAAGACGATTGCTTGCAACCACGGTAAAAAGTTACGGTAAGGCGAAAAGTACCAGCTGAATCCATTTGACACTTTGCAGCATCGAATGGTTCGAATTGTTGACTATGCAATGCTCACTCATCAATTTCTTGTGTTCTTGGTGTACCGGCTGTACAATGGTGATGAGGTGTTCCAATTAAGGCCTATTAAAAATTACGCATTTACCTATTAATCAGACCTATCCACCTATTTATTAATTAAAGCGCTCTTCACCTATGTTTCTCTGCTAATTTCTTTGAAAACACCAAACGGAACATAGAAGAGACTGAGAGAATTAGACAGAATTAAATAAAAGTTGATAGTCATTAGTGATATGGTTTAAAATACCACAACTTTTCGAATCATTCCACTTCTTGTATATTCTTCGGCAAAGTAAATAAGGGGAAAGTTGAAGATCTGTTACTGATTAATATAAACTCTTCGTGTACTTTAACCCACCATGGTTTTATTGTCCTAGTAAATACATAAATTTAAATAAATTTTATAAATTATACTACACTATTTCGAGATATAACTACAAGTATCATTATTACTTCTATCATAGAAGGGCCTATTTAAAGTGCCCTAATCTATTTTTTGGCATTAGTTATTAGGGCCTAAATGACCACCCTTAAAATAATCTTTTTTTTTATTGACACATTGACTTGAGAACTCGTAATAAAAGTTTTGTAAATGTAATGTCAATATCAAATATTTTAGAGGTCAATACGTAAATGAATAAAATTTCTAAAATCTTTAAATGCGATTTCCCAAAAGTTGTCTTTTTTGACTTGTGCCTTTATATTACTGAGGGTGCGATATAAATAAAGCTATCGAAAAGTAGTTCCTGGTTACTTCTAAAAGCGATTTGAGAAAGTCTTGAAGTTAACCGATAAAGCCACGTCATGGCGCTGACACCGTGATCTGCGGAGTCAGACTATAAAAGAATAATAAATAAGAGGTGGTGAGTAAGGTGGGGGTAGAATTAACATCAATTTTGAAGTCGTTCCGCCCTTATCTTTTTCTAAGTGGTCGTTTGTCTGTTAGCTCAACTCAACGATGTGCGTTCATGTTCATACCTTAATTTATTGAGCTTTCTTCCTTCGTTTGTAGAGTGAATGTTGTAGATGCGTTTGTTTTTATATTCGTTAATCATCAGTTTAATGATTTTGTAATACTGTTTTTCTTGTAAACAGCCACAAAAATGAACTGTTAGGATAGAATAAAAATGGAAATCACATCACTCTCTTTGCAACCTTCGTTGTATTATAAATTACAAAAAAAAATTAATTTTCTGCCCGATCAGTAATTACATATAGTAAAATAAGTCTTGACTTTATTTTATTATTGTCAGCAATAATCGGCAGCCCTGGTCTAGACTTTTACAGCATACTTTTGCCTGTATATAGGTATTTATAATTATTTTATTATTATTGCAATTTTCCCAATATATCTCGTAGTTAAAACCCTATTTACCCTGGTTTATTGTACCTGTATATTTACTACAGTTTATTTAAACTCTTTATTTATGGAGGAATTTAAAACTACAATAAAAATAATCTAGCTAGCAAATAACACCTATGCCACAGTCTAACCATACTTACGACATACAGTCAGGCAACGAATGTACTTGCGTAGAGCAACGTTCGGCGAACTCGCTTCAGTTTGCAGGCTCGAACATTGAGCGTTGCCCGACTGTATGACGTAAGTATGGTTAGACTGTGCCTATGCGAAACCTAAATGTATTTATTTTCCAGTTATAATAAAATAAAGTAAAATAAAAACGAAAGCTTTTTGGAAGTAAGAATAGTTGAGAATAGTGACATTTCAATGTCCAGCTTTTAAATGTCTACTTATATTTCAAAATCTAAAACGGTCATATACTATATGTTTCTGTTTATGTGTTATATATGTATAGTTGCTGAATATTTTATAAACTAAAGTAGTTTATAGTAATTGATTCAACTTTAAGGACGATATCCGATTGGGCCAGTGCCAACATGGTCGAGTTTAATGCTACTAAAACTTACGCGTCTCAATTCACTGCTCCTACTTTCTAGAATGTATCTATTACCGACCATCTTAGGTTCCTTGGTCTGGACCTGGATTCAAACCTGAATTTCGGTCGCTCTTATGAGTACAATGTAAAGACCGCTCCGAAAAGCTTGGAGTCTTAAGCAAGGTCAGCTTTTACTTCACAGTTTTCACACTTGGACATTTTCAAAATATATCCGTTAAAATAGCACACGTCCGTTCGTGTATGATCTCTGTTCATCTGTGATAAACCTCTGGTTGAAACTCTGCACAGTCTAGAACACCGGCTCGAAATTGCGAATCTGCCGGTTTTCTGTCGGATACATTTTAGACAGTGTGCACAGGGTCTTCATGACTCAGTTCCTCCATCTCCTTTTCGTCTTCGGACGCTAGAAATGGGGAGGATATTCATCCTTACGTTATGGACATACCACCTATTCGCAAGAAGCGCTTTGTATTTTTCTTTATTATGGGCACAGCGAGGGACTGGAATTCTCTCCCGTCTTTAGTGTTACCTGAAATATACAACGTGAGACTCTTCAAGAACAGGCTATTAAGGGGAAATTGAACGCCATCTTCGACCTCATCTTCATTCAGGTGAGACTAATTAAATTACATTGCCTTCTAGAGTCATAAACTGGACTATCCTTCTGGCGGCAGTCGATATCCTTCTACAGAAGACCACTTCTAATACGTATTACCTAGTGCGTTTGTTATGTGAGTTAGAGATGCCGGACCCACTTTCTTATTCCGACAGCTTGCGTACCGGTTATTAAAATGGATTTTGAATAATGCATAATTATTTATGATATATTTTCTTATGTTGAACATACATTTTGGATCGAATACAATTTTGAATCTTTATTTTTAATTTAAATGACAAACTATTATGGCATCAAGACTTGTTTGACAGAAGTTAAAGCATTGTAAATGGTTTCGCATTAGATTTAACGGTTCACAAATGATCTCGCATAACTGAGCTAGGATGTATTAATCAATAAGTCATTTATGTAAATATATTAGTTTAAGATTCTTCACATCTATAGTACATTCCGACATAAATAATTATATACAGTTTTCCATTGCCTAACACATAAATAATGCTTATTCTTTTAATTAATTATAGGTTTATAAATCTTTCAAAGCGTGTGATATATCGTGTATATGTTCATGCGATATATTTTCATTTACGTGTAACGGTTACATGGCTTTATGGGGTTCCTGGTCGCAGTGTCGCTGAGTATTAAGAAAAGTATGTGAAATTATTGCTGAACATCTTTTCTTGTTTGGGGATAATAAGCTTGAACACGAACATCAAAATATCCACATGTTTTTGATGCGAGAAAAAGGTCGCTGTTATTTGTTAGAAGTTAGAAATTGTTACCTTTTCAAATTCAAACAGTTCGTTATTCTTCTCACTTGGGGAAGCCAATTTAATGTGCAAAATGGGACACTGACACGGCTCGACTGATGTGCTTCGAATTGGTACAAATTTGTATTAGACTACTAGTAAAATAATAATTCAGTAATTAGCATTAGGTGTTCTTTCTAGATCAAATCCACATTTTACGACTTCCTATAAAAGTATTATCGTAATGATATTTATATTGAATTGAATTTGTATTATTAAAACTTATAGGCAAAAAAATACAAACAAAAAACCATAGGCTGCATATTAGTTAAATATGTATATATAATATTCTTATATATATATATATATATATATATATATATATATATATATATATATATATATATATATATATATATATATATATATATATATAAATATATCTTTGGGCACTTTGTGGCTCAGACGTGCCGTATAGGTAGTTATTCTTTGATCCATTTTCACTTTTTGATCCGGGCGCCTTTTCTTGATCCAGTGCCAGCTGACCGTAAATATGTAGCTCCGTTCGGAGCCACAAGTGTCACGATGAGCAATAATAATAATTAAGGGTTTTTTATACAAATCTACCTTTTTGGCGTATAAACAGTTGTAGATCCAATTCAAATGGGCCAATCAGGGCGCAGCATTTGCCATTGGGCTTCCTCATTGGCACGTTTGGGACTACTCGAATGTTCTTGCGTGCTATTGTGCTTTTAAATTGATTTGTTTGTTTTTGGGTATTTCGACATATTTTATATGTTGTGTTTATGAAATACAAATGCAAGTTACAAAAATTAAATAGATAGGTATACAATTCACTTTCGATATAGATGCTTATTGCTTGGAAAAAAATTGTAATTTGACTAGATGTTACCTATAATAATAATAATTATTGTAATATTTATTTGTTCCGGCAAATTACAGGGAGTAAATATTAAGTCTAACTGCCGCACTCAGAGACATTCATTAAATTAGTACTAATAGACACTTAACTAAATACAATTAAATACGTTAATGAGCTGCGGCTCCCAGAGACGAAAGTTAATGGTTCATTAGTTAAATACCACTTTAAGTAAGCATAGGACTGTGCGTTCTATAGAAATGCATATCGATAACGTGCAGTGTTGTCATAAGAAAAAACTTAATGACACGATATCATTCGGCAAAGCAATTTATGTATAGAAAAAAATAAGAGTTTTTCATAAAAATCAGTTAAACATGTCTTTTCTTATTATTATCAGTTAAAATTAACAATAATAGACGTAATTATAATTAAATAAATTAAAAAAATCAAGATTTTTTAAATACGGCAACATTTCACATCATTGTCAACTTTAATTGTCAATTTTAATTGTCAATTTTTCATAGAAGTAATATACTTTACTTTTTTTCGTAAAGTATCATCTTGTCAAGATATAATTTTAGTTTTTAAATTTAAATTTTTTTTTAAATTATTTTAGCTACCTACGTAACGACTCCACGAACAATAGATTATTATTAATAAGATTACCTCACATTCGAAATGTCAAATTCTCCATTTAAGAAGCTTAAGTAAGGGTTGAGCTGTCATTAAAGTTAATTGTCATTTAAGACCACTAATCAACCATTAACTGTCTCTGAGAGTAAACATTTTTAAATCTTTACTAAAGAGTCGCTAAGTAATCATTAAAACGACTCTGAGTGCGGCAGTGAGATCTTAAATTTTAAATCTTGTTATTTCAAAATCTATCTATCCTTACATATAAACTAGGCTGAGCCTGTAAATGTAAGCCACATCCGATGACATAATATTTTAATATTTGGATATTATGCTTGCTTTAACATGATTACACCTTAACAACGCAAATAAAAAATAGGTAATTTAAAATTTAAAAGTGTTCGTAGTTTTAGCTCCACCCCAACGTTACAGTTTTTTATCTTCAGTTGTTCATTTCATTTGAACTTAAGATTAGTTTTTTTTTTTAAATTTTCTTGTAATTTTTCATTTACATTTTTGATAGTTAGAATAATTTCGAAATAAAAGACTAAATGTAATCATTAGTAATTATATTATTAAAAAATATGTCAAGTTGTAGTCTTATAGATGGTAGGTGTAAGCAACTGCGGACATGTACATAAAACATCTGATTAAATCTTATTATTATTGTCGTCATTAGGTTTACGATTTCTTCATTTGCTTTATTTTTCAGCCACGCAACAATTATTTTTTTAACATCGGGTTTGTTACATGGGTATAATAATCCTAGAATTTTATTTAGTTTGTTATAAAGCATAAGGGGCATGTATAACGTTGGAATTTATTAATAGAATAAACACAGTAACTGGACAGACCCTATCTTTACGCCTCTTTAATGTTAGGTTATTGTCATAGGGAAGTTTTATATGTTGAGGCAATATGGTATCTTTATTGAAAAGTTGTCTAACAGTTAAAACGTCATACTCAGAATATAGTTTAAGGATTTTATTACTTTTATAAAAGGAGGTCACTTCTACAGATCCCTTTACAGAAAAGAAAACAACCTTGGTGGACACGACCGTTACGTCCGTTACTATGAAAAGCGCGGGACACTGAAGGACGAGACTTAGATAATAGTCCAACGTATTTTCGCATTGGCGACGCGGAGACGACTGAAATGCGCGCGGCGATAGGCGCGCGGGGAAATCCGTTACTTTCCAATGCCATATATCAACGTATATCCGCGTGATCGGTTAGTTTTGCCGCGCGTCGTTTCGGAGCCCTGGGGCGCGCGTGTCGCAGTATGACCAAGACGGCGCGTTACACTTTGGATTTTTGAATGTATGGACAATTGAAATTGGAAGTTGTTTGGACATCTAACTTGACAAGTGTGTATTTGGATTTTCAATTCCAGTTCACTATGCAGTGAACGTTCAGTATTTGCAAATTGCATACATTTGGTTTTATACCTACTTTAAAATTATGCAACATTGTCGATAATTTTTCATTTTTCCTTATATGGTGTACCTACAGTGAACCGTATATTTGTTTGTTTTTTACTATTTACGTAGGTTTGTAAATAAAGAAAAATGTCCAAATTAATAAAATATTTGAAAATACTTATTTCACGTTTTATTTTTTCTAAGAATATATTTAATTATAATATGTGTCACAGCATTTTAACCTGCGAAATTACTTGCTTAAGTCGATTGTTACTATATTATATTTACCTACTGATAAATAAATATTTTGAAAAATGAGTGTTTACAAAAAGAAACACAAACATACTTTTGCTAGCATTTTTTTTGTTTTTGTTTTACTTAGTGTTAGGTCTGAATTCCTCAGGGTGGTTGTTGTTGTTGCAACTTTTCTCTTGGATTGCTTCGGTGTCTATGGGGGAAAGTTGCGTCTCGCCGAGACCTACATTTTGATAGGTCGAACAGTATGGTTTTCACCATCAGTTTGGGAGTTGTAGATTTTAATGTGTTTTTTGGAATTTTTGGATTGGAGTTTTTCGTTTGGTTTTTCGTTGTGGATTTGCTTCCAGTTTGAAAGGGCCCTTCTCAGGGCCACTGCGGAGCACTCCTTACTGCTGCCTCTTGTTGTTTCCTTTGTTAAACTGTCGTTATTAATTGTTATTGTTGTTGATTGTTTTCTTTGTTATTTATTATTGTTGTAACCCAACCAGAGCTGGATTCTCCGACTGACTCAGTGGTCGGCAGGGCTGTCTACTGGTCAATGTCTGAGGAATCAGGGGCTGGCGAGACCCGTCCATCGGGGAGGGGGGGGCGTAAGCTCTCTTACTCCTCGGCTGTGACGAGGCCAGTACCGCGGAGGCTAGGTGAGGCGAGTGGATCAAGCGACAAGGGCACTGTGGAGCCCAAAATGGGCGCGGAAGCGGTCCGGTAAAATGGGCGCGGAAGCGGCGAATATAGTCGAGGAGCCGGTCCCTCTGAAGGTGACAAAAGCCAAGACCGGCTGTGGTAAACCGTTCAGTCATGATGTTGGCCTTTCGCGTGCTAAACGCGAACTAAGGGAGTACGACAAGTACGAGTCCGACTCGAACCTGTCGGACATGGGAGCCCTCTCGGACGATTCTCAATCGTACAAGGGACTCACCGATAGAATCCTGTCCAAGTTTGATTTTGACGGAGAATCGGAGTCAAGCCAGAAGGACCGGTCCGAAGGCTATAAACGGCTGCGGGAGGAAAATGGGCGCCTCCGCGGTCAGATAGAAAAGCTTGAAGCAGAAATATCGTCACTCAAACGAGCACTTATTGAAAGGCCCAGCCCAGTTGTGTAATCGGGAGAGCCACCATCGACCATGGCCGCTACCCAGATGTTAACCAGGGCGGAGTTCCTGGAGACATTTGGGTCCTTGCAGGAAGAGCTGGTCTCTCACATAGACAGCATCCTGATCTCCCGCTCCGCGAATCAGGAGTCTGAAGTGAGACCCCTTCCGGAGCGACGGCCATCAAATGAGATGACGACGCACAGCGGCACTACCATGGAGAAGGCACAAACCTCCCAAAATACGACACTCGCTCCGCCGGCTAACTTGCCCAAGGCGGTGAGAGCGGCCAAAGTGGCCAGGAAGACCGAGCCCAGAGCAACGAACCCTGCTAGGGAGACTGAGGATGGCCCCTCCGGCACTACTGAAATGTGGTCGGAGGTGGTGCGGGGCAGAAAGAAGCGGCCCATCACTGTAGCGGCGCCAAATACCAAGAAAACCAAGCTCCCTAAAGAGCCAAAGTCACTTGCGGTGGTGGTGTCCTTAAAACCTGAGGCGGTTGCCAAGGGCGCCACCTACGGGGAGGCGATCACTAGGGCTAAAGCCTTGGTATCCCTGGACGCCCTTGGCATAGGGCCACCCAGATTCCGCGTGGGCATCACGGGAGCCCGTATAATGGAGTTGCCAAAGGACACCACTGCCGCGCAAGCAGACAGTTTAGCGGCAGGAATTGGTACCGTCCTAGGTACATCCGAGTCAACGGGCTCTATGACAGGGTGTCGGCTGAGGAGCTCAGAGCCAAGTTGGCATCAAGTTCGGGCTGCACTCCCGAACAAATCAAGGTTAGTGCCGTCCAAGTGAGTCCCAACAAACCAAACTCGGCGTTTACGTCCTGTCCGGTGGAGGCGGCTAGGAAGCTGGCGAGCGCTGGTCGGATAGCAGTAGGATGGAGCCTTGCCTCCATCCAGATAATGGAACAGCGCCCCATGCGCTGCTTCAAGTGTATGGGGCTCGGGCATCCAGCGGTCCGATGTCCGTCCACCAAGGACCGCAGTGGATTGTGCCACCGCTGCGGAATGGACGGGCATAAAGCCAGCAGATGTGAGGCTACTTTTAAGTGTGCCATCTGTAGTGACGCAGTCCTTCCAGCAACCCACAGAATGGGGGGGTTAAGCTGCAAACCCCCATCGGTAAGAGGTCGGCTCATCGCGGCCGCACCAGCCGAATGCATACGGGCTCCACCGGCAGCAAGGGAGGAGCCCATGGACTTGGCCCAGGGCCAATAATCTCAGATTAGAGGGAGCGGGCGGAGGAAGCTCCAGCCGCTCCTAACGCAGATGAGTGGGCAGGCGAAGACGGGCGTGTGACGCCCTCCTTCAAATGCCCAGGACCTGCGCGCATGGCCTGGCCGCTGTGCGCGCGTCCAAAGGTCCTCTCGTCTGGGGATTGTCTCGGTGCCCCGGGCAATCTCCCCCTTGGCGTCCGCTTGGCTAACAGGCTGAGCTGTCCGGAGTTGGATCGGAGTAGTTGGTTCGCCAGAGCCCGGTCCAACTCACACAAGGGCTTCAAGGGGTCACCGGGGAGTTTTAGTGGGTAGGACCAGTCCCTTTAGGACTGGGTGAGTCCCACATACCCCTATCGCCTAGCCAGCGGTAGGGCATCCGTAAATGGATTTCTCCTCGACAAAAAAAAAAAAAAAAAAAGGTCTGAATTCCTCAACCATTAATATTCAAATTAAGCTTAAATACGTACGATGTTTCTGCTATCGCTATTAAAATATATACGCGGGTGAGTGGGACCTATTAATTCGGGTGAGTCGGGAAAATTAGTCATCAATTTAATTTTCGGGTGAATGGGACATACTTTTCCGGGACAGTTGGGAAAAATAATAATTCGGGTGAATCTTGCGGGCGAATGGGACCTAAACCCTACCTGCTACGGTTACCCACGGTCTACTGAGTACTGAAAAATTTTGATATTTGGTCTATTGCAAAAAATTCGTCTCCCCGAGACCCCTTAAATGAGTTCCGACACGGGGGTATGCGACGCACCGCTTCCGAGATATTTTCAAAAATGTCAATTTTCAAATTTCGTCGTAACAGAAAAATTGGTCTCCCCGAGACCTCTTAAATGAGTACCAACACGGGGGGTCTGCGACGCGCCGTTGTTGAGATATTACCGATAAAAAATTGGCGCCGCGTCATTGCCGAGTAACGACTGAGGTGGTTCGAGGGGGGGTGGCAAAATTTTCGCTTTTCATCGCTCCGGCAGACCCCGTGCCGTAACCCGGCTTGCGAAGCCGGGGTTGCGAATTCCTCTCTTGGGTGGGAGGAGGGAGACGGTACCGGACGACGGATCTCGGTGGGCGATGGTTATCCGACAAAGTGACCGCAGCGATAGCTGTCACCGTTGAGGAGCTACGAGCTTTCAAAGATCCTGGACGGTTGTATGGGAGTGTAAAAAACATGTATGTGGGGAGGGGCGCGATTTGGTAACCCCCGATGGTCCTCTAACCCCTCTGCCACACTATGCTCCTCGCGCTGCTCATCGCTCTGCTCCTCGCGCTGCCGCGATGTTGCCCTTCTGTCCACACGCTTCTCTACTCGCGCGATTAATCGCGACGCGCCGCACTAGGTCATTTGCTTTTGCAACAGAATGGACGTGGAAATTGAGAGAGCGTGCGCGCTATGCATTTTTAGCTAATTTTATAAATGTTATAGAAATATACGTCGTCGTCGTCGTCCTCGACAAATTATTACATTTTATTATCAACAAAATTATGAATCCTTATCAAAATCAGCAAGTTTATCGTCATAAGTATTTATACGTGTGATTTTTACTGCATTTGTTTTGCATTTATCGTTAAAGATATTACGATATAATTGTAAAGCACGACTGCGCCGGGTACCACAGATGCAGTGCAACATCAAGACACGCTACGCTACGCTTTTATTGTTAACTAGCTGTGCCCGCGGCTACGCCTGCGTGGAATCCAGATTGTTTCTCGGTGGTAGCGTATGTGTCTTGATCTTGCACTGCCTCTGTAGTTACACGGCGCGGTCAATATATCAATATTGGCGAAAGATTTTTTAAATCGGATATAGTTTCGAAGATTACCTCATACATACAAACTTTACTTATTTATAATATTAGAATTTTATATATTAGTGCTTGCCTTAACGCTCTGTTCTACGGTTCCCGGGTTCGATTCTCGGCAGGGTCAACTTTGAAAAATGAACTTTTCAAATTTAGCTCTTGTCTGGATTTGGAAAGTAGTGGCAGGGCACACTGCGTTTTTCGCAGTCATTTGGGCAACCCGTCTGGCGGCAGTAACCACCCCCTTACAGAAGACCACCGTGAAACAACAGCACGTGTGCTGTTGTGTTTCGGTGAGTGAGTAAGGGATCCCAGAGCCCATTTCTCTATCTCCTTGGCACATTATTTGTTAAAGTAGGTTGATTACTGACATACTACTTCACTTTCAATAGACAATATAATATATAAAATAAAAAAGGAAAAAATAAGTGTCAGTTGCTATGGTGTTTTTAGAGAGTGAAAAATAAAAAAATATAAAAAAGTATTAGTGTTGTGTAAATAAATAAATAATACGTGTTAACCAAATAAATTATAACTAACTATTTAGACTTCTTCTAATATTTATAATTATTAATAAATAACAATTATAAACGAACAATTCAATAACTACCTATAGCCGAAACTTTCACTGACTTTGGTGAGTGCACAAACATTTATTCTTCCACTGTGAAATAGTTTCAAGAATATTGGCGTTGCTTGTGTTATAGGCGACGGTAGCCACCTACCATCAAGTGGACCGTCGGCCTGTGTGCCGATCTTTACATAAAAAAAAAAAGATAATTTCTTTTTATTTTAGAATTCGCGTCGCACGACAAAACTTTTTTTTTGCAATAAACATTTATATAATTAGTTAATACTAATTATATAGTTAGTTGTTTTATACTTTTATTTATTCATTCGTTACAGAAGCAGTATGAACAATTTTACTACAATTTAAAAAAGCCGTCGGCGCGGCGGCCGGCGGCATGATTAAGCGTATGCGTGAAGTGTTTCCATAGCGACCGCTCGATTCGGAGTGCGTCTGCCCGCGATTATGTGGCCGGTGACTCGCGTTCATATTGCCGCTCTTTGAATCGCGCTTAAAAACCGACAAAGCATGGATCGGTGGGCAAGACGAGGAGCATGACGTGCGGCATGACGAGTAACGTTGCCACACTACGTCTCTGCCTCCTTTCCTCGCTACTTCCCATGCCACTCGACGAGTGTGTGGCAGTGGCAGGGGCATAAGACATTCCGCAAACCCCCCTGTCCTAGCTCTCAGCACGTCAGATTAATTAAACTCTCTTGCAACTCTTTTCTTTATCATGAAAAACGGTCTATGTATGCGACTTCACCGCTCGTGCAAAGTAGTAAGCAATAGGTGGCTTGATAAACTTCATAGACATCGTGGTACAATCATTAGTATATTAGTAAGAAAGAAAGAAAACTAAGTAGGAAAGAAAGAAAAATAACCAAATTTCACCTATTATGATAATTTCTATATGTAATTAAATTATATTCATTAGGTAATTTAATTAGTCTAAGCACAAATTGTCTTTAGTGCTCGGTGTCTTTTAAGTTTGCATGACGTTTTTTGCTATGTCTATATTTCTTTGTTCACAACCTCAGATAACTTTCTTAGAATTTAGGCACATAATATTAATTAAACTCTCAACTTGTCTGTAACTCTTTATCATAAAAAATGGCCGATGTATACGACCTCGCCTCTCATGCAATAGGTCATGCAATACTCCTGGAGTAGTAAGTAATAGCACAGTCTAACCTAACCATACTTACGTAGGTATTTTAAGAAAACCACGATTCTTTATAATAAGTATATTATAAGCAACGACACGACAAAACGTAAGTGTTGTAATCCGGTCGTGAAGCGCACGCGTTTTTCTAAAAGCGTAGTTGGAATTCACTGAGGCCCGCCGAGGTGCCCGCTGACATCATCGCTGCGCGAGCGACGGCGACGCATGCGGCAGGGGCGAGGAAACACGGCACGTGTAAGTGGATGCCTACAGCTTACAGTATTTAATGTAAAAAATGTAATAAAAAAATGTTAAAGCTCAATTAATTTGTTTTCTACTGTTTACCATAAATAATTCCAATTTGTTTTACTTATATGTGGATCTCTTAATTAAACGGTCAACTTGTTTTGTACTTGTAACTCTTCTTTATCATAAAAATGGACGTAGGTATAATAACGTGGCCATACAATACCTACCATAAATAGTAAGTATATTTAATTTGATAAATCTATTTTTTTAAAAATTGATCCGGCGAAATTATTTGTTTTTAAAGATCGTATTTTAAATAGCTATAGCGAGGTTTTGTGATTTTGTACTAAATAAAATGTCAACTTGTCTGTCAACGTTTATCATAAAAAATTATTTGTTCGAGTCACAATGATGCTCGGTTCGAAGTGTGTATACCCACCTGTGTCAATACTCCACAACTAATTAAGTACTAATTAGCAATCATTCAAACCTGTTCAAATGATTTCAAACGATTAACATGATTTTGTAAATATACCTACATGCGTTCAATCAACATTGATATTGTTTAATGTTATAAATACTTATTATATTACATTTTATAAAAGTACCAACTTATTTTAATCCCTTGTATCTATTTTATCAACTACAATATTTTTTTAAAGTATTATTTTGATGTATTTTGAATAGACTCGAAAATATTTTTTTCGTAATTTTGAGAATTTTTTAAAATTAAACAAAAAAAGATCAAGTTTTTAGCTTAAAAATTGAAAAAGATGTATGTTTTGTAAAAAAAATGTGTGGTAGGGGGTGAAGGTTAGTAAAGTTGTGGAGACCACCAGAGACCCTCTATAAAACGCTGAAAACCCGATTCTGCTAGCTGTAATAGTTTTCGAGATCCTCTCACCATTTTTTTACCAGATCAAAAAGACCAAGTCTTCGGAAACTCCTGGAACTGCACATCTAATGGACTCTTCTCTTTCTATGAGAAAAGTTTCTTTGAAGAAAAAAAGAAAAAAAATATATGGGAGGGGTGTCAACCGAGAGGAATATCCCCCATTCGAGTAGACCATCAAAAGCAACCCCGAAAATGATGACAACCCACCCTAATGACCGTCGCCGTAGCTCGTACCGTCTGGCCGCTGGCCTACTTTAAAAATTATAGCTTCTCGCGCCGGGACTTCAGATAGAAAAAATCGTTTAACTAGGTACTAAATGTAAAACACATACCTTGACCTTCATTTTTGTCTTCATTCAAAAACAAATTCAAATGACGACTTTAAAATAATGTCGATGTGCGCACAGTTCAACTAGCGCATTCAAACAACCGAGGCGGATCTACAATGTATGGAGCATTGCGAATATACAATATCTAGATTAGGTATAATAAATTCATAATTGATCGACCGTTACAGTATCGGTACCTATTCGGATCAAAACAAGTATTACTGGAAGTACGAGTATATAAAGTGATCAACACAAGTAATTGATTTTTGAAATATATTCGGAGACAAAAAGTCTTCGTGCATTTAGAAAAATTAACCGTTACGGATTCACTGTTGCATGAAATCGTTGAAAAAATATTTATCGAATATAGGTAGGTACTATCGACGAATATATTTGGCAACATCGCATAATAGAATGCTAGGATGCCGTATTACCTATTCGGATCAAAACAAGTATTACTGGAAGTACGAGTATATAAAGTGATCAACACAAGTAATTGATTTTTGAAATATAATCGGAGCCTAAAAGTCTTCGTGCATATAGAAAATTTAGCCGTTACGGATCCACTGTTGCATGGAATCGATGTAAAAATATTTGTCGAATATATCGACTATGGACGAATATGTTTGGCAACATCGCATAGTAGAATGCTACGACGCCATCTCGCCCGAGAAATACGCAACTAGATTAAAGTTATTCGGGTCAAAAGGTGGAGTCAACAATGTACGGGCTCGTGGCGTGATCAACAAAGTGCCCAAAGATATGTTTATATATATATATATATATATATATATATAAAAGGTAGTGTCTCTGATAATTCAGCGCAAGGCATATGCTGTGTCCTAAACCGAGCCGCCTCGCACATATTTTACCGCACAGCGCCCACGTTCGCGTCACCAACAGCTCTGCTTAAAAATATATACTGTATATACATATAATATTAAGTAATTTGTAGATGTCAAGTTTTAAAAAGCTTTAAATGTCTAAACTTTTTAAAATGTCATTTCTCAATATAATAATAAATATTGTTATATAAGTCATATTCGTTACAAATGTACAGGGATATGAATAAAAAATATTTATTAGTAAATAAATACACAGTTGTTTCTCAACGTGTATCTAATTCAGTAGGCAAACGGATGCAGGATGGTCTCAATGTAAATACAGCCCACACTTATGCCATGTCTTAACAAGTGGTAGTCGTGTGATCAAACCTAACTCAACTACTGAATAACAAATGAATGTGCAGTTAAACCTGTGTAACGGAATCGCAAATCATATTTCGTCATAACACTTTGTTACAAGTCGTTTATCAACGTCCACCCTCCGGCAGTAAAGAGTGGATGCCCCGCCGGAATCTCCGGGCTTTTAGACCACATCAAAAGCGAAAACTCTTCGTAAATAAATAAGAGAGCACTTCAATTTAAATAGTTTCCTAGACAATGGATGTTTATTGTGCGATATTGGAGCCTTCAAAAGAAACTATAGATGAAATTAAACTTTCCAATTTTATGACTATGTTAAAATTCTTTCGTAAAATATTAAAAGCTAATGAGCAGAGTGTAAAGAATGTTGAAATAGGCGCTTCTAAAAGCCTTTGTCTAGACCAGAGGTTGCCATCATACTTTTTTCTCATAGATCACTTTCAAAATTCAGGTGGTCCCGGTGGACCCCCCCTTTTTTTTTAGGAGGGGAAATGCATTTACGCACTATTCGTCGAGGGGACGTCTCGACGAGGAATAGTGTGGGACTCACCCGGTGAGAGTCAACGGAAATACCCACTAAAACCCCTCCGGGTTCCACCATCGGCGGTGGTGTGGAACCGAGGTTACAGCTAGGCCATGTCCTCAGATCCCACAAACCGCTATCTCCGTGAGCGGACTCATGGCGATTTTTTTTTGGCGCCGTCACGCTAGTTGCGTCTGCCCACTGGAACCCCTGTGGGCAGCCGCGCATCAGTTTTGGTATTTTCAGGACGCCAGATAGACCATTATGAGCATTCATGTGGATCATTGAATTGTCACTGAATTTTCCTTGTTAAGAATATTCTTATTAATCTTATCGTGTTACTAGAAATTTGATACAGTTTTTAAAAGAATCCAAAAATGTGTAAAAGATCCAGATGCAAAATGATAAGAAGGGTACAGATGCGATGCAACGCTACTTGCAATTTACTGGACGAACTCTAATTACTTTAATTTTCTAAGTAATGCGTTTTGAATAACTTAGAATTGCAGTCATTTGCGCAGCCCGTTTGCTCTCAGTAATAATCCCCTTACAGACGACCACCGTAAAATAACAGCATGTGTGCTGTTGTTTTTCGGTGTGTTAGTAGGTGAGGGTTGCCAGAGTCCACTTCGCTATTCCTTCCTAATCCTACTATGGTCACAGAATACAATAATAGTACAAGTACTATGGTAAACAGCACACTTGCAGCACCTGTGGCGTTGTTTGTTTTATAGGCACCCCCAGCTTCAAGTCTATTTTTAAAAGACTTGCATATTCAGACCACAGCCAGTTATGTTTGTGAGTGAGTAAGGGATGCCAGAGCCCATTTTCCTATCCAATCCCTTACCCTTAACCCTAATGTAGTCGGCAGCGCACTTGCAGAAGTTGTGGCGTTGCTTGTGTTATAGACGACGGTAACCACCTGCCATCAAGTGGACCGTCAGCTTGTCTGTTCGCCTTAACATAAAAAAAGTTCAGATTTTATTAAATTATCTATAAGCATTTTTAATATAATTTAGTAGTGGCTTACATATTTTTACCACATTCGTGAATTGGGCATCTTATCCAGCACCAGCGACAGTATCCCACTTGTGCAGACCACCGTGAAATAACAACACTTTGCTGGTACATTTCCTTGAGCGATTAAAGGATACCAAATCTTATCTCCTTCTGTTTGCCAACAATCCAGGCCTTTCATACGAAACGAATTTTCTTTCAAGTTTTTCCTCTTTGGCAAAATCTTTTAATACATTCGAGAGATTTTTCGAAAAATTCCGCGTATCATTAATCGCGTGACAGAGGGTGTCATAAGACTTCTTGGTTCTACGCATATCTCAAATAGGCGAACATTTGACACCTATGTTTATATCTATGTGTCTGTACCACAATAAATAACTGAAAAAAGTAATTTAAAAAAAGGACTACATATTATAATGTAGCGACATTGATTCCCCATTAATGAGACCGCTAAAGTTTCCAATAACGTAGGTAAACGTAGGCTCTAGAGTAGCAAGGCCGGTGACCCATGAAATTGCCCCAACTGTGAGAATTCAATACTATCGAACGGTCACCGGACACATGCTCGATTAATCGACAAAATTAAATTTAGTCGACATTAGTCTTGACCAACAAACCTGCTCCAGCATTGCAGTTTTATACGTATATATGTGAGATTAATATGGATATGTAGCCATTTTATTATTTATAATCTAATAATAATATATACTAATATTTTAAAGATGAAGAGTTTGTTTGTTTGTTTGAACGCGCTAATCTCAGGAACTACTGGTTCGAATTGAAAAATTCTTTTTGTTTTGAATAGTCCATTTATCGAGGAAGGCTATAGGCTATATAACATCACGCTACGATAAATAGTATTATATATAAGAAGTGTTCAGTACCGCGCGCCTCATGCGCACGCCGCCGCCGTATGGGCTGCAACGAAGTCTCATATAAGTTTCGTAACAATGTATCCAACATTGCGTTACATAGTCATAAATAAATTAAGCAGATGATCTTGGCGGCAGTAATCACTCTCTTATAAAAGATTACCGTGAATTAAGAGCTTGTATTCTTTGGTAAGTAAGGGATGCCAGAGTTCATTTTCCTATGTCCTCCTAATTACTTAACCTACTAAGGAAATAACGACACTAAAAAATTGTAGCATAAAGTAACAAAAAATGTTCGTTAAACTAGACATAATAATGATAAATTAAAAACAATACATAATTATATACAATCGATGGGCCATGTATTTATGTACGTAAAGTTGACACGTGTAGCTGTACCCTGTAGCATGTACGCTACCAACTCAGCTGTAGGACGTTCATTGCTGGACAAACGCCTCCCCCTTAATTCTCCAAAAGGACCGATCAGAAGCAACCTGGATCCACTGTCGACCCGCGGCCGTTATAAGGCCGTCTGTCCACCTTGTGAGTCCTTGTGAGTGGACGTTCTACGCTGGGCTTGCCGGTCCGTGGTCTCCACTCGAGAACCTTCCAGTCCCAACGCCCGTCGACTCTCCGTACTCTGTGTCCTGCCCACTGCCACTTTAACTTGCTAATCCTCCGGGTTATATAAGTAACTTTCGTTCGTCTATGAATCTCCTCATTCCTGATTCGATCTCGCAGTGTAACCCCGAGCATAGTCCTCTCCATAGCTGGTTGAGCGACGTTGAGCTTTCTTGCGAGGCCCATAGTTAGAAACCACGTTTCAGCGCCATATGTCATCACTGGCAACCAACATTGATCAAAAACTCTTGTTTTAAGACACTGAGGAATTGTAGACGAGGTTACATGCTAACCTCTGGTGAATAAAAAAAACTACCAAGAACAGCAGCACCTTTTTTTTTTTTTTTTTTTTGACGAGGAGTAATCCGCTTACAGATCTCCTGCTGGCTAGACGGCAGGAGTATGTGGGGGTCGCCCAGCGCCTGATCATAGCGGCACTGAGAATACCCACTAAAACTCCCCGGTGTCTCCTTGCCCTTTGAGCGGGGTGGACCGGGCTCTGCCGAGGCAACAACTCCGATCCACCTCAGGGCAGCCTAGCCATTGCTGACTAGGCTAACTCCAATGGGGGATTGCCCGGAGGCACCGAGGCAATCCCCAGAAGAACAGCAGCACCTTTTTTTTTTTTTTTTGACGCGGGCAAAAATGCGTAACGCATACACACACCGTCCGGGGAGACGGTGCGGTTATGTGGGACTCCCTTCCCTCTTGATGAGAGAGGTATACCCACTAAAACCCCGCGGCGGTCTTCCTCAGCGGTTGAGGGAGGGTCCTGGGATCGCATTAGCGCGCCAGGGCCCCCCTCCGCTGTGCCCCCCGTTAGTTACGGTGGGGCGCCTCCCGGGGATGCGTTGTTTGCTTCCCCTCGGGGAGGGGAAAGACGCTGTCACCAGCGGCTCCCCCAACTCTCGGCAACACTCCCGACCGCGTGGCGTGTTGTCCGATCCCGGACCACATATTTTGACGGCACATGTTCCCCGTTATGTGCCGCCAGTAGCCCGTAGGCGGCGTCTGAGTTACCTACTTTGGTTGTTGGCACCCCGACGTCGCTTCCTCCGAGCGGGATCGGCCCTCTCTCGAACCCGCTCTGCGGCCTCCTTCTGGAGCATTACTTCCTCACAGAAGGAGACCACAGCCTTCCAGTGTTCCTCACTCGCCAACATTGCCGCTACTAATGCTGGCGGGGACAGATTTCTTCCGATTTTGTCGACCAGGACTCGGCGCTCGGACGCCCATGCAGGGCAGTCCTCCAGTGTGTGCTGTGCGGAGTCCCGGTCGGACGTACAATGTTGGCATTGAGCCGTCTCCTCCCTTCCGATACGATTCAGATACTCACCGAAGCAGCCGTGCCCGGTGAGTATCTGAGTCAATCTACCTTGCAGCACCTGTCCATATGGAATTGCTTGCTACCTATCATCAAGTGGAACGTCAGCCTGCCTTCAAATGAAAAATATCTGAAATAATAATCTTTGAAGCAGCTTAAAACATTTTAAACAAAATTATCCACGGTTGCATAGTAATACATCGGTTACGATGTTATTACGCATATTTACGTTTACATACGATGTTATTACGCGACAACATACAGGTGGCATAACCGCATATTCATTTAATACTGCTCATTTATTATTGTTTTTATTATTGGTGAATGTTATTATGTAATGTGATATTAAATACAAATTATTGTTATTTGACAATAATTGTTTGTCGTAATATTATTAAAAAGAGATAACTAGTAGGGAAATTAGAAAAATCTTTTTAATGATAAAAAATCAAAATTCATTAATATTATTACTTCATATTTCATATAAATTCGTTTTGAAATTTTAGTATATAACAGAATTTATGCTGTTGCGTTTCGGTGGACGAGTTTACGATGACAGGGCCATCGTAAACTCACATTAATTAATCGTTTAGTATTCTATCAGGTTCGGCAGCTTCCTTGCATATCTGTTCACCATTGTTGTGTTTACAGGCCACGATAACTACAATCAAGTAGGCAGTAATGTTGTTTGCCATCATTTATCATAAAAGAAAGAATAAAAAACTATCATTAATAATAACCAAGGATGGTCGGTTACCTTTGTAACCAAGGAAAACAACATCAAGAAGAGATTGTTAAGTTGAAAGACCTCTACTAACCTTTATAAAAGGTTCTTTCACGTTCACTTAAAGGCCTTCAGCAAGACTGGCTGCCCATTTTAATATTACAGAATGTACACCCTGAAAATACAATTTAAAGTTAGACTTTACCTGCGGCTTCATCCATGTATTATTTTTATTGCCCTTTTTTTAATGTATGTATATTTATTCAATCATTATTAATCATAGTGCTCATATAGGAAACAGTACTTTTTTCCTAGATAAAAGGAACCATATGTCTTTTTCTGTATCCCTGACAACTTTTAAGCAAAACTTCATTATAATGAATAATGAAAGCTTAAAAACAAGCTCAATTAACTGATATTATTTATTGGTATAAATAAAATTTTACCAAATTACTGTAGTTTTTGCGTGAAAGAACAATGTAAGAGGTGCAGTTAGCAATGAAGGACACTTTAATGGTTAATGTCTTTTATTTACACCACCCGGCTAGAAGTGGACGACATAATATGGCTAACAAAACCCTATCAAGGAAGGATAACCTATGATAGGCGCGAAAATTGACTGGTATTAGCGGAGCCCTATAAATTGTCCGGCGCGGACAAACACTTTCAGAACGTGAAACGGAAAGCCCGTGAGCGAGTAAGCTCGCGAGGTAGCTTCGCGGTGAACCAGTAAAACGAGAGATCGCGGCTCCCGCGGCGCGCGCACAGACGCGGGTCGCGGCGGCGTATGCATCCCCCTCGGGTGATTTAATCCCACTGTCTTCCTTCCCAAAATGGCCGCCGGTATAGCGCGACCGCCCTTGCACGTACGCCACTCTCGGCTATTAGCTAAAAAGCGAAGAAACTGATGAGGTCCAAGGATGAAGCTGAGTGCCGTGTTACAACAACACCCATCTTCGCGTTCATAATCCTAAAATTCATTAATCTACATGAGATTGTAGACTTTAATGAAATGTTTTTAGATACATAATTGTCGACCTGTTCCACAGCTCTATAGTTAAAACTAGAAATATTATAACCGAAAAATTCTATCAGTAACTTTCTAAAACTATACCTACGTGAATTCTGGTTGTGATTAATCTTTATAATCTTCCATGCTATAAGTGGATTTTTTATTTGGTGTTTTTTTAATTGTTTATTATTTGTAATTTGTGCCTGTAAATAAAGGAATAAATAAATAAATAATACTTTTTTTACTTACGACAAGTTAACAAATCGAAATCGCACGAATCGTTGGTGCGTAGAGAATCTTAGTGCGAATAAGTAGGTAACGAGTGTGAGTGACAGACGACCACCTAAATTGAATTGATGATGCCCCCAACTTGTGCAGATGGGTTTTGTTTCCAACGTGTCAAAGTTTTGCGACATCTTGATGACTCGATAACAAGTTTGCTCACTCCTTGAAAGAGAAATTATCCGACTTGACTTACCTATTGACTTGAAAGGATTTTTTCATTAACAGTTTTATTCTGCATAATCAATAGATTAATGGTGGACAAGAATTACTTCAATATTTAGTTCTTACACCTTAATGAAAAATACAACGAGCAAAATTTCATATGTAAGGAACTAGTAGACCTACCTACTTTTTTTTTATAAGCATACGACTTACTCAGACTAACGTTCTGGAAAAAGCGTTCGCGTCGGCCGAAAGTCGCGAACGTTCTAGCCTAGCGATGGTAGCAACGCCCCTTCCCGACTAGTCTCAAAGGAAATTGGTCCTTATGTTTACAACATAGAGTTTACATTTCAACAGAAATAGAATTCCCAACTTTCAATGGCCTGTTTATAATCTTGTTTATATCTTCTGGAAAATTCGGAATACATCCAGGCGTTTGGCGCTAAATATAAATAAGAGTGCGGCCGGACGAGATGGGAGCTTTTGCGAAATTATCTGCAACAGTGAACCGGCGACACATTAAGGGAATCATTGACGACTTTTGGCAAGTTTGACGATTTCATCGGACAAGTTTGGTGATTTTGGCAGTCATCTTAGTTTGTGAAAATAAATCGTTCCTTTCGCCCCTTTACGGAATTTTAACTTACACCGCGTATAACAATAATAAAGAGTAAATGAAATGTTTTTGTGTTAAACGCACGAAAAAACAAGAGCTGTTTCCCGCCGCTTTATTTTTTTTAAATCTTACGACATTGACATTGACATCTTATGACATTGGCTTGGGCTGCAGACCTATACAGCTTACTATTAAATTAATTTTGAAATTTTCTTAAATTAATTAAATAAGCTACCGTACTTGAATTTAAATTTTAATATCTTTTATGTCTTAAAAAACACATAAGGCAAATAAATTTAAGTAAGTAAATATTATAAAATAACAAATTCTATCTATGAACTTCTTATTGTGTTTGGCTGTATGGCTCATTTTCTTTGCCTTAATATAGATACATTTATGAGTATATACGTTAATGCACTTGTGCAATAAATTCGATTTTGTGCAGCCTATATCCTGCACAAATAAGCACTTTCAGAGCATGAGAAGTGAAAAATTTATTGAAATTTAATCATGCTTTATATAGTAATTTATAAAGTAAGTTATTTATAAAGTAGTTTTTTTTTATTTTATGTATATAGTAATTTATAAAGTAAGTTTGTATGGTGTCCAATGAGTCACATACGGTGCTGGCTGAAAATCAGCGCTGTAGGTGTTTGTCAGCACCTCAGCACAATGCTGAGCCAGTATCCGATTCGCTGCCGCGAGGACACACACACGTTTTTTATATTATTATTTTTTTTCCCTGTTCTTGTACATAATGTGTCCTTCGTGCAGTGAATAAAAGTCTTTCTTTCTTTCTTTCTTTCTTTCTTTAAAGTATAATAATAAAGCAAATGAAGCTAATCGTCCAATCCGTAAATAGCCTGTAGCGTTATCTTAAATTACACACACACGCGAACCATGTCGCAATTAATGTTGGGGTTGTGTTAATAAAACTCTGACGTATCTGTATTGTCTCATCCTGACTTTATGATTTCATTTTACAGCTTTATTATACGGTCCCGGTATCAACCTATCTGCATCATGTTACAATCTCTAAAAAGGTAAGTTGACAATATTTAAAACGCAGTAAGTGAATTTAAACTCTTCCTGTAATATAGGGATAACTTGTTGATGCACTTTTTATGGCTGTGCCAATAGGGTATTACACCCATTTTTAAAAAGTGTCTCAATTAGATTCTGTAGTGCTAATGAACCACTAAAAAAACACCAAATTTTTATTCTATCCATAAGTTTAATAATAATGCATTTACATTTTAAATTTCGCGCGTAATTTGACGAAAACGCTGGAAACCATTTTGCTCTGTGGTCATGACGTCAGTTGGCTGTGTAAACAAATGCCCCGGTAATTGACATGACACTGACTGACACTTTTTTGTTTACACAACCGTATGACGTAAACATGGCGGCTATTTTCATTGTGTTTAAGAACAGACTAAAAATTCTGAAAACTTTGAATTTAATTTTAAAATTTATTTTGTTATTTTACGAACTAAAACTAACATTTTCCGACTGCTTTTTGCCTAAGCTATCTCAATAATATACTTTTAGATTTTTTTTTCATATAGACTAAAATACCCTATTAATGCTGACCTAGAAATTTCTCTACCGTCATGCGCGAAGTAGATGTGGAGTTCGTCGTTCTTGCTTGAATGAGGAGCCGTTACACAATGTCGGGATGGGAAGAAATTTAATCCCGCGATAGCGTAAACTTTGTAATCAAATGTGTTTCGTTAAATTAAATTTAAAATTAAGACCCACCACAAACTAAAATTAGTGGCAGATCACACTGCGTTTTACAGTCAATTTGACAAGGAAGTAAATCTTTGTAAGTGGGTGGCATTAATATATAATGCTTTAAGTATAATAATTAATATAATAAAATAATATAATATTAATCCAATATAATAACGCTTTCAGGATGCTGTTGCGGCTACGACGTTTCTCAAATGCGTACAGTATGTACGCAGAGGCGGGGGTAGATGGTTTCCATGCTAACATCATAAGGAAGCGTTGCGCCTTATTGTTGAATCGTGTACGAACCAGCACCAACATTATTATGATTACTTTGTCCAACAGATGAGACTCACCTCTGTTGAGTCACTGGCACGGCACATATGCGAGTGTGTCAAATATCAAATAACAAATTGTAATTGTTTTGTAGGTACTAATATATAGTATAAATACAGCTGTACCAACTAATACTCAAATATGGACCTCTGGTTCGATAAATAAAGTATTATTATTATTATTTAATTAACTCGTCACGTCTCCCCCTCCAAAAGCCAAATGACGGCCATGACGGCCCGTTGGATGAGTGGCAAGAATGCTTGTCTAACGTCTCAGGGGCCCCGGGTTCGATTCCCGGCGGGGTCAAGTTTGGAAATTTTAATGTAATTTTCAAAATTGACTCTGGTCTGGATTTGAAAAGTAGTGGTAGGGCACACTGCGTTTCGCAGTCATTTGGGCAGCCCGCCTGGCGGCAGTGACCACCCCCTTACAGAAGACCACCGTGAAATAACAGCATATAAGTGCTGTTGTGTTTCGGTGAGTGAGTAAGGGATGCCAGAGCCCATTTCCTTATCCCCTCCTAATCCCTTATCCTTAATGCTACTGTAGTCGGCAGCGCACTTGCAGCACCTGTAGCGTTGCTTGTGTTATAGGCGACGGTAGCCACCTACCATCAAGTGGACCGTTAGCCTGTCTGTCGACATAACATAAAAAAAAAAAAAAAAAAAAAAAAAAAAAAAATGAGGGGAAGACGGTGTTACCCTTGACAGAAGAATAGTCAGTCGGGGTTCAGGACGACAAAGACAGCAACCGACGCACGATCCTGGCCGTATCGAGCAGCACCGCCTTCTGCATTTGGGCCGGGAGGGAACTGCCACGGAACCCCAACCGTCTCAGGTTACTACTGAGGCTGGTTGGGATTAACCCGTTGACGGATATAACGACTGGGATGATTTCAGTGGACGCAACAGACCACATGTCAACGATCTCGTGGGCCAAGTCGAGGTATTTCCTCTTCTTTTCGGTTTCAGCTTTCACGAGACCGTCATCATGCGGGATAGTCACGTCCACTAAAAACTTGTAACGCACTTGTAGCACCTTTCGCGTTCTTTATATTAAAAGTCGACTGTAGCCACTTACCATCAAGTGAACCGTCAGCCCTTCTATCGACTTCTACATTAAAATATGGGCTTCTTCAAGCTGTAAATAAATTCTTACAAGGTTAGCAGCGCACGTATAACATAGGAAACTTTGTTAACATAGGAAACCTGAAGAATCCATATGTAGTAAATAAAGGGTAAATTTCTAAAAAAAAACCTTTATTATTAACACTAGGTTATTAGCAATGTATGATACCTATTATTATATACATTGCAATATTAAAGTGTAATAATGAATTAGTTTTGCAAGTGTTATTTAAGAAACAGATTGGTCTGTTATTGGTCAAAGATTAAAATGTTTTGGTTTTCACTAAAATTTGATCGTGTGTATGTTAGTAAAAAGAACAAAATGGTCATATTGGCGACTATTATTGTTTATCAACACGCATAGACAAGAACATCTGGGTTTCAGCATTATGTTTAATAATAAATCTATGTGCATACTCCGTACGAACGTTTGGCAAACATTGATCGCCCAGAATCTACGTCACAACCTTTTTTGATGTATTCAATTACGCTATATGTTGCCAGGATAATTCATAGTCATAATTAAGGAAATAAATTACCTCCCAAATTCAGTTTTACTAACTGCACAGAAGGAAATGATGTGATCAGCAATATTTAGTTCATACCCAATTTGTCATGGCAACGCTATTTGGAGAACAAATTCTCTTAAATCTCTTATACTTTCGATTGATTGGAATTCTGCAGATTTGTATCCTGCTGGTTGACTATTTCTTAAAAAAAATTAATTCCAAACAAATGAAAATACTAGACCGATGACGCGCCAAGGCTAGGCCCGTGTCCAAATGTGGGTACACAATGTATAACCTACGAATATTACGATCTGGGAGCCAATACTCAGTTCATGTGATTAGCTATCGAATTTGATATTATATCAAGCGTCTTTTATCGAACGAAATTATCACAAAAATGGTATTCTCGGGTCTATTCGATATGATACCGATGACAGGCGATTCTCCAATTGCAAACACGTTCCATTCTCTTGATTTATACTCTTGATTATACTTTATAAATTTTATTAAATTTGATATACAAACCATTATTTATATTGTGGATTTACGTAAATTACTTGTAATACTTTATTTGATGTAAATTTATGGGCTGCAATGCAAAGAAAAAGAAAAATTGTTTTAGCGTTTTCATGGAAGGAACGGAACGCAGATAAAGTTGTCAACTTATTAATTATATTCACACAGAGTCAATTATATCTTTACGAATATAGTTAAATTAATCGCCGGTCGACAGATTAAAGATTAACAATTTAGCAATATCACAGACGATATTTTTTGTATATCCGATGAGAGTCTGTACAATATTTACAATTTTAGAGTTAGTGATAAAACATAATTTAGTATATTTATATGTTAGTTATATTATATGACCTTGCCCAATGAGGCGACATGTTCCTAAGGGAAGCCTTTAAATAAACATAAAAAAATTGTGTCGGCTACGCTTGACCACTCGTTGCGTATCGAATGCTGATACTTGATAAATATCACATTTGATATCACGAGAATACCGAATATCGAGATTAGTTGATATCCGCCATGTTTTTTCGATAAATATCGAGTTTGATATTATATCAAAGGCGCGTGAATTGGCTTCCTGGAAAAATGTAATTTTCATAAAGTGAAAAAAAAATCTCCCAATAATTGCAATCTATAAATAAAATCCACCCAAATAATTCTGGCCATATATAATCTATGCTTTGGCATGATAACTCGAGAGATTTTTTAAAGGATTCCACGAAGATTTATAACCGTTCTTTCCATTATTGTGGGTACTTTAAGAAGAAGAAAGTTTACCTGAAGTCTGCGTTTCATTTCATTTTACAGTGCAGTTGATTTCAGCTGAGTTTCCTGCAACTGCAAATGCGCTCGTAAAATATTTTTATTGCGTCGTATGAATAGGATTACTTATTTATGCAGGAATACATCGTTAATTCTACATTCTTTAACGGTTATGTGACAAATTGTAATTGTCAACCATCAGTAATGAAAGTTCTTTTTCTTTTCATTGACAGTATAAATAAATGGGTATACTTAAGTAGTTCTCGTACAAGCAGTCTATTGTAGATTTCACTTCTTCGGATTATAAAATTCACTGGGAAAATATCTTGTAATTTGACAATGGGGTTTTATGGATATTTAAGTTTGAAATTATTAAAAAATCCAATTGTTCCTATAAAGAATTAAGTTTTTTTTAATATTTCGAATGTTTACTATATCTGAACATAAAAAAATAATTTTATTACCAAAATCTCCAAAGAGTAAGTTAAAAAAATGGTTGATTTTGAACAATGTCCTTTCCAAATTAAATTAGAGCCTGACATAATAAAATTTCATATTAGAACTTATTTTTAATGCAAATAGAAAATAATATATGAATATAATATGGTACAATCCATACTAATCTTACAAAGTATCTGTTTCTGTTTATAATTTTATTATATAAATTCAATATATATTTTTATTAAATTTAATATTTATTATATAAAGCTTATTTAATATTACAAATTCCTACATGTGTGTGACATGTCCATGCTATAGCCTGCAGTTCCATACCCTATTAGGCCGTAAGGAAAGAATATGATATTAAAATCAAATTTATAAATTTAATCCAATTTCCAGGAAGATGAAAAATCAAAGAGCTTCAAGCAGAGCATCATCATCATGAAGTCGTCTTGCATGGTGCTTCATCACCAAAAGCAGTTTGAAGCCGAGCAAAACACTGTTGAGATGTCACTTAACACACACTTAAAACAATCGTAGAAATTCATACTACAATAATTTTCACGAGTTATAAATTTATTTAAATTTTACTTTTGAGAAAGTTCTCTGCTGTTAAAATTCTAAAAAGTATAGTTACTAAACCCTATACTCTTGTTTTCATTCGTAAGTTTAGCGATATTTTTTAAAATATAACAACTTGATATTTTTAACACAGAATAATAAAAAGACAAAAATGTCGAAGTTGACCAGATCAGTTAACAAACTCAAGATAGAGTCTGACAGAAAAACTTTGTCTATTAAGTAAATTGCTGATCCACCGAACGAATTGTTTTGCTGACTTTTATAATGTTATTCATGATCTTGGATTATTTGCTTAAATTTTCGCTTCGTCGACATTACTTTCTCTTTCCTGACTCAATTTAAATAATGCCCATTGCGAACAGATACCAACATTGTATACGATTTTGAACTGTTATATTTATATCTGCTATATTCTATTTTTAAAACTTTCATAATAAATATTCATATAACGGGACTTTTGACAATGCGTTTTATGAAATTCTTCATCATTGATGGATCTGCAGAGAAACGCTTAGACGAGACAGTTTATGGGGGCGGCCTGTCCATTTCTTGTACATTCTCGTGTGCTATTGTATATTTACAGTGACGTTGCCATATAGATAACTAGCTAGTGAAAGCCTTCAATAGTTTAAGAAAATTTGCAACAATTTCAGCCATGGATTGTAATCGTGTTATGAATTGTCCCGCTTAAATGTTTTTTTGTTTTCTTTTTCTTTGAATATCTGGTCCCTGGCAGAATATCAGTGTTGTGGTCCGCACCACAACAGTATACTGAGCCAGGGTTCCTTTTCCTCTTCTTACTTGTTTATATATTTGTTTGTTTGTAATTATTATTTGTTCATATATGTATATTGTGTTTATTAGAGGAATAAAAGATGCTTTCTTTCTTTCTTTCTTTCTTTCTAATTCTTGTAAAATAATTTACGAGACGATATGTAATAATATGAACTACATACAACAACCAATAAATAACAATATTAATAAATCACAATAACACACATATTTATTTGTTTATATATATTAAATTCAATAATACTATGCCTTTTAGATACAGTGCCTCAAAGTGAATTTTATTGTTCATAGTTCGAGCATATTTTCAATATTTATTAATATAAATATACATACGTATATGCATTTATACATATAGGTAAACATTGGGAAAATTTTCCTTCAAAAATATTGATCCTGATCACCTTAATCAGGATGGCCATGGCGTAGCTAAATAGCCTTGCAAAGTTGGAGATCGACTGAGTGATTTTGTACCACGTGGTTCTAAATGTCACATTACGGATTCTTTCGTCTGGTCCGATCTATACAGTTGAAAATCTTTGGGTAAACATAACATTTTGCATTAAATATAAAGCTATAAAATAAAATCTAGAATCTAGACTCTAGAAGTCATAAAGAAATTTTATAAAAAAAGTCAGGTCGTTCAGATTCCAATCCGCTTCTCCATTTTTATGTTTATTCAGGGACACTTTGACTTAATGTGTCATAAACGCTCAGCCGTGCCAAGTTCTATTCAAACATCTACAAAGACAAATGAAAAATACTAACAATAAATTGGTAATATTTTCGTATACACATTTTTTTCGATTTATTATTTGCTTACACGAAGCAGAAATAATATGGGAAACTTCCAGGGCGACATTAATTTTTCACCGTCAATCACCTGTCCGTCTAAGCTGTTGCAAACAGATAGAGATTTTTAAGCGATGCATGATTTGAAACACTTTCAATTTTTGTACAAGTAAAAACCAGGTAGGCTTGAACATTCGTTTTTAAATTATGTCTTTACTAGCTGGCTTCGCCCGCGTTGAAAAATAGAAATAATAACGCCTGACTAAATATATGAGCAATGTAACGCCTAACATCTTTATTGCAGTATAGCTTTGCCGGGCGTTAGGTGATCCCTCAGGAACAGTACTTTTTTCTGGATGAAAAGCACCCTATGTCCTTTACCGCATCCCTTACAACGTATACGTAAGATTTCATGATGATAGGTTCAGCGGTTTAGGCGTGAAAAGGTAACAGACAGAGTTACTTTCACATTTATAAATTAGTATGCATCTTTATGTTATAATAGCAATAATCAATTAATCAATCAATAATAATAAGTAATAATACATTCAATAAAGTTCTCTGTGTAAAAAAGTTTTTTGTCTGAAATAAGAAACCGGTATATTAAAAACAGTAATAATAATTGGATTATTTCTAGTTTTTTTTCTTAAATACGCATAATTTTATTTCCCAAACTAATAAATTAAAAAGAAACGATTCGAACATTTCATAAAATGTTGGTAAACAACACCACAAAGCCTTACAAAAAATATTTTTCTAAGGGCGGCTTGCACCAAATATCATTTAAATATCCATAAAATACATTAACTTAAATTGATTTAAGTCGTTAAATGTGTTTACACTAATTTCGTTTAAGCTCGTCTTGCACCAATGTCATTGTTACTTTGTTTAGCTAAACGTGTTTAGGGAGATGGCAAATTTACCTGATACATTTTGTTCCATGTGCACATTACGGCAAGACAAATGCTGACAACTTTTTGTAGCGATTTTGTAACGAAACGTAAAAAAACTTGTGTAAAATAGAATGTTTTCAAACTAGACAACCTAAACTAGAGCTTGTTTCAAAGATTTCAATATTTGCGTTTTTTGTATATTTTAGTTTTATCTGTTTAAAAATAAAATGGTGAAATCTTACGGTTTACTAGATGGCGTAAGATGGCGAATTTACCAAACAAGACCAACTGTTGCTCGTTGAGATGTTAGAGCCGTATTCGTATATCATTGAAATCAAAAAGACCGATTCAATAAAACATAGCCAAAAACAAGAAGCGTTGATAACCGCATTAGCTTGTATTAACAACATTAATGTTTCTTTTTTAAGACGAAATCTTCTTATGAATTTCTTTTCGTTGAGAATGTAAAATAAATTGGTTCTTGTCGTAAATTCTCTAGTAATTGAATTATTTCATCATCGTCCGAATATAAGTTTCAGATGTCCATTTCGGCAAGTAAAGTAATTTAATTTATTATTCAAAACAGTAACAAACACACCAAAATTCATTTTTTTTAGAACGTTAGGTATTACTATATTTAAATTCAAATACAAACATTACAATAATTCCTTATAAACATTAATATATTATAAATTATAAAGTTTCGGTCCCCTAGGCAGAGTCCCGAGCATGCTGGCTTCAATTACTTATTCGAATTCAATACTTCAATGTCAAAATTGAAGTTTCCGATTCAATTTCATACTTAAATCATATTTAACTTTGATAAATAGGAAATTTTGGTTACTTAAATTTGACAGATTGCTAATTGTGTTTAACGGTTGAGCAAGATGTTTGTCGGACTTAAATAAGAAATTATGTTTAAATAATATTTAAACGATATTTAAAACGTTGGTGTCAGCCTTAAGTGTCTTTAGGCTGTTGTTAATTTAATAAGTGGATCATGTCCGTTATTACATACAGGTGTCTCGAAAACTAATTTCTTTGATGGTTCTTTCTACAAATCTCTATATCTAAAAATGAATCCTCATTTCCCTTGGTCACGGCATCACGCGTGAACGGGTAGACCGATTTTAATCCGGTTTTCACTAATGGAAAGAGGGATAAACGAGGAATGTTCATACGCCGGGCAAAGCCGGGGGCGGTCGCTAGTTAAAAATAAAAACTAAAATCATTAATTTATCGATGAGCCAATTTTAATATTATCCAACTTTTATGTCTCTGATTATATGAAAACTAAGTATTCAGAATACTTCACCGTGCTCTAAAAACAACCCCATTTAATAAGGTTCAACGTTGTTAAAATACTTATATGACTAATTGTCATATTATCTTTTACATTTTATAATTTATTTTTTTATAAATAAGTTTGTATGTAAAATTAAGTATTGCTCAAGAATATCTCTTAATTATTATAGTGATATAACCGTGGTGTATGTGACGTTAGAGTCTATTTTCATGGTCCCTCAATGTTCCTTATTGTTACTTACCTGTTATTTTGTCAGGATCAGCAGTGCACTTACATTAATGGTTACTTGTATTTACGGCAGCCAATTACCATTCATTGGACTGTCAACCTGTCTGCTATCCCTTATCAAAAATTCTATTTGGCTATAAATTCAACATAAAATTGACTTCGGAAAGTCAACCTTTAAGTTAAATAATAATAATACTTTCCACTATAATTCAACATTATGAATGTGTTTACAATGAATCTAACAAGGAAACTTTAAAATAAAGATTTGAAAAAGGACTAAATAAATTAGGGGAAAAATAAGTGAAATAAAAAAGGTTACAAATAAGGAAAAATGTGAAAACAGAAATTGCGAATAATTATGGTGAGTGCTGTTATTTTAACTGAATCGCTTCAATGAAGATTCGTGGAAGCTCCGGAGCCTTGAGTTGAGACATCAACGTCAAGACGAGAATAAATTGTTCGAGTTGTTGGCACAGGGCTGGACTCTCTAGAGACCCTTACGTTTCACGCAGTTGCTACTATTGTAGAGATTTTATATACACCCAGATATTGAGTAAGAAATTTTCGTGTTTGATCAAAGGAAGCTAAGTCTGAACACTTTTTATACGATTTTTCATGCACTTACTCACTAAAATACCTTCAAATAACATTTTGTAACGAAAGTAATACATTTTTCTTGAACCAATATGTCCTTCATTTCTTCATTTTAAATATTAAAATAATAGATGTCATGTTTTTGTTTGTCTAAAACTCGTATCATTTTCGTTTAATTAACCAGGCTCTTTAAATTTGTTGACTTGCTAACTGTTTGCTCCAAAATTAGTGGCTGCGGCATTGGAGGCGTTACAAGAAAATGTGTTTGCCCCCTTATCTTGGTTCCTTTATAACGCTCCTGGGCATTCATAAGACATGCGCGCCTTAGTCTGTATGTATCTAACCTACATATTCATTTTAATAACTAACTTAAATCTGTAAATTTACTAGCACATGTTATGGTCTATTTTTTTGGGAAGGAGAGATTATAAATATAATATAATATAATAAATAATGATCAAAACTACTTTTTTACATGCACTAACCTAATCACATTAGGTTGTGTGCAGTGTTGCTATACGCGACGAAATCTAGAATTGTAAATAATAATAATAAAAAGACGAAGACAACAGGTTAGAGCGAGACGGCAACAGGGGGACCCTAAACTTTACCTTTGCCGTCTCGCTACACGTCCTTAGAACGGATATTTCTTGTAAATAAATTGTAAATATGTAGAATAAGATAGGGGAAATATCCTGTAGAAGTTTCACTGGATAAGATAAAAAATGAAACGCACAGATGTAAATAATAAATAAAGACACAGAGCGGGCTTAGGAAGAGTGGGGATAATTCCGCGTATTGAGAGAATCTTGGTGGGGATACGCTCTATATAAACGCGCCGACTTCCTAGCCAAAATCACTTCCACTTCCACGATCGCAAAGGAGTCACCGACCTGGCCGTATGAAGAGGCCCGAAGAATAGCCGCGAAAAGGCTGAAGAAAAGGTGTGTGTGAATTCCTGGCCGTATGAAGAGGCCTGAACAACGCGGTCGTATGAAGAGACCGGGAAGAATAGTGTAGTGCGCGTAGTAGGCAACCAGTCGGGGTATGGGACGCGAAGTGGCACGAACAGACCGCTCCCGCTGAGACTCTGAGCCTAAGCCCGCTCTGAATACATTGATCTAGTTACGTGGTGTTTTCCTCCAATCCCAGCAAACGGTGCCGGTAACGTGTCCGGTACAGTTGCAGTAGTCTAAGGCAGGATAGAGTTCGATTCCCAATTATTGATTTTATCCTACAATAATTGTCGCAGCGCCATCGCATGTCCCTGGTGATATCATTTACAACCGTGTTTTAGATTTTTATCTCTGATGCAACTGATTTGCATATTGTATCAACTTTGTTAATGTCTAGGTAAATATTTGTGAATATGTCAAGAAACCGATGAACAAACTTTCACGTGTAAAACAGAGATTTCGATTTTTATATTCAATCTTAATTTAGTACATAAAACCTATTTTGTCGATAGGCAAACGTTTCGCCGCAACGACAATGAGCATCCCCTTACCATAGTTAAACGACAGCACGTTGGTTGTGTAAAGGCAAGGATAAATTTGATTTGATAAGGATTTGACGAGCCCGTCGGATGAGTGGTTAGGATGCTTGCCTTAACGCTCTGTTCTAGGGTGCCTGGCTTCGATTCCCGGCAGGGTCAACTTTGAAAATAATCAACTTTTTAAATTTGGTTCTGGTTTGGATTTGGAAAGTAGTGGCAGGGCACACTGCGTTTTCGCAGTCTTTGGGCAGCCCGTCTGGCGGCAGTAACCACCCCCTTATAGAAGACCACCGTGAAATAACAACACGTGTGCTGTTGTGTTTCGGTTAGTGAGTAAGGGATGCCAGAGCCCATTTCCCTATCCACTCCTAATCCCTTATCCTTTAATCCTACTGCAGTCGGCAGCACACTTGCAGCACTTTGGCGTTGCTCGTGTTATAGGCGAGGGTAGCCACCTACCATCAAGTGAACCGTTAGCCTGTCTGCCAACCTTAACAATAAAAAAAAATTAAAAAAATAACCCTATCTGGTGGTGAGTCTTCTATTTTTTGGTAACTACCTACCATTATGGAGCATTTATCTGTCTGCCACACCTTCAGTATCTTATTTTATTTCAAGATTATAAAAGCCCCTACCTTATAATGCTAATGTTGCATAAACAGTTATCAGATACGTGGCCTAACCTTAGGTGCGAAAAATATTACCATGATTTCTCCGAAAGAAATTTATCATTTGGCCCCACAAAAATAAGACAAGTCGCCCAATAAATCTTTGTTAAGCTTTGATAAGTGAGCCCCACCGCCCCTCAAGTCTCATAGCAATGGATACCATAACTTACCTCTTAACATCTTGACAAATTTCAGCCATTTAGGCCGTTTTGAAGGTGACTATGGCTTTGCATCTGTCGAGTTTGTTCGAAGAATAATAGACAATTCTTCACGAGTCATATTTTTAGTACTACAGGTAACTAGTGTTGAAAATGGAATAAATATGAATGATAAGAAGGCGACAAATGAGGGGGGGTGGGGTAAAGGATGAGTAGCCTATATTATTCGCTGATAATGTAGCTTTCTATAGGTGAAAGAATTTTTAAAATCAGTCCAGTAGTCTTTGAGTTTATTCATTACCAACATACAAAAATTCATACTTATAATATTAGTATAGAGAGATTAGTATAGATATATGTTATTATTCAAGCGTTGACTTGCCAGTTATTAGCGGGTTTATCAAACTTTCTAAACCGATCGCAGCGTCACCTATAGGTCCCAATTATCGTATTTCTAAACCATCCAGGAATATACTTAAACATACAATTGTTTATTTTTATGGCATGGGATACAGTGTGAAAACTATCGCAAATTTATTGGCTCCGACGGAAATAGTGATTGAAACTGAACTTTGCAATCTGCTTTAAACCTCTTAAGTGGATTAAAACTTATTACCGTTTGAGTTTCGTTAGCTTAGCGTATTTTTTAAATTCATTTTTAGATTAATGTAAATGAAAGGCAACGAAACCATAAAATCGAACATTGTGCTTAATTTTGAAGTCAGTCGCATAAACTTATTTCTTTATGAATGATGGCAATAGGCAGTTTGATAATTTATCCGGTGTAAATAAAAGAAGGAATGAAAGAACAATGATGATTTATAAAAATTGTAATAATTGCTATGTTACTCCGTCCTTTTTTTTTTTTTTTTTTTAGGAGGGGAAATGCATTCCGCACTATCCCTCGCCGACGAGGACGGTCGGCGAGGGGGTGTGAGGGACTCACCCGACGGAACGAATCGCCCCGCCGGTCCTACCCCCTAAAACCCCTCCATGTTCCACCATCGGCAGTGATAATGGGACCCGGGATCACAGCGAGGCCTTATCCCCGGGCCCCACGCACCGCCACGTCCTTGCGGACCCTGCTCCATCGCGGCAAGCCGCATAAAAACTCCTGTGGTGACCTGCGGAACATCTGCAGGCCAACCACAACTGTCATCTGTTAAGTTCCAGGCGCCAGATGTCCTCCTCTGACGCCCGAAACAGACAGCGCCGCCGCCGATAAAGCGACGGACCCACCATCTCTTCGGACACCTCTGCGGAGCCAGCCACTGATTTTTACCTACGGTCTGACCACCCAGAGGAGCTCAGAAACTCCCGGGGACCGTAGGCTGGACCTCTTCCTTGACCAAGGGCCGGTGTACCCTCCGGCGCCCAAGTGGGGCAGCCGCAGACCCTCCTCCCAGGTATCTCGGCCTCCCTCCCTTGGGACCCCGACGCAAAATCCGGGACGCGACGATATTGGAGGGCCACGCCGAGAGTTACGCCGGGATCGCCCTCGTCTGTTGCGCTCCGCCACGAGCTCCGTTGAACGGAGCCCGCTCGGAGCCCACCTCGGTGTGGGCCTTCTTTGTCCCCAAAACCAATCCGATCGGTCGAGCAAAGGCCGGTGAGGAAAAAAAGCACCGACCCCTGCAACCGCCCGGATTGCCAAGGGTAAGCCCCCCCACCACGACAAGGTCATGGCCCACCTAGGGGGGGATGTTACTCCGTCCTACACTAGTTACTCCATCCTATACTAGTTACTCCATCCTACACTAGTTACTCCACCCTAAATTAGTTACTCCATCCTACACTAGTTACTCCATCTTACACTAGTTACTCCATCCTACACTAATTACTCCATCCTACACTGGTTACTCCACTAGATTGTCATTGTCATTGTCAACATAGGTAATGTTCGTTCGTCAAGCGAAGCATTCGTATGCGTTCGCTTGACGAATGGAACCGAAGGTACCAATCCGGAGAAACGGCTGCTGTTGCCCGACTGTTCTTCCCAAACGCAATCGTGGCCTATAAGACTATAAAATCTATCAAAACTAATAATGTATTAACACAAATGTTTACGGGCCACGGTGGGTTTTCCGAGTACCTGAATCGTTTCCGGTGCAAGGAGAATCCATCGTGTGTTTGTTCATAAACAGAGATTGGTCTATGTTTACGACAAGAAAAATTTCTTTTTGGTTCTAAATAATGAAACTTCAGAGATATTTTTTGGTTAGACAGGCTGACGGTCCACTTGAATGGGAGTACCGTTGCTACAAGCATCGTCACAAGCTGCAAGTTTGCTGCCGACAATGGTAAGATTAAGGGATAGAGAAAATGACTGAAATCGTTTGAGGAAACAATCTTTTCTAATTCACACATGAACCTAAAAAAACAGTCAGATACGAAGATTCGAAGACATTTCGAAGCTGCATTTACCTTGACAGACTGTGCAGAGGTTACTGTAGTTTTCTTATAATTCGTTATTTTTCTAGATGTCCCAAATAAATGAACCCACTAAAAACTCAAAATTTTAGAGGAAATGAGCGGTGTGTACTAAATTTTAGTCGCTACATAATTAAGTTTACGCCTTCTTGAGTGTCGGCGTGAACTTTTAATGGGATGCCAAGCATTGCCAACTTCAAACATTATTCTTGGCGAGCTAAGTCATCAGGATAATTGAAGACGTTTGGCTGCGAGACGTCTATAGGAGAAATACATATTTTCATTAACCAGAACAACGTGCGAACTAAATTTAACGAACAAAAGGCACCCGTAGACATGTTAACTTTTATTATGAACTGCTTTAATTCTAATTCTGTATTTTTTAATTTTAATTCTGTATTTGTATTTAATTTAATAATTCTGTATGTTTGTTTAAATGTATACATGTATTATAAAACTTTACACTAAATAAAGCGATAATTTATAATATGGAATTAATTAAGAAGCTCGAGTACCGCTTCCTTTGCGGTCTGCGGCATGCTTACACCTCAGGGGATCGTGGCAAATTTAAATAGGCGAACCACTTTTCATCATAAGAATAGTAGTGACACGTGAAATAGATGAGTCAGTACGTGAACTACCAATATTATTAGTAAAACACACCCGCATATCACTTTTTATCTAGATATTAATACTGAATTTTTTTACATCGACCATTGAAACATGGGCCAGGACTCGAGACTCTGCAGCGATGTCGCATTGATCATCGATGTATTGAAGTGTTGAAATGTTTGTACAATAAAGCCAGCATGTCGGTTCGGGTAGACAGGGAGATGTAATCTCTACGAAATTATTCACCGCCGCTTTGGAAGCTCCTGGAATGGCAAGGATTTGGCATAAACATTAACGGCGAGTATATCACTCACCTTCGGTTAGCCATCGATATTGTGGTCCTGGCGAAGTCGATAAGAGAACTCAATATGATGCTCGATGGCTTCAATCGAGTTTCCCAAAGGGTGTAACTTAAGATGAATATCGATAAGACGAAAGTCTAATGTTCATGTTGTGCCCATCCTAGTAACAGTTGGAATTTAACTCTCAAAGTTGTTAACGAGTACATCTACTTGGGACAAACAGTCCAACTTCGAGAAGGAGGTCAATCGTCGAATCCAGCTCGGATGGGCAGCGTTCGGGAAGCTCCGAGACATCTTCTCCTCCAAAATTCCTCAGTATCTTAAAACAAAAGATTTCGACTAATGTGACATAACCCGGCGGATCAGTAAGTTGAAGTGGCAGTGGGCAGGACACATAGTATGAAGAGGCAATGGCCGCTGGGGTCGGAAGGTCCTTGAGTGGAGGTCACGGAACCGGTAAGTGCAGCGTAGGATGTCTACCTACGAAGACCTAATAAGGCGCGCGGGTCGATGGTGGATCCAGGCTGCTCAAACCAATCCTTTTGGAAAACTAGAGAGGAGGCCTTTGTCCAGCAGTGGACTTCCTACGGCTGAGATGATGATGATAACTGATATTTTTATTAATAGTAATGATGTACAAATGCGTTAATTGCTCATATATTTTTGTCAGGCGTTGAATCTCTTATTCAAATTTTTAAAGTAAACCTGGGGATGAGTACTTTTTTTGGTTGACAGGTACGTTATTTCCTTTTCTGTACCCCTGACAGCGTGTATGCAAAATTTCATGGTAATCGATAAGGTTACTCACGGAGACATGCTGTTTTGAATAAACGAACTTTACAGATGGTAGCTATTGACATCCCAATTTCAAATGTACATTATAAGTAGGCTGTTTCCATGGAATAACATTTTTGGATTTTAGTCAGTAATTACAAGAATTCAACCCGCGAAAATGTCACAAATTCTGCACATTTTAGAAATTAATTATATGTACTAGATATAAAAATAAATTTCAGTTTTTTGTTGCCATGCAAACCTTCATGTTATGTCCCAGAAATATCATGTTTTTTTATGTATTGCTACGACCTATAATTAATGAGTAATCATGGAATTACATAGTATGAAATAAGTAAGCTGTTCGACTTGGAAAGTGCCCTCTTAAATTTTTATACACAAATATATACAGAAGATATAAACGATTTATCTTTATAATTTTATATTTATATAATGTTACTGAAAGTTACCATAGAATTTATGGGAACTAGTGTGGTGGATTTACGAGAAATTCTCATAATTTAAGTAGGCAATACTTCTTCACGTTGAAATCGTGGAAGGCGTTTAAAAAATTCAAGCAATCCAACTGAAGCTGCAGACGAGCTAAACACTTATAACATACTGCTGTGCGGTACAACGCACAGTGAAAGAAAATTTCATCTAATAATAATCCTTTTTATATACAACTTGTATTAACTACATTTTACTGATATCTATATCTCCATTCACAGTTTAAAATATTAAAATGTAAGTTGTCTCTGTGATAATAAAATGTGTGATAATTTAGTTACCACGATAATAATAAAATAATTTCATCGTCTTAGAAACGCAAAAGGTTGGTATTAACAAAAGCGTAAAGAGTCAATTGACCAATCTTGAGCCCGGCTAGCTCAGTCGGTAGAGCATGAGACTCTTAATCTCAGGGTCGTGGGTTCGTGCCCCACGTTGACTTTGTAACCGCGAAACCTCTGCGGGGCGTTAGGACTCCACAGGCGTTCCAACCGTTACTCACCGACTGAAACTCAGGGGCAGACACTACACGAGACCTGTGTTATTCTCGAGGGCGCCAACTACTTGGGGTGAACTTAGACAAAGGAAAGCCAAGACTTCAACCACACAACACTATATTTACTAAAAGAACTTACAATTAATAAATGAAGATACACACAAAAAATATATATATACAAAGGAGAAACAATTTTGAAAGTAATCTGTCCTGATCTTCCTCGCTGAAGGCGGGGATGCTCTTATACACTCACTTGAAAGACACCAAGTAGCTCACAGACCACGCCGAAGTGATGCCACGTGGCCTGGTGGCGCGGCGAAGGGGTATCTGTCGACACGAAGATGTCGTCGCCTCCGACTGCGACGCAGCTATAGTCCAAACCAGGGGTGGCTTGGACTGCAGGAAGGCGAGATCGACCCAGGAGCCGCAGGACGAATCGCACGCACGTGTGCGGATGGACCGATTTCCTCTTATATATTTATTTGACGCTTGCCAGATACTTTTACTGTCGACGGTTAATACTTATATGTATCCGCGACCTAACGGCTAAAAAGCCATAAATATATTTATATACGACCGCGTGGTCTGTGAGCTACTTGGTGTCTTTCAAGTGAGTGTATAAGAGCATCCCCGCCTTCAGCGAGGAAGATCAGGACAGATTACTTTCAAAATTGTTTCTCCTTTGTATATATATATTTTTTGTGTGTATCTTCATTTATTAATTGTAAGTTCTTTTAGTAAATATAGTGTTGTGTGGTTGAAGTCTTGGCTTTCCTTTGTCTAAGTTCACCCCAAGTAGTTGGCGCCCTCGAGAATAACACAGGTCTCGTGTAGTGTCTGCCCCTGAGTTTCAGTCGGTGAGTAACGGTTGGAACGCCTGCGGAGCCCTAACGCCCCGCAGAGGTTTCGCGGTTACAAAGTGGCGCCCAACGTGGGGCCTCCTATCATTCTTATTTTCAAGGGCCTGCTGCTTTCCTGTGGACAATCAACACGGAACTGCGAGTTAGGGACTGGGTCGCCGGACCTGTAGAGGTCGCCGTCTACTATGTAATCCCGACCATGTACCAGGAAGTAGGGCGAGAACTTGAAAATAAGAATGATAGGAGGCCCCACGTTGGGCGCCACTTTGTAACCGCGAAACCTCTGCGGGGCGTTAGGGCTCCGCAGGCGTTCCAACCGCTCTTTCCGCCTGATTAACCTGCGGGGTTAATTATTCTGTCAAATCTTATGTTTTGGAAAAAGGATATTGTTACGACTAACTATGGAACGTTATGGAAAAAGCGTTCGCGCCGACCGAAAGTCTAGTGTTCATTTCATAGAGTTTACATTTCAACAGAAATAGCATCGCCGAACTTTCAATTGTTTGTTTACTATTCTTATTATTTCTAGTAAATTCGAAATACATCGAGGCGTTTGGCGCCAAGTATAAATAAGAGGCGGGCGGTCAAGTGGGCTTTTAATTGTGCGATAATAAGCTATTCGAAAGCGACTCTTCGGAGCTTTTGCGAAGTTACCTGCGACAGTAAACCCGCGACACATTAAGGGAATCATTGACGACTTTTGGCAAGTTTTACGGTTTCATCGGACAAGTCTAGTGATTTTGGAGTGATCTTGGTTTGTGAAAAAACAAATTAATGGACAAATTGAAACCACAAAATTACTTGTGTTCAAAATTTACTGTGTTTCAAAAGCAATTCAGTTTTCAGCTTGTGCAACGTTTTCACAGTAGATCCCAATGCTCATTTGAATATTTAGGAACCGTTGGAAACAAGACTCGAGAATTCCACGTTGTTAACTAAATTTTAAATGTAAACGTAATGTCTACGTACATAATTGAACGTTTAAATAATAATTTTATGTCACTCTTTAGTAATGAAGAAAATACAATTTTGGAAATCACATCAAAAATAGAATGGGATTGTTAGCAATATTTTTGGCCAACCATAAATATTACTTTATATTTGAATAACATCCCGCCTCCGGCTTCACACAGTTGCAATTTTTTACTGCAATTTTCTGTGAAAATCGTATCAAAACCGTTGTATAGTCAAGAAGTTAGCGAAAAAACATGGACTTCGCGGCTTTATTTTTTAATATGTATAATACATAAGTCGCGTCCTGCTAGAGTGACTGCAATCGACAGCAAATACGATCGGGTCTCTTTGGCTGCGCTTCGTCAGAGTCTAAGGGATGCTGTACCTAGGGTCGGATCCGCGGAGGTCCTGCCTCTTTCGGAGAACGGGGCCATAGAATGCAGACGTGCTTGGGAACTAACCTACCTCGTTTCTTTGTGTTACATTACAAAGTTTAACTTTTAGAAATAGTGTATAATAAATAGATAATAGTGTATTTGGTATCTTTGCACGGAACACCCACCTCATTGACCACAGTGTCAAGAAGCAATAAGAATACTGATGTTCCGACATATTTATGTATTTAAAATAGATATATAGATGTGTAATGCATTATTTCTTGTTATAATTGAGAGATGTTGTTCCCGCTGAATCAACCATATGGAACATTCTGATGCATAAGGAAGGTGAAAATGAACTTTTCATTTTCACCTACCTACAATTTGTCTCAATTCTATTTTCTAAAAAAATCCTTCTTATTTCCTACGTTATCTATGTAGCCTCTTTGATTTCTCTGAATTAATTTAAATATTTTTTTTATCATGCCAGCTACAACATTTATACAATAAAACCAACTATGGTACCTTGCTTAATATTAGATGAATTAAAGTTATCGATTCCATGTAATAAGAGAATTAATAATTATAAATATATTATAAATATGTCTTCTGTCTACTCTAGTTTAAGCGTAAAACAAATTCTATAGCCTCCACTAAGAGTATTAAATGAAATTGTTTTTTAAATGAGAATATCTTTTAAGACTGTGGGATGGCTGACTGGTCTTGGACCAAATATGAAGTGCAAGTTATTTGTCGACTCAGACTGGACACGGAGTAAGTGAAAAAGTTTTCTAGCATCACTTAATCATGCATTGAAACTATACACATGTACAAGATAATGGTTGCTTGATAATCAGCCGTGTTACACCCACTAATGGCGCTGAAATGTGGTCTCTAACTATGGGCCTCGTAAGAAAGCTCGACGTCACTCAACGAGCTATGGAGAGGGCTAGTTTGTTGTTTCACTGCGTAATTGAATAAGGAATGAGGAGATCCGATGGATTAAAGGTAGAAGTGGCAGTGGGCAGGACACATAGTGCGAAGAGCTGATGGCCGCTAGGGTCGGAAGGTTCTCGAGTGGAGGCCACTGATTGGCAAGCGCAGCGTAGGATGTGGATCCAGGCTGCTTCTGGCCTTTGCCCAGTGGACGTCCTACGGCTGAGAGATTATAATGGACTCCTATTCTCCATCCTATGCTATTATGTCCTATATAATTTCCATTTCATAAAATAATATTTTATTTTCAAATCTTCACCCATATTTTTTATTAAATTAATATCATTTGTTATTTCATGATTTTGATATATTCCCAAAAAGTTATTGAAGGGACTATACTCACATTCAATGGAGATAACATTCAGAGAGGACATAATCAGTTATTTTGGGTCACAATGAGAGTAAATTGCGGCACAACCATGCGATCTCTATACTTGTATCTTGTTACGTGACTCCCATAGCAATTTTTTAGGAGAGGAAAATGCTCTGACATTCCGTGAATGATCGGAATAGTAATATTCCGTTTGAATATAGTGTTAAGAATTCATGTTTGTCAACGTGCAAGATAAATAAGGTTATGTCTACATATTACCTGGCGAGAAAATATTTTTGGTGCCCTTGCAAAGATTAATGCGTAACATCTTGATGTAAATGGAGCGAAATATATTTATTAAAATAAGTCATTTATATCAATATAAGTATTAATTTCTAAGTTTAATTAGGTAAAGACAAAACAACTCAGTGCCCTTTTCTTTATAGCTATTTTTAATAAAACCATTGCAGGCACCTAAACTGTTCTTCCCTAAATTTAAAATTTATCTCTCTCTACCAGTGTCTCATCAGTTCTGAAGATTGGCAGTCACTTTCTTGAACTTGTCTATGGCGAAAGCCAATTGAAATAAATGCTCCACTGAGTTAATTCCTGTCCAATTCCGGATATTTCGTAACCATGACTCCCTCCTTCTCCTAGCGTTTCTCTTCCCTTACCCATCATGATTAGTTAAAGCAGCAAATATCTGTCATATTTAAGTACATGACACAGAGAGGGCAGGTAGGGAAGTTACTTCGAAAGTAGGCAAACTTGATGGGGATAATTGCTCCACCAGCCTATTCTTATAAACCGCGCCTATTTCCGTTAAAACTCACTGGCAGACCACCATCCAGTCACACCGGAACAGGCCGCATGAAGAGGCTGAAAAGTGTAGCCATATGAAGAAGCTGTAAAGTGTAGGCGTATGAAGAGGCTGAAAAGTGAAGCTGTATAAGAGGCTGAAAAGTGTGGCCGTATAAAAAGGCTCAAAAGTGTAGCAGTATGAAGAGGCTAAGGAAATAATAGTGTAGTGCGCGTAATAGGCACCCTGTGTAGTCCGTTCAGAGCCGGCTCGAGCCGAAGCCCGCTCTGTACTATACCTAGTAACGTGGTGTTTTCCTCCAATCCCAGCACACGGTGCCGGTAACGAGTCCGAGCAAAACAGTTGCAAAATCAAAAAGTAAAATCTCTGAATCTCTCTAATCATTTTACTTAAATGAAACGAAATCAGTTTTTGAAAGAGATATAAGTTTCTCATGAATTTTTCTTGAAATTAAATAAACTTCCCCAATAACACCGATGTTCAGGGGAAGTTTGCATTTAATCGAAACTTTGTTTGCATTGAGTGGCTGCTTGACATTTGTTCAAATATTACAATTTCAAGAGGCACTGTTTGTATTCAAATGAGTATAATAAATTAAATTTGGGAAAATAATTGTTTACTTTTTGTTTAGCTTAAAGTTCTACATTCCATAAAAATTCTTTTTTTTAATAAAATAGTCCAAGAAAATTTGAATTCCTCAGGGGAATTTTTGATATATGTTTCTAGAAAATATGAAATATAGATGTGTGAATGAAATTTTCGATTACATCCTGTAGAAAAAAAATAAATAAATAGAAATAGGTGTTTTTTCCCAAATTAAACAGAAACGGTAAGAGTTAGAAAAAAAGTTACAGACAAATTTTGTAGAGAATTTTGTTTTACATAAATATGTTTTTTTTTTTTGCTAAAATTTAAACTAACATAGTTAGGGATGATAAGAGGGTTGAAAGGTACATTTCAAAAAATTACAATATCAACCTTTATCTTCTGACCTCTCAGTTAATTTTAATTTTAGCAAAAAGAGTAATGTAAACAATATTTTTTCCATTAAATTTTACAATTTAAACTCTATAATTAAATTTTGGTATAATTTGAAAAAATATGTACCTGTTCTTATTTTTTTCTAACCCTTCTGGGTAGTATTTTTTTATAAAAAAAATTCTAGGTACAATATTTTTTTTTAACCCACAGGTGGCCTCAAAAATTCCTTTCACCCACCGGACATTACAATGTTCTTGAAGCTTATATCAAAAATGCCCCTGAGGGACTCCAATTTTGATTTGTTTTTAAAGTTTCCTGGACTTAAATTGTTGTACACGTAGCAGCACACATACATTATATACTTTTTTAGCTTAGCCACAAAAAATATATTTAAAAAAAATTAGAGGTATATTTATAATGATTTGTACCCACTTTACATCGGCTGTTAGCTCGTGAGTCAAGTGGGTACATTCTGGCAATTTAGTGTTGCACTAGTCCTGTACGAATACGAATAGTAGTCATACTATTCTTTCTATGTCCCGGTATCTAGGAGATTTGTGTCACCAGTTTACAGTGACTTAAAGTAAAGCACGCGTTGTACCAATGTAACTTGTGTCCAGCTGAACCAAAAGATTTCGTAGTGGTATTTTTGTTGAAATAGAACCTCCATAACGGGAACATACAAGTGTATATGATGAAGAATACAATATAAGAATACCCTAAAAATCCAATTAGATAAGCGTGACATTTGGACAAAAGACATAACACAGCGTCATATGGTGTGGGACATAGTAACAGGTGACTAAACATGGATTTATTGATACAAACCCAAACTAAAGCAGCAATCGAGCGTATGAGACTTTCAAGTTGAGCCGCAAGTAATCTAAGTAGCGCGCGTGCAAAGTACCTCTAAGCAGATGATTACTTCATTTTTTAATAAAACTGGACAGATGGCTACTGCTGCTTTGGAGAATTAATTAATTAATTAATTAATTAAGGTGCTTGTTACTTATTAATAAACATAACGTTAAAAACATTGTTTTATTATGTTATTAACGGCCTAATAATATAATGCTAATGATATTAGCACCTTGGCTTCAGAAAATAGTTTTCCCTCTAATAAAAAGTCTGGTCAAATGATAATTTTTAGCTGTACCACAACAGAATAAATTTTTAGATATTTTTGTGCAGTCTTGATTAAATTCTTAATTATAATAATATAAATGGAGTATTTTTACATGAATGAAATCATTTTTATTTAATAAAAGGAAACAATGACAGTTTAAAAATAAAAGTATTATGTAGCAACTAGGTACAATTTACGAAATCTTAATTAATACATTTCATCACAATCAAAATAATTAACAATATAACATAATTAATTATAGCGATATAATAAAAAAAAAAATTGAGTACTTTGACATTAACAAACCTTCTTAATTAATTCTTAATTAATTATTCAATTAGATTCTTAAAGCCTCTATATTTTACTGTAAAAAGATAAAATAATTTCTTGGATAGACTAGCAGCTTGCGCTTAGTGCGTTTACATCTGAATTTGAGCTTCTAAGTATCTATCAAAATTGTTTTAAACTGGTTCAAATTGTTTGCTAAAATCACTTCTCTCGGCCGCCAAAACGCTAAGTCACGTGATATCAATACTCTTACGTCACTTGCTTGCAAACAAATATTTAGCTGTCAAATCGTAGTACGCTCATGTACTGTACTAATACCATGCTAATACCACGCATCGACTGTAAACAAAGCAAATGACGCAACTCTATATCGCGTGCGTTTTTAATCACGTGATCAAACATGAAAATTTAATTATTTTAATAATGATTTAAATACTGTGTTAGTTAATTTGGTTTAAAAAAATATTTACAGTTAGCCTAGTAACAATTTGTTTCATATTTTCATTATAGTCAAATACCGTATACTACACAAACAGTCCCAAAATCGGTTACTGCTCATATTTGACATGTGATATCGCCAGAACCCAAAAAGATTTCCGCCGATTATACCAGAATATATGAGAATTTAAATCGTAAATTTCACTCTACATATTGAAGTTTTATGCCGTCATTAAAAAAATATAGACGTTAAATATTCACAGTAAATTTCCTAAGGAGGCTTAGCTTGTTTTGCAAATAAAATTCACGAAAGAAATAAAATATGTTGAAATGAATGTTTTCCCAGAAATGCAAGAAATAGATTTGTATTTTAGAATTTCTGTTAATGTCGCTGTTTATAACATAATTGCAATATTAACAGTTGTACATACGTTTTTTTTAAATAAAGGAGAGAAAAAATTGTACATGCTTACTCATGAACAAAGAATGAAACCTCTAATTGCTGCTAAGAATAGGAATAAGACCAAATAATAAGACCTCTCAACACACTGCTAAGCATTGGAACTCCCGGCGCGGCGTCTGTATTTCCGAGCTCATACAACCCAAATCTTTTCAAGGTTAGACTGAATATGCATCTTCTGGGTGAGCACGCTCCATCGTCGACCTCATCCATCCTACATAGATAGATGCTGGTCAAGAGCAAACCCATATTTGATAAAAATGGGATTCGCTTTTGAACTCTGAACCTTGTCTATTGTCTATTTCCTAATTGTCTATTTCAATATAAAGGAAATCATAAACGTACGTATAATTCAGTGGGCCAATAAGTTTGTTTATTTTGAAAAAGAAAAGAAAATAACTGAATGTCTAATTACATTATAAAGTGCCTACCTACAAGTTACTATTTCAAATGATAATGTGAATTATTTGATTATATAATTGTATTCACTATAATATGTAAGTACATATTAACATACTTAATAAAAAATTAGAAAGAATTTTCTTCATGAGTGTATTATGAGGGTTTTACAAAATATTTTTCGTTTTTGTTAAAGTAAGAATGTTGGGTTTTACTACGGACACGTGCCTACGCAATTTGAATAATAGGCAGCTGCAGAAATAATGGTAGTAAATATACTTTGTTATAAAAAAATCAGTTATTAAATGATCCAAAATAGAAAAATTTTACTCTTATTGGAGTACTAAGTTATAAATTTTAGCTAATAGTAAGTTTATGGGAAACATAATGACACCACTGATAGTAATACGATTTTTAAATGCTATATTTGGTTTGACAAAATTCATTATTAAATTTAATAATAATCAAAGACAAATAAAAGTAATTTAAACAATCTAATCTAATTACATGAGATAACATCTGGGTAAGCGTGGTCCACCTTCGGCCACATCTACACCTCACATCAAGTGAGATAGTGGTCAAGCGCTACCCTGCGCTACGCTCTAATAATAAAAAATAAAAAAAAATGAAAGTACCAATAGATATGCTAAAATAATTATGCAATGTTCTATGCTTCGTCGATCAAAACGATTCCATTCTTTAAAACAAATTTTATACTCTAACTCTTAACAGATAAATTCTGATATAATAGATAAAGAGGATTCAACTTTGTGATTCTTTCTCTCAGTAACATCGAGCTGTTAGGGATAAGAAAAACTTGCTCTTTATTTATACAGTCTTTGCAGGTTAGGTTGGTTTTTTTTTATGTTAAGATCGGCAGACAGGCCGACGGTCACTTGATGGTAGGTGGCTACTGTCGCCTATAACACAAGCAACGCCAAAGCTGCTGCAACTACAATATGATTGGGAAGGGATAGGGAAATGGGCTCTGGCATCCCTTATCCACTCACCGAAACACAACAGCACACGTGCTGTTATTTCACGGTGGTCTTCTGTAAGGGGGTGAATACTGCCGCCAGAGGGGCTGCCCAAATGACTGCGAAACGCAGTGTGCCCTGCCACTACTTAAGTTGATTATGGTATTCGACTTTTGATGAAAACTGACAATCTGACTATGAACGAGAATTGTTAAATGGTCTTTCATGAATCTAATTAAAATGCATTATTTAAATACACAGTTAGTTTCCAAAGAGTGGAAAGATTTTTGACAAATGATAAATAACTAAGTTGTATATCAACGTTGTTTACCAGTTTATGGTACAGTAAACTTTTATCGGATTACATTGTGTGACATCACAAAGCTTGCTCTAAATCATGAAATCAAATAAACGGAAGCGTTGAGTAAATAAGATAAATAAATGTCTTCGCAAGATGTATAGTCAAGCATACATTTGTTGCTTAGTTTAAAGTAAATTTCAGCCTGCAGAATTTGTGCATTGGAAAGAATTTTTCTTTGGTGTCATCAACGTTAATACAATTATATACTCGAATATTATTTTAATAAGTACAATTTTCTACCAAAGAGTATATTAATTTTCTTTCATCGGGATATTTGTTTATATCTTTATTTAAAGGTCCACTTGATGGTAGGTGGCTACCATTGCCTTTAAACACAAGCAACGTCACAGCTGCTGCAAGTAGGCTGCAATAAGTGCTGCAATTAATAATAAAGTTTTAGGAAGGGAAATGAGCTTTGGCAACCCTCACTTAATCACTGAAACACAACATTACATAGGCTGTTCTTTCACGGTGGTATTCTGTAAGGTGGTTACTGTTGCCAGACGTTGCCAATAAAACCCGGAGCCCCTGGCGCTAAAGTAAGAACCCTAACTACTCAACCAATAGGTTGATCAAGTCTTGCAAGGCACTTTTCTTTGGATATTAAGAATTCAAATAGCGTTTTGGAGTCTTATAGAAATTTGAAAATGGAACAGTGCAGAAGTTCCTTCGCTTTAGTTCTTGCTAGTCAATTTGTTGCAAATTTGAGTAAACACAAATGCGGTCCGAAACTTGCACATACAAGTTATACAATTGCGACTGTTCGGTACTACCAAGTTTGAGTAGCAGCTTCGCTTGTATTTAAGTACACAATATATACTGCAGTCTTGTTTTAGCCTATATACATATTTTATTACTTTTACTACTTCCCACTATTGGCTCAATTACCTCAACTATGGACTATAGTCAAACACGATAGCACACTGAGGATTAGATGAATCTCAAATTTTGAAAATTTTATTGCTAGGCTTTACACACACGCAAATTTCCCTATGATGCTCAATTCCTCCTAGTGGCAGAGCACAATGCGATTCGCAGTCATTTGGGCAGCACATCTGGCGGGAGTAACCACCCCCTTACAGAAGACCACCGTGAAATAACAGCACGTGTGCTGTTTTGTTTCGGTGAGTGAAGGGATTCCAGAGCCAATTTCCCTATCCTTTTCCAATACCTTATGCTTAATCCTATTGTAGTCGGCAGCGCACTTGCAAGAGCTTTGGCGTTGCTTCTGTTATAGGCGACGGTAGCCACCTACCATCAAGTGGACCGTCAGCCTGTCTGCCGATCTTAACATTAAAAAAATAAAAAAATAAAAATCAAATATACCTATGGAATTGAAAAGGATTAATTGGGTACCGGCCTGACTGTGTTTGCAGTTTCTGCAACCGAGATATCCATCTACTGGGTCACGTGTTATCCTGATTACCCGTTGAATTTTTTTCTCATCTGAAAACAGAGAGAATTTTGTGAATTTCCTTTCGAGTTTTTTTTTATAGCGTAAAAAAACATTCATCGTATACTGGATTCTTTTCTAGCATAAGAATCAGTATGTGACGAATGTTGAGATTGGAGTTTTTCACTAAGTATGGAAATTATTAAAATTATTTTTTAGTTTATTAAATACTCGTTATCGTTTGTCGTTAGCCTACAACGAACGGTCTAATAAAGCAATTAGAGGGAAGCTATTCATATAATAAATAAATCGCCAAGACTAAGTACATCAATTGCATGCCAACGAAAGCAAGCAATTAAATTCTATTATTTGAAGTATTTCTCCTACAAATTTAACTGCTTAAAAATTATTATTTTCATATAATAATAATAATAATAATAACAGTAATAGTACATATATAAAAATAATAACTTTCCAAACAAGGAGAATATGTTTTTTTTTCTAATTCAGAACCTCTATATATAGATATACTACATAAAGTCTGGTGCGGCTCTCATCTGATAATATCGATTTGTGATTATATAAGTATAAATTACACGATTTTATAAGTATAGATTAGCGATCCTCCCCAGGCTTCGAATGGAAATGAAATTTTCAAAAATCCTTTCTTAGCGGATGCTTACATTATAAAATAAACCTATATTCCCAGCTATCCAGACTTATAGTTGGCAGTGCGTTGGTAGTCAGTCAAGAAAAATGATTGTATAAGTTTAGATTAAGGCGGGCAAACAGGCTTACGGTCCACTTGATGATAGGTGGTTACCGTCGCCTAGGGTCACAAGCAACACCAAGGGAGTACAGGTCTGCAGGCTGCAGTCGACCCTGCAGGAATTTGTTTACGGTATAATTGAAGGAGTCCATATTGGAGATTGTTGCGCGTCTGCAGATTAAAGATTCTACTCATCCGGCTGTGTTCAGCGGGAACTCATTCAAGTAATAAAGATGAACTCCGCATCTATGGCGCGCAGTGCGATGGTAAAACCTTGAGGTAGGTAGGCATTTATTATTCCACTTCAATTAAATTATCTAATAGTTGGCTTTTTGATCAACTAAATAGTCACTCAAGATAGTTGACTTTTTGGGATCAATTTGTCCAATGCATTTGGATCAATCTAATTTAGATTAGAGACAGAAAAACGGAAAACTTAATCCAGAGTAACATAGACATATCCTAAGGGTCTCCCACTTTTCTTACAATTTAGATAGTTAAGCTTGTGTTTGCAAATCGTTTTCGAGGAGGTGCTAAATCGCCAGGGAATTACGTGAATGGAGCAAGGATTAAGCCGTTGATCTCGGGACCGTCTGATTTTGATCCGACATTGATTGATGAAAGAGAACATTTTTGTTGAGTCCCCTTTAAATTATTACGAGTGAAGTCTTTGATGCTTAAGATACTGGCGCTTGTTAAAAGTTCGAGTAGCATGTTTTAAATATTATTACTCAATTGTTCAATGAATTAATTTTTAGAGTGAAATTTAAAATAAAAGTCAACCCCAACTAACTATAAGTAATGTGATAGATACTATTTATATAATATGTAATTATTTAGTACTATTTATTACCTTGATAAGGTACCAAAGACAACTGTGCAAAGACGTTCGTTACACATAAGATTTTCTTTATTGTAGCTTTCTGGTAAAGTAAGAAACATGCATTATCTATGTCACTACATTAGTTCAACATTTACACTTTTAGCATTTTCCTTTGTATACAAGGTTGATCTAATAACAGGATGATTCGTTTGTCCTTTACATACAGTGTTACTTTGAAATGTAACTTTCCTAAAAATGTAACTCCTAATAAAAATATAAATAATAATAAAAAGTCATTTTTCTCAACTGTGTATATATAACATTATTTAAATTGGAATATCAGTAATTCTTCTCTATACTTTGTCGGCCATTTATATTACTAGGGAGTCTTTCAAGCTCTTTTTGTATAAAACTAGCTAAACCAGGCCCCGCTTCGCTGCGGCGTGCCGTGTGGCACTCGCAGTACTGGACAAGTGGACACTGCTTATACCAGATCTTAGAATTGATCATTACATGATGTGGTTGAAGATTTCATGAAATGGTTGTATTTCATGACATGGAAAATATCAGCTGCCCACATCGTGATTTACGGTCTGGCCAGATCAATGAATGATCAGCGTTTGACGATATTGACGGCTAATCGCACGGGTACTTCATATGTCAAGTTCATATTAGGAGAAATCAACAATCACATACTGCTTTTAGTTACAAAATTAATTTCCAAAATTTATAATTAGTTATCAACCGAAAATCGTGTGCCTCCGAATTTGCTCACATGCTCACACTTACGAGTACATCACCGTTATTCTTCATCGATTCGAACCAAGGGATAAATTTTAATTTGGGAATCCTACAGTCAACGTTTTTTATTTAGAATTTTTATCATTAATAAAAATATATCTGGCAAGCAAAAATACAAGAGCGCTTACCTATTTAAAAACGGGACAAGTGCGAGTTGAACTCGCGTGAAGAGGTTTCCGTACGATGTTACCTAACCGCACAATATTGAGTGATTTACCATGTTATTTTAATTTCATGGACTTCTTATAGGTTTTCCTATAATCTATAAGTAGAAAACTAATTTCTGTTTTTTTTTTTAATTTTAGGTTCAGTCTGAATTCTTCTCCATTTCTGAATTCTTCCTCCATTTCTGAAGTGTAATCGCCACGTGCCACATATCATTCGAAAAATATGTCTTTTTTTATGTTAAGATCGGCAGACAGGCTGACGGTCCACTTGATGGTAGGTGGCTACCGTCGCCTATAACACAAGCAACGCCAAAGCTGCTACAAGTGCGCTTAGGATGTGGGATTAGGATGTGATAGGGAAATGGGCTCTGGCATCCCTTATCCACTCACCGAAACACAACAGCACATGTGCTGTCATTTCACGGTGGTCTTCTGTAAGGGGGTGGTTACTGCCGCCAGGCGGGCTGCCCAAATGACTGCGAAACGCAGTGTGCCCTGCCACTACTTTTCAGATCCAGACCAGGGAATCGAACCCGGGGGAACCCTAGAACAGAGCGTTAAGGCAAGCACCCTAACCACTCATCCAATGGGCTCGTCAATTTATTTTTGCTGAGAAGTTTTTGCGTCAATTTATTTTTACCCTCTTAGGGGACAGTTTTTAAAAACGCTGAAATACGTATTTATTTATTTCTAAGCAGAAGCTTGTGTATGAAATTTCATGCTTCTAACTTTGAAAATAACTGGTTTGCATGAAATCGTTCATCCCTTATTTTACCACTTTAGGCGTGAAAATTCCAAATGCCTTCCTTAGAGGTTGTTTACGTCATAAAATGCATCAACTGACAAAGTTTCAAGCTTTTAACCCCTGTAGTTCAGGCTCTGCGTTGATGAATCAGTCAGAACAAACGATTTTATAAATATAGATTGACATTTCATATTTTCATATATACGGTAATTATTGTGAAATAATAATTGTGCTTCAACAACTCATTATAATTTGCAATTTTGAATTTTTGCTTAACAATTAAACGTAACAAATTACTGAACCCCGAATTTATCCCGGTGCTTCCTGAACGCTGCTCATCCGAGATGGATTCGAAGATAGAGTTAGAGCCAACCTGTTAGTGAATCAATCTAAAAGTTAATAATAGATATTAAAGATGACCCTGTTGAGGACAAATATTCTGTACTGGTTATTTTAATTATTTTGATCACAATTCCTTTTACATAGTTTCAAAGAAGACTTTGTATAATAACTCTGATAAGTCAATAAAATTTATAGATTTTGCAAAATTGGAGTGGCGTTTTGTTTCTAACTGTCTTCCTCGAATTTTATGTGTATGACATAAATCCGTCCGAGTAGTTACATAAAATAGAGCAGAGCTCAATGCTTCATTGAGGCCTAATGAGGCTATTTATCTTCGTATGGGGAACGTTTTGAAAAGATGTTTTATTGAAGAGTTAATTCAAAGACCACACTTTTTAGCAAGTGTTATAATTAACAATAGGGCTACAGTTATTTTTTGAATTAATTGATCTTGAATAATATTGCGAAAAAGTTTAAATTATATATCATAATTATAGTTTTATTAATAAACTACTTTCTAGTCGTTTTAATTTTTATTTTTGTATTTATTTATTGATCACATGTTGTGTATTTCATGAATCAGGCCTCTTCTTTTAAGTTAAGTTGTATTTGAAGAAGTCTTACTCACTTTTTCAAGATAAAAAACAAAGTTAAATCAGAGATACAAAAGTGGAGGAGATGAAATCATGAGGCAACCAATGTCAGTCGAGAAATATAAAGATTAAAAAATATGTAAATTAACCTTCATAGTTATTAATGAAGCCACACTAGACCTCAACATCGTGTTCAGTAAGAAGCGAATCTCTACACCACAGTACATTTACTCTGCTAGTACATATCATGTTTTGTTTTTATGTGTATGCTTAATTCGTTTGAGTGGTGTGAGAAACGTTAAAACATCAATTCGAAAGAAATATGATCAAAGATTCCATATTATGAATGAGAATATACCCTTATAAAAACAAAATTATGCCTTAAAGAGAAACATGGGATCATGATATAAAATGTCAATATGAACGAGATGGTCTTACGTGTATAGAATCTGACGATGCTTGGTCAAGTGTAAATGTAAGCAGAGGGCAGAAACTATAAGAAAAAACGTTATGTACGTTACGGATGCGTTTCTTATGATGATATTAATAATTTAGAAGACAGAAATAGGTGAGATGTGGATGATAACAGGTCTTGTCGTGGTATAGTTTCAAAAGATAATAAATTGAAATTAAGAAGTGGATTCACAAAGAATTAATGTTATTAAGTTACGTGGGCCAATAGTATTTAGATATTGAACTTAGACTGTTAAATAATAACTTAGCAAAAGTTGTCTTTATTAACTTCACATTAATGTGAATAATTAATTTGATAAAATATGTTATCCTAATTTGCACATTTTTTTGCAAAGTTCAGAAACTCAAAAGCACAAAATAAATCATAATACCTAATTATAAAAAAAGAAAAATATAGATAAAAAATGAGCCGTCACGGGATGCCTGGTAGATGTGAAACAAAATAAAATGGTGACTGTTTATTTATTTATTTAACTTTTATTTTTTATTGAATACAAAAATTTAAAACCACCAACAATCACAACAACAACAACAATCACCACAGCAAGCGTCGCCACACCGTACACACTACTACGCATAGACTATATATGTATATACCAACGTATAGCGTGGTGACGCGTCGCCACGGACTGCGTCGCCACGCTATCAATCAGTTTCACCCGCGCCTATAGATGTTTCACATCAAAAAGATAAAATATCTTCAAAATTATAAAAAGCCAGTTCAAAAACTAAAACTCTAAAAACGCTTTAGAGCGTAAATATAAAATGATATAAGAAAATATTCTCATCTGAAATTATTATGTACAAACTGTTCAATGTTTATCATGTATTAAATAAGCGTTATAACTAACACATGAGTTAAAATTTTCTGATAAAATTCTACAAACCGATATTGGAAGATTCCACCGTATTTGATCACCAGAATTGATCAGTGGATATAATGTAGAAAGAGAAGGTAAATCTTATGTCACCTGAGTTCTGTGAGTATCGAAAATTATAAAAACTATTATTGAGCAAAATGGTTCCTAATAATATTCTATTGGTAATAATTATACTTGGATGATATTATATTAAAAAGGCTCATATAAACTTTACTCAACATAGTTATTCTACGTTGATATCAGTATTTTCTGCGCGTTCACAACAAAATGTTAACATTACTTGTAAATTTTCAAAGCCGTGTGTTTTCATCTGGAAGGATATTTTCACCTGTGCCTTTAGCAATATCAGTGCCGTGACCGCATTGCCAACGCGCGCTCATATGTTGCCCATTCTCCTTCGGCACGTGATTGAAATAAATTTTTATTATACTCCAACTTTTACTTAAGAACTGTTAGTGGATGGAGTTATTTACAAAATAGAAAAACTCCTATGAGATATGGGTTCGGTCGTAAAAAAATGTACAACAGGTTTTTTTTGCTTGTCTCGATTTTATTCTTGTCATACCATCAGGCCTATTTTATTTAAGAGAATATTTTGTATATTGCTCTAAAAGATACCTCTCTGTTTTTTTGTTAATATCATTAAATCATAGCTAACCTTACAAATTTTTATATGTTTAGTATTTTTCTGATTGGCACTAATTTTACTCCATACAAAAACAGGTTTGTCCAACTACTACCCCATTATCTAAAAAAAATTGTACCCCAAAATTTTGTAGTATTAACCGCGTTTTTAAGGTAGATTTCAGTTCCGAGTTACTTTTCCAACATGTGTTTAGAAAAGGATACGATTTTGCTATCATTTCAATACAATTATTTAACTTCTAAAAAGTGTCTAATTTTTAATTGCGTGTGTAACGTCATGAACATAACGACTTATGATGCTTAATTGTTGCCATACGCTTTAAGTAAGTTGGCTGCTTTTGTCTTTTATTTATTGGCAACACCATAGAACAAGACGCCAACATTCAGAAAACAAAATCAGCCATGTTTTTTTGGAGTGACTATCAATCTTGTGTGTCGTCGCGAGAGTTGTCGCAAAAAATTGTTTTTCTTGTGTTGGATTGCAGGGTAAGTATTGGACATATTCTGGCGAACTATTATACGTGTTAATACAGGTTTGACATTACATAAAACAATGAAACTACTGCTTAGGCTGTAATTATTCGCAATACAGTGATATTTTGATTTGAGGTTATGTCGCCGTTTTTTTTCTGTCATGATTGTAACATATGTAACGAAATGTGTAACGTTACGGTCATGACTGAGTGTAAGGCTGAGACTACACCTAATCAGGCATTATGTAGGTACATATGCTCACAATAAAAAGATCCGTCGTATTTTATTACGACGGATGATGAAGCTTCAATTATTTATTTTTAGTTTAAGAGGATTGTGAAATAAAGAACGTTCAACAAGCTAAATATAATTGTTTCATAAAAAAAGTTTATTGTGAATCATAAATTTATAATTATGTGTCCTAAGCTTTATACTGGTCATGAATGTAACTTTGAGTCACGTATGTAACGTTTGTTACAATGTCATGAATGTAACTGTACATTTTTTTACGACCGAACCCATATCTGTTTTGCAGAAGGCTACTTTGCTGAATAAATATTTTGTACAACATATGTATGTATTACTTTTATTTATTGTCATTCGTAATATTTACACAATATTTGATATATTTTTTATCTTATACAGAATCAAGTCTTGTTTTTACGTCATCATGTACTTCATCATTATGAATTAAATGTTTTAGTTTAGTATTTTATTTTCACTAGGATTTGATTACAACGTAAAACATGATTGAATTGTTTATTATTTAATTTTATCCCACTATGTGTCACATTTAAATTGCTTTAATATACCAAAATAAAAATAATGAATTTAAAAATATAAGCCTTCTGCCTCGAGTATAAAAAATAAGACATATTTGTGAAATATAATACCTACTTGTGAAGTCATTGTTAAGGAAAAATTAAGAAAAAGAACAATTCTAGCACGGCCAAGTATACAAAATTTAATTATTGCGTCGCTAAACATAATTTGTAAGTATGTAAATATCATTTAATTGAGTTATAGTAGGTATACTTATGTCCTTTTTAGAATAAAATAAAATACATATTCGGATGGCGATGTGTAAATAACCATCATTGTACTGCGTGGTGCGGGAGCGGTTTTATAGGTATCCAGTGGTATTGGCTGGCGCTTCACATAAAATTAAGAGCGATCGAGTAACAGTACCTGCTCCTTGGATGTATCCAGGTCCAGGAGTCCTTCAGATGAGCAAGTTCAGCTCAGCGCCAGTCACCAACACAAGTTATTGTCCGCAATGAAAACACTCCTTTAAAATTATAGTGCGTTGCTAGGTGCATTGTAGTATTAATATTCCTATCAGTAGTTGAATATATAATATTATAGTTAATATTATATATTCAACTACTGATAGGAATATTAATACTACAGCATAAACCGTTTTTAAGTAAATTATTGTTTATAAGAGATGCGAGCGGGGTCGCGTCCGCAATGGGCCATCCATTGCGGACGCGACAAGCGAACAACTGCTGCCCTCTCTCGTCCGAAACTGCGAAAGGCCATCACACCACACACACGCCCAACCACATACTTCTATTGAGTGCTATCAATATGTTCATTGCAATATAAAGGGACATATTTGAAAGAAATAATGGCAGAGTGAGCTTTGATTTATTTATCTGTCAAAACATAATAAATATTATAAAAATTCCTTACTATATTTATGTAAAATATGTTCAAAGTTAAAATAAATATGTGGTCTAGATACATATTATATTAGACAATTTAGGTTATTTTTGCTATCGTACCACTAAATACATAAACTAAGTTCAACTATTTGAAAATTCAACTTAACTCTATAGCTCAAGATCAGAAATTGCCAAGTCCGCTAAGTCGGTTTGCTGGTATCATGCTGAGCTCCACTGAATCCATAATGAGGTTGCAAAATGTAGGTTAATTGAAGTGTTCATTTGTTCGACGATTTGTTAACAAACGAAAATACACTTCGAATTTATACTAAAAATATTAATTCTTGCATTATTCATATAGCTAATAATTTAAGACGGATTTTTACATCAGACTTAATAAAATAAGTCACACAGTCCCTCCAAAATAACAAATATGTAGAAATAAGATCGTCTCAGATAGAAAATTTTATATGGCTGAAAATGTCACATTCACTTTACTTTTATAATAAACTAACGTTCCGCCCCCGGCTTCGCCCGGGATGCAATTTTTATATATAAGAACATTCCCCGTTTATCCCTCTTTCCATTAGTGAAAACCGAATTAAAATCGGTCTAGCCGTTCACGCGTGATGCCGTGACCAAGGGAAATAGGGATTCAATTTTATATATAGAGAGAAAGAGACTAGCTGAAGTCGGCCACGCTTCGCTGCGGCCTATACGGGGGCGGCATGAGCGTGAGGCGCGTGGTACTGGACACTGCTTAAATATAATATGCTTATATATATATGCTATTGATCGTAGCGTGATGCTATATAGCTTATAGCCTTCCTCGATAAATGGACATTCAACACAAACAGAATTTTTCATTTCGAACCAGTAGTTCCTGAGATTAGCGCGTTCAAACAAACAAACTCTTCAGCTTTATAATATTAGTATAGATGAAAAAAAATTTGAAAACACAAACACTACACCATAGCTAAATGAGTTCTAACATTAAAAATATGTCGTATGAACTTGCCTTTGCCGTAATTAATCCGACGTAGTTTAATCCGAAGAAAGTGATTGAGTTAGCCTAACGTTAATGTGTTCCCAAGTTATGGCGACTACCTTTAAGTGGACCGTGATCTTGTCAGCTGTCTTTATTACAAAAAATATCCCACCTTAATATTTTAGTTGAAATTATATTCAAAAAATAAACAGCATTCTGATAGAATCTCCAAATGCGCTGCAAAATATTTTGATAGATATTGATGGTTGGTGATTTCAGCCCACAATTGAAATTAATTAAGGATGCAAAGTTTATATAATAAAGATTGTTGGGAAAAGATTGATTGTATAATCAACAAGGGTGGTAACCTATTACCCTTGTGGTAATAGGTTTATTATTGCGAAACGCAATGTGCCTAGCCACCACTACTGCAACCTTTTTTTTTTAAATTACGGCGTCAAACTTTAGTGAGTTTAGAAACTCTGTGAAATACAGAGTTATAATAAACCTAACTCTTGGTTATTTGAAAAGACAGTACAAATGCTGTGAGTGCCAAATTCTTATTGCGACAAAAATGAATAGAAAAGTCAACCTTTTTTAATATACCTTCTTTACTGAACACAATAGTAAGAAAACATTGCATATCTATTAGATGGTGCTAGATTATGTCGTGAATTGTATTCCTTAAATATTATAATTTATTCTATTAGACAAAGAAATGAACACTTTGACACACGATTGGGTCAACAAAAATCTAAAAGTAAGCACTTTAAAAATTCATATTTTTTCAAATTGCATATATTTTAAAATTTTAAACATTGACAATTAGTGCTTTCTGGAAATTTTAACATATGATCTCGAGGGTCAAGCTAGAGAAAACCGTTCCATACCAAAAACTTAGATTACTCAAAATCTTTACCCAAAGTCAGGCCTCTGTCACTCCATGTGTGCCGTGATATAATTGCCTACCGTCGCTCACATTGAATGTGAAAGGAGTGCAACTTCTGTACGCTAATATTATTATTTATTCTGTGCCAAAGTGTGTACATCACTTAGGGGTAAAAACAAAGTGTGTATCGCTCTGCCATTAACCTTAATACTACTCCCTATAATTTTATAAATACGAAAGTTTGGAAAGATTTTTACCTTTTCACGCAAAAACTGCTGAAAGAATTTACAGTTCTATGTACATCAAAATCAAACTATGACCATAAAGATAGACGAATGAAATCGCAGGTGAAAGCAAGAATCATAATGTTTTGCCCACGTTAAGAAAATACAGATCAGAAGTTACCTTGAATTCAATCAAACTCAGATTAACTAACTGAAACGGGGGATTCTAACAAACACACCTTTTCTTCGGTAAACAGCAATTTCTCATCGTTATCCCATACGGAACAAATTGAATTTTTTTTTCCAATTTCTGCGGTAGGTGCCCTTGGAATGGACGTGTTATTTATCTTTGTGCCAGTATTAACTAATAATAGGTTTCTTCTAAATCTGTTACTTTGAGTTGCATGATTCATATCACCTATGTTATACATAAAACTGTACTTAAATGATATTCCCTCACAAAACGTAAACACATAAATAAGTTAGACCGTGCAACCTCATACGTACTTATAAATAGAAAGAAACCGAGATGTTTTAGCTTATGTAAATATTATATATCATCCTTATCCTTGCATAGTATATTTTGAAGTCGCTGCCCGCGTCTGTCTGTTTATCTGTATGATCTCTAACTCCTCCGATTTTGATGCGGTTTTCACTCCTGGAAAGAGCATTAAACCGGTAAAGTTTTTTTTAAAAATAATTCTGCCTGTCCGATGGATATGCTTTTAAAGAAACGATTTTGGTTAGATTTGTTACTCGCATTTACTCGCAGGGAAAAGCTAAAAAGTAAACAAAAAGCTAGTAAAAATTATTTTAAAATAACCACAACAGTAACAAAATTAGAAAAAAAACTCCCTTTGTTAGTTAAACAGACTGTTTTTATTAAATAAAACGTACAGATGTTTCACATTTAGAAGAAAAACTAACGGAATAAAGTTAAAGTTTTGTACAAATCGTCACCATGGTAACATTCTAAATAACTTAATATTCTGACCTTGCCGTCGATTAAAATACCTAATATTCATTCTTACTTAATACCTAACTTGTAATAGTTATACATATTATTTCAGGCAATGGAAGCCGAAATCACAGGAAAACACACACGTCTAAAATTGACACATTATCCAAACACAGTATTCGTACTAACTCTTGATTTGTATAAAAAATGATATATCAAAAATCTAAATCATCTTCAGAAAAAAAAATTATCATTGACTAAATCTATAATAATAATATATTGTATTAATTATTGGACTCTCTTTGTCTTACGCGAGTCGAAACAATTGTTCCACCGTTTTAATACCAGGTCCACTTTCTTTCTTCTCCCTTTCTTCTCTTTCTTTCTTCTGCCTTCCCCATCATTATTGTATGGAGCAGGCAGCAGGTATCTCTCATGTCATAATACATGACTTAAGTACGCGACTTTTCTCTACTTAGGAAATGTGAAGCGTATGGTGATATGTCCACATTTCGAAAGCTTCTATTCCCGGAGGTCCTCCTTTACTGTACAGACTTTGTAACCGCAAAAGACTAGTAGGGAGTTTGAGGGAGAGTTACCACACAGTACTATCGTCATCATGAGAACTGAAGATTGGGCAATTTCAATACGCGTGCGAAATTCGGTATCGCTCTCCCATATCTATGTCATCTACGATCCCATTTATATCTCTATATATAAAAATGAATCCCTATTTCCCTTGGACACGGCATCACGCGTGAATGGGTAGACCGATTTTAATTCGGTTTTCACTAATGGAAAGAGGGATAAACGAGGAATGTTCTTAATATAAAAATTGCATCCCGGGCGGGTCGCTAGTATATTAAAAGTATTATAAGTTACAGAGATACCAAACGAGTGTTCTATGAGTATTCGTTTTATAACTAGCGATAAAGAAAACCGTACGTGTTTGTACATATACATTCCACATGCATACATCCACAACCACATATAAGCTGTATGTAGGCCACATTACACATTGTATCCCCATAATAATTATTTAACGCCATGCATAAAAACTCCTATTGTAATGTTTGAACCGGCTTAACAAGAAACAAACACGTCAACAGAATGGAGTAGGAACGTAATATGACAAAGCAGACAATAATAAATCCCTTTAAAACCTCTCCTTTATAACTGATGATATCCGGATAATTATTCACCCTAAAGTTTGGCCAAAATTAACTAAGTCACGCTTCGAAATAATCATCTAGAACAACGGACGACAAAATTACATCCTTAGAAACCTTATTGTTTAACTGGCTCACGATTACGCCACGACAACTTATTTGAATGTAACCTCCGTTTCGTAAACAACTTAAACATTAGGAATGTGAGAGTTTTGAATTGTTTGAATACTTCTTTGGTTCGGGAACAAAGTTTTGTTGAGCACAAACTGAAGAAGATCTGTACCCTCGACAAAAGCGAATATGAGTTTATGAATAATAATATACTTGAGAGAAGAAAGGCTATTGCTTCGTTTGTACATTGTTTTGTATCAAAATACCTATTCATAAAATCGTAAACTACTTGTTGCCTGCTGCTCCTTTCGCGCCAATTAATTATTTGTGTTTAGTGTTATGTCGAAATAATAAAAACAGGAATGAATTAAAGAATTTAGTTATGTAAAAATTGGAAACATAAATATAAACATTTCTATTTTTGTACTAGTGATATTAATTTGTAGTAAAATAATTCATTGATAATAAAATAAAATAATGATATTATTGTTTTAGTAAAGTAAATATACATATCAATAAAAGTGACTCAGGTCAAGATGTATAAATGTTTAAAAATGCATCTCTATATTTATTTATCTAATAGCTGAGCCCTCAACTTCGTACGCGTGGTATTCGGTACTCGGTAACTTTTTTTATTTGTAAACCAATTAGACTGAAACAAACATTAAATGTTACGGGTAGCTTGCTACAATAAATGAGTGAAAACCGCATTCAAATCGGTTGAGCCGTTTCTGAGATTAGCTTGCACAAACATACAGACAAACAGACTAAAATTCTAAAACCTATTTTTTTGACCTCGTTAATATTCATAAGTACAACGTGTACAAATTGTTTTTTATTTTGGTAAAATATTTAATGTACAAACACCGCTCGTTTACGATTTTATTATTTATGTATATACGTGCAGACAACAGTATGACGGGACACTAGTCATATTTTAACTTAAGTTTCGCTGAGGCATCGTTGATCCAACCAGAATAAAAAGTATTTAAAAGTATTGGAACTAAATATGAATAGAATAGAGAAAAGAAGAAAAAAAATGGGCAAAATGGTTCATAATTTCATATTTCTTAGTTTTAGCCGGTAAGAGTCCGGCATAACTTGTCATCAACCCCCACGGTCACCCACCCACGGTGTGCATGAGGATTTTACAACTTAAAAAAAAATAAAGTTGACGTGTTGTTCAAAAACCATATTCTATGATCTTCATCAAAAGAATTTCTTATTCAGGTTAGCTATTAAAATATATAACAATTAAAGAATAAAATAACCCAACAGTCACCTTTGGCGATGAACAGTCCCGATGTTTTCGTAATGGGAGATTTCTTTTGTTCGGGATAGCCTTATTACGAACAATTTCCTTAAGTGGCACCTCCCAGCAGTTCTGCGAGGCAGTGAAACATCTTCTTATGTTCGCCCTTTCGCACAGCCGCCGGCATTAATTGAGTAGATAGCCTTTATTTTTAATATACTATACGCATTTTGAGCTCGGATGAGCACATCCAGTATTTGGAAGACGCAATTCAATAAATTACTGACTGATTTATTATTGTTCGCCATATTTCTCGTTAACCTGTCACCACTTGCAATGTTACTGCAGGTAATAAATATTTAAATTTAAGTGCTCGTCATCGAAATGTTACTATTTTGAGCGCGTATCTGGCGATTTTTTCGAGCCGACATGGACCAAGATCGTCACAATAATTTCATTGCAACCAACCACAATTTTTTTTAATTACTGAATAATGTTTCGTTTACTTTAACATTTTCTGTAAACACAAACTCATTAGAGTTTTTCCGCACACCATGTTTCGATAACAGAGTAATTAGTGAACAAAGGGATTAAATATATAAAATATATAGAGAGGGCATTGGGAATTTTTTCCTACAAAAATATTGATCCTGATCGCCGTAATTAGGATGGCCTTGGCGTAGTTAAATAGCCTTGTAAAGTTGGCAATGGATTGAGCGATTTTGTACCACGTGGTTATAAATGTCACATTGCGGATTCTTTCGTCTTGCCCGATCTAAAACAGTTGAAAATCTTTGTAGTGACTCTTTTGTTGACGCTTACACACACTTTCGACTGTTCAATTAGTTTACAGGTGTTGTTTTTTTTAATAATATCTAATTATTGTGTTAATCTGGAATTCAGATATGTACAATATACTGTTTATACTTACAGCTATTTATGTATGGTTGTGAAAAAGTATATTTATCTCTAGTTAATTCTAAACAGTATTGTTTTAGTTTATATGTAACGTTTTGGGTGTTATGTCCCTTTTTAATGTTTTAGATAAATTTGTTCATTAAATACAATAATTGCGAAAAAGTGAAAATACATTTTACTTTATTAAAGGGATAATCTCATTGTTTTAATTTTATTATCAATGAATATATTTTACTACAAATCAATTCTATTTTCTAACTATTGGTGAAAGATTTTTTTGAATTGGATGAGTAGTTTCGAACATTATCTCCTACATACGAACGAAAACACATACAAATTTTACCTCTTTATAATATTAGTATGCATTTTAAGATTTAGTGATAAATCGACCAAAACTTAATGAATACTAATCGTGTTTATTGGGTCAAAGGGAAACCTGTAGTCTTAGTTTCGTTTACAAAATGTTTTCATTATTTTTTTTTGTTTTTAACAATATCACTTTTAAATTAATGGAATTAAGGACGTATTCACAAAATATCAATGGTTTTTCGGTACCATTTATATATCCAGGAAGCACAACTGTAGAGATACCATGGTATAAAATAAAAGGTAATGTATTCATCTCTAAAGATAGCTAATAAAAACTGGGCAGCCCAATACAAAATTTTCACATAAATACATTTTTACCTACGCAAGAATCGCTAAAAATATCGAAAAATGGTGTCTGGATAGGTACATAAATAGCTAAATCCGCTGCAAATTTTAACATGAAAATAATAAGAAATTGTAGCTTATACAGTCTTCTATACGTCTGGCTTATTATTTTGTACTCAAATAAATTACTTTTTCATTTCTGAGAAAGAATAGACACTAAAAAACCCACTATATTTTCTCCATACATTTTTCTAAGGGATCGCACTGCGACCTCTTTCGCCGTAGGTTTCGTTCGCCATTCCCCGCTCAGACGCGGTCATGAAAGTATGGGTGTATCGCCTTTTTTTCTAAATAATTAGAACGACAAAGTTCCAAAGTACACCGTGCGGTTTCAATGTGTGTGTAGGCACTTTGCTGTAGTGTGCTGGCGCAGTTAGCTGAATTCGAGCACGTCAAAAATGTAATTACGTCCTTAATATAAGAAAATCCACATTAGACTCTTTGATTTAAAACATTAAACAGTTAACTAATACTCGTATTTAGGAGGTCTTCTTCAAATTGTGGAATATGTCTACTCATTTTAAACGTATCTTTCACAGAAAACGTTGTCTGCACTGAATGGATTAAGGAAATTTCTAGATTAATTATCACTATTGTTCTTGTTGATTGTAAGAATTAGTAAAAGGAAGCTTGACGTTTTTAGTTCTCAAGACTGTGGGAAAGTGCCGAAGATTTTCATAGAAATGGAATTAATTAGCGTGAAAATTAAGATCAACTATTTTATTTAATACACACTGTGGTCACCAATTTGACTTAACTTGAATGCAGTTGAATGCAATTAATTTTTTATACAATAAAAGCTGCAATTACACAAATGATTGAACAATGCAATCATTTGATTTTAATACAATGAACACAGATGAATGATTTCTGGTGACGAAAATATGTAATCTCAAATATTTTTAAAGGACATATACTTAAGGGCTTCACTGAGGCAAATGACATTTACTATAGAACTCGCTGGCGGCGGATCCAATTCAACAGGCCTAGAAATGGTGTTTTTTTGTTTTTACCATTAGAACAATACACAAAATAAAAAATTTTATTAATACAATTTTTTTATCTGATATTAACTTATTAATAGGTACAGGATTCATATGCGTGCAATAAGCCGTTTTCGAGAGAATTTTCAATAAATGTCAAATTCTTCTTGTGTTCTAACTTTTTTTGTGGAGTTTCTATTACTTTAACGAAAATTCTAATTAATACAATTGGTTCTTCACATGTTTAAGTATAATATATATTTTTTTCAAAGCAATTGTCTTGTCCATTTCTTGTAACATCTTCATTAAACAATGGATATTTTTAGTATTTAGAGTTTGTCTCCCCCTTAATCTTTATTGTCCAAATTTTTCTGACAACAAAAAAACAGAATATTTTCTGTATGAGAGTACACTGAAAGACACAAATTTAGTAGTCTGTTTAAGACAACTGTCGTTGTACGAATTCAGAGCACACATATAATAATATATGTATTACCTATGTGCTTAGTGAAATTTTTTTAGGTATCAATAATTTCAGAGGTGAAGCACGATTGTTCAAATTTGATATCTTTGCATTTTTTTTATTTAAGTAGCTCTTTTTGTATACCTGTGCATTTATTAAAACACTTTCATTTATCAAAATTTATTTAAAATTCATTTATTTAAATTTATTAATTAATTTATTTAAATGAGTGTAGAAATAAAATTCAAAAGTATGATGCTGTATCAAATTGATGTTTATCTAAATTTAGGAAAGGAATTATTTCAGATTATGTAGTTAGGCAGATCTATTTATCATATTGTTAAAGTTAAAATGAAAACAATTTTATAAATACCAAACCATTCATCATCATTTGTATTTCCTAAATAGAAAAAACAGAATTTAGATATATATTTTTATGAACGCTGTTAAGACTCTGTCTTCAAGAGATTTAATATAATTAGTGGAGCTTCGATAAAATCGGCGAACACGATAATTACTTCTACTATTTAGAATACGTATCCTTGTAAAGCAAATTTTTATTGTGCCAAGTCTCAGTCTGAACTACGAGTAGCCACTTACTTCTTCATTTCGTGGAAGCCATTTACATTTTATTTAACCCACTTACTATAGTATACGCATTATGATCTGAGTCATCGGATAATAAATCATATTTATCTGTCTATCTCGCTTGCATTTACAGCTCTTATGGAGTTGTATAATGATTTACGAAGAGATGTGCCTTTATATCGCCGTTGACGCAGATGATAATGTCTACTATAAATATTTAACAAAATTTTCAAAATTTATCCAAAAAGACAAAATTTTTTAAAGACACGGTAAAATTTAGGAAATTTTGAGTAAGGGAATTAGTATTATTATATTATACCAGCTGGTGTTCGCGACTTTGTCTGCGTTAAAAAATGAAATAAGCCTGACATCTCGTATGTCGTTGTGACTACAGTGGCGCCACCATGGCGACAGCGGTGCCCAATTATTTATATTTTTAGACGATCCCTCGAGCACTTAACATTTTTCCAGGATAAAAACTATCCTATATGGTTAATCCAGGTAATAAACTATCTTTGTGCCAAATTTCATCCAAATACATTAAGCCATTTTTCTTGAAAGAGCAACAAACATCCTACATAACTTTCACCTTTATAATATTGGTAGGGTAGATTATAATTGTATAGAAATGTCAATTTTATTGTGATTTTATTTTTAGTCATCCCAAAAGCTTTAAATATTTGTGATTTTCACCACCTGTTGACCTTAACACAGCATTCAATCATGTTCTTAAGTTCATCGCTTAATTTTTGATTTAAATTGTGCTTAATTTAATTTAGTTTTTGAGTCTGTGTAATTTACACTATTAGTGCGCCTAAATTATATTTCTCTTCTCCAACATTAATTCGCTGCGAATTTTTATTGTAATTTGTATGACTTCTCTTAAGACTTAGGTAATTTCCATCAGACCCATTAAATGATTGCTACAGACTTAACTTTTCTTAAACAAAGGAAAATCTCTTTTGAAACCGCACAAAAAGTATTCAAAGACCGGGAGCTACTAAAAGCAGAGCCAGAGGGCAATAAAACCATAGGAACTACAAGTCCAGATAAGTGTTTTAAGACTTGCCTTCAGTGTTTGTGCTAAATGAACTGCAACACTGAGACGATAGAGTAGTGAAATGTTGACTTCGATTGTGTTTTTTTTATTTTTTACCAATACGCTTCTTAAAGGATTAGGATTTAGGAAATATTTATATAAAAGTAACCATAGAATTACTCGTAGGTATATGTAAAGACATTTACGAAAATTCTTTCACTTGAAATAATAGCGTAAGAATGAATATCTATTATCTAGAAAAGATAATGTAAATCGATTTTTTTAATTTATGAAGCTGTTTGGACAGACCTCCGGACGAAGGCATAACGAATAATTAGAAGTCGTAACTATAAAATTTTAACTCATAAATAAAACTATTTCTCGGCCGTGATATAACTATTGGTTTAGAAGTATTAATTTAATGCTATGGTACACGTACATTAAATCGTATCATACATTAAATATTATCACGTTCTTTTTATGCGAGTTAGGAAGTAGTTTGAATGCAGTTCATAAGTGCAGTGTCTAAGGAGCGAACACATAAAACCTGTAATTACTTATTTAAAAGAATTTTGAATAAAAGCGTAATACATATGTGTATAGGTATTAGAAAAGGTTATACAATAGGTTGGGGAAAAAGTTTCATCGTATTTTGTATGAAAACTCAAGACTTTTTTTTTTCAAAGTTTACTTAAGTACATTTAATTACAGTATATATGTGCCATTTGCCATGGATAGGGAAATGGGCTCTAACATCCCTTGACTCACTCACCGAAACACAACAGCACAAATGCTATTATTTCACGGTGGTCTTCTGTAAGATGATGGTTACTACCACCAAACGGGATGCCCAAATGCAGAGTGCCCTGAGAAATGCATGTTATAAATTAGGTACTACATGCTGTGATTGCCCATTGGGAACAAATATCAGCTAAGTATGACAGACGCAAGCTCCAATAGCAGTCAGATTGCATATATGAGCGGCTTTTTTTTTTTTTATTTCCCCCGGGGGTTACACCACCCTCGTGGGCCGTTTATTGCATAATTGTACATAATTGTTATTTAAAATATATGAAATGTGAGCGTTTACAATACAATGACGTTGCTACGTCAGTAAAATTTATAATTTAATCTCGACCAATGCCCATAGGGTGGAGAGGGGAGGTGATCCCCTCTTTTTGTTTTTTATATTATATTGTTTTATTTTGCTTTATTACTATTTTTATGATTTTTGTAATATATTTAATTTTAAAAAAAATCTGGTATTCTTATTCATCATAATTTTATATGAGCGGCTTCGATTTGATGAGTTGTTTAGAAATACTTTAAGATGATTAGCAATCTTTGAAAACAAGTTAAGTGCAGCCAATCCTCAATGAGCTAGCGTGTTGGACACTGAGTTCCATGAGATAGACGAGTGAGTTTCGTTTAGTGGTAATGCCACCTGAATGTACAATCAGTAATTTCTTTCACAGTATTTTTTTTTTAATGTTAATATCGGCTGACAGGCTAACGGTCCACTTGATGGTAGGTGGCTACCGTCGCCTTTAACACAAGCAACGCCAAAGCTGCTGCAAGTGCGCTGCCGACTGGAGTAGGATTAAGGATAAGAGACTAGGAGGATAGGGAAATGGGCTCTGGCATCCCTTACTCCCACACCGAAACACAACAGCACACGTGCTGTTATTTCACGGTGGTCTTCTGTAAGGGGGTGGTTACTGCCGCCAAACGGACTGCCCAAAAAACGCAGTGTGCCCTGGTACTACAAAATAAAATTTCTCGAAAATTAAATAAAAAAACCTGAAGTGATTAGAATATACCTAAATTTTCACTGACACAAAGATAATAATTTTCACTTTATAAAAATGAAATATTTATAAAGGGAGAATATTTAATATATAACAACAAACAGTGAACATTTTATTGTCTCTATTTAAAAGTACTAATTGCACATCCAATTTACTAATCTTTCAACGGATTCGCTTCCGGAGCGAAGTGTTGTGTGGTTATTCCATTCCATCTACTTCATACCGTTAATTACGACGATATACAGATATACACCAATGGGTACATTCTAGCGGTAGTAGCACAATGATACACCCTTAAACCCCTACTGCTAGGATGCTAAGGTGCTTTATATGTGTTATAGGCGAGGGTAATGGACAAAAAAAGACAGCTTACGACATCTGACATGGTGTGAACATGTTAACGCAATTTGTAGACGGACAAGCTTGTGTTAAAAATACAACTTTAAAATAATGAAGCCTCTGAAAGAGCAGGAACGTTGTGTCCTAACTGCAACAAGATAAAATTATCTCAAATGTACGAGGCAAGGAATTTTATGAAACTGTCATAAACTCGGCGAGCGCTTCCGTGGTTTCAGTGTGAAAAAATAAAATAAAAGTGCTCGACGTGGAGAGTATAAAATAAAATGGAATAAAATGAACGAGTGTTGAGCTAAGCTTTATTAGTAAGAACACAGAAGAGTCAATTAAAGAGTTCAGAGATTTATTAATAAATTAGCTTTTCGCGGAAATTCGTCCGTGCGCCTTTTCCTTAGGCGTTGTAAAAACTGAAAATGGTGGAAGAAGAAAAAATACTATTTTAGCAATATTTAAAACACTTTTTAATTGTACAACGAACAAAATCGAATGAATTATTTTATATATTAAAAAAAAGCAATTTAAAATAAAAACAAACAGCAAAAAGCTATACATTAGAAAACTATACTGCAATATAAAATGTAAGTAAACTAACCGTTAACAGGCGTTACGGGAGAGTGTCGCTTCTGCCATGAGGCAGAAGAAACACCAATGCATATCCTGTGCGAGTGTGGCCCTCTGATGCACAAGCGCAGTCACATCCTAGGAAGCCACACAATGGCTTGTGAAGATGTGAAGAATGCCTCTATCAAAAAAGTACTACAGTTCCTTAACGTGGTAGGTATAGGTAGAGAGCTTTAGTTCACGTGGCGATCACAATATTTCAGCAATGGACGACGTGATACTGGTACTCTAGCAGACAGAAATAGCCACTAAGACAAGATAAAGATAAAGATAACAGGCGTTAAAATATTTATTTAATCTAAAATATTTATTTTTGGCAGGCGTTGAATTTTTTTTTCTTTTTAATTTTTCTTTTATGATAGCAGTCGGCGAGTGGTCCGTGGGTAATTTAAAAAATATATCCGAAAGGTATGCCCCATTGTACAAATATTTTTTAATGATCCACTTAGATTTTAGTTAAAGCGTGAAAGAGCAACAAACAAACAAAACTACTTAATTACGATACTTACCTAACTGAATATAGCATCTTGGTGAACCGGTGCTAATAGTTGTACATGAGGATAAGGGTGCCTTTCCACCAAAGATGTGCTATGCTACGTTGCTATGGATGCGTTTGATATCCACCAATCATATTCATTGGTGCACATAGCTTAGCACTAGTGGAAACGGATTCAACACAGTATGCCCGCGTTTGTCGCTAAAAGTAGACATGCCATCGTGGAAGCAAAAAGTTATTTTATATCTCGCAATGTGCGAAGAAGAACTCATGGAAGAAGATGAATTGTTGTTCATCTTTTTACTCCGACGAAGAAAACATAGATTCTGGACACGAAATCATATTAATATTATAGCTCGAGCTGCGCATCTTTCTCGCGCAGCTACTTTGCGGCGGCGCATCTTCATAGCGCATCTTCCTCGCACAGCTACATAGCTTAGTATTGGTGGAAACGGTCACATATTTTCGTAGCATAGATTTCACATCTGCGCAGCATAGCTGCATAGCACATCTTTGGTGGAAACGCACCCTTATGATATTGTTACGTGCGGGGTGTTACAATGCCGTGTAAGGGTGAACCGAACTATTTATTTTCACTAACTAAAATGACTTCCAAAAGGACTAAACTTATCCGATAAAACCGTTAAACTTGCCAAAAGTCGTCAATGATTCCCTTAATGAATCGCCGGTTCGCTGTCGCTGGTAACTTCACAAAAGCTCCGGAGAGTCGCTACTGTCTGTCTGTCTCCCGGCTATCTTGTTTATATTTGGCGCCAAACGTCTCAATCTATTACGAATTTACTAGAAATATAAACAAAATTGTAAACACGGATATTTTTTTCTATTCAGTGATTGTAAACAAGTCCATTGAAAGTTCGGGAATGCTATTTCTGTTGAATGTGAACTCTATGTTGTAAACATAAGGACCAATTTCCTTTGACACTAACCGGGAAGTGACGTGACTACTATCGCTAGGCACCTTCGTGATTTTCGGCCGGCGCGAACGCTTTTTCCAGAACGTTTGAATTCCGGCTAATTTAGCTAGCCAGGTTTGAATCCAGGGTTCACAAATAAATTAAATTGAATAGTTTTAGAAAAAAATGTCTCTTTTAAATTCATATTCTTTTATGCACATTCCAAAAAACCCTATTAGGCTATTACTAATGGTAAGTAAACCACACAAGAGGGTTGCCAGTGTATATGGATTTAATTTTTCATGGTTAAAATTAGTTTTAGTAATCTATATTGTTTAGATTTATCTTATTTATTTGTTTTGTTTTGTTTTATTATTAGATCTAATAATAAAACATCTTCACATTTTTTGTTGAATTTTGGGAACATGGTAGAAATGCAGCTACATTTCTACCATGAGGGGTCCACCGGAACCAGCAAAATTTTGAAATTGGTCTATGAGAGATAAAAGTCTGGGAACCTCTGGTTTATTATATAAACACGCATATAATAAACCAGAGGTTCAATATAACTACCCATTTGAGTCTTCATAAAAATTGAGTAGTGTAACAGTTTGATAGCGAGACGCAGCCAACAAAAGAACAATTTAATATTCAAAATGCTCAATCTTCATCTTTATTTTATTCCTAAACAAAAAACGAACTATATTTTTAGCAAAGTGTTGTCATAACAGCTGCGTCCCAAACGAGTAACCTCGCTAGAAGTTACGCCAACAAAGACAATTTATACACAATTTAATATTTATAAGTTGGAAACAAAGAAGTAAACGAATACCCGTCACGGTCATTAAAATTTTACATACCTATATATACAAAAAGTTAAAACTCGTAGTAAGTTTTTGTGAGGGGAAGGATTGGGGGCTACATTTTTTTTGTCAGTGAATATTATTATGTACTCACCTATCTGGAGCTCCACCGCCGAACACTGGCCGAATCATTGTATGAAACAGTTATCTATTTATTCGATAGTTTCTTTTAAACGTTAGTTTATTTTTACGAATTTTTCAGAAAAAAAAATTTGCCAAAATTGTGACGTTTCTGAAAACCTTGAAGAAACTCAGGATACCATTATTTGTCATCTATACTAATATATAAAGCTGAAGAGTTTGTTTGTTTCTTTGAATACGCTAATCTCAGGAACTACTGGTTCGAAATGAAAAATTATTTTTGTATGAAATAGTCTATTTATCGAGGAAGGCTATAGACTATATAACATTACGTTACGATCAATAGTATTATATATAAGCAGTGTCCAGTACCGCGCGCCCCAAGAGCACTCCACCGCCGCCGCGCCGTATGGGCCGCAGCGAAGCGTGGCCGAGTTCAGCTAGTGTAGAATAATTGTACAGAGCTTAGTTTTGATTACACCCCGGAATTTATTATCCCGAGAAGTTCATTATAAAGTCGTTTAAATTGAACTACAAAAGAATTACATATTTTGTGAAGCATTTTATGGAGATCGATATCATTTTAAACCTAACAATGAGATTTTTATGCTTAAAAGTAAAATTTTCATAAGGCGAATATATTGACATGTAACAGTTAAAATCTTCTGCAGAAAAGTTGGCAGACTTAGTTGGTAGATGGCTCTAATGGCCCTTTTTGTAAAATGAAGATAGTATTTATGTCCGCAGCGTTATCTCAAAGAAGATCGAGAAAGTAACTGAATTAGACAATTCTAGCTGTAAAGATTTAGGCGCTTAATCTGTTTAACAGCGTAAGGCGCAGAGCTAAGCCTTTTGCTTAGTTTTTAAATATGGGGACCTTATTTTAATTTCAAATCTACAGTGACACCGAAAAACACTGTCGATTCTACGGGCTCTAGTTTTTCACTAGACAAAAATGGCAAAAAGAATAGTATCCTGAGTTTCTTTCGGGGTTTCTTCTCAGGATCGTACTTGGCAGAATCGATAACTTTGTTATCTATTGTTACTGGAAAGTGTTATGCTGGACAGCTCGATCATAGACGGTCCTACAGCATAGAAAACGGAACTTAGAATTTAATCGTCAAGTGCTGCAAGAAGTAATGCCTATTTATAAATAAAATTTTATGTATTCTGTTTGCCTTTTCGCCTTTCATATACATAGAATATATTTTCTCAATAATCTTGAATTCTCTTCTGACATAAAGTCAGCTCTTTTTATCTGGTACGTCAAATAAGTCTAATATACCATTGTCACTGAGATATTTCAAAAACCTAGATGTTTATAAGATTATTTTTTTTATTTACGGGAGCATTTTCTTAGTAACGTCAAATGCAATTTTCCACGTGAAATCACACCGTCTACGTTTAAATTCAGCCTTTTCGAAACGAGCAATTAGGATCCGAATATGTGTTGCAGCATTTGTTTGACAGCATAACAACAACGCTTTTTTTTTTTAATTTGATAATGTGATAACACAATGTGAATGCTGCTTTCATGTTTATAATTTTAACAAGACTAGATTATAATAATATAAAGGATATTTTATTTTATTCAGGATAACAAACATTTATACACTAAGGTTTACAATAATAATGCTTACTTTACAATAGTATCAGTTAGTACTTACAATAGCGTTATCCAAATGTGTTATCACTATTTGATAATAGTGTTATCAAATAGTGTCAGTTACTTTACAATAGTGTTATCCAAATGTATCATTGATATGTATTAGTATTGCAAAATAAATATGTAAAACTTCTTTTTTTTGCTGTTTTTGGTCGACACATTAGTAAAGGTCTATTTGAATCGACAAGATTCGGGCAGACGGAGGAGTTAACCCAGTTCATGTTATTGAAAATGAAGTGCCGCTGACCGTCGATTGTATTGCAACGCGCAATAGACCATCACTAGCGTCCTTTTATATCACAAAATAATAGGAAACTCAGAAATAACTTTTATTTGAGAGTACCAAAAGTTTTTATTTAAATACCATAATACTGAATACGTAAAAACGTACGGCGTTCATAATTTTATGGAAAATTTGTGATAGTTAACTAACTTTGCATTAATAAAACGTTTAAAGTTTGAATGTTTCACAAAGGACGTTAAAGACAACGGGAAACAAAGTAAAATAGCTTCGTTAGCGACGCGACGTGACAGCCGGCCGGAACCACGAAGCGACCACGGAGTCGTAAAGGCACAAATGAAATTGTCACACTCCGTAAACTTTAAGCTAACACTTCGATGAAATTACTGAAACCTTTATGTTTTCATGTATTCTTAAAAAGATAAGCTCCTTTTAAAATTAACTGTAGAGATATTTAAAATTTTTAGATATTTTAGATTTTTTTTTTGAGATATTTTAGATAAATAAATGTAACTATTTTTCACAGTAATATAGAGAACTCCACATTAGCACCACTCAACATAAGCGCAATGTCATAATTAGCACAATGTTACGTTCCAACAATATTACACTATCTCAACGGTTAATGTCGTTTGGAATTACATTCTGTATTTCTGTATGGTCGATTATAAGGTGCGACGCATCAATAAACAGGCATTGCTCATAAAAAATAAAGTGTTCTCATAAAAATACTGAAAATAATAATAGATCATACAAGATTTTTGTGTTTAAATTTTTGGTTCACAAAGACACACACTTTTTTATTAATCACTGGCGTTCCGCCCCCGGCTTCGCCCGGGGTGCAATTTTTATATATATAAGGACATTCCCCGTTTATCCCTCTTTCCATTAGCGAAAACCGAATCAAAATCGGTCTACCCGATCACGCGTGATGCCGTGACCAAGGGAAATAGGGATTCATTATTATATTATAGAATAATAAGTAATAGAATAATATTCCTAAAATAAAAATGTAAAAATTACTTTAAAACTGCATTCATGTTTATTGAGTACAAGAAAGCGTACGAATATAATTGTGATTCGATTATAAATACATATATATGTATTTATAATTTTTAATCGAATCACAATAATTTTAAATGATATTTCGTGCGATTGTTTCAAATCAACTGCCTTAATTTTGTGGTTCTTATATAAAAAGAGTAGTGATAAGATTAGTGTTTTTTTTTAATCAATTATGTAGTACGTAATAGTACAGTATATATCTAAATCTCTATGAATACCTATATGAAATCTTTATGAATTTACGGAAACGATGTCGGAATTACACTCGTGGCGACATCATCCTAATTTACGCTTCGGCGGCGCTCGGGGAAGTGACTCTCCAGAACGAATTCCGGCGGTTTTTATATTTTACTTTATTTATGCGCAGTTACCTACCATTTAATCTTTTTTTTTACGTTAATATCGGCAGACAGGCTGACGGTCCACTTGATGGTAGGTGGCTACCGTAGCCTATAACACAAGCAACTCCAAAGCTGCTGAAAATGCACTACCGACTACAATAGGATTAAGGATAAGGGATTGGGAAGGGATAGGGAAATGGCATCTCTTTCTTCATTCACTGAAACACAACAGCACACGTGCTGTTATTTCACGGTGCTCTTCTGTAAGGGGGTGGTAACTGCCGCCAGACGGGCTGCCCAAATGACTGCGAAACGCAGTGTGCCCCGTCACTACTTTCCAGATTCAAACCAGAGACAAATTTGAAAGTTGGTTTTTCAAAATGTTGATAAAAACGTTATATATACACAAAACCAGTTATTTAACAGTATAAATATATATTTCCAAAGCACATTGAATCTATTTACATAAAAACAAACTTATGGTAACTGCATTTACGTAATATGATTATCGGCCAGTACTTATTTCCGGCATAAATACTATTTCTAATATTTCAAAGTTGACCCCGCCGGGAATCGAACCCGGGGACCCTAGAACAGAGCGTTGAGGCAAGCACTCTAACCACTTATCCAATGGGCTCGTCAATCATTTAATTTGACTCATTTCGCGTAGGTAATAGGCGACAGGAGTGGCTGTTCCTATTATGTAAGTTTTTAGTGATGAAAGCGTAACAACGATTACTGTTATTATTGGTAGTCGAGGTAACATCTTGCGTAGATAGTAAAATATAAGTTTTATACGTCAAAATCTCGTCATCATCTTAACCGGTAGACGTCCACTGCTGAACATAGGTTCAGCATTTCCCAGTAAGACTGGTCAGAAGCAGCATTGTTACAAAGTCGAGCCGCATTCCTTACGTCCTTTGTCTGCCCATCTTGTTGGTGTACGTCCTCCGCAGCGCTTCCCGATTCGTGGTCTAATCCGTACTATGTGTCCTGTTATGATCTCCTCATTTCCGTTTAGATCTCACAGAGTAAACCCCAACGATAGCACGTTGAGCAACATCGAGCTTTCTTATAATGCCCATTTAATAGAACACGTTTCAGGACCATATCTCATATTTTTTTTTGTTTTACGAGGAGAGAAATCTTCAAAAGATACATTATGCTCAAATGCCGCATGCAATGCAAATGCCCATAGAGGTTATGTGGGAATCTTACCGCACTAAAACTCGCCTTGAAATGTGTGTGGTTCTAGTCCGTGGGGGACTTTGGAACCGTCACTGGGCGTCGGGGGGGCGAGAAGCGCCCAGCCCTTACAAATAAAAACTTAACTAATGCTTAAGCTATGAGGGACCGGCTACCCTTGGAGGGCCACTTGCGACGACCACGTTGTTGGCCGCGGCCGGTACAAGTGGTCCCCGGGCCGGGAGGTCCCTCGCAGGCGCCGTATCCTGGTCGCGCCTTATCTCAAAATTGCCAATACACATTGATAGAAGCCCTTGTTTTGAGGTTCCCGAACACAGCCAAAATACAATTTGGTTTTAATCTAATATACATATAACAATTTCAGCTCGAGTTGAGTTCTCTATAACGACTTAAGTAGTTAGTCGGCTGGCAATAAAGGCACCTGCGTCTACAAGCTTACACAGACTTACAAGACGACAACAATTTAAGCTTAAATGGTTATTACTAACTGATAGAAAGTATTAGATTGTGAAGCACTTTTAATACCTTTTACTACGATATTTCATTCCTCCTAACTTTATTTAACTTTCTCGTAATACAATTATTTATTACAATAAAATCGACATTTTGATCAATAGTAGATTATAATACAACTAGCTGTTGCACGCGACTTCGTCCGCGTTTCTTTTATTAATCCCTGATAATGTAGCTTTCTATAGATGAAAGAATTTTTAAAATCGGTTCAGTAGTTTTTGAGTTTATTCATTACAAACATACATATATACAAATCTTTTCTCTTTATTAGCTTATTTTATATGTGTAATTAAACACAGCAGTTATATAACATTTGCGCATGAGTCCTGTCATCGCTTGTATTTATGATGTGACAATTGTAGGCACATTAGGTAAACATTGTTATTTTACTACATTTTTGTATATTTTAATGTGTACAGTGTTGTTATATGTTGCTATAATTAGAGTTAATGTTATATAGCCTGCAAATTGTCATTAGATTCCCTGCTCAACCAGTGCTCACTACGAGAAGAGCCAGACTCCTCGCAGCTAATACTAAAGAAGCAGGATTCTGGCTCCAAGCACATCCATTAGAAAGCACTGGTACTTTTTTAGATGCCACAACTTTTAGAATTTCAATTTGCCTCCGCCTAGGGGTCCCGGTCTGCGCCCAGCATCAATGTCCCTGTGGCAGTATAGTCGCCCGTCTTGGTCACCACGGACTGTCTTGCCAGAAAAGTGCTGGCCGCTTTTCAAGGCATGCTGCCCTAAACGACATCCTCCGCCGGTCTCTTGCGTCAGCCAATGAACCAGCTATATTAGAGCCTGCAGGCATTTCGAGAAACGATGGTAGGAGACCGGATGGGATGTCCCTGATTCCCTGGAGATTGGGTAGAGTGCTGGTGTGGGATGCTACCTGTGTAGACACACTAGCCCCTTCGCATCTCCATGGAACATCCACTAAGGCAGCAGCCGCAGCAGAGGCGGCGGAAAAAGCCGCAGCAGAGGCAGCGGCTCGGTTTTGTACCATTCGGAGTCGAGACACTCGGTCCGTGGGGCCCTTCAGCAATGAGCCTCTTCAAAGAAATCTCGAAGCGGCTTATTGATGCTGCCAGCGTACTTGGTACGTGCCGCAGGGTCCATTTTTATATTACTAGTATTAATCCATTTAGTATTAACTTATTTTTAGATTAGGTAATTTTAGTTTTTATTTTAATTTAATTTTTACTGTTTGTATAATTGTTATTGTGGCTAAAATAAATGTGTATGATTTAATTCCAACATAAGAGCACCGTAAGTGAATAATATAACCAATAACCATATAAGCAAAAAATCCGGCATTGTTCACAAAAAAAAGGGGTAAAAATGTGTCAGAGCTATACAGATCCACTCAAACCCGAATCAGACTCAGACCCACCAGTTGAGATTATGTGACGTAGGCACTCCTGCAGGGTTATTATACGAATGGAGGTAACAGGCACAACCTCTTGCTCAGCCAAAGGACGCCTACACGATCCAATTGATGAGGATGTGACACAAAAAAAAGAAGATATTTGCGCACCGGGAATAATTGAATCTTGACAATTGACAACGATAGGGAATAATTGGATTTACGCTTCCGAATACAACTTTAGAAATATAAAAGCGTAATGTATATTTTAAAAAAATCAGTATTCATTTTGTACAGAACTCACTGCGATTGCGAATACACGTTGGCGGTAATGCGTGCACATGACAGTTCCCCGCAACGAGTTAAAAAGTTTCCTAGTTGAAGCGAAACTCTGTTTCGACGTACGAGTGAGTGCTGGCATATGACTTGTTGGTGGATGAACCACACTCTTGATGCAAGATGAGTTACACCTCAGTAATATCACACTCGGGTATTGTTCGATTTGGTTAGAAGCAACGTAGTTTGTCTTCTTCTTTGAAGAGAATCCGTCTTTAATCTTGAGATTCTTGTGGTGTATCTATATATTTAGTCAAATTTTTTGTGGGTTAGTTAAACATTGCTTGCTTTTCTAAGTTTTCAACCAGGTTTTCTCAATACACAGTTTAAGAGAATAATTCAGACTTACAATCGCCTAGATTCATAGTGTAATTTCTAGACATTGACATCGATTTTGACCACATACAACCTTCAGATGCTTAATAGAAGAGAGGGCATAACGAAGGTCTGACAGCATAATAAATAATTCTGATATAGCGACAATAAAAACAGAGGAATGAGCTCTAGCACCCATTACTCACCCACAAATAATTTCGGTGAATCTGTAAGATTTTTGCATGCGTGGTAAAAGATGTCAGGGCTCTGTATGCTCTGCTAGGTGACTTTTAACATGCTAGCTGCCATCAAGTAGAATTTCAACATGTCTCACACCAAACTAAAATGAAATAGAGTGAATATGAATAAAGCACAGCAATCTACTTTGGGATGGCTCAGCAAAGTACGAAGTTGCCGCACTCGACTCGGTGGATCGCAGAGCTAGGAGGCTCATTGGCGGCGGTACTTTAATAAAAAATAAGCTACAAAGCCTGGCACATAGACACAAAAATACCTGTCTCTGTGTATTCTATAAGATGTACTTCGGAGAGTGTGTTCGAAAGCTGCATGAGACCATACCGTCTTCCCCTTTATGCATCTTGTCAAAATCGCTCTAATTCGGACCAAGCGCTTTAAAACATCTCTTATAATGCGTACTGCAAAGGATTGGAACTCCCTGCCGACGGCGTCTGTATTTCCGAGCTCATACAACCCAAATCTTTTCAAGGTTCGAGTGAATAGGCATCTTCTGGGTGAGCTCGCTTCATGGTCGGTCTCATCCTTTCTACACGGATAGATGCTGGCCAAGAGCAAAACCATCTTTAATAAAAAAAAAACCAAATAAATTTATAATTTAATGAAAATTTTATATCGTATTTAAATATCAGTGATAAAGTGACTATTCTGAAAGTATCTGTAAGATAACAAATCAATATTAAAACGCTTCGTTACCGGTGTAATATATTGTATTATTTTTTTCTCTTTAATATTGAGAACATTTATTTATTTATTATAAAATTCAAAATAATAAATTGAGTTATTCCCTCATTCGCTCATGTCTTCGTCAACACTAATATTGTGTAAAGAGTGGAAGAGTTGGTACGATATGATTACAGGTTGGTTCTATATTTAGATATTGATTTCCAACAAATATTTAGTCTGGGTGACGTGTTTATAATAAATACCCATCGCATGGTATCAGTAATCCTGACTACTGATACCGAGCAATATTAACTTACTATTTATGTTTAAATAAGTGTTCGCGGCCTAGATGTCGCTATTGCAAGGAATGTTCGTGTTATGGAGGTTGGTCTGCGTTTCTGTGTATAGGCGGCAATGAAAGATATGAATTGGGGTCTTTATTGAAATTAAAAGGTGTCTTTGTCGAAGGTTTTGTGTCAAGTTCATTGTTCAGTTCAGGTCTTGTTCTGTCAAGGCTTTTAGTCCAAATACATAGATCAAGATATGTTATAAGTAATTCATTTGCCTATAATAGTATCCCCTTAGATCAATCGAGATCAATATAAAGTGAGCTATCGAACAATAAGTTTTAAAAGTCAAAAGTACTTTATATTTATTATAATGCCTTATAAAAATCGTATGAAATATTTATGTAAATAGTATAGTTAACTTATTTTTTGAAACAATATCTCTTTTTCTTGCTCGTTATCGAAATTATTTTCATCTTTGATATTTACATAAGCGCAGATAAAATTTTGTTTGAAATATTGACAATGACGAACACATTCTCTTTTGTTTAGTGAAACAAAAAAAATAATAATATAGGTATAACAGTTTACTTTTTACGTTAAATTCAACTAGCAAGTCGAAGGTCTACCTTAAGGTTCAATGCAACCTTCGCCCAGCAACAATCAAAAATAAGAGGCAATATAAAAATAGAGAATTATATTTGTTATATCTACTAAAAGAAAGCAGAGAAGGTAGGTAATTAATTACACATACCATCAATAGCCGACGACCCCTGGGGCCGAAAGGTTTTCGAGCCGAGGCCATTTTGCCTTCCCCTTTCTTCTATCGGACATGCAGACGTACGGCTGGTTACCATCCTCACCTTGTCGATATCCCTCTAATTCGGACCAAGCGCTTTAAAACATCTTTTGTGATGCGCACTGCTAAGGATTGGAACTCCCTGCCGGCGTCTGTATTTCCGAGCTCATATAACCCAAATCTTTTCAAGGTTCGAGTGAATAGGCATCTTCTGGGTGAGCTCGCTCCATCTTCGGCCTCATCCTTCCTACATGGATAGATGCTGGTCAAGAGCAAACCCATCTATAATAAAAAAAAACAAAAAAAAAAAAAAAAAAAAAAAAAAAAAAAAAAAAAAAAAAAAAAAAACGGCTCGGGCTGTCGCTCGTTAGCCGCAAATTGCTGCGCACGCGTCTTGTACGTTCCGAATACTTCTGAATTTAAAGCATCGTGTTGTCTTGTTAAATTATTCACCTATCTTACCAATAATTACATAAAATAAGTAACTATTGATTTAATGATTCAAATATATACAAAAAAACTTTCCAAACTCAAGTGACATGACAACACTACGAGTGCGCGGGGCGCGGCCATAAAACTGCGACGCGCTAAGAAGATTCATCGTTGGTGCGCAATAGGCATGATGACGGTATTAAAGAATCAAAGAATAAATGGTTTTGGAGAAAAATATATGTTGAAAGGAGTCTAAAAAATTACTCATTTTTTGTATTAAAATTGAGATTAATAAGATTTTCAATAAAATAGAAGTATAAATAACTGCAATCGGCCATGTTAACTGAAACACCAATCAGAGCGAATGACGTCACTCCCAGGTAAGTGCCATCGCGTTGCTTGACTTTGCTTTGACAGAATGAAAAATCTGATGAGATGTCGGTGACGTCACGGTTCATCAGACGCGACGCCATGACACCTAAGAGCGTTTTCGCGCGTAATTCAAAATAAATTTAAAAACATTCAATAATTCGGGTTGAAATTTAGTTTTTTCCTGGAATATTATTTTTTTCGGATATGGTATACGTGTATTTACATTATGGAAGGAAATTTCAAAATCTGTCATCACGTTCACGCCTATTAAAGGTTTCAGTTTGCTTGCAGGCGGATGGCTCCGCGAGTGTAGGTATATATTTATACCTAATCCGGACTTTTGTTAAAGAGTGATTCTTTTGAACGCTAGTATTTTTATATATTCTGTGGTAGTGACAAGGAACAATGCGTTCCGCAGTCAAAAGTGGGCAACCAGCGTTCAGTATGAAACCCAGAGACAGCGACATCTATGAACTGAAGCAATATAGAATAATGTCACCACTCATGTAACTTATCTACCCACTTTGAAATAACTTCTATCTAAAAGGAATCACAACAACACGTCGTTCGTCAAAAGCTATATCGTTTTTATTACTAAAATTCATAATTCAAGAAGTCTCTTCTCCAAAACTAATTACCGCAAGCAAAATCGACGCCTAGCTTTAAACAACTAGTTTTGCGGAATTATACATATGCTGGGTGAACCGATTCCTCTATTATTCCTAATTCTTTATTCCACCAAATTCGCAGCATAAGCATCTCGCGTCATGGTGTTGCTTATGTTCATAGACTAAATTATTCACCTATCATCAAGGGGATTCATCATCCTGCTTGACGCTTTTTTTATATAAAAAAATGTAATCTGACACAGCATGGTTTTTCTGACCGATATAATTATTTTGTTCTAATATCAACAACTAATACTGTTGTTGAACAGTATTAGTTGTTGGTATTTTTTATTCCAAACGGATACCATTGTATTAAGGCGACGCAGCGATAAACAATGAAAACGGCTCTGATTTCATACAAAAACGAGAGCGCGCTTGCTTATGTCGTAAGGTCGAATGCGACAAAACGATTTTTATTAAAAAAACTATAATGTATTTTAAAAAATCCAACTGTAAAATTGAAGTGTATGTTTTTATACTAATGTATATAGAAAATTTGAAGGTATAAATTGATCCCGTTTACCTGTAATATGTAAATCTGTGTTTTAAAAGAGGTTTCTTTGAATTTTTTTTCTCTGTTATAAAAGTTTACCAATCGTGTAATCCAACTGACAAAATGACATCAGTAACATGAAGAAACATATTACCAAACACCACTTTCATATGTTTTGTCATTACTGAGAAAAATCTAAATCCCTGCCACCAAAATTTCCAATGCGTACCAAAACAATATTCAAAGATAAAAGTTACAGTCAGTTAAAAGTTTTGTAGTAATTTTAAGTAGTGATGCAAGTGATGCAACTAACACTACATTCACGAATACGAATACGATACCAACCCATGTAATTACAATTATTTTATTTTAAGAGAATTTCAGTCTATGTAATTAAGTAATAAAATTAAACAATGTTGAAAAAATTTTAAACTGTTTAAAAAGCTACACTGTTATCATTTCAATGGCTTTTTACTTAGACGAACACAGAAATACAAGCAACACAGGAGAGAGGAAAAACTCTAGCGAAAATACACATGAAATTCCTTTGGGCTCTCTATTTGAACGGTGTCTGTTTGAGTTAGAGATTCCACGCCTCTGGCCAAACAACCTAACTAGATAGAATAGTGAAAAGAAATATTGCAACTCTTATATATCTACAACCCAATAATAATATAGAAACATATTTGAATGAAGGCGAATTGAAATGATTTATAACGTGTTTGTATTAATTTCGGCAAAACTTAAATCACATCTCGTTCGTTAGTGAAACATTCTTCACTTAAACGGTAAAGTTTATTCTACGTTGTAGAACCTCGTTGATTCACAGAGTAGTTGTTACTCCACTGTGATTGCTACGGCATTGCAATATACTTGTATTATATTATGACGATTTTTAGTGCTGTGTGCCGTAAAAACTAGAAATTTAAGTTATCTCAGTAACTTCGAAACACTTCGATATATTATTCTAATAATAATATAATATAATATAATATAATATAATATAATATAATATAATATAATATAATATAATATAATATAATATAATATAATATAATATAATATAATATAATATAATATAATATAATATAATATAATATAATATATTATAATATAATATAATATAATATAATATAATATAATATAATATAATATAATATAATATAATATAATATAATATAATATAATATAATATAATATAATATAATATATACTATACTAATATATAAAGCTGAAGAGTTTGTTTGTTTGTTTGAACGCGCTAATCTCAGGAACTACTGGTTCGAATTGAAAAATTATTTTTGTATTGAATAGTCCATTTATCGAGGAAGGCTATAGGCTATATAACATTACGCTACGATCAATAGTATTATTATATAAGCTGTGTCCAGTACCGCGCGCCCCACGCGCACTCCACCGCCGTATGGGCCGTAGCGAAGCGTGGCTGAGTTCAGCTAGTATAATATAATAGTCAATCTGTGGGAAAATACTAAATTGTTATTTAAAAGTTAGTGATCTTTGAAAAAAAAAAGCTTTTCAAGTGTTATTTGGAAAACTGAATTAAAAACTAAGTCACTAAATTTTTATGTATTTTTAACAACATTTTCCTAAATATAATGTTATATGGTATTTAAAACAAAAAAAGCTAATAGATTGTATACCTGCATATAAAAAATGATCTTCCAATCAGTCTTAATCAAACACTCAGTTTCGGAGAATATTAACTATCTCCATCCCCACTTCTGTCCTTTGTCTTCTATTGTGAATTGAGCTCGCTTATTCCATCTCTTTCTCCCTTTATAAAATGAATCTTTTGTTTCTGTTTGAACTCTTATTATTTATCGAGACACTTGAGAGAGTGGCCTCAAGCTATTTGCTAAGTAATAAATATTCCACAGTCACTCTCGGGCGAACTGCTAATGACTGAGTTAATTTTACGACAAGTTAAAAGGGGAGCTATAAATTTTGGAATTTTGTATCTCCGCACATCTTTATTGACAAACAAACAATGCCTCCGGCTGTTAGCCTTCAGAGTGTTTACTTACAAATAATAATGAAAGGATTGGGTTTTATTTACAGCGATCAAAAATATAGAAATTTCAATTTTCACTATTTATTATAAATAAAGTATTAAGTACTTTCACGAAATATAATATTTTTTCAATTCATTAAATATTTGCATTAAATATTATTAAACCTAGTAAAAAGGGTAAATAGAAAATACAACACTTTGTCTTTTATTTAAAAGTTCTATTTAGGCATGTACATATTTATTATAGTTATTTATTTCTTTTATTAAATGTCTTCAATTAATCTCCAATCCAGATAAAAATTGTAAAATAAAATTTATTGTGACTTACTTTCATATTGTTTAATAAATTGTTTTTTGGCTTTAATTAGCCTTTTTGGTTTTTCTTATTGATATTATTGAATCGTGAAATGTTAACAAAACGCATTCTTACTTATTTTACTTGACGCTCAAGTAATAGTCACCTTAATCAACGGATGATTTTTTTTTCATTTTTTGCTGCGAAGTATGTTACAAATTCAGAAAAAAAATCAAGTTATGGTTTTTAATAAAATAAAATTTCCAGGATTCTTCAATTACCTATGTTACACTTTTATAGGCGAGGCGAAAATTAAATTAATTATAACAAAAATATATAATTACGAAAAAATAATAAGAAACACCATATTAGAAAAAATTTCCGCTGGTTTTACTTGTACTTAAATTCGCATTAAAAATTATATGCAATTTTAAAGAAACAAATGTTTTAAATGTTTTCCTTAAATATTTCAGGAGTAATAATATCTAGATTTTAATTGCTAATCAGATGGTTTGTAAATTTGTAGAAATTAAAGAATAAATTTTACTAATTTAAGTATCAATTAAAGTAGGCATTAGGTATACATTTTTTTAATTAAGTTATTTGTTCCTAAAGCCTAATATTTTTTACAATACTAAAATAAACTAAACTAACTACCTAACTCATTTGGGCAGCCCGTCTGGCGGCAGTAACCACCCCCTTACAGAAGACCACCGTGAAATAACAGCACGTGTGCTGTTGTATTTCGGTGAGTGAAGTAAGGGATGCCAGAGCCCATTTCCCTATTCCTTTCCAATCCCTTATCCTTAATCCTACTGTAGTCGGCAGCGCACTTGCAGCAGCTTTGGCGTTGCTTGTGTTATAGGCGACGGTAGCCACCTACCATCAAGTGGACCGTCAGCCTGTCTGCCGATCTTAACATAAAAAAAGAAAACATACGAAATGTGCCCATATCATTTTATAGAATTAGGGTAGAGTTTGATATTATCGCGCGGCTGACAGATCCGCGCCCTTGTATTGGCTCTAAAACTATTGAGTACTGAGTACCTACAATGTTATAAAACTGTTATATGGAGCTTCTTTCCCTCTCGCACGAAATCAGGTCTCAACGAGCTTTCAAAGAGGATCCAGGCGCGCTTTTACGTTTCGCGCACATTTGTAGTTATTTTGCGGGAGTTTTAGTTAATAGGTAAGCCAATTATTACGATACATCGAGAAATACATTATATTCTTTCACGAAGTTTAAAGTTAAAAAAGCACTTCAAATCTCCTGAAGTTGTCTTATTTACAAACAGAAAATTTATTAATTTAATCACTTAATATTTCTTATTTCCCTTACGTTAACATATATTTATATTATTTATTTACTATATATTTGTAAATAAGCACATATATGTAACATAAAATATAAATTATTTTAAATATTATCTAAAATTAATAAATTTAATATAAAATTTAACCCAAACTAGTATTATTAGTAGCATTTATTTTCATTATTTCTTATCATTGAATATAATTAATTAATATGATTAGTCTTTAATGCTAAAATCGCTGACTTTGATAATACGTTAAAAATAGTTTCAAAGTCAGGGGTCCAATTAAATTGTATCTAATCTGTATAGTTGTCTCCAAAAAATTTTTTGTGATTTATTTTGTGTCTGCAGCTTAGAAATAAAATGATGATGAATGAATAAATTAAACTCATTTCTAAAGTAAATATACTACAGAATTTGTGTGTGGAATAATTTTGAGTGAATTATTTCAGTTTGAAAACGAATTGAATGAGTTTGATAATACGACGGTATATGAAAATGTATTTTTTTAAAGATAGGACACTTTGTGGCACTGTAGATTAAACATAGATGGCGAAGCCTACATTGAAAAAGAAAATCTCATTCCATCAAAGAATCTCTCATCTCATGATCCACGCAAGACCGACCGAAGACTTTTTTAGCGTCTGTAGGGAGTGGCAGCAAAATTAAAACAGAGACTTAAAAACTCAAAGTTCCGGAATTTACGGAATTCAATAATCAAAAGTTAATAGACAACATTTATATAAGATTTAACCACATAATTCGTAAAACTATACACAGTGGCGTATCAAACCAGGTTGATAATACCGCGTTTTTCCATTTCTTATTTTTATTTTGCCGTTTATCTTGTTTATTTTTTTATCCCAAATATGTAGCCTAATAAATACTTTACTAATTATACTATTTCGTTTTCATTTCAACCTAACCCGAGTCAAGCTATAGGAAGCTCCCCTAGGGGCTCGCATATATCCAACTCTCCCCTACATCAAATAGGTTCTGTGCAAGTAGACGGAATATTGCGCTACAAATATTGAATACATATAAAATAAATGAAATTGCTGAAATGACTTGCAAATGCTTCGAAACCGCCGAGAAAATCTCTCAACTGGTAGTATTGGGCAAAATAGTGCTAATGTTGCTATCTATAATGTATTTTAATCTTGACTCAACAGTAGTGTGATATGGGGATGTTACAACTCAAAACATTTAGCGTTTCAATTGTTTTAATGAAATACAGAAAACATTATAGGCAGAGCATTATTAACTGTATCAAGAGTATATACCCATTTATATATACAACCTTCATAAACTGTGTATATTATTACGACTGTGTATATTATTTGCGACGGCCGAAAGTCTAGAACGTCCCACCTTATCGATGATAGCCACGTCTCTTCCCGAATAGTGTCAAAGGAAATTGGTCCTTATGTTTACAACATAGAGTTCACATTTCAACAGAAATAGCATTCCTGAACGTTCAATGGCTTGTTTACGATCTCGTTTAGATTTTCTGGAAAATTCGAAATACATCGAGGCGATGGCGCCAAGTATAAGTAAGAGAGCAGGCGGGCGAGATGAGTTAGTTTTGCGACAAACAGCGATACGAAAACGACTGTTCGGAGCTTTTGCGAAGTTATGCGACAGTGAACCGTCGACACATTAAAGGGAATCATTGACGACTTTTGGCAAGTTTAACGGTTTCATCGGACAAGTTTAGTGATTTTGGAAGTCATCTTGGTTTGTGAAAATCAATCGTTCATTTAGCCGTTACACGGCATTTTAACTCACCCTCAATAACTATATTTAAGTTTGTTAATAAAGTGTATTCATCTTTCATTTACTCACGATAGAGGATATATATGTATTTATATGTACAAAAAATGGTTTACCTATTATTAAATGTGATGGATTTGTAGAATCAAAGCGATTTAAATTTAAAAATATTAAACACTCCCTGGGTTGTTTGCAGTCATGAGCTGGCCATCCCGTTTGGCGGCTGCTGAGTTTCGGAGACCGAATAAGCGAGGACCCTTTTCCCTGTCCTTCCTTATTCTGTATCCTATCAAGGTTGGCAGCGCACTTGCATATTCTTTTGATATTACTTGTGTTTATAGGCAACGGAGCTGCTGGACCTCAGCCTGCCATACATAAAAGTCCGCTTACTTGGTCGACGAGATCAATAGAGAACCTTGCAGTTATGTATACAGAGGATGGAATACCAAATGCTGGTAGCGCTCAATTAAAAAGGTCTATATCCAACATGGTACGCTTATGAGCTGATGACGACGATAAAAGTTATATTGGATTACAAATGCTTTTATCAAACCGAACAACCTTTAATTTAAAATATTCCGCTTTATTCTTGTCACTTAAATCCAAAATTGTAGTAAGGCGTTTGAACCCATTCAATAAGAGCTAAGTGCTGTCCCGAACACGGCCTCGGTCAAATGGACCGTGTAAGATTCGCCAAGCAAATCCTTTCACGATATTCACTGCACTTCCTAAGAGGTGGGTAATTTTAGTTTTATTTTCGTCAAGTGCGGTGATTCGACATTCAAAGATTTCGAATCATATCTATTTTTCGAATAATATTAGCAAAAGATTTTATTACATTATGAACGTTCAAATAGTCAAAGGTTAATCAAATCAATAAATAATTGTTGCATTTGTTGCCGGCTTTTAAGAAATTGTTTAAAGTTTATTAATGTCTATTGCTAAAATTTTTGAATAAAAATTTTAATTTTCGATTCGAATTAATTTCGAATTAATTCATGACAGGCAGATGGTCAACTTGATGGTAGGTGGCTACCGTCGCCTATAACACAAGCAACGCGTCCCTTACTCACTCATCGAAACACAACAGCACACATGCTGTTATTTCACGGTGGTAAGGGGGTGGTTACTGCCGCCAAACGGGCTGCCTAAATGACTGTGAAATGACTGTGAAATGCCACTACTTTCCAGATCCAGACCAGAGTCAAATTTGAAAAATTGATTTTTCAAAGTTGACCCTGCCGGGAATCGAACCCGGGGACCCTCTAACCACTCATCCAACGGGCTTAATTCCATTTTTAAATATTGTACCTAAACTGCAGAAATGTAAAATTACTGGAAAAATTATAATTTAAAAATATACAAAAGAGAGGATTTAATTGGATGCTCAGAAATACCAATATTAGCATTCAAAATTTAAATAAATATAAGTGTCTTGGCCGCCCATCAAAACGACGAATCGCGGCGTCAGCATTATGTTTAATGTACGTTCCGTACAATAAGTAAGTAATATATTAAAACATTATAACTATGTGACAATCAATTAGTAATAAGTAAATAAAATTTCATAAAGAAAGATAAAACTCTTCAATAATTGCGATAAAGTTGGGAAGATGTATGAAAAAAAAAATCCCAAGACGGCCACTTTCACAGTGTTTGTCAAGTGTTTTTTTTTACAAAGAGCTTGTGATACAATAATGTTACTTCTTTGTTCAAATTTAAATTCTTTATTGAGATAAAAACGGACAGAGGTCCATTAATATTTATCTCACAACATATTTCTTAGTAGTTAATGTAGGTAATCTAAAAAATTAATCCCAAAATATACAATACCAATAATAAGAAGAATATATCATACATATCTCCTTTTATGCCTTTGTCCCATTGGTCTATTAAATTTTCGCAATATGTTATTCATAATAGTTATAGAAAAGTGTGAAAGCTGATACCAAATATATTATTTAGCGGTCGTTCTAGCACTGTTTACAAACTTAGCTGTGCTTATTCAGTCACACAAATAAGAACTTAAAAAGAGAAACTTACCTACTACCTATTACAACTATAGAGGTTCTATATCATATTGGTGTGATGCATACCCCTTGTAATGTGGCTGGCATGTATTCGAATGAAACGAATCAAATGACACGAAAAAAAGAAAAAAAATACAACAGACGACGACGGGCATGCAGACTGGGAAGATCAGAGAAGAATACAGGAATCAAGATCTTCGTTTCAAGAAAATTTAGAAGAGACCAAGCTAAATATTATGTACAGAGTGGCAGTGTTTTCATATATATAAAGTTGGTTTTATATGTGATATATTTTTTTATAATTGAGAGTGTCATTTGTTTATCTTTTATTTATAAATCTTTCATGTGTACAGATAATAAACCAGTGATTGACCTTTTGTGTGTATTTAGAGTTGAAAGTAGAGAATAATTTAGAAATAGGACAACCGCTCCTACACAACTCTAGGAAGAAAGTGTCAAGGCAATAACTGTTCTACTGAAATCAGATGACGCTACAATAAAATGGTCTCTTTCTATAAACTATTTCGAGTTTATAGAAAGAGTCTATAAATATTTCATCCGAGAGATTTAAAAATTATATCTTGACACCATCTTTACAACAGAGGTAAAACGAATTTAAACAATAAAACATGCATGCACACTTCACTAACAGAACAAATGAGCACCTTTTTCGTGGCTTAATTGTACTCGTGGTTGTTCATAAAAATTCTAAAAGATGGCTCTGATAGACAAGAAAAACGAAATAAGTAGGTAGGTACCTACAGAATAACAAGTTTTGATCAAGTTCAATTTATTGTGTAACAGAAAAACTATCTTTCTGTATTATTTTTTTGGTATTATATTATTTGAAAACAAGATATATTATATTCACGATATAATATTAAATGCACCAAAAAAAAACACCGACGAGATCCACTAAATATACCTATAGGAAGGTAGGTATACCTATTTTATTTAAAAAGTACATTTTAGCGCTATCTCTGCATCAAAAATTTAACGATATCAAACAATGTGTACCATTCGTACATGCACGCACAGATGGCATTGAAGTAAACAAAAATGTTCGTGGTTTTATTCGTATTGTGGTAGTTATAAGGGAATTCAAAAGATGGCTCTGATAAAAGAGAAACTGCTTTATTAACTTTCTTATATGAACAGTATGAGAATATAAAAAACCAATTTTAATTAATTAACCGAAACAAAGTTCTTTTAGTTCCAATTTCATTGCTTTTTCTTGTTGATAGACATATTCGTCAATTCCTTGCTTGTTTACATCTTTAATGTACAAATCGATTATTGGTAGTCGGTTTCCAATATTATTTCTGATTGTTATATCAGTACTCAGCCATACATTGGATGCGTTGTGAGATTCCTGTAAGAAATTTTATTAAAAATTTAAAAATGTTTTATTTAAAAATGTTGGTATCTACCGAAAAATCTAATCGAAAATAATTTTGTGTTTATAATATTAAATATCAGGTGGTCCAAGCAAAACAAATCGTGTTCGATGATATTAATTTATTTTCTTTACTAATGGCATTATACAAAAATAAACGAGTGGGTAGCAACAAGGCGTTATGTCACTTCGAAGTCTAGCGGAGGAATGCATTCAAAAATGACTGCCGTGCGGCTCGCCTTCTCGCGCGACAAAAACCTACCCACCTCTTATTTTCCTTTTTTTAAAATCGTCCGTGTTGCTACCCTACAATTCATATTACTTGCGTTAGACTGTGCAAAATAATATAGGACGCAACTTCTATTATTAAATTAAAGGTTATCATAATGTAACCGTGAATCATATAACAAATTCTAACATTTCTAACATTCGGCCCTTCCTGACAATAAGTTTGTCCTCAAACTTTAAATCAAAAATTATGACAACAAATAACATCTCAGACCTTTACCGTTATACTTACAATAATTATTAATCTAAAGAAATTATATAATTCTATTATCGATATATAAGCTTAACTTAATTTTGACCCTCTAATCAATTTGATTCACTTCACGTACATCCGAATTAGTTCTAACAAATTTAACTTTAAGTAGAATACCTTATCTTAAAATGATCATGTAATTAAGTAATTATCTGTTACAATATAGTATTTTAATAATAATGGATCTTGCAAAATACCACTTCATTTTACAACTACAATGTATAAACAGTCTCTATAGGATAATACATGATTCTATTTCGTTTCCAAATAATGAGTGGATCTATCAACACTCCATCATAAGTCAATGGATCTATCAACACTGACTCGCTACTATAATAATGAGTGGATCTATCAACACTCCATCATAAGTCAATGAATCTATCAACACTGACTCGCTACTATAATAATGAGTGGATCTATCAACACTCCATCATAAGTCAATGGATCTATCAACACTGACTCGCTACTATAATAATGAGTGGATCTATCAACACTCCATCATAAGTCAATGGATCTATCAACACTGACTCGGTACTATAATAATGAGTGGATCTATCAACACTCCATCATAAGTCAATGGATCTATCAACACTGACTCGCTACTATAATAATGAGTGGATCTATCAACACTCCATCATAAGTCAATGGATCTATCAACACTGACTCGCTACTATAATAATGAGTGGATCTATCAACACTCCAACATAAGTCAATGGATCTATCAACACTGACTCAGTACTATAATATTGAGTGGATCTATCAACACTCCATCATAGGTCAATTGCTCAACCTTGTCATTTGCTACACTTACATCATCCGATGTTTACATCAATTTAGTTACTATTAAGACTATAACACAACGAATAACCTGTTTGATACGCTCACTTTCAGATCAGTATGTACACTTAGATGCCATCACTATTACTACAATTACTATCACTTTCATCCTCAGTATACATGAAGATCCATGGTTTTATACGATCCCCTATAGGGTTTCTGAGTAATGTTGGACATAGGTATACTTGAAACTTCGTACCTATCGTTATCGAGTAGATTTTGATATATTTATAATTGCTTTCTGTATATGTAAATTGTGTATGTAACTTTAAATGTGGTTTCTGTCCAAGCGTAAATATTGTGTTACTTTTATTTGTTTTGTTATGTCAAATAATTGAATTTAATATAAACTATGAATCTATGATATCTATTTTAAATTTCGATTTTTTTTTAAATCTATGTTTTTCTACTGTAAATGCTGTTCACCCCTGTTATTGGCTTACATTATAAACCTAATGCTACTTTAAAGTTAATTATGAAATTATAGTTATGTTAAGCTGTTGGTGTGTAAATAAATGAATAAAATAAAAATAAAATAAATAGGTAAATATCCTAAAGGGACCTGTATATGTCGGGAGAAGCTTTTTACTTTTGCCGTCATTGGTAACTACTAGTTTTAATATCTTTACTAACTCTCCCTCGGTATATAGGTACCCTAGCTTTAATTTTGTTTCTATCATATCTAGCCTTTTGTAGTTTCTGATCCTTTTCAATATGAGTACTTATTTCGATTCTGATTTCATTTAGTTAACTTTATGGATCAGATGCAACAGTCCCTCTTTTGGACCTCCTGATTCTTTACTATACGCTCTAATCTCAGGAACTACTGGTTCGAATTGAAAAAATATTTTTGTGTTGGATATTTATCGAGGATGGCTATAAGCTATATAATATCACGCGAGGATCAATAGAAGCGGAGCTTCAATGAAAAATGTTGAAAAAAACGGGAAAATTATCCCTTTTGAGAGTTTCCGTTGCGTGCGCTGCGTAAACGGTTAAAGTTACGCAAAAATCAAGTATGTATGTATTGTTTCCCTTTAAAAGTTCTAAAATAATGCATTATTTGGTAATGAGTTGCTGTCTACGATGTCTTTTGCGATGAGGATGCAAACACTTCCAAAGTCAACATACATTTTACATTAATTGTTCAGTTAATAATAGCAGGTTTATAATATTTAGATAGAATCCGATTTCGTAAACGTAGTTAAAATTACTTTCTTCTTAGGTACTTGTAGTAACTTGCATGCACTTGTTTTATGTCCAATTCGATGACATTTATCGCATTTGACCAATGGGACAAAGGCATGTAAGCCGATAGTTTAATTGACTAATATTGTAATGTAGGATATATTTTTCTTATTATTGATTATTATTTTATATATTTTTTTTAACATATTAACTACTAAGATATGTGTTGTGAGATAAATGTTAGTGGACCTCTCCGTTTTTATCGAATGGCACGTGCATGTGTGGTCGTATCAAGGTTTGTAAAAATGTAGTAAAATCTTTCATATGCATTAACCTTTGTGATGAAACATCGGATGGTAAGTTTCGATTCTCACCCATACGTAAGTATATTACTTTGCGCCGACGCCGACATGGCCGGCGGCAGTTCGCTGGTATACACTGGGTGATCTGTTACATCCGCTGCGGGCACCGATGCTGTCGACATCAGCGACGCTACTGGCGCCGCTACCGACTGCAGTTGAGGAGTTGTATTATTTTGTTCATCAATTCCCTGAAAACATCCTTGAAACAGCATCATTGTTTTCCTATAAATGTTTAAAAGCTTTGATAAGGCCAGCAATAATTAACACTATTTATGATTGAGGTATAGCGATATGTCTATTATCGTAATGCGTTACACATCACATTGTACACTAAATGTGTACATTAATACTCAATGATCAGCTCCATTCAAACAATACCGTTGTATATGCTATTTACTATTATTACATTATTTTAAGTAGCTGCCCACAATACAGAATGTAAGGACTATAACGCTGGTTAATCCTTAGCGTAACTATTGTACATTGTTAAAACTGCAATAGCCACTACGAAAAAGGAAATACGAGAGAAAAAGAAGAAAAAAAAGTTAGTTACTCGCCTGATCCATGATCAAAGATCCGTTTCGTGGAGTGTTGTGCACCATCGCTTGGCGCCGATGCGGCGACGGGTTACTAGACGCCACGTGTCTAGATCTCGATTCCCTCGCTGCAGGCTGTTTGTGGCGCTGGGCACTCTTATTGCGCCGCTCTGCTCTGAAGATTCCCTCGCTGCAGGCTGTTTGTGGCGCTGGGCACTCTTATTGCGCCGCTCTGCTCCTGAAGATTTCCTCGCTGCACCCCGTTTGTGGCGCCCCGGCTACTCTCGATGCGCCTTTTTGTTCTTAAACGATAACTTGCGGTACTCGTCCTAGTACTATGACGCCGGTGTCATTTGCGATAACGTGCGATTTACGTCTATTTGATCCCTCGTCGTTATCGCTACCGATTTTGGAAGATTTCTTATCCCACTTCTGATATTAAATATCAGGTGGTCCAAGCAAAACAAATCGTGTTCGATGATATTAATTTATTTTCTTTACTAATGGCATTATACAAAAATAAACGAGTGGGTAGCAACAAGGCGTTATGTCACTTCGAAGTCTAGCGGAGGAATGCATTCAAAAATGACTGCCGTGCGGCTCGCCTTCTCGCGCGACAAAAACCTACCCACCTCTTATTTTCCTTTTTTTAAAATCGTCCGTGTTGCTACCCTACAATTCATATTACTTGCGTTAGACTGTGCAAAATAATATAGGACGCAACTTCTATTATTAAATTAAAGGTTATCATAATGTAACCGTGAATCATATAACAAATTCTAACATTTCTAACAATAATAAGTACCTAACCTAACCTAACGTTAAATACTTTTTACATTTAATTACCAGGTTAAATGAACACATGATTAACTATTAACGCTGGTAAGATTCCGCTACAATTTACTACCTATTGAAACGTTCTTTTCGCAGTTAGCTTCGGTTTTCACACATCTAAGCGTAGTGGTAAGTGCTTACTTGAGGTTGAGGTCATACACATGACTGGGCATCGTTAATCAAATATTTACATAATTCGTTAATCGCTAATCCGTTACTAAAAAAGTTAACTTCGTTAACATTAACTTTTTTATTCCGTTCCTTTTCGGAAGATTTAACGGAAGTCCGTTAACACGTGATGAGAAATTGCATTTTTTATATCGTTGCGTTAGTGAATTACTTATAAAAACTGTTGGTTTGGGTTCTGGAAGTTAATATGTTATGAAAAATAGAAAGAGTATGTAATTCAAACCGAAATATGAACAAATTTATTCGCATTTTTCTCAATAACTCACTATACGTGCCGGCAAAACATAGTTTCGTTTCACTCGCGGCACGCGCTTTGTCTCACTTGTTTTGTCAATCGCTATTTGCGTCGACGACAGTGCCGACCTTTTTTCTCGAATGTATTTTTCGCGACGCAGCGCGGTCCGAGCTGTATCTTTTTGGTAAGTAATAGCATAGATAAAATACTACTTAAAGTAGTATTTTATCTATGGTAATAGGTACTGGATTAACGATTAACTGACTTGAGGACTGTTTTTTAAAGGTAACTTAAAAGTTAGACGAAACGTTAAATTCGTTATTTAACGATTAATGGTTTAACGGTCTAGTGCCCAGGCATAGTCATACATTTGATGTGATATCTATATATACTAATATTATAAAGCTGAACAGTTTGTTTGTTGGTTTGAACGCACTAATCTCAGGAACTACTGGTTCGAATTGAAAAATTCTTTTTGTTTTGAATAGTCCATTTATCGAGGAAGGCTATAGGCTATATAACATCACGCTACGATAAATAGTATTATATCGACGGTATCCACGAACAAAGCTGTATGTGACCATACACCAAAATAGCTTTTTTAATCGCTTATGGCTAGGATTTAGTCAAGCTATATGAGACAATTTTTATTTTTCTTGTAACTTGTTTAGTTTTTGTGATACACAAGTGAACAAGGATGTATATTATTTTCCCATCCGCCAACAAAGGCGCAATGTCACGCGCAACGCTGTACTATCGCACTCACACCCCTCGCACCTTGTCGCAACCGCAGTTGCACCAGTGTTCGCTGTTGTCGAGTTGGAGAGAAGACGTTCAATTCGTTTTTATTGATAATATACTAATATACGTTTTTTCTCTATTATTTTACCTTAATTGGCAAATGAACGAATATACCCAAAGTTTGGTTGTATCGATACATACAACTCTATTCTAAGGACATTGTTTAAAAAATATATTCTTATGGTAATATTAATAAAATTACGTACATATATTATTATGATGTTTAATTTAACATTTAATATAATTATTATTTTATCTATTTATTCTGGTCGCTTATGAAAATGCAACCATGTTCTTGAAAAATTGAGGGTAGTATGTATTATATCCGACTTTGTTTTGTGGAATTATTAAGATCGTATGTTCTTAAGCTACGTTATTCTTTGATTACAACTTTTACATGCAACGTTGTTTGATTTTTATTTTGGTAATAACTTGTGTTTTTTAACTTTAGTGAAAAGTATTTTAAAATATTTTCATTTCATTTAAGTGCAGCCACTCAAACAATATATTCTGTTACGTTATCTCCGGTAACTGAAGAGTCCAAAAATATTGACGTTGACACGGCAGATATCTGGAACGACAGATATCTGGATGTTACAGATGATTTTGTCTCCACAAATATTAATGTTGAATCTGTTCATACCTAGAAATACCAGTCTATGAATATTGCAACTTCTACGTCGTCAATTATTCAGCCTAATCAGCCACACCTAACAAGAACAGACAACAATATAACTAACAAATTTACACAATTTACATTTAGAAGCTAGCAACAGTTACGAAAACTCTCCTAACATAATAATTGATAATTTCGAAAACGAGAGAAATTCTACCCCAGCCAATCTTTTAGACATATACTACACTAATTGTAATGGCCCTAGAAGTATTGCATATTCAAGCCAAGTGAATGCAATAACTAATACACGAAACCAAAAGAAAAGTAAAAAAAAAAAACCGCTGGGATTTGTCTGACGTGAAAAGAAAATTATGAAAAATTTAGTTAAGAAACATGTGTTAATGAATTTTGAACTTAAATACTAGCTGACTTAAAAAGGTTTGATATTCAAACAGCGAAAAAAAAAAAAAAGTATAATTTTATGTTTTGACATGAAAAAACAATGATGGTGTGTCTTTATACATCTGGATAGGTGGTTGTGAAATAGTTTATATATATGTTATTTTAGATGTTTTGAAATAATTAAGAAATAAACAAGATGTGTGCACCATCCAAATAAGTGATTTTAATTACATCCAATAAAATTTAAGAAAATGAAGTAATCAGAAGAAGTGAAATCTACAATAACATGTTTCCAAAAAGGGTAAAGTTATAGATGAAAAGGTAATGCGTGGTCCCTGCAATTGCAATTGTAGTTTACAGTGTGCAAAATAAATATCCTAAGAACACAGAATTCAGCGTTTTACAAAGTTTTGAGCAGTAGGAAGCAGAGAAAAACAATGGGCTTGCGCCACTAAGTATACAAATAATTCTAAAAAGCTTATGCTTTTTATGCCCAGCAAGTGTAAATATACCTTTAAATACTATCTGCCTGTAAACTATTCTTCTTCAACATACGATCAAGCTATTAGTGTTTGTAAGACTATCTTTTCGGTCAGTGAGAAGTTAATTAGAAAGTTTACTTATACGTTGGGCGAAAACCGACGATAATCCTTATTTTATCAAAAACATGGGGCAAGATGCGTTTCTTCATTTCAAGTCTGAAGTTAAAAACAATATTTGGATGAAGAACAGTATAGGAGCAAAGACAGCGTGGAATAACGTAAAAGAAGTCTTCGTTGTGACGAAAGAGATCCGAAGAAACTGTTTCATAAGTATGACCTTTGTCAGATATTTTTCATTGGAGATCTTGAGTGGGAATGTATAAAGAGGTTGTGTATTAAGAACATTATGATCTCATAATGTTCTCCAATGAAAAATATCATGACTTGGTCACGTTGAGTAAGTGTGATTCTGGTGTAGTGTAATAATTGAAGAACAATGGAATTCATAAAAAAGTTGAATGCAACCTACTTGCGTTGAACAGTACTTTCGTGATGAAATTCAATTCCCCAAAAATCATTTAACTACTACCAGAAGCATTAATTCAAAAAACTTAATGTATTAAAATTTAATAATGAATATGGTAAAAGAACATCGCAATACTTAATTCGCAATCTAATTAATAAATTGCCTATAGAAATAAAAAATATATTCACACAAAAAATATTAAAAAGTTACTAAAAACTAAATAATTAAAACTAATAATATTAGCAAATTAATAATAATAAAAAAGTAATTTAAAAATTAATGAAATATAAATTAAAACATAGGTATTTGATTTAATAAGAAAGAAATGTAATTTTGTTGTCTTTCATTTGAGTTAAGGTGTTCATTTCTTAATAAAGTTTCTTGAATTACTACATTTTTCAATGGTTAATGTTATTTTCTAACATACGACACATGTTTCTGCTTCGCATATTTGCCAAGAAAAACGTTACTTAAGCACATACTACCAGCAAAACTTCGAAGAATAAGGATGCATCATTTCATACCACTTTAAATTTACGAAAAACAAAGTTGCAAGTGATCAAAAGACCCAATATTTTGTATAATTTCTATTTTTTTTAAAAGCAATCCACGGAAATAATATCACTACCTTCTTCCTAATAGCATATTTAAAATTCTTGGTAATTGGTTGGCTACATTTTGAAATATTTACTAATAACTGTTTTACAATTTTTAAATCGCTCTCCTGAAAAGTTAACATTTTGCAGATACGACTTTGTTCGTGGATACCGTCGATATGTACCGCCGCCGCCGTATGGGCAGCAGCGAAGCGTGGCCGAGTTCAGCTAGTTTTTTTATAATAAGTTCAATACGAATTTATTACTATGGAATTTATTTCGAGGATTCAATATTAAAAGTCTTACTTTACAGCCGTCGAATTCCTTTTCGACTCCATAGAACAAAGGCGTGTGACTCTTTGGATAAGGCGTTATAACAACATCATTCCAAGAGAGTAAATTCACAGCAAGCTCTAAGTAATTATCATTGCTTCGATAAGCAATTGAATTTAAACAATGATATTTTAACTTCATAGTAACGGATGACGAGTGCTCTTGCAGCCATCGTAATTGTTCCATGGTGTACTGAAAATAAAAGCAATAATTATTTTTTTAGATTTTATCATTGCTGAAGGTCATGCCCACTTTGAAATACCTTGGTGACATCGGCCACCAGCTTTTCCATTCTATCCAGACCTCAGCTTTCCTCATATCAGTCGTAACTGTGAGGCCTGTCTGTCCATCGGCTATATATTTACAAGCTATAATTAAAATTATAAAATAATCCCTGACTTTTTACTGAATCGAAACACGCTATCTGCTGTAAGTTGCTGAGGAGTTGAGTGTCTGCAGAATATTTGATACTGTGGTACTGCAGCATCACATCAAGGTTACTATGTCATGGAAGTGCCACCGAAGTAATAGTATTCCTACCAAATTTCCTATCAATCGAACCTGTGGAAGTTAGCGAAATCCCTTCGTCAACTAGGAAATGGGCCGATGATCTTCAAACCCCTAAACAGATCTTCATAAGTTATAGCTAAGAACTATTTCGATCACATCAGTTTACAAACAAAAAACCGTATCAAAATCAACACATCCGTTTGGGAGCTACGACTCCACAGACAAATACACTAAGGCATATCAAACATAATACCCTGTTTTTGCGTCGGATATCGGGGCTTAATAAATAAGAAACATTTAATTAACTTTTTATAAATAAATGCATATATCTATTTAAGTTAGGTAATTGAAACAAAAAAAAAATTAACTATCATAAACAGTTAGGATTATTCCGTAAATAGTAAAAAGCAAGTACCTAGATTAGATAAAGTTTTTCAGAATTTATCAGGCAGTTAGTCAATTATCCTGGTATAATTACGTAGTATTTTTACTATGATTTAGATTACTTTCCCTCAATGAGAATATTCATACATGAAATTTCTTCCGTTTATTTAGAAAACTGGATGGATTTAAATCGAAAAATGGTACGATTTAAATTCATCTAAGGTTGAAGCGAGAATCCTCTGTCATTCAAAAGGTGGCATAGTAGCATCGAAGATTACGAAATAGCGATAAGAAAATTTAAGCAATGTTAGTCGTATGTGACCAATGTTAAGAGTGTCGCATGACAGAGTATACACAGTTCGTATACCGGTCAGACTAATATAGTATTTTTGAATATTTTCTATATCATGCGATGTTCAGTAATAGTGATCATTTGCCATAACTGTGAAGAAAAATATGATAAGGTAATATGCTATATAAGAAGACTAACAATTTTGCTCCCCAGCAGTGGAACGTAGTGTATTTATCGTGTACATACACAATGATTATTAAACCTTTATAAGGAAAGAAGAATTGTGACATGGACATACTCACTCCGTGAAAAATGCTCAAAAAATCAAATCCAATTTCACTCAACCAAAATGGTCTTGTTTTATTTTTGTAGTTTATTTCTTTGGGCTCGACGTCAACTTTCGTCTTAAGACAGGTCATATTAGTAACTTTGTCGCATTGTACTTGGAAACGATTGTTGGGATTAACCCAATTTCCTGAAAAATAAACAGGTATATACCTAGTTAGCGGTCTTTACTAAAACTATCGACCCGATCCCGGCTTCACACAGAGTTAAAATTTTCAAAAATGTTTTCATTTCGCAATCATTTAAGCAGTAACCACCCCCTTACAGAAGACCACCGTAAAATTGAAATAATAACTTGCTGATGTGTTTCGGTGAGTGAGGAGATACTACGGTCGGCACTAGTCGGCAGCCGAACTTGTAGCACCTTTAGCGTTACTTATTTTATAAGCGACGGTAGCCACCTATAATTAAGTGGACCGTCAGTCTCTCTGTCGAAAAAAAAAACAGTTTTCTAGACTAGACTTAAAATTAAGTCTAGAAAAACTAGACTTAATTTTTTATTATTATTTCTTTTAATTATGTTTTTATTCGAGACTAGCTGAGTCCGCAAATCGTACGCGTGGTATTCGGTATAGCGCGTAACTTTTTTGATTGTAAATGAAACAAACACTCATTTCAGGAAGCTTGCTACAAAACATCAATGAAAACCTTATTCAAATTGGTTAAGCTGTTTCTGAAATTAGCGTTCACAAACGCACAGGCAAACAGACAAAAATTCTATAAATTATTTTTTTGACCTCGATAACATAAGTACAACGTGTAGAAATTGTTTTTTTTTTTTTTGAAAAAATATTTAATGTACAGACACGGCTCGTTTACGATTTTATTATATGTAAATATATATATATTTGTGTAGGTAACATAACGTGACATAACGTTATGTTACCTTATGTTATGTTATGTTATGTAACTCTGTGTTTGAAATATTAATAATATAACAAAGTCATTAATAAATTCCACAGAGCAACATTATTGAAAATATTTTCATAATTTAAATTTTAAGAGAGCTAGAAAAGCTGATACTTGTAAAATTTGTTACCATAGGTCGTCTGCCACAGTCTTTTCAAAAAAATTGGCTGGAAAAACTAAATCAAATCTTTTATTTCTCAAAAATAGGTTAACAAGATCACATTTTTGAAGTCAAAATATTACTACTGTTTCGGAAACAAAATGTCGTTCTGGAAGAGAAGAAATGGCGAAATAAACTCTCCAAAAGAACCTAAATTTCAACTTCATCACAGTAAAGCTGAGAAATCACGAGAGGTTATGGCCATTGAGACATTAATTGTGACAAAAACACTCAGTATTTTAAATACATTATTAACTGGATAAATCTCCAAGAAAAATATTATCAGTGAAAGAACTTTACAGATCTAGAAGGGAAGTTAAATGTTTTGAAATGAGGGAGAACTGCTTCAGATATCAAAACTGTAGAGTTCTATAGACTTCATCACCGAATACAATAAGCAAAGAAAAGAAGAAACCTATGATTGAGTATTTACCAAAGAACTGCCAAGGATTTCATAGAAATGTGTGTATTAAATAATAATATAAATAAAATACTAGCATAATATGAATAGCAAAAGAATTTATATTTGACACATTTAAAGCACTTTTTACATATACAACAATTAAAAAAAAAAATTTTTTTATTGATTGTTGCAACATTGAATTTTTTATTCTGTCTACATTTTGAATTTTATAATACCTTTAATTAAATTTAAATGTATTGTGTAATTTGCTAACAGAACTGTTACGAAATTATTTTTGTGTAGTATTTATTAATAACTATTAATCCCTCTTTCCATTAGCGAAAACCGAATTAAAATCGGTCTACCCGCTCACGCGTGATGCCGTGACCAGGAGAAATAGGGATTCATTTTTATATATAAGATTGTTATTAATAATTGCTACCTTAATAAATGTTCTAAAGTACATGAATTAAAAAAGTCAAAATAGATAGATGCTTGCAAGAATGTTTCACAAATTTCGGTTAAATCACCAAACATAAACTTACCATCCTCGTTAATTTTTTCAATATATTTGCAACTTATAGCGGGGTCAAATTTAGAACCAAAGTCAAATGGTGTTACGGACTCCGAAGATTCGTGCTCCGTAGATCCTATAAAAATATATTATATAAATACATAATAATGATTAAAGGCATAAAATATCATTTAAAAAAAAAATCAAAGCCTTGCTTTTAATTCTCCCTTCTATGGAAAAATGAAACACAATGTTACATTTGATAATTTATTATCAGAGTCATCATTTAACAATTATATTTATTTTCAACCTCGACTATGAAACTATTTAGCTGGATTAGGATTATCACCATTTTTCGATTCTCTTCTAGGGTTTTGATTAAATAATTTGAAAAATAAAAACGGTTATTCCGGCTTAATTATAATAGCCACGCGACCATTTTTTCGATAATGATAAGTACTATAAACATGTAGTACAATATTTTAAATACTTATCTACAATAGTTCTCGCAGCGTACGCCAAATAATGAATTTTGCAGACAAATTTTTGATACCTGTTACATTACTGGGATTTCTTTAGGGATCATTAATTTTTTGAAAATTATAAACAGCCTATGTTACTCGCTGATAATGTAGCTTTTTATTGGTGAAAGAATTTTTAATAATCAGTTGATCCATTACAAATCAACATACATCGACACGTCAATGTTTTTCGGCACCTCTGCAGTCGTGCGTCAGTCGTCTGGTCTGAGCCAGACACGCTCTCAGTGCTGCCATGTTACAGATTTCTGTGTTACAGATAACAGATTTAACGGTTCTTTTATAAAGATTTTTACCATTTTTAAATTGCCTACTATTTTTTGTTGGCAAATGAATAGAAAATACTAGTAACACTGGCGGATTTCCCGCATTTAAACCATAGCTATAATGTTTCCATGTAAGCGACAAAATAGAAAAAAGTAATGGGTGGAATGAAATGTTGCTTCCGAAATAGATTTGATTAAAACAAAAACTAGAAATAGTTTAAAGTCTTACACAATTGAAGTTTTACTTTTTTAATCATACCACATTTTACAGATCTCATCGATTCATCATAATTACTTCGATCCATCATGTACATATAGACACATTTTAATATTATTAGAGCTATTAGGTTTCAAACGTATTAATTGCCATAATGGCACAGAATTATAAGGATTTTCTTCGATATATGGATACAGATAATTTACAGATTTTTCACACTCGCAACACAGATTTGTAAGGCTGATATGACAATGGCCGCTTGTTATCAGCGGTCGCTACCGATCGTCACTTTTCATGGTTCCTTCGTGTTCTTATCGGTTGCGGAATGGCATAAAAAGTGTTTAAAAATATTTTCCAGACAGTGTTAGTGTCATAAGAAAACTGAAGAATATTAAGATGCAACCAACCTTTCTTGAGTCGTTATTGGTATGTAAATAAATTATTAATAAACATTATTATTTTTTAATAAATACATATTATTGTTAAAGTTCAAATGTTAAACATTGTTACAATAAAAAGTACAAGTAAGTGACTTTACTAATATGACAAAATGTCTAATGTGGTAAAAAGCGAATGTGTCGAATGTCTCGTAGTTCTTTGCAACGACCGTTTAGTCTAAGAGGCCAACCAATATCTCATTAATCTTCCAAAAAATTTAATGTTTTATTTCGTACCTATTTAATTCTATTTTCGGTCAGGGATATACTATACAGTCTCTTACCGTCCACTTTGCGAAATGTTTTATCATCAACGGGTGCTGTGACAGGTGCATATTTACAACCGCATATACCAGGCAATCCCGGGGTACCAGGAGGTCCCTGAAATGATAGACAGTCGTTCCTTTTATAAAGAATTTTGTGGTGGCAGGGCACTAGAAAATTTCCTTCATCCCCGTATATTTTTATAAACATTAAAAAAAAACGCTAAAAACCCTATGCTTCTAAGTACCTCGTTTAACCGATCTTTGTACGCCAATATCTTGTACAGGTTGACAAAATCAAAGCGTGAAGGGAAATCTAATGGCTTCGTAAAACACAAAGCGTACTTAGCGCGCGTCAAGGCGCTAATGTGTCTCGGTTCCCAGACTAGCGTCGATGCGTTGTGTTCTACTGAATATGTGTAATGCTACATTTACACCAAGGGCCATTGCTGGCCCGTCAAAATGATCAGTAAGATGGCTTTGCGATTGGCGCAACGCAAGCAATAACTCTAAAAAACTATTTTTTTTGACCTCGTTACAGACATGGGCTCTTTTACGGTTTTATTATATGTATAGATTTTATTATATGAAATTAAAAGCAATACAATTACAATTACAAACCTCTGGTCCCGCTATTCCAGCTATTCCCGGTAACCCCATTGGCCCCTTAAAAAATAGGGACGACAATTTAAAAATCAAATAAAAAGAAATAACCGAAAGATAAAAAATATATTATTACAATATTCCATATTTACCCTCATACCGGGGAATCCAGAAAGACCCTGTAAAATTTGTTTAATTATTAATATTGCAAAAACAAAATTTTAACGTTCTAATTGTTGTGTATACTGTTGCAATGACAAGCGCGGTACGTTCTTGACAATTATTATAATAACTGCTTTTGATTATATCTAGGAGCTTTCAATGTCTCAATAATTTGACTGTATCAACTCTCCTTAACCCTCGCGATTGATTCCCATATGCATGGGATCTCGCCGTTTACTTTAAAATGTATTACAGGAACTTAATTATTTTGATTTTTATCGGCAATTAGGCAAAGAAAATCTTTATATTTGTATATATGTCCAGTCAAACCCTCGCCCACGCCTAGTGGTCCGCAAGTGGAACGGTTCCAGTTGGATTAATTCGTACAGAATATATGCGCACTCTTCATAGTGTAGGTAGACGATAGAAAATCGATAGGGACGCTACTTTTCGGCGATGCTGTAGGCTTTGAAGTTGGGAATCCACAAGGGTGTCGTTGCCAATAAGCTTCTTTGCTCGCCTTTCAATCGAGTCCAGTGCGGCCAGTTGGTAACGGGCAGACCCATCCCAGAGGTGGTAGCAGTACTCCATGAGAGACCGGACCTGTGCTTTGTATAAGTCCATGAGCTGCCTCGCAGTGAAATACCGTTCTAGTTAAAACTAGAATTCACTGCTAACTAACTTTAAAGACTTTTAAGACAGTATTAGATAAACAAAGTCTCTTTTAAGTTTATTAATTATTTTTATTCGCGCTTTTATGTCATTAATATTAAGTAGTTAAAATATAATATTCAGACACTAAAGGACCATTGTTCAGGAACATCTTATAAAACAGAAGTGAAGTAAGCTTGCCTACTTGTTATTGCAAAGCATACAAAGGTTGCCTTTTTTCTTACAAAGATAGCTTTTTGACAAAGATCCTTTCTTACATACGGAGCGAATAATTACCCCTGCTCCTATTGCTACTTTTTTAGCAGCCATTTATTAAATTCTAGTTGCAACAAAGGCTTTTAGTAAAAACTACTTTGAACTACTTTGGTTTTTAATTATTCTGTAAGTGTGTACGTCACTGAACTCTCCTAAACGCTGAACCGATTTTGATCATTTTTTTGTGTATGTTTTAGTGGATATTCGGTTGGTTTAGATTCTTAATTGTACCCGATAGATGGCGCTGCAATCGAGTTACAGATATATTATTTTTTCGGATTCTTGCAAGAGAACGTCCGCTGGGTCCGCTAGTAGTGTATAAATAAATATTATATGAATTTTTCTCGGGATTGATTATTTAATTTATAATTTGAGTTAACAAATGTTGTACCGGTGATAGATACACCACAGGGTTACACAGAATACAACTTTGGTGCACCCAGACATATAAAATATCGGGAGAAAGCAAAGTCCAAGAAGATAATATATAGGACGTTATATTGGAAAATATAGTCGTCTTCTGGTTTATGATGATATTTTCCTGTGCCGTTATAGCAAGAGATATTTATTTTCAATCCAAAAACGAAATTCTAATTGTAGGTATTCTGATAATTCTTTATTCTAACAAACATATGCTATTATTAGTGTCTTTACAAAAATAGTTTCTCTAAATTTATTGTAATTCAAGACAAAAGTGAAGACAGCCGGACGATAAATCGACGTCTATGCTGAAAGTATCAAAGACAACGTTTTGATTATTATTTGTATTAAAAGTTCAAACTACAATAAGTAAAAAATTACTGTAATAATGTCTTAAGACTTCATGTTGATTTCTAACGTGAAAAAAAATTATTTGATTTTTTTTCCTTTAGTTACATGGTATAAATAAATTGTAATTGAAAAAAAAAATACCTCCATTCCTTTTTCTCCTTTCATACCATGCTCCTGAAATTTGAATAAAACACGAGTTATAAACAAATGTTGTTTTAAAAATCTGACCTATTATTGACCCCATCAGAAAAGCGTTATTTACGTCGCCTAATTTGACTTGTTAGAGTAAAATTAAAACTTAAATAAAAATACAAAGCATCACAGAATTTACGCAATATTTAGTAGTGGTAGGGCACACTGCGTTTCGCAGTCATTTTGGGCAGCCCGTCTGGCGGCAGTGACCACCCACTTACAGAAGATCACCGTGAAATAGCATATACGTGCTGTTGTGTTTCGGTGAGTGAGTAAGGGATATGCCAGAGCCCATTTCCTTATCCCCTCCTAATCCCTTATCCAATCCTACTGTAGTCGGCAGCGCACTTGCAGCACCTGTAGCGTTGCTTGTGTTATAGGCGACGGTAGCCACCTACCATCAAGTGGACCGTCAGCCTGTCTGTCGACATAACATTAAAAAAAAATTAAGAAAAAACCTTCCAATTTTAAATCTGCTCGGTTATCTCCGAGAAGCTACGAAAATTTGTTCGCAATATTGCACTTTCAGTCGTTGGATGAGTGGTTAGGGTGCTTGCCTTAATGCTCTGTTCTAGGGTTCCCAGGTTCGATTCCCGGCCGGGTCAACTTTGAAAATTGAACTTTTCAAATTTGGCTCTGGTCTGGATTTGGAAAGTAGTGGCAGGGCACACTGCGTTTCGCAGTCATTTGGAGAGCCCGTCTGGCGGCAGTAACCACTCCCTTACAGAAGATTATCGGTATGTGTGTACGTGTACGTCCCTTACCCTCAATTGTACTGTTGTACTCGGCAGCGCACATGCAGCAGCTGTGGCGTTGCTTGTGTTATAGGCGACGGTAGCCACCTTACCATCAAGTGGACCGTCAGCCTGTCTGCTGATCTTAACATAAAAAAAATGCGGTTTGTACGGTATATAACGGGAGTCGAAAAACTCGTTATTGCAGCAAACTCATTATTAGTGTAGAAAGTTAGCGAAATCTCTATCTTCAGATAAGTCTAAGTTTACTTAGTAAAAATTTGGTTAATTATTACGCTTCAATTAAAAAGTGAAAGTAGGTACTTACCGTAGGCAGAACTAAAGGTCCCGGTACGCCCTATAGAAAAATAAGATTTAAGTTTGAACAATTATTTTTATATTTAATAATAAATAAGGTTTATCACGGTATTCTCAATTTTAATTTAAAATTACATTATTTTAAATAAAATATAAATCTTAATTTTCATAGTTTACCCGCATTCCCTTTTCACCTTGTGGTCCCTGTAAATAAAATTAAAAAAATATATAAATAAAAAAATCTGTTGAGTTAAAATTTCATTATAACGGGTATCATAAAACAAGAACTAGAATTTAAAATTCACATGATAATTTGATTTGAATATAAATCATAAGCTAGATAGTATCAATTTAATTTAACTATCGACTGTATTTATGGCCACTGTTTCAAAAATCACAGTCTTATCAAAGTCTTATTGTATTAAGGAAAAAATGTTCGTCTCTGTTTGTTTTTAATTAACCACCCAATAGATTTTAATACAGTTTTCACTTATGGAATTAGCGATAAAGGAGGAGGATTTTTGTATATAATTTCCAGAGAAAAAAAATGCATTCGTGCGTAGCCGAGGGCGAGTCGCTAGTTTTTAATAATAAGGCCTTTTACACACTGACGCTGCCAACCGCGATAACGAAATCGTAGCGAAAATCGAAAATAAGCGGTATGTTTTCACACTAAAAATTTTCGCAATTGTAATGCTCATTTTAACCTTGTGATTTAGAGCAACAAGGCGTCTGAGTCGGACTGGTCTCTTTCAGAATCCGAAAAAGAAGAACAATGGTTACTTCTGGTATCAACATTGAAAAAAAAAAAAACGAAAAAAAAAAAGCTAGGAGAAAATAAGTTGTGCATGAAATTACTATCTCATGACGACCGTTTTTACACATTTCCTTTTTATAAGTAAGTATTCTTAAAATCCGGATGCTCCGTTAATCCAGGATAACTTCGAATTTCATTAATAATTTTCTCTGTTATTGCATCCGCCATCTTGTAGCGCCTCGATATTCTGTTCGAAAAGACAAACCACGTTATACCGCTCCCAGATGCCGCGGTACCGCGGCGTCCGTGTGAAAGTATCGCGAGTAACAACGATACCATACAGACAGAGATGCAATTATAGTAAATTACAGACAGACAGAGCGAGATGCAACATACGCGATATGGCGATACGTTTCTAGTGTTTGGACAGATTTATCGCAATATCTCTACCGCGATTCGCGACGTCGTCGTCGGTGTGAAAACTGGGTAAAGAGCCATAATGCCGTCAAGTTATACATCCAATAACATCCATCCAGTATATAATCCAATAATCAGTATTGGATAAAAATACTCTACCCAAGTAAAATCTCTTGCTTGGTGGTAGATCGTGTACTCAATACTCTGTGTGTGTCTGCGAGTATGCGTCTGTACAATAGTATCCAGACAGCGAAAGAAGACATATGTCTGGCCTTCACAGCGACAGATAATTTTGTTCGCGTAAGACAAAAATCCTGGAACCGTGGACAACTTCGTTACAATCGATTTTAAGCGTCATCGTGCATAAGTACTCGAGCGCTCAACGCAAAACTTGGAAACGTTAGCTTTACTTTTTGGGAACTCCCACGCAAACACGAATTTCTTCTCAGGATCGATCTCATCAATCCCTTTTTTTTTTTGCGAAACCCTAGTATATCATATAATATTATATACTAGTTGAGCTCGCAACTTCGTACACGTGATATTCGGTATAGCGCGTAACTTTTTTGTTTGTAAACCGATTGGAATGAAACAAACCCCAAATGTTGCGGGAAGCTTGAAAATATACATAAGTGAAAACCGCTTTCCAATCGGTTAAGCTGAATCTCTGAAAGATTAGCACGCACAAACGCACAGACAAACAGACAAAAATTCTAAAAACTATTTTCTTGACCACAGTAACATAAGTACAACGTGTACAAACGTTGGATGCCTGCGGCTTCACACGCGTGGAATATTTAGCCAATGTCCACCCTAAAATTGTGTTCTAACTATTGACATAAGAATACTTATTTATTCTTATGCTATTGGTGAAAGAGTTTTTTTAAATCGGGTTAGTAGTTTCGCTGATTACCTACATACAAGCAAAGAAACATACAAATTTTACCTTCTTATTATATTAGTATATACCTACATAATGAATCGTCAGCTTACTATAGAACTTAGAATATATATTTCAGAAATAAAATAACTAAAAGTTGCAAAATCAAAAATAAATTGCAAACAAGAAATGAAAAATATTTACCGGAAGCCCTATTGGTCCGGGTGAACCTCTGAGGCCCTGAAAAAAAAGATCATTAGGTACCTAATGAGTTTTACTCAATAAAAAATTAAAACGCAATTTTTAAACTAGTCTCTTACCGGAAGTCCTGGAAGACCTGGCAAACCAGTATTGCCCTGAGGATAATAAATATTAGGATACATATTATGAAAAAAAAAGAAGGCTAAAACTCAGTAACACTTATGCACCTAAATTCAAAAATAACACTATACTGAGTTGATTTTCAATTACTAGGGCGGAGTATTTGTATTAAAATTATCGCAAATCGCATGGAACCTCCTTGTTCACAACTCTTTTAAAATCCTCTTCCAGCAAGAAAACGCACGAGAGAACACCTGCGTGATTGCCATGACAAAACTTCATGAGTTGGGCTATGAGATGCTTTCATACCCACCATATTCGCCAGAATATACCGCCTGGGCTAGATGATGATTTATTAATTTTATCTGGTGATATGAAGCCATCAATTTATAATTTGTAAAAATTTAAGCTTTAATTGGTAAGTTTAAACAAAGTAAATTAAGACCGCAAAGACGGTTCTGCAGAGAATGAAAAAGAAGGCCGTAATACTGAGAACCAACGGCTCTAATACTGAGGCGGTAATAAAGTCAGAAAACTGGAATACTTTGGGCATATCATGCGTGGCGAGAAGTATGATCTGCTGCAACTGACCATGAAGGGGAAAATAAGGGTAGACGCAAGCTGGGCAAACGACGCACTTCCTGGCTCAAGAATCTCCGCGAATGGTATGGCCGTAGTACCAGATCGCTGTTTCGACCCACCGTCTCGAGGGTTAGGATAGCCATTATGATAGCTGAAGCTGACCTCCGATAGGAGATGGCACTGAGAGAAGAAGAAGAAGAGCGCAACTCTAGTGAGTCTCTCTTCGTTTGTGGCTTTAACTGACATAAATCTATATTATTTCCACACATTATAAAATAAAGCCCAACCGATTTTAATACGGTTTTCCCTAATGGTAAAGAGCGGTAAATGAGGAAGGCTTGTGTAGTAAAATTGCACCCGTACGAAGCCGGAGCGGATCGGTAGTATATTATATAAAAAATATTTTTATTTTCAGACAAATCATTAGTCCATTCGTAGTAAATTACGTAAAAATTAACTAAATGAACTAAACTTAACTATTTACATCTTCAAATAAAAGAAAAACCAATTATAAATTTAACATTACACCATTCACAAGGCAACTCAATGACGAAAATGCAAATTTATGAATCTACGAGTCCATCCTGTCCGCTATCATCTTCAGGATTTCATTGGAGCTCCCCCGCAATCTGCACACAATGAATGACTCTTCTTTTTCGCATGGTGGAATTAGAAATCGTCTACACCAGCATCCATAAACATTGCAGATGCACTACAGAAGCGTGGGAGTTTGAATAGAACCCTGAAGGTGTTATTGTAAGCCCTCTGTGTAAAATTTGTCCAAAGTGCAAATGTGTAGAAACTCTGGCAGTATGCTCTGAAGAGTCATGAGTTTGATATTTTGACATTATATATGAATGTTAATTTATTGTACATAAATTAATAGAAATTACGATGTGATTTACCCGAACGAAACTTAATCAATAAATTCAAGAGAAGCCTTGAATAAATCCTTACCTTAGTGGCTTTAACTGCAGAACTCACTGGTGGCAGCCCTCCTACGCCCTGAAAAACAATAAATAATATCCCATTAATTTAATTTTTGTGGAAATCGAAACTGTTGGCATGGATCTGGCAAAATAGTTTTATATATACATTAAATGTATATATAAAACCATTTTATAAACAAAAGATATTATGGGATAGTTAGATTAACAATTAACTGAAGGAATATACATTTACTTTAATTAGTAAAATGTTCGTGTTTTTATTAAGATTTATTTTTACTGTTTTTGCGATTTGTCGCTCACCAAAAATATATACGCCACATGTTTATTTACAAAGACTTAATCAAAAGCAAATTTAATGTATTTTAGTTAAAAATCTCTTTCTGTTTGTTCATACTGACAGGCAGAAGAACCCCAAGAAGCACCTCAAACTGAGAGGTAGTAATTAGAGAAAATAAATTTTATTATGCTAATTCATTATTAATGTGTATACAAATTTTTTTATTTAAATAAAGAGTATAATAAAAAAATAGAAAAAGCGAAACGATAGAAATGGTTTATAAATATGAATACATTATTATATGATTATAAAATTATAAATATGAATGTTTTAACAATAATCTTTACGAAATGAAGTTTACTTACGTCTTTAACAGAACAGGCATCTGTAATGCATATAATATATTAAATTAATTTTGAATTGAAATGACAGAAGATATAAAAATATAATTAAGTTTATACATACATAACATGTTGCATTCACCATACTCCGCTTTGTCATCAACCTGTGGCTGAACAATTAAAGTAATACGATTTATAAGAGATTTTTGTAACATTATAAGAATACATTTCGATGGTCCCATCGAATAAACATGCAAGAGGAAAAACTAAACTAGTAAAACTACTTCCGAGAAGTAAACTTTTCGGGAAAAAGTAGTTGCAGGGCACACTGCGCTTCGCAGACATTTGGGCAGCCCGTCTGGTGACAGTAACCACCCCCTTACAGAAGACCACCGTGAAATAACAGCACGTGTGCTGTTGTGTTTCGGTGAGTGAGTAAAGGATGCCAGAGCCCATTTACCTATCCCCTCCCAATCCCTTATCCTTAATCCTACTGTAATCGGCAGCGCACTTGCAGCACCATTGGCGTTATAGGCGACGGTATAGCCACCTACCATCAAGTGGATCAAGTGACCTTTCTGCCGATTTTAACATAAAAAAACCTTTAAACTTCAATAACGCTTATTTTAATAGTAAATAGGTAGATACAATGTATTGTAAAATGAAATCAAACGTGAAAAAAGTATCTTTAGACTAATATATACTGTTGTGAAATTACACGATCATTACACGTTTATTCGTGTAACAAATGTAGGTACAACTTGAATAAGTATTCTTTAATGTTCTTTAATATTGTTACGTACAGGATGAGTTAAAATACCGTGTAAGGGCGAAAGGAACGATTTATTTTCACAAAACAAGATTACTGCCAAAATCACCAAATCTGTCCGATGAAACCGTCAAACTTGCCAAAAGTCGTCAATGATTCCCTTAATGTATCGCCGGTTCACTGTCGCAGATAATTTCGCAAAAGCTCAAAAGAGTCGTTTTCGTATCGCTTTTTGTCGCGTAAACCACTCATCTCGGCTGGCCGCAGTACTTATTTATATTTGGCGCCAAGCGCCTCAATGTATTTCGAATTTTCCAGAAAATGTAAATAAGATTGTAAATAAAAGCCATTGAAAGTTCGGGAATGCTACTTCTGTTAAAATGTAAACTTTATGTTGTAAACATAAGGACCAATTTCCTTTGACACTAGTTGGGAAGGGGCGTGGCCAGGCCACCATCGATAGGAATGTTCGAGACTTTCAGCCGTCGCGAACGCTTTTTTCAGAACGTCCCATAGTTAGTCATAACAATATGAAATAAAATTGCATACACTGTTATTCATATAATATAAAAATATATTATTTCCGTACAATAAAAGAATTAATTGCTATAGTAGGCGTAGTTTGAGTGAAAAATTAATAAAAAAAATTAAGAGGGTGTAGGATAGGCTAAGAAAATCAATAATGCAAAAAAAATCGTGTAAGAAACCGCCTAGAACGCATATATAGCTGGCAACACCGATTTAATTTTACCGCGGGAAGAACACTTGGCAAGAAAAAGGACAAAATCACGAGTAATTCCAAAAATATTTTAGTTACTATTATTCTTATGTTAAGTATTTTTTTCCGACAGAACTTGTTATGCCAACGCCTATTATTTACCTAAACTTTTATTCTTATATCTCCACAATTACTTACATGTTTTTTGCTTGTTCAAAGAATACATTCGAAGAAAATCTTCTTTTACATTGTCTTTTGGTGAGAAAGCAGCTTAAAGCTAAAGTTTATAATGATTATGTTAAAAAAACAATCATAATGTTCCACTTACAAAGTTCTTGTATAACGTTGTAATTTCATCTGAAAAAAAAAAATTAATAACAACTATTGTTCGAAATATCTAACGTTATTAATTCATTTTATTTGTGTATTTTCTAAAATTTGTTTAAAGAAACTAAACAAGCATATAACCTAAAGAAACAATTATTTGTTGAATTTTTAAGAAAGTACTTTGAGCTCCAGAATTTTTTTGATGGCCCCAGGTCATCGATAAGAAAAAAATATTGCTTTGTTTTGGTATTCAGCTCGTTCAAACATAAAGCCAATGTAACAAAAAATATATGTAATACATAACTTTACGGTCTATATTTCTAACGATTTGTTTTAGTTTTAAGTATAATGGTTTACGAGAAAATAAGTAAAATTTGAATGTCTTGCTTTTTTACAAAAATCGATTCAACAATGTGTCTATAATCAAATGATAGAGTTCCATTTACATTATAAATGACACAGACACTTTTTCATTTAATTCAGTAGTTTCAGAAAAACAAAGGTTTTTGATATTTTCGAGTAGCGGATGCCCCTAGCGGGGCCGGGTGTTGCCAGCCCAGTCGCCCATTCGCGTAGCAGAGAAAATTAAGGATCGGCGCACAATATGACGAAGCCCAACGTAGAACATTTTTCACTGTCAAACTAATAATAGTGAAAAATACTCTACGCTGCTCAATAATCATAAAAATATTGCTCACGTCGAAATAAATTCGAAAAATAATTAAAATCTAATATAAAATTTTTAATTAAATGATGTAGTTGAGTAATTTTCAGTAACATTTAAAAAAAAATAGTAGTTACTATTAGCATCTCTAATTGTCCATTTAATCACCAAGTTATAAGTTCGAAAGCATATTTCAGAGTTCAGAGGTATGATGCTCACACTTTGCCAAATTTAATGAAGAATCAGAATATGTTTTGGGTACAATTATATTAATTACTAGCTGAGCCCGCAACTTCGTACGCGTGGTATTCGGTATAGCGCGTAACTTTTTGTTTGCATAGCTATTGGAATGAAACTAACACTAATTGTTACGGGAAGCTTGCTACAATACATCAGTGAAAACCGCATTCACATCGGTTAAGCTGTTTCTGATACTTGTACATACGTACAGACAGACAAAAATTTTAAAAACTATTTTCTTGACCTCGGTAACATAAGTACCACATGTACATTTTTTATATTTAATGTACAGGCTTCGTTTACGATTTTATTATATGTATATGTCACCAGAAAATAACAAGAACCGCAAATGTATAAATTTTCTAGGAAATCCATAAATCCTTCGTAGGATTCTAAACGAGAGATAAATTGTAATATTTTACGCCCACACTTTCGTAAATTGATAAACTTACCGAACTCACGCGTAAAATAATAAGTGAGCAATAACCAAACTAACTCGTGAATAACTCACGTATTCCTTCTCCTTCCTCTTCGCCGCCATTGTTCGCCACGGAACATAAACAAACCGGTTGCTCGTGTGTTTGACCTAAACTAGACCCACAATGAGCGACCTAGAAGCTGCGGACAGCTGGTGAAGCTGGTAAATGCTAGAAAATTTGTTGACGAAGTGAACAAATTTTCTAGCACAAGCAGTGGCTGTGATTGCCACTGTCGACATGGACCAATCAGAGAACAGTGTGTTATTTGCCGTATTTTAAAGAAGCCTAAAATTAAAAGCTCTTCTGTAATTGGTCGAAGCGTTTAGAATCGAACGGTTAGTTTATAAATTTATCACGAGACGTCGGAAATTTATAAATTTGCGAAAATGTGGGCGTAAAATAATATAATTTATCTCTCGTTTAGGATCCTATGAAAGTTTATAAATTTCCTAGGAAATTTATAAACTTGCGGATCTTGTTATCTTCCGGTGACATATATATATATATTGATAGCAGGTGGCGGTAGAACAAGACTAACCGCCACCTGCTATCAAATAGTTCTGAATTACTTTGGACACATAGTCCTCAGAGAACCAGAACACTTGAAGAAGCTGGTGGTGGTTGGAAAAGTGGATGGCAAGGGGTCTCGTGGCCTACTATCTCCTAGCCGATGGTTAGATCAAGTTGTTGCTCTTACAGGCCTCATAGTTTCGAAGGCCATGAAAAAAGTTGAGGACAGAATTGAGTGGGTACAACTGGTTGTCGATGTCACCAAGGCATTTCAGAGCGAACACGACCTTAAGTAGTAAAGAAGACTATCTGGAGTCTGATAAAATCAATTCATCTTGACGTATTTTGTATTTGTTGAATTTCTTGATAAATCATTAGATCGAAATAAAAATGTGAGTAAATTGAAATAAACAGCATTTAATTAAAAATTAAAAATATGTACTTTTAAAACTAACATTTTTGCACGAATAAAAATGTTTCAATATATTCAAAGGTGTATACATACCAGTAAAACTCCATTGTAAACATATTACAAGTATTAAAATAGTATATAAAGGCGCAGCCATGTTCGATGATTACTTATTTTATTGTGAACTAGGAATATTAACATCTCTTAATTATTACAACTTTTTTCCTTTACCTACTCAATTATTTGCACTCTTTACCTATTATAACATTAATTTAAAAAAAAAACAATCAAATTTCCGTTGTCCTGTTAGATAAACTTTAATTTTAAAATTTTAATTGATATAAATTTAAAGTAAACTAGTTTAAAATTCCTATAATGATCACAAATAAGACTTTAAAATTAAAATGATTGAGTTTGTGGTTTATATTATTATTGATGTCTTCCATGTAGGTACTTCAAGATAAATGCGAGTTCATTTTATATTTTTACTAATTTGTGTATATTATTGTACTTAATTTAATATATTATAAACAGAAAAGATTTGTATGTTTGTATGTATTTTTGTATATATGTAATGAATAAACTCAAAAACTACTTGACCGATTTTAAAAATTCTTTCACCCATAGAAAGCTACATTATCAGCGAGTAATATAGGCTACTCATCAACCCCCCCCCTCTCCCCCATTTTCCCTCTTACCAAAATTGGCCCTCCATACAAAATTGCCGTTCTCCAGGAATAATATTTTATAAAAAGACGCGGACGAAGTCGCGTGCTACAGCTAGTAGTGTATTGATTGCTTATTAATAGCTTAATTGTAAAAGGTATTTGTCATCACAAATTTTAGGTAATCCTAAAATTTTAGTCAATTTTAGTCATAAATAAATACATATCCTTTTTAAAATTTCAATTTTAATTTTGTTATAATAAATATGTAACACAAAATAAAAGCAACTACATATTGAACATTGTGATAGTGTTGGATTTTACCAAAAATGTCGAGCAACGTAAATCTTTTTTTTTTATAATGAGTCCCTTTTTAAGAAATTGTACAATAATATTGGATTTATATTTAAATAGGGTTTCTGCGTGAATAAGTTAAAACAACCGGAAATTAAATGAAAACATTTTTATATTTGAATAACTTCCCCTACTATTGTTTTGTGTGGATCATTTTGAGTTGATGAAATCTGCTGTACAAAATCATACACACAGTTATGATAACATGATAACAAATAATGCTATTAATGAATTAGCAACCCGCCCCTGGCCTATACAAACAAACGTTCGTCATTTACCGTTCTTTCCATTGCTGAAAACCGTATTATAATTCGTTGGGTGCTTTAGAAGAAGTTAACGGAGAAACAACAGATTTTAATGTTTTATTTTTTATAACTGCTATGCTGATTTAAAAGTTAGTGACGAGACCATTGGATGAGTGGTTAGGGTGCTTGCCTTAACACTCTCTCTCAGGGGTCCTGGGTTTTATTCCCAGCGGGGTCAACTATAGAAATGAACTTTTCAAAGTTAGCTCTGGTCTGGATTTGGAAAGTAGTAGAAGGGTATACAGTGTTTAATTCATTTGGGCAGCCCGTCTGACGGCAGTAACCAACCGCTTAAAGAAGACCACCGCGAACTAATAACGTGCTGTTGTGTTTCGGTGAGTGAGAAAGCCCGTCACGCTATCCCTTGTGCACTCGCAGCACCTGTGGGGTTGCTTATGTTATAGCCGATGGTAACCATCTGCCATCAAGTGGATCGTCAGCCGTCTGTCGACTTTAACATTAAAAAAAGAGAATTTATAAAACTAAATAGACAGAAGAGATAGAAGAGCTTTTCCATGTATAAGTACATTGCATAGATATATTATACATATAGATATTGTTTCATCATCAGCATATCTAATAGCATATCTTTTGTACAACATATCATATTATATGTACCTTACCTACCTATATACTCTTATAGCTGATATGCAAATAGGCTGTTTGTTTTGTTAAAAAAATACCCTTGAATTCATATTAAATGCTATATTTTTTTTACTAGTACAAAATAAAATTTCTATTGACTTTATTAAAAATATATAAATTTATAATCTTATGCATAAAGCAAATATGTAATAACATATTTAAATTTAACATAACACTTAGTAGTGGTTCATAGCAGGCAAAAAGCGAACAGTAACGAAAGAGCTAATGGGGCTTTAGTTAGACTGAAACGACACGCGATTTTTGAATTTGTGCCGTGAAATTAGTAAAATTATTTAGAATTAGGGTCAACAATCTCTCAGTGGATGTTATGAACGTCTATTTTTCGTAGGAGTTTAACAATAGTAAAAAATTTTTGAATAATTCGAGGTTCTAATAAGACATATTATACCAAATGTACCAAAACCTAAAATACATATCATACTATACACAAGGGATATAGTGTGAATTCTGTTTAATCATAAACAAAAAAATAAATCTCACTTACTTAGATTTTAAAGATCACCATAATTTTTTAAACACTTAAACACTTTTTAAAAAATACGCAAATACCCTATTTTAAGAAAAATAATAATGGCCAGATCAAGAGTAGGTAATCGCAGGGGCATGGCGGCCGAGCAGTACCTTACGAGAAGGCAATCGGCTTACATCAAGGGACTTGTGCTACGTGTTTGGTGGAGTGTTATCTGATTTGGTGTGATTGGCTGGTGGACAATGCGATCGAGGACTTATTTTGTGCCGATTATGGCGTTTTGTTTAGGATTACATCGCATTACCTAACGTTGAGTTTTATTCTCCGCGTCTGACTATTCGCGCCTATCTGTGATGACATGGAGGACCCTAATCCTGTCCCATCAAGCGTATAACTTTATTGTTTGTAAACCTATTGGAATGAAAAAAACACTAAGTGTTACGAGAAGCTTGTTACAATACATCAGTGAAAACCACATGAAAAAATATTCAATGTAAAGACACGACTCGTTTACGATTTTATTAGGTATATGTATAGAATAGCTGAGCCCGCAACTTCGTAGGCGTGGTAAAGTAGCGCTATCTTTTTTGTTTGTAAACCGATTGGAATGAAACAAACACTAAATGTTACGGGAAGCTTGCTAAAATACATCAGTGAAAACATAATTTAAATAGCTTAAGACGTTTCAGAGATTAGCGTGCACAACTGCACAGACAAACAAATAAACCGACAAACAGACAAAAATTTTAAAACTATTTTTTTTGACAACGTGTAGAAATAGTTCTTTTGAAAAAATATTTAATGTGCAGACACGGCTCGTTTATAATTTTATTTATATGTATAGATAATGTATTGGGATTGCTTCACAACATAGCTAATACTACCATCGCCTCAAACACAACCAATTCCATAGGTGAGCTGCTGATTAAGGGTAAGGGATTAGAAATGGTTTCTGGCGTCTCACTTACTCAGCAAAAGGAAACATTTCGTTGTTATCAGCGCACGTGTTTCATTTTATAACTTTCAGTTTTGTTCTTGTTATAAAATAATATGAAGTGTTTTATTCTATTTACAGACGCATAAATCTGCCTTAGCTGTGCAGATTTAAAAAAATGGCCGTGTCCATTTGTTAAATGAGATTTTCTCTGAGTTGACATTCGTCATTTAGCAATTTAGTAAACCTTCCGCGAATGTTAAAATATTCTGACGAAGTTCCCACTTAGTGTAATTAGGCTTTTACCCGAATTGCTTACTTTGTATTTGTGCTCGAATATTACTGTGCTTATACTAAAAAAAATGCTCTCACCGTTAAGCTGCGACCTGAAAGTGTCAAGATTAAAATGTATACTTACCCAAATTTGGGATAAAATTTAAAAAAGTATTCGTTTAAATTTTTTTTATTAATTTTTCAAAAAAATTTATTCATTATTTATTTCCTGTGATATATTTCTTTCTTCGGATTAAACTTCAGAAGAGTAAACAATAAGAGTAATTTCGGAGTAAACAAATATTTTAGAATTTTTAAAATACCTAAGTATCTTTTTTTACTTCAATTAATACTTAGGTCAATCAAACATAAACGAGCGTTTGGTATAAACAAAATTTATTTTAAAAGAAACAGCTACATTTCTACAAATTATTTTTTCTATATATTTTTTCCTTCGTTTATTATACACTAGCGACCCGTTCCTGGCTTCGCACGGGTGAAATTATAATAAAAACTTTCCTCGTTTAACGCTTTATCCAGTCATGAAAACGACATCAAAATAGGTTCAGTAGTTTTTGAGATCATCGCGATCATACATACAGAGAGACTTTGTTTTGTATGATTCTCACAAAGTTGTGCTAATTTTTTTCATCCCGTTGGCGCAGAATTAAGTTGTGGACGGTTATCAACGAGTGGTTATCTAATTGCAAGAGACAGATTTAGGTGGAAACCTTTGGAGGAGGCCTTTGTCGAAGGACAAGCTGTTGGAAAAAAGCGATCATCAACTACAAATATAATACCCATGTAGTATTAATATCTATTGTAAACTATTGTAATCTATTGTAAACTATGATAAACGCAATAAAGGCTTATATTATATCTAACGAGCGGTACACGAATGTTTCCATTTGATCGTTAATCGCAAATGGCTTGCCTCCAAGTGCCTCTTTAAAAGGCCAAAACATGTGAAAATCGCATGGCGATAAGTCTCGACTCTAATGTGGATGATCAAGTCTTTTGTAGTTCATTTTCACTAGTTTCAGCTGCAGCTGCTGTGTTTCGGGTCGTTGTCGTGGAAAAGGAACATGGGACAATCTCATCTCTTGCGTCATTGTTGGTTGTATTTTCTAATGTTATAAATTTAGATGACAGTGTATCCGCAACCTCGGATGCACCAAGATGCACGCAGATTTCGGCAAAAAAGCATGGTGGATTATGGAACCAAAAAAATTACATTTGACGCAATGTCCAAAATGTGATCTCGCTTCAAACCACAAACTACTGTCACAGTCCAAATTGGAAACAACAACTGCGTTTGTTTAAGTGATAGTGTTTTTATAGGAAAAGAATAAAATAATCTATGAAAATAATGCTTGCGATTACGGCTTAAGGCGATTACCAAAATCTGTGCGATTGCAAAAATGAGAAATTTTTTTTTTGTTTTAAAAGTATAACACTCTCATTAATACCCACTAATACAGATTCAATTATGGCTGTGATTTTGTCTAAGGCAACCACCAGAATTTAGTATTATATTTCAAATTACGTATAAGTTGAGTAGAATGTTGATGTTTTAATCTAATATCTCCTGCGGCTGGTGGTGTCAGATAACAGTCCTGAGGGTAACAATGGTTGTTTGGATTCAGTGTGATTGACTTTCGCTGAATGTTTACGACTCTCGTACAAAGATTATAAAATCACAGACATGCCAAGTTCAATAATTTAAATTTTTAATAGCACTCTACTGACTAATCTTTCAACATGTAAAGTAATAAAAATATATCTAAAATTATAATTAAAAATTCATATATTTTTAATACATAAATGATTGATGACTGGTAGGATTAAGAAAGGCGAAGAAGGTGGGGATTAATAGTTTAATATGCTTTATTTCATGAAATATGATGATATTATATGATTGGCTTCCGTCACACAGTATGTGCTGCCACTAGTAGGTACCTAATGAAATAAAAAAATATGTATATTTTTATTTCGAAAAAATACCTATAGACTAGACATATCTAACAATTAAAATTTTTAAAAACGTAGCTTGTGGTGTGACTTACAAATGATTATGTAAAACAACACATAATCAGAGAACTAAATTAAAATAAATAAATAAATAAATAATAATAAAAAAATGCATTTTTAGCATTGCTTTTTTTTGGTCTTGACAATATGTTCTATACTTGCCTAAAGGCTCCAAATACTATACCAAAAATTATACCAAAAATAAAATTTTCAAATCGGATACAATCGTTTCTCGAATGCTATTCCATCCTATGCGCGTATTACGATTTTCGTAAGTATAGTTGTTATTTTATAACTGTTGTTAAATACTTCGTAATGTTACATTAAATTGTCTCATTTTTGACTGAAATGCGTATATAAATGCGAAAATTTGACGAGTATCGATAATTTGCAAAGAAGTTAAAATTCCCTTAATATCCTATATATATGCATATTTTAAAATGAAATCACCGGCCGCCTCTGTCAGTTTCTCCACTAACTTGTTCCAAAAATGCATTCAGAGTTATTATAATTATAATAACTTTCGGAAATTATATTATCTCTGCGGTAGATAGAAATATTTCGACTGTCGCGTCTACTTATTAATCTATGTTTACCTAGTCTTTTGTTTTGAAGGTTTTGATTTATGTCTTCTAAAGATATTTGCTATGTTGATGGATCTTAAAGTTTATGTTGAAAATGTTTTGCATTAGACATAAATTTCATTAGAAGAGTACGGACGGAGTGACTGCATTGTGCATTACTCATAGCTCGCTGAAAATCGAAACATTATTTTAACTATTAACCTGAGCTATAAGTATTGTGTTTCTACTAAGAAACTTTTACTTAAAATCTATTTTTTTATACAATTTTACAAATTTCTGAATAACTAGCGACACCTTTCCATTAGTGAAAACCTTATCATTTGTTGGGTGGTTTATAAGTCTGGCGTCCATATTAAGCAGGTTCATAATGTGGCCTAATTAGTTGTCAGAGTAACGTTATATGTTTCGCCCCGACGAACGCCGCATAACCACTTACATTGGTTATACTAATGGTGTGATTTCACATTCACACCGTTTTGTCTTTGCGAGTCGACGACGCGGGTGCTAGTTCATGCGATTGTCGTTAGGTAGCCAAGCCGAGCCGTTGGATGAGTGGTTAGGTGCTTGCCTTAATGCTCTGTTCTAGGGTTCCCGGGTCGATTCGATTCCCGGCAGGGTCAACTTTGAAAAATGAACTTTTCAAATTTGGCTCTGGTCTGGATCTGGAAAGTAGTGGCAGGGCACACAGCGTTTCGCAGTCATTTGAGCAGCCCGTCTGGTGGCAGTAACCACCCCCTTACAGAAGACCACCGTGTGTATTTTTCGGTGAGTGAATAAGGGATGCCAGAGCCCAGTGGCACGTGGCGATTACACTTCAGAAATGGAGAAGAATTGAGACTAAACCTATAATTTTGAAAAAAATACAGAAATTAGTTTTCTACTTATAGATTTTAGGAAAACCTATAAGAAGTCCATGAAATTAAAATAACATGGTAAATCACTTAATATAGTGCGGATAGGTAACATCGTACGGAAACCTCTTCACGCGAGTTCAACTCGCACTTGTCCCGTTTTTAAATAGGTAAGCGCTCTTGTATTTTTGCTTGCCAGATATATTTTTATTAATGATAAAAATTCTAAATAAAAAACGTTGACTGTAGGATTCCCAAATTAAAATTTATCCCTTGGTTCGAGTCGATGAAGAATAACGGTGATGTACTCGTAAGTGTGAACATGTGAGCAAATTCGGAGGCACACGATTTTCGGTTGATAACTAATCATAAATTTTGGGTATTAATTTTGTAACTGCAGTATAAATGCAGTTTGTAAAAGCAGTATGTGATTGTTGATTTCTTCTAATATGAACTTGACTTTTGAGTGTAGGTATCAGAAGAGTTGATCTTAGTTAGACATGTTGCGGCACGTCAGCCCATGAATATTTTAAAGCTAATAATAAGTTGGTACCTTGTATAGCCTGGACTTTTTTGTTATTACTTCATAGATATTGGCCCTCGATGTCAGCCTTGGTCTTCGAGATCAAATTTCACTAAAGTAAGGAGAGGCTTCGACGGTTGCAGACCACCACTCAAAAAAGCTCTGATATCTTCGGCACTACTTTCTACCCTTATAACATATCTGATGTCGACTAATGATCTGAGCGGACACTCTTTCGTTCGAATTTATCAATTAGACCATTTTAATCACTATTTAAATCACATTTTTCGGAGCAAAAAATGTATTTCACTGCAAGGCACGTGCGCCTGGCCTTGATTACCAGCACAGCCCTTGCCAGCACTGAGCACTAACTCATGTGCTCACATAGCGATGCCGTATATTATAAATACTAGTTGTGTCCGCGACTTCGCGATTTATCAATTTCTAATCTGAATAACTCACTAACTGAATTTTGTTTGCCATGAGCCATGCCATATGAGCTTTCAGAATCATTTCATTAAATGACACTAAATAAAAATATTCTGCCTGAGTTGCTTCTCGTAATTCAACGCTTGTTTTGGCCATTGCGAATTAATTTTACATAAATGTTGTGTTAAGGGTTAATTCACCTACATTTTTGAGCGGTATAGTTTTTCATATATATAACCATTTTTGCTGTTCGTTTTTATTTGAAATTGCTTGCCTTTTTTATATAAAAATTCCTTGTCATTCATATCATTGTTTCATTCTGTTCGTTGTGCCATTAAAAAGTGTTTTAAATATTGTAAAATAGTCTTTTTGCCTCTTCCACTATATTCAGTTTTTACATGTTGAGTCGCGCGGCTACTCGAGTCACAGGCTCTTTTGCAGTCGCGACGAGTTCCGAATCGTAGCCACGTCAATAGGAATAGTAAATGACTTATTCTGAATAAACAAGAATCGCGCACGTTCAGTTCGCATGAGATCTAAAGGCTTTCTGCAAAGCATCTGTGAATTTATTCTATGAACTCCATGTAGTCTAGTCTAGAATACATATAAGTATTCCCATACTTATATGTATTCTAGACTAGACTACATTAGTACAACGATGAATCCATGAATACAGCAGTATGAAAGCCCAGATTGATTTGACTGGTTACAACATATACATATATACTAGTCAAAACAAAATAAGGACCACTAGTTCACTTACAATTTATACATAATATATTTTACTTAACAAAATTAAAAGTCGCAAAATATTGTTGTTATGAAATCTTTATTATCTGAACTCTTTGTATGTGGTGTTGAGACCAGATGTTGGCCATATATTTCAGTAAATTTCAAATTTGAATTCTTTATGGTGTTTTGTATGGATTTTTGTTTTAGCTCGGGATCATTTTAGCATTGATTTTCAACATAGAATCTTTTTTTTTGTGTAAAAGCAAATTTTTTTGTGTAATTATTTTTTCAATTGATCAAGGTTACTGCAACCAAAAATATATTAACCTATTAAACCAGGACAAAATATTGAGCATCCATTTATTTATTTATTTTCAAAATAAGGCCATTGAATATAGATCTAATTGAAACATTTGTGCGAGTTCAATCAGCATTTTGTTCTTATTTGTTCATAAACATGTTGGCGCCTGAGTTTATGTTTAAGATTGCCCTATATATAGGTACATATTCCATAAATATATTCGAAACCTGGATTGACGATATAAAAACACATTTGATTTTCATTAAACCAATATATTTGTGTGCTATTATTTAAGGTAAATGGATTATAATTGGAATAAGTGTTTCTTCGCATCACCAAAAATACTTAATCAGTGATCTTTATGTATTGAACGACATAACGACAGTGAAAGCATGTGTCAATCGTACACAAAAAATTCGGAGGTGCTATGCACCGGTTTAAATTCTTCCGCCACACGACGACGCATATAATATGAGTAAAATCATGTGTAAAAAAAAACCTGATATGAAAAAATCAAAAGTATTCTTGTAATTTTTTTTTCTGAGAATTTTGTTTATAGATTCAAGTTACCTCACCTCAACGGTCGATTCTCACGATCACACAATACTTTTTATTGTCTTTGAGTATAACTTTGAATTTTTGGAAAAGTAATAGGGGATTGGACAAATTTTCAGAAAGTGTTTTAAATTAATCTTCATGGATTTTTATTCCCATAAAAAATACTATTTTATTTATTTATAGCCTTTTAGGTACTCAAAATCATGTTTTAATATTGTTTGTTTGAAAATGCCGCCAAAACGCCACGATAGTTCATCTGAGAGCGCGTAACGTCATTTGTGGTCATATTATAACAAAACACCTGCATTGGCATAATAAGGCAATGATTGCCCACAAATGACGTCACGCACTGTGATTGGTGTTTCAGTATAGATTAAAAATATTGTAAATAATAAAATTTTATTTCTTCATTTAAAAAGATTTAAATGAATTATATTAAATTATTATTCGATAAATAATCGTAAAAAATTATATATTTTCTTTCTAAGTACATTTTAGATTTTAATCTGATTACTGTCCGAACCCTATTATGGGTATTCTTTCTGGCTTTGCTGCTTTTTACACCAGCTTTTTAGCCTTTTGAGTATCGTACTAACAGGAATTGATTTCCTAATTACAATAGAAAACTAAGCAGCGAGTACTTTTTTTCCTTTCTGTTCCGTAACATGGCGATCTGTTCCAATAACAACAATAAGAGGAATCTGTTGGTTTCCTTTGATGTGATGTTGTATTTATTTGAATGAGAAAACGTTCATCATTATTTTCATTCCCACAGCTGTGTAGTGAAGCTGGTACCCAATGTAGGAACATTGTGCCTTTTTAGTCGGTTGTGCGACACGCTTCCTGCAGCGAGTACTAAACAATTTTTCTTCCTTTTTAACGACCCTCTCAATAACATACGATCTTCACAGTTTTTATTAGTACGATTTCATCGAGCAATGTGTCTACATTGCTCTTTGAATCGGGAGTAGCGAACCGTCCAATTGCATATTGCATAGCTCGCGGCGAATATTTCACTTATTTTGATATTTTTACCTTAAACTGGTGTAGGTCATGAAAAAATTTGAAAGGTACACGATTTTTTAAAATTATTCTTTTTTTTTAATAAATTGACATTTAAAATTGTATTTAAACAGACGTTTAGCCCCGTTCACGTTCAAAAATAATAATAAGGAGTTACTTCTGCATGACAGCATCATAAAAAAATCAGAAGAAGAAGAAGAAAGGATATTAAGAGAACCTAATAGAGAATGGTCGACACTGAATTACTCTAACATACTCGCTGTTATTTGACGTTAGCGTCCTGTTTCTGTCCTAAATACTGTTATAATATTTTAATTTGATAAATAAAGCAAAGTTTGCTTCATCTTCATTTTGGCTGCTTCAGATAAAAGCGAAGTCGACTTTACTAGAAAACATTTCTGATATGTTTCTTACAATAACTTATTGGTTTCCTAGTTGGAGAAGTTTCGAGGAAGGAAACATTAGCGTGCCCGCTCCCGACAAACAGAATTTTGCTACGTGTCCCGAATAGCGTTGAGTACATTTATGATAGTGTGGGTACCTGAGACGTGGGGCTTTATGAATAGGTACACGTGTGAAATATGAATGCACAACTATTTGTGAATACTTTAGTATCCTCATATATACATATGAATGGTTGGCATAAATCGCAATTGCTCAACACCCATTTCATCTAGCAATTCAATTCAAAATGTCTCTGTAGTAAAAAAAATCAGCCAATTTGTAGCTACAAGATGAAAGATTTGCCACACGATTCAGCCATCGGCAAAAATATAAAATTCATTTATTTTTATTTTGCAGGGAAAATCTACTAATATAGATCTTCGATTAGTAGAAATTGCTGATAACTCAATTGCGTTATTGAGAATTTAAAACAATAATCCTGTCAAAATGATGCATAATTTCTCTCATGGTAATTGTGTTGTGTATGGTACACGCATTAAAAATATATTTTATGTTTTATATAACCCTATTCAAATTTTATATAAAATGTAAGTGTTATATAATTGTTATATAAATATTCACTTGTTCGGTATGCCTTTTGTGTCCGTTTATCTTGGTCTTCGTTGGTTGCAGCCAAATCTCATCACCGAATTATTCCGCCTTTTCCTTCAGCACACTTGGCGCCGAATTTTACAAGTCTTTTAATAACTCTTTTAAACGTTACATCAATTGCTTCCATTTAAATACACAACACACACACACAGAGAGAGAGAGATGCCACATGCCACAGGCTATATATATATATATATATATATATATATATATATATATATATATATATATATATATATATATATATATATATATAACAAGGGGAACAAGAACATATAACAAGGGGTGCAATTTTTATATATAAGAACATTCCCCGTTTATCCCTCTTTCCATTAGTGAAAACTGAATTAAAATCGGTCTACCCGTTCACGCGTGATGCTGTGACCAAGGGAAATGGGGATTTATTTTTATATTATAGAGATTAGATGCATAGAGTAATTGGTGTAGTATGTAAGTGTGCAACTAACAAAGTCACATAAATATTAAACAGTAATCAAATTACTTTAAACTTGAATTTATAAAAGTTAATTTATCACTGTCAAATCTTAACAAGTGTGCTGTGTTTCGGTGTGTGAGTATGGGAGCTCATTCGCCTAGCATAGGCGAATTTATCGATTGCTCCTTATTCGATTTCCTCGTGTGACTGTTCCATAAGGTACAGTCCTCGTCCCACTTAACAAGCCGTCTGCTTGTGCCCGTACATAAAATTTAAAAAATAATGTTAAAAAAAATCTGTATACTTTGCACTAACGAGTAATAACAATAGAGCACCAACAATGAAGCGTAACAACGTTATTCATCTGTTTTCATTAGCTGCGCGCTGCTTGCGAGATTAATCGCATATTAACCCTTTGTTTACTGGGAGTCATTATTCAATTAAATATCACGAGCAGGCGTGAACCATTGTTCGGTTCAACGGTGTCATCGTATCGGCTGGTCAGAGCGGTCTTAATCCCTCGTAAATTGGTTTGAGAAGAGTGTATTTTGTTTTTTCGACTGTAAAACCAAAAGTTTTCTTCGTGGGCAGTTTGGGAATTTTTACAGTGAAATTTCCAAGCTCACGAGGCAATTAATTATCAAATAGCAAAGTGGGATATCAATTGATAATTGCACAATTGCATATATGCAGAGTGTGTTAATCGGTTTCTCGGAAACGGCTGTCTTCAGATGACACTTGAAACTTATCCGTCTGTAGAATAATGAAGCAAGTTAAAAAATATATATTCATAATTTTCACTAGTAAACTTTGAACGAGGCGCTGTAGACTTTCCTCTTGTCCCACGCCCTTCACTGACTTTAATTATAACTTATTTTTGCTCGCGACTTTTCCGCGTATTATAAATTATGGCCTTTATTTTATTCTGATGTATAAACTATATAACTGTATCAGAACTTATTAACGCCATTAACTCAGTTAATTTTGTAACTCATAATTTTAAATTCATCCTTAAAACTTTCATTTTTAATACTAATAGGATTCTATATACGGAGAAGTACGCCCTTCATTTATTTTATTTTGAACAAAAAACCTACAGAAATTAGGTTACTAATTACATGACCATTTAAAGAGCTCATAATGTAAACAGCTATTAAATTAAAAAAAAAAATCAAATCAATAGTGGAAGAGGATCTGTGTAAGGAGTTAGGGCATAAAACATTTGTTTCGTAGTTTAAGAGCCCGTTGGATGAGTGGTTAGGATGATCTAGAGTTCCCGGGTTCGATTCCTGGCAGTTTCAACTTTGAAAAACAAACTATTCAAATTTGGCTCTGGTTTGGATCTGGAAAGGCAGGGCACACTGCGTATCGCAGTCATTTGGGCAGCCAGTCTGGCGGCAGTAAACACCCCCTTACAGAAGACCACCGTGAAATATCAGCACGTGTACTGTTGCGTTTCGGTGAGTGAGTAAAGGATGCCAGAGCCCATTTACCTATCCCCTCCTAATCCCTTATCCTTAATCCTATTGTAGTCGGCAGCGCACTTGCAGCAGCTTTGACGTTGCTTGTGTTATAGGCGACAGTAGTCACCATCAAGTGGATCGTCAGCCTGTCTGCCGATCTTAAAATAAAAAAAGTATTTTTATTTTTTTATTTTTTTATTTCGAGAACTATTAAACGTTTTACAAAATTTAACATGATTCAGAAGTAATTCGCTGTTGTTTTGAAAATATTTGAATACCTAATGAGTTTTGTGGAAAACAATACCTACATAAGCAATATGTCGATTTTAGTGATTGCTTCTAAACAATTTTCCAAGTCCGCCCTCCGAAGTGAGAAATTGACACTAATCCGGAATGACATATTGGTAAGAGTTATTATATGCTGAGATGAAATGACAAACATTCGTTGACTTACAATAAATGGCAACAAGTCGTAGGAATATATTTTTAAATACAGTAAAAGTATTGAGAAGCAGACAGCTCGTCTCATGTAAAGTTAAAGCAATCATGTAAAAAACAGAGCAAATCAATTGGGAATAAACGTATGGATAATTTCAAACTTTCAAACATACAAAAATACATACATTCGAGTATATACAAATCTTTTCTCTTTATAATATTAGTATAGATTAACAAAAACGAATATTATCAACTAAACAAAAAATGAAATAGCTAATAGACTAAGCGTAACGCAGTTCGCTCACACCACGGCATTTATACCCCATCTTAGCATTTTTATACCCGTCATAATAACTTCTAAACGAAAGGTACGATTTGAATAATTTAAAAATGAATTTATATTTACATAATCAACTTTGATTATGAAACTATTTAGTTGGGTCTTTCAATTCTACTCGTGTCAAATTGGTTGACTAATTTGAGTAAAAAAAAACGGCTATTCTGACTTAACTATAATAGATCATCGATAGTTTTCGCAACGCATGCCAAATAACAACTTATATGATGTTACAACTAACTATGCAACGTTCTGGAAAAAGCGTTCGCGCCGGCCGAAAGTCTCGGCCTATCGACGGTAGCCACGTCCCTTCCCGACTGGTGTAACACGAAAGTGGTCCTTATGTTTACAGCATAGAGTTTACATTTCAAAAGAAACAGCATTCCCGAACTTTCAATGGATTGTTTTTTTTGGAAAATACGAAATACATGGATGCGTTTGGTGTCAAGTATAAATAAGAGAGCAGGCGGGTGATATGAGGGAGTGGTGCGATAACCAGCGATACGAAAGCGACTCTTCGGAGCTTTTTCGAAGTTATCTGCGACAGTGAACCGGCGACACATTAAGGGAATCAGACAAGTTTGACGGTTTCGTAATGTACGGTAGTTATTATATATATAGGGCATCCATAATATTGTAAGGCAGTCGGAATATTTGATCATGAATCTGCGTTTCGTTGCTGTACGCACATATAACAGGTTTCATCGGACCAGGGACCTTAGACAAAGTAGCATTCGCTCCGTAGCGAAGCGATATCGAAGTTCGTTATCGTCTCAGAGACAAAGAAATCATGACAAGGTATCACGTGTTTATCACGTGTTACAGTGTCGATTCCTTTGTCTCTGAGACGATAACGAACTTCGATATCGCTTCGCTACGGAGCGAATGCTACTTTGTCTAAGGCCCAAGTTTGGTGATTTTGGAAGTCATCTTGGTTTGTGAAAACAAATCGTTAGTTTCACCCTTACACGGCATTTTAACTCACCCCGCACGTAACAATAGGAACATTTTTGATACCTTTTGTAAGCCTTTTTTTGTAAACCTTTTAAGGCATTTTTGATACCTTAAACATTAACAAAATCTACTCTTTTCTCTTTATAGTATTATTAGTTTAGAATAGATGATCTGTATATATACGTACATATATCCCATTATAGAATGCAGCATTGCCTTCTTTCTAATAATACAAGAAGTTTACATGCATTTATACTTCTATGGTGCAGTTCTCAGCCGAGTTGTTGACCCAGGGGACGCACGTCTCCTGGACACAAAGCATAACAAATTATATAATTCATCGTCATAATGGTTCGTCCCTTTTCGTCCGTAAGAAAAATTACAACAATCTTTCACAGACCGCGTTAGAGAACCTTTGATATTATTATTCATATCCTCAGCTAATAAATGATTTGAGTCGTTTCTTGCAAATGATTTCATTAAGATTTTTTTTATTGAGGTCGTAAAATTTTATATTCAAGATGCAAATTGTGACCATTTGTGGTATTATGATGTCTTATTTGTGGTTATTGTTCAAATACCTTTGTAGTAAGTTAGAGTTATTCAATCTTATTTACGTAGTTGACTGTTTTAAAGCAAGACTGCTTACGGTGCCATCAAAAGTAAGTGAAAAGAGACTTGCTGTGTATTTGAGAATGAGCTCTGACTTCTTGTTATTCCACAGTGGGATTTTGTAAAGTTAGGTATACAACCACTAAAAAAGCCCAGTTAATGGCTGAAGAGTTTGTTTGTTTGAACGCGCTAATCTCAGGAACTACTGGTTCGAATTGAAAAATTCTTTTTGTTTTGAATAGTCCATTTATCGAGAAAGGCTATAGGCTATATAATATCACGCTACGATAAATAGTATATATAAGCAGTGTTCATTACCCCGCGCCCCATGCGCACGCCGCCGCCGTATGGGCCGCAGCGAAGCGTGGCCGAGTTCAGCTAGTCACAGATAAATAATCTATGACTAGCTGAGCTGAACTGAGGTGCTTTGCACGGGTGGACATTTATTTTTTAAACATTTTTTTATTTCATTCGTGGAAATCGGCAATTTTGTATGGAGGGAGGTAAAGGGGAGGATAAGTAGCCTATGTTACTCGCTGATAATGTAGCTTTCTCTAGGTGAAAGAATTTTTAAAATCGGTCCAGTTGTTTTTGACTTTATTCATTACAAACATACAAAAATAGATACATACATACATACAAATCTTTTCTCTTTATAATATTTGTATAGACTATTATAGAAGCATAGATAACTTAGTCGGCTTGAATTACCAAAGGACTCTATGTATGTTATATGGAATCTGTTACACTAACCACAACATCATAAACGAGGAAATGTACTATTACCACCAATTCCCAAAACGTTAAGTAGTTATTAGATAGGTACACAAATACAGATGCAATTATATTTTATAAATATGGATCTCCAAAATTAAAAAAGTCTCTGTCCAGGTTGTCGTATGACAACTACTATTTGAACATTAAAGCAATCGCGTTAACGACGAACCCGGTCCGATTCAATTCCATATAAGCGTGACCCTTTTAATAAGGGCTGTTATGAAGTATACATACAATTAAAAGACAAATCTAGATATTTTTTTAAAATAAATACTCATATCAATAATTAGAAAGTGTATATTTTAAAGTACCTCGTTCTCAATGTGCAGCATCGATAGAATAATTGTAAACTTGCAGCTTATGTTTATAGCCCATATTTTAAAGAACGAGATGACTTTTATCATGTGATTCTCAGAATAATGTTTTATTATCTTTTCTATCTCTATATATAAAAAAATGAATTCCTATTTCCCTCAGTCACAGCATCACGCGTGAACGGGTAGACCGATTTTAATTGGGTTTTCACTAATGGAAAAGAGGGATAAACGGGGAATGTTTATATATATAAAAAATTACAACCAGGGCGAAGCAGGGGGCGGGTCGCTAGTACTTAATAGAATTATCAATACAGTGACAATACATTGATATATATTTCGAATCCCAGTTCTAATGTCGGGGTTGGTCCTCTGGGATACAGACCTCATCGGGCTCAGGAATAACCGAAAACACGAAATAAGACTCGATCCTTTTAGTACACGATCGTAATATTCCGATAGTAATCGATGTTGCAATGTAAAATGTGAACAATTACTCGCTGTAAATGGATTTAAATAGAATCGCGGTGTATTCGTCGCGGAATACATAATCCCAACTCTCTCTCTAGAATCTACTCGTCCTTTCTCTCTTATCGATTGAAAGGCGCCCTCTCTTATTCGCAACCTCGTGCCCATCATGGTTGCAAATCGACAACACCCAAGCTTACTGCTTGACGTTTTCAAGGAAAGTGGATAGATGGCATTGTATACAACGCTGAAACCGATTTTTAAACTTTCCGTTTGTGGCGCCGTCTCAGGAATCTCCGACATATTTATTTAAATAAAAAAAATCAATACATCAATGTTTGGCCTGTATGAACTTCGAAACCGCCCAACCGATTGTAATTCGGTTTTCACTTATGGAAAGAGGGATAAAATAACTGTTCAGTTGAATTGGCTGAAACTTTTGTTAAATATATATTATCATCTGTAAAACGATGATGATTGAAAGTTTATATAATTAAAAATGGACAATTTAGGTGATTTTGAATATCCAATGTAAGTTAACCTCAGATCTTTATGATCAATCATATTAAGTATGGTTCGGACCAAGCGCTTCAAAACATCTTTTGTGATGCGCACTGCTTAGGATTGGAACTCCCTGCCGGCGTCTGTATTTCCGAGCTCATATAACCCAAATCTTTTCAAGGTTTGAGTGAATAGGCATCTTCTGGGTGAGTTCATCGTCGGCCTCATTCTTCCTACATGGATATATGCTGGTCAAGAGCAAACCCATTTTTAATAAAAAAAAAAGACTAAATTCTAAAAACTATTTTTTGACCTCGATAACATAGGTAGGTTAACAATGTGTACAAATTGTATGGCTCATTTACGATTTATATTATATGTATAGATATTTTGTATTCATTAAAAAAAAAAGTTAAAGTCGGTTTCCGTCTATGCCTAAACTTCTTCGAAACCACCCAATAGATTTTCACTACAATAGATACGGTTTCACTAATAGAAATAGCGATAAACGAGGATGTTTCCTGTATATAATTTGCAGAAAAAATTCCACCCGTGCAAATAAATAATTATAAATTCCCTTCTTCGAGTCTCCTTGAATAATGCAATTGTATTATACAAATTTGTAAATTTTTGAACATATAAATTATCTTCATGTATCCTAAAATACATAGATGTATCTTTATTTTTTTACGCGCATATTAAGTTAAATTGCAATATTGAAGATATTCTATAAAATGTGAGCAATTAGGCGAAGCTCGCGCGATATATCACGCCGCGTCGCCGGACAGGTAGTGACATATGTTGCTCTGATGGGCTCATCTAATGGCTAAGCTTAGCGGTTTCGTGTAGTCTCATTATAAATTCTGATAACATTTATATGTAAATATATAATTGGCGTCAAATTACTCTATTCAAAACGACAAATGAATTTAAAACGATAGAAGTGGATAAACCAATTAAAATTATTAATGAAGTAGCAATATTGGTAATTTTAATTTGTTTTTTATTTCATAAATTTCATTGGTCCTATTGAATCTATTGAAATAAAATTATCCATGAAACATATAAACAGCGTTTAAAAAAAAATTAATGGACTTAGGATTATGGGTTCTTCTAATAATGACAGTAGTTTTAACATTATAAATTTTTATTTAACACAATAAAGAACAACTAGTTAACAATGAACAAGATAGACCTCAATGGAGGCATAGTGGAGGCACACTTTTTACTAATACAAAAAAAAAATACTTAAGTTAAATTTTGTTGCTTTTCTAATAAAATCGAATATTTTTTTTAAAGCATGTTTGCCCCCGGAAACAATGAAAGCCTATTGAATATAACTTTTAAAAGTTATCCTTAGCCTGGGAAACATCAGTACCATGTCGGGATGGCTATAATTAAAACCATTAATTAGTTTTTATTAATTAAAACCTCGTATTTGTATTTCTGAATCTTACCATTAAAAAAAATAAACAAAAAAGTTTATACCACTCACATAAGGCAGATCTCGATTATCAAGAAACTGAACTACAATTTAAAATTTTTACAATGTTAACAAAAAACATCAAACGTAACTTATGTACTGAATGTTTTATTGAAATCATTACTTACAAATAAGAAATATTGTGTAGCAGAAAAGCGTTTATTTTCGTCGCCCAATTTGACTTGTTTGCCCAAAATTAAAACTTTTATGAAAATATTGAGCATAATGGAATATACTTAAAAAAGTTTGAATCGAGCAGATTTATACAAAAAAAAAAAATATTTTCTGAGAAAAAAAATTAGTAAATTACTGCCCAAGAAAAAGCTTTTTCATCACAGTAATAAAAAATTTCAGCGACGACTACATTTGTTTTTAAGCTTACTAATTGTCTTAAGTTCTGTATTAAAGTTTTAATCGGCCACTTTTATTTCTTTTTTGATATTTAACACAATATTTAGGAAAAACCTTCCAATTTTAAATCTGTTCGGTTATCTCCGACAACCTACAAAAATTTGTTGTGCAATATTGCACCTAATTTCATGTTATTCATGTTATCAAATTATGTTCGGTCTGACGTTAGTCCTTGTCTTAAAAAACAGTTCTTATTAAAGTGATTTTTTTAAATGTTATTGCAATAATATGAATATTTATAAACATGATGTGGTTATAGCAAAAACTGAATTATACTGCGATGATTAAAAAAAAAACACAAGGTACTTAATGATGAAATTTTGTTGGTCGAGTTTAAAATTTCAACTTTCGAATGTTAGAATGACTATGAAAATGAATAACAGCCTTTGCAACGAGGCACAGGTGTCTCAATTTACTTAATCGTTGCTCTTGCAATAGTTTTATAATATGTTGGACCATTTTAAACCATTCAACTACAATCATGGTACGAATTAAATCAAGATAAAAATAATGTTTAAAAATCATGGTAACAATAGTTACAAAATAAGCGGTTTCAACTGTTGAAAAGTTAAAGAATAGGATATCCTTTTCTTCTGGGTTGAAACTGTATTTATATTAATTAAGTAATTATCAATAATTTTCTAGATTGAGGGCGCTACAAAGCTAAGAGTCGGGGTTCTGATTCCACGTCTTGCTATCACCAAAATTATGCACTAACTTCCTCGATTACAATATTCTCCGTTCTGTGATAGGGCTCCGACTTGTTCCAGAGGTCCCAGACTATACATATCCCTGTGGCAGGGATGTTGCTGATGTTGAATGCCGTCCACATTTCAAGGCAGCTTAAATTACACCATCCATCGATCTCTCGACACCATTAATGTACCTTCATCAGTGTTTGATTCAAATGGTATCGTAATTAATGATCGTTTATTAGTGTGGGGTGCAACCTGCGTTGATGCATTGGCACCGTCCCATCTTCATGGAACATTTGCCACAGCTGGTGCTGTTGCAGGTGCGACTGGAAAGCGTAAAATAGACAAATAAAAATATATCGGTACCGGCCCATTTTATTCCCTGAGTGTCAGATCTCTGGGTCCATGGGATCCCAAAGCGTTTTTTTCAAACATTTCTTCAAAACGCTTCGTCGACATAAGTGGCGACTTTAGAGTTTGCTATTACCTCGGTCAGCAAATAAGCCTTGCTATATTTATATTAATTAAGTAATTATCAATAAGTCATTGAGATAATATGTAACTTATGTAATCGATGTATTTGCAGCATGCTTGGAATCCTGCCTAAATGACCCAAGCTTGTTGTTATATAAAATTTGTATATACCTATATAATAGCATCTGTAAATAATTTATATGATTAATTATTATTTTTTTCAATATTTTTATACTATAATGTATTTTCTGTATTGTATTCTAAATAGAGCATTTATTTTATTGTCAATTAATTTATAAATCAGTCTTGTAACATTCGTTTATGTCCTCTTTATTCCTTATTATCTATCCTATCATAGTCCCTTTTTAGTGTTGCTTATATTTATGTTTATAGGTGATAGAGTCATCTTTCATCAAGTAAGTGTCTGCCGTACTTTACGTAAAAAAAATCTTTCAATAGATAATGTAATGGTAAAAAAATCTTCTCAAATTTGTTTTCAAAATTATTCAATTTCACCATAACTCCCGACATTTTGTATTCTTAATGCGGACCCAAAACAGCGAAGTTGTTGAAATGTCAAAGTAAACTTCAGCCCTTTCCAAAATTCAAAAGGATCCTCGCGATAAAATTAATAGGTCTATAGAGGGTTGTTTATGAGAGTGGAAAAACGTCAGAAAAGTTTATCGATATTTCGTTATAACTCTGTGAGTTTGACAAATTGCGTGCAAATTGTGTTGTTTTTCTCGGACAGAATGAAGAGTTTGCAATTTAATCTTTGAATAGTTCAAAGTGTTCGGTTCAAAATGTATAAGAAAAGTATAAAAAGCGATTTTAAGGCAATCGATTATAGCTGGCACAAACCCAAAAATGTATATACCTAAACCCACAGTTGTATTGCTTGAAAATGCTTCAAGCAGTCTTGAAGACCGCATTGAAAGATGAACCTAATATTGGTAAGTTAGGTCTTTGTGTGTCACAGAAGATTTATTACTTTTCTGGAGGCATACATTCTGATGAGTTTTCTCTCAGATTTATTTCGGAAAACCTATTAAAATATTTTTGTATAAGACTTTATAAGACTTTATAATCTTCTTCAATGTAATGTCTAAAGCTTTCAATTTAAGATTATTTAACAATTTTACAAATAACAATTATTTGTTTTTGTAAAACAATACAAAAAGATTATTTAAAAATTTAACAAACAATTTCTTTGTTATATGTCTAGTATAAGATAGGAATACCAATGGGTATTGTTTAGGATAGCCTCATTGTAAATTGTACCCTATACAAAGTCTAACGAATAACGTTAGACGTTATTGTCGCAGAAAACAAAGCGTTAATGCGGTCACAAACTGGTCAGTACATTTAGCGACATTAACTACACAAGACTGACGACGAAGTGTGTTGAATGCAACATTGTGGAGGATGTTTACCATATGTTAAAGGAATGTGTCCGGAACGATATTGCGCGTAGGCTTCCCCAGAGGCCAATTTATTTCGCAAGTAGGTGATTTGAACAGCGCCCTGGCATTCCCATTATCCGATCATGCAGGGGAGCTGTACGAGATTTACTACAAAAGATATAATTTGAGAAAAGTATGTATGACCTTGCCCAAAGAGGCGACATGTCCTTTAGGAAAAGATTTAAAAAAAAACTACTCAAGACCACTCTGAAATAAAATCACGTTTTCTGTTTTGTGAGTGAGCTGTCTCATTTTTATATTCAAGTACCTTATCCACCAGAGAGTAGTTCTATATCCATACCTTATCCATGCATGTGTTTAAAGACGGAGTCTGGGTATTCGTGTTAATTTTGTAGCAGTAATTTTGTAATAGTAGAATGTGATGTAAGCGTCCTCAGCGCTATTATATGGTATTAATCAACCATATAATAATATTATATTATATGGTTGATTAAACTATTGTGTGACAGACAAGAAAGTTTCCATTCACTCTCCTAACAGGACAGTAGGTGTCCAGTGATATCAGAGTCTCGTGTGAACCTCCAGAGCTGTCGATTCGTGTATAAAAATTTACATTACTTCAGATGGTGCACTGGGTGCACTGCGTTTCGCAGTGGCAGAACATCTGGCGTCTGTAACCACCCCCTTACTGAAGATCACCTCGAAATAACAGTGTGTTGTTGTATTTCGATGAGTGATTAAGGGATGTCAAAGCTCATTTCCCTCTAATCCCTTATCCTTAATCCCATTAATCAACTAACATTTTAACGACCAGAGGCTTATTTAGTAACCAAATGGGAACAAGAGCTCCACAATAGCTGCTTTAGATAGTAATGCGATTATAAAGAGTTCTTTAGCAACGGTAACATTTAAATGCTATGCTACATGTCTTCAAGAACGTTAAGAGCTAAAAGTTTAAAGATGGATTCTTATCCTAATTATTGGCAGCGCATTTATAGCACTTGTGGCGTTGTTTGTGTTATAGGCGACGGTAGCCATCTACCATCAAGTTGACCGTCAGCCTCTCTGTCGACCTTAACATAAAAAATATGTAAAATAATTATAAGATAATAAGGTAGTATTATGTTTAATTATAAAAGGAATGAAACAATAGATCATTAACATTTCGGTTACGCAGAAAAACATCCACATCACATCTAGGATAGAATTTACGGAAATTTTTTGGGAATTTTTTTCCTGTGTGCTGGATACAAATGCAATCACATTAATACATCTTTGTAACGCTACAGCTATCATTCGAGACTAATAAAGTACATACCTTGAACCCTTAGCGCTGCAATTAACACATTCCATGTCAACAAACCGTTGTTCGCCCAAACAATGCGGTGTTTCAGTCCGACATATTATGTATTGTATTGTATTGCGGTCTCAATTTGATACATGAAGATCCTTTATATACAAAAACATGAGTTTATTGGTTCTCTTTGTCACTCTTGTTAATTGGGTTTCACTATTTTCTTCCTCCATTATATTTACTTCTTAACTAGAAGTAAAGTTGCAGTTCACGACAATATTTATTTATTCAGTCACGTCTTAAACGTTTTACACAATATAGACTTTGTTCAGAAATCAAGTTAGGAAGAAAAGCAGGGAAGCAGATTGCAATACAAATTCAAGTGACTACAGATAACATATATCAAGTTTTCTCTCATGATTAAAAAATATGTAGATTTTTGTTCAATTGCAATAAACTTGTTATAAACAAGACAATCTATCAATCAAGCATCAGAAAGAGACAACGTCTCGCATTTAATATACGATACTTTTACATTACCGATCCCGGTAATGTATTCCAAAGTAAAAAAAAGTTACTTCTAAATTTCCGAAGACGCGAGTTAATTTTCGAGGAATAAGTAGTATAAAAATTAACTTTAATTCCCTACGATCAACCATGTTTCCTATTTTTCACGGTTTTTTTCGTGCATGTGTTTTCTCATGGGAGCAATGTTGGGTTTACTCGTAATATTATGTACACGCCAGCTGGTTTTATGGGTTTTTTAAAGGGTACTAAAAGATAAAAGAGCTTCTATATGTAAGTATATCTAGCGTGCATCTTCAGGTTTGAGTTATGTGGGCACATTAGGTTCAGTTTCAAAAATACAATTTATGAAACTTTTTAGTTAAAAATAACTTACCTAAATATATTACTATTAGGTCGGGGAAAAAATCTTTTCGCATATAATATGTACAAACTTGTAACAAAATCTCTTTGGCTGTACTATTTGTATCTGGATGGTTCTGATGACATTAAAAAGGTTACATTTCAAAAAAAGAAACAAATAGTAAAATGTTGTTTCCAGCTATTTTTCATTTATTTGTCTTTTTGTCAAAATGAGTGAATGTAATGAAGAAATTCGATACATTTTAAAATTTCATTACAAAAAAGGAAAAATGCAACCCAAGCGGCGAAATTTTTTTAATGCAGTGTCAGTAAGAGTAACACAAAGTTGCTTTAAGCGTTTCCAATCCGGGAATTTTGATGTCAAAAATGCACTAGTCGCTCTATGGCGGATAAAATGGACACCATTTTTGAAAAAGTGGAGCATCAGTAGTTACGACATAGCTGAAGAACTGGGAATTGACCACAAAATAGTTTTAACCCATTTGAAAAAAGCTGGATACAAAAAAAGCTCGATATTTGGGTTGCCACACGAGCTCTCTGAAAGAAACCTTATGAATCGTGTACTTATTTGCGATTCTTTATTGAGACATAATCAAACCGAACCGTTTTTGAAGAGATTGATAACTAGTGATAAAAGTGGATAACGTACGTCAAGAAAGTGCGAAAAATGTCGTGGTCAAAGGTAGGTCAGGATTCACAGACTGTGCCAAAATTCGGGTTAACTCATTCAAAATAAGGTGATACTGCATGTTGTATGGTGTATGGTAGGATTGGAAGGTCATATCGTAAAAACCGTGTTATAAGCTCATATGTGAACTTATAATTACTCGAACTTTTGTCAACAGCAACAAATACGTACGATTTCAAGGGCTCCTTTTAGTCTTATTATAAAATCATACTCTAAATCGATACAGTGATATTGCAACGCAGTGACAATTTCACGGTATGTGCAAGGCCATCAGATTTTGAGACAGTTCCTGATTAAAATACAATGTTACTGACTGCACTCTTAGATATTATTATGAAATTATTATGACTGTTAAGATATATTGTATGAAATGGAAATTATTGACAATGTCTGTTCAATTATGATACCACTAGTTGAATTATATTATCACTGCTTTTACAATAACACTGCGACATATATGTATATGAAGATAAAAAATGTCAGCAACTAACCAAATTACACTAGCAAGCAAGTTCGAAAGTATTTGGTATGTAGATTTATGCCTCGTTCGTTTCGGTGTTTGTCCCAAATAACAAAAATTTCCTCCTTAGTCCCATAAGTTGACGAGCCCGTTGGATGAGTGGTTATGGTGCTTGCCTTAACGCACTGTTCTAGTGTTCCCGGGTTCGATTCCCGGCAGGGTCAACTTTGAAAAGTAAACTTTTCAAATTTGGCTCTGGTCTGGATCTGGAAAGTAGTGGCAAGGCACACTGCGTTTCGCAGTCATTTGGGCAGCCCGTATGGCGCCAGTAACCACCCCCCTCACAGGCCACCATGAAATAACAGCACGTGTGCTGTTGTGTTTCGGTGAGTGAGTAAGGGATGCGAGCCCATTTCCCTATCCCCTCTTAATCCTTTATCCTTAATCCTACTGTAGTCGGCAGAACACTTGCAGCAGCTGTGACGCTACTTGTGTTATAAGCAACGGTAGCCACCTACCATCAAGTGGACCGTCAGCCTATCTTCCGATTTTAACATTTAAAAAAAACCGCATTAGATTCTTGTTTCGTCCATGTTTCGTCCCAAAAACTTAAGAATTCTAAAGTAAAGTTATCAAAATAAAGCAAATTAATATTTTATTTATTTGTTTTGACACTTTATTAAACATTTGGCCTTAAAACTTCCTTGGAAAAAATGAGATACATTACTACTACATTTGCAAGATTGTTTTATTAATTGCTTTCTTTTTTCGAAAAAAAAAAAAAACAGGAAGCTATTTTTAAGTAAAACTATTTTTTATTTCAACAAAATTCTTTGTCCAGGATCTGAGGTTTAGCTCTAATTGAAAGTTAAAACATTTTTGTTCAATTCAATTAAATGTAATATTTATTATCATTTGAACTCCAAATAACAAAAATATTAAAAACATGTTTATCTAAATGTGTTTTTTTTTGCATAAAATTAATAAAAAAAGTACAAAAAACATTAACTTTAACTTTTCTGAAAAAGTTAAGTTTAATCTGGCGTTCTACTCTGTATATTCGTTCTGTAGCTACCGTACAGAGTGAAGGTGTGGGAAATAATACATAGAACCCATTAACGGATAAATTGGAATCAGCGTGGTTTTTTATATTTATTTGAGCAATATCGTTGGATTCACAACGGAGGATGAATGGGAGACAGCAGCAGCCATCACAGCCAACGATTCGGAATTTCAACGATATTGATTGGCTTCTCCTCGAGATGTCGTCTCTCCGGCGTCGGCGGTGCAAAAGGGCAAAATACTTACGCGGCCCATATTTATATAGTCGCATTGTTGCGGAGTGTGTGCGCGGGGATACAAGCAAACATTTTGCTGATCAGGCAACAGGCATAAGTCGTCGCATACCCAATACCTATCGTTATGCCAATGTAAATACTGTATATAAATAGGATAAGTTTAGAATTAAAAACATTCCTGTACATACTACCTACGGAGTATTATTACACCCCCATTATCTCCAAAGTTCGATGTTATCCCCAAAGAAATCTCATTTTCCACTTTCATATTTATTGTCTAGCCACGCCGATACAAATGGTCATTAAACTTCTCAATACTTTCGGGTTTCGAGCAATCTTCTACGCTACATAGCCAACCATAAGTATTTTTAGGCTGACTGTACTTACTAAAAATATTATTTAATCTATACAAAAAAAAGTGGGACGAAGTAGGCATACGGAATAGGACAAATCGGGTGTAAATAATAAGAAAATATATTTTAGGATAAACTGTGATATAGTGGGATTTTTTTTGTGGGACAAAAGTCAGTAGGACGAATCAGGCACAAACCGGTTCCTATTAAGGCGAGTCACCGAAGGAGAAGCGGCAAAATTGTTTTGCTAGATCATATATTTTAGTTACGGATTATGAAATAATAATCTTACAAAGAATATATTAAAAACCTAAGGATTTTGTCTAAAGAATGTGCTAATTTGGAACAAGATAGGATTAACTTTACTCTATCATATAAAATCCCAAAAACCGACTTAAATACAAGTGTAAAATGAATTTTGAAAAGTCCATTCGGCAATGCGTGCAATAAATAGAATATAAAAATCCATCTCCAATATCCACTGCACATTAATTTCGTTTTATCCTTGTCCATGTACGCATTATGGCGCAACATTATATATTATTCTGTAAGTACTACACACGCGGGAATGCTAAAGTCGAATGCGACTGGGACGGTACTGAGGTGGTAGTGAGGCGCGCGTTGAATAATTTAAGTGACCCTGTTATGTTCGCGAAAATTTTCTAAGGCACCTGTTCCAACAGACACATTATTTGTAAAAACCTTCAAAGCCTTTTGCTCTGCATAGCCATTTACATACATTAATTATTTTATTTTCAGTTTTACTGATAAGAAAAGTAACCTTTATATAAGTAGACCTTAAAGATATTTGGTGTCTCTATTAGCTTGAGTTTATGAATTGTAAAATGAATGAGGTGTTATATGACAGGATATGAATACGTGTTAATGAATATTTGCAATTTTGCAATTAAGTTTCTTTATGAAAATAAGTCTGTTTTTATTGTTTTCTGATAATGGTCGCACGACCGACCATTATCGACTTGCAGCATCTGTGGCGTTGTTGTGTTATAGGCGATCGTAGCCACTTACCATTAAGTAGACCGTCAGCATGTTTGAAGACCTTAACATAAAAAATATATAAAAGGTTGCAGATCGTCTTGATAGTTTACAATATGCTACATACAAGCAATTCAAGCCCCTAATGGAATAAAGGGTATGTCTAAGTTAGTTAAATCAATTATTCTACAAACGAGTGAATGCCTACACATATATAATAAGTACACTATATACAGTCCACTTTATGTTAAATTATATTCTATGTCAGTCGAAAATAAAACGTCATACCGAGTGCACGTTCGTTTAACTTCAAAACCACCCATACCCGGCAAAGTAATCCTTAACCGCCCCAACAGGGTACATCTTCCGATAAAAATCATGAGCTAGCAATAGTTGCGCCTTGTAAATCAAAACGTTTATAATTGGCGAAGTATCTAATTGACAATAGAGTCTACTAGCGTATAGCACGTAACTTTTTTGTTTGTAAACCGATTGGAATGAAATAAATACTAAATGTTCCGGGAAGCTTACTACAATATATCAGTGCAAACCGCATTCAAGTCGGTTAAGTCGTATCTGAGATTAGTGTGCACCAAACCACAAACAGACAAAAATTAAAAAAAAAATTTCTTTTTACCTCGGTAACATATAGGTCTAAAAATTGTGTTTTTTTTAAAAATAAAACTAACATAATAGGGTACAATTATTCACTATCACTATTACTGTTGAAATTATCAATTACAATGACAGGTAACGAGATTTTCAGCTTTCAAATAAAATATTCACAATTCCTGTTTTTAAACATATCTGTCTTTAACATGTGCAACAATTATCCTACTCGTAGCCACTCTCGCATTAAAGGATTATTATTTAAGAGGCCTATGGTGATTTTGCAACGATTTCAGTCAACTCATTTTCGTGATTTTTCATAAAATAAACTGAGTTGAATACTTTGTAATATGTCATTAGAAAGATTATTTCAATAGTAATGGAATAAATGAGCCACATTTTTGATTTATTTCTGTAATTTCGATTTATCCACCATGTTCTAACACCCGTTTCAGAAAATTTGATGTTCGGGGACTCAATTTTTTTGCTGTTTTCAGTCGACATCTCAGTTTAAACTTAACGGAAAAAATACTGTGCATTGGCATAGAAGTCTTCTAAGGAATGAATGAAACAATTTTTTATTTTCGTACAAAATTTTCGAAAAATAAAATATAAAACACAGTGAAATTTTCGAAAATATCCACCCAAAACTGATGCTTTTTCTGAATAGACTAAATGTTATTTGCTAGAAATAAAAATACCACTATAAACTTCACATCATCAACTACTTGTATGCAAAAAATTAAAGAAATAGATTTACAAAAAAAACTTTAAAAAAATTCCTAAAAACACGCAAATCTTGCAATATATTAGAAGACACATTCCCCCGGCCGGTCAGTCCGCGTCAAGCGCTGCTAGAGGGAGGACGTATCGCTTTTCGTTGAGCGCCCACGTGACTACATCGAGCGATCGGATTGCGAATCGAGCAAACAATATAGCGCAACCAAGATGTATTGACAGTTTGTTATATTTTTTTTTGTGTTGTCTACTAAACATTGATGAAAACTATGTTTTTAAAGGGTACTTAATTACGATGTACTCCTATTTAGTATGTAATTTGTATTTCAGATATTCCTTGTTTTGTCTTTATTACGGAGATACTACATATCGAAAAAAAAAAAATAGAATTATAAGTAATCCAATATCCAATAATCTAAAAATGACGCGTTACAGAAAAAACCGCGCCTTTGGCGTTGTGAAACGCAAAAAAATATTTCATGGATTCAGAAGGTAGGTAGGCACAAAAAATATTTAATGGACATAATTTTTACTACCTTTATTCTTGTCTGTCTGTCTGTCTGTCTGCAAACAAAATTTAGACTCGATTTTTTCACCCACTTCCCGTAATCCTACCGATCTGAAACTTGGCCAATATACTTATTCCCAAGTTACATTTAAAAAATTAAAAAATATATGAAAAAGAGTGATTTTTTTACTACATTTATTGTAACTTGTACTGTCTGTGTCTCTGTCTGTCTATCTATCTGTCTGTAAACAAGTCATTGGATCGATTTTTCATCCACTTCCCGCAAGCCTAGCGATCTGAAACTTGGCCAACATACTTGTTTAAAAATACTAAATACTAAGATTGTAGGTGGAACGAGAAAAATTATAAGCGCGAAAAAGCTGCGATAGCTCAGTGAACATCGGCACGGATTTTGTCGTGGATAGTGGGTTCAATTCCCGGTCGTGGATTTTTTTTAATTACTACTTTACTATTATACCACTGACAAGGTTCTCCGGGAAAGAGTCGCCTGGGGATTCCCCTTTATGGCGGATCATAGAGTACAATCAAAATCAATGACAGATTAAATCAAGACCCTCGCTACACCGTCCTGGTAAAAAGTCGGTTACGGGATCTCGGAAGGTATGAGAGCTAGGAAAGGGGAGTTTACGGAATGTCATAGAGGGTCATCGGGGGTTACCAAATTAAGTCTCATCCCCGTCCCGTCCATACATTTTTTTCACAGTCCATACAATTTTTTTGGATTTTTCAAAGCGGGATTTTTCAAAAGTGGTGAGGATAGGGAGGCGGTCGCTTCGGCGGATAGTCATAGTTCCTCGAGGTCCAACGGCCTGGCTAATGGGGATCCCCCTCCTGTCACCCCCCCCCCCCCCAATGCAAATTTGCCACTTTAGCCGAAAGGGATGGGGATACCCGCTAAACGGTCGGAGCTATCCCGGTGATTTCTATGGCGGATTTCCATCCTACCGTGAGGTGCTTCCTAAGGGTCAACCAGATTTTCGGACTTACCCCCCCCTTCATCCCTCCTCCATACAACGTTGTCTTTTTTTGGAACAGCTACCTTTTCGCCCGGATGGAGTCCACCTGGGCCAGACTCTTGCACCTTATTGGAGAGAGGGTGAAAAAAAAAAAAACAAACTATACTAAATAAATAATAATAAACGATAAATAAAAAATCTATAATAAATAATGAATTGGCTTTCTCTACTGTTCGCGCCACTTTGCTGGCTTTATTTAAATTTATAAGGAATCGCTCTGATTGGCTAAGAGGGGGCACGTCATTGTGAGCCAATCAGAGAACACCGCCTGTTTCGAGTCCACCGCCATAAATTAATAATATAGTAAGTCTAAAACCCGCTGATAGAAAGACCCGCCGTCTTCTTTATTCTACTAGTGAGTCTAAAAACCCGCTGATAGAAAGACCCGCCGTCTTCTTTATTCTACTAGTGAGTCTAAAAACCCGCTGATAGAAAGACCCGCCGTCTTCTTTCTGCTCCTATCAAGTGAGCAAACCCGCAGATCAAAAAGACCCGCTGTCTTCTTTGATCATCCCTCACCCGTATCTATCTCTATTACCAAAACTGGAGTGATTCGCGTCGCGAGTGCTGAAAAGAAGAATCCAAAGCTTTGGAGGAAGACTCAAGCCCAGAAGAATCCCGCGGATCACAACAGTAAGTAATAGAATAGAATTCCGCAAACCTATACAGTCCACACCCGCCGTATTGGGCTCAAACCCGATAATTTGCTATCGGCAGCCCTTACATAAAATTTTGGTCTCTTCGAGCCTGGATCATTGATCCATCTGTTATTCCCGTCATTGCACATAGTTGGGCACTTGAGCCTGAACTATTCAACCCCGCAAACATAATTATTTGGTCATCGCATTCCCCCGCAACATTCCCTTAGTTCTTAGTATAAAAATTCGCATAATTAATTTTATTAAAAATCATTTTGGCTGTCTAGTGCCAACCATCAAACAGCAGAACCTTTAATAGTTGTTTTTAGATCAAGAATAACCCGCTTAATATTTCTTTAAACATTCCCGCTCATATATTTTTTATCATTTTATTATTAATGTATTCACGCATACCGACGTGTTTACATTTCGTTCTTGTAAAGATTCGTACGTACCTACTCGTATAATTATTAAAATCCTTTGTTATAATTTAAAATATCACGCTTACCTACTTCTATAAAAAATAATATTCTTTGTTATAAAAGAAAAATCCGCTATTTCTCTCGTTGTCGTAAATAGTGAAATACCCGTTTAGTTTTATTGTTTGTTGTGGTCTTCGCTTTGGTTATTCAGTTACAACATATCAACATCTCTATTCCTCTTTCCGATTGTCTGCAATTATTACGCACAAAGTATAATTTAAAATCACGTTTAAGAAAATAAAATAATTAATTAATTTAAATAGAAATATAAATTGACTGCACGTATATGATTATTTTGTAATGGAACAACACCTTGCAAATTAAATTAGCGCATATTGAGAATTTGTTTGAAGTTGATTTATTTGAAATATTATTTATCATTATACGACATACTTAACGTTAAAGGCAAATACTATGAAAGGGATGGACGAGATGAGTTTATCATTAAAAAAGCTCATAGGCAAGCGCGACGCAATTTTTGCTCAATTGCAGACTATTTATGATAATTCTAAGAGAGACCTTCAGGATGAAAAGTCAGCAGACAAGTTCTTGTCTAGTATTGTTCTGTTGGATGATTATCGCTCTAAGTTTGAAACAATTGTAGACGAAATTAACGACATTCAGCTACGTATAAATCCCTCGTACGAAACAAATTATCAAAGTACGTTAGCCTTTGATAATCTATATTCGCGTTGTATGCATGCAGCGAACAAATTGAAGGCGTCTAAAAATCCTGTTGTTCAGACAAGTTGCACTACGCAAAGTTCTAATAAACCAGTCATTAATTTACCTAGGCTTGATTTGGTTAGCTTTGATGGCGATCCTATAAAGTGGCCTACTTTTTACGAGACCTTTAAGAGTACCATACATGAGAATTCGGACCTCACAGATAATGAACGAGTTCAGTACTTAATGGGTAAGATAACTGGACGTGCCCTTGCAGTATGCTCCGGTATTACGCCTAATCAAGCTAATTACAATTTGATATGGAACACGCTGATAGAAAAGTACGAGGATAAGAGGCGCCTAGCCTCCGCATATTTAGATAGAATGTTCGAATTTAAACCCTTCCAAAAGGCTACGTTGCAGAATATGGACGCATTTTTGGAACAGCTCTGTCCCGCTGTATCAAGTTTAAAAGCTTTAAATATTGAAAATTTACATGACTTTATTCTATTGCACACCGCTTTAAAGAAAATAGACTTAGAAACCGCCCGCGCCTTTGAAATGGTTAAAAGAGATACGAATATACCATCTTATGATGATTTAGTGAAGTTTATACGAGAACAGTCTAAAATCATAGAACGCTCGACCGAGAATCGATCTCGCAACCCTACGCCCGCATCTCCGTACAATGCAGCTCGAAACAACAGTAAACGAGTTATGCATTCATTTGTAGCCGCAACGTCATTAAAACAGTGTTCGTTTTGTAAACTAAAAAATCATGTGCAATTATATAAATGTTTTGAATTTAAAAATTTACCGCTAGAAAAAAGGATCGCATTTATTAAACAGAATAATGGTTGTACTAATTGTTTAAGTTTTTCTCATTACACTGAAAAATGCAAATCGTTGAATTCATGCAGACATTGCAATTATAAACACAACTCGCTTTTATGTAAACATAACTCGTTAGGTACTAGGCAACACGCATCGCCTCCCCGCTTCCCCGTAAAAGCGCCCCCGCTGAATTCGTCTGATGATTCACCGCGAAACCAGACGAGTGAAATTAATAAGAAATCTCCCGCGCGGCCGTCTATTGATTCGCACCAACCGAATCAAAATATTTCTTTATATAATACGCACACTAATACGACGCGTTTTGAAACCTGTTTGCTATCAAGTGTGTGCGTCAACGCATACGATAATTTAGGCAATTTGAAAAGTATAAGGGCGCTAATTGACCAAGGGTCAACTAATAACTTTATAACTGAATCTTGTTGTGCAAAGTTAGGCTTGAGTTATGATGGAAATTGCAACGCCACCGTTAGGGGAATTGGCTCTTCAACTAAACATATTAAAGGTGCTACGTCGCTTAATTTATATTCTCAATACAATGATAATGTTTGTGTTCAGCTTGATGTGTATGTTCTGGATACTATTACTGATAAATTGCCCGCAGTTACAATTGATATTTCAACGTTTTCGCATTTAAGCAATATACCGCTCGCTGATCCTAAGTTTTATTTGCCCGATGAGATTGAAATACTCATAGGAGCACCGCTTTTCGCGAAGATATTTCGCTCGGGACGTATCACTGGATTACCGGGAACTCCCACCGCTTTCGAGACGATATTTGGCTATACCGTAATGGGTAAGGCTCCTGTTGAAAAGACTACAGCTTCTTTTGTGTCTTTATTTTCCGCTTTTGAAAATGATGAACCGCGCATTGAGGAACTTCTTAAAAAATTCTGGACACTTGAGGAGGTATCAGTAAAACCTTCCTTGAGTAGCGCTGAGAATGAATGCGAGCAAGGCTTTGTGCAGAGCGTATGCCGTGATACGACCGGTCGTTATGCGGTCTCCTTGCCATTCTCACACGATCCCGCTGTACTTGGTGAGTCATATCAAGTAGCCAAAAGACGCTATCTGTCGCTCGAACGTAAATTTATTTCCTCGCCTCGCTTGCGTCTAGAGTATAATGCTATTATCAAGGAATATTTAGAGAAAGGATATATATCTTTGATTAGCAATGATTCCCCGCAGTTGCCCGCTTATTACATTCCGCATCACGCTGTCGTACGCAACGATAAATCGACAACTAAAGTTCGCGTAGTTATGGATGCGAGTGCGAAAACTAGTACTGGCCTATCATTGAATGACATATTGCATACTGGTGAAAATTTACAGAATGATTTATTTACAATATTATTAAACTTCCGCTTTTATAAAATCGCTTTAATGGCAGATATAAAACAAATGTATTTACAAATTGTTGTGAAACCAGAAGATAGAAAATTTCAAAAGTTTTTATTTAGATTCGATGAGTCATCTCCGCTTGACGTGTTTCAGTTTAACCGCGTTTGCTTTGGGTTAAGAAGTAGTCCGTTTCTTGCACTCAGAGTAGTGAGACAATTGTGTCAAGATGAAGCCTCATCCTACCCGCTGGCAGCCGAAGTTGTAAAAAACAATTGTTATATGGACGATTTATGCTACTCCGTGGCCACCTTCAAGGAATCTTGTCGACTCAAGAATGAGTTGTTAGATATGTTTATGGCCGGGGGCTTTGAACTCGTAAAATGGTCTAGTAACTCCACGGAGTTGCTCAAAACTCTTCCTGAGTCCCATCGCTACTCGTCTACTATAAATTTCGATGAAACCAACCAAGGTCTTAAGGTGTTAGGTCTTCAATGGGATCCCGCTTGTGATTGTTTCTTATTTGATATCTCGCTCGAGCCCCGCCAATATACAAAACGCAATATATTGTCCGTGATTGCGCGACAATTTGATGTGCTAGGTTTGATTGCACCTACGATTTTATATGCAAAATTAATATTACAACAAATTTGGCTTTTAAAATTGGATTGGGACGAAGAACTCCCTATGCATATAAATAAAACATGGGCTAGTTACTTGAAGGAGCTGCCATCTTTACAGGAATTACGCATTCCGCGCCACTTAGGTATTTTGAAAAATTCCAAAATTTCATTGATAGCTTTCGCAGATGCCAGCGAACGGGCTTACGGCGCCGTCATTTATATCAAAGCGGAAACTGGCTCGCACAGAGCGCCTAACATTAATTTAGTTTGTGCAAAATCTAAAGTCGCCCCGCTAAACTCAGTATCTGTGGCCAGACTGGAGCTCTGTGCTATTTTACTAATGTCTAAACTGGTGCGTCGCGTTCTGGACACATATGAACCACGTCACTCTATTCAAAATATTTATTGTTTTTCGGATTCAATGGTAGCTTTACATTGGGTTCATTCCGCGCCTAATAAATTTAAAACTTTCGTGGCCACACGCGTCACGAAGGTACTAACCGCTTTACCCGCTCATTATTTTTATCACGTGACAGGAAAGGACAACCCGAGCGACTGTTTGTCTCGTGGCTTGTCCCCTGCCCAGTTACGGAACCACCCATTCTGGTTCACTGGTCCATCTTGGCTTTATAAAGACGTACAAGAATGGCCTATTACCGCAATAAAGACCGCATTAATTAGAGATAATTTGCCTGAAACAAAGATCACAACGCTTACCACTGTCGTTCAAGAAGATGAACCTCCGTATTTGCTTATTTCTTTATCACACCGCCTTTCGTCTTGGACGAAACTTCTTCACGCTATTGTTTATATATACCGTTTCATACGGAAATTACCGCCCTCTAAAATATTTACCGCTCGTGAAATTAACTTCGCAGAAACCGCTGTCATTAAAGAGTTGCAATCATATTACTTTGCTGAAGAAATAAGTCGCTTGAAATCTAATAAAAATTGTCGAACCACATTAGGTAGACTCGCCCCTTTTCTTGACAACGAAGGATTGTTGAGAGTTGGTGGCCGCCTTCGTAACGCTGATCTGTTATATGATCAACAGCATCCTTTATTGTTGCCGCGTAAACATCGAATTGTCGAATTGATTATTGATGATTGTCATAGAAAAAACTGTCATACGGGTCCGTTAGCTCTAATGTCAATATTGCGCCAAAAATATTGGATATTATCATGTAGAAATGTGGTAAGACAAGTCATACACAAATGCAATTTTTGCTTCCGCGTTAAACCTAAACATGTTCATCCGTTTATGGCCGATTTGCCGGCTTGCAGAGTAAATGAAGCTAAAGCCTTCACGCATACTGCAGTGGACTACGCTGGTCCGATAAAAATCATACCATATAGAAAACGCGGTGTTCATGCCATCAAATCCTATTTATGCATTTTTGTGTGTCTGGTGACGCGAGCCGTCCACGTCGAGCTGACTACAGACTTGAGCACGAACACATTTCTATCCGCATTTAAACGTTTTCTAGCTCGCCGAGGCGCTGTCTCGTGTATGTACTCCGACAATGGCACTGCATTTATAGGCGCAAAAAACGCTTTATCAGAAATTTATGATCTGGTCAATTCCGAGGAATTTAAGGACTCATTTGCACAGGAATTGGCAAATTTACGAATAGATTGGAAATTCAATCCTCCGCGTAGTCCCCATTTCGGCGGTCATTACGAGATCTTCGTAAAAAACTTTAAATCGCATTTGTATAGGGTTATCGGCACTCAACTACTTACCTACGAGGAATTGCTAACCGTCATTACGCAAATAGAGTGTGTTATTAATTCGCGCCCGCTTACTTTACTCGGTGAGGATCCATCTGAGCCGAGCGCGCTGACTCCTTCGCACTTTTTAATGACCACTCCGTTAAAGAATTTGCCTGCTTGCAGCGTCGTTGATGAGCGACCAACTTTGCTGCGTCGTTACGCGTTATTAGATCAAATGGTGCAGTCATTCGCTAAACGTTGGAAGACAGAGTATCTTCATTTATTGCAGACGAGAGGAAAATGGAATACACCCTCAAATCCCATTGAAGTAGGTACTGTGGTTGTCATCCTGACTGATAAACTTCCGCCATTATATTGGCCATTAGGCATTATTATTGCTACTTATCCCGGCAAGGATGGGATTACTAGAGTAGCTTCCGTTAGGACGGCAACAGGCATCTGTAAAAGACCCGTTGTCCGTCTATGTCCTCTGCCTACCCAGTAGGACCTTTATGTTTTTTTTATTTTTTTTTATTACTCCATATTTAATCTATAGTTTTTAATTATACCGCTGTATTTTGTCCCTTGTGTGTAGTTTCCCGTTTTCTTTATTAGTGTTTAAAAACCGATGGTTTTTAGGCCGGGGGCATGTTCGCGCCACTTTGCTGGCTTTATTTAAATTTATAAGGAATCGCTCTGATTGGCTAAGAGGGGGCACGTCATTGTGAGCCAATCAGAGAACACCGCCTGTTTCGAGTCCACCGCCATAAATTAATAATATAGTAAGTCTAAAACCCGCTGATAGAAAGACCCGCCGTCTTCTTTATTCTACTAGTGAGTCTAAAAACCCGCTGATAGAAAGACCCGCCGTCTTCTTTATTCTACTAGTGAGTCTAAAAACCCGCTGATAGAAAGACCCGCCGTCTTCTTTCTGCTCCTATCAAGTGAGCAAACCCGCAGATCAAAAAGACCCGCTGTCTTCTTTGATCATCCCTCACCCGTATCTATCTCTATTACCAAAACTGGAGTGATTCGCGTCGCGAGTGCTGAAAAGAAGAATCCAAAGCTTTGGAGGAAGACTCAAGCCCAGAAGAATCCCGCGGATCACAACAGTAAGTAATAGAATAGAATTCCGCAAACCTATACAGTCCACACCCGCCGTATTGGGCTCAAACCCGATAATTTGCTATCGGCAGCCCTTACATCTACGATTTTATTATTAGAGATTTACTCTTTCACACATATGTATCAGTAATGGAGGTACAAACCCAAAAATATTTAATACTTATAAAGTAACTATCATTGTATACTTTTTAATAAATATGAAAGAAAAAATATTGAAAAAACATAATTTATTACTTACTATCAAAAATATATGGAAAGGATCAAAACCGTTTACACCGACTCGACCGCTGTCCGTAGTTTAGTTCACGAAAATATCACTTGGCAGCGCCACCGCCGCGCGTCAAATACCTATTGTCGAGCGGCGCGATATCACTATAGGGGCCTTAATGCGTTATTTATGAGAATGTATTAGGAATTGGTCTACCGCTTATATTTTCTTATATTAGAGGCGTTAGTCGTCCAAGTTTAGTAATCGCAATTAAAAGTTAATTTACGATTAACTAAGAGTAGCAAGTATACGATTATTATGCAATTGGGTCAAGAAAATATGAATCTTATTGCGCTCTTATTTTTAGCATTGCAACATTTTTTGTTATTTCACTACAGAAATAACGTCAAATTTTAATAGACACAATAAAATTAGAAATAATTTTCTTGTTGCATGTGAATGTAACTATATTTCAGTTGCGAAATCATACATTTTGTTGTTTATTGTATTTAAAAAACGTGATTAATGTGGAACCTATATTAATAACAAAACTGAAAGATTTGTTTGTTTGTTTGGTTGACTGCGTTAAACTCTGGAAATACCGGATTTTAAAAATTCTTTTTGCATTTGCTTGCCCAAGGAAGACTTAAACGCTTATCATCACGCTATGGCCTTTTGAAACCAACGCGAGTGATACCCCTAAACACAGCTAGTATGAAATACAATTCAATGAGAGGTGCGAATCAATTCAAAAATACATAAAACGATATTCCAAATCATTACAAGAATTTAATTACAAAAATTCTTTTGACAGACGTATGTTGGAGTTTCTACAGACAAATACTTTATGCTTGACTGTGAAATAAAATGAAATTGTGTCGACGTTCAATAAGTAACAAAGACAAAGAGCGATCACAAAGGCATTCGCCAGGAAATTAAGCTTTACATGTGACCGATTTAAATATGGTGTTCAATGAGTTTTATTACAATTCCCTGTAGCTGAAGTTGATACAGCAGAATATGTTGAACAGAACCCTTGTGATCAGATTCAATATCAGAAGCATCACTTAAATTTAAATTTTGTAATAAACATGATAAAAAAACTTGTAAAATATAATAAAATCGCACAAATAAATATTAAGAACCACGGAGTATATATAAAGAGGAGATGGCCTCAACAACTGTGCACTGATTTCAAAATAGGGCCTGATGTCATTTTTTGTGGGGATGGTCTTGGTCAGTCTGCTGTCGGCACCGGCCCATAAAGTGGCGGCGCTTGTTTGTTGTAGTACTAGTCAAATTTCATTTTCAATTTAAGTATAATTGGGCGTAGTGTAACTTTCTCCTTGCCCAGCGCAATAGTCATGCATCCTCTATAGGAAAATCCAATAACAACATATCCTCTTTGTATATGCTCTGTGTTAAGAACGCACACAAAACACATATTTTACTGAAATAAGACCCGAAATTAAAGTAATAATAATAGTGAAACAATCGTATTTTAACTGATAATCTTATTTCATTGAAATTTCAAATAAAGCATCATAAAGATTTATAAAGGATGATTCACATTACACCGTGCCGCCACCATCCTCGCTTCTAAATAAATCCTCGCCTTAGATAAAATTTAAATATGATCATGTATCATGCCATTTTATTGTTATCATATCTAACTGGCCTTTGTAAATTACTGAAGTAAAAAGATTTTAAAATGTGCACGATTTCAAGTGAACAAATAATCGGATTCCTTTCTCATATAGCAGCAGTATTTCTCGTATTTGGCCGAGTCCCAAGGCAGGTTTGCGAGGAAAAAATCTCGGCCCCGATATTTCTTTTGTTTTCCTATCCACTTTGTTATCGCGTGACGCTCATTTTGGATCACAGAATATTGATAGATGAACAAGATTCGATAGGTTTGATAGAGGAAATGTTTGCGCATTCGGCTCTGAATTGCTTTGGTGCTTTTTATCTTTATTATCGATCTTATTTATGAAATTATAAGTACTCCATTGGCTTAAAAAATGCTATATTTTTTTTTCGAACGTCAAATGTTTTAAAATATACTCATATATATGTATGTGCACATATATACGTATGTTTTTAATATGTAATTTTATAATTTTTATGCGTTTTTGTTTTCCAAGGTTTTTTTGTGAAGATCGTCAAACAAGCTAACAATACAATTGATGATTAGGAAGGTTAATGATTGATGATTAGCCCATAATTCTATACTTCCAAATCCATTATCCTTAATCTTACTATAGTCGGCAGCGCATTTGCATCACTTGTGTCGTTGCTTGTGTTTTAGGCGATAGTAGCCACCTACCATCAAATGGATTGTCAGCATGTCTGTCGACACCACGAACCCGGGATCCCTGAGACAGAACGTCGACCTTAATCACTCGACCAATGGACTCGTCAAATTCCTCCTTACATAACAATATTAGCAGAATATATTAATATGATTGCAAAAAGCAGTATGCCCTCTTTTTTGCGTGGGAAAATCTGCGAACAAGATCCCCACCGACCATGGGGAGACCGGTGGGGTATGTGGGACTTCTACCCACGGTGTTTCCTCTCGCCGTCTATGGGATCGTGGAAACATGCATCTGCCTCCCCCCGCCAGACGAGGCCCGCACACTTGCGGGATCCACCTCGTATAGGCACGGATTTTGACCTCCGCGCCGTGGAGGAACTTGCCGGAAACACACAGAACGTCTCCCCTCATTGCCCGGTGTTGTGATGACGGCGAACGACCCCATGTCCGCCGCCCCCGGATGAAACGGCACGAGCCGCCCTTACTCACCTCTCGTTGCGGGCAGTCAGCGAGGGGCTTCACCTCTGAAGCACCCCATAACCTCTTCTCTGAGGCACAACCTACCGCAGAGTTGGAGGCCGCTTCCACCTGAAACTCTCGGTTAACCCCTGCTCATGTGGCCGCTCATCTCTACGGCATTAAAGGGGGGCGGCACAAAGGAGGTTTCCGCCTGACATTTGCACAGCAATCGCTGTAGCCCGAGAGACGGGCTCCACCTCGTGTTGTCGTGGCAGAAGAGTTACTAGGCCTGGTGGCGAGGCCGCGGGTTCACTCTTCCGGGCGACTGCGGAGGGTGGTTACTAGGCCGGTCCCCTGCAACCGGGTCTTCACCACCGACCACAAAGCCACGATTGCAGTACTCTACCAGACGGCCCTTCCCTGCCGTAGAGCTCCGTCTTCGCGTGCGTTGCCCGACTACCACTGAGCGACAGAGCCATCTGAGACAATCCGCCCGCTGCGAACCGCGCCGGTCCTAATACGCTAGACCGAGACCCATACCTCGGTCCGACACAAAAGGACCAGGGGTGCCGTCTCTCACCGGCCAACACCCGCATGAGCCGAGTACAGATCTTCGGCCCAGCGAGCGGTGATCGGCGAAGTTCCAACTGACAGTTAGAGCTTCCCAACGTTTGCTCCGCCACGAGCTCCGATGTTCAGAGCCCGCTCGAAACACTCACGGATACGCTTTCTTAGTTCCCCAGCGACAATCCGATCAGCTAAGCGAAGGCCGGTGACCCCACCAATCCCTACAATAGCCCTGATTGTCGAGGGTTAAGCCCCCATCACGACAAGGTCCTAGCACACCTAGGAGGGGAAAGTAGTATGCCCTGCCACAACCAAAGGTTAATTTAATTAATGAAAATAATTAAATAACTAAAGGTTAATAAAATTTATTTATGTTGGCACACAGCAGAATGAATCATAATTATACTCCGGTATCAAAATGCTCTTAAACTTTTAATGTAAAATAATTTTCAACATTTAAAATGTGAGGCCCACGGAATTACAATGATTGAAATTACAATGCATCTCGCATTCGATCATTGCGATAGTGTAATAAATTTTCATCCATATATTTTTTTCAAGTTATTGACAATTTATTTATGAATTATTGTTTGAGAATATAACGGGTCAATATTTTTTGTAAAACTTATTAGACAAAAAAAAAAAACAATTCATTCAACAAAATGGAAAACGTTACGAGCACTTATTGTCATATTATGTTTCCTTTAATATTAATTCACTCGTAACTACCTTGCCTACCACTTATTAAGCCTGGGGAAGTATGTACCACTGCTCACCGCAGGACTTACCTAAATATGAGAGGGTTGCGTGTCGACTACCTTAACTCAACTGGATTTAGAAGAACTAAACGTCTCTAGAAGACTAACAATCTTCGCCGTTAATGCAAGTAATAAATATTTCTAATCAATAAATAAAACCAAATAACTGATTACTTATATCTGAAGGAAAACAAATTTAAAATAATGGATACCCGTACTTTTATCCCATCTGGTTCGAGTTTTATCCTGATTGGGACAGCCGTACACTTGCATCCCTTCTGGAGTTTAATTATGTAGCGACAGAAGCTACATAATATTAAATGATTTGGCCTACTAGCCGCCCTATATCACAAAAAAAGATAGGTGATTTAAAATTATGAATTATCATTGAATATATCTTAATCCTACTGGGGTCGGCAGCGCACTTACAGCAGCTTTGGCGTTGCTTGTGTAATAGGCGACAATAGCTACGTATCATAAAATGGACCGTCAGCCTGTCCGACAACGTTTACATAAAAAAATATTCAAGACCGATAAATGTTAAGAAATCTACAGATGACACATGACAGCCAAAACTACTTCATAGATTATAGCTCAATTAAGTTATTCGATCATATACATATTTCTGAAGCTATCATTAGTCAATTAGTTACTAAAATTCATTTTAAATTTTAGTATTCATACTTTATAAGGGCGGCTTGCACCAACGTTTTAAATATTTTTAAGTAGGTATGTATTATTTAAACGCAATTTCTTATTTAAGTTCGACAAACGTCTTACACCAACCGTTAAACACATTTAGCTATCTGTCAAATTTAAATAACCAAAATTTGCTATTTAACAAAGTTAAATATGATTTAAGTATGAATTTAATCGGAAACGTCAATTTTGACATTGAAGGATCGAATTCGAATCATTGTTATTTGGTGTGTTTGTTACTGTTTTGTATACGTAATAACAAATTAAATTACTTTATTTGCCGAAATGGACATCTGGGAATTATATTTTGACGATGATGAAGAAATTATTGAATTTATAAATAATTCAATTACTAGAGAATTTACGATAAGAACCATTAATTTTACATTCTCAACGAAAAGAAATTCATAAGAAGATTTCGTCTTAAAAAGAAACAACATTAATGTTGTTGGTACAAACTATGCGATTATCAAAGCTTCCTGTTTTTGGCTATGTTTTATTGAATCCTTCTTTTTGTTTTCAATGATAACCGAATACGGATCTAACACCCCAACGACCAACAATTAGTCTTCTTTGGTGAAGTTTGGTGTCCTAGTAGATTTCGCCATTTTATTTTTAAATAGATAAAACTAAAATATTATAAAAAACGCAAATATTCAAGTCTTTGAAACAAGCTCTAGTTTAGGTTAGGTTAGTATGTAGAGTACAAGCAAGTCTGTCTAGTTTAAAAACATTCTATTTCACCCAAGTTTTTTTACGTTTAGTTACAAAATCACTACAAAAAGTTGTAAGCATTTGTCTTGCCGTGATGTGCACGTGGAATAAAACGTATCAGGTAAATTTACCATCTCCCTAAAACGTTTAGCTAAACATAGTAACAATGACCTTGGTGCAAGACGAGCTTAAACGAAATTAGTGTAAACATATTTAACTATTTAAATCAATTTAGGTAAATGTATTTTGTGGATATTTAAATGATATTTGGTGCAAACAGCCCTAAGACTATATTTAAAAATAGCCTAAACATGGTACACCTACACTAATGACATTACGAAAACGCGTAAAGTTTTCTTGAGAAAAATACTAAAATTACCGACACAAATGGTTTATTCATTGATGATTAATGATGTCAAATTTGGGTACGACCGTGCTGAGCTAAAATTATACTATCATTACGCTAACTTGCAAGAAAGCACACAAATATCTGATTTTACTTATGGTGATAAATCACAATCTTTATATATATAAAAATGAATCCCCATTTCCCTTAGTCACGGCATCACGCGTGAACGGGTCGACCGATTTTAATTCGGTTTTCACTAATGGAAAGAGGGATAAACGGGGAATGTTCTTATATGTAAAAATTGCATCCCGGACGAAGCCGGGGGCGGGTCGCTAGTGTATTTATAAAATTGTATAAAATGCACAATGTATGATTTATTGGAAGCCAAAAGCATACATAGAACGAAAAATGATGTATTTCAGTATTCAGTGTAGATGTAAAGAAATATTTTAGATTTTATAATAACAATATCTTAGATGTTTAGTGTGAACCTTAGAATACTGAACACACATGAAGTAGCACTCATGCTATAAATTGAATCAATAGAAACTACTCTTATTTGAAATAATTTTCTATTCACAGAATAGTCACTTTCTTATATCAATACTATCGCAAAATATCCAGCACTTGTGCTGTTGTGTTGCGGCGTGTGAAGAATGGATGTCAGACTTTGTCTCTATTCCCATTTTCTATCAGAGCCGACAGCGCATCCACATTGCTTGTGTTTATAGACAACGGTCACCACCTATTGACGAGCCCGTTGGATGAGTGGTTAGGGTGCTTGCCTTGACGCTCTGTTCTAGGGTTCTTGGGTTCGATTCCCGGCAGGGTCAACTTTGAAAAATCTACTTTTCAAATTTGGCTCTGGTTTGGATTTGGAAAGTAGTGGCAGGGCACACTGCGTTTTCGCAGTCATTTGAGCAGCCCGTCTGGCGGCAGTAACCACCCCCTTACAGAAGACCACCGTGAAATAACAGGACGTGTGCTGTTGTGTTTCGTTGAGTGAGTAAGGGATGCGAGCCCATTTCCCTATCCCCTCTTAATCCTTTATCCTTAATCCTACTGTAGTCGGCAGAACACTTGCAGCAGCTGTGACGCTACTTGTGTAATAAGCAACGGTAGCCACCTACCATCAAGTGGACCGTCAGCCTATCTTCCGATTATATTCCGATTTTTATACTTCCGATGTAAGAGCCCATTTCCTTATCCACTCCTAATCCCTTATCCTACTTAACATAAAAAAGGTAGGCCGTCATGACGATTGTTGGTCAGCCTGCCTGTCGATATCATCAAATGATCGTCAAAGTATCTTAAAGAATCGCACTGTAGTGCAGCCAGATTATTTCAATCTCTCTTTCTCTGTCTACTTCGACTGGTCATGTACATACGTACATTTGTGTTTTGAGAAATTGTTAATAGCGCCTTCTTCTTCAATTTTTTTATGAAAAATCGAATGGATGTTCAATTTTTCTCTTTATATTGAAAAAAATAAAAAATAAAAAAATCTTTATTTGTTTACAGCAGCCACGGCACAAAATATTTTCGACCAAACGAGGGTATGCAAATGCGAGTATATTAAATGAATCTATATTTTTTACACATGCTTTTCATTGCCATAAGGAATATGACATGAATAAATTAATAAGTTTCATTGTGAATCTCTGTAATCTCATAAAAACAACGATCTCTAAAAACCATTCTGTCAAATTTAGTTTGTATATAGCATTTACTCGTATCTACATAAATATTCAATGAATACCTTCTGCTACATTAATGTTTAGTTAATATTGGCTTTCCAAGTTTTAAGAAAGCCAAATAATTCATGTTAACTCTGAGTGATCACTATTAACAAACTGAGGTTACTACACTAATGGGTTTAAAGTCGAGGCATTAGTTAAAACTACCGTTAAAAGCACATTAATCCTTTCAAAGAGTAATTATAATGAAATTTGTCCTCGCATAGTGCCTCTAACAGGGAGAGGACCATTTAAATTGATGTTAACACATCGTAAAGACAAATTTTGTTCATTACTATTCATTACTTAAGAGAAATAAACACAAATCTACAGCGCCTTATATCGAAGAAGCCCTGCTCGTAGTTTCTACACCAATCATCAAAGATTACAGTAGGAAAATTAAACCTGGATTAAATTTGTTTCTGAACTGTAACGAGTGGTTAGATTTTGAAGACATACATAATGACGAGCCCGTTGAATGAGTGGTTAGGGTGCTTGCCTTAACGCTCTGTTCTAGGGTTCCCGGGTTCGATTCCCGGCAGGGTCAACTTTGAAAAATCAACTTTTCAAATTTGGCTCTGGTCTGGATTTGCAAAGTAGTGGCAGGGCACAGTCGCAGTCGTTTGGACAGCCAGTCTGGCGGCAGTTACCACCCCCTTATAGAAGACCATCGTGAAATAACAGCACGTGCGCTGTTGTGTTTCGGTGAGTGAGTAAGGGATGTCAGAGCCCATTTTCCTATTCCCCGCGGCATTATAGGCGACGGTAGCCACCTACCATCAAGTAGACCGTATATATATAACATCTACATTAGAATGCATTAGAAATATATATTAAGAACTTAGTAGTAATACATAGTAATGGCAAGGCATTTTGCGTTTGCAGTCATAAACTAGGCAGATTGTCTTCTGGCGGCAATTAATACCTCCTTACATAACATAATAACAGAATAATAGAATGTTTTCTCTGAGTTAATAAGGAATGTCAGACTCCATATCCTTCTCCTTATTCCTTATACTATCCAATTTAGATTGTTAGCCCTCTTGCAGTGCAGCAGCTGAGGCTTAGCATGTGTTGATAGGCGGTACCGAGTAGTTAAGATCGGCAGACAGGCTGTCGGTCCACTTGATGGTAGGTGGTTACCGTCGCCTATAACACAAGCAACGCCAAAGCTGCTGCAAGTGCGCTGCCGACTACAGTAGGATTAATGTTAAGAGATTAGGAGGGGATAGGGAAATGGGCTCTGGCATCCCTTACTCACTCACCGAAATACAACAGCACACGTGCTGTTATTTCATGGTGGTCTTCTGTAAGGGGGTGGTTACTGCCGCCAGACGGTTTGACTGCCCAAATAACTGCCAAACGCGATGTGCCCTGACACTACTTTCCAGATCCAGACCAGAGCCAAATTTGAAAAGTACATTTTTCAAAGTTGACCCTACCGGGAATCTAACCCGGGAATCCTAGAACAGCGTTAAGGCCAGCACCCTAACCTACACTCAAGTGATAGCCACCTACACTCAAGTGGAACGTCAGCCTGCCTTCATCATCATCTTAGCTGTAGGACGTCCAGTGCTGAACAAAGGCTTCCCCCCTAATTTTCCAAAAGGACCTATCAGAAGTAGACTGGATCCACCATCGATCCGCAGCCCTTATCAGGCCTTCTGTTCATCTTGTGGCCTCCACTCGAGAACCTCTGGCCTTAGTGGCCGTCGGCTCTCCGTATACTATGCGTACTGCACACTGCCACTTCAAATTACTAATCCGCAGCGTTATGTCGCTAACTTTCTTTCATATACGGATCTTCTCATTCCTGATTCGATCTCGCAGTGTAACCCCGAGTATAGCCCTCCTCATAACTCGTTGAGCGACGTTGTTTCTTACGAGGCCCATATTTGAGACCACTTTTCAGCGCCGTATGTCATCACTTAGACACTGAGGAATTTTGGACGAGAAGATGTCTCGGAGCTTCACGAACGCTGCCCATCCGAGCTGGATTCGACGCTTGACCTCCTTCTCAAAGTTAGCTCTACCTAATTGGACTGGTTGTCCCAAGTAGATATACTCGTCAACAACTTTAAGAGTTAAATTCCAACTGTTACTGCGATGGGCACAACATGGGCATAAGACATAACTTTCGTCTTGTCCATATTCATCTTAAGGTCCACCCTTTGGGAAACTCGATAAAACATCGTATTGAGTTCTATTATCGACTTCGTCAGAACCACAATATCGTCAGCAACCGAAGGTTAGTGCCGAAGGTGAGTGCAAGTCCTTGCCATTCTAGGGGCTTAAATGCATCTTCCAAGGCGGCAGTGAATAACTTCGGAGAGAATCGTCGCCCTGTCTCACACCTCTTCGCAATGGAATTGACTGTGTGCTCTGCTCCTGTACTCGAATCGACATGGTGGCTTTATTGTACAATAACTTCGATATACCGATGGTGAATGCGACATCGCTGCAGAGCCTCGAGCACTGCCCATGTTACAATTGAATCGATGGCCTCCTCATAGTCCAGTTAGTGGTGCGACAACCAGCGATACAAGCGACTCTACAGAGCTTTTGCGAAGTTATCTGTGACAGTGAACCGGCGATACATTAAGGGAATCATTGACGACTTTTGGCAAGTTTAACGGTTTCATCGGACAAGTTTAGTGATTTTGGATGTCATCTTGGTTTGTGAAAACAAATAGTTCGTTTCGCCCTTACACTGCATTTTAACTCACCCCGCATGTAACAATGTTATATACGAGATAGTTATACGCATAAACTTATGCTGAAACACTGCAAAACTAACGCTGGTGAAAGTGCGCCTTTGTATCGTGCTATGCATTAGTACAGTAGTTTTTTTACACCTAAATTGTTTTCAACTAGTTCACAGAAATATATAAATGATATTATTAAGTTAATGCATAAGTTTACTAAGTTTTTGTTTGTTTCTTATTGATTTTTCTTTCATGGTTGCTTTATTGGTGTGTATTTGTATGTCCTCTTTGTATAGAATTTGTTTATTACTTTTTGGGAAGTGTTGTTTTTTTTTATGTTAAGGTCGACAGACAGGCTGACGGTCCACTTGATGGTAGGTGGCTACCGTTGCCTATAACACATGTAACACCACAGCTGCTGCAAGTGCGCTGCCGAATACAGTAGGATTGAATAAGGGATTAGGAAGGGATAAGGAAATGGGCTTTGGCATCCCTTACTCACTCACCGAAACACAACCGCACGTATATGCTGTTATTTCACGGTGGTATTCTGTAAGGTGGTGGTTACTGCCGCCAGGCGGGCTGCCCAAATGACTGCGAAACGCATTACTTTTCTAATGCAGACCAGAGTAAATTTTGAAAATTACATTAAAATTTCCAAAGTTGACCCCGCCGGGAATCGAACCCGGGGTGCCTGAGACGTTAGGCAAGCACCCTTGCCACTCATCCAACGGGCCGTCAATTATTGTTGATTAAACTATTATTTAAATTTTTGTATGTTTTACTTTTTCCTAGTTTAATATTACATGGTGTAATTGTTTGTTTTTCCTAATAAAATAAAATAAATAAGTAGTAAATGCGTTCATATTTTACTGTCTGATTGGGAGTACCTACTCAATAATATCGCTCTAAAGCTTCCAATGTTTTATTAAACGTTTATTTAGATAGCTCGGGACGTAAAGACTGTAGAAGAGATACAAAGGAAAAAATCCCCTCTTCAGTATTTCATTTGGTTCATTAAACAAAGGTGAAAGCAGACGGTTTCAAAATAAAAGAAGCGGTGACCGTTTCTAATTTTCCGGGCGAATTAATTTTCGGAGGTTGCTTTCTTAAGAATGTATATTTGTTCACGTGGGTTTTCTGGTGTATATTTTCAAGTAGTGTTTCAAATAAAAACCTAAAAACGAAAAACCAAGTTCAAGTTTAGTTAAGTTTAAATTAAGTTAATTATTAAAATAACAGACATTTTTCGAGCCCGTCGCATAAATTACATTCCCCTCCTAATCCCTTATCCTTAATCCTACTGTAGTCGGCAGCGCACTTGCAGCACCTGTAGCGTTGCTTGTGTTATAGGCGACGGTAGCCACCTACCATCAAGTGGACCGTCAGCCTGTCTGTCGACATAACATAAAAAAAAAAAAAAAAAAAAAGATGCTACCTGCCGTCATTATGTTTTTTATGTTTTAAGGTAAAAATGTTATAACGTTTATGTTACACATAAATTTGCTATCTATATCTATATGAATAAAATTTAATCGATAAATATTGTAGGGTATATAAGGACTTTTATATACCCTACAATAGTTTTTCCTCCAAATCTCCATCTTTTCTTATAACCCCCCACCCTAACAGTGATTCAGAATTGTTACACTACAATATGTCGCTAGCCGCTAATGAGAACCGCTAAACCAGAGGTTCCCAGACTTTTCTTCTTATAGACCACTTTCAAAATTTAGCTGGTTCCAGTGGCTGCAGCTATTCCCAAAACTCGACAATAAATTGTCTAATGAAGATTAGATCTAGCTATGGAAATTTGTGTTGTGACTGGGTTTCAACCACGAATGGGGAGTTTTCTAAATTGATTGGATTTTTTTAGCTTCATTCTTTTTGTCATGCTAACGTAGACCCCCATCGATTCCCCCGTAGACCCCTGGGGGCCCACCTGGAACAATCTGGCAACTAAGGCGCTAAACCAATTCGGCTTGTGCTCTGTTGTCACGATTTTTTTTTTTAAATTTTGCGTTTGACACTAATTCGTATGCTCCGTTGCCACGAAACTTATTATTAGTTAGGGTAAATTTGTATCCCCCCCTAGGTGGGCCATGACCTTGTCGTGGTGGGGGGGCTTACCCTTGGCAATCCGGGCGGTTGCAGGGGTCGGTGGGGTCACCGGCCTTTGCTCGATCGATCGGATTGGTTTTGGGGACTAAGAAGGCCCACACCGAGGTGGGCTCCGAGCGAGCTCCGCCCAGCGGAGCTCGTGGCGGAGCTGTTATTTGGAGGCTCCAACCTTCTGTTGGAGCTTCACCGGTCATCGCTCGCGCGGGCCGAGAATCCGTACTCGGCCCGCGCGATTGGTGGCCGGTGAGAGAGAGGGCACCCCGGTCCTTGTTCGTCAGACTGAGGTATGGGACTCGGTACTGCGGATGAGGATCGGCAGGTGAGTCGCAGCGGGTGGATTCTCTCGGACGGCTCCGACGCTCAGTGGTAGTCGGGCAACTTACGCGAAGACGGAGCTCATGCGACTGGGAAGGACCAACTGGTATAGTACCTGCAATCGTGGCATGTGGGGGGTGGGGAACACCCGGTGGGTGGGCACCGGCTTAGTACTACCCCTCGCAGTCGTCCGGAAGAGTGAAGACCCGGCCTCGCCACCCGGCCTAGTAGCTCTTCCGCGACGACAACATGAGGTGGAGCCCGTCTCGGGCTGCCGCGATTGTTGGGGAAATGTCAGGGGGACACCCCTATGGGCCGCCCACCCATAATGTCGTATGAGATGAGCGGCCACACGAGCGGGGGTCGTTCGGGGGATGAAGGTGGAAGCGGCCTCCGACTCCGCGGATGGTTGTGCCGCGGAGAAGTGGTAAAGGGTTGATTCTATTACGAATCCCCTCGCTGACTGCTCGCTGCGACGGATAAGAGGATTACGGGCGGCTGGTGCCGCTTCGCTCGGGGGCGGTGGACGTGGGGAGGTGCGCCGCCCGCACAACACCGGGCAGTGAGGTGTGGTGGCCTGCAGATGTTCCAGCGGGTCACCACCGTGTTAAAACCAACGCGGGTCTGTAAGGACATGGCGGTGCGTGGGGCCCGGGGATAAGGCCTCGCTGTGACTCCGGGTCCCATTATCACTGCCGATGGTGGAACATGGAGGTGGTTTTAGTGGAGTAGGACCGGCGGGGCGATTCGTTCCGCCGGGTGAGTCCCACACACCCCCTCGTCGATCGTCCCCGTCGACGAGGGATAGTGCGTAAATGCATTTCCCCTCCTTAAAAAAAAAAAAAAAAAAAAAAAAAAAAAAAAGGGTAAATTTGTATAGTTAGATAAAAAAATTGATGTTAAATTTAACTTAAACGTTGTAGTTACCTACAGGAATTATTACTAATTACTTTCTTAGCGAAGAGAAAAATTTGAAAAAGTGTTCGGTTTTTTTTTTAAATAATTGCCACAGCAGTTTTTGACAGAACGACATCTGTTGGGTCAGCTAGTACTTAATAATTATGATCGATTTTCTACGAACAACCTATAAATTTATTCATCATCAACAATGTTATTTCAGGTTTTTTTTTTACAAAACTGTATACGTATAATCTAATAAATGGGTTGTTTGTTAGTTAGTTCCTTTCGGGGTCTATTCTCAGGGTCCGTGGGGTCCCAACTAGCTTTGTTTTTCAATAATTAGTCAAAACGCTTCGTAGATATCACAGACGACCGTTGAGCTGGCCATTACCCCGGTCAAAATTACAACGAAGTGATTTTCTAAATATTTTTTGTAAATAAGTAAGAATGATAACATTCCTCACACAATTAGTTGTTGATTTTGTGGAGTTATATTTTTTGAATTTGCAGCATGCGTCTGTGTTTTCTCTTGCAGGTACCTATTTTGAACATAATTATATTTACAAAAGTTGCATACTAAAAAATGTTAAAAAATGTTACGCTTACAGTAATATAGCTCTGAAGCTCCAATAAAATACTCAGATATAATCTGGGCATCATTTCCGGCCGCAGCAACTACCACTTTTAGATGAAATGTCAGCACTTGTGCTGTTGTGTTTCGGTGAGTGATTAATGGATGCCAGAGCCATTAATCGGTAGCGTTGATTGCGTTATAGGTGACGGTAGATCAAGTGGATCGTTAGCCTATGTGACGATCTTTATAAAAAATGTTCTTATATCAAGAGCAATAAGTAATATTAATTAACTACAAGTAGATTGTCACTCCGCCTGTCATCCTTTGTCATAAAATGGATAAGGGAAGACATTTTGTCAACTATATTTAAGTCTAACCTAGTGGTAGGCTTTAAACGACCAATTTGATTGTAAATTTATATTGAGTAATTGTGATAGACTATACTACTTTGTAAAATTCTAGTTTTGAAAATGCAAATGAAGAGTAAACAAACAAAGTTTTTGCATCAAAAGTTTTTATCTGAAAACGAGTTCTAAAAACTGGTATTAAAAAACTTTAGCGCGTGGAATAACTATTAAAACCAATTTGATACTTTGAACATAAAACCTCCGTTATAACCAAAAAATATTATCGTTTTTCCGCATACTAAATATATATTTATATTTTGTATAAATTGTAACATTTTTTTACTTACAAAAATTATTTATACTCGTTTAGTCTTCAAATATTTTATATTTGACGAATTTCGTTCTCATATGAATATTAATTATTTTCTCACTTTGTGCCAATATTTGTTAAGAATTCTTGTGATATTAAAATGAAGTATTCATAAAGAAAAATGAATTGCCGCGAAAACATTACACAAAATTACTAAATGTAACGTTAAAATTCTCATATTGTTATTATTAGTTTAATATTTATGTACTAGGCTATAGAATAAGTACAATGAAACATTCACAGCTTATGACAGAAGACGATCAGACTATCTACTTAGTATTCTTATTAAAGAGAGGTTCAAAGCAATGAAGGAAAGGATCTCAAAAAATGTGAGAGGTCAGAGAAAAAAAAAATTACTGACGCAATAATTTTATTAACGAGCAGTATTTTAACAAAAATAAGAAGCTTCTGATTCTATTGAGTACAACGTAGGCATTCAGCTCCTGTGATGGTTTGGTGAGGTGTAGCAAAATCAATAAGTCTTTTATACGTCAATGGGTACACTTTCTATAATAAGATTCCAAGTAATATTCAAGCCTTAAATTTATATAACTTAAATTACATACTTCATTTGCTCACAAACAAGTCCTAAACTCTTGTTAAGCGTGTTCGCGTGTTTAAAGCCTCTCTGCCACTAGTGCGAACAGCTTCCGCGTCACGTTTTATTTCGTACTAGCTGCGCCTGCAACTTCGTACGCGTGGTGTCTAGGTATAGCGCGTAACTTTTTTTTTTGTAAACCGATTAGAACAAAACAAACACTAAATGATATTTAATCAATATTAATATTTCATGCATCAAACTCTAATACAGAAAACTACCAATATGCCGAATTTAATACAACCCCATGTTTCTGTTCAGGAAATGCACTGAATGTGTTCAGCAGTCATAAATTGGGAAGACTGTTTGTAGACAACAACCAGGCCCTTATTGTGTTTGGGGGCGTAACTAAGGAATGTCAGAGTCCATTCCCCAATACCTACCTTAACTACCACAGTCACCCCATCATCAAGTCTTGCTGTAACATAACCCATCAACTTTTACATAAGAAGAGTTTTATGTAACATAAATCGACGATCGGCGAAGAACACAAATCTTAGGCGAGTTTATGTAAGTACATAGGTATATTCAAATGTTCATTAAGCTACAGGAATCACTTATAGGTACTATATTTTTATAGAAATTGAAGTACAAATATTCGCATCTTTACAAAGAACAATTAAGAGCCTTCTATTGGTGGAATAAAGTGTCTAGATCTAGATTTCCGACATTAGTTCTATTGTCAGAGAATTGCGCGTGTGCACAACATTTAGTTTTAACACATAGATTACTGAATTGAACTCTCACCAAATGTACTGGTAGATACATAATATTTCCATTATTAACCTCAAACATTGTCGCGACTTCGAAGCATAGCACCATAAATATAGGCCTTTTCAGTATCTTAGAAAAAGTCCTAAATTGTTGCTAAGTCAAAATTGTTTGGTACCTAATAGTTATGTAATAAAATAAGTTTAACTTCAGTATTATTAACGTAAGAACATGCAGTTATAGTGCATCTAATCTTTTGTTGCTTGCTTATTTTTGTTGTTGTTGTTGTTAACTGGTGTGCAAACCCTTCGATCATATCTATACATATAATAAAAACGTAAACGAGCCGTGTCTGTACATTAAATGTTTTTTCAAAAAATAATTTATACACGTTGTACTTTTTATGTTACCGAGGTCATAAAAAAGAAGTCTGTGCGTTTGTGCACGCTAATCTCAGAAACGGCTTAACCGATTTGAATGCGGTTTTCACTGTTGTATTATAGCAAACTTCCCGTAACATTTAGTGACAGCCCGTAACATTTTTTGTTTCATTCCAATCAGTTTAGAAACAAAAAGTTATGTAAATTTAATCACATCCAACATTTTTTCAATAAAAATGCAATAAAACAACTCTTCGGTGGAATTGGCTGAAACTTTAGTTAACTGTATATTATCATCTGTAAAACGATGATAAAGTTAAAAATGGACAGTTTAGGTGATTTTGAAGGTTCCAATGTAAGTTGACTTCAGATCTAATATATATGATCAATTCAGCTTAGGCTGGTTACATTTAATCGTTGTATAAATAATAATAAAATTGTTGTTTGCCTATTATGCCTTTGTGCACGCTAATCTCAAAACAGCTTAACTTTATTTAGTGTATATTTCATAATATTTAGTGTATATTTCATTCCAATCTGTTCATAAACAAAAAAGTAACGCGTTATTCCAAAATACACGCGTACGAAGTCGCGGGCACAGCTAGTACTTAATATTATCGAAAGGTTTGTGCAGCAATTTTAGAAACAATTTTTCAATAAAACAAAAACAATTTCCAAAAAAAAATATTATACGTTTATTAATTATTGGCATTTTCGTTGAAGCTTTATGAAAGTGCCGAGTTAAAAATAAATATTTTCATTAAATTTACTGTTACATGTAAAGAAAATGAAAATGCATTGTCCGCATTTTCCATTCGCGGTAAGAGAGGCGGAAATGACGGTTAACGCAAATATATTTTGTTTAAATTCCATTTAACGCTTTCATTTAAAAAGCTACCTATTGATGACGGTCACCTATAAACAATATTCAAATAATTTAACCGTCGTTCATTGACGTGAAGTGATGCGTCACTTTAACATATTTGAAAATAAAATTTAACCCAATAGGTGGCGCTACAATCGGCTTACGGAATTATTTTTCGGGTTCTGGCAGGACAACGTCTGCTGGGTCAGCTAGTATACAAAAAAAAAGCATCAAAATCGGTCCAGCCGTTTCGTAGGAGTTTTGTTACAAACACTGTGACAAGAGAATTTTATATATTAGATTAGGATTAGGATTAGTCAACTGTTCGCCCGCTGTTCAACAGCGTTTTAATTTTTGAAATAGAGATGTTTGAATTGAATGAACTTGACTAGCATAATTATGATGATATACATAACACAATATATCCTACAAATATCACAAATGCTACAGTTTCTGAGGATGAATATATGGCTGTATGCTGTATGGATGTTTGTTCGATGAAATTTGCCACAAAGACAGTTTATTACCTGGATTTTATATAGGAAGAACACATTTTATCCTCGAAAATGTCAGCTTACACCTGTCGATACAGTTACAATACAGTGTAAAGATGTCAAGCATTATTTTTCAACGGTTTCAAGTTTTTCCGCAATTTCTGGTTTCTGGCTCCGAAAATTCTGGCAACATCTGGTGCAATAATATAAGTATGTCTATGTATGTGTCTCTATCTGTTTACTAAAGTCTCGATAGTAATAAGTTTTTTGACTCATTATTCCGAATTATTTAATACTAACCATTGTATTTGGCTTCGCCCACGTGAAAAGTTGAAAGTAGAACCTTCTCCATCATTCGAAAATAACCGTATCCATTTTATTTAATCTTGAAAATGTAACAGACATTGTTACGTTCGTATCAAATATTGGTATGGAGCAAAAGAAACTACTAACAAGAAAACATAAACTGAAATCAATGTGTGTATTTATAAAATGAACTTCGCAAATTTCACTGTCGCAGGTAACTTCGCAAAAGCTCAGAAGATTCGCTTTCGTTTGTTTTCGCACAAACTGACTCATCTCGCCCGCTTACTCTCTTATTTATATGTGGCGCCAAACGCTCGATGTGTTTCGAATTTACTAGAAATATAAACAAGATTGTAAACAAGCCATTGAAAGTTCGAGAATGCTATTTCTGTTGAATGTAAACTCTATGTTGTAAACATAAGGACAAATTTCCTTTGACCACTAATCGGGAAGTGGCGTGGCTACTATCGAAAGGTTGGGACGTTCGAGACTTTCGGCCGGCGCCAACGCTTTTTCCAGAACGTTCCGTATTTTGTCGTAACAATAGAATACCAGTAATTTCGAGACAAGTGTGAAAGCTTTGAAAAAAAAAACTGAAGCAATTAGTAAACATTTTTGAAAATTAAAAGAAGGATTGTATCTACGGAAATTTGCATGATAAAATAACCTTTTTTTAAAAACCATTATTTAATGAGGCAAAGAACAGCTGAAGCATGAAATTAAAATCATCGCAGATCACTTATTCTGAAGAATAATTTTTTGGTGCCTTTGTTTAATCAGGCGAACAAATAATCTGAACCTTTTCTCTTGAGATTCTACAAATATTTGATTTGATCTTACCTTTAGTTTTAACGAATCACCTCGTTAAAAAATACAAGTCTTTTAAGATAGTAGTGGTACTATCTTTGTTAAAATTAATAATTCTCAATTGTTAAAATTAATCAGCCTAATTTTTTATATATATTTTTATTTTTTGTTAAGCTGACGTAGGTCCTCAAAAAAAATTGGGGTCTGAGTTTTTTTGGCCTGGCAGTCCACTTGATGATAGATGGATACCGTCACTTATAATCATAAACAGTAGCAAAGATGCTGCAAGTGCGCTGTCAACCCTAGTAGATTAAAGGATAAGAGATTATCCTATCTTAATATATTTTAACGTGATTTTAACTTAGTTGGATGAGTGGCAAGAGTGCTCGCCTAACGTCTCAAGGGCCCCGGGTTCGATTCCCGGCTGGGTCAACTTTGGAAATTTTAATGTTATTTTCAAAATTGACTCTGGTCTGGATTTGATAAGAGTGGTAGGGCACCACTGCGTTTCGCAGTCATTTGGGCAGCCCGCCTGGCGGCAGTAACCACCTCCTTACAGAATACCGCCGTGAAATAACAGCATATACGTGCTGTTGTGTTTCGGTGAGTGAGTAAGGGATGCCAGAGCCCATTTCCTTATCCCCTCCTAATCCCTTATCCAATCCTACTGTAGTCGGCAGCGCACTTGCAGCAGCTGTGGCGTTGCTTGTGTTATAGGCGACGGTAGTCACCTACCATCAAGTGGACCGTCAGCCTGTCTGTCGACCTAAACATAAAAAAATAAAAAATAAATTATTTCTTAATGTATTACTATTCTACTGACATACCTATTCTACTAACACATTAAAGACCTTAGACCGGCTTGGTAAGATCTTAAACTGAAAGTACATATTAGTTAAAGAAAAACTGTCTTATTGTACATAAAATATATAATGAATGTACATAAAAAAATAATAACAGGAATGTAAATGATTGATAAATAAAATATTTACGTCGAACATTATTTTATAATATTTAAATATCAATTAGACTATTTTTAATGCTAGCCGACTTAATTTTATATGGGTAATTTAATCATTCGAAATCGATCGAAGTGCTTTCTCGTGAACCTTAAGATAAGGACTAACGTCAGACCGAACACAATTTTTACCAAAATGAGCGCAACCTACCTATGAATTAAGGTGCAATATTGCACATGTTTTTTTTGCTTCTCGAGATAACCGAACAGATTAAAAGTTGGAAGGTTTTTCTTAAATATTGTGTACAATATGAAAAACGAAATAAAAGTAACCGATTAAAACTTTAGTACAGAACTTAAGTTAATCAATAAGTTTAAATAATAATGTAGTTGTCGCTGAAATTTTTTATTACTTTGACAAGAAAGCTTTTCTTTGAGTAGAGTTTACTGTTTATTTTATCAGATAATATATTTTTTATACAAATCTGCTCGATTTGTTAAATATAGTCCATAATGCTCTGTAATTTTTATCTAAGTATTATTTTTATCCTATAACAAGTCAAATTAGGCGACGAATTAGGCTTTTCTGCTAAGCCCTCGCCTTAATCGTATTTATTATTATTATATAATATATTGCTCACAAAATATGGCCCATCTACAAATTATCTTGTACTTTTTCTCATTTAAAATATACCGCATAGGTCTGTCACAAAATTAGATACTTGCTTTATTTTACTTGCAAATGAAAAATAAACAGCGAAAACGTAAATTAAACGGACCATCTTACGCAACGGCTAAACATTCCAGTAAAACGAAATTACGAATTTGACGAAATTAATCCAGCTAGAAAATAAATGTCGGTCACTCGTTGAGTCTAAATTTAATTACGGCGTTTATTTTATTTACGTACACAAAATTCTCCAATGAACAACATGTTATTTTATAATACGCAAAACTCAAAATTAAATTATCCCGCTTTTGCACGCGATTTCGTCCGAGCTGCGCCGTATAGGCCGCAGCGAAGCGTGGCCGAGTTCAGCTAGTAATTATATATAAAATTTAAAAATTTACTAGCTGAACTCGGCCACGCTTCGCTGCGGCCTATACGGCGGTGGAGTGCGCGTGGGGCGCGCGGTACTGGACACTGCTTATATATAATACTATTGATCGTAGCGTAATGTTATATAGCCTATAGCCTTCCTCGATAAATGGACTATTCAATACAAAAAGAATTTTTAAATTCGAACCAGTAGTTCCTGATATTAGCGCGTTCAAACAAACAAACAAACTTTATATATTAGTATAGATAAGCTCGTGTATTACTCTGATGTATTTTAAAGTTTTAACAACCAAATCCATACTTCCAAAGTAACAAACATCCAAATTTAAGCATATAATATAATATTAAGTAGAGCTATTGAACTTTACTTTTTGTAAAGTTCAATTCTTCAAAATTGAATTTCACTCTTGAATTCATGAAGCAAGCCTAAATAGTACTTAATAAACCTATTACTAAAGAGCGTCGGTGGTACAGTGGAAAAGACGCGGCCTATCATGTCGTGAGGTCCGAGTTCGATCCTCGGTCATGTGATGTACCAATGGTTTTTTTTCTAAAACTCAAGTGCGTTTACTGACTGCTCTAAAACGGTGAAGGAAACATCGTGAGGAAACCTGCATATGCTAAAGAAGAAATTCAATTCAGTTCTATTCAAACCATTTATTTGCCTGTTTATACATGAGTGTATAACAATCTTACAATAATAACATCCCAGCATGTACTACCACATTTGGTGTACAATATATAAATCATAAGTATATAATAAAAAATTAAGAAATAAGGAAAGTAAGGCAATCATAATTAAAATAACCTACAGTCAATTAATAATAGTTACAAACAAAAAAGAAAATATAAAACATAAAAGTCACAGAACATAAAAGTTAATTGAAATTGAGGTAATCATTCACATTATAAAAACATTTATCAAGTAAAAAGGCAAACAAAAACCTTTTAAACATTTTTAGGTAATTTATTATAAAGTTTAATTGCTATAGAATAAGCATTGTTGTCAGAGTCGTAAACGGTTCATTGGTTTAGGCAAATTATTCTGTTGGTGTTGTTGGTGAGGTAGTTTGTTCAATCTCGAATAATGCTATACTCTTCTTAACAAATACACAAATTTAAAAAATATATATATAAAAAAAATTCTAAGGCGCGTGTGAAGTCTACCAACCCACACTAGGTCAGCGTGGTGGTGATGATTATACCTTCGTACCCATGGTGGATTACAAACGGTGATACATAAGTGCTTTTTTAGATTGTATACCTACTAAAGAAAAACTAATATTAGAAAGTCAATAGACAAAATTGTCCAAAGCTCTATTAGAAAAAGTGATTGCCAAGCTTGTATTGTAATTGATTTTTAATGATTAAAAGAAATTTTGTTGTTACTTGTTTTATTGTATACAGGAGACATTTGTACAAGTTTTTTTTATATATTATTGACACATAGAAGTTGATTGATGTACAAAGTGACAGTTAAAATAAAGGGCAATGTTAACTAACCATAGACTATTATAACTTATTTTTTACCGTTCTTGTACGAAGCTATTCCCAAAATTATTTCAAATTCACCAGTAATTATTTGTTGATTTCGAGAATACATCGTCATAATCACCATAATTACTGCCTGGCAGATATATGTCTACCGATTGATATATGCTAGCATAGGGATAGGGATCGATTATCAATTAGTATTAGGATTGAAGGAGATATTCTTGATATTAATCTGAAATACAAATTTCTTCTCAACTCTTTTCCTAAGATATTTATTAATGACGGTTATAAATTAAAAAGAATTCATAGATGACAAAGTTCATAAAGAAGTGGTTTATCAATGTTGAACGCTTTTCTTGATATTTTTGAAGATCACTGTTAGACAGCCTATGCTGAATTCCGTAGATGTAAATTGAGTTGTCCAAGTGGTGACAATATTGTGGAAAAACAGATTTTTTTCTGTGAATGAGTAAGAGGTGGCAAAGTCCGTTCCTTTCTATGATTTATCTTTTAATTCTGCCTAGATAGGCAGTCCATTTCTAACCCCCACTACTTATGTTAAAAGGAGTTAGTTTACACTTCCAACCAAGTGGACCGTCAGTCTTAAAAAATCCAAAATCTATAATTCAAAGGTCTTATTATTATTACCTTTTCTTTATAATGCTCCAATATTAATAGTTAATTATTATTCCTTTGTTCTTTGTCATAAAGAGAGATCTTCGTTCTTTCGTAACGATGGAAGCAATATTTGGAAATACATGTTCTGTAATAAATTATGCGCATGGCATAATGTAACACGTTGGAGTTCTCGACCCGGTACATTTCTCATATCGAGATTTCAAAGAAATGTTAGCGAGGTAGAGATTGCCACCGTTTCTTATAGCAAGAAAAACAAATAGTCAATTTGAAAAAATAAAATGTTAGAAGACCATAGTAATTTTGATCATAGTGAAAACAGTTGAAATTGGATTTTATGATTAGCCAAAAGCGGAAGAAAATATTTATAAATATTTGATAAATTTGAAAAAAAAAAAAACTCATAAAATTTAAGTCGACTATCACATATCATTCAAGCCTTCGCCTTTCTTCGGATTGGCAGCGATGGAGCCTACAGGCTAAAACCCAACGACTTTCTACCGTGGCAGCGGGAACGTTGTGACACGACGTCCGCATTCCAGCCTTAGCCCTCCATCCTCTTACAGAAGATCACCATGAAATAATACCATGAATGCTGCTGTGACACAGTTTTAAGGTGCAATTGTGATCTCCTGTTCTCGTCTTATCCCTTAAGTATTTATATTTCTATATGTACTTAAGCAGATGCCATGCCAGAGCCCATTCCTGTATGCCCAACCTACCCCTTACCTTTTATCCTATCAAAATTGGCCGTGCACTTGCTTGACGTTCCTGTTCCTGGTGATGTGTTCTTAGGCAATAATAAGTATCTAACTTTCCCTAAACCATCAGCCTGCCTACCGCTTTATACCACAATAAATAGATCGCGATAAAGCGTATTCATATTTGAGGCAGTCTCAGGGTCATTTTGCCCAAAGTTCGTGGTCGCAAAATAGTTGAGGCATAACCTTCTGTTTGAGCCATCCAAACGTCAACCCACCCGCATCGCGGAAGAGGGTAAACAATCCTGAAAGTGAATCCGACGCCCCTTTCACACGCTCGGATAGACGTGGCCAGTCAACTTTACAAATTGTTGAATGGCGGTTTAAAAAGAAAGCAGACGGCGATATTTTACTACGATTTTTTTTATGTTATGGTTGGTACTTGCCTTATAGTCTAAGGAGAGACTACCGCCCGTTGTGAGGTCCCCGAGATGGCTGGCCTACCTCCACTCTCGGGTACGCCGAGGTTGCGACAGGGAGCGTAGTCCTCTCCGCGCTGGATAGTCGTGGCGGGTTCCCCCCGCGACCCCGCCCATCTATGGCCGCGCTAGAAAGTCGTTGGGTAGGAGTCCGGCATAACCCGCAGCGTCCCCTTTGCTGCTGGATATCCATGATGTATTTCCCAACGTAAAAAAAAGGGTGCTTGCCTTAACGCTCTGTTCTAGGGTTCCCGGGTTCGATTTTCGGCAGGGTCAACTTTGAAAAATAAACTTTTAAAGTTTGGATCTGGACGGTAGTGGCAGGGCACAATGCGTTTCGCAGTCATTTGGGCAGCCCGTCTGGCGGCAGTAACAACCCCCTTACAGAAGACCACCGTGATATAACAGCACGTGCGCTGTTGTGTACTGTTATATATATGTGTGTGTGTGTAATGTAATACACGTGTATGTATAATACATTAAAGTGTAATGTATTAATATACATTAATACATACATTACACGTTAATATTTCCGTGGACAAAGATAAATTCATCAATATTACAAAAGAATACAAAAAAACATCACTTATATGTCTATTTTTCTTTCTTTTGATTAACAATTTCTTTTGATCTTATTTGTCTAACTCGCTTCTCATGTAGACACTTAGACCACAACTTTTAGTTATAGAGAAAGTATCCCGTGAATAAACCCGCAGCAAAAGTGACTTGGAGTAATTAAAGTTAGGAATAAGTTTTACACAAGGTTAATTTTTACTGCCGTTGAACAACATAATTTATTGTTTATTTGTTTCTCTATTATAAATTAATTCAAACTTATATTGAAAAGTCATTTCCATAAACAAGTTTAAGGAAAAACTTTCGGTTGGTTCGAAAAAAAAATTGGATGTCAGTTGTCTTGAACATTATTAAGAGGAAAAATTTAAATTCAAATCTACTGTCTTTAAAAACCTACTCATCGCTATGTGTATTTTATTCCTACACTAGCTGAGCCCGCAACTTCGTACGCGTGGTATTTGGTATAGGGCGTAATTTTTTTGTTTGTAAACCGATTGGAATGAAACAAACACTAAATGTTACGGGAAGCTTGCTACATCAGTGAAAATAGCATTCAAATCGGTTAATCCGTTTCTGAGATAAGCATGCACAAACGCACAGGCAAACAGACAAAAATCCTAAAAACTATTTTTTGACCTCAGTAACATAAGTAAAACGTGTACAAATTGTTTTTTGAAAAAATCTCGTTACGGCTCGTTTACGATTTTTTTATATGTATTGATGTACTGACACATGGTCTGTTAAAGCAACCGTGTCATCAAAGATTAAAGTTTTTGCTTAACGTATTTTTGACATCAGAAAAAAAATGTAAGGTGTAAATACAAACGTTGGCTTACATTTATGATTAGTTGGGTTTAGGTCTGCTTCAAAATTTTACAACCTTATTACTATTACCATCACAGCACATATTAAATAGTTTCTGTACTACTTAGTACAGGTATAGAACTATTCAAAACCAAAATAAGTACTATTCAACGGGCCATCAGTTAATCATTTACAAAATGTGAAATATTCACAGGGAATTACTGAAATTAAGAAAGACTTTTATTACCAAAATCTCCAAAACGTAAGTTAAAAAATGGCCTGGTTTTGAAAGATGTCTTTTAAAAACATATTAACACCGATAAATATTCATTGTGACGCGAACAACTCATGAATGTTATTAATCCGCTTTATGTGAACTTTGACATATTCGTTTGGGAGACAAAATACAGCATAAAGCGTTCAAAGAAACGCGTTTGTACTGTAGACACGGTTTTATACTCTACAAACTCTGAGTGCAAATGTTCAGTAGATTACTTCGAGATGTTCTTAAATTCAAACTTTGAATTCCGAATTCTACGTGACCTGTTCGCCAAGTTAGTACTTAGGTTCTTATCATGGAAACTCGACTAGAATTCGAACAAGAGGTTTCAAGTATTGTGGTGTAACTAAGTACTTACGACAGGTCCATTATTATTGAACTTTTAAAGATAGGATATTTAAAAATATCTATTTTTATTGCTGCACTAGCTTCTGTCCACAATTTCATCCGCGCTGCTTTTTCTTAAGTGTTAAAAACAATTATTAGAATATAATAGAATAGAACAAATTTTATACAAAGGTTAAACACTATGTTGTAAACATAAGGACCAATTTCCTTTGACACTAGTCGGGAAGGGGCGTGGCTATCATCGATGGGATGTTCGAGACTTTCGGCCGGCGCGAACGTTCCATAGTTAGTCGTAACAATACAAGATTAGAAAGAACCTAAAAATTATATTCAGATGGCACTATGGTGTCGTTCCGATTTTATTGCTCATATATGTTTGTCAATCGTTGAATTTTTTTTTACATTCTCTCGGCAGCTTTTTTTTCTAGATGAAGGGTACTTATATCCTCTTCTGTGTGACAAGGTGTTTGCAAAATTTCATGAAAATCGGTTGAGCGTAACAAACAATCAGGTAAACTCACGTTCATATTAATATATTAATATTAGTTAGGACACTCGCCACACACCGTCTTGTCAATGTCTGTGTTTATGATTCTTTCTGACGGTCTCTTATTCATTCATCGAATAATAAGAGCACACGTGCTTATATTCCATGACGCTTTTAAGTACATGGGCGGTGACTGTTATTTAGTTGGTTTAATTTACGACAGTAGATAGAAAGAACACAAGGTGCCCTGACACTTCAAACACATTTTGCTCTTTTTAATATTAATATATTGTTAACTGTAAATAGCTGTCAAATATATAAATATAATAAATTGTAATTTAAGTGTGTTTTTAATGAAAATAACCGCTAATATGTCGGTTAGAAAATTATCCACAAAATGCTGTTTTATTTTAAGAAAAAGAAAATATAAGTAACAGTGAAAATTGGTTCTCTCATCTCTTACTTACTTAACGAATCACTGCAAAACGTGTAGTGTTATTACATGGTGGTCTTCTGTGAATACACTGTCAATTTATATCTGAGAAATACAGTGTGCTTTGCCCCTACTGTGCAAAGAAAAATTCAAATTCGAGTTTCCAATCCATGGTTGCTTATCAAGTACGGGCACCTCATTCTATTTCCTTCGAGATCGCATCGCAATCTTTAATATTGGTGGCACAGATGGTTTATTATCAACTCGCTGAATTGCATTTGAGTGAAAATTAAATTGATTTCGGAGTGGAACTAATGGAAAATCCAGTTGTTACGCTAAGCGATTCTCGTAAATACTTAAATGCATTTTCGTGTTTCAGATCGCCCAAAGCTTTTGTTAGCTAAATTTATATAATTTCTAAATCTGTTCTGAGGCAATAATTGTCTGGAGTAATTAAATGACCGCAGCACTCTTCTTTTCTTTAATTTTCTGTAGTATTCAGTCATGACCAACAAAGGTCGGTGTCGTCAATGGGTAGCAACTTAACATGTCTTCGAGGACTATTAGTCTAGGTTTCCTCACATTGTTTACTGTTAAAGCAAGTGATAATTACTCTTATTACGACTCCACACATAGAATGAAGTAGATTTATACTTTAGATTTAATTATATTTTTGCATGGCATACTGCGTTGTAGTGGCAGGGCACACTGCGTTTTCGCAGTCATATGAGCAGCCCGTCTGGCGGCAGTAACCACCCCCTTACAGAAGACCACCGTGAAATAACAGCACGTGTGCTGTTGTGTTTTGGTGAGTGAGTAAGGGATGCCAGAGCCCATTTCCCTATCTCCTAGTCCCTTATCCTTAATCCTATTGTAGTCGACAGCGCACTTGCAGCAGCTTTGTCATTGCTTGTGTTATAAGCGACGGTAGTTACCTACCGTCAAGTGGACCGTCAGCCTGTCTGCCGATCTTAACATAAAAATAAATTGAATTACATACAACTTACAATCTCAACGTATCTGAAAGAAAGAAATTTATTTCAGAAAAAGGTGCAGGCTTTTCCAAGATATAAATCCCGTTCTGCCTTGTCGTCATTTGAGTATTTAAGTCACTAAAAAATTAATGCTTATTGAGCTCACATTCAAAAAAATTCTATTTTATATATTATTATTACAATAAGAAAGTCCCTGGGGAATTTTCTATCGCTTCCATGAAGAAAACTCTTCATCCAAGTGAACGATGAATTCATTTACATACTTTCCGATTCACTTCTTTTCAGTAACAAATAAAATTGAAATTGACTGGGTTCTAATGTTACGGGTCTGCGGTTCTATTCTTGTGTAAAAAATAAAAATCACCCATATCAACAGTAATAATTTATTTCAAAAGAAACGACCCCTCCGTAAAAACAGTTTTTTTTTTTCTTATTATCTACATATTGTAATAACGAAGTAAAGGATGTAAGCGACCAAAATTAACTTAGATATGCACGACTGCGAACCTGAAAAAAAATTATCAATAAGCTTACAACTTAGATAATATGGGTCTGTTATGAACTTACAATTTCTAAAGTTACGTTTTGTAGTTACTTATCTAATATTTAAAGGCAATGAAATATAGTTATAATCATTGGTCTCGTAAGCAATAGATTGTGTTCATTTAATTTGTGTATTTATGAATAAATTAATAATAATCTAAATTATTTACAAATGGTGTATCATAAACTTCGGTCCCTTAGGCTGGCATTAGGAGGTAATGCTGGCTGCATTACCTCGTTGTATTGCAAGGCTAATTTGCTGAACGAGTTAATATAGCCAGCTCTGAAATCGCCAGTTATGTCGATCAAACGTTTTGATAAAATGTTAAAAAATTTAAGAGCGTTTTGGCGCGCTTGTCGTGACGTCAAAGTCTACAATACAATCAAATGTTAAAAATCACAAACATCTACACGCTTGTTGACATTTCATAGACGTTGACGTCACATTCCATAGACTTTGACGTCACATTCGATCTGACCGTTTCAAGTATTTTGAATTTCCCACATTTTTATGCACTTTTTAATAATTATTTTCTAAACGAAAAAGAAATAATATTAAAAAATATTTACATAGACGTAATTCTAAAGCAAAAATGTTGATAAAAAAATATATTTAAGCCTCTTTTGAATTAGACGCATATTCCCTATTATTCAAAACTCGGTCTTTGTGTCTCTGTCTTTCATACTATTGTGAATATACAAGGTATTTGGAGGATAGCTAATTATTTTTTCGAATATTTTCGAATAAGTCAGTTTTAATAACAGTACAGATTTGATAGACAACTTATTTCTAATAGTACGAGTATATAGACAAATTGTTAATTTTGTGTTTTTTTTTTTTTTCTTTTTGGAAATATATCGTTCATTAAGGTTAATTCCAATAATAATTGAGATATGTGAGTGAGTATTAATGTATTCCTCAAAAGGAACAACAATAATGCAACATGGTAAACGATATAATATTAAGGTTCTTTTAAAAATGTCACTCACCGCAATCAAGCGAATCAGGCATGATGATGCTGTGCATTTCAGAATCTCTCAAAAATATGTAATTTGCTTTAAATCCGATTCCATCCAGTCTGTCGTTTGACCTAAATGTTACCCTAAGAAAATTCTTCTCCGACGTAATTTGAAGTTCTTTCAATTGTCCACAATACCTTTGACTTTTCTTATCTATCATTTTGTTTGAGAACTGCACGTAATCGCTAGCTGAAACCGCTTGACACCTGTAAAAATATTTCTCGTTTCAAAAATAATAAAGACATTTTCGTATTTGACATGTTCGTACTTTAAGTTTGCGGCGAAGTACACTTTAAATTTCAAGATAATTCAAATACAAATATGTAGTACAGAGACTGGCAATAAGTGTCATTCACAAGCTAAGAAATTTCATTCATTTTAAAACATAAAATCATAATTATTAAATTTAAAGCAATCATAATTATTTTCAAATTATTTAAAATATTACAGTAAAAAATGTTAGCTACAATTGTACAAAATTAGTTAGAAGATTTTTTTATTGCTCAAAGTTTTACATTCTTTTTATGTAACGCTCTTCAAACAATCTGACGGTCCACTTGATAGTAGGTGGCAGGTAAGTCCAGAGGTACACCAAGTGCGCTGCCGACCTTAATAGGTTTAAATATAAGGAATAGGAAAATGGGCTCTGGCATCCCTTACTCACTCACCGAAACAAAACAAAATAATATTTATATTTCATGGTGGTGTTCTGCAAGGAAGTGGCTACTGCTGGCTCCGTAAGGAGCCAAATTACTGCTCCTGGCTGCTCTAAGGAATGGCCCAAATGACTGAAAAAGACAGTGTACCCTTCCACTACTCGCCAGACTCATGCCAGAGCAAACATTGAAAAGTTACAAACGCTTTAGTGGGAAAATTTCATTTAATATCTAATATTTATTAGAATTTTATATTTAGGTGCTTCAATACATACTGAAGCAATATAATCAGATCTTGGTAGGGACAGGAGCACACTGATATCCCCAGTCACAAACCGGAAACCGTCGTGAAATAATTGCATTGGTGTGTTATCGTGGTGCCTTTGGACGAAAGTTATACAACAGTATAAGACCTATTATTTCATGACAGCACTGAAACAGTCCCTACAGAAACCTACTTAAAATAGATTATATATAAATAAATAGTACTTAAAATACTTACATTACTAAGCCGATTACCATAACCCATAACATAAGGTAAGTAGCTAAAAAATATGTCAACGTTATATAATAACCCAGTAATACTTACGGAACAACACCTTCGACATCAAAATACGTGAATTGTAAATGCACTCTCTCGTTTTCATTTCCATAGAAGAAATAATTGCATTCAGTATCCCGTGGATACAGACCGGGGTAGTTCGGTGACGTCATCTCGCCCCTACTCCTCTCGCTGCTATTGTATACGAAGGCACATGGAAATTCCAAAAGCTGATTACCCGTCGCTATTCCGTAGTCTGAAATTAGTTTTCAGATTAGACTTTTGTGTAGTCACCTTTCAACGGCGACTTTTCATTTTTTTTTAAATAAAAATTTAGAAGGTTTTTAGTCTGAGATTTAATTTTTTTTGACAAATTCGATTTATTTTCTAAAGAATACAAATTTCTTGTATACTATAGTCAAGTCAAGCATAATTTTAAATAAGTGTCGTAACCAACAACCAACTAAAATTGGATTGGATCTTCAAACTTATGTCCAAATACGAAACCTTAGTGTAGCTATAAAATTTAATAATTCGGAGACCAGACAAAAGATGCTCTCAAATATTGGAAGTATCAAAAACTTTATTGGAAACTTGTAATATTATATCAAACTTCACAAAAATAATGTTATAAAATTGGGTCTGCAAGATCTAAAATAAATCCGAGCTATTGTTTTGATTTTAACAACAAAAAGATTCTAGCGAAGCAGGAAGAGGGCAGCAATAAATTCGTATTTACATTTCCGCTCGAGGAAATTGAAAGGAAAGATTGATCTATGAAGCGAACGGAGAACATTTCTTATTGGATCTGTTGTCTTATAAAAAGAAAAAAAAATGTTGTAATACAAATTGTTAAACGTTATGTTTTGTATTAAATCAATTTGTAACAGAGAACGGCTAAAGGCCCCGAGGGAGACTTGCGAAAGATACGTGTAATTCGAGATGAATCGCATGTTATATGAGGGAAAAATGATCTTAGAGCAATTACATATTGAACGTTGAATAAAGCCAGCAATTTATTTCCCAAAACGTGACACGCTTTTCATCAGAACTCACCTTCGACGAAAGAATACGATATTTTAAATCCCTTGCTGTGTCTTGAGGAGTATAAGCCTCGAAAATCAATCGACAATTTTGGTCCATTCGACATTATTGGTTTCGGTGTTTCGTTCCCGCAGAATGAAACCATCTTCTCCTGTCTACCGTCTACATACAAAAATACATCTAGCGAGTCCATACTTTCGCAGCTGTAACAAAGTGAATCCAGTTTATTGGGTGTGATTTACAAAGCTTTGTGGAATCCCCTTGCCTATAGAGCGGTATAGATTGAAACTTATTTCGACTTCAAATTCTTTTAGCCTATTTAAAACATTTTTAATCAACATAGAAAGATGAAATATAAATAATACAATTTTGGTAATAAAAAAAAAAGGGACAAATGCGAGTCGAACTCGCTTGAGGAGGGTTCCGTACGATGTTACCTATCATGTTTTTTTTTTAAATCTACGCACAATATCATATAGGTTTTCCTATAATCTATAAGTAGAAAACTAATTTCTGTATTTTATTCAAAATTTTAGGTTCAGCTTTTTCGGAGATAAGGGGGGGGATGGTCAATTTTCGTCAGTTTTCTTGAATAACTTGGAAACTATTTTAAAATTACAAAATAATACAATTAAGATCTTCACAACAAGACCTTCCATTTGGTATGTCACACGTTGCAGTTTACAAAAAAAATTTTTTTCTTTAATTTTCCACCTTCCCCTCCAAAATGACCTCCCATATGCAGATTTTATCTATTCCCTTCACACCTCTGCGTTTGGGTCACAGAAATTGATATGTGTACCAAATTACAACTTAATCGGTTTAGTGGATTCGGAGATAATTGACTGTGACGGACGGACAGACGGACACACGAGTGATCCTATAAGGGTTCCGTTTTTTATTCGGACGTACAGAACTCTAAAATCCAATATTTCTACAATTTTAGTAGTATAATATCAAATCGATAGCTTTAACTGCATTTACAGAAAACCAGAAGAAGAAGTAATCCCCAAAACTAGACGACCAGCTATAATTATATACCTGGTCCTTTCTTCCCCCTCTCATGCCGATTTTTCTTAATCGCTCCACCTGGTAACCTAGTGACATTGTTTGCAAGGGTAGAGCGCTTGCTCGCCAAAGCCCGGTGAGGCTTTAAAGTTGTAAGTACTAAAAGTACAAAACCAACCGAAGGCTGTTTTAGTTGAATCACCGGTATCTTTTTAAGATATCCCCTCCTTATGAAAAAAAAAAATAGATGTGCGCAAAGACTACAATTCGAAATAGTTCTTCGGTGAATTAAGGCTTTTGTGAAAGCTACGTTAAGTAAATTTACGGAATTTATGACCGTTTCGCTTTAAGTTTCGAAGTGACATGTCTTTTTAAATAAGAGTTTACTTACTCAATAATGTTTTCCGTCACCCTTTGCAGCCCGAAGTCTTCGAATACAAGCCTAACCCGCTCTCTTCCTCGGGCTGAAAAGTCATAGTGACATTGCGTTTTTTGAGGGTACGGCGCTGGATAAAGCGGGGATAACAGTTTCCCGCTTTTACTTTTATCGCTACTAAATACTTGATTGCAGGATGATGCTGAAATAAGCATATAAGTTATCATCGTATTAAATCCTAATACATTTAACATATCTAAATATACTGTTATCTAAATATACGTATGCTAAATGGTTACCAATATCTTTTATCAATTTTTTAATAATATATTTTTAATCGACGAGTATCTCTATATATAAAAATGAATCCTTATTTCCCTTGGTCACTGCATCACGCGTGAACGAGTAGACCGGTTTTAATTCGGTTTTCACTAATAGAAAGGGGGATATATATAAAATTTGTTATATATATAAAAATTGCACCCCAGGCGAAGCTGGGGGCGGGTCGCTAGTTTTTTAATAAAATTCCCCAACATATAAAATTTACATTCTTATGATTTCTAAGGAATTCCCTTTGAATATTTGAAACATGTAGTTGAAATTGTAAAAGACGTAATTCGCTAAATATACAAAATAACCAAAAAAAATCTGGTTTAACATTGATATAACATTGTTATATTTTATATGTACTACTATAATAAAGTTTGTTTATTTGAAAGCTTTTAACTAAGGAACTACCATTTGTATTTTAAAAATCTTTTTTGCGTTTGATAGCCCAATTCTCGAGTAATTGATAACCGAAAATTGCCGAGAAGTTTCGACAAGTTTGGCAATTAAAATAAAACGGCGGGACATAGCTAGTTAAAAATAATGCTGACACACTATTTGTTATAGACTAATTCTATGTATGAATATCTTCTAAGCACAAAAATCCAAATAGATATCATAACGTAATAATGTTACATCCCGCTTCCCAAGAAGCTTACACTAAAATATCAAGCCTACAAGATATTTTTAGAACGCTCATGCAAGTCACAATCGTGGCTTGCTTTGAAATCCTTTACGTGCGACACGGATATATCTTGACATCAGAGGAAAAAATTCTTTTACAATGTTATAAGTATTTACTTTGAAGGAGAACTCGACAGATTTATAAAAGCTCGATTAAATAAAATATGTGACGCAGAGGAAATACACGCGTTATTGAGTGTGATGTTACATTTGGGTAAGTTATTGAAGTGAAACTTTTTTGGACCTGAAGAAAGAAAATTTCTTAAATTCTGTGTAACGCTTTTTTTGTAACGTTTTATTATTTCAGTTCTCTCTCAGTATCTCTGACATCTACTTACTATAATATGATAGCTAAAGTAGTCTTACTTCTGACACGCCTACTCTCTACACACGCATCTTTTTTTTAGAGCATAGACCTCAAAATCACATAAGTATGTATTGAAACGATAATTTCTGTTTATGGTTTAATTATTTACTTTATAGCTCCGGAACAAATGCTATTTAACTAAACTTATAATTCAAAGTTTGCAGTAATAATCTATAATCTATATCGTTTAGGTGGAGTAGGCCAGATTCGTATTAAGAGATTGGACATACATATTATAAAATTAACGAGCCCGCAACTTCGTACGCATGGTATTCGATATAACGATTGTAGAATGAAACAAACACTGAATGTTACGGGAAACTTGCTACAATACATCAGTGAAACCCGTATTCAAATCGGTTAACTGTTTCTGAGATTAGCGTGCACAAATGCACAGACAAACAAACATACAGACAAACAGAAAAAAATCTAAAACCTGTTTTTAACGAAGTACAACGTGTACAAATTGTTTTTTTGATAAAATATTTAATGCACAGGGCTTGTTTAAGATTTTATTATATGTATAGTTAAAATCGCTGTCCGTCTATGTTTTTCCGCTAACTTCTAAAGTATCAAACGAATGTTAATACTGTTTCCACTGGTGAAAAGAGCGATAAGCGAGGAAGGTTTGTGTATATAATTTAAAGAAAAACAAATTGCATGCGTGCGAATCCGGAGGCGGGTCGTTAGTAAACATTAAAATGAAAATTCACGAACCCGAAAAATAAGAAGTATAATAGTTTTTTTTTTTGTTATAATATACTGTTGCATGTTCAGAAATTATTATTAAAATTATAACGTGGTTTTCACCTATTAAAAGTTGCTCATACAAAACCCAGCTTTATGCGCTTGGGTTAAAACTCAATTCACTCAAATGAGTTTTACTTCGCTGGCCTCTTGTCGTTTGCACTAAAACCATGGCTTAATGGTGACTTGCATTTTTTATTAGCTTTATAGCTAGTTCGACGTGAGAGAACTAAGAAAGGAGTAGAGTTGTATACCCAACATAAATAAATATACTCAAAAATGGCTCCAATAATGATCCTATATGTACCTACTCGTAGGACGTGTGGTGAACGAACATTCAATTTTCTGACCAATTTAAACTTTAAAATACTATTAACTAACAAACCTCTCTCGGCTACGCACGGATAAAAAAATTTCTGCAAATTATATACGCAAATATTCCTCGTTTTTCGATTATTACATTGGTAAAAAGCTTATCAAAATCTATCAAGTGGTTTAGAAAAAGTTAGCTGAGAAACAGAAGTGGACAGCGAATTTTTTAAAACAAGCGACTAGCGATTGCAATTTTTCCAATTTTTTCTTCATAAGAGAATGATTTTTCTCTCCCTCGACTCTTTTTTTTATAATTAACCGAATTAGTCCAGCCGTTCTCGAGTTTATTCCGCTTTGCAAGAAATTTAACGATTCATTTTCATTTATATAAATACTAAAGTTAAACACGGCAACGCTTCGCAATGACTCATTTTTTTGGGAATTTCGAAATAAAAAGCATATAGAAACAATTTTCTGCTTAAATGCAATGTTACTTAAATATCTTAAGCCAACCATTGGCTAGTTTTCAAGTTTTGTGGACATTAACATACGGAAGCTAAATTTTTATATTTGTATATACATAGTTAGATTAAAAATATATCAATTCGCGCTGCCTTCAATTTATCTGCTCTTTAAAAACTTTTGATATTAATGAATGTTTAATGAACATTAAGATAATGCTTTAGATGGGAAAGTAAGTCATTTAAAAGTGTATACAGCACTTTTACTGAGCAGTTTTCAGTTTTATTTAAAATTTTAAAACGATGTTTTAAAGTTAGTACTTAAATATATTTAACTACTTTCAGGTTTAGTGTTATAATATTTTAAAGGTACAGTATTTATATTTATTTTTAGATTTAGTATTTTATGTTTTCTATAGTATTATTTTATCCGGCTCATTTGCGCTACGACCTTTCTCTATTTTGTGACCTGTTTGTCGTGAATATAAACCTTATGAATAGCAGTTACAGAATGGAACCATTATGCGCTAAGCAACTGAGCTAAATCGACTTACGTTGAAAACATGAGTCAATATGGTTGCCAAGTCAACTTGCAAACACTTTAATAGAATGCAGTATAAAGATTCGCGAAATTGCTTCAAACGAAAAGCACTGAAGTCTGTATTTCATGAAATATTCGTAGTGCATAAAACTGGTTTAAAATATGTGGAAACAACTTACTCGTTGCACTGACTGCTGGACCTAGGCCGGATACGATTTCTGTAGTAATAATCTTTCTATTTACATCAGAATCTGGAATAAATTATTAATTTTTGTAAATATATTTTTAAAAGATGTGTGATGGGCATGAAGACAGTCTAGTATGTGGCAAGCCCTCTCGCCCGCGTTGAAAAATAAAAAAAATAGCGCCTGACTAACGCCTAACATCTTCATTGCAGTTATAGCTTTGCCAGGCGTTAGATGATCCCTCGGGAACAGTACATTTTTTTTATTTTAATTTTTTTTATTTTATTTATATTAGGGACACAAACAGAAATTAAGTTACATTACAGGAAGAAGAAAAAAGTTAATACATATTCCAGAAACGTGTCCACAGATAAGTTTTACATAAAAAAGTCCGAGCAAATAACTTTAAAAAAAAAAACTAAAAATTATACAAAAAATACTAAAAATATATAAAAAAGGGGATAAAAAAATTCTAAAAATTAATATAAAAAATGACAATATGAAAGGATGAAAGGTACCCTATGTCCTTTCCTGCATCCCTGATAACGTGTAGGTATGCAAAATTTCAATAATGATCGGTTCATCGGTTTAGGCGTGAAAAGGTAACAGACAGACAGACAGAGTTACTTTCACATTTATAATATTAGTATGGATGTCAAAAGCAAGAGGCTCGCTGTAGCTCCGTCAATCATGCAGAAATAAAATAAATAACATACGAGGGAACAAGTTTAGGATGCTGTTATTTTCATTGTTCAAGATAAAATATACATTTTTAAAGGAAAGAAAAGACGAACCGATCGGATGAGTGGTTAGAGTGCTTGCCTTAACGCTCTGTTCTTGGGTTCTCAAGCTCGATTTCCAACGCGGTCAACTTTAGAAATTAACTTTTCCAAGTTGGCTCTGGTCTGGATTTGGAAAGTAGGTGGCGTTTCGCAGTCATTTGGGCAGCCCGTCTGGCGGCAGTAACCAGCTCGGACCTGTAGCCACAGCGCACTTGCAGAAACTATGGCGTTGCTTATGTTATAAGCGACGGTAGCCACCTACCGTCAAGTGGACCGTCAGCCTGTCTGCCGACTTTAACATAAAAAGAAAGGATATACATTTTAGTCATTTTATCCTTTCGATATATTTCATTATTGTCACCTCGTTAATTGTTCAAATAATAATTACAATACGAGTAGCTAAACTTACTTATTTATTTCAATGTAGAAATTAAAAAATCTCCCAGTATTAATTAATCATGAACCTAAATAACTTGAATTTATTAATTCAAGTAAAATTAAGCATTGCTTCATTACTTAAAAAACTCTCATTTCAGAAAGAAATCTTCTTGAAAGCTTGAATACTTGTCGCGAACAAAGAGGAATTTATAATTGACTTACTTACTTAAAAGTCACTGTTACCTTCATATCCCTATTTTCCTTACTAACTGCCTGTTATCCAACGCAAGCGAAATTCTTAACGACCGGCTTAGTAGACATATTATTATTATATTAGACACATAAGCCTCTGCTATACGATATAGAGTTCTGTTATCAATATATGAAATTTGAAAATCCTGTGAGACGTTCAAATCAAGTAATGCTTACTAAACCTGCGCTAGAGTTATAGTCCACTTGAAATTGGTAGCTGGCTTTAAATCCTTGACCGGGCGTGTCCGAGTTAGCAGTAAATTGTACCAGCAGATCGGAGCCTTTTGAAAGAACCTCGTAACCTAAAAGCGGTTAACAATTTAGTGAAAAATTAAAAACACATAACATTGTTTTAAAAAAATTAAGTTAGTTACCTATAATTTCATTACATAAAATAGCTAAAACAGGAGCTGAAGACGTTTTGCCATCGAATACTTTTATTATATCTGCTCTGTTGAGGCAACTGAAAGAAATGAGAAGGATTCAGAAATATATTTTTTAACATAATAATTACACAAGACTATGATTAAAGTATAATTATTAATGCCTCTGATATAAATAGAAACAAAGTATGTATACATATAATAATAACTAAATAAATTTATATTTGCATCAGTCATTGCGTCAGTCGCTGGAAAAAGTTGGGCGAAGAAAGAAGTCGTGGCTGAAGAACATCAGGGAGAGGAGCGTATAACTAAGCAGTTGACCTGTTCCAACGACCAAGTAACAGAGAGGATTGTTTCCTGACTGATCCGCCAATCTTTACTAGTTGGAGAAGTACCACAAGAAGAAGAAGAAAAGCAGCCTAAACATAATATGTCACCCACATTACGGCCTACTACCTGTGACATCTGATGGGCACACTATTCTCTTTTTATAAGCATGGTGGCTAATGGTCCACAAATTCATGTCTTCGAAGATTATTTTATTCACCTTTGGAGCAAGTGGATATTAATTTTAACCATTAAAATTAACCTATAGGTCAATTTGACCTAATTGCTATAGTCATCACTATATTAATGACAAGAGTTGATTAAACATTTAAAAGCATAATCAAGGCACATCGAGGTTTCAATGATTTAACCAGCCTGGCAACAGATCCACCCACTTTCAAAAGGATTCTGTGATGTGATTGCTAGAGTTTATTTCATATCAGTCACAATCGTATTAGCATTTAGCTCGGTGTTGCTTATGTTCTTATATTACAGCAGGATGTCAAGCTGATGCTTTACTTCATGGTATAAGATCAATCACATACCATCAGCCCGCAAGTAAGCCGGTCGACTTGACGTTGGACGAGTGACAATAACTTACCTGTTTATTTAATAAATAATTTGTGTGACATAAATGCTCCTTAAATTAATGATAAAAAAAAGAAATTTACCTCTCGTCGCCTTTTTGAAGAAAAGACTCCTCGAAAACTAACTTGATCCTCTCGTGTTGTCTGAAAGGATGAAATTATTATTTCACTTACAAATAAAAATATCTTGGAATTGCTTACAGAAAATTTTTCTTTTGCGAAAAATGTCTTGCTTTGGCTTTTCACATTCAGGATTTTACATTATTCAGAATTTGTATAGAGATAATGAGTTTATTAGGAAAGAAATATAGCTATGCACGAATAGGCTTGAATTTGTGAGAGCAAATTCTATTTTCGGAGCTACCTTTTCATTCTTATTAATATTATAAATGTAAAAGTGGGTCTCATACGTTTTCACAGTTAAAGTACGAAATATATTACAATGAAATTTGATTCCGAAAAAGCTTTCCGCTAAAGCTTTTTTGATAGGTTAGTTAAATAGCCAATTAAATGCTACATTAAGGTATTAAATTTACACCACAGAGGCAGTTCTTTTTTTTTTAATCAGAAATGTTAACATTAATTATCAATCTTTTAGGTCCAAAAAATTTAAAAAAAAATTACGAAGTTCGCATGGGATTTCCGTAATTTTTGAAGATAGAAATGTGTGGATTCAAGTATAAATAATACTTTTTTTCTCAGATATATCACAAAAAAAAATTTTTTAAGATCTCTGAGATGAATGTATCTCGTCCCATAAGAATGATAATTATTTTTATATTTTCTTAATAAAAATGTCGAATATAGAGGACTGAACCTTTAAAATTTTGTTAATTTCTAACAAAAATAAAAATAAAAGAAACACAAATAATATATTGAGAAATCGTGTGAACGCCTTAAATAAAATAAGTATTTTTATTTTCACTTCTTTGTCATTTTTACTTGAAACTTTATATCCTTGTGGTATAAAATTCGGTAGAATGTTCTATCTAATATTTCTATGAAACAGTTTCGTGTGACGCTTGTGAAAATGTCCAAGTTTTAAGGTATAATCTCGTCGTGGAGCGTTTTATCTTCATAAATCCTTGCGGGATGCTTAAATTTACCTGGCGTTAAAATGATAAGTACAGCGCACGTTGCTCGGGTAACTGGAAGGATAGCGGGGGCTATACAGGCGTCCGTGTGCTGGTCGATTCGCTTGAGAATTAAATATGTAATCACATCTAGTATCCGGAATCATTACGCCATCAGTCTCAAAATTTCCTATAACAATAAAATTCATGTTGCAATCAATTCAGTCTATAAGTAAAGTAAATTAGTGAAGCGAATTAAGAATTAAACCGTTGATTTTGGTACCTGAGTATCCTAGTATGATTATTAACTGAAAATTTAATCGACAGCAACAAAAGGTAAAAAGTGCTTTCGTGGGTTGAAAATTAAAAGTGTGTTTGTTCTGCTTTCAATCAGCATAATAACATGGGATCAATGTTTTTTATGGACGTAGTATTTGATCTAGCCTTTTTACCACGTGTAAATATTTGGTTTTTATGGAATTGATCACGGTTACCAGCTAACTAAAAGATTAAATATATAGAATATTAAAGAGGGAATTGGAAATTTTTTCCTATAAAAATATCGATCCTGATCGCCGTAATCAGGATGGCCAAAGCGAATTTTTACCGCGTGGTTCGGATTATTTCGCCTTGCCCGATCTATACAGTTGAAAATCTTTGCCAACTAACCAGCTGCTCCGTGATCAGTAATTTTTTTTTTTTTTTTTTTTTTTATGTTATGTCGACAGACAGGCTGACGGTCCACTTGATGGTAGGTGGCTACCGTCGCCTATAACACAAGCAACGCTACAGGTGCTGCAAGTGCGCTGCCGACTACAGTAGGATTAAGGATAAGGGATTAGGAGGGGAGAAGGAAAGGAAATTTCATTTATGTAAAAATTCTGTTATATTTTTACTACTTAAACTTTTAAACTGGCTTCACAAAAATTGATACGAAAATAGCTTAATTAAACCTTGGGAACTCGGATTAAAATATGGGTGAAAGTTAGCCAACATGATGGAAAGAAATAAAATCATAAATAAATTTTATTTTATAACGATAGCATTAAATTTTGAAACAAGAAGAAATGAGTTAATAAATTATAATATAAGTCAATAAAATAAACCCAAAAGAGTTTATTAGCTAGAGAACTATTATTGAGAAAATATAGCGTTAAAAAGAAAAATTTCAATCACGTAAACACCATTTACTTCAGAATTCAGAAAATAATCTGATTAATTTATCATTTGGAGCATGTCTTTTAGAGGATGGCATTTACGTGTCGATGGGACTACAGAAAATAAATACACACAGGTATACAAAGAACTTACGTCTATCAATAAACTTGTACGTCCCGATGAATCCGGTTGAATTTGTTTGTCTATCGCCAGTATGGAACTCCAACACTAAAAGTGGCCCGTGTGAATATATTGCTGGAGGTGCATCATTCCTACTTCCACAAATTGCACGGGACCACGCTGAGTATTCATTAACGCCAGGCGGCCCTGGTCCATGCAATTCCCCTTCGGAATAGATTTTGAGGAAATCACCACGAATACACCTGCGAACAAAAACTTCTCTTAATACGTTGACAACACTTAAACAACAAAAAAACAAATATGCCAATTTTTGATGTTAAACTCGGCAGACAGGCTGACGATCCACTTGATGGTAGGTAGCTACCATCGCCTATAACCCAAGCAACGCCAAAGCTGCTGCAAGTGCGCTGCCGACTACAAGTAGGATTAAGGATAAGGGATTAGGAGGGGATAGGGAAATGGGTTCTGGCATCCCTTACTCATTCACCGAAACACAACAGCACACATGCTGTTATTTCACGGTGGTATTGGACTTGGTCCGGGGTGGTTACTGTCGCCAGACGGGCTACCCAAGTGACTGCGAAACGCAGTGTGCCCTGTCACTAATAAATTTTTTCTTGGTACAATCAATAAATATCCCAATTCATAGGACCTCGTGAGGATATTCCGGTAGGCACAACTCAGAGATAATAGTGTCCAAATATGGCTTTAATCAAGGTCTTAGGATAAGAGAAGTTAAATTTTGTTGTGAATTATTTTACCTTTTTCGCGATTATTAAGGCGTAATAATGATACTCCGTAGGTAGTATGTACAGGAATGTGTTTTGTTCTAAAATTACCCTACTTATATACAATATTTACAATGTCATACCCATAGGTATTAAGTATGCGACGGCGTAACAGGCTTATATCTATTGGTATCCGGACGCACACACTCCGAAGTAACGCGACAATATAAATATGGGCCGAAGAAGACAATCAACAGCGTCGAATTCGAAAGCGTTGGCTTTGACGGTTGCTGCTGGCTCCCATTCATCCTCCGTCGTGAATCCAGCCATAGTGGTTAAATAAATGTACAAAACCAAGCTGATAAACGGCTCTTTTCAGAGCTATTCCAATACATTCGTTAATGGGTTATTTATATATAAGACTATTTAAAAGTTATAATAAATAGACTTGCGTTGCTCTGTAAACAAAGATTTATATTTTAATATTTACACAATATCGATATATATACAAGAATAGAATTCAATTATTTACCTGTAAACAAAGAAACGACATTTAAAGTCTATTATTCATTTATGTAAGTATCTTATTTATAAATTTATTTATTGTTATAACTTTATACATTATTTTTTTACAATTTATGACAAGACAATGACAATCGTCTTCTTTAACTTGTTGACTGCCACCATTACATAGGTACCTCTATGAAGTATTTGTACTTCATAGAACGTATATAATGAGAATAATAGTTAAAATTAGAGAAACATACAAAGTTTCTTTACATCTCCCTCCCCCCCAAAAAAAAAAACATATATATTTATTTCCACACCTTTATTTGGTACGGTAGCTACACTTTTTTCTAATAATACATCATCATCATCACCATCGCAGCCATTCCACTGCTGGACAAAGGCCTTCCCCCTAATTCTCCAAAAGGTCAGATCAGAAGCATCCTGTATCCACCGTCGACCCGCGGCTCTTATTAGGTCGTCTGTCCACCTTATGGGTGGCTGTCCTACGCTGCGCTTGCCGGTCCGTGGCCTCCACTCGAGAACCTTCCGACCCCTGCGGCCGTCGGCTCTCCGTACTATGTGTGCTGCCCACTGCCACTTCAACTTACTAATCCTCCGGGTTATGTCGGTAACTTTCTTTCGTCTACGAATCTCCTCATTCTTGATTTGATCTCGCATTGTAACCCCGAGCATAGCTCGTTGAGTGACGTTGAGTTTTGTTACGAGGCCCATAGTTAGAGACCACGTTTCAGAGCCAAATGTCGACACACATTGATCGGAAACTTTTGTTTTAAGACACTGAGAAATTTTGGACGAGAAGATCTCTCGGAGCTTCTCGAACGCTGCCCATTCGAGCTGGATTTAACTAATAACAAAACGTATTTTAAATGTAATCTAACACGTTTTAAAAGTCAGTGATGTTCAAGAAATTAAATGATAACAATCATACAATCTTCAGACCGTAGTAACGGTCAAAATAAATAAGATGTGTTTTCACTGCAACATAGTAACTTCCTTAGCCCTAATAACCTGGTATAAGTTTTTATGTTAAACTAGCGTTCCGCCCCCGGCTTCGCCCGGGATGTAATATTTATATATATGAACATTTATCCTTCCGTTATCCCTCTTTCCATTGGTTAAAACCGAATTAAAATCGGTCTACCCGTTCACGAGTGATGCTGTGACCAAGGGAAATAGGGATTCATTTATATATATAGAAGAAGAAGATAAATGAAAACAATAGTAAACCAAAACGGTACCTACGTTACAATTTTCCGTATTAAATACAGTATATATACATCACTGTGATTGATTTCGTTATATAAAAACTTAGCTAACATTTTAATTATTTATATCGTTTTATTCAATAAGCTTATTAAGATTGATTGCTTTTTCTGTATCGATTTTTTGTTGTGTTGATTTCAATGGAAATTTAAACTTATTTTTTTGTTACTTTCGTTTCTACTCTTTGGATTAGTTTTTAATAGATTTAGTATTAATTCTATAATTTTTGATGTATTTATTGTGTGAAATCGTACAATAAAACGTATTGTGTTAACACCGAATGGGGTATAATGTATTAAATTACGCAATAAATGAATATGGTAGTCAATTACCATAAAGGTGTTCCAAGTAATACGTAAATATCGGTCCATACATATTAATTTACTGCGAACACAAGTGAAAAGTATTTTGGTTTAACTTTCAACGATACAGTACACAGAAACAATACTCTTTCATTAAAACGATGAATTCAATTCGCCAAGTTTGGAATGTGATACTGCTAGTTATAACGAGTTTTCATTTGTCGAGAACATATCACCACAACGGATACGCGAATTTATGTTTTCTGCTTGCATGATCGAGAATTTTATTTTTTTACATTTTTTATTTACCTAGTTCTAGAATTTCATGTGAATGATTAATAATTACGCGTACCAGGACCACGCCAGCAGTGCGGTGGTGCAAGTATATATTACAAATATATTTATATTATTAAATAATAAAAATAGTAGCACTGTACGACAAAAGACATCAATAAAATACAATCAATAATTCATAACATAAAATTCATAACATTTAAATCAATTTAAAAAAAAAGTAAAGTATTACTCAGTGCAATCTATGCCGATCCTAGTATTCACAATAGGGGATCGGACAAATTTTCAGAAAGTGTTTTAAATTAATCTTCATGGATATTTATTCCAACTGAGAGCGCGTAACGTCATTTGTTGTTATATCATAACAAAACAGCTGCATTGGCATAAGACAATGATTGCCCACAAATGACGTCACGCACTGTGATTGGTGTTTCAGTATAGATTAAAAATATTGTAAATAATAAAATTTTATTTCTTCATTTAAAAATATTTAAATGTATAAGTATTAAATTATTATTCGATAAATAATCGTAAAAAATTATATATTTTCTTTCTAAGTACATTTTAGATTTTAATCTAAAATCTAATCTACTGTCCGATCCCCTATTGTTTTTGCTCCCTCAAAAGATTTGACTTAATTTTTTCACGAAACACTTTCAGTTAACTACACTCTGTTATGGGAGGAGGCAGATCATTCCAACACTTAGAGGCGGCAAACGTAAAACTTCCCCGAAAAGACGCAGTGCTTTGCTTAGGAATCAACAATTGCTCAGGTCTGACGCGACTTTTTTTTTTAATTATAAAAATAATTTTACGTACGACGGGGTGAGTTAAAATGCCGTGTAAGAGCGAAACGAACGATTTAATTTTGCAAACCAAGATGACTTCCAAAATCACCAAACTTGTCCGATGAAACTGTTAAACTTGCCAAAAGTCGTCAATGATTCCCTTAATGTGTCGCCTATTCACTGTCGCAGATAACTTCGCAAAAGCTCCGAACAGTCGCTTTCCTATCACTGGTTGTCGCACCACTCCTCATCTCGCCCACCTGCTCTCTATATACTTGGCGCAAACGCCTTGATGTATTTCGTATTTTCCAGAAAATTTAAACAAGATCGTACACAAGCCATTGACAGTTCGGGAATGCTATTCCTGTTGAAATGTAAACTCTATGTTCTAAACATAAGGACCTATTTCCTTTGACACTAGTAGGGAAGTGGCGTGGCTACCATCGATGGGGTGAGACGTTCGAGACTTTGAACTTTTACCAGAACATTCCAAAGTTCGTCGTAACAATACTTAAAGACTAATCAAAACATCATTTGTTGTTATTAATCGGACAGCCGGTAAAACATTTTCCTGTGTGGCCACTGTCATCACACATACTGTTAAGTTTATTACCGAGACTGGCAGTGGGCCCCACCAAAGAGAAACCTCATCTACTTATCAGAAATGATCAAATGTTAGTAGAAATTATGTAGTGTGCATAGCAAAGTCAATGAAGTCAAAATTTGGGCTGATAACTCCAGACTAAACGTGTACTCACGTTTTATGAAACATATATTTTAACGATTATTTTAACTCGTCTCCCCTTCCAAAAGCCAAAATGAAGGGGAGACGGTGTTACCCCGACAGAAGCATAGTCAGTCAGGGTTCAGGACGACAAAGACATAAACCGATGCACGATGCTGGCCGTATCGAGCAGCACCGCCTTCTGCATCTGGATCGGGAGGGAACCGCCACGAAACTCCAATCGCCTCAGGGGACTATTGAGGTTGGTTGGGATCAACCCGTTGACGAACAAAACAACTGGGATTATTTCAGGGGAGGCCACAGCCCACATGTCGACGATCTCGTGGGCCAAGTCGAGGTACTTCTTCCTCTTCTCAGTTTCAGCCTTCACAAGACCATCGTCATGCGGGATAGTGACATCCACCAAAAACACCAGAAACACCCGCGACTGCTTCCAGTCCATCAAGACGATATCAGGTCTATTCGCTAGAATAGTCCTGTCCGTGACGATGGGCCGGTCCTAGTACAGCTTGAAACGGCTGTTCTCAAGGATTGGTTCTGGCAAGTACCGGTAGTAAGGCTCAAAGGAAGCCGTATTTCAGAGCGAGCTCCTGATGCAGAATCCTGGCCGCTTGGTTGAGCCTGTGCAGATACTCAGTGTTGGTAAGAGCCGAACAACCGGAAGTGACATTTTGGAGATTATTATTATTATTATTATCTCCAACATGTCTGTGCCTCCTGTAATTGCGGCGGCATCTGCCATTTGTGGCGTCTCTTTGTCCCTTGTTGTGTGTTTTTGCCTAATGCCAGCCATGTTGTAGGCCGTTGGAGGCCATAAATAAATAAATAAATATAAATTTTGTAAAATATTTGCTTATATACGCCATTTACACACATTCAGTAACAAACAAAATAGAATTAAAATTTAACAAAGACAAAGAAAATATTTGAAAAGGTCAAAAGGCCGCAGAGGAAACTAATATAAGTAAACATATTCGTAAAAACGAGATAACTCGCGTTAATTAATACGCAACACACGTACGCAAAATTACATATAAAAGTCTGACATGTGCTAAGGGAATTAATGTAATAACAAAGTTCCTTTTGACGTCACATTCAGTTTAGAATTCATTTATACGTTAGCAAGCGTGGTATGAAAAGAGAATTCTGCTGTGAAGTCTCAATATATATTTTAGACCGTGACGTACAAAAAATATATTTTGTCACTGTCTGTTCACTAAATAACATGGATTACTTAAGTACTTTTAACTCTTCCTTTTAAATGCTGTGATTGTAAATGGTAAAAAAGTTTAACTAAATCAAATTATTTCTAAAATCACCATCAACTTATGAAAAGAAAAAATATAATTAATAGTACGCCACGAATGGTTTATTTCAATTGTATGATATATTTGCATATCCATTAAACGAGAAAATGTAGAATACTTAGAGAGTAGGTCTTTAACAAAATAATGCACATTACGAGAATTGAGAAAACAAAAAAAAAACACATTATTTTGACACCAAAACATCGAAATTTTTTTATATGTTAAGATCGGCAGACAGGCTGACGGTCCACTTGATGGTAGAGGGCAACCGTCGCCTATAATACAAGTAACACCACAGGTGCTGCAAATGCGCTACCGATTGCAGTAGGATTAAGGATAAGGGATTAGGAGGGGATAGGGAAATGGGCTTTAATAGCGAATAAATAAAACTAATACTATAAACGAATTAAGTTTAGATTAATTAAACTTATATGTATATATGTAACTTCTATCCACTTCGCGATTTCTTTGGGGATCTTAAACCAACAAGAAAAAGTACAGTAAATTTACACACAAATAAAACTTCTTTTAAAACAACTTCCGTTGTTGTGCAATCAACTGATTGCTTGAAGGAAATCCGGCGGAATACAAATTCCCGCATCATGCAGTTAGTACTTAGCTCTACAGCATTTATTAAGAACAATAAAATGAAGAACTTGTTAAAAGATATTATTAAAATTCTAAAATTAAATGTTAGTGTTTTAATAACTGGGACCTAACGAGGATATATATATGAAACTATGCAGGCCGAGGTACAGGCATATTTATAAATTACACCGGGGCACGGACTGGGCCCGGTCAAGATGCTTTTGTGTGATTGGTTCATACTTCACCGGTCCGTGTAACATGTTTATTTTACACCGTGCGCTCGGAGACAGCTTCGCGAGATCCGCTCGGAATATTAGTAGGTATTAACCCCAAGCTGCCGCACGAGCCAAAATCGCGTGGCTGCTTCGCGAGGTATAATGGTAATATAATACTATATAAAAATATGTAATAGTAATAGTAATATAAAATAGTATAATAGTACTTGGAAATGACAAGGCACGGGCACGGCCCGGTGGCGGCACCGTGTAAAAGTGGATTTATATTACATCGGGCCGTACCGCGGCCTTGCCCCGGTCTAGATATTCATATATATTTATATTCATAGTATACTTAGTGCTCCAATCGCGACGCTTGGGGTATTAGTATTTAACCAAGGCTGCCGTGCGAGCCATGGCTCGCGAGACAAAACCGCGAGGCTGCCTCGGGGTTTTAATATTAGCCCGAGGCTGCCGCGCGAGCTATGGCTCGCGAGCCAAAACCGTGAGGCTGTCTCGCGGTATAATATTAATATAATACTATATAAATACATATAATAATAGTAACACAAAATAGTATAATAATACTTGGAAATGACAAGAAGTACTTGGAAATAACAAGGCACCGGCACGGCCCGGCGGCGGCACGGTGTGGTTATATGAATCATCCTTAATGCCTACCCCAAGTTTTTACCATCTTATTGCGCGCCATAGATTAGGAATTCATCCGCATTATGGTGGCGCTGCACACAATCCGGATGAGTAAAAACTTTATCTCGCAGGCTCACGAACTTTTGAACAATCTCCTTTCTGAGGTGTTTCCACCTAGCTACAACATAGGCTTCTTCAAGCGTGCCGTAAACAATTTCCTGCAGAGTCGGCAGCGCACTTGTACCCGTGGTGTTGTTCTAAAGGAGACGGTAACCATCTACCATCAAGTGGACCGTCGGCCTGCTTGCCCCTCTTTATAACATTAAAACCAATGAAGAAAACATAATTAACTCCATTAATATAGATCAACAGAATCTGATAATTATCCTCAAGCACGAATTGTTTCGGTTTATCGAAATAATTCGTTATTTTCAGTATAACAAACTATCCAAAAATTCGGTCCAACAGAGCTGGTGAACATATATATATATATATATATATATATATATATATATATATATATATATATATATATATATATATATATATAGTATAACGAATTATATAGTATGTTGGGATAGACGACTCCCGAAGTGAAGATCACCTTCGAATGACCTCAAGAAAACGTCTGGTGGTGGATTGATCGATTAGGGTTGCGCTCAATTAAAATAACATATCCATCGAAAACTATTTCAATAAACAAATGTAAGTAAGGCTTTTAAAATAAATAGCAGTCCATATAAAAACAATACAAAGTCAATTTACGTGTTTAAATGAAATAAAATCTTTTACATTACTTTAACAAATTCTTAACTTTTTTTACGTGCGCTCGTGAGTATTACATGGAGATCATAAAGTCAAGGGTGATAAAGAGGCCTCGTTACACTGAACAAGTCATTATTCTGTATGAGTGGAATTTCGTTGAAGAGACCCCCGGGTGAAGTGCGAGTCGTAATCGAGTATGATGGTGATGGTCGGCTTATGTGTCTGTGACACAATGCCGATGAGTTAGCAGAACTCATCGTATTGACTTGATTGATCACATTGACTGCTTAAGTACGGATTTAAGTTACAAACTGAAGTTTTAACAACAATTTGTTATTAATAAATGTTTAGAATATAATATAACACTTATTTGTATATGTATATAGGTAATATTCATTAATTTTAATTATTAATAAAATATTCAAATATTTAATACAATCTAACATTTAAAAATATTTAAAAATTTATTTAACTTTTATATTTTAATAATATTATAAATGTTAATTTGTGAAGATCATGGCATATTTGTCTCTGAATCTAGCGTAATCTACGTATCTATACGCTTACGATTTCATTACATGTACCTAATGAAATCGTAAGCGAGCCATGTCTGTACATATAATATTTTTTCAAAAAACAATTTGTCAAGTTTTACTTATGTTACCGAGGCAAAACAAATAGTTTTTAGAATTTTTATCGATTTGTGCGCGCCAATCTCTGTAACGGGTTAACGTACGTTTACGTGTTCTTACTGTGATGTTAACCAGCCTATTTTCATTTAAATATATTTTTAAAAATCCTAGTAACCACCAGCAGGCAAGTGGACGGTCCGCTTTATGGCCAATGGACAAGAGCTCCTTATACACAAGCAAAAACAGGTTACCTGATAAAATTATTAACAGCTCTCTTAAAGAGCTCAACATCGTATCGAAATCATACCAAATACATCAGCTCGTGCCCCATAGCTTCGCTCGCAACGTAATTGACAAGTTTCTTAACTATTATCCCTCAGTAACTTTCTACTAGAATAATTGAGACAGGACACCTGCGTTCCGCAGTCGGCACCAGCAGTAACTCCTTTACAGAAAACCACAGTGAAAGTACAACCACAAAAATTAAATAATATTTCCAGAAACAAAAACTTCAAATAACTTATGGTGTTTTCAAAGAAATTCCAAAGACATTTAAAACATAAGTAGTATCAAGGCACAGTGCAATCCGCATTAATACACTGAACAGCCCGCCTGACAACGGTGTCCACCTCCTTATAGAAGACCACCATGAAATAACAAGTGCCCTTACTCACGCACCGAAATATATTAGTGAGTGAGTAGGGATTGCCAGGGTTCTCCTAATTCTTTGGCTCTGATCTAATAGGCTCTGATCTGATATCAAGGTTATCAGTGCACTTGCATTTGGGGTTGCTTGTGTTTATAAGCGACGGCAGAAACCCCCATCAAGTAGACCATCAGTCTACCTGCCTGCTGCCGCTATCCATGTCCAAAGTTTCATGTTTCAAGTGCCAAATTCTATCAACAGTTTACGCATAATAGAGTAGCAAATACAGATAAAAGAAAGAAAAATCTCTTGAAATATGTTTGTCCTTATGTAGACTTTTAGAAAATCTATACTAATGTCTGTTATTAAATCTTCAATTCATTTGTGCGACAAGCTTAATTACTTTCATTAATAAAGAATTTAGTAACTAAAATTTCCTTGGCGTTAGGGCGCGTTCCCACTTTGTATAAACGGTTATTTAACGTTGGATGACTATCGCTTCAAGCTGTTCTGATTATAACGACTGTTTGTCGTTGTGTCGTTGAATTTTTTTATTGTTAAACGACTAGTTTTCCTCCCTTTGGATCGCGAAAACTTTTTATCGGTTTACGTCAGTCATTTTGTCGTTTGCACATCAGTCGCCTCTACGTTCTTTTGCAAATCAGTCGTGGGTGTTTGGTCCGAGATGGATTAAGATATTTTAATAATATATTACGTTTTATAAAGACGAAAGAGTTTTTGGAAGATTTTGGAAGCTAGCACAATAATTTATATCAGGGCTATAATGGATAGTCGCAACAACGTTATACGAGTTACCCTCACGATTAGTGGTGACGTATTTTTGTCGTTTTACGACTTTACGACTGTAGTGCTAGCTGTCAGAAAATATGTCGTCACTGCAAGAAAAAGAAGTGGACGATAGTTAATCTTGCCGTCTTATATGTGAAAACCTCCATTTAAATATACAAGCCACGACGATTTCAACTGCACGATTATCTGACGTCACGACATAGTGGGAACGCGCCCTTAGGTGCGAAATATTCTAAAAAAAATAATTAATTAATAGTCATAAAAAGAGGAGAATTTAAGAATAGACAGTGGTTTTTTATAAATTCTAAGACCAACCTCATCGCTCTCAGACAAACTAATTAAAATGCTATTAATTTTTGGGCATTCTTATTTCTTCTTATGTATGGCAGGGAACTGGTTTTAATGTAATGTTTTCAATATTCGTGCAAGGAGTTGGTTTTTTGACAATAAATAAATTTATATTTAGTTGATTGGTTAGGGAGTACGTGCATGGTGTGTAGCCATATTAAAGTAAGAGTTCCTACGGAAGATCAGTGCTGGCTTACGCCAGCAAAATACTGAGTAGGGACCTTTTTGTATTTTTTGTTATTTTTTTCTCTGTGTTTATTAATCGTAAACTTACCAATAAATTCATTGATTGATTGATTGATTGAAATATGGTAATTTACTGTGAAATAAATTATATTTGTCCATTTGTTATATAAAATTATACTTACCGCTATTGCAATAATCATTCTTAATTTTTCATACACAAAAGTGTAACCTCTAGCAATTCCATATATGAACAAAATGAATTCCGTTACGCAGCTGACAGTGTGTATCGCGTTATAATCAAGCTGTGTTGATGCGTTTCATACAGAGCGAAACCCAAAGCAATGCCATCATCCTAAATTAACAAACAGTGTTTTTGGCAAAAGCGAATTCACTTGCTTTTATTGACTGGAAAAAAAATCCTCTTATAATGGTTGCGAATACTAATATTTACTTGTTATATAAAAAGGTAATTAGTGCCTATATTAAACAACAAAAAATTGCTTTAAAGCGAAGTGGGAGTATTTTCCACATTAGCGTAAGAGGAAACCATTATTTTTTCATCACTTATTATAAATGATAAACAATAAGATATCAATATTTCGAATTTTTTTTAAGATACAACCATGATTCTCACCGAATCTATAATATAGTATTTTATATTTTAAGGATCGTTTTTAAAATTAGTTTAAAAAAAATCATCACACCATCCGTTAAATGGAGCTCCGTTAAATTGGAATAGGATTATCGAGTGTCCTAACATTCCCTGACAGACCGTCAACAGTCCCGAGAGCTCTTGAGGTCCATGAAATTAGTCACGGACGATTCCAACGATTAAAAAATTAAAACATTCCATAGCAAAATGGATAATGTGTATAAATTCACTTTTAAAACTCTAGTTCTAGTAAATTTCTTTGCCTTTCTCCTCTTAAGGACTAGTGCTAATTTATAAAGAGTTGTTAAGAGCTAATGCACAATTGGATTAGACCTGGTGTTGGTGCACTGAAGCCACCTCACCTACCATCAAGCGAGCCGTCAGCCGGCTTACTGGCCCTTTATAGGAAAATGTTTAGAATATCTTGTTTCATTAATATTTTTGTATATTTTTATTTTAGGTAATATTTTTTTGTGGAATTATTTAATTTATATTAAAGCATTAATAAAAAGCGACATAACACAAATCCACAGCACAGCAACAAAACACGTATAAAAATGTAAAATTCCCATCATCTAACTTTAGATCTCAAATCTCAGAAGACGAATATGATTTTAATACATTTTGAATGATTTAAGAATGATTTGAATGATTTTGCATGTCGCAAACAAAATTGCATGACGTTTCAAGCAGCAAATATTTTAAAAAAATTGAGAATCATGTCTTAAAATCTTAAAATCTTAAAATCATGTAATTGTAGAATATCATAACCGCTATTGCGGAGGTCCAAAAGTAAGAGTGATGGTAATTTTATACAACTACAGTTATGCTTATTCTTTAATTTATTTTGTAATCACTGTTCTTAAAAGAGTTGAAAGATTGTGAAATTATGAAGGATTTATGAAAGATTTTAGCAATTAATGTATGGTGAAGCTATAGGAACTATACTATAACTATGTATATGGTGTATACAAAAATTTCAATTCAAAAATTCAAATAAGACTTAAAATATATTGGGCAGCAACTTTATTTTATAAGTAGATTGGCGACCGTCGCCGTCTTCGTACAAACCTTCCTCGTTTATTACTCTTTCCATTAGTGAAAATCGTATTAAAATATTTATACAGATAATCTATACATATAATAAAATCGTAAACGAGCTGTGTCTGTATAATAAATAATTTTTCAAAAAAAAAATGGTTGCCTGCAAAATCGGTTTACGGACAATTGTTTAACGTGACCAACGTCATAACAAAACATTAATGAAATACTTGCATACTTTCATGACGAGTGGAAGAGAGATAGATGCGGCGCAAGCCGATCGCGCCTTTCGCTCGCTCGTGTCGCGCTCTCGCTCCGATCGTGCATCGGCTCGAAGGTAACGGGACAATGAGTCATCATGTTTCGTGCGTGCAGCCGGCGTTCATCGATTTATTAGACGTTGTCACGTCAAAAATAAACTATTTGTACCCGTTATACTTATGTTACCGAGGTCAAAAAATAGTTTTAGAATTTTTGTCTGTCTGTGCGTTTGTGCACGTTAATCTCAGAAACGACTTAACGGATTTGAATACTATTTTCACTGATGTATTGTAGCAAGCTTCCCGTAACATTTAGTGTTTGCTCCATTCCAAACGGTTTACAAAAAAAAAGTTACGCGCTATACCGAATATCACACATACGAAGTTGCGGGCTCAGACAGTGTTCCATAAATATGGACACATACATTGAAGTAACTCGAATCAAATTTAACAAACAAACACCGAACTAAATCAAATTAGTTTTCAATTTATCCTGAAACGATCACATTGACAGCTGTCGCGATGTCACACAGTTCGTTACGTGTAATTACCAAAGACAACTACTAATTCTCTCACTTTCTATTGAATCTGTCAAGACATTGTTGCTAGAAGTATTGATCACATTGTGAGATTTCCTAAACGGAATACGACAAGTCTTTAAACAAAGCAAATATATAGGATTATAAAGAAAGAAAACTGATTTTGTAAGTGGTTTATATGTGGAGGATAATCTAAGGAACCAGCGCGCTTACTTAAAAAACGCTTACTTGAGTATTTTTACAATCGCATTAGATCTAGTAGATATATCTAGTTACAATATTAAATTTTAGTAATATTGAAAACTAGCCGTTGCCCGCAGTTGAAAAATAAAAAAAATAACACCTGAGTAAATATATGAGCAATGTAACGGCTAACATTTGTATTGCAGTTTTTATAGCCTTGCCAGGCGTTAGATGATGATCGATACAGCGGTTTAGGCGTGCAAAGGTAACAGACACACAGACAGACAGAGTTCTTTCATATTAATAATATTAGTATGCATATAAAGAATTTGCTTTAAATTGATTGCCATATGCCATATTATGTTGATTCGACCACTCATATCCCGTTATTCATTTCCGAGAAATAACATCACCCTACACCTTGAGATGCTGCAGTTAGTAAGTCAGAGTATCTGAGTGAAAATAAAACAAAATATCTTAATAAACACGCCGATTTATTTATCGTTAAATTGCGACATGTGTTATGGAATTCATCTCAGCCGTAGGTCATCCATTGCTAGGTCCCCTAATTGTCCAAAAATACCGATCAGGAATTATACAATGGAATGTATAATTTTTGATTATACAGGAATTATACTATGGAAATTATACAATGGACTAACAAGGAATCCACACATATACAGAATATTGCTGTACTTTGAATATTTCTGTAATAAATCTTACCTAAAATAAAACACAGGACCACTGACACTAAAATCAATGGAACAAATATAGGAAATACAAGTGCGTTATTTTTAAAAATGTCATTCGAAATAGTACGTTTAATAAATCGTGACCTCAATTATCGTTAATAACTCGTCCAACGACTGTTGTCACTATAGACAATTAGTGCGCTCTATGAACGACCTATTTCAAGTTCGTTAATAATTGACTGAACGTGTCATTGTCTCGAGGACTTCGATTGCACAGATTTTGGAATCTAATGTGTCGCGTCACAATACACAAAGGATAGTTAATATTACACAATTTTCTGTTATTTATTTTTATTACTTCAGACATATTAATTTAAAAAAAGAAATAATATTCTGCGTAAATTTATATTTCTAACAATGGTAAGATACAAAACACGTGGGTAATATTTTCGAGTGGCAGGGTACACCGCTTCCGAACTGGAACGGTTCGGATTTATAAAAAGAAAGCATTGGTGCTGTTTGTATTTTGGTTAGTAGGTAAAGATCTTCATCTGATTTTTGACGGTTACACCATTTGATCTGATGATATTTCGCAAGTGCACAAAAGAAATTTAATGTAATGCGATTTGGATTTCAGGAAAGGTACAATTTCAACAGAATTTCTTGTGGAAAACTTTGACGACATAAAAATGCTCACTCTTTTATGTATTTCAGGAGGTATAACTTACATAGCATAAACGGTTGGCAGTATTAAGAAAAAAGAGAAAGCCCATATCCAATTCGAACACAAAATTATTTTTTGGTCTATGAGGAACAGGTAATTAACCATTAGTGGTGTCATTTTTTTTACGTTTATAATAATTCAAATTTGAATAAATTTCTATGTAAAGTTCGGGAGGAATCAAAGATTACATAGTTTTAGAATTTCCAACAAATTTTGTACAGTATACAAATAAATAAACTTGCGGAGTAAATAGCTCTAACATTTTTCAAAATTGATAAAATCCTGGGAAACATCAGTATACAAATCTAATTGCATCCTCAACCACAAACACATTTTGATAGTGGCAGGCTTATAAAACAACAGCGGATTCGTATCTGTCGAATTGGGGACCGACACAACATTTATCGATCCATATCGATTTTTCACAGTGATAGATTCTGAAAACGAGATAAAATATAGTTATCAGACCTTCTGAGGAAGCCATATATCGCTAAGAAATAGCCAGAGTTTCGGTATTTGTATCAGAAATAAATATTTTAGTAACATTAAGCGCAAAAAACATGATCAACGTAAAACCTTCACATTACAAGCGTGAATTTCTTCTTACTTGGTAATACAATATATATGTATTTTTTTATGTTAAGCACCGCTGGCTGGCTTAGCTGGCTGGCTAGTAGCTGCTACCGTCGCCTATAACACAAGCAACACCACAGGTGCTGCAAGTGCGCTGCCGACTGCAGTAGGATTAAGGATAAGGGATTAGGAGTGGATAGGGAAATGGGCTCTGGCATCCCTTACTCACTCACCCGAACACAACAGCATAATATGTACTGTTATTTCACGGTGATCTTCTGTAATGGGGTAGTTACTGTCTGACGGGCTGCCCAGATGATTGTGAAACGCAGTGTGTCCTACCACTACTAAAATATTTTCTTATTAAAATCATCACCATTAACAGACTATTCCTAAACATACAATAGCAACACGCATTAAATATTTTCCTTGGACTTTTACGGACAAGTATAGGAGCCTTCCAGTAAAGCATCACGCGATAGCTACATATGTGACCTGCCTAATTCACTACAAATTCGCTAATTCCAAGAGATTTATTGGTGATTTTAGTTCTTCTACGAATTTTCCCATCTCCTATGGAACTTCTTTCAACAGCAAGCTAAATAACTTCGAACCTTTTCATCGGGCCTACAGTAGGTACAGTACAATAGGTACAGCCTACAGTAGATTTCTGTGCCAAGAAGTAAGGAGTAAGCATTTTATTCTAAAAAAAGTTCTTAAATTAAGGTTTTAATTATGATGTTTTTAAAGAGCTATGGAATTTTTAAGTGTCTGGAAATGTCGTTTTTATAAACTCAACACACGTTTTGCTATTCAACGAAAACGTATGGATTTATTTTCCATGGTTGGAAATTGTAATTGAGTATTATTTGATGTCTTGAATTTTTAATCATTTTACGTGTTCTTGGGGTCGCTTTGATGGCGTCGATAAATTTCACCATTAAGGGAAATGTAACCCCATACCAGTCATAAATGTTTCGAAAGCATTAAAATAACAATAATTTATTTACAAAGTTAATTCGAAACTGTCGCTATTATGTCAAATTTAAAAAAAGAACGCAATTGCCAACTTATTCGCAACGTAACCTTCGCGCTCATTTCAGTGTTAAAATTATGTACACGCGTCCGCCTTTACTGCTTTTAAATTTCGCAAACAAAGAGGAACTTTTTAAATGTTCCGGATTGTTTTAATGCGAACGCAGATATGTGCATCTGGCAACGGGGTAGTAATAAAAAATGTGGTTTCCGGCTAACACAAAGCGAACCGCATCCCGCCTCTTGTCCGACAATAATTTAACTGCACAGAACAAACTTTCGGAGATATAATATATGTAAGTGCGCATTCTGCATTTGAAAAAATTCACACCAAAAGGTCATATTAAGTCAAATAAATATTTTTAGAATTAGAATTTCGGCGATTATGTTGGGTGTAATAATACTCCGTAGGTAGTATGTACAGGAATGTATTTAATTCTAAAATTGCCCTATTCATATATAGCTTTTAAATTGGCATACAGATAGGTATTAGGTTAGAGGCGACGTATGCCTGTTGTCTGAGATAGCAAAACAGCGGTATGCGCGTAATGTTTGCTTGTATTCGCGCGCGCACACTCCGCAGCGATGCGACAATATAAATATGGGCCCCGTAGATATTTTTTTCCTTTTGCGCCGCCGATGGTGGGGAGACATCTCGTCGATTATTCCTAAGAGTTGGCGGTTCCGGGTTCGATTCCCGACAGGGTCAACTTTGAAAAATTTTTTTTTTTGAAAAATAAAAAAAAATTGATTCTGGTCTGGCTCTGGAAAGAAGTGGCAGGGCACACTGCGTTTCGCGGTCATTCGGGCAGTCGGTCTGGCGGCAGTAACCAACCCCTTACAAAAGACCACCGTGAAATAACAGCACGTGTGCTGTTGTGTTTCGGTGAGTGAGTAAGATATGCCAGAGCCCATTAACCTATCCCCTCTTATTCCCTTATCCTTAATCCTACTGTAGTCGGCAACGCATTTGCAGCACCTGTGGCGTTGTTTGTGTTATAGGCGACGGTAGCCACCTACCATCAAGTGGACCTACCACCCTGTCTGCCGATCTTAACATTGAAAAAAAAATTTAAAAAAACACGAAATCACAATGAACTATGTGTGAAAGATAACAATTATATAGATTTAAAAAATTCTAGAATGTTGATTATCTCCACATGAACAATATGGAGTTTAAAAAACAAAAAAGTCTTAATTACTAAATTGAAAGTAGAAAAATGAGGTCGCTCGGAAGAATGGGAACGCAAAATTGCAAAAAAAATGTACACTGCCGGGTTGCATTTTTGCAACGGCAAGTTTTTATGCTTTTCCAACCGAGTTTAAAAAGTTGACGGTCGAACCGGCAGTCTTTACAAATATTTCCAAAACGGAATATACATTTATTGTAACTATATTTTAAAAAAAAACCAGTATTGTATTTAAAAAAACACGTATAAAACATTTTCTTTATTTATACACGTATAAATTGTATAACATTTGATCCAAACTGTTGTTATTGCATAGCAACATGGCCTTATTTGTTGAATAAAATGTTTTTATAAAATCATTTTATTATCACAGTTAGAGGTGTGCATATTAGAAACATTTTAATTTTTGATATTTTTACTTGTTTGCTGAAGAATATATTAACTACTAAAACGATTATTTTTCTTCATCCATTATTGAATTCGCGAGTTGAAACAATTTCTACGCGATTTTAATACCGATCCATTCTCTGATTTTACACAAATAAGGCACCTTTACGCTTTCCTTTTATCTTCCCCGCTATAACTACGAGTATATGCTACAGCCGGTATCTATCGTGTTATATCATTCAAGTTTTCTGTGTTTAATAGCAGGAACCAGTTCTGTCCTTTTGGCCAATCGTTTTGGGTACAATACTAAAACTATTGAAGGGATTTTTTTTATGTGAAACATCTTTTGTGGCCGGTGTGACCGGCTGTTGGCGCAGAGACTCCTTCAGACCTTCACTCTTTCTCAGCTCGGCACAATTTTCAACCCAATGAGTTCGTATATCTATAGGTGTGTAATATGGAGACTATACTGTCAGAGGCGACTCTAGCTCATGTAGGGCCCGTGTGCAATCAATAACCTAGTGCCGTCTCGATCAGTTTGTTGAAACTCATTTAATGTCTTATTTTTGGTTTTATAATATTTTAAATGTTTTAAACTATTGGCCTCTCATGGCGCACCTTGTTTTGCTACTACGCCCGGCGTTGGTCATAACATGGGGATAGAGTCGTAGAGAGCGTCGTTACCGCGAGAGACACAAGTTCTTTGGAGGTGTTGCGGGCGGGAGCGGCGGCGCTTGCTCGGCGCCCCCTAAGGCCCTGCGCCCGTGTGCACGGCACACCCTGCACTATTGGTAAAGCCGGCCTAAATTTTGATTATTAAATTAAATCGTCTCTAATAAGCCAACCTTTCATACATATTTTCTATACAGAATAGTTTCAATGTTTTACGTATGCCAGGCGTTTCGCGACGGCTCAATTTTTTTTTTCTATATTTAGAGAGCTACAGAATGAATCGGAGAAATAATGAATAAGAAAATTAGCATTCTTATACATTTTTTGTCAGGCAGGTGGCTACAGTCGCTTATTTACCATAGGGGTTGCATGTATGCTGTCCCACTTAAATGATAAGGGGTAATGGGATAATGCGAGAAATGGGATATAGTATTCTATACTCACTCACTAAAACACAACAACTCTCGCAATTATATTTCACTGTGGTATCACACTAAAAGGGCGTGGTTACTGCCTTGACACTGTGAAATGAATAGAAAAAAAATTTAAAAAAATTTCATCACCAAAATACTTACCAAAGAGCTCCAGTGACGTCATCTATATGTCTATGTATATGCACCCTACTAAACAACAAAGATCATGATGACGTGTCGTTTACGATGTAATTAAATATATTTTTTAACTATCAATATTTGGACATGTTTCGATCTGCATTTTAACTAATATATTCGTTGTGTGTTTCCAGTGATTATAAATGGCGCAGAAACGTGGGGTCTAACTGTGAGCTCAACGTCACTCAAAATGTTATGAGTGGGCTATGCTCGCGGTTACACTGCGAGATCGAATCAGGAATGAGAAGATCCAAAGACGAACGAAAATTATGGATATAATCCGGCGGATCAGTACCTAAGTTGAAGTGGCAGTGGGCAGAACACATAATACGGAGTTATTCAAATGGATGCCACGGACTGGCAAGCACAGCGCAGGATGTCCACCCGCGAAGCGGACACACGATCTAATAAGCGCCGCGGGACGACGGTGGATCCAGCTGCTTCTGAAGGTCTTATGGGGAAGGCCTATGTGCAGCAATGGACGTCCTAAGGCTGATATAAATATATTTTTCTTGTCTTACAATACGCATTATAATTAATTCTAAACGTATCCAGATTTATCCAATTACTTATTTTGTTGGGAGATAATTCGTTCAGTATTTGTCCACTTGATAGAGGATTATCTTATCGAATCTGCTAAACCTATTTTGACCATGTTCAGCATTGTACAGGGATTTAGTTCGAAACGTTTTAAGCTACGGTTATAGCCTGGACGAAGCCACTGCAGAGCAGTTTAATCCAATTGGTTTACTTATTTCTATTGAACTACACTCGTTACTTAAACATTTATTTAACTAGCTTTCCGTTAAGGCTTCATGTTTGCATCTTACCTCTAACTACAAGATTATTACGGGAGAGCGGTTTTTATTTATTTTTGTTCATAGTGTTAGAATAAGTACGCATAATTTATAATTTTTTGAGGAGAAGTTTAATATTAAGTTTAATTTCACTTTTGTGAACAATTTTTTTTAAATATACATATAATTTTATTATAATCATATATCTTATTCATTTTATTGTATTTTATTTTTTGAACAAAAACCCTACAGCAATACAGAAAATAGCAGCATTACTGATACATTGCCACTTGCAGGTTTAATTATTTAAACAGGCATTTATTAAGTTTAAAAATAAAATCGATTCTAAATGAAAGGGGGAAAGGATAGAAAGGATATCTACCTAACTAGAGTACGAGTATGTGGGTATTAAAAATATAGAAGCAAAGTTCTTATCGACTTAGTAAATTATAAATTATTTTTATTTTAAATTAAAAAAAACCACAAAATAAGTTTCAATAAAGGTCGTAAATGGTTAATTACACTAAGAAATAAACTACACTAAGAAATGGCACTTGTACAGGTTCGAACAGAAACTTAAACATCTTAGCAGAAGCTATCGCTTTTCCTCGGATTGAGGCTGCTTAAATCTAATCTCACAAGTTAAAAATTACGTTACTGTCATAAAGGTCATAATGTCTTACCGTAATTGTCATCAAAACATCATAAATGGATATGGACTAGCTTTTAAGCGCGATTTCGTCTGCACCACTTTTACTTGAGGTGTTGAAACATTTATTGCTCATTAATTTTTTATTTATATTTTTAGATGATCAGTACTTTTTTAGATAAAATGTACCATATATTCTTTTGGGTATCCTCGACAACGTGTAAGAAAACTTTCATGATAATCGATTTAGTAGTTAAGGCGTAAAAGCATTTTAAACAAACGAACAAACTCATTTTCGCATTTATAGTTTTGATTAGGATTAGCGCCCGTTCTACCTATCCTCCTGAAGAAGGACATGGTTAAATTAAATTTTGTCAAAAAAACAAATTTTTGGAATTTTGTTAATAAAATTCATCGTCGTCTTATAAACCTATATCAGATTGTAAAAGATTTTATAATACAAACAAAAGAGACGAATAGGATTTCGCGCTCAAAATGTCTCAGAAGTGACATATCTAGAAGATCTAAAATGATTTGATTAATTTTAAAAATGATAGGACAAATTGAAAATGTGTCAACACGTATAAACAAAATATTCAGATAAATGAGGCGAATAAACTTGTGAAGGCGCTGTCAGAAGACAAATTTGTTTTCATGTAGCAGTGACATTTATTATGTCACTTTATTTCTCACGTAATTTCATGTCACGTTCGAGGAAGGGAATGGGGCGCGAATTGCTTCGCAAACGAAATCAATGATTGTTACGTTACATCTCATAAACTCATAAGGTCCAAAATTCCGTATCAGAAGACACTGTTACGTTAATCTGATATTGAGTGGTCAATACGATTTGTCTTTTCTCGCATGAAAAAAATAAGTTATAACAAATCATTAAGCAAGATATATTACACGGCCGTGTCCTGGCTGGGGGACGGACGGGCCACGGTCAAGATATTCATAGTATGCTTTTGTTTGAACCAATTCATACTCCACCGGAAATGTCGATGAGTCTCGATGTCTTTCCCCGGCTCCGGCGCTTCAATCGCGACATATCGTAACATGTTTGTTTTCACCGAGCGCTCGGAGACTAGTTGACGGCGGAGTACAGTGTGGTGACTGTTGTAGTGATGTTTTTATTAAAAATGCAAGAAAAAAATACTGGAATATGCGCAAATACCCTGTAGTTTATGACATTACTCACCCGAAATATTAGTAAATACAAAATAGTATAACTGGAAAAATTCTAATTAGAATAAAATATACAAAATAGTTTATGTTACTATTTTGTACTACAAAATATTATATTACACCGGGCCGTGCCCCGGCCAGGGCCCGATCATGATATTCTTAGTATGCTTTTGTATGAACCAATTCATACTTAACCGGGCCGTATCCGTGTCCCGACCGTGCCCCAGCCTTTGAGAAAAACACAGCGAGCGCACGGCCCGGTGACGGCACGGTGTAATATGAATCATCCTTAATAGTATCCTTAATATACTTAATAGTATCCTTAATAGTATCATCCTTAGTAGTTAGCGCGGCAGCGGCACGGTGATGAATGACTGACCCAGCCGGCCCACGGTGAGAACCACAGGGCTCGGACACGGCCCGGTGGTGACACGGGGTGAATCATCCTTTATGCGCTCATTTGGTTCATATGCCTTTATGCCCGGTGGTGAATAATCCTTTATGCGCTCATTTGGTTTCATAGTTGATACCACTACATGATGTTCGCCATGTACAATATTTAATGCCTCTGAATTTTGCATCCATTAAGGATATAGTTTGATCTCTGTATTATTGAATCTCTGGTGTGCTCTGGAGGACTTCAGTTCATGATATTACAACCTAAATCGCACAACTCGTCAATTTGGATTTAAAAAGTTACTTTTCTAAATTGTACTCAAATCACAGTCACAGTTTCTTAAATATTTATTTATTATAATATTATAGTGTAAGAATGACTCTTATTTTAAATTTTTAATTTAAATGTTATTTTATTAATATAAAATAACAACAATTACAATGTAGGTATTCATATGCAAAACTCTTCAAAGTATTACTTTTATGTGTGTCAGAGACCAGTGCAGAGGACCTTGTGTGGTGGCGAGCTTTGGGAGAGGCTTATAACCAACAGTGTAGAGACGCAGGCTGCTGATGATATGCGAAGATAATGGTATACGTAATTCAAACATAAAAATACAATTTTAAGGAGTTTTACGCATGAATTTAAGAGGGCGTAACATAGTTACATCCTTTTTCAATCTAAAATTTTATTCGAACCCGTTGGATGAGTGGTTAGGCTCTGTCTCAGAGGTTCCGGGTTCTATTCCCGGCAGAGTCAACTTAGTAAATGGACTTTTCAAAGTTGGTCCTGGTCTGGATTTGGAAAGTAATAGCAGGGACACATTGCGTTCCGCAGTCATTTGAGCAGCCCAAATAAAGCGTGAAATAACAGCATGTGTGCTGTTGTGTTTCGGCGAGTGAGTAAAGGATGCCAGAGCCCATTTTCCTATCTCTTCCCAATCCCTTATCCTTAATCTTACTGTGGTTGGCAGCACACTTGCAGCTTTGGCGTTGCTTGTGTTATAAGGGGTGGTAGCCACCTACCATCAAGTGGAACGTTAGCCTATCTGTCGACCTTAAAATAAAAAATATGTCGGAATCTGCTAACGAGGACCACATCATATACCAACTTTGATTCCTTATTTTTACTATAATTTTTATTTAATGATTGACCAAAGTTCTATTTGCATATTCCTTTGTTAAATTCAAAACATAATCTAATACGTTGTTTAAATGAACTAGATATTAACTAGCAATTGGTTCTTAGTAATTCATGTTGGATTATTTGATCACTAATTCTAATAATTACCTCCTTAAGAGCCTTCTTTTCTTTAATCGAAGTTTATGACTACATGTCTTTAACTATGTTGTTTACTTGTACTGAATATTATCTAGTGGGTAAGCTGTAAATATCAAACTACCCACCTTTGGTTTGTAAACACGTTGCGCGCCAACGGATTGGGTTGTTGGCGCTCGTGTAGCACTGAGATGGTATAAAAGGCGGAGCGTTGTCTCCGTATAGGCAGTCTAGTTTCGGCTTTGACTCAGTGAGCACTAGCTCCCGACAAACCAGTCGGTTTACTTACCACCTTTGTGATAACCTGATATAACCCATGGTGGTTACTGTGCCTATCGACATTCTGCCCGTTTAGGCTGTTACTCTGCTCGAGTTTCTTTTAACTTTGTATTTCTAATTGTTCGCTTACTTTATGTCTGTCATAAATTTTGATCTAACGTTTCATTGTCTTTACTTAAAAATGGGTACGCCCAATCCTGACGATATACTACCCCGTATCACGCCCACGATCCGCTCGAGAGATGCGACAAATATATATATTTGAAATCCAACGCAACCAAGAAAAGATCTTAATATATATTTTAAGTAAAAATAAAAGAAGTTAGTTCTGTTTCTTCACAACTGTTCAAACTACATGATCTAATCGCTTTCCATGGAGACAAAGATTCCAAAACAAAGGCTCTGAAAGTTTCAGCTTATTCACACTAGGGAACAATGAATCAGAACATCTGGTAGTAAGTTGTCTTTTTATTTATTTGTAAAAGTAACCATCTGTTAACACTCGAATTCTCCCGAGCCTTTGGAAGACCCACGAACAACTCACAAGAGCACTCACCATTAACAGCTTGGAACGATTTAATTCTTGCAACTGAAAGAGAATTGCTATTGGGATACCATTTTTTGCCTGGATCGATTTTTCACTCACACAGGCATGGTCTCATGAATTCGAGGGTGGGTGGGGGTGGGCATACCGTTAGTTTAAGGACAGCAATAGCATAGGTTCAAATCTAATTTATAACAAAAATTCTTTGAATTTTCTGTATTTATTTAATAATTAAATATTCCACCTGTGATTTCTAATTTTTTTTCAGTGTTTGTCTAGTACAAAGGTTCCAAGACTTTTTTTCTCATAAACCATTTTCAAAATTTAGCTGGTTCCGGTGGACCCCCTGTAGCCACATTTCTACCATATTCCAAAACCTGAGTTCCAACCAAGAATGGGGAGTTTTCTAAGTGACAATTGATTGTTTTTTTAATTTTTTTACCCCCATTTCTTTGTCACGTCAACGTAGACCCCCGTCCAGTCTCCAAGACCCCTGGTGATTCACCTGGACCACTTTGGGAACTAAGGGTCTAGTATATAGAATATATAGAATTTTAATTTAATAAGCAAATGTTTTTTTTTTCGTACGGATAAAATTTAAGATTTAACTTTACCTTAAATCGGTTAATAAATATATTATACCAAAATAAATATGTCTTATACGAAACTTATTTTGTTTCTTCACTAGGAAATACTCGTAACTCTAGTTTCATTAAACAAAAGAGGCAAACTGCTTTTGTAATTCAAGTGGTTCACAGTTTTCGTTTTAAATTATCCACTAGAAGCGTAATGATACTTATGAAACAACCCAAAATGCAGTATCATATTAGCAAAATTAGTTTTCCCTCACAAACATTTATGCCATTCTAAAACAATATGTAAGTTAAGGGATTACGGCCTAATTTCTAACTGATTACAAAAGCAACTCGTAAGCAAATTTAATATCGCCCACCTAGTTAAGTATGAAATTATTTGGCATCGCTTTTGAGTTTACACAAAATCTGTCCATAGCGAATCTAAACTATCATTTACATTTTATTTAAATTTTTTTTCAAAATATTTAATTATTTCTATTATATTTATTAAAAAGGTAGAGCTTTAAGCTTTGTCGACTTCATTAAGTTCGAAATAAATTAAATTTAATGATTTTTTTCTGAAAAACGTGTCAAATTACTAAGGTAAACAGGTAAAATAGCTAGCAGAAAAAGCTCACAAGAAAATACTTTATGAGCTTACTAAAGTATTTTTCTCGATAGCTTTTTCTATTGTATTACTTCAATGAAACAATTACTATACGACAGATTTGAGGAGCCTCTTTGTCGAAAAGCTTAGTGTTAGTCTTATAACTCAATTCTAAATTTCTTTCCCTTCCTTCCTGTACAACTAAAAATGCGTCACTTTTCATGGTTACCGTTGGAGTGGTTATACTAGATTGATCTTTGGACTGGTTGATCGTAAGCCATATATACTAACTTCAAGTCATAAATTTTATATAATTAATATTATACGTAGGCGGGATGATAAGTAACTAGCCACTGCTATTTAAAAAGTTAAAATTAAAAAAATATATATGTCATTTTTAAATTCGTGTCTCTGGCAACCTGTGTTCTAAATTTGAATTTGGTGGCGTGAAAATTTTATTGATTTTTTTTCATTTGAAAATATATTTCGTTAACTGTTTTCAAAATGGATAAAATTGAACAAAGAGCGGTGATAAAGTTTCTTCATATGAAGGGCATGAAGGGGAAAGATATCTATTACGAGTTAAAGAATGTTTTGGGTGAATGTGCTCTTTCTTATGCCACAGTAAAAAACTGGGTGGCTGAGTTTAAACGCGGTCGTACATGTGTCCAAGACGAAGCCCGCCCCGGACGTCCAAAAAGCGTCACGACTCCGGAAATGGTCGTGAAAGTACATGATAAAGTTTTAGTAGATCGAAGATTGAAGTTATCTGAAATAGCTGACACTACAGGTATCTCAAAACAACGGGTACATCATATCCTAAGTGAGGAATTAAATATGAAAAAGTTATCGGCCCGTTGGGTGCCGTAATTGCTTACGCACGATCAAAAAATGATTCGGGTGCAAAACTCCAAAGAATGTCTGGACCGTTTTCAGAGTAATAAGGCCGATTTTTTACGTCGATTTGTAATAACAGATGAAACATGGGTTCATCATTACACGCCAGAATCAAAAATTCAATCAAAACAGTGGACTCAATCGAGATGCCCGGCTCCAAAAAAGCCAAGGCTGTAAAGTCGGCTGGAAAAGTGATGGCTTCCGTCTTTTGGGATGCAGATGGGATCTTGATGATAGATTACCTTCCTAAAGGTCAAACAATTAATGGAGAATACTACGCTAATCTTCTAGATATGCTTCATCAATGTAATCAGCAAAAACGACCAGGTTTGGCGAAAAAAAAATCATCTTCCACGAAGACAACGCTAGAGTTCACACATGTGCTAAAGCTATGGCAAAAATCAACGAATTGAAGTATGATTTGCTGCCCCACCCACCTTATTCGCCTGATCTAGCGCCATCAGACTTCCACTTATTCCTTAAGCTCAAAACTTTTTTGGGCGGACAGAAATTTGCCACAAATGATGAAGTCATGGCCGCTGTAGAGGAATATTTTGCAGGCCTCGAAAGAAATCATTTTATGGAAGTCATTACTGCTTTAGAACGAAGATGGAATAAGTGCGTAGAGGTTCACGGAGACTATGTCGTAAAATAAAATTAATTTTATCACGGAAAGTTAAGTATTTTCTTATTAGGCTAGTTACTTATCATCCCGCCCTCGTACCAGGTTAAAATTTGACTCGCGAACTTGTCACTTACCTATATAAGTATTTATGGGGGATTTGATAAGTTCGTACAAAAACAATCCCTATTCTGTACTACTCTGTACTCTAATATATACCAACCGCTTTCTCTGTAAACTTTCGCTTTATTTTGGCAGAGGATTGACTTTCTCTTGGAAAATAACATGTCTGTCTTTGTACAAATTGAGTTAAGTCCAGCATTTTTCTATCAATTTAGGAATCAGATGTTCTGAATCTTACTGCTGGATCGTGGTGGAAATGCAAATAAATAACTCCTTTTTATGTTGTTTTGTTGTAACCTGTCATTACATAAATTTGGCAGCCATATGTGAGTACAAGTATGCATATTGTTGAGTAAAAGAAAGTAATAACTTCGGTGAGATTTGTCTATAAAGTTGCATTTAATAGTTTAATATTCTTCCCAAATTTTTACAATTTATAGGTACATTAAAGTATTACGTTCGAATGTGTAAACAATATATTTTTATATTTTACCGTCGTTCTCTTTTTTAAATATAAACACGTAGGTACGTATTGAAGTTGTCACAGGCGGCGACTTCCCATTCATCGACAGCACCGTGAATGTTGCCACGAGATAAATGTAGACTGTGTGCGCCACGGCGTATTTTAGAGGCGTAGACACATATGACATACACTTATTTTTTTTTTCAAGCAAATGTGGGAGAAATATCTCCCAATTATGCATTTTTTTTAGTCTAAAATAAGTGGTTATGGTATAAATAAATTTTATCATCTCATCATTACCTTAGCCGTAGGACGACCACGGCTGGAGTTAGCCGTCCGACATTTTTTTTTTATAATTCTAAATAAATTTACTCTATTGTAACTTATTCGACTTCGGATATCTTGTCCAGATTTTACATAAAAAATGTATTCTGCAGAACAGTTTACTTAAATCGTCTTAGCTCCCGTGTAAACTGGAAACACATATTTCACCTTTTACAAATAGAAGTAAAAAGGGTGATGCATAATCTTTTGTTGTATTCTATCGCATATCGTTTGTTAGTTCCACACGATTAGTTTCAACCCAAGCCTCGGCTATGTCACCGCAACAAGACGCGTGATGTATAGCCCCGGAGCGAACGTTTGATGCAAATTTCGAGCTACGAAAACTAATTTTGCGTAGCGGCTGACGCAATTTGACGTTGCGTAGGAAGCGTCGTGGTTCTGTTAGAGTTATTGCGTATTGAAACTGAGATTGAAATAATCAGAAGAATTCTTATAGGGACAGAAAGAAATGCCGACATTGACAACAAATTTCAGTACGAACATCAATATTATTATATCCCACTAGACAGTGCCATTCATATTAAGCTTTTGTATGGACCAATTCATACTTCACCTGTGTCCGTGCCACGGCCGTGCCCCGGGCATTGACAAAAACACGGCGAGCCCACGGTCCGGTGGCCGCACGGTGTAATATAAATCATCCTTTATCGTTATGAAAAGTGTTATTGCCGATAGACGACAAGGATTTTATATTGCTCCTCGAAAATTAATTACATGTCACTCAGAAACAAACATCCAGACACTTGTAAAGATCCAAGCAATTTTACGTAGTTGAAATTTTAAAATCGAAATATAGTTCGCGAACTATCTGTAGACCGAGCTCAAGCCGAACTATGGGATGGAATCTAAATGAGAGAGTCCTTTGTGAAACACATGACCGACATTTCGAAAATTCGTTATAATTGAACCATACACCCTTTAGCCCTTAGAGACTGGCCAAAATTTGGTTGATTTCACACAATGTTTCTGTCAAGTTGTAACACTTGAAATAGTGTGTTGACTGATATTTAGTCTACTCGTCAAATTAATTTAAAAATCTCTATATATAAAAATGAATCCCTATTTCCCTTGGTCACGGCATTACGCGTGAACGGGTAGACTGATTTTGATTCGGTTTTCACTAATGGATAGAGGGATAAACGGGGAATGTTCATATATATAAAAATTGCACCCCGGGCGAAGCCGGGGGCGGGTCGCTAGTATATTATAAAATAAAGTCGCTGTCAACCTGTGTCTGTTTCACCCCTAAATTCATTCAAACCACGCAACGTATTTTAATATGCTTATCACTAATGAAAAGAGCTATATACGAGGAAGGTGTGTTTATACTATTTTCAGAAAATAAATTGCAACCATGTCAAGCTGGAGCGGGTCGCTACTAAATGTATATTACCAATTTCAACTGCGTTTTATAACTTCAAATCTTGTTGCGTATAAAAAATGTAACTATGACCCCTTTAGAGAGAAAAAAAATTTCATTATTTGTTTCATTATTGATGCAACAATTAACAGTTTCAATCAGTTTTATCAACTCGAATAATTATTAAATACATTTATTTGTTTTACCACTCACTTTAGTTATTACTACTTCAAATATTATTGAACACATACTTCAAGTATGTATTGATATGATAAACTATGTTTTCAGATGCCAAAGCATATATCTGTTGCTATATGTCCTAGAAAAGAAAACATTGAAAAAGTTGAACATTCTAAGCGCTGTGTAACGTTGACTAAAAAATGAAAAACTGTAAACATAGACAATAGTAGTGATGAAGAAACTCTTGGACGGTTGAAAAATTAGTACAAAATTTTCTCTTTGTACAAAATCAGCACTAGACAAGAAGTGCCATAAATACCGATCGATAACAAAGTGGTTGCCTGTATTCATAAGAAATATAAGAATAAGAAATAAGTTAATTAGATTCACATTTATGAACTCTTTAGTTTTCCAAAAGTTGGATAAGTATATTTTTTTAATGAAGATTATTTAAATTTGTAAGCCAAGGTTGAATAAAATTAAGATACCAAATCAAGTTAAATATTAAGTGAAACAAATTTACCGATAAAATAAAGGTTGAATGATTTTTCAATAAGAAGACATAAAAAAATATGTTTTCTACATGCAAAGCGTTGAGAATTGGAAGAGGCAAAGGAGACGTGAGATATGCTGCAAAGAGACATATATGCGTAGAAAGACAAGTACAGGTGTAAAAAAAGTAGAAAAACTGCTGAAATCCTTTTTCCAACTAACCACTACCTTCGTACATCTATGTATGTGAACAAACGTGTTCCCGCAATATTTATGGCTAACAATAGTGGTACTGGGACAGAGACAAACGACGAGCAAACAAAAGATAGTTTGTAAGTACTCTTGCATTACTATCAAAACTCACGTCTTTATCGCAACTTTCATCACTAGAAACTTTCCTGTACCCTATAGTTACAACAAAGACAAAACTTTTATTAAGTATACTAGTTGAGCCCGCAACTTCGTACGCGTCGTATTCGGTATAGCGCGTAACTTTTTGTTTGTAAACCGACTGGAATGAAATAAATACAAAATGTTACGGGAAGCTTGCTACAATACATCAGTGAAGACCGCATTAAAATGAGATAAGCCTTTTCAGAGATTAGCGTGCACAAACATACAAACCGACAAACAGACAAAAATCCCGTTTTTTTTTTTTGAAAAAATCTTTAATGTACAGACACAACTCGTTTACGATTTTATTATTTTATTATATGTATTATTATTATTATTAATGTAGTATATAGATTTACTTTGCTACACACCTATTCTCCGCATTATGAAATCATATGAATACAGAATGCATATTATGAGAAATCGCCAATGTCTTTTTTCAATAATAAAATTTTGCTAACCCTATCAGCAGGGAATATCTCCACTATTTATAAACTAAAAAATATTACGCCGTCGATATATTCTATGTCACTGAATGACAACATAGAGTTCAACGCGGTGTTGACTTGTGCTATAGTCTGTGGCCAGTTGTAAAAAACATGATGGCGAAATTGATTTGAACATGAAGCGCGTGTTTCTTTATAATTTTAATAGTGAAAGTAATATAAGGATTTTGTTCAACTTTGTAACGGTTTACTGTATGGAGTTTTTTATCCATGTCGCGAGACAACAGTGATTTTAGTTTCCATTTATGTGAAATGTCAATGGCGGCCGTTTGAGTTTTTTTGGAACAATATTAGCACTAAAAACCTTTTGAATCGTTTGAGAGGCGAGCGAACAAGTGACGCGTAATACTTCTTCTCTTGCAGCTACCTCTTTCAGAGACCAAAGAAGAAGGTCTCAAGGTTAGAAATGTAACAGAAGACGGTACGCGAAGAAAATTCGTGGTGAGTCTTCTGTTTTAGTAGCAAAGTTAGCTATTTACATTTAATGGTTGATTTGGCCTAACAAATCTGGTAGCAGAGTTATGTATTATGTATTTTGGGCTCTACAAATCGTAGATATTTGCATTTATTCTTACAGCATTAGACGTAAACAGGCGTATTTATCAATAATGCGTTCATTGTTATAACATGATGAGAAATTATCACACAGAAAATATTAGATGAAAAAAAATATTAAATGCTTCTGTCCCAGATATGGATTCTGTCCAGAAGTCGCATGATTTTTTAATTTTTTTTATTCTCGATCTGATCTAAAATATCAAAACTAATTCCCTAATTAATTATATTCGCATTCTTCTGACTCAGATGTGGTAAAAATTATTAATTTCAACATTTTTACTCATAATGAATAAGTCGGTAATAAAATATAAACATCTATAACAGGAGTCTATGGTAATTCAACTAACAGGCGTATAGAGAACATTAATTTCCTGGTAATTGGTTCGGTATGTGATGTGAATGAGGATATTTCCGAGATGAGATTCTAAGTGTTGATGTTTCCATTGTAAATGATTCGTTTTCCTAGGCCCTTATTGAAGTTACAGGTGCTCACGGAGATATTAATATGACTAAAGTTCTAAACACGTCTAAAGCGCTTTACTTGGTAATCTATCATGACGCGACCTTGTCAGCGCAACATGTGACGTGAATGACAAATTTCTATTCCTTGACAAATTTGTTTGTACTATTATATGAGAGGTGCGTGCAGTGTTTAAATAAATTACTTATTTTGTAACTTGTATTAAATTTATCATCATAAACAAACAAGGAGCATAAACTGTTTCTAAAGCAATAAATACATCATCAAAATTGTTGTAGCAATAATTCTCATAATTAAGACTCTATTTTTTTTAATGTTCAATATTGTTGACGCCAATTGTTAATTTAGATTGATAAATAATAGTTCGCTGTGCTGTCTCGCTCCCAACACATAACCATTCCCTGTCTGTCATTACCACCGCACCGCAGGCCGTGCGACCGGCCGTCTTAACACCACGCCAGTCTAGAAAAAACTTTGCAAAACACGCGCTACGCCGCCGATCACGGCCGCGAGATTCGAATACTTATTTTTATCCGCTTACGTTATCAGGCAATTGTGCTTGTAATATTATCTACTTGGTCACGCTTCCCGCTCCGCGAGTGCAATGGTAAAGTGGTGGTGCTGGGGCTTCCGTGACGGCCCCGTTGCAGTCTTCACCACAGGAGGACCAGGCAAGGAGGTAAGTGGCAGATTTCCTTTGCATCCTCGTCCTTCGATTGCATGTATCACAACGAAATAAATAAAGTCTACTATTATAACTGCTTTGTGTGACCAAATATGAATATTTTTTTGTTATATTTAATGATAGATTGAAGAGAAATTTTCCACAAATATGTAAAGCCAATGTTAGTTTTACAAAATAGGTTTTCCTTCTCATCTATTGAACACGTTGTCTCTATTGTTAAAAATAGCCTCTTTGTGCTAGAGGCTCAAGGCTTTTATATTGATTAAAATCAATGTAACAATCAAACAAGGCATTTTCTTTGATACTATTTATTTCAAATGTTAATATTAGTCATTGTTGAAACTAATATCTACGAATTTCATTTAATATAGAAATATTAATTTTCCTTTGGAGATATAAACCTTTGTTCTGTTCAATGTAATATTTCCCAATTTGTCATCGTCCCTATAATTAATTTGCTTGTGAGGCTATATTGGTCGAACCAATTTGATGTAAGGATCCCAAAGAATTATTTCTATAAGAGAAGTAATAAACGACAACAATGAAATAAGAGATCGGAAATTATATTATTGCAGTAAAGAAATACCATGCAGTAAGTAATAAATAAGAACAGTAATATAATTGGAAAACGTGTAGTCAGGGATTTTCTCAGTTACACGAATTTTATAGCTTCCACAATGGCCGCCTTTAAAAATTTACATCAGCTGTTTTATTGCGACAAATGTGACGAAAATGTAAATTGTGCCTTGCGTAGAACTTTAAGAGCCGTTCACCGCGCCATTTTCAGCTAAAGGTCAAGAATTATTTTCTTTTGTGTTTATGTTGCGGTTTTCTGTGGATAAACTCTGGCAAGGACCTCTGCATATTTACATATTAAAATCCCACCTGACTACTCCCAATAAGAGCACTTCTTTCTTCTTGAATGTAACAATTTCAAGTGCAAAGTAATTGTATATAATTATTATATAATAAAAAATCAAATCACACGAATATATATTAGGAAAATAATTAAAAAAGAGACATTTTTAAAATAACAAGACACCAAATTAAAAAAAAGTACTTTAACTGATAACATATGTAGTACGATTTTGTTTTATTTTAGCCTTCAAATAATGCATAATCTATCTATTTAAGTCAAAATGAATCGCTAATTCAGTTGCCTATCCGCAAAAAAAAACTTGAAAATTGCCAAAATAGCCAAAGGAATAACGTGAAAAGCCCATTTTTGTTTTTCCATCCAAAGTTCCTAGGTGACAATTCAAAAATTTCAATAAGTTTTGAAGTTAAATACATATCTTTTAACAGAACGTCTGTTGGGGTCAGCTAGTATTCTTACATAAAATGGAGCAACTGTTTTATATACCTATGTGTTGTATACGATAATTTATTGTCTAGACTTAAAAGTTTAAGGTATGATTCGCCATTTCTTATAATGTTACCACTTGTTTATGAATAATTCTATACCAATAATACATATTATAAAGAGAAAAGATTTGCATATATGTATATGTATTTTTGTATGTTTGTAATGAATAATCTCAAAAACTACGAGACCTACGATTTTAAAATTCTTTCACCTATAAATAATATTCACCTACATTATCAGCAAGTAACATAGGCTACCCACCCTCCCCCACCTCTCCCCTTTTTCACTCCCCTCCATACAAATGAATATTTTAATGAATGAACTCAAAGAATACTGGGCCGATTTTAAAAATTCTTTCACCTATAGAAAGCTACACTATCAACGAGTAATAATTTCTAAAGATACGCGGACGAAGACGCGAGCAAAAGCTAGTAAATATATAAAAGTCGACAGAGTCAACGTCCTTACACCATTCGTTGTTAGTTTAGTTCACATGAATTTATAAACACTTCTCGACACCACATCGTTCATAATGCAGTGACCGTACCAACGTGTGCTAGTTTAGCAAACTCAAAACTTGTATAAAATTTAAACTAGGAGCTTTTTGGCACGGTTAAGGCGTAGAGTACTAATTTACAGGAATTATTAATTTTCATTTACAGGAGTACTAATTTACAGGACTTATAAATGAATAAATAAAAGTAATATAAAACCAATTCGATCTCAAATAATAATCGTAAATAGATATAAGAAATAAACTAGATATTTCCCTCGAAAATAATATTATACTCGTACATTGTGCAAGGTGTAATTTTTGGATATTATTATTGTGTGTAGATAGCTAATAGTAAGTTTAAATAGTTTTAAGTTATTGGTATTTTTCACACCGAATGATTGTCGGTAAGGTCATGTAGGAGCGGGACTATAAAAATGTTATCTCAGGTACAATACCCATGATCTCGAAAATAAATATTATTATTATTATTATTATTATTATTATTATTATCATTTTTTCAAAAGCAAATTAAAGTTTTAAAAAGAAAACAGACTCACTCGAGATGCTCCTTGTAAATGTCGAAGTCAGTGAAGATGAGTTCTACGATTTCATGTGGACCAGCGTGGAACGTGTAGAGCAGACAGTCGATTCGTGCCGGATATGGACGCGGATAATCAGGGCTGCTAAATGTACCACGCTCTTTCCCATATGTGGACGTGAAGCGAATACATTTGCAACCTGTTGAACAAATAAAGTATTTATTGTATATGTATAAGAGACAGTTTGGAGATATATACACTACAGTGTAGCCATAATGTAATGACACAAAAGAGTAGCAGGTTCGAACTCTAATCAAGCAGACACTTAATGTTAATATAGTCTTTCGACTTCAATTAGTGGCAGTGAATACCCGGATTCGCGACCCAGCCTAGTAACTCTTCCGCAACGACAACAGAGGTGGAGTACGTCTCTCGTCTGCCGCGATTGCTGTGGAGATGTCAGGTGAAAACCCCTTTGGGCCGCCCACCCTTAATGCCGTAGAGATGAGCGGCCACATGAGCAGGGGTTATCCGAGAGTTTCGGGTGGAAGCGGCCTCCGACTCTGTGGTAGGTTGTGCGAGAAGAAGAGGTTATGGGGTGCTTCAATCCCAAAGTAGTAAATTAAGATTAGGTGGCGTATCTTAACATCGCCCTATAACATCTGGTTCAAAACATAAAACCATTATACTGAAATACCAGGCGTGTTTTAAAGACAAACTGTCCAATTTCAGTGTATGCCAATAATAGGCAAAACCCTTAATATAATGTCATTAAATTTGACAGTAACTACCCGGTCTAGACGTCAAAGCCTTTATAAGCTCTGTTTTCTTTGATTATCTCAGAAATTATATCAGCAATGTTGTAATTAGACTTTTTTTTAATCTTCTTAGTGGCTATTTCTGTCTGCTAGAGTACCAGTCTCACTTCGTCCATTGCTGAAATATTGTGATCGCCACGTGAACTAAAGTTCTCTACCTATACCTACCACGTTAAGGAACTGTAGTATTTTTTTGACAGAGGCATTCTTCACATCTTCACAAGCCATTGTGTGGCTTCCTAGGATGTGACTGCGCTTGTGCATCAGGGGGCCACACTCGCACAGGATATGCATTGGTGTTTCTTCTGCCTCATGGCAGAAGCGACACTCTCCCGTACTAGTGAGCCCCATTACTTTAAGGTGCCTATTGAGACGGCAGTGCCCCGTTAGTGCCCTAGATAGCATACACAAATTGCTCCTACATAGCCTGATTTTCGCTTAGACATAGGCTGATTTGTCACGTTTCGACTATAGGCTTTTATGAGCGTTAAAAATATACTTAAAGTTTTCAGTAAAATTTATTACAATTAACTCTGTACAGATTTTTTTACTTTTTGAAAAAAAAAAAGTATGCAGCATATTTTTAATAACAGATTCTATTTAATTTAATATCAAAAAAAAATCCTTATAGCTCATAACTAACCACAGTACACAAGTTACACAACCATCCATCCGCGACTTTTTCTGTATCGACCTTTTTTTTATTTTCTGAATAGCGGATTACACGAGTGGTCCCGTGTAGCGTCTCCCGGTCCGTTGCTGTCCTTTCTTCAACAAAAGGCTACCCTTCGAGAACCTTTATCCCCGTCGGTTATTGTCGGTTCTACTGGCTATTTTACCTGCCATTTAAACATACTAACTTTATTAGCTATATCGATGATTTCCTAGGGAAACCACGATAGCTTTAACCATAGCACTCTGAGCGACTTAATTTACGATATGCTTAATTTAAGTATTATTTACAAACCTACATAATATAATCTTCTTTGAAATTGTCAACAATTAAATTGTTTTATTGGCCAGAGATTTATTCGGTATTGTTTTATTTCGGGTTCTACGAATCGTAGACATTTGCATTTATTCCGACATGAGTAGATGCAATAATTTTTCTTCTTTTTATTCATGAAAAACTAAGAATTATTTGTTTTAAATTTAGTTTTAATGGATTTTTTGGCGTATGTAACATTTGTTGAATACTATTACGGAAACAATTGATATACAAAACATATTAAACTTCAACAAATGTTCCGTAATGTAATCTATTACGGAAACAATTGATTCATAATGTTATTCAATTGTTGCTTAAATATGAAAGAGAAAGTTAAAAATACAAAATACTTAATTTAAAACTATATTTTACGACTAGCTGAGATCGCGACTTTGTACGCGTGGTAATCGGTATAACGCGTAACTTTTTTTTTGTGAACCTATTAGAATGGAACAAACACTAAATTTTACGGGTGCTCGCTACAATACATCAGTGAAAACCAAATTCAAATCGGTTAAACCGTTTCTGAGATTAGCGTGCACAAACGCACAGACAAACAGACAAAAATTCTAAAAACAATTTTTTTTTTGTAAGGATGTGCACAATTTTGTTTTAATATTTAATGGCAGACACGGCTTTTTTTTTTACGGTTTCATTAAAATAGTAGTTGAACCCGACACCGCTTCGCTGCGGCGTGCACTTGGGCCGTGCGCGGTACTGGACATTGCTTACAGGTATATAATTTTATTCTTTTCATTTTTCTAAAATAAAAGTAGTCTAAGTTACTCTCTATAACATTAGTGAAAGTCAAGTGAAGAAAGCCAGTGAAAGTTCGTTAAAATAGTTCCAGCCGTTTAGGAGATTAGCCGGAACTAAACAAATAGATAAATAAATTGATTTTTTGTTATAAGTATCGTGCACATTTAGTAAAAATCCGTTATTTTAATAATAATAATATTTATTGGTTCAAGTTACACAGACTCATTTTTTAACTATCAAATTAATTTATTATACAAAAAGAAATTGACTTTACTAACAGACACCTTAATTTTATTTGTTAGTATAGACGACACGATACAAGTAGCCCCTGCCAAAAATACTATCTGTAAACTTGTACGCAAAAAACCAGGTTATATTTTATTTCGATACAAAAAACAAGGTGAGATTGTATGTTTAATTTGCCAAAGAGATGGTTTTAAGTCCACTAAAAGCCTTACTTTTAATTTTTAAGCCTTACCTTTAATAAATTGCCTTAGTTCATGAAACCAATATTCTGTCGATAACAAAATGAGAGAACAAATCACATATTCATACAAGAGTAAGTAAATAAGCTTCCTAGGGAACTGAACAGCATTAATATGGAATCCAAGATCGTAATAAACGTATCTAATAGATATCTACTATACTTTTGGGAAATTAGAGGGAATGTAAAAGCATCATAACCTTTTAGATGAGATTACTTGGAAGCAGCAAAGACAAATACGAATGTGATTACTGCCTCTATGTAGCTAAATAGATACTACTTTTATGTAATGTAAAGATATTATTTCTCTATGGTAATTTGATGAACCCATTGGCCGAGTGGTTAAGGTACTTGCTTTAACACTCTATTTGAGGGGTACCGGGTTCAATTCCCGGCAGGGCCAACTTTGGAAATGAACTTTTCAAAGTTTGTTTTGGTAGATCAGCAAGCAATGACAGCGCATACTGCATATCACAGTCGTTTGGCGGCAGTTACAAACTCCTTACACAAGGCCACCGTAAAATAACAGCATATGTGCTGTTGCGGGCGACCGTAGCCATCTACCATCAAGTAGACTGTCGGTTTGTCTTAGGAATTTTACATGAAAAAGAACTATATTTTTAGTACATAATAGGCACAATTATTTACAGAGATCGAAATATTCATTACGATTTACAAAAAAAAAGAAAGAAATTTATTTAATCTATCTTCTATCTTCTTATATATAAAAATGAATCCCCATTTCCCTTGGTCACGGCATCACGCGTGAACGGGTAGACCGATTTTAATTCGGCTTTCACTAATGGAAAGAGGGATAAACGGGGAATGTTCTTATATATAAAAATTGCACCCCGGGCGAAGCCGGGGCGGGTCGCTAGTCTATATATAAAAATGAATCCCCATTTCCCTTGGTCACGGCATCACGCGTGAACGGGTAGACCGATTTTAATTCGGTTTTCGCTAACGGAAAGAGGGATAAACGGGGAATGTTCATATATATAAAAATTGCACACCGGGCGAAGCCGGGGGCGGGGGTCGCTAGTATATTTATATAATAGAATAAGTGATGGAGTAACAAATTCGTCCCTAGAACAAATCTTAGTATGACAAATTGATTTCTCTGCTCAGTTTATTCCTAACCACATGACAACTATAGACATTAATAGTGTGTTTATTCATTTGCGAACCGCACTTACGAGTTTGGAGCCTTGTATGCGCATTAGTATTCATATTAGGATACCTGTCAATCTGAACGCTATGCTTGCAACACCCTAATTTTACTTAAGTTCCCATAAGATCGTAGCCACTAACTTAATAGTGGGCGTAAATCTGTCTGCAACTCTTTATCGAAAAAGAAAAATAACATAATTTATTTTCCAATTGTTTTTTTTTTCAATACCTTTAAATTTTACATTAAGTTTAAGTATATTAGTGTTGAATTAGCTTTTATGAAAGCAAAATATTAATCAAACAATCAGATAGCAATCGCCGAGCCTTCTTACAAAAAAAGCCTTGTGAGGGTAAAAAATGCGTGTAAATCCTATAAACCCCCAGTCAACTTTAAGAAGGCAAATTTGGATTAATTTAAAAATCCGACTACTTACCTACTAGTAATATAATAAATCTTCCCCGATTACCACCCGCGACCAATAAACGTCGTGCTTGTCTCAGACAATTTGCAATAAGTACGCCTAGATCTAACCAAATTCAATTATATAGAGCTCTTCTTTCATATCCAAATAGAGGGTGGATTTTTAAATCATTTAGCAACCCTTATTTCTTGTCATTGTCAAATAGAACCTTCATTAATGACTTTTGTGTTGGACGGGTACCCAGAGGCATCATTCTTTGCTGGTGTAATGAGCTGTTAAAATTAAATCCTATTTTTACACTTTTATACTAAATGCGGTCATACAATCCTAACTAATATTATAAATGCAAAAATAAGTTTGTATCTTTGCTTGTTACGCCTTCACGCCTTAATTACTAATCCGATCATCATGAAGTTTTGTTTACACGTTGTCAGGGGTGGATACAAAAAAGGACATAGAGTACCTACCTTTTATACATAAAAGTACCGTTCCGGAGGGAACACTAAAAATATAAAAAATAAAATATAAAAAATGTAACACCAGTAAATATTGAATAAATATTTTAACACTTATGAAAAAGGGGCCCAGACTAAGTCGCGTCTTAATATACGTAACACTTCACGATGTTATAGAAGATTAATCACCCAGTTTTATATATCAAACAGTTTTTTTTTTTACAAAATTTTCCTAAAACTAAACAGCACACTTGTTGTTATTCTTCTCTAAGAGGCTACGTTCTGGTAAAAGCTGCACGATTTACGGAATGTAGTGTGTCCTGCCATTACCTATATTCATGTTGGTTTTTTGATAAATTTTAATCTTAAAAATGTTCATACGAGAAAAGAATGGTTGCTTACTTGGATTTATCGCGTGGCCTTCGTCTACTGTGTGTAGTGATAAATGAAGAAGCAGAATCAACCCAGTTGGAGTCTGAAACAATTTACAAAACAATTATTTTCATTAAAAAAAAAGTTTTAAAATCGAAATAGAATTCAGTTATAATCATTATGTTCATAAACATGTACTTATAACAATTTTATGAGACATTGTTTATATAATATAGTTTTTTTTTTTTCAGATAGTAATCGCCGAGTCTTCTTACAAAAAAGGCCTTGTGAAAGTAAAGCATGCGTTATATATAATATATTTTATAGTATAAATATGATATATTTTATTTATTTATTTAATTATTGGTTCTTCACATGGTAAAAGAACATCGCAATACTTAATTCGCAATCTAATTAATAAATTGCCTCATTTATTTATTTTATTTTATTTTATTTTATTTTATTAGGGAAAACAAACAATTACACCATGTATATTAGACTAAAAAAAGAAAAAAAAAACATACATACATAGCCATCATTTATCTATACTTATAAAATACTTTGTCCTATCAATGAACAGTCAAAACTACTAAATCTAGGAAGCTAAAATTTGGAACATATGTATGTTTATTTCATAATGTAAGCATTCATAATGTAAGAGTTGTTCAAAAGTAAACATATATTAAAGGCATGTAATTGTTACCAATTTTTTTTAGTACAAAGACGGTCTAGTGTTATTTCGTACACATAATCCATTCATTATCAGTAAAAGATTTCATCTGTAATAGATGAAATATCTGTTTTATTTTATCAAATGTGTAACGGCCACGTGGCGTGTTGCTGGCATCAACATCGTCGTCTAGTGTGCGGAAGTCTTAGATCGTAACTTCATGCCCCAGTCACTGAATAAGACAAGCCAGATTGATTATATACTACTAGCGACGGTGTTGAATTTTTCAAAAATCTTTTTAGCGGATGCTTAGAAAAAAACCTAATGTTCCGAATTATACTTAGTTGTTTTGGATTTTTAAGGACAAAGGATTTTTAAATATAGATTAAAAAATGCTGTAGATACAAAAATATTGACAAAATGGATGACATAGTAATGTGTAAATATTTTGCGTTTGATTAAAAGTTCTTTTAATTCGACTTTAAAACATTATAAAAGTTTGACTTTTGTATACATATTTTTATAAAAATACAATCATCATTATCAACATCATCTTCTTAGCTGTAAAATGTCCACTGTTGGACATAGGCCTCCTCTATAATTCTCCAAAAGGCCTGGATCCATCGTCGACCCGCGGCTCTTATACGCTGCGCTTGCCGGTCCGTGGGCTCAACTCGAGAACCTTCCGGCCCCAGCGGTCGTCGGCTCTCCATACTATGTGTCCTGTCCGCTGTCATGACAGGTCTATCGTTTATCTACGGATCTCCTCATTACTGATTCGATCTCGCATTGTAACACCGAGCGAGCATAGCCGTCTCCATAGCTCGTTGAGCGACGTTGAGCTTTCTTACGAGGCCCATAGTTAGAAACCACGTTTCAATGCCTTATATCATCACTAACAACATGCATTTGTTTTAAGAAAACAATACTAACTTTTACTTCAAGATATTTTTCTATAAAAGAGGTTACCGCCGCCAGACGGGTTTGGCCGATGCCACTTACCTATGTTTTTATCAACAGTCTTCAAAAGTTTCATAGAAATCGACCGTCATTATTCAAATAGGCATGTTAATTAATTTAAAAAGATTTATCATAAATAAGGTAATTCTATAAGTTTGCAGGTGTATATTAAGTATTACACAACGGCGGGACCTTATAAACAAATGGAATTTATTTTTTATAAATAGAAAATAACATTTAAAATATAATGAAAATGAAACTTTAACTGCATAGATTTTTGAAAATTTCCATTTTCTGCCTCTGAAAATAAGGCCAATGCGCGTCTTATAGTCTTATACAACAGACATTCTAATATTTCAGACTGTAGGTAAAACAGAAATTTATAATCGTTCACAAACATAGAGTAACACAAGTTCACATAAGTTTATTTATCAAACCGAAGTGTTTTATTTCGAAATATATGACTCAATATGTCTGTCTCCTTGTCTTAGCATTTCTGAAAACAAGAGATAAATAAATAAATAATTGTATTACCTTAAAAGCAATTAATGTAACGGACTTACTAAAACTGCTATTAAATTATCGTCTTAACTTAATCCAATTTAATATGCAAGGTAAGGCAACATGGATACATTTACTTTGTATGCATATTAAGCTGTTAATGACATACAATGTCTTCGTCGGATTAAAATATGCAAACTAATGTTTTCGCTGCATAAATGAGGACAGGATGTTGTATACAATAAAAACAAATTACTTTTATTTATTTTACAATATAATACAATACAATACCTATAATTTTATATGAGTGACGGACACCCAAATTATCTATTAAAACTGTTTTAATAATTTTCATTATAAGACTGTTATTGTGATTTTTTTTAGATATTGATAAAAAATTTGAACCATCAGTTGGAAAGTCGGTTTAGATGTATTATCAATATTATATATGTTAATTTAATAATACCAATATTAAAACCTTCTCGCAGTTTCGGGCGAGAGAGGGCAGCAGTTGTTCGCTTGTGCGTTCCATTGCGGACGCGACGCTGCACGCTTCGCGTATAAACAATTATTTATTTAAAAAACGCTGTATGAAACGCATTATAATTTTAGAGGAGTGTTGTCATTGTGGACAATAATTTGTGTTGGTGACTGGCGCCGAGCTGAACTTGCGCCGAGCTCATCTGGAGGACACCTGGACCTGGATGCATCCGTCGAGCAGGTACTGTTACTCGATCGCTCTTAATTTTGTGAGAAGCGCCAGCCAATACCACAGTATATCTATGAAATCGCTCCCACATATGCATGCAATGGTGGTTATTTACACACCACCATCCCAATAATATTTAAAAGATATCCTCTCCTCTCCATTTTCTATCGGATTTTCTTGATTTCATAAATATCGTGTCTCTTGTAAACATAGCTCTTGTCACAGCATAGCTATAGCATTATCGTAAACGTAGAGCATCTTAAGATATCTTCGTATTTCGTCACAAACTCTTCACAAACAACTTGTTTGTGGGAGTATTTGATTTTAAACTAACAGTATCACGTCAATTTTATACTAACTTATATGCAGGCAACGAAAAAATATTATTTAACCATTTCTTTAAATGTTAAGGTCTGCAGACAGGCTGACGGTCCACTTGAAGGTAAGTGGCTACTGTCGCCTATAACACAAGTAACGCCACAGATGCTGCAAATGCGCTGCGACCATAATAGGATTAAGGATAAGAAGATTGGGTAGGGTTAGGGAAACCATTTGACACTCTATTCAATTCCTCTATTTGTAGATCATAAACAGCTTTTTTTTTATGGAATCGAGGTAGCGCTTGACCACTATCTCACCTGATGTGAGGTGCAGATGTGGCCGAAGGTGGACCACGCTTATCTAGTAAATGCCCATGTACCCCGAGGTTGTAGTTCTGTGGGAACACAGACGCAGGCAATGAGTTCCACTCCTTAGCAGTTCGAACAAGGAAGGTGGAACTGAAACGCTTTGTTCGTGATCGAGGTACATCGACCACGAAGGGATGAAACCCCTGCCCACGTCTAGTGGTCCGCAAGTGGAACGGTTCCGGTTGGATTAATTCGTACAGTATAGATGCACACTCTACAAAGGGAATCGTAGGATGACCTAAACAAATCCCGTAGATATTAACATCTAGATATTTTATATTTGCTAACTCTATAACATACTTTTCGTACACATCCAAAATCTTCATGAATCTATTCATAAATTGACTGATTAATTCAATATCTACATTCTGTTTATTGTCCCATTAAATCAGTATAGTTCAGTCAAATGAACTGGACAAAGATTTAGTAGAAGGTAACACCTAAGCGAGATAAATGTAGCCATAAATTCCGTTAAGCTGTAAATATCACGCTCTTACAGAACATATATGAAAAAATTTAGCAGTAAGGTTGCTTGCTATCCATTTCTGTATAATAAGAGCAGTCAGAAACTAAGTCTCCTGGTTTAACCTAGTTCTCGGCCCCAGTTCCACAAAGGTGGATTTAGTAAGATGCAGAATAAACATGGTTTATGAATTTTTGAGAAAAATAATTCTAATTAATTCAATCCAGTTCTTTAATTATTTAATTATAGATATGTATCTATTATAGCCACGCCCCTTTATAGAACACGCCGATATTTTAAAATATATATTTTAGTGGTATATTTTTTGTTTAAATTAAAATGGTTCCTAATAGCTTATTAAGTAAAAGTATGGTCAAGTCCAGTGAGTAGTTGTCTCAATTTGTTACCAGTCAGTCCTTCTTTGTGCTCTATTATGTGGATTTTTTTTTCATTTGAATATTTTTTATCAGCCGTGCTGACGGAAAACTTCGTGGTAAGTGCGCTGATGACCTTGATAAGATAAATGGTACAGGTATGGGATACTTTTTATCATCTACTAGCTGTTGCACGCGACTTCGTCCGCGTCTCTTTATAAAATATTATTTGCTGATAATGTAGTTATTAGTGATGATAATTTCTACAAGTGAAAGAATTTTTAAAATCGGTCCAGTAGTCTTTTAGTTTATTCATTACAAACAAACATTTATATGAATTGAGGGTAAAAGGAGAAGATGGGGGAAGGGTGAGTAGCCTATGTTACTCGCTGATAATGTAGCTTTCTACATGTGAAAGAATTTTTAAAATCGGTCCAGTAGTTTTTGAGTTCATTCATTACATACATACAAATATTTTCTCTTTATAATATTAGTATAGACTAGTATAGATTACTCACGCAATAGAAAAGTACTGTCAAAGGTGGCTATATACGCCATGATAAACAATGATAGCGGGTTATTTATACTTGGAATACCCTTAAAAATTGCTGTCTAGTAAATGCAGGTTTCCTCGCTATGTTTTCTTCACCATTAGAACAGTTGATTTCTATTTATATTCCACATAATTATGAAATTGATAAGAACTCTAAAATGTGTGGTGTTGTGTCATGGTGAGTGAGTAAGGGATGCCCATTTCCCTATCCAATCCCATTCCCTCATCCTTAACCACTACTATGGTCAGCAGCACACTTGCAGCACCTAGGCGATGCTGGTGTCAGTCGGTCTGTTGTCCTTAACATAATAAAATACAGGACTTACCGAGATTTTAACTGAAGTCTGCCGTATCAGCTAATTTTCAATCTAAAACCCGTAAGAGTTAAATTGAGATTTTTCACAGTACCTACTAACTGCAAAAGAAGTATCAATTTGTTCAAAATTCTATATTATTTATGTTTGGTTGGAGAAGGTGTTAAAGAATTTTATATATTTACACGTTTAAAAGCAAAAACTTTTTTAAATTATTCACCTAAGCTGCGCGCTAAAGTAAATAATTAATCAGCCCAATTCTCAAGTTAACTTTGGACGAAGTATTTGCTCATACACAATTAAAGTAAAATTAAAAAAAACGAAAGAAATTTAAAATTTCCCTCGTTTTTACTGATACCAGAAATAAAAAATAATAATAATAGAAGTGTATGTACTCTAATTTAAAAAATAAATGTCATTGTTTCTTAATGTCAACCAAACTCCATATAAAATTTTGTTTTCAGTTAAAGCTTCTTACATACTCGTATATCTCTCTTGCAGTTTACATTTACATCACATGGCCAGATTATATTGGCCATATTTTATAAGGTTAGATGGAACAAAGAGAAAACGAATTCATGACATAATTTTATGACGCAGCCAATCTATCAAAAGGATTGACTATCGACTCAGCAAGCCATAAAAGTTATTGAATAGACTACTGAATATTATAGTCGGGTTTACCTTTATAAGTCTGCATGACGTTAGATCGCTAACGTCATTTAAAAGAACAGACACACTAGAAAGAATGCGAGTGCATTGCCGATCATTTATCCTTGAATAGGATAAAGGATAATATTATTAGGAACGGAAAAGGGTATTAAGTCCTGGCGTCTTTTACTTGCTCACCTAAACACAAATCAAAATATGTTAGGATGTCATGGTGGTCTTCTCTATGGAGGAGAGGTGAATACTGTCGTCAGACGGACTGATCAGCTTTCGATCTGCAGAATGCAGCATGCCTTTTTTTTTAACTTTGGGAAATCCTCATGAATGCCCAGCGTTGGAGACGCTGCGGGGTTATGGCGGACTTCTACCGGCTAAACCCAACGATTTTCTAGCGCGGCCGTAGATGGCTGGGGTCGTGGGATGATTGTGACATGACATCCGCGACCCACCATGGCTATCCAGCGAGAGGAGGGCTATACTCCCTATCTGAACCTCGGCGTACCCGAAGGTGGAGGTAAAATGCAACATGCCCTGCCCCTACTAATTTTATACATATTAGTCTTTAACTACTTTCTTAAAGACTTCATGAGTTTATCTTGAAAAGCCTAGTGTGTGGCGGAATAAAGACACATCTTAGCAACAAGATTTTCCAGATTTCTCTTCCCACAAAAACTATATATGACATCACTATGCTTTTCAAAATTTCTTTTTGTTATGATAAAGTCAACAGACAGGCTGACGCTCCACTTAGTGGTAGATGTCTATAACACAAGAAACGCCATGGTGCTGCAAGAATGTCAACCATAGTATGATTAAGGATAAAGTATTGGGAAGGATAAGGGAAGGTTACTTCACGGTAGTTTTCTGTTATTTCGAATTAAACCAACCACCGAAAAGCCTGGCTTTCACTACTTGGGATAACAATAAATAAAATCATAAAAAATAACAGAGGTGTTAAATATTTTTCAAGGAAACCTGTTATGTACTCATAATATAGAGTTCTATATGGAAAAGGCTTCCATCCAATGTTACGATAAGAGGATTAGACAGCGTGTCGAGTCGCGTACGCCTCGAATGACTTGATCTGCCCTTTGTAGGCTTCCGCACATATTCCCTTTTTATTAACACCGTCAAACCACAGTTGCTCCTCAAAGAAGTTTTGTATGATATAGTTGGGTTGCTTTATTGAATAAAATATAGCTCTTTCTTGATATTCTTACTAAAAACTTTATTTATTAGTATACATATACATTACACATATATCTGTTTAAATCTATATACATATAAAATAATAATTATAATAAAATCGTAAATGAGCCCTGTCTGTATATTAATTTTTTTTTTCAAAAACAATTTATACACGTTGTGTTATGTTACCGAAGTAAAAAAAGTTTTTAGAATTTTTTTCTGTTTGTCTGTGCGTTTGTGAACGCTAATCTCAAAAACGGTTTGTGTTTGTTTAAAAAAAAACATGTACACATTGTACTTATGTTACCGAGGTCAAGAAAATATTTTAGAATTTTTGTCTGTTCGTCTGTTGCACGCTAATCTCAGAAACGGCTTAACTGCAGTTTTCACTGATATATTGTAGCATGCTTCCCCTAACATTTAAAGTCTGTTTCATTCCAATCGGTTTACAAACAAAGAAGTTACGCGCTATACCGGATACCACGCGTACGAAATTGCGGGCTCAGCTAGTATAAAAATAAGAATGTAAACAAAATATATTTCTCCTGCAAATAATATTTTTTTACTTAATATATGTACTTAATGTAACGAGGAACTGTGTACAGTAGGGTGGAGCGAAAATTTTTTTTTCTCTTTATGATAATCTAATAGTACGCAAAGAGTGCCTTTAGGGGTCAAATTAATTCATGCAAAATATAATTTGGATCGATTCACAGTAACTGCCTCCGCCAGGTCACTGAACTTTTAAAAAAAGATAATTTTCGACCCAATTTTGACGCTACGTAAATATACTGTTATTAAATAAATTGTAATATTTTGTTTTATATTTTTATTTAAAATATAGTCTATTTTCATTATAAATCAATAAAAAACCAAGTTTTTACATAAACTTACTTCAAATCAAGGTCTAGATTGCGCGCGCGGGAAGTAATTTTGGCGCACGCGCGTGAGTTAGTTTGTCGCGCACTTATCGTGTCACAGTCAGTATGCTAATGAAGAGACTTGGAGAGATTATAAGGACTGTTGAAGAGCACATTTCCTTAATTCAGGAGCCCGGTTCTAACTACATGGGTTATGTAGTACCTAGCACTGGTTCGGCGAAAGCAGTAGAATCAGCAATCACAGGGGTCTTGGCAAAGGAAGGCATTTCCTTAAAACATCTTATGGCATAGGTTGCGATGGCACTAATGTAAATACTGGAAAATACGGTGGTATTATAAGATTCCTTGAAAAATGGTTACAAAGGCCCCTGCAGCGAATTATTAGTTTACTGCACATAAACGAGCTGCCATTAAGACATTTGCTTTTACATATTGACGGAGGCACTTCGGGACCCAAGTCTTACACTGGTAAGATGAGAAATATACTTGAAACTTGTGAACGAATACTGATTAAAAAATTCCAACCCATCGAAGCAGAACCACTCCCAGAAATGGCCCAAGATTTGAGCACAGATCAAAAGTACTTGCACGATATCGTCTCCGCGGTACAATTAGGTTCGTTTCCAGAAGATCTAGCAAACAGGTCTCCAAGTAAACAATCTCATGCTCACTGGCTCACACGTGCTAATGCACTACGTTGAATTTGACTGCTCTGGCTACATTTGTCGTAAAAGCATACGTCCCAGCTTGGTTCTCGATTAAGAATAAACCGTCATGTAAAGATGGAAAACCTCCAGATATCCGCCACATCCTTGAAAAATGTGATCGACTCCGTCATTCAACGGAACAGCTACTTCGCACACGATGAGAATTCACTACTTGCAATGATTACAGATGTTAAAAACCATATTCGTGAATTGGCAGCCCGGCGTTATTTAAAACACGTAGTATGTCGCAATCCCCTTCATCAAAGCTATTCGAAATGGCTGATATTAATTTCAGCGCAACAACCTACATTCACATGATAAACGGGCAACAAACCATTACTGAACCGCCGATCTTGAAACACTTCAATGATCAAGAAATTCAGCAACATTGTGCAATCTGGTGGTGAGGGTGAACTTTTGTTTTTACGTCTCCCATTTCATACCCAGGCTGTTGAGCGAGCTGTCAAGGTGACGACAGAAGAGGTCATTTCTCAATGTAAGGATTCATCACGATTAGGGGCCATAAAAGCTAAATTAGAATCCCGTAAGAAATTGCCAAAAATTGAGACGAAGAGGGATTTTATGGCAAATTTACAATTTATTTTATAAAACATGTGATTGAATTTAAGTTTTACTTTTTTGTTAAATTAGATAACAAGTATTCTAATTATATTATTGAGTATCATTTGCAATCTCTAGTTAACTCTTATATATTATTTATGTTAGCCCAAACATACTAAAAATTTTCAGTAAAATATTAAACTTTGAGGCCCCAGCGGAGGCAGAAGATGCTATTCGATTGAGCTGAAAAAAGAAATGAAAATTGACTTTAAACATAAGGCACAAATCCCGCACTATTAGAATTTAAAATATTAAAAAAAAAATTTTTTCATACAACCGCGCTCCACCCTAGTGTACAGGCCTAATGCCGAATATTTCAACGACGACATATATTTGTACGGCGACATAATATAAAGGCGTTAGATATGTGAATGTTGTTACAAAATTTAAGTACAAAATTATGTCCTGAAATAAAGTTCGTGATTTCGTACTTTTTTATCAATTGAACTAGCTGAACTCGGCCACGCTTCACTGCGGCCCATACGGCGGCGGCGGCGTGCGCATGGGGCGCGCGCGGTACTGGACACTGCTTATATATAATACTATTTATCGTAGCGTGATATTATATAGCCTATAGCCTTCCTCGATAAATGGACTATTCAAAACAAAAAGAATTTTTCAATTCGAACCAGTAGTTCCTGAGATTAGCGCGTTCAAACAAACAAACTCTTCAGCTTTATAATATTAGTATAGATAGTAGTATAATATTAGTATACATTCATAATTCTCTTGCTTAAAAAGTTATAAAATTAACTTATATAAGGTTATAATTTTAATATATTATGTATAATTTGAAAAAGAATATAACTTTGTCCAACAAAATACATATCTACATTGTTTTCAATGTAGATATGTATTTTGTTGGACATTCGCAAAAAAGGGTAAATAAAAGTTAGCCATTTTTCCAACCTTGCTAACAATAGTAGCAAATACCTATTTTTACCGTAGCTCCGATAGAATAAAGATAAAATCGTCGTTGAAAAAGAGAGAATGCGAAATACGAAATTGGGAATTTTTCATAGAAATATTTCAAGCTTAGGAAACTTTTTTCATGTTGAGGTCTGTAGACATGCTGACGGTCCACTTGATGGTAGGATTAAGGATGAGGGATAGGGAAATGGGCTCTGGCATCCCTCACTCACTCACCGAAACACAAAAGCACACGTGCTGTTATTTTATGCTGGTCTTCTGTAAGGGGGTGGTTACTACCGCCAGACAGGCTGCCTAAATGTCGCTTCTTTTTATGTATGTGACTATTTTTTTTTTTTCATATACATAATGAGATTACATAGGATTGCCTTGGATCAAAATATTAGTTTAATTATAATTAGTAATATTAATTCACGCTTATTTATTTAGATCAAGTTATATATTTAAAATCAAAAACATTAAAATATAAGTATAGAATATATAGAGAGGGCATTGGGAAAATTTTCCTACAAAAATATTGATCCTGATCACCGTAATGGCGTAGTTACTTGTAAAGTTGGCGATGGACTGAGCGATTTTGTACCATGTGGTTCTAAATGTTCTAAATGTCGTAATGTGGTCACATTACGAATTCTTTCGTCTTGCCCGATCTATACAGTTAAAAATCTTTGATTTAAATTGAAGCATTTTCAAAAGGGATTCCGCTTTGTGATATTCATCAATCCAAAAATGAATAGAATTTAAGCGTGGTAAAGTGAGTGTGGAAGACGAACCCCGCTCTGGAAGGTCTTCGACGTCCACTACTGATGAATATATTAGGAATGTAACTTGATTTGATTATGGGAGAGCGTAGATTAAAAATTAGAGAGATAGCCGAGATTATACACATCTCATAAAATATGTAAGAACCCAAAACATCATAATAAATGAAATGGGTTTTCACAAGGTGTCAGCGAGGTGGGTCCCGCGGCTGCTCAGTCGAATAAAAAAGGAAGCGATTGACTATTTCATAGAGTTATTTGAAGCCGATCTCGATGATTTTTACTATGGACAAAAAATGGATTCATCACAGTACACCGGAAACAAAACAATCAACAAGCAATAATTTATGTTATCACATTTTATTACATTTTAATTTGTCGCGATTTAACTTAATTAATGTATTAATTCATATAAATAAATCTTCATACTATAACGTGAAAAAACTTGAAGTCGTGAAAATAAAGATTTTAAAAAACTTAACAAATAATTTTAAAATAAACAAAACTTCAGGTAAGTTTCTATGTTAATTTGGGTCATTATTAAATGTATTTTTTTTACTATCCGAGCTACTCAATTTAGCTTTTGTTTCAATGACAAAGTGTTCACAAGTTGCACATTATATTACACTAGCGGCCTGTCTCGGCTTCGCACGGGTGGACATTTTGTATGGTAAGGGGCGGAGATGGGGGGATGATGTTGTAACTTTCTGAAGGTGAAAGAATTTTTAAATGTCGGTCCAGTAGTTTTTGAATTTATTCATTACAAACACAAACATACAAAAATAATCAATTTCGAGAAAAGGAATAAGTATTCAACTCGGACGAAGTCGCGGGCACCAGCTGGTATATAAATAAAAAAAGAATTATTCACCAAGCACGACCTCCTCATTGTTTTGTATTTTTTAAGATTTCATTGGCCTTGCTTTATCTTTCTATATATAAAAATGAATCCCTATTTCCCTTGGTCACGGCATCACGCGTGAACGGGTAGACCGATTTTAATTCGGTTTTCACTATGGAAAGAGGGATAAACCGGGAATGTTCTTATATATAAAAATTGCACCCCGGGCGAAGCCGGGGGCGGGGCGCTAGTAATTTTATACATGTAACATTTTTGAGTTCATGTTGACAAGAAGTTAAAAATTTAATCTAAAAATACTCCCTAATTCTTAGTATTTTACTTTCACACTTTCTTCAATATAAACATCAGGAAGCGAAGGGAACAAATTGGCAACATTTTGAGGGGTAAGCAACCACTTTGATCAAGAGAAATTTCTATTACGTCTTGAAATATTGAGAGCGTTTCTTCCGCCACGTTTGGGAATCAAAGACAGAGGGGAGTCGCTGTTTGTAAACATATATTGGTAGGCTCAGTCGAGCGGGCTGAATTTGAATTCGTTTAGGACCCGTGTTTAAACATTCAATATCTCTTAGCATGCTTTAAAACTTTTTGCTTTATTAAATTTTGATTTGTCAAATGGAAGATGTTTACCTAACAATAAACAATTTAATTAGACTTTTACAATTTTGTTTACTTTTGAAAAATGACTAAGAAAGGGGATTGCCAACTTTTGGGCGCAAGCTGTTACAGAGAAAGTAAATGGCGGAAAAAATCTTTTATTTCTTATTAAACTAAAATCACAAAAAATAATTTTATTTTACAGTTGCTAAATACTGAAAAAATATGTTTTAAATGTTGTGTTTTGTGTAGAGATCTTGTGAGTATATAGTATTCTGTGCTCGAGCCGTCATGAAACAAGTTGTCATGAACAACTTAAAAAAACAACAAAGTATCCTCTTTTAGTGTTTTTTATGCAATTATAAAGACATTATAATCTAATGGAAATCTACCTAGAGTTTAAGATTAGTCGTCTAAACAATACTAAAATGATAATTGCAAAATATTTTATTAAAATAACACAATCTCTAACATAACCTAACCACATATTTGAGCCCATATATCTTGATTATGCAACTGACAATCAAATTGAAACTAAGGTAGCATAAATCTGATATTTTTACCTACCAAATGGTACTAATTTGGAATTTGTAACGGGTCATCAAATTCTGGGCCTCGCGATGTATGGGAGATTGGCGGTGTCCTTTTGTATCTTATATCCACTATGATGTTAGAGATATATATATTCTAACTTAATGATTCTGGTTATTTATTGTGATAATTTTAAAATAACTATTCGTTGATGAGTTTCAGAAAAAAAAACCCTTTTCAAATAATAATTTAATCGAATTAAAAAAAATTTAAGAAAAACAGCTAGTTAAATGGTATTCAATGAAAATATCGCGTGTACATTACATTTATTTATTTAATCTCTCTCTACTCTTTTACACAGGGCTCGTGCTGTCTCGTGCGCACCACGTTCAGTAGACGCGAGCCATCGGCGAGAGTTGACGTGTCGGCGGGAGTCCGTCATTTTAGTGCGTGTTCGAGTCTGTGATTCATGCCACAACAAGGGGCCGCTACATCACGCAACCGAATCAACATTACCGGAACCAACATACAACCCCATGTTCATTTTGATTCTGTAGTGTATCAAAGATAACGTTGTATAAGGATTTTTTTGTGATTTTCTTACTTTTGTAAGGAAACTTCTCGAAAAAAAATCATCGAATACAGTCCATCCGTTTTTGAGATGTGTTAAAAAAGCTATTTTATACGAGATGTATAAGAAAATGATTTTTTTTTTATAAATTCAACGAAAAAAAATCGTGAATATATTTGAAGTTACCGACGTAACACGGCGGATCAGTAAGTTGAAGTGCGACTGACACATAGTACGGGGAGCCATAGTACGGAGGACACATAGTTTTAATACTAATATTTGACCTTTTGAAAGGAGTGGTTACTGCCGCCAAGCAGATGACTTTTGAACGCAGTGTGCTATTACAATATGTGGCGGCCTAAAGTACAACAGAAATAAAAAATTAAAACGGGCTAGGCATAAAACTATACAACTTATAGATGAAACGACATTGAAAACCTCATAAAAATCTTTAACATAATTTTAATAAAAATGCCATCAAACAGGGACATTTTTCATATTATTTCGTGATAAGGTTAGGTAAAAAAGAAAATTAGACATTTAGGCGAGGAATTTAAGAAAAATCACAAATTATGTAGGCAAATACTTTTATTTTCTTTTATTTCGTATTGAATCAGCCGTGTTTGTTTGAATACGTCGAATTGATAACTTGATTGGTTCTCCATGTTAATCTCAGATTTGTCAACAAGCTGATACTTTTTTCGTTACATACCATTTTTACCATTTCGAATTAAGGGGACGTACAAAGCAAAAAAAATTCTAATTTCACCCGCGTGGCACCATAATTGAATGGACACAATACCAACAAAACGGAGTTCCTTTTATTAGCCATATTTATTTACACAATCTTGTTAAAATAATATGAAACAATTTATAAATAGTCTATACACAACAAAAAAATTACGTCTAAATATACTTGCGCACAGAAACATAGTTTTTCCGTCTCAGCGGAGCTATTGTGACTGATCATGTGAAACAATGCATATTTGAAGTATGCATGACATGAGACGGAAGATAGCGCATTTCGTGGAATAAAAATGTTATAAGTGCCAAAAGTATTAAATATTTATTACTCGTAAACTACAATGTCAAATAAAAAATTAATAAACACAGGCCTAAATAATTGTGAAGTGAGATTACTGATAACTTTTTAGGTTTGTAATATGTGTCATTTTGAAAATAAAATAAAAAACGATAAAAATGAGAGAAACTTCGTGATTTTGTTCTATCGAGAAAATTTCATTGTATAATGTTTTCTGTTGACATTTCAGTTTTATTTATAATGAATTAATCTATATATAAATATTTTCTTATTCCGACTTTTCATACTTAGACAACATTCAAATCTAGGATTAGCTATTTCTTTTCAATTTATACGCGCTCTTAAGTGCGCTAATGAAGAACCAAATTAACAAGAAGCCAGACTTAACTACAAATATTTAGTTCGTTTTGTAAAATACTTTTAAGTATTTAAGTATTTTATAAAACTTTAAATTTTACTTAAAATATATCCGATACTTTTAACTCACTTGTGATGTTTGAGTGCATCAACACCAGCACTTACTCTTAAGTGCACTGCAAATTGAAATTTGATTCCAATGATTCTTCTTGCTAGATTTGATTCCACGCAGGTTTCCACAATGTTTTTTATTTATCAGCGATTTACTTTAAGTGAATTTTTGTTCAAACACAACACGCAAAGGGAAGATTGTATAAAAGGGACTTTGTTAATTTAATTTACTTATATTAATACAAATCGTATATTATGCAAAAAGTCGGAGCGTGTGAATGATGGAACCATAAGAACCTATGACATAGACAAAATGTCAAAGTATTATTAAAACATATTTTTATCTATGCTATTTTTATCTCTATATTTATTTTATTCTAGTATATTTGTGCCATTTTGTTCGATTACTTTTTGGCATCTTGTAGGTAGTGACATGATCCCGTTGCTGTAGAAATTTTGGGACTTCTGATAAAAAAATCGCGATAAGTAGTTTTGGCAGTCCTCTCTTGATGTTAACCTGACACTGCCTAAAGAATTCTGAAGAGACCGAAACAGGTGGAAATTTGAAGGTGCAAGCTCAGGCCTAAATGGCAGATGCATTGCTGAATAGCTAAAGATGTGTGTGGTCTACCGTTGTCATGATGAAAGATCACACCTTTTCTATTGATCAATTCCGGCCGCTTTTTCTCAACTTCTTGCTTTAATCTCATCAGTTGTTGGCAGTAGAGATCTGAATCGATGGTCCCGCCCAGTGGTAAAAGCTCATAATGAAAAATGCTTTTCCAATCCCACCATACACACAGCATCACCTTATTGCGAGTTAACCCGGGTTTTGGCACAATCTGCGAAGCCTGACCGACCTTTGACCACGACCTTTTTCACACGTTCTTGTCGTACGTAATCCACTTTTCATCACCAAGTTATTAATCTCTTCAAAAACGGTTCGGTTTGATTACGTCTCAATAAAGAATCGCAAATGAGATCTTTAGTTCAGTTCATTCATAAGGTTTCTTTCATTGAGCTCGTGTGGCACCCAAATATCGAGCTTTTTTATGTACCCATTTCGTTTTTCGTTTTAACGTTTTGTGGTCAATTCCCAGTTCTTCAGCTATGTCGTAACTACTGATATGCCGATCTTGCTCCGCTTTTTCAAAAGTAGCGTCCATTTTATCCGTAACAGGGCGACCGGAGCGAGGTGCAGATTTGACATCAAAATTCCCGGATTGAAAACGCTTAAACCAACTTTGTGGTACTCTTACTGACACTGCATTAGATTCATAAACGTCTCAATTTTTTTTGCGGCTTGCGTTGCATTTTTTTCCTTTTTTGTAATAAAATTTTAAAATATATCGAATTTCTTCATTAGATCGATGACAGAACATATGAAAAACAAATGAAAATTAGCTGGAAACAACATTTTGCTAAATTTGTTTCTTTTTTTTAAATGTAACCTTTTTAGTGTCATCAAAACCGGCCAGATACAAATAGTACAGCCAAAGAGATTTTATTACAAGTTTGTACATACTATATTATGCGAAAAGACTTTTTGCCCGACCTAATACATGAACTTTGTGGAAGTTTGTTACCGATTTCTTCCTCATAAAATCAGAATTTCGAATTTATATATTTTGACTAAATTGAAATGTTTCATAGAATCTTCGTCAAAATCCCACAAACGCTCTTCATCCACAAAGACGAAAGGAGATACATTAGAATATATATTTATATACATTAGAAGTATTAAAAGGTGTTTAATTATTCTTAATATAACTTCCAAAGTGAGCATAAGTTATCTTTGAAGTAAGTGTGCAAGTAATAGCAAATAGGTATTCTCGTCTCCAAAGTTTCTAACAAAGTTTTCAAGTAAAACTGCTAATGATTTTCTCATTTACATGGTATAAATCTAGATATCAGTTGTTGAAGTTAGTTGATTTTACTTTCACCACTTTGAAACCACAAACCACAATGTAATCCTTAACTGTCTTCTTATTCATTGGGAATTTTAATTCTTTGAACTTAGAAACCATTTTCCACTAAAACTGTTTTGTAAAGGGGCCAATTTGCGGCGCGACCGAAACGAAAACAAGAGACGAGAGACCAAGATACCGACTTGTCTAAATGCTTATTTAGACATATAGCATATTGTGTTTGGTTCGACACACGACCACGATGCGCAACCGGAGACTGTCTTCCTGTCTCCGCTTCATATGAGTGCTGTCTTGCGTTTTTATAGTATTTTATCAATATTTTATTCTCATTTTCTCGAATTCTCTAAATATGAGTTCGTTTACTGACGAAGACACATAACCCGCATTACCATCGATTCGGATCTCCACTGCCAACAATGATGAGATGAAATTGAGAGAAAGCGGCCGGAATTGATCAATAGAAAGGGTATGGTCTTTCATCACGACAACGCTTGACATACTGTAATTGAATGTAAATAAACTTTAAAAAAATGCCTTGAGTTTTCATATAAAATGCGAAGAAACTTTTTGCCCAAACTTAAAAACTTAAAACTTTCAAATATATTATTAAGTAATTCTATAGTAAAAGATTAAATATTAAGTATATATTAAATTTTGGTATTAATGAATAGGTTTTTTATTTTAACTATAATATATATGTTAGTGTCGAATCATCGAAGATTTACTCAGTGGATGAACAATGTGTATAAATTAGCTTAGAAACAATTATTATAATAATTCTCCTCACAATTATTTCGCCTAGTTCATTCAATGGCACTAAATGTCACTGAACAATTTTACACCGAGCTTTTACGCAAAAAAATCAAGTAGGTATTAGTTGAATTAATTATATGAAAATTACTTACCTGTAAAAATGTATTCCTTTCGGCCTTTGTAGTCATTTGACTATTTTCTATAAAGGATTATTAATGCGACATTTTAAGAGATATTTAATATATTATATTTTTTATATTAAATATTTTTATATTAAATCATTCACTGTGCACATTTAAAGTTTGGAAGGTTCGAAATACGAGTCTTTTAAGTATGTTTCAAGTGTAAATTCAATATATTGGGTCAACATTTGGTCATTTCAACTCTAGCAAATGCTCATTGAGGTGACAGGAGAATAAAATAATTAATTCAAATAACATAATTTAAAATTTCATTATCTTTTATTTTAAAGAAAAACAGAACACAGAAGACACAGAAGACCCCCTAACAGAAGACTACCGTAAAGTGGTAGCACGTATCCAGATTATCCGTATCCGTAGTTAAGCACACTGTACACTTCAATTGCACACGTGGATTAGCGTGTGATTGGTGGTTACATAAGCACACCGCTTGTTTTGCAGGTTAATAATTCAAATCTCGCGTGGCGAGATCGCACGACGTTTTATTACGACTGGTCAGACGGCTACCGGCGCGGTGGCAACACTTGCGTAGCACCTACCATTGTAAATTGTCATTAATTATTTGATTTGAATTAAACAATTTGGCGTTACCAATTTGTTTTCATGATAAATTATGTTTGTAAAATTTGAAAAACGAAATTAATTTAAAATAATTTTAATTTATAATTCTTTCAACTTTTTTAAGCACATGATTAAAAAAGAAATCTTACGCATAACTCTATCTAATCAAAATCATGGAGGTTTGCGTCTGATAATAATATAAAACGATAATTCGTTCTCAATTCTCCTCACAATTATTTTGACAATTTATAAATAATTTTATAAATTGTTTTTCTTGTCTTATAATATTTCAGTTATGAACAGAAAAGACCTAATTAATGTTTAATTATTCCCTTAATTGAGCTTTCATCTTTTCAATAATACGTTGCACCTGCTCCTAATTGAAATTTGTTTCATCAAAGGGAAATCCTTCAAGTTACGAACCAATTATTGCTTAATTGAGTATTTATTGTTGTATGTGGGTGTTTGTTTGATGGAAACCATTAATTATATTGTTTTCCAATTACCTGAAAGTTTCTTAATTTATTTTTTTCAGTTTCATTCTATTGCTCATGTTGTACAATGTGGTTTGGACATCTGAATTGTACCTATGGCAAATTCACTTAAGAACCAATGTTGAAATCATGTATTTTTTTTAAAGTTAAGCTGGACAGACAGACTGGCGGTGCACTTGATGGTAGGCTACCGTCGCCTGTAATACAAGCAACGCCAAGTTCACGCAAAGATTAAGGATAGACATTAGGAAGGCACTAATCGAAACACAATACTTAATAGGTATATATTAATTATATAACCTGTTTTTATTTAAATTACATGTATTATGATATATGTATGTACGTATACCTACTATACATTTTTTTTCAAATGCTTCGAGACATTTCCAATTGTTTATAAACAAACTTAGTGCATCTTTAAACAAAGTTTTATTTTTTACATAGAAAGTGTTAAACCATAAAGTTGTGGAGTAGTAGCCATATAGCAAATAGTGCTACAATGAATGCCCAGTCACAAATTTAATTAATTTACTATTAATTTACTAATTAATTGTAATAGCTGTTGCACGCGACTTCGTCGGCGTCTCTTTATAAAATATTATTCGTGGAAAACTGCAATTTTGTATGGGGGGGGGGGGGAAGAAGAGATGGGGGGATTGAGTAGCCTATGTTACTCGCTGATAATGTAGCTTTCTATAGGTGAAAGAATTTTTCAAATCGGTCTAGTAGTCTGAGTTTATTCATTAAAATTATTCATTCGTAAAGAAAGGGGGTAAAGGGAAAGGGGATATGTAAGAAAGGGGATATGGGTGAGGGTGACTATGTTACTCGGTGATAATGTAGCTTTCAATTGGTGAAAGAATTTTTAAAATCGGTCTAGTAGTTTTTGAGTTTATTAATTACAAACATACAAAAATACCTTCATACATACTTTAAAATCTTTTCTCTTTATAATATTATTTATATAGTATATATATATAGATTAGGTAAATAATACCATACCACTAGATATTCTGAGTTGATTTAAGTTTAGTATAGTTAAGCCTCAATATTTTGCACTTTTTGAAGCATTTATATGACATTAATGTCATTACCAACGTTGGCATATTAAAATAAAAGATTTTATTAACAATCCCACTTATTAGTTACCAATTATTTTTTGTTTAACTTACAAATCGTTTTTTTTAATATTATTATTATTAAAACTCTTTATTTGTACTATAAATATATAAAAAAAGAAAGAAACAACAAGCAATAGTACAAAAGGCGGCCTTATCGCTTTATAGCGATTTCTTCCAGGCAACCTTAGGGTAAGGAAAATTATATGAAAAATAAAACAAAGTGGGTGATTAAATTAAGGTAAGGTTACATTCATAAACTTACATTCTAATAACTAAATATTAGTACATAAATTGAATATACACAAATTAATAAGATAGATTAATAAATACAATATATTAGAACATAAACCTACATAAAATTAAACAAATAAAGTCGTCTTCAGTTTGACAGAAAATGTGTCTTGAGTGCTTTTTTGAATATGTCCAGCGATTTAGATTGTCTAATGATCAAAGGCAATGCATTCCAAAGTTTAATAGCACGTACAGTATATAACCCCTCATAGAATTTAGTTTTGTGTAGAATTAAAAATGAAAGTCTTCACAGAATTAATATTGAGTTAATTATTGATTTGTTGACTTTATGAATATATTAGAAGCGTAACGTCACAAAATAAACGCGACGTTGCCATCGTTTTTGACCACCAAAGCACACTACGCAAGCCAGCATCTCCTATCTTTTCATTATAAATTTTATTTGAACATTGATATTAAAATAATATTAAGACAACACAATTCCTTTGTAGTTAGAAACAGACTTACCTTGGGAAAATTAGCTTTAGAAAATTATACAACTGTCTTTACCCAGTTGAAGTTATACTTAGATACAGTTGAGATGGGCAGCATTCGAAAAGTTTTGCTTTTTCACCCAGATTCCCCAAAGCCTTATTAAAACTAAGGTGTATATCTATAACCAGTGATTATACCTAGTTACGTTTCTGAGACATGTTTCATCTCATCAAAAAAAAAATGGAAATCACTCAGCGAGAGAAATGCTTGGCATTACTCTGAACGATTTGATTTGAAATATGATAATTCTTCAGAGAACTAGATGATCAACATAGCCTCAAGAATCAGTCAGCTAAAGTCAAAATAGCGTGGCTGGCATATCTGTCGCGCAGCGGATAAGCGTTAAGTACCTATACGAGTTTAGAAATCCCGATCGAAAAGCCCCAATCATTTACTCGCTGGACCGACGAGTCAGTGTCATTTTCAGTCGATAAATACGAATTTCGAAAGACCGAGATTAATGACGATGATAATGAAACTAACATTTTTATTTTATTTGAGCAGGTATCGGAACACTCTTGCTAGTCTCGTTTTTTTGTGTTACCTGTCGACAATTATTGTAAAAAAAAAAGTTATATCTAAATTTGTATTAAATTGTAATCTATATTTGTATGTTATGTATATTTGTGTGTATTTTGTATGTTTCGGTCTATGTTTTGGTTTTTTTGGAAGTTTTTAGTATTTTTTTTTTCGTTTGTATTTAGTTCATATGTGGTCGTGCTTTGTCACTTTGTGCACTTGTTATCCCTTCTGTTTATCTTATGTGTTTTCTGTTTATCCCAAAGGTTGACGGGTAGAGAATGCTCTTAGTATTAATTCCGCCTTTTGTACCAGAATGAACATAAAGTTTTTAATAAATAAATAAATGATAAATATCATTTAAATTTTGAAGTAAAAGGGACCACAAAAACCATTTTTCAATTCAAAATCCTTTAAGGAAAATACAAAATAACTTTTATCAATACAATAAGCTTTTCAGTTTACCTTGCGGATAAGGTACGTAAGGAATTAACTTTTTTCAAAAAGCTTTTAGACTCACGTTTCTCTTTAGAATGTGAGGCACAGACGACGTAATTTGAACAGAAAATTGCTTATACACTTCTTAGTCAGTTTTCAATGCATATCTACACTTTATAAATAAAACAAAAATATTCAAGCTTCGAAAAATGATTATTGGAAAATTATGGTATATGGCTAGCAGTGGATGTCCTACAGCTGAGATGATGAACCAGTTGTGAGACAAAAAAATGTGACAGCTACCGACCATCATATCGACTTAGCCTACCCACAAATAACAATTATCACATTTTTTTACAGATATAGGTGACCGGTGTATGTAGTACTTAAAAATATTGACTATTTATTAGCAATAGAATAAAATTTTACCTTAATATTTTTGTATCCCAACAGGTGCATCTGAAAAAAAAAATCATAAAAATTATATACTTTTAACATTTATGAACCACCCCCTTACAGAAGACCACCGTGAAATAACAGTTTCGGTAAGTGAATAAGGGATGCCAGAGCCCATTTCTAAATTTTCTAAATTAAGTAAATGGAATTAAAAAAAACTGATAGTTATTGATAAATACCTAATATATCTAATTTAATAACCTCTCATTTATGCCCAAATATTTGCAATAAAAGTCGAACGTCTTTTTATTTATATTTTTAATGTCCAGCTCAACTCTTAATGTCAAGCTGACAGTCCACTTGATGATAAGTGGCTTACTGATACAAGCAAAGCCATATGGGATGCAAGTGCTTTGATGACCTTGCGAAAAGGATTATAGGAATGGATTCTGACATCCCCTACCCACTCACTTATGACTGCAATGTGTCCAAACACGATTTATCTCTGCCGTCGCCTATAAAGAAACAACAGTAGGAGAATACAGGTACCCTGCCAACCGTTGTGATATAATAGAAACGAGGTAGAGAATAGGAAAATCAGTTTTAGCATTTCCTATAACAACACAAGTGCTCTTTTTTCGCAGCACTTTTCAATAGAATAGAATAGAACAGAATAAAATCTACTTGCGACAAAAAAACAAATTATACTATAAATTTGACAGAAATACACAGAACAAAACAAATGTCCTACAACAAATCAGACCCAACTCAACATAGTGCATATTGTAAAAACCTGCGCTGGTCTTTCGTTAGGGCTTATAGTAACTTCACGCTCTTATTTAAATTAAAAATAATAACATATATACTCAAAAGGAACTGAAAATAAACAAAAAAAAGGCATTAAAACACAAATTAAATACAGTTGTCGTTAAATACATATTATAAATAAAATTATACATTACTACTCTAACTATATTAATTAATTACTTACTATTTATACTATTATAAATTAATTAATTACTAAATCAATATATTCAGAAGGCACTTATGTCGTTCCGCAGTTGCTCCTCGCTTTTTGATGCTCATAAGCAAATGAGCATTCTAAAATTTCTGAAACTGCGAACAGTCTGCAAGACCCTAATTTTTCCAGCACTTAGACGCAGCATAACAGAAGCTACCTCTAAATACAGCAGTACTATGGCTCTCTATTACTAGATGCGTCGAGGATCTGCGAAGATTAACATCCCACCACGACAATTTCTCATAGAGATAAGAGGGCTCCTTATATTTAATGACGGCAAACATTAGGCCTACGTCTCTGTAACGTGCCCTGCGACTACTACGCAGACGGTCTATTGCAAACAATAGAAGGCAACTCCATAGATAGGAATGGTCTTACATTGATTTCTTACATGGAATAGTAGGCCAGTATGCAACAGCGAGAAATAATATTTGTAATATTTGAATATTTAATAAGTATCTGATACTTAACAAATAGGTATATATATAACTTATTAACAGTAGCAGCTGATGTCTTAAGTAAAATTAACAGATTTCAAAGTTAGTAATCAATAGAAAAGTTGAGTTGCCAAGCGAATATTGGGCAAACGTTGGTTTGACGATGTTAGATAATTATATTTTTGAAATGCATTTATTGGTTTATTATTATAAAAATTATTTGCTAATTTAATGTGCCATTTATAATGTGAATTATCCGTCAATATACAACAAGAAATATGTGACTTCCAAAATATTGTGATAAATTTTATTTGATAAATTATTACATATTTTTACAGATCGAGTAATTTAGAAAACCACAATTCGTTATTAAATTGGATGGCAGAAACGAGGCAATATCGGAAACTCATTAATAATGTTAACAGCTTGCGTCTAATTTCAAGGTGACTCGGCTACATTTTCTAAGTGAATAATTTTTGTGAATATTATGGGTTTCGTGAAGTTTAACTGTTATCATTTTTATCCAAAATTAGCTAGAAAACACTTAGCATATTCGTCTATATGTTCTATGATAAAAAGTGATGGCAAGCTTTGTAGGATAAATTCTCCCACCTATGAACATGGAATGAGTCTCTTATATTGTGTTTGTTAAAGCTAATTTGTAATCCTTGAGTCACAAGCACACTGCACATGCAAATTAATAACAACAGCCGCTGTTAAACCATAAAAATATCAGAAAACTTTTTTTTTACAATTTCTAACCTTTTAAAATACTGTCTTTTATAGAGCAATAGTAAATGTTCACACCAAAATCAGACACCAATTTACTAACAAATATTAAACAAATCTTATATATAAAAATTAATCCCTATTTCCCCTGGTCAGAGCATCACGCGTGAACGGGTAGACCGATTTTAATTCGGTTTTCGCTAATGGAAAAAAGGATAAACGGGGAATGTTTTAGGGTATATAAAAATTGCACGCCGGGCGAAGCCGGGGGCGGGCCGCTAGTCAGATATAATTTTAATTTTCAAGTAATTTATATACTAGATATATATTTTAGTAAAACAAAAATTATTTTCTATGATGTACCTAGTCAATCAATTAGCTCCTAAGTTATAAAGAGTTTAACCAATTTGTCCTATTTTTAACTTTGAGCGTGATTTTTTTATATATATTTCATAAATATAATATATTTAGTAATTTAATTTTATCGATCATTCATCTAATGGATCCGAAATACTCACTTCAATGAAATTACAAATCACAGTGGCACCCAAACTTTATTTGATTATACAGTTCACTGGCGTCGTCCAATCATTGAGACTGACAAAGAACTTTTAAAACTTTATTGTCTCGAATGAGAAAATACATAGGTCGCAGTTACGCGGTCACGGCGTAGCTCGCTACGGCTAGACGTCCAACCGCCTACGAAACTCACGTAAGACTGACTAATAGAGCCTCGCATCAACGCCTGGAAATATTATACCAAATTTGAATGTACATTTAACTTTTAATAGGCTCATTTATGTTACCATATTAAACATTTTTAAGGTACGTCCTTATTTTTAATTATTTTGCACATTTTTAAACCGAGCGTCCAAAAGATATACTTTATTTCTGTGGCTATCTGTTGCTTACATATTATAAAACTACGTAAGTTAAATAAGCAAAAACAAGATTACTTATCAGCCTTTTGCATAATGTAATTCTAATATTTTAAAAGTAACACTGCCAATTACAGGTCACTCCTCAATGAGAAGATGTATATATCCTCTCATTATATACTTATTATTGCTATATCATTAAAATCCTCTCATTTATAGTCGGCTACAAAGACTTCACAAAATCTTTGAAGATTGCTAATGTTTTAAGACGCATAGGAATACAAAGATAAAATATTGCTGTAAGAACATACCTTGTTATTAAAAAAAATAACTTCGATTTGCAATACGAGCAAACAATAGTTATGAGTTTACTCAAAACCCACTTTTTAACCGACCACGATAGAAGTTCCATAATTTTAATTGTATTAAAAATGGGCGTAGATGTTTTTTAATATTAATCTCTATATTTATTGATATGATCTAAGTTCTGAAAGCGATCCTGATGACGTGCTAGCAGTTTAGAATTTGCGTTATATAAATCGAACTTCTTTCATAGTTCCTTTAAAGTTTAAAATGTAAGGTATGTATGATAAGGTGCTTTTCTTAGGGCCAATTTGGAAATGAACTTTTCACAGTTGACTTTTAATTGAATAGGGCGGCACAATACGTGGGCTGTTTGTCTGGCGGCAGTAACAACTTTACCCTATCCTTTCCCTTTATGCTTACCCTACTAAGAGCGGCTGCGCACTTACAGCACCATTAGCGTGGCTTGTATGAATAAGGTATTTTTAATAAGGTAACAGATATTGTTGACTCTACCTTCTAAACTGTAGGTAGTTACTTATTGATATCTCGCTTACTGAAGTCGGATAATGTCTTCTTTATACTCTACTTGCCAATAGGGGATCGGACAAATTTTCAGAAAGTGTTTTAAATTAATCTTCATGGATATTTATTTCCATAAAAAATACTATTTTATTTATTTATAGCCTTTTAGGTACTCAAAATCATGTTTTAATATTGTTTGTTCGAAAATGCCGCCAAAACGCCAGTTCATCTGAGAGCGCGTAACGTCATTTGTGGTCATATCATAACAAAACAGCTGCATTGGCATAAGACAATGATTGCCCACAAATGACGTCACGCACTGTGATTGGTGTTTCAGTATAGATTAAAAATATTGTAAATAATAAAATTTTATTTCTTCATTTAAAAATATTTAAATGAATTATATTAAATTATTATTCGATAAATAATCGTAAAAAATTATATATTTTCTTTCTAAGTACATTTTAGATTTTAATCTGATTACTGTCCGATCCCCTATTGAGAAGCTTCTAGAGTTTTGAGTATAAATTCAATCATTCTACTTACATACGAATATCTCGTCAACAACAATCTTTCAATACTTTGATTGCCTATTTAGGACGAATGTCACAAATAGAGGACATTTTAAAATATATTTATCAACAGCCCGATATATAAACATTTTTATAGTAATTTCATTACAGGTTCAAACCTGTCTTGTGTAATGATATTATCACTTAATTCACAGAATATTTCAACAAAGATTACCACAAAATGAAAAAACAAAATAATATTTTTTGAGTATGACATTAGAAAAAGACATTTTGATTTGTACATTTTAATTTGGATAAAGTTATTGTGTATTATTCCCCTCCCGCCTCCAGCTTCGCAAAGATGCGATTTTTTCTGCAAATTATATACGTAAAACTTCCTCGTTTAATAGATCTTTTCATTTATAAAAACCGTATCAAAATTGGTTCGATGGTTTAGAAGAAGTTAGCGGAGAAACAAATAGTTAGCGGAGAACATATGTATTCTTAGATTATATTAACTTTGAACTGCCAGAGCCTTATTTGGTTCAAGACTGGTTGTGTTGATTGTCTTTTCTCACGATATTTTCTCCTTGCCATTCTGCCGCGTCGCCCGAATGTTTGTCTCACTGGGCTACTAATCTATACTAATATTATAAAGCTGAGGAGTTTGTTTGTATGTTTGAACGCGAACTACTAGTTCGAATTGAAAAATTCTTTTTGTTTTGAATAGTCCATTTATCGAGGAAGGCTATAGCAAGGCCATAGCCTATATATAAGCAGTGTCCAGTACCGCGCGCCCCATGCGCACGCCGCCGCCGTATGGGCCGCAGTGATGCTTGGCCGAGTTCAGCTAGTGCTTAATCACTATATATAAAAATGAATCCCCATTTCCCTTGGTCCCAGCATCACGCGTGAAAGGGTAGACCGATTTTAATTCGGTTTTCACTAATGGAAAGAGGGATAAACGGAGAATGTTCATATATATAAAAATTGCACGGCAGTCGAAGCCGGGGGCGGGTCGCTAGTATTTGTATAAAATACAAATTTGTATACGAAATTTATGAACAGAGCTAACATTTACTGTGTATTCAAATTAACATTACTGTGTATTGTAACTTCTACTCCCAACACTACCATAATATAAATTCTATACTACACAGTTTCTGTACATAGCTTGCGGCCAACTGTACCATCTCTTACCCGAGACGCGACACTCAAATGAATACGTATTGCTCCACCGGGCGAACATATTTCAAACTTTGCTCATTGATTTCTCTACTACCCGTGGGAATAATTTTTTTTATTCTAAACCACTGAAGCAGAATGTGAAATCTCACCTAGATGTGACAATTCGTGTAGCGTTGTTACATTAAATATTTTTAGATCAGTAAAGCATCACCGCGTTCCGTATCTTCGTGTGAGTGACATTTTCTGTTGTATATACCGACGATGTTTATTTTAGGAACATGTGACGGTGTTTTTTTATTGTAATATTTATATTTCCTTTGCGAAGCGTTTCTATGTCCTATATAGTGGATGAGCGAGAAGACTTGAATTGACTTGACTGATGTGCGCTTGATAGCGTGTACCTAAACATTATAAATACATACTTATAGAATTTTCGTACTTATAGAATCACACGACACATATAATCTGTCTCATCCTGGTGAATGAAAAACGTTCATCCTGGTGATAGAATCTTCAATGAAACCATGTGGTTATTAATTAATAAACCCCCACGCCCTCAGATCGGCTGCTTTCTTTAACTTTTTCATGCTTTTCTGTTTGAGGGCAAACATAAAATGCCGTTGACGCAGTTTTATCCATCAGACATTTGAAGAAATTTAGCCATCAACGTCATTAAGGGATATTTGATCGATTTGTCTCGGTCTTTTTTTTGTAACTGGAATACGCACATGTGTGCACAAATGGACGTAGTTCTGCACATCAGAGCTTTTAATGCCTTTCCGAATATATCACTGACAAAAAACGTTTTAACGAAGCAAAAAGACTGCTGATCTTTGAGGCCTTAGAGATTTCCAAATCCAGATTTATCTGTCCAGATATACTTTCTCTTCTTAGGCCTCCTAGCTTTTTATTTTATATACCTATGAGTATTTTTTATTTTTTTATTTTTCTATTATTTCTATACTCTCTAGGAGTTAAATTATATAACGCATAGAACAGAAATAAAAACTCAATGCAAATACTTAAGTTAAATCGATTCCAAATACATCTTTTCTAGTGCATCATGTACTCTTTGATCAACAATGTAATTTTAACCGAGACCCTTTTTAGAATTCGTCGCGTCGTTTCACTTAAAAATAAAACGTGTATTGTTTATGTACGAAATTACTTATGCGAGATGAATATTTTTATGACTCCTATAATGTTACGCGGAAACTCAGTGATGCAAAAGTAATGTGATAAACCAAAATTTTAATGCTTCTTCTAAGACTAGCTGAGCCCGCAACTTCGTACGCGTGGTATTCGATATAGCGCGTAACTTTTGGATTGGATGAAACAAACACTAAATGTTACGGGAAGGTTGCTAGAATACATCAGTTAAAACCGCACTCAAATCGGTTTAGCCGTTTCTGAGATTAGTATGCGCAAATTCACAGACAAACAAAATTTTTAAAAACTATATTTTTGACCACGGTAACATAAAAATTGCTTTTTTGAAAAATATTTAATGTGCAGACACGGCTCGTTTACGATTTTATTATATGTATAGATATAGATATAGAAGATAATATGGATAATGGAACGAAATGTTACTTTCTTGTAAAGGATTAAGGGAAATATTTTAGAATAAAATAGTAAATCATTTTAAGAGTCCAAGAGAATTATTTGACGAGCCCGTTGGATGAGTGGTTGCCTTAACGCTCTGTCTCAAGGGTCCCAGGTTCGATTCTCGCCCTTCGATATAGTTGGAAATATTTTTTTCTATGTTGACTCTGGTCTGAATCTGGAAAGTAGTGGCAGGTGCACTGCGTTTGAGCAGTCGTCGGCTGCAGTAATCACTTCCTTAGTGAATAGCACCGCGAAATAACAGCATGTGTCTTAGTATGTTTCGGTGAGTGAGTAAAGGATGCCAGAGTATATTGCTCTATCCTACTATGGTCGGCAGCACCCTTGCAGCACGTGTGGCGTTCCTTGTGTTAAAGGCGACAGTTGCCACCTATCATCAAACAGGAGGACCCACACAAGGGGCCGTCAGCCTGTTTGTAGAACAGGCTGACGTTTTCACTGAAGTATTGTAACAAGGTCCCCGTAACATGTAATCTTTGTTTCGTTCCAATCGGTTTACAAACGAAAAAGTTTCGCGTTATTCCGAATACCACGCGTACGAAGACGCGGGCACAGCCACAGCTAGTTTCGTAATATAACTAGCTAAGCTAGTTTGGTTTTTTGTAAGCTAACTGTGAATTAGCGTGAAAGAATCGTGTCTTACAGATAGATTATTGAGTTTGATACATCGATTTACCGAGTTTCAGTTGAAGAATTGGAGAATTTTAATTGTCCAATTTCTTCTCCAGAAGAATTTCTTTTTTCAGAAGAAGTTCAGATCAGAAGAAGGAGAAGTTGTCTGTATGAATCATCAGGCATCTAATGTAATCGAACGAAATTAAAACAGAGTATAGTGTTATTGGCAAATAAATAGTTTGTATATTTGAATAAATAAAATCATGTGAGAAAAGTATGTCATAAATTTGATTTTACCACAGATAGTGAATAATAAATGACAGTCGTAAATCTCGTATGAAATCCCTATAAATCTAAGGGGTAGTTCTGTACAGGTTAACCGCAGCCGTGGGGTACGAAATTTAACAAACTTCCGCAGTTGATAGAGGGATATTAGCTGTTTTTATTGTCTAAAGTAGCATTTTCCCCTTTTAGATGCTTTAACGTTTTAGTCTCGTTTTTCTTTTATCGTTTTAGTAATAAGTGTGCACCTAGGTGTTTTCTGTCTATAAAATGATGGATGATTTTCAATCAAACCAATTAGGAAATGGCGTTTATTTAATAGGATATAGCTGTGCCACCCCTGGGGTGGATCGGAGTTGTTACCTCGGCAGAGCCCGGTCCACCCCGCTCAAAGGGCAAGGAAACACCGGGGAGTTTTAGTGGGTATTCCCAGTGCCGCTATGATCAGGCGCTGGGTGACCCCCACATACTCCTGCCGTCTAGCCAGCGGCAGGAGATCTGTAAGCGGATTACTCCTCGTCAAAAAATAAAAGGATATAGCCGTGCCATACGGTTTCGTTAACCTTGAAATTTTACAGATTACTGACACAACAAAAGCTTGACATACGCCTAGATACAATAAATGAGATATACCTAAAAATTGTTGGTTATTTTTTATTTAATTATTAACAAATATTTATTTTGTAGTGGCAGGGCACACTGCGTTTCGCAGTCATTTGGGCAGAACGTCTGGGGCAGTAACCACCCCCTTACAGAAGACCACCGTGAAATAACAGCATCTGTTTCGGTGAGTGAGTAAGTGATGTCAGAGCCAATTTCCCTAACCCTTCCCAATCCCTCATCCTTAATCCTATTGATAAAGCCGGCAGCGCGCTTGCAGCACCTGTGCCGTTGCTTGTGTTATAGGCGACGGTAGCTACCTACCATCAAGTGGACCGTCAGTCTGTCTGCTGACCAAAGAAATCCTAGAGCGGTGTAAATTTTGACAAGACTAATATTGACACAATACATTAATTCCACCGGCACAATACATTAATATTGACACAATACATTACCGGTTTTGTACCTTTAGGAAATAACATTAATAACAATAAAATAATTAGTTGCTAACGTACTTAATAAAATTAAATAGAAAGGAGAATGAAATGCCTGAAATGAAACTTCGACAACATATGTATATAGGTTTCCCGCTCCCATTGGTATAGAAAAATTTATTGATGTGGAAATAACGGCGGCAGCTTATTTCGGTATAAGTATTTTATATTTAAAAAACTGTCAGTCGAAGGTGTGCACGTCAGAAGTGAAAACTTCTAATAAATATATTCTATACTAATATTATAAAGCTGAAGAGTTTGTTTGTTTGTTTGAACGCGCTAATCTCAGGAACTACTGGTTCGAATTGAAAAATTCTTTTTGTTTTGAATAGTCCATTTATCGAGGAAGGCTATAGGCTATATAATATCACGCTACGATAAATAGTATTATATATGTATAAGCAGTGTCCAGTACCGCGCTCCGATTGATTCCGGTCGTGGCTTGTAGCCTCAATTGACGTCAGTGGCTTCGGATTGACGTCAGTGGGGTGCAGCGTCAGCTCCTCGTGGATCCTGTGATTTTTGGTGTTGAAGGCAATGCAAGTTCAATGGTCTTCATGGACTAGACTTGCGTAACAATTACCTAAATATTTGTAAAAATAATTAATACCAGTTAGAACGTCAAACCTAAATACCTTTAAATTTAAATTTTAAATCACTTATGTTATATGGATAATGTATGTACTAGTTAAAAAGGATAATAAATAAATTTATAAACATATTGTATTTTATTGAGAACATCAAAGCAGTTAGCAGGATTTAATAATTGGATATAAAAATAACAGTTAGTACCTACTTTACGAAGGAGAACTTTGTTGCAAAACATAAATCTTAACAGACATAATGCATTACTACTGTCTTCGACGCGTCCTTTCAAAATCTCTTTATTTATAAATCTCCAGTAAGGTACGCTTTACTTGGTACTCATTACTTATAAAGTTCTAAATTTCATTTGCTGTACTAGTATGATTTGCTTTTACTTGAATTAAAAGTACCAAATGAAATTGAGTTAAGGAAAGGAAAGGGCAGAACTTACAGATTGAGAATAACTAAAGAATAACTAAGAATAAGAATTGAGAATAACTAAGAATTAATAAGAAATCGTTTAAACCGTTTATGAGATTAGCTTGCACGAACGCACAGACAAAAAATCTAAAAACTGTTTTTTTTTTTACCTTCGTGACATAAGTACAAATGTACAAATTGTTTTTTTTTTTAAATATTTAATATGCAGACACAGCTCGTTTACTATTTTATTATATGTACCTATAGATATATATAATTAACTGCAATTATATAAAATAATACTAAATTCAACAGATACTTAGATATAGGACTATTCAATTGACGACAAATCTAATCTAAAAAAGTTTTAATAGTCATTTGAGACTATTAAAACTGCTCAGTTGATTTGGGATCCAAACACTTAAACACTTCCAAACACTTAACACAATCCAAACACTTTATGGATTTTTCTTACTGTTGGTATAAACTGTAAACATGTTTTTATTGTATTTTTATGATTTTAACTCTAGAAATAATAATAAAATTTCCGCCGGGGAGTGTGGGACTCACCCGGTACAGTATGCACCGGGAATACCCACTAAAACCCCTCCGGATTCCATAATCAGCGGTGGTCCGTGGAACCGAGGTTACAGCCAGGTCATGTCCTTGAATCCCACACACCGCTACGTCCGCAAGCGGACCCATCACTTGGCGCTTGAGTGTCGCCTTCACGTTGGTTGCGGCTGCCTACTGGAACCCCTGTGAGTAGCCGCGCATTAGTGTTTGGTATTTTCCGGACGCCAAATGTCCCAGTAAGCATCTGCCTACGCTAAGCATCCAATAAAATTCCAAGCAATATTCAATAACTATCATTAGATAGTTTTAAATCAATCATCAAACATAAATTATACAAAAAAGGTTTAGCTCATATAAACTCATATAGCTCATAAAAAACTATATTTTTATCCTATTTGATTTCCTACATATCATTAACTGGTAAATATATAACTAACATATTTATAAAACAAATGACATGTTATTTTGAAAAATTTCTTGTTTATTTTGTTAATAAAATAAATATTTTTCCTCTCTTCCCTTGTTTCCCATCTTAACACAAACCTACATCTACATTCTCTGACTTATCCTACATTTTATTTAACATTAAAAGACAAGAGTGTAAAACAGTGTATATGTCTTGAGATTATATTTTCCAGATATGCGTATGCTCAAGATAACCATTTTCGTAAGAGATGTGAGAAATATCGAAACAGAAAATTACTTGACTTGTATATACACTTGTAAAGCCGTGTATTTACATTAAATATTTATTTAAAAAAACATGTAAACATTGTACTCATGTTACAGAGGTAAAGAAAATAGTTTTTAGAATTTTTGTCTGTTTGTCTGTGCGTTTGTGCACGCCAATCTCAGAAACGGCTTAACTGATTTGGATGCAGTTTCCACTGATATATTGTAGCAAGCTTCCCGTAACATTTAATGTCTGTTTCATTCCAATCGGTTTACAAACAAAAAGTTACGCGCTATACCGAATACCACGCGTACGAAGTCGCGGGCTCACCTAGTTTTATAAATAAAAATTTTCACAACTAGTATAGCTTTTGTAAGTACGCATTCAGAAGATTGTTATGTCTCTTTAGAATCACCAATTAGTCTAAGTGAAAAGTTAAAAGCAGCCGATATACTTTTCGATTCGATGGACACTCTTCAAAAAGTTTGTGAGGCACTTACCGCTTTATTAAAATTAGCTTTACCGTTGCGTTTTTTAAGGTTCCGTTTCCCGAGTTCCTTTTAATTAGATTATCGGACGCTCTTAATGGACATTGTCTTCTGAAAATCGTACTTAATAGGATAATAAAAATTCAACGCATTACAATATACAGTTACAGATGAGTTACAGTGATTTTTGCAATGTTTGCTCTTATTTCTTTCAATAATGGGATTCAGAATCGACGACCCGTGGGATGAGTGGCAAGGGTGCTTGCCTAACGTCTCAGGGGCCTCGGGTTCGATTCCCGGCGCGGTCAACTTTGGAAATTTTAATGTAATTTTCAAAATTGACTTTAGTCTGGATTTAAAAAAGTAGTGGTAGAGCACACTGCGTTTCGTAGTCATTTGGGCAGCCCGCCTGGCGGCAGTAACCACCACCTTACAGAATACCACCGTGAAATAACAGCATATATACTGTTTCTGTTGTGTTTCGGTGAGTGAGTAAGGGATGCCAGAGCCCTTTCCTTATCCCCTCCTAATACCTTATCCTTAATCCTACTGTAGTCGGCAGTGCACTTGCAGCCGTTTTGGCGTTGCTTGTGTTATAGGCGACGGTAGCCACCTACCATCAAGTGGACCGTCAGCCTGTCTCCTGACCTTAACATAAAAAAGAAAGAAATCCTAGAGTAGTATAAATTTTGACAAGACTAATATTGACACAATACATTAATTCCAATTACCGGTTTTGTACCTTTAGGAAATAACATTAATAACCATAAAATAATTAGTTGCTAACGTATTAGTTGAGGAATTTTGGCAAGTTTATCGGTTTCATCGGACAAGTTTGGTAATTTTGGCAGTCATGCCGGTTTGTGAAAATAAATCTTTCCTTTCCTACACAGCATTTTAACTCACCCCGCACGTAACATTATTTAATAATTTACATATGTATAATGCCGAATAACTTATTATATTAGAACATTCATAATTTTTTTTTTAAATTTAAGAGATATCTCTCAGCAACAGTTTTTAAGATGCTGTTGGCGCTAAGCTCGAGTCCTCATATTATGTTTTTTTCTGAACATTCCTCAAAAATAACACATAATTTCCGATAAAAATCTTCCCTAAACCTATTTTTCTCTTAAGTGAAATGAAAAGTTGAAAATAATATTTACTTAGGTACTTACTGATTTATGTTTTTGGCAAGACGTTGATAAAAAATGCAAAATATTTGTGAATTAGTAATGAAGTATGAAGTAGAGTTTCTAATATATTTGCTAACTCAATTTTGCAGGGTCCGTGCTGGCTCCGACCGCATTCTCAAAGAGTGAGGGGTTGGATGAGCAAAACCTGAACCATCGATGCATGGTTCATGTTCATGTACATTAATTGGAATATAAGCTATAAACCACTAACCTTTATTATTGCGTATATTATGGGCTCTGCTGGTTGATTTAATATGATTTAGATATAGAATTTAAATTAGATTTGAGAAAAGTTTTTGAATTTTAATCTTTACAAGAGTACAAGAGCAAGTATATACAACCCAAATAATATTAAATAACTAGCGATCCGCCCCCGGCTTCGCCCGGCGTGCAATTTTTATATATATGAACATTCCCCGTTTATCCCTCTTTCCATTAGTGAAAACCGAATTAAAATCGGTCTACCCATTCAAGCGTGATGCCGTGACCAAGGGAAATGGGGATTCATTTTTATATATAGAGATGTTAAAATTTGAATATTTTAAATTGCTTTTGGTTTCAATTTATGTAATGAATAACGTCGTATTTACCCACATTATGTTTTTATGACGTTTTTTGATTTCCTTCTGCTCATAAGTCCAATTCATTGCTGTGTTTTCTGTAAAAAAAACATTTGTCTGTGTAAGCTTCTTTGTGTCTTTCTTTCCTATTTTTAGTTTCTAAATATACTTAGGTATTTAATTTATTTATTTAAGTATAATTTATTTCGACGAGCCTGTTGGATGAGTGGTTAGGGTCCTTGCCTTAACACTCTGTCCTAGGGTTGCCGGGTTCGAATCCTGGCAGGGTCAACTATGAAAAATGAAGTTTTCAAATTTGCTACTTCTTTCCAGCTCCAAAGACAATTGGAGCTGGAAAGTAGTGGCAGGGTACACTGCGTTTCGCAGTCATTTGGGGCAGCCTGTATGACGGCAGTAACCTACAGAAGACCACCGTGAAATAACAGCACTTGTGCTGTTGTGTTTCGGTGAGTGAGTAAGTTTCATTTCCCTATCCTCTCCTAATCCCTTATCGTTAATCCTACTGTAGTCGGCAGCGCACTTCCAACAGCTTTGGCGTTGCTCGTGTTATAGGTGACGGTAGCCACCTACAATCAAGTGGATCGTCAGCCTGTCTGCCGATCTTAACGTAAAACAAAGTGTCAGCTAAGTTCTGAAGCTTTGTATGCATAAGTGTTATAATATACAATATAATAAATAAACGAAACAATTATTAAAACTGACGATTTCAGATTTAACAACATTGATTTACTTCCATGTAATTCGATATGAATTACACGGCACTCCCAATTCAAGTTTGTGTCGCAGGAAATAAGTTAGGAAGCGAGAAAGTCGCGTCCCAGCTTGCGTTAATTAAAACGAAAACTTTATACGTTACAACTAACAAACCTTTGCTCTGCAAACACGTTGTACAAACTTTATGTATTTTAATCTTGTTAACTTAGCACGCTCACTCATATACACCTTATAGAAGTCCAGCGTGAAATAATATCATGTGTGCTGTTGCGATTCCTTGCGTAGGATGCCAGAGCCGATTTTTCTATCCATGCTTTATCGTATCGTACGATAAATTGCTTCATCGTATCTCCTTATACCTTTTTTTTGCGTGATCGATAGTGCTACAGGCAATCTAATAATCTTAAAATATTGATTTTTAACCAAATCACCCATAAAACTGATGAAATTAAAGCAATTCTTATTTCGAGAAGTTTTCTTACTAATTGAGACTAACTCTCTGGGGCAAAGTACATCTTATCTTTATTTTATATTTAAACTAGTGAGCGAGCTCAGCTTCGCGTGGATGTATTTTTTTTTCTGCATTCAATAGGTATTCAATAATTCAATAGGACGTTCACATATTCTCGTAAGAAACTAATTAACTAATTTCGTGCAAAATTAGAATAAGCATTTCAGTCTTGGGATAATTGCTGTTTTAATTACAAATCTAAAATATTATATAACTTGAAGATATTTTTAAGTGAATAAAATTTAATATAATATGTTTTTTTTTTTTTTAGTTTCATTTTGATATTTGAAATAATATCGCAGTGTAAAGATTGCTTAGGTCGCTTTAATTCCAAAAATTGTATTATTTTTTTATTAAGGCGACTTACTGCCGCACTCAGAGACGTTCATTAAATTAGTACTAATAGACACTTAACTAAATACAATTAAATACGATAATGAGCCGCGGCTCCCAGAGACGAAAGTTAATGGTTCATTAGTTAAATACCACTTTAAGTAAGCATAGGACTGTGCGTTCTATCGAAATGCATATCGATAACGTGCAGTGTTGTCATAAGAAAAAACTCAATGACACGATATCATTCGGCAAAGCAATTTATGTATAGAAAAAAATAAGAGTTTTTCATAAAAATCAGTTAAACATGTCTTTTCTTATTATTATCAGTTAAAATTAACAATAATATACGTAATTATAATTAAATAAATTAAAAAGTCAAGATTTTTTAAATACGGCAACATTTCACATCATTGTCAATTTTAATTGTCAATTTTTCATAGAAGTAATATACTTTACTTTTTTTCGTAAAGTATCTATTATTCTTATCATCTTGTCAAGATATAATTTTAGTTTTTAAATTTAATTTTTTTTTTAAATAATTTTAGCTACCTATGTAACGACTCCACGAACAATAGATTATTATTAATAAGATTACCTCACTTTCGAAATGTCAAATTCTCTATTTAAGAAGCTTAAGTAAGGGTTGAGCTGTCATTAAAGTTAAGTGTCACTTAAGACCACTAATCAACCATTAACTGTCTCTGAGAGTAAACATTTTTAAATCTTTACTAAAGAGTCGCTAAGTAATCATTAAAACGACTCTGAGTGCGGCAGTTAGAGTAGATTATAAAAGATTTCATTAAACTATGACCTTTTCTTTTCGTATTTGGAGGAGATAAATTTTATTTGCTAGCACACTGCCTTTTTCCGGGAATTTCCATTCCAAATTTATGCCCACCAAGTGAAGGTGAAACGCTCACTTAGCAGATTTTATTAAAAAAGTTTCTCTTCGGTCAGAACCCCGAATGATCCTTAATCACAGAAGGTACAAAACCTTTTTACTAAAATAACAGTAGATATAATTTAATATGATTTAAAGGACGATCGTTTGTCTTAACAGTGTATAGTTCTACAAATTTACAGGCATTACAATACTTTTTCCCTTAACTTTTATTATCATTTTTATTATTTTTCTATTTAAATTAATTTTTGTCACTAATTAAATCATTACGGGCAGAACAACTGGGAAGCGTTCAGCGGAGGTCATCGACGATCTTGTTGGGCCAGTCGAGATACATCCTCCTCTTCTCGGTTTCAACCTTCACGAGACCATCATCATTCGGGATAGTGACATCCATCAAAAACATATCAGCATCAACTCCCGGTCCATCAGCACAATATCATGTATATTTGTTAGAATAGTCCTGCCTTTCAGGCGCTCCCAAAATTCCTTGCATACCGACTATTTCACAACCCTGTCTCTCACACCCAAGGACACTGACATACCCAGATATCGGTATGTTTCAGTCTCGGAGAGTGACCTCATCTGCTGTTATTTGCTGCCGCCAGACGGGCTGCCCAAATGACTGCGAAACGCAGTGTGCCCTGTCACTACCTGTCAGATCCATTCCAGAGACAACCATAAAAAGGTCATATCCAATATTAATTTGATATCCTAATTAAGCTTTTTTTTGCAATGATATGCAATGAGCAATGAAACTCCTCTCGAAAGGCTATTATAAGGTTACTGATTATTTAAGTGACAATGAAGCCTGGAATTAAAGCCTGGATTCAGAGCTCATACTATGCTCAGTATTGTATATTTACTTTAGGTATTAAGTGTATGATTATAATTATTGTAATTTTTTTTATATTGTAAAGATGACAAAAAGAATAGTATCCTGAGTTTCTTTCGGGGTTTCTTCTCAGGATCGTCATCTTGGCTTTTTTTCCGAAACCCTGGTAAATTTAAATTTAACTGGTAATTCGAAATGACGATCATAAGAGTTTCTTGGAGAAACCTAATTGATAAATAAATATTTTGATTTTTTTTTATTTTTGATTTTGAGTGCACACTGCGTTTCGCAGTATAAAATTGGGCCAGCCGTCCCACCTTCTTACCATGATATAACAGCATATGTGCTGTTTCAGGAATGAGTAAGGGATGCCAGAGCCCATTTTCCTATCTCTTCCACACATCCTCATGGATGCGAGACAGTAAAGGGAGATGCTAGCGGGTTATGCCGGACTCCTACCGGCTAATAACCAACGACTTTGTCTCGCGGCCATAATTGTGACACGACATCCGCGACCCGCCTTGGCTGTCCAACGCGAGACCTACGCTCCCGTCATAACCTCGGCGTACCCGAAAGTGGAGGTACGCCGGCTATCTCGGGTGACTTCACGACGGACGGTAACCCCCCTTGGATTACCGCCCATGTCCCAGTCAAGGGGGGAAAATGGCGGATATAGGCCAACCGCCTGCACCCTAGCTTCTTCTAGCTGGGAGAGGGTACCCTATTCCGGCTAGCTCTCTGCCGCTTCCTTGCGCGAAATGAGGACATTTATTTTATTTCTTCGTACGAAATATAGCCAGTCAGAATTCATTTGTGGTCATCCCAGCGAATTTATTTTATAAAATGTTAAACGAACAACATAAAACTGTGTGTTATCCTGTGGGACAATTCTTCAATTGCACCTACTTCTGCAACGTAAAGGGAGATATTGCCGTCTCGTCGCGTCGTACCAAACGAGGATCGCAAAGTTTTCGCTTCCCTAAGGCGGTTTTCTGAAGCAGCGTTGAATTTTATATTACACTAGAAAAGTATTTTCTCTTACTATAAATTTTTAGTGAAGTGATAGAACATTATAATCGTATATAAATTGCACTTTGTTAAAATTATTGCGTTCAAAATCTTATGTCATAGAAAATAACAAAATCTTATGTCATAGAAAATTTGTGAAAAGTCATAATTCTGCCAAAATTTGCAATAAATTCACGAAATAATACGCCTATACGCGAGTGCTTTATTTTAAATATATAATTTATTATTATTTTTTTATTTAATATTATTATTTCTAAACTTTTTATATATAAATTAAGTTATGTCATTCACAATTAATTCATAATTTATTTATTATTTAACTTCGTTGTGATCACAAATTCATTGGAATTTTACCGCACAGATGCAACGATGTCATTTATATATATATATATTATATATATTATATATATTATATATATATATATATACCAGTATGTAATTTTATTTATTTATTTATTTATTTATTTTACATTTTAGATAACATGATCCATTTTTAGTTCTTATTTAATTTACATATGTACAATGCCTAAAAACTTATTATATTAAAATATTCATAAAATGTTTAAAAATTGCAGAGTTATATCTTTCAGCAATAGTTTTTAAGATGCTGTTGGCGCTAGCTCGTGTCCTCTCAAGCAACGACGCTGTTTTTTTTCCTAATATTTACATGAAAACCGTCAGTTCTTGCTTCGGCAAACATGTGAGAGGCACTACAAAAACGAGGCAACCCCATCAGCATCCTTAAACCGTTGTTGTATTGGATTCGCAATACGTTGATGGATTTCTTGGTGTAGTTGGTCCACAGATTACTTGTGTACAGATTTTGACAATATGCTTTAAATAAAGTAATTTTAACTTGATCCGTACAACAAGAAAATCTACGAGCCAACATATTACAACGAACCGCCAGCGCTCTGCGTTCTCTTTCAATGTCAACATGATCCTTAAGATCGCTGGTAATAAAGTGTCCAAGATATTTAAATTGATATACTCTATTTATCTTGTTATTGTTCAATAATATTTCAGGATCATAGACACCTCATCTTGTATTTATAGTTATTTTTTTTATTAGTGTAAAATCAACAAAACTTTCTTGTCTTGTCATAAAATACTTTCCTTGTCATAAAATGCTTATTACGGTCTTTTCTAAATCGTATCATCTTTTTATATATCACATTATTATAACTGACATTACTTACATAAAAAAGTAACCTGATCAATATGAAAAAAGTGAAACGACGCGATAAATTTTAACGAACTGAACGCGGCCACCTAAATTATTTTTAAATGGGGCTCGAAAACCCTTCACACAAGGGCTTCCATCCTTTTCAATTATATTTTTACATAATTATAGCTCCCTCAATCCGACTTCCTATTTTAATTGGCGTGTTAAAAGCCTCCTTTCATGTCAAAGGTCGCGTTAGTAGGCCGTCGAGATTGCGGTTTCCTTTATCTCCTCAGCCTTTTAGTGCCTTCGTGTAATGACTGCTCGCGAAAACTACAAACATCTCTTTCGCGATCCCTACTAGTAAAATGTTATATCCCTGCAACTTAACAAGCAGTCTTGGTAGAAATCAAAACCAAAATCAAAATATTTATTTATCAATTAGGTTTCTCCAAGAAACTCTTATGATCGTCATTTGGAATTACCAGTTAAATTTAAATTTACCAGGGTTTCGGAAAAAAAGCCAAGATGACGATCCTGAGAAGAAACCCCGAAAGAAACTCAGGATACTATTCTTTTTGTCATCTTTACAATATAAAAAAATTACAATAATTATAATCATACACTTAATACCTAAAGTAAATATACAATACTAAGCATAGTATGAGCTCCGAATCCAGGCTTTAATTCCAGGCTTCATTGTCACTTAAATAATCAGTAACCTTATAATAGCCTTTCGAGAGGAGTTTGGTTTTAATGACAACTTTAAATTTATTTATAGATAAGGTTCTGATCATCTCAGGCAGTTTATTATAAAACCGTATACACTGACCAATAAAAGAATTACTTATTTTGTGGAGTCGCGTCTTATGTAAATCTAAATTATTTTTAAACCTAGTACCTAGTACCTATATTATATGCGCGTAAATTAAATCTTGCTCGCAGTGAATTAGCAGGAAGTTCATGTGCCAATTACACTATCCAATAGTAGTGTGCCGCCCAAGTTTTATGTCAAGGTCATGAATTATTATTTAAGAAAAAATCTTGAAATTTAGTTTAGATTAATATTAATTATATATAAACATTGATTTTACCTATGATGTTAGTATTCTGAAACCTTGCACACAAAATTTTCTTGGTTTTGTTCTAGAATTTGCAAGTTTAAGTTATAGAATATATTTGATACATAATCATTTAAAAAATACACAGAATAAGTTCCAGATCCTATCGTGATTCGAACCAGTATCTACCACTAATAAAGTAGTTAACATCACAGAAAGCCCAGTAAGTAACACAGTCACAAACAATGAAAACTAGTTTTCTTTTTATTCTCATAATCAATAAGTGTTATTTTAATTGTTTTTGTGTTTATGTCGCTATTCGCATCAACTATCGTGTTTACAAAAATGTTTTTACAAACATATAGGTAAGCTTGACGAGTCCGCTGCCGGAAACAATTTAACCGTATGGTCAAATAGTTCGTTTAATTCCCAGCAACTTTCGAAACGAACTTTTAAAAGCTGGTCTGCTTTACTAGGTTTTGACTCCGATGTGTTGTATATCTTAACATAAGTCTGAGGTATAGTCTGGGGTCATTATTTTATTTGCATGGCTCAATTTCGTATTAAAATAGATTCAACTCTGGTTTTTTTTTAATAGCGCACATTACAGTTCCTTTCGAAGTACAAATCTTTCGGGAATGTTCTGGTACCAGTTAGTTTGTACCACCTGGTTCAGGCGTATATATGTATGTGTGTGCTACGCTTATATATCAGACACCAAAATCAGTAAAAATGGGCATAGGTACAGTTCTATATGGGAATAGAGCCTCGTGTCATTTTATGACTTTTTATGTTTATTTGAACCACAGTAGAATATGGTCTGGGATTTTTGTTCAGACGAATTTCGTTTCATTAAGTCCTGAGTCTTGATTAAGGTGGATATTTGAAGCTTTTAAAGAGTTTTGGAACAGATCTCTTGACAATTCAGGCACTCCACAGAAGATCCACTTACAATTTATTACTTTTTCTTTTTCCTTATTACTCCCTAATTCTGTGTACATTTTAACGGTCAAAGCTACAGGCAAAAGCTATACGCTAATATATATCAAAAAGAATACCCTTATTCCGTTAGACTCATAATTTTAACCGACACATCAAGTTCATCGTTACGAAAATAATACAACGTAAGTTGCGACGAGATGCCCTAAAGGGCTCATTTCAAAAAAGGTCTTTCATAAACGACACAATGGTCGCACCTCTTGGATACAATTTGCATTTCATGGGTAATTTGACAAAATACCTCCTATTATCGTGGCACTAATGCACAATTTTTCCAATGCAAATACAGTATTCCCACTGCGTATGGTTAGCATAAATTGTCTCGGTCTTATACAGTGTTGTAATGTTGAGTGAAATGATCGTTTTGTTATACACAATGTTACACAACGTTTTTATACAATACAAACAATTTTTAGGTCAATTCATTTCACATATTAATATCTGGAACTAGACAATTTATTAAATTAAAAAAAAACAATTAAAAAACCGAACTTGTGATAATATATCAAATGGAATGTCTTGTTGTGAAGATTTTAAATGTATTTTTTTTTGTAATTTTAAAATAAAGAGTTTCCCAAGTTATTCAAGAAAATAGACGAAAATTGACCATCCCATTATCTCCGAAACTACTGAACCTAAAATTTTGAAAAAAATACAGAAAATAGTTTTCTACTTATATATTATAGGAAAACCTATATACATAAGTCCATGATATTAAAATAACATCGACTTACTCGTACTTTGCAAATGCGTCGGGATAATATATAGCCCTATGTCTATCCGTAAATTCGTGAAAGAATTTCGAAGATTACTTTCTACATACAAACCTTACCTCTTTAAAAAATTAGTATAGATTACTAATGCATTAATTTACAATTCGTTATTGTTTATAATTATTGTTTAGATTTATTTGTAAATGAAAATAAACTTAATTTAAAATATTTATTACAGGTTCAGTTAATAATTTTTCATTTATTAACTTTTTAATTTTTTAACAACAAAAAATACACGATTGAAAAATGGCGATTATTTGAAGTTGGACCCATCGCTAATATTTTAACATTTTTTTAATATTCAACTATGTAAATACTTTTAAAAAATATTAAAATATATAAAATTTGTAGGATGTAAAATCTAAAACTAACTAATTAATTTTTCATCTATAACTATAACCTAAAACTATCTAATTTCTTAAATATTTCAATGACGTAAAATGCTCAAAATATTATTTCGAATCTCATGAATTACAAATCCACCGAGCTATAAATGAACGCCTCTTGTAACAGTGATCATGTATGTGTAATTCAATTTCAACGCCCACGAATACTTACAGCCCTTTCAGAGAATAATCCCAGATTCTCCAATAATCACATTTGCAAACTAATAGATTTGTCTTGTTACAAATAATTTGATAATCAACTAATAAATTACATATATGAAGGGGACTTGCGTGTAAGTTGTAAACCTTGGTAAATCTATTTATTGCTCTATATGTGGAAGCATTATGATAATAATAGGCCAAAATTCTATTACACTCTGATGTGTGAGTGCAGTGTAAATTTATATTGTAAAAATACGTAGTTTACCAATACTTTTACAATAAATACTAAATACTTTTTCTACCTTTCACGGATGCGCAAATATTTCAAGGATATCATCATTATCATTAGCCTATTATATGTCTCTATTACATGATCCACAACGCTAGCCCAGTGTGGGTTGGTGGACTTCACAATGCTCCTTAGAGTTTCTTCTTTGACGTACGCAGGTCTCCTCGCGATGTTTTCCTACACCGTTTCACTTAAGTTGCTTCACTTAAGATTTTAGAAATAAACCCGATACATGGCATGACCGGGGATCGTACTCGGACCTCTCGACATGATACGCCGCGTCTTTCCCACTACGCCACCGACGCTCTTGACGTCTCGCTTTATCATTAATTTATATTTACCCCAAAAACTTGATTATGTGAAAAAAGGTTAATAAAAATTCACGCGCCGCGCTAAATTTTTCTTCATCGTTCCGTAAATATAGCACTATAATCAGGCTCAGATTTATAGTAAGCTGCACCTTGGGCAAACGCTTTTGTAGGAGGGGCACACATACATACACACAAAAGTACTGAGTGATTACTGAATAGTATTTTTGGGTTACCCATCTCTTGCGTAGCCTACACAAGTTTGTTGTGTCGTTCCCGTTTTTTTACCGTTATTTTGGAAATAATAATAAAAAAATATCCGAAAATTTTCCGCCCCCCGGCAATTGCCCAGTCTGCCCATTGTTAACTCGGGGCCTGACTAATAATCCACTATAATCGGTAAATATAGCACTATACTAAAGTTTGTGAAGATGGAAGGATGTATGTATGTTTGTTACCCTTTCATGTAAAAATTACTGAACTCATTTGGATGAAATTCGTCACACAGATAGTTTATTACCTATATTAAGGATATTTTTTAAACTGAAAAAATATTAGGTTCCCGAGGAAGCGTCTAAAAATAAAAATAAAAAATCCACGTCGTCCACAGTGGCGGTACTACCGTCGTCATAGTGATAGAGATGTCTGGAGTTATTTTTCAACGCAGACGAAATAATAATTGAATAATAAATAATTGAATTCAATATAAACTATGAATATTGTTGTCTATTTTGAATCTCGATTTTTTAATCTATATTTTCTCTACTGTAAATGCTGTTCACGCCTGTAATTGGCTTACATTATAAACCTAATAATACTTTATAGTTAATTATGAAATTATAGTTATGTTAAGCTGTTGGTGTGTAAATAAATAAAATAAAATAAAATAAAAAATAAAGAAATACAGCTATTTTAAATATACGTATATAGGTCAGACTTGGGTAGGTACATGATTAGACTAGAACACAGCTACTCTGATGAGCTTTTAGTAAGAAACAATTAACCTTGTGGCAAGTATGCTCTAGAAAACCTTCTGCAGAAGCTTGCATGACTGTCAGTTAAGGCTAAACTAATTAAATTGTCCTCATGGAGTATTAAACCATCTTACCGGGCGACATGTACGTACAAAGTCACGACCATTCGACCTATTCCGACCGAAGATCTCACTTAAAACAGAAGCAACAAGAAAACAACCCCTGTATAAAGAATAAGTTCAAAGTATTTATTTCCACAATCTGTTGGAGCACTTGTATAAATAAGCCTCAATTGTACTAAACCTTTTGTGAGAAATATATGTCCAGAATAAGTATACTTAGGCAGAAACCCCTGCCTGACCCCAATTATCTGTCTAAACAAACACTCGATCACGTTGCCGACAATAAAAGATGCATTTACGTTACACACAGCCCGAACCGCTACTTATAAGTACAGTCCACAACAGCAAACGAAACCCAATTGGCACGTATTAAAACAACATTAAGGCTTATTATTGCTTATTCTGCCATCTGTATACTCAATCAGCTTTATGGCAACCCTAATAGGGTTTAAGAAAACGTTTTAAAGCTGTTTTGGTACAGACCGCTCTATTTATTTGGGTTTTAATTCGCGAGGTAAAGGTATTTAATGGCGATTCATACTTGGATTACACGCACAAAATTATCTCTCTGCTTCTAATTTCGCTCTTTAGGCTTTCATGATTTAGATTACCTATTAATTGATCTAACTCACCTTAAACTTTAATCTTCTGCTGTGCACAACTATAATCTGGTTAAAAACTTGCTAAACCATCAGCTCATATTTCATGTGCTATTGTATTATGTCATTTCAATGTTATCAAAAGGTTATGTTCTTGCGTTATAAGGCAGACAGGCTGACGATCAACTACATGGTAAGTGACCATCAAGCAAAGACAGCCTTAGCTCGTTGCCTTAATGTTACTTTTTAATGTATGTCGTAGTCTTTATCCTAACAATGTATGTTGTATACATACTTGAAAACTACTTGATATTGCTTATGTTTCTAGGCGATTGTAGCCACCTACCATCATGTTGACCGTTAGCTAACCGGGAGACCTTTATCATGAAAATAAAAATCTCAATCTTTACCCTTACATCTCTCTCCAGGTTTAATTTTTATTTCCAGGTTTCTAATCAACTGTTATTAATACAACTCGCATTCATTACTACCTCTTAATCAAATAAAAAGCTTTATCGATTAGAATGTTGATTATTCAAGAAACAAGTTATATTACGGTCTATTAAGGCCACTAAGACAACGAACCGAGGATTCGCCGTCCTTCCGACGAAGTTGATAATTCGTTTGACTTTAAAGTTAGACGTAGTTCACGGCAAATAGTCGGACTACATTTGAACAGTAGCTGTAGTTTCAACGAACCAAGTAAATAATTACATTTTGTTCAGACGTAATGGAAGCACTTTCTCGGCTCGAGTGTTGTAAGTTAAACAATAGAAGAGTGTGAATAAATTTGTGCTAAAATTGGTTCTAAAGAATTTCATTCCTTTTACAAATTACATACCTACTTCTCCAAGACCGAGTTGGCTTAATTTTAGAGCTAATAAAATACAATATTAAACAAATAAATTTATAATGATATACTAAAATCCAAAATGGAGAATAGATTCTGTCCGTTTCGTTTTCACTGTTAAATAACGGAAATTACTTTAATGAATTTTTTTATAACTTTTTGCGTTTTTAATTTTTAAGGTGCCTCAGCTAAAACCTTCTTAAAAAAATAAATAACATTTTATTTAAATACATAATTTTTCACTATGTCATGGTTAAATGTGGATATCGTCCGTCTGTTCGGAAATATATTAAATTAGCTGAACCCTGCCCTGCCCTGCTTGCGGTGCTGGACACTGCTTATGTATATATTTTATTTATTTTTCTAAAATATCAATCTTATCATATAAGCTATGTGCCAGTGAAAGTCCCGTCAAAACCGGTCAAGCCTTTTCGGAGATTAGCCGGAACAAACAGACCGACAGACAAACAAAAAATTCTAAAACTGTTTTATTGTTTAAGTACCTTATTATTATTATCATCAGGAAGAATCTTACATGTTCTAGAATACCAGCAACCCTTAAAAGCATTTGACGTCCTGCCAAGTCACAGCGAGCTTCCAGGTCTACTACCTTCACTTGTGGAGGTGGTAGACCTGGAAGCTCATTAATTAGCTAATTAATTCTAAAATGGCTTCTCCTCAATGTCAAGAAGCTACTACTTTGTTACTAAAATAACACTGCAGTTTAATCAAATAAGTCCTTTTAATTTTATTAATATAAATTTTTAAATTAATAAGTTAAAATTTTTAATTAACGTGTTAAAATTTAAACGAATTCGTTACAACCTTATTAGGTGTATAAGTGGGCAATGGAGGAAGGTTATACGACACGATACAGAAGTAAAGGGTTAACGGTCATTAACGACAATTGTCTTGAAATTTAAACTGTTATTTTAAATTAAAAGCCGTAAAACGTTTAAACTTTAATAAACGTCCAGTTTGAAATGAGTGTTATTTATTTTGCTTGTTTATTAATAATGTCTTATAGTCTAGTTTACATGTTCAAATTGGTCTTAATCCTTGATAAGGCTCCTAAATTTTATTTGCAACTAGCTTAGCTCTCTACTTCATTCGCGTGGTATTCGGTATAGCGCGTAACTTTTTTGTTTATAATCCGATTAGACTGAAACAATCACTAAATGTTATGGGAAGCTTTCTACAATACAACAGTGAAAACCGAAATCAGTTAAGCCGTATCTGAGATTAGCGTGCACAAACGCACAGACAAACAAACAAAAATTCTAAAAACTACTTTTTTGACCTCCGTAACATAAGTACAACGTGCACAAATTGTTTTTTTTTTTTTTCTTAATCTTTAGCGTACATACACGGCTCGTTTACGATTTTATTATATGTTATGATAATTTTTGAAATTAACGAAAATCTCATAAAATTTTAACTTTAAGAAATTATAATAAACTAAATAAACAATTTTTAAAAACTTTTATGATGTAATCTCATTAAATGTAAAGTCAGGGTAAGAAAAGGTTCGTCACCTGAAAGTCGACATTTGCTTGCACCAGGACAATTATCAGTCATGCCAAAATTTCATTTCAAACGTCTGTCAGTTGTCTGCTTAGTGCTTTAGTTTCAAAAGGTACTAAGAGTCTACGACTTGATAAAGGAATTAATTTGAAAACTGACGAAGGTTTTCGTACCCCGACTGTACAGTGGGAGTAGAAATACCTTTCAAATTCATTCCTTTATTAAGTGGTAGACTCTTAGTATCTTTTGAAACTAAAGCACTAAGCAGACGACTGCATATGAAAGTAAACTTACTAGACATGATAACAAAGATCAATATGGTTTACACCTCTGACTAATAAAATAGTTTCATATCAACATCAAACCTATTTTAAGGTCTGTTATTACGAAGTCATTTTGTGTCAATATCATTTAATTATTTCTTGTATTTCTTGCGATAAATATTAAGTAATTAAAATTCCGAGGAATTTAAGTATCCTTGAAAGAGCTGCAATTATTGTAGATCATGACGCTAGCTATAATTGCCCTTGTGTAAGCAAATGTCTACTTTAAGGTGACGAACCTATTATTACCGTGACTTTACATATACGTAGAGCTCCACGAAGCGAAAAAATTATAGAGCTATTTTTTAAATTTATTATTTAAACTATTATTATTTATTTTATTATTTATATTAAACAATTATGCCATTTTCAATGTAAACCGAAATTCGAAAAATAATATTTATTGAGCCCGTTGGATGAGTGGTTAGGGTGCTTGCCTTAACGCTCTGTTCTAGGGTTCCCGGGTTCGATTCCCGGCAGGGTCAACTTTGAAAAATGAACTTTTCAAATTTTGCTCTGGTCTGGATGGCAGGGCACACTGCGTTTCGCAGTCATTTGGGCAGCCCGTCTGGCGACAGTAACCACCACCTTACAAAATACTACCGTGAACAACAGCACGTGTGCTGTTGTGTTTCGGTGAGTGAGTAAGGGATGCCAGAGCCCATTTTCCCTATCCCCTCCTAATCCCTTATCCTTAATCCTACTGTAGTCGACAGCGCACTTGCACTTGCTTTGGCGTTGCTTGTGTTATAGGCGACGGTAGCCACCTACCATCAAGTGGACCGTCAGCTTGTCTGCCGATCTTAACATAAAAAAATAAATATATAATTAACAAATGGCTAACTCTTGCAAAAATAATTGTAATTTTTTTAATCTGACGGCACTTGAGTGTTAAAATTGATATTTAATACTATAAAAAATACAGGTGTGACGTGCTCTGTTCAGAGGCGCACATTGTGGCCGCGAAAATGCGTATTTTCACGGTTAAATTAAAATAATCCGAGAGCTAAAAGTTTTTTATCGGAAATTTCCTTCCCTTTAAAGAGTGTCTGTCTCCAATTTTCGTTATCACTTATAGTTTATGAGTTACTAGCGAAGAACTAAATGCCATTTTTTCTAATCTTAATTTGTTTATAACTTTTGCAATTGTTAATATGTTGCTAAAAAAATATAATTTTTTTTTCAAACTTTTTTGATTTTAATTGAAGCAAAGAAGTAAAAACCTGTCCCTATATATTATTTAAGAGGTCACACGTTGTTGGGTCTTGGCACTAAAGAGAATATCAATTTGAATTCTCAATTTGAACTCGACATAGTTACAATCGAACTCCAATATTGTCACGCATAATACGTATTTACTCTGTTTTACTGGAGAGACCCTTATAATCCCGTCTGACGACGGTTTCAATTCAATTAGTTATGTAACAAATACATACATCAAAACAACTGTTTAATTACTCGGCTTAAACAACAATACTACTTCACCAATGGTGTTATTGTTTAAGCATACAAATATTGTTACAAAGTATTATGACCGATTGGCTGAGCGGTCTGCCTGTTGTGTCAAAAGTCTCTCTGGTGCGATCACTGCTCAAAATAGAAAATTTAAGTATATAAGTATATTTATCAGTTGTCTAGTACCCATAGTACAGGTTCTGCTTAGTTTGGGGCTAGATAAAACGGTGTGCTGACTCTCTGTAAGACTACCATGAAATAATGTCTTCAATACCTGAGGATGCCAGAGTTTTTACTCTTATCCGCACATATCCTCTTATCCTTTATTAAATTTTCTCCCTATACTGTAAAAACCGCATAACACCATAATATTATATAAAACTAGCGGCCCGCCCCCGGCTTCGCCCGTGGTGCAATTTTTTATATACTAAAACATTCCCCGTTTATCCCTCTTTCCATTAAAATCGGTTTACCCGTTCACGCGTGATGCCGTGACCAAGGCAAATGGGGATTCATTTTTATATATAGAGATTAGAATGTTTACTCATTAGTATGAAAACCAATTCGACGGAATTCAGGCATAGGAGTTACATAAACTTAGAAATATACTTATCAATGGTTTTAAAATATACAATCTTTATTTTTAGGCTTTGGCTTGCACTACGGTTTTTTCCAGCGAGCGATTAACCGCTACGACCAGCTACGACCACGAAACCGTTCGAGACGCACACACTACGATTAAAAACCGCGAAACTGCCTGCGATTTTCACAGTTTGGAGATGGATTTCAAAAGAGCAGCATGTATTGTTGCTCTAATACTAAGAAATAGAAATAGAAGACGTCAACGCAAATTTCGCAAATTTTCGCGGCCTAAGCCTTATTTTGCGAGTGTACCACTTTTCTCTTTAAAGTTAAACCTGGAGTTTTCAACAATGCAGTGTTGAACAGTAAGAGCTCACGAAAGCAGCTAGCTGCATTTACGGGTGGCACGCTGACAATACCAACGCTAGTACTTCCTTAGAATAATTATTTTGTTATCTGGTGAACCATTTAATATAATCAAATATAATATAATGTATAATATGTCTTTATTTAAGTAAGTTATTTGTCATCGTTGAAAATAAGCTGCTTTGTATCTTATTACTTATATTTTTTCTGAAATACACTTCTCATATTAATATTATTTATAAATACTAAAGTTTATATGTTTAGATGTTTGTTACTCAATAACGCAAAAAACTGCTGAACGGATTTGAATGAAATTTGGCACACATATAGTTTTATTACCTGGATCAACATATAGGATATTTTTTATTCTGGAAAAATGTTAGGTTATTGTGGGATTCTCAAAAAAAAAAAAAGAACTATAACGCGTACGAAGTAGCGGGCACAGCTAGTATGTAAGAACTTACTTACACACATATATTATACTAGCTGAACTTGGCCACGCCCATACGGCAGCGGCCGGCGTGCGCATGGGTCGCGCGGTACTGGACACTGCTTATACATATATAATACTATTTATCGTAGCGTGATGTTATATAGCCTATAACCTTCCTCGATAAATGGACTATTCAAAACAAAAAGAATTTTTCAATTCGAACCCGCAGTTCCTGCGTTCAAACAAACAAACAAACTCTTCAGCTTTATAATATTAAATATAAAGTATAGATTACATACATATTAAACTGTTACTAAGGAAACTATATTTTTTACGATAACACATTGTGGAGCCCTGGAGCCTTTTTTAAAACATTTAGAAAACATTTATCTATTTTTTTTTTTTTAAATAAAGGCTGCATGATGGCTGTCGGGCTATTTGATATTTGTAAAATAACTAAGAATAGGTCTAATAAAATAATTTTTATTGTTTCAATAAAGAGGAATAGGAACAATATAAACCTATTGTAATAGAAAAAATATTTTATTACAAGAAAATTTTTAGGGAACATATTTTTATATAAAGGTTTTAGGGTGTGTATTCTTTTATATTGGAAGAAGGGTGAAAAAGAAGAGTGGATAGATGAACATGACTGATTTGAGATCTCTTACTCACCTTTATATTTTTTAAATATTTTTAAATGTGAGACACAATAAATAACATGAATACGAAACGCGCGAACGTTTCGTACTATAGGGTAGTATACCCTAATAATATTACCATGATTATTGTTATGACTATAATAAAATTTTGACGTATTCTAATGCGATCACACTCAATTCAGTGAAACGTTACGGCTATTTATGGGGGTCCTAAAATGGAATTATCTCTAATTCGATTGGTCGGTCACATTTCCAACCCTCGCGTCCCTGTTTATACACTGGCAAGTCCGTACAAAGCAGTATTAGGAAAACGGGATGGAATGTTTAAAATAAAGACTTTCGTAAAATAGAAATATAGATTTTAAGCAGAGTAAAGCTGTAAGAATGGCTTTACCGAGCTTTTACTTGTCTGTGGAATATGGCTTAATACTTAAGTACCTGTCGCTATAATTGACTGCTTAAAGATCCGACAAATCTGAGACAAAAATTATATGAGCTAAATCAAATTATATTTTCATTTATTAGACACTAGCGACCCGCCCTCGGCTTCGCCCGGGGTGCAATTTTTATACATATAAACATTCCCCGTTTATCCCTGTTTCCATTAGTGAAAACCGAATTAAAATCGGTCTACCCGTTCACGCGTGATGCCGTGACCAAGGGAAATAGGGATTCATTTTTATATATAGAGATATATAATAACTTGAATTAACATTTTTATTTCTGGATACTGCTTTACAAAAAATCTTTTATTTCTGGACACTTAGGATCCAAGTGCACAGTAGCTATTTGTTAGGTAGGTATATAAACAACAATGTATTTTATTCAAAGTATAAAAGACATTGTTCAAGAAAAATCTACAATCATTGAATACTCATTGGATATTGAACACCCCAACAAAACAAAGTGATTGTTAGCTTGAAGTATCATTTAATATAACTAAATGTAAAGGCGTAAGTGCTACAAACAGCCTATAAATTGTCATTATAGGCTGAAATAATCCATTCAGACACGGACTTGACAGACTCCAAAACGCACAGAATCCGTAAAGCTTCTTGGTTTTATAGTTAGAGGTTTTACAGTTAAGAAATGAAATAAATACATGTAACGCCTCGAAACATTCCATTTTAATATATATTATTTGGGTGCTTAAATCAAGTATTGATATATTATTTGACTTTTATAAAGTATTTGACTTTTATTGGCGTAGGCTGTGCCTCCTATAATTGCGGCGGCATCTGCCATGTTTTTTTTTTCGTCCCTTGCTGTATGGTTTTTTTTTATGCCTGCCTCGTTGTAATAATAAATAAATAAATATAAGTATGTATGTGCGCCAAAAAACACCTCAGGCATAGACATAGTGATTTATTGCATGATTCTGTATGGGCAATTAGTCCGCTCTGAACATTGCACCAGATGTGACTCAGTAGAAAAATATTAGCGGTGTGCGAAGGCTAATATGAAACAAATTGTTTTTGTATGCGATTTCGTCCGCGTCCCACGAGTACAGCACTTTTTCTGGATAAAAAATCCCATGTCCTTTTCGTGATCAGTTGAGTAGTTAAAACGTAAGAGCAAACAAACAAATAAACTCAATTTCACATCTATGTATATACATAATATAATAAAATCGTAAACGAACCGTGTCTGTACAGTAAATAGTTTTTTCAAAAAAATAATTTATACACGACGTTGTACTTATGTTACTGAAGTCAAAAAAATAGTTTTTAGAATTTTTGCCTGTTTCTATGTACGTTTGTTCGCGCTAATCTCAGAAACTGCTTAACCGATTTGAATGCGTTTTTCACTGGTGTATTATAGCAAGATTCCTGTAGCATTTAGTTTTTGTTTTATTCCAATCGGTTTACAAACAAAAAAGTTATGTAAATATAAAGAATCACGTTCAACATTTTTTCAATAAAATGCAATAAAATAACTCTTCAGTTGAATTGGCTGAAACTTTAGATATATTATCATCTGTAAAACGATGATGATTGAAAGTTTATATAAAGTTAAAAATAGTCAATTTATGTGATTTTGATCGTTCCAATTTAAGTTGACCTCAGAGCTGTATGATCAATCATATTAACTAGGGTTCAGCTTAGGCTGGTGAGTTCATAAATAATAAAATCGTTCTTTTCCTACTATGCCTTTGTGCACGGATTTCACTAATCTCAGAAACGGCTTAACGGATTTTCATGTGGTTTCCACTATTGTATTGTAGCAAGCTTCCGGTAATGTTTAGAGTATATTTCATTCCAATCGTTTTATAAAAAAAAGTTACGCGTTATTCCGTTATTCCACACACACAGACACCCAAATCTCCTTTTCTTTTAATGACTATTGTTTAATTCTCAAATTTTATATCTTGTTAAATTCTGGCCATTACAATTCAAGCTATGCTTAGTGTAAACTATACGTATAAACTATCTGTAAATTTTAAAATAAATAAGTAAATAAATTCCGAATACCGCGTACGAAATCGCGGACACAGCTAGTTAATAATATATATAGCGTGGACGAGGTATGTTTAGAGTAAATCAGAAGGTTGGCACATACCATAATGGTAATTACAATTCCTAAAAATTTAGTTTACTAAAATTTTAACTTTTAAATATATTTAAGTGACTATGAAGTGTAGTTAGCTACACTCGATCTCGAATTGCTATACATTTATATCGTGCTTTATTATACCTATCTCAATTTCATTTATCCTGGTGTTTAGTAACGACATTTTGCATACCTATTTGATTGGACAACATGTTTTAAGATAGAGAAATGGATTTTGTTTTATTTAATGCCTAATGTATACATATTCCCGCCGTCTCTCAAATCGATACTGTTTCTAGGAAAAATATATTAAAAAAAACTAAAGTACCAATTAAATCATGCTTCAATTATATGCAATTAGATTTTTATTACTAACTAGCACGTAGGTATATAAAACAATTTTATACTAGGTACTAATTTTCTCATTTTATCAAAATATAAATTTAGACAAATAATTACACTTCAGAATATATTGTAAAAATGAAAACCTTTTCAAAAAAATAAGCATACAACAAATAAAAAAAATTAAAATATCAAATTTGCACTTTTTTGACAAAAGAATTTTGTCTAGCTGACTTTTAACTAGCTGAGCCCGCAATTTCGTATGCGTTGTATTCGGTATAGAGCGTAACTTTTTTGTTTGACAACCGATTGCAATGAAACACACAAAATGTTACGGGAAGCTTGCTACAATACATGAGTGAAAACCGCATTCAAATCGGTCATGCTCTAGTTTTTGAATTTTTGTCTGTTTTTGACAAAAATTCAAAAACTATTTTTTTCACTTCCGTAACATAAATATAACGTGTAAAATTGTTTTTTTGAAAAATATTTAATGTACAGACAAACTATGTTTTATTATATTTTTTGAATAGACAAACCTTAGTGATTTGATTAATCATAAAAGTGTTAGAAAAATACATCGAAATTCAATGACAATCATTTTCTAATTCGAAAAAGAACTAATTCTTTATTAAATAAAAATCAAATCGTTTAGAATGCAAAGAAGAAAATCTTTTTGTCTTAACCTAATTCAACATAGATATCGGACTTAAAATGAAATCAGATTAAACATAATAATTTAGCCCTTACTTACTATTTTTCATAATTCTATGATACTTCACGAAGATTATTGGGGTAACATAATTAATCTCGTAGTTATTCTTGCGACCTTTGTACACCGCATCTATTGTTAGGCTTTACAATTTTGCGGACATGATTTCGTTTAATTTTCCTCTCTGTGTGCTAAGAATAGAAATATATTTCCTTTTAGAACCCCTCGCTTTGCTCGTAGTATACACCCCAACATAATAGTTGATACATATTTTTAAATTTTGAAATTCATAGCCTAGTCAGACGAATGCTCAATTCGTTTTTGAATTCTGATCAGGTCTGCACCGCAATTTTTTTTTTATTAGAGTGAAAAACAAAAACAAAAATATTTAACATATTACATTAATAGAAACTGGCTACCTACAAAATATAAAGACTGGAGAGAAATATAATAAACTGTTCCCCAATAGGGAATATGCGTCTAATTCAAATAAGGCTTAATTTTTTTTATCAACATTTTTGCTTTAGACTGTTTAGAATTATGTCTATGTAATTATTTTTTAATATTATTTCTTTTTAAAACCTTTTTTTAAATATTTTTATAAAGAAAAAAATAATTGTTTTTACAATATAGATAAATTGAAAAAATAAATAAATGGAAAATCTTCATTAATTTCTTCAAAGAAAATTTCTTTGATAGGATCAATGATACAACGAATTATGGTGCGTTGACTCTTAAAGATTTCAATCGTGCACAGCTTAAGTTAATCTGATATAAATCTATTCCAAGCACAGAGATGTCGAATATTAAATCTATTTTTAGCAGCGTTGAAGACATCGCTTAGAAGTAACTTCAAACATTAGCGTTGGAATATATTTTGTTAGTACTTTTTTCGGTTCGGTGACCGGGGTTTCCTATTTCACCCAATACTTTAACATAAGCTAAGTGTGTTTGGACAACGAAATTGGTTTAAGGAATTTGTTTGAGAGAACGAAACCACGACTTATTTTGAGATACACTCAGGGATTTTATATGATTATTTAGTTTAGGTCAGGTTACAAGATTACATTATAATTGAAATTTCTTTTATCGTTAAAAGGGGTCGCCTGTTTTATATTCACTTAAATATTACCATGACTAACTCCAATAATAATACTTTAAAATCACACAACACAATTGTTAAAATAGTATTTTATGCAACTATAATAGGCATGATGACGGTATTAAAGAGTTAAAAGAATAAATTATACTAGAGAAGTATATATAATATGTCGAAAAATTTCTAAAAAATGACTACAAAAAATAAATATAACATTAAGATTAACAACATTTTCAATAAAATAAAAGTATAAAATACTGCATGTTAAATGAAAACACCGATCAGAGCGAATGACGTCACGCTTTCGTAAATATCACCGTGTCGCTTGAATTGTAAACTGTCAAGCTGTTCCCGAGTTAAGAAAGCGTGACGTCACAACAGACGACATTGCTATTATGACGTTTTGGCGCAAAGTTTATTTGTATTATTTAAAACATCAATATTTTCTTCAAAACCTCTATATTTTAGGAAAGAAACTTATTTGTGTAAAGGAAATGCGTAGAAACACCGTGGAGTAGTTTTTCAAAATCACTCTTTTCTATTTTTTTATATACGTTCTTAATTTGTAATATCAATTAAAATTAATATAGGTAATATCAGATTTTAGTTAAAACTATAACAATTTTAAGTTAAAATTTTTAAATATTCAGGAATTTAAAATAAAAATTTTCAATTATCATGTGGATTTATTGAACAAAACATTTACATAATATAGTTGTAATTCTAAAACAATTTACGCTACGATTCGATTACGTAAACCACAAAGATATAGTGGTAATTTAATGTCCTTTGTTAATAAAATAATGCTCCTACTTTGGGACTCAGAATAATTATGCGGTACAGATAAAGAGACAATAATTAATCTGTATTCCCATCAGTATATATTACATTAATAATACTGGTAGAGACAAGCTTTCTCGTTCATGTGAGAAGGTGTGGCCATAGTCTACCTATTCCACCTTTTCATTAAATAAATTGGATTATATAACTAAAAACTTGTTATGATGTGATAATAAAAATAGAGTGTGCTTCTTAGCATCTATAACAGTTGTGTGCACACGTTGTTCATGTATACCTACTGCAGGGCAAAGGTCTGCTTGTAGGGAGTTCGATTTTGCGTCTTCCATTTAGACAGTCAATTCAACGTCATACTGGGCTATAAACAAACGGTTGGCTTCGTTTAATGGACACTAAATTCCCTAAGAAATAACAAAAAAAAAAAGTTGTAACGTTAATTTTTGGCACATTAAGAGAATTTAACATTAATTGGTAATAAATTTAAAATAGATTGTGATTATAACCGCCATCTACCGCATGACGGTATAATCACCTTAAGACGTTGTGTACTGGCGCACGATTACCCGACACACCATTATGGAGCGACATCTGTCGATGTCGGCTCGACGGGGAAGGATTAGACCGATGCACGAACGAAGAAGCAAGGGGATTGGTTAATTTTTATGTCGGCCCTAGGAAGTGGCACGACTTCCGGCCGAGCTATGGAGGGACGGTGGAAGCGGCCACGCGGTCTCTTGGCACCCGGCGTTTGGAAGAAGAGGAGCTCGAGGGACTTTACGATTTCTCTAAGACTTAACGAACCGTCTAGTGTTTCCACTTACCACGCGGTCGTATATAAATATATTTATGGCTTTTTAGCCGTTAGGTCGCGGATTAACCGCGCCTAACCGATTAAGTATTAACCGTCGACAGTAAAAGTATCTGGCAAGCGTCAGATAAATATATAAGAGGGAATCGGTCCATCCGCACACGTGCGTGCGATCTACCCTGCGGCTCCTGGGTCGATCTCGCCTTCCTGCAGTCCAAGCCACCCCTGGTTTGGACTATAGCTGCGTCGCAGTCGGAGGCGACGACATCCACGTGTCGAGAGGTGTCTCGACATCTCCCTTCGCCGAGCCACCAGGCCACGTGGCATCACTTCGGCGTGGTCTGTGAGCTACTTGGTGTCTTTCAAGTGAGTGTATAAGAGCATCCCCGCCTTCAGCGAGGAAAATCAGGACTAAATATCTTCAAAATTGTTTTTTTTACTTTTGGTGTAGGTATAATTTCAGTTGTAATTTTAATTGGTGTTTAATGTAGTTTAATCTTTTATTAATAAAGGTGTTGTGTGATTGAACTTGGCTTTCCTTTGTCTGAGTCCACCCCAAGTAGTTGGCGCCCTTGAGAGTAACACAAGTCTCGTGTAGTGTCTGCCCCTGAGTTTCAGTCGGTGAGTAACGGTTGGAACGCCTGGGGAGCCCTAACGCCCCGCAGAGGTTTCGCGGTTACAAAGTATTAAATTATTTTGTACGAAAATTTAGTCTCGTAAAGTATTTTTTATTTACAGTGATTCTTATTTATAACTAGCGACTTCGTACGCGTTGTATTCGGAATAACGCGTAACTTTTACCGGAAGCATGCTACAATACATCAGTGGAAACCACATGAAAATCGGTTAAGCCGTTTCTGAGATTAGTGTGCACAAAGGCATAGTAGGCAAAGATTGATTTTATTATATATTAATTATTACCAGCATAAGCTGAATCCTACTTAATATGACTGATCATATTAAAAAATCTCTATATATAAAAATGATTTTATTTCCCTTGGTCACGGCATCACGCGTGAACGGGTAGGCCGATTTTAATTCGGTTTTCACTAATAGAAAGAGAGATAAACGGGGAATGTTCATATATATAAAAATTGCACCCCGGGCGAAGCCGGGGGCGGGTCGCTAGTCATATATAAAAATAGCCTAAACTGACTATTTTTAACTTTATATAAACTTTCAATCATATATATTTTACAGGTGATATATAGTTAACTAAAAAGCAAACACTAAATGTTACCGGAAGCTTGCTATAATACATCAGTGAAAACCGCATTCAAATCGATTAAGCCGTTTTTGAGATTAGCGCGAAAAAACGCACAGACAAAGAAACAAACAGACAACAATTCTAAAAACTATTTTTTTGAATTCGGTAACATAAATACAGCGTGTATAAATTGTATATATTTTTTTATTTTTAATGTACAGAGACGGCTCGTTTACGATTTTGTTATATGTATAGAATAGATGGTATTTTCTTATATGATGTACAACTTTATTTTTCATTTAGAGATTTAGCGATGTAAGTACTAATTTTATTTAAAATATAGTTTACTTTTAAAGTGGTGTTAAAATTAGTGAGTCACAATTCACAAGTTTAAAAAGCAATTTAAAGCATAGTAAATTTAGTTCAGCTACCGACCCTATATTAAGGTGAATTTACTTCGATGCGAACTGGCGATAAATGTCTCACGGAGCGTAACCCTTTAATCCTGTAACACAAGTCTTGATGGCAATCGTGAAATAAGTCCTTTACTTAATTATTTACCGCTTTAGCACCCTCTAAATTGAAAAAAAATCGGGTTCGATTCCTGGTTGCGTTTGAGAGTAATTTAAAAAAGTTTTAAAGCAGTTTTCCCTAATTAACAAATTAGGGAAAACTGCTTGCGAAGCCTTAGTTCTTAAGATCAAATTTTCGTATCTTGTTTTCAAATCTAAGACGGGCAACGACATAAAAATGGGTTTCATTTTTATGTCGTTGCGGCCCACAGATCCATAAGTACAACCGAGACGACTTTTGATTTTTGACATGCCCATTGGACGAGTGGTTAGGTGCTTACCTAGTGGATTAGATCTCAGGGGTCCCGGGTTCAAATTCTGAGAGGCACGGCGCACCTTGGCAGTTCGGGTGCGCCGTTCAAATGAGCCGTGTCCGGTTGCAGACCCCCGCGGTGGAGCTGCGGAAGAGTGTTCGTCCGACCTCGCAACTTCACCAAAAGCGGACGAGGAGGACGTGAAGAGGTTTAGTCGGTACCATCTCGGGGCAGGAGTCCGACACAACCCACTGGTCTGTCTCCAGGCCGGTGGGTATCCATGATGGATTCCTCTTGTAAAAAAAAAACAAAGGATCAGCTCTGGAAATGAGCTTTTAAAGTTGGCTGTGACTTAGATCTGGAAAGCAGTGGGAAGACTGCGTTTCACAGTCATTTGAGAAAAAACCCGTCTGGCAGCAGTAACCACCGAGAAATAACAGCATATTTTATATCCTGTTGTGTTCCAGTAAGGGATGCTAGATAGGGTCCATTACCCTATTCCATCCTAATTCCTTATCCTTAATCCTTCTATGGTCGGCAGCGTACTTGCACTACATGTGGCGTTACTTGTGTTATAGGCGACATTAACCACCTACCATCAAGTCGACCTTAACATAAGAAAAAAGCATAAAGTTTAGGTTCAGCATGGTAAAAGATGACAAGGGCGCGGTGACCTTGCTAATGAGACCAAAACAATAAGGCTTTTTACGTGTAGTTCTTGTTTTCAGTGTGCCAATTTTGAGCGGCAGTGCGTCTACAAGGAGGTAAATCTGATAGAACACGAAACGTTCTTCTGTTGTGAATCTACTCGTTCATTCGTGTGGTTTACTGCTTGACGCATATATATTCACCCTTAATTCTGTTCTAGGTGGTACGATAATAAATCCCGCGTCGTAGTGTTGACATAAACAAATGCATAACGTCTAACGCCGAGACAAGTATGCGACAGTCGTAATTTTCCTAAGCAAACACTAGATGATTTATTTCTGTGGAGATGACGAGTCTCACCGCTAATAGTTTCGCTTTGTGTTTAGTTCGCGTTGGAAACATCTATTCATAATTAGGAATCCGAATAATGTAAATTAAGAAGCAACTCCAGTGCTTATCTCACACAAACTTCTCCTAAGCATTCCAATCAGACCACCCACCGGCTGGTTATAACTAGCATACCGCTCGCGGCTTTTTTTTCAGCAAATTTAATACCTAAATCTTCCGCGTTTATTACTATTTCCATTAGAAAACAGTATCAAATCCGTTCGGTTTAGAAGAAATTAGCTAATAACTGGTAGTAGCAGACAGCGACTCTGTCTACCTTATATCTATACAAATAATAAAATCGTAAACGAGCCGTGTCTGTGATAAAATTATTTTTTTAGAATTTTTGTCTGTTTGTCTGTGCGTTTGTGCACGCTAATCTCGGTTTTCACTTATGTATTGTAGCAACTTTCCATAATACTTAGGGTTTATTTCATTCCAATCGGTTTACAATAATACCGAAAACCACGCGTACAAAGTTGCGGGCTCAGCTAGTTTCATAATATCTATACTAATATTATAAAGCTGAAGAGTTTGTATGTTTGCTTGAACGCGCTAATCTCAGGAACTACTAGTTCGAATTGAAAAATTCTTTTTGTTTTGAATAGTCCATTTATCGAGGAAGGCTATAGGCTATATAACATCACGCTATGATAAATAGTATTATATATGTATAAGCAGTGTCCAGTACCGCGCGACCCATGCGCACACCGCGCCGCCGCCGTATGGGCCGCAGCGAAGCGTGGCCGAGTTCAGCTAGTGTATTTAATAAATATATATACAGATAGGTAAGTTGTTCAACTTAGTCGCTACGATTGTAGGTAGAAATTCAGATAACATTTATTTGCACTTTGGCTGAAATCTAGCATTGATTTTCGAGGATGAATACACTGAAAATGTGTGCTATTTATGAACATGGGTTCCGTAGTGGCACACAATTTGCCCCAAATTGGATGCAAAATCAGCCACATTTAGAGCCTCATTTGCAAACAAATGTACACTGATTTCAAAAGATCACAAGTGAACATTTTTACTGTACTATTGAAACTCATAATCATTGATATTCATATACGGCGTTCCATAATTTAAGTAAATTAGCAGAAACCTTCAAAGTCTCTATCCATGCTTCATCTATCCATGAAGAAAGAAAGTAATAGGTGACTTTATTGATGTAGCAACATTAAAAGTACATTAAATATTTAATGTTATTTTTTATGTTAAGGTCGTCAGACAGGCCATCAGACAACTTGATGGTAGGTGGCTACCTGGAGGCCATTCTCCCAGTGTTGGACGAATGGCTCCAGAGGAGACACGAGGCTCTCACGTTTCGCCTGGTGCAGAGCAGATGTTACCTGTACCGGGTGGCTCGTAGGGAGCCCATGCCGGAGTGTCACTCGTGTGCGTGCATCGAGGACAATGCGCGGCACACCCTCGCGGAGTGCCCTAAGTGAACAATGTAGCGAAATGAGCTTGCTGCTGTCATTGGATGTGACCTCTCGCTGCCGGCCGTAGTAAAAGTTGTGGTCGGTAGCCGAGCAGCGAAATAAAAAAATATAAAAATAAGGGATTAACGAGGGATAGAGACATGGATAATGGAAATATGATAAGTATGAAAGCTTCGTACAAAATACAAAATGGCCTCTAATTAAAAAATGTAATTGTTACTAAGATCTTAACATAAAAATTATAATTGTTACTCCGTGACCACGAAGTCAGCGAGAGGTTTTAAAGGGTAGCCTTTTTTCAATTATTTTAATAGTTGTGTTTGTGTTTCGCTTTGTGTAATTTCCTTCGCACTCTTTTGCATTTATTAATAGAATAAGATTTTAGTTAATGATCCCGTTTGATGAGTGGTTAGGGTGCTTGCCTTAACGCTCTGTTCTAGGGTCCCGGGTTCAATTCCCGGCTGGGTAAACTTTGAAAATGAACTTTTTAAGTTGGCTCTGGTCTGGATCTGGATCTGGATTGTGAAAGTAGAGGCAGAGTACACTGCGTTTCGCAGTCATTTGGGCAGCCCATCTGGCGGCAGTAACCACCCGCTTACAGAAAACCACCGTGAAATAACTGCACGTGTGCTGTTGTGTTTCGGTGAGTGAGTAAGGGACGTCTGAGCCCATTTTCCTATCCCCTCCTAATCCCTTATCCTTAATCCTATTGTAGTCGGTAGCGCACTTGCACCACCTGTGGCGTTGCTTGTGTCGTAGGCGACGGTAACCACCTACCATCAAGTGGACCGTTAGCCTGTCTGCCGATCTTAACATTAAAAAAATAGTACTTTAGTTTAGTTTCTTTTACTATCACCTTGATAACCCTTTCGGCCACTTTTGTGTAGCGAGTTGTGTTTGTATCTTGACAGGTCCGATCATCGCGAATAATTATATATTAATAAGTAATTATTACATAAAAAAAAATAAAAAAAAATTATATAATTAAGTACCAACTTAATAATATTATTTTGAAAGTGAAATACATAAATTTAAAAAAATAACTTAAAGAAAGGATCTTAGGTTATTTCTCGAATATCAGTTTATCGATGTCATCTTTCCTTTTGATGTATTGCCATTCCTGGATTAGTGTGTGATTTCATGGACACTAATGTGTGATTCTATAGTGACCCAAAGCTTCATTAAGCGTTTTGATCATTAACAAATGTTTTTTTTTTCATATTTAATGATTTGTCTGTTTTAAAACCCAAAATTTTCTGAGGTTCTAGGTTTCGTAGAACCTATGTATAATGTTATTATTTGGATTGACGTTTTACGGTACACGACCCGATCCACATAACCTTCCTTTTGTACCACTTCTGTTCGCGTTATGTATGTCCATCTAAGTATATTTTGCAAAGAAACTTAGCAACCTACCAGGTACTTAGAAAAATCAGTTTTTAAAAATCCTGTAGACACTTTGAAAGAAGACTGAAAGCACTGTAAGACATTGAAAGAAACATCAAATCGTATAACCAGTTATTAGAGTTCCTAGGCCCAAAGTTATAAATTTAAGAAGTCGTAGTGAAATCACACGGGATGGAATGGAATGGGAAAACAGGAACCCAACATTGTTCCTTCATTTCACCTTTGTTCTCAGTGAATTAGGGAAGGTTTGCGGAGGTCGGTAAGTTCGTCTAACAATAGAGTTAGTGAGTAATTTAAATTAAGTGTTCAAATGTACTTAAGTATAAAGAATTTTTAATGAATCCTCTTAACGGTGGTTTACATTCAATTATATTAAAATATCGTAATAGAATATTTGTACTGGGTTATTTATAAGAGTACAGTTTGTTCAAAATCGCATATTTTCGAAAGTAGCTTATCTAACATCATGAATTTTTCTATATACAATGTTAGAGGTGCAGAAAAGGACATAGAGTATACCTATTTCATCCGAAAAAAGTACTGTTCCCAAGGCATGATCTATAAATAAATTGAATAAATATTTCAATGCCTAAAGAAGGAGCGCGGACAAGAGTTGGTATTTTATATATTTTTTAATAATAATATCGGATTAAAAATAAATTTAAATATATTTCCTTTAATATTTTCATCTTAGATAAAGCGGAAGACAGGCAAAAATGGTCCAGTTAATGTTCGACTGAACGTTAACTTATACTCCTGGTATAGATGGTGTCCGCGGCTTCGCCCGCATTGAAAAATAAAAAAAATTATGCCTGACTAAATATGTGAGCAATGTAACGCCTAACATCTTTATTACAATTATAGCTTTGCCAGGCGATAGATGATCCCTCTGGAACAATACTTTTTTTTCTGGATAAAAGGTACCCTATGCTCTTTCCTGCATCCCTGACAACGTGTATGCACAATTTCATGATGTTCGGTTCAGCGGTTTAGGCGTGAAAATGTAACAGACAGACAGACAGAGTCACTTTTACATTTATAATATTAGTATGGATGATAATAATGATGTAAAAAACACTACTATACCTACAATTTAATTATGCAAACTGTAGGATTCATTGCAAATTGATATAATCGAAAAAACGATACAGAAATTTAAAAAAGAGTTCTATGAATATGTGATATTTTTTATCATGTTTTTTCATTGAATCACGATTTCGTTGGTATTAATATTAATAACAAAATTTTATCAAGACACTAAAAATATTATTTTAAATTTTATATACACTTAAAGACTACTAAAACTTAGTCCTAAGCAAGAGATTTTTTTTAACTGCAATAAGCCATGCTTTAATGCGTAGATTATGATCTACATATTATGCACGACCAGTGTACAAAGTCGTCCTCTCTATGCATGAAGCAATTTAAACAACACCGCTGCTACACCTGTTTGAGAAATATTCATATGCACCACACACATTGCCAACTCCATTTCTGCTCAAAATTGAAGCGTTGAAACAACGTTTTAGTATAATTTCACCCATATTATGTTCACCTACTTGTAGTTGAAATGAATATTACTTTATCTACTTTTACTTTTATTTTTTATATATTTATATGATGATTCAAAAGATCTCCTGACTCCTGAGTGATTTGTACTTTTTTCGAGGAGTAATCCATGAAAGATTTTCCTACCGCTCGCGCTGGCTAGGCGGTAGGGGTATATGGAAGTCACCAGTACTCCACGCTATGCTAGGTCATAGCGGCACGGCACTACTCACTAAAACTCCCCGGTGTCTCCTAGCCCTTCGAGAGGGATGGGACCGGGCTCTGCCGAGGCAACAACTCCGATCCACTCCAGGGTAGCCTAGCCATTGCTGACTAGACTAACTCCAATGAGGGATTGCCTGGAGGCACCAGGGCAATCCCCCTGGTGCCCTGCAATCCCCAGACGGAGGGGAACCTTGTGCAGGCACACACAGCTAGCCAGCCATGTGCGCAGGTCCCCTAGGACATTTGAAGACGGGCTTGACGGCTGTCCAACCGGCTTGACGGCCTTATAAGAGAAGCAACGTTTTAGTTACGCCATAGCTACATCCATAGCCATAACGAGGTAATAATAAATAATAATATGTGTAAGTAAATTGTTTATTTATTTATTTTTTTACAATAAAAATGTATTTACACAATACGAGAATAAAACATTAATATTTTATTTTTCTGTTATAATAAATTTACTATTAAATTGAATGTACTGTGAAAGCGGTTTACAAATTAAATTTTGGAATACTATCTTGGACACATATAATTAATTGGACAAGTATCTAAACAGAGACAAAATTTTAAATATTTAGGCAAGAAAAAACAAAGTAGCTTAGTTTTTTTTTTAATAAAAAGAAATATTAGATGAAATTTACTAAGAATTAATTTGACACAATGAAATTAATGAATTATTGATTTAGACATTCATTTTTAGGTATACATACTCCTCCATTATTTCTTAAATAACCTTCACTACAAACGCAAGCAGGCAGAAAGCAGGGAAGTGCAATAATTGGACAGGGTGGAGGAGTCACCAAATCTTTACAGCGTTTATAGCATATCTTTGCAGAGCATTCCTCGTAAAACTCATTGGGACCACATTCTGTAAAAAAAAAATAAGGCTTTATTACTTTATTATTAATTATAATAGTATTCTTCTTCGCCTCTCGGCATCACAATGCTCTCAGCTCCATTGATTTGCATTGATAAAATTTTAAATATTAATAAACTTAACAAATTTGAGTTAAAGGTTAAGATTACTAATTGGCTGCTAACTCTAAATTATGATGATACAGAGCAGTTTAACGCAAATTGCATTTATGTATTATTATTATTATTATTATTTAATTTTTTTATACATATTACATACATTACATATTTATATATTTATTTATTTCATAGAAGTACTTTTTGTAACGATTATACTTTCATATAGTTATGATTGTAAGCACCACAGTTGTATTGCACTTACTCCCGAGATACAGGTGTCCAACCTAGTTCGGGAGTTAGAGAACTATCATTCTTTGTTAAAATTTGCATCTACTTATAAAATGTGTAATTAAGCTTGTTTAAGTGTAAAATTATGCTGAAATAAATAAATTATTATTATTATTATTATTTTGATACTATTAAAACACACATTACAAATTCCCAAATTAAATCTTCATAAATGATAAATGACGCCTAATTGTTATCATTTAAATAATAATTTATGAAAAGAACACTTATAAGTTGTATAAACACATTAATTAATTAACTTATTTATATGTCTAAAAACTACATATGCCGACTCTTATTAAAGATTTGATATATTCATTAAAAATTATTATCTTCAAGAGTCCTAATTTTTTGAAATCTCTAAAAAAGTTTTAAATTAATAATCTTAAAATACTAGTTGTTAAGTTTTAATTGATATAATTTTGTAATTTTGCTCTTCCTTTTAAGTACAGTTAAAGAAAGCCTCAACAAAATCTGTAACGGCAAGACACACTGACTTTCGCAATAAACGAGCACCCCGTCTGGCTACAATAACCAATTTTGCATAGAAAAGACCATCGTGAAATAAAAGCCAATAAAAGTCGATGTTTTCGTACTAGTTATTTTGGGAATATTCCCCTATCATCTTAACTTTTACCCTACTCTTTATTGCATCAGAGTCAACTCAGAACTTGCATCCGTCCCTCTGGTTTGCTTGTGTTTTTGAGTTACGTGAGCCATCTACCATAACGTATAAAAAAACCTTTATTATCAGATTTTATTATTTTATTATTTTTATCTTTATCAGATATGATAAAAGAGAAAATAGCATCGGTTTTTCAGTAGGTACATAAAAGTCAAAGTAAGTTCTGCTAAAATAATTTTAGAAGTCCGAAACCTTAGACCAATTCGGCTTTATAGTCGTATATTAATTAAAGAAATATATTACAAATTTCAAATGCCTTCCCGAAAATGTCCATCTAACAGCTCTCCATCTGCATAGGAAAGTCCATAACTTAAAGTAAACACAATCCAAACTTATGCACCATACAAAAACCTATTAATACCGTTGGAACAAAACCAATACGGTTCGTAACTTGTGTCTGTCAGCAAAGTAAATTTAAAATAAGTTATAATTGAAGCTTCACAGTAACTTTTGTGTATTTATAAAGTTCATCATACATACTTAGTGGATCTTGATTGCTTTTGTCAACCGGTGTCCCGTGAATTATAATAAAACAGGCAATTAACGTAACACAAATTGCAACGCGTGTGGCCATGTTGTTAGTTGTTAGGGTAACTGCGTTAATCTCTCGTCTAGTCCAATTGAGTATAATTTTATGGAGACTCACAATATATACTATTTGCATACCTAACATAATAATAATAACTCAAGTAAAGTTGTGTTCATATTGTGTTGTAGGTATATAATTTAATTAGTCCCTATTGTTAATAATTAATATTCAATATTAAACATTTATTATAAACTATTTAGATTATTTAAGTACTTACTGTAATTATAATAATATGGTCAACATAAGTGAGCCTAATAAATAAATAAATAATAAATACATAAATATGATTGAGATTGCGAGCACCAAGAACTAACTATGGAAAGAAATGTATACTTTATGGGGGTGCGCAGTTGTACAATAGACTTCCTAAAATCTGCAATATTTTGCAAATCTGGGCAAAATATTGCGAAATCTGCAAATATTTTCAAAAGACATATTTTGCATAGATGTATTTTTATTTAATAGGTTCTGTAGGTATTTGTAAAGTATTCATCGTCAGATAGGCCGACAGTCCACTTGATGGTAGGTGGCTACCGTCGCCTATAACACAATAAACGCCTCAGCTGCTACAAGTGACTGCCGACTATAGTAGGATTACACCAATGCATATCCTGTGCGAGTGTGGCCCCCTGATGCACAAGCGCAGTCACATCTTAGGAAGTCACACAATGACTTGTGAAGATGTGAAAAATGCCTATATCAAAAATCTACTATAGTTTCTTAACGTGGTAGGTATAGGTAGAGTCACAATATTTCAGCAATAGACGAATAGATAGTGGTACTCTAGCAGACAGAAATAGCCACTAAGACAAGATAAAAAAGATAGATAGTGGATTAAGGATAAGGGATTGTTGAAGGGATTAAGGAAATGGACTCCGGCATCCCTTATTCATTCACCGAAACACAACAGCACACGTGCTGTAATTTCACGGTGTTTTTTTTTCATTCATTAATCAATTTAAATTACATCATCATAACAGCTATAACGATAATTCAATTTATATTTTTGTTGATTTAACTATACACTATGCAGTATTCTTTAGACTATTTTTTTCCTTATTTAAATTCGTGTTATTAATTTATAATTTATCTTATATAAGTTATATATCATTAATTTTGTTGTGATTTTCCTTAGCGCCTTAACATGTAGGTACTAGGTACCCATACATATATCTACATGTTTTTTGTACAAGCTGGTACCCTCGACTACGTTCGCCTTTTTTTTTTTTTTTGTTAAAAAGAGCTTTGCAAAACCCTTTTTGTTTCATATCAAAACTTTAAACTTATCTTAATAATGGTGTAAAAAATTAAAGAACTTACACGCAGGTTTTAAAGCCCTAAACTTTAAAGTTTAAACTTGATGGTAGCCACCTACCATCAAGTATTTTATTCATAAACATTCAAAAAAAAAATCAATGTTATCTTAACTTAAAACAAAAAAAGGAGAGCACCATTTTTCCACGATTTTATAATTTTCTCAAATCATAGTAAAGAAGGTTTATAGAATATAGAAGGTGGTAGATAGTCGAATTATTTACCACCAACAACAACTGCCTCCTTTAAAGTAAACCGAAAATATACTGAAGGCCATATGAAAGAATAGACCATTTCCAGAATGAAATCTATAGCTGATTACAATCAATCGTGTTGTAAAACTATTTAACTAAATGAAATTAAACGATTAAGTTTATATTTCAGTTAAACATTTACCTATATAAGTTACTTCTTCCAATGACTGGTAATTTTTAATCCTTTCAGCCTGTAATTCAATTACAAATAAAACTTCATTAAAGTCTGACGAATTTCGGAACTTCCCGTACATCTTAATGTTTCAAAGTATTTAAACTCTCTCAATATCTTATTCTTGCTTTCTCTAAAATTGATGTACTCGTACTATATACGCACCTCATGCTCAGACTCTTTTACACCGAGCCTGTTCCAAATTCAGTATTCACTTGTTACTTCTTGATTATTATACTTTTGAGTGTTGAAGTTAATCGGCATATTTAATCGTATGCCTGATTGGTCCATATTGACACAAATTAATATAAAAAGAAATAAATATGTTATCGAATTAAAATCTTAATATTAAATTGTATTGATTGAAGTAATTCGACGAGTATGGCCGTCAAGTTCTTTAAAGGAAAAATAAGAGGACGGTTGGGTATTATGACAACACTCCCAACAAATTAATACGAAACTTGATATTTTTTTCTATTTAAAAATATTCAATGCCTGACAAAAGTATATGAGCAATAAAAACTGAATAAATCTTTAACGCCTAAGAAAAGTGGCGCGGACGAAGTCGCGAGTAAAAGCTAGTATTTCATAAATATTGACAGGGCACATAAGCCCGGTCCCTTATTCTTTTCCTATCAAGGTCGGCGGTGTATTTGCTACCACGTAAGTGTTGCTCGGGTTAATAGGCGACGGTGGCCACCTACCATCAAGTCGACCGTCAGCCTGCCTGCCTAAAATAATTATCCCGCAATCCTTTCTCTCTCCGATCGATCCCTCATGTTGGTGCCTCCATCCTCATGTTAACTCAATCACGTGGTCACACATGAAAATTTAATTATTTTAATAATTATTTCTTATGAAAATCGTACATATTTTTATTTATTTATTTATTAGGCTCACTTCCGTTGACTACATTATTATAATTACAGTAAGTACTTAAATAATCTAAATAGTTTATAATAAATGTGTACAACATTTATAAGTGAACACCACTTGCGAAATTTAACAAAAAATTTAATTACATACATATACATATACACAATATACATATAAATATATACTACATTGCATTGTACGAGGCACAGAAAAGAATTGGAGAAAAAAGTTAGGCAGCAAAAAGATGGGAAAAAAGACGCCGGTAAAATCATTGAAACAAATCGTTTACAGACGAACAAAACGACCAATTGAAGTATTGACCAATCAATACCTGCTGATTTTTAAATATTGTGTTAGTTAATTTGGTTTAAAAAAATATTTTTTAACAATAATAATTATAAAATAAAAATTTAATAAGAATATTTTAATTACATAAAATCAAATACAAAGAAAAATCTAAAGTTTCTTTATATCATGTCCTTCTTATTAATGAAATAATTCCAGATAAGATCAAATTTATATTGCATTTAGCAATATTTAATTAAAATTAATTAAAATTTTGGTCTATTTAATTAAAATGAAAAATTTCAGAGGAATAAAATTAATACAAGTACCTACAAGCGTTAACTAAAAAGCATTACTTTATCTGTCACTTTAACATCTATGCGACAGCTGACGCATGTATTTATCTTCCCTAATTCTATTTTAGTATAACAAGCAAGCAAACGTCGAAATCTTGTATAAAAAGTATAGTCTTCGTTGAGGAACGAAACGATAGCCCGTTATAACCTCCGACATCTGTCGTCGAAAAAATGAACTATTTGAACTTATAAAACGTAGTGACATCTGTCTATACCGAACTAACATAATGAATGTAACAAAATAATATAAAGTAATTAGGTATCCAGTTATCATTGACACGAGGACACGAGGAATATATTTAATTTTATACGTTTAAAGGAGTAAACTCCACTCGTGTGTCCGAGCTGACACACACACTTTTTTAATGACTATTTTCACTAAGCCATGTGTTAGAATCGATTTTAGCTCTGAACTACTACATGGAATGCGATCGATTTTAATATGAACTGGGTCATGTCATGTTAAATAAGTCACCCACCGTGTAAACGCAGCAGTATCAAGTAAAAAGTGAAGTCGTATTGACTGATGCATGTACATGATGCACAGAATTTATCTTTATCTTTTATTTTTAATTTATATAAAAAATGTACTCTTTAAAAAGCACAATCTAGAACATATTGAAGTTTTAGTACTGAAGTACTTTTACAGATTCTAGAAAAAATAGTAAAAATATTGTAAAAGTAATAATAATAACTAATTTTGCCCACGACTTAATAGGCGTCACTCGACAACAGCACTTTGCATGTAAGGTTGTATTACGAGTATCATCTCCGAGCAGAGTTGTCATTTAAAAAAAAATTGAATTAAAATTACTTTGTTCTATCATCTATTTCAGTTAGGTGAAAATAACCTAGAGATTGATACATTGTTTCAACAGAATTATATTGTATTAGAAGCGCTTAGAACAAAAGGTTTAAGATATCGTATCGGTGGCAAGACGGACTAAATTATTATTATTTATTGAATTTTGCAGTTATATTTAACACTTATTTATTTTTATTATCATTCGCAGTCATTTAATCAAAATAGTAGATAATGATGTTGTTATAAAAATTAATAAAGTACTAGCATGTAGGTAATTCTATCTATTTTGAGCAATGCCTACTTGAATAGAAATAAATTATTTCATCAAAACAAGAACTTAAAGTATCAAAAATCTTCAATTAAATATTTTATTTAGCAAATAATATGAATTGAAATACAGTTCACCTGGAGTCTTTGTACTACTTTTATTGTCTGGCTTGAGTCATAAAGCACAAATGTTTTCTCTTGCATTCTTTATTTGAAAATATGCATAGTATCCAGAGTTGATATTCGAATTGCTACCGTTGAAATGTTACTATTATAAGTATTATGGAGTAATAATTATAATTATAAAAGTCGCGATACAAAATAAAGAGCGCGCTAATTGTTAAAATAGTCCATTGCATGATCCCTAATTGAATCCCCCGAGGTCAACTCTGAAAATGCTTTAAGGTGTTGTTTTCCTTGTATTATGTTTCGTCTCTAGTCGTGGTTTCCGGTGGAGCTAGTGCCACTAAAATATTATTTGTGGGACTGGAAAAGGTGTGTTCTTCCGGAATTAAATTATTAATTTACTTTATTTGTAATTATTAATTTACTTAATTTACTTTATAAAAATCGCGCCCCCGGCTTCGCCCGGCGTGCGATTTTTATATATGAACATTCCCCGTTTAATGCCCTTTCCATTAGTGAAAACCGAATTAAAATCGGTCTACCCGTTCACGCGTGATGCCGTGACCAAGGGAAATGGGGATTCATTTTTATATATAGACTAGCGGCCCGCCCCGGCTTCGTCCGACGTGCAATTTTTATATACCCTAAAACATTCCCCGTTTATCCCTCTTTCCATTAGCGAAAACCGAATTAAAATCGGTCTACCCGTTCACGCGTGATGCCGTGACCAGGAGAAATGGGGATTCATTTTTATATATAAGAAGATAGATTTTAATTTAATAGCCCTTTTGTTTGACGGTTTGTCTGCGAGTGGACAAATGCACTTTTGAACCCCTGAGAAGCCTTCACCCAGAGTGTTGTTGAATTTATGTAAAGATTTGTAATTATAATCCTTTGCTTTAATGGTGATTATTATTATTAAAATTAAAAACAAGTTTTCAAAAAGTTTTCTTAAAATTAAAAAAAAATGCACAGTATGATTACATCTTTACGTATTTCCTTATCAAAATGTGTGAGGATATTTAAATTAATAGCTTTATTTATACTATTCATATCAATAATTTATAATTAATCTCATAAATGTTATCCTGTTTTTGCTTAGCACCTCAATATTTGGTAAAAGGTCGGTTTATTATTATATTATTATGACTATGATGCTACGTTCGATTTCTAAACAGAATTTTTGTGAATATTTTTACGACCTAATCCTGTTAGAACAGGTCTCTGTTGTGTTTATATATATATATGTGTGTGTGTGTATACACATATAGACTACAATCTACTTGCTAACCAACTGCGGCATGTCACATGTCCTCAAAGTGAAATATTTTAGAAGACACTCAAGTTTTCAGCCATTTCAGAAGCCGATCATTCATCCCATTGTACGGCCACTACGTTTGCATTTCTTATATACACGAATTATGACTTATGTTATTCCCATGTCACACTATATATATAATTCTGTGTAAAATTTACATTAAGAGTATAATATAATTATAAAACATAAAGTGGTATGAACAGAAAATAAATGGAGTCAAATAAATAAGCTTCCGGTAGGTAATATTTAATGTATATTTCATTCCAATCTGTTCACAAACAAAAAAGTTACGCGTTATTCCGAATACCATGCGAAGTTGCGGGCTCAGCTAGTATTACATAAAATTATATCTCACAAATAAAACAACGGTGCGTGCTTATTGCTTCCATTAAATGATTTACAAGGTCAAAAACAGTATTTACATAGATAATAAATTTCTATTAGTTATTACTATGTACACATCAGTACTTTCATAATAATTGTTTTCTTAAAATCTACATTATTAAAATGTAGATAAGCGGGTAGACGAAAAGGTATAAAAATTTCAAACAGGATAAAATCGTCTAAATTTTCAGGATAAAATCCGAACCGAGCCCGAGGCTCAGTTTGTGTCTGACGAAGTTAATTATTATATTTGAAATTGAATAATTTAAATTTCTCACAACATGCACGAAACAATACCTATTCCAGTTTGGCTAATTTCAAGAAACGAATTAAACAATTAAAGACTTGAACTGAACAAGAACTTGAAGGAATTCCGAATTAAATTGCGTGAAAATTTTATCCCCCACCTCGCCATTTCACCAGTTTCTACAATGTCGTGCCTCGGATTTAAGTATTAAAATTCTCTTAAATGTGAGACAAACCGCTTCATGCATTTTCACTAGTGTTGACTTGTTCTAGAAGTCAACATGAAAGACAAAACAATAACTTTTTCAGTTATTGATTTGACGAACCCGTTGGATGAGTGCTTTGCCTTAACTATTTTAAGGTTCCCGGGTTCGATTCCCGGCTGGGTCAACTTTGAAAATGAAATTTCACATTTGGCTCTGGTCTGGATCTGGAGTGTGGCAGGGCACACTGCGTTTCGCAGTTATTTGGGCACCCAGTCTGGTGGCAGTAATCACCCCCTTACAGAAGACCATCGTAAAATAACAGCACGTCTGCTGTTCTGTTTCGGTGAGTGAGTAACTGATGCCCGAACCCAGTTTCCTATCCAATCCCTTATCCTTAATACTACTGTAGTCGGCAATGCACTTGCAACAGCTGTGGCGTTGCTTGTGTTATAGGCGACTGTAGCCATCTACCATCAAGTGGACCGTCAGCCTGTCTGCCGATCTTAAAAAAAGAGCTGACGAGTCCTATATTCTGGAACTCACGAAATGAAAAGTTGTTTCAAAGAGAGGTGGCTACGCAAACAAAAATTGTGACTACAGAATGGACCTGGTTCAAAAACCTTTTCTAAATTTCTATTATTTATTATATCATATTTTTCTAAATTACTTTGTAAGCACAAACAACAAATCAAAACAAGTTTAAGACTATAGTAGAACTTAGAAAAGATTACAAATTTTTATAGTTTAAATCTTGTTAAACATTTAAAAAAATGTTTTTTAACTAGTTTTAAAAGAATTATTCCATTTTTCTCCTCGCAAACATTGCTTTTGCTGGATGGACAGTACCCGAGACGCGCTGGGGGGGAAGGAGGAAGTCGTGGTTACGAAACATACGGGAGTGGACTGAAATTGCCTTGGTCGAGCAACTTGTTCCAGTTGACTCTTGACGGTGACCGGTTCAGGGAGTTGTCGGCCAAGTTGTGTGTGTCTTAAGACATGAAAGCTTAACAAACAAACAAACTCACTTTCGCATTTATAATATTAATTAGGATTTAACAAAAGAAAATGTAATTTAAATAAAGTTGAAATACGCAGAAAAAATGCGCAGAAAAATGCGTCCAAGTTCATGACCTGGTCATGAACTTGGACGCATTTTTCTCGAATAATTTCTAAAAAACGAGGAAGACTGTGTCCCGGATAGTTTTATCGTCTCTTTTATGTGACAGCTACAAATAAGAGCCCTTTTCTGTAGTAAACTTGCAATCTGAAGGGAACGATGACGTAGTAATGCCGAAATCATATCACTGGGTTGTTTCTTCTGCTAAATCCATTAGTGTTATGACGAAAACATTGATAACGTTGATCTAGAAGAGATTATAGTGCTTTATATTGCAATAAAGTTTTTTACAGATTGCCTGCAAATAAGATTTCACATTGTCGGTTTGGTCATATCACTAAAAACTTTCTAGTAAGAACATTTTATTAGCGATGGCGTCGTCATAACTGAGAATGAGAAAGATGTGATGAGAAAGATACGAGTAAAGCTAATATTACAAATAGTTGTTACCATTTGTGAGGATGTTAGGTACTCAAAAAGATGAATAAGATACTATAACATTTCTTTTTTTATATGCAAAGATCGGCAGACAGGCTGACGGTCCACTTGATGATGGGTGGCTACCGTCGCCTATAACACAAACAACGCCAAAGCTGCTGCAAGTGCGCTGCCGACTAGAGTAGGATTAAGGATAAGGGATTAGGAGGGGATAGGGAAATAGGCTCTGAGATTCCTTACTCACTCACGGAAACAAAACAGCACACGTGTTGTTATTTCACGGTGGTCTTCTGTAAGAGGGTGGTTACTGCCGTCAGACGATTGACCAAATGACTGCAAACGCAGTGTGCCCTGCCACTGCGTTGGCAAATTTTTCCAGATCCACACCAGAGCCAAATTTGAATTGAACCTGACGGGAATCGAACCCGGGAACCCTAGAACAGAGCGTTAAGGTAAGCACCCTAACCACACATCCAACGGGCTCGTCAAATATTAATGTAAAATATTAATTTTAACAAATAAATAATATTTGTACGCCGCTATTAATGGCAGAAAGTGTATATGACATTGTTTAATTAAGAACTTATTTTGTACTTACGTTTTAAGCAAATATATATTTCTTTCTTTCTTTATTTCTTTCTACGACGCAATCCTTCTTTTGGCAAACCATTCAACGGGCTTAGATAAGAATGAAAGCATCTTTTATTCCTCTAATACAAACAAGATATGAACAAATAATAATTACAAACAAATATATAAACATAATATATAACAAATATATAAATAGATAAAACTCACCACACTGAATAAACGCATGTGTCAGTTCTAATCTCGTTATAATTTTACTGTACTAAAATTATTTAGTTAATCCAAGAGCGAAACAGCTTGTTATCAAGTTGGAAATTCGGTGAACCTTGAATGGCTGGTCAGCTCTGAAAACCTAACAATCCGAGAGAAGATGCTTATATTATGACTCAAAACGATAATGGTAGAGGTAAATTATATAGATGACAAATTCTTTCTTTCTAAAAAGAACACATAAAATTATATATTTTTTCGATTATGTTTCAGTAGTCGAGACGAGGCGCCATCATTTTTCGACTATGTTTAAGGGCTTCACTGAGGCAAATGACATTTACTATAGAACTCGCTGGCGGCGGATCCAATTCAACAGGCCTAGAAATTGTGTTTTTTTGTTTTTACCATTAGAACAATACACAAAATAAAAATTTTTATTAATACAATTTTTTAATCTGATATTAACTTATTAATAGGTACAGGATTCATATGCGCGCAATAAGCCGTTTTCGAGAGAATTTTCAATAAAAGTCAAATTCTTCTTGTGTTCTAACTTTTTTTGTGGAGTTTCTATTACTTTAACGAAAATTCTAATTAATACAATTGGTTCTTCACATGTTTAAGTATAATATATATATTTTTCAAAGCAATTGTCTTGTTCATTTCTTGTAACATCTTCATTAAACTTGTTCATTTCTTGTAACTTCTTCATTAGGGTTTGTCTCCCCATTAAACAAGCAATATCACTTGTAAACCATGAATATACTGAAGTCCCTACTGATATCCAGAAGCTGGATATCAGTATCAGTGTTTTCTTATTTAGTGAGAAACTTTATACGGCGCTATAGTAACAGTTTCTCTTAAAATTGACTAAATGGCGATTACTAGTTAAAGAAGGTCTTCATACATTTAACCCATCTCAGTCAGACTTAAACGTAAGCACTCCTGTCATTCTCTCCTACCCACGTAGCTTATCTCCAAACTCTTTGATAATTCAAGGACTGACTTAGAACAGTTGTTACTGGTGATGATTAGCAAAGATAGGAAAACAACGCTACTTCCAACCTGCTTTTGATTCAGTTTTCACCCTCCTGTGACGAACGCGAGACAGAAACCCATATTATATATCATTTGGTTTCTTTTCTTCGTGACAAAAAATATATATGGATATATTAGCCAGATACTGTGACTACTAATAAATGAAAGTCGTATATTTCTGTTCTGTTCTTGATTTAATATATTGTCAGAAAATCTGCTATGTGCACTTTTTTGAGATTCCAACATTTTGACCTTAGTGAATAGTTCACTGCCTTATTTATGTAAGAGAATTGCAAATTAGTAGTTATTTAGTTATTGAAATGGCAATGATTATATGTTTTTTTTTCAAGATGGTAATACTGTTTTGGTGACTAAGGTGGGTTGTCAAATTGATATCGAGCAGTAAAGTTTATGTTTGGTGAAAACAGAGTTTTATTATATAAAATACTATCTCACAAGTTAATAAGTGTTAATCAGCAGTTGCTAAATCGTTGGAGAAAGTGGAAAAGTTTATATTTATCATATCAAAAAGCTGCTAAGTACTTTCGAGTACTATTTGTTGAACTACGACCTCAAGCTATGTGCAGCAGCTAAAATCTGTTATGCAGAAAATTTACTCTATTGTAAATTAATATTAATAAATAAATTATTACATTTCATGTTTAATATACCAATAAGTTTAAGTAAGTTCAAGTAACCCTAAGATTCAAATAAAATACTTTTTTTTTATTAAATAAACCTTAATGCAAAATTTTTCAAGACAACTTTTTCTGTCAATATATCAAAAGCATACATTTCGCAAAGAATTTGGTAGTTCCTTCATTAGCAGTGTAAATAAATAAATTACCTAAATAAATAAATTGCTAACATGAAGCTAACTGCGAAGTCTCACTGTAGATAGTTACTTGCCAATGTTTTATAGTTGTTGCTTTTCATCGATTTGGTTACAGTTTCGCTAAAAAAACTGACTTGAGTTCCATCAATCTCGTCGAGTTCAAGTTTTAGCGAGAGCTAAAAAAAATGTTTCCATAGAGTTTCTTCCAGCAAACACTTCTCTACAATTCGTCTCTCGGTGGATATATTAGGAGGAATATCATTACACTAATGGATGGTTTGTGTGTGTGTATACTTGTTTGTATGTATTGGTGTCTAAGTGTAGTGCTCTTTTTGTTGTCACCTCGGAGTGTTGACGCGTAAAATGTGAACATTATTGTTCGCGCCACTCGACGCTACTACAGTGTTGTCAGTCAACAAATACATATTATATCTATATCATTTCTGTATTTTATATTAGGATGTTTTTGTGCGTAAATTCTAGCGATTTATATATTGAATAGAAGTTAAATTGTATCTTTGGGACAATTATCTTTGCTCAAATCAATAACTATAAATAAATAATAAGAAACTGAGTATAATAATAAATCAATAACTAATAATAATATTAACTTCAATTTCAATACAACCTTTTGCAAATTTCAACCCATGACATAATAATATGTAATCTCATTTACTCACTCAAAATAAGACATTTTAGTCAAAATTAAGTAAAATTTTACTTTTTTCATTGCGTCTTGGTGAAAATTTCATATGACAAACAGTATTTTATACATATATGTAATCTATGGGTTAACTACACTCAAAAATCGTTTAATGCCCTGCGCGTCCAATACAACAACGCCTTCAGAGTGTTTCTGGAGCTGCCGCGCTATTGTAGTGCATAGGGGATGTTTGCAAATGCAAGAGTTGCAGATTTTTATGCTATATTAAGAATGAGAATAACCTCCCTGATGATTAGAGTACGGGACAGCCCCGATACGCTGTTGAAGGTAATTGCTGGAAAGATGGACTGCCCAATAATAAAACATTGGGCGATGTCACAGTCATATCATCCTCAATAGAAAGTAATAGGTGGCATCACTTTATGTTTTATTAATTTTATTTTCTTTGTAATGTTTGTGTAATATATACTGTGTACAGTATTTGTATAATTTTTAAAAACCTATGGATAAAATGTCTGAAGTAAAGTTATTGTTATTATAAGCTTAGATTCCCTATCCCTTCCCAATCCCTTATCCTTAATCCTATGGCTTTGGCGTTTGGCGTTGCTTGTGTTATAGGCGACAGTAGTCACCTTCCATCAAATGGACCGTCAGCCTGTCTGCCGATCTTAACATAAAAGAAAAGAAAAATATAAAGTAAAACATATTTAAATCATTATTTGGATTACTTCAAAACTAAGGAATCCATATTGTAATTACATTACTCTTAATCCTAATGTTGCTTAAATAGGCCGCCTCAATAGACACCTTAAAATAATTGGGCTCACTAGTACGAGAGAGTGTCGCTTCTGCCATGAGGCAGAAGAAACACCAATGCATATCCTGTGCGAGTGTGGCCCCTTGATGCACAAGCGCAGTCACATTCTAGGAAGCCACACAATAGCTTGTGAAGATGTGAAGAATGCCTCTATCAAAAAAGTACTACCGTTTCTTAACGTGGTAGGTATAGGTAGAGAGCTTTAGTTTACGTGGCGATCACAATATTTCAGCAATGAACGAAGTGATACTGGTACTCTAGCAGACAGAAATAGCCACTAAGAAGGTAAAAAAAAGGGAATCTATACCATAACTGGGCATAAGACACAGAGCATCTATATGAGGAGGTCTGGTCTTAAAGAGGAGTTGGCTACGAGATTAAGAGAAGATTGCTTTTTTTCCGAAACAAACATTCGCAACACATGTCTCAAGTATATGGTGACCTACTGCGCATTGAAACTGACACGCGGACCGGACCACAAACGACTTCTCTCAAATTGTCGCCTCAAACGTTGGAGCCACTCGTGTTAGTTAGGCGTCTCTGTCTCCAGTCTCGGTCGCTTTACGTCAGATGGTGGTCCCTGCCACCAGACGAGTGCTTGGTTTATAATTTTGGGACGTACTGTGCCCTGCTTTACAAAATAATTAATGAATTACAAGAAGTATTTCATATCTTCAATTATTACACACTTGCTTGTGTCCGCGACTTTGTCCGCGTTGAGAAATAAAATGTATAACACCTGAGAAACGCCTGACATTTTTATCACTGTGACGACGGTGGCGTCATCTCTGTGAAACGTCTGATATCTTTATAGCGGTAACGATGGTGGGACCCCTGGAATCTTTCTTTAAGGAATATTTCTTTCAGGATAAAGAGTACCCTGTATGTTAATCCAGGTATTAACTGCCTGTGTGTCAAATTTCAATCAGATCCGGTTAAGCCGTTTTTGCGTGAAAGAGTAACAAACATCCATAGGTACATCCATCCAGGAAAAGAGGCCAATGAGCGGGCCCGCGAGGCAGACCCCCAGGCTGATCCACTCAGACGTCGAAGAGCCGGCCGACGTGCCCGGGCGTATGCCGCGGTGCACGTCGCGTGACAACCTTAGGGCGTCAGAAGGGGACGTGTCTGCACCCCTGAAACACCCAATAAGGATGAGTGGCGGCTCACGGCATTCCAGTGGGCCGCCACATTTGAAGTGAGGCAAAGCCATCGCCCTAAGCTGGGTTAGTGAGCCCTAACATAGCGGTGCGTGGGGATCCGAGGATAACTCGGACCCGCACATCACCGCTGATGGTGGAATCCGGGGGGGTTTTAGTGGTTATTCCCGTTGATAAGTCACTTCACTGGGCGAGTCCCACACTCCCCCTCGTCGACTGTCCCCGTCGGCAAGGGATAGTGCGTAAACGTCATTTCCCCTCCTATACGGATACCTAGGAAGTCACTGTAATATTGAAATTAAACTGCTACTGTATGACACTCAGCACGATGCTTGCCAACATTCATAATATATAATATTTTGTGGTATATTTAGTGAGTTGCGACTTGAGTCACATTTAAATGTGACTCAAGTCGCATTTAATTACTAATAATTAATTGTCTCATTTAAATCGAAAGTCAATTTTTTACCACAGGATCCTGATTGTTTACGGAATAAAAGGTAGATTGAATTCATTTTTAAAAAGCCCTTTTACATACAAATAGATAGCATTTAAAAATCCTAGCAGCCGTTTCGGAAATCATTTCTAAAAACAAAGAGAAAACGCACAATTTGCAATTTATAAGCAAAAAACTATTACTCGTATGTATGTATAAGTAATGTTTGTATAAGTTTCTGAACGAAATAACTAATTGTTTTTGAACGAAGAGTGTGTGAAAGAGAGAGATGATTGAGTGAAAAGGATTAAGTAATGAGTAGGTAGGAAGAAGCCGTTATATTATAACTACGATTATACGACGACAGCTTAACATCAGATTGATACCTTCTATTTGTATACATTAAAAGTATAATTATCTAGTGATATGAAAATCACAAAAGCTTGTGAGGAGTACAGATAGAATGAGACGATAGAGCCTATTTTGAATAAACTACATAAGTAAATAAGTTATTTATTTTAAAAGTGACCTAATTGAGCATGTTTATAATTATTTCAATTAATTTTAAATATAAAAATTATCATTATTTAACCATTTATTCTGTGTTGAATTTTCATTGTGGCGATTTCAAATTCATAATTCCGATCTCTCCTTTCGTTTCGTAAAATTTTAATAACAATCACTTAGAGTTCATAAAGAAGCAAGGTTTCCGAAAAACAATGGAGGAAATTGAACAAAACCGTTGTAGATAGGGCTGAAATATAATTTGTATAATGAAGATAAATTTTGTGCTTATATTTTCTTTGAAGACTATCTTACACTTTATTTGAAGACATCGTTCATAATTTAATATTTCACCCTTGCTTGACTTTTTATAAGGAAATTTTTTCAATTTATTTTGAATCACGTCTCTGAAATGTGGTCTTTAAAATTTATTTTAAATAATGCTATTAAAATATTTAATAATTGTTGATACATTAAACGTATCGCTTACATATTTTACAAATTATATCTAAATGAAATCTATTTTCGAAAGATTTTGTGTGGATTCCCTAATATGCTCGCCTGTTTTTAAATCACTATAATTTCCAAATCCGTTAAAATTAGTATGTAGTATTTTAGATATACAAAATATATTTCAGTATTTCATTAATAATTTGCTACAAAAGTTAAAAAGCTACAAAAGTTAACTGCTCAATTTATTTGTTAGAAACATAATAATGTAGGCAGAGTGTTCAATTAAAAGATTATTGAGACATTAAATTTATTAGACTCTTTATAATAATTGTTATAATATGTGTTATATTGAGGATGGATGCATTTTTGGAACAGTTCTGCCCCGCTGTATCAAGTTTAAAGGCTTTAAATATTGAAAATTTACATGACTTCATTCTATTGCACACCGCTTTAAAGAAAATAGACGTAGAAACCGCCCGCGCCTTTGAAATGGTTAAAAGAGATACGAATATACCATCTTATGATGATTTAGTGAAGTTTATACGAGAACAGTCTAAAATCATAGAACGCTCGACCGAGAATCGATCTCGCAACCCTACGCCCGCATCTCCGTACAATGCAGCTCGAAACAATAATAAACGAGTTATGCATTCATTTGTAGCCGCAACGCCATTAAAACAGTGTTCGTTTTGTAAATTAAAAAATCATGTGCAATTATATAAATGTTTTGAATTTAAAAATTTACCGCTAGAAAAAAGGGTCGCATTTATTAAACAGAATAATGGTTGTACTAATTGTTTAAGTCTTTCTCATTACACTGAAAAATGCAAATCGTTGAATTCATGCAGACATTGCAATTATAAACACAACTCGCTTTTATGTAAACATCACTCGTTAGGTACTAGGCAACACGCATCGCCTCTCCGCTTCCCCGTAAAAACGCCCCCGCTGAATTCGTCTGATGATTCACCGCGAAACCAGACGAGTGAAATTAATAAGAAATCTCCCGCGCGGCCGTCTATTGATTCGCACCAACCGAATCAAAATATTTCTTTATATAATACGCACACTAATACGACGCGTTTTGAAACCTGTTTGCTATCAAGTGTGTGCGTCAACGCATACGATAATTTAGGCAATTTAAAAAGTATAAGGGCGCTAATTGACCAAGGGTCAACTAATAACTTTATCACTGAATCTTGTTGTGCAAAGTTAGGCTTGAGTTATGATGGAAATTGCAACGCCACCGTTAGGGGAATTGGCTCTTCAACTAAACATATTAAAGGTGCTACGTCACTTAATTTATATTCTCAATACAATGATAATGTTTGTGTTCAACTTGATGTGTATGTTTTGGATACTATTACTGATAAATTGCCCGCAGTTACAATTGATATTTCAACGTTTTCGCATTTAAGCAATATACCGCTCGCTGATCCTAAGTTTTATTTGCCCGATGAGATTGAAATACTCATAGGAGCACCGCTTTTCGCGAAGATATTTCGCTCGGGACGTATCACTGGATTATCGGGAACTCCCACCGCTTTCGAGACGATATTTGGCTATACCGTAATGGGTAAGGCTCCTGTTGAAAAGACTACAGTTTCTTTTGTGTCTTTATTTTCCGCTTTTGAAAATGATGAACCGCGCATTGAGGAACTTCTTAAAAAATTCTGGACACTTGAGGAGGTATCGGTAAAACCTTCCTTGAGTAGTGCTGAGAATGAATGCGAGCAAGGCTTTGTGCAGAGCGTATGCCGTGATACGACCGGTCGTTATGCGGTCTCCTTGCCATTCTCACACGATCCCGCTGTACTTGGTGAGTCATATCAAGTAGCCAAAAGACGCTATCTGTCGCTCGAACGTAAATTTATTTCCTCGCCTCGCTTGCGTCTAGAGTATAATGCTATTATCAAGGAATATTTAGACAAAGGATATATATCTTTGATTAGCAATGATTCCCCGCAGTTGCCCGCTTATTACATTCCGCATCACGCTGTCGTACGCAACGATAAATCGACAACTAAAGTCCGCATAGTTATGGATGCGAGTGCGAAAACTAGCACTGGCCTATCATTGAATGACATATTGCATACTGGTGAAAATTTACAGAATGATTTATTTACAATATTATTAAATTTCCGCTTTTATAAAATCGCACTAATGGCAGATATAAAACAAATGTACATTTGTGAAACCAGAAGATAGAAAATTTCAAAAGTTTTTATTTCGATTCGATGAGTCATCTCCGCTTGACGTCTTTCAATTTAACCGCGTCTGCTTTGGATTAAGAAGCAGTCCGTTTCTTGCACTCAGAGTAGTGAAACAATTGTGTCAAGATGAAGCCTCATCCTACCAGCTGGCAGCCGAAGTTGTAAAAAACAATTGTTATATGGACGATTTATGCTACTCCGTGGCCACCTTCAAGGAATCTTGTCGACTCAAGAATGAGTTGTTAGATATGTTTATGGCCGGGGGCTTTGAACTCGTAAAATGGTCTAGTAACTCCACGGAGTTGCTCGAAACTCTTCCTGAGTCCCATCGCTACTCGTCTACTGTAAATTTCGATGAAACCAACCAAGGTCTTAAGGTGTTAGGTCTTCAATGGGATCCCGCTTGTGATTGTTTTTTATTTGATATCTCACTCGAGCCCCGCCAATATACAAAACGCAATATATTGTCCATGATTGCGCGACAATTTGATGTACTAGGTTTGATTGCACCTACGATTTTATATGCAAAATTAATATTACAACAAATTTGGCTTTTAAAATTGGATTGGGACGATGAACTCCCTATGCATATAAATAAAACATGGGCTAGTTACTTGAAGGAGCTGCCATCTTTACAGGAATTACGCATTCCGCGCCACTTAGGTATTTTGAAAAATTCCAAAATTTCATTGATAGCTTTCGCAGATGCCAGCGAACGGGCTTACGGCGCCGTTATTTATATCAAAGCGGAAACTGGCTCGCAAAGAGCGCCTAACATTAATTTAGTTTGTGCAAAATCTAAAGTCGCCCCGCTAAACTCAGTATCTGTGGCCAGACTGGAGCTCTGTGCTATTTTACTAATGTCTAAACTGGTGCGTCGCGTTCTGGACACATATGAACCGCGTCACTCTATTCAAAATATTTATTGTTTTTCGGATTCAATGGTAGCTTTACATTGGGTTCATTCCGCGCCTAACAAATTTAAAACTTTCGTGGCCACACGCGTCACGAAGGTACTAACCGCTTTACCCGCTCATTATTTTTATCACGTGACAGGAAAGGACAACCCGAGCGACTGTTTGTCACGTGGCTTGTCCCCTGCCCAGTTACGGAACCACCCATTCTGGTTCACTGGTCCATCTTGGCTTTATAAAGACGTACAAGAATGGCCTATTACCGCAATAAACACCGCATTAATTAAAGATAATTTGCCTGAAACAAAGATCACAACGCTTACTACTGTCATTCGAGAGAATGAGCCTCCGTATTTGCTTATTTCTTTATCACACCGCCTTTCGTCTTGGACGAAACTTCTTCACGCTATTGTTTATATATACCGTTTCATACGGAAATTACCGCCCTCTAAAATATTTACCGCTCGTGAAATTAACTTCGCAGAAACCGCTGTTATTAAAGAATTGCAATCATATTACTTTGCTGAAGAAATAAGTCGCTTGAAATCTAATAAAAATTGTCGAACCACATTAGGTAGACTCGCCCCTTTTCTGGACAACGAAGGATTGTTGAGAGTTGGTGGCCGCCTTCGTAACGCTGATCTGTCATATGATCAACAGCATCCTTTATTGTTGCCGCGTAAACATCGAATTGTCGAATTGATTATTGATGATTGTCATAGAAAAAACTGTCATACGGGTCCGTTAGCTCTAATGTCAATATTGCGCCAAAAATATTGGATATTATGATGTAGAAATGTGGTAAGACAAGTCATACACAAATGTAATTTTTGTTTCCGCGTTAAACCTAAACATGTTCATCCGTTTATGGCTGATTTACCGGCTTGCAGAGTAAATGAAGCTAAAGCCTTCACGCATACTGCAGTGGACTACGCTGGTCCGATAAAAATTATACCATATAGAAAACGCGGTGTTCATGCTATCAAATCCTATTTATGCGTTTTTGTGTGTCTGGTGACGCGAGCCGTCCACGTCGAGCTGACTACAGACTTGAGCACGAACACATTTCTATCCGCATTTAAACGTTTTCTAGCTCGCCGAGGCGCTGTCTCGTGTATGTACTCCGACAATGGCACTGCATTTATAGGCGCAAAAAACGCTTTATCAGAAATTTATGATCTGGTCAATTCCGAGGAATATAAAGACTCATTTGCACAGGAATTAGCAAATTTACGAATAGATTGGAAATTCAATCCTCCGCGTAGTCCACATTTCGGCGGTCATTACGAGATCTTCGTAAAAAACTTTAAATCGCATTTATATCGGGTTATCGGCACTCAACTACTTACCTACGAGGAATTGCTAACAGTCATTACGCAAATAGAGTGTGTTATTAATTCGCGCCCGCTTACTTTACTCGGTGAGGATCCATCTGAGCCGAGCGCGCTGACTCCTTCGCACTTTTTAATCACCACTCCGTTAAAGAATTTGCCTGCTTGCAACGTCGTTGATGAGCGACCAACTTTGCTGCGTCGTTACGCGTTATTAGATCAAATGGTGCAGTCATTCGCTAAACGTTGGAAGACAGAGTATCTTCATTTATTGCAGACGAGAGGAAAATGGAATACACCTTCAAATCCCATTGAAGTAGGTACTGTGGTTGTCATCCTGACTGATTACCCTGGCGCCATTATATTGGCCATTAGGCATTATTATTGCTACTTATCCTGGCAAGGATGGGATTACTAGAGTAGCTTCCGTTAGGACGGCAACAGGCATCTGTAAAAGACCCGTTGTCCGTCTATGTCCTCTGCCTACCCAGTAGGACCTTTATGTTTTTTTTTTTTTTTTTTTTTTTTTTTTATTTCTCCATATTTAATCTATAGTTTTTAATTATACCGCTGTATTTTGTCCCTTGTGTGTAGTTTCCCGTTTTCTTTTATTAGTGTTTAAAAACCGATGGTTTTTAGGCCGGGGGCATGTTCGCGCCACTTTGCTGGCTTTATTTAAATTTATAAAGAATCGCTCTGATTGGCTAAGAGGGGGCACGTCATTGTGGGCCAATCAGAGAACACCGCCTGTTTCGAGTCCACCGCCATAAATAAATAATATAGTGTGTAAGTCTAAAATCCCGCTGAGAGAAAGACCCGCCGTCTTCTTTCTCATATCAAGTGAGCAAACCCGCAGATCAAAAAGGCCCGCTGTCTTCTTTGATCATCCATCACCCGTACCTATCTCTATTACCAAAACTGAAGTGATTCGCGTCGCGAGTGCTGAAAAGAAGAATCCAAAGCTTTGGAGGAAGACTCAAGCCCAGAAGAATCCCGCGGATCACAACAGTAAGTAATAGAATAGAACTCCCGCATTACCTATACAGTCCACACCCGCCGTATTGGGCTCAAACCCGGTAATTTGCTATCGGCAGCCCTTACAATATGTTTTTTTTTTATAATACTTACTAGCTGACCCAGCAGACGTTGTCCAGCCCGAACCCGAAAATAATCCCGTAACCCGATTGTAGCACCACCTATCGGGTCCAATTTTATTTTCAAACCATAAATAAAGCAAAGTAACGCGACACTTCACACCAATCAACGACGATTAAATTATTTGGATATTGTTCATAAAAAATCTAAAATTGCGATTAAAAAATGGGGGATGGGTGTTGGAGGGTGAAAAATACTTTACGACCTATTCTCATACCTACCAAATATACAAAAAAAATCATAAAAATCGATCCAGCCATTTTGGAGGAGTTTTGTTACAAACACTGTGACACGACAATTTTATATATTAGATAACAATGTAGAAATTAGAAACACTTAGAAACGTTCTACAAATAACTACTAAATTGTTATTTGTAGGACACAACGACATTGAAATGAAGCCCATTATATGTCTTAGTCAATTCGCGTGCCAGTTCTTGTATTTTTTACACCTTTTAAAAATTTGCTTAAAAAAGCTGCCACACAATCTTAAAGGAGACCGACCGATTTCCATACATTGTTGGATTAAAATCATGACCAAGCAGTGTAAAAAACCGAACAGAGAAATTGTTTTATTTTTTTATGGCATTTTCTTTCCAATTTAGGACTGAAAACGAACAAAATACAAAACATTTTACCAATTTGTAATTTGTGAATTGTGTTTTCTTATTCTTTTTATTGAATTTATTAATATATTTAAGTAGTGGCAGGGCACACTGCTTTAGGGCGGCCCTTCTGGCGGTAGTAACCACCTCCTTACAGAAGACCCTTTCGGTGAGTGAGTAAGAGATGCCAGAGACCATTTCCTTATCACATCCTAATCCCTTATCCTGAATCCTATTGTAGTCGACAGCGCACTTGCAGCAGCTGTGGCGTTGCTTGTGTTATAGGCGATGATAGCCACCTACCATCAAGTGGACCGTCAGCCTGTCTGCCGAACTCGATATAAAAAAAATAAAAAAAGTTAAATTTGAAGCAAAAGGCTTTGACGGAACAGACCCGAAAATGCTTTGGCTCCTTTTATCCCATGACAATAACATTACGTAAACTGTGGAAAAGCCTCTTACCGTCAATTTGACCATCTTTATTTTCACATAATATTGAGAAAATGTCAACAATGCTCTAAGATTCAGGTTTGTTTGCAACAAATCTTATAAAGGCGTTACACGAGAACTTACTTTAGTCACTCACTGCTCTACATACGTATGTTGTATTGTTGTTGTTTTAATGGCGAAAAAATTGTTTTTGCATACTAGTTTATGCATTATACTTCACGAGCGATAAAATGTAATTGGCATTCATTACGATAGTGTATCCTTAATGTTGGCCGAAGAGTTCTTTAAGATGAAATGCCACCACGTTTGCTTTTGTATTTCGGGTCCTAACAGACGGCAGACCCTGTTACTTTGTCAAACCTAATCCTGTTCAAAATAGGTAACCCTATCCATCTTATTCAAGATCGGCAGAGCATTTGTTTCTCCCCTGGCGTTGTTTACATAATCGTCTATATTGACCTACCATCGTCTGGATTCTCTGTTTGTGTCCCAATTTTAATAAAAATGTAAACTTCTCCAAATTAAATCATATAAAAAATATAGAATAAAAAATATATCATATAAAAAATATATGGAAGAAATCGCTATGAAACTATAAGGCCGCCTTTTGTACTATTACTTGTTGTTTTTTTATTTTTTCTTTTTTTTATTCTTTTTTATGTTTATAGTACAAATAAAGAGTTTAATAATAATAATAATAATAGCCGCCGAGAGACTGTGATATATTATGTCACACTAAAATTTCCCTAAAATTTTTCCCTAAAATAGACATACCAACAATATTAGTTCCAAATAGCGTGTCTGTACACCGACTGGTGAACTACCAACTTCCTCCGAGAAATTGATTAAAAAGTTTCTTTTAAACTAGCCCGTGGCGAAGCTCAAACTAAAGAAACAACTTATATTTCTTTTCACTTTTATGCCTTTTAAGAAATTCCGAACTGCGTATCGTGTTGAAATGGCGTCGAAAATAGTTCTAAAATACGTTTTGAATACTGTCTAGACAAGATCTCGATCTGCGAAAAAAAAGAATAATTCAGCAAATTTTATTCTGTAGAAAAGGCTAAATTTTTATTCATGATAACGGTCGTCAGGCAGTTTGATAACTATTGTAATACGAGTACGTGCCTGTCTTTACACACTGGAGAAAGGGCTCTCACAATTTTACTTCTCTCACACATCGGTACACAATAGCACTCGAATATTGATCTTAATTTATGTAAAACGGTGATTATGGCTGCCGCAAGGATTTCGTGGTTCATGATTGTGAAAAACCCTGTCACTGCAACACTTATCAATACTTTTTGAATACAGACTTTTAAGAGATGCTTGAAGACACAAAAACTGTTGAATTTTCTTTGGGAAATCTCCATTGAAAGATTATCGTTAAATTTTTAACAAAATTAACGAAGCTAATAAGTTTCTCTCGATCGCTACTCATTAAAGCAACCTTGCTATTCGTGAATTAAATTTGTTCTTTTTACAAAAAGTGAATAAAGATTAATTTAGCAAGTAGCTACTGACACGCTTTCATTACGTTTGTGTTTGTGTGCTTAAAAATGTAATTTCTCGTGCCTTATCTTGTCGGTTGAGAACAGGTAGCCTGGTGTTGTGGCGCTAAAACTCATAGCTCGTTAATTCGTTTGCACAAGAGATGTATTTTAACAGTTATTAAATAATTGTACTTTCTCTTCTATTGCTGTCAACTTTCAATTTACACTGATCTCACTGTTTACTGGGAAATATTACAATAGTGAAATTTGTGGAGTTATTTGAAAGAATGGCCCGTTACCCTATGAATAGATTTGCACGAAACCCACCACACAGATGCAACATCCGATGACCTACAGACAGGCTGACGGTCCGCTTGATGGTAGACGCAAGTGCGCTGCCGACCATAGAAGGATTAAGGATAGGGATTAGGAAGGGATAAGGATTTTTTTTCGATCCAGTCTGTTGTTTCATTTTATTCAAAATCCCGCCGGCCAGTGTATATGTAATGTAGATAAAAAGGTTACATTATAACAAGGAAACAAATAGGTTTATAATGAATGGGAAAAGCGAATGATGATGAACCCTACAAGTCTTCTGTAAGGGAATGGTTCCATTAGAGTTAGTCTAGCCAGCAATGGCTAGGCTGCCCTGGGGTTGTTGCCTCGGCAGAGCCTCGTCCATCCCTTTCGAAGGGCAAGGAGACACCGGGGAGTTTTAGTGGGTAGTGCCAGTGCCGCTATGACCTAGAGCATAGCGTGGAGCACTGGTGACCCCCACATACTCCTACCGCCTAGCCAGCGGTAGGAAATCTGTAAATGGATTTCTCTTCAAAAAAAAGGGGGGGTGGTTACTGCCGCCAGAAGGGCTACCCAAATGACTGCGAAATGCAGCATGCCCTTCCACTACTTCCCAAATCCAGACCAGAGCAAAATTTCCAACGTTACCCTGCTGGGAATCGAACTCGAATCCCCTAACCATTCATCCAACGGGCTCATCAAACACTTCAAACGTGATAACATTTAACTTTAATGTCAAAGCAAGTCAGTGCTTTTCATTTCTACAGAAGTTAGTTAGCTACTGTTAAACTATACGATTTTTAACTTGTAATTAGATCGAACAACAATTTCGTGTCGGTGATTTTGTAATATTTTCCCATGCAATATTATTTTATAATTTATTGGCCTTTGTTCCATGCGGGCAAATTAATTAAATTTGTAATATAAAGATACATTAAAATTCAATGAGAAATTGTAAAGGGCAGTACATAATAGGGTATTTTAGTCTATATGAAAAAAAATCTAAAAGTATATTATTGAGATAGCTTAGGCAAAAAGCAGTCGGAAAATGTTAGTTTAGTTCGTAAAATAACAAAATAAATTTTAAAATTAAATTCAAAGTTTTCAGAATTTTTAGTCTGTTCTTAAACACAATGAAATAGTAGCCGCCATGTTTACTTCATACGGTTGTGTAAACAAAAAAGTGTCAGTCAGTGTCATGTCAATTACCGGCGCATTTGTTTACACAGCCAACTGACGTCATGACCACAGAGCCAAATGGTTTCCAGCGTTTTCGTCAAATTACGCGCGAAATTTGAAAATGTAAATTTTAAATGCATTTTTATTAAACTAATAAAAATTTGGTGATTTTTTTAGTGGTTCATTAGCACTACAGAATCTAATTGAGACACTTTTTAAAAATGGGTGTAATACCCTATTTCAAACTTCAGACAGCTCTTCAATAAGGGTCTTATTCGGGTTATTATTTATAAATATCTCAAGCTATTATTATTTTATATTTAGAATAGCTATTATTATTTTATTTCATTGCACTGAAATATAAAAATCAATTTAGCTTTGTTTGAAATAATTATCCAGTTTGGTAAGATCGGAAGAGAATGTGACAAATCTTTTACATTTAACACATTGTAGACGAGCAGAGTCTTCCGATTATCTCCATCACAACGCCTATTTATTTGGCTTATCCGAACGTCAAATCAAACCGCAACGTTGGCTGTTTATTTAGCCTCGCCACTTAATCAAAATGAAACAATACCTCCGCAGTCGGTGGAAAATTTACACCCAAATTTAAACCTTAAGGTTTAAGGTGGAGGATATGAAATTGGCCATTTTCTAATGGAGGATAAACGAAGATTTTAACCGTAACTGCACCGCGTAAGGGATTTTTAGCTTATTAAAATAAATTATTCCAGTTCCTTGTAAGTTTAGCCTTACAACGTTTTGGACCCATTAATACAACTTATAAAAGAATTTTTAGATTATTATTAGAATAAATTGCTAATGGTGTATGATCGATCCAAAACTATCTTTAACAAATTCTTTTCATTAATGATATCCCTCGTGTGTCGTTTGGTAGACACTTTAACAATAAATCAAATAAGCAATTGTGTGTATGTGAATCATAATGTATATGTATGTGAATTATACTTTAAAGTTACAGTTAAGTTATTTATTGTAGTCTTTTTTTATGCTAAATCATAGACCTCTCGGTACTCAGCCCGATAAAAGCTGTAGACCTCTCGGTACTTACTCTGCCTCTAGCGTCGACCATCTTTTAAGAATCAGTTAGAATTTAGTTAAATAAAAAAACATTTCTTCTGCTCTCTATATTTTGTGTAATAAATTAATTTGTAGCTATATTTTGATAATAAAAATGTATACTAACTTAATTTATCCATTACCACACATTATACATTCATTGCCTACACAACATTTTGAAGTAGCAATTTGCCGTTGCAAGTTGCACTTGCCGTTGCACCGTGCATTCTGAAATACGCATTAACGTTGGTAAAAACCGCACAAAAGGAATAGTTTATAATTTAAACAAATTTATTCCCTGGTGAACTGATGCTACTGCGATTTATACTTTTTGATGATAACATCAACATCATTGAATATTTAAAAATTTCTGCCACATCTGTCGATTTTATCTCTCTTTAGTACTTTTTAAATTTCTATACGCTTGTCAACGAGGTTAGAGAAAAATGACACTAACATTAAAGTTAATTTGTCCTGGTTTATATCCCTGAATGGATTAATATGAAACTTAGAAGAAAATCCTAGGTGACACCTGGAATTTCTTGGCTTTTTATAATTATAGTTCAGCATTGTAGCCTATTCAGAGTGGGATGACTTCATATGTCTTCCGAACATTGCCAGTGTTTAAACTGACACCAGGTTTTCTTCATCGTTAATCATCATCATTTCCAAATTACAGAGATAACAGATTACTAAGATTGCAACGATTACTAAACTCTCGCCATCTTATGATAAATCTTGTGAAGTGCTTGCGACAAACATGAAAAAGTTTCGTTCATTAAAAATTATTTCGGCAACGACAAAGTTATATAAAATTTCACCTCTTTGGAATTAGGACATTTAATTAGCTAACCGCATTGCAAAACTGAAAACTTCACCATTAACTTACCTGCATATCGTATTTGAACAAACAAGTCTTACGTCTTTACGTTTAGATTGATTCTGTCTAATTTATAAGTTACTAGATGTTCCCGCGACTTCGTACGCGGTGTCGTTCGTTTTTTTGAAAATCTCATGGGAACCTAAAAATTTTTCAAGATAAAAAGTATCTTATGTTAATCCAAATTATAAAAGTATGTAAGTAGGTACCAATTTTTATTCAAATCAATAATTCAATTTCAATAATTTTGATTTCTATAATTTAATATACTCGTAGGTTTATATTATATAAGAAGAATATAAATCTCTACAGAAAAAATAGTTGAAATTTTACGAAAGAAATCTTAGAATATTCGCTAATTAAGCTAATTATTACAACGTAATTATACAATTAAAACTTTGAGAATTAATATAGCATTGACAAGACCATTGGTAGAATGGTTAAATTGACTTAGCACTCTGACTCAGGGGCACAGGATTCTATCCCGGCAGGGCTAATATGGTCATCAAATGGAACGGGCTGCCCTAGCACTATTTCTTGGAAACGGTCTTTTCGCAAACACCGTTATTGGCCGTAATCAAAACTTTCAATCCATCCTACATCTAATTAAAAAAGTGCATGCCCAATTAAGCCAAATCTCACTAGGGATTCGAACCTGGGCTTAGGGTGTAGGGTTCATCATCATTCGCTTCTCATTCATTAAAAACCTTTTTGTTTCTTTGTTTTACCTTACCTTACATATGTACACTGGCCGGCGAGATTTGGAACATATTTGAACGAAAAAAAAAGAAGCAGCGAAAAAGATTGAAAGAAGGGGATGGACAGGTTTTCTCGAGGAGGAAAAAAGGGATTCTTGAGACAGAATCGAAAAGAAAAGGTGCTAGAAATATATGTACAACAACTGAGACTCAGATTCTTTTCAAAAGGCTAAACGAAGCTAAATCCTATTTTATTAAGTCGACGAGTTAATTAAATAACTTATTTTTACCGAAGATCCTGTCGGAAAAGGAAGTTCCAACGCTGTGCACAGCCTCATCTATTTAAACTGTTCTCACTGAACGAAGGGCAATTATTTACATATGTGTGAAATGTTATAAGGACCGCGGCGATTTCTAGTGTACATATAGGGACACTAAGTGATATTAAAGTGTGGTGTTTCCTCGACGTCTCTATCTTTCTTTTCAACCGCCACCCCTACAGTGATCTAGAGTTGTTACACTACAAGGGTTTGGCGCACTGGCTACCATTGCTTATATATATTAGTAATAAACAACTTATAAGTCCTTACAGCTATCGATGCCAATGTCAGTATGTCAGTTTGTCAATGAGTATTCAGAGCGATGCAATATAAACCACAAGTAGACTGGATATGGTTTAATACTCGAACACTTAATTAATACAATACATATATATATATATAATAATGTCACTGATATTTGGATATAATCCACTCGGATACTAGAAGAATCTGACCATGACAGTACCATACCAAATGAAGCCATTTAAGTAAGTATTACTTATCTACAAATATAAAATAAAAACATACAGGCTCACGTAAAACTATTAAGTAAGTTTATTCAGCGTTGGGTGAGCGGTCAGGGCCTTGGAGAGACAAAGGTGTCAGTATAGTCCGATAGCTAAAAACCATAATGGATATCTAGAGAAAATGAAATAGTTTCCGCGGACGAAGGCGTGGACAAAAGCTAGTGGAATAAAATGATATTATCTTTGCTAATACTTATTGTCAGAAGAACATGTAGACTGGTAACGCACAAAGAGGCAAACGCAAGTGAGGAGACGCCGGCCGTGACAGCCCGACTAAGTATGCCATTTAACGTGTGTAGGCTAATATCGTGACCTTGAGCGCGTCCGGCCGGAGCGGGAGTTTCCGTTCTACGTGTTTTTATTTATTCTTATGTCTAAACCTAAGTGAGAGACAACAATATCGTTTCGGATAGTGTTACTTGTGAAATACTAATCTAGGTAATCGGTCATGTTATTCATCGCGTATGTCTGAAGCTGCTTAGCAACACAAACCTATATACGTGGTATACACCGTATACAATTACATGTAAATATAATGTTTTTACCACCAACCATCTCAGCGGTTTCACTATGTTTGCTATCGTAACAACACAATTAGTTGAATATTTACTTTAGTTAGAGCTTTAACTAAAGTAAAGCTGTGGTTTAATTACTGTCTTACATAAGCGAAACTCGTGAATGCGGCAAGCAGGGTTATGTAATATACAACTTTGACATATTTTAAATATAAACATTTCCGTTTCATATTTTATTGAAGTATATTCGTTTATCCGTTACTTAGATATATAGGTTTTTCTAGGCTTGTATTGATATATATGATCAAAAACTGGGTATTTGTTGGATTATTTGTCTGTCTGTCTAACGTTAATGAGCTAAACATAGCACCTAATGTGTTTGTTAACATTGAAAGCGAGGACTCTCGTAGGTTGTTGATAAAATAAAATCTATGTATCTTAAACGTAAATATAAATAAATAAAACAGAAAAAAAAATAAAGCTCAAATACCACTTACTGACACTGACATAATAATTGTTCTCCCAGAAGGAGTGCCGGGGGTTCCCCTTTATAGCCAGTCGTAGAGGGGGTTACCTAATGAGCACCAGAAAAATCCCAAATCTTGAACATTGTAACCTGGTAAAAATCGGCGACGGGATCTCGAAGCCTAGGAGGGGGAGGCTTGTGGCATGTCTTAGAGGGTTATCGGGGGTTACCACACCCCGACCTAAAAAAAATGTCTAAGAAAACTAGTTATATTATATAGTTTTTTTGTGGCTATAAAATGTCAATTATTATTATTCTTTTAAAGTATTGTCATATTACATATATGATTTGATAATGGGGCTCTCCATTATCAAATCATAACCTTTACTGTGTACTAGCTTTTATCCGCTACTTCTTCCGCGTACTGTGTATTATTCTGATATTACTGCAAAGTTTCGGTAGTTTTTGCTTGAAAGAGTAATAAACATCCTCACAAACTTAAGCATTTGTAATATAACTAGTATTTAGTTCAAATAATAGCCAGGACCATGTCCCGTACGTACTATATATCATTCATCATATATTTTAACTAATATAAATGCGATAGAGAGTTTGTTTGTTACGCATTTACGCCTTAACTAGCATGATGAAATTTTGCACACCCGTAAGGCATAAATTAGCGAAGCTCACGCGTTTTTATTCAAGGCGCGCGCGGGCTTCGCTAATTCTATGTTGTAAGGGATACATAAAATTTTTCCGAGGGATCATCTAAAATTAAAAAGAAAAACAAATCCTAACAAAAATATACGAGCAATAAAGATTGAGTAATTATTTTAAAACCTAAGAAAAATGGCCGCGGACGAAGTCGTGGGCGATAACTAGTTGGTCATAAATCAGGTTAATATCGGGAAAGCAAACTGTGTTGAAGAACTTTTGTCAGTCTATTCCGTGCAGTCGTCTCTTGTCGCTGGGGATTTTTAAAACTTCCCATTTCTCATAATAAAGTTTCATATTGGAAGCGCTGACTCGATTTTTTACGATGTTTTCCATAATTGCGTTGAGATATGCAACTCTGTTAACAATTGAGCTTAGGCGATAAATACTATGTTTAACTTTATTTCGCAAATTTAGGAACCTGACGCCAGTAGTCATCGCCTTACCACACAAATATGCAATAGCACATGTGCTATTTGTTTCGGTGACAGAGTAAGGGATCCTAACTCTGTCTCTCTGTAACTTCTCTGTAAATCTGTGTCTTTGTGTTATAAAAAAAAACGTTAAAAATAATTCAAGACGAAGGTGAAAAGCTATAAAGTCGGTGAAAATTAGTAAAGTTTTTTGACATAAAGAAATATATAATTATCTCATCATCGTCATCTTTTTTTTTATGTTATGTCGACAGACAGGCTGACGGTCCACTTGATGGTAGGTGGCTACCGTCGCCTATAACACAAGCAACGCTATAGGTGCTGCAAGTGCGCTGCCGACTACAGTAGGATTAAGGATAAGGGATTAGGAGGGGATAAGGAAATGGCATCTTAGACGTAGGGCTGGACATAGGCCTCCTCCATTACTTTCCACGTCTTTTTTTGTGATTTCTAAAATATTTTAAAGTAAGCCATTATATACTAAATAACTACAGTATAAAAAAACATAATAGGTTGGGGAAAAAGTTTCTTCGCATTTTACATGAAAACTCCAGACATTTTCTTTCAAAGTTTATTTACATTTAATTACAGTATATATGTGCCATTTTGTTCAATGGCTTTTTGTCATCGTGTAGGTACTAACATGATCCCGTTGCTGTAGAAATGTTGAGACTTCTGATTAAAAAAACGCGACAAGTAGTTTAGGCAGTCCTCTCTTGATATTAATCTGACACTGCCTAAAAAATTCTGAAGAGATCGAAACGGGTGGAAATCTGAAGGTACAAGGTCAGGGCTATATGACGGATGCATTAACACCTCCCAGACAAACTCTCTTAATTTGTGCTGAATGGCTAAAGATATGTGTGGTCCAGCCAGATACAAATAGTACAAGATATTTTATTCGAAGTTCATACATACCATATGCGAAAAGACTTTTTCCCCGACTTTTTCAATCATCATCATCATTTCAGACGTAGGCCGTCCACTGCTGGATATAGGCCTTCTCCATTAATTTCCACATCTTTTTTATGATTTCTAAAATTAATTTAGAATATTCTAAAATTCTAAATCTACTTTAAAATATTCTAAAATTAATTTAGAATATTTTAAAGTAAGCCACTATATACTAAATAACTACAATATAAAAAACATATATAAAACTTTCAATCTAGTATTGGCATTGCGTCTAAGTGCGTCTAAGTATACTGAATTGAATATGCGTCTAATTCAGAAAAGGGTTTAATTTTTTTTTTAATAAACATTATTGCTTTAGAATTATTTATATGTAAATATTTTTAATATTATATTTTTTTTTCGTTAAGAAAATAATTATTAAAAAGTGTAAAAAATAGAGGGAAATTCAAAATACTTGAAACGGTCAGTCAAAGTCTATAATGGCAGTGTCAACAAGCACGTAGTTTTGATTTGTGATATGATTATTTATTATTGTAGACTGTGACGTAACGACGCGCCAGAAGCGCGCCAAAAAGGCGGGTGTCAAAAATTCTCGTAGCTGCTTTTTTTTGTTAATAAATTTTAGTTTATCGACGCTGGATTTTTTTTACGGTTATATAGTGATATAACCTAACGGATAAAAATATTTTTAAAAAATATGCGTGTTCCCTATTGCCGGGTGCTTGTGTTCATTCGTAGCAAATTTACATTCAAATTCTTCTCAATCACCTAACTCCCGTTCAAAAATTCCGACGAAGATTCTTTATAAATCAATTTTATTTAGTTGCAGCAAAGCTTATTATTCCATAAAAACAGATCGTCGCGCGGCTTGCTGACGAAATAATTTATGTCATATAAACGCGCCCTAACAGTAATAAGCTGGGCTAGCCCTCTAGCGTCAACTTCCTCCCCCTTATTGAAAGGGTTATTAAGTCACGTGCTCTGCTGTGTTTCAGTAAGTAAGTAAGGGATGCAGTACACTTGCATTTCCTTTTGGTTTTTTATGTTTATGTTAATGAAATTAAAGATCATTAGAACTTTATATTTAAGAAAATGTACCTTTTAATTAGATGCCAGAGAATAAAAAATAAAATGACACCAAAAAATATTAAGAAGATACTAAAACCACATTTTATAAATAATTAAAACTCAAAACAAAAATAATAAATAAATAATAATATTAAAAAAGGTAATTTAATTATTCTGATTTTGTTAAAATTAAAAAATAAGTTTGGCACAGACGCAGATAGTATAGATTACGCAAGTTCATCAAACTGTATGAAAACCAAGGGTGCCACATTTTTAGTGCCTACCATGACGTCACGAGCACAATTTAGTGATGTTAAAACACAAACTAAATCGTTTCCCCTCATCCCGCAATGCAACGACGCGACGACTAGTCTATCGAATATTCAACGCCCAACGCTACCTACGCTACGTGCGACAATTTAGTATACCATAGAGTAATTTGTTATATACTGTAGTATACTACCTCCGTTCAACGTGAGAGGACGCGCGCACGCAGCTGGCTACGTCATTTTTAAAACATTGATTTTAATTAAATTACAGCACATATTATAAATAACAAAATTACTTACCGATGATACGCAACGTCTCCCCTCACTCGACAAACCACTTTTGACGTATTTTTACAATTAACAAGAGCGCAATTAGGTTTTCTTTTTCGAAAGTCGACTTTCCGCGAACACCCGAAAGCGAACTGAGGCTACGACCGGGCCGTATTTGAGCATTGCTCAAATTGCGGGCACGCAGTGGCGAACAGCTTGCGGTATCTATACTATCTACGTCTGTGGATTGGAGCAAATTGCATGCAATCTATAAATTATTTATTCTTATATGACTTATTTTCCACAATTTATATTTATATAACTCAGTATGTATGACAACCCATTGTCTAGACAACCCTATCAAGGGTTTAAAAGTTTAAAACATTATCCACCATCTTATTATAATGTAACCGTTTGTATATAAATAAGTAGATAAATAAATAAATGTACATGATGGTGACGGTACCCATTTACCATTAAGCGCCTACGTTATTTTTAACAAAGGAAAAAGAAAAAAAAACTAAAATGAATACTAAAACAATTTGCACGAGCGAGCTGCTTGTTTTCTATTTATTGAATGGAATGTCATAAGCTGGTGTGCAGTTGCGAACGAGTCATTTGGCTGGGTTCCACTGGACTTTTCCCTCTTCGTTTACAGAGCGCATCTGCTGTTTGTACTAAACTCTGTACGACAACCTTTTTGTACGTGATATTTATCGTTGTTCATTTGTTTTGTGGTCTGTGTTTAACTTGTGCGAGTTTAGTAGTAGAGTAACTTGTGTTTAGTATCAAAATGTAAATAGAAACGTTGACTACAAAAGTAATAGAAAGTCATTATATAAAATAAGTCTCTTTTTACTAAAATACATCATTCAACACACTTATCTCATTCTAAAAATATGTTTACATAATTCACACTTTATCTAGTTTCGTTGTATTGCGTAGAGATGTTAAATTCATATTAAATTAGTGCCCTGCCAGGGCCCAAGTTTAATTGAATTAATAAGTAATTTATAACTAGTATTTTTTGAATCATATATTTTAATTACTCTTATTATTTATTGTTTTTTTTTTTATATATTAAGACAGGCTGACGGGCCACTTGAAGGTAGGTGGCTACCGTCGCCTATAACACAAGCAACGCCACAGCTACTGCAGGTGCGCTGTCGACTTCAGTAGGACTAAGAATCATGATAAAATATGATAGGCCGCGCCTTTCCCACTGCGCCACCTACGCATCGAGTCCAATAGTGTACACCTATGGGTTTAATGATGATAAAATACCATCATGATAATAATAAAAAATATTAGTTTATCTCTTAATTTTTTTGTCATAAGACAAACTAACAATAATAATGTGTTATTAAAGTTAATATGTAAACGCAGTGGAAAACAATAATATAAACAGCACCATAGTAACTATAACATAGATGTATGAACATTACTCATGTAGATCATCTAGAAATATCCTATACTAGAAGTGATCTAAAATGGTAATAGCCGTAACATTTTCCCCCCTTTTTTAAGCCAAACTCTTCATATAATTGAGTCAATCTGGGCTTAAAAAATTGGCTTAAATGTCACCGAGTTGTGCATAACTTAACTATATAACTATATTTATTATTACTTTTTATTTGTACACCTTATTACTCAAACAAGTGTACTAAAAGTAGATACAAGTGGACCGTGCGAATTATTCTATGATTTAGGTAAAACCTTTGTTTATAGTAACTTCAAATTCTTTTTTTTTTAGTTTTAAAAACGAAAAATCCGTTATTTGCTGTAATTTGATGATTTTATAAATTAAACCTTTAAGAGCTGTTGATTTTAAATAAACAATAAAATGAAATAAACAAAAATTCAAACAATTACCTCTTATTTAGAAATAAGAGCTGCATTATATTCTAACGGTCCTATAGTTAATTGAAGAAAATTTGTCTTAACTACATAGATAGTTAATCCTACCAAAACTATTGTTAAACGACTTCGCACTCAACGGTCAGTAATTTAGCTTCAAAGTTTAGTTCCATAATATCACATTTTAGTGTAATTGCAGCGCTAAGTCTAATAGGTGTTCGCCGAAAATCGATTAAGTTTAAACCTCACTTAATCTCTAAACGATCCAAATGGCGGTTCATTCTCGTTTATGGTGATCGAATTCAATAAATTGCAATTACAATCTGTATAGTACTCGTCTTAATTATCTTTCACAATAATAAATTTAAGATCAGCCAAGCCTTCATTTGTGCACTAGAATTAATAATAAAATTATCATTATCATCTCAGCCGTAGGACGTCCACTATTGAACAAAGGCCTCCCCCCTAATTTTCCAAAAGGACTGATCAGAAGCAGCCTGGATCCACCGTCGATCCGCGGCCCTTATCAGGTCGTCTGTCCACCTTGCGGTTGGAAATCCTACGCTACACTTGCCGGTCCTTGACCTCCACTCGAGAACCTTCCGACCCCAGCGGCCATAGGCTCTCCGTACTAAGTGTCCTGCCCACAGCCACTTCAATTTACTAATCCGCCGGGTTATGTCGGTAACTTTCGTTCGTCTACTAATATCCTCATTCCTGATTATGTCTCGCAGTGTAACCCTGAGCATAGCCCTTCCCATAGCTCGTTGAGCGACGTTGAGATCAGCGCTATATATCATCACTGGCAACACACATTGGTCGAAAACTTTTGTTTTAAGACACTGAGGATATTTGGACGAGAAGATATTTCGGAGCTTCCCGAACGCTGCCCATCCGAGCTGGATTCGACGATTGACCTCCTTCTCGAAGTTGGCTCTACCTAATTGGGTTGTTTTTCCCAAGTAGACAACTACGAGAGTTGAGTTTCGAACTATTACTGGGGTGGGCACAACTTTCGTCTTGTCCATATTTATCTTCAGGCCCACCCTTTGGGAAATTCATTGAGGTCATCGAGCATTTATAATATAACAATTTGCTTTAAATGTGAAAAAAATGAACTTGCGAAAAAACTAAAATTATTAGTTCATTGATGCCTTAACAATATACAATCCAATTTTTAGAATGCTATAATTTGTTAGAGATTTATTAGTCTAGTTCACAGATTCAAATTGGTGTTAATTCTTGATAAAGCTCCTAAAAATATATGCCATAGCTCATTGAATTCGAAATGATGTCTAAAAAAATGTATTAAAATGTTTTATCCGCACATAAAAAATTGCAAATATTAAACAAATTGAGATTAGAAAAAAAAAATTATAGTTTTTCGCTAATAACTCAAAAACTTTAAGCAATAACGAATATCAAAACGTGAGTTTCCTAAAGAGCAGGAAATTTCTGATAAAAAGCTCCTACTCGCTCCTACTCAATTATTTATAATTTTAATTTAACGCTAAAAATCTGTAGGTTTGTGGGTCGTTGTTAAACCAAACATAAAATATAATTCAACTAACACTACTGTTTATTTTGTAAAATAATCTAGTAAATGAAAAGAACCAGATATATATGCCAAGCTGAAAATAAAACTCGTCACCGATGTCACCCTTGACATTCTTCCATCAACGCCGCGCGCAATCCCTACGTGAAACGCGTTATTAGAACGCGTTTGAAACGCTCATTGTGTTCGCTACTACAGGTCCTTTCGCGGCCGCTTAAAAAATATTTTAAGTTTATTCTTTAAAAAGTTGGGCATTTTGCAGTTAAGGCGACGCCAGCCCCTAATGATAAAAAAATCCACTTATTTGTAACCGTTTTCCTTTTAAATTATCATAATAATTATAATTTAAAATCGTTTGCAGGATATATGAAAGGGGATCATCATAATTATTTTTTAAATTATATTTAATTATATATATAAAAAAAATACTAATTTGCGGTCTAATATCGATGTTGTAACCGTGCGATTTGCTTAATAATCAATATTTTTAATATCAATATTTTAATTCTTAAGATAAATTTTGATCCACTATCTGAAGGCTCATCAAAAGAAAAATTTAAATTATACTTTATTTAATTTTTAAATAGATATTTTCGAGATTTGCAAGTAGCGACTCCCCCTCAGCAGTCCCGTCAATTCAGTACAGAACGAGTTTTGGGGCTGGAGTCGCCTTAATACATTTTTCTAGACATATAATGAGCTATCCACAAATTTTAGGAGTCTTATCAAGAATTAATATCAATTTAAACTTGTGACCTAGACGATATATGGTAAAAATTAATAAGACATAACACCTAAGTACTACTCATTATATTAACATATATAGAACTCGACTGTACCACAAAAATATACCCATATATAAATATATCTTCTAAGTTCTAAGCAAACAGTATAAACAGTAAGATTGATGTCTTCTAACTTCCGTAGCGTTGAAGATCAAATTTAAAAGTAATCTTTGAAATATTTAACTTTTGCTCTGAAAGTATAAAATTGAGTACACAAGTTTTAACAAGTACTTAATACACTGACGGACCATTCTCTATTTACTTTGAACCCGTCTCTTACAGACAATATACCTACTATGCCTTGTATATTATATTGTCTTTGTGTGCCTTTTTTCTGTTAAGAGTTCATTATCGTGTAATTTATTCTATTCCAAAACATCAAATTGTTAATAACTATGTCGTTTTATATCGATCCTTGTGAACGCGTTTAGGAAAGAAAATTTAGTGAATATCGATTTAATGCAGTTTGTATTAAGTATTGCAAGTAGGAAATATTTTAGCCTGTTCAATTGGGATATTTTCATTTTTATTTTAATTTTAAAATAAATTTCAAATGACCACATGTACATTAAAAAATATGAATTCAATAATTTATTGGACAATAAAAGAACGGTTCCTACAGTTCCTATGACGTCACTCATGTCTCTATCATTGAACAGTTGTGTCAACTTTCGGTTTCGCTGCTTATCGTAGTTTTTCAGAAATTTTGAGATATTTCTCAAAACTTGATGTAAATTGCCAAGTATATGTATTTGTTATGTTTGTACGCAAAAGAAATATTAGTTACCTAAACATTCCAACCAGGTTTCTAGTTAAGTCTCACGATTTATACATACCGTAGTAGTTTAGTCCCTTTCATTTTAACAATTGATAACTCTGGAGTCGATTTTAATGAACCCAACTTCCATAATTATGAACAATTAATTTACGCAACAAATATTTGCATATTATCAATTGAGCACTCGAATGGTAATTAATACACTATATTCGTCGTTATACCACACACAACATATACAAGTGAACCAATAGGTATATCAGTGAAAATCGCATTCAAATCGATTAAGCCGTTTATGAGATTAGCGTGCACAAACGCACAGACATGTATGTATATATTTGATCGACGAGTATACTTCAAATCTCCGTTCAAAGTAGGTACCACCCACCTCTACTAATACTTATTAATCTGCATATCATTATAAATTATCGTAAACTAATATTATAATTGCGAAAGAGAGTTTCACGCTTTCACGCCTCGACTATTGTATGTGAGAAATGTATGTATGTGCAAAAAAGTTTATACAATCATTTCATCCAGAAAAAAGTCCTGTTCCATAAATATAAAATAAAGGGGCCCGGCAAATCGCTTGGCAAAAGATAGTAGTAGTCAAAATAAGATATACTGTTCTCATGTATGACTAAATAACTGTAAAATTTGTTATTTTAAAATCCATTGAAGAACATGGGAAGAGTAGTTAAAAAACATCTATTTTCACAAATATTCGCATTTATAAAATTAGGAGTATTAAAATGGTATATAGTTATACTTAACGGTTATTAAACTGCCCTCTTCCAAATATATTTATAAATATAAGTTCACTCATCTATAGACATTCTCGTCAACATCGTTACATCCTATTAATTTGTCTTATTAGTTACTTCCCCACTATTGACTTGCGATCGAAGAATTCTGAACTACATAATTGGCAAGGAGAAATGTTATTCTCTGCTTCCAATAATTGACTTTTCCCACTCGTATTTGTGTTTTGTGGTTCCGCTCGACCATTTTTCTTAGCTATTGTCTTTGTCTGCTTATTTCTTTCTTCAGACGAAAATTCTTAATATTAGCAGTTTTTTTTTTGTAGGATAACATATATTTTTTCATCAAATTATTTACCGTCGTTGTACACATATTTCTGCCTCTAATCGGAAGATTATTTAAATCCTTGGACTTCAAAAACTGTGTGATGGTATTTTGCACTGCTTCCTGGGAAAATAATGTTTTTTCGTGATTAAAAATTGTCTTGTGGAAAAAATGGTAGTTGGTTGAAGCGAGTTCCAGCGACTATAGGGTGTGGAGGATAGTTTCTAACTGCAGATCTTGTTAAAATTGTTTCTCGAACAGTGTGAGGTCTTGCGTTATAATAGAGCAATAAAGGTGAAGATCGATTGACGACTCAGGGCTGGTTTGGTGCTTGTTTGTTCTTAGTTCTGCACAGTAGATATTTGTTATTATTGCTTTTCCGGATCTGAAGAAGCATTGTTTTGGCGTTTAACCTGGAGTAAGCTATTGCGTAAAGAATACACTTTTCGTCACAATTCAGCCCAGAATCCCTTCATTTCTGTATCTATTTAACAAGATCTTGACAATCTTCAACGTGCGGTGCTTTCTGCAGATCAGTCAAATCATGAGGCACACCTTTTTCATGTTTTTTTTATTTTACTGATTTGCTGTAAATAGGTGCATATTGTGGGTATTCCAACGTCAAACCATGCCGTAGTATAATTATTTACTTTAGTGGCTGGTCTTCTTCGTAGTTCATTCTTCAAGTCGAAGTTTCCGTTACGAAAGCCGAATCGCAAGTCGGAACTCGTATTCGAAAATTAATCTGATTTTCGCTGCATGTGAAAACATAAATTTAAAAAAAAAACCAAAGTCAAACTATCAAATCGTGTTTATTTTTTTAATTACAATATAATATAATCATATTCGTTTATATTATATTGTAATTAAAAAAAAGTTTTAAAAGTAAAAAAGTTTTACTCTGAGATCTGGTACTATGAAAGCTTATTTTTAAATAATAAACCTCATGTTCCTAGGAAATGTTTAAATACGCCTATTAAATGAAATATATAAATAACCACGATGAAAAAATGTTTACAAATAAAAAATTTTCAACCTATTTTTGTCGGAAGCAATTACGATTAATTGAAATAATTGTTTTGTTTTAATCTAAATATGCTTTTGCTATTATGCTATTACGAAATGCAATCAATATTATAGTATAAAATAACACATAAATTTTTCATAGAATAGAAACGAAAGAAGTTTTCTTTTTAACACAACTCATGGAAAACTTTTTATATACTTAGAAATAAAAAAATTGGAGGCAAACACTCCGCCATTAAAAGTTGGACCACTTTATTTATTATGACTATCTTCGCTTACGAAAATATCTGGTGGACAAGTGCGTTGCTGAACTCCATAGGGTAAAGGATAAGTAAAAGCATAGATAAAGTAGTATTTTATCTATGGTAAAAGCAATACTTAATTGAAATAATACAAAAAATAGTTGCCACAGATGGTTTTATTGTTTTATTGTGTAACTTTTTATTTTAAACCTTAATAAGTGTAGATAAATATTGAAACTCTTACCAAGCTTTTTTTACACTGTAAAGTCTTATTATAAATTAAAGTCTGCATTAAAAGAAGGTTCGTAACTCAAAACGAGTCGAATGTAATTTGTTTTCTCATAACAAACTGCAGTTACACAAATTTTATTAATAACCATTTTATTTTATTTGTCATCTAGTTATCCATCAATCCTTTTCACTCATTTCATCCATCAATAATTCTGTAAAAAATTAGACATACATCAACATCATGTTTGTTAAATTGTTATTAAAATGAAAATCAAGCTGATTTGGGCCGTCCGGCATCCCTTATATAAACTTGGCTATAGTCATACACTTTCTTTTGGTTAGTTATTTATTAACTTTATACTTGTTATTTGTATAAAGCAAAAGAAATAAATAAAAACACAACTAAATGCGTTATGGACAATGAATGTATTGCATCATCAAAACAGAACGGACACAGAGTAAAAAAAGTATACAGAAGCTAAAATAAACAGTCACAAACAATAATTGTCATTAGGTATAATTACAGACTTTTCCATAGTGTCAGCGAGACACAATTTGAATGTACATACAATATTAAAATTTGCTAACACTTAGATATAGGCAATGCCCCTTTAATCCACGTTTGTAACTGGATGCCTGGACTATGCTATGCACTGCCGACCTTAATATGATTTAAGTAATTGTAAAATCGTTTAAGGATGATTCATATTACATTGTGCCGCCGCGCCGCCACGGGGCCGTGCCCGTGCATTTCATTTCCAAGTACTATTATACTATTTTGTATTACTATTACTACATATCACTATATATAGTATATATATAGTATTATATCACTATATATAGTATTATATTACTATTATACCTCGCGAGGCAGCCTCGCGGTTTTGGTTCGAGCAGCAACTTCGGATAAATACTAATACCCCGAGGCGGGCCTCGCGAGGCAGCCTCGTAGTTTTGGCTCGTGCGGCAGCCTCGGGTAAATTCTAATACCCCGAGGCGAGCCTCGCGGTTGAGGCATGGCCGTGGCATGAACACGAAACGGTGAAGCATGAATTGGTTCATAAAAAGCATACTATGAATTTCTTGACCGAGCCCCGTCCGTGCTCCGGTGTAATATAAATCTTGCCTTAAGCTTCATGTGACATTTGCTGTGTTTGCTGTCTGCTGACGGATTGCCCAATTTGCAATAGCAGAACACTAAATGCCTTCTACAAATACTTAATAAGGTAAAAATATACACTTTTTTTTCATTATTTACCTATATCATGATAAAAATTATTTGTGTATAATAAGATATTAAGTAAGATGTTGGATCACTCGATAGGAGGTGCTCCGTCGTCGCCTATAAACACAAGCTATGTCATAGAGATTGCAAATGTGTAACCAACCTTCATAGAATTAGGGGTAAACATAAAGGAGACATTATTGGAATGGGCTCTGGCAACCCTAACTCACTTACAGAAACACAATAACATTCGAGTTGTGGCCGGCCAGTTTATGATGGCGGAACACAAGATGCCCGTTACTATTACAAATTACTTACTATTACTTAATTTATTGATTATTATTAATTACTTTAATTATGTTACTTGGAAATGTCAAAACGTCATGCTCGTGAATTTATTGATTTCTTTTGATCCTTATATAGTATAAATAAAACGAAGTCGCTGCCCGCGTCTGTCTGTCTGTCTGTATATTCGCTAACTTCCCCTAAACCACGCAACGGATTTTATGCGGATTTCACTATTATTTAGATAATTTTTCACGAAAGGTTTATGTATATAATAAAACCTAATTTTGTCCGTGCGAGGCCGGGGGCTGCTCGCTAGTAATGTATAAGAAAAGAAGGCAAAGTTAATTCATGAGATGTGTATATAAATTATACATATACAAAATATACATTCGTTATCAACAATGATTTTTTTCTAATCAGAAAATGTATTGTTAATTTTATGTGCATTATTCAAAATGCTTTTTTAATGTTTATTAGTTTCATTTGTACATGACAGTACAAATGTTAAAATGGTCTTATTTCTTTTTAAATTGTCTTTAAATTAATAATTAAATTTGACATGGTAATAAAGCTTTTGTACTCACAGCAGTCGACAGGTAGTACGCATCTGTTCAGAGTGTCATGATAAACGTAGCCACTCTTACAGTCGCAGCCATTGTAACGGCAGCCGCTCAAACAAGTCTTATTTAACTCCAGGAAGTCAGAACACGAGTTTCCACAGTGATTGCTGCAACCTGACGTCGCATTCCGATCGCCACCGCAACCAGCTGTAGAACATTCGTAAAGGGTAATATTGAAAAATGAAATAACGTGATATGAATAATTCCATTTCTGTATTTTTTTTTATCCCAATATTTATCATAATCGACAATATCCACATGACAATATGTGGAATTTGATATTTTTTATTAATATTTTGAAGGATATGTACCTACTATTTGCTTTGCTAGAAATACTTAGAAATGAGAAAAAAGTAAAATAAACAAATCCGACATCCACAACAGTATTTGCATCTGATAATTTTTTTGTTAAATTTCAGTGTTTCTATGACTTTAAAATAGTTATTTACTGCTGATATTATTTAGAAATAGTCAAATTTTCATAGCTGATATATTTAAATATTAGCAATGATAACAATGGGCATAACCAATTAATAATCTCTATATATAAAAATGAATCTCCATTTCCCTTGGTCACGGCAGCACGCGTGAACGGGTAGACCGATTTTAATTCGGTTTTCACTCATGGAAAGAGGGATAAACGGGGAATGTTCATATATATAAAAATTGGACGCCGGGCGAAGCCGGGGGCGGGTCGCTAGTACATTATATTAATGACACGTTTTGTCTTTTTTATTACAAATCTAAAAATCGTCATAGAAGTGAAAAATATCGTCGTTATCATACTCATAAGTGGTTTCCATATAATCATAATTTTACTCTGTCGAATAGTGTCGCAGTGACGTTTCGTTAGCCAACCACATGGAGAATAGAGTTATAAAGAGGACCAACTCCTATATATGAGAAAGTGTCGGTTAGCTTTGTAGTAGCATTGGTGTGTGGCACTGCATTTTATTTGCGGTAGTTTCATGAACTATACAACCAACCAAACATATCAAACACCTACGTTACACAAGCGCGCTTCTGACCAATAGGCATGATGACGGTATTAAAGAATCAAAGAATAAATGGTTTTGGAGAAAAATATATGTTGAAAGGAGTCTAAAAAATTACTCATTTTTTGTATTAAAATTGAGATTAATAAGATTTTCAATAAAATAGAAGTATAAATAACTGCAATCGGCCATGTTAACTGAAACACCAATCAGAGCGAATGACGTCACGCCCAGGTAAGTGTTATCGTGTTGCTTGACTTTGCTTTGACAGAATGATGTGATGAGATGTCGGTAACGTCACGGTTCATCAGACGCGACGCCATGACACCTAAGAGCGTTTTCGCGCGTAATTCAAAATAGATTTAAAAACATTCAATAATTCGCGTTGAAATTTAGTTTTTTGCTGAAATATTATTTTTTTCGAATATGGTAGACGTGTATCTACATTATGGAAGGGAATTTCAAAATCTGTCATCATGCCTATTTATGAAACACTATTTAGTGGTTGTAGTTTGACAGTTTTTCAGTTTAACACCCATATAATTTAGTCCTCCTTGTATAAGTAATATAAGTTGTATAAATTATATAATTTATATAAGTTAGTTCTCCATGGCCAAACATATGCTTTAATCATGGAGAATAGAGGTAAGGAGGACTAACTACTTGAACTGAAAATCTTATACACTTAACATAATATCTTAACAGACTTAAGATTATCAACAAATATCTGATTATTAATTAAACATAAGAAATTTAAATAATACCAGCTGTTGCTTGCGACTTCGTCCGCGCCCTATTTTCTTGGGTGTTAAAACATTCATTATTTAATCTTTATTGCTCACTAGCTGAGCTCGCAACTTAGTACGCGTGGTTTCCGAGATAGCGTGTAACTTTTTTGTTTGTCAACCGATTGGAATGATACAAACACCAAATGTTACAGGAAGCTTACTACAATACAGCAGTGAAAACCGCATGCAAATCGGTTAAGCCGTTTCTAAGATTAGCGTGTACAAACGCACAGACAAACAGACCAAAGTTCAAAAAACTTTTTTTGACCTCGGTAACATGTACAATTTGTTTTTAAATATTTAATGTACAGACACGGCTCGTTTACTATTTTACTATAATGTCAAGCGTTTTTATTTTTATTTTTAGAAGATCACTCGGGAACGATATTTTTTTCTGGATGAAAGGTACTCCACTCTATGTCCTTTTCTGTATCCCTAACAATGTATACGCAAAATTTCATCATGAGCGGTCGAGTAGTTAAGGCGTGAAAACAAACATACGAAAAATATCTAGAATATGCGATCCTAACATTATGTACCTATTGGAATAATCGAAAAAAAACTAAATCGTCTTTTAACATTTTTATATAGTAACTAGCGACCCGCCCCCAGCTTCGCCCGGGGTGCAACTTTTATATATAAGAACATTCCCCGTTTATCCTTCTTTCCATTAGTGAAAACCGAATTAAAATCGGTCTACCCGTTCACGCGTGATGCCGTGACCAAGGGAAATTGGGATTCATTTATATACCTATAACTAGCGACCCGCCCCCGGCTTCGCCCGGCGTGCAATTTTTATATATAAGAACATTCCCCGTTTATCCTTCTTTCCATTAGTGAAAACCGAATTAAAATCGGTCTACCCGTTCACGCGTGATGCCGTGACCAAGGGAAATTGGGATTCATTTATATACCTATAACTAGCGACCCGTCCCCGGCTTCGCCCGGCGTGCAATTTTTATATATAAGAACATTCCCCGTTTATCCTTCTTTCCATTAGTGAAAACCGAATTAAAATCGGTCTACCCGTTCACGCGTGATGCCGTGACCAAGGGAAATAGGGATTCATTTATATATATAGAGATATATGTATTTGTACTTAGTAGGGGTCTTAAACGACCCCTCTCTAAGCATAATGCGTTTATACAACGAATTAAATCTGCCATTTTGTTAAAAGGATTAACTAGAATGACTGAACGCAATAAAACCCTACGCAATGATATTTCTTATTTAATAAATTCATTAGGACCCGAATATTTGAATAAGTAATTTATGGATACTTCTTTGTCCCAATTACTTGTTTTAAATTAACAGATTGTAACGATATTTAACGACTTACATAGCATTTGTTAGCATTTTATGCGGCCCAAATAATCCTCCTAGTATATAAGATCTTTAAACCTACGCACCAAAATACCACCAGTATCCATTCAATACAATTATCGTGTTATTTAAAGTTTGAGAATTTCGGGAAACGATTTCTAATAAGAACATATCGTCGTTAAGAACATATGTGCAAAAAATTTTTCTTGAAAAAATTTACATGAGGGTTTATTTAAAAAAAAAAATTTTGAACTTAGAATTATTTATTATACTTAAATTTATCGGTCTATAAACATGAAAATTTAATTATTTATTTATTATTTTGATAATAGGATAAATTTTGTAGACAAAAGCTCCTAGCTGCTGCACATAGCATGAGGCCTTAGTTCGACAAATAATGCTCATAGGTACTTAACCGTTTTTTATACGATAAATAAGGCATTGAACTATTCACTAAGGCTAAGGTCAAAATGTTGGAATCTCAAAATAGTGCACATAGCAGATTTTGGTTTGACAACAACGATATGCAGCTTTTTTTTGTATGTTCTGCTATGGTGCTATGGTGAGTGTTCTGAAGTGTTGTTCCACTTAATGTATTCAGATGATATATAGAGCTCATCCTCATTATACTTATATGACGTATCGTTGCCGAATAGAAGTCTGAGAAAATATGTCGTTCTTTGCAATAATCTCTCTACTGAGGTGGAACACTGACTGAGGAATTCTAAAAAGCATACCTTGCGGGGTCAGCAGCATACCTTCTCTTTGTGTCCATCCCTAGCCACAAATGTTATCTGTCTGCCGCTAACCTAACCTAACATTATTGTATTAAAGGGAATATAATCTATACTTGTAAAAATGTATGTCCCGACCGACTATCAACGCACAGACTAAGTCTAAAAAGCTGAAATTAGGAACATACCTTTATTTTACAACTTAAGCATCAGCTAAGAAAGAATTTTTGAAAATTTCGACTCCGTGCGAAGCTGGAGGTGGATCTTTATTAAAATACATTACCTATGTTCTGTAACTGATTGTTATATTTTCTAAAAACATTTATTGAACATCCGGTATTATTATCAAAAGAAATGTATGATATTGAAGCTTATTGAAGTAAATAAATTATAAAACCCAGTGGATACTTACGGCATTCCTTCTTCGGTATACAAGTGTCGTTTGAGTTTTTAACATAACCATCTATACAGACACACTGTGGTCTACATATAGAAGCACTTCCGGAACATGGTATTGGATATCCTAGATCGTCGCAAGTTTTCGGTCCACAATGTGAACATTCCACATTCATTTCGTTCTCTCCGCATTGCTCTGTTGAACGTTTTACAACTGAAAGAAGAGAATATTCCATTTTTTTATTCGGGAACATATTCAAATATTTATATATATACTTACTCTTTTGCTAAAAACCTAAATTTAAAAAAAAAGTCAACTTAGAATTCGAATGTGTATACAACACCAATTCCACATGTATTCATTATAATATATAATTATATATTTTCGTATTTAGATATAAAACCTTTCGTTTGCTGTAAAAATCTGGTAATTATATTGGAAGGGCAACACGCAATAATATTGCCTAAACTCTTGTAATAGTTAAATCATATCATGTTTTAAATAAAACAAGAGTTTACACTTTAACTAGTACTTGTTATTGAGCATAATCAATCAATCTTCGATTACTAACACAGGTTGATTGATAAATCTTCGCTAGGTTCTTGCGAAGAGAAATATAGGTATAGATGTCTATCTTCTTAACACCTTTATCCAATTTAAAAAGATACGATTAGCTAAATACAAATTGTATTAGCTATAAAAAATCTATGTAGAAATTAATAATTTAGTTGTAATAATTTTTAAATTAATTCGTCACTTAAGACCGGAGTTTCCTAATAATTAGTATTCTTGGATAATTTACAGAAAATATTTTTTTTTATAGTTATCAACATAGAAATAAATGAAATTTAAATGGAATAAATAAATGAATATTGAAATTTCCATAACACTTTTTAATTTTACTATCTACTTAAAAATTATAACAAAAACACGAAATATATTCAATTTACATTTAGGTATTCTCATATCGTTGACAATAATCTAAATATGTTACTTTTTTGAGAAATGCTTTAGTTTTGTTATTTCTAGTGGTTTAAAAAGTTGTAATTGCATGAATTTTGCCACTGCAAATACAAGTATACCTAGGTATATTTTTTTCTATTAGATTTTTTAGCGCAGTCACTCTTCAAACCATTTAAAAAGGAACTATTTTGTAATTAATTAAAAAAAAATTACAAAAATAAATGTTTATGTACTTTTTTAATAGTTGCAATTTATAAACAAAAGACGCGTGAAATTTCACTCAGTTCTGTTTGCTACGGTAGAGTCACAAAGCGAGACCGCAACCTTAATAACTTTAACCGGTTGAATACGTGGAAAAAATAAGTTGTGGGTTAGTCACAAAAAATAACATTTTTTTTAAAGCTACAACTGCAGAGTCTTGTATCATGTAAAATACGAACAAGCATTCAAGGAAATTCTTTTGTATGCGATTTTTGAAATATAGCTGTAGCATGCTTACTGCTTCATCAGTGGGATTAAACAAAGCCCTTTCGCTAACCCATTGATACTGAATATATAGTCCAAAACCGATTCCTGAGGAGAGCCGTAGGCACCCCATTGTACATCCACCACGACCTAAACCTTCGCTCAATTGTCAAGTGCATCAAGGACTTCGCCTTTAAGTACTACGAAAAACTCCCTCGCCATCCCAATCCGCTAGTGGTTAGCTCTCTCAATTATACGCCCGATATTAATAACACTTTTTCTCGTTTCAGAAGAAGACCTCGACAGATCCTATTTATTCCTATTTGTATTGACCAAGACGCGCAAGCTGCCTAGCCACCGAAACAGAAGAGGAAGACCGTCGCATTACTTCTCACCTTCGAAGCGCGACTATTATTATGTATTGCGCCTCCTAGGAACCCGCCTGCCCAGGGACCACTTGTACCTCCCATGGCTCACATCGCCGTTGTTACAAATGGCCCTCCAGAGCAAGCCGGTCCCTCAAAGTTAACACAGTAGGGTCGGACGCGTCTCGCCCCTCCCCCCGACGACCGGTGACGGTTCCAAAGTCTCCTCAGGACTAGAACCATGGCCATAGAACTCTAGGACTGTTTTAGGGTGTAAAAATACCACATAACCCTATGCACATTTATTTGCATTGCATACGACACTTGTTCATAGAACATCTTTAGAAGATTACTCCAATCGTAAAAAAAGAATGTACAATTACTGAACGACGTAAGAAACCTTACAGAAAAGTCGCGTAAAAGTTGCTCTACAGTAATTTTAACTAGGCACCGAAGGAAGCCACTTAGAATTTAGTATACCGTTATCTGTCTGTCGCCTTTTCTCATAAAAATATATCAAATTATTTTTTTTCCATAGAAATAACAATTTAATTTTATGTTTATTTAACTATTTTAATGGTGAAAAAAATATGTTTTACTATGTGTGTAATATGAGTATTAATTTCAGTTTTCATTTCAGAGCAATCCTAATCATATCACTTAACAACGTGGTACCGAATTTAACTCATATATTTCACTTTACTTTGTAAAAGCAAGATGTTAAATACAAGACAAGGTTCTAGAATAAAACATTGGACTTAACATTTCGGATTTAATCTAGAAGTTGTAATGATGACTAAATACTTATAAGGATACCTACTTATTCAAATAACGTTTTCCTCTAATTCAATATAATTTTCTTGCTAAATTTAAAATCTAAAATCATTCTTTCAATGTGACTTAAAGAAAACCCTTATCATCCTCAACGATCAAGAACTAGCAGCTCATCTAATTAATGTCTGTAATTACACGGACATTAAAAATTGCTTCTCTTACCTCAATACATATTTGCAATCACTCTAACCTCGTTATAAGTAAGGTTCTAGAAAGCGTGTTCTAGATGGCCAGTGAATTTCCCTGAATAAATTCTAATGTTTACCTACTGGTTTAAATGTTCTTTACACTATTCCTTTAATTAAATTAATTTAACACAACATACTATTGATTACATCATTTTTATGTGACAGAATATAATCAAAAGCAAAAACAGATCCTTTTCCAAAAATATCGTATTTTGAATTTTGTTAATTTTAATGGTAAAACTATTCAACAACCAAGAAGTTTTATTATTTAAGGGGTATTTAATTGTCTTTCAAAACACCATTTATTTTACTAAGCTAGTCATAGATCTAGATCGTTATTAGTTTTCGAGATATTCAGGTTTTTACAAATGACACAGAATTATTGCTCTCAAGTGTAACATCTATATATACTGTTTGCAAAACTTAGGAAAAGCAAAAATAAATAAGTATTTAGAATGTAATAAAAATCATTTACTAAGAAATAATTTCTAATAAGTTGAATATTCATCATTGTTCAGTATTGACAGCACGCGGTGGTAAGATTTTTAAGATTGGTTATTCTTTTTTTTTAAAAGTGAATGTTTATGAATAAAATACTTAATGGCAAACAAGTTTTATTACTTTTATTTGAAGGGTATTCAATTTGTCTTTCAAACACTGTCTTTCAATTCATTTTACTAACTTAGTGCCTAATCCCAGATATTCACGTTTTTACAAATGCGTTCGAGTGTATACCGATGGTTGTCGATCTGCGCGACAGAACCAAATTAATTAAAAACCTAATTATTAACTAGAAATACCTAATTTAAAAGTCTGCAAGTAGACAATTGCTTACATTAAAGCAAATGAAATAAAATAGTTTATGACAAATCAATATTACATGATTACTATAGGGTCGAAACAAATTATGACAATGGCCCAAGATCCCAGGCATGCCAGATATGTATATCTTTATTTTCTAAAGACAATAATAGCCGTCACTGGTTTCATACAAATTGCTTCGGCCGTGTGTTTGGCCCCGTGCTTCCCGGCGACACGCTGCAGAATGAAAGGGGTCTTAAAGCGTCTGGAAAAAGTTATGACCCACGGGAAGTGTCTGGCAGTGACGGACACTATCTTGTAATAATATTCTACAAAACACATATAAAAATCAGCCTTTAGAAAATAGGTGAAGTTAGTCCTATTTTTACTTACCTACTTACTACTATATTTACTTACCGTCCTATTTTAACTTATTTAAACTTAGGTATACGCATATATTCAAAGTACATAGGATCTCCCACATTTTGTCCTTTAGAAAATAAGTTATGTGTGGCATGCCTGGAATCTTACTCTACAAGGGGTACATACTCTTCAAAAGTGCGTTCGAGGTATCCTAACTTAACAAATAATTCTACTCGATTCACAAGCCTGTAACATAAGCCAGGAGTGATATAATTGCAAAAAGCGACCTGGTAATCGGCTATGGCATACCGTGCATAATACCTATGCATATCATGTAATATATCATTAAATAAATATATTCTGCAATAGTTAATAATATATTAGCTTTGATTTGGATCTTTTATTATATCATTCATACTTTCAATAAATTAATACTTATTTGTAACTTCAAAACACAATGAAAAAAAAAGAGTCTAAATCTAGAAATATAAATATAAATAGATTTATAAAAATAAAACTAGAAACAATCATACAGAATGCTGTATTCTGTATGATATTGTTATAACCATGCGGAGAATCTATAATCTTCAGCGTTGAATAGTCGTGTTTAATAAGCTATGTAGAAATTATATAGATTCTAAGATTTAAGATAAGATTTAAAGTACTCCTTTAAATATTGTTTAAATAAATTGTATTTAAATGTTGTTATATTTAATAATTAAATAAACAAAAGCAAACTTACCTTCCGTATTAATGTAGTAGAACCAACAAGTTGTTAAAATAGTTATAATAAAAAATCTGAACATTTTAATTTATTTTAAATTAATCTATTATTATTACATTTATAAAACGTCCAATATTAACCACGTTTAGTTGTTTACTGGTGGCGTTGAATTAAATGTGCAGAAAATTTTCAATTACGTTCAATGTAAATTGAACTTAATTCCAAGAAGTGAAGGATGTTTTGCGCTTTAAATGTTATGATTTTCCTCGTAATTGAATTATTTATGCAATTAAATGTCTGAGATTTTTTTCCTTATTTTAATTCCGCAAATGTGCACTACAGTAGTTTTATATCTCAATGAGAAAAGGTCACGGCATTAGTCAACGTGATTTATAATTATATTAACGGGGTTTTCTAGTGCGTTTTCAATTATTATGTCGGAAAAAACACAAAAAATTTAAAATAAATACATATCTATTTATTTTTACTAAAATTAAGAAAGTTTTCGAAAATAAACAGTAATGTTTAGGAATAAAACCATCATTATAGATGTTCTTGAACATGCTTTAAGTCTTAAACGACACTCGAGAAACCAGGACCGAAGGTGGACATTGCAGGCAACCGAAATGGCTAGTCCCTACAGGAAAAGACTTAAGGTAGACCACAAAAACGATGGGCAGAAGAAATTATTGCATTCACTGGGAATGATTGGATGCATGTAGCTAAAAACAAAAAGAAATAGAGGGGTCTGGAGGAGGCTTACTACCAAAAAGGGGTCCATAGTTGTACATACAAACAGTTCCGCAGATTAGCTAAACACACTACCCTGAACTGCATACGGAAATGGATGTCATTTTTAAAATAATACTATTATTATTTCAGGGTACCAACTTAAAGAGTTTATATGAAAATTAAGCTTAAGTTGATTGCGTTAAACGTTAATGTTTCGATTCATTTAATTTTCATTAATTAATTAAGTTTTTCCTACAATATTTGCTAAATTGCTTTAATATTGTTAAGTGTGGGGTGAGTCAAATTGCCGTGTAAGGGCGAAAATCAACTATTTATTGCCACAAACCAAGATGACTTCCAATAGAGCTAAACTTCTTCTTTAAATCCGTTAAACTTGCCAAAAGTCGTCCGTAATTCCGTAATGAGTCGCAGGTAAGTTCCGAAGTATTATCGCTTTCGAATCGCAGTGTCGAACTGTCCCGCTAGCTCCCCACTTCGCCTATTTATATCCGCTGTCAATTGTCTAAAATCTAAATCTTTCTCGAATTTAGTACAAACAAGCAACAAACAATTACAAGTAAACAACTTTTGTAAACACGTATTGTAAACAAAGTCATTGAAAATTCGGGAACGCTATTTCTGTTGTATGTGAACTCTATGTTGTGTGCATAAGGATCAATTTCCCTTGACAATAATTTTTCCAGAAATTGTAGACAGGCGAAGTCGCTTTTCTAGAACGTTCCATAGTGAGTCACAACTAGAACGTTCCCTGGTGAGTCATAACAATATAAAAATTAACGTCACATTATTGTTTAAATAAATTAAAACAAATAAAAATTATTTGCATTAAAATAAATTAAAAAAATTAAAAATTAAAATAAAAATAGCCTTTATTTTACTAAATATCCTACTACGGTTCAAATTTCACATAAAAATAATCTATGTTATAATAGTTCAGATATTATTGTATTTTTTATGATTAAGTGAATTTTTTATATAAGTTGTATATATAAGTTAATTTTTTTATTAGTAGATAATAAGTTATTAATAGTAGTCGCCACTGCTGGGTAGACTCTGTAGAGGCGCATGACTGGACAAGTGACCAGGTACAATTGTCAAATGTTTGCATTTCTAATATCACGCTACGATCCGAAAAGCTTTTTATATTCACTAAGTATAAAATAAATAAATAAATAAATAAATAAATAAGCCTTTATTGCTGTTAGGTTAACAATATATCTACAGTTATTATGCCTATATACTTATTACGACTATAATTTAAATTTAAATATATTTAACACTTTACATATCGGCAATCGGTCCTTCAATTGTAACAGCTTGTCTTACGACAAAGGCCTCCTCTAAAGATTTCCATGTTGCTCGATCTTTGGCTAATCTGGTCCACAAAGGACCTGCTACTTGCCTTATTTCATCTTCCCAACGTTTAAACCGTCTCCCTTTACTTCTTTTTTCGCCCCTGCGGTACCACTCTGTTATTATTTTAGTCCATTTTTCTTTTGTTTCTCGCAAAATATGTCCTGTCCATTGCCATTTTAACTTTTTGTAAACACTGTGCGCGTTTCTAAAATTTGTTTTGCTTTTTATGTTTTCTAATTTTACTCTGTCACCTTTTCTCACACCCACTACGCTTCGCTCAATGCTGTTCTGGCATACCTTTATTTTGTTTGCCAATTGTTCTGTTAGGGCCGATGTTTGGCAACCATATGTTAGACAAGGAAGTATGCACATGTTATATACAGTTCTTTTAATGTTTGATGTTATTTCTTTGTTCTTCATTATTTCACTAAGGCTCCAAAATCTCTTCCATGTATTTGTAATTCTTCTATCTATTTCTTTAAGCATGGTATTTGTGGGAGATATTAACTGTCCTAAATATATATATTCATTTACATATTCTATCTCTTTATCGTTTACTCTTATAATAATATCTGAGCCCGAATCTTGAGTATTGGTCATTATTTTTGTTTTGTTTGTATTCATAGAGAGCCCCGCCTTCGCACTTTCATCGGATAATTGTTGCAGCATTAGTTCCAAACTAGTTGGGGTTTCAGCGAATAGAATCAAATCATCAGCAAAACGCAAATGACTTAATTTCTCTCCATTTATGTTCAGCCCCATATACTAAGTATCATATTCTTTAAATGTTTATTAATCAAAAATCCAACTCTATTTCTTCCATTCGTCCAAGATACTGTATGAAAAATCGGCGTGTTCTTCTGTTGATTCGTTTTCTTTTCTTTTCTTGTTTCGCATAGACCTACAATTTCTCATTTTATTGACATAACAGCGTATCTTAATTCTTCTATATAATTCTTATATATATATATATATATATATATATATATATATATATATATATATATATATATATATATATATAATAAAAAGTATCAATGTAAGAACGTTATTATCGGACAGTAAAATAGAAGAATTTCAAAAAAATATATAAGTCATTCATATACCTACTTATTTAACAAATATTTCAATTTAATCGATACCTCAAAGTTACCAAAGAAAAGAAATTATTTCATTTAAAGGTGGAATAGGCTCACAAAATAAATTAAGTAATGGCTTTTTGAAAGAAAATATTAATAAATCCGACTAGAAAATCGGTGTCAATAGTTGTTCGATGGACTATGAAATACAGGCAGTGAATCCCCCTCAGGTGGCCAAAGCGGAGAGATTTCCCTTCTATTTGATCTATTTGCTCTGTACAATGCGTACTCCTAACGGATTTGCTCACGAAAGCCTCTTATCCCATTTTGCACGCTTCCTTTTACACAAACTTCTCTATTTACAAGTCCTCTGCTGTCGACAAAATCCTCTCTGAATGAAGCAATGCAATTATGAAATACATAAAACATATAAATGAAAATACTTGTTTCTCATTCAATTAACAATTGCATGAAAAATGTCATATTTAATTTAAAAATAACTTGAATAGATTCGCATTCAAGTGTTTTTGATTAATTTATAAATATTTTTAGAGTTTTTTTCATATAAGGTATGGAAAATTTTATGAGTAAAATTAATACATACGTTAACTAAAACGCGCTACATTATCTGTCACTTTGACACTAGTTCATCAGCTGACGCATGTATTTATGTTCCGAAATTCTATTCTCTGGTCTTATAAAAACAAAAGTCGAAATCTAAACTAAATAATAAATATAAAGTAATTATAATTTATTTTTAGATTAGATAATTTTAGTTTTTAGTATTTAAATTTAAATTAATTAATTTAATTTAATTTAAATTAATTAATTTAATTTAATTTAAATTAATTAATTTAAATTAAATTAAATTGCAAGTAATTTCAATTTCTAATTAAATTAATTTAATTTAATTTAATTAATTTAAATTGATTTAATTAATTTAAATTAAATTAAATTAATTTAAATTAAATTAATTAATTTAATTTAATTTAAATTAATTTATTTATTTAGAAATTGAAATTACTTGCAATTTATTGGTCTTTTCAAATAGTGACTGAATTAGTGAGAATTAAGAGAACATTTTAAGTACATATTAAATTGAACCCGGGAAGAGACTAAATAATTTCTATCTTTAAACTCCCATTTGAACTTTCATTTTCATTTCTCAAAACAAAGTTTTTAATGCGATACAACTACACAGTATATTTCTATGTTAAGTTATAGCCGACCAGATTGTAAATTTTCTCGTAATATAATATAATATAATATAATATAATATAATATAATATAATATAATATAATATAATATAATATAATATAATATAATATAATATAATATAATATAATATAATATAATATAATATAATATAATATAATATAATATAATATAATATAATATAATATAATATAATATAATATAATATAATATAATATAATATAATATAATATAATATAATGTAATTTCCTGATATCCAAAAATCACCACGAATTCTCAAATTTATGCAATATTAATAAAAATTTAGCTAAGTAATGTATTACGAATTACGAGTATGTAGGTAATGTGATATAAAAATGAAACAGAAAATATAGTCTTGCAATTATTTATTTCACTTTAAAAAAACAAAAAGAACTGTAATTTTGAAAAACAAATAATATTATAAATTTACAAAAAAAAATTATAAGAATTTCGTGGATAATGCGTTGGTCAAATTTATCACATTTTTAGAAAAGGTTGGCTAATCTTCATCTTTTTCCTTTGTTCTGTCCTTTTTCCGAGCTGTGAACAAGCAATCAATTATATAGGTTTAGGTTGGTATATTTTTATATTACTAATATTAAAACACACTTAGGGGTATCAAATAATAACATACCATAATAATAAAATAAAAAGAATCAATTAATTTCAGACAAAGTTCATATATATAAGTTGTTCGTACAATGACTACATATACTATACTAGCCTTTGCCCGCGACTTCTTCCGCGCTTTTTTCTCTTAAGCTTTGAAAAATGAAAAATATAACGTCTGACAAATTATATATGAGCCATCATTTATTCAATGCACCAGTCACAAGCGTATTGCTATACTCAAGCTGGGACAGTCAGGCTCAATGACAAATCAATTGTTTAAAAAACAACAAAACAACGTTCCCCTATAAATAGTCCTATAAATAAAGCCGAAGAGTTTGTTTAGTTGAGTGCATTATTTTTTCATTAAAAAATATTTTCAAAGAGCGAATATTTAGTCATTAATAAAAAAAATTAAAAGCATTAGGTATCGCCTAAAGTTCATAAAATAGAAAAATATGTAAGAAAAATATGAAAATATTTTTAATGAACAAACAATATACTGGTATCATCAGTACTGTGTAGAAATCAATCTGGAAAAGCTGATTGCTGTTGGCAACATCGAAGGCAAAATATTAAGAGGCCGATCGCCAAAGAAATGAACGGCTCAAGTAAGGGAGGCTAGCTCTTCTGATTTCTGATACACTCTGCCAGGTGGTGAGGGCAACCGATGGAGACGAATGGTGCAGGCGAAACTAGGACTCTGTGACCACGATAATGACGGATTGACGAGTCAGAGAGAGAGAGAGAGAGAGAGTATACACCAACTCAGTATACATACACAGCAATTTCTTTAAGATGATTTTGTCATTCGCTACTATGAGTCTCGTAAACAAGCTCAATGTCGCTCAACGAGCTATGGAGAGGGCTATTGCTCGGGGTTACACTGCAAAATCGAATCAGGAATGAGAAAATCCGTAGACGACCGAAAGTTACTGACATAACTCGGCGTTGAAGAGTGGCAGTAGGCAGGACACATAGTACGGAGCGCCGATGGCCTCTGGGGCCGGAAGGTTCTCGAATGGAGGCCGTGGAGGCGACGGACCGACAAGCGCAGCGTAGGACGTCCACCCACAAGGTGGACAGAAGTTTCTTTTGGAAAATTAGGGGGAGGCCTTTGTCCATATAATTATGGTACTCACTAAATAAAGAAATTTCTTTTTTTAATATTGATCAAATGATATGAAGCTGGCGAATGCACACGAGACGCATGATACTTCGTAAAAATTTTGCAAGATGGAATTTTTACTTACATTTATTTAACTCATTTGATTGATACAAAATGAACGTATGCTAAAAGTTTGATGACAATTATAAATTATATTGTATGAAGGCTGATATCGAAAAGAAGTGATAAAAATAAATAAATGAGGCTATACTGTAATGCTGTACTTACGGCATTGCTTAGCAGGTACGCATACGTCATTCTTATTTCTGTAGTAGCCAGGCTTACAAACACATCGTGGCAGACAGTTCTGGACTACAGGATGACATACGGTGGGCTTGCGGCGTCTGTTCTCGCAACCTTCGGCGAGACATGGCGAAGGACAGGAGCTCCAGACTTCGTTGGGTCTGCTGCATTTCACTGGTGCTGTGAAATGCATTAGAGCAGCATTAAGCAATGAAACGAAAATATGAAATTAATGTTACTAGATTATAAAACTGTTTTCCCGACATAACCACAGATGGTGCTTAACAACGCTAAACAGGCTATAGCTATTTTCTTTTTTATGTAAATATTTATAAATTACATAAAAAAGAAAATAGCTCCAAAAAATTTGTTTTCACAACCTGTTAATGTATACCTAACCGTAATAGTTATTTTATTTTATTACGTATATGGTAAGTACCTAAGTTTAGAAAAATAAAATGATTGGTTGTAGGTAATACACATTCAGACTTCAGCTAATTATTTCACTGTCAATTCGCTCACCAAGTTCTCCAAATTATACTGTGGACATTAAGATGATGAATTTTATACCTATCAATACTTTTTAGATCTAAATGCATTTGAAGAAAGCAGCAACGATTGGAATGAAAATGAATGTTGGGATTTGATTTTTATATAGGTATTTTCTGTAATGTATTAAGAAATTATACTGGACATTTATTACTATTTCTTGTTTTATTTTAAAACATGGAGAGGATAGTTTTATTTAAATGTCAATATTAATAAAGTCCCTTTTCAAGACGAGAGATGATAAATAATTTTTTTACTTCTCATGCTCTGAAAGTGCTTATTTGTGCAGGATATAGGCTGCACACAATCGAATTTTGTGCACAAGTGCATTAACGTATCTACTCATAAATGTATCTATATTAAGGCAAAGAAAATGAGCCATACAGCCAAACACAATAAGAAGTTCATAGATAGAATTTGTTATTTTATAATATTTACTTAAAATTTATTTGCCTTATGTGTTTTTTAAGACATAAAATATATCAAAATTTAAATTCAAGTATTGTAGGTTATTTAATTAATTTAAGAAAATTACTATTACAAAATTAATTTAATAGTAGGCTGTATAGGTCTGCAGCCCAAGTCAGTGTCATAAGATGTCAATGTCAATGTCGTAAGATTTAAAAAAATAAAGCGGCGGGAAACAGCTCTTGTTTTTTCGTGCGTTTAAAGAAATGTTATGTTATACTACTGTCTTATTTCCTCGCAATCGAAGTGAAAAGCAGAGTTTATAACCCGCCCACAAAACCATTTTTATCCTCGACATTACTATCAGCCGTCGCCTTCGGCTCGGGCTGCCAAAAGTCTCGGATAAAAATGGTTCGTTTTGTGCACTTGTTGTAAAATCAGTAGATAAACAACATGTTGCTCAAAATATTTTTCAGGCGTTTAAATAAAATACAAAATTCTTTGTTTGTTTAGATTGTCCATTTTCATTGAATTTATGAGTGTTCATTAAATCACCTAAACATAATTTTAAGACGATGCAACATTCTTTAAAGTCCTCCCAAATTGTTTGTGTTATTTAGGTGCACCTACAAATGCTAAATATACTCACGACATTCTGACGCTAGAATACATCCCGGATCCTCAAAGCTCTTTCTTCTGTGGTTCAAATTACATACGCAACCAGATATGCAGGGATAGGGGGGATCGCAGACAACAACACCGCGTTTGTCGTCTGACGGACAGAAGTCAGATGGGCAGTTGAATTGGCAAGGCACAAATGACGCATTAGCTCCGCACGGGTTGCCACCTTAAATATACGCGAAATTAAGTTATTTAAAAAATGTTATCGCGAATTTAATAAACACTTTTATGGATTAAATACTTTATGTTTCAGTAAGGAAATATTCACAGTCGAACTTGGATCAATGGGACAAGAGGAATGAAACTGTCATGTCTTGATATTAATCGAGACTGAAAATCTTAGGCATACAAAACAATTTAAAATATACAAAAATTCAAAAATCGTCATTTTTGTTAATGGTAAGGGAAATCTTGTTAAGCACTTGAAACGAATGTAGTATTTAAGGTAGCATGATTTATTTGCAGTTGAGTACAAAATATTGTTGATGGGTAACACTTAAAACAGCGATATAGCAAAACAAAAAACATCCCACTTGCCAACGCCACTTGTCTAGGTTCGACTGTATATATATTTTAACTCAGCAATTTGGAAGGACTAAAGATTTATATTAGCGATATTTAGCATTCTAGATAAATATCCCATAGAGGTGATTTATTGAAATACTCATAATACCTTCACACTGGTGTGGTAAAATACATTTTCCATCAATTTCAGAAAGTATGTAACCAGGTAAACATTCACAGCCCATTGGTTCACATTTTCTGTCACAGTTTACTGAATTTGGTTCGGCGCAAGTGGATGGGCAAGGCGATGGACACTCCTTTGCAACGGCATATGGGTCACAGTTGCATCCAGCTATTAATATTAAGGAAAAACCATTATTGTTGTAAATTTAAGCAAAGCAATGTTACCGGCAATAATAATGCAACATTAAAATAAACAAAAAAAACGATAATTATCTGCATATGACAAAATGAACAAAAATAAAGCAATTAATTTAAGCAATAAAAGAATTTCCAATGTGGTTTCAGACAACATACCTGGACATTCTTCAATTCTAATACATTTGCCTCCAGGTTCTGATAAAATAAAACCTGGCCTGCACTCACATCCATTTTTAATACATACTTTAGAACATTCAGTAAGATCACGAATTGGTCTACCACATGAAGGCTTACACTCATCGGGAAGAGCACAACTTTTTTTTATCGCATTTTCATCGCTGCAGTTCGGTTGTGATGACACTACAAAAAGTTAATATATGTATTACAAATGCTTTTAATATTGAAATTTTTTCTAAACAATTTGAAAAATAAAAAAAAAATATAGGTACACAAGGTTGAAATTAATACAATACCACATTGCTCTTGTGGAACGCAGATTCCAGTCTCATTCCTTAAATATCCATCTTTGCACATACATCCGCCAGCACATGGTTGATTTACAATTGGACATTTGACAGTAATATTAAATTCGTTACAATGATCTGGTTTACAGTGTGCAGCTTTACAGTCGATCCATTCTTCGTTGATTGGACATAGATATACTGGATGCTCTGTAAATTTTGGATTTTATTTAAACGGAGACATCAAAAATAAAACACATCTTTACTACTGAATTACCTTCTGAACCGTTGATTCCTCTCCCTGTACCTAAAAATTGTTTTGACAATTAAAAATAAAAATAAATAATAATATAAATAAATTTTAATACAAAACAGAAAATACCTGCGCACAATTCGTCACCGTGGGTAAATACATCTGAGTGGGCATTACTTTCTGTCAGCACAATTACGTCAACGTCAAACAAATAAGTTGTGTTTCCGGATGATTGCCCTCCAACAATTGGAGATGTCGTTGTTGGTTCCGAAGATTCGAGATTATTAGATGAACCGTTATTATTAGAAACTAACATTACGTCAAAGTCTAGATAAACATTAGAATTCGTTTCTGCTGATGTTGAAGGAGATTTACCGGGAGACTTGCGGGATGAACTTCCTGCTGAAGAACTGCTGTTAGTGGCAACAACCATATTGATTAAGGGTAAATCTGGAGAACCTGGTGGTAACTGCTTGGGTAATGACGAAATAATATTATCTATTGATATAGATGACAGTGATTGACTAGATGATCCTGAACCACTTGGTCCTTTGTCATTTGGAGAAATTGAATTTTTCGTTGAAGCAGAATTACTAAAAGAGGAAGAGGAACTGGAAGTGTTACTTTTTTCATTTAAACATGGTCTACCTGGTAGGCCACAATCTTTTGTTGGCGATGATGGTCCATCAGTTGTTGAAGCATTGTTAAGCGTTTCTCCAGGAGATGAGGAGTTACTAGATGGAGCTTCTGGAGACGAACTGTCTCCTTCAGCAGACGACGACGATGGTTTTTCCGGAGTTGAACTGTTTTCTGCAGAGGATGAAGAATTATTAGAAGATCCTGTAGGAGTTGAACTGTTTCCTTCGGTAGATGAAGAGCTGTTAGATGGCGCGCCGGGAGATGTGTTGTTTCCTGCTCCCACTGGAGTTGAATCATTTTCTTCTTCCGTAGGCTGACCGCTGGACGAAGATTGACTATAAGATCTGGAACTGCTCGACAATTTGCCACCCAAGGACGAACTAGACGATTGACTACCTGAGGATGACGAAATTTTTCCTCCACCAGATGAACCTGCAATGCTTGAAGACGATGAGCTAGCTCCGGTTGATGCACCACCACCTTTAGAAGATGATTTAGAAGAACTCAAGGATTGACTACTTGATCTAGATGAACTTTTTCCTATCTCAAAAGTAGATGAACTTTGAGAAGATGACTGGCTCTTTGATTTGGCAGTTCTTATGCCGTCGTTATCCTTCGTAGACGATTGAGATGAGCTCGATGATTGGCTGCTGATTAGTGTATTATCATTTTCTTCAGGAGATCCTCCAGGGGAAGTTGAATTATTCGGTTGTCCTCCTGGAGATGAACCGTTTCCTCCCGGAGAAGTCGAATTATTTGATGATCCTCCAGGAGAAGAAGTATTATTCGATGGTCCTCCTGAAGACGAACTGTTTCCTCCAGGTGACGGCGAATTATTAGATGGACCACCGGGATTTGAACTGTTTCCTGTAGGCGATGTAGAGTTATTAGAAGGTCCTGTAGGAGTTGAATTATTTCCTCCCGGAGACGACGAATTATTGGATGATCCTCCAGGGGAAGTTGAATTATTCGGTTGTCCTCCCGGAGATGAACCTTTTCCTCCCGGAGAAGACGAATTATTTGATGATCCTCCAGGAGAAGAAGAATTATTCGATGGTCCTCCTGAAGACGAACTGTTTCCTCCTGGTGACGACGAATTATTAGATGGACCACCGGGAGATGAGCTGTTTTCTCCAGGAGAAGACGAGTTATTAGATGGTCCTCCGGCATTTGAACTGTTTCCTGTAGGCGATGAAGAGTTATTAGAAGGTCCTGTAGGAGTTGAATTATTTCCTCCCGGAGACGACGAATTATTGGATGATCCTCCAGGAGAAGTTGAATTATTCGGTTGTCCTCCTGGAGATGAACCGTTTCCTCCCGGAGAAGTCGAATTATTTGATGATCCTCCAGGAGAAGAAGAATTATTCGATGGTCCTCCTGAAGACGAACTGTTTCCTCCAGGTGACGACGAATTATTAGAAGGACCACCGGGAGATGAGCTGTTTTCTCCAGGAGAAGACGAGTTATTAGATGGTCCTCCGGCATTTGAACTGTTTCCTGTAGGCGATGAAGAGTTATTAGAAGGTCCTGTAGGAGTTGAATTATTTCCTCCCGGAGACGACGAATTATTGGATGATCCTCCAGGAGAAGTTGAATTATTCGGTTGTCCTCCTGGAGATGAACCGTTTCCTCCCGGAGAAGTCGAATTATTTGATGATCCTCCAGGAGAAGAAGAATTATTCGATGGTCCTCCTGAAGACGAACTGTTTCCTCCAGGTGACGACGAATTATTAGATGGACCACCGGGATTTGAACTGTTTCCTGTAGGCGATGTAGAGTTATTAGAAGATCCTGTAGGAGTTAATTTATTTCCTCCCGGAGACGACGAATTATTGGATGATCCTCCAGGAGAAGTTGAATTATTCGGTTGTCCTCCTGGAGATGAACCGTTTCCTCCCGGAGAAGTCGAATTATTTGATGATCCTCCAGGTGACGACGAATTATTAGATGGACCACCGGGAGATGAGCTGTTTTCTCCAGGAGAAGACGAGTTATTAGATGGTCCTCCGGCATTTGAACTGTTTCCTGTAGGCGATGAAGAGTTATTAGAAGGTCCTGTAGGAGTTGAATTATTTCCTCCCGGAGACGACGAATTATTGGATGATCCTTCAGGAGAAGTTGAATTATTCGGTTGTCCTCCTGGAGATGAACCGTTTCCTCCCGGAGAAGTCGAATTATTTGATGATCCTCCAGGAGAAGAAGTATTATTAGATGGTCCTCCGGCATTTGAACTGTTTCCTGTAGGCGATGAAGAGTTATTAGAAGGTCCTGTAGGAGTTGAATTATTTCCTCCCGGAGACGACGAATTATTGGATGATCCTTCAGGAGAAGTTGAATTATTCGGTTGTCCTCCTGGAGATGAACCGTTTCCTCCCGGAGAAGTCGAATTATTTGATGATCCTCCAGGAGAAGAAGAATTATTCGATGGTCCTCCTGAAGACGAACTGTTTCCTCCAGGTGACGACGAATTATTAGATGGACCACCGGGATTTGAACTGTTTCCTGTAGGCGATGTAGAGTTATTAGAAGATCCTGTAGGAGTTAATTTATTTCCTCCCGGAGACGACGAATTATTGGATGATCCTCCAGGGGAAGTTGGATTATTCGGTTGTCCTCCTGGAGATGCACCGTTTCCTCCCGGAGAAGACGAATTATTTGATGATCCTCCAGGAGAAGAAGAATTATTAGATGGTCCTCCGGGATTTGAACTGTTTCCTGTAGGCGATGAAGAGCTATTAGAAGGTCCTGTAGGAGTTGAATTATTTCCTTCTGAAGATGAAGAGTTATTGGAGGGTCCGCCGGGAGATGTATTGTTTCCTCCTGGATTTGTAGAGTTTTGAGATGGTTTTCCTGTAGATGAATTATTGTTAGAAAGTCCCACTGGAGGTGAATCGTTTGCTTCTTCCGTCGGCTGACCGCTGGACGAAGATTGACTATAAGATCCGGAACTACTCGACAATTTGCCACCCAAGGACGAAATAGACGATTGACTACCTGAGGATGATGAACTTTTTCCTCCCTCAGATGTAGATGAACTTTGTGAAGATGACTGACTCTTTAACTCGACATTTGTTTTTCCGTCGTCATCCTTCGCAGACGATTGAGATGAGCTCGATGATTGGCTGTTAGGTCCTGTAGGAGTTGAACTATTTCCTCCCGGAGACGACGAATTATTGAATGATCCTCCAGGAGAAGAAGAATTATTCGATGGTCCTCCTGAAGATGAACTGTTTCCTCCAGGAGAAGTCGAGTTATTAGATGGTCCTCCGGCATTTGAACTGTTTCCTGTAGGCGATGAAGAGTTATTAGAAGGTCCTGTAGGAGTTGAATTATTTCCTCCGGGAGACGACGAATTATTGGATGATCCTCCAGGAGAAGTTGAATTATTCGGTTGTCCTCCTGGAGATGAACCGTTTCCTCCCGGAGAAGTCGAATTATTTGATGATCCTCCAGGAGAAGAAGAATTATTCGATGGTCCTCCTGAAGACGAACTGTTTCCTCCAGGTGACGACGAATTATTAGATGGACCACCGGGAGATGAGCTGTTTTCTCCAGGAGAAGACGAGTTATTAGATGGTCTTCCGGGATTTGAACTGTTTCCTGTAGGCGATGAAGAGTTATTAGAAGGTCCTGTAGAAGTTGAATTATTTCCTCCTGGTGACGACGAATTATTGGATGATCCTCCAGGAGAAGAAGAATTATTCGATGGTCCTCCTGAAGACGAATTGTTTCCTCCAGGTGACGACGAATTATTAGATGGACCACCGGGATTTGAACTGTTTCCTGTAGGCGATGTAGAGTTATTAGAAGGTCCTGTAGGAGTTGAATTATTTCCTCCCGGAGACGACGAATTATTGGATGATCCTCCAGGAGAGGTTGAATTATTCGGTTGTCCTCCTGGAGATGAACCGTTTCCTCCCGGGGAAGACGAATTATTTGATGATCCTCCAGGAGAAGAAGAATTATTCGATGGTCCTCCTGAAGACGAATTGTTTCCTCCAGGTGACGACGAATTATTAGATGGACCACCGGGATTTGAACTGTTTCCTGTAGGCGATGTAGAGTTATTAGAAGGTCCTGTAGGAGTTGAATTATTTCCTCCCGGAGACGACGAATTATTGGATGATCCTCCAGGAGAGGTTGAATTATTCGGTTGTCCTCCTGGAGATGAACCGTTTCCTCCCGGGGAAGACGAATTATTTGATGATCCTCCAGGAGAAGAAGAATTATTCGATGGTCCTCCTGAAGACGAACTGTTTCCTCCAGGTGGCGACGAATTATTAGATGGACCACCGGGAGATGAGCTGTTTTCTCCAGGAGAAGACGAATTATTAGATGGACCACCGGGATTTGAACTATTTCCTGTAGGCGATGTAGAGTTATTAGAAGGTCCTGTAGGAGTTGAATTATTTCCTCCCGGAGACGACGAATTATTAGATGATCCTGCAGGAGAAGTTGAATTATTCGGTTGGCCTCCTGGAGATGAACCGTTTCCTCCCGGAGAAGTCGAATTATTTGATGATCCTCCAGGAGAAGAAGAATTATTCGATGGTCCTCCTGAAGACGAACTGTTTCCTCCAGGTGACGACGAATTATTAGATGGACCACCGGGAGATGAGCTGTTTTCTCCAGGAGAAGACGAGTTATTAGATGGTCCTCCGGTATTTGAACTGTTTCCTGTAGGCGATGAAGAGTTATTAGAAGGTCCTGTAGGAGTTGAATTATTTCCTCCCGGAGACGACGAATTATTGGATGATCCTCCAGGAGAAGTTGAATTATTCGGTTGTCCTCCTGGAGATGAACCGTTTCCTCCCGGAGAAGTCGAATTATTTGATGATCCTCCAGGAGAAGAAGTATTATTCGATGGTCCTCCTGAAGACGAACTGTTTCCTCCAGGTGACGGCGAATTATTAGATGGACCACCGGGATTTGAACTGTTTCCTGTAGGCGATGTAGAGTTATTAGAAGGTCCTGTAGGAGTTGAATTATTTCCTCCCGGAGATGAAGAGTTATTGGAGGGTCCGCCGGGAGATGTATTGTTTCCTCCTGGATTTGTAGAGTTTTGAGACGGTTTTCCTGTAGATGAATTATTGTTAGAAGGTCCCACTGAAGCTGAATCATTTGCTTCTTCCGTCGGCTGACCGCTGGACGAAGATTGACTATAAGATCCGGAACTACTCGACAATTTTCCACCCAAGGACGAACTAGACGACTGACTACCTGAGAATGATGAACTTCCTCCCACAGATGAAGATGAACTTTGAGAAGATGACTGACTCTTTAACTCGGCAGTTGTTTTTCTGTCGTCATCCTTCACAGACGATTGAGATGAGCTCGATGATTGGCTGCTAGTTACTTTATTACCGTTTTCTTCTGCAGACGAAGGATTACCAGACGGTTTACCGCTTGAAGACGATGAGCTGGCTCCAGTCGATGCACCACTACCGTTTGAAGATGACATAGACGTACTAGAAGATTGACTACCAGATGTCGATATATCTTCTCCTCCGAGGAATTTTGCTGTACTCTGAGAAGATGACTGGCTTGTAGATTGTGGATTTTGACCCCCAGTAGATGAACTAGACGATTGACTACCTGAGAGGGATGAAGAATTTGGCCCGTTTGATGAACTGAAAGTTTGACTGCCTGATGATGAAGAGCTTCCCGTTCCACTTGATTCTGAAGAACTTCCGGAATAGGCTTTACTTTGTGAATCTAAGCCATTGGACGAACTCAAAGATTGAGTGCTTGAAGTTGAAGTGCTACTACCGCCTTCGGACGATGTTGAACTAGAGGAGCTGGAAGAGCTGAACTGCTGGCTAGATGGCAATTTTTCTGAAATAAATAATAAATACATAAATAGGAATTTGCATATTATAAATAACTGCTTGATATCACTGATAAAACATAGACGCAATCTGGATACAGGATTTTTTGCTTTTTCAAGTTCAGTGTACTTTATGTATTATACCCGAAACTTTATTTCTGTTGACTACATGTTAGTCAATAAATGCTATGCTAATATGTGTGAACCTTTTGTAATAACATTAATAATGAAACGTAAATACTGTGAATTTAAAACATACCTCCTGTGGTGACAAAAAAATATGTTTTCAATTACCTACTAATGCATCTGATCAAATATTATGCGCTATTGACGCCAACAATTTCAGCAAAATTTACATAAAGAGCCATCTGTAATTATTCATAATACCTACTATAAAGGATGGCCTTTAATGTAAATTTTCCTTGTATTTAAACATAAAGTAAAATTTTAAAAAATTAAATTTCAAATTCTAAAAGCATAGCTCCCATTGACAAATAAACTATTTAGTTATTTATTTTTTTCAAAATTTTATGAACTTACTCATGCATTCTAACAAACTGATACATATTCCTGTGTTTTCATCTCTTAGAAAACCATCATGACAAGCGCATCCTGGTTTGCAACAGCGATCTTCAGGCTTACATTCAGTCTTATTCCATAAGGAATGACAACTTGGCTTGGGGCATTGTAGTGGGCACAAATCAAAAAATGCGTTTGGTCCACAATGAGGGATAATATCAGGAACTGAAAAGAGACATGTAAGGTAATGTCAAAAATTAAAATAATTTAAAATAAGCCTTAAAATATTTTTGGTGATTGAAGATGTGTAGGTTTTCGAAATAAATATAAAAAGTAAGCCTAACTAAGAGCTCTTTTTAACTCTTAGCTGAAACTAGAGAAAAATAAATTACTAGAAGTTTGTAGTTCATTGCATTTAAAAATTATCTAAAAATTTAATTTATAAATTTAATTTATAATTTAAATTTCACTGCATTTCATTCTGTTACAATGTAGAATGATATATTCTTTACAAGAACTTTAAAAACCAAGTCAATACATTTACAGAAAAGGAATGTGAATATAATCTGTAAATTATGATTGAAACTGCTTGTACAAAGTGTCACTATTGCTAAAACACCTTTTTTATATAAAAGATGGGTTTGCTCTTGACCAGCATCTATCCATGTAGGAAAGATGAGGCCGACGATGGAGCGAGCTCACCCAGAAGATGCCTATTCACTCGAACCTTGAAAAGATTTGGGTTTTTTCAGAAAAAGATTTCGGAAATACAGAAGCTGGCAGGGAGTTCCAATCCTTAGCACTGCGCATTTAAAGCGCTTGGTCCGAATTAGAGGGATTTCGAAAAAGTGAGGATGGTAACAAGCCGCACGTCTGCATGTCCGATAGAAGAAAGGGGAAGGCGGTATGATCTCATGCAGCCCTCGAGCACATTCTCCGAAGTACTTTAGTAACTCTAGAATACACACAGAGAGTAACTTTGCGGCTATGTGCTAGGCTCTGCAGCTTGGTTCTTATTAGTGTATCACTGCCAAATAGCACACCGAGTATCCCACCGAGTCGAATGCGGCAAGTTGATATTTTGCTGAGCCATCGCAAAGGTGACAGCAATACTCCATGCAAGATCGGACTTGTACCTTGTACAAAGATAGGAGCTGTCCAGATGTGAAGCATCGCTTCACCTTATTTAGGATGCCCAGCTTTTTGGCCGCTATTAGGGCTTTAGACTCGATAGAAGTACCGAAGTTAAGATTTGAGCACATCCTTATGCCAAGAAGCGGATACAGTTCCCATCTTTCTTAGAAGCGGATCAGCTCCTCGGATACACCTCGGAAAGTTGGAGCTAAGTCGAAAAATCCATCACTGATTCGAACCTGCTCCTGATACAGGGCCTGTATATATATACAGGGCTTGCGGCATTGTATTCACATAAAATAAAATAATAAAGTTGAATTCTTACTTATCGGCGGTGGACAATTAATAGGTGGTGGTCCGTAATAGTTATTTGCAGCTACCGAAGTTAGCAACCCAATGATAATCCACAACATCGTTGCGAATTCACTGTGCCATCACTCCTCTTTGCACCATATTTATATGAATTCAATTTTTATTGAAGACATAAAAATAAGAATTAAATATGATAGAAAACCACGACCACACATTAATACTGAAAGAAATTAACTTATCGTGTCCAATCAATAAAATTTAATCACGATCGCTTTCCACGTGTATTTTTTAATAATTTATCGAGATTCTGTACTAAATTTGTCATACATTTTTGAACAGTTACATTCTACTCAATTTCGGTGCATGGGAAAGACAAATATCTGGTCTACTTATTTTCCGTTCATACTATTAGAGTCAGCAAACTACATGCTATTCTTTTGCTGAAATCCTAGTATTATAAATGTGAAAGTGAGTTTTTTTTGTTACACTTTCATGCCTTAACTATTCAACTGATCATCATGAAATTTTGCATACCTACACGGATGTCATGGATACAAAAAAGAATATGGGGTCTCCTTCATCCTGAAAAAATAAAAACCAAAGCCTGACCAAAGCCTGGAAAAATCTAGTAAACCATAAAATAATTATTTATGAACTCGCCAATCAAGTCCTGTCCAGCTCAGTCCTTCATGTGAAATATTTTTAAAATATACTTATTCATTTTCTATCACATCGACAATTGTATACAATTGTATACTTTACTTTTAAAGATCGACAGACAGACTGACGGTCCACTTGATGGTGGTTACCGTCGCCTATAACACAAGCAACGCTACAGGCGCTCCAAGTGCGCTCCCAACTACAGCAGGATTAAGGATAAGGGATTAAGAGAGAATAGGTAAATGAGCTCTGACATCCCTTACTTACTCACCGAAACACAACATCACACGTGCAGTTATATATTTCACGGTAAGAGGGTGGTTGATGCTTTGAAAAATTCATTTCCAAAGTTGACCCAATCGAAAATCGAACCCGGAAACCCTAGAGCAGAGCGTTAAGGCAAGTACCCTAACCACTTATTCAACGGGCTCGTCAATATGCGTTTTGCATATTGACTTCATAAATCAAAAAGCAACGCAAATGAAAAGCGAAATCCGTATTTTATTTGAAATGGGAAAATATCTCGAGTCCATTGTGTACGATAAACTTGAGATCCCTTTGGGCGAAACGAACAGCACTGAAAAGTGGATATAAATCCGATACCTACTCTGGAAGGAAATGCAGGGGCTTATCCCCAAATCCAAGCGAAACAGGTTCTCTATACAGAGATAAGTCTGTAATAGTAAATGGTGTATTATGTAACTTATTTCTTCATTACCAGAATTTGAAAGAAGGTAAATAATTTAAACTCTATAAGTAGTAGGCGTTCCAGTCACAAATTGATGAATCCTTCTATAAGGGGGTTCCTCAATATACATCACCATATTAGTCCGTGGTTAAAAATGTAATGTTCCTTCTAATAATCTCTCTAAATCCCAGATTTTCAACATATTCCAATCTTCTACATTGTAACATTTCAACTACGAATTAAAATATTTAATTCAGAGCAGAAAACCTTTTTAAAATCACTATTGATTCGTATTATTAATGTTCGATTCAGATAGGATCTTCAGGTCATTCGTTAATTATTTGAATAGTTAAGAAGGGTCGAAGCATACCTATAGAATATCTATGAGGGTTTTGTAAAGAGCATTTAGATGTATTTGCCTTTTTAATGCGATTGACCCACGACCCAATGTTAATAAATAATTTAACTCGTATGTTGGTGATGCGCCATCTTAAAAATGTAAACTCCATTTACGTTTACCTCGTAAATTTTAAACCAAGAATAATTGAGTTTAGAAAATGTTAAATATTCTTATATTTTTGTGGAGAACTAAACGAAATTCGAAACTACTCCATGAACCGATCTGTTAAGAGCAAGTTATTATTGCTTATAAAATCTTAATAAAGTTAAACTTGTTACGTCAGTCTCAATTACACTGAAGAAAACTGACACCCAGGCTGGTTTCAAATGAAATAGTTATTACAAATACAAGCACTAAGATCAGACCGAACACAATTTTTTACCAAAATGAGCGCAATCTAGTAACCTACGAATTAAAGTGCAATATTTCACAACAAATTTTTGTAACTTCTCGGAAATAACCGAACAGATTTAAATTTCGAAGTTTTTTCTTAAATATTGTGTAAAATATGAAAAAGGAATAAAAACTTTAGTACAAAACTTAAGTTAATTAATAAGCTTAAAAAATAATGTAGTGTTCGCTGAAAATTTTTAGTACTCTGACGAGAAACCCTTTTTTTTTGGACATTAATTTACTAATTTTTTTCTAAAAAAATACAATTTCTTGTATACATCTACCACATTTTAAATATAGTCTCTTGTGCTCTGTATTTTTATCTAAGTTTTAGATACTCTAACAGGTCAAATGAGGTGACGGAAAAACCTTTTTCAAAGACTTAACAAAGAGGCTATACATTAGATTTACTTAAAAAAGCGCTAATCTAATTATTTCGTTATACGGGGAACAAATCTTAATTAAAGTTGATATGTATTGTTATTCCACATATATTAGGCCAGCTATTAGCCCAATGTGCTATATTTTACTCAAATTTAGTGATTCAATTGAACACTCGACTTTTGGAATATTTATATACTAGCACTTGCCTGCGACTTCATCCGCGTCATTTTATAAGTAATAGCACATGTTTTATTCTGATATATAGGATGTATTACTGTAAAGATTCAACAAAGTCCGTTCATTTGTTTTTGGGTGAAAGATTAACAGATGTGCTCACAATCTTTCATGTTAAGAATTAAGGATAAGGGATTAGGAGGGGAATTAAGAATTAAGGATAAGGGATTAAATGGGCTCCGACATCCCTTACCCACCCACCGAAACACAACCCACTACCAAAATACCCAAATATATTTTACGTATATATAATATACCAAAATATTATGTAGATTGTTTGTTCAAATAAATTATTTCCCATAAAAACAATTATTATTTAAGTTTTGAAGTGAAGTACAAGTTAAATAATCGCTAAGCCGTCATAATTATAACTAGTATAAACAATTTCTTGTTTTGACTTAAAGTAGAAATTCGTCATAACAAAAATGAAGTAGATACGCTAGTAAAATTTAATGTTCCTCGACGTTTCTGTAATTTTGCGCGTTGTAATCCTCACAGGGGACTGCGGTACAAAGAGATATTAAATTTAAAAATGTACGACCAGTAGATTGCTGCTGCAAGTTTTCAACGAGAGAACAGAATTTATGAAAAATAAGTGTCCCGAAAACACGAAATTGTTTTCTTTAACACTCCAACATCAGAAATGAAGCATCAATCGACACACAATAAAAATGCGTGTGTATCTTTTACAAACTTTTTTTTAATAAACAGATCTTTTAATAGTAGATTTTACAAGTGCACAAAACTTGACATTACTATCAGCCCTCGCCTTCGGCTCGGGCTGCTAAAAGTCTCGGATAAAAATGGTTCTGTGGACGAGTTATAAACTCTGCTTTTCACTTCGATTGCGAAGAAATAAAACAGTAGTATAACATAACATTTCTTTAACATTGACATCTTGTGACATTGGCTTGGGCTGCAGACCTATACAGCCTACTATTATATGTAGATACATTTATGAGTAGATACGTTAGTGCACTTGTGCACAAAATTCGATTGTGTGCAGCCTATATCTTGCACAATTAAGCACTTTCAGAGCATGAGAAGTGAAAAAAGAATTAAACTATTTTTTTATGTGATCGCACAGTCGTTTAGATGGGATTACCCCTAGATAGCTACATTGACTATGCGCGTATGGGGGAAGACTATGATAAATGGGTGTTCGTTTTTTAATGAGTATGACGAAAAATAAAATTCTTATTACAAGCACATTTATTGAATTTTTTTTTATAAGTGTCACAAAATAGTAGGAATTATATTTTTTGTCGAAGTAATGGGAAAAGATAGTAACAAGCATATTTTAAAAATAAAATGAGTGATAAAAATTTCCTTATCAATCATTTATTATTTGCAACTAAACGGAGTACCTACTTTTAGTATCATATTGACTATTATACCGGTAAATGCGCTTGCAGTGAATTGTAAAATATTTTCTTTGTTTAAAAATTATTAAGACAGTAAATAAATTATTAAAGCGAGGGGAAAATTTATTTTTTGCAATGAAGGGAAAGGGTCATCCAGCATGCGCTCGATAGGCTGCGTTTTAATAAGAAATTAATTATCTTGCAATAGTCATATCTAGTTAAAATTATTTGAATGAATTTCACATGAAACAAAGTAAAATTTATATAACAATTATAACCTAATTATTCAATTGTTATTAGATATAAAAAGTCTATTACGAAATGCGGTTAAACAAATTAGAATGGACATTCTTTTTTTATATAGCACTCAGTCAGTGATAAGGTAAAAACAAATATGAGTATATAAACTGTTTATTTAAATGTCAACATTTCATTGTTTAAATAAAACCTTTTTTACATCTTAAACAATAATATATTGTTTAGAGTCTATTGTAAACAGCTAAAATATTAAAATATCAATTGAAAAATAAAACGAAGGTCAATTAAAACGCATTTAGTTAGTCTCCAAGTAACTTTCTTTTATTCAATACAATAAAATGAACTTAAAAGGCTAGCGAATAGAGTTTCAAATTGTATAAACATCACAGATAATCTGTAAAATTTATTTTGTGTATTTGATATTTAAACAAATGTTTCAATAAAAGTTTGAGAACAAAAGGCTGTGTAAATAAAGCGACGCGGTAAATTAACAATCAGTCTTATTGTGAGGTTAGCTGCATAGGTATATGTTGAAAATATTTTCTGAATCATTTGTTTGAAGACCTTATCCAGTTTTGATAAGAACTATAATTGCAGAAACAAAAAAACACAGTACAGTGAACAAAACAAAGAAAAATTGCAAGAAACCGATAGACACGGCTGGCCCTCAGAGCCGTACAAACCGGGAAAATGTTAAAATATTTGATATTTTTGTTGGCGTTATCATGGGTGAATTCGACTGTAATAATCGAGCAGAAACCAAAAAAACGTAAGGATTTATTTTCATATTTTACTGTATTATTATAATTTTTTTAATTTAATTAAATTTAATTTAATTAAATTTAATTTAATTAAATTTAATTTAAAAAAATTAATCGTAGTTGCTATTTTAACTAAGAGTAATTTTTTTAGTACATAATTAATGAAAAATTATCAATTTATTTTAATTAGTATTGCTATTTGTATTTTTTTTTATTTATATTGTATTCTATTTGTATTTTTTCTAAATTTTGTAAATACATTATTATTTTCTGACAAGGTTTTAATCTAAATCCTTGTCATGAAATATTAATGTCATTACAAAATTTATATTAGGCAGGTTAACTCTATATATATACTATAGAGTTACTATCGATAGCGGTATTTCAAATTTTTAAACAGTTTAATATTAAAATTGTTTTACGCTTAATTTTCCTAAATACTTCCTAATATTAAAATAAATAAAATAAATCTTTATTTACGCGAACACATGTTCCTAAATATTTTTTAAATATTTCCTTCCTTCCAATACTTTTTTATTTATTTATTTTTTTGAAAAATGATACACTTATGGAACGTCCTCAAAAATTTACACTTACTATGCGATTTCTGAATTGGAGAATTAAGCAGAAATTTCATGAAACTGCGCCATTCGCAAATTTTTTAATGGGTCCAATGCTATAAAATTTTTAAAGGTTTAGTCAACACTAATAATCTTTCAAGATAATATTCATTTCTGTAATACAAAACTATTTACAAATTTATATAAAATGAGGTTTTTACGTTGAACATAAATTTTTAAGTTGAAAATTTGATGAATATGAACCCCTGTTATTTTTAAAATTTAATTAAATTCTTTAAATCTTATCAGACAGGCGAACAGTCCATTTGATGGTAGGTGGCTACCGTCGCCAATGCTTACCAATACAATGCTATTTCATTTAGGGACACAGAACTGCACACATGCTGTTAACTCTCGACGGTCTTCTGTAAATGAGTGTAGCTTTCAGATCCGCTGCCCGATTTGTTCCTTTCCACTTCTAAATCAACTGTGCCATTACTAAAGCGTAGTTTAATTTCTGATTTAGCCCATTTTCAAGGGTAAAATTATGCTTTAAAATAACATTTTCAAAGAATTTTAGTGCTTAACTTATGTATTTGAATTTCACTAACTTAATTTTTTCAACATGCGTGACTGTTGTTGCCATTATAATGTGAATAATTTGTCTACATATTCACGAACACCTGCTTGTAGACGATATTACGAATTCGTGTATCAAGGTCTAATCAAACAATTAATTAGTCGTAATTACTTACGGCCTTATTGCAACATTTGCATATTACATGTTCAATGGCTTTATTATATCCATGAACATCTTAACTCGAGGGGTTAAAAGTATTTATTATTTGGTCATAGTATTTGGTAACGTTAAGTTTAGGAAACCAAAGTACTTACGACTCTACATTATAAGAGACAAATATTCGAGGATAATGAGACTATGTCTTGTATTATCTGTAGTGACCAAGAGCATGTCCTGTAGTCATAAACTAGACAGATTCAATGGCATCGGCAGCTGACCAAGTAAGTGGTCGCTTAGAGTAGACCACCGTGAAATAACACCAAATTTATTGTCGTATTTTGTGGCGTGAAAGACAGATCCCAGAGTCTTTATCATCAACTTGATGTTTTCCCGTTAGGTACTTAGTTAAGGTCGGTAGGGCATTTGCATCTCTCAGGGTGAGACAGGTGGGTCCTCTCGGCTAACGATATGACAGACGCAGTTTCAAATCCAGTTAGGAGTTTTTATGGATTCCAATCCTGCTATCCCAGCGTAATGGTCCATAGCTCATGCCTCCTTACGATGACCTGTTCCAAGATTGTGTTATAATATACCGACCTACACAGAGGCTGATACAAATACCTTGCAGAAACTCTGTGAGACATAAGGCTGCCATTATTAATAATATATTTTTTTTACTATTGCAGCCAAATGTGGTTCTAACGAACATTTCCTCTATGACACAAACAAATGTCAAATTACATGTGAGAACAAGGACATTGAACATTTGATGGGTGCATGTGCACCCACCAATGCATGTTTCTGTGATGGTGATTATGTGAGAGACAAAGATGGAGTCTGTATTTGTAGAGACGAGTGTCCCAAAAAAAATAAAAGTAGGTTGTCACATTTCCTATAATCATAATTATCGTTAACACAAATGTGGTCCCCATCAAAACGATTTACTTATATGTCCTCTCGCGCCACGTGTGTTGCCTGGATAAATCCTATATGTTAATCCCGAATATGATCTATTAGTGTACCAAGTTTAAACCAAATTGTCCCACGCTTTAAAGGAACATCTTCATATTTACAATAATAGGATACTAGCTTTTCTCCAGGATTTCGCTAACACATTACTTGACAAATTATGCTGAATAAAAGACTTCTATTAAGTAACTTCATTAAGCTAATATAATTATATCGAAACACGAATTTCTAACCAAATTTGACAGTTTCAGCTGTCGTGTCAGCCTATGTAGAGTGACATATTATTGTATGCTCAGACAGTAAAGTAGTTAATCTGAGTTTACACTTTAGGAATTAATTTTGATACTTTTATATAAATATTGTAGCTGTGGTTTGCAAGGACCCTAATGAAGTTAAAACCGACTGTTACACTGTGTGTGCGGATAAGACCTGTAAGGACAGGATTAAGGGAAACGACAGGGTATGTCATACGGCCTGCATAGAGACCGGCTGCATATGCAAAGAAGGATACTACCGACATGACAATGGCACTTGTGTAACTGCCTGGGAATGTTGTAAGTATTACCCATCGCTCTAAAATTAATTATTATTTCCATCATATCATTAGGAATAAAATAGAATAGAGCAATTATGTGATAACTACACAGATGTGGAAATGTATTAGTTTTTCTAATAAAGGTTTCATGTCAGAAGGCGCTACCATGAAGGTACTCTTATTAGTGAATATCACATATAACAAAATATGTTGTGCGGAGCGTTTACTAAATATGTACATACTATGCCATGAACACTACTAGGTATACTAAGATATTTTCAAAAATAAAATGTGCTAAACACTCAAGTATAGTTTCTTCACTATAAAAAGGTTGGAACCCAATTGAAGATGGTACTGTATCTAAATTGGAATATCAGTTGGTTTAGTAATCTTAGATTTTTTAAAGACAAATCCTATGAGAATTGCTTGTGTAAAAAGATATATTATATCTATTTTTGATATATTTTTGATGATGAATAAAAGATGGCTGGCATCTTGAAAGTACACACTGAAAAACCGCAGCAAATTCAAAAAAAATATTGATGTGGTAACACTCAAGCAAAAAGGACTAAATAATTTTGATACTAGGATATATTTTTTTAATTATTAATCCATTAACAAGACATACATTTATAACTAATTGATCTACAGGAGTCTTTCATTAGTATAAGAGTAGGTCTACACAGAATGTCGAAAATAGCACACAAATATAACGCGTCAGTTTGTATGATAATATTCTCATATTAAAAAGTTTTAATATTCTCGCTGAGTGTTTTTAAATGGAATGTGTAATAATAATCTATTGATTTATAAAATTCTATCCTAATCTATTAATATAAATATTAAATGATAAAAACAGTTTACTATTACCGTCTTTCCCAGATTTCTGAGAACTTTTCCTGCGTTTAGATAATTATGTGACGGTTAATGGAACATACTCGTCAATTTCGCAGTAGTACCAACGCAATTTTATTTGCATACTAGTTGCATACTAAATGAAAAATATAACACCGAGAAAACATACGAGTAATACAATGTCTGACATCTTTATAGCTGTGACGACGGCGCCGATTTTTTTAAGTTTTTAGACGATCGAAGAACCTAACATTTTTTCAGGATAAAAGTTTATTCCTGGTAATAAACTATATGTGTGCCAAATTTCATCCAAATACGTTTAGCCGTTTCGGCGTGATTAAGTAATAAACACACTAACATCCAAACATACAAACTTTTGCATTTATGATATTAGTAGGATATTATAATAGATTTGAATACATAATTGCAAAATATACTCGATTTTTTATAATTGCGAGATAATAGAAAAAAAATATATAACTGAACGTTAAGTTAGCTTTGCATTTGAACATGGTATATTTTCAATAAATCCTCTAGGGTAATAGTAATAACCAGCAGCGTGATGAACGTGATGATACTAACAATGATGATGCTTTTTCAGAGGACAATATTTTTGATTGAATTTAAAAAAATATATAGATATAGTGATGAAATTATTCGTTTATGTTAATTTTCTATTCAGCACCACCACGCTGTGATAGCGATGAAACATATCTGGAATGTGGATCGTCCTGTCCCGATACTTGCGGTAACAGAGGAAACACGTGCCGCATTTGCACCTTGCAGTGCGTAAATGGCTGTTTCTGTAAAGAGGGTACCGTTAGAGCTGCCAACGGCAGTTGCATACCACCAAGTAGCTGTCGTAAGTATAATCGTTGGATTAGATAAAAAAAATGATTTCGATGACCCCTCGGGAACTTTTAAAAACTCGTATTTTTTCTAGATGAAATATCCTTTTCTATATCGCTGACAACAATTACATTTACATTTATAATATTAGGATGTTTAAACGAAACAATCCACAGAACAAGTAAATACATTTTCTGTCTTACAGCGGAACCAGTATGTGACGGTCAAAACGAGAAATTTGAATGGTGTCCACCAAATTGTCCTCACCAGAACTGTTCAGCGATCTGGTCTCGAATCGACTGCACGGGAGCATCAGACTGCTGTGAACCTCGATGTCGATGTATCGACGGTTATTACAGGAACAGCAAAGGCATTTGTGTTTCAACAGAAGAATGCAGTAAGCTCCGTTAAATTACGTAACACGTTTACTTATAATTGTTACACATAATACATAAAGTATCTATGGGTAATTGAAATAAAATAAAATAAAAAAAGTTTGCTGTTTTAATCTATGTCTATACTAATATTATAGAGAGAAAAGATTTGTATGTATGAATGTTTGTAATGAATAAACTCAAAAACTACTAGACCGATTTTAAAAATTCTTTCACCTATAAAAGGGTACATTATCAGCGAGTAGCATAGGTTACTCAACATTTCCCCCCCCCCCCCACCCCTTTCCCCTCCATACAAATGTATGTTTGAAATGAATTAACTCAAAGACTACTTGACCGATTTTAAAAATTCTCTCACCAATAGAAAGCTAAATTATCAACGAGTAACATAGTATTTTTTTTATAAGGAGACGTGGACGAAGTGGCGTGCAAAAGCTAGTTAAAAATAAAATAATACCCAAAAAGTCTCTTAGATTCGAAACTTACACAATATACGTACTATCCTTACTACTATTGCTCAATATACTTTGTGGGAGGGGACGTTGGTGTGTCTGTTTTTTATATACTTAATATCTGTGTATCCTTATTTATTCTTATTCTTACTATCCCTTTGTATGAATAGTATTTTGTAAGTATATTGTAACATGCCCAGATACTCGTATATTACTTGTTTTAATATATTCATAGTAAAGATCTCTTTGTAAGTGTAACCCTTTTATACAAATATTATATATTTAGCCCTCATTACCACAGTGCCATATCAGGCACAAAAATATTTTATAGCTGCGTTTCTTGTGTAAAACTTATTTGCATATAATCTACTTAAAAATCTTTTAAATATATTACCATACTTATAACCAGCAAACTAATTACTGGATAAGAATATCACTATTTTTAGTTAAATTCTTAAATAGTAACATTTTACTCATTTTTTACGTATATAATTAGAGTATAACTATAGGTAGAGCTTTTATGTCTTGCATAGTGACCCTTAATTTTGAAAAATAAATTGATTTTCCTTTATTTTCCTCCAATATTTACTCAATTACAGTAAATGGGAATGAATGTGGACCACACGCGTCGTTCAACAGGTGTGGTACCGCATGTCCATTGACTTGTGACGAGCCGATTCAAAGACCTTGCAATAAGAAATGCAGCCCTGGATGCCAGTGCGATGATGGTTATGTAAAGGATAAGGATGGAAACTGTATCAAGCCAAATGATTGTCGTAAGCAGACGTATTATATGTAGTTTTATTTGGGATACTTAAAATTACTAGTCATAGAATTCAAACTAGCTACATTGACACGAGAACAATTTTAGATTTTTTTCTCATTGGTCACAGTTAAAAAAAGTGCCACCTAGGCACTTTTTTTCACCTAGGCCTAATCACCTAGGCACTTTTTTTCACAACTCTGAGAAGAAATCACAATTCTGAGAAGAAATCACGAAAGAAAATTAGAACCATAACGTTGGTCCTTATAGGAAATAGCTGAATTATCTTTATTATTGTTTATACCTAGACGATGAATAAATTCTAATCTGCATCTATACATATTATAAAATAAAGTCGCTGTCCGCCTATGACCATTTCTCTATTAACTTCTTCTAAATCACACATCGAATTTTGATACGGTTTCACTAATGGAAATAGCAATAAACGAGGAAGATTTGTGTGTATAATTTGCGGAAAAAATACACCCATGTAAAGAAGGGGTCGGGTCGCTAGAAACTTATATTCTGCACATTAGTAATATTTAGAACATGCAGAGTATTTAGTATTCAGAGTTAACTATTCTTTACAGCAAATCCAGTGTGCAAAGAAGGTGAAGAGTACACGGACTGTGGATCAGCCTGTCCGGCCACATGTGACAACAGAGGAGACACGTGTACCGCTTGTATAGCTTTATGCGTTAAAGGTTGCTTCTGTAAGAAAGGTCTCGTGCGAGCCGCAAATGGAAGTTGCATACCTCCAGAAAGTTGTCGTAAGTAACTAACCTAATATTTATGTACCTACTTAGTTAGTTAAGAAAATTATATTAATACTCAATTTATTATAATTTATATTCAATTGCTAAAAATGTATCAAAAAAAGTATCATGAGTTCATTTCTTACTTATATAGTTTTTATTCCATATATTTTTATTCCACTGATTCAATAATGTTTGATTAATATGAAGCAAGTGTTCGATCTTTTACTTGAATGATTTGATTAAACTAAAGTTTTAGTACATTTTCATATTCAGCTGAACCAGTCTGTAATGGTGCCAACGAACACTTTGACTGGTGTCCACCGAACTGCCCACATCAAAATTGCTCAGCCCTCTGGTCCCGAATTGACTGCACAAATGCATCAGACTGTTGTAAACCTCAGTGTCGTTGCATTGACGGTTATTATAGAAATGAACAGGGCAAATGTATATCTTCTAATGAATGCAGTAAGTTTTTTGTTATTTCGTTTTTTAATGAAAATTTATAGAAAACGCTACTAATGTGAAAAACTAGAAAGTTTAAGACAGTGAAAATATTATGTCTTAGAAATAAATAATCTCAGCAAATATTAAGGCTCCGGTCTCGCTTTGCGACTCTACCTTAGCAAACAGAACTAAGCGCACTTTCACGCGTTTTTTTGTTATGAATTGCAATTATTAAAAAGTACATTAAAAAAAATATTTTTTGTATTTTTTTTTCATTAATTTATTAAAAAATAGGTCATTACTAAGTGGTTTTAAGAGGGACTGCATTAAAAAAATTTTTCAACAGAAAAATATATGTATTTGCAGTGGTAAAATTCATGAAACTACAACTTTTTAAACCACTTTAAATAAGAAAACTAAAGCGTTTATCAAAAAAGTAACCAGTTTAGATTATTGCTAACGATATGAGAATAAATGTAAACTGAATATATTTCGTATTTTTGTTATAATTTTTACGTAGCATGTGCTTGAATGAGACCTTCAACGCGTTCAACCTAAATAGAGGCATTTTTAATGCCCAATAGAGCTATTAAAATGTGCATCAAAATAAAATTAAAAAAGTGTATTTGAAATTTCAAATCCATCACTTTCAATAAATGTAAAATATATTTCATTTATTCTTTTGTTAGTAACTGTAAAAAAACATTTATTTTCTGTAAATTATGCAAGAACACTAATTTTTAGGAGACTCGAGCCTTAAATACAAAATAAATGTGTAAGTTTAGATAGGAACACTCATTCAACACACTAATTTATTAAATACCTACCGAGATAAGCACGTCCGATTTAACAATTATTTAGGGATATGTGATTGATCAGATGTGTAAATCACTCATGCTTTGTATTCAAAGAGTAGTTCTTCAGTAGATTCTGCAATACCTACCTCAGAAATGACAAATTAAAAAAATATAAATATAAAGCACTACAAAAATTCAAGATTTCCTTAGACCGACAATATGTTAAAAATATATCATTTGGACATTGTTTTTCTGGTAGAATGAATTAAGGAAAGTATTATTTTTAGTTCGGTTATATTAAAAAAAAGTATTAATTTTATATAAGCGATTATAGCATTAAAATTTATAAAATCTTCTCCCACGACTCATAATTATATTTCTTTATGCTTTACATAATTCGATTGAAGCGGTTGTTATGTGATGGATGGCTAATATATGTACAAGAATAAGGATTTGAAATAAAAAGCCATCCTTTATTAGGTACTATAATCACTAGAGTTACTAGTGATTATAGTACTAGAGTGATTATATAACCAACCTACACCAAACTCTTACTGGTTTTTAGTTCACGGATCAAGTTGTGGACTAAACTCTCACTATAATGATTGTGGTACTAACTGCCCGTTAACCTGCGAAGAGCCCAAGCCAAGAGCTTGCACCAGACAGTGCGTTGCTGGTTGCGAATGTGACGAAGGCTACGTCAAAGATAAAGATGGAAACTGCATTAAATTAAACCAATGTCGTAAGTTGTAAATAGGAGACATATATAGGTTTAATAATTTTTGTCAATATATACATTGTAATAATGTGCGTGTTTTAGCTCAATCTCAATGCGGTGTAAACGAAACATATGTTAATTGCAAATTCAGTTGCCCAACTGATTACTGCAAGGAAAGTAATGGACCAGTTCCACAGTGTTCACCACCATATCCGTGCCCACCTGGATGTCGATGCAAGCCAGGTTATCTGAAGAGAAGAGAGGATGGACAATGTATTAACAAAACAGATTGCCGTAAGTATTTGAAATTTTGTTCATATTTCTTGTTCTAATTTCTTATTATTATTACTTTGATTGTTTCGGAGCTATTTTATTATGTGACTGTTGATTTTAAGTGTTTAATGTTATGATAATTTGACGATAAGAAAGATATTTTTCGTTAACAGCACCACCAGTGATCTGTGAAGAAGGTGAACATTATGAAAGATGCGGAACAGCGTGTCCTCCGAGATGCGATTACATGAACCCTAAAGTATGTACAGAACAATGTGTAAAAGGGTGCTTTTGCAATACAGGTCTTATAAGAGACCATCTCAGCGGAAAATGCATTCATCCTGAAAAATGCCGTAAGTAATTTTCAAAAACAGCGAGATACCGTACTTCAATAAATAGTATGTTTAGTAATACCATGGTATGCTTAAAAACTGTGTTACAGCTGCTACTTTAAGTTGTGGTAAGAATGAACACTTCGAGGAATGCGGAACTGCTTGCCCACAAACTTGCAAAAATAGGAATCCACAGATTTGCACGCTGCAATGTGTGAAGGGTTGCTTCTGTGATGATGGCTATGTAAGAGATACATCAAGCGGTAAATGTATCCTTCCAAAAGAATGCCGTGAGTACAAAACTAATCATTACTTCTATTTAATAAACTTAATTTTTTTATTAAACTATTAACTAGGAATTCTATTTAAGAAAAAATTTACGCTATATTACTTACGTATGAACATATTCTGAAATATTAACTGCAAAAGAATGCACTGTTTTTAAAGGGATTTAGCTTTTATGGCAATCCTAATGTTAGGTTCTGGAAAAAGTCTTTTCGCATATATAGTATGTACGAACTTCTAATAAAATCTCTTTGCATGTATTATTTGTATCTGGCTGGTTTTGATCACATTAAAAAAGCTTACATTTCAAAAAAAGAAAAAGAAAAAAATAGTAAAATGTTATTTCCACCTATTTTTCATTTGTTTTTCTTTCTGTCAAAATGAGTGAGAATGAAAACATTCGATACATTTTAAAATTTTATTGCAAAAAAAAGAATAAAATGCAATAATGCAAGCCGAGTGCATGCAGTTTACAGAGTAGCACAAAGTTGGTTTAAGCGTTTTCAATCCGGGAACTTGGCCACAAAACAGTTTTGATAGCTTTGAAAGCTGGATACTCAAAAAAGCTTGATATTTGGTTGCCATACGAGTTCACTGAAAGAAACCTTGTGAACCATGTACTCATTTGCGATTCTTTATTGAGATCTAACGAAACCGAACCGTTTTTGAAGAAATTGATAACTGGTGATGAAAAGTGGATCACGTACGACAACTACGTGCGAAAAAGGTCAAAGGTCGATCAGGCGTCACAGACTGAGCCAAAACCCGTATTAACTTGCGGATAACTGTGCGTATGGTGGGATTAGAAGGAGATTATTCATTATGAGCTTTTACCGCCTGGCAGAACTATCGATTCGAATCTCTACTGCCAACAAATGATGAGATTAAAGCAAGAAATTGGGAGAAAGCGGCCAGAATTTATCAATAGAAAGGGGTGGTCTTTCATCACGACGACGTTAGCCCACACACATATTACACACATATATTATAACAGCAAATATTAAGAGTTTGGCTGGGAGATGTTAATGCATCCGTCATATAGCCCTGGCCTTGCACCTTCAGATTTCCACCAGTTTCGGTCTCATCAGAATTCTTTAGGCAGTATCAGGTTAACATCAAGAGAGGACTGTCAAAACTACTTGTCACTTTTTTTGGTCAGACAGAAGTCCCAAAATTTCTACAGCAATGGGATCATGTCACTACCTGCAAGTTGGCAAAAAGTCAACGAATAATATGGCAGATATATACTATAATTAAATGTAAATAAACTTGAAAAAAAAGTCTTGAGTTTTCATTTAAATTGCGAAGAAACTTTTTCCTCAACCAATTATAAAGTCAACTGTCCTAATATAACTTTTTGAGTGTTTAGGAATGGTCTGTCGACGGACTGCCGTTACAACTGTTCCCTATCACTATTAAAAATTTTGCAATTTCGTAATTTATTTACCGGGTTTTATTTAATTATTGTAGCTGCTGTGGTTTGCAAGGACCCTAATGAAGTTAAAACCGACTGTTACACTGTGTGCGCGGATAAGACCTGTAAGGACAGGATTAAGGGAAGCGACAGGGTATGTCATACGGCCTGCATAGAGACCGGCTGCATATGCAAAGAAGGATACTACCGCCATGACAATGGCACTTGTGTTTCTGCCTTGGAATGTTGTAAGTATTACTTATCGCTCTAAAATTTATTATTATTTCCATCATATCAATAATTACTGTATAAAGAAACACGAAACGAAAAAAGGATCATTAGGAATAAAATAGAATAAAGCAATTATGTGGTAACTACACAGATGTGCAAATATATTAAATAGTTTTGCTAATAAAGGTTTCACGTCAGAAGGCGCTACCATGAAAGTGATTTCTCTTATTATAGTGAATATTACATATAACAAAATGTGTAATGCGGAGCATTTACTAAATATGTAATATGCCATGAACATTGAACACTACTAGGTATACTAAGATAGTCTATTTTCAAAAATGTGCTTAACACTCAAGTATAGTTTCTTTATTATAAAAAGGTTGGAACCTAATTGAAGATGGTACTGTATCTAAATTGGAAAATCTCGAACATTTTCAGGATAAAAGTTTATTGATGACGATAAACTATATGTGTACTAAATTTTATCCAAATACGTTTAGCCGTTTCGACGTGATTAAATAACAAACACACAAACATCCAAACATACAAGCTTTCGAATTTATAATATTAGTAGGATATTATAATAGATTTGAATACATAATTGGAAAATATTCTGGATTTTTTATAACTGTGATTTTTTATAACCTTCCGTAGGAGAAAAAAATATATAACTGAACGTTAAGTTAGCTTTGCATTTCAACATGATATATTTTCAATAAATCCTCTAGGGTAATAGTAATAACCAGCAGCGTGATGAACGTGATGATACTCTAACAATGATGTTTTTTTTTTTTCAGAGGACAATATTTTTGATAGAATTTAAAAAAATATATAGATATAGTGATGAAATTATTCGTTTATGTTAATTTTCTATTCAGCACCACCACGCTGTGATAGCGATGAAACATATCTGGAATGTGGATCGTCCTGTCCCGATACTTGCGGTAACAGAGGAAACACGTGCCGCATTTGCACCTTGCAGTGCGTAAATGGCTGTTTCTGTAAAGAGGGTACCGTTAGAGCTGCCAACGGCAGTTGCATAGCACCAAGTAGCTGTCGTAAGTATATTCGTTTAATTTGATCGAAAAAAAAAATTTGGATGACCACTTCAAAAACTCGGAGTATTTTTTTCCAGATGAATAGTTATTCTATATCACGATGATCGCTTGAGTACTTAATGCGTGACAGCGCAACGAACAAACAAGTTCACCTTTATATTTGTGATATTAGTTAGGATGTTTAAACGAAACAATCGACAGAACAAGTAAATACATTTTCTGTCTTACAGCGGAACCAGTATGTGACGGTCAAAACGAGAAATTTGAATGGTGTCCACCAAATTGTCCTCACCAGAACTGTTCAGCGATCTGGTCTCGAATCGACTGCACGGGAGCATCAGACTGCTGTGAACCTCGATGTCGTTGTATCGACGGTCATTACAGGAACAGCAAAGGCATTTGTATTTCAACAGAAGAATGCAGTAAGCTCCATTAAATTACGTAACACGTTTACTTATAATTATTACACATAATACACACAGTATCTATGGGAAATCGAAATAAATTTGTTTTAAAAAGTTTGCTGTTTTCATTTTTTTTACATAATACCCAATAAGTCTCTTAGCTTCGAAATTTTATACATTATACTATCATTTTCAATGACTAGTATGTTGTAGGTATATTGTAACATGCCCACGTATATTACTTGTTTTAATATATTCATAGTAAAGAGCTCTTTGTAAATGTAACCCTTTTATATAGCCCTCGTTACCACAGTGCCATATCAGACACAAAAAAATTATAGCTGGGTTTCTTCTGTAAAATTTATTTTCATATTATCTACTTAAAAAATTCTTTAAATACTTATAAGCAGCAAACTAATTACACGATAAGTATATCACTATTTTTTACTTAAATTATTAATTTCTGAAATACATTAGTTATATATTATTCAGTTTTTTCGTTTATAAGTACGTGCTTTTATTTCTAGCACACTTTTTTTATTATTTCCAAAAATATGTTTCATTAAAACCCTTAACTTTGAAAAGCAAATAGATTTTCCTTGATTTTCCTCCAATATTTACTCAATTACAGTAAATGGGAGTGAATGTGGACCACACGCGTCGTTCAACAGGTGTGGTACCGCATGTCCATTGACTTGTGACGAGCCGATTCCAAGACCTTGCAATAAGAAATGCAGCCCTGGATGCCAGTGTGATGATGGTTATATAAAGGATAAGGATGGAAACTGTATCAAGCCGAAGGATTGTCGTAAGCGCAAAGAGATACTTATATGTAGTTTTATTTGAGAAAAGAAAGCGAAGGTATATTGAGACATTTATTAGGATAAATTGATGAACAATTACTAGTCATAGAATTCAAACCAACTACACTGACACGAGGATATTTTTTTCTCATTGGTCACATTGCAATAAGCAGGGTTTTAATGAATAAATTCCATTAAGTCGTCAGTTTATTTTAACAGGGTTAAAAAAGTGCCAAGATGATAACAAATCTAAGAAGAAATCCCGAAAGATTTTATTATAGGTTTAGAATATTATTGGTCCTTATAGAAAATGGCTGAATTATCTCTATTATTGTTTGTACCTAGATACTGAACAGACGACGAATATTTGTAATTAAAACCACACATCGAATTTTGATACGGTTTCACTAATGGAAAACGAGGAAGATTTGTGTGTATAATTTGCGGAAAAAATACACCCATGTAAAGAAGGGGTCGGGTCGCTAGAAACTTATATTCTGCACATTAGTAATATTTAGAACATGCAGAGTATTTAGTATTCAGAGTTAACTATTCTTTACAGCAAATCCAGTGTGCAAAGAAGGAGAAGAGTACACGGACTGTGGATCAGCCTGTCCGGCCACATGTGACAACAGAGGAGACACGTGTACCGCTTGTATAGCTTTATGCGTTAAAGGTTGCTTCTGTAAGAAAGGTCTCGTGCGAGCCGCAAATGGAAGTTGCATACCTCCAGAAAGTTGTCGTAAGTAACTAACCTAATATTTATGTACCTACTTAGTTAGTTAAGAAAATTATATTAAAATGTTAATTTGAATACTCTATTTGTTATAATTTATATTCAATTGCTTAAAATGTATCAAAAAAGAAGTATCATGAGTTCATTTCGTATTTACATAGTTTTTATTCCATAATATTTTTATTCCGCTGATTCAATAATGTTTGATTAATATGAAGCAAGTGTTCGATATTTTACTTGAATGATTTAATTAAACTAAAGTTTTAGTACATTTTTATATTCAGCTGAACCAGTCTGTAATGGTGCCAATGAATACTTTGACTGGTGTCCACCAAACTGCCCACATCAAAATTGCTCAGCCCTCTGGTCTCGAATTGACTGCACAAATGCATCAGACTGTTGTAAACCTCAGTGTCGTTGCATTGACGGTTATTACAGAAATGATCAGGGCAAATGTATATCTTCTAATGAATGCAGTAAGTTTTTTGTTATTTCGTTTGTTCATTTTTAATGAAAATTTATAGAAATAATTTTAATCAGAAGTCCTAAAATTTCTACAGGAACGAGATCATGTCACTACCTACAAGATGGTAAAAAGTCATCGAATAAAATGGCACATACATACTGTAAACAAACGTTGAAATAAAATCTTGGGTATATTACATTATAATAATGTGCGTGTTTTAGCTCAATCTCAATGCGGTGTAAACGAAACATATGTTCAGTGCAAATTTAGTTGCCCAACTGATTACTGCAAAGAAAGTAACGGACCTGATCCGCAATGTTTACCACCAAATCCGTGCCCACCTGGATGTCGATGCAAGCCAGGTTATCTGAAGAGAAGAGAGGATGGGCAATGTATTAAAAAAACAGATTGCCGTGAGTATTTGCAATTTTGTTCATATTTCTTATTTTTATTACTTTGATTGTTTCGGAGCTATTTTCTCATGTGACTGTTAATTTTATTAGTGTTATGATAATTTGACGATATAAAAGGTATTTTTCGTTTACAGCACCACCAGTGATCTGTGAAGAAGGTGAACATTATGAAAGTTGCGGGACAGCTTGTCCTCCGAGATGCGATAACATGAAACCTAAAGTTTGTTCTGATCAATGTGTAAAAGGATGCTTCTGCGATACAGGTCTTATAAGAGATCATCTCAGCGGAAAATGCATTCCTCCTGAAAAATGCCGTAAGTAGTTTTCAATAACAGCAAGATTCTTACTTCAGTAAATAGTATGTTTAGTAATACCATGGTATGCTTTACCGAATTATTAAAAACTTAAATGTCTTGCAGCTGCTACTTTGAGTTGCGGTAAGAATGAACACTTCGAGGAATGCGGAACTGCTTGCCCACCAACATGCAAAAATAGGAATCCACAGATTTGCACGAAGCAATGTGTGAAGGGTTGCTTCTGTGATGATGGTTATGTAAGAGATACATCAAGTGGTAAATGTATTCTTCCTAAAAAATGCCGTGAGTACACAACTGATCTTTCTTTCTTTTTAATTATCTGACTAAAATTTTAAATTAACCCATTATCTACTAGTTCTATATTATTTAAGAAGAGATTTCTTAAACAGAGCTAGTATGTAGATAATAGAATAGATCGTAGATAGTAGATAATAGCTAGAAAATAATAGGAGATAGAAATATTAGAAATAAAGGAAAACATATGCCGAAATATCAACTGCTAAAGAATGAATTGTTTTAAAAGAGCTTTTATTTTTTAGGAAATTCTGATTAAAAATATGTAAGAGTACAAATTAATTCGGTCCGTTTTCAACAGATGGTTCTAAAACATAAAAATTTTAAATAGTGATTGCCGTGGTTTTAGACAGATTGGATGTCTGCCAATAACATCCAGTTTGTATTGTTATGAGTTTGATACAAAACGTTTTTTTGTTACGCTGTTGAAAATGTCAGATTTTTTGATAACAAAACAGAATTTGCGAGAAGTTTTAATTTTTTGTTTTAATTGGTAAAAAAGTGCAGCTGAAGCTCATCGTATGCTTGTGGAAGTTTACGGTGACAATGCTGCAACTGACAAGTCATGTAGAAAATGGTTTTGGCGCTTAAAAATTTGTGATTTCGGCATTGAAAATAGACCTCGCTCGGTAAGGGCAAAACAAATCTTAGAAGATGAACATGGGGGGTGTTGGGGGTGTGGGTGACTCAACATACTACGCTTTGCCCAGCCAATCGTTGCCATCGATCTCAACATCAACACCAAAGCCGGAACATTCATGGTTCGAAAGTTATACTGTGTAGCTGTGACAACGCTCGGCCTCAAGTCGCAAAAGTTATCAAAAAAAAAAATATAGAAACGATGAAATGGGATATCTTACCACACCCGTCCTATTCTCCAAACATTGATCCTTATGACTACTGGCTGTTTCGAAGGATGCAACACGATTTGGCAAATCACCGCTTCACTTCTTTTGAAGAAGTCGAAAATTGGCTCCAAAATTGGATCGCCTCAAAAAACGAGAAGTTTTTCCGAGACGGGATTCGGAAATTACCCTAGAGGTGGGGAAAAGTTGTAAGCAGGGATGGACAATATTTTCATTAATCTGTTAATTCATTATCTTTTGAAATAAATGCATTTTTTCAGCTAAAAAAACGGACCGAATTAATTTGGACTCCTAATATTAAATTTGGTTACTGCCGCCAGACGGGGTGCCCATTGACTGAGAAACTGAGACATAATGTTTTAGAGTATTTATGGCCACCCCCAGGCACTGCTGGGCTTTTTCAAAGAACTAGTAAACATGAAAGACATGACGCTCTTGAGAGCATCAGATTTTAGATTCCATTAACTTACAAATGAAATTGATACAAAATGTTTTGATTACATCGCCGCCGTGGTCTTTTCTAAAATATGGTCACTGTCACTATATATACATAGCTGCCATTTTTAAACTTTGTGGAATTTCGGAAATCACTTTTCTGATTTTAATTAATTAATTATCTTTGGATAAAAGAAAAACTTTTTGTTTGTAAAGTAGTGTTATTGAAAATGGCTGAATTATCTCTGTCATGTTATCTCTGTAAGTACCTTGATTGTGAACAGACGGCGAATATTTTTAGTCTGCATAACTCATATTCTAGCAGTAATATTTAAAATATGCAGAGTATTCAGTATTCAGAGTTAACTATTCTTTACAGCAAATCCAGTGTGCAAAGAAGGAGAAGAGTACACGGACTGTGGATCAGCCTGTCCGGCCACATGTGACAACAGAGGAGACACGTGTACCGCTTGTATAGCTTTATGCGTTAAAGGTTGCTTCTGTAAGAAAGGTCTCGTGCGAGCCGCAAATGGAAGTTGCATACCTCCAGAAAGTTGTCGTAAGTAACTAACTAACTTAACATTTATGCATATAGTTAGTTAAGAAAATTATATTAAAATATTAATATTAATACTCAATTTATTATAATTTATATTCAATTGCTTAAAATGTAATTCATTTTATTGGCGACGGTACTTGACTGGGCAAGTCTATGGTTTTAGTCCGGTTGACTTGCCGCCGTCGATGGCCATATGTATTGTGGACTGTATATTTTTTAGTTGTATCTGGACGGAAGATTGAAGGAAACAGCAAATAGTTACAAATGTCGTTTAGTTCTCGATGAGGGAGGCAACAGGTGACCCTCGCGCTGGCGGCTTTCTCACGCAAAGAATTGCAATTGCAATTCAGCACGGGAATGCTGCCTGCGTGATGGAGACCCTCCCAAGGGGCCCCTGATTAGATTTTAATTTATAGTAGGAATGAAATTGTTATTTATATTTATATTAATTAGTGAATAAATGTTTTTATTTCCTAAACTAACCAATATTGCCTTATATTTACACTTATGTTACTTTAGACCGCCGCGCCGTCCGCAACACATTCTATATACATATCACTTTTATTCTTTACTAGCTGTGCCCGTGATCTCGTACACATTGTATGGAGAATAGCGGGGAACTTTTTTGTTTGTAAACTAATTGGAATGAAACAATTATGTTATGTTATGGGAAGTTTGCTACGCTACATCAGCGAAAATCGCATTCAATTCGGTTAGACCGTTTCCGAGATTACCGTGCACAAACACACAGACAATCAATCCATCAAATCAATTTTGTTCCACGATTCTATAATATTTAAACAACATGGAACAAGGGCTACAAATTCAACCGTAATTAATTTAATTATTAAGTAATATATTTATTTCTTCTCAGTTTGACCACAGAATTTCACCATAAACAAAAGAGTAAGTTTACATAATACATAGATAGTGTCAAACGTGTGTGTTTGTGCCAAACAGTAAGGTGTGTAATGTTTATTTTAATTAATGTAATGTATTTCTATTGGATATTATATAAAGATATTAGCATTCTCCAGTCCTTCTCCATCTCCATATAAACTTTAAAAGCACCAAATTTCACACTCCTACGTTGCGTTGACGCAATTTTCTTAAAAAGGGATCCAAAGTTTTCGCTTCACGTATATTAATTATTTGATTAAACTAAAGTTTTAGTACTTTTTTTTCAGCTAAACCAGTCTGTAATGGTGCCAACGAACACTTTGACTGGTGCCCACCGAACTGCCCACATCAAAATTGCTCAGCCCTCTGGTCTCGAATTGACTGCAGAAATGCATCAAAGTGTTGCAAGCCACAATGTCGTTGCATTAGCGGTTACTACAGAAATGGTCTAGGAAAGTGTATATCTTCTAATGAATGCAGTGAGTTTTTGTTACTTTGTTTGTTTATTTTTGATAAAAATTTATAGAAAACCCCACTATGGCCAAAAACTAGAAAGTGATAATAAAGATAGTGAGATTATTTATGTATTTGACATAAATAAAATATGAACTACAAAATAAATAAGGTTTTAAGAGGAAGAACTCATTCATACAAGCACACTTATTTTATTAAATACTTACCAAAATAGCATGTCGGGTTAAGCGCAAAGATAAATTAGTCATTAATTAGGGATATGTGATTGATCAAATGTGTAAATCACACAAAAAAGAATAATTCTCCAGTATATTCTGCAATACTTCAGAAATGCCAAATTTACAAAAATAAAAAGCATTATGATTTGAACGCGAAATATGTTGAAATACGTCACTTAGATGTTATTGTATTATTAATTAAGGTTAATTTTTTTCTAGACAATTGAAAAAGAAAAACATTATTTTAATTCCAATTATAAATTTACTACTTAAACGCCGCGGTTACAGGGGTTATAATGTTATAATACAAAAATTAAGATTTAAAATAAAAATTACTCTATTACTCGAGTAATTTTTATTACTAGAGTAATTTTATAACCAAACTACACCAAACTCTTACTGGTTTTTAGTTCACGGATCAAGTTGTGGACCAAACTCTCACTATAATGATTGTGGTACTAACTGCCCGTTAACCTGCGAAGAGCCCAAGCCAAGAGCTTGTACCAAACAATGCGTTGCTGGTTGCGAATGTGACGACGGCTACGTCAAAGATAAAGATGGAAACTGCATTAAATTAGACCAATGTCGTAAGTTGTAAATAGAAGACAAATTTAGGTTTAATAATTTTTGTCAAGATGTACATTGTAATAATGTGCGTGTTTTAGCTCAATCTCAATGCGGTGTAAACGAAACATATGTTCAATGCAAATTCGGTTGCTCAACTGATTACTGCAAAGAAAGTAACGCACCTGATCCACTGTGTTTACCACAAAATCCCTGCCCACCTGGGTGTCGATGCAAGCCAGGTTATCTGAAGAGAAGAGAGGATGGACAATGTATTAAGAAAACAGATTGCCGTGAGTATTTGCAATTTCTTTTCTTGTTCGAATTTCTTTTTTTTTTGCTTTTTTTTATGTTAAGATCGGCAGACAGGCTGACGGTCCACTTGATGGTAGGTGGCTACCGTCGCCTATAACACAAGCAACGTCACATGTGCTGCAAGTGCGCTGCCGACTACAGTAGGATTAAGGATAAGGGATTAGGAGGGGACAGGGAAATGGGCTCTGGCATCTCTGACTCACTCACCGAAACACAACAGCACACATGTTATTTCACGGTGGTCTTCTGTAAGGGGGCGGTTACTGTCGCCAGACTGGCTACCACAATGACTGCGATACGCAGTGTGCCCTGCCAATACTTTCCAGATCCAGATCAGAACCAAATTTGAAAGTTCATTTTTCAAATTTGACCCTGCCGGGAATCGAACCCGGGAACCCTAGAACAGAGCGTTAAGGCAAGCACCCTAACCCCTCATCCAACGGGCTCGTCAAAAAATTTGATTGTTTCGGAGCTATTGTGACTGTTAATTTTATTAGTGTTATGATAATTTGACGATATAAAAGGTATTTTTCGTTTACAGCACCACCAGTGATCTGTGAAGAAGGTGAACATTATGAAAGATGCGGAACAGCGTGTCCTCCAAGATGCGATAACATGAACCCTAAAGTTTGTACTGAACAATGTGTAAAAGGATGCTTCTGCAATACAGGTCTTATAAGAGACCATCTCAGCGGAAAATGTATTCCTCCTAAAAAATGTCGTAAGTAAATTTCAATAACACTAACATTTTAAAAGTCACTTAAATGACATATGTTTAGTAATACCATGGTATGCTTTACCGAATTATTAAAAACTTAAATGTCTTGCAGCTGCTACTTTGAGTTGCGGTAAGAATGAACACTTCGAGGAATGCGGAACTGCTTGCCCACCAACATGCAAAAATAGGAGTCCACAGATTTGCACGAAGCAATGTGTGAAGGGTTGCTTCTGTGATGATGGCTATGTAAGAGATACATCAAGCGGTAAATGTATTCTTCCGAAAAAATGCCGTGAGTATAAAACTGATCTTTACTATTATTAACTTGTTGACACCGACTTGTGACGCTGGAATCCCTGTTGGACTCTGCTGATCAGAGATTCAGTATGACTGGTTATAATTGGACAAAGCAGGGACTCGAACAATTTGGAAAATACATTTATTATTGAAATAGGCTTATAGTTTTTTATGTTGACATTTTCACCTTTTTTGTGTATAGGAAGAATTTTAGCTTCCTACTTGATATATCAATTCACTCCGATATTACCTTGCCTGATATAAAACAGACATCTTTCGGAGAATCTAGATACAAGCTGATGAAGCATGTTATGTTAAGTGTTTGAATGGCATGTTTTCGATAGTAGTGATCAAATTTGATTTAATTTTTCTGTTTTTTTTTTGTCTAATTAAGCTTTTTATTATAATTTCTCACGTAAGTAGCTATAAGCTTTAATGAGAATAAAGAAATACAAACCGAGATTTACTGTCATACCGCTGAAATGGTCAAGAAACTGGTAGATTTACAAATATGCAAATTTTAATACATACAAATAAACAATGTACACATAATTCACTGAAAATATTACATTAAAAAATACTTCAATCAACTGGAAACTGCTTTGGAAAGACAATCAAGTTAACCTAAACCATGCACCATAATGAAAGATATGACGCTCTTTGGAGTATCAGATCATTTGGATCCTTTTAATTTACAAATAAAATTGATATAAATTTGTGATTATTTCTAAGTGGTCTTTTGTACCACTATTAAACTTTTACAATTTCGAAATTTATTTCTTGATTTTATTTAATTATTCTAGCTGCTGTGGTTTGCAAGGACCCTAATGAAGTTAAAACCGATTGTTACACTGTGTGTGCGGATAAGACCTGTAAGGATAGGATTAAGGGAAGCGACAGGGTATGTCATACGGCCTGCATAGAGACCGGCTGCATATGCAAAGAAGGATACTACCGACATGACAATGGCACTTGTGTTCCTGCCTGGAAATGTTGTAAGTATCATAAATATATCATTGAAAGAAAACAGGAAAAAAGGCGTGAGAACAGAAGAACCTGGACTTATAAAAAAAAGTGCTAGGAATATGTTTACGTAAATAAAAATAAATTTCTGATTAGGTAAAGATAATTATTATGATTAGCTAACTTGATGATGATAGAAACATCGAGTCTGTTAGTTTTATAGTTTTAAGGGAAATTTTTAATCTTGTTTAAGGGAAATTAAACCGAAAGTATGTGCACAGAAAAAGTATTAAAATTAAAACAAAGTTATGATCATCAATATAAAAAAAACTATATTTTCTTAAGGGATATTTTCGTATTATATTCGTAATTCTTCAAGGATTGCAGGCTTCCCTTACTTACTTCAAAGGATTGCAGGCGTCCTGAGTGCCGGCGTATCGCGTATGCGAATTATTATTATTATTATTTGCATAGGAGGAAGAAATCCATCATGGATACTGATGCCCCGAGTTCAGCATCCCCGATTCCACTGGGAATTATGCCCAGTGCCCTAACGAACTAAAACCTTCCACAATTTCTTCGAAAGGGCGCTGTCATATCAGTCTAAGTTATTCAGTCTGAGGCCTTTGACGCTCCATGCTATCCTTGATCCGCTTGGACATGATTTCATGTAGCATGAACTTTCTCTGGTGTTAAGCATGGCATCTATGAAGTCGTTGGGGCGCGATATGTCGACCTTTGCGTTACTTCTGTGTTCCGCTGAATGTCGGCACTCAAATATGGCATGCCTTAGGGTATCCTGCTGTCCGCAGTATGCACACTCCTCTGAAACAGCTTTACCAATTCTCTCCGAAACATCAGTAAAAAAAATAGGAAAATTTAAAATAATAAGTGTCGATTCGGACATCTAGTCCTCTTGGATGCACTATCTGCCAGTTAAAATTAATTAACGAGCGGATCCGCTAGCGTAATCCGGTGAATCGTATGCGTGACGGCTTGCACTCCGGCTTCAAACAACTCGAATATTTGTTACGTGCGCATATATAATAGTGTAGTAGTGGCAGGGCGCACTGCGTTTCACAGTCATTTGGGCAGCCCGTCTGGCGGCAGTAACCACCCCCTTACAGAAGACCATCGTGAAATGACAGCACGATGCCAGAGCCCATTTTCTTATCCCTTCCCAATCCCTCATCCTTAATCCTATTGTAGTCTGCAGGCGCACTTGCAGCAGCTTTGGCGTTGATGGTAGCCACCTACTATCAAGTGGACCGTCAACCTGTCTGCCGATCTTAACGTAAAAAAAACCATATTAATGTTATATTTACGCACTTACCCCGAAATGTGTAAAAGAACTCACACATTTGCTTACTTTTTGGAAGTCTCGCATCGGAAGACTGTGAAGTTGATACCTGAAGAAAATTGTATGACTATGTCGACTATGACTTCGCCTATGACTATGACTATGACCTATAAATGTAAATAAATATCTAAATGATATAATTACTATTAATGTTGAATTCAGCACCACCACGTTGCGACAGCGGTGAAAATTACCTGAAATGTGGATCGTCCTGTCCCGATACTTGCAGTAACAGAGGAGACACATGCCGCATTTGCACTTTGAAGTGCGTCGAGGGTTGTTTCTGTAAAAAGGGTACTGTCAGGGCTGCCAACGGCAGTTGCATACCACCAAGTAGCTGTCGTAAGTATACTTTTTGATTGCAGCCAAACTATTCATTCAAGTGCATGTGCTTATATCTCTTACATTTGTCATATTTTCCTAATATAGTATTCCTTTAACTTTCATTCACAAGTGTGATGAATAAAACGTCTGCAAAAAATAGTAATACTCGATTATAATTTATTATTATATATATTGCAACTAACAAACCGACGTAGTTTTTGCAAACTCTGAAAGTAGATATGTATTAGAATCATATATAGTAATATTTAACATTTTTATATATGAAGCATTTAATTCTTTAATTGCTCACTGTACGAGTTACAAGCACTCACAAATATTTATTGTTTTTATAGCGATTTAATATTTACCGCAAAAGATAAAAATATTTAAATAGAAAAGTGCTTATTTTATATGTTCATTCAAAATAACTAACAGAGATAAGATTAAAAACACCGTTAGTACTTACATATAAGTAGGTATACCACTCTCTATACTACTCTCTAGATCTTATATAAATGTATATTCTGTATTCTTATATAATTACACTGATTAATTAAAAGCTATCTATTGGCTCCTTGCTATTTATTTTATCGGAGAAAAATAGATCTAATACCTAGTAAGCTTTCACCAATGGAATATGTTGATAGAGTTTTTATAGGGGTGGTTGCTATAATAATGATTTAGCCGCTCCACATCGTACGTGAATTACTAGGATTTAATGTCACTTTTTTTTTTCACATTCCAGCTAAACCAGTGTGTAAAGGACCCAACGAATATTTCGACTGGTGTCCGCCAAACTGTCCACATCAGAACTGTTCAGCCATTTGGTCTAGGTTTGATTGTACCAATACTCCAGATTGTTGCAAGCCTCAATGTCGTTGTACAGACGGTCACTACAGGAATAATAACGGTGTCTGCGTTTCTATTGATGACTGTCGTAAGTACAAACCAGTACAAAATCTTCTTAAAAGATAAACGTTTAAAATTCTGTGATTTCCTTTACACCATTTCTTGTTGAATTCCTCTTAAACATTCTTTTTAATTCTATTTTTTTAGTGTGTGGAGATAACGCACACTATACCAAGTGTGGCTCAGCATGTCCGTTAACATGTGAAGAACCAAATCCGCGAGTTTGTACATTACAATGTGTAAAAGGATGCGAATGTGACAAAGGCTATGTTAAAAATAGCGACGGACAATGTGTAAAACCGGAAGAATGTAGTAAGACTATTTTTTTTATTTTCAAATATTTTCAAATCTGTAAAAGAAATCCTTAACAGGTAAAAGTAGTCTGTAACTGTAACACCAAATTCATCATTATCAACTCAGAAGTGTACACTATTGGACATACGCCAATAATGTACGTACATTGAACATAGGCCTTTTTAATTGAGTACCACCACACTCGATCCTTCGCCTCCCGCATGCATCCACTGCCAATCGCTCTATTGAAGTTATCGGTCCAGGGAGCAGTTGGGCCCTGGGGCATTTAGATCGTGATATACACTCCAAGACTCATCTTTCCAATGTCCATCAGTTGATCGACAAATATGTCCCGCCCATTCCTACTTCTATGTTAATCACTGAGATCCAAGCAAGCTCTTCATAGCTCACTGAGCGACTTGTAATTTGTGAACAAGAAAATTCGTCAAAGTTCATGTCTGAGCAACTTGTCAAAACCGGCAATACGAACTGGTTATAGACCTTCGTTTTTTGGAATTTAAGAAAAGTATAATACTCTCTTCTCTAATATATAAAATTCTCCTGTCACACACAGTGTTTGTAACAAAACTTCTCCGAAACGGCTGGACCGATTTTTATGATTTTTTTTCTATATTTGGTAGGTATGAGAATAGGTCGTAAAGTATTTTTCACCCTCCTACGCCTTTTTTAAATCGCGATTTCAGTATTTTTGTATGAAGAATATTCAAATAATTTAACCGTCGTTCATTGATGTGAAGTGACGCGTGTAGAAAATAAAATTTAACCCAATAGGTGGCGCCACAATCGAGTTATTTTCGGGTTCTGGCAGGACAACGTCTGCTGGGTCAGCTAGTAAATAACAAAAATAAAAATTAAACTAAAATTATGAATGCAAGAAAAATTAAATTCATGTGACTGCATTCTGCTTAGCTTCATTAAGGTAGCTACACTATCTCTCTGAATTACTATGTTATTCAATAACAATTATAGATAATCGCTGAGCGAAGAAATACCCAGCCCTGTAATCGCTAGTATTTAACGACATTGGTAAAATATGTTATATCAGTTTCGACCCGCACGGATGTATTCTTTTTCTTAAAATTAAATACACATATTTTCTCGTTTACCTCTCTTTATATTGGTCAAAACAGTATCAAAATCAGTTGGGTAGTTTAGAAGAAGTTAGCAGAGAAACTGACAGAAGCGGATATTTTTGTATAAGTTGGATTATTTGAATCATAGATTGATGCCCTTTTCTACATTATTGGTAAATGTTTTTTATGATGTATGTTTAGTATTTAACTTTCGTAGGCTCAAATAATGGAACTACATTTGAAAATTGACATTGATAATTGATAAAATTAATAATTGATTTTTAATTAATCTAAAATGACGTGTCTGTCAGCTAATGTGTGCGGTGAAAATGAAGTATGTAACGATGTCAGTATTGTCTGTCCACCCCAAACTTGTGATTCAATTTACACAACGTACGATTGCACTGATGCTGAAGAGGGTGGGCCTGGCTGCGATTGTCTCCCTGGCTACTTAAGGAATGGTACTATTGACGATCCTTGCATACCAAGTGATCAATGCCCAACTCGTGAGTGCTTTAAAATTTATCATTGCACACTGCCATTATTTTAATATCCACCTAGAACTTTTATCCTTTTTCCACATCGCACTTATTGCATATTGTATTACATCATATATTTTATATCATATATCATATATATATAGATATTTTCTCGCTTAAAATCTAAGTGACAAGAAACATTTATATTAATAACTTTGCAGCACATCCACTTTGCCCTGAAAATGAAGAATGGAATTATTGTGGTACAAAGTGTCCTGAGACCTGTGAAAATAAAGATAAACCGATAATCTGTTTAGCTATTTGTGTGGCAGGTTGTTTCTGCAAAAACGGTTTTGTAAAAAACTATGACGGTGTCTGCGTTCCACCTTCAGTATGCAGTGAGCATAATACACATTTATTTCCAAGAATGAATCTTATCTTGATTATCTAAATCAACTAAATTCTACCACTTCTTTTCTTCTTATTATTTATTCTTTACTTATTAATATAAAGCATTATCATTTTTTAATTATTTTTTTCTATTTATACTTTGTTGTTTAATACTTCTTCATGCTTCTTTTACATTTTTTTGCTTATGTATTCACTTGATTTTATTATGCAGTGATTTGACTTGAAGCATAGCTCTTTTATTTTAAGAACCTCCTGTGTGCCCAATAAATGAGGAATGGAATACTTGTGGATCCGCATGTCCACCAACTTGTGACACTCTAAATAATCCTGTCGCCTGTGGCGCCGTTTGCGTAGAAGGCTGCTTCTGTAAAAAGGGACTCATAAGAAATAGAGACGGGCTTTGCGTTCTTCCAGATCAATGTCGTAAGGATTGAGCGCTATTGAAAAAAAATTTTCATTTAACAATTACATATTTGTGAATACGATTACGATTTCTTCAATTTTATAGAAACTTGCCCCGCCAATGAAGAATGGAGAACCTGTGGCTCGGCGTGCCCAACAACTTGTGAAAGTTTAAATTCAAATAAACCTGTCGCCTGCCCAGCTGTTTGCGTGCAAGGTTGCTTTTGTAAGAAAGGACTTATTAGAAATGACAAAGGAATATGTGTTCCTCCAGAAAAATGCTGTAAGTAAATAGATAATTTATAACGGAAAAAAAATCAATATATTCAATGGACATAATATAACGCTGCCCATCTGAGCTGGATTCGACGATTGACCTCCCTCTCGAAGTTGTCTCAAGTAAATGTACTCGTCAACAATTTCGAGAGTTGAATTTCCAACTGTTACTGGGGCGGGCACAACATGGACATTTGACATAACTTTCGTCTTGTCCAAGTTCATCTTAAAGCCCACCCTTTTGGAAACCTGGTAGAGGCCATCGAGCATATAGTATAGGTTAATTGCAGCAAATTTTATTTTTTATCTAAGCTTAAAACTCAGGTTGTTACGTTTTTAAAAGTAATTATAAACTTATTATAATTATAACTTAAGTATTTTAAATTTATGGGAAAACAAATGTAAAATCACAAATCCCTTATGAAGCATATTTGAGAACTATTCAAATCGTATAATGAGTCGTTTCTTTTGAAACCGCAAAAAAATAGTTAATTAAAATTATTTATGACTAGCGGCCCGCCCCCGGCTTCGCCCGGCGTGCAATTTTTATATACCCTAAAACATTCCCCGTTTATCCCTCTTTCCATTGGCAAAAACCGAATTAAAATCGGTCTACCCGTTCACGCGTGATGCCGTGACTAGGAGAAATAGGGATTCATTTTTATATATAAGACTATTAGAATAGTAGATAATGATGACAAACTCGGCATCCTCACAGGAACACCAGTTTGCCTAATCAATCAATAAGTGGCGAGGTCAGGAATATTGAATAAGCCATTATAAACGACTTCACATGTAAGCATTTAATTGCAGATTGTCCACAAACATTACAAGTGGAAATGGTAAAATTCAGAATGCAAATCCACTAGTGTATAGCTGTAATAGGATTATAAAGTGAAACAGCTTGCATTGCATGTAGTATTGCAATGCAAGCTGTGTTTGATTTGAAGGATGACATTGAAAGATAGGATCCTTACATTCCGCGCGGATTAAGCCGCAGGCAACAACTAGTATTAAGTATTAATTATAAATATTTATTTGAAGATCCAAAAACATGCCCCGCTAACGAAGAATGGAAATCCTGCGGAACGGCTTGCCCAAAGACTTGCAAGAACAAAGACTTAGCGATTGCTTGCATTAGTGTTTGCAAGGAAGGATGTTTCTGCAAAAAAGGTCTAGTCAGAAACGATAAAGGCGTCTGTATACCACCTGAAAAATGCCGTAAGTTCAAAATTTGACACATAAATATTACAGAATTAGTTTCGCCTGGATGCAACTTTTTTCTGCAAACTGTATACACAAACTTTTCCCGTTTATTGCTCTTTCCATTAGTGAAAACCATATCATATACCGTTGAGTGATTTAGAAGAAGTTATCGAAGAAACAAACAGAAATAAAGATTGAAAACAACACTGTATTTCAGGTTTCTTCTATAACAAAATTTTATGTAGATTCGTTTTAGTGACATCAATAATAGTTATCCCGAAAAATGAACACAAACAACAAATAAATACCTATAGAACGCAATATTCAAATATCTTTTATAAATCAATTGTCTATAGTAGGGCCATTATAAAGGGATACCAAATGTAAACAAAGTTACCGCAAGGTCATTTGCTTATGCAGGGCTTTGAAACATTTTTAAAAATTGTATTTATATTATTTATATGTAATATTTATATATTCCATTTTAATATATCTGGTAAATAAAGTTATATTATTATTTTTAAAAGCTGACAATTATATTAAAAATATTGAAATTTAAATGTACTATAGGCGTATAGCGTGTGTTAAGAGTTTACGGAAAATAAGAACAAACATAATACGATAGTTATAGTAAAACTCTGTTTGTTCAATTTGAATTAAATAAATACAGTATTACTCTATTTATTTCGTTTATTTAATTAAGAAATCCTTAATAACTTAATTAACAACAATACAAATATCAACGCCAAAAAAATTACTTAAATCGAACAGAACACAAAACAGTATGTCACCACGAGCGCTTCCCGATACGGAATGAAATTCAATTTAAATCATTCATTCAATGATTGATTAAAAACTTCGACCCAATGTTTGCAACCGCGGCGATGTCCAGGTTGTCCTCGAATATTTTATCAAACGCAAGCTCGTATGCTACATTGTCTCTTTCTATCTTATGTCAAATACATACAACATAGAAAGAGATAATAGATTGTCTTTTTCTAGTAGGGTGAATGAACTTTTGTATCCCATCAATTTGGCTTTACTTTAGATTATATTTTTCCTTTCAGCGCCAAAATGTAAAGCCAATGAAGTTTACAGTAATTGCAGTATAGTTTGTCCACCACAAACATGTGCATCTGTTTATAGCACCTACCTTTGTGAGAACAATACTAAATGCACGCCTGGCTGTAACTGCATTGACGGATATCTGAGGAATGGAACCGCCAACGACCCTTGCATTCCGAGCGATAAATGTCCACCTGGTGAGTAAAAATTAAAATTAATAATATTTCTTTTGGAGTTAAACAATTGAAATTAGGTTTTAACTCAATTTTGGTTTTTCATGTGTCATTTGTTTCATTAAATTTCCAATTATTTATGAAAATATTCATAGTTTTATTTATGCAGAGTGTTCGCATAGTGACGCTGGCTAACAATTTTTACACATTTTGGACACTTTTGTGAAAAAACTTTATTTCCTATCTTTGCCATCGTGGCGAGTGATTTGGGCGATGTTAGATGTATGGAAAAGTTCAGAATACAAGTCGGAAAAAATATGATTCGAACACTACAAAAATATAATTATTTGGCAAAATATACAGCATGCATCCCATCCCACGCAGCTTTTTTAAATAGTATTTTCTTGGCTACATAAAAGAAAATAATTATTTAATGATCAACGTATGCAGTAGGTTGATCAACTTACCTAGTTATAAGAAAGAGTAAAATTTATATTGTCTATTGAAATACCAATACAAAATTGTGTACTATTTGTCTACTACGCATATAGCGTAGCATTCTTGTTGCTGACAAAAATGCGAGGAAATAATAGTTTTTCTTTACAAAAACGTGCCCTTGATATTAAATATTCGCCGTACAAAACAGCTTTCCGAAATTAATTACCGTAGGACCATATTAGATTCGTTTACTTTTATTAAGTTTCAAATTCTTGCAAAATTAAAAAAAGATCAATGTTTTGTTGAATTAGAATTCAAAAATCTTCATTAAGATGACTGTGGCAGTGGATTTTTTATCTTTGTAGACGATTCCTCGGAAACCTAACATTTTTTAAAAGTATCTTATATGTTAACTGACAGGCGCGCGCCTATCATTCGCCAGTTACATTCGCGTGCGCGTTTATCATTAGACGCGATCAAGTCTATATCATGCATTCAGCTTTCCGAAGCTGAACGTATGTGTACGCATCTCCATACAAAACCGGTTTTATTCTATGGACGTACTCTGAATAAATGTAGTTACTTCCTTAACCGTCTCACGCCAAAAGTGCGCTCGCTCGCTTGTCCTCATCATCCACATCCTAATCACGCTTGACCACAATCGATTTGATAACCCATAAAATCTTCATTATAGCTACTCCAGTGTGTCCGGAGAATGAAGTTTATAATTCGTGTGGAACGGCATGTCCAAAGACTTGCAAGAACAAAAACGCCAAAATAGCCTGCATCCAAGTCTGTAAAGAAGGTTGTTTCTGCAGAGACAATCTTGTTAGGAACGACGATGGTGTGTGCGTACCACCCGAAGAATGTCGTGAGTATAACATACAAGTAGATTATATATTGCGACGGCCGTAATTTTCCTCTTGGTATCTTTGAAAAGTAGTAAGAGGCACTGAAAAGGATTTCAGTGGATTCAGTGATAATATCACGATATAAACGTAGACGAACGAAAATTACCGACATAACCAGGTGGATTAATAAGTTGAAATGGCAGTGGGCAGGACACATAGTACCTACGGAGAACCTCCGACCACTGGAGCCGGAAGGTTTTCGAGTGGAGGCCACAGACCGGCAAGCGCAGCGTAGGATGTCCATCCACAAGGTGGATAGACTATCTGACAAGGGCCGCGGGTCGAAGGTGGATCCAGGTTGCTTCTGAAAGTTAGTCGGTCCTTCTGGAAAATTAGGGTGGAGGCCTTTGTCCAGTAGTGGACGATGATGATGATATCGTTTACTCATACAGGCTTGCATTATGAAAACCTATAAGACAAAGATCGCAAAATGTCTATTCGATGTCTATTCGATAATATTGAGCTAGAAATCGCAGCTGTTAAAGAGAGGCTTTATATGTCATAATTTTCTTGAAGAAAATACCTTACTTGAAAGCAAAAATGAAATTTAGACTAGTGGACCAATGAACTAGTCAGAGTTCATTTGTTCACAAAAACAATAATTCTCTTAGCTTCAAAACCTAGCGCTTTAAAGCTTTTTGTTTTGTCATTTAGTCGATGATCAGCTGAACATAGTTTTGTAATTGAGTTTTCCCGAACTTTCAGCTCACGAATGTCCAAAGAACCAGGAGTGGAACTCTTGTGGTACCCATTGTCCAAAGACTTGTGCGAATAAAGATAAACAAATAAAATGCATAGCCGGTTGCAAAGCAGGCTGTTTCTGCAAGAAAGGACTCGTATTGAATGACGACGGCACTTGTGTTGAGCCCAAGAAATGTGATAAGCCAGGTAAGCCAGGTAATATTTTACTACTCCTTTTTTATGTAACAGGCTGACGGTCCACTTGATGGTAGATGGATACGATCGTCGTCGTACACAGGCAGCGCCACAGGTGCCTAGATATAAACACCCTGGCATCACTTACTTAATGGAACCCCAATAACAAACATGCTTTTATTTCATGGTGGTCTAAAGGAAGTGGTAACTGCTGCCAGACGACTTGTACCTACTACTTGCAAGACCCAAACCACAGCCAAATTTGAAAAATTCATTTCCAAATTTGGACGTGCCGGAATCGAAACAGGGAATCTGAACACAGAGCGCTAACCTTAACCACTGAACCAATGGGTTCATCGATAGATTGCCGTTTTATACCCAAGGACTAATTAAAAAGCAAATATATAATTTCGCGAGAGTATGTCCGATAAGGGTCTGCGCAGACGAGGGACAGACCTTGTCTACTTTTTGTCCTTTTTTTTGGTCCTTTTGTACTTTAGGCTGAGGTTATGAAACCATCGCAGTGGGACGGGGCGGGCGACAGCGATCATACAAATGTATGGAACTTAAGCTTTGATCATTGACTTTAAGTATATATTTTTTTATTTCAGTCAAAGAATGTTCGGAAGACGAAGAGTGGATTTCATGCGGCACGGCATGTCCTAGGACATGTAAGAACAAGGACAAAAATGTTAAGTGCATAGATAAATGCGAGGTAGGCTGCTTCTGCAGGAAAGGCCTTGTGAGGAACGACGAAGGCAAGTGTGTTGATCCGAAGAAATGTGAAAAGCCTGGTAAGAAAGTCCTTTAACAGTAGCCTGTTCATTACATATCATAAACATTTACTTAGAAAGAATTTTGACAATTATCAGGAACGGAGTGGGACAGAAATTCTAGTCCTTAATTAGTTCTATTGTATTTTTAGGGTTCCTTAGATCCAAATAAAAAAACGGAACCCTTTTGATCAATCGTGTGTCCGTCTGTCCGACCATTACCCCCCCTTATCTTAGAAACTACTGAACCTAAAAAAAATGCAGAAATTAGTTTTCTACTTATAGATTATAGGAAAACCTATAAGAAGTCCATGAAATTAAAATAACATGGTAAATCACTCAATATTGTGCGGATAGGTAACATCGTACGGAACCCTCTTCACGCGAGTTCAACTCGCACTTGTCCCGTTTTTTTATGTGATCTGCTCTTGCAAGGTTAATCTCCTTGAACTGTGAAGTGGATAGGATATAGGGTAAGCAAATGCGGTCTTGTATATCTCAGTCAAGCACGGAAACACAACGCTTCATTGTTATTTTCACGGTAATCATCTGTAACAAGACTGGCCTGCGAGAAAGGCCCGTTGTCCCATATCTATGAAAAACTCAGAACATGAGTGAGACACATACGTATATATATGTATGTCTTTACCTTAGAAACAATTCTGACAAGGATTTGTCTAAGTTGCAAGCATCATACCGGACGGAAACTCTTGTTCTCTGCGTTAATTGTTTTTCTTCATGATCCAAAACCAGGTGCACACATGCTTCATAGCCCAAATTAAACATAAATAAAAGTTCTCATCCCTGAAAAATTATTTCGTACGTCTTTCCCATTAAACATTTAGCAAAAGTAGCCACACTGTGTCTAAAAATATGTTTTAAAACATATTAATTTTCTTCTCCCCCTGTTGTAGTATATATTTGGGCGGAACTTACTGAACCTGTATGGCGTAAGTACGCAAATTGGTGGCCCTATGTACTAGGGTATCAGTTAAAAGGTATTTGCTCAACATTTCCTTACCTATATTTTCTCCAAAAGAAATGAAATAGCTAAAACCACGGTGACAGCTAATGTGTAAATAAAATAATTGTGTGTATTTCAGTCGTCTTATGTCCAGAGAACGAGGAGTGGAATTCGTGTGGTACAGCATGTCCCAAAACATGCAAGAACAAAGACATAAAAATTAATTGTATTGCCGTTTGTAAGGAAGGCTGCTTCTGCAAAAAAGGCCTTGTAAGGAACGACGCCGGCGTATGCATTAGTCCAAAGAAATGTCCAGGTTAGTTTATAGTTACCTACTACTACTCGTTGTTTGTCACGGGTAGGAATCGCCTCTAACTCGTAAATGTTGTCTTTTAGACTACTCAATTACAGCGGACTAAAGTTTCGACATCGCGAATATAAAATTATTTGCTCTACTTATGAATACGGCTACAAAATGGCGGCAAGCATTATTAGCCGAAGACGAAAGTTTCCTTGGTAAAATGACAGTCGACAATGCATTCGATATGGGTGGCGGTCAGCAGAGCACTTGCATCATTTGGAACCTACTACTAGCCTACTTGGGCTTACTAGAGCTTAACTAAACTTTTTTTTACGTTAAAATCGGTTAAGACAGGCTGACGGTCCACTTGATGGTAGGTGGCTACCGTCGCCTATAACACAAGCAACGCCAAAGCTGCTGCAAGTACGCTGCCGACTACAATAGGATTAAGGATAAGGGATTGGGAAGGGATAGGGAAATGGGCTCTGGCATCCCTTACTTCACTCACCGAAACACAACAGCACACGTGCTGTTATTTCACGGTGGTCTTCTGTAAGGGGGTGGTTACTGCCGCCAGACGGTTAATAAGTAATATATATAACAAATACATAATACATTATATCCTATTCTACTAGTCCTACTAGGTGGTTTGTGAGTCCTATTAATAGTATAAATGCGAAAGTTTGTGAAGATATGTGGATGTTTATTAGTCTTTCACGCAAAAACGTCTTAACGCATTTAGTTAAAATTTGGCACACAGATAATTTATTAACTGGATTAAAATATAAGGATACTATTTATCCTGGCAAAATGTTAAGTTCCCGATTGTCGCCTAAAAATTTCAAAAATTGGGCCCCACTGTGACGACGCCGCCGCGCCGTCACAGCGATAAAGATGTCAAGCGTTAAATTACTCGTATATTTTACCACCACCACCAGCTAATTCATAGTGGACCCAGGCTTCTTCTGATCGGTCCTTTTGGAGAATTAGGGGGAAGCCTTTGTCCAGCATTAGACGTTCTACGGCTAAGATGATGTTATGAAGACTAGTATAAAATATAGTTCAATCCATTTTTTTTTTTTCAGTTAAACCAAAACCAGAATATAATAATCCCAAGCAAGTCGGACCTCATATATTCGAATAACTCTCACGAAAATCTTATTACCAATGATAATACCTAACTGACTAGATGAATGTTAAAAATATTTATTGCACATTATATATTTTTATATGCGCCCATGTCGTAAATATGTAATATAATTTAGCAGATTATAGTTTTCTTTCTGTTTCGGAATAAACTGTCTGGGCCACATTAGTAGAAAGCTCAAAATTGATTGCTCTGGTTCTCGAACATAAATATGTTATAATTTAATCAAATTAGGTGCTTCGAAACAATGAAAGGTCATAAAGAAACATAATATGTATTCGTCAATATAAATTCTTAATAAATGCATACAAGAAAAAAAGTTTTTTTTTCCAATTACCCAATCTTGCATTGCAGTTGCAGTTGCCACATATCAGGAAGTATAAGGTTATCTATAGTACAAAAACTCTACCTAAACAACTGTGCGATACGAGGGCAACACTGAAAGTTATTAGAAACGCGAAAACTAAATAATGTATGAAGCTGTTCGTATTCTTATTGTTTTTGGAAGTAGCCACGGTGCTTACAAGGAATGGTCCTTGTAAGCACCGTGGCATGCGATGGAACCACTGACTGAAGCAGTTGGCCCAGTTTCTTTAGGGGTCCCTTTCATGGGGTTTTCGAACACTTTCACTGCATCTACAGGGCTCATAAAGCGATTTCCTCTAAATTTATCTTTTGTTTTTAGAAATAAATAGAAATCACATGGTGTCAAGTTGGAACTACAAGGGGATGAATCACTAATTCCACACCTTCCATAGTCTAATATTCGATTATTGTTCTGGTGCGAGTGGGCTGGAGCATTGTCGAATTAAAGGAGGATCCTACTTTTTGGGCGCTTCTGTCGAACATTTTCCGAGAGAACTGGTAAACAATTACTAATATACCAGTCTGGAGTAACGGCCCTTTGATCCTTTAACACAATGGTTGCAAAATGTCCCGTCCGTCCAAAGAAGAAGTGAAGGGAAAGGGAAATCATCTTTTTCCCTTCACTTAGGCTTAGGCACTTAGGCAAATTAATGAAAAATTAATAAAAATATTTTTGATTTCATTGTTAACTTTGTGTCTTGTGTTCATCTCATTATAAATTAAATAGGAACTTATAAAACTTGTTGAACTTAACAATGATCATCCCCGAAGTGTCCTTTTAGATAGGTAAAAATCATATTTCTATACATATAATACAAACAATATCTCTGTTAATTCATTCACAATTGTCAAAATCGGTTAAGTTATTTTGGGGAATTATTTTCTCTGTATATTTTTAAGTTTTGTGTTAGAATCCTTAATATTTACGAAATGCAAAGTAGGTAGAACTAGATCTAAGGTTCCCAACGGGGGCGGTACCGCCCCCTAGTGGGCGCTGGAGTCTTTCGTGGTGGCGGTAGCGAGTCCAAAGGCAAATGTGGGGTTATGATTGTCAAGGGGGCGGTCGCGGCGTACCTACCTAATTAGAAATTTAATATAATAAAATACTTTAAAAATTCTCTATTTTCATGAAAAAATATTTTATCTAGCCGTCTAAAATGTTTATCTTATTATTATGGCGTAAATAAACATTAAAACATTGAAATAACCATTAAGTATAAATTAATTTATTCGGTTTAGGACTGTCGGTAACAAGTCTATGCAAGTTGGTAAGCAAAGACGTAATTTACGCAATCAAGCATATTTCGAAAAAAATACGGGAACTTGTAACAATCTTTTTAGACAGACATATACCAGTAAAATTGGTATAATGAACTATTATATAAGAGGCTGCGTTGGAATTTTTTTTCTTGTAAAGGGGACGGTAGTCCATAAAAGGTTAGGAACCTATGAACCCAATTTATTCGAATTTATTTTGTTATATTCAGTAGTGTAACTGATTCAATTTTTTTTGTCTATTAGAAAATCATTTAGAAAGTAACGATAAGCAAAGAATGCGTACAGGTACAATATGTCGTCATTTTTACAGCTCAAGTGTTGGACCCGAAGATGTAGGTTGAGAAAGTAAATTCTAAATCCATTTAAGATTTCATGATAAGACTTACATCTGTTGATTATACCTATTAATGAATAAAAAAAATGACAAAAACTGATTTATTTTAAAAATTATATTAACAATCTTGAATTTACAAATTCGAATAATGAAACAAAAATATTATGCTATTTAAAAAATGTACAAAATATTATTATTTTATTGTAGGTACAAGTGGAATAATTATAATTTTATTTATAGGTAACATTTTGTGGACGTTGCCAATACAATAAATATAAAAAAAGACGTAACTGTGTACAAAAAATTTGTTAGTTACATTTGGCACAAATCTTTTATATAAAAGCCAGATTATTTATAATTAAAAAAATGAGCATTCATATTTTATTACGATAGTTGTTTAAAAATCTAGTTTTATTTCGACTGGCACAAAATTATGAATATACCTAATAAGAAAACTAAATTTTGTTCGAATTGACATTATGGACTTCTGCACCAATTCTTTTTTTAATAATTATATGTATATTGCTCTTAATTCTTTAAGATTTATCATGATGACAAAATGCATGATAATACGTTTTGCAGAGTAAATAAAAAAATAACAATTTGCAGGAAATTTCTTGTCTATTCTCATTTACGACATTGGCATGGCACAAATAAGGCCAAACCCCTATAACTTCTCCTTACATAATTTAGTACCTGTTTTTATCAAATCAGGTACCTAAAATGCCTAGTGTTGCCATACACTGAAATTTGATTACTGAAAGTCCAAGCTGGCATGTTGCAAATTTCATCTGGCATCACTAAACATACATCACCTCACAAGTAATGCCTCAAATTATTTACAAAATATAAAAATATACACAAATTACAAAAGACTAGCCTTTGCTAAGTACTTAATTACAAAACAATAAAAATAATAGTTATAAATTCTCTAAAATATTATTCACAATCTTAAATTATTGAAGCATATATCTCAGTCGTTCAATAATTTCATAAAATTACATTTTCGTTGAACACAACATTATTTATTTATTACAAAATTTATAAAACACTTTTTGGACGGATATGTTAGCACTTTCCATAATTCAGGATTTATTATTTCCTAATAAGACTCATCTACAAGAGTTAGTTCATATTGGGTTGAATACTCCCATTTTACGACTCCCTGTTCAATCTAAAATAATGAACCGATCCATCTTAAAATATGACGAAGACCCATGTAAAAATTCCCGAGATTATTCAACCTAAAATGGTTTTTCGATCTAAAATGCCCTACATGCAATATATTTACAATAGAAGAGTTCAGTCAAACTGAACTTCACCACATTTGTGTAAATGAGCCATCACATCAATTTTTTATTTACCTAATTACAAAAAGAGTTAAAAAAACACTATAGATATGTATCACATATCCATTATCATTTCACTGTTCTTAAACATCTCAAAGCTCAGTGGTGGTCTCGACGGGCGATTGATCGTAAGAAAAACCAGTAAAATTCCTCTTTCCGAACGTTACATTGTCGTTTTCTGATGCTCTGAAACAGAAAATAAAAAATCTTGAGGCATAAAAATTATAATATGTACTTTGCTACAGAAAGTAGTGATAGCCAATTTATTCTGAAATATACTTCCAGCAAGACACTCAAGGTAATGGTACTACGAAAATGTTTAATGAACACATTATATCTATTAAAATTAAAGGGTGAATTTCCAGAAGTATTAGTAACAAATGAAATAGGCACCTAGTTTCGTATGTTAAAACAATCCCCGAACTCCGGTTTGCCGGAATATATAGACGCAACTAACGATGAACATATGAATTTTATTTACATTTTTATTTTTATTTACATTAAAAAAGGACAGACTAAGCCGTATTACCACTGTATTTATGGCAGCTGCTATAAAGAATAATATATTTTAAAGAACGGTTTAGTAAACCTTTCATTCACAATTCTACGTCTCTTTAGTTTTTAGTTTCAAGTAGTTTACTGACCTTTGCAATCCAGGTATCTCGTCGTAGGCCATAATGGGCTGCGATTTCTTCTTATGATTGTTGCCATTGATTTTTCTTCCAAGAGTGGCAGCGAGGAGACCGCTGCCTAAGTTGTTGTTGGCCCTGGGCAACGTGCCTAGCGCGTTGTTCAACGCGTGGTTGTTAGGCACGCGTCGGTTGAGCGTCTGCGTGTTGCGAGCAATGGACGCGTTGTTCGCGATGCTGTCGAATATCTGCGAGTTGTTCAGTGTACCACCGTTCTCGTTGACGCTCGACGCGCGAGCTGTGGTCGCCGTTTCGGATAGGGTTGGACTCCTCTCGCCTAATAATTGATATTGATTGTGATATCAATTTTGTGTTTGATAATTTGAAATGTGATATTTCCGAAACAAATAATGGCAGGCTGAACTAGTAAAATTTAAGAGAGTAGATAAAATTTAAGAGACTTACCATTATCTTTGGATAAGTATTGAACGCTATGTATATTAAACGCGTGGTTGTTCGAACTGAAGTCCAGCTGCAAATCTGCATCTTCCACCGCCATGTTTAAAACCTGAAACGTAAAAAAAGTAGCTTGAAAATATTTTACAAGATAAACAGGTTTGTCTCAAGTAAATAACTTTCATGGATTTATATAAACCTTGTCAACTTTGTACAGTGGTTGTCGAAATAGTATACATTTTTTTATTGTATCAGTTTGCCCAACGTTAAACTGAACCTGACATTACTTATCCTTTTGATTCCTTTAAACTGGCAAAAATGTATGAAAACTATGTATGGTTATAATCATAATTAAGAGACTATTATCATGCAGACCAATAAATTTTTACAAGCGTCCATTTCTAATCGCCGCGTGAGTTACTACGATATTAAGTAAATTAAGTTATTTTTTAGGAAGTGTGAGGAAATAATTACTATTTAGTAATATACGTAACTGCATAGATTGTAATAACATTCAACCCACGATATCGTATTTATTAATGTGATTGCTCAAATGAACACACTTCGTCCCGCAGTTATGAATTGGGAATACGTGTTGTTGTATCTCCTGTAAAGACAGGAGATACAACAGGACGTATAAGGCTAATACTTTATCCTTAATTTTGCTAAGGTCCACAGCGCACTTGAAGTCCATTTTGTTCGGTCCTCCTTTAGAACATTCTCGAAATTCGTAAAAATAATTTAAATGCTAAGTGCTTTGGTTCGGTGTATAAATAAACTCCTCTCTTGTGCTCCTGAACGTTAGTAGTCATCTAGCATCAAGTGGGCCGTCAGCATATGTTATAAAATATGCAATTATATAAAAGACAACGATATACCTGTGTCTCGTATCTAGGGGCCGGTTCGTCCTCGCTGGACTCATAGCCGGAGGGTGGTCTCGGCGGAGCCATGCTCATGCTGAGTGTGCCGTACTGCTGCATTGATTGCTCTTTGTGCTTCTTATACCTTAACAGAGTAAGCAACGATTATGATTTCATTATAATATAAACGACAAAAGTTTCATTAGTCCAGTGCCAAGACTCATAACCATCAGCATTTCCTGGCTTGCTTAATCTGGTGTGACGATGTCTGAATAAAACTGTACCTCTACCATCAGTTAAACGACCGCACTCGCTAGCGAGAGCGTAAAATATTTATACGAAAAAATTGACAATTTGACATTGACAGTTGACAGTTTTTCATATAAATGTTTTACGCTCTCGCTAGCGAGTACGGTCATTGTAAACTCATGGTAAAGGTATTGTTTAAAAATATACAAAGGTCATTAAAACCTCTTACACTGACAAAAGGATAAAAAAACTGAGAACGAAGTTTCTCTTAACATAGTTTTTCTGAAAATCGCTATCGTTTTCAATATTTTGAATGTATTTTAATTTGCTTTAATCAAAGATAATATTCTTAAATTTATTTTCAAAATTTAACATCACGGAAAACGAAAACGATATCTTAGTTATTACTCTTATCGGACTCAATAGAAAATGTTAGCATTCACTGTCATTAAAATTAATACGAATCATTTTATTTGGTTGCGTCACAATAAGCCCATTTCTTGATGCAAATCTTACAACTTGTAGCAAATAGCATAAAAATAGTATATGATGTATTAACTATAACAGCTTCTAATTAATTTTTACTTAATTAGTATGTATTACTTTAAGTATACTAAAGTAAGTACCTAGTTGTTGTTAAGATTTTTAAACCGCTTTTACTTTTAGCCGTTTTTAAACAGGCTAACTTGGTAAAGAACCTTCAAGTAAGTTAGTAAGTTAAATTACCTTAGGAGGTTATAACATATAGAGTGGCAAGTACAAATTATGGACACAGTAAGTGTAACAGTAGTAAGAAGCGCCTTTGCCAAGAATCGTAAGAAGTGTTAACTTTCTCTAGTCACAAATTCACTGTAGGAAGAGGACAGTAACAGGGAATGTCACATATTATGTTTTTCATTTTCCATTAATTGCAATATTTAGCAAAGATAATATAAAGAATATAAAGAAAATTACATAATAAAAAGAAAAACGCTGAGAAAGTTTATGGACATTGTTTATTAAATGTAACGCTTTTGACACTCTGTGGTTATAGCGGTGTCGTGGCGTTTAGTAAAATGTAACGAGTCGAAAATGAAAAGTGTTTAAAAGTTAATAAAATGATATTCTTATTTTATTAACTTTTAAACATTGTCTCGTCTTTTTTCGTCCTCATTTGACAAAAAATAAAATCCAAAAAACACTATAAATGATAGATACCTGTTCCAAGAGGCACATATGTAGACGGTGGCTACAGTCGCAGCGACGAGTACAAGGGCAGCGAGCGCTAGAAGCGCTGCTGGCAGCGCCGTGGTTAGCGGAGCGGCGGCCAGCTGCGGCCTGCGGGGCGGGGTGGCGGCCGGCGCCAGCGGGGCGTGGACACCGCTCACGGCCGCCTGCAGCCGCGACGACACCGCCAGACGCACTGCGCTCGACATGGACCTTAATATAATAATACATAGTTATCTGTGCACAGTATAAAGTCCAACTTTTTCTGATTGTCTGTATGCGTTAATATCGGGAAGTTGTGAACGGATTTTATTCGTGTTTGTATCGATGGATAGAGGAATTCCAAAAGATGGTTTATATTTAGTGTAAAATTCATGAATATCTTATTTATATTTACTGATTTATCGCGGTTTTTGTCAAAGGCAGCAGCGAAGCGTTGCACGGTACGGTAAGTATGGCGTAAGTACACGGCAATCGTAATTGTAAGTGATAGGATGAAAATACTTGAAATCTCTATCATTCGATACGCACAGAAACACGACGACAAAAATGCTGTTACTTTATTCAAACACTGATATATAATAGCGCACGCTTTGTTATTTCGCGATGGCCTTCTGCAAAATAGCGCTGTCGTGAGCCTGTCTAATTTATAATTCCCTGTTAATATTATAAAATAAACGGGACTACACTTACTTCTTCACCGGCTCGGAGTCCCTTGTCAAAATCTCCCCGGTGTTCGGATCGACAAGGTACAACCACACATCAGTCCCCTTAGTGTCGCTCTCCAAGGTCCCGTTCTCTCCGACAAAATGTCTTGCAGTGAGCTTCTGCAATCCCGCCACCAGCCCAATCTTATCTTCTATTGTGGACAAAACACTGCGCGCGCGACGGCGCATCGCCTCCGCGTCCACATCTGATACTTCCATTACTAACTGATTCTCTTTTTGAAGGAGGTTTATCTGTGAATATTATATATATTTATTTGCGTTTAATGAATAGCCTTCAATATAGTGATTTCAATAACAAAGAGTGATAGTCTTTGTTATTGAGACTTGTGTTATAATGGGTTTAAACTCTTCTTATGTGATAGACGCAGTTTCTGGATAACTTAATGATAACTTGCTCTAACGGTGAAACATAGTCAGAACTAAATTAAAGTATCATTGAATTTATAAGCAAAAAAAAAATCGTTTTATATTACTATTTACAAAATATATCAAAAAATTGCTTTTTTGCGCTTGTATAATATAATAGACGACTCCGTCAATAGCGACATATTTTTTATTTTTCACGCGGACGAAGTCTCGGGCACCAGCTAATTTTAAATTTAATTAAATTGAATCGCGTGAAGAAAAAAATTACAAAATAAAATCTCACCACAACAGAAGCTCTAGCAATGTTGTAATCCTGGGGTGAATTAGGATTATCTCTGGCTGTGACACTAAATTTGAAAGGTAATAAGTTCTGTGGGACATTGTCGAATGCTTTAATGTTGCTAATAACACCAGTGTCAGGATCTAAGCTGAAATACTCTTCTGCCGCTTTAGTCCAAGAGTTTTTATTAAATTCCAGTTTACCGAAGTCACCGCTATCCTTGTCTTTTGCCTGAAATTACCAAAGAGAACGCATTAATACATTTCTAGGTATAAAATATTGCATGTAAGTCGAACATAAGTATTCGTATTCATATATCATCTCGCTATCTCACAATTGTGAGATGTTGATTATTATTCATCAACAACAGTACAAGTACCATTTTACGACATGGCGCTTTAATAAATATTTATAAAAAGCTTTATATTTCGAGTATTTTTTTATAAAAAGTACAGGTAGACTTAAAAAGCAAAACCGTATCTACATACAAAATTTCGTTGAAGTCGTTAGAGTAGTCAGAACTCGTTTAAAGTTATTAGATTTTCTCCACATCTTATAAAAAGGTCCCACCTAGATCCCCAAACAGGATTTGTTTAAAATTCTACCATTTATAAATATGCTCTGTTAAGACCAAAAAGACAGGACTGAATCTCACCTTGACCTGCAGTACGTTGGTGCCGAGCAGCATGTCCTTGGTGACTATAGCGAAGTACTTTCCTTTGGCGGCGGCTATAGAGGACTGTTCGGGAAAGACGAAGGTCGGTGTATTGTCGTTGGTGTCGGTGACGTGCACGCGAATGAGGGCCTTGCTGCTCTCCGGGTTGATCAGGCCCTGAATTGACTCCAGCTGGACTTCCAACGAATACTCGGTCACGGATTCGTAGTCCAGAGAACTGGTGTTCAGGTATATGGCACAGTCTCTTTCTTCGGTCAGTTTTACGTAAAAAATTCCTGAAATATTTTTGTATCAACTTGAAACGTGATGTTTGATGAATTTGCGGGCACATTCGTTACGTTTTACACATTCTCAATAGTCATTTATCTTTATTAAATTGAAAGTTAATTACGTTACGAAACTTTAATGATTGGCGTTAATTTGAAAACAAGGAAGTTATTTAAACCATGTTAATAGACAACTCTTGTCAGGGCTATTCACTTTGGTCTGTTATTTGTGGTCGATGTATCTATTTTTTAAACCCTCGCTCTGTAAAAAACCTCACGTGTTTTTCACGTCAAAATTCAAGACTTAATGATGATACCTTGTTGAGAAGATTCCGTGAGTTTGCATTTAAGTGGAGTGTCCGGCGAATGTTCCCTTTTGTTAAGAAGCGGCAATATTCTTACTAACGTTCCATTGGGAGAGTTCTCTTTTATATGTTCGGTGTATACAGTATCGGCGAACCCGAGACCCACCTGGAATATTGTGAATTTTGTAAATGTTTTTAGTGTTTTAATTTAATTTAATTTTAATTATTTCGAATACATAAATGTTTAATTAATAACCTTTATAAAACGTCGTTCTCTGAAGTATTTTTCAATATTTTTTATTTTTTAAATATATTTATTAAAAAAAATTAAGAACCTTCGGGTCTTAAAAATGTTTATAGATGAATTATAAATTTAACTTTCAAAATACCTAGCAACATTAACAAAATTATCATTAAAAGAGTAAAGCTATAAAACCGATTAGGTACTTCAATACATTTTGATATAAAATCACAGAGATCAACATTTTTAACGTATTTTCTTTATTGAACTTTAATATTTTAAATCTGATTTTAAAAATACTTAAAATCTTACATCAGGAGGAACTGTAGCTGAATGGCTGACATACACTGTGAGGCTAGTGACTGATGACATCACAGGATCACCTTGATCGTAGGCCTGTACGTCCACCTGAAATTTCAAATAAAAGTTCATGTAAAAATCAATGAATGGCCTAATTTTCCAAATTTTTTGTTATTTTGTTTTCTGCTTCGGTTTCAGATTTAAGTAGAATTCAATTTAATAATTTATCCGGTACTGCAACACGGTTTTTCATTAAAACAAGTATACCTTGGAATTTCATAAAGTTTTATGTAATAAATATGGTCAAATGCAGATTCATTTTATAACTAAAATTCACATTGGTCTGTCTGCGTTTTGAATTTCATACGAATTCCTTTCAACGGATTAACCTGTGATTTACAGTAAAAAAATTATTATTTAGTTTAATAAAACAGTTTAATAAAAGCAGCCTGATGACAACATAAATTTGAGAATAGACATACATTGCGCACTGAAAGACAACCGCATTAGCAGTTACTTCATCTCTGTAAGATAGATTTACGTAGTGTGCCGTGTCACTGGATATTATTACTGTATTGTTATTGTGTCACTGGATTTACGTATTGGAAAGATTATAATTCATAATAGTAGAAATTTGCAGAACGGGATTTGATAAACCTCAATATAAATACCTACAGTCTACATTATAAATAAGTACGTAACGTGTTTTATACATTAACACCCCGGGGATGTGTGTGATTTAGTAGTACGACTTTCTGTGTGTATTCGTATAGAGACAGAAATTTGGGTGTATTGCAGTGGTATGTGTTTGTAAGTTACCGTGTACTCGCTGTCGGTCTCCTTCCGTAAATCGTCGCGGACCCTGAGAGCGCCGGTGTCGGGCTCCACGTGGAAGTACTTGGAAGCCTTTCCGCGGCCCACTAGCTTGTATCGCACGCGGTTGTTGGGTGCCGACGCGTCCGCGTCCAACGCCGTAGCGGTGAGAACTGCGCTGCCGATGGGCGCAGAGTCCTCCAGCGTCACCGGCCGCACCGCCATCGTGAACACAGGCGCGTTGTCATTCTTGTCCTGCACAAACACTCACTTTAAGGCTAATCCACGTAATTTACCAATTTTTAAACCTTTCACAGTGAAACAATAATTTATTCATTAAATATGTTTCAAAGAAACACTTTTAATAGTCAGTATATGTTTCGGAAAAAAAATAGCTAAAATTATGACGATCTTAAAACGAAACGACACAAAAGAATCTCAGGATAAATTTTTTTTGTGATCTTTAAATAAAATATATAACAATTAGGTTTTTCCCGCGACTTAATCCGCGTCTCTTTTTCTTAAGCGTTATAAAATAAAAAAATCAATGCCTAACAAAATTGTATCAGCAATAATTTATTCAATCCTCATACTTTTTTATATGAGTATTTCTGTCAGGCGTTGACTTTTTATATTTTTTATGACCATCGGAAACAGTACTTTTTCTAGGTGAAAGGTATACTATGCCCTTTTCTGTATCCCTGACAACAAGTATAAATTTTTTTAACACGATCGTTTGAGTAGTTATGGCGTGAAAGCGTAACAACCAAACAAACAAACTCATTTTCGAATTTATAATATTAGTGAGGATTAGCACAAATCATAGTATTTTTACTCGTAATTCTGAACATAGTATAAGCTTAGAAACGTTTAAATGTAGGCTTCATTATCGCTTAAATAATTTGAAAAAGTACATAATTTCAGATGGACATATATGTATATATATTATGTAAATCAACATTCCAAGTTGCACATTATTACCCTTGAGGTACAGGTGCCATTGTACAGATCAGTAATAAAGTTTAACCTCGGAATACAGAACAATCAAAGGATCGTTCAATCAAAATTTCTTGTCGTGCATTGTATTTAAGGCGACGCAGCGATAAACAATTATTACGGCTCTGATTGCATACAAAAACGAGAGCGTGCTTGCTTATGTCTTAAGGTCGTATGCGACAAAACGATTTTTATCAAAAAAACTATAATGTATTTTAAGAAATCCAACTGTAAAATTAAAGTGTATGTTTATACTAATGTACATAGAAAATTTGGAGGTATAAATTTGTTCCGTTTGCATGTAAAATGCAAATCTGTGTTTTAAAAGAGGTTTCTTTAATTTTTTTTTTCTGTTATAAAAGTTTACCAAAACAGTGTTAGCTAAAAAACAATATGCTTAATAGATTTTGATCTAATTGACATTATAATATCGCAATATAAGCTACGCAATTTAAAAAAAAATCAAAAATATGGTTGTATAGTTTTCAAATATGATCATAATATAAGATTCAAAGTAAAGATTCAACTGGTAACTGGTAACTGTGTCTCTGCGTGTGACCCTGGAGAATAGAGGTAAGGAGGGCTAACTTATATGCGCGTTAAACTGAAAAACTATCAAGCTACAACTATTAAATAATAGTTCATAATTGTACAGAAAGATGCTTGTGTTTATATGATTGGTTAGTTACGTAGTTCATGAAACCACCGCAAATAAAATGCTACTACAACGCCACACCCTTATAATGCTACTACGGCCACAGAATAAATAATAGTACTAGCGTACAGAAGTTGCACTCCTGTCACATTCAATGTGAGCGACGGTAGGCAATTATATCACGGCACACACGGAGTGACAGAGGCTTACTACGGCGCCTCCTATTTAATGGTAGCCAATCGACACTTTTTCATTAATGGATTTGGTCCTCCTTACCTTGGAATAAAACGTAAATTGCTAAGCCATATCGGCAATTCAAGTGACGACTCGAGAGGAAATAAAATGGAAAATGGCGTATACTCACATCGACGAGAACTTCGACGATGGCAGTGGCGCCCATGCCTTCCTCGTTGTTCTCCTCAGTGCCCACCGTCAGCTCGTGGCGAGCGGTCGTCTCTCGGTCCAGGGGCTGCAGTGTGCGGATCATACCCGACTTGCGGTCGATCGAGAACAAATCAGTGTCACCGCGCAATATCACGTACGTTATTTCTGACAGGGTATCAGGATCCTCAGCCTGAAAATATTTTTTTCATGCAATCATACACTATAATAATATGTCGATTAGACGATCATCCTAGGTTACCTTGCATAGCACTGAAAACAATACCACTTCTCTAAAAAGTTAATTTTTATTTTGTTTGACATTCAATGCTATTATGTTTATTTCGTAATAAAATAAAATACTTATACATTAATAAGTCTTTATTAATTTCTTTAAACAATAAGCCATTCTACAAAGAACATATAAAGGGATCTTAAGTCTGGTAGCTCCTTACAGATAACCAATGTGAAATATCACATGTATCATTGAGTTTAGTGCAATAGTAATGAGAGGATGCCAGAGTCGATATTGCTATACCCATTTTTTTTTTTGCCTTTTTTGCATGCTTATAAACCCTTTTTTGCACGCTTGTTTTGAGATAAATTACTAAAATAAATTCGTTATAGGTAACATTTGCAAAATGAAAAAAATAAAAATGTTTTACTTTAAGCGTTAACTTAACAATTCAAATATTTTAAGTTTATAAGATTTAAAAAATAGCGTTTCGATGTGATGGAAATGTGAACTGGCTCTAAAAACAAAATTAGAACATTTCAAAGTAACCCTGAAATGTTAATATTTTTAAATGACACTTCTTTCTAAAACGTGCGAGTCTCTCAAGCAATACTCACTTGAACTTTAACGACAGGATAATTGTTGGCGTTTTCTGGCACATGCACAGAGTACAAGGTCTGCGGGAAGACTGGCGGTTCGTCCGGGACGTCCTGCACGTGCACAGTGACGGACGCCGTGCCCAAGCGCTTATCGATGGCGCCATCTGTCGCCGTCACCACGAACTCGTACTCCTGGAATGAGTACGGTTGACTTAAGTGTAGTCGACTTTATTACTACATATTCCCTCTGATTCGAGACAGATTCAAGAATCTAATTTCCACAGTTATAAAAAGGCTGTCATAGACGTGTGTACTTACTGTATCAATTGTGGTTTGGTTTCATTGGCTATATAGAAAATTCAATGATTTGCGCCAATTTTGCAACTTTTAACAGAAAAATAGAAAAGTAAAAAAAAAATGAGCCGTCACGGAAGGCCTGGTAGATGTGAAACATCGAGTGAAATAAAACGATGACTGTTTATTTATTTATTTAACGTTTATTTTATTGAATACAAAAATTTAAATATTTATTTCAAGTTGCAACAACCACCAACAATCACAACAACAACAACAACAACAATCACCACGGCACGCATCGCCACACCGTACATACTACTACGCATAGACTATATATGTATATACCATCGTATAGCCTGGTGACGCGTCGCCACGCTATCAATCAGATTCACCCGCGCCTATAGATGTTTCACATTCACATCAAAAAATAATCAATTTTTTGCATGATTTAGTAAGAACTCGCAAACGTTACCTTGGTCTGCTCATAGTCAAGTTCTGTGTTGGTGGTTATCAAGCCTGTTGCGTTGTCAACACTAAAGGGCAGATGTTGCGGCAGGTTGTAACTGACCATGGCATTTACGCCTTCATCATTGTCCGTGGCGTGGACGTAGCCCACCACTTCTCCAGTTATACCTTAAAGCAAACAAAGTCTTCTTTAAAACATAAATTCTCAATTCAAAACGAGTAATGAAATAAAATGAATATTAAAAAAGCTGCCACCATTGTGAATGCTACCATTTCATTGAACTAAATCTTAAGAAAATGTGATGCATTATACACCTTTTGTAATTTAAACACGGTAAATGACTCCACAATTATTTAGCTCTACTATTATTGGCATTAAATGGGATCGAACGTCGAATGGTTTTCAGTTTTGAAAATTCATAAAAAAAACTGTGGATAACAATTGGCCACAGACAAATTAAGTAACAGATATTTCAATAAATAAAAACAGTTCTGGCTTATTTTTACCCAATAAAGTTATAATTTAAAATCCTTTATTAAATTTAAATCATTTTAAAATCATAAGATACGTAATATTTATGTTGGCAAGTGTGTGTTGGAACTTATAACACTGATGGATGTTATCAATGAAATATACATAACTTACGACTCAAATGAAGAATATGCATGATTCTTTTTTTGATTTGTTATGCTTCCGAAATACATTTCAGAAGACGTTCGAAATGGAAGGCCACAGAAAGTTTTTGATAATATACATATTTCTCCTTTAAAGTCAGAAACTATAGGTACATACTAGTCGGCAGTAAACACCTCGTTACAAACGACTATTTTGAAATAAAAGCAGCATTTTGTGTGAGTGAGGAATGCTAGAGTCTGTCCCCTTATCCACATCTTGCCCGTTATCCTTTATCCTATCAAAACCGGCAGCACACTTGCACCCCCTGTTTTTTAGGCGACAGCAATCACAAGCCACCAAGTGGACCGTCAGACTGCCTGCCCACATCTTTTTTATGATAAACAAAATTATACCTTCTTTGACGTGGAACGAATAGGAAGGTTCGTCAAATTCGGGATTGTTGTCGTTAATGTCAGTAACTTTGATGTTGACGGTCGCTGTGCTCGACAGTTTGCCAGGATCCGCTGCTCTTACCATCTGGAAACATTATCATAATACATTTTACAGTTCTGAACTTCTCCACTAAGGCGAAACTATACAAGTTTATTAAGTGCAAAGTTGAAAAATTAGTAAGACAAAAGTAGATTGTCATGATTGTCTGAGGAGTTTGTTTGAACGTGCTAAAATATGAAACTACCGGTCGGATTATAGTCTGATAGCTTGAGGTTTTTAACATAATGCTACGACCAAGCAAGCACAACATAGTGAGACTTAGGAATAAAGAAAAAGTCAGAAAGAAAGCTAAGCGATATGGAGTAAAGGCACCGGCGGGCGTTGCGATGCTAGGTGACAAAGCTTTGGTGACAGAGGCCGAATCCAAAACTTGTCACTTCTCATATAATAAAAAACGCAGGGCACTTGCACTCCCAGGGCGTTGTTTATTTTTAAGTGAAAGTAGTCACTTACCATCAACTGCCCGCTGATTTACATAAAAGGATATCATTTAAAGAAAATACTTAGATAATAAGAATAATAATAAAGAATTAGATAATAAGAAAAGACTTAGAATTGACGAGCCCGTTAGATGAATGGTTAAGATACTTGCTTTAACGCTCTCTGTTCTAGGGTTCCAGGGTTCGATTCCCGGCTGGGTAAACTTGAACATTTCAAAGTTGGCTCTGGTTTGGATCTGGAGTGTGGCAGGGTACACTGCCTTTCGTAGTCATTTGGGTAGCCCGTCTGGCGGCAGTAACCACCCCCTTACAGAAGACCACTGTGAAATGACAGCACGTGTGCTGTTATGTCTCAGTGAGTGAGTAAGGGTGCCAGAGCCCATTACCTTATCCCTACCTCATCCCTTATCCTTAATCCTACTGTAGTCGGCAGCGCACTTGCAAAACCTGTGGCGTTGTTTGTGTTATAGGTAACGGTAGCCACCTATAACACTGGCGACCTGTCTGCCGATATTAACATTAAAAAAAAATAAGTCTAGTACTAAAATATTAATATACAATTTTTTTGGCATAAAACTCAAAGATACTAAAAAAGTCATACCATTTTTAAACAATGCTTACCAGTTGATATCTAGTCAGAACTTCTCTATCCAATCTTCTGATAACAGTGATGATGCCAGTGGTTGATCCTATGGCAAATTGGCGAAGATCATTGCCCGACACTATGGAGTAGGTTACAGGTTCGTTCTCTGGATCTTTCGCCTGAAAGAATATAACACGAATCTTTATTATAAAATATAAAATGTAAGGACTTATCTCTGTAAAGATTCAATTGCCGGTAGTTAGTCTGCATGGTTACAATTACACAAACATTTTTTTATTTTGAGCTTTTAGACATAAAGAAAAATTCCACCCTTGTGCTAACTTAAAAGTACAGATATAACTAACTTAAAACTATAACTTATCCAGTCACTGTTTGGCAAGGCCAGTCTTTGGTTTAATATTTCTTCAGCGTTTATCTCATCTGTAGTAATGAAACTTTATCACTTAAAATTTTTATTCATTTTTGGGAACACGAAAAAGTCGTACGAGACCAAGTTGCGGCGCAATGTTGTGTTTACATACAATAAGGCATGCAAAATAACCGAATATTTACATTACCTGTACTTACTTTACCCACAACTTGATAATGGTTTTTATGGTTTTATGGTTTGATAATGGTTTTTATGGTTTTTTTAATTAGTTTCGTGCCACGACTATTTTCGCTTCTCTATCCACATAAAAACGCCCTTAAATATTGCGTAGTATGACCTTAAGTATCAACCTCACGTAATCTCACCGTGACAGTTATGACAGTAGAATTAATCGCTGCTCCTTCAGAGACCGGAGCGTGGTACTCTCTTGAAGAGAATTGTGGTGGCCTTGTATTAGGGCCGGGCGCCACCGACAGCTCTACGATGCCCTGCGAGCTGAGGCCTTTGGCGTCTGTTGCTCTTATGGTGACGCTGTATTGCTCGCCTGCTTGCAGTCGACCGGTGCTTGCTGGAATCAATGATCACATTGATCTGTTACAAACATACATCCTTATTAATCACACTAAATTGCAATGACATCTCACCAATTGAAACCAAAAGAAAATTATTATAAAATTGCAGATTTTTAACATTGTTATGGATTCAAAGGCAAAAATATGCTAAGTTTCTAAATATCTTAGTTATATTTATCTTAGTTCCCGAAGTGTTTTTAACCAACTATAGCAGCTTTAATTTTAAATAGGGCTCACCAATGTGCGTCAGATTATAAATAAATACATTACACCCAATGAATGCATAAAAATTGAAGAGAAAAAAAAATGGTTGTCTGTAAAGTCGGTTTACGGACGATAGTTTAACGCGACAACGTCATAACAAAACATTGATGAAATAATTGCATACTTTTATGACGAGTGGAAGAGAGATAGATGCGGCGCAAGCCGAACGCTCAAGCCGGTCGTGCCTTTCGCTCGCTCGTGCCGCGCTCTCGCTCCGATCGTGCATCGGCTCGAACGTAACGGGACAATGAGTCATCATTTTTCGTGCGTGCAGCCGGCGTTCATCGATTTATTAAACGTTGTCACGTCAAAAATTAAATAGGTAATGGATATTTTTAGATTTTTAATTTGCGTAAATACACACACACACACACACACACGCACACACACGTAGCACGTGATAGTTGGACATGCTCAAATACACGTGAACATTGGTGATTGAAACGACACAGTGATAAAAAAAATGGGAGAAACCTCTTGAAATGTGCTGATAATACAGAAGTCGACTAGATTGGAAGGTAGATTCCTTGAAAATAAAATAATAAATTTATAACAAAAGCAAAGTTATGATGTTCATCTATAAGTAATGTACTTAAAATAAAAGTTATAATGAAAACTTTACTACATGGAAGTTATAACGTCAAATCAGCACTTAGTGCTTATTTTGCACTTAACAAATATATAGTTCTACTAAATACGAGATAACAATGTTACCTACAGAGGCTCAATGAATTTAATTTTTTATTCGTCTTGGAAATAACGTTGAGTTAGTTCTGTTAATAAGTGCACTTACATATAACACCTGTGTTGGGATCAATAGTGAATTTATTCCCGCCATTGTTAGAAACGTGATAGATGCTGTATGTGATTCGTGCATTCTCACCCTCGTCGATGTCCACAGCTTCCACCTGCAAATTGTGTTGGATTTCACATTTACTATACATACTTATTATAAATAAGCTGCGCTGGGCGACATAGCTGCGCTGGTTGGACTTAAGATTGTCACAATAATAATTGCATTGCTCAATTCATTTTATTTTGCGTATAATTGCGATTTTAAAAGAAATAAAACTATATAGGTAGGTTTAAAAAGCAAAACCTTATTACATACAAAATTTCATCAAAATCGTCTGAACCGTAGGAAAAGATATATTTATATAATATTATACATAGGTACTATACAAGAATTGTATGTTATGGATTGTTTTGATAACTTTATGTGTTTATACCTGATTTCTATTGGTCGAAGATATATCCAACAAGTTTCTTATTTTATTTTTATATTATAAAGGATAAAAGGCAGGTAGGTTGACGGTCCACTCGATAGTCGGTGGTCACCGTCGCCCAAGTACACAAGCAACACGAAAGATGCAGGTGCGCTGACTAGGCGAGGTGGAACCATCTCCGCATTGAGATTTTTCTAAAGTTCGTGGTTATTCTAAGTTCCAAGTTATTTTTAAGTTAAGTTTCTTTGTTAACTCAAGAGTAAAGTCATAATTTGTTCAGTGTCGTTGATTGATTTCTCTATTCGCTACAGATTTAGCCATTTTTATTGGCAATAACAACATAAAAAATATTTGAATTTAATTGAAAAGTTCTATAGAATGTGCCATTACACTACTTTAAAAGAAGCATTCATTTAAACTTAAAATTAAGTTTTCTTTCCCTAAAATTAAAGCAAACAATGAAAAATTTTGGTGTAAAAGAAGTTTCAGCGTGTACTTGGCTTTAATCACCTTATGAACAATGGCTGGTTCCAAACTGGCCGGTACTGTGATAGGTAAAGTCTTAGGTATAACTGGGGCATTGTCGTTTTGATCCAACAAATTCACAGCCAATGAGAGCGGCGCAGACGCAGCGCCGCCATTTGCTTCTCTAACTACAATCTGTAATAAAGATAATTAATTTTACAATGGATACTAAATTATAAATAATAAACTATTTGACAGTGAGAAAAATAGTGTCCTAATTTCAATTATTATTATAATATTAACATAGGTATTATAAATTTTATATTTGTAATATTTGTTGGTTTTAAAACAGGTTATCGTTAATTTTACTTAAAAAATACATTCCAATTTGTGGCGGCATCTGTGCTTGCCATCACTGCAAAAAGTTAGTCTGTGGTTAGGTTGTGGCATCATTCATTAGAGCCGACGAAACGGAAGGCTTCGATATTTTGTTTGTATACATACCTACTTAACAAGATAATAATTGCACGAGTGAATATTAATATAATTGTATACCAGTTGGTTGAAGCAAATGTTATACTGTATCAAGTGTAAATAAGGAATCCAAAAAATATAAGACTTTTTAACTGATGTCATTCATTTCTAGAATGGTCTACATTGTTAAAATCTAAAATGACGTCATACTTCGGTACCATTGGTACCTCGGTATCTTAGAAATTTCAAACGAACGAGTGACGTGTTTAAGTTACTGGTGCTGCCATATTGCGAAATCTTCAGTTTTTCCGGTTCATTCCTTCCACTTTTTGTGGACTCGATAAATACCAATAAATAATCTGATGTGGTTTCTAAAAATCGAACAGAATAGGCAAAAGCACACATGACAAAAGGTTTTAGTAAGGAAGATAATTGACATTCAATCTAAATTCAATCTTGCTCCTATTGCTATAGAATAGATACTAACCTGGAATCTGAACTTGCCGGTATTCGGTGGATCACGGTCTAACTGATCGTCGTTCACTACTAGATATCCATCTTTGTCGATATCGAAGAAAGTGGTTGTTAATTCGAAAGTGTATTTCGGTATTGGATCGCCGGGTCCCTAAAATACACAAATAAAAAAAAAATTGTAAAACTTATTATTAGATTACAATGTTTCAGCAGCACAACACCAAACTTCATTCCGCAGTGATATAATCTGGGCTGATTATCTGACGACAGTTACCATTTTTATTTCATTTATTTACACACAAAAAAAATATACTGGGTGGTACACAGTTTATGTGTACTACAAACTCAATGAAGTTTCTAGCGTGAGTTGTCTTCAATGGCTTTCAATCTCTTACTAACGACTACTGTGTAATAACAGCACGTGTATGTGATTAATGGATGCCAGAACTCACCACTATCCATGCTTTGTACTTTATCCTTTATTGATGGCAGCGTCCTTGATAGGATAAATGCATCCATCTCGGCAATGTATATGTTTTATAAACGAATAATAGCCCTCTATATCATGAGTCAGACTGCCTGCCGATTTATATCATAGAACACTTACCAAATCAGGGTCGGAAACGCTTAAATTAATAGGTTGTCCTCTCTTGTCTAAGACTCTTGTGCCTTTCGGAGAATTCTCTTCAACCTGTCCCTCATCGGAAGAAGATTCGACAACCGGTGGACTTGCGTCCACGGGACGAACCGTTATCGTTAGTTTTGCTGTTGTGAACCTTTTCGCTTCTGATACTTCTTCAGCCTATAAAGTGTATAATTATTTATTTAAAAACATGGAAATTAGGTAACTTTTTATTCAATTTCTTGGATTACTGGATTTTTGCAGATTTTTTAGGTACAAGAACTGCCAGAGCAGTCCGCATTTTAAATTTATTGAATAGGTAAGGCAGTCCATTTAGAATTGCCTGTTCAGTGCAGTGCAAGTACAGAAAAAGAAATAGAGTTTAAAAATACAACAATTTACAATATTTGTATTTTACATCGCGCTGATGTAGACCATTTTGCAAATATAAAATAAACGGATATGAATCATACCTTGATTACCAACTGAAATTTCTTAGCAACTGTTGTGTCTACAGGTGTCAACTGCCTCACTGCGCCGGTGTTTGTGTCTATTGCGAAGTATTTTGCCCAAGAATCCGGTTCGCCACTATCTATAGTATATCTAATTCTGGCATCTAGTGTGTCCATATCGACTGCTTGTATTTTCTCCGGTTCAACTGATAGAAGTCCAGCAAGTACTCCGCTGTTGACCTAAAAACGACGATCATTCTCATAAATTCACTAAATTCGATAGACTTATCATCTTCTAGGTAAGATCCACCATTGGAATAATTTTAGACCTTCAGAAAATTAAAACGTTTAAGCAAAAAAATAAATAACGTAATAGTTATGAATCAGAAATAGGAGTTTTGAAATGACTCCCTTAAAATGATTTTTTAAGATAAAAAAGAGAAACTAAGTATTTCACTGCATTCTATAAAGACTGCGGATTGACTTTCTAATCCGTAATTACGGATTTGTACATTATTATTTATTTGTACATTATTTATTTTGGTTAAATTATAATAATAAAGTATACTCAATAATATTTTATCTTTATTCAGAATATTTATAGTAACAAGAAATTATATAAATGTGTCTATATATTTGACAAACTTATAGGCTTTTTCAGATATAGGCTTAGAAAACTAGCGACCCGCATCCGGCTTCGCACGGATGCAATTTTTTTCTGAAAATTATATACACTAACCTTCCCCGTTTAACGATCTGTCCGTCAGTGAAAACCGTCTCAAAATCCGTTGGGGTGTTTAGAAGTTAGCGGAAAGGAGCGGACAATTATTTTATAATATGTATAGATATAGATATTCTGTTGGAGTGATTACACTCACAAAAGATAACACATACTTACCCTCCACTTTTTTTTCAGCATTGTTTAAATAACTGTCCCCATTTGAAACGATAAAATTGATTAAAATTTAAGTACCTGCCTACGTATAAATTAAATGTAACAATAACGTATCCATAACATGTACATGTTAATAAAAAAGCATACAAACAAGACAATATTTCATAGTGATTTAAAGTAGAATTGATCTAATTGAATTGTCAATTGTTTCATACTTACATAGCTGGTGTACTCTGGATTAATGCAAACCCCCTCATGTAATGTACAACCTTTGTAAATAAACGACGGATCTTGGTCATCATCATCCAGAACATTGACTGTGAGTGTGGTTGTGCTGGAGAGACGTCCTTTCGTGTCACGTGCGCGGTCCTGAAACATTTTTATTAATTGCTAAATAAGATGACTTAATTAGTGCTGACGCCGCCGTTACGACTGAAATCATATTTATAATGAGTGAACATTTGCGAAGTTCTAATGTATAAACAATCCATTCAGTAAGTTTTAGAAACATTAGATATATTATGGCGGTTAACAATATAGATGAGGTTTTTTTACATATATAGATTTTATTTACGACCAGCAACCCGACTCCCCGGTTTCGTACAAATGCATTTTTTTTGTAAATTGTATAAACGAACCTTCTACGTTTATCGTGTTTCCATTAATGAAAACTTAATCAATATCTATCGACCGATTTAGAAGAAGAGTCAGTCAGAGTCCGACATCGAATTTATTTCAAAACTAGCTGAGCCAGTAACTTCGTACGCGTAGAGAGCGAACTTTTTTGTTTGTAATTTACAAACACTAAGAGTGTTATTACAAAAAAGATAAACATACATTGAACATGTGTCTAAAAAAATTGTTATTACAAAAGCGTGTTTAAGCAGTTAGAGTTAGGCACGGTTTAAATAATACTTTTCATATTTAAATACATGTCAATACTTGTCGAAGACTCAAAGTTAGTCTACTGCTTTGTCTCTAATTTTCGCAAGTTGTATTTAGTAGTGTGGTTATGATTATGATGAAATATCGGGTTGTTTTACCTTTTATTCTTGAACCCAATTTTCTTCACGTTCACGAATTTTTATTTTAATATTGCAATTGTCCATTTTTTTCCATATTACTAGAAATAATTTTTATTTATATTTGACAATGAGTAATGACGATTGACAAGTCCATTCTTTCAACCGATCACTGTTCTATGTTAGAATGTACTCATTATATACGTAAGTTTTGGTTCCAAAACATACTTATGGCGGTGTATTTAGAGCAATAATTAATTTATAATCACACACGGCACTGTTTCATTTATATATAGATAATTTTAAAATATTTTTCTGCGTAGGGATTCTATTAGCACATAACAAATTTGCATAGAAAGGAACGTTTCGGATTGAACCAAATGAAGTTGAACGAACGTTTTGTAATGTTGCTATTTTATTGTTACTATTTGCTATTTTATAATTTTAAAATAGCAACATTTGGTTGCCTATAGGTTGCCCAGCGATGTTTTGGTTAGTCAAAGGACAAACACGATTTTGTAATAGCGAAGGTTAAACATTATTTGAGGCAGGGTTTAAACTGTGAAATTGTATACAAATGTCATTAGACGCTGTTTGACAAAACACGTGTTGAGACATAGTTTAGTATTTTTTTTTGTAATAACACTGTTAGAGTGTTATTACAAAAAAGATAAACATACATTGAACATGTGTCTAAAAAATGTTTATTACAAAAGCGTGTTTAAGCAGTTAGAGTTAGGCACGGTTTAAATAATACTTTTCATATTTAAATACATGTCAATACTTGTCGAAGACTCAAAGTTAGTCTACTGCTTTGTCTCTAATTTTCGCAAGTTGTATTTAGTGGTGTGGTTATGATTATGATGAAATATTGGGTTGTTTTACCTTTTATTCTTGAACCCAATTTTCTTCACGTTCACGAATTTTTATTTTAATATTGCAATTGTCCATTTTTTTTCAATTTTTGTGAAATTGTATACAAATTTCATTAGACGCTGTTTGACAAAACACGTGTTGAGACATAGTTTAGTATATTTTTTTTGTAATAACACTGTAAATGTTACGGCATATATCAGTGATTAGCCGTTTCAGAGATTAGCGTGCCTAAACGCACAGACAAACCCATAAACAGACAAAAATATAAAAACTATTTTATTGACTTCGTAAACACAAGTACAACGTGTACAAATTGTTTTTTTTTTTTTTAAATATTTAATGTACAAACACGGCTCGAGTACGATTTCATTATATGTATAGACATGTAAGATATACAGATAATGCGATAAGATTATGATGAGATACTCCTTATGAAACTTTCACTAACCCTTGTATGGCACTTGTAGGTGTAGGTAACTTGTAATGACAAACGTTTTACAAACAATACAACCTAACATTAATCTATAACATAAAAATCTAGAAAAAGTCGAAATTAATATAAATACAACTTACAGAAGCAACAATAGTGACTAGATACTTCTTTGTCCGCTCGTAATCCAAACTTCTGTTGACCGTCACTTGTCCTTGATGAGGCAATGCAATAGAAAAGTATCCGAAACCGTCTACCGCATTATTATCTTCTAGTGTTTTATTATCGCCTGGTATTATAAAATATTCTGAAAGACCATTGACGCCAGCATCAAGGTCGACGGCGCGAATCTTATCGAAAATTGTCGTGCCTATTGGCACTAACTGAAAACAAAATTAAGAACAATAAATTATTCTTAACAATAAGCAACAAATTTATTACAAAAGAAAACTTGTAATTTTAGAAGATTCATTTACATAGGCTTTCAATTTACAAATAAAAATGGTGTTATTAAAATTAATGTCATCAATTTGAAACGTTAGAATAAGAAATTTACCTCTGAGACGCTGGTCTCGTAGGGTGTGCCTTGAAACATAGGTGGGTTGTCGTTGATATCCGACACTCTCACTATCACAGGTATGGTCCGCCTCTTCTTCGTAGCTTTCACTTGACACACCAACTGTGACAACATAAGTAATATGTACCTCGCGGCATAATTTATTGATGCCAATAAACTGATCCGTGGGAAATGTTGGGGGACCGGTATTGATGCTGAACATATCTAATTATTAAATTAATCTTGGACACATCAAATCTTTATTTAAATACAATAAATTTAAATTAATAATATTTTTTTAGGAGAAGTAGTGTCTTGTAGACTTCTAGACGATGTTTGTAGTTTTCTCCTTGTATACCATTTTTAATAAAACATTGCATTAGTAATGGAGAAAGAGTTATTGAGACATATGCAGAGTTTCAGTGAATCTATATTAGATACTAAAACAGTCTTTTATTTATTTATTTACACACCAACAGCTTAACATAACTATAATTTAATAATTAACTTTAAAGTACTATTAGATTTATAATGTAAGCCAATTACAGCATTATACAATTACAAAGACAATTACTTAATTAGAATTAATGTAATTGTATTTTATAGGGACAATTTTTATATTTTATAAGAAATTAAACTCAACACAAACTTAAAAACAGATTCGAGAATAAAAAAAATCTGTCTTTCAATAAAGAATAGATAAGTTTTATAATATTTCTCTCACCTGAAATACCATATGTGACAAATTATCGGCATCTCTATCGAGCGGTTGCAGTAGCTGTAAACGTTTTCCATCTAGTTGAAAGAGCGTTGGCCCTTTTGGGAAGACGGTTGACAATATGACATCAGTGTCTGGATCACCGACTATTGGTAGTTCTGGTGGTACTGTGCTTTGGTTTACTTCTGCAAACATTACATAGGCAATCAAAATTATAATTTTTTTATTATTTTATCGCATTTATCCACTCTTTTAAATCGAAATTACTTTTATTATTCTATAAAGAATTTAATACCTTACAGAAGACTACCGTAAAATAGCAGCAAGTGGTGTCCGTCAATCTGTTTGTCGACCTTAACATGAAAATATATATATGAAGAAAATGTTTATCAACTTACGATTTCCTCTGCTCTCCTCAATGTCGACGATTATACTGGACTGCCCAGTTTCCACTTCACATGGACCTGGAACGCAACATTTAAAAAAAATCAGAAAATATTCTTTTTAACATCATCATCAACAGCCTATTTATTATAATCCCCACTGCAGGGGCGCACGCCTACCCTCGCAACAGGGGCGTATGGGCTATATGGTCCAACACGCTGGCCCAATACGGGTTGGTGGACTTCACATGCGCCTTAGAATTTCTTCTTTGGCGTATGCAGGTTTCCTCGCGATATTTTCCGTCACCGTTTGAGAGCAGTCAGTAAATGCACTTAAGCTTTTAGATAAAAACCCATTGGTAGATGGCATTACCGGGGATCGAATTGGGACCTCTCGACATGTTAGGCCGCGTCGCGTCATTCCCACTTCGCCACAGACGTTTATGAATTTACAATGCATTTTAAAAAGTTTAAAAATATTGATATCAGTGCCGTTGGATATGATAACATTTTCTAACGTTTTTTTTTTAGGAATAATGCTACCGAAATGTGTCCACTCTTTCTTTACTTTTTCCTAAGGGATATTTAAGTTAAAAAAATAATTGACATTTGTGAAAATAAATGTAAACTCTTTTATAAACCAAGTTGAATCAAGTAGAACCATAATTATTAAAACAATTACTTTAAAAATGTTACGCGACCCATTAACTAAAATTTAATTGTCAAGGTATGTGAGGGTCCAAAAATTATTTTCTAGCATTTTGATTAAAAATTTCAATTTACTCTACTGTTAAAAAGAAAAACATTTTTTGAACAACTACCGACCTGCCACCTCATTGCAGGGATGTACTACCTTTCTCGTCTATCGCTCTTTCCATTAGTGAAAACATTATCAAAATTCATGGGCTGGTTTAAGATAAGTTACCGGAGAAACAGACAGAAGCCTAAATCCATTACGTATAGAATAACTAAACAATCGAACAGACAGACGCCTTTGTTACATAGTACATACATATTATATTTAAATACATGAAACTTATATCTGAATTCTCATGTTATACCAAATTTGGCTTCGAGGCCTCGAAGGCTAAAATGCATTCAACGATTTTACAACCGTTAAATAACTTTCCATATTCCGTAAGGAATACCTATACCAACTAGTACCTATGCTTTCTATTCGTTTTTCCTAACAAACATTATGACACGATGCTTACAACTACGTACCACTATAATAGCAGACGATTCTATAATAGTGTTAAGTTTTATGTTTTGCCCACAGGAAAATCATAATCACAGCAGTAAAACGTTCCGAAACATGTCATGCAAATATTATATTTCCGCAATTTCTATGCTGTTTATTGAACATTAATGTACGTTTATTTTCGTTTGAATTTACGATGTTTGTCCTTTTATTTATTGATTTTCACACAAACAAGGCTTTTTATTTTATAATTTTTATTAAGAGTATACCGTTCATCGGAAATATTCGAATATATTTCAAATATTTTAGATATCTCGAAATTTAAGTAATTAATATTCGAATTAAAAGTACCAATTCAGTTGTGTGTGTGAGTTAGATTGTCTTTTTAAAAAACATTTCCTCATCTAGTTTTGTAATATATTAACGATAAAAGAAATAAATAAAATATTTTTTTAGTATTTTCAATGCAATAAAAAATAAGTATTTAAAATTTTGAAATACTCTCTTGAAGAAGATAAACAAATGAGTATAGGTATTTGTTATCAAAAGTAATTTATTGATATCGTGATTATTTAAACATTTTCCGGCGGCTTTTTCTTATTTAAAAACTTTTTCAAACTTACCCTTTATGGAATACTATTAATTAAAAAATATTTATTCTACGAAAATAACGCATGTTTAACCATAACAGTCCGCCTTAATTAGTGTACATGCACTTAATAGGATTATGGATTCTTTTACTCTAGGAATGGACACGTTAGTTCGCGGCAAGTGTCTTTAATAAGTGTTTGGCCTAGCTAGAAAAATATTTTGCTTGGATTTCTTTGGGCGTGTTGCAAGAGACGTAATGCTAGATTTCAAGCAACAATGTTACATATTACCACTTAACACTTAACCCACTTTAATATTGTTTCTGATAAATTGAACTCAAAAATATTTTACGTGTATATACTTATTTTAATTTCGTTTTGAGTATGTGTTGAATTAAATACCGAATGATTTAGTAAATGTATTTAAATGTAGTTCACATAAGGATTTTATGAATTTATGAGCAGACTACTAATATTCCAAAAGCAATTCTCTATAATAACTCCAGAGGACGGTAATCTCCATTACTTCCATTAGTGTTTTCATTATTAATATCAACTCCCTATATGTTGCAAAATGAGGAGAGTTATATGTAAGTCTTAATGATACTTTCTCGGTAACGATTCTTTAAGTGTTGCAAAGAAAGTACGTATATATTTACGAGAGTACCTCAGAAATATTCAGATAGCGTTTACGACTTATTTTCAAAGCAAAAGTGATGAGAATGTATTTTTTATTGATTTTACTCAATGCAAAAGTACAACTTTACTAGAACATTTTTAATAAAGTTGCTGAATATATATAGGAAACGTAGGTAAAAAAATTACCCACGTCCCATATATACTCTACCCAATAATTCGTGTACGTTAAGTAATGTTACTAGACCGAAACGTACCCAGGCTTCGCCTATGTACAAGTGGAGATTATCCTTCATAATGTATATAAATGCTTACGTAGTACCTACTTATTATACATTACTTAAAACCACGTAGTTTTAGCACCAAGCATATTCTTATGTTATAATATTACAAGAATGATGGTTCGAAATTTAAAGATATTATCAATGGAACTGTCAGCTTCAAACTAAATTGTATCTCATTTGAACTATAGATAGATCGTATATCGATCTATTTTTAGATAAAAGCAATAACAGTACGGCGTAGGCGGTATTTTACAATCTCATTTAATATCACTGTTTAATTAATATGATTTTATAAATAGTATAAATTAAAAATCAATCTATCTATTAGCAAAGAGACATAGTCGAACGACAATTGACCGATTTTTCATCATTTCCATTAGATCAAAGTCAGTCAATCAAATCAAATAGATAAAATACTTCGATATAAATGATTGACAATCATTTCAATCAAATCGATGAACTGTCTAATGTTGAATTAAAAGCGTGACTGCATACGATTTGTCGCATTAAACGTTCATGAATTGAAGTAATGTAAACGGATTCATGACTTTTAGCGTGACAGTTAGTATTGTTATCGGTTATATCGAAAATTTAATGTGCGCGGATTTAACGCAGCGGTTTCATTGTAAGCAAATGCAGGACCTTTTTAGATGAATATAAACGTTAAATATAGAAATACGATACTATTGTAGACGAGGGAGTCTATGTATAGTCGAACGTAATTAAGAAAGTATTAGAATATTCACATAACTATTGTTAAAAGATATTAGAATGCTCTCGACCGTTATGTGAGAGTTAGCAAGACAAACGAAGAGGATCTAGTTTTTCTCGGTAGGGTAATTATTATTCACATTTAGAGGAATTTTATTTAGAGTAATTAGGTCAGGCAAGCTGACGGTTTATTCATTCGATAACGATTCGATTTACAAAAAATATTAATATGGAAAAGGGAAAAATATTTAGGTAATTCTAAATGCAGCACAGTTTTCACTAATTAAAATGAATAAATATACATCTTAAATGTTAATGAGGCAAGTTTATAGATCCTTAAAAAAGTCCGCGTAATCTATGTACCTACTCGTATATAAATAAAAATGAATCCCTAAATGTGTTAAGCGAGAACAGCTGATCCAATGCGGCTAATTTTTTTATTTATTTTTTCAAATATTCGTTGAAGTCTGGTACGGTTATTATGACGAGAAAAAAAAATTTAGCGCAAAGCAGGAGTTGGGTTGTATGATAACGAGTTATTGTTACGATATGTAAATTATGTAGAAATTAATAATATTGTTAGATTTTCTTTAGAAACAAAAAATATACAACTCACCAGGTGTCGCCTTTGCCAGTTGTAAAATAGCGAGGAAGAGGAGCCAGGTCGTGCCATGCTGGATCAGCGCATGCCACCGCGCCATCTCACTGCAACAACGGGAGGAAAACTATAAATATCACGGAAACAGAAAAAGGATTTTTTAAATGTTTTGAACGAGCTCTGGCATCCCTTATTCACTCACCGAAACACAACAGCACACGTGCTGTTATTTCACGGTGGTCGTAAGGTGGTTACTGTCGCCAGATGGGCTGCCCAAATGACTGCGAAACGCAGTGTGCCCTGCGTTTCGCAGTCGTACTAAAACTATTTTAAAGTTGTATAAGAAATATAAAAGTATTCTTGAGTTATGAGCGATTAGAATACGAGTATTATAGTTTGGTACATACTGAACCGCTAGACTAAGAGAAACCTTATCAACTCATCGCGATTAGAAACAATTTTAAAATGAGGTTCCATAACGCGAGGGTACCTTCAAAGATTACTAGTCTATATTACCTACATAGGTATCCACAATAATTTTTATTCAATGAAAGAACAAGTGATTATAATTTCTATATATATTTTATATTATCTATATCTTCTTAATATATAAAAATGAATCCCTATTTCCCTTGGTCACGGCATCACACGTGAACGGGTAGACCGATTTTAATACGGTTTTGACTAATGGAAAGAGGAATGTTCTTATATATAAAAATTGCAACCCTGGCGAAGCCGGGGGCGGAACGCTAGTATTTTATAATCGCGATCGGGATTTTGAATCAGTTGGCAAGCGAACATTTGCCATTGTGTTATAGTACTGCGGTCAAGACACTATAAACGCCTTATAGTTTCTTTATCCCGCGAACGTGCGAACTTGGGATCAATCTCGAGGTGTTTCCACCTAACTACATCATAGGCTTCTTCAAGTTTGCGATAAACAAATTCCTGCAGGATCTGCAGCGCAATGGTGTTGCTTGTGTCCTTTAGGCAACGGTAACCACCTACCATCAAGTGGACCGTCAGCCAGCCTGCCACACTTTCTAATATAAAAAAGGTAATGCAAAACGACTTGCTATGAGCTACGTTTTGCGTGAAGAAAAGAATGTCAAGGCCTTATCATGTTAGGGTCATTAAAATCATGTGCGTTGATGTTCTTTATGTTCCTGTATTTCTCTGCTTTCAATCAGACTGTATATTGTATACGTTACCTATAACAAAAAAAGCTAAAAGAATTTGGTGGGTTGTCATTTATACAGTTGTATAAATTTTGAAGGAACATCATTATGCGATAGTAGATGAAAAAATATTCGTACATCCTGCATGGCTAATCGTTAGTATAATATCATATTTGATAAATGTTTTAGATAAGTATATAAAGTTATTCGTACCGACCGGCTTCTGATAAGGAAGTTAAGACATACCTTCACGTATTCATCACATAACCGCTTTAGTAAAGACCACTACAATTCTCTTTTTTTAATTTGTTTATTTTCGGGTTTTGAGTATCTTTTGATGAAAAATTTTTTTTTTAAATAAAACTTACACGACTTGTCTATTTATATGAAAATCTTCTATAGTTATATATAAGAACTAACTCGTTACACCATTTGTAACTGGAGAACGGCAGGACCAATTTTTATGATCTTTGATTTGTTTGAATTTGTCTTCGCCCCGAATAACAAAATAACTATTAAAACATCTGAAATATTAACAAAAATATTTGAATTTTCATTTGAATTTTCATTTTCGTTTTCTCATTTTCTCATACATATTGTATGGAACGGATTCTTATTCTGAAGCGGTATGAAGTTCGCCGGGTCAACTAGTAACTCTTTCTTTTAAGTTTTACAATTACAAGTATTTTTAAAATTGGAATTCATGTTTAATATCATCTAATTAGGTACACCAAAACAAAGCAAATATTTTAAAAATAAACACTCATAACAACCTTTAGCACTATTGTCTGTTCGAACAAATCCGTTTATTTAATTAATGTAATTTCGATTAAGTAAGAAGCAATTCTAATTTAATTACAGCACGAACATTCAAATGAAATAAACTTTGCATTTTATGTATCCATTTAAATTTGCAATGGACTCAATTTATTATATTGGGTAATATTTATATTTAAACCTTGAACAGTCTTACTAATTAAAAGAATTTGATTGTTTTCGGCAGATATGACCGCATCAATCTTATACGTATGCCATGTATAAAAAAACTGCAGTGAATGTAGAAAAGAATCTACAATGCGACAAAGAAATAGTTGCCAAGAAAAAAAAACCAGTTAGAATGACTCTGATGACTTATGCGATGACCAATCACTATGACCATCGCAATGATAAATGTGCCCTCTGCAGTTGGTATTAAATGCGAGAGCCTTCCAGTGCCTTACTTTGTTTCGAAAATTGCGATAAATGTCAGATTAAATTTCAGTTTAGCGCTGACATTTCTGCGTAAGTATATGTGTATAATTTTCAAGCACCATACAAACCTCTTGTTACATTACAGCCTGGTGTAATGTGTTTGAAGCTGAGGCGTGAAAGTGGAACGAATTAAGTTTAGTTGATGTAAAACGACGATCATATAAATTAAAGGCAAGACTGTGTGGAAATCATTGGGAATTTAGCTATTTTGAGGCTAAACGCTATTGTTGGTTCTAGTATCGTAAACCATTGATTATTTTAAACACTTTATTATTTTAACATGTCCAATATACAATTCATGTTCATATTATTACTGGCACTTTAGTTTATTAAATATAAATAACAGTACAACAATTGCTAAATTAATGATAAAAATAATAAAAAATACAACGGTGATTTAGTGAGAACACCGCGAGGCTCCGGAATCTACACAAACTTAGGAGTTTGGGTAGAATATCTCCTCCAGAGTGACTGAATCGGGTATTGTGCCCATAACGCTCGCCGCGTTCCCTCTCTGTATAGCCAAACTAATGCGTTGCCTTAAATAATTACACGAAAATTTATTGCCGGATACTTTAATTAATTGTTTGCCAAGTGTTTTTAAGAATAATTTGGATTCTTCGCACCAAGGGCCGAAAGTTTCAACGGCGAAAGGGATGAAATTATAATTTTGAGATTTTATAAAGTTATATTTTTTTGTTTTTAAACGAGCTGCTGATTCAGCCGCCGAACCTGGTTCCTTGGCAGAGAAGGCAACATGTGAGGGAGCAAGGGTGTCGACGCATGTAGCATCCCAGACGAGAGCCTTTCCCTCAGACCAGGGTATTAAGGTCATCCCATCTGGACGCTTACCGTCGTCCCTGGACAGATTGGGCTCGAGGATGGCGGGGACGCCTGCTGTAGATAGTGCTTTTTTTATTATGTCATTTATCATTGAATGGCGTGGAAAGCGACCGGCATTTCTTTTGCAATGTAAACCATGACGACCGTTTGAAAGAACGCTGTTTCCGCAGAGGCAGGTATGTGGCTGCACAACAGAACAGCCTAAGCGCAGAGCCACTGAAATACGCATGGTATTGTTATCCAGAAGAGTTGACATTTGTCTAGAAGGTAGAGTGTTAAGCCAAGCACCAGATTCGTATGTGCACGCAGCTTTAAATCGTGCCTCCTCGTCAACCGTGTCAAATGTTAAATTTGATATAATTCTATTTACGTTTTGTTGGTCCCAAAACTTCTGAAAAATTCTAGAATTTGGCATTGGCTCAACGCTATTTGGACAGAGGTCCTCCCATAATGCCTTGGCAGCTGGCAGATGGCTTATCTCAAGCTTGTCCCCAGAAGAGGGTAATATGATAGACACAAGCTCAGAAACACCATATGCTGATGCCAAGAAAGCAGGTAGTATTAAATCGGCAACACGTCGGATGCCAAGACCTCCATGGCGAATTGGAAGAGAGGCCTGTAAATATTGTGAATTATTAATTTTTATGTTGAATATTGACTCTAATATTTTTTTGATTCCATTGTCAAAATTAAACACGAAATCAGGAAAAAACCACAAAGGTGTTGTTCTAATAATATAGGTTAGTTTTGGAATTGAGAAACAATTTTTTTAGAATTAAGTATGCTACGTGAGAATTAATAGTTTTCAATCTATCAAGTAGTAATTTTAAATTTTCTTCCTTTTTTTTTAAAAGTAAAGGACCAGCAGCTATGTTAACGGGAGCACCGAGCAGAGACAAGTCTGTTACAATGCGAATACTTGGCAAGGCTTTTTCGACTCTGGTAAAAGTGTCATTATCATAAGTGGAACAAAAATAAATTTCACATTTTTCTGCATTGACTTCAAGACCCATTTTATAAAGTTCTGTTTTTAAAGTTAATAGGTCTGAAATAACTGAATCGGCATCACCAGCTAGAGTGCCGTCATCAAGGTACCAAATATTTAGTTCAGATTTGAGATTTTCGATAGTTGAGTGGATTCCTAAGCTAAAAATTAATGGACCAAGAGGGTCTCCTTGTTGAGCGCCAACTCTTGACATGATAGTATGCTTCCCAAAAAATAAATACGAATCAGCTGAATAACACTGCCACATAAAAGCATAGATAGCGGGCATTTTCTCTTTAACAGCTGAAAGTAAAACATCCCTTTCGATGGAGTTGAAAGCGTTTTTAAGATCTATTTTTATAAGAATTTTGTTCGTGGAATTGTTTACATCAATAAAAGTCCGAACTGAGTGTATAGCAGCCTCACATCCACGAGGAGTGGCAAAGCCGACTTGTGTTGGTTGAAGGTATCTGGCAGCCGCTGAATCTCTCGTTATCGTGCAGACTAGTTTACCGACGAGTCGCCGAATTACATTACCAACAGCGATCGGGCGAATTCCGCCATCCTTCTTATAAAGCGCACAGAGTGATGCACCATAAAGATATTGGCATGCTTCGACGTGAACACTACCGGACAGCATGAAATTGCATAATTTAGTAATTTGGAATAAGAGCCGTCGGCCAGCGTCCCCACTGGAAAAACCAATCAAGTCTTTTAAATGTTGTGGTCGCATACCGTCCAATCCTGAAGCCGAACCCTGAGGAAAACTTGCAATTCCATTCAAAACTTTTTCTTCAGAGACTTCGAGACAGTTTAGTTATAACTAAGTGTAACCTGGTAAGTTGTAAAAGCAGGTGAGGCGACTGGTTCTTTATACAATATATTTTTTGTGAATACCAATAAAACTACATAATTATGTATGTTGTATATTTTCTTATGTTGCCGTCGAAAGGCGGTCCACTTGAAGCTAGCTGACTATAGTAGAATTAAGGATAAGGGATTAGGAAGGAATAGGGAAATGGGCTCTGGCATCCCGTACTCACTCACCGAAAAACAACAGCAGCGGTCTTCTGTAAGGAGGTGGTTACTGCCGCCAGACGGACTTCCCAAATGGCTGCAAAACGCAGTGTGCCCTACCACTACTAAAGGCTAAAATAATTCTGTATGATGGGTTTGGTACCAGCACATCTCGTATGTTTTGTACCTGTGGTAAAACTACTTTTGATAATAAAAAAAGTTTTTACTGGCATTTATTATCAAGTTTGGTTAGTTAATAACTACTTCGTTACTTATATTATAATTAATAGCCATATTTATTACTATGTCCCAATGATATAAATAAATCTTCACAGACCATCAAATTGGGGGGGACATATTTTTTCAATCTAGTAAGTATTGCCATATTTAGTAAAACAATTTTAATCTTAGTTACTGAACAAAACTTGGACTTTCTAATTACACAAAAAGACCTATTTCAAATGTTTTAGTCATACAACACAAACGCTATGAAATGGACTGGATACCAATTAGCAAGAACATTGTAGATACCAAAGCCGTCAGTCCTACTGGTGTATTCTTTTATATTAATTTTCCACATAAAACGATTTTATTATTTTAATTATTTATTTTAAACAATAAAACTATCTATTTGTTATTTCTAAGAAAAACTAATAGTAAGTATTTACCACTCAATATAATAAATAAAACGGAATTTACCTATCTTATTAGAACCAGTCTCCTTAGAGAAAGTCAATCATCTCGTGGATTGTAGACAAGCTGTACACATTAAATACAAATTTCCCTCAAAAGATGAATATTCAACAGTATTCAAACATAACGTTTATACGTATCTCTAGGTTTATGTCTGGAACGACCACCGGTAACCGGTTGAAAGTCGTCCTCGTAACTCGAAGCAAAAAGTAGATCTTGTTGAATTAGCCATCGATATTATCTGCTATACAGTTCTAGTAAATCATAAGAAAACGCTTTCTTGGTAACCAACTCGCCCCCAGATACAAGCACAAACACTGGGTGGGTGGAGACCAATAAATATAGTAAATCAATACGACGGCGACGCAAAAAAACTATAATACAAAGATTATGTTCACGACTATGGCTTTAGAACTTCAATGATTGAAGTGTGTAAACATTTATGCATTGTCAATTTTCAAAATAATTTTGAAGAACTATGCATATTTTGGGAACAAAATTTTGGATGTGACCAATACCATAAGAATAAATAAGAACAATTATTCTTATGCCAGTACTTATTCTTATGCCAGTACTAAGATTTATATTATTGACATTAGATGAATGGTTAGTTTGCTTGCCTAAACGCTCTATTCTAGGGTTTCCAGGTTCAATTCCCGGCAGGGTCAACTTTGGAAATGAACTTTTCAAAGTTGGCTCTAGTCTGGATTTGGAAAGTAGTGCCAGGGCACACTGCCCTTCGCAGTCATTTGGGCAGCCCATCTGGCGGCAGTAACCACCCCTAATAGAAGACTACCGTGCAATAACAGCCGTGTGCTGCTATGTTTCGGTAAGTAAGAGATGCCAGAGCCCGTTTCACTATCCCCTCCCATTCCCTTATCCTTAATTCTACCGTAGTCGTCACCGCACTTGCACCACCTGTGGCGTTGCTTGTGTTATAGGCGACGATAGCCACCTACCATCAAGTGGACTGTCAGCCTATCTGTCGACCTTAATATAAAAAATAAATAAATTTGCAAGTGTTTGCTTTAGCGCATTGCACTATTGAAATTACAGGAATTAGTTACCTTCATAAAATCAGTTCTTTAATAATGAAAAAAAAATGTGTTTGTTGTGACAGATGACCACAAAACCAAATTTTTTTAGGTTACATAAAACATTAAGTATTCCACATACAAAACTCATATAATTTACAGAAGACGACAGTAGTAAGGAACATCTAAACAGCACGTAGTGTTAATATCTCACGTCTCGCATTTTCATACGAAAGGGTTACTAGATGTGTAAATCTAACAAGTTCGCAGACCCCCTGGTGTTAGCAGTATATAAACATAAAGTCTTGTCGACATTTCGAGCAGAGAATGTAGAAGGAGCGGAAATCGAATCACGCGTTAAACGTTTTTATATTCCAACGTATGTTTTTGAATTATTTAAATGAAACTAACTCGAAACAACTTGAATTAAATACAACTTTAAAGTTACTTAAAATAATAATATTGAAATTCGGGTGTGCACTCTTCCGGACGACTGAGGAGGGAGGTTACTAGGCCGGTCCCCTACAACCGGGTCTTCACCACCCACCACAAAGCCACGATTGCGGTACTCGGCCAGACGGATTGTTGAGGGTTACCCTCCAACCACGACAAGGTCCTAGCACACCTTGGCAAGTCTTCCCTTATAGTAACTCTTTTATATTTTGGAATATCAACAGCCTTGTCGGCAGAAACCATCTGCTTGCAGAAGACTACAATGAAATAACGGCACTTGTATTATTTCGATTAGTGAATAAGCGATTCTAGAATCCCTTCCTTATCCCTTATTCTTTATTCTGTTGTTTTTTTCTAATATATTATTCTATCATGCCGTTCCTGTAAGGTTCGGTAGGTTTAATAATTTTCAATTCTCCTAACAAATTAATGTACATTGCAATAATTTATAGTCATAAATTGAGCAGCTCGTCTGGCAGCAGTAACAACACCCTTGGGTCTTCACCCTTGTGTTGTTACATCGGTGCTGTTATTTGTGTTAATTGACAACGGTAGCCACCCACTTTCAAGTGGAGCGTAAGCCTGCCCTTACCGACCCTTGTATAAGAAATAATACCAATGAATAATAAACAAGAAAAACACAAAATTAAAAAATGAAGTTTTCCAAAGCAGACTTTATTACGCCCGAAATTTTATATCGCTTCCTTGTAGTATAATCTGTTACTGTATATACCTAAACATTGAACATGGCAATCAATGAGAAGACGTTTATGAATGTATATTTATTGCTGGTACGGGTCACACAATTGTAACTACTGATGAGGACATAAAGGTAAAAAATCCGAAAATAAGACCACAATTAGGATATAAAAACACAGAAATGTTAGGGATAATAAATCACACGAGATACGAGCGTATCTATTAGTAAGACTGTTTTCGAAATTAGTTCCAATAAAGGAAAAACACATAGTAGGGACTACTCTTTTTACGTAAGACAACCGTGAAATAACAGCATTTGTTTTGTTATCTTTCAGTGTAGTAAGTGCTTTCTTCCCCTTTTAATCTTCCCCCTTTATCTCTCATCTCATCAGGGTAGGCATAATACTTAACCTGGAAAGACAGGTTGGCGGACCCCAGTGCGGGCCGCCCCACGATCGAGGCCATACGCCCCTCCCTTGAGGGATGGCTGGCAAAGAGGCGCGGGGCCCTCACGTTTCGCCTGGTGCAGGTACTCTCGGGGCACGGTTGCTTCGGGCGTTACCTTCACCGAGTGGCCGTGAGAGAGCCAACCGAGGAATGCCACTGTGGCTGCGCGGTTGACACTGCGCAGCACATTTTGGCTGACTGCCCCAAATGGGCAGAGCAGCGCGCTGTTTTGTCCCTCGTCGTGGGCGCCGACCTCTCGCTGCCGGCCGTCGTGAAAGCGATGGTCGGCAGTGACCTTGCGTGGCAGGCGATGCTCACTTTTTGTGAGCACGTTATGTCGCGCAAGGAAGCGGCGGAGAGGCAACGGGAAGAGGATCCCCTCTCCCAGCCGATCCGCCGGAGAAGACTCGGGCGCAGGCGGATGGCCTATATCCGCCTTCCCCCTTGACCAGGACCTGGGCGGTAGTCTAAGGGGAGACTACCGCCCGCTGTGAGGTCCCCGAGATGGCCGGCGTACCTCCGCTTTCGGGTACGCCGAGGTTCCGATAGGGAGCGTAGTCCTCCCCGCGCTGAACAGCCGTGGCGGGTCGCCGAAGTTGTGCAACAACGTTCCTGCGACCCCGCCCATCTACGGCCGCGCTAGAAAGGGTAGGCATAATACTTGCAGCCCATCGAAATATAATATAACTTGCATTTCAGTTCGCTGTTGCAACCACTCATGACGCTCTTATGCTATCTAAATAATTTAAAAATCAGTGTAAAATTCAAAAATTAAAAGATAGTTATTGGATATTATATTTTGAAATTAATCATTGATAGTATTGTATTTCATATGATAATTTTAATAGTAAACCATTTTTTCACGGCCTTTAATGCAGTTACCTGCGGTTGCATTATTATCGATCTTTAAAATAATCTGCATAAATGAGTATTCGCCAACATAATGATAATTACATTCAAGACGCTCCTGACTGTATAAAACTTTAATTATGACATTAAGATACATTAAGTTATTGAAAACTTGTTTCGCCTTCACTGAGGTGTCGTGTGAATAACGTTGTTCGATCCAGATTTATGACGCTTTTTTTCATTTACGAGTTAACTTGAATCTAATTGTTTATTCTAATTTAACCAAAGTTTAAATGATCATAAATTAAATGACGTAATGTATGCGATGGCTATTGTCGTCTATAAACACATACAACAAACTATAGTATGCAAATATGAATTACTCATCATCATCATCTAAGCCGCAGCACGTCCACTGCTGGATAAAGGCTTCCTCCCTAATTCTCCAAAAGAACCGATGAGAAGCAGCCCGGATCCAACGTCGACCTGCGACACTTATCAGGTCGTCTGTCCAAATTGTGGATGGACGTCCTACGCTGCGCTTGCCGGTCCGTGACCTCCATTCGAGAACCTTCCGACCCCGGCGTCCGTCGACTCTCCATACTATGTGTTTCCAAAGCACTGCCACTTCAACTTATTAATCCTCCTGCTTATATCGGTAATTTTTGTTTATCTACGAATCTCCTTATTCCTGATTCGATCTCACAGTGTTACCCCGAGCATAGCCCCCTCTATAGCTCGTTGAGCTTTCTTACGAGTCCCAAAGTTAGAGACCACGTTTCAGCGTCCTATGTCTTCACGTCATACCAATAAAACGAATTACTGGTAAGGGGTACGGGGGTAAGGGTAAGGGGTAATTCACAAAGCCCGAACCCATTATAAGGATGATACAAAGTGAGTGTTTTTTTGTTATGTTAAGGTCGGCAGACAGGCTGACGGTCCACTTGTTGGAGGTGGCTACCGTCGCCTATAACAAAAGCAACGCCTAAGCTGCTGCAAGTGCGCTGTCGACTGCAGTAGGATTAAGGATAAGAGATAAGGAGTGGATAGGGTAAATGGGCTCTGGCATCCCTTACTCACTCACCGAAACACAACAGCACACGTGCTGTTATTTCACGGTGGTCTTCTGTACCTATATCGACTTAAACGATTCTTATTATTGATATTTTATCCAAATAGTATATATTTTAAACTATTCTTTATAATGCATTGTTTTTATTTGCTTTATTGATTTTATACACATAGTATAGGCAGTAATATTGCAGAGGGAATAACGATGGCAGACTCAGGTTTCAATTCTGGTAAAGACCTAAAGTTTTGTTTGGATTAGAAAACTAAAATCTGAATAAATGAAAAGACCTGTTGCATGTAAATGTGAAGTAGCGGAACGTAGTATATGTAATAGATAGGTATAGGGCTGATAAAACTGTCCACGGCTAGCAAGGATCAAACTGGAGTAAGGCGCTTTGAGAGTGACCACTTGATCTAACCGTACAGCGAAATCGCGATATGTTGATCTAGGCTCTTTACTATGAGACAGTTCGCTGACAAGGCTACCTAGAAAACGTTCGTCAATAAAACAATATTCTAATAATTATTCAAGTTATGAAAGAGCTATCGGGAACATTCCGTTTATGGAGTAGAATACAGCCGTGCCCTCCCACCTTTTAAGTGTGACTGCACTGCAGTTAAATTTCCTATTCATATATTCATAAGCTGAATCGTATTGTAATGGCAATAAAATATGTACATATAGAAAACAATCAAACGAACGGACAGACAGAACTCTAAATGAACTAGATCGTATTTAAGAGCACAGATAAACACGAATAGGTATACCTTAGATTCGACTATTAAAGAATGTCACAATTAAAATAACTTTGCGATTAACAAATTTTATATTCAGCCTTTTTTTTTTAAATCAGTGGATAATAATATGGTTATTATAACATGTTATTAAAGTAAAATAAAAATATATATTTTCTTTGGTTCCTTTTTTTAATTTAAAAAATATTTAAAAATTAAAAAATATAATTAAAAAATATTAATTAATTTAAAAAAATACATAATTTAAAAAAAAATGATATCTGTAAGTGTGTCTGCGATATTTATTAACTTAAAAATGCTTTTAAAAATAGTTGGTCCTGAAATACTTTTATGAATGTTAAATTAACTAATATTAAACTTTAAAAATTATTAAAATATTTATTAAAAAATTATAAAAATTTAGACGTCTGCCAAAATAAAAACCACAAAATATATATATTTACCAAAAAGATGAAATACACCTTTTTTTTAATACAAAATCAAAGTTTCAGGCTGTAGGCAATTTTTTTTTAATACAGTACGGCGGCGGCGCGGCGTACCGGGAACTAATTTCCTCAGCGCTTGGGTAGTATGAACAGGTTAAGTGAACCTATTATTATGTAACATTTATTTGCGCTTATTTGCGGTACAAATAATTTGATGGGTTCACATGTGAAGGGAAAGGAAAGCCGCCAACTTGGAAAGTACAACTGGCGAAGTCAAAGCAGGAACTAGTCCGTGCATAATTTAAATTTTACAATAAATGTAGGAAGTGATGAACGTTCATAGGAGAATTGTATTGTGTTTGGAACGTGCCGATACACTATTTCTACGTACAAAGAGCAATATACAACCTCCGTACAACGAGCAAGCTTGAAAAAGTCACGTTATATTTAAGTAGTCTTCGCACAAACTCTCGTCTAATTTATTTAAATTAATATTTTTTGTAATAGTGTAAAGGCATTAAAAGGAGACTGTAATGTAGTATTTTCAACAAATAAAACCGTTTTCACTAAATCTATAACAATAACTATATATAAACTAGCTGTGTTCTGCGGCTTCGACCACCTTAAATATGTAGTCGTATGAACGAAATTTTTTTTAAAATATTACATCTATTTTTTTAAAACTTTTCCAGAATCATTTTTTTTAATAATTCCAGAGCTCCATTCAATTTTAAATTTATGGATATGATTAGATTATAATCAATCACGATAATACTTAGAATTCGTTTGGTAACATTTTAGTTTAGAAATACACAAGTATTTCATAAGATGACATTCTCCGCTGAGTTCGGCACTGTTAGGGCACACAATTCTATGAAGTTTTCAATAAAATTATATTAAAGTAACTAATTTCATTTATAAAGCGCATGCAAAAGCCACACTAGATTCGGCAGGAGCAATTACTTAAAATAATACTACTGTTATATTAATCGGTCAAATGTCTGAAAATATGTATAATAACAATGCATCTTGAACGAAGCGGTCCTATTGTATCTCAATGACCATTTGAGAAGGTGTACACTGGACCGATAAACAATGGGATGAGTAACCTCTGTTTCACAATACAAATTCCTTGATAAAATTATAGTATTCCAACTACACGTACTAATTTCATTGTGCAAATGTTAGGTGCAGATCGCAATAATTATGTAATGTGGGTACATAACAACATAATTTTATTTTTTTCATTGCTGAATTTCTATATATTTTCTCAAAACGAAAAACAGGATATTCAGTGTGTATTGGGCCTCCTACGTAGGTTTAACTTGAAAAGAAGACTACTGGAAATGCGACGAATAGAAAATGCTAGGATATTTTCATCAGCGTCTCAACTTGGTACCAAAGTTTATCGATGTTGGTACAAAGTTGATCGATAAAATTTTTACATATTAATTTGCTACATTTTTACACTTATAAAGTGACTTATTTCCGTTAATATAAATTAAAAGATACACTCATTGACCGAACGAAACGTGCAAAGAAAATTATTTTAAATGGGTTTTGTTTAAGAAGAGATTTGGCAAAATATTTATATAGGTACAAAGTCAAACTTATTTAGGAATTTATCACAGAAAAATAAGAAAAATAAGGCTTGTTTTAAGAAAGACAGAGAAATTAAATAAAAGAAAAGAACCAGTATATATACTTTTATAGAAAGGAAAACGTGAAACGTAAGGTAATAATTTTGATTCCAGGCTGTGACTACTTAAAAGATAATTTCTTTCAATTCCAATTGAATAAATTAAAGGGCATTGCAATGAACAAGAGTTGCGTAGCTACTACGATATCAAAAATAATAAAATAATCAATAAATATAAGGAAACGCGATACCCAATGGTAATGATGGTTATGAAATCACAAATTAGCATCGAGTGACCGCGTCGCGTAAATGTAGGTAATTTCAGTCACAATAAAACTAGCAACATGTTAGCCGTGGAGATTTGACAACGGTTAATTTAAATTGTACTTACATTCTACCAATACAAAGCAGACTATGAAGCCATATAAGCTCTGCTAGTGGAATAGCGTGTGGTGGAAGCCCACACTAAGTCCTATTGTTTATTACTAGCTTTTGTGGGTGACTCCTTACTTAAGTTGTTCATATGTTTTGCCAGGGGTTAAATTTTTTAATATTAATGACCTCTGGGACAGTTTTTTTTTTTTTTTTTTTTTTTTTTTTAATAAAAGATATCTTATGGTCCTCTTCTGTATCCTTGAAAATGTTTATGCAAAACTGATTTACTTAATATGACAATAATTTGGTTTAAGGAATTATTTTATTCTCATTAAAAGTACACATTGTTCACTTAGGTAATTTTATTTATATCCATTCAAGAAAATATAATATTATATCTTTTCTTTCAATTTATGCTTAAAACTACTTATGGTAACACAATTTTTTATACTTTCAGGTAGTCCATCATGCTTAGAAGCTGACTGTCTAAGCAGGAACCCAGTCTTAGAACCAAATGAGAACCTGGATGAACAATTAAAAATGGTCAATTTGATAAAACTAGAAGAAATTTTAAAGGATCAATTTAATAATAAAAGTATACAGTGTAGGAAAGAGAATTTAATATTAAAAAACAATGTTTATTATAACAAAGTAAAGGAAAAGGAAAAAATAATTCTATCAGAAAAATTCAGTACAGAATTCATCAAAAGTGTACATAGAAATCTAAGTCATATAGGAATTAAGCAAATGCAAAAAATCTCTCTGATCATTTCACGAGGTACGCTTATATTTTAACGTCAAGAACTCAAAATTCAAACGATTTCATAAAACTAGTGGAGAGCGTCGCAGAAACTACGACATTGGTATGATTCTCTCAGACCAATATCCGGGTGTCAATTCTAGAGAATTCAAAAAATTTTTGGAGGAAAAAATATTCCAATAGTTTTTACTGCAGTGAACTCACCCTTTTCAAATGGCTTAAACGAGAGATTAAATCAAACAATAGTCAATAAAATCCGATGCAAAATAAACGAAAATAACAAAAAAATAGCATGGACAACTATAGCACACTGTCACTGGATATGCTCCACAGTATCTATTAAATGGCACCGATGTTACGATTTTGCCAAATGAACTAAAACTTAAGAAAACTGATTATGACTTGATATTAAAGACAGAGAAAAAGCTTTGGCAAATACAATTAGATCACATAATTACAACAAGTCAATTTACGATAAGAACCGAAAACACTTTGACTTCAAAGTTGGTGATACCGTATTTGTGGAACTGAATAGAAAAAAACTCGACGAATTGAGAATAGGACCCTATAAAATCGAAGAAAAAATTTCTATAAGATATAAGATAAACACTGGCCAAAAAAATTAGAGTCAAACTTTTTCCACATTAACTCCAGTACGTACTACCTACGCTTAAAAACCTTGAAGAGGACACGTAAGAAGTGGTTTATTTCAGCTTCCTGGGGATGTAAAGAGAAATGTATATGATTTTCTTTAATTTAAAAACTTTTTGGTTAAACCACAACCTCCATGTGTGTGTTTAAAAACTATTTTTTTATTTATGCTTCAATCTATATAAAAAGACGTGACAGACGTCTGAATTCTGAAGTAAATTTATTATAATTTAAAATACAATAATTATTATGATTGTAAAAAACGTTCACGTGATTTAGGATTCGACATTGTAATTAAATAGCATTAAATGTCGTTTCCTTGCTTACAGGTAAAGTTTTGTTACTGGATATTTTATTATTTATGTAAATATGTATAAAATTCAGATGTATTAAAATAATAGAAATTAACAAAATAAAACCTTTGCTTACAGAGAAACTCAATTGTGTTTAATTAATCGCGTCGTCGTCTAAATCACACTTAAAAAAATATCATTATATATATATACCTATATTAATATATGCTCCTCAATATATGCTCCTCAATATATTAAAGACGATATCCTCAATATATTGAGGATATCGTCTTTAATTTTTATAATAAGATAAAGCCTATAAATAAGTGTCGAGATAAATAAAAGGCACAACCTACAGCACACCGTTATGCCCCCTCCATTTCCGCGTCCTCCCATCGATTTGCTTTGCTAACGGCAATGATTGTACTGTCGATGATCGATGTGTTATTGTAATAGCCCACACGCGCTTCAATCGATTATACGGTTCAACTACACGTTTTGCGTTATGCCCCTTTTTCTCCGAAGAAAACGTAGCTATGCAAGTTTTGTTAAGTAATTGCAAATGTGTTTTAAAATCAGCAATAGTGAGTGGTACTATACCCGATAAAATCAAGTACGTACCTACATAATATATACTTGAATTAAATTAAAATAGTCTTCCCACAAGCGTCATTGTTAATTGCAAATGATCACTATTTCGAATGAATATAGAAAATATCCAAAGAGGTCTATACACCCGACCTAAATGATAAGTTTTTTTTTATGTTAAGATCGACAGACAGGCTGACGGTCCACTTGATTGTAAGTGGCTACCGTCGCCTATAACACAAGCAACGCCACAGCTGCTGCAAGTGCGCTGCCGCCTACAGGGCTCTGGAATAGGAGGGATTAGGTAAATGGGCTCTGGCATCCCTTACTCACTCACCGAAACACAACAGCACACGTGCTGTTATTTCACGGTGGTCTTCTGTAAGGGGGTGGTTACTGCCGCCAGACGGGATGCCCAAATGACTGCGAAACGCAGTGTACCCTGCCACTACTTTCCAGCTCCAGACCAGAGCCAAATTTGAAAAGTTCATTTTTCAAAGTTGACCCTGCCGGGAATCGAACCCGGGAACCCTAGAACAGAGCGTTAAGGCACACACCCTAACCACTCATCCAACGGGCTCGAAAAAATAAATTTATTACAATTTATAATATACAATATTAATGATTTGCAATCCTGCAGTTGTAGAAGCAGTATAATAAAAGTAAAACCAATGCATTTAAATGCTATTAGACAAATCTCCTACAAAAATAGAGTAAAATTATTTCAATAAAGTCGTGATATTGGAAGTTGAAATGTCGAACGCCAAAACGAGTCCCGTGTTGTGCGGCATTTAACTTATCTCGACGATCTAATTAAATTATCAGAACAACGCCTTAAGTGCTTCAACTCGTGAGAAGACTTACGCCCTTTTTCATTTGAGGGCCGAGTCATGAGCCAGATTAAAGTTTCTTGATCCTTTGCGAGAGACAGGTGTAAAGCAACCGAGCAACGTGTAGAGCAATATAGACTTTAATCGGCCTCCGTAAAATACAATTTTAAACACGACATTTATGACATGATTTAAGCTCCACTTTGTTAGCAAACTCCCGTACTGTTTCGTCACAAAGTAAGACACTATAGGTTCAATTTCACAACAATAGTTTATAGGTAATTTCACAGAGAAAAACGTCTTGAGTATTCGCTGATAATACTGCCAGATAAAGAGGGCCACCCATTACGAAGGGACACTAATAAATAAATAAATCTAGACGCTCCGCCGGGTTATCCATTCTTGCTGCTTTCTATCGACCAATCTCCTGACTCCTCCGATATTATCATTACATGCGACAAACTGCATAGATACTTGACGGGTACAAGCTATAAAATGTACCTTTTATGTACTTAAAAGCCGTTTATGGATATCGCTTGTGGTTTCCGTCTGTCTTCGCTTTTGCCGTGTTCCTTGTGTCTATTTTTTTCGACCCTAACGTGTCATTGGTGTAATCATAAAGCTGTGTCACGGACATTACTTTTATAAAAGTTTCGATATACATAAATCTAATGAAAACTAAGCAGCAAAGCTAAAATGCAAATAGGTTTAACGATGATGTATATTTCCCGACTCGAAGTTCGTTTAATAAACTTTAAAATAACTTAGATCCCTCGCCTTTGCAAACCGCACTCGCAAACACTCATAAACATACACACTCTAGACGACCAAACAGTTTAAAATTTAGGCATTGCATTTTTTTATGTGATTATAAAATACATGTATAATCACATAATAATGCTGTTAGGTTTGCTACTAAATAAAGAAATATTGTTAAAGCTACTGAAAAAATAATAGGTACTACAGATTAAAAACAATTTATTTTAAACTAGCTGAGCCCGCAACTTCGTACGCGTGGTATTCGGTATAGTGCGTAACTTGTTGCTACAACAGATCAGTGAAAACGGGATTCAAATTCGGTTAAGCTGTTTCTGAGATTTGCGTGCACAAACACACAAACCGACAAAAATTCTAAAAACTATTTTTTGACCTCGATAACATAATGGTTTTTTTTTATATTTAATCGTTTACGATTTTATTATATGTGTAGAGATAATACCTGATATCTTTATTGCTGTGACGACGGTGGCGCCGATTTTTTTTAATATTTTTACACGATCCCTCAAGAACTTAACATTTTAAAGGATAAAAAGTATCCTATCCAGGTAATAAACTATCTGCGTGCCAAATTTCATCCAAATCCGCTCATCCGTTTCTTCGGTTATTGAGGAACAAACATATAAACTTTCGCATTTATCATATTATTAGAAATATAAGGAATAGGATAATATAAACGCAGAAGAGTGCTAAAAATAAAGGTCATTTGGTAAACGTATAATATTGATTTGATGATAAATGTAATAAATATATCATGAGTGATGTGAATCTTTAAATTATAAAATAGACTAATACATAGGTACTGGATAAATATTACAGTTTGTCGTGAAAGTGTTTACATAAAGACGTAGCCGCGTTTGGAGCTTCTTCGCGATTTGCATGCGATTGCGTAAGAGCATCATCTGTAAAGAGCAACAGGTCATCTGCAGTCGTGAGTTAATGCTAACTAATAATAATTAAAAACACGAATTATGTGTACTAAAACATGCAAGATTCTTTAACGCGTCATTAGTAAGGAAATAAAACGAACTAAGTAACCGAAAGTAAAATAATGAAGTAAAAAAAAATAGGGGAATAAATATACTAAGTAATTACTTATTATTACTGATTCTAAAATTCTATTTAGCGAATAGTATAAATAATAACAAATAATGCACAATAACTAATATTGATACAAAATGTGCTGCTGACCTTAGTAGGATTAAGAATAAGGGATCCCACTCACAGAAACATAACAGCATACATGGTGTTATTTCACGATGGTCTTCTATAAGGGGTGGTTTCCGACGCCAGAAGGGCTCCCCGACTGTGAAACACAGTGTGTCCTTTCTTTAAGTTGGGAAATCCTCGTGGATATCCGTCAGCGTAGTGGACGTTGCGGGGTTATGTCGGACTCCCAACGACGACGGCTAAAACCCAACGGTTTTCATTTTTTCTAGCGCGGCAGTAGATGGGCGGGGTCGCGGGAACGTTATGAATTGACATTCGCGACCCGCCACGGATATCAAGTGCGGGGAGAGCTACGCTTCCTGTCGAAACCTCGGCGTACTCAAAAGTGGAGGTATGCCGACGTATATTACGCTGGTATACCCATTTCATAAGCCGGACTTGAGAAGTATATGGGAATTTGTTGCTAATTTGTTGCTATTTTGTACCGCAAGAATTGATTTTGTTGCTCCATTAGTTTACGAGAAATGACCGATATACTGACGTAATATTACGCTAGAATACCCATATACCATATCTTGACAAAGAAAGCACATATCGAACCGAATCAAACGGCATATTTTGTTGCTATTTTGTTGCTCTAAGATAGGCTAGTTAGATATACAAAAATGTCAACCCTTCGTTGGGGATGGACCACCCCGATACATTAAAATAATGAATTTTTATATCTCGCGAACCAATGCAGCTATGGGGCCGATTCAAACGACTTATTTTGTTGCTATTTTGTTGCTCAAAGATAGGCTAGTTAGATATACAAAAATGTCAACCCTTCGTTGGGGATGGACCACCCCGATACATTAAAATAATGAATTTTTCTATCTCGCGAACCAATACAGCTAGCGGGCTCATTCTAACGGCTTATTTTGTTGCTCTAAGATAGGCTAGTTAGATATACAAAAATGTCAACCCTTCGTGGGGGGTGGACTACCCCGATACATTAAAATAATGAATTTTTATATCTCGCGAACCAATGCAGCTATGGGGCCCATTCAAACGGCTTATTTTGTTGCTCAAAGATAGGCTAGTTAGATATACAAAAATGTCAACCCTTCGTTGGGGATGGACCACCCCGATACATTAAAATAATGAATTTTTCTATCTCGCAAACCAATACAGTTAGCGGGCTCATTCTAACGGCTTATTTTGTTGCTATTTTGTTGCTCTAAGATAGGCTAGTTAGATATACAAAAATGTCAACCCTTCGTGGGGGATGGACTACCCCGATACATTAAAATAATGAATTTTTGTATCTCGCGAACCAATACAGCTAGCGGGCTCATTCTAACGGCTTATTTTGTTGCTATTTTGTTGCTCAAAGATAGGCTAGTTAGATATACAAAAATACCAACCCTTCATGGGGGATGAACTACCCCGATACGTTAAATAGAGTATTCGGGAACCAATGCAGCTAGCGGGCCCATTCGAACGGCTTATTTTGTTACTATTTTGTTGCTCAAAGATAGGCTAGTTAGATATACAAAAATGTCAACCCTTCGTTGGGGATGGACCACCATGATACATTAAAATAATGAATTTTTCTATCTCGCAAACCAATACAGCTAGCGGGCTCATTCTAACGGCTTATTTTGTTGCTCAAAGATAGGCTAGTTAGATATACAAAAATGTCAACCCTTCGTTGGGGATGGACCACCCCGATACATTAAAATAATGAATTTTTCTATCTCGCAAACCAATACAGCTAGCGGGCTCATTCTAACGGCTTATTTTGTTGCTATTTTGTTGCTCAAAGATAAGCTAGTTAGATATACAAAAATGTCAACCCTTCGTGGGGGGTGGACTACCCCGATACATTAAAATAATGAATTTTTATATCTCGCGAACGAATGCAGCTATGGGGCCCATTCAAACGGCTTATTTTGTTGCTCAAAGATAGGCTAGTTAGATATACAAAAATGTCAACCCTTCGTTGGGGATGGACCACCCCGATACATTAAAATAATGAATTTTTATATCTCGCGAACCAATGCAGCTAGCGGGCTCATTCTAACGGCTTATTTTGTTGCTATTTTGTTGCTCAAAGATAGGCTAGTTAGATATACAAAAATACCAACCCTTCATGGGGGATGAACTACCCCGATACGTTAAATAGAGTATTCGGGAACCAATGCAGCTAGCGGGCCCATTCGAACGGCTTATTTTGTTGCTATTTTGTTGCTCAAAGATAGGCTAGTTAGATATACAAAAATGTCAACCCTTCGTTGGGGATGGACCACCCCGATACATTAAAATAATGAATTTTTATATCTCGCGAACCAATGCAGCTATGGGGCCGATTCAAACGACTTATTTTGTTGCTATTTTGTTGCTCAAAGATAGGCTAGTTAGATATACAAAAATGTCAACCCTTCGTTGGGGATGGACCACCCCGATACATTAAAATAATGTATTTTTCTATCTCGCAAACCAATACAGCTAGCGGGCTCATTCTAACGGCTTATTTTAATGTATCGGGGTAGTCCATCCCCCACGAAGGGTTGACATTTTTGTATATCTAACTAGCCTATCTTAGAGCAACAAAATAGCAACAAAATAAGCCGTTCGAATGGGCCCGCTAGTTGCATTGGTTCCCGAATACTCTATTTAACGTATCGGGGTAGTTCATCCCCCATGAAGGGTTGGTATTTTTGTATATCTAACTAGCCTATCTTTGAGCAACAAAATAGCAACAAAATAAGCCGTTAGAATGAGCCCGCTAGCTGTATTGGTTCGCGAGATACAAAAATTCATTATTTTAATGTATCGGGGTAGTCCATCCCCCACGAAGGGTTGACATTTTTGTATATCTAACTAGCCTATCTTAGAGCAACAAAATAGCAACAAAATAAGCCGTTAGAATGAGCCCGCTAGCTGTATTGGTTCGCGAGATAGAAAAATTCATTATTTTAATCAATCAATCAATTTATTTGATTTATCAATCAATCAATCAATATAACTTATAAAACATACATTTAACAGACACAGAGAAAAAAGAAATAACAGTAACAGCAAGAAAGAAAGTTACAAAAAGGTCCCTACTCAGCATTTTGCTGGCATAGGCCAGCACTGATCTTCCGTAGGAACCCTTAGTTAATACACAAACACGATCACACACCATGCATGTACCCGTTAACAAATGAAATAAAAAATATTTATTTAAATCTTTTTGTTGTCAAGAAACACAACTGCTTGCACGAATATTGAAAACATTTCTCCAGTTCCCTGCCGCACATAAGTAAATATTAATGCTATTATTAGATGATATTTAATAAGCTCAAAAATAAATAAATAAATAATAAAAACAATAATAATACCTAACAATAACAATAATGAAATCATTTTAATTTTATTGGCTGAGTGCGAGGAGGTTGGTCCTGGAATTTATAAAAAACTACTCTCTATTCTTAAATTCTCCTCTTTTTTCTGACTGTTAATTAAAAAAATTTTTAGATTTGCTCTAAATCCGTGAACAGTGCACTGATTCCGTATTGGCGGTGGAATATTGTTCCAACATTTGGTTGCTGCGTATCGGAAACTGCCTCGAAAAGCGGCTGATTGGTGGACTTGCATTGTTAGCTGAGCCGCACATTGGCGAGAACCACGAGACCGACTCCCTACCCATGATAATTTATTAAAAAGATAATGTGGAACTTTATTTTTTATAATACCAAAAAGAAGACATGCTAAATGCAACTTGCGACGATGTTTCATTTTTAATAAACCATGCTTGTTTAGATATGGTGTGACATGAGCTCTCAACGGTATGTCAAAGCAATAACGTGCACATGCATTTTGCACTCTCTGGATAACCTTCTGTGCTTTAACTAAAATCCGCGGACCCAGAATGGTATCTACATAATTAAGTTTCGATAATATCAAGGTCTCTGTTAGTCGAATACGAAGTTCTTCAGAAAGGAAGGGTCTTGCTCTATACAATACTTTCAATTTATAAAAACTGTTTCGTACTATATCTGCAACATGCTTTTCGTATCTCAGCTGGCTATCCATAAATAAGCCAAGGTTACGCACCTCGTGCACACGTTCCACATTTTCACCTTCAATATTCACTTTAAAAGATGGATTTAAGCTTACTGTCTGTTGTCTTGTGCCAAATATAATATATTTAGTTTTAGCGGGATTAAGCAACAAACAGTTATCTGAAGACCAGGTAGCTATGCTGGAAAGATCCTCGTTAATTTTCCTTATAGCACTGTCGATCTCACTGGCCTTAAAAGATAAATATACTTGTATATCATCTGCGTATATATGAAACTTACAGTGTTTGATGCGATTAACGATATCAGAAGAATACAATATGAAAAGGATGGGACCTAATATAGATCCTTGTGGGACACCTCTATCGCAAAGTATACTGTCAGACTCGCACACATTTCCATCACCTCGGCAAATCTTCACTTTCTGGTAACGATTACTTAAGTAACTATTAAACCACAACACAGCTGCATTATCGAAGCCGTAATATCTTAATTTTGAGAGAAGTAGATTTATATTTATACTATCAAATGCGCGCGAAAAATCCAACAGTACCAGTAGGGAGTATGTGAAGTTGGCCCCCCATTATCGTGGTAAAAAAAAAATGACGTGAGTTCTAGTTGCCCCCCACATAGTTCTGGAGTTCTCTATACTTTATATCAATAGTTCTATTTATTTTCCAAGAAAAATTGATTATTGAACTTGATGGGGGGCCAACTTCACAAATCGAAAAGTTTGCGTAGTCATACCAACTACAGCATTCGTCGGATCGAAAAAAGTTATAAGGATAAATTGTAGAACTCTTTGGGGGGCAAACAGAACTCCGTGAAAAAACTTCAAATTTTGAAAAAAAAATTTTTCTTTTTTTGAAATTTTTTTTTTGTTCCCATAGGTATAAAACGCGAATTCGAGTTGCCTTTCATGCAGTTCTGATGTTATGCACACTTTTTATCAATAGTTCTGCTGATTTTTCACTCGAGATTTTTTTTTATTTAATGAGAGGTTAATTTTTACAAATCACAAACTTTGCGTCGTCGTACTAACCAAAGTATTGCTCCAATCAAAAAAAGTTATTAAGATAAATTATAGAACTCTTCGGGGGGCAAACAGAACTCCGTGAAAAATTTTCAAATTTTGAAAAAAGAAAAAATATTCTTTGAAAATTTTTTTTTATCCCATATAACGCGAATTAGATTTTCCTACGATGCAGTTCTGATTTTCTGCACACTTTTCATCAATAGTGCTGCTGATTTTTCACTCGAGATTTTTTTTTAAATTTAATGAGAATTTAATTTTACAAATCACAAACTTTGCGTAGTCGTACTGACCAAAGTATTGCTCCTATCAAAAAAAGTTATTAAGATAAATTGTAGAACTCTTCGGGGGGCAAACAGAACTCCGTGAAAAATTTTCAAATTTTGAAAAAAGAAAAATATTCATTGAAAATTTTTTTTTATCCCATATAACGCGAATTAGATTTTCCTACGATGCAGTTCTGATTTTCTGCACACTTTTCATCAATAGTTCTGCTGATTTTTCACTCGAGATTTTTTTTTAAATTTAATGAGAGGTTAATTTTTACAAATCACAAACTTTGCGTCGTCGTACTGACCAAAGTATTGCTCCAATCAAAAAAAGTTATTAAGATAAATTGTAGAACTCTTCGGGGGGCAAACAGAACTCCGTGAAAAATTTTCAAATTTTGAAAAGAGAAAAAATATTCCTCGAAATTTTTTTTATCCCATATAACGCGATTTAGATTTTCCTACGATGCAGTTCTGATTTTCTGCACACTTTTCATCAATAGTGCTGCTGATTTTTCACTCGAGAATTTTTTTTAAATTTAATGAGAATTTAATTTTACAAATCACAAAATTTGCGTAGTCGTACTGACCAAAGTATTGCTCCTATCAAAAAAAGTTATTAAGATAAATTGTAGAACTCTTCGGGGGGCAAACAGAACTCCGTGAAAAATTTTCAAATTTTGAAAAAAGAAAAAATATTCCTTGAAATTTTTTTTTATTACATATAACGCGAATTAGATTTTCCTACGATGAAGTTCTGATGTTCTGCTCACTTTTCATCAATAGTTCTGCTGATTTTTCACTCGAGAATTTTTTTTAAATTTAATGAGAGGTTAATTTTACAAATCACAAACATTGCGTAGTCTTACTGACCAAAGTATTGCTCCTATCAAAAAAAGTTATTAAGATAAATTGTAGAACTCTTCGGAGGGCAAACAGACTCCGTGAAAAATTTTCAAATTTTGAAAAAAGAAAAAATATTCCTTGAAAATTTTTTTTTATCCCATATAACGTGAATTAGATTTTCCTACGATGCAGTTCTGATTTTCTGTACACTTTTCATCAATAGTTCTGCTGATTTTTCACTCGAGAATTTTTTTCAAATTTAATGAGAATTTAATTTTACAAATCACAAATTTTGCGTAGTCGTACTGACCAAAGTATTGCTCCAATCAAAAAAAGTTATTAAGATAAATTGTAGAACTCTTCGGGGGGCAAACAGAACTCCGTGAAAAATTTTCAAATTTTGAAAAGAGAAAAAATATTCCTCGAAATTTTTTTTATCCCATATAACGCGATTTAGATTTTCCTACGATGCAGTTCTGATTTTCTGCACACTTTTCATCAATAGTGCTGCTGATTTTTCACTCGAGAATTTTTTTTAAATTTAATGAGAATTTAATTTTACAAATCACAAAATTTGCGTAGTCGTACTGACCAAAGTATTGCTCCTATCAAAAAAAGTTATTAAGATAAATTGTAGAACTCTTCGGGGGGCAAACAGAACTCCGTGAAAAATTTTCAAATTTTGAAAAAAGAAAAAATATTCCTTGAAAATTTTTTTTATCCCATATAACGCGAATTAGATTTTCCTACGATGCAGTTCTGATTTTCTGCACACTTTTTATCAATAGTGCTGCTGATTTTTCACTCGAGATTTTTTTTTAAATTTAATGAGAATTTAATTTTACAAATCACAAACTTTGCGTAGTCGTACTGACCAAAGTATTGCTCCTATCAAAAAAAGTTATTAAGATAAATTGTAGAACTCTTCGGGGGGCAAACAGAACTCCGTGAAAAATTTTCAAATTTTGAAAAAAGAAAAAATATTCCTTGAAATTTTTTTTTATTACATATAACGCGAATTAGATTTTCCTACGATGAAGTTCTGATGTTCTGCTCACTTTTCATCAATAGTTCTGCTGATTTTTCACTCGAGAATTTTTTTAAAATTTAATGAGAGGTTAATTTTACAAATCACAAACGTTGCGTAGTCTTACTGACCAAAGTATTGCTCCTATCAAAAAAAGTTATTAAGATAAATTGTAGAACTCTTCGGGGGGCAAACAGAACTCCGTGAAAAATTTTCAAATTTTGAAAAAAGAAAAAATATTCCTTGAAATTTTTTTTTATCCCATATAACGCGAATTAGATTTTCCTACGATGCAGTTCTGATTTTCTGCACACTTTTCATCAATAGTTCTGCTGATTTTTCACTCGAGATTTTTTTTTTTAAATTTAATGAGGTTAATTTTACAAATCACAAATTTTGCGTAGTCGCACTGACCAAAGTATTGCTCCTATCAAAAAAAGTTATTAAGATAAATTGTAGAACTCTTCGGGGGGCAAACAGAACTCCGTGAAAAATTTTCAAATTTTGAAAAAAGAAAAAATATTCCTTGAAAATTTTTTTATCCCATATAACGCGAATTAGATTTTCCTACGATGCAGTTCTGATTTTCTGCACACTTTTCATCAATAGTTCTGCTGATTTTTCACTCGAGTTTTTTTTTTTTAATTTAATGAGGTTAATTTTACAAATCACAAACTTTGCGTAGTCGCACTGACCAAAGTATTGCTCCTATCAAAAAAAGTTATTAAGATAAATTGTAGAACTCTTCGGGGGGCAAACAGAACTCCGTGAAAAAATTTCAAATTTTGAAAAAAGAAAAAATATTCCTTGAATTTTTTTTTATCCCATATAACGCGAATTAGATTTTCCTACGATGAAGTTCTGATGTTCTGCTCACTTTTCATCAATAGTTCTGCTGATTTTTCACTCGAGAATTTTTTTTTAATTTAATGAGAATTTAATTTTACAAATCACAAACTTTGCGTAGTCGTACTGACCAAAGTATTGCTCCTATCAAAAAAAGTTATAAAGATAAATTGTAGAACTCTTCGGGGGGCAAACAGAACTCCGTGAAAAATTTTCAAATTTTGTAAAAAGAAAAAAATATTCCTTGAAATTTTTTTTTATCCCATATAACGCGAATTAGATTTTCCTACGATGAAGTTCTGATGTTCTGCTCACTTTTCATCAATTGTTCTGCTGATTTTTCACTCGAGATTTTTTTTAAATTTAATGAGAGGTTAATTTTTACAAATCACAAACTTTGCGTCGTCGTACTAACCAAAGTATTGCTCTAATCAAAAAAAGTTATTAAGATAAATTATAGAACTCTTTGGGGGGCAAACAGAACTCCGTGAAAATTTTTCAAATTTTGAAAAAGAAAAAATATTCCTTGATATTTTTTTTATCACATATAACGCGAATTAGATTTTCCTACGATGAAGTTATGATGTTCTGCTCACTTTTCATCAATAGTTCTGCTGATTTTTCACTCGAGAATTTTTTTAAATTTAATGAGAGGTTAATTTTTACAAATCACAAACTTTGCGTCGTCGTACTAACCAAAGTATTGCTCTAATCAAAAAAGTTATTAAGATAAATTATAGAACTCTTTGGGGGGCAAACAGAACTCCGTGAAAATTTTTCAAATTTTGAAAAAAGAAAAAATAGGATAGGAGCAATACTTTGGTCAGTACGACTACGCAACGTTTGTGATTTGTAAAATTAACCTCTCATTAAATTTTAAAAAAATTCTCGAGTGAAAAATCAGCAGAACTATTGATGAAAAGTGAGCAGAACATCAGAACTTCATCGTAGGAAAATCTAATTCGCGTTATATGTAATAAAAAAAAATTTCAAGGAATATTTTTTCTTTTTTCAAAATTTGAAAATTTTTCACGGAGTTCTGTTTCCCCCCGGAAGAGTTCTACAATTTATCTTAATAACTTTTTTTGATAGGAGCAATACTTTGGTCAGTACGACTACGCAAATTTTGTGATTTGTAAAATTAAATTCTCATTAAATTTAAAAAAAATTCTCGAGTGAAAAATCAGCAGCACTATTGATGAAAAGTGTGCAGAAAATCAGAACTGCATCGTAGGAAAATCTAAATCGCGTTATATGGGATAAAAAAAATTTCGAGGAATATTTTTTCTCTTTTCAAAATTTGAAAATTTTTCACGGAGTTCTGTTTGCCCCCCGAAGAGTTCTACAATTTATCTTAATAACTTTTTTTGATAGGAGCAATACTTTGGTCAGTACGACTACGCAAATTTTGTGATTTGTAAAATTAAATTCTCATTAAATTTAAAAAAAATTCTCGAGTGAAAAATCAGCAGCACTATTGATGAAAAGTGTGCAGAAAATCAGAACTGCATCGTAGGAAAATCTAAATCGCGTTATATGGGATAAAAAAAATTTCGAGGAATATTTTTTCTCTTTTCAAAATTTGAAAATTTTTCACGGAGTTCTGTTTGCCCCCCGAAGAGTTCTACAATTTATCTTAATAACTTTTTTTGATTGGAGCAATACTTTGGTCAGTACGACTACGCAAAATTTGTGATTTGTAAAATTAAATTCTCATTAAATTTGAAAAAAATTCTCGAGTGAAAAATCAGCAGAACTATTGATGAAAAGTGTACAGAAAATCAGAACTGCATCGTAGGAAAATCTAATTCACGTTATATGGGATAAAAAAAAATTTTCAAGGAATATTTTTTCTTTTTTCAAAATTTGAAAATTTTTCACGGAGTCTGTTTGCCCTCCGAAGAGTTTTACAATTTATCTTAATAACTTTTTTTGATAGGAGCAATACTTTGGTCAGTAAGACTACGCAACGTTTGTGATTTGTAAAATTAACCTCTCATTAAATTTTAAAAAAATTCTCGAGTGAAAAATCAGCAGAACTATTGATGAAAAGTGAGCAGAACATCAGAACTTCATCGTAGGAAAATCTAATTCGCGTTATATGTAATAAAAAAAAATTTCAAGGAATATTTTTTCTTTTTTCAAAATTTGAAAATTTTTCACGGAGTTCTGTTTGCCCCCCGAAGAGTTCTACAATTTATCTTAATAACTTTTTTTGATAGGAGCAATACTTTGGTCAGTACGACTACGCAAATTTTGTGATTTGTAAAATTAAATTCTCATTAAATTTAAAAAAAAATCTCGAGTGAAAAATCAGCAGCACTATTGATGAAAAGTGTGCAGAAAATCAGAACTGCATCGTAGGAAAATCTAAATCGCGTTATATGGGATAAAAAAATTTCGAGGAATATTTTTTCTCTTTTCAAAATTTGAAAATTTTTCACGGAGTTCTGTTTGCCCCCCGAAGAGTTCTACAATTTATCTTAATAACTTTTTTTGATTGGAGCAATACTTTGGTCAGTACGACGACGCAAAGTTTGTGATTTGTAAAAATTAACCTCTCATTAAATTTAAAAAAAAATCTCGAGTGAAAAATCAGCAGAACTATTGATGAAAAGTGTGCAGAAAATCAGAACTGCATCGTAGGAAAATCTAATTCGCGTTATATGGGATAAAAAAAAATTTTCAATGAATATTTTTCTTTTTTCAAAATTTGAAAATTTTTCACGGAGTTCTGTTTGCCCCCCGAAGAGTTCTACAATTTATCTTAATAACTTTTTTTGATAGGAGCAATACTTTGGTCAGTACGACTACGCAAAGTTTGTGATTTGTAAAATTAAATTCTCATTAAATTTAAAAAAAAATCTCGAGTGAAAAATCAGCAGCACTATTGATGAAAAGTGTGCAGAAAATCAGAACTGCATCGTAGGAAAATCTAATTCGCGTTATATGGGATAAAAAAAAATTTTCAAAGAATATTTTTTCTTTTTTCAAAATTTGAAAATTTTTCACGGAGTTCTGTTTGCCCCCCGAAGAGTTCTATAATTTATCTTAATAACTTTTTTTGATTGGAGCAATACTTTGGTTAGTACGACGACGCAAAGTTTGTGATTTGTAAAAATTAACCTCTCATTAAATAAAAAAAAATCTCGAGTGAAAAATCAGCAGAACTATTGATAAAAAGTGTGCATAACATCAGAACTGCATGAAAGGCAACTCGAATTCGCGTTTTATACCTATGGGAACAAAAAAAAAATTTCAAAAAAAGAAAATTTTTTTTTTCAAAATTTGAAGTTTTTTCACGGAGTTCTGTTTGCCCCCCAAAGAGTTCTACAATTTATCCTTATAACTTTTTTCGATCCGACGAATGCTGTAGTTGGTATGACTACGCAAACTTTTCGATTTGTGAAGTTGGCCCCCCATCAAGTTCAATAATCAATTTTTCTTGGAAAATAAATAGAACTATTGATATAAAGTATAGAGAACTCCAGAACTATGTGGGGGGCAACTAGAACTCACGTCATTTTTTTTTATCACAATAATGGGGGGCCAACTTCACATACTCACCAGTAGGGTACACATTCCACTATCTTGTGCACAAAGTATGTTGTCAGTGACATCATGCAGGGCTGTTACTGTACTTCGCCCTTTACGAAAGCCTGACTGATAATCTGGTAAGATCATTATGAATCTCAAGGTACATTATTAACTGGGAGCATACTGCCCTTTCTAGAAATTTGGATAAGCAAGGCAATATGCTAATCGGTCTCAGGTCTTTCAGTTCAACGGGGTTAGGTATCTTTGGTAAGGGACGCACAACAGCTAATTTCCATAAGTCAGGGAAAATTGAATCTTTAATAGAAGTGTTTATGATATCCCGAATAATATTTAATGTATATGGAAGCGTCATAATCAACATGTCTAGATTTATTAAATCACTACCGGTTGCCTTTGATTTAAGTGAATTTATAATTTTACGGATTTTATCCATAGAGACTGGCTCCAAGTGAAAAGTAGCGTCTGTAAATCTATGGTACTCAAAGAAAGTCAATTGCGAGATTCGCACACCAGAATTTCCCGGGATGTCCAAGAAATGATTGTTGATTAGATTTGGGTTGTTAAAAAATAGAGGAAGTTCATTATTTTTTGTGGGAATTAAATTTTGTTTAAGATTTTTCCATAGAAGTTTTGGATTCTTGATATTATTATTTATATTTTGATTAAAATAGGCTGTCTTTTCATGGAAGATAGCTTTCTTAACAACTGATTTAAGGACTTTATAATATTCCTTTTTGCTATCAGTCCTATGTTTATGGTAATCTATGGATGCATCATCACGTAATTTCATCATTAATCTAATTATATCCGTAAACCAAGGTTGCGAACGATGCTTAACCACCATTTGCTTAACAGGTGCATGAAGATCGAACAATGTTATAATATAGTCATTGAGAATGCCGACCTCATCATTTACATTGCCAAGTGATATCAGGTAGTCCCACTGTATAGTTTTAAGGTCATTATTAAACTTCTCTACTACTAATGTATCGGGGTGGTCCATCCCCAACGAAGGGTTGACATTTTTGTATATCTAATTAGCCTATCTTTGAGCAACAAAATATGCCGTTTGAATGGGCCCCATAGCTGCATTGGTTCGCGAGATATAAAAATTCATTATTTTAATGTATCGGGGTGGTCCATCCCCAACGAAGGGTTGACATTTTTGTATATCTAACTAGCCTATCTTTGAGCAACAAAATAAGCCGTTCTAATGGGCCCGCTAGCTGCATTGGTTCCCGAATACTCTATTTAACGTATCGGGGTAGTTCATCCCCCATGAAGGGTTGGTATTTTTGTATATCTAACTAGCCTATCTTAGAGCAACAAAATAAGCCGTTAGAATGAGCCCGCTAGCTGTATTGGTTCGCGAGATAGAAAAATTCATTATTTTAATGTATCGGGGTGGTCCATCCCCAACGAAGGGTTGACATTTTTGTATATGTAACTAGCCTATCTTAGAGCAACAAAATAGCAACAAAATAAGCCGTTCGAATGGGCCCGCTAGCTGCATTGGTTCCCGAATACTCTATTTAACGTATCGGGGTAGTTCATCCCCCATGAAGGGTTGGTATTTTTGTATATCTAACTAGCCTATCTTAGAGCAACAAAATAAGCCGTTAGAATGAGCCCGCTAGCTGTATTGGTTCGCGAGATAGAAAAATTCATTATTTTAATGTATCGGGGTGGTCCATCCCCAACGAAGGGTTGACATTTTTGTATATGTAACTAGCCTATCTTTGAGCAACAAAATAAGCCGTTAGAATGAGCCCGCTAGCTGTATTGGTTCGCGAGATACAAAAATTCATTATTTTAATGTATCGGGGTAGTCCATCCCCCACGAAGGGTTGACATTTTTGTATATCTAACTAGCCTATCTTAGAGCAACAAAATAAGCCGATAGAATGAGCCCGCTAGCTGTATTGGTTCGCGAGATACAAAAATTCATTATTTTAATGTATCGGGGTGGTCCATCCCCAACGAAGGGTTGACATTTTTGTATATGTAACTAGCCTATCTTTGAGCAACAAAATAAGCCGTTAGAATGAGCCCGCTAGCTGTATTGGTTCGCGAGATAGAAAAATTCATTATTTTAATATATCGGGGTGGTCCATCCCCAACGAAGGGTTGACATTTTTGTATATCTAACTAGCCTATCTTTGAGCAACAAAATAGCAACAAAATAGGCCGTTTGAATGGGCCCCATAGCTGCATTGGTTCGCGAGATATAAAAATTCATTATTTTAATGTATCGGGGTAGTCCATCCCCCACGAAGGGTTGACATTTTTGTATATCTAACTAGCCTATCTTAGAGCAACAAAATAGCAACAAAATAAGCCGTTAGAATGAGTCCGCTAGCTGTATTGGTTCCCGAATACTCTATTTAACGTATCGGGGTAGTTCATCCCCCATGAAGGGTTGGTATTTTTGTATATCTAACTAGCCTATCTTTGAGCAACAAAATAGCAACAAAATAAGCCGTTAGAATGAGCCCGCTAGCTGTATTGGTTCGCGAGATACAAAAATTCATTATTTTAATGTATCGGGGTAGTCCATCCCCCACGAAGGGTTGACATTTTTGTATATCTAACTAGCCTATCTTAGAGCAACAAAATAGCAACAAAATAAGCCGTTAGAATGAGCCCGCTAGCTGTATTGGTTCGCGAGATACAAAAATTCATTATTTTAATGTATCGGGGTGGTCCATCCCCAACGAAGGGTTGACATTTTTGTATATGTAACTAGCCTATCTTAGAGAAACAAAATAGCAACAAAATAAGCCGTTCGAATGGGCCCGCTAGCTGCATTGGTTCCCGAATACTCTATTTAACGTATCGGGGTAGTTCATCCCCCATGAAGGGTTGGTATTTTTGTATATCTAACTAGCCTATCTTTGAGCAACAAAATAGCAACAAAATAAGCCGTTAGAATGAGCCCGCTAGCTGTATTGGTTCGCGAGATACAAAAATTCATTATTTTAATGTATCGGGGTAGTCCATCCCCCACGAAGGGTTGACATTTTTGTATATCTAACTAGCCTATCTTAGAGCAACAAAATAGCAACAAAATAAGCCGTTAGAATGAGCCCGCTAGCTGTATTGGTTCGCGAGATACAAAAATTCATTATTTTAATGTATCGGGGTGGTCCATCCCCAACGAAGGGTTGACATTTTTGTATATGTAACTAGCCTATCTTAGAGCAACAAAATAGCAACAAAATAAGCCGTTCGAATGGGCCCGCTAGCTGCATTGGTTCCCGAATACTCTATTTAACGTATCGGGGTAGTTCATCCCCCATGAAGGGTTGGTATTTTTGTATATCTAACTAGCCTATCTTTGAGCAACAAAATAGCAACAAAATAAGCCGTTAGAATGAGCCCGCTAGCTGTATTGGTTCGCGAGATACAAAAATTCATTATTTTAATGTATCGGGGTAGTCAATCCCCCACGAAGGGTTGACATTTTTGTATATCTAACTAGCCTATCTTAGAGCAACAAAATAGCAACAAAATAAGCCGTTAGAATGAGCCCGCTAGCTGTATTGGTTCGCGAGATACAAAAATTCATTATTTTAATGTATCGGGGTGGTCCATCCCCAACGAAGGGTTGACATTTTTGTATATGTAACTAGCCTATCTTAGAGCAACAAAATAGCAACAAAATAAGCCGTTCGAATGGGCCCGCTAGCTGCATTGGTTCCCGAATACTCTATTTAACGTATCGGGGTAGTTCATCCCCCATGAAGGGTTGGTATTTTTGTATATCTAACTAGCCTATCTTTGAGCAACAAAATAGCAACAAAATAAGCCGTTAGAATGAGCCCGCTAGCTGTATTGGTTCGCGAGATACAAAAATTCATTATTTTAATGTATCGGGGTAGTCCATCCCCCACGAAGGGTTGACATTTTTGTATATCTAACTAGCCTATCTTAGAGCAACAAAATAGCAACAAAATAAGCCGTTAGAATGAGCCCGCTAGCTGTATTGGTTCGCGAGATACAAAAATTCATTATTTTAATGTATCGGGGTGGTCCATCCCCAACGAAGGGTTGACATTTTTGTATATCTAACTAGCCTATCTTTGAGCAACAAAATAGCAACAAAATAAGCCGTTCGAATGGGCCCGCTAGCTGCATTGGTTCCCGAATACTCTATTTAACGTATCGGGGTAGTTCATCCCCCATGAAGGGTTGGTATTTTTGTATATCTAACTAGCCTATCTTTGAGCAACAAAATAGCAACAAAATAAGTCGTTTGAATCGGCCCCATAGCTGCATTGGTTCGCGAGATATAAAAATTCATTATTTTAATGTATCGGGGTGGTCCATCCCCAACGAAGGGTTGACATTTTTGTATATCTAACTAGCCTATCTTTGAGCAACAAAATAGCAACAAAATAAGTCGTTTGAATCGGCCCCATAGCTGCATTGGTTCGCGAGATATAAAAATTCATTATTTTAATGTATCGGGGTGGTCCATCCCCAACGAAGGGTTGACATTTTTGTATATCTAACTAGCCTATCTTAGAGCAACAAAATAGCAACAAAATATGCCGTTTGATTCGGTTCGATATGTGCTTTCTTTGTCAAGATATGGTATATGGGTATTCTAGCGTAATATTACGTCAGTATATCGGTCATTTCTCGTAAACTAATGGAGCAACAAAATCAATTCTTGCGGTACAAAATAGCAACAAATTAGCAACAAATTCCCATATACTTCTCAAGTCCGGCTTATGAAATGGGTATACCAGCGTAATATACGTGGTATGCCGGCCATCTTGGGGGACCTCACGACGGGCGGTAGTCTCAGGTCCCAGTCAAGAGGGATGGCCAATGTGCCCTGCAACTACCAAGACTCCCGCAATTTTCCAAGACTCCCCCCATTATTCGAGTGGCGCGCTCGGCCGAACCAATGTGCGCTTGGCGAGACACCTCGAAGCACGTCCACACCGACAGAGCACATGCCTAGCGGTGCCTCGGGCGAACATTGGCTCGGCGGGCGTGCGAGCCATGCGTTATTAATAAACTGACCGTGCTCAAAGGTGCCTCGGTGTGCGCTGTGCGTGCGATGTGGACGCTGCTGTTTTGAGTCGCAAGCCAATTCAACTTTACGTTTGAAAATATAATAAGGAAAATTATTTCCGTATTGACTGCGACTCAAGTCTTGGTCTTGCTTTAAAACGTGCCTGTTTTCTTTTCTTCAAACAATACATGGCTGTGCATTTTTGAATGTTCGAGAGCTTCTGGCTCAGCCTACCTCGCGAGGCTCGCCTCGGGTTATTAGTATTTATCCAGGGTTGCCGCTCGAACCATGGCTCACGAGCCAAATCCGGGAGGCTGTCTCGCGAGCCCGTGCGGCCGGTGTGGACGCGGTTAAATACTACAGGTCACATTGTAGGAAATAATATTAAACATAAGAAACTTGAATTACACACGATTGTGAAGACAAAGATAAAAAAATAATAATAATCACTAAATCAGCATTTTTTTTATGCATTTTTAAAGCTTTTAAAAATGACACTCAATTACCTAATCAAAATGGTTGTCTCTGCTCCAGCTTGCAGGATCTCTGCTGTCACGTTCGATGTTAATAGAACGTTAACTATGTTAATAAGGTATATTTTGCAGTGTTTAAAGCAACCTGTATATTTCATTTTATTTTGAACAAAAATTTTATTGCGAGCAAAGTGTTAACTATCTCAACAAAAATACCCACACACCGACTCAGGCACCTCATTATAAGTCTTTAGATCGCATCGACACGCGACCGAGATGCGATCAAGATGTTATCGACACAAACCCTGGGTATTAGTTTTGTGTTAGACCAATCCTGTTACCTTTTGTTTTGCTTTTTCTTACAAATAGGAATAAAATGTATAAACTGCATCAAAACCCATTTAGTAATTTAAGAAACTAAGCGATCAGACATTAAATAAAAAATAAAAAACTACTACTTAGTTGTTATTATTAATTACTCAAGTGTTTGTTCTGTTACTATTTAGAAACTATTTTAAATTAAAGAGAAAAGATGATATTTTGCAACAGTTTTACATACTACCGCTTAACGATAAAGATTAAATATCTTATAACTTAAGTAGACTTACATAATTAATACGTGTGGGGTGAGTTAAATTGCCGTGTATCTAAGAGCGAAACGAACGATTTATTTTCAAAAACCAAGATTACTTCCAAAATCACTAAGCTTGTCCGATGAAACCGTTAAACTTGCCAAAAGTCGTCATAATGTGTGGCAGGTAACTTCGCAAGAGCTCCGAAAAGTCGCTTTCGAATCGCTTGTTGTAGCACAACTAACTCACACTTGACCGGCAGCCTCTTATTTTACTTGGCGCCAAACGCCTCGATGTAAACAAACCATTGAAAGTTCGGAATGCCATTTCTGTTGAAATGTAAACTTTATGTTTTAAACATAAGAACCAGTTTCCTTTGATACTAATCGGAAAGGGATGTGGCTACGTCGATAGGGTGGGACATTCGAGACTTTCGGCCGGCGCTTTTTCCAGAACGTTCCATAGTTAGTCGTATAAACGTCCCAATCTAATTTAGAACTTAAACATTAGAAATGAGGATGAACATCGTCTGTAGTTTAATTTAAAAATAGACTAAGAAGTCCATGCGCTAAACGATGCCGAACCTCAGAAATGCATTTAAATAATGACTGAGCATCATAAATAGGTAATAAGCCCTTTTAACTGTGCAGGATAATCCAAGATTTATGAAATAGGAAGCAAGTTGACATAAAATAGCATAAATCGAACGGACAATTATTATATTGGAACGGTTGGACGCGCTCGTGAATAGGGTTCTTTAAATTTATGACAAGCTATGGTAGATTTATTACGTCGATTTGTATACCGCATGCTAGGAGTTACATATTGTTAAAAGTTGGTACATAATTTATGTAATAAATAATACATGTGACTAATTAATCTTCATTATTAATTTTATAAAGTCAATGAGCAGTTTGAAATGAACTTAAAATAAATAAACTTAAATTATTATTTATTTTTAAAATAAATAAAAAATGAACTTAAATAACTTCAATTTTCTGGTTGTTTTTTTTTTTTGTAGGCACACTCATTCTAAGTTTTTTAAATATTTTCCTTATATAAACCCCTGGGCAATAAAAATATATATTACCTATACAATAAAAATTAAAAAAAAACCTTAAGAGAACGAATGAGAGTAGAAGCATGACGAGGGTGAAAAATCGAGTGTGGTGGTGGCGTTTAATTATTTCGACTTGAAATTATTTAAACTTCAAATTGAAAACAAAATCGAAATAAAATATAGCCCATCTTACTCAGAGGCAGTTATCGGTGAAAGAATTTTTATAATAATTACAGTAGTTTCAGATATTACACATGTTACATATAATAGACAAACAAACAAATACTACCTTTGTAAGTCTCGTTAGCTCTAACAACTATGGAGAAATACCCGATATAAAAGTATGAAGTACAGAAAACTAGCACTAGAGAGAGAATTTATTTTATGAGTGAAGGCGCATACTGCAATTTGCGATCATATGCTATGCATACATATATGCTACATTAGCCCGTTTAGTGTCAGAAACCACCAGATTACAGAAGATCATCGTCGGATAACTGTTGTGTTTAAGTAGATGAGTAGGGGATGAGTGATCCCATTGCCCCATCCTATTATTTTTATTGTTTCGGTTATGTTAAAAAACATACTGTCTATTCAATTATTTTGATTTAATAATATAGATTGAAAATTGACATAACACTTTGACAGCTAAAACTCCACCCAAGCTGAACCGGTTTATAACTGTAAACAGCTTATTACAACCCTATTTACAAAACAAACCAATTGAATTACATATGGAAACGAGAGATATAAATCTAATACTTCAATAATTGACGGTTTACATAAGTACAAATTGCTGTTTTGCCGACAAACACTATTTCCTAAGCGTCTTAAGTAAGTCCCAATGCAACCATTTAAGGAAGATAATACATTTTAGTAGTAAGTAAATATTCAACGGTGGCCGCAGTTAAATGGAAAATCAGTACATGATCTTATTGCCAATCAAATATGGGAGACACCCTTACGAAAATGTTATAATTTAAGTATGTTCAGTGCAACTAATAAAACATAGGCATTTTTAATTAGGACAAAACTTAATATTTATTAATAATTTAAATAGGAGGTTTTCAATATTATTATTTTAAATTGTCCAAAACGGAGACGGCGCACTGGAAGGCGGAAGAAATCCTGGCTACGTGACATCAGGGAATGGACTGGCATGTCCAGTACAGAAATTCTGTTCCGTCTAGCCCGGGACAGGTACAAGTTTTCAGAGCTAACGGCCAACCTCCAATAATTGAGAGGCTCTTTAAGAAGACGAGTGTCTTGTTCACTGCTTTACACTACGGATTGAAATGACTTATTTAATTACTCGACTACTATTTTCTTACCTTTGAGCCTGCATTGGGCATTTGTTTTATTTGCATAACTTCGATATTATACAAAATAAAAAAAGATTATCACTGTTTGGACAATAGACTCTGAGCGAAGCTAAAGAAGTTCATTAAATTATTCGCAAACTTAATCTATGGCTTTATTTATTCTCATTATTTTTTTCAGTTTATGAATCACATTTATGTATAAAGTTTTTGACATTAAAGCTTCGAATTTCAGTGGATCAGCCTGCTGGACAAAAATAGGTAAAAAAACTTTAAATTTAATAATTTTACACTGTTAGGAAATTATTATAAAACAAAAGTATATAATTTGTAAAAGCAGAACACACATGACCACACTTCAGAGAAGACTGTCATGAAATAAAAACAAGTGGGATATTCCACCATGAACAGCATGAGCATGAGTAACAAGAACAATGAATAGGAGTGCATTTACATTAGATTGTATGCCAAATAGATAAGGTTTTTTTATTGGAATTAGAATTTTGTCGCATATCAGTCAAAAATGTCAATTTTATCTAATTTTTAGTTTTTTTTTGTAATAATAATCATTACGATTGCTCAACACAAGCAGTTAGTTATAGGGGCTGCAAATGCACGATTGCTCAACACAAGCAGTTTAGTTATAGGGGTTGCAAATGCGCTGCCGACCTTTATAAAATAAGAGATAAACATCACAATATCCCAGCTGTGGTTGTTTCACTGTAGTCTGCGGAATGCAGCGTGTCCTTGCAATATTGAATTTACAATAATTTATTATTAGTTTTTAATTCTATTGTAACGTAAATTTTTGGCACATTAAGAGAAATTAACATTAATTGGTAATAAATTTAAAACAGATTGTGATTATAACCGCCATCTACCGCATGACGGTGTAACCACCTTGAAACGTTGTGTACTGGCGCACGATTGCCCGACACACCATTATGGAGCGACATCTGTCGATGTCGGCTCGACGGGGAAGGATTAGACCGATGCACGAACGAAAGAAGCAATGGGATTGGTTAGTTTTTATGTCGGCCATAGGAAGTGGCACGACTTCCGGCCGAGCTATCAAGGGACGGTGGCAGCGGCCACGCGGTCTCTTGGCACCCGGCGTTTGGAAGAAGAGGAGCTCGAGGGACTTTACGATTTCTCTAAGACTTAACGAACCGTCTAGTGTTTCCACTTACCACGCGGTCGTATATAAATATATTTATGGCTTTTTAGCCGTTAGGTCGCGGATACATATAAGTATTGACCGTCGACAGTAAAAGTATCTGGCAAGCGTCAAATAAATATATAAGAGGGAATCGGTCCATCCGCACACGTGCGTGCGATTCGTCCTGCGGCTCCTGGGTCGATCTCGCCTTCCTGCAGTCCAAGCCACCCCTGGTTTGGACTATAGCTGCGTCGCAGTCGGAGGCGACGACATCCACGTGTCGAGAGGTGTCTCGACATCTCCCTTCGCCGCGCCACCAGGCCACGTGGCATCACTTCGGCGTGGTCTGTGAGCTACTTGGTGTCTTTCAAGTGAGTGTATAAGAGCATCCCCGCCTTCAGCGAGGAAGATTAGGACCAACCTTTAACTTCAAAATTGTTTCTCATTTGTATATATATATTTTTTTGTGAGTATCTTCATTTATTAATTGTAAGTTCTTTTAGTAAATATAGTGTTGTGTGATTGAAGTCTTGGCTTTCCTTTGTCTAAGTTCACCCCAAGTAGTTGGCGCCCTCGAGAATAACACAGGTCTCGTGTAGTGTCTGCCCCTGAGTTTCAGTCGGTGAGTAACGGTTGGAACGCCTGCGGAGCCCTAACGCCCCGCAGAGGTTTCGCGGTTACAAAAGTGGCGCACCAACTCGGGACTCGATCACGAGTGACGACGCATAGCAAGTGAGGCAGAGCGTCTGTCGTTACGAGTGTCTATAGGACTGGCAGCCGGACTAGACACTACAAATAAATTTACTACTTGGGAGGCTTAGACGAGGAATTTATGCCACAGTACGCCGCTGGTATTAATTAAATTCCGTGGTAGAACTTAACTTTTTTTTCCAGGACAACGTTCGCCTGATGAAATACCACTCCCTAGTCTAAGTTGAGTAGACTAGGGACATCAGTGTCCATATCCCATCCTTATTCCCATGTGCTCCCATTAAGCTCATACCCAAATACCCAACCTATAAATTTCCTACCTCCCAATTATTACCAGCTCTCAACATTTTTCAATCGCACACACTACCGTCTTTTCTAAATTTGTTAATCTTTTTAAGCGAGTTATACAAACTCGATCACAGATGTCGCTAGTGTGATTGTGCTACTGCGCACGTGTGTCGTGTCCAATCCAATGTGACATTTTTTCGTAAAAAGCACTAGCGCTTGTGTGTATTTAAACTGTACAAATAAATAAAACTATGAAGTGAATTGAGGGATTGTTGGTAGTGGCCGTTTATTGCTAAGCTTCAATTATATGAGTTTTGTGATTGCATTTGTTGTGAAACAATTTGTAAATTGTTTTTTTTTGTAGCTAGCAATTTGTTAGAGGTTAGAGAAGCAGTTTTTCAACACACTTTACAAGGTGAGTGGTCTTTATTTGAGTTTTATTTGTTGTTAATTGTTGCCTATAAAGCACAAAGTTTATTTATTGTTGTGTATGACCTCTCCACAGTGTATAGTTGTAAGTGTGTTGCTGCTTAATACTTGTTTACAACACAGTATTTTATTTGTCACTACCCAACCTCACCTAAGATTTGTTTATTGTATATCATATAAAGCCTATTAACAGGCAAAAGGTATATCTTAATGCTGTGCTAGGGATAAGATTTTGAACTCGAATCAGTGTGATTTTTGTGATATATAGTTTAAGTCTAAATAATTATTGTTTTGGTGCAACACACACCAAATATTGAATCAGTAGTTTTATATATAATTTTCTTTTAGTAGATAGATAGCCTATCATTCATATATTGGTAAATTATAGTTAATTAAATTCAGTTGTGTAAAAACATATTTTATTAAAATTTTAATACATAGTGGTGTAATAAATTATAACTTGTAACACTATGCCTCTCTTAAAGTATATTAACTTCCTGAACAAGGAGGAACTGGCAAGTGAGCTCATGAACTACAACCTAATTTCAGATGAGGAGACTACCGTCGAAGTGATGCGACGGAACCTAAAACACGCTTTAGTGGCGGCGAGGCGAGGGAGTTTTCCTGTTTCCAAGGAAGTCGTGGTGAATGTCGACAATGAGATGTCCACTGCGACCAGTGCAATTGAGAGAATGGAGGCAAAATCGACCGCAGGTACCCCCGCTTCCCTCCGACGTATATCCGCTAGGGCTAGTTACTGGTTAGACCGTCTTAGTCGAATTAAAGATGAAAGTACACGGTTAACGCAATTGCGCGCGCGTTTAATAGGGCTGCTGAGCATCTCCGAACACGATAGTGATGAGAGTGACGAATGCGAGAAATCACAAAAGGTCCCAGTTGCTGATACGGCAACTGTACCTATGTTAGTTACCGAAAGGCAAGTTAACATTAACTCTTTAAATTTAAAATTTGATGGATCTACATGTGTTAGAGCTTTTCTGGAGCGTTTAGAAGAGCTAAAAGTATCGAGATCAATTTCAGATCAACAATTACTAAATTCATTGCCGGAGATATTAAATAAATCTCCTTTGTTGTGGTTTTGGTCGAACAAACGCAACTTTGCTACATTCGATCAATTTAGATATGCCTTTCTACTTGTTTTTGATAAGTAAAGATATCCTGAAGTACGATGACTGAGTAACGTGTAGTAAGTTTGTGTTCTGCATATGCAGATCAATCCAGTCATTTTACATTAGGATATAGAGTAAAGTTTGAGTGTCAACCTTAATATCTGACACAGTACAAGTATAAACTTGGTTTTTTTTTTCCTTTGGTAGGGAAACACATCAGACAGACTATATTTTTTTGTAATCTTGTGGCATAGTAGTTAGAAAGTAAGGAACATAGTTTCCTTACAGTCCTTTGAAACATTTTTTTGCGTGGTACATGCTTCAAAGTTTATTTTCGTTTTTTGAATTTGCTGCAAGATTTTCTAAGTTAAAGGGAGTATCTATCCTTATTTGAGAGTTATTATAGTCTGATGTGTTTTGTTAGAAGCATTTAAATATATTTAGTTTTTTTTACAAATTTGTATACTTGTACTTTAAATATTTATTAATTAAAATTTAGGATTAATTAACTTATCTACTTACAGATTTAATTTTTTTTGTCAAAATTTATTTACACCCTTTTGGACCATTTGAGCCGTTAGAACGGTCGGTGGACCCTGTCGAAGGCAATGTCCTGTTGTCTCACCACGGAGACTGGACTGAGCTTTGGTGTCCAGTTGAAGTCATAGCGGCTGGCACATGTCCATGGCGACTTGTTCCAGTGACTAGTTCCTAGTCCATAGCGCATGATATTTGGCTGGACACATTCCAAGAGGCCGTCACGTGTGACAACGGAGACAGGACTTAGCTTCAGGCATTGGGGAGATTTCGCGAGGGAAGTCGTATCAACTGTGGATGCGATCTTCTGGGTCGTTTCGACTCCTAGCACGCGCAGGTCAACCCTGTGCATTTTCCAATCGCCTCTCGACAGAATCACGACGGCTGTGTCTCTCTGCTCATACAAAATTAAGAGCTTTAGGATATGCAGACTGAAAGGACGGATGCAAGGTTTGCATGACGAAGAGTGTGTTGCGACGGGTTTTAGGAGAACAACGATGATGTTCGGTTTGACGACTTCAGTAAAGGCTTAGTTTCCTTAGACGTTGTTCTGTAGGTTGTTCTACAACTTTAATAAGTGTAGAAACGTTTGATATGGCCACGCAACCATGTCAAGTTATTGAACTCGATTTATGCTTAGGCAATCGGTTCGGCCCATAATGCATACACCCTCGATGGGTCTTACAAATTTTGAAAGATGCATACGTTGAGTCACGGCATACTAATCTTCAGCTCAAAATTAATATAATTAAAATTAGATAGTTTACTGTACTAAGGGTTTGTTTTTTTGTTTATTTATTTTTAACTTTTTGAGTAATCATTTTCTACATTTCTTTTTAAAGATACGCAAGGAGAAATAAAGGCGAAGGATGTCTGAGCGTGAAAGAGTTGAGTTGGAGATGTGCTCAGAAATCTTCTTACGGGAAAATTAGTACTGTGGTATCCTTCGGGGATACACTAGGACCCTTCAGGTCATTCTTTCGTGCGTGCATCGGTCCTTCCTTCTTCTACGGGTGAGCTTGGATACTCAGGTGTCCGAGCATAAGAAAAAAAATTTTCTTCGAAATTTTTTTTTTATATAACTTGGGTGTGTGTAACGTAAATTTTTGGCACATTAAGAGAAATTAACATTAATTGGTAATAAATTTAAAACAGATTGTGATTATAACCGCCATCTACCGCATGACGGTGTAACCACCTTGAAACGTTGTGTACTGGCGCACGATTGCCCGACACACCATTATGGAGCGACATCTGTCGATGTCGGCTCGACGGGGAAGGATTAGACCGATGCACGAACGAAAGAAGCAATGGGATTGGTTAGTTTTTATGTCGGCCATAGGAAGTGGCACGACTTCCGGCCGAGCTATCAAGGGACGGTGGCAGCGGCCACGCGGTCTCTTGGCACCCGGCGTTTGGAAGAAGAGGAGCTCGAGGGACTTTACGATTTCTCTAAGACTTAACGAACCGTCTAGTGTTTCCACTTACCACGCGGTCGTATATAAATATATTTATGGCTTTTTAGCCGTTAGGTCGCGGATACATATAAGTATTGACCGTCGACAGTAAAAGTATCTGGCAAGCGTCAAATAAATATATAAGAGGGAATCGGTCCATCCGCACACGTGCGTGCGATTCGTCCTGCGGCTCCTGGGTCGATCTCGCCTTCCTGCAGTCCAAGCCACCCCTGGTTTGGACTATAGCTGCGTCGCAGTCGGAGGAGACGACATCCACGTGTCGAGAGGTGTCTCGACATCTCCCTTCGCCGCGCCACCAGGCCACGTGGCATCACTTCGGCGTGGTCTGTGAGCTACTTGGTGTCTTTCAAGTGAGTGTATAAGAGCATCCCCGCCTTCAGCGAGGAAGATTAGGACCAACCTTTAACTTCAAAATTGTTTCTCATTTGTATATATATATTTTTTTGTGAGTATCTTCATTTATTAATTGTAAGTTCTTTTAGTAAATATAGTGTTGTGTGATTGAAGTCTTGGCTTTCCTTTGTCTAAGTTCACCCCAAGTAGTTGGCGCCCTCGAGAATAACACAGGTCTCGTGTAGTGTCTGCCCCTGAGTTTCAGTCGGTGAGTAACGGTTGGAACGCCTGCGGAGCCCTAACGCCCCGCAGAGGTTTCGCGGTTACACTATTTCTTATTAAAATATTGAATTCAATGTTATATTCTAAGGGTACAGTATTAATAGTGATAATATGAAAGCGGTGCGGCCAAACAGCAATACAGATGAGATTGCGAGTCGGATTCCGGAATGTTCGAGGCATTTAGTGAGTTTCCTAGTCGTTTCCCAGTTGATGCGAGGATAGCAACACGTAGCTAACACGCCTTATGTTCTCTTTACACGACACTTGTAATTTTACGCTCAATGTAGAAAGAAAGGAAGCCGTAAAGACACGATTTAACATTAGAAACAATAGCGAAGATGTAATCTTTGAATTTACTATTAATATTGGTTAAGTAATATACATTACGATCATTCTATGGACACTTCTTTAAAGGAGAGACAGCGTAGATCTCTTTATACACTTTTTTTTTATATTGACTATATAGTCTACTACAAGGTAAGATTCAATAATAAATTCTAACAACACTTAGCCGCACTGCAGATTCTGCTAAGAAAAACTTATTTAAAGAAAACTTTTACAACAATGTCTACACTTCAAACAAAAGAATACGAAAAGGGGCTCTGGCGTCCCTTACACAAAACACCACTAATAAATTTATCAATAAGCACTATATTAATAAATAAATGTATATGAAAAATTATGTTATAACCAATTCGGGATTTGAGTCGGAGCTCTTTCTATATAATTGAAGGTACCTAGGAATATGTATGAGAGTTTCGACTCGGGTCTCCAAAACTGATGAATTCTTGGGCAAATGAAGGAGTTATCCGACTATACAAGGCAAAGAAAAAGAAGCAATTAACTATAAACATGAGACCACTCGTCAAAGAGTATTAAAATGCAATTATTTTATATGCCCGGAGGTGTTTCTAGTTAGCGTGAACGCGTATGTAGTCAACATAACATTGAACTATACTTGTTTGTAGAGAGCCTTTTTAATGCAACACGCAATCTAAGTTTGCACTTCAAACTAGTTCTATTCGTCTAACGAGAAGCCAGCAGATTAGAGGTATAGGGTTCTAAGCGCCAAGCTCTTGTTAGTGCACTCATTATCCGCAGGAACTGGTAGCCGACGGAGATACCATTACAGGCTGAACGGCGCTCGACTGCAATTTTGTTCGCTCAAGAATTTGCCCTCATTGCCTTTCGATTTTAATTTCCAGAAAATTTCCAAAAGTTATAATAATAATATATATAATAGTAGTAAATTAGGATTTTTCTAATCCATACTTAGCTGAATTTGGAATTTTGACAAAATAAAGAAAGTCCTGGATATAGTCCAGGAAAATTTACTAACAAATCAAAATTTGAGTCCCTCAGGGGAACTTTTTATATAAATATCTAGAATCTAGAAGATATGAAATATCGATGGGTGAAGGGAATTTTCGATTCCACCCTGCAGAAGTATGATTATAATACGATTATAATATAATTATAATAGGTTGGGATAAAACTTCTTCTTTTATATGAAAACTCAAGACATATTTGACTTTTTCCCCGACATAATACAAAATGCATTAGTAAAAATAAAATCTCAGAAATGGCTTAACCGATTTGAATGCGGTTTTCACTGATTTATTATGATGCAAGCTTCCCTTAACATTTAGGGTTTGTTTCATACCAATTGATTTGGTTCATACCAATACGAAGTTGCGGGCTCGGCTAATTTTACATTAAAATGTTCATGTTACTTTTTTGACAAAATTTTAATTTACTATTTTTGTATAACTTGGCAAAAACACCTATTTTTTTTTTCACCCATTGAGGGACTCAAATTTTGATTTGTCATTAAATTTTCCTAGACGTAATTCACAGTAATCAATAATGATACAAAACAACAATCACATTTAAAAATATGTAGTTAAAAAAATATTGAATTTTATTTAAATTTGGTAGCTTGGTTCCAAAATTGAACATTTTTCTAGGAAATATTTTTCTCCTGGATAAAACAAAAAAGTTATAAACAATCAGCAACTACGGTGCTTTGATGACTTATAACTATTGTATTTTCACCAAAACGTTAAACAGAAATGTCTACCTTAACCTAAACCTGTAATGTTCCTACGAATTTGCAATAGAAAAAAAAAGAAAATTTTATGTCGAATGCAAAATATTAAAATAGTAAAAAAATCGCTCTCTAGAACTACCAAAACTCGCTGAATATATGTTTGAACTACATAGTTGGATACACCTCAGTATATATTATTATAATATCTTTACATCCCACTCAACATCCGCTCTATAAATGCGAATGTGTGTTTGTTTGTTACGCTTTTACTCAACCGATTATCGTGAAATATTGCATACACGTTGTCCAGGGATACAGAAAAAGACATAGGGTACCTTTCATCCAGAAACCTTCATCATTAACTACTGACAAAAGAAATATAAGCAATAAAAATTGAAAAAAAAAAAAAAAAAAAAAAAAAAAAAAAAAAAAAAAAAAAAAAAAAAAAACCTCTATGAAAAAGCTATTTAAAAAATAAAACAAAAAAATTACAAATTCCCCTGCACTTTATTCTCATTGGAAGCTATACGTGATCGCAGGGAGTGTATGTATTTGTATTGTATGCAAAAGTAGCAAAAGATATGTATCAAATCAGACCACAGAATAAATGCTAAAAAGCAACTCCAATCTTGAGTATGCCAGATGTTTCGCGAGACTTCATAAATTTTAATAAGCTTGTAATTTTAAATCATCGATAAATTTTATCAGGCGATCATGTCATCGCGTTAGTCTTTTATTTATGTTCTCTCTTAATGATATTTGTAGAACAGTTTTGAATTATGTAAATTAGTCGACGACCAACAAATTTATAGTTGGAGTAACAAAACGAAACTATGTTAATTTATGAAGAGGAAACATTAAAAAAACTTGCTCTTATCAAACGTAATATTGAAAGTGTTATACACATTTTCATTGTATGTTTTAATACTGTGATATTATAAATTTTCAATATAAGTCTTTATGAGTATTGTACAAATGACAAATGCCTACCACAAGTTATCATTAAAAATTATAAACTAACCCCCGACATTCATTGAGACCATTCTAATGAGCCCAAACACGCTATATCTATTGTAAGTTGGATGTCTGGGTATGATGCAGACTACTTGATGCTGCAGCATCAGGTCAAGGTTAACAGTACACCGAATTCCAAATCAATCGAACCTTTGGAAGTTAGTGAGATATCTTCGTCAACTAGCAAATGCTGAAATCTTTAAACGTCTTAACAGATCATCATAAATAAAATAGCTAAGAACCATGTCGATCAAAAAAAAAATGGATCAAAATCGGTCAATCCATTTGGGAGCTATAATGCCAGAGACATACACACGACAACTCTCTTTTGCGTCGGGCGTTAAAAATAAGATGGAGGGTTCACCAAACGGTTTTACCTTGTGTATGAAAATCCACACTTGAATTTCTTTCAACATGATTGATTGAACATCGGGGGTATGACTTAGCCGTCCAGTGATGATGAACCAGCGATGGCTGACTATTTTTTTAACGCGGATAGTACCTATAATGTTAATTCCTTATAAAATAAACCATGGTCATTACCTGTCAGTCTTATCAGGGTCGGCTGCTCACTTTCACCCCTTTCGGTGTTTATAGGTTACTCACCAACTATCTAATAAAGGCGTTAGTCTATCTGTTGCTTTTTATCATAAAAATCGCTAACTAGTGTTGGAGATGTCTGAACTCAACATTCAAATGAAATGTTAAGGCCGGCAGACAGACTGACGGTCCACTTGATGGTAGGTGGCTACTGTCGCCAATAACACAAGCAACGCCTAAACTGCTGCAAGTGCGCTGCCGACTGCAGTAGGATTAAGGATAAGGGATTAAAAGTGGATAGGGAAATGGGCTCTGGCATCCCTTACTCACTCACCGAAACACAACAGCGCACGTGATGTTATTTCACGGTGGTCTTCTGTAAGGGGGTTGTCTGTTTATAGTTTTAAAACGTCAAAATAATAATTATTTTTTTATAATTAGAAAGTTATGTAATAATTGGCTACCAATATAATGTGTGTCTTTAATCAATTTCCGAGACTTCAAAAAGAGCCTGAATACCGCATTTTTTTTATCGTACGCATAAAATTTGATTCGAATTGAATATTCAAGGTGTGGTATCCGGTTCTATTAATGTTTGTAGGTAAGTAAAGCAGGCATAGTATTCCAGGCCACATATATTTATCGATCATCACCGAGCAAGTTACAATTTATTGTTTCACTGTTTTGTCACGAGCACCTACGCGCATACGCGACCGACTCTATTTTAAATAACTCCACCTGCCCATGTTATCGATTAAGCATCCTCTCGCCGCGGACACATCGGGAATTAATGTGAAATGGACACCATTCTTCAGTACATCTTTGGCTTTACCATTCAGACATAAAACATACAACACAAAAGATCGTTCGTTTCGTTCCATTTCGTATACTTTGTAGTAACTCTAGTCATCCTCGTATCTCGCTCATTATTTCATTTTCGTAGACTGCTATTTTAATTATTATCATCAAAGTCCTTCGTACCATAATGCACCAAAATAACAACACCTAAACTTTTAAGCGTCTAATCACTTCGCTAATTTCTTATTATGAGTATCGTATCGTACCTGAACCTGAGCCCGCAACTGCGTACGCATGGTATTCGGTATAACACGTAACTTTTTTGTTTGTAAACCGATTGGACACTAAATGTTACGGGAAGCCTGGTACAACACATAAGTGAAAACCGCATTCAAATCAGTTAAGCCGATTCTGAGATTAGCGTACACAAACGCACAGATAAACAAACAAAATTTCTAAAAACTATTTTTTTTAATATTTAATGTGCAGACACGGCTTGTTTAGGTTTTTATTATATGTATAGATTATTGGTAAGTTAGTTAAAAATATTCCTGATATTATAAACGAGAAAGTTTGTGAGGTTGTTTGTTATTCTTTCACGCAACAAAACTACTAAACAGATAGATGAAGCTTTACAATAATATGATCTATACATCAGAATCAGAATAAGGTTAGGCTTAGAAATGAATATGTAATAAGTACAAATAATTCTTTTTAAGGTTTTTTATTTATTTAATTTATTTAATTAAGTATTATTTTGTCTTATTAGTTTTCTTTTATTTTAGTTTTATTTCTGTATTGGATCTTTTTTTTATGTTGTGTTCGCATCATAGGTAAAAGGCACACTCATTGTAGATTTTTTTTTTTCAATTAATTGATATTATTTTTTAATGTTAAATTGTGTGCTATTTTGCAAACCAAATAAAAAAAATAACATGGCAGGCTATTTTATAAGGATACTTTGCGGACAAAAGCTAAAATATTAATAATTAATATTTACAGTAGAAGTTGTTAGTTGTAAAAAAGCGATCTCAACAAAATTCTTTCGTGTCCATGAGTTCAATATATACTTGTACTTGATTTTTTACGAATTAGAACGACAAATTCATTCTTTTTATCATCATCATCATTATTAACAGCCTACTGACGCTCACTGCTGGATATTGGGTTCCCAAATAAACCGCCAACCGCATCCACTGTTTTTCAGCGACTTCACTATGCCTTTTACTATTCCGTCAGGCTATTTAGTCGGGGGTCCCGACCAGCGTAGCGTCGCCCTGTAGGTGGCAGTGACTCGAGAGCCTTTCTTTCTCAATGACTGTCGATTCTTCTCTGTGGCCTGCCCGTTGCGGCATCAGCATGCTAATTCTATGCACTGTGTCCCATGAATTTAGATTTTTTTATGGATTACTTCATTCCTCAACTTTCACGAGTAGCATAGGGCTTTCCTCGACACACTGAACACTTTGAGGCTTCTCATCAAGCCAAACAGTAAAGTCCTACGTTTCTATATCATACACTGACTTTAGATTTACAGCAATAAGTTCTGTAGGGCCCAAAAACTATTCGTATTTGCCGAACGCTGAAAAGCCAGCAGCCTGTTGGATACATCTATTGACCTCTTTAAGTTACTCGTATTTTGACAATGCACATTATTTATTATTAACGTTTTAAGGACACGGTTCTTATAAAGTTAGCATTACGTATTAATCCAAATACATGTAGGCGAATATGAAGAAATCACAAGCCAAATATACAAAAATTCAATTAATAAATAAATTAATATATTTAATTGCACCATCTAATTAATGTAGAATTAATGTAGTGAATGTAAATAAATTTTAAATTAAAACTAAACAAACACTAAAGTTCAGTGGTAAAGTTGCCTAGCTACCTGCTAAGATAATGAGAAATATAATGAGAATGTGAATTTGATATTTTAACGAGCCACATTATTATCTGTAAGATTACTGCGTAATTGCATTACACTAACCAGTAATAAAATTCATTTACACGTAACAACATCATTAGCAGATCATTCAGCGATTGAGAGTATCGAGATAAACTAATCGATATTCGATTAAATATACTGACGTCCGATATTTTAATAGATGCCTGACTAATTTTTATATATCGATAAACATTAGAGTCGATCACGCTTGAAAGAGCCGCTGACTGAAAGGCACAAAGGGCGGCGGATGATGGCTCAATTGCAAGCGAGAATCGATTTGCGAAATTGTTTGCATCCGCTTTATAATGACAGGACATTACGGATGCGGTTTCGATATTATGAATGGATATTTCTCGCAGCTTCGTCTGCCTTAAATTTTATTTTACTCATAAAAGGTTATTTCTTATTACAATTTATTGCCACAACTCAATTATATCTTTGAAATTGAGTTTTTCACATTATATTTCATTATTTGTGTCGATGGATCTGTCAATCGATGTATGCAAACATTAGAGGCGTATCGTCGTGCTGTACGTCGCTTTATTATATATAAAATAAATTCGTATTTGTGACCCAAATATATTGTGACTGCAACATTTTTATCCACTGACGACAATAAAATTAATTTATGTACACACCTTTTGCTTTTATCTATTGGTCATTGTTCGATAGTATAGCAACTAAACAGCGCATTTTGTTCCGACTTGATTTGCAATATTTGAACTAATTACTTCCAGCAAAATAAAATATCAGCGTGTGGAATGTTCAATGTTACTCAGATGTGGAAACAACCTTTTTTAATTTATATTCTTGATTGCATTCTTTTTGATATATTTCATATTAGTTGCCATATATCACTTTGTATGTTATTTAAAATATTTTGACTTATACAATATTATCAGTTAGATGGTCAAAGGGAAATACTATAAATTTTGAATTTAAATGTAAAGTTTTAAGGTTTTACGCATTCAATTTTTAACTAAAAAAATAATTATTGAAGTATTGACCATAGAATAAACCATCATAATTATTAAACCAATAAATCATGTTACGTATGTACATGTAACCAATCTTCATAACAAACGGTTCTCTATGCCGGAAGACAATTTACAGCTCGGCGGCATATTACGTTAAATAAACAGTGATTTTCTTGAACTTACATAATTATGTAAGCTCGCATGTCGTCGCTAGCAATGAGACCACGCCTTATTAATGTGTATTTATTACGAGCGGTCTGACAGCATCTTCGCTCGCTGCCGTCTCCGTCCCAGCGCTATAAACTTAAGAATCGTTCTATCAAGATGAAACATAACAGCACTAAAGTATCTCCTAGTGGGATAAAACACTACTCCTTAGGACTGTTATGTAATTTCGTTTTATCGAGCTAAATAAATTCCTATAAAGGGATTTTCAAAATTACTATATTTTTTTATTAAATGGAGCGTGAAGACAAAACCATACTAGAAAAGGTAAAATCTTTCAGCCTATCTGTTACGTAGATAATAGGTATAGGAGTAAATATCTACGGGGATAAATAAATACAGCTAATGCGTAAAAATAAATCAATTCATCATTTAAGAGAGATCAAACGAATTAGCTATTCGCCACTCGTCTATTTTTTATAATTACCTTGTCAAAGATAATAAAATATTATTTTATTAGTATGAACTCGAACAGGTAATACCTTATTAATTAATTATCTAAGGTTTGGTAGATAATTAAAAAAATGTCAGCGGTCCACTTGTACACAAATTAATTTGGTAAACGAGCATGTATCGATAAGTGTTGCGTTCAATTACTTATGTCAGGTGTTGCATCATACACTAATTAGTTTACCACGAGTTTTCTGGTCGGTCACCTCTTGTATTTGCGCAAGATCATAGTCACACGGTGTAACAAAATGAAATCTCAATAAGATAACTTTATTTAAATGTAGGTCGATTACGAACTACTTAATAACTCACACACCAAATCAGAGACTGAATGACATAAGTTTACTAACATGTTATTTTGTATACAGGATGTCCGGAAATTAATGGATAACTTTGGAATCCAGGATAGGTCTAGTCTTGACCTATCTATAACCAGATTTTCGCTTTAGTAAAAGTTGGATGGTTTTCGAAATTTTTATATATTTATGTTTTTTGGAAAATTGACACTTATTTACCTGTCGTTTTCACAAAAGAAGGAATTCCAATCTGTTTTCTGTTAAATATTTTCGAAGAGTGGTAGATACTATGGAATAATATTAAGTATTTTTCAATAACTTTTATAAATTTGGCAAAAATGAAAAAAAAAATGAGGAAAATACTATAAATATTTTTTTCTTCTGACTTGAACTAAAAAAGTAGTCTAAATAAATGAAACTTTAGTAAGTTAATAGTAATAGTAAGTTAATAGTGTTCTAAGTTAATTTAATAAACTTTCTTCTAATTATCTGTATTTACACCTTCTTTTTAGAGAATAAATATTATTTATTATATACAAAAAATAGTGTATGGTACTTAATACACACGTAAGACTTCTTTCGGTAAGACTAAGACGCACGTAAGACTGTCATGTAACATAATGAACTTTTATTCGAAACTAACTTCATGGTGTTTTACATCTGCTACTACCATAGCATACTCAAAATACACTGATCTTTATACCAGAACATGGAAAAAGAAATTTAACTCCAATTATTACAAAACAATAATTGAAAATATGAAAATAATAATATGGAAAATTTATACAAGATTCTTTTGTGTTTTATATTAGTCCTATTAATTTAAGTGGGTTTATTAGTCGAAGTGAGTTCACCTACTGTTTATACCTACCTACAGTAAAATAGATTACGGTGCGACTTGTACTAAAAATCAAAACCCTGATCTGAAACGAGCGCACCGCCTCGCGCCGCCGCCGCCGCCTACTTTTCTCTTATTCAAAATAGACGGATGATTGAAAGATCGGTATCGATCGAAGATCGAGTGTCAGAAATAGTTAAGTAATTTAGATAATTGCTTTCGTGTTTACTTTTGATTTCCGGCATGCTTAAATTAAGTGCTGCTATACGATAAATTTACGAATGTACCTAAGTTGTGTATGTAGCCTATAATTGAGATCTTACTTGACATATCTTCACAGCTTTGTAATAAAAATGTAAATATTTTTTGAAATAAATCCAAGTTTTTTTTTTTTTTATTTTGTGATGGACAGAAATGTGTAAATATTTTTTTTTTCTGAAACAAATTTCATTTTTTCTTTCTATTTACTGAGACTAAAATAGACCTGGTCAAGCTAATATAAATATTTATTATTGTGATTCTACATTTGTGTTGAATTTATTTCGTATCTACCAAATTTAATATTTTTTTACAAACATATGTAACAAGATAGATAATCTTTATTAAAAAACAAAATTACAGCAAAAAAACATATGTAACTCAAGTCGTTCTTATTGGGGAAATCTTCATCAACAAAAACTTTTGGTTTTATATGTGCACATTTATTTCATATTCAAATATTTATATATATATTATAAACTAGTTCATATAACATAACAATACAATTAAACCTAAACGAAAACCATTTTTATGTCCCTATCCAACTTCTCAAAAATACACTTCTATCAATACATTTTTTTTTATTCTTTATTCTTTTTAAACTATGAACTATATAAAGTTTTATATGCCAGTACAAATTCTCATCTCTAACATCCCCTCTGAATTTGACTATAATAAAACTTTTATAAGAACCCCAACTGACTGTACTACACCAAAATAATCTGACTGACTGTACTTCACCAAAATAAGCTGACTGACTGTACTATCTATTCACCTTTAATATCTATCCATCACATACATTACTCCATACCTATCTTCAAATACATTAACCCAAACACAACACTAATTCCTACAACATACTAACCCCCTAAATATAAAAACATCACCTTCAAATATAAAAACACTAACTCATCATATAAAACACTTATGTTCTCCTCGAACTTCATCTTCATCTTATATGAAGATCATCATCAACAACATCTCCACCTTCAATTACTTCACTATATAAAACTCCTCTATCTTTAAACTTCAAGCCATCTCTTATTTTAACATTTTCCCCCTCGAATCTATAATCCTTTCTATATTTCTCTCTTCTCACCAACTCTCGATATTGCTTTCTAATAGTCTCCTTCAATACAGCCATCAGTCATCAAACTAAATTTCCTGAATCCTTTCGTAAATAATTTTTATCTCCATCAAATCTTTCAAAATATATATTCCATTTTCCTACATATTAAAATTTCTACTTAATCATTTATTCTTTTCAAAATCAATTTTGTAAAATTTTTCACAAAAATGTCATCAATTGTCAAATCAATAAGTTTTCCAATTTTCGTAGCCATCTTTTAATCTTCCTTTCTTGATATATAATTTTCTATACTTTCTTCATTAAAAACATTTTCTTTCCATAAAATTTCTTCTCTATAATTTACGCAGTGGAAGCGTTCCTGGGCCCATAACCTCTTATTGGGGAAATCTTCATCAACAAAACTTTTGGTTATTTATGTGCACATTTATTCTATGTATACATATTACTTTTTGTTGATGAAGATTTCCCCAATAAGAGGTTATGGGCCCGGAACGCTTCCACTGCGTAAATTATAGAGAAGAAATTTAAAGTTATAGATGAAAATGTTATTGAGAGAAAATGTTAAATGAAGAAAGTATTGAAAATTATATATGAAGAAAGGAGATTAAAGATGGCTACCAAAATTGAATATATATTGATTTGACAAACGATGACATATTTGTGAAAAAATTTATATTAAAAATCGATTTTGAAAAGAATAAATGATTAAGTAGAAATTTTAATATGTAAGAAAATGGAATATATATTTTGAAAAATTTGATGGAGATAAAAATTATTTACGAAAGGATTCAGGAAATTTAGTTTGATGACTGATGGCTGTATTGAAGGAGACTATTAGAAAGCAATATCGAGAGTTGGTGAGAAGAGAGAAATATAGAAAGGATTATAGATTCGAGGGGGAAAATGTTAAAATAAGAGATGGTTTGAAGTTTAAAGATAGAGGAGTTTTATATAGTGAAGTAATTGAAGGTGAAGATGTTTTATACGATGAAGATGAGGAGTTTTATATAGTGAAGTAATTGAAGGTGGAGATGTTGTTGATGATGATCTTCATATAAGATGAAGATGAAGTTCGAGGAGAACATGAGTGTTTTTATATTTAGGGTGATGTTTTTATATTTAGGGGGTTAGTATGTTGTAGGAATTAGTGTTGTGTTTGGGTTAATGTATTTGAAGATAGGTATGGAGTAATGTATGTGATGGATAGATATTATAGGTGAATAGATAGTACAGTCAGTCAGCTTATTTTGGTGAAGTACAGTCAGTCAGATTATTTTGGTGTAGTACAGTCAGTTGGGGTTCTTAGAAAAGTTTAATATAGTCAAATTCAGAGGGGATGTTAGAGATGAGAATTTGTACTGGCATATAAAACTTTATATAGTTCATAGTTTAAAAAGAATAAAGAAAAAAACAAAATGTATTGATAGAAGTGGATTTTGAGAAGTTGTAGAGAGATAATGGAAAATCGTTTTGGTTCAAGTTTTAATTGTATTGTTGATGTATAACTGTTTATAATGTATTAATATATACGTGAATGAAAAGTAACATGTATACATAGAATAAATGTGCACATAAATAACCAAAAGTTTTGTTGATGAAGATTTCCCCAATAAGAGGTTATGGGCCCAGGAACGCTTCCACTGCGTAAATTATAGAGAAGAAATTTTATGAAAAGAAAATGTTTTTAATGAAGAAAGTATAGAAAATTATATATCAAGAAAGGAAGATTAAAAGATGGCTACGAAAATTGGAAAACTTATTGATTTGACAATCGATGACATTTTTGTGAAAAATTTATATTAAAAATTGATTTTGAAAAGAATTTGAAAATGATTAAACAGAAAATTTTAATATGAAGGAAAAGGGAATATATATTTTAAAAGTTTTTGTTGATGAAGATTTCCCTAAGAACAGGTTATGTTCTTTATTCTTTTTTAAACTATGAACTATATAAAGTTTTATATGCCAGTACAAATTCTCATCTCTAACAGTCGTCGATTTATTTTTTTGCAGCGTCTTACATATCACGCAAAATTTATGGGAAGGTTTACCACGGAAGGAATACCTACCGGTCAACAACCAGAATTTTTTTGGTTAGTAACAATGACACTCTAGTAATATATACGTCAATGGTTAGTAAATTGATACAGTGTCGTTGTAAATGTTCCAGCATCCCTATCGCCATCAATCCTTGTGCCTTACGTATCAATAATCGTTCAATTATATCACAAAAGTAATTAAGAAATGTAATATTTTCCGTTGTCTTCTTTTAATAATAAATGATCTTGCATTGTTCGGATCATTAATCGTGGATAGCTTCATTAGCAGTTTATTATCAATACATTATGTTTGCATGAAACTTTCTACAGGAAGCAGCAGTAGGTGCGTCCAAGTGCTAATAATCTTGACCTCGATATCGATACTATCGGATATCACACTTCTGTTCACTGCACTACGCTTTTTGTGCCTCGGTGTTTTCTATTCAATAGGTCAACATTTAATCATTATAAAGAAAAATACTTTTAAATTTACGCTTTTATCTTTTGTTTTGTTTGTTTGCCTAAGACATATTGTCTTTTTATTATTTAAAACTGCGAGTGGCTGACATGTAAATAAAAGTATATAAATAGTAAGATTTTGATTATAAATTATTACCGTTTCTATCGTTCTACTTCAAGCCTGGATGAGAATGGAGGAGTGTCGGTTTGGAGGAGTAGTACGCAACTGTAAAACAGTCAACGCCAAGCATCGAGTGGCGGTTAATTAATTACACTTCCGGCTTATAGTGACTAAAATATCCTCGAAAATATTATTTTAGTGGAAGGACTGGAAATAACTCACAATTTGCACAATCCTTAATCCTACTGTAGTCGGCAGCGCACTTGCAGCAGCTTTGACGTTGCTTGTGTTATAGGTGACGATAACCACCTATCATCAAGTGAACCGTCAGCCTGCCTGCCGATTTTAACATAAAAAAAGTCCAAAGAAGGGTAAAGGTATTTTGCAAGGCTGTCAATGCAATTAATATGGAAATATTAACTATTTTAGTAAATATGAAGTTAATTGTTTTATACAAAAATTTCATTAACTATTCTAATACTCGTGTGGTTATATAAAATCCTGATTTATTGAAAATATGTAAGACTTTGTGACTACAGTGTCTTAGTGATGGGAATCACAAGGCCTGTTACACATACTATGTAAGTAGGTACTAATCTATCTACGGCCTGTTCCTAAAATGTCATTATAATTTACAGGTTTCTATCGAATGAAATTGAATGGCGTGTTTTAGAATATACCATGCGTTGATGCCTCTTTTATTATAAACCTTAAAAAATATAGCGAATAAAAATCGAAATTAGCACATAGAAATCGGCAGCTGCAGAATAGGGGATCGGACAAATTTTCAGAAAGTGTTTTAAATTAATCTTCATGGATATTTATTCCCATAAAAAATACTATTTTATTTATTTATAGCCTTTTAGGTACTCAAAATCATGTTTTAATATTGTTTGTTTGAAAATGCCGCCAAAACGCAACGATAGTTCATCTGAGAGCGCGTAACGTCATTTATGGTCATATCATAACAAAACAGCTGCATTGGCATAAGACAATGATTGCCCACAAATGACGTCACGCACTGTGATTGGTGTTTCAGTATAGATTAAAAATATTGTAAATAATAAAATTTTATTTCTTCATTTTAAAATATTTAAATAAATTATATTAAATTATTATTCGACAAATAATCGTAAAAAATTGTATATTTTCTTTGTAAGTACATTTTAGATTTTAATCTGATTACTGTCCGATCCCCTATTGCTAATGAGATTGTGTTCAACATTTTAAAGAAAAAAATATATCTAAAGAAATCGAATACGCAACACAAGCGATACCAAGAAGGCGATTATTGAAACGACAACAGTGTCAACTCATTTTGATGGGTGGCAAGATATTCACAGAAATCGGCTTTTTCGGACTTTCGCAACTCTGCTAAAGAATAAAGTAACAAGGTAGTTATTAAATTCATATGAAATTTATGTTGTGTTGTGTAATGTATTTTGTATTTATTACATTGACGATCCATAAAATAACATTTTTAACTGCGACGTTATTATTTTCTTAAAATATCTGTAAATAAAGTTGATAACTGGAATTGATAATTAAACAGATAGGTGTAATGTACCGCCTTTTTATAAAAAGAAAATAGAGTTATGCTTCACTTATGGAACTCATTTCAGTTACTAATTATTATGTTTTTTGTGTTTCAGTTTACTGATGTCATTTTGTGTTCTAAGGCTTATTTATTTATTTATTTATTATTATGGATAGCCAACGTAATAGTGTACATAAAGCTCAAAACAAAATGCATAACATATTTCAGCTTGTCTACATCACATTTGAAGGCTACCACAGCATTCATAATTCTTAGGTACATATTTAAGTCAATTAATCATTTTATACATATTTAAAAACAATTGAAAAACACACACACAAAGACAAGATAAGAAAACAAAGAAAAACAAATATAAATTAATAAAAGTTGGGACGGCTTCCAAAAATAGTTAACATTACATAAAATTCCAAAACACACAATTCAATTAAAACAGCAAGGAAAGTAACATTTTATTTGTCTAGTATAGAATCTTTATTGCAATAAACAAGTTATTTTTATAATACTTCTGTATCTGATGAATCATCATAAATGTCAGTAACATTAATTAAAAGTCTGTCTGAAATTCTATCTATTTGGTTGTGAACACATTTATCAACATCAAGACGTCTTACTAGATCATAATATTTTCATTTCATATTATATCTAGTTCCGTTTTTGAGTGGGTCAAATCCCATAACTATGATTTTAAAGTTGGCAACATTTTTTTCGATAAGTGACATTCGACCTTTATTCCGTTTAATTGGCAATAATTCGAGTTTAGGTGTTCGAGATTTGAAGTTTCTCCAAAGAAGACCACCTCGAAAGAACAGCGCATGTCAGAACTTTTTCCAACCCCTAGAGTACCTACGTATCTTATTATCAACTTATTCTTCACTAGCTGGTGGCCGCGATTTCGTCCGCGGTAAAAAAAATATAAGATAGAACGCTTGACAAAATATGTAAAGTAACTTAGGTATACTGTTGCCGAGCGTTGGATCTTTATTCTTATATATATTCTAACTATTGACACAGAGTAAATTAATAATAGTATTAGCGTACAGAAGTTGCACTCCTTTCACATTCAATGTAGGCAATTATATCACAGCACACACGGAGTGACAGAGGCCTGCTATTGGTGAAAGAATTTTTTAAATCAGATGAGTAATTTCGAAGATTACATACAAACTTTAGCTCTTTATAATATTAGTATTTATATCATCTATCACAATCAGAATCTACCTCCCGACCTTTACCATGAAAAGCAAAACAAATAAATGTTATTTATACCTTTTAGTATGAAACATTAAAATGTCACGGTTTAATGTAATGTATATTACAAATAATCTTTCGTTAGGAATAAGTTTGGAATGTCGCCGGGCAAATACTCCAACTATGCCATTTAAGCAAAATTCTGCAGTCGTATTTATTTTCCACATCAATCCGTGACATACAAATTTAATTACAATAAATTGTACAGTTTCGTTCCTAATTTAGTGAGACAAAGTTACAACGGGTGGTAAATTGAATACTAAACATAAATCCCTGTCACAATAGCGGCAAGGGAGTACGACAAGTTGAAGCTAGATTCGGAGTATGACCAGAGGAATGCGGTTGAGATCGGGTTGCTGTGACGAAACGCAAGGCCGCGTTTCGAACACGTCCTGACTTTGTTACCAGCCCTATTTAAATAAACTTAATTACCATATTTATTAAATGTAGTCGCTAGTAAATAACTTCATGTTACAGTAAAACAATTGGAATAATTTGCGTATTTAATGTGTGGATATATTTCTATAAAAAAGAAATTTAAAAAAAGTATAACCAGATTTCATTGTTTGTGAAATCCAGATTCCAGCATGTACGAGTTGCCAAATAACTTGCTTCTGAAGGTATTTCCACTACATTACACTTGAAGTAATTCGAAAGGTCTTCCATAGATGGAATGCATCATTGTATTCTAAAAGCTGGGACTTTAAAAACATAATGATATAATTATCTCCTATTCCAATTGAAGACAAAACAACTCCAAATCCATTTGTTGTATGGAGGAATCTACACTCAATGAACGAAAGTTTAAAAACTTCTCAATAAATACTTTTTTAATGTATGGATATTAATACATGTGTATTATTGTTTGAATCGAATAGTGTTTTTTTTTTAAATTTTTTTTATTATTAAAGATGGGTTTGGTCTTGACCAGTATCTACCCATGTAGGAAGGCCGACGATGGAGCGAGCTCACCCAGAAGATACCTATTCACCCGAACCTTGAAAAGATTTGGGTTGTATGAGCTCGGAAATACGAATAGTAAAATATTGAAATAATTTCGTCGCCTTTTAAATATGCTGTTTTACTTAACGAAATAACGAAGCGTAGAAATTTCTGGTCGTTTTTTTTTCAGATGCGAAATGGCTAAACCGATTTTATCGGCACTTCTTAAGTAGGAGAGTTATCAGAGGAAAAGGACCACGCAAAAGAATTGTATGGGCACTGTTCCCATCCACCAACAGACGTGGCACTATAGTATCAATATTAATTTCAATTAGGTATAAGCTTCCATGAAAAGAAAAATAACAATTTTCAATCAAAAAATCGATAGGGTTCTTAAAAAAACACGGGGTTCTAACTATTTAGTAATATTTTACTTAGTTTAGTTTTTTATTTTATAAAAAAAATAAAGAAGTCAATAACGCAGAGATAAATATGAACACAGCGGAAGGCACTATAGCCTAGCCACGATTGCTGTGCTGAGGAATGAGGCGAAGAAAGGGCGGGAGGTGGTCAGAGAGCGGGGACGTCTCACAAACTTCTATTCTCTTACAATAGCTTTTTTATAATTGGATAGTATGTCCTTTTTACAATTAACTGTATGAAGAAGAAAAAATACTAATATATAACAAAAAATAGTCCTTTAATGGATGAACTATTAAGAATACCTGCCCACAAATTGAAAACTGCAAAAAGTAATTCTATCTATCACTCAGACCTTCATAACGTTCATAAATAAATATTTTATATTACACATTACAAGTTTAATAACACATTTTATTACTTACATTTCTTTGAAATCAGCACTGTACAAATTTAACCAATAAAAAGCACATATTAAAAGTATTAAAGAAACATAACATCTCAATGCGAACTTCGACGTTAACTTTTTACGATGATATTTTTTGTGCTGGCAACTCTGGAAAAAAAAAATTAAGATGGCAGCTCATACGCCACCCGTTGCGCCTGCGCAGCCCACCTACGGCAAGACAGGTGCGAGTACTTCCTTTGTACGCATACCGCTAAATCTAATACCGTACTTAGCATCAAAGTTATAAATGAATCTCCGTAATGAATATATTTATTTATTACACGTGCACAATGAAAATTTGTTTTACTTTCGATGTGACTAACACTTTCATTACTGAGTGTTAGTTAAGACTTTAGTTTATTAGTGTAAAAATTGTTGTTTAAAATAAGGTCGTTTCATAGAAAAAAATACATAATTATTTCTTAATAGCTGAGCCCGCAACTTCGTAGGCGTGGTATTCGGGTACAGCGTGTAACTTTTTTGTTTGTAAACCGATTGAAATGAAACTAACACTAAAATGTTACGGGAAGCTTACTACAATAAATCAGTCAAAACAGCAATCAAAACTGTTAGCCGTTTCAGAGACTAGCGTGCACAAACGCACAAACAGACAAAAATTCTAAAAACGATTTTTTAACCTCGGTAACATAAGTGTTTAAATTGTTTTTTTGTAAAAAAAACTTTAATGTTCAGCCATGACTCGTACACGTATATTATTATTATTATATCTATAGAATAGATAATTTATTGTGCCCACACAAATTTTGGGAACAATAAAAATATTTATTTTTGTAATTCCCAAAATGTCCCAAATTGGACATTTCTTGTGGGACATTTTGGGAATAGACCAAATTAACAAATGTTAATTATTAAATGTAAGTAGGTACCTACAGATACCTTTTTCTTGATAAAATATATGGTGTTTTTTCTATTAGTCTTTGGAATTTTTAAAACGGTGGTGAAAGGCTTAGTATCGAAGCCAGTTTGCATTAGTACTTTAATTCGAAGTCAAATGACGCGTGCAATTCCGGAATCTTGTATCTTAAGTCTGAACCAATTCATACAGTGTATTTAGTACGAAAGTTTGTTTAACAAATTGGTGTTGTAATCTTAATTACAGCGTTACGACACAATAACTCATTGCCGATCGAGATCGGTGGGCGTCGCGAGTTATTGAATTCGTTATTCGATCACACCGGCATCGATAGCGAATCGAATTACTGAGTATTTGAAATTAAAACCTTTCACAAACCACCAACTAAATATTCATTTAATTCTTAACAAACAAATAAATGCTGTACCGTTAACAGTCTTCTATTGTTCAATGACGAGTAACGAAACGCGGTTACTAGGGCAGTAAATGAGATTAAGGGACATCTAACCAACTATTCACACCACAGTGAAGAAAAAAATGAATATAACTTAACAAAGGGAACAGTTGCTTTCAAAAATTAAACGAGTAATAAAATTTCTGTCAATAAAATTGTATATTGTAATAAACTAAATTATATAATTTGGAAGGAATGCAATCCCAAATGAAGCGTGTATTTTGAAGTTTCTGAATGTTTCTTTTCTTTTTTTGCAAATGTTACAATAGTCTAAATTACATTAATATTTTTAATTATGTAACTACTGTAACTCTTAAACTTAACTCCAAACTTGAAAATTAGGGAATAACATTTAATTTTTTACTTTGAACGCTGGCGAAACTGCAGTTAGAGTTTAATACATTTATGAATATGTCTAATGTTCGTCAAGAGTAAAAACTGATATTATTTCCTTTTTGCTAAATCTTTGAATGAAGGTAACGCCTTGCTTACAGAAGGCAGTAGTTGTGAAAAAAAGCACGTATTTTTTTATTTTATTTTTATGTTAAGGTCGGCAGACAGGCTGACGGTCCACTTGATGGTAGGTGATTACCGTCGCCTATTGCACAAGCAACGCCAAAGCTGCTGCAAGTGCGCTGCCGACTACAGTAGGATTAAGGATAAGGGATTAGGAAGGGATAGGGAAATGGCTATGTTGTTTTGTGGCAACACGCTCGCGACTAACAGTTATATGTAGTTAAATTAATTACGATCGGACGTTTCACATATTTTGACGTGGTTTATGATAAAAAATATATTTGCGTATGGAGGTAAAAAAGTTTTGTAACCATTTTCTCACAAAAGCTAATCAGACAAGAACGTCAACTGCCGTGGTAACTACACACCCTGAGCACGCGCATTTCGTCGAGACTTTAAAATTAGTCATCGGACAATGACATACACATACTTACATTTATTCTCAGGAAAAAATGTAATAATGAAAAGGCCTGATAAGGCCTAATAATCCTCAAACAAAAGAACAAATCCCATCAAACAACTAATATTGATATAAAAAAGAAAAAAAAAGTGTAAAGCCGTATAATGAGTTATAAAAAAAGTAACAATGAAGGAAAATATACCTACGTAAAAGGGATTTTTTTCGCATATTTTTGACAAATCAGCACATTTATAATTATATATTATTATTATAAAATATTTATGTATTCATTAGTTTCGTAAAAACAGTATATCAATTACTAAATTCTGTTTTCTTTCTAGATTTCGCCATTTGTGTCGTTGTAATCATTCACTTTTAAAATTCACAAAACTAAAATTTACCTGCTACTATTTTTACATTGCTTACAAAGTAGATAAAATAAAAAATGGCTCATGAATTTAAAAACTATTTTTAATATGGAATTGTCTGAAAAGATAAAAAGAATAAAAATATTAAGTGTTCTTAAAATATACCTTTTTAATATACAACTGTCTTTGCTTTAGTTTATTTTTTAATCGAATATCATTACCGACAATTATATTATCTTAATTTTTAATAAACAATTACTTATCAGCGATGTTTTACAAAGAGTAAACTCTCTTAGTAGTCTCTTTTATTCATAACAATAAAATATAAAATAGAATTTTAAAATCCTACTAACATTATAAATGCGAAAGTTTATGAGCATGTATGGATCTATTTATGTTTGTTACTCTTTCACGTAAAAACTACTGAACGGATTTGGATGAAATTTAGCCGGTGGGTAGTTTATTACCTGGATTAATATATAGGATACTTTTTGTCCTATAAAAATGTTAGATTTCCGAGTCCCGAGAGATCGTCTAAAAATAGACAGTTAGGTTTAGGTAATATATTTTTAATTTTTCAACGCGAACAAAGTCGCGAACACCAGTTAGTAAAGAAATAAAGATGCAAAGCTACTTCCATTATGTCACCATAATTAAATTAGAGGCGACATATAAAACAAATAAAAATCATTACACACTAAGTTACCTATCTAAAACCGGTCGCTTTGACTTGACCGTCTAATTGAGTCGTACCTTTATTCGTTTTACTTTATTTTAAGTTAAGCCTTATTACTTCGTAGATAAAGAAGTTAAATTTTATTAGGGTCTCGCGTGGATGAGACAAGATTTGTTTCACTACTCGCTATTCTTACTGCGAACATAAAATGTGTATTAAAGCTTATTTAGAATTTAACGTCTAATAATTACTTACCTAACTAAATGGCAAAAAACAATATGGAAAGAAACACTGCAAAAATCTATTTAAAGCTTCAGAAGTGCTAACCTAATCATCTCTAGTTCTTATAATAAGAGACCTACAAAAATAATGTTAATACAGAGAGATTTAGCGTTATCAAATATTCATAGATATAAGAATAAAATAAAGATTATTAAATAGCCAAGTAAAAGTTATTTTAAACTATCTACGTGACCTACTGTTTGGTGTTCTACGTATATAAAATATAGTTGCTCAAAGGTTATTAACATAATACACTGAATCAATAACATTCATATTTTTCAATTTTTTTTTCTAACAATACCTATTTTCTCTGTTTTTACAAAAACTAAAAACTATTAACTCGGTAAACATAATTTATTTCCTTAGATGAAAGAGAAGTCAGTATTTACTTACGCAATGTTTGTGTCTCCGATGAATTAGCATTCCTCAAATTACAATATCCCGTTCCACATCTGAAAAAAGAAAAGTATACTTATAAAATTTAAAAATCTATTTATAAAATTAACTATCCCCTGCATTGTGATGGTCCTTCCTATACACTGAATTTTTATTCTGAAGATATATTCCGGAGATTACTTTTATATCCAAAACTGAAGAGAAGTGAAGCTGTTTCACTTCTCCGTAAAATTGTTTAATGTATTAATTTTGTGAGAATAACACGTAACGATTCTTGTTGTCTCGTATTGCAATAATCGCAATTCTACCTTCAAATCTAGTCAGCGTTCCGCGAAGATCTGATCACTTCCTCGAGAGAAGTAACAGTAACAGACAAAAAGGTGTTGCATCACGGACCTCTGAGGTCAGCTCCCAACATTGTCCAACCACAATGGCAATTGTGAGAAAGAATCAGCCGCACAATGGACTTGGCAATTAGCAAACCAATTAAATATTTGTTTAAGACTATTGTTTCATTGATTCTGCTAAATAAACATAAACAAATAAAGCATACACAGCAGAAATTCAGAACAAGAGCATTGATCACACTCTATAAGGAATCGAATTGAAATGGGACTGTTTTAACGACATTTATTCGCTCAATTAGTTAAAATAACAGAAATTTAATTCCATTAATGGGTTTATATGTAGTAGGTAACATAATGAATGTGCATGTTGCTTGAACAAAGATGCATTAAATTGTTGCAATCCTATACGACTTAAATATACATGAAATATATTGGCGTTGGGACAAATGAGAAAGCGGTATCTGTTAAAGGTGTTATTGGTTTAGTGTAATTACTTGTATCAAATAATGATTGTGTTTTTAAAAGTTTTAGTTTATGTAAATTCGTCAGACATGTTGATGACGGTCCACTTGACACAAGTAACACAGTAAGTAACACCACAGGTTCTGCGAGTACGTTGCCGATAGTAAGGAAATATAAAGAATAAGGGATTAGGAGGGAGATATGGTAATGGGCACTGGCATCCTTCACCGAAATACAACATCAAAAGCGTTGTTAATTCATGATAGTCTCCTGTAATGGTTACTGCCACCAGAGGGGCTGCTAAGCCATGAGAATCACTGCAGGCGAGACTTATAGCAGTCTTCCAGTAGGACGTTTTATTATAAAATATTATAAAATATAATGATGTCAGGATAGAGGAATCTCGTAAGTGTTGAAATAGTATATTTGACATCGCATACACAGTGTGCGATGATTTCGTAACATATGCATTTAAAATAAAAGCATCCCCTTGCATAAAGCGACGTCGATGTTGACCAGAGCGCTCTGAAAGTGCGTGGGTGCAAGTAGGTGTGGGAACCGGTATATTACATGACTCAGTTTATTGGTGCATAATTTTGGTAGTCCGAGACAGTTGCGTCAGGAGGCCATTGAGCAGTCGCGAAATGGAAAATCAGGAACAAAATAAATTCAATTAACGTTAAAAGCATTAGGATTTCGCATTGTGATTGGTAATGAATCGTGACAACCGCATTGGATACAGCGTTGTCTATCCCATTGTTCCGCAGGGGCTACATTGTGATAACAGTTACATTTTTTATGCTCATTGATTTAGCTTTACGGTTTAAATAAAATGCTTTGGTAACAGAAAGTTCAACGCAAGCGCACGAGGACTCGCAACACGTCGTTGATAAAGGACCAAATTGTTAAAACTAACTTGTTCGTAGATGTTTAATTATTGAACATATTCAATGTTCAATAATTAAACAAATTGAAAGTTTCTTGCAAATTAAAAGTGTCCTACATATTTCGGTGTGTTGGCGAAAGGACCGTTTTTGAGGTAAAGCATACTACAAATTCGATATATTTGTTTCCATATAATCCCATATTCCGGAAAGAACAGATTTATATAAGGACAGAATAATTTTATATTAATAATCTATCTTGAAAACAATTATAATACAAAATTGCCACGGGGTGATAAAATATAATAAGTATGCTGTTACAAATAGAAAAACAAGTTAAGTTAAAAACAATGTTAGCCCTAAAGATAATATTTTTTTTATAAGTATTTATTTGATATAAATGTAATGAGAAATGTCGATTGAAACTGTGTCGCAATCGCAACCTGCTGGCACAGAGTCTAGAATTAACTGCATTATATGGTTGAGCATGAAAACAAATCTGATTTGTGCTTTTAATAAGAACAATATTTTATTTAATTGATATCCGAAAATGTTGTCCCACAAGATATTTAACTTCTCGCAAAAGAATTCGAATGCATGAAAATATTACTGAATTGACATTTTACTTGTTTTACATGAGTCGTTCCAATTTCGAATTGCTTAATCCCCATTCTTTACCACCAACGAATGTCTTCTGAGAATCGCAACAATTGATTCAATCTTTCGACATCGGCATAACAGTACATAAAATCTATTTATATGTCGACGCAGCGAATTGGAAATTATAAGGGGCAAATGATAGAACAAAAACATAAAAAAGCACTCATTACAAAACTTTCGCCAGCGTCGTCGTGTGGACCGGTGGGAGTAACTCAGTCTCAAATCGGTCAAGCAAACATGAGCAGGTTGAATAAATATACGAACGTGTTATAGGTAATAACATGCATTCGTATGTTTTATTCAGAGAGGATTTGTATTGAATCTATGTTCTCATGAATATAATTACCTACATAGTACATTCTTTCGTTTATCCATCTTTCTTTCTTGGGAAAAAAAAGACTGTCCATCTGTCTTGTTTGTCCTGCATTTGTTTATTTTTTAGCTTAATACAAAAGCTTATTATTTTGTAGTGTAGTGTTTAAGTAAGCACCAAGTTCTTTTATATCATATCGGTAAAGGTCTTATCTTAACTATTATATGAAGGGTCATATAATAGTTTAATGTAAAAACTACTTTATTCATTTGACCATTCAAAAAAATGTTTATTAGACGAACTGATTACAAAACAGTACACTTATGAATAGTTATTGTAGATTCATAAGAATATATATATAATTATTATATAATATTATATATATAATATAATTATTATTATATTCTTATGAATTAAATATAATGTTTTTTGTCAATGAAAGATTAATTCCCCGTAGAAACAGATCACCGAAAGTTTATCTAGATTAGAAGTTTCCAGACTTTTATCTCATAGACCACTTTCAAAATTTAGCTGGTCCCGGTGGACTTCCTGCAACTACATCTCTGCCATATTCCCAAAACTCGACAAAAAATTGTGGCACATGTAAACTGTATTAAGGGCCCTTGGCTCATAAAATAAATTTAAAAAATATATATAAGATTAGATCTAACTATGGAAATTTGCATTGCGGTTGAGTTCCAACCACGAATGGGGAGTTTTCTAAATGAAATAAGTGAGAATTGATTGGTTTTTTTTTTTCACCCCCACTTTTTTGTCACGAGAACGTAGACCCCGTCGAGTCTCCCGTGGACCCCTGGGTGTCTACCTGGACCACTTTGGGAACTAAGGTACCAGATAAATAAATATTAAAATAAACATCGACTTCTCCTTCTGTTTATTATGAATTCAGTTTGAATATGTAGAAACACGATTAGAGTCCCCGGCATCATCGGTCCCGAAAGGACACGACCAGGATTCTTCGTATCATTGGTCTCCACACTTGATCACAGATAGGCGCGAATATTTGATCCATATTTGATCACGTTAGGTCACGCGCTGCAATTCCAAACAAAACGCCACAATCGGCACAAAATAAGTCCTCGATCGCATTGTCCACCAGCCAATCACACCAAATCAGATAACACTCCACCAAACACGTAGCACCAGTCCCTTGATGTCAACCGATTGCCTTCCCGTGAGGTACTCCCCGGCCGATGTGCCTCTGCGCTAGCGCTCGGTGTTGTGTCCGAGTCAACGACAATGACATTCCGATCCCGCTGTCCAGTTGACAAATGACAGTTGTCAGTGCTGTTCACTCCCGCAAATCAAAAGCGCCGACACGGCCAGACTGACATGCGCACGCCCTCGTGCGCCTCTCGTCTCCGCCTCGATCCACGTTCGGTTAATATGCAAACAAAGAAAACAAACTATCTGGCTCACCACATTCATTATGCTCGTCCTATCCTGACCAACTAGATACAACTTCACAAATATGCACTCACGCGCCATGTTGCGTTGAGGGCTGGTCGAAAGTGCCTAGCACGCGCGGTCCACGCGCCATGCTGTGTTGAGGGTCGGTTGCTGGAGTTAATATGATCCTTACAATCAAAAACCCCATCTGTTTTAAGATTCCACAAGAGTATCACAGCTTGTACACGCTGGTCTAGACCGTCATTTACTAAAAGAAATGAGATCCCCACAGCTGTCTATCACTGAACTAGATCATCGCCCACACAAGCAGGTGAGATCCCTACAGGTTTCATTAAACAACAACTTGCTGGACCAGATCGTCACCCACAAAAGCAGGTGAGATCTCTACAGCTTTCATTAAACAACAACTTGCTGGACCAGATCGTCACCCACAAAAGCAGGTGAGATCTCTACAGCTTTCATTAAACAACAACTTGCTGGACCAGATCGTCACCCACAAAAGCAGGTGAGATCTCTACAGCTTTCATGAAACAACAACTTGCTGGACCAGATCGTCACCCACAAAAGCAGGTTAGTACGTCGCCAACTGCTACAATGCGAGAGCCCGAAGGCTCTCCAAGTTTCTCTCTCTCTCTCTCTTTTTTTTTTTTTTTTTTTTTCGGTCAAGAAGAAAACGAGTACTGGTAATAACTGATAATATTAACTAAAGCAGGGGTCTCTTAACTCGTAAGTATAGTAACGACAAGCGTTCGATATGAGGTCACTAGAAGTACAGTATTTAAATAAGAAAAACAATCAGGTCGTATTACATCCGCTTGCAATAATTAACGACCCCTGTCCATAACACATTTACATTCCACTACACTGATACGGGATGGGCGTCGCTGAACAATGCGCAATTCATCAAAAAAAGGCGTATTTATAACTGTCCGGTAGCTACACTGCGTTTAGAAACCTCTTTAGCAAGCAACAATACTCTCTGCGGTTATCCAACAATCAGAATTTAGAACTATCGGAGTGCAATTAACAACCACTCTTACAGGACTACTAATCTTTCCAAGTCTAATCTCACTTTTGGGTTCGTTTGGGTGTGATAACTCACATTCTAGTACTTTAAGTCCATCTAGAAACAAAACACGGTCTATCCCCCGCTTCACATTAAAATTTTTAAGATAATTACTCTCGCATAACAATAACTGGGTGGGTAGATCGAATTAGAAGTAACAACAGATCTACATGAAATAAAACCTCAATTAAATAACTCTCATTTAAACAGCTGATAAGATTTTTACTATTTTTTTTTTTTTTGTTCCAGTGTTGTAGGTAGGCTTAGTAAAACTGCGCGATTAGCAAGGCCAGCCAACGTTACAACATCATAATGTCGATTTTCGCCCAACTTATGGGCTGTGCTCTCTACCCCAAAATGAAAACGACTCACCGTTATTATTCACGAGGATCAACCTCACTGCATAGGTTAAAGCCATCGAACCAAAAGCGACGACTTCTCGAAGTCGTCATTGCGCTCGGACCCAACAAGCCGCCAACAGGGGTCCCACAGCACCTCCACTCCGAGTCGCGGCCGCCTCGCGACGATCCATTGACAATGCGGGTCTTGTTGCAACAAGAGCAGATCCTGCCCGACTTGTCCAGGATGGGCTGCTGCTGCAACATCTTTATATATTTTTTTGCACGGTCATCTGCAACTCCTTGTAACGGTCCCTCTGAGAGGCACAGGTCCATGGCGCTGCACCAAGCCCACGCATCGACGTCGGCAGCCTCAAGGTTGAAGTCTGACAACTTTAAATTCACTCGTCGTAACCGGATCCTTTATGGCTTCGATAAAACTGACGATTTTCCATCACACTGCGCCACATGATTGCGTAGTTTTAATTTTCATAGCAGTGCCCGTGAGACAATCCCACTTCTGATGTAGAAACACGATTAGAGTCCCCGGCATCATCGGTCCCGAAAGGACACGACCAGGATTCTTCGTATCATTGGTCTCCACACTTGATCACAGATAGGCGCGAATATTTGATCACGTTAGGTCACGCGCTGCAATTCCAAACAAAACGCCACAATCGGCACAAAATAAGTCCTCGATCGCATTGTCCACCAGCCAATCACACCAAATCAGATAACACTCCACCAAACACGTAGCACCAGTCCCTTGATGTCAACCGATTGCCTTCCCGTGAGGTACTCCCCGGCCGATGTGCCTCTGCGCTAGCGCTCGGTGTTGTGTCCGAGTCAACGACAATGACATTCCGATCCCGCTGTCCAGTTGACAAATGACAGTTGTCAGTGCTGTTCACTCCCGCAAATCAAAAGCGCCGACACGGCCAGACTGACATGCGCACGCCCTCGTGCGCCTCTCGTCTCCGCCTCGATCCACGTTCGGTTAATATGCAAACAAAGAAAACAAACTATCTGGCTCACCACATTCATTATGCTCGTCCTATCCTGACCAACTAGATACAACTTCACACATATGCACTCACGCGCCATGTTGCGTTGAGGGCTGGTCGAAAGTGCCTAGCACGCGCGGTCCACGCGCCATGCTGTGTTGAGGGTCGGTTGCTGGAGTTAATATGATCCTTACAATCAAAAACCCCATCTGTTTTAAGATTCCACAAGAGTATCACAGCTTGTACACGCTGGTCTAGACCGTCATTTACTAAAAGAAATGAGATCCCCACAGCTGTCTATCACTGAACTAGATCATCGCCCACACAAGCAGGTGAGATCCCTACAGGTTTCATTAAACAACAACTTGCTGGACCAGATCGTCACCCACAAAAGCAGGTGAGATCTCTACAGCTTTCATTAAACAACAACTTGCTGGACCAGATCGTCACCCACAAAAGCAGGTGAGATCTCTACAGCTTTCATTAAACAACAACTTGCTGGACCAGATCGTCACCCACAAAAGCAGGTGAGATCTCTACAGCTTTCATGAAACAACAACTTGCTGGACCAGATCGTCACCCACAAAAGCAGGTGAGATCTCTACAGCTTTCATGAAACAACAACTTGCTGGACCAGATCGTCACCCACAAAAGCAGGTGAGATCTCTACAGCTTTCATGAAACAACAACTTGCTGGACCAGATCGTCACCCACAAAAGCAGGTGAGATCTCTACAGCTTTCATGAAACAAGAACTTGCTGGACCAGATCGTCACCCACAAAAGCAGGTGAGATCTCTACAGCTTTCATGAAACAACAACTTGCTGGACCAGATCGTCACCCACAAAAGCAGGTGAGATCTCTACAGCTTTCATGAAACAACAACTTGCTGGACCAGATCGTCACCCACAAAAGCAGGTGAGATCTCTACAGCTTTCATGAAACAACAACTTGCTGGACCAGATCGTCACCCACAAAAGCAGGTTAGTACGTCGGCAACTGCTACAATGCGAGAGCCCGAAGGCTCTCCAAGTTTCTCTCTCTCTCTCTCTTTTTTTTTTTTTTTTTTTTTTTCGGTCAAGAAGAAAACGAGTACTGGTAATAACTGATAATATTAACTAAAGCAGGGGTCTCTTAACTCGTAAGTATAGTAACGACAAGCGTTCGATATGAGGTCACTAGAAGTACAGTATTTAAATAAGAAAAACAATCAGGTCGTATTACATCCGCTTGCAATAATTAACGACCCCTGTCCATAACACATTTACATTCCACTACACTGATACGGGATGGGCGTCGCTGAACAATGCGCAATTCATCAAAAAAAGGCGTATTTATAACTGTCCGGTAGCTACACTGCGTTTAGAAACCTCTTTAGCAAGCAACAATACTCTCTGCGGTTATCCAACAATCAGAATTTAGAACTATCGGAGTGCAATTAACAACCACTCTTACAGGACTACTAATCTTTCCAAGTCTAATCTCACTTTTGGGTTCGTTTGGGTGTGATAACTCACATTCTAGTACTTTAAGTCCATCTAGAAACAAAACACGGTCTATCCCCCGCTTCACATTAAAATTTTTAAGAGAATTATTCTCGCATAACAATAACTGGGTGGGTAGATCGAATTAGAAGTAACAACAGATCTACATGAAATAAAACCTCAATTAAATAACTCTCATTTAAACAGCTGATAAGATTTTTACTATTTTTTTTTTTTTTGTTCCAGTGTTGTAGGTAGGCTTAGTAAAACTGCGCGATTAGCAAGGCCAGCCAACGTTACAACATCATAATGTCGATTTTCGCCCAACTTATGGGCTGTGCTCTCTACCCCAAAATGAAAACGACTCACCGTTATTATTCACGAGGATCAACCTCACTGCATAGGTTAAAGCCATCGAACCAAAAGCGACGACTTCTCGAAGTCGTCATTGCGCTCGGACCCAACAAGCCGCCAACAGGGGTCCCACAGCACCTCCACTCCGAGTCGCGGCCGCCTCGCGACGATCCATTGACAATGCGGGTCTTGTTGCAACAAGAGCAGATCCTGCCCGACTTGTCCAGGATGGGCTGCTGCTGCAACATCTTTATATATTTTTTTGCACGGTCATCTGCAACTCCTTGTAACGGTCCCTCTGAGAGGCACAGGTCCATGGCGCTGCACCAAGCCCACGCATCGACGTCGGCAGCCTCAAGGTTGAAGTCTGACAACTTTAAATTCACTCGTCGTAACCGGATCCTTTATGGCTTCGATAAAACTGACGATTTTCCATCACACTGCGCCACATGATTGCGTAGTTTTAATTTTCATAGCAGTGCCCGTGAGACAATCCCACTTCTGATGTAGAAACACGATTAGAGTCCCCGGCATCATCGGTCCCGAAAGGACACGACCAGGATTCTTCGTATCATTGGTCTCCACACTTGATCACAGATAGGCGCGAATATTTGATCCATATTTGATCACGTTAGGTCACGCGCTGCAATTCCAAACAAAACGCCACAATCGGCACAAAATAAGTCCTCGATCGCATTGTCCACCAGCCAATCACACCAAATCAGATAACACTCCACCAAACACGTAGCACCAGTCCCTTGATGTCAACCGATTGCCTTCCCATGAGGTACTCCCCGGCCGATGTGCCTCTGCGCTAGCGCTCGGTGTTGTGTCCGAGTCAACGACAATGACATTCCGATCCCGCTGTTCAGTTGACAAATGACAGTTGTCAGTGCTGTTCACTCCCGCAAATCAAAAGCGCCGACAAATACATTATAGGCACAATATACAAAAACAATTATCTTTTAGTCAAGTAAGCGCACTAAGCGAATATTTAGAAACTAAATTTATAGACTTTTGTTAAATAAATAATATGATATTATCGATTCGTAAAGTATGAGCTTCTATTTTAGCCAACTTTTCTACATAGCTGGTTACCTTTTTAACAATATTGACAATTTATATTTATTTATAACTTTCTCATATCTCCTTACATAACTTTTCCCAAATTGCCAACTTACATGCACAAAGATATTTCACATAACGGAATTAAAATTTACAAATACTTACGTAAAATTTGCAAGTTACAATAACTATCAATGTTACGATCAGTACCCGGACACGACTCCGTAACGATGGGAGATAATATACTGAAGCCTGTGGCCATTCATGAAATAGTATTCTGTAAACATTGCGTGTTAGTGCCCAGTGCATAGTTTAAATCATATCCTCATTTACACTTAGCTCGCTGGGTGGAATATAATTGCAGTTTCTGAGGTAGTTATTTCTAGGAGACGTACGAACTCGATTTTACTTCTGCATAATTGTGTTTTGAATAAATATTAATCGTGTGTGGCAAAAGGAATTATTTTTGTAAATGACACGAAGTTTTATTACAATTTTGTGATAATTATTATGTACTAAGTAGAATTGTTATTTTTAGGTACAACATTTAATTATGTAAATTGCAACTGTTGTTTTTTGAGTTTTTGTTTTTTATTCTTTTATTGTTGGTTTATTAATTATTATTTTTTTTAATTTAATTTTTTTTGTTTTCGTCTTAATGCATGCCAAGTTAGCCTATAAGTGGAGTATACGATATTATAAATGAATTTTTAAATGTGTTTATGTATAAGGATGATTGTATACTGCGTTGGCTTCCTAATAAAATAAATAAATAAATAAAATAAATGAATTTGAAAATTTAAAATAATTAGTCTTTTTTAATACCAACAACCTTACAAAACATGTTTTTCTTAACATTACGTATATAAAACCACTCTGGGTATAAGCCTCCTCCTTTGGTTTGGTTTGCTTTTCCATTCTTTTCCTGCTATTGCCATTATTTCGTCCATCCACCTGTTGCTTGGACGTCCTCTTCTTCTTTTGCCCGTTGGTCCTTTCCATGTTGTTATTTCTACTGTCCATCTTTTGTCCGTGTATGTAGCTAGGTGTCCTGCTCAACGCCACTTTTGTACTTGAGCGTACTTGAGAGCATCTATTAACTTTCTCTTTTATCTTGTGTTCGCTTCTTATTTTTTGATTTTTTCTTATTTTCATTAATACTCATTTCCATCGCTTTCTGACAGGTCACTAATGTTGTTTTTATTTTGGTGTTGTGTGTTGGTAAGATACAGGTGTCCATAACAACTTATATTCACCCGGCGTTCGACTTCTTCTTCTTCATTGTTGTATCTAAATAATAGCGATTTGCCGAGATATATGTAGCTGTTTACATACTTTAACGATATATTTAACATTAGGGGTACTGAATTTAACAAGTTTAGTTTTCTTAGCATAAAGTAGATTATTTATATTAAACCAATGCATTACTTCAGAAAGTGCATTATTTATTTAGTTACAGCACCCAAGTTGTATTTTAATCTAAATATCAATGAAATGTTATCAGCGAACAATACAATATCGTGTTTGTTCACAGAAAAAGGTAAATCATTAATATAAACTAAGAACAAAAACTGACCGAGAATCGAGCTTTGAGGGACGCCTATTTTACAACAGAACCCAGAGATTTCTTACCATTTACATCAACCCTCTGAATTCTATGGTTCAGATAAGAAGTTAGAAGACCAAGAGCCTTATTTCTAATTCCATAGTGGTGTAATTTCCTTATTAAAGTGTTGTGCTGCACACAGTCAAAGGCTTTGGACAAATTGCAAAAAATACCCTACGAGTTCTCCTATGCCTCAAATACATTTTTCAAGAGTTTAATAGCTGCGTTCGTATAGCGTAGCGTTCGACCTTTCATTAAACCAAACTGCTTTTAAAAAAGTAAACTATGATCATTAAAATATTTGATTAAAAATATTAGTTAATTACTACATATTGTTATCTAATTGAAAAGAACATCTATGAGGTTTCTTGTCATGTTCTCACTAATATAATCAGCATTCCGAACCAGGGATAATTGAAATATAAATATTATGACAGTTACTGCAAATGAGTAAAATTTCATGCGATGCAAAAAGATGCATTTTAATTTTTTTATAATGATTAAACTGGGTTATAACTAATACTTATATACTAGTCCAAGTAAAAACTAATTAGAAAGCCTGCGTGTAATTCGCTATTTAACACTAACGTTTACAGTCCGAGAAAACATGTAAAAATCCCAAAGCAAATGAACCACCAACGGCTCCCACCGGTAGAAAATTTTATTGCTCCATTCTCTTGTCCCTTAGTTGGTTCTCGAACAAGTACAACTCGACTGTAGCGCGTAGAACACAGGCGAAATAATTGAGGGATGCATTGGCAGAATTTAGAGATTTAATTTTAGATAAATTGGCCAAGAGAAAAACTTTAAAAGTCTCTTTCGAAACACAGACTATCTTTATGCAAAAAATACCAATAGATACGTTTTTATTGTTATGTTTATTATTTAGATATTTATGTATATATTTATTAATGATATGTTATTGGGTAAGGCAGTAACAGAAGGCAAATTATTATTTATTTATAATAATAATAAAGACATCCAATTTAACCTAGCTACATTATTATACAAAACAACGAAGAAAATTGCTTGAATAATTTTTATCTCAGCGACATCTGAATTGCAACCGGTAAGGATCTCTTGTTAGGAAAAAAGGGTATTTTTAATCCGTGTGAATATTAAAAAGGCGGTTAGTAAGCTCAATGGGACACCTTATCAGCATAAGTAAACGGACGCGACTCGATCAGGTTTCTCTGCATTCGCTTATATTTTTTGTCTCTCTTTACCCATTCGAAGTCGGCTTGTTTACGCAATTGGAAGTTGACAGTGTCACAGGTTTTTTACTTCTTACAAAACATACTCGACTCGTACGTACAGCGCTGAATCGATAAGGTCGGGCAAAACTCGGACTAGAGCCCAACTAAAAACAAACAATTATTTAATATTTATTTATTCTTTATGGATCTCGAATGCATGCCTCGGTTGGTGGGAAATTATATGCAAATTATTATTCAAGACAGATAAGCGCGCATTATAATAATGTTGACGAACAGCTTTTGTTTTTCATTTTGAGGACCTTATTTCTAATAATTTAGAGAAAATATCACTGTCTGCATTGCGGGATGCACTGTGTTGTGTAATCAATCACAAACTGTCTTGTGTGGTGCTACGAATAAAAGCTCGTACGTTATTTTGGCGATGCGAGAGTTAATTGCATTCTTTCATGTTTTTTATCCATTAACATTTACTTTATGAAGATTGGCAATGCACTAGCATCCCTCGTATTGTTTCTTGTGTTGTTAGGCGAAACTATCCAGTTGCCTGCCAATGTTAGGTTTGCCAATGGAATTGATCAACCGTTGAATGCCGAGGACAAACCTATCGTACTCAAACAAAACGGATGAGAGGCAAAACCTTACTGGACGCAGGTTAAAATCTATTTTAAAGTTAGCTTCAAGAGTTAGCCATGCAAAGATTCCAGCTGGAGATCTTTTTATTTTAAACCGTAAAACCATAGGGCTCTCGTATAAAGTAAAAAAGAAAGTAAAGATTTTCTTTCCTGTCATTCGCCAAATTTATTACCTATTCGTTTATCGATGTTCAAAAAAATTACTATGAATGTTATAATAAAATAAATTTCGTAGCCGTTTTCTACATAATTGTTTATTTCTTTTTTCTAATTTATATTAAAGACTAGCGACCCGCCCCCGGCTTCGCCCGGGGTGCAATTTTTATATATATGAACATTCCCCGTTTATCCCTCTTTCCATTAGTGAAAACTGAATTAAAATCGGTCTACCCGTTCACGCGTGATGCCGTGACCAAGGGAAATGGGGATTCATTTTTATATATAGAGATTTTAAGAAAAAAAGTTTCTTTTTATGCTGACTGTAGATAAGTTGTGGAGAAACGTGATTACAGGTAAAATGTGAATCTCCCACGTCTCGCCTCGACCCGTCTTAGTGACATTTGAAAGCCATGAACGACCTTCCAACTATTCGCACCATCCGTGGTGCAACTGCAATCCGTAACAAATTTGATCTACTAACATTTCTTTCTACCCAATAGTAATATTAAGAGTAAAATAGAGTTGTATATTTTTTTATGTAACTACCGGCAGGCAGGTCCACAGTAGGTGCTATAGTGGCTACCGTCGTTTATTAAACAACGCAATAGATGCTGCAAGTACCTGTCAACCTTAGCAAGATAAAAAATATGGAATTAAGAAGGGATATAAAAATGGACTCAGATCTCTTGTTCATTCACCGAAACACAACAGAACACATGCTGTAATTTTACAGTGATCTTCTGTATGCGGTTGCTTATAATGTACTAAGGCCAGTCAGCAGACCCCCCCCCCCTCCCCAATTTATAACTGCAAAATTCAGTGTGCCCTGCCACTACTTACGAGCAGTCAAAAGTACCGCCAGGATTATTTTCATCTGTCTATACACAATACACACTATGCTGTTAACTAATAAAATATAATTTATGCTATGTCAATTATGCTTTATGCTTTATGCTATGTCGATTAAGTTAATTTCAATTCATTTCAATTTCATATTTAAATATGCTTCGCACATCGACCGGAGACCCTGTGGTAGATAGAATTTATTGAAAAAGTAATAAACAAATTTGGCCTTAAGTTTTCATTCAAACATAACTTTTAAAAAAATCCTGATCTTTTTCTGTGTACATTCTTTTCTGACAGGGAGTGTAGCCCCTTGCACACTGCTGTCGGCGCCTATAAGAGCAATACCTAATACAGAGAACAAGTGTAAAAGGTACGATTATATGTGTAATTGGATTCTTATAAGAATGGATTCTTACACACACTAAATTTCAAATAAATAGTTTCAAATATAATAGTTGATCAAATTACAAACTCATAAAACAGGAAGTAATCGGATATTTACTACAAGCTCGATGAAAAAGTGAAATCTATCCGATCCAAAGTAGGAATAATCGTACCGAGTGGCGCATGATTCACAGGTCTGCAAAGTTCAAATCACCACTCCTCAAGGTCTCGATGATGCCGTTATCGGAACAGCAACGTCACGCGGTGGGCGTACTAGACTCGAGTTGCCTCTTTAAGGCATGACCCGAAAGGTTTCCATTGCAATAATGGTATCTTCCGACAACTTTTCAAGATACCCATATTATCTTTATCTTTTATTCACAATTTTTTACATCTCTTATCAATTTTCCAGAGAAAGCTAAATCTATAACAAACAATTTGTAATGAAAATAATGTAATGTAGTGTATCCTGTTTTGATTCTTTTTTGTTATTATAGGTACTTAAAGCTTTTTTCATATTATTTTATCATTTAATTTTACAATTAAAAACTTGACCTTCCTTTCAGTTTCCCTCAGTTCCTTAAATACAGATTGGAAATCTTTTCAGACATAAGTCATCTTATGTTTTGTATTACATTTTAGCGCAAAGATTTCATAATTTATACACTTTGAAAAGAGTCAAATAAAAAATTACAATTCAGTGTCCTCACATCTTAATAAATTAAATCGTAGAATTTCTTTCTTTCTTTTTTTAAACATTGGAACGTTGTGAGACATACGAATTTCTAAAATATAGCTTAATTTTATTTCAGTGTTAGTAATCGGACAAACTGGAGCTAATATTTTAGTTGGTTTCATTTACGTTAATACATCCAGCCAATTTTACAGTTACAATATGGCTGCTCAATCAGTGATAATAAATAAATAAAATGCTATTAGTAACAGTTAAAACTGCATATTAAAAATATTAATATTAATCCATAATATTACGATGGTCGATAGCCTCAACCGAGTTTCTCAAAGTTGAAAAACTGCCTATAAGCATTGTGTTCTATAATTGTTAAATATTACTACAAAACGTGCAATGAAAATAAGAGATATTTTCAGCACTGCAAGTTTTTTGTTTTGGTAGTAAGTGGTAGATTAAAACAAATGTTAATAAACTATCTGTGCCCGCAACTTCGTACGTGGGGTAGTTCGTTTTTTGAAAATCCCACAGGAGCCTAACATTTTTCCAGGATTAAAAGTATCATATATGTTAATCCTGATTGTAAACACCTGTGTACCAAATTTCATCCAAATCTATTCAGCCGTCTTTGTGTAATTGAGTAACAAACATCGAAACAACATCTACAACGAGCGTTTATAATGTTTTAAGAATAACGTATTAACAAAAAATTAAATTTATACATTCAGTAAAAAAAAAAACAATGAAAAACTTAAATGGTAATTTAATGACGCCAATAAAGTGATTAAAGATGTTATAATTTAATTTGCTTTTAACAATTTAATATGTACTTACAAAGAACCTTATAAACAATGTGAATGGAAACGTTACGAAGGAGCAATATGAAACACAAAGCCGAACAATAGCCTGAAGCTTGTATCATCTAACTAAAGTAATTATGCAGGCTTAATGATCATTATGGCATGATGTATTAATAACATATATCTAATAATTTACTTTTAAAGCCAATATAAGGGTCAATGTTTAAAGTCTAGATGACCTGGAAAATAATATATTATTTTCGGTAAATGCATAAAGTAAGTAAATTTGCATTAATAGCACTAAAACTAAAAATCCAAGCATGTAAAAGTGTTCAGAGAGCCTAATTTTACACATGATTGCTGCAACTTTCCACAACATTAATGAAAATGTAAAGAAGTATTCCGCTTCCAGTTTATCATTGCCTAGAAACCAGACATGAGAGATAACAAAAGTTAGAAACCAGAGGGAATGCAAGTGTTTATTTACATAAGCTCACATGACACATAAATATACATTGAAAGAAAGAAATCTTTATTGGCGTTTTTAAAAAAAAGAGAAACATATATAAACACAAAAACACCAAAAGGGTACAACTCAGCTTAGGCTGCAACATTGTTACAGCGCTGAATTTCAGTTATGCCCTTGCCGATGTCTCATGACACGCACTGGGACCACTCCACCAGTGTGTGGTGCAAGTATTTATTACAAATTTATTTATATTATTAAATAATAAAATAGTAACATTATACTACAAAAGAGTGCCGCGATCACGTTCTACAGTCCATAGGGCAATGACATAGGCATACGAAAGTATTCTTTTAAAAAGTAAAGTAGTCATCAAGCAATCTATACCGCCCTTAGTGTTTGCAATTTTTTTTTTGCTCCCTCAAAAGATTTAACTTAATTTTTTCACGAAAAACTTTTATGGAACTACACTCTCTTATGGGAGGAGGCAGATCATTCCAACACATAGAGGCGGCAAACTTAAAACTTCCACGAAAAGACGCAGTGCTATGCTTAGGAATCAACAATTGCTCATGTCTGATGCGGAATAGTTTAAATATGATACTGATTATTGTAGGATAATACTCGTACATACAAGGTAGGTAGGACACCTGCTGGCCGACCTTTAGATCGAAAAAAAAATAGTTACATACCATATCGTAGGTACCGACCAAATTACTAAATAAGTTAAATTTATTGTCAGCTGCTCCGCTTCTAAAAATTTGTCTCCAAATGCTTTAGCAATATTACTTTATCCTTAGTCACGTTATGTTACTTTACTCAAAACCAAAACTTGTGAAAGGTAATGCTTGCATTAAAATTTTCATCAGCAGTTGCATTATCTTACCTGTCAACAATACACCGCTCGTGCACAAATGGAAACAAACACTATCGACTCACGAACTGCACTTATTATCCTAAAGGCAGTTTTAACTGTATAAAGGGTAGGATCGCAATACATCCAGTAATAAATTGGGACTTTCTGTGAAATGGAATAAAATCAATGTAATAAAGAAAATCATAATTCTGTTGACAAGTATGAAACAGGACATGTAAACGAGAAAGTAGAGGAGATAATTAAATTAGATAAAGAAACTTTGTGGATAGCATTAAGATAGAAAAGGGACTTCAATATACTAAGAATCGATAGAATGCAATGAATGGTCAATACAACATGGAATTTACTAAGCAAATTAGAGTCGTACAAAGAGAAATATTGCTATGAGCCTTCCTACTATTAAAACTTGTCCCAAATACTTAAAGCGACTAGAAAACGTAGTCAACACAGTTCGATTTCGATTTTACTATCCAAATAAAGCCAGCGTTGATCCGATAGCCTTTCTTGTATGAAAACAGACGATAATGGCTCGAGATTGAGATCTTTTTCAAATGAAATTGTAAGTGGACACAGTCCGGTCGGTACCATTTTAGGCAGTGAGGATTATTTTAGTGGGCAGTTTTATTAATATTTCGATTTTAAATGTGCCTAATTAATTAAAATGCAACTTTAAAATAGATATGAATCAATAACAATTTCATATTTACGTAAATCTGGATAAACGTCATTCTTGAATGTATGGATATTAAAAAAATTAGCTTATACGTAAATATTAACTAGTTTATAATATTACCCAAATAATTTTATTATGTTAAAATGATCTTATCCACTTAAAAGGAGATTGATCTTATTTGTCCACTGAGTTAGTTCAAGAGATTGAGTTGAGATATGTATGTATACCGAACGTTATGTTCAAATCAAGTTATTACTTCAGGCAAGCAAATTAAGAACAACAACGAAACAATTTTTCACCGCAATCATCATGGTTTAGAATAATTTCTCGTATTACCGCCTCCAAAACCGCGAGGTCAAATAACATTTTTGTTTTGGCTAGACACGAAACGATAATGTCACCGATTACGAAAGTCACGAGATTTGTCTTTTAAGTCACATTTGAGAGCGAAAACTGAAATTTGCGGCATAATTGTGACTGCCACAATTACTATATGGCGAAACTTCGTGGCGGATTCCAGATTTTTTTTTACGTTTTGTTTTTGTTCGATTTCAATGTTACGAGGCTACGCTTTATTGAGGTCGTAGTTCGTGCTGCGTGTGCCTAAACGTTTTACGGTTTTTGTAGCAGCTGTTATTAAAAGTGTACGGTTAGATCTTAGTACTTCGAAGTCAAAGGGCGAAATGTAGCTTTTATAATACAAGTATCTGTTCGCTTTCTAAAATCAGATTCGGTTTTGAAGGCTGACCTTTTTGGTTCAATAAAGTAATGCTGGTAATAGTGGTAATCATGGGTAATTAGGTGATCACTGTAACAAGTGGAATCTATGTCACTTGAGCCTTTTTTTAAAAAAATACGATATACTATAAATTCTTAATTACGAATGTATATGCCTCTACCATTATTAATCAGTTAAATGCAGCAAATGTGGAAATAATATTGATAACTGGCTTATGTCAACTTTTTCCCACCATCAATTTCCATTAATACAATAGATTTAGCGTGATTATTGGTAGCACTAAATACCAATATGCAAATATCAAAAGCACAATAATAAATAACTTGAAATAACAAATTATTAATGTCAGTAATTTAATTTAAATGTTATTAATTCTCCCAATTGATAAAAAGAAGGTCAGCTCTAATAAAATAATAATAGGGCATCTCATCGAAATAAATGATGTTCCGACATGTAAATGCACACTTTAGTATATTCAAATCAAGGTGAAGTAATCCCGATTCACCGTTCAACGTTTCATAATAAGTCTCTTTAAAATTTATATGGCCATTAAATGGGAGGCCAAATTGCATTAAATAATTATCTTTGTATTGAAATTGTACGTAGATACGTAGATGAGCGTTATATTGAACACCGATAGAATCTATGAATTACATACAGTTATCAATAAATAACGATGTTTTAGTAATGGCAAATACGTGAATAGATGCAAAATTTGCATCTATTCATGTATGTGCCACTACTAAAACATCATTAGCTTAATTAAGCTCTCATTCAAAAAAAAAAATCAAAAACATTCATGCAATTTGAATAACTATTTTAAATAATGTTTCTTTTTTTTTTAAATTTAAACAATAGTTTTCTAACTTATAGGATTATGTTCCATCACAAATTCATGCAAATGCAACTGTCACTATCTCTACAACATTTAGATATCTATATAGCATTCGACTGAGACATTGACATAAAGAAGATTCCTTTGGCATACCGCAAGGCTCTCTATTTGGACCCCTGCTGAGAAGACCGCTGGCGTAACTTTGTACTTACCTGCCTACATACACTTCCTATAACTTATCAAATGTACAGAATTCCTTACCTTAAATGGGATATTAATGTTAAGATTACGATCACGGATAGCGGTAGCGTATTTTATGTTGTTTTGATTAATCCTATATAATGGTCGTAAGGTTCATTTTCTGCTTGTCTGCGGAATACTCATTACATGCTTGTGAATAATCAGCGAAGTGTAATAAGCTGCTATAGAAATAATTATTTGAGTGACTAGTTATACAGACATTTTATGTCCAAGTAATTGTATGCGTAAGTAATGTTATACGCAAATATCGAATGCTGTATTTTAAGAAAGTTATTGTAGGTGAAATAAGTCCATATAGCTGGAACCCCAAAATGATATCTCGTTAAAAGCAAGTTTATCGAATACAACAACGCATAACAAGCAACAGCATATTAACTTCATTTTTAAAGTAAAAATGACAAGGTTCAATTCGTATCGTATCCTAAGAAATATATACTATTTTCCACTGTGGCTTTCTGAGGAGTTAAAATTCCTTTTAGATTTATTAAAATAAACTATATGAAAATGGATATCAAATATTCTGCATTCTTATATGGGAAACCTATACATATTAAACGGAGATTTATTTTGATGTTTTTTATCTGAAGAAATGGGATGTCGTTGTGCTTCACTAAATTTTTTATAAGCAATACAATGTTGTTATAAGCTTATATGTTTACAATGTTTGTTTTTATTATAAGCAAATACAATTATGAAGAATTTCGTGTAATTGTTGAATCAAAATTCTTGATAAATACGATTTAAGAGGTTAATTTGCTATTTAATAGAAGGTTAATCGAATAAAGACTTAATCACGAAGTTTGTTGCATAAAAACGTCGAAATCACGACAAAAAGTCGGGTTTAGAATAGAAATAGGAAATAGAAGTCTGGCTGTAATAGCTTCGGTTAGCAAAAACTAAATGGTTATAAATGCTTATTCCTACATACCTACAAAGTTATGGTAGATCATTTTGGTAAATTTGTAATACACACTAATAGAAATAAAGTGTAGAGTTTAAAATTAAGCATTTCTGCTTTCCCTGATGATTAATCAATAAGCATTTAAAAATAAAGGTAATTTTGACAATTAATATCTGTCTCTATTTTATCTCTCCTTCATGTACAAACCGGTAAAATTTAAAGAACCGACAACAATTTCAGAAATAAGGCTCTCTATCTAGTTACATCTAATTACTCAGTATACAAAGGTACTAATCGAAACAATAACAATATAGTTTAATTACAGCACATTAACACTGTAGATGGTAATCATTAAGATAAATATGTATATTGGGTTTCTCACCTAACCACAATTTCTAAAGTCCATAAACGCACCCATTTGCAACATTGTTAAACGTAAGTTTAACCTTCAAACGATAATAAAATTTGCACCTTCCAATCATACTGTTAAGACTCAATTTACATAAAGAGGGTTCATGTCAATATGAAGCAGGCAGGTATTGATAAGATGAATTCAATTAAAACTGCCCAAGAGACGGTAAGAGACGTAGTTCATGAAAAGCTAAATATATTAACAGAAATCTTAATGTGTGGAATATATCTGTTGCTGTAAACAGAACACATGTTTTTATAATTATTAAACGTTCGGACGTTGTAGAACGCTTCTGCATCCAGCATCAAGCATGAAATGTTCTCTAATGAGAGACCAGTTATGCTCACGAGTTCAAAAGCCACGACAAATTACGCGGAACAACCATAAAGAAAGCTCGCAATTTATAGCGCTCATATAGTATTGTTCATGAAGAAGTTATTCTAATGAGGTAACAGTTGCACAATGCCACTAAATCAACAACCGCTTAGAATCGAGACCGATAGCCAAACAAGGCAACTTGGGCACGGTATAAATCATAAATACGCGTCCAGAAGACGCATAAATGTATACAAAACGACGAAAAAAGGATTCGAAAAAAGATTTATGTGTAAACATCATAATATACAATGTAGTATTCACACGCTGATCCTAAACATGACTGCGGAACATACTTTGCAACGAAATGATAAAGGAGCATATGTCTCTAAAGCCAGAGAATATATCTAAAACAATGCTTTATTAATTTTATGGATAAAATGCTACTTTGTACGTACTAGTATGCAAACTATTGGTGCCTGAAAACTATTTATTACAATTTGAGGAAAAAAGCATTTACTTATATATGTTACCTATTTATAATTTTGTTTTAAAACGTATAACATATTTTATCTGCCGAAAGATTTTATCTAAATAGTGAAATGCGCATTAAAATGAGATGTGTAGTTTAGAAGAACTAAACGAAAAAAAAACTGTTCGTTATAAAAATAAATAAGAACTACAAATTAAGGAACAGTGCGTGCCATAAGTAGACAAACCTAAGAGAGTGCTTAAAAATAGTACCAGAAAACTGTTAATAAAGTGAAGATAGTCTTAAAGGAGATGATACAGGAAGAAGAAGGAATTTATAATTTTTTATTACTTAAGAAAAATAAAATGATGAATAAGAATAACAGAATTTGCACTAACTCGAAAACTTAACTGATAAAGAGGGTCTAATGTGATTGTGATTTGTGAAGATCCTATTTCTAAGAGGCGCTTGACCTCGAAGAAGGCGAAGATAAATTACAATTACAACTCAAAATAACTCCCATGTAAAAGAATTGAAATATTCAATAAGACCTACAATTTAGTTCTTTGAAAAGCGATAATGAAATGCAGAACGGTATGTATATAACGAACATGAGAATTAAAGTTGGTGGTGAAAGACATTTCCATGAATTCCCACGTAAAACAATGCAATTGACATTTACGCAAATTTAACAAGTGCCGTAATAGACTGAGAATGGAGACCCATATTCTACATTAAAAGCCACTATAGTTAGAGCGTTCATTATACTTGAATAAGCTATTCATTAACCGCTAACACGGATAAACATAACTAAATATTATAGACCCAGATACAATTTAACATACCACAATGTTGAAAAGTTGCCTCGCCTACAGCCCTCGCACAAATACACGTATAAATGCGTAATAAATAAGAAACATTATAACTATATTCCGAGGTTCATTTAGCAACGATAGTCTTTCACTAGAAGATAAACAACTTCGCCTTTATCGGTTAAATGTGATTTAGTTTAACCGTAGGAACACAGATTGATATCAACTATGCAAAATCAGAAAGAGGAATTCCCACGTAACTGGTAAAAAATATTAAAAATTCTGAGAGTCTAACAAATAAAAATTGAAAATTCACATTAATACTCAAAAGCTCATTCGGTTTCTACTAAGGTTTATTTTTGACAAAGGCTATCAGAAAGAGTAATGGTTTATTAAAGGAGTTAAAGTCCAATGCCGACCTTAATAAGAATAAAAGATGAAGGACAAGCGCATGGTCTCCCTTACCCACTCGCCGAAATACAACAGAATACAGCTGTATTTCACAGTGGTAATCTGTAGAACCAATATTATACTATGTGAAAATATAAGAAATGTCCTTGACATCCTTCACTCACGAAACGAAAGACATCACACATTTTATTTTGCAGTGAAGACATCGGTGACAAATTTCTCATTTTACACCAGACACAATGTGCCCTGCCTACTACTACTTATTATTTTCTATGGTTTTAGATTCGTAAACTTATATTTAAAAAAAGCTCTGTGGTATTTGGCAGGCCTCCGTCGACATAGTAAAGTCGCGGAATAACAGTGGATGAGGGCTGTTCCTAGTCGCGCTTTGGTGACTTAAGGGTAATCGTGTTTAGTAGTGAGTATCTGTTATCTGTTGAAGATAACGATGTCAATCATCATTATCTTTTACAAAAAATACAAACACTTTTACAAATTCTCAGTTTGTACAATTATAACAATTATACTAAAATTTATTAATTTCATGGCTCAATTTAACTTTTTTGACTTTATGTTTATGACTTTAGTACAATCAGCAATCTTCTGATTTGTAAAAAGTCACATATATAACATATGTTATTTAGAGTCTTGCGAAAGTCAAAGATTTCATTAAACAAAATAAAAGCTGAAACTTAAACCTAAAAGAGCGAGTACGGCAAAGGAGACCAAATAAAACGAATATTAGTATAAGACCTGTGAACCAGCGAACTAAAACTTAATTAAAACTGCCTTTTCTCGTGCATAGTTTAATTGGCACTCTGCTATCGTCGCAGCTATCTAACGGTAGCCCCAGAGTCGCAAGCGAAGCTTAAACTTCACAAGACATTCGTGAGCAGTTCTAGACATTGACAAATGTACGTAATTATTTCTAACTTTCGAATATAAAATAAAACTAACACGTGGGTTGCTACGAGCTATGGAAACAATTATGTGGATGCATTTAAAGGGGCAGAGAATCTAAAGATGGGTATAAACGTTGGTGTACAGTGGAAAAAAAATGGTACGACAGTCGTCATAGTTCATAGTCATGAACTGGCTAGGTGAAAATTATATAAACGAAAAGTTATTAATAAGATTATTCTAAAATAAAGTCCAAATCTATTTTTTTCTCATTGTATAAATTATTCACTAAATACCTATATTGTCTATAAGTTTAACTCCAAGACACTTAGAGATACTTTTTAATGTGAGTTGAGTTTTTAAAAGTACTGACCACAATGAAGTTCAGACTTTTTCAAAATTGGTAATTTAGCGTTTGGATGGTTTCTACATAGATAAAATCTTGTAGCATTCAACCTTAAACACTAACCACTTAAGATGCTGGTAATCCACCTCTCTTTCTATTTCTCTTGTTAATGGTCTTTGATTTTCTTTGATCTTATTTCTTTCGTAGTTCTTTAAAAAATGAACTTTCTGTACTTTTCTAGAAAAGGTTTATTCCTGTAAGGTTATTTATTACTTGGATATATATCTATTGCTTTTTCTTTCGGTTTGCTTTTGTGTGTTTTCTGCTGTTGTTATACGAATTAGACACAGGGGCATAATTTTTAATAAAAATTTCGTGCATGTATAATTAATAAAATGTGTTTATTTGACATTTCTTTTATGTTTATTTACAATCGTTACCAGGATAACCAATGTGCTGAATTTAGACTGTGAAGTAAAATTTTCTTCTATAAACACTTTAAAGAAGTTAGTACTTATATAAAGAAGTAGTAGTTATAAGGCACTTATACAAAGAATGGAAAAATTGAATTTTACATATTTTATAAAAAGAGCTCGTTTATTCACCCCAGGCTTCTTTATAAATCTCGGCGATTTCAACGGCAGTCAAAATTCAGCTTCCAAGTAGCAAGCTTATAATATATTTATATCGGGCTTAGTTCCGGGGCCATACAAGCCCTGAAACCCTACGTAAAATAAAGGTCTCAAATTAAAAGTGACTGTCTAAAAGTATATATTTTGCCACCATTTTGGTTCCGATTGTGCTGTGTACTCCATAGGTACTTTGTCGCCGGTTTTCCACGAACTCTGTGCTCCTTTCTCTAAGTACGTTATAAAATGTCGCCGGATCAGCTCGCACTGTGTACTCCGATATAGCTTTAGTAATTTTATTTTTTCTTCTATATTTTCCATTTATTAACAATGCAAACAGAAAAACGGTTCAACGTAAGGGCCACCTGCCGTCTCTGTTGAGTCTTTGCATAACGAACGCAATTTATATAGCCGTATCACAATGTGGTGATATCAATGGTATGAAATCTCAATTGTCCTGCTAAAGAATATAACAGCAAAGACCTTCAATTTATATTAATATGGAACGGAAGTTCTATGGAAGGCCTAGTAACTCTTCTGCGAAGACAACATGAGGTGGAGCCCGTCTCGCGAGCTACCGCTATTGCTGTGGAAATGTCAGGTGGAAACCCCCTTTGGGCCGCCCACCCTTAATGCTGTAGAGATGAACGGCCACATGAGCAGGGGTTATCCGAAAGTTTCAGGTGGAAGCAGCCTCCGACTCTGTGGTAGGTTGTGCAGTAGAGAAGAGATTATGGGGTCCTTCAGAGATGAAGCTCCTCGCTGCGAGAGGTAAGTATAGGCGGCTCGGGTCGCTTCGCCCGGGTGCGGCGGATATGGGATCTCCCGCCGTCATCACAACACCGGGCAACGTTCTGTGTGTTTCTAGCACGTCTCTCCACGGCGTGGAGGTCAAACTCCGCGCCTAATCGAGGTGGAACCCCCAAGTGTGCGGGCCTCGTCTGACGGGGGGAGGCAGATATATGTTTCCACGATCTCTCACAATAGACGGCGCGAAGAAACAACGTGGGTTTTTAGTGGGTAGAAGTCCCACATACCCCACCGATCTCCCCAAGGTCGGTGAGGATCTAGTTCGCAGATTTTCCCACGCAAAAAAGGGTAAAATTTGTGCGAATACAAATGAAAGACGTTTAAGTGTGCGTGAGCGCTGCGAATAAGTATGAAGATTTCATGCCGTATTTTCATATACTGTTAAGCTACGTAGGCGGGACTGTAACGGCTTCGAGACATCGCAATGCAAACATATAGGACTGGGTCTAATCTATTGAACTCCTAGGATTTAAATCTAATGAGTGTTTCACATTTGTTCACCTCGGCACGTACACGAATAAATGGCTACCCGTTGTTCCCACATTTCAACGAGAATACAAGGCTATCGGCAGCTATTTATAACATCTTTTTAAACTAAATCTTAAAATGAACTACTAAATAGCACAAAATAAATGTATCTAAGTGATAAAATTGAACACAGTAATTTATCTAATAATATATGTGGGATAATTGTTTAGAGTCAAACTTGTTTTTCTTCGTTAATAATATTTTATTTTAATTTAAACCGGCACAACATAAAATCTTACGACTACTCTCGCCATCTTGTCTCCATCTCTCCCCATATATCTATCTATCCCTTTCTTTCCTATACATTCATACTTTTCACTCATTCTTACGTTCCGTTTCCCACATTCGGCCATCCTGCTTTCATGTCTGTCCTCAGGCATCTTCCCTCATACATCCTTCTACTCCTCACAATACCTACCTATTAACCTATAACTAACTGAGTAATAATCTCTAGCTGATAGCAATGTTCTTTCTTCAAAAATAAACAATTCCTTAAATCTTAGTGAACAAATAAAAAGAAACAAATTAGGCATTCAATACAATAGGTAGATAACAAGTAATTGCAACAGTTACAACGTTCATTAAACAAAATAACTGACAACTGATTATAAAAATTATAACTACTTACATACTAATTATCACACCATACATCGCACATTCATAATCACATACTCGCCTAACCGTGTTATACTTCTAGACTGGCCATCTTTTCATTTGGTCTGCTGAGCTGGAGGTACAGTTGGGACCCTCTGTCGAACTGTCAACCTTCTCCACGTCATATCGATCATTTGATTGAACTCTACTTACCCGGTAGGGCCCTAGGTACTTAGCCTTCAGTTTAAGCCCTTTTCCGAATTGAGTCCTTTTAATAGCCACCAGGTCTCCCTTTTTAAACTTATAGCTTTTCTTTCTTTTCTTGTTAAAATATTTTCGATTTTCTTCTTGAACTGTCAATATTTGTTGTTTTGCCTCCTGACGTAGCTCATCTCTACAAGAGTCATAATGTCTAGCAAATTCTTCTTGTAGCAACTCTAAAATTTCAATGTCTTCTTTACATCTCATCTTAGTACCAATTAATAAGTCATAAGGTGTAGTATTTATACTCCTCTGAAACGTGCTATTCAGTGCTCTTTGCACTCTACTAACATGTTTATACCACACACCCGTATTTTCAATGCAAAGTTTGGTCAACATTGGGATTATTATTCTGTGGACCCTCTCAACTTGTCCGTTACCCCTAGGTACTCCTGTGGTAATCGTTACATGATGAATATTTTCCTCTTTGCAATAACCCTCAAACTCATGGCTGGTGAATGCGGTCCCTCTGTCTGTTATTATCCTTCTTGGATTCCCAAAAATCTGCTGGTGAATTCGTAGCTTACTCAGCGTCTCAGCACTTGACGTAGTCCTAGTCGGAAACAACCATACAAATTTTGTGAAAGCATCAATAACAGTGAGAATGTAATTGTACTGTTTCTTGGTTTCAGTCAATGGTCCCACGTGGTCCAAGTGCAAAGTATCTAATGGGATGCTTTCTTTTCCAATTGGATTTAAAAATCCTTCCTGCTTGCCCTCTTTTCGCGTAGCCAATAAACATGGTATGCAGGCTATTACAAACTCTTCTATTTTCCTGTCCAAATCCTTTATATAATAATCTTGACTTATCAACTCCTTCATTTTTCTCTTGGAGAAATGTCCATTGCTATGAATCCTACTTATAACTTCCTTTTCTAAACTTTTAGGTATAACCAACAATTTCTCATGTCCTTTATATAAAACGTCATTATCCACTGAATAATCTTTATATGATTTTTCCCTCAATATCTCCTTGATCGCTTTTAAACCATCGTCTTGGTCCTGAGCAACCTGGATATGATCTTTTAAAGACGTCACAGTTGCCACATATGGATTTCGACTAAGAGCATCGACATGTCGCATCTTTTCTCCGGCTCTATGCTCAATTTCAAAGTCAAATTCATTCAGCATAAGTACCCATCTTGCTACTTTTGCTGTGAGATCCTTTTTCTTCAGAGTTTGCTGAAATGCTTTACAATCAGTTACTAATTTGAAGTGTTTGCCATATAAATAATGACGAAACTTTTTCACACCTTCCATAATGGCCAATGCTTCCAGTTCATAACTTGAATATTTGCTTTGTGCTTCATTCGTCTTACGACTCATGTACTGAACTGGGTGCAAACCAGTATTAGGATGAAACTGCATTAAAACAGCTGATATCGCAATGTTTGAGGCATCTGTATGTAATTCTGTTTTCAATTTAGGATCAAATATTTTTAATACTGGGCCTGAACACAATTTCTCCTTTAAAATTTGAAAAGCTTCTTGTTGCTCTCTATCAAATAAAAAATCTACATCTTTCTTTAGCAAATCATTAAGTGGCTTTGCTATAACAGCGTAGTGTTCTATGTATTTCCTAAAGTAGGAAGTTAAACCCAAAAAACTTTTGAGCTGCTTACTCGTCTTTGGCTCTGGAAACCTTGCAACTGCATCTATTTTCTCTGAGGTTGGTCGTATCTCGCCACTTTTGACAATATGGCCCAAGTACTCTATTTCCGACTGTAGTAACTTTGCTTTTTTCCAATTCATCTTTAGCCCATATTGTGAAGCTACTTCCAGAACTAGCTTTAATCGTTCCAATCCTTGCCTGTCGTCTTCTGCTGGAATAATAATATCGTCAATAAATATCATCATAATCTTCTGAGTCAGTAGCTCCCGGAAGATCGCGTTGACAAATCTCATGAAATATTTTGGACATATGGAAAGGCCAAATGGTGCTCGCAAGAATTCAAACTGTCCATGATGCGTGACAAAAGAGGTATACGGAATTGACCCTTCACTGACACGCAAATGAAAAAACCCATTTTTTAAATCAAGCACACTGAAAACCTTCGCCTGTGATAACCTGTCAATCAAGTCTTCAATAACCGGTAAAGGATATTCGTCTTTCACCATCTTCGCATTGAGCTGTCGGTAATCCACACATACACGAAATGTGCCATCTTTCTTCTTTACTAACACAAGTGGACTAGAGTACTCAGAAAAACTTACCCTGATAATTCCGTCTTTCAACCATTCATTAATTTGTTGTTCTACTATGCCCTGCTCCATCAATGACAAACGTCGAGGTCGTTGTGCTACGGGCACATCATCTTTTAACACAATCTTGAGTTCCAGGGGCGCCTCCCTCACTTGCACTGGATTGTAGGTATTTATAGCATGATATGCTTCCTGCTTTACAAATGGATCGCTAACATGTTCTAGTAAAGATTCTACCGTACCTGTGATGCAATTGACATTATATAACCATTCACTTTCATCCTTAAATATGGTAACACATCCCTCATTCATTAACATAGTTACCCCTTTCAAAAACTCGTGACCTATAATTATATCGTAAGGCATACAGTCTCTAGGTATAATATGAAACGTAACACAATCATAAAACTGTCCATCTATAGTAATTGCCGTCGTAATCTTTCCCAAAGAACGCACTTGTGAACGTCCAAGTCCAGTTAATATCAAACCACCGACATTGAGCTCAACATTAAACAATTGGGCGCACAATTCCGCCGAAATCAAGTTCACATCACTACCCGAATCTATTAACGCGCTAGAACTATGATTTTCCGCCACTATCACACTTTTAACAGGTTTGCCGACTTTATTATCGCACCGAAAGTCTTTGTTTACATTGTTACAAATCTGCATAATCTCCGATTTATTTGAAATTTGGTTTGAAGTTGACTTGTCAATGATGACATCTCCGTTTCTGTCCCAGTCACTCTTACATGCGCAATTCGTTGCCACCACATTGCTCATTTTCGACGTCTCTCCGAACATACACGAACGCTGCTTTACCGATTGAAACGCTTCGCCACCGGCACGAACCATTTGTGCCGCACCCCCTGCTGACGGTTTTACCGAATGAGGAACGCTACTACGGTCTATTCTCCCACTCCGGCCGCTTAAATCACCAACCAAAGGACATTTGGATGCAATATGGCCGTACTCATTACATCGAAAACACTTTAGGCCATTTAGACAATTTGCAGACACATGATTCTTATCCCCACAACTGTAGCAACGCCGCATGGATGTTTCTACTCTTCTTCTTACAGCTGGCTCGACTCGTACGTCTTTCTTTTTGTCGTTTTTCATCTTTTCGTAAATAGCCAATTTTTCCTTAAGCACAGGGTACGTCGTTACGCCATATAAAACAACTTTATTTGCCTGTACGTCCTCAATCCCATCCACTATGTATTGGATAGCGACATAGTCAGGAAATTTTGCCTTTTTTCCCAATTCCTTCATCGTGAGCATGTATTGGTAATAACTCTCATCCTTACGCTTCTTTCTACTCGCCATCAGCTCATGCATTTCTTTCGTATTGATTACTTCTGGAAATTCTTTTTGTACTGCCGCCTTGAGGTCTTCATACGTCTTAAACACCTTTTCCGCCTTCAACCACAGGGCTGCCGTGCTGCATAGGGATCTGCGAGCGATGATTAGTTTCTGTTGTGCGGTCCAACCAAATATCTCCGCGTTATCTTCAATATCTTGCGCCCACTTGATTGAAGATTGCGATTTGTCTTCGCCACTAAATTGAGCGATACTTCCTTCAAAATTGTAAAACATGGCCGCCGCCGCTTGAGGGGCTACACCGTTATCACCACCTTTTTCCGCCATCGTTCGAAATATTCTTAAATAACGTCGTCTTAAACTCGTCTTGAACGTCTTTTGTCGTCTTCAACACCTTTTCATCAACCGCGTGCCACAAAACCACGTCGTAGTTTTATTAATGGCGCCGGCCGATCCTCGTCGTAATCGTAATGTCGTAAAAATTATGAAAGTTCGTCTTCTTCGACTCTAAACATATCCCGGACGAGCCCCCAAAAATATGTGGGATAATTGTTTAGAGTCAAACTTGTTTTTCTTCGTTAATAATATTTTATTTTAATTTAAACCGGCACAACATAAAATCTTACGACTACTCTCGCCATCTTGTCTCCATCTCTCCCCATATATCTATCTATCCCTTTCTTTCCTATACATTCATACTTTTCACTCATTCTTACGTTCCGTTTCCCACATATATGTTGTTATATTTATTACCTAGTCGATGCGAGGCGACTAATAACGACTGAAGACGACGTGTATGTAGGTATCTAATTACAAAAAGGCATAATAAAGTTGTTTTTAAATGTATTAAAATAAACTCGTGTATAAAATGTCTGTGAAGATGTTCCCTGGAAAACCATCAGGGGATAGTTAGAAGAGTTAGAAGAGGGGGTATACATTACCTTATATCGGGTAGCAGGGCATATTCCATAGATGAAAGCAGTTCAAAATTAAAATTATTACAATTAAATTATGTATCGAATAGAGCAATTTGAGTGTTAGAAACAAATTTATCTATAGCTACAGTTTCTAAGAAAGGTTTTTTTTGTAAAAAAAAAAACTAATAAATATGTGCAAAAAATGGTTAATTCACTAATTAGAATCCTCCTAAATGTACAAGGCTTTATTTAAAAGGCATTGTCGTTCAGCCAACGCAAACCAGTGTCCACTATATCATATCTCGAAGATGTTGAGAAAATTGTGAATAAGAACTAGAAGTTGATTGTGTATTTAAGGCCTGATTCATTTGACAGTTTAGCGGGCGTTGCGAATGCTCGGCAACTTGTTAGACGTGCTCAAATTTAAAGCGAAGTAACTTCTATTCTCGCAAATTTACTCGCAATATTTCCCGAATGCATAACCTAATCATTTTATCAAATCTTCTTTCATACTAATAGTCGATAAACCATTTAAAATAGCGCTTAAATTATTAATATTATTGAAATTTCTGACATATATTATTGTACTATCATTTATAAAATATGTATTAAGGTACACCGGCTTCTCCTAGTGTAAGGAGGTAGTGTAAATATGTATACGTAGCCCACTATGAATTGACTGGGCTTTACATGATTTCGAATATTATTATCTTCTTGGGCACCCAAATTTTTCACAATATTTTCTTGTAACCTTTTAATTTGACTAATCAAAACATGTCTTCTACAAGTAAGACTCAAAGATGTAAGCTTAATACATGTTTTGGAGGCTAATAAGCTATCACTACTGAAATCAAACATACGTAGGCCGCTGGAAAGTTTTGAGATTAAGCACCTTAACCTGATGTTTTTTTCAAAATTATTTCCAGCATTAGCAATGCTGGAACATTTCTCCTTATGCCGAAACCAGTCATTAAAAATATGCTCCCATGTTTTGTTTGAGATTTCTGTACAAGTAACCTAAAAAATACAAGATAGGGTGGGCTCTCCCGCCACAAATTAATTAGTCAATCTTGATATTTAGATAGAATCAAATCAATGATAATGTTTCATATACTTGGTAATGAGTGAATTGTCAATAAATATTATAACAATAGAACAAACCATGAAGTTAAAATTTACGTCAAGTTACCAGCACCAATTTGAAATAATATGAACAATAATGTTAAAATCACTTACAGACACATAATGCATAAAGATAATCTTTAATGTAAAAGGCCACCGGGAACACGTTTCAAATAACAAATTGATTCATTAGATATTTGATTAACCCCGCGACTTGATATTCGCCGACGATATGCAAAATACAAGTGGATATCTTTGAGCGGATAAGTGTATTTACATACACCACGCAGTTCGTATAACTGTATGTTTTGGTACATGGCTTGATTATTATAATAATATATTGTAATTTCCACATTAGTAAGCGTTCCGATGGATCTTAAATTTCGTGACCTCAAACGGTACTTATAGGTCCTCGCCAAGCTAAAGCGGCTCGTAAGTGCCCAGTCGCCTGACGGATCTGTCCGAAACGGAATGGACTAGCATGGCAAATCGCAAATATCCATTTTACAAAACCGCTACCTACTTACATAAATAAGCGCTGAAATATACGTTGTTCAAGCGAGGAACCTCTCAAAAATATTAACTTCTTAGTAATGAACTGAGATTATGGTTAAAATACTAATTGTTTTACTGTTATAAATTAAAAAATAAAACATGGAAACAACTTGAGTCCAAAAAATTGGACGTCCATTTAAAACTCTAACATAATGTTTCTCAAAGGTACCAAGATAAAAAAATAGAATGTATGTATATTATGTGTTTGCGTATGGGTGGATGCGTGAATATAATAAAAAAATAAAAATAAAACAGTTTTATGAAGCTCATACGAAGGAAAAAGAAATGGCGGAAATATTTTAATGGAAGTTCCGCAGGCAGTATAATCATACTTGAATTATTATAATTCACTTGATGGTAAGTGGTTGCCTTCGCCTATTAACACAAGCATCGCTTTGTTAGAGGGTTGCAAATGCGCGACTTACTTTAATTATATAATGATAAAGGATATAACAGATAATATATAATCGTTTTCTAATGAAGTGGTTAGACGAATGCGCGTTCCTTGCTCACTCACCGAAACACAACATACGAGTCGTTATTGCACGGTGATCTTCTGGAGGGTGGGTACTGCAGCCAAACGAGCTGACCAGTTTATAACTCCGAATGCTGTCATAAATTAGTCACAAGCAGTCTGATAACCTGTCACAACCTGATAGTACTTTACAGAGTTTAAACGATACACTAATTTAGTATTAAAGTTTGAAATGAGCATGTTTGCCCGAAGCAAGAAAAGTGATGGTGATGGCATATAAACACACTATTTATATGTTAAAAGTATATACAGTACTGACAAACCAATATTGTTTAGAAACTGGTAATCTCTAAATAATCCTTGAATATTGATATGCGATCTAATCTAGGTAATAAAGCTTGAACAGTTTTAATTATAGAAAACACGATTTGTTATAATTAATTGAGGCTAAGGTTGAAGTGAAACTAAATACCGAATTTCGAATGGAGCACAATCTATTTTAATTCATTAGGCGTGCGTCATTTTGTAATCAGAACCGTTCTCCTAGAAATCCCTTAAAGGACTATAGAACTGTTTGTTAGCAAGGAGCATTGTTCAATCTTAACAAAGCTGACTGCTTGTCAGCAACTTCGCCCACTTCTGGTCACAGCTCTATTACTCAACGACCTGATATGATATCGTTGTAAATTATTACCAGCGAGTTGAAATTTTCAAAATTTCTACAGAAATCTCATTATTTCTTAAAACTGTTACTCCACGTGAAGATCGAGATTAGTTGGTTCTTCAAAAATCTGCCCTAAGACCCTCTCAACAGTATGAATTTAAGAGGCCATATTTTTAAGAAGCGTTTGAATATAAATCTTACTAATAAAATCAGACAATAAAATCTTTGTTCTTTGAAGTTAGAAACTTAAAAAATTTAATTATAGATACCAAGCATAAACGAAAAACTCGATACCACGCGTGCAACGCCGTGGGCCGCGGGTAACAGGTAGGAAATAATATTTTTACATCTATAAATATAGTAAAATTGTCTGTACATTAAATATTTTTTCAAAAAAAAAAATGTGCACTTTGTACTTATTTTACCGAGGTCAAAAATATAGTTATTAGAATTTTTGTCTGTACGTTTGTCTGTACGTCGTGCACGGTAATCTCAGGAACGGCTTAACCGATTTGAATGCGGTTTTCACTGGAGTATTAACCACGCATACGAAGTTGCTGACTCAACTAGTAGCTCAGCTACGATAAGAAAGAGAAGCAAATGGATTAGACGCTTAAAAGTTTAGGTGTTTGTTATTTTGGTGCATTATCGTACGAAGGACTTTGATGATAATAATTACAATAACAGTCGATGAAAATGAAATAATGAGCGAGATACCAATATGACTAGAGTTAACTACAAAGTACACGAAATGGAACGAAACGAAACGATCTTTCGTATTGTATGTTTTGTATAATGTTATTCTACTCTATTAATGCGCCGTAACCCCGAATTTAATCTAGGGCGAAAATGCCCAGTAACTGGGTATGCTTTTAAGATAATTGTCTTCTGTAGAATTTCAACCATAATCGGGACTGCTAATAAAGCAACACAATCTGTATTATCCTACAAAATATCAGTTAAAAGATAATTATGTTTGTTATCATAAAATTATTTCATATAATTAGGTTTATTGTCGATGTAGGGAGTCGCCACATTTTTCATTGAAAGAGGACGCATATTCAAAAAGAATGTAATATACTTTCTACATTCTGAATTATAATGTCGTAATCAATTACGTAACGGCAAGCTGCTTCTGAGTAGTCCTTTTGAAAAACCAAGGTGGAGGCCTTTGTCCAACATTGGCCGTCCTACGGTTGTGATGGTGATGATGACTAATCAATTGTGTACTATATACTATATAGTAATATCCCAAAAAATACGACAAACTAATATAATCTATATTTTCTAATTTATAAGAAACGTTTGAAAGCTACTGTTATAATATCCACTGTTATAGATGGACTGGTAATAAGTCCTATAAACACTCGTGGTAATTATGTAGGGCATTCATAACAGAACAAATGATAAACGATAGGTAGTCGTAGTTTATCTTTAAAAAGCTGTAGTTGGTAAATAAAGCCCAAAAACATGTTTAAAGATAACAATTACGTCGTAGATGTAATAGCACGTTTCCTTTCACAAAACAAACAGTATTATCTATTGCATGTTCTTTGCATAGTTCTGCCGCTATCTTCTCTTTCCAGCGCATACTATATTAGCACAAAATATAGATCGACCTAGTTACACTGTATAGAAAAATAGTCAAAATATAGCTAAGACAAAAGTTGGTCCTAGATTGTATTAAGTATGCTTTCCTTTAGAATCTGGTACATTAAAATGTCTTAAAAATTTCAAAGACCTTAAGAATCTGCGATCTCTACTAATACTACACACAAAAGAAAAGTTTGTGAATAAGTTTTTTCCTCAATTATATTTAAGTACGAGAAAACCGTTGTATTATTTGACACGTCACTGTGTATAGATAATTATGAAAGACGGAAAAACTGTTTTAACATTTAGCATCTTATTATTGATACCGGCAATGTTTAATTTAATACATTATAAATATTGTTAGAATTTAACATAATAAGGCGTATTCTGTGCGAGTGTCGCACTGGCAGCCGAGACACCGCTATCTGGTGGGGAGAAAAAAGGTTCGTCGACGGTGAAATAGAGGCATTCGAGCAGAGAAGTTGTCTTGTGTCCGCGCATCTTATTTAGAGAATTGGTGTAGTTGTGAAAATATGAGTGTGGGATTATAAGATACTTGTGCACAATATAGAAGAATTTTCATTAATGTACCCCAAAGCAGGCGATTTCTAACACTATTGTAAATAAATGAGAATTATAAATTAACTATCCAAGTTCTAATTTGTGTAGTTCTAATTTGCCAAAATAAACACTAAATATAGTTTTTCTTAACTATAACAAGTTTAAATAGATTATACTAAATAACAACAGATTCTTCATGTTAAATTGATATTATGTATTAACAATTTCAAAAGATTTATATAGTTTGTGTAAAATCCCATACATCCAATACTAGCGTATTTTGCAAAGACAGTAAGGTGTTTATCGTTGTATTGGCTTTAGAAATGTTGGCGAATTATGTCAAATTAAGTCATTGCTTGCCCTTACTATAGTCATGCGTGTTCGACCACACTTAAATCTGAAATTGAAGATGCAAAACTAGTTTCTGATGATGGAAAAATTACATACCACATTTCCTTTACTCTTGCCTCACAAGCAATTACACAATTGTAAAAGGCAACGAAATGCAGCGTTGGAGATATCTATTTTTCACTTTCCGATAAACAGTCACATAATTGGTTGCGAGTCGTGGAGGATTTGTGCATTCATTCGAAAAACAATAAGTTTGTTCTCTTATTCAATTAATAGTTACGACAATTCAATTTTCCTTTATATTTTTACTCCTTTTTGTAATATAATTAGACACTCGAATAGTGGTCTAATTTGTAAGAGAACCTACCTACTACATTTTTTATCTAATCAGTGCAAAAAATTTAAATCATGAGACATTATTCATGCCGGCTAAAATAAGACACAGTATAGTTTTAAAAATATCTTATTAAATTTTACAGTCTTTATTTATTATATATTTAATTTTAATTAGTATTATTAAATTATATAAAATTTCCCAAATATTAATTTAACGTTAATTATTGACTTCTTTTTAAATGATTGATTTTTTATTTTATAGATTAATTTATGTGTTTTTGGTACATTTTGATCACTCATTACACCAGTACATGTTACATGAGCCTTATAACACTCGACTTAATTTATTTGCCAAAAGAAATCTATGTGTATTCCTATTTAGCAGCTTAAATTTTTTTAATGTTGAAGTCGGCAGACAGGCTAACGGTCCACTTGATGGTAGGTGGCTACTATTGCCTATAACACAAGCAAAGCTGCAAGTACGCTGCCGACTACGTCATTATCATTAAGGATAAGGGATTGGGAAGGATTAGGGAAATGGGCTCAGAGCATACTTTACTCACTCACGGTGGTCTTCTGTAAGTCTACAGTAACACTACAGTAACTTGTAGTAACAGTAACTGATATTCTGTTACTGTAGTGTGCTCTGCCTTCAAGATCCAAGACAGAGCCAACTTTGAAAAGTTCATTTCCAAAGTTGACCCTACCGGGAATTGAATCCGGGAACTCTAGAACAGAGCGTTAAGGCAAGCACCCTAACCCATCATCCAACGGGCTCAGATCAGCTATTATTATTCAGTAAAAGTTTGTTAGCCTTCGCATATTTTTTTACATGTTGTATAAATGGTTGTTCTTATTTATGTGTGTACTGTAAAAATAAATATAGTACAAATACAAGAATCACTAAGAATAACAAACATAAACATGAGAAGTATTAACAAACATAACATGTCTTTTGCAAAATATTTTACCCTTTTCGTAAAATAGGACAAAATGTCTGAATAGGCTTGAAATCTGCCTAGATTTCAAATAGCAATTAAATGATTAATAATGTTAATAAATGTGACGCTTTCCATTACCTTAGAATTGCTTAATAGAAGCCGATTGCAATCATTAACTAAATACGTCTAGACCCAGACAACTATGACAGAATTTAATCAAGATCTTTTTTCATTTTAGATCTTGTCAGAGTATTTTTATTGCGACATGATTTTAATTGCAATTGTCTCGATAGTGACTACTTATCTGTAAGGTGTTGTTTGCTTCTTTTGTTACACAGAATACGTAATATATTAAATAATTAAACTCAATTTTTAATGAGAAATCATTTTCATGACGATCATGAGATGTGAAGTTTATTTTTCATATAGGTTAGTGGCGGTGTTCACATGATACTACTGAATATTTGTTAATATATTATCCTGTCTAAAAATTTTGTATAAAAAGTATTTTTTCATAAGCATTCTGTTTTTCGTGCCCCTTATTGGTTGTTTGTTTCTACATTTTTGTGCCATACTATATAAATATGGTACCATATAAGAACATGAATTTTATTTACCTAACAAGAATTTTATTACAAATAAGTAGGCAATAGTTATTTGTAATTATTTGTAGGTAATAATTATTTGTTTAACAAAAAAGAAAACACACTTTTGTGGTTATGGTTTCATCTTGTAATATGTTTTTAAATTAAAATTATTGATAAATATTTACTAATTAATATAAATAATTTTAATTAATATAAATATTTACTAGTATTGTACAAAAAATAATGGTGGCGAATGAGATTTCATTTATTGCAGATGATAAAACCTTAAAACATGTCAGCATAGCTGCCGACCTTTACATTAAAAAAATATATATAAGTAACAAAAGACATCTAAATCGTGATAATATGAAACAAGATTGCCAAAACCCCACATAAAAACGCTATGAACAATGTAACAAAATAAAAATATTACGAAAAACCGCCTTCTAGCTCACTAACTGTAACGGTCCGTTTACACTGACCAATTTGAGCGCACGCCTGCTTCGAAAACCGGCCGAACATGGCCCCAAACATTGTTTACGTAAAGAGGACTTTACTACACCGAAGTCGAATAGTATAATTCAAAGTTGATTAATTTTAAGAGTATACATTCAATAACGAGGGTTGATAAAGCACTTTTTAAAATGCAAGCATAATCAGCGATTCCATTCGCAATAATTATCATATAAATATCATAACAACGATACTACGTAAATCTGAAGTAATCAACAGGGCGAAATTAATTAGTAAATCAAAAAACAAGATTTAGGAAATATTAACATTTTACTTTTAAGTTTACAAAAATATTAATACAGTTTAAAATTACACATATTATTATGGTTTATACACACCAATAAATGTTCAATAAATGTTCATATAAAACTAGGGCAATTTTTTAACTGCAAATAAAGCAACTAAAATTATAGATATTATTGCATTGTGTCTGCAGACACAGTATCTACTTTCAGCGCTGGTGTGACAAAGGGCACACTTAAAACATCGTTATTTCAAGTAATACCATAATAGTAGGGCGCCAGCTCGGTAGCGAAACGTGAGCGATAATTTAACGATAGTCCTACAACGGTACCAACCATCGAGATCGCTTTACCTATCGATTCTCTTATCGACTTCAATTGGAATTTAGGGTCCATTGCATTACACACCCAACTTCCCTGACAGTATGTTAAGTAACTTTAAAAAAAAATAGACTTCCTAAGAATTACATAAATTCATAAGACCTTTTAATTATTTTTAAAAGTAGTCCAGGATTTTTAGACATTCGCACAAAAAATCCTCATAATTAACTTTTCGATGGAATTATGTCAGAGGGTGTCCCCTTATTATAAAACCAATTTTGTGTCGTCCGAAACCGCGAGCGTTAGGTGCCATCTTGTTTTTGGAAATATCACGATAATTTATGGAAATACGAAAAAAATGTGATAATTTGGTTTTTTTAATCGACTCTATCTCCGAAAATATTAACAATAGAGAAAAAAGTTTTACTTACATTAAAAAAATGGGAAATTTTATCCTCTTACGATTATTAACGTAAAACTCGCCGTTTTCGAGATATTTGCAAAAATGCGTTTTTTTTCAAGATGGCGGCTAACGCTCGCAGTTTCTAACGGCACAAACTTGGTTTTATACTTAGGAGACACCCTCTGACATAATCCAATCGAAAAATCAATTATCAGGATTTTTTGCGAAGCGAACCCATTTTTGGTGCTAAAATTCCTAAAGTAAAGGGTAAAGGGGGGTAAAGTAGAAAAAAATATTTCGAATGAATCTTGCGGACGAATGGGACTTAAGTCGCAATAACCCACAGATGACCTGCATTTCTCAGAAGTCCACGGGTGTATATACGCATATACGTATATACATGTACGCATTTATTAGTTATCTAAGGATTCTCAGAATATTTTTATTTTTTTCTTTGCACTCTGTGGCTCTAGCATGAGTTTACGATACTACACTCGCTAGCGAGAGCGTAAAACATTTATATGGAAAATTGATAATTTGACATTGGCAGTTCACGATTTCCCATACAAAAGTTTTACGTTCTCCCTAGCGAGTGTAGTATTGGTGTAGTATCGTAAACTCATACTAGAGCCTCTGTTCTCTAGTTTACTTAATTACCAACGTCACACTATTTATGAATATAATATCAAGACCCATGTCTACGTGAATTTTAGCATATAAATAAACTATTTAACAGTGAAAGTCAAATTCGCAATGAAGCAAATATAATAATAATAGGTACACTCTGTGCACTGTTCTAAACCTATACCGTCGCTAAATCTATGCACCACGTCGACTATCCTGATAGAGATATTCGCTTTGTCAATAACAATAGGAAAGATAGTCGGATGTATTTCTCGATTCGTCATTCGGTAAATCTCGTTTATCTGATTGTAATTTCTTCAAAACTTAGATGAAGGACTAGAACAACAGTTAATGATAAGTTATTAAAGCATTTTAATAGTTCGGTTTTATCGGTCGGATCAACACTTCTTAATGATCTCATCTTCCTCTAACGGTAAAAAGGAACCTGTGATCTAATGTGATGGAACTAGCGTAGTATATATGATGATTTGGGAGACGGAATAGTGTTAATACGATATATTTCGTCTAAAATTAAAACAATTATTCATAGCAACATATTGTTACGTGCGGGGTGAGTTTAAATGCCGTGTTAGGGCGAAAGGAACGATTTATTTTCACAAACCAAGATGACTGCCAAATTACCAAACTTGTCCGATGAAACCATCAGGCTTGCCAAAAGTCGTCAATGATTTCCTTAATGTGTCGCCGGTTCACTGTCGCAGATAACTTCGCAAAAGCTCCGAAGAGTCGTTTTCGTATCGCTTGTTGTCGACAACTCCCCTCTTGGCCGGCTACACTCTTATACTTGGCGCCAAACCCCTCGATGTATTTCGAATTTTACAGAAAATGTAAACAAGATGTAACAAACAAGTAACAACAAGCATTGAAAGTTCGGGAATGCTATTTCTGTTGAAATGTAAACTCTATGTTGTAAACATAAGGTACCGAATACAAAAAAAAAGAAAAAAACGTGTGTACATGGACAATAAATATATATTTGTAATGGTGGGATAATTATGGGTTGCCACTAGAAACGATTTATTGAAAGTAACATTAATTAATAAGAAGTTGAAGAAGACTCACAACAAACACTTACTTTTCTATTCATTCACAATTCACAGTAAAAATAAAGAGTAATGAACGCTTTACGCGGTCCCACACGGGAACACGTTTTTGAATTTGGAACGGTAATCGTTGTACCAGTGAAACAGGTTGTACAGAATTTGGGAACGTACTCGACTACTTCAAGTCAGAAAAAAGTTGCAGAATCACCGATCCACTCGATGAGGTAATGAAGCAGTTTCGATCGGCAACTGTGCCGGAATAATTTATTGAAAAATGTGAAATGTAATGCTAATTTCATTATTCGATGAATATTCACAACACAATTATATTAGCTAATTGTCGTATAAACATGACATTTTTCTTTTGCACCTAAACAAGCAATTGTGTTCCTAAAAAAACGCATATTGTTTCTTCTACGATCGTACCAAAAAATAGGTGAATAAAGTTATTTTGAACATTATAGGTATAAGTTACTAGCGACCCGCCCTCGTCCTAATGAAACTCCTTTCTTAGCGAATAAAATAAAGGTATGTTCCAAATTTCAGTTTTCTAGACTTAGTAATTTTAGCTGTGCGTTGATAGTCAGTCAGGACAAACAATTTTATAACTATAGACTATATATTACCCGCGGCTTTACACGTGTCGTGTTTTTAATAGGTATACTCGTGTGTAGTTATGCATTTCTAGGTAGTTCTAAAATTTTTCTAACTTCAAAGAGTAAAGATTTTCTTATAAAGTTCTCACTACCACCCCTCCCCCCTCCACAAAATAAACTTACGTTCCAAATTTCAGCTTTATAGACTTATTAGTTTTGGCTGTGCGTTAATCTTCAGCCAGGATGATTTTTTATATGAATAAATTACTTTTCCAACAATTTCATTTGAAGACTTTAATTCACCTATTTGTTGGATATCACCTTCATTCTTGTTATTAATATACCTACTAAAGAACTGGCTGCACAAACTGTACATGATGTAAAACAGATACAAAAAGTTAGAAGTGTCAGTCAGTCATCAAACAACTTCCAAGCTGTGTGGAAATATAATTTAAGTAACCAAATTGTACAAATAATTTAACCAAATTGTAAATATGTTACAAGCATAACTGCTTATTATAAAAGCTTCCACCGCGACCCCATAACCCTAAACACTAAATAGAGGTGAGTAAAATTTACAAAATACAAATGTTCAAGAATACAAATGTTTCAAATGTATAATATGAATAATCAAACAAATTAAAATTACACACGATAGTTTAAAAAGCAGTTATAGAATACTGCAGAATGGACATTGTGGGGCGGGACCTAGAATAAAACCAATAGCTGTACCTGTCAATAATTCCAACGTTTGTGTACAGCTCTGCTAATTGCAAATTAATCATACTGAAGAGCGTTAAATGATATTTAATTTCAAAAGTCACGAAGCAAAGACAGCGTAACGAGTTCTCAATAAATAGAAGTCAGACAAACATTTAGCTCGAAATGAACCGGTTCCGAAAGAAAGCTTAAAGCACGCGTTCGTGACGTATTGGGTGTAGTAATTAACTAAATTCAAGTAGCGAATTTAATGGTTGTCTTGCTTTATTTATTCTAAAGTTGAGAGGCATGATAGGCATTGTTTTCAAATGAACGTCGTCGGATTGCGGTAAGCTTGCATTTAATTTAGCTGCAATATTTGCATTTATTTACACGGTTTGTCATTGAAACATGCTAAGCTAATTACATAATCCATAAATTCCCTTACAAAAAAATAAACATAGACACTATTCTACAAACTGCAGGATACAATTTTGGGTTCACAAATTGTAACGTTTATTTAAACGTAAAAAAAGTATTTCTTTATTGTATTATAGTAAACGGGTTAATTTTTATATAATTAGCTTATTGAAATCATAATAAATAAAAGCTACATTTTATTTATTATTGCTGTTATGATCAACATAAATAAAAAATAACACAAAATATTCCGAAATCTACTACAGTGAAAGATTTATATTTATTGTTTATTTCATTCTATTGATTTTCTGACAGACGAAGCATAGCATAGTAACACTAATATTAATATTATAATCTAGAAATAATAGGGAATAAATCATTATGTTTAAGTGTAATCAAAACCAAACTCTGTCCGAAAGGAATCGCAATTTTATTTAAGTGATAATGAAGCCTGGATTAAAAAATCTGATTATGTTTAGTATTATATATTCTATATTTTTTTACAATAACAATCATGACTATGTTTTACCAAAACCTATCCTATGAGTAAATTACTGTTTTACTGTTTATGACAGGAGTTGTGATTTTGTGAAACGAACGCATTAAAATAAAGCTTTCGAGATCAACAAAGGTTGTAATGGAAATGTGACACTAAACTTTTTGCCTTAATTTGTATTATGTAATTTTCGGCGTATTAAATATTTTGTAATTTTAAACGCAATTATAAAAGTAAAGGTTAATGGAGCTGTTTCGTATTTTTAAAATGTTACGAGATCGTTAAATTAAATGGATTGGTGATAAAAACGACTGCGGTAACAAAAAGCTAAGATTTCAAGCGGACTGACAATGCTTTAACTGCGTCTTCTACATGGGAAACAATAAATACTTGATAACATTTTTGTAGAGACAAATAAGTACCAAAAACTAATAAAAATACTACAGACATAAATTCACACCAATGACTTTATGCGTTTTAAAACCTACGTGTACATTTCGAATTCCGTTGAAGGCGATGAAACTAAATTTTATTTAATTAACGCGAGATGTTTCTTAGATACTCATAAAGTTAAACTTCCGAAGGCTCATCAAACACTTTCTTATAACCGGTATATCAATAACTGATCTGATGGTATGAGATGAAATCATAATAACGGTTCTGCATTCAAAGATGTGGTAACGGTAGAAAATGATAAACCTATTTTTACTGCAATCTATATAGATAAACAATAAAAAAAACTACAAGCAATTCACAAAGCAAAAAGTTTCAAGGTGCCGCTTGTGTAAGCGAATTTTTAAATTTGTTTTTGAACGCCTTAAAAAACGTGAAAGTAGGTGATTTACATGTCTGCAACGCACTTTTGTAGGCCGATAAACTAGACGTTGCGCGCGGTCCAGCTCGTGTCATGTATTAAAATAAATACAATTAAAACTTATTGGATAAAAATTTAACTGTCTGCCAAGTTTCTCCTAAATGCAGATTAAGTAAGATCCCATACCCAAATAACCAAGAAATTTCACAATGTAACTATCAGTTTGCAATAAATCAAAAATACCATCAAATAATATTGTTATTTCCTTAAACAGCTTTATTGCATCTTTACAGAAGACCATTACAAAGTTTAAAGAATAAAACTTGGAAAGTCAATGTTGTCATAACAATTTTAAATTCATCGATTCAGAAATAAATGGCCACATTAAAGAAAAGGCTTTCAATGTAGTGAGAGACAGATGCGAAGTGAATAAACAAACAGTTACGTTGGTAGGAAAGATATAGAGCGGCCGACCGACAATTGATTGTGCCGGTCGCTGGCAGAAACAAAAGGTAGGCAAACATGTTCAAAGCAAGATGTAGTTACTTGAAGAGATAGACCTGAAGTTATATTTATTTGGAGTAAGTACGTATATAAGAAACGTGAATAAAAATTACGAATATTAGAAATTACCAATTTATTCACATGAAAGAAATCCCATTACATAAAAAAGCGTTAAACCTAATTATTTTATAACACGTCAATCACGCAATCCAGCCATCGCATCGGTTATATCTAATTACATAATAAACTTTTTCACTCAGAATGGGCGATATATGGCAGTAAAAAAATTGCAGTATTTTATAAAGAAATGTAATGTATCTCGGAAAAGTTGAAATTTAATTAAAAGTAGATAAATTATTGAAGTGTTAAAATAATACTTCATCATTTATGAGACGGGAGCAACTCGAACCAAAAACTGTAAAAATGAATTTGTAGCAAAAGTGTTCGGCGAAAAAATGAGATAATTAAAAGAAGATTGTCCAGTAAAAGAACTTTATCAAATATTGAAATCAAATGTACATAGTAGCAATCAACCTGTATCAGTTACAGAGACATATTTTGCTCGTTAACGCATTTTACCTTATATGTTTACTTTATTTATGTGGTTTCAGTTGATCCAAGTTTCCCACGTGTATATAATTGTCGTACATATCCAAGCTCGATGTCGTACATATAATTTTGACATGACAATTTATTGAAACAATTATAATTCCCTCTCCCTTCGCCAACCAGTTATCTGTTACGATGGCATTATCACTTCAGAACGAGGGCAAAGATTGTACCGTTACTGGGAGTAAAACTTGAACATTGAAATATAGGTAGACAGTATATGCGTTTGCGACCGCAATTTTCAGAACAACGTAGTCTCTAATAAAGAGACAATAAAATAAGTAGATTATAGCTTTATTATACGAAATATTAATATTCGTAAATCTATTCGTATGGAAAATATGTTAGTCATTAGTAGATTTAGAAAACATTTTAGTCAGCCATAATTAAATTTATTACGTCAATATAAATAAAACCAGTAAATACCTAAGTAGGTATTAATTCAATTAGAGTACTAGCAATTTTGGATAAAATTTTATAACAATGTGAAAAGTGAAATGACATTTGCTCCTTTTACTCCATTCTGAAATCAATGTTGACGAAAGTGCGGGTAAAGGCAAATCCTACTATTCTACTAATATTATCCGAAAGTTTGTGAGGATGCATGTTTGTTTCTCTTTTACGTAAAAATTACTGAACGGATTTGGATGAAATTTGGCATACAGTTTCTACCTGGATTAACATATAGGATACTTTTTATCCTGGAAAATGAATACTTTTCCCGAAGGATCGTCTAAAAATAAAAAAATGGCGCCACCATCGTCACAGCATTAAAGATGACAGGTGTTATATTCCTCACATATTTTCTTTTTCAACGAGGGCAAAGCGGGCACCAGCTAGTCGTAAATAAGTAAATATAATGTAGATACTCGCAGGTCTGAACGAAAGAGGGAATGTAAAGGCAAAGAATAAAACATACAGAGAACTGATCGCGACTAAAGATGATGATGACTAAACCTTCTACAGACTTAAGACATCGAGACCACATTGGTAGTAAATTCTTTTATACAAAATACACAGAAAAATAGATCGACTGTTTTGGAATTGCAATAACACTTAGTAATAAATAATTTATATAATGGAGCTTCTAATCGTACATCAAAATCCATATTAGCAAACGTAGAGGCCGTACTAACGACCAGAAGTTTGGGTAGTATGGTGTACCTACCTATAGCTAAAGAGATAAATAAAGCAATGGAAACGGACGTAATGTGACGCCATATCTTTTCAACTCTTGGATTGCCATTGTAAAAGACCTTATTAGCTTTAAAGGTCTGTGTAACGGTGAAAGATTTACTTAATGCGATTCCGAAGTAGCATACACAAATATAATGTGGTTTTACTTGATTTCTTATTTAATGAGGAGAGTATTTACATAATACGTATACCTAATAGTATTATTGCGACATTACGAATTATTGTCTGAAGATAAATATGTAAATATAAAACATTTTTGTCTTATAAACACTGCATGTGTTCAAATTATACCTTCACTTTCGTAGCATTTAATGGTCAATCACACTGCGCCGGTTGCTCAATTTTAACTACATTTACATTAACCGAATTGTTCAGACTCGAATGTCTTTGTAGCAGCAAAATAATATTTTGACTGTAATTCAAACGAACTCTGACCTTTTACCAACAAAAGGTCTTGTTGGGCTTGTAAGACATTACGATTTTTAATAGACAGATATAATGGTTATAGAACTGTCAGAATTGCTTTAGGCACGCGAAATCTTAATAAAGACAAAATGCATTACACAAGCACTGGTCTCGAGTAGTAATAAAATAATTGAATTTGTAATATTCCCTTCCGTAAATACAGTATCATTCATCTCTGTCTTCTGTCACATTAAAGACAAGCTAGCAGTGTTAGTGGAAAGAGAAGTGGACATATTTGTTTACCTACAGTTAATCTGATCAATAGCAGTTACACCCGAACAGCTATTGGAAAACATTGCAACCGTGCAATGACGCCGCCACATTAGCAATTCCCCTGGCGTAAACCCCGGCAAGCAATTTATACAATACACACAGATTTTAAAGCAAAGCTATAGTTGCCACGGAGCCTCGAGGCAGCATTCGTAACACCTTGTTGAAATAACTAGGAAGGAAATGTTCCAAGAAACTGCTGCTTACACCAAGTGTTTGTTATCTGAATTCCCAGTTAATTAGTGAGGTTGGTATTTGATAATCTATATATCGTTGCACGTTCCATGTTTTATCAGCTGCATTAAAGTTAAACAAGCAAGAAAAGATTTAGAGGGGAATTTAACTGTTTAATGGAAACAAGGTAAAACTGGGATTGCAAAGGCGTCTAAAAAAATTATAACTAAAGTTTGTTATTGATTGAAATAAGCTTTTTAAAAACATTGATAAATTAGAGTAGGCAAACGATTTTGGGACTATTATACTATTTGTTTGACAGAAAGAGGAAAAATCTGTGAATCGAGAATATGTGTAGAAAATAAATAGGATGAATGGTAATATTGGTAAATAGGGCAGATTGCAGAAAGACATGCAGATAGCTCTAACATTTCTTAGTACCGAATACCGAAACACATATTCACCGTTTATTCACGTATTAATTTCACCGAGACTTATAGTGATAACACACCATATCCCGCTGTGATAAATCTGCTCATTCTATTACAGAAGACCAATATTAAAAAAAAACAATATGTCTGCTATTATGTTTTGGTAATGAAGAAGAGATGTATAGAGCCCATTCCTCTAACCTATCCTTATCACTTATCCTATCAACGTCAGCAGCGCAATTTGCAACTCCCATGATTTTAGTTTGGTTATCCCACGATCCCATGATTTTGCGCTGGTCATAAAAGTCATAACTCGTTTATGACTGCAGAAAGCAAAGTTCCTACCACTTTTCGTGGTACAAAAGACTGAAACAGAGTTTATTTAATAAATTTAAAATCTAATAATACTTTTTGTAATTCAAAATTCAGTTTGTGGATGTCACTCAAATAGTTTTCATTTTTAGCTTTTCTTATAATTTTCATAATATTAACAAAGCTGTAAACACTTGTAAGTTTACATCTGACATATCCTTGTACGGAATACTTCCCGCTTTCATGTTGAAGTCGTGTGTATGTAGTTATACCGCATAAATCCTGTACAGTGTTGTAAACCACATCGCCTCTCTTCATCGTATTAGTAGTAACTGCGATCCTAGTGGAATTTCATAAAACTGTCGCACCTGCGTCTGTCGACTGTCCTTATACAGAATGTGGTTCTGCACTAAATCATCGTCGAGGCAGTTTCGCGTCAAAGCGTTTTAACGATTTTATTTTGTCACTCAAGAAGCGTGGGCTGTACCTACTCCAATTCGTATTGGCTTTTGAACGAACGTCGCGCCGCGCCCTTTTCTCTGCTAAGCATTCATCCATATAGATTGTCGATTAAATGCCAGAACACAGCTATTATATTCTTATGGTGTAGACGTGTTTGTTTGCATAACGTATTTACATTCCGGACTTACCTAAAAGTGGTTTCGTCGACCTCATAATCGCGACGCCATCTTTGAATCTGTAAACATAAATAAAAACTTTATTAATAAAAGATAATTAGAATAGTGTGTGCTAACAATATCGCTTCAATTTGCAGAAGGCGAGTGTTCATTTAAATTGGTGAAGATTTTTTGACGTAAAGGGATGTTTGAATGTTACTCGTAAACAAACACCTAAACATAAAACTAAACGAAGTTTCTAAACTCTATAAAATTAAAAGTTTGAAGTTTTCATTTTTCAAACATTCCTAACTTTAAATAGCTTAGATGTCTTACATATGGGATTAGATATAGGTAATGTTTTTCAATAATTACACGAAGGTAGTATTAATTACAATAATTAACAAGCAACAGATAGGTTTAGAATCATTTATTTTCACAAATAATTATAAAATACTTATTAATTATGGGTAAACATTAATTCGTATGACAAGCATACATCCAACCTACGTATATATCTATAAAATAGTTAGGAGATATTTTGCATAATACTCCTACATACATTTTTTTTAAATAGTAAAAACAATATTTTTTTTTTAATAATAAAGTAAACTACCCACTTCCAAAACCTAATTAAATATTAATGTACAACAATAAATGGGACAAATAAAGTGTGACCTATTATAATAAACTTTATGGAAGCAAATCTTGCGTTAAGATAATTGCGAGCATTCTATGCGAATGTAGTATAAATTTAACATGGTATGCGGATCCCACAAACCGCAAATTTATTGCAACAATCAATAGAATTTGCAATAAATTTTATAGCAATTGCTCCCAAGCCATATGCGGGGCTTAAAGGAATTAGTGTGAATAAAATGGACGCTCCTATAGAAAAGTCATTGAAATGAGTCAGACCATTTCGTATGTAGGATTCAACCTCAGATTGCGTTTTTAATGAATATGAATATTTGTATGTTTTGTTCGAAATCGCCCTGGAGGTAAATACTTCCAATAGAAGTGATTGCTTTAGACTTCTCCTTTGATAAACTTATCTCATAAAATTGTGCATTTTTTTATATAAAGGTCTTTAAACATGCTAACTTAATGGTAGGTGACGCGGTCGAGAAACGCAAAATACTCAAATACAGGGGATATCGGTATCGGATACATTTTTATTAACTTCGGGGTCGAATCACTGGGTCCGTGGGGACCAAACGTACTTAATTTTTTTAACACTTTGTCTAAACGCTTGGTCGACATAACTGACGACGCCAGAGCTGGCTATTAGATCGGTCAGCAAATTAGCCTTGAAATACAACGAAGTAATGCTTGGAACCTTGCCTAGGGGACAAAGCTTAATATGATATACAATTTGTATTACATAATTTAGATTTTAGACTATTTTATATAGTTATATAATTAACTGTATTGTAAATATTTAGATTTTAATTATCGTTGCTCATGTAAAATAAATATATAAAGTTTATTTATTTTATTTAAAACTAGGTGAGATTGCAACTTCGTACGCGTGGTATTCGGTATAGCGCGTAACTTTTTTTGTTTGTAAACACTATGTTACGGGAAGATTGCTATACTATACGTTAAAGAAAACCGCATTCAAATCGGTTAGCGGGCACAAACGCACAGACAAACAGACATACAGACCAAAATTCTAAAAACTATTTTTTTTTTACCTCGTGAGTACGTGAACATTTTTTTTTAAATATTTTATGCACAGACAGGGCTCTTTTACGATTTTATTAATGTATATAGATAAAATTCAATGATAAAATTTAGTTATACCAATTTGGTTGAAAGACTTTGCACGTATTATTTGTAAATTTAGGGTTAATATGAAATTACTACATCAAAATACTTGTATATACAAGAAAATGTTGAAATAATTGCGTCTTACTACCCCGTAGACGTGAATCTCAATCGTGAAATCGTGATCACAATTATTACGTGACTAATGTAAACAGCCACACACAAAATGGTGGATGAAATATTTAGGAGTTGGAACCAAATTGCGGGAGCTGGCGTATAATATACAGATTTAAATTTTATCTGTCGAACGGTCGGATAAGCTATAATATTACGATAATACTGGAAGATTAGGTGAATATTATTTCCCTAAATACAGATATTATTATAGGCGATTCTACTTGAATATGTTATAAATTCTTGTTACGTGTATTTTATTTATATTCTGATTTAGATAAACCGAAACAAATTTAGTTACAAATAGCCTTTTTAAGAGGTTTTATCTGCCTATCAATATAATATTAATGAAGGGATTAAAATATTTCTATATTGTGTATTAAAATAGCTATAAAAATACTAAATTTAATCCTAATTATGTTAAGCTGTTTCAGCTTCATTTCTAGAAAACATATAGGTACACATATTAAATATTTGCGCTTATAGTAACACTTTTTTTTTGTAAAATATTAGTTGTATGTGAATCTAAGGATTTGGTCAACGTTCTTATAATGCAACCAAACAACGTTATGTCAGATTTAATTCTGAAACATTGAGATTTCAAACATGAAATATAAATTTATTAAGTCTTTGTTTTCTTTTTTATATGTTAAGGACGGTAGACGGGCTCTCGGTCCACTTGATGGTAGGTGGTTACCGTCGCCTATAACACAAGCAACGCTGCGAAATGCAGTGTGCCCTGTCACTACTTTCCAGATTCAGACCAAAGCCAGCTTTGAAAAGTTCATTTCCAAAGTTGACTTAGTCGGGAATAGAACCCAGGAATCCTTGAACAGAGTGGTAAGGCAAGCACCCTAACCACTCATCAAACGATGTTCAGCGATATGGAGCTGTCTAATTATAAGTGTTTTTGAAATTCATACAAGAGTTTCACAGATTCACCCTCGACATTATATACTTATTTAACTAATCTTTGTTTCCTGAGATATAATAAAAAGTATATTGACAAGTGTTTTTTTTTTAAATTTGACTTAAATGGTAATTGTTCATTGTCTTTAATGAAAACCAGTTACTCTTCGAAACGAGATACTTTGTTGGGGTCCGTAAGCAAGATAATAATTTAGTTCTCACGACAAAACATTCCTCGGACAAGGAAATTAGACTTGGGCCGTTGATGAATGTGTGACGTGACACCGCTTCGTGTCCAACTTATTTAGTCTAGGCTAAATTATGTCATGCCTAAAGCCCAGCAATTGCTATTTACATGAAATTCTTTGCTATTTATCACAATTGAGTTTCAAAGCACAATTACTGAATCCGTAAATCATTGTGAATTTCAAATTTAGACGATTGTACTAAATCATATGAATAGAATTATTTCAACTAACACATTACAAAACTTAATATTTAAGAATGACGGACAAACAGTTTTAAATTAAAATCATTAGATAAGATCAAAATTCAGATTGAAATAAATATATTTAAATAGTTTTTTTTTTTTTTTCTAAAATTCACGTATTAACCGTAAAATTTTTGAATATTAAATAATCTAGTATTCTGTAACCGCTTCAAAATTTGTATTTATATTTTAGTTTAACTTTAGATACATAAGCCATTAAAATAATCGAATTAATCACTGTCCTTTATATAATTACCAGTATCGTTTAACCTTATCAAAATAATAAATCACTTAACCATTTCCAGTATTGGTGCGAGATAGTTTAATTACATACTGTTCATATTTGAAATCTTTATAAGAAATTACAGGATCTGACATGCAACGATACCTCTAACATTGATGCAAATGATTATGGTTTTCTCTAATTAAGTCTTAGGTGTCAGCTAATATAAATTCTAGATAGACAAGCAATTGCTAATTTACTTTGTGCTTTAAGGCGCTTGTAATAAGGACGATAAAAAGATGGACGTCAGAGAAGATATAATGTCTATAAAACATGTAGTCATTATGCCAAAAGGCAATAAAACAAATTTCACATTAACTTGCCTATAAATATGTGACGCCTCAGTTTGCCCTCCATCATAATTACTTACTTAGATTATTATGGGTTAATTTTACTAATATAAATGCTAACATATATGTATTTGTATATACAATATATAAGATTAAAGCCCACGCTGGACTAGAGGGGAATGAGCGAGCGGATTGCCTCGCTAGGGAGGCCGCGCTTAAGACCAAGACCAAGCCGAAGTATGACCTGTGTCCGGTGTCATTCGTCAGGCGAAGCATTCGAATGCGATCGCTTGACGAGTGGGACCAAAGATACAGGGAGGGCACTTCGGCGGCGGTCACGAAGCTGTTCTTCCCTAGAGCCATAACAGCTTATAGTACCCTGAGGAAGATCGTGCCTTGCAACGTGTTGACCCAAGTCTTGACGGGGCACGGTGGGTTCTCCGAGTACTTGTATCGATTCAAGTGCAAGGGGAGCCCATCGTGCATCTGTTCGACAGATCAGCCCGAGACTGTACCCCACATTCTGTTGGATTGCCCTGTCTTCGCCAGGCAAAGGCTGGAGGCTGAATATGAGATAGGTGCAGATATTAGGATAGATAGTTTAGAGGAACTTATTAGAGGAAATAGTAGGTATAGATTTTTAAGATACTGTAAAGAGGTGGCAAAGAAGGTAATAGAAAGAAACAAAATATGAAGTAATGTACCTGAACCTTAGTTAATATAATTTTAACCTTGTAATTTTACGTATTTAACTTTAAAGTGCTTTTTAAATTTTATGTTCATTTATTTAATCTCAATGTGTAAATTTTAATAATGTATATTAATTTTAAATATAATTAATTATAATTAGAATAAGAAATAATGTAAATTTTTAAATGATAATAAAGAAATAAAGAACAACAATAAAAAAGGTAAAGGTTCAAGGTAACGGAAAAGATGGAAAAAATTGAAACCTATAGATTATAAGAATAGATAGTATAGTTAGGCGGGCATCCCACCCGCAGAGTATGAAAGGTGATGAATAAGAGAAAGAACAAGTATGCAGCATGAAAGTACGAGCAGTAGCGATTGATAGAACTGGAATGAAAGAGAATTGTCAACCATAGGCTCCAATTAAGTTGGAGGGATTCGCAAAAAAAAAAAAAAAAAAAAAAAAAAAAAAAAAAAAAAAAAAAAAAATATATATATATATATATATATATATATATATATATATATATATATATATATATATAAGATTAGAGAAGATGGTTTTACATGTGAATTTTCATGAAACATGCCACAAAGATGGATCATGTTCTGAGAATAAAATCTAGTTAAACAATCTCATGGCATAATTTTTCAAAATTAGATAGTTGGTACTTTGCATCTATAGAGAACTTAGTTTCTCGTTATAACTTTTGGTTTTACATGGGAACGCTGTGGGTTATGCCGGACTCCTACCGGCCAAAACCCAATGACTTTCTAGCGCGTCCGTAGATTGGCGTGGACGCAGGAAAGGGTTCATTATTAAGTAGTTTTCGATGGGTCAGTATTTTATACTTATGTCCATAATTCCTTCCCAAATAGAGTTCTACGCAGTGAACTAGATGAAAAGCGCTTGTAAAGCCGCAGGAACCGTTAATGTTACGTAACAATTACGAAGGAAAGGATATATCCATTGTATCAATAGTTATTTAAATTGAGATTACATTTTAATTTCGTCTCCTTATACTTAAGCAAATTTAAAGCGCAGTAAACTTAACTCATTCATAAATACTCGTAGCGACTAAGAAAAGCAATTTTCATAGCAATAGAGCATAGAGTCGAATCGACAGAAATTGATGTTTATTTGTTTTTTTTTTTTTGGACTGTTTTCGACATTAATGTATCTGTATATATTTATAAGTCTATATCATTAACATCAGACAAAAAAATATTGAAATTTCATAATATAATCAATAAAATCAATCACACTAAAATTTAAAAGGTGTATAAGATGACGATATGTGTGTGTATAGAGGAGACAATACAAATTCTCACGAGTATTAATTTTCATACAGTGAGCAGTGACCCAACTAAATGTAGCTAGTGTATTTAACACTTTTAAATAAAAGGTTCATCGTATTGTTTTCCAAGAAAAGGGCTTTGTTAAATTTTAGAAAAACGTTAAATAATGTTATCTTTAGGACGCGTGGGGATGCCTGGACGTTTCCGTTTATGTGCCTCGTTTAGTTGGAAGCGAGTTTACAACAATTTAAAATATGTTACGTATTGTTGTATTGTTGATCGAAGTATTTACTTCATAAAAATAGAATCGTGGCGAGTTTACACATGTTTTTTTTTTGGTGGCGAATTTACAATAAGCCATTGGAACAACCAGTTATTTTATTTTTCGTCAAATTTACAATTAAGTAATTTTATACCGATTGGAAACAATATTCAGTAATATATTTTATGTACCGATTGCTTCTTTTAATTTATAAAATTCTCGTGTCACACAGTGTTTGTAAAAAAACTCCTCCGAAACGGCTGGACCGATTTTTATGATTATTTTTTTTGTATATTTGGTAGGTATGAGAATAGGTCGTAAAGTATTTTTCACCCTCCTACCCCCACCCCTCATTTTTAATCGCGATTTTAATATTTTGTACGAAGAATATTCAAATAATTTATCGTTCATTGACGTGAAGTGACGCGTCACTTTAACACATGGAGTCGCTCCTTGACTGTTGTCGGGAGCGGGTGGTTTCTCGGTCCGCTCCGTGTTGTTATCACGAGTACCGAGTAATTGAGTGTACATTATTTAAAAAACTTGGCCTTTGGCCTTTGTTAAGTGTCGGTTGCAGAAGGCAACCTTTTGGCTGGGTTTTTTTGCAGGGCGAGTTGCTAGACTCGCCAGCGCAACTACCCTACAAATGGCGTCCGCTGCTACTGCAGGCGTCATTGGCCCTGATGGTCTACCTTTATCAGAAAATGTAACAGTTCAGTCCCGGTTGTACAGCGAAGTCACTGAAGTCCGTCCAAGAAGTAATCAAGCCATAGTTCTAGAATTATTATGTAACAAAGAAATTCCAAATGAGAGTTATATTGAAGCATTGTTATGTGCAGTTAAACCCGAAGAAATTACACACATTTCTAGGATTTCTAGGAACCGCTTGTGTGTTTATCTTACCAGTGCCAGTAAAGCGGACATACTCGTGAATGTAAATAAGTTTGTGCTTGTGGACGGTGAGGAAGTCAAAATCAGTCACCTTATCACTAAATCTGTCAAAGTTACGATTTCCAATGCAGATGCTTCTATTTCGAATACAGCAATCAAGAGATTCTTGAATAATGTGTGCAAAATTAGAACTGCCTCCAGTGTCACCGAACTAAAAGTGAACACTAGCAAAAATCAACTGAAGAACGTTTTTAGTTTTAGGAGGCTTGTTTACATTCATCCTGAGGATGTAAGCAAACTACCCGGCAGTCAAAAATTCAAAGGAGATGGTATTACTTGGAATGTATTTTTCAACACAGGCAATCCCAAGTGCTTTACATGTGGCTCTGAAGATCACTTCGCCAAACAGTGCACGGACACGGATAAGAGTAATAATACGCTAACACTTGAATCTCAAGAAAGGGAGAGTGCTATCGGAGACGGGGGGGCTACGGCGGTGACAGGAAGCAACTCGGGCCTGGCTGCCAAGAACATCGACGGTGGCAACGACGGCGGCTTACCTCTACCCGCTAGCGGCCCGTCGGATTTTCGAGTGCTCCCTGACCACGGCCTATCCGTTCTGTTGCCTAAAACAGCTGTTCAGCAGGCCGACTCAATGATTGAATCTTCTACAGTGAATCGTGTTACACCTGAAAACATGGTAATCAGCCCTCCCTCTCAATGTTTTAAAAGGCCACACTCGAACACCAACAGTGATGTTTCTAACAGTGTTGATGGAGATTGTATTACACTTAACATCAGTCGTAAGAATAGGAAGGAGGCTGATGACAAATGTAATAAAGCTAAACCTAGAAAACAGAGGAAAACCATCGTCGATAACCCAGAGCAGCTAGAGGCACAAATTTCTTCGCAGCTCGAACCAGCCAGAACAACTATTGATGCCACCTCCACCGAACACCTGCTTGACTTTGGGAACGTCGTCTCCCTCCTTATTTCGACGACGGGCGGCAATTCCGAAGCTAAGAGAGCTAAATCAATGGATATCATTAAGAAAGGTAGAAAACAAGAAACAATTAAGCTTCTAAGTATGGTGCACGGTGTTGTTGCGGGTAGGGGCATAAAAAATAAAATCACAAGACTAATTGGTGCGCTTGAATTTAATGAAATACCTTCGGGTACTGAAGAGTCGGATGATGATAATTTGAGGGTGGAGAATTTTTTATCAACAAATAATTAAAAATGGAGCCCTATAGTGGGCATACAAATTACGAAAATTATAAACTAAACATTCTTTACTGGAACCCGTGCAGTTATAATACTAGTGATAAGGAGGTCGAGAGTCGGTGTCATCTTTTCGACATCATCGTGTGCGTGGAGTCCTGGCTCAATGCGAAGCATGATGATCCTTGTCACCCCCATCACCCTCATCTACCTGGTTTCAAAGTTCTTAGACAGGACAGAAGTAACGGCCGTAGGGGAGGAGGTATAATTATTTTTGTGCGCGACACAATCACATTTAGTGTGATCGAGGACATTGCGACCCCCGATCCTTCGGTTGAACTTTGTGGCTTGCGCATTACCAACATGACACCGAGTTTTGATCTTTTTGCGTGTTACAGGACGCCAGGTCTCGTACTATCCCAAGACCAGTGGAATGTAATGTTTCGTGGTGCGGGCCGAGAAAATTGTATTTTTATGGGTGACTTTAATGCCCACAATGTCGTGTGGAATTGTAGGAGGACCGACAGGAACGGTGAGCGGTTAGAACGATGCATTGACGCGTGCGGATTATTTCTACATAACACGGATACCTACACGCGCGTTGACGTTCATACTTCATACTGGTCCAATATTGATTTGGTCCTATCGTCTGGTGGTTTTTCCGGCTTAGTTGATGTTGAGGTTTGCGACGAGACCTGGGGCTCTGATCACTGTCCTATTTTTGTGAGTATTGACGTCAGCAAGAACTATTATTCTCGTGAGTCCTTCAAGCTTAAATCAGTCCGCACGGATTGGTTTAAGTTTGACCTTCTCCTGGAAAGCTCGTACTCTGACTTCTTTACCAATACTGAGTTTGACAATTACACTCCCATTAAAAAGTACGATTTTTTTACGAACATTGTAACCTCGGCTGTAAGGGACAGCACTCCTAGAAGGCCTTCTTTCTCGACTCGTCGAGGCGTTAGGAACCCGGTTCGGTGGTGGGATGCTGACTGCGACGAGGTTAAAAGGCATCGTGGTATCGCTTATAAGGCATGGGTGGAGTCTGGTTCTCTTGAGCACCTTTTAACATACAAGAAGGCTTGCGCCTTGGCCAAGAGGACTTTCAGGGCTAAGAAGAGGGAGTGTTTTAGAGCATTTGCGAGCAGTCTCAGTTTTCAGACTGATCCGTCTTATGTTTGGAGAACCTGCCGCGTCCTTAATAATAAATTTACAAAGGCTCCCTCTGTTGGCTCTGCGGGTGGCTCGAGGTCTGAAGGGGCCAGGGCGACCATAGATAGAATTGCTCCCCCCGGGGAGAGAAGGGTTACCCCCGACCTTCCCGACCATGAGCCAAATGATTTTTTTGATGTTCACTTTAGCATCCACGAGTTCAATGCTGCCCTTGATCCCAAGAGGACGAAGTCTGCAACCGGTATGGATGGCATTGATTATGAAATTATTAAAAAGCTCCCCTTTAAATATAGACTTCTTCTTTTGGACATCTTCAACGGCATGCATAGTCACCGTGTTTACCCCGACAGCTGGAAGCGCTCATTTGTCCACTTGATTGCGAAGCCGGGGGGTTCCGGTTTCCGGCCCATTGCACTCACTTCTTGTCTGGGAAAGCTCTTTGAGACCTTGATTAAAAACAGGCTCGAGTACTTTGTGGAGACAAACAACGTAATTCCCAGAGGTCAACATGGCTTCAGGAAAGGGCAGTCGTGTGCCGATAATTTGGCTGGTCTGACTCTCAAGGTTAAGGAGGCTTTCCTGGAGAGGGGTGGTGTTATGGCTGCCTTTCTTGATGTGAGCGGTGCATTTGACGGAGTCAATATCGACATTCTACTCACTAAACTTCGGGATATCGGTTGTCCGGGTAGTGTTTTAAGTTTTGTTCAATTCATCACGTTCGATAGATCGATGTACGCGGACTGCTTAGACGGTGAGTCAAGGAGGGTATATAGGGGTGTACCTCAGGGAGGTGTATTGAGCCCTCTGCTTTACCTGATATACGTGTCTGGTATCACCAACCACATTGGTGGCTACGTTGAAGTATCTCAGTATGCTGACGACATCGCCGTGTATGTCAAATGTAAAAGCGTAAAGTGGGGCAAACGTACTCTGGAGGGAGCTGTCGCTAGCATTGACGCTAAGCTTCGCGATATTGATCTGGATCTATCCCCCACCAAGACTATCTTCATATATTTCAACAGACAAGGGGTTAAGCCAGGCAACGCAGAAATAAAGGTCCGTGACCAAGTCATTAAATCCAGCGAGTCGACCAAATTTCTTGGGATAGTCTTTGACTACAGACTGGATTTCGGTAAGCAAGTTGACGTGGTGCGTAAGAGATGTTTTAAGGCTATCGGTGTAATCAGGTTTTTGTGCGGTACTTGGTGGGGTTCAGATCCAGATACCCTTTTAATTTTGTACAAAAGTTATGTGCGATCTATTCTTGATTATGGCAGTTTCATTTATCTTCCACAGCGCAGTGGGTTATTGGCTAAGATCGAACGGATACAGTATGCAGCTGTAAGGGCAGCCCTTGGCTATCGTATCAGTACGCCTACCAACATCTTGGTCGCGGAGGCAGGGCTTACCTCTATCAGGGAACGAGCTTCTTATCTGTGCTACTGCTACCTAGCCAAGGTGCTTTCCAATATCAATTCGACTACTTGTACAAGTGCTGAGCAGTATTTACGGGCTCTCGAAAGGAGGAAAAAAGGGTTGCCCAGCTGGTCTGGGGTGCTGTGCCGGAGTCTAGCTACCTGCGGAGAGTTAGAAAGTGCGATTATCAGAGGTCCGCATTTTGGTACTTTTATGCACGGCTTTCGCGCCGCTTATTTCCCGGTTCCCGTTGATTTGGACTTTGGCATCGGACTTAGGGATATCCCCTCACCTAATCTGCCGCTAGATGAATATATAAGGAACAGCGGTTCTTGTGCCGTCTACACCGACGGCAGTAAGAGTAAAGACTCAAACCTCGTCGGATTTTCTATATTCTGTGAGGAGCGCGGCGTTCGCTCTAAAGGAGGGCTTCCAAAGACAGCATCGGTCTTCACGGCCGAGTGTGCTGCCCTTAACGAGGCGATGGACGTCATTTTATCGTCCGAGGGTGGCAGCTTCTATGTTTTTTCGGATTCTCGAAGCGCACTCCAGTCCCTTATGTCGACTAAACTCGGCGTTAGGAGCAACTTTTTTATCTTTGACATCAGGCGGAAATATCTTGAATTTATTGATCGTGATCCTGGCGCCAATCGTGTACTATTTCTCTGGGTGCCTTCACATGTTGGAATCCGGGGAAACGAAGAGGCCGACGCTCTTGCGAAGGAGGCTGCCAGTATGGATGCCGCTACTATCACGGGAGTTCCTTTTACGGATCTTTACGAAGAATTTAACAGACGGGCCTGGGCAGACTCAACTCTCGCTCTACAGAAGGAGGGTCTGGTTAAGGGCGTATATTACTTTTACAATTATTACTCGAGGAGCCGAATCCCGTGGTTCTCTGGGAAGGGTCTTAGGAGGGAATTTGTTGTCACTATCAATCGGTGTAGGGCGAATCATTACAACCTGGCGGCCTCCCTTGCGAGAGTCAATATTATTGAGGACTCATCTTGTGCCTGTCACTTAGGAGATCAGGACCTCAATCACGTCCTTTGGCAGTGTCCTTTTTATAACATGCAGAGGGTCGAACTCATTGCGGATCTTGAGCGCCTCGGTTTTTGTAATCCAATGTGTGCGGAGATGTTTTTGACAAGGCCAAATATTCCGGCCTGCTTACGCATTTATGCATTTCTCAGAAAATGTGATCTTGCTATTTAATTGTATGCTTATCTATTTAACTATAACTTAACAGTATATACATGTATCTAGAATATTTACCGTTATTGTAATTAAAAACCTTTGTAAGTATAATCTGCATTGTGGCACATGTAAACTGTATTAAGGGCCCTTGGCTCATAAAATAAATAAAAAAAAAAAAAAAAAAAACTTTAACACATGGTTTGAAAATAAAATTTTACCCAATAGGTGGCGCCACAATCGGGTTATGGAATTATTTTCGGATTCTGGCAGGACAACGTCTGCCAGGTCAGCTAGTATAATATATTATTTTGTTTATTCGAAAGTCCTAAAAATGGGACATAATATAGTATTGTCATGTCACTTAGTTAATTTATACTTGATATTAAGTTTAGGTACTACGTATCCTGTTTCAGCAGCATCAGCATTGTCATAGGTAAATTAATATTAGTTATAAGGTTGATTGTCTATGTTCTAATATTACCGAGTCATGAATATTATATTCCTTGTTTTGTTCCTTTTGCGTACAGGTGAAGTCGAGGTTTTCAGAGCGTTTCGTTCGCACAGATCGCTTATCACGTCTTTGTCGAAACTTGAAATCGACTTTACGCCTTCGTGTTAGAATTAATTATTCATTGTTATCTGAAAACTTATGATATTTATGTTACGAAAGAAAATGATCGTTATTAAAAGGTGGTAAAATAGAATTTTAAATGGCATTTTACCTTCGGTTGCGGTTAGGTTTTCTAGCTACGCAATAGCGCTAAACTTAATGTTACGACAAATCGAGAATTGCTAAGGGATAATCACACTATTTGTTGTGGTCATGTTGGGACTACATTGCACAAAATATAACAAAGTGTATGCAAAGATTTCACATGTATTAATTTTCTTAATAAAAATATGGTTATTGTTATTAAAGAGAGAAAGAGGGAGAGAGCGACATACAAGTTGACAAAACACTTAAGGATGATTCACGTACCTATTTAAAGTACATTACAATTTTCACTAGACTTTAGTCAATTGGATTCATGTGAAGACGTAGCAAATCAGGTTCGACGACTAGTGCTCGTTTAAAGTAGTATGTATACCTATAAAATATTTTAATATGTGAAGAGCAAAAACCTCTTTCATCGCATCGCGTCATAAAAAAACACAAGTAATTATTATTCAAAGATGGAATCGATAAAGAGCTTACACACACAGTTCGGAATCATTAACTTTTAAATAAATAAAATGATGAGTGTGCCGTTCCGTTATACGCACAAAAAGTCGTACTGGGTCAATGGCACAAGCGAAGACCAGATATGCGCTGCGCGCGAGCAGTCTGAAGCCATCTCGTGGGTACTTTTTACTGTCGACTTGATATAGGTCGAAATTGCACACACTTTTTCTGTGTGAGTGCGGGGTATAGCTATCCTTGAATTATATACGCTTGATAGAAGACTACAATACTGCGAAAATTGCTAATATGGTATATTATATGCAATAGATACAATTTTGTTAATTAAATAGGATAATGGAAAGAACAATCTACTTCATAAATTCATAATTTCATCATAAATTTGTTATAAATTTGTTAAAAATAATTATACAGCTTAGGTACTTATCGAAATTATTGCAAATACAACTCCCGATGCTTTACCTAATGTGAATAGGTCTGCTCTTTAGATGAATAAAAATAACTCCACTAACATGAATGTTACACTTCTTCTTAAGTCACTATGGCATGTAACGGACAGATCGAAATAATATGAACATAATCGGGAGATTGTTTATTTTATGAGAAAATTATTGTCGATTTACTTTCAGTCAAGCAAAATTGTTGGAAATAAGGAACGATATTGTATATTATTTGTATATTTATACTAGAGACCCGTCCCCAGCTTTGCAGGGATGCAAAGCTGCACGAGGAAGGCTTGTATATATAATTTGCAGAAATATTTTTATATATACAAGCCTTCCTCGTTTACTCAAAACCAAATCAAAATCCTTTGAGTGGTTTAGAAGAATTAGCGGAGAACAGCCTCTCTATCACAGACAATATCGCCTCTCTAGGCGGACAGTAAGTAATTTTTTTTAATAATATTATGTATATACCAAGCGAACCACTTGCTTTGTAACGACTCTGTAAGTAACCTGTCAAATAAAGTTTTTGTTTTTCAACATAAAAATATGTATTAAAAAAAAAAACAAATAGGTAACTAGTAGTAGAACACACTATTTTTCTTAGTCTTAAATTGGGTAGCGAGCCTAGTGACGGTAACTACCCCCTTACAGATCACCGTGAAATAACACCTCTTGTGTTGGTGACGAGCGTATTTAGACGCGTCTTGTTTGACGAATCCTTTAGCATATCCTCTTCCAAGTTCTTATTTATCTTGTTGACAACGTCATCAAGGCTCAACTAAAAACCTCTTTGACGTTGCTTGTATTATGTTAGAAGAAGCCATCTACCATTAAGTGAACTGTCAACCTGCCTATCGACTTTTAAATGTGTGAAAAAATATAGTAAAAAAACAGTATCGAACAACAATTGACATTAAGTAGTGTTTACATCTTTTGTCACATTTTATGGATAGACACACAACGTACGTGACCACACATACTATTATGTATGAAGCAAATTAGGTGTATGAATTAGATGGAATTCAACGGGTACAATGAACTTTGTACAAGTACAATACATGTTATTTACATAAAACTGTGTTCATAACGTTACGTTTTGGATCTACGCTTCTATCGTCAAGCTAATAAAAGTAATTCTTCAAAGACTTCACAAAAATTTTTGTGCGATAAAAGCTGATAATAATCTGTTCTGATGAGCTCATTCGACTATGATTTAGGGACACTTACCAAACAAAAGACATGGGTTAATACAAAATATAATTCAATTTTTTTGTAGATAGAATCACAATCATAATGATAATGAGTATCATGGTTTGGTAAGCTGAACTAAATCATGATAGTCATCATGAAATATTACCTTCAATACAAAAACATCTTTTCTCTTATTGGATAAAGGAATAATAAAAGCTAGACCACTTAATTAAAACACTAAATAACACTCGACATATCCAATCGACCTACTTAATCGTGTTTTTCACACGCAATAACTTCTCGCATAATCAGCAAAATAAAAAAGGCTTGTAGCTTTCTGAATTGCCGCTGTAAAAGATAACAATTAACGATAACTGTAACCAGTAGTAAAAAACGAGGATTCAAAATTAAGTTTAACAACTGAAGCGAACTGGTTTAACGAGCAAAGCTACAGAAATTCTGTTATTTATTTATTTATTCATTGCCACAAAGACTTGAGAATCATTATAATTTAAAAGTATAAAAGCTTTAAAAAAAGACCACATCATTTCAACAATTCTGCTTCTACTAAAGACGGATGCATGTTTATCTGTTTTGAGTTAACTTGGTTTAAAAAAGGTATAATAAGAGAGAAAAAATATTAGTTGAAAAATTATTTTAGAAGTTGAAAATGAAAAAAAAAATTTTCGTACAGTTCCAACAGAAACGGTAATGCATCTGACGCTAAACTCGTTTTACACCCACAGGTGCAACTCGTATTAGGACCACAAACTGGTGGACCAAATGCAGGTTTCCATTACGTTTGTTTTATATACATACGTGTGACAAACATACTCATGCGTCACACGTGAGATTTCTATTGTTTTGGCCTACTGAATCCTCTCTACATTGGTAGACCTAGACATTCACGCAAAATGAAACAAAGGACCTGAACCGGTCTAAAGGACTGGAAATATAAAAGATTGGTTGCACAAAAACAGTTGCTTAGTTGCTTGCATTGAAGGAATTGAACGAAGAAACACGTTGTCTTTGAAAGTATGGGTGAAATCAGCGTTATGTGCATAATTAAAAAGAGTTCACGACATATATGCAAATACGCAAATACAAACTAAAACAGTGTTAATATATGGACAATAAAATAGTTACATTGAACCAATAAAAGTGCTCCTGAAGGCCCTGGAGACGCGCATAGCTGAAATATGAGGTCTGGAAACTAGAAACCATCCCTAAACTCATCAATTTCGTAATGAAAAATTTGCTTCAAGTTACTATTCGTGAATGTTATTAAATAAAATAACATTATAATTACATTCTTCATTTCAACAGCTCAATGATACAGTTAAGAGCTCGGGCTTACTGGGTGGGCTCACGACGTCACACCAGAGAACAAGTCACGATGATAGACTACTAGTAATACTACCTGCCGGACGTTCCTGGCTGAAGACGTGAATTTCCGTTCGAGGATAGTCTTTAACGGTACATGGTAAAACTGTAAGTACTGGAATAGTAACGAAATACTAGGAACAATAAGTCAATATAACTTCGCTACACCGTGATAATGAAAAAGTTAATCAGGAAAACACTACAATGTTTTGTTAAAATTTTACCATAACAAGTGAAATGGCTAAAGAGAGAGCGTGAACTTGACACCTTTGAAACTATCGATGGAAAGTCTTAGTGAATTTAACTTACAAGTATAGATTTTAATACATATATAATATTAGCAAACACAGCGTTTGCAATAGACTAACTTTTTCATATTAATATTGCAAGTTAAGTAGACTTGAAATAACTAACACACAATCAGTAAATTTTCATGAGTAATCTCTCAATAAGAGAGAAAGTAGACAATAATGGAATGACAACTCGATAATGCAAAGTTTGTACACTTTACTACGTAATTTGTTTGTCACACTCTAATAAATAAAATCGCGTCGTGGAACATTGATTCTAATTAGAGAGCTCATGGGTATATAAGGACATACCACGCCCCCGCATTACCAAGTAAATACACATGTCCTGCCAGAATTTCAATATAAATAATCCGATTAATACCTAATCAACTTTCTAATGAACGTATTTGCACCGATTCCAGTAATAATCACTCGCAATCGAGGCGAGCAAAAACTGGGCATAGCTGTCTTAGCTTCGTAATACACAGTTAAACTGCAATATAAAAACTTGAAGCAAATTCTAGCAACAGCTTCCTTGTGTAACGAACGCACTTATTGCAGTGAGGCTTTTTTACCCTATAAGTCTTATTAGTATCATTTAGGAGTCGTTAGTATTTGGCCAAAATTGGTAGCAACGGGAGATGTACTAAATATCTTGTCGCAGTTTGACATCGACATTATGTCCTTGGTTAATGAAAGCTTCAAGTAATCTTTATTGCAATTCGTCCATAACCTCGCGAAGTAGCATAAATTTGTTTTTATAGAAAATGTCAAATCGTGGTGCAATAAACTCCTATTATATAGCATTTCATTAGTTTGTGAGAAGTTAAAGTCAAATATTTCAATATCGACATATTTTGAGTTTTTTTAATATAAGTATAAAGGTAGCCGGGCTGATGATGGTCCAATTAATATTGGGCGATAGACATTAGTAACCTGCAAGTGCGCTTTAGACATTAGTAGGATGAATGATAAGGGATTAGGGGAGATAGGAAAGTGACGTATTTCATGGTGGTATTCTGTAAGCGGGTGGTTACTGCCGCCAGGAAGACTGCCCAATGATGACTGCGAAACGTTTTAAGTATGCACTATCACTATTGAAGCGTTATGCCACTTCGTGAGATTAAGGGACGAATTTTTCGCTATGCTTCAACTCGATCAAAAGCCGATTATTCAGGAGCATCGAACTCAGTAACGTATTCCAATGAATGCATGCACGAACTCGAGATCAATACACGCCCACGACCACCTAGCGGCACCGAGATACCGTTTATCGAGGCGATGACACTCTTAATCGAATTATTGACGAAAGTGAAAAACGACGAAATAGCCGAATAGTAAGTAATAAATGCTTTGCCTAACATTGCAAAGGTGCTATTTCAATAAGCAATGTTAGTATAATATGTTTTATTATTATGTTAAGTAAAAAATCAAGATTTTCATTTATAAATTTTAGATTAAACTGCATTCCGGAAGCTCATCATAAAAGCTGTATCATTGTCACTGATTTATTCTAATGCATTATTATGCAGTGACCTTTAAACGGCCACTATTCCTGTGGCGAAAGTTTCTTTGTTGGCGCTAATATCAATTTTCATGATCACAGAGAAACGGAGGAAATCTTTTAAATAATTTATTTAAGGCTTAAATAAATTATTTATAACATTCCGCTAAATCTTTATAATAACGAAGAAATAAAAGAAATAGTCCATAAAACTTATAATGAACTGATCAAACAAACATTACTAGCCATATGTAACATTATAATCAATCAACATTACGATTCGCTTGACAAAAATAATGAATGTTAAACTTACGTCACACTCGAATTAAGTACACGCAATAAACATTTTAAACAGTAGGTGTCCTCTGTTCAAGAAATTTGTAATGTTTGTTTTACTACATTAAATATTGTTTGAGTCAGTACACCAAGATACTATACCATTAAATTAATCTGTATTGAATTCGTGGCGTGATCGATTTCACGAGACGATGCGAGATGTTCTCGATACGCCTTTAGAATAATCGATGTCGATCCATTAAGATGTCTCACGTTCGCATTCAGTAGCGATAAGTTACGATAGTTCACTTTGTTACTTTAATGAATTGAGCCCTTAGCTCATTTCCCTATTACAATGTGGAGTTGATTTTTTTTTGTTTAATAGTTGTGGTACTTATAGAATTACACAAAGTTGCCTGTCTGTGTGTATTCTATAAGAAGTACTTCAGAGAGTGTGCTCGAGGGCTGCATGAGATCTTACCGCCATCCCTTTTCTTCTATCGGACATGCAGACGTACAGCTGGTTACCATCCCTCTAATTCGGATCAAACGCTTTAAAACATCTTTTGTGATGCGCACTGCTAAGGATTGGAACTCCCTGCCGGCGTCTGTATTTCCGAGCTCATATAACCCAAATCTTTTTAAGGTTCCAGTGAATAGGCATCTTCTGGGTGAGCTCGCTCCATTGTCGGCCTCATCCTTCCTACATGGATGAGGATGGTCAAGAACAAACTCATCCTTAATAATAATAAAAAACACAGATATTTTATTTATTCTCACATTCCTTTGGTGTCTGTATTAAAAATATTATTAGTCTATAAATAGTACCATTGTAGGTATATTGTATATATTATTACCTATATAACACTAGCACTCTTAATAAAATATTATTCGCTGATAATGTAGCTTTTTATAGATGAAATAATTTTTAAAATCAGTCTAGTAGTTTTTGAATTTATTCATTACAAACACACATACATACTTACATATAAATATTTTCCATTTATAATATTTAGTATAGATAGTATAATAAAACATATAAACATTTCATATTACCTTGTGTAGCAAAATATAAACCTAATTATGAGGATGGTCTAAGTCCAGATCCAGGAGTAGAAGACCTACAGCTGAAATTATTATTTCTGATTTGATATTATCAGCAATAATGAATGCCCACTAAACTTTGGCAAATAACTGTGTATGAAATTTACCACACCGATAGTTTATTACCTGAATTAACATATAGGATACCTTTCATCCTGGAAAAAATGTTAGGTTTCTGTGGAATTTTCAAAAAACGAACTACAGCGCATACGCAGGCACAGCTAATTACTAACAATTCAAGATAATTTTGACACTTGAATGTTTTGTATTGAGTATAGCATTAATATTCATAGGTAACATACAGTAACAGAGAGTTTGTATAATTACCATTGATAATAAACACATAATTACATTTATAATACTAATTTGTAAATCACCTGATAATTAATTTGGAACTTCATTTGTTTATGTGATTAATTTTTCAAATTAAGGAAGCGTCGTCTAAATTAACTAAGAAAGGTTTGAAATATTCGAACGCATAAAGGCTTACAGTGACTAATTCGAAAGCAGAGGTGCCCTTGGCGTGCCCTTATTAAGTAAACACAAGTCTGCATATAAACCAGGAACATCTTATTCGCTGCGAACACACTTAACCCCGGTGTCGAGAATTCGATTCGTACACGATTTTCGAATCGACATCTGTTAATGTTCCGCGTCCACCCACGGCCTGTTCGTTGAGAAAACGGTAAGAATATATCCATATAGACGACGTAGAATTAAATTTAATAAGTACCTGGATGGTATGTTACCCTGTTGTGTTGTAACGAAGAGCCTAACCGAGAACTGATCAATAAGACCGATTTATAGATAAGAAAACACTGTCTTAGAGATTAACAAATTAAAAAGACACGTCAAGTATAGTTCATCTCCAGTGTCTATATGTACTAATATGAAAAGGCTAATTTTTGTGGCTATTTCAATGATTTACACGAAAAGTATAGAATTAATTTACGAGAAATGTGGACAAGAGTCAGTATCAGTAACAATTACGGACTTAATGACTTCATTATGGAATAATTGCCTTCGCGCTAATACTAAAAATAGCAGAAATTTCCCGAAGTTATATTAATTGAAGCTCTTCCTTGACATATTTATTGCAATCAGACCGTACATGCCAAGGCTGGCTGTTCCAGCAAATTTGCATCCACGTTTTCCATGTAGCAAGCACTAAGGGCAGGCCGCGTTTAGCCATTAGCATAACTAGAGAAGCGCGGGCGCAGGTGAGCGGCTAACGGAATACTAGTTCCGACGCATCCTCCTAATACTAGTATTGGAATACCAACTTTATTAATACGCGTTTATAGAAGCCATTTCAGGTTAATCAGTTATTAGAATCTAATGCCAGACGTCTCAACAGTGATTTATTACAAGTCTAGTGTGCACATTTGGCGAATGCATTGCGATTTAAGTTTAAACAGAACTAGGTAATTTGAGGGGGCAAACTATAATTAAAAACTAGATAAAAATTATTAAGCACCTTAAAGAGACACTCAGCTAGGTATATGGTTTCGAGCGATGGTACGTACCTACTTACTACAGCACATAGAATTTTATACAGGTGGTCAATCCAAATGGCAATCGAAGCCTTAAGATAAATTTTTCGTATCTCTATGGTTGAGATTTGTCCTAACTGACCTATTTGGATTGATCACCTGTATACTATTATGTAATAAAATAGCTTTAACCAAAATAAACAAAAACACTCGTTCTAAAAAAAATCTTATAGGTACATCTATAATTCTGCCTGTCGGCAAAGACCTGAATTTTGTAGTTAGTAGACAGGAATATTTCACTGTAAACGATATTGTAATCAATATTAATCCTAGACACTAAATTAACACAAACATAAATTAGAACAATAAAATAAGTACGAATAAATTATTGTTACTCATTCAAAATAATTATAAGAAAATAATAATTAATGTAGACTGGTATAAACAACCTAAATTCTTTGCAATTTTATGAACTATTTAACAAATGGATATTTATAATAAATTCCTAATAAAAAAGGAACTTTATTTCATTGAAGTAGTATTCAAAACAATTATGCTATCTGGATAAGAAACAGCGGATGAATACAACTTTGTCATTCGGGTAAAAGGTTATATACATAAATGCAGTTGTCAGAAGAACGCGACCGCATGCGTCAGACAGATTAGCGCATCACAATAAATTGCTAATTTATTGCTTTCTGATAAATCTTGCATATTAAAAAGTCTAAACAGCTTGCTAGGACCAGCGGTGATTTATTTTATTGATACTATTCAAACGAAAGCTACAACCAAGACGAATGGTTACCAACATTTTATTGCGAATCATAGAGTTGGCTAATATTTTAGGAGGCCATGTAGAATGCCAACCAGATCGGAATTTATTTTTGCTTGTGCGATGCCTGCATACAAATTTATTGGTAAATGCCACATGGGTATTTCTTTTAACTCTTCCTTATTTCATTTTCGGTTTTTTTACAGACGCCAACGAGACATAAGTATTTCATTGCACTACATACTGTGATCATCATCATCAACAGCCTATTATATGTCTCCACTGCAGGAGACCAGGTCTATCCTTTCAACAAGGGCGTATGGGCTATATGATCCACCACACTGCTCCAGTGCGGGCTGGTGGACTTCACATGCGCCTTAGAATTTATTGTTTGGTGTATGCAGATTTCCTCAGGACGTTTTCCTTCACCATTTGAGAGCAGTCAGTAAATGCACTTAACTTTTTAGAAAAATACCATTGGTACATGACATGACCGGGGTTCGAACTTGACCTCTCGACATGACAGACGGCGTCTTTCCCACTGCGTCACCAACGCTCTACATACATGCTATGATACTTTTGATTATATTCTTAATGAATTAACTATATTAACGCAAAAATTGCGTTATAGAGTAACAAACATTCATATATCGACACAGTTATAATATTTCTATGATTTTATTAAATAAACACCATGATACATCATAGTAATGGGTGTTTTTTTTAGCTGTATGAGGAGTTTCGATGGTTTTTGTCTATGGTTTGATACTTGAGAATGTCAACTGCGTTGACATTTCTGTTCAGTAAGGTTTGGCAATTCATCATGAATCGAAGTTTCCAAATTGTGAAAATTTACTTTGAAAAAAAAAATCTGTTCGCGAAGTTCATAGAGCACTTCGTCCATTTTACGGTCAACACAATCGGCCTAGTGAGCAAGTAATTCGTGCAGTTATTGATCGTTTTCGCACTAATTTTACTCTTCTCGATTCAAAACCATCAACAAGACAAATAAATGTACGTACCGAAGAGGATAATGTTGAAGAAGACGCCGAAATGTCGATACGTCGCCGTCCTCAACTTGTTGGCCTTTGTACTTCAATTACGTGGAAAATTTTACGTAATCTTGGCTTACGTGCCTATAAAATACAGCTCGTGCAAGAATTAAAGTCAAATGACCATCGTTTACGTCGTGTTTTTGCTGATTGCGCTAATTTGAAACTGGCCGAAGATGAGCATTTATACCGAAGTATTGTGTTTAGTGATGAAGCTCATTTCTGGTTAAGTGGCTTCGTCAATAAGCAAAATTGCCGTATATGGAGCAAAGACAATCCTCAAGTCATTAACGAATCACCATTACATTGCGGTTTACACGCTGGCGGCATCATCGGTCCTTATTTATTTCGAAATGAGGAAGGAGCTGCGGTCACGGTGAATGGCGAGCGCTATCGAGCAATGCTGACTAATTTATTGTTTCCAAAAATTAATCAGCTAAACATCGACAACATTTGGTTCCAACAAGACTTGAAGCATTGGAAGCCAATAACCAAGCCACTATTGACGCCATACAGCCAGATTTATTGGAAAAAGTAGTGAAAAATTGGATTGATCGAATGGACTTATATATAACTCGTAGCCGCGGCGGACATAAGCCGGAAATCATATTTAAAAAATAAATGCCATGAAATTATCTACCAGATTATAATAATAAAAAAATCATTTCAACAATATTTCTGTCTTGTATTATTATTTAAAGTTCTCAAGCTTTTAAAAAAAACACCTTTACTTCTATTCTATATACTACATTACACATTTATAAAATAAAGTCGCTGTCCGCCTATGTTTGTTTCTCCACTAACTTCTTCTAAATCACCCAACACATTTTGATACGGTTTTCAGTAATGCAAAGAGCGATAAACGAGGAAGGTTTGTGTTTATAATTTTCAAAAAAAATTCAGCCGTAGAGGATCGCCAGTATACTATATAAATTACTACAAATGGCCAATTATAAACCACAACATTAACTTAGATGCACACATAGAATTTCTAACTAGAATAAGTTACGTATAAAAGTTCATACAAACTAAGATTAAAATCATAACAAGTATCATTCACTTGAGCAAAAAGCAAACAGTTTCGTCTTGAAACTCTTAAAGGTGTTTACTATTCAATTGACTTGAAACCAAGCCAAAGTCATCAATGTGGGACTAATTGATGCAAACATTACGTTGTAAGTAAATGCAAGAAAAACTAGTACCGAAAGCGAATGTACTTAGGTAGAGTAATCTTGAAAGTGAGTTCGGGCGATATAGCATTATTTGTTTTGTAGGCCACATAATGTTGCTAATGATACAACTGTTGTTTGTAAGACAATACTTACACTTTTTATTATACGATATTGAACTGGTACAGAACACAGGTGTTTGGTCGTTACGCGTGTCATACTTAAAAGTTGTCCTAGTTGACGAAATATATTATGGAAGTGTGTCATATTCTACTCATAGTATAATACCGAGTTGAACATTATATTCATTTGTCAATTACGAACGTTTAATTTTTATTTTTAATACATTTTTTGTAAGATTATGCAAATTTTTTGTAAGATTATGCAATGTTACTGTAAATAAATAAAATAGATATAGAAAGACCTTATTAATCTCTATGCATAGTTCAAATATTTTACACTTACAAGCACTCATAATCTATTTTACAATTAAAGCCGATTCGGAATTAAGAATATCTGTTAGAATCTGGCAAGAAACCTATTATATGTCTCCACTGCAGAAGCACAGGCCTACCCTCTCAACAAGGGCGTATGGTCTATATGGTCCACTGCGTTAGCCCAGTGCGGGTCGATGGACTTCACATGCCCCTGAGAATTTCTCTTTTGACGTATGCAGGTTTCCTCACCATGTTTTCCTTCACAGTTTGAGAGCAGTCAGTAAATCAAACCCATCAGAGTACTGACCTACAATCAACATAAATAATATTGAAGACAGTAATAAAGACATTCCCATCAAACAAAATTGTGAACGTAAACATGAAGACATTATTACGATAGCTGAGTCTAGACTCGGCACATAGTAACAGCTGAACATCGACACCCAATATTAAATAATGGACTTACACAAAGGAGAAAGTTCGTGTGTAACATATCAGAGGTGTTGTAGATACATATATTTCAAGACACTGACTGAATATTTTACATTAACCAGTCCAGAACACCTATTGCGCCGAGGAACTTGACAGCGAATGGGCGTGTATTAGACAGAGAAGTTAGGAGATGAAGCGAAGTGAAATTAAATTAATAAAGTAATAACACAGTTAAAGCGATACAGTAGTTCAATAATGTATGAAAATTCAAACGGGAACCTTACTGAAGGCGGAACTTTCTAATTGCCGTCGTCCATTCGGTAAAAAGGCAACCACAAATTTAAAAAGATTAAAAAATATATTTGTTGGCATATAATAAAAAATTTGTAAAACTAATATCTAACATTTCTACTGTCAAGTGTTCTAAATTCAAAAATGTAGCCCTTATTTTGACAATTTACCTTCCAAATGCTCTACGAAACCTGTCAGGGAAATTAAAAAATGTGAATTTCCGACAAGGGTTTCGATTTTTTTTATAAGTTAAGTTTATGAATCGACATCTACGTTAATGTTTTAAAGAGGAAGTATTTGATTTTTTTTTTTTTGTATGTTTGTTTGTAATGGATAATTCAAAATCTACTTAACTGATTTTAAAAATTTCTTTCACCTATAGAAATCAAAACGCGGGTAGAATCGAGAGATGATGATATTTGCGTCATAATATTAAGCCTTATTCTAAAACTAAACAGTTTCATAATCAAGTTTTATTATGTACACGAAAATTCCTCTGTAAATTATTCAAATCGGACCTTTCGTTTAGAAGTTACGACGGGTATAAAAATGCTAAAAGTAAAAAAATGCCGCGGTGTGAAGGAACAGCCCTACGCTTTAGTCTATTTACCAACACATTTTATATTTAAGTTTATAAAATTATACAACTCATGTACACATATAAATACAATCGTAAACGAACCGTGTCTGTACGTTAAATATTAAAAAAAAAAACCATTTGTACACGTTGTACAAATTTTTACACTTTTTGAATAATCAAAATATAATTAACAAAATATGACAATTAAAGTATCCCCAAAACGAAATATCCCCGATGCTATGTATAATTATAAGGAGAGTTTATAAAAAAAAAGCTCATTGACGATTTAAAACTTTTATTACAATGCTCAAAATCAAAATAAATTTTGGATAATTCCTTATTTATATACATATATTAGAAAAATCATACATAAAGAAGGTGCGGGCTCAACTAGTTTCTTAATATGAAGTCCAAGCGAACGAAGTCATGGACATCGGCTAGTATAAGATATTTCTAATGAAAATATCATCTACTTATATAAGAAAAATAAATCATAAGCCTATTGAACTTTAATAAGTTACATTAGGATTATAAAAGTATACAACCGCTTAACTTTTGTTACTTGTCCATCCAAAGGCCAGCAAGCACAGCATGGAAGTGGAGGGGATAATTTATGGCATAGTTTGTTAGACGGACATAGAATACTGTGTTTAGGGGCTGTCGTCAGGTAAATAGTTGTTTGAGCGGACGTTTGAAAGGATTGAGTGTTTCGCTTCAAGATACGAAGGTAAGATAGTCATGATTTATTGATGACTCGATTGATTTTCTGCCCATAACTTTTCAGAAAAAGAATAGGACACAAAGTATACCGGTAGAACAACAGGTGTGAAGCTGTCTCCATATTTTAAAGGTTGCAACAATTTCCAGTGATAATCCGACCGGAAACCATGCTTCATGGCTGCAACCGTGCCGTAAAAACGGACAGGTGGATGCATCTGTATGATTTACTGTGCGACTTGTAAGAGTTCCTGGTTGCAGAAGGGATATAATATGTTCACGACAACAGTTCATGATGTTCCATTAGTTAGTTTAATCTCATAACTAATTCTAAGCAATAAAAGGGAACCATTGGCCGTAGCTATTAAAATAATAACAGGATGGTGTAAGAAGGAAATAATTACATCAATTGCTTCCACAGATTAATAACGCTAACATATACTTATATGTATTAAGTAAAAAAAGTTCCGAAATATTCTATTAAATTGTATATTTTTTATGTTAAGATCGGCAGACAGGCTGACGGTCCACTTGATGGTAAGTGGCTACCGTCAACGCAAAAGCAACGCCAAAGCTGCTGCAAGTGCGCTGCCGACTACAGTAGGATTAAGGATTAGGAGGGGATAGGGAAAATGGGCTCTGGCATCCCTTACTCACTCACCGAAACACAACAGCACACGTGCTGTTATTTCACGGTGGTCTTCTGTAAGGGGGTGGTTACTGCCGCCAGATGGACTGTCCAAATTACTGCGAGACGCTTTCCAAATTATATTTAAGTAAATCCAAAAAGATAGGAATGAATTTATTTAATTTACCTACTTTATCAACATGTAGATATAAGTTGTGCTATATTGTGCTAGCTGTTGTACGGGACTTCGTCCGCGTCTCTTTATAAAATACTATGTTACTCGTTGATAATGTAACTTTGTATAGGTGAAAGAATTTTTAAAATCGGTCAAGTAGTTTTTGAGTTTATTCATTACAAACATACATACATACATACAAATCTTTATAATATTAGTGTAGACAAAATAGTGACCTTACCTTTTTAGAGACATGCAAATCTATAATCTTATTTTTAAAACTTTGATCTGTAGAAAATAAATCAATATACTACTACCCTATTCAACACTATTCTTAATGTCCATAAATTTGTCGTTATAAGAATAATTCTATTTTAACATTGGTATAATAATAACAGGAAACAACTCGTTACTTAGTCAGAAACTGTGTAGCAAGTGTAGTGAAACTCTTTCAGCAAATGCTAATTTTGCTCCAACCGCGGATACACACAGTTCCAGCACTCCATTCGAGCATAATTTGATGATACCCGTTCCGGGCGACCTGTCAGAGCTAATTATACCCTGCCTGCCGGAACGGGTATGATCAAATGACAGTAAATCAAAAACTAATCTTGGCCGAAGGAGTGCTAGAACACACCCTTTGTGACAGTAATCACTCTCTCAAGCCGTATTCAAAAATTTAAAATTTTAACAAAACATTGTTCTTGAACACCTTTAGATTGAACATATCCCGTCTGCTGCGACTTGTTCAATAAACAAAGTTTTGTTATAAATCTTTACATTTGAAATCACATTTGAAGAATGAGCTCCGGCTCCGACGAAAAAGACTTGGAACGTTGTTTTGCAGTGGTGTATTTAGTTCTCGAAAGAAGGAAAAGAAATGAATTTCATGTCAGAGACCTTACCTGCAGTCACGCAATTTCAACATAGGTTTTTTATTATTGAAATGTTATTAAAATTACTTATTGGTGCCTAAAAAACATAATAAAAAATCTTGTTGTAATAAATTGTTGATGTGCACTGTTTGTATAACTTTCGAGTTCTTTCGCTTTATCCATTCTTCATCAACATCAACGTCATCTCAGCCGCAGCACGTCCACGGTTGGACAAAGACCTCCCCTCTAATTCTCCAAAAGGACCGATCAGAAGCAGCCTGGGTCCACCGTCAACCCACGGCCCTTATCAGGTCTTCTGTCCATTCTTAATTAACTATATGTTATTCTTTAATGAAGGATTTATTAAATTCCGTTCTTTGATCAAACTAATTCACATCGAACTAAGTAAGCGAGACTCGAAATGGAGTTAAATTTAATGCAACATTAGACTTAATTTATTTAGCGATGCTTCGGATAAAGGTTACAAGTTGAGGGCAACTTTATCGCTTTCGATAAAAATCTCTTGAATGCTGATGTATGAGAGACGGGGACAGCAAACAATAACAAATGTCTCGCCAATGCGTATCGGCATGCTGCCAGTTGCAAAACATATTGCAGACCGTTCACAATGAGGCTTTGACAAATTAATTGTCTTCAACAAGAGTTATATTCATCGGCTGATCGATTTGTTGATTGTATCAAGCAGTTGCATTTAAAACAATTGTACACATTTAGTATGGACTATGGACATAATAATTATTTTAGAAATTATTTCATGTTAAACTATAGCTGTTACCTGCAGCTCCGTTCGCGCCATCTATTGGTAAAATATAACCAAGGTATGTATTAAAATTAATCCATGACATGATTGGTCTGTGTGAAGAATTAAATCCAAATAATCCAAATTTTAAGGCACAAAATACTGTGCATCTGCATTTATTAATGCACAATCCCCCATAGTTTTCCAGTAGGACTAGTCAAATGCTTCTGACTGGATTCAATGGCGATCCGCATCCTTCATTATGTTATATGTCATGTTATTTATTCTATGATTCAATCATATCAGCAGTGTCCTCTGCGGATAATTGTATGAAACTGCGCTCGCTAACCCGCCTAACAAGGGTGACACGAGTATGGGCAAATCCTCCCCAAGATGGATACGATTGCGGCAAAACAAGGTCATATTTAATATGTTCACTATATAAAGAAACATCGTTATTAATATTATTCGTATGTACTGCGGTCACGGACACAAAGTAACACGCTCTATAACACTTAGATCTAGAAATTATTATGCCTAATACGGAAATGATATCAATGTCTGTGTATTCAAAACTAGCAGTGCCCGCGTGTTAGTCAGATTTATTCTCGGTATCAGTAAAAACCAATTACCTAACTAGCAATCCCTTATCCTTAATCCTACTGTAGTTGGCAGCGCACTTGCAACAGCTGTGGTGTTGTCTGCGTTATAGGCAGCGGTAGCCACCTACAATCAAGTGGACCGTTAGCCTGTCTGCCGATCTTGACATAAAAAAAGCAGTCGTAGCATACGCACTGCCTCTGTGTTTTCACGGTCCCGCTTTTACATAATATATTGTATAATCTCTTTATCCTTACGTCCAAAACATATGTAGTAAAAAGCAAAAAATCACGTGTATTAAATACTTGTGACGATAAACTTGATTTTGATAAGGTTTCATAATTTTGTATATAATATGACCAATAAACATCACCTAAAGTTTTTTTTTAATACATAAACTACTTTAGTTTTTGTGCTTAAATATGAAAGTTAGACGTATGCTGTCGCTAACTTTTTTGTAGGCATTATAAAGCTCTACAACTTTTCTTTAGAAATCTTTAGAAATGTTTCCGTTCGACCGTTTTTCGTCAACATACTTTGCAAATTCGATTACGACGAAAAAGCCTCTTCATTTTACGGGATAATATATAGCTATGTCCATCCTGAAATTCTATTCTATTAGTGAAAGAGTAGTTTCGAAGATTACCCCCTACATAGAAACAAACAAACAACCCAACATACAAATTGTACCTCTTTATAATTTTAGTATGGATAAAGATACACAGACTACCTTGGGGTAGGTGGTCTGTGTAAAGATATGATAAACACAGCTGTGTTTTCGAATGACATGCAGTTTCAACCCATACCTATTAGTGAATGAGATAAAAAATACAATATTGAACTATTTCCACGGGAACGCACTACCACCTAATGGTGGTAGGAAGTTTCATTCAAACCACAAATGTTTCAACAAGCTGAATGGAATTGGGTGACAAACGTTTCCTTTGTAAAAACCGTTACCAGAATACTAGCAGATGACCATAACAATATTGCAGACATCCTTGGTCGTGAGTAGTTTCGAAAATTTAAAACAATTAATTTCTAACGGTAGACGTTTCATACGAGATAAACCAAGTTTGCCGGTTGATCAGCTCATTAGATAACTTACACCTTGCGGCACCCTAATACTGTTAGCACATTCGGTTAGGTCATTGAATTACAATTAATGTTCGTGTAAAATTCTGTTCCACATTTGGTGGCAATATCAATTGAATTATCGCTTATGTACCTCGCCAACAATTCATTATGGTCTACAGTTTATTTATGGGTAATTCAATAAAATCTTAGTTGGATTTTATTAGGTCTTTTGAAATAACCGTATGAACTGTGGCAACATTGCCCTTTGACTGTCTATTAATTATCCAAGAACATCTTCCTAGTTATAGGCGTTCTTGTGAGACATAATAAAGCTTGTTTATAGAATCTTAATCTAGAAACTATTTGAAATATAAACTGTCGAAAAACGTAAAAGCATTGTAACGACTAAAGCGATTTTTATTGATATAGACAAAGCTTGAGCCTCGAGGAAGAATATTTTATATTTTTTCAGGCTGTTAAAGTTGGGCAGTAGCTTGTATTTTATCACAAATAATAAGAAGGAAGGAAGAAACATTTATTTGATACCTACGCCAGAAAGAACATTCAATAACTTTTTCACCTTGTTGAAATAATACTACGAATAAAACTCCTGCAAAATATACTAGCTTGTATTAGGCAAATCAATAAAATGTTGCGGTTACAAGCTACATACACTATGTCATGTTAAAGCCAGTAAATTTTCTTGAACATTATCCTACAGATATTATCCTTGCGTTATCAAATCTAGGAACTATTGTATAGCTTTTGAACTATCATGTTTGCAAAACGCGTTTAAATGTCATGTAAATATCACCGTTCGTGAAGTCCAATTCGACTTTGAACAATCGACAATATAGAATTACTGTTAAAGTTCCCATGCTGCTTTCGGTGAATACTGTTAAGTAAACTAAAATGCGTTTTAAAGTTGGTACGCGGCGTTCTAATCTTGCGATCTTCTTAGAAATTGTGTCGCTTTAGGCGGTTAGTCTTTTACTAAATCACACGGTCCCACTATCGGTCGTAGGGCTGGAGGAATGGTTCAGATCCGAACAACTGATCTTTACATACAAACCGTTTTAGATTAAGATAAACAGTTTCATATCTCACTCGAGCTCTGTCTATGTCCAACATTAGAATATAATTTCACAAATTGTTGGAAACTAACACGTTTTGAATAAAAAAGGTGTCTATGAGCGGGCAATTTTAGTTAGGTATAGAAATGTATGCAATATATCTAACAGGAAGAGAATATAACTGGCGCATCTGATATTAGTATTAAGGGGGAGACAAACGCTAAATACTAAAAATATCCATTGTTTAATGAAGATGCTACAAGAAATAGACAAGACAATTGCTTTGAAATATATATTATACTTAAACATGTGAAGAACCAACTGTATTAATTAGAATTTTCGTTAAAGTAATAGAAAGTCCACAAAAAAAGTTAGAACACAAGAAGAATTTAACCTTTATTGAAAATTCTCTCGAAAACGGCTTATTGCACGCATATGAATCCTGTACCCATTAATAAGTTAATATCAGATTAAAAAATTGTATTAATAAAAAAATTTTTTTTGTGTAATGTTCTAATGGTAAAAACAAAAAACACCATTTCTAGGCCTGTTGAATTGTCTCCGCCGCCAGCGAGTTCTATAGTAAATGTCATTTGCCTCAGTGAATCCCTTAATAGAAGTTACTACAGAATCAAGAAGATTTAAAGCTGCATAATTAGACAAAAAAGTGTTTGTGTCATCTCCGATCCGACGTACCAATGGAGTTTACTCCTTTAAACCTATAAAATTAAATGTATAAAATTTTTCTGATGCAATAGATAAAAGTATTACCTGCAGATACTTCATATTATTTAGTTACAGTCGGCATGCACAGATATCCCGTGTTCCAATAAAAGTTATATTACTTACGTTCGGTATAGATAGATGTCAATAGTCAATAGTTCAAATAGTCCTTTTTTCGACGACAGATGTCGCTGCAGGTTATAACGCACTATTGTTTCGTTCCTCAACGCGGATTACACTTTACATACAAGATTTCGACGTTTGCTTCTATAAGAACACAGAATAGAATTAGTGATCATAAATACATGCGTCAGCTGTCGCACAAATGTCAAAATGACAGATAACGTAACTCTTTTTAGTTAACGATTGTATTAATTTGACTACTCAAAAAAATTTCCATACCGGGGCCTTAGAAATTCGATTTAACTTGTTAACGGATTGCTTATTTTACATTTTTAGGCATTAAGAAGTGTTTTTAAATAAGGTTTTAAATTAAGTAGAGACAATATTACTTTAATTAAAATTCCTGTTAAATTTCGTGGTTAAAATTATTTCTGGTTTTAGTTAATTTTTGGTTTTCTACATTTAATTCAATTAGCTATTGAAAAAACTAACATACTACAACCCTATTGTTAACTTCAATCACTGTTGCCCGCATTTGCCTTAAGGGAGACACTTATTTGCTAGAAAACCGGAGAGCCTTTTCTGTATTAGTCTCAATCTAATCTTGCTATCTCATTCTCCTCAGAGAAACCTTGTTATTTTAGATCCATGATATATTAGTTTTGATTCTTGTCTATTTCTTTTTGTGTCATTCAGTCTATAATCTTCCTATATTATGACTTGAAATAGTACCTTCGTTAGTTCAGTTTCCTTCGTTATTATTAAACATTAACAGTAAAAAGGTGTTTTTAATAGGTTCTCCACAAAACGCTCACTAAATAAAAACAAAAACACATTTGAAAGCATATGATATTAGGAACTTTTCAAATTTGGCTCTGGTCTGGATCTGGAAAGTAGCGGCAGGGCACACTGCGTTTCGCAGTTATTTGGGCAATCCGTCTGGCGGCAGTAAACACCCCCTTACAGAAGACCACCGTGAAATAACAGCACGTGTGCTGTTGTGTTTCGGTGAGTGAATAAGGGATGCCAGAGCCCATTTCCCTATCATCTAATCCCATATCCTTAATCCTACTATAGTCGGCAGCACACTTGTAGCAGCTTTGGCGTTTCTTTATGTTATAGGCGACAGTAGCCACCTACCATCAAGTAGACCGTCAGCCTGTCTACCGATCTTAACATTAAAAAAAATCAGAAAGTATTAACTATAATAAGTTATTTTTTAAGTTGTAGTTGTAAAGTAAAACATTTTTAAAAATAAGTTGTAGTTATTCCATTTTAAGTAAGTTGTTGTTTTGTTTTTATTGCCAATATTGTTTACAAACTGTTTTTATATTTTAATAGACTCTGTATGCGGAAACATGTAAATGGTGCTAAATTATTATTTAGTTATTAAGAAAATTTTGTATAAAAATCACTGTATGTTTTCCATAAAAATAAATAAATAATCACCAAATAAGTGCAAATATAATAATAATTGAAGTGCATACGAGTATTCTTCCTTTTGGTTAGTGATTTTCATAAAAAGATACTAGCGGTACATAATTATAAAGTAATGTCAGACAAAGGTTTCTTTCATACAACTATATGTGGTAAGTAGGTACCACTTGGTTGCATGTTGTAATATTAAATATACATGAATCTACTTCATATTTTAATAATATCTTGATATATAATGCAGTATTAGTTACTTCAGAAAGTAGACTAAATTAGAAGACTAAACTAAAAGTAGACTAAATTTTAAGAGCAAGTGTCAGTGATGACGTATGGTGCCGAAACGTGGCCTTTCATGGCAGGACTGATCCACAAGTTTAAAGTCGCTCAGCGAGCTGTTGTTGCGAGCTATACTCGAAGTTTCTTTGGTGGGTAAGATCAGAAATTCTGAAATTCGCCGAAGAATCAAGGTTGTCGACATAGCCAAGAGAATTAGCAAGTTGAAGTGGCTCATTAGCCGGTCACATCTGTCGCAGAGCGGATAACCGATACCTAACCTCCATTCGAGAACCCTTCTAACCTTAGAATGGAGGCCACGAATTGGAAAGCGCAGCGTGGGACGCGCTGAGGCCAGGTGGACAGACGACCTGAAAGTCTTTGCGGGAAGCGGCTGGATGCGAGGGGCCGAAAACCGTGCGTGGTGGGGAGCCTTGGGATTGGGAGATGCCTACATCCAGCAAGTACACAGGCTGATGATGATGAAGTGATTGTTACTTCTCAGCGGTTAAATCTTTAACGAAAAAAATTAGTATGGAACAATTTTGATATGGATGAATTGTGAGCACGTTTCATTTGGAACCCAGCACACAAGCATTTTTATAAAAAGACATAAGTTACAATCACCCTTGATATTAATGACGTGAAAAGTAGATCTTGTAGTAAATAATGTTTTTACACACCAACAATTGTATCAATATTACGAAGAAACAAAGTAGGAAATGGACTAATAGTCGTACGGAGGTGGACAGTTACATATAGCTTTCGATGCTGGCTTGTTTTCCATTCGATTTGCAAATAGGAGTGTATGAGATAGTTAATTCTATCGACATGTGCGTATGTGTACAGATTACGACAAATGTAGGAAAATTATAGTGTTAACTTCGATGTGTTATTTATTATTTCAACCATAAACATGGATAACTAAATCTATTTGGAACTAATTTAATTAAATTTGTTTAGAATTTTAAAGTACATCTCAATGTAAACATATATTACAAATTAATAATACTAACATTCAATTAACTGTGTGGTTACAAAAATTATCTATTTCTATACATAGGTATAATAAAATCGTAAACGAGCAGTGTCTGTTAAATATTTTTTTTTCAAAAAAACAATTCGTATACGTTGTACTTATGTTAGCGAGGCCAAAAAATAGTTTTCAGAATTTTTGTCTGATTGTCGGTTTGTCTGTGCGTTTGTGCTGCTAATCTCAAAAACGGCTTAACTGATTTGAATGCGGTTTTCACTGATGTATTGTAACAAGCTTCCCGTAACATTTAGTGTTTGCTCCATTTCAATCGGTTTAAAAACAAAAAATTCACACGCTATCCGAATTCCACGCGTATGAAATTGCGGGCTCAGCTAGTTATAAATAAATTCGTACACCGTTTCATTCTTATCAGTCATTTTATAGCGAGTTTTGCAGTGTTCCAAAATTTTATCTAGCGCAAGAAAGAAATTACCAAATTTATTAATTAAAATTCAACACTATGAATAATAATTGTACTATCTTGTACTGTAATAAACAAAAATCAGTTATTTTTCCTGAAACAGCAAGATTGCTACTTGAATCTAGACTTATTGATGCAGCAAAATTTAAGTAAAGCTGTTTAGAATTTTGATAAAAAATAGTGTTTTTGGAGTAAAAAGAATAAGTACATGCATGTTCTCTTTTATATATGGCTTCATTAACACGTGTCAGTGGTTGATATGTGAAACAAGATACAGCAGTTGTTTAGTTTTATATATTTAACCAAGACCTAATACATATATACCGGTATATTTATAATCTTCTCTTCCTTCTCACAACATAATAATATAAAATAATCTGTTATATACAAAAATATATGTATATATATCTTAGACAGATACAGAAAATAGTGAGGTAGTCTTTAATATAATTTAACACAAAATTTGAAACTTTTCCTAAAGTTCAACGAATATTTTTCATAAAGTAATAGAATACAGGACAAAATGTATTTTTGCTCACAAATCATAACCGCCCAATACCGATATTAACATTTGTAAAACTGACCGCTCTAGCCAATTTTCCCCACTACTAAACATTTACGATCTTACACACGATACCTCTCTACAATTATTTAGAACATACAATTTAGATATTAGCTACGCTTTTTATAAAACAATAAGGTGCTTTGTGATAGTTGCTATGTTCTATGTATGGGATTAAGAGTGATTTATAGTAAACCTATATTGGACTATGTTCCGAAAGGCCGACAATAGCGTAAATCGATTCATGCAAAACCTGAAGACGATACTCTGGACCGTTTAGTTCCTTTACATCGAAATCCTAATAAGTGGTCAGACCACAGTGGATGCGGGCTGCGGCTAGTAATATGGTTTACGGTCCATGAAGGAGACATAATATATATGTCCAGCAGAAGGCTTTCCGTCTACTCTAGCGGCTTAGTTAATGTACTTCTGTAATCTGCTTGCAAATGCATGGATGCACACTTCAAGTAAAAAGGGTATTTATGGTCTGTTACCTAGACAAAAAAGCTAATGAATTAGTGAACGCAGTAAGTGTTCTTTCAGCACATTTGTACTGATAAAATGTTTGGACTTTGGTTCAGACCTATAAAAAAATTATTGATCGTTTATTATTTTCGAAGTATTTCGATACATATTGTTACAATATGAAAAGGAAAAGGACAAAGGGTACCTTTCATCCAGGAAAAATAATCCCAAGGGGATTGTTTCTTTGTCTACTGGGTGACCTCTGAAACTACCAACAAAAACTACCCAATGTATAATGGTAAAAATTTAAAATATTTGACATTATTACCAATACGTTTTAACGTTTAAAACGTTTGAAAAGTTAATTTCAATTATATTTCCATGTATCTTATGTATATATCTATTATTCGGTTTTAGTTAGATAATCAAAAGCAAAAGAGATAAGCGAGTTATTAAGGTTTTGTTTTGCTTTATTAACTTTCTTTTATGTCATGTTTGACTAACATAACATGAACGAAAACTATTTCGTTCATAGTCCCTCAACTGGACTACCACTTGAGGATAAGGGCTACCGTCGCAAAGTAAGGCTGCAAATGCGCTGTCAACCATAGTAATAAGGGATAAGGAAGGGATAGGGTAATGCGCTCTGGCATCCCTTACTCACTCACCGAAACACAACACATATACTGTTATTTCAATGTGGTTTTCTGTAAGGGGGTGGTTACTGCCGCCAGACGGGCTGTCCAAATGACTGCGAAACGCAGTGTGCACTGCCATTAACTGCTTAAAATTATACTGAGACAAATAACAAACCAAATTGATAACCAAAGTAACAATATAATGTTGACAACTTGACACTGAAAATTTATTTCATAAACTTAAAATAGGGCCTTCTACCAATCATAATGCCATTTCGGTTATGTTTTTAATATAAAAACAATTTCTAAAAAAATATATGTTACAATAACTGTGGTAAGTACGCCAAAGCAATAGCATAGGCTGTGTGTTGTCATTATTATTATCGTGATGTCTTGTTTCCTGAGATACACCTGCATTTTAAATGTATATTTGAATGCACTATCCTGTCCAGGTCGATTCCAATTTGAAAAAATAAATTATTAGAAAATTACATTTTTGAGATGTAGTAGCTCCTATCGTCTGCTATAGGAATTGATGTTTAATGCCAGTAAAACCTTGAGGATCAGTTATATTTCAAATAATACAAAGAACATAGCTTTCAATGTGTTTCGAAAATGATTTGCTTATCCGCTATAATTTTTTGAAACATATTTTGAATAATGAATATACATATGTCTACAATCAAGGTATATTAACTCATTTTTAAAAGGTTTCATAATCGTATCTGTGAATCAGTCGCCCACAATATATCACCCAAACCGGTGAGCTGTAAATAAATAAGATTCGTTAGCGGTGAATGTGAGAATTCAGTTTGACATAAGAACGGCCATCTTGAATTTAGTGTCAAAGGTCACGCGCCAGGTTTCACTACCAGTAAATTACAGATGGGTTACATCATATGAACAGTGAATGGCGTAAACGAAAAATACGCTAATTCATTGTCAATGGGTGTCAGTAACGTTTTTGATAATAAAGTGAGGAAATAAGATAAATGAGTAAATTCATTAATCCAATCATTATGTGGGCAGGCCCACAGGCGAGAGAGTTACAGAAGATTATACATGCCAGTTAGAGCCCTTCTAGACAACATTCGTATTTCTCTGGAATGTTGCCGGATATTTTATATTTATTTAGGTGTATTGTTATTACTAAAAAATAATTATTTTTTAAGACCAGTATCCGATTTCCATCAATGACGAGCCTCTTGGTTGAGTGATTAAGGTGCTTGCCTGAACGCTCTAACTCAGGGGTCTCTGCTTCGACTCCCGACAGAGCCAACATTGCAACTGAACTTTTCAAAGTTGACACTGGTTGGGGTCGCCACTTCGTTATATGGTTATCCCATGACACAAGCCTAATAGTGAATACTTTGGACGCCATACAATTGTCGTGTTTGGTCTTGACGAGTTATTGGAGTTTACTCCTTAAGAATCGATTTTCATATTAGGCCCCCGGATTCTATGAGCGTTGAGCTTATGATAATGAGCTTAAAATTTAATACAAGCGTTAAATTAAACATCGAAATATTGTATGAAAAGTGTAGTCCGCGTTGAGGAACGAAACGATAGCGCATTACATATTATAACTATTTGAACTTATATATACCGAACGTAAGTGACATAACTTTCATTGGAATACTTGACATTTGAGTATGCAAAATGTACATAACTAAATAATATGAAGTAATTAGGTATAATCGGCGCAAATCTTACTTGGGCTCTGGCGATATCACGTGACAAAAATGCTTATAGTAACCGATTTTGGGACTGTTTGTGAGGTATTGCGCGACGCAGAGCCACGGAATGAGCGAGACGCAATGATAACATTTGTACATGAGAGGAAGCGGTTGCGAGACGCCTGCTCAAGGTCAGAGCCCAAGAAGGTTTGCGGCGATTATACTCAGTTATTTATTGACACGATGAAAACTTTATTCATATAATGTTATACGTTTAAAGGAGGAAATTCCAGTCGTGCGTCGGAGCAGACACGACACACGCTTTTTTTTTAATTTATTTCTTTATCAATAATTCACTGTGACCATCGATGACAGCCATTTTGTAGCATTAAAAACATCCCAGTTATTACTGATATGTTTCCTAGTTTATGGTCTAAATTAAATGAAAAGCAAATGTAATGTAGTAAAAAATAAAATTATGTATTTTATTTGTCATTCTAAATAATTAAAGAATTTTTGTTCTACCTAAAACCTCTTTTTATTTTTTGTTCAGCGAATGTTCGCACGTAAACGCAACATATTAAAATATGTTGCGTTTACGTTTAAGTACTATTAAAAAGATTTTAACCTTTAATACATTTGGCAATAAACGCTTAGTGAATAAGCGAAAAATATTTTTACAATTCAAAAACAAATCTGCAATAAATCGACACAACACTAAATCGAACTCGATGAATGTATGGACGTGTGACTTCGCACGATCGTAGACGCAAGCAGCTAATTGGATGATATGTGTAAATTGTATTATGTTGTAGTTTACGAGTATGTGTGTGAAGAAATAATGTCGATATGTCAAATTCCTCTTTCGTAAATGAACTTTGTAATGAAGAATGCAACGTAACGATTACATCAATTAATATGAGCACTTATCGTCATAGTAATAAGTGCCTTTATTCATTTCTTGATAATAAAACGCGTTGTAATACAACACAACAGGGAATATCTAATTTCCAATAAGTAAATATTAAAGAGTTGTTATGAAATTTTATTACCATTATTTAATAGTGGCAGAGCACACTACAATCTGCATTTTAGTAAGTGAAAAAGAGATGTTAGAACCAATTCTCCTATTTTCTCTCTCTTTCTCTCTCTCTCTCTCTCTCTCTACCCCTTATTCTTTATCTAATCAAGGACGTTAGCACATTTTCAACCTCAATGGCATATGGTAATAGAAGACGGTAATCATATAACACCAACGGTAATCATATAAGTATGATACAGTCAGCTTGCCTGCAGACTTTTACATCTAAAAAAATGTATGAACATGAATATACTGGGTAGAAGAATTAAATTGGATGTGTAAGCATAATTATTTTTACAAAAATGTCAACCAGTACCCCGGATAAAATTAAACTTGGGACATCTGAGTTACGTAGTAGGACTAGAGTACCTACTTACTTCCTTCTCACAAATGCTCATGCCAATAGAGTCATAGAAACTTTATATCCAATATAACTTGTTGGATAGCCTGTACAATACACGCCCTAAATATTTAGACAGCACATTGCACCAGTAAACCAGTAGAGAGGAAATGCACGAGTTCACGGGCGGTGACCCGACTACACTCAGGCAGGAACCGTGACAGCCACTCCATTCAATAACATTACGCGTATCTGTATTTATTCCCTTTTAAGCCAATATTTATACTTTAGTGATAGATTATTGTAATAACACACTAAGACAAGGTACTAGAAAGGAAAAAAAATACAATAATCTGTTAAACCCATATCAAAATCCATTGGGTAATTTAGAAAAAGTTAGCGGAGAAACAGGGGCAGAGAGCAATTTTTTTTAGATTTTATATTACAGACAGAGAAGACAAAGTCTCAAGCCATATTACAGCTTTATGTTGGTTTAAAAACTATTTATTAGTCAAGTAATTATTAATTTTACTTCAGTAGCTGCTTGTAATAGATGAATGCACGTTTGTTTCATTTTTGTTTACTTTTTGTAGCACAAATTTATAGTTGTTAAGAGCACCCATGAATATTATTGACTAATTATTCTTGTTAGAATTCTTATTATCGAACCCATGAAGCATTATCCAATATTAACTATTAAAGTAGCTGAAATTTAGTCGTATGAATTAAAATATATTTATTACAAATCATTATATTTGTAAAAAATAAATTGGCTGTCGGTAAACTCGCGCAAGAAAGCGAAACTCCATAACGTGCTAATGATCGTAACACCGAAATATTACTATCGTACGTAACGAGTATAATAGGCACGATAGTTGACGACCATAAAACCATGACTTTATGTAATATTCCTCATAATATTTACTTTTTATGTGACAATATTATTGGTCGATACTATATCTCTTTTATACACAACCTGTATCAATTTTTGACATCGTGCCGGTAAGAATAAGGTAATAGAACATTTTAAGAATAATATTTATGGACATAATATAATATTTCTGATATATCTATTAAATAATTAAGAAACTAAAATCATTTTTCATTGTTTAAATACGTAAACATTTCAGCTACCTATTATAAACCCACACGGTCAGTCAATCTGCGCCATTTATTACAAAAAATCACATCACAGTCGCAAAAAATGTATCAATACAGCCAAATAAAAGTAACGGGATGCGTTCATTCAAATTTATAACAGTTTGTTTGAAAGTCCCCCTCTTTTATTCAACACGTGCATGCATCGTAAATATACGCGTAGATCATCACGTTTCATGCTTCGTTGCGTATTCATAACGCGGTTTCGGTTTTTAAATCGTGTTATTAAGCGGAATGTGCAATTTTATATCAATATGTAAAATATGTGGATACATCACGTACCTAGCAGATAAGATAAGTTCATTAAATGATTTGGTAGATTAATAAGGAATTATAACGTAAATGATTGAGAAAATACTATTGTATTTTCACAATCATTTACTAGTTTACTATGAGTTGAAAGGCTTTGAAATTTTCAAAAAATAATCTGTTTTGACATGTTTTCTCAACGTTTATTTTACTTCCCAGTAATCGAAAGAGGTTATGTCTCAAGAATCTCTTAGTCCAAGACTAAATATGTGGATTATGTACATATTCTCAATTTCGTTTATATGCATGTACTTACATTTTCAAAAAATACAACAAAAATTAACAGTAGGCAAGCTTGTTGTAAAAACAATAATTTATAGACATGATTTCATTTTACAAACTTCTACCAAAACCAGTCACCAGATTAGAAACATCAACAAATACAACGGTATTAAAAACGTCTCGGAAGGTTCTAGTTGGTAGAGGCACATAAATAAAAAATGAAATACACGTTCAAACACATATATAACAACGCTTTTAGCACATTCTTAACGAGGCAAAAGCAAACGGCATTAAAATATTTAATGGTTCAAGTTACTAATAAAATAATAACAATAGAAGTTCGTTTCAAAGGTGTGATGGACATTATGCCATTCATTTAACATAAAGATTTTATGTGTTTACGTTTTCAGTAATCAAATAGCCTTTTGGTAAGTAGCCTAAAGCTGTTTGAAATAATGGAAGAAAAACAAGAGATTAAAAGGTGACATTCAAAAGGCAATAGAAATATTAACTAGCCCACAACTTCATACGCGTGGTATTCAGTATAGCGCGTAACTTTTTTGTTTGTAAACCGATTGGAATGAAACAAACACTAAATGTTACGAAAATTGCTAGATGTTGCAATTTTCGTCGAAAAATAACTAGCCCTAATGATAAAAACATTATTAAAAACACCCCGGAAGGCAAATGCAGAAGGAGGCTTTTAGTTTGTAATTCAATTTTTAAAAGAAATAATAATTTTATTTCTTTTAAAAATTGAAGTAATAGTAATGAAGTTTCCAGAAATATACAGCGTGACCTAGACATTGGAACACGTGGTGCATTAGCTCTCGTAATGCAACATAATCTCACTAAGGCATGCGAGACACGCGTCTCAATCGACATGCATGTCTAGTCTTGTCACGCGTTCTGATAAAATCGCGAAGACACATTTCGCTCTGAATATAATCCATTGGCGAGGCAGGTAAAGTCAGTGGACTGCAAATTATCGTGTCGACAGATTACATTATAATGACAAAGTTGTTTACCATTAAAGGATCGAATTAAATTAAGATTGTCTCCAGAATATTCTCTTAATTTTGCATAATCATGTGATGTATTTTAAACCATATGAAACCAACAACAATAATATCATTTATTCGTATTAATAAAGAGGCAGTATATTCCGAATAATTTTAAAAGTTAAGTTAATTTTAAAAGAAATAATACTTGCGTTTCATTTGTTAATTTTGTTTTATGTAATGAAAGTTTAATGTAATCGAAAGATTAAGTAATAAATACTTTAAAAGGCTAGAAATTACTATATAATTTGAGTTAAGAATAAAATATTTGTTCAGTCCTTATCATTGTAGTAAAAAATAGATTCCTATAAAATTTTAAAATGACTAACAAGAAATCAAAAATCTTAAAAAAAAATAGGTTTTAAAACTTAATATTTCAAACAACTTAATATTTACCTATTAGTGTTATCTAAGCAATTAGATGTCATCACTTACCTGAAATGGAAAAAAAAACATGATTGTACAATTTTAAAAACATATAATTATATAATACGCACATTCGGATAATATAATGTTTTTCTAAAATTTGTTAAATATGATTTATAATAATTTTTTTTTTGTTTTTTAAGGTTAAATTTAATTTAATCATACTCATATACACAATTACTAAGTCTGGAAAGCTGAAATTTGGAACTTATATAACTAATATTGGAAGGTATATTTTATATAACTACTCCCCCTTCACGTCGTTACGCCCCTCTGTCGCCCAGGCTTGTCGCCAGGGTTGCTTACTTTTAAATATTGCTTACGAATAAAGATAATATCGCTAAAATATAAGTTTTTCTTTGCTTGGAAACTATTATTTTATTCTAGTTTTATAAAATATGAGATTTATAAATACTAACCTACGTTATTATGTTACGTACCTACATTAAATATACTTATAAATAATAAGTTATTATAAGACAGTACCATACCAAATGAAGCCATTTAAGTAAGTATTACTTACCTACAAATATAAAAGAAAATTCACGTAAAGTAAAACTATTAAGTAAGTTTATTCGTGCGGAGACGCCGCCGGCCGGCCGGCCGTGACAGCCCGACTGTGTATCCCGTTTAACGTGTAGGTTAATATCGTGACCTAGAGCGCGTCCGGAGCGGGAGTTTCCGTTCTACGTGTTCTTATTTATTCTTATGGCGTGAGCTCCATTTTGTTTATCGACTTATCATTAAAACACTATAATTTTTTTAAGTTGTGAAAATGCCATCGTGATTGTAAGAGGCCAGTATAAAAAAAGGTTTTATTCTAACTTGGTGTAAAGTACTCGATTCCCGTTAATTTCGGTGTGCCTCTCTGTACTCAGTCACTCTCTTAAAAATATTTTAATACTTACAAAACATTTTATGTTTGCTCTAAATCTCAGAAAAAGATGGGAAAAACTATCATATAGGAAAAAGAAAAGTAACATTTCATAAATTACTTTTAGTTTGAAAAGATTTAGATTTAATTCCCAAAGTAAGTCGCAGGTGGGATGTTGCATTTATTATAGTAGATAGATATCGTAAATACATCAGCGTCAATAAGAATAAGAGTTTTCACGATAAATCAAAGTAAATCAGTTTTGCATAAAACAGTTGCAAGTAACAAAACAGGGAACCTAATAGTACCAATGGCCGACAGTACCGGCTCTTTTGTCTCAGATAAAGGTGGGCTATATAGCTTTAGCGGCGCCATACAGGCGGAAAAGATAAACTTAGCAGTGCCGTGAGGGAATCAGATTATTGGCGTCAACTTTACTCGACAATATTGGCACTGAATGCAGCAAAAGTGGCACCAAATCTCGGTGATCAAAACTCTGGATATTCACCATCAGTTAAAGAAGGCTTTCCTTGCGTACCTACATGGAACGGACTTTGAATCTATGAACAATATATTGTGTGTTAGGCTATATATTATTCATAGCATTCATTAAAAATATATTAAAACCTGAGTAATGCTGCTTAACAAGTCACATTGACGCACATATTATTTTTATTTGGGTGTTAGAGGCGTTTAGTAAAAATATAGTGTTTTCTTTCGAAAATTTAAAAAAGAACTAATTCCCAAGAGACTCTAGTCAATTATTAAAGTATGTTACAAATTTTGTACCTACAGAAAGAAAAATGAGAAAAGGTGTACATAGTAAAGTTTGAATCCTAAATTAAATTAAATAATTTAATATATTTTTTAATTAAATAATTTAAAAGTGATTTATTTTGAAATACAGGTCAATTGTTGTTCTTGTTCTTTTAAGATTTCGCTTGTGTAATTGTTCTTCCTCAAAAGAAAGGACAATTATTATAAATGCTATAAACAAAACCCTATCCTTCAACATCATTTTCTACGATATCTTGTATATAACGAGCCATTACGGTGGTTCTCTTTAAGAAGAAGAACATTTTAATTGTTCCGTTTTCAACTCACCACCCTGTTAAAGAGGCATATTCGTAACACACCATTCCCGCGGAGGTCCCATATTATTAATTGCAATTAACAACAATAAAAACGAACAATAACGATAAAATTACACGCTGTCCAGCAATTTACTACGAAATTCGCTGTAAACAGTTTTTTACAGCGTCCGTGCTTGCGATTTATTCAATTAGGGCACACCATACAGGGAATAACAACCTGATTCTTCACATACACTGGCTTAAAACAATATATTTATAAGTCATTCGTGACTTAAATGATAAACGTACAAGCTATTTTAAAATACACCCACAGTGTTTTAACAAGCAGAACTTCTGAGACCATTAAAATTAGATAAAAGGTTTTTGCTTAATACATTTTGATACAAAACGCAAGCATTTTGAAGCGGTCCAATTTAATCACGGCTTTAAGAAACACCTGACCTACTGCCCGGTAATTGTACATTCGCCATACCGCTCCTAAATACAAAACAACTTCTCAGACAAAACACATATCTAGGTAGAAATGTGAAACAGGCGTGGAGTAAGCCAAAAGGACGCTGATACGGGCGGGGTTAAATGTGAAATTTGAAACTTGAATTTAAACGGACATTCTATCAAGGAAATTACAAATGCACGTACACAAATGACATATCATTTTCGTGATTACGAAACTGAGCGATCGGATCGATAATTTCGAGGGAACAACTCGTCATTATATTTATGCAACAATGACGGCAAATGGTGTTTAATAATACACATCTAATAGAGACATCGTGTTATGCCGACATACCAAAGCGCGTAATAGGTAGTATAGTCCGTGAAGGAAATATTTGTGGTTTTCCAGATTGAAATAGGTGGAAAATTCAGACAATACTAAGCCATTTTTTTGCGTCCACAAAAACCAATGGATTTTTCATGCAATAAAGTTAGTAAATGAAGTAAGGACAATCCCTAGATATTTAAAGTTTTATTAATAGTTGCATGGTAGTAATATTCAAAAGACCGGTCAGAAGCAGCCTGGATCCATCGTCGACCTTCGGCCTTTATCAGGTCGTCTGTCCCCCTTGTAGGTCCGGTCCGTGGCCTCCACTCCAGAACTTTCCGGTCCCAGCGACCGTCGGCTCCCCGTACCATGTGTTCTGCCCACTGCCACTTTAACTTACTAATCGTCTGGGTATGTCGATGACTTTCGTTCGTCTACGATTCTCATTTCTGATTCGATCTCGCAGTTTAACCTCGTGTTCCCATAACTCGTTGAGCAACGTTGAACTTTCTTATGAGGCCCATAGTTTAATATTGCCAGACTTAAATGAAATCGGTCATCTAAGTTGACAGGACAGAAGGTCACCGTGAAATAACAGATTTTGTGCTGTTCTGTTACAGTGAATGACAAAGGGATGCTAGAGCCCATTTCTACATGCCTCTCCTTATCCATAATCGTTTTTACTATTAAGGTCGGCAGCATATTTGCAGCATCTATGGCGTCGACGATAGCCACCTACCATCAAATGGACAGTCAGTCTGCTTGCCGACATTTTCATAAAAAAGCTAGGCTTTCTCAATAGACTGTAGTGGTTAGCGCATTAAATTTATGTATGAACGCGCTAATCTATAAAATCAGGTATTTATAGTTCGATTTGAAAAATATTGTTGCGTTAGTTTAGATAAGGCTGGTTTTGAGTAAAAAATAATGTACATTAATAGTACATTTCTGCTCGGGCCAGAAATAAAGCACTTGTCGGCCGAGTAGTAGGAAGACGAAGGCGAGTAGGTGTCTTCGAGGTGAATTTAAAAGACTTCGAGCGTTAGCCGAGTCGTCGCGCATCGGTGATCTAGTCTCGTTGCTTTAAGACTGTCCTGCAAATTCTATTGTCCTCTTGGACGTACCACTACCAAGCAAGTGGGAGAAAAAAGTTATTGATATCTCAAAAACCATGAGGGGACCGTTGTTATATGCGAATACACTCGATGTTAACTGTACTTAAAATATAGTAAATTCCAGTCACGTGCTGAAACACTTCGTTTGAATACGAGTATTTTAGACCCGCCTTGATGTAACGCGATGCAAGGTATTTAAATGTTTTTTGTGTCACCAACATAATTCATATAAATAATAGGTAAGTAAATACATAGAACTTGACGGCAGCCTTGTAAGAAGCATTTAGTTAAAAATGAATCCTAATTTCTATGACGTAGATATTATATTTGTTTAACCGAAGAATGCGACGAAAAAAAATCTATTAGCAAATGTAAAGGAAACCTAAAAGAAAAATTACGATAAGAAAGATATTTCGTGACACAACAGTCATTAAAAAAGTGAAGAGACCAAATTGGTAAAACGTTTGGTGTCGTCAAATGCTGTGTATGATATGACATAAAAAAGTGTCCATGAATTATTCCAACAATTTTACGCAAGTATTATTTATTGTTATTGGACGTTTTCGTAATTTAATTATTTATTTCTCGGTCAGGAGTCGACTTTTAGTGATTTATTGCTTCGGTGAAGGCACGAGCGGACCGCCCTACAATTGTTGGCCTGTTGTCGGCTTCTTTGTTGTCTGTTTATTTTGGAAAGCCACTTTCCAAACTAGAATATTGTTGACAAATTTTGGAATTTATATTTATTCCAAAAAATAAATAAGTACTTGTCTTCAATATTGTAGTCATTACCAGCTTCGCAGACGTTATATCTGAAGGACAATTTTCAAAAATTCAACTTAATTTCCAAGATTTTTCTAATTATAGTAAAAAAAAACATTTTTGTTAGGTCAAACAAAACAGGATAGACAGAGAAATTGAGCACTTTGAACTACAATACTTCGAAATGTGTAAAACTACTCTCGTGGCAAAAGAAGTTGAATGATTAATGGGGCATTATCACAGTTCGTTTCACTTCATTTAAAATAGATTCAACTTTCACCTTTACAAGAATCATTTTTTTATTGTCAGTGGCAAAATATTAACCATTTGTTAAAAGCCTTTACTCGAAGTCTGTTAATTTTGAAACGCTCACGATTTCTTCATTCAATTGTCTCGCAGATTAAATCTGCGTTTAAAAAGCAAATTCTATAACGTAATGTATAATTATAACCTGTATAAAAATTCAATGTTCGTCTGTTCAAAACCACAAATCTCCGAAAGCACTTTATCGACCACCATAAATTTTTGCAAACACATCAGGGATCTAGTTTGTAACATTTTACATGAAAGTAAAGATAGCACTTGCTAATTATAATAATGCAACTCATAAAGATTGTAGGTAAACAACAATTATCTAACTTAGGCACTTACAAGTGATACTTTTTTTTTATATTTTCCTAAATTTCACACATCTAAATGAAAATGCCTATTTGCTTTTATCATTGGAATCAGTATGAAGATAAATTTTCCACTGTATTCATTTTGAGATTCGTTTTATTTAAATTTATTTTCTTCTGACTAAACCTTTCTAACGTTTTGTTAAATATTATTATACATAAATGGTAAGGAAGTATCAAAACCGTTCCTAGAATCTTCGCAAAGGTTATGATAACTATGGGACGTATTCAACAATAAAATGCCTTTTAGGTAGGAAGTCATACAACCTTGAAGTGTTTTCGATACATTTAAAATTTTAGAAACTATACCGAAAAGAAAAAAATAATTGTTTTCTACTAAAAAACAGTTCTGTTTCCGAGAGATCGACTAATATATATGGGAAATAAAGATTGAATTGTTTTAATGCTAGAAAAACGGGCGCAGACAAACTGGCGGGCAAACGCTAGTTGCATAAGAAAAATAAAATACCCTCGGTATTAGGAAAATCTCTGAATATTTATAACATCACATGTTAAGCCAAGTGTGGTTTGACGTCACACAACCCACTCAAACTTCATAATGTGTCAAAAACATATTCTTAAGCTTTGAATATTAATGACTCTCCCCTATAAAACCTGGAGAACTTTCTGGAAGATAAACATTCAATATTGGACGTCCCTTAAATCAATACAACACATTTAAGACTTAAGACGCTATGAAGTTTATTCTATTTTCTTTTTTTGCCTTGCTAACGGTTTCATTAGCTCAACAAGAAGCCAGAGTCTATTGTGGAACTATTCTGGCCGACATGATAGCGAGTGTATGTAGATTTGGCAGTCAAAGCAAAAGATTTATTATGCACAGAACCATACCGAGATACGAAGATTATAGCTGGCCGTGGATATCATCAATGAACGCGTGGAGTCTAGAAGATAGAAGGGCCAAGCGAGGAGTAGCAGAGGAGTGCTGCTCGAAATCGTGTACAAGGGAGGAACTATTAACCTTCTGCTAATTCGTGGTGTTCTTGTGTTATTTAAATGAATTAATAATAATAGTGCAAACATTTCTAAATCCAATTAATCATATTTAAGTTTGATTTTCAGCTGAAATTACTTTTTTAATCTATGTCATTGTAACACTTGCACAATCTTTTAAATGTCGTCTGTATTTTTGCATTTTTAATTGTAAAAATTGCATAAGCATTTAAATTCTACATATAACCACGTTCAAGAGCCGGCCTTAACAATTAGAATGAATAATTTCATGCAAAAAATGTAAGTAACACATTTGCACAGATTATTTTTCATATCAACTTTTAATAATTGATTTCTGTAAAACGCGTGGTTCAGAAAGTTCGAAGTTGTGCAAGTGCAAAAAATAAATAACCTTTAACCGCCTTTCAAAATAATTTTTAAATTTCGTTATATAAATCTTAAATACAAATTCTTTTAATAATATAAAATTATTAGGATTAGGTCTAACGTTGAATTATATGGGCACGTGAATGTGTCCTTTATGAAAAATATTGTACAATTAAATAAATACCGTGGCATAAAATCGCGCGTTCATTTTGTATGTGAAATGTATAATGGGCTTTTACTAAACGCATCTACCGTTATATGCAAAGCGTGGGATATGCAAACAAAAGGTGTTAAAATTATAATGAATTCATTCAATTAGCGTGTTTGTTGCTATTTTCAAAGTAGCTGCTAACTTTACACGTAAGATTCGAAAATTGTTATAATACTTATTATTAATGTAGATAATATTTAATCAATATAATTGGAGATTGTATTAAGTTATTAAGTGGGATTGTAAAAAAAAAAGAATCTTAATCTGTATGTTATATGTATAATCCGGTATTTTTATACAATATCTAGGCAAAAAAGTCGTGTTACACCATTTATAACTCGAGAACGGATGGACCGATTTTTATAATCTTTGATCACTTGATTTTGTTAAATTTGTCTCCGCCCCGAAGAGCAAAATAATATTGATTCAATTCGCGAAACAAAAAAATTCATACATTTTGTATGGAACAGGTTTGAGGCGCTACGATTTTGCCGAGTCAGCTAATGCTAATAATTTATGAAACACAAGAGTTCGTATGTTTGGATGTTTTTTTTTAATGTTAAGATCGGCAGATAGGCTGACGGTCCACTTGATGGTAGGTGGTTACCGTCGCCTGTAACACAAGCAACAACGCCACAGCCGCTGCAAGTGCGCTGTCGACTGCAGTAGGGTTAAGGGTAAAAGATTGAATAGGAAAATGAGCTCTGGCATCCCTTACTCACTCACCGAAACACAACAGCATACATGCTGTTATTTCACGGCGGTCTTCTGTAAGGAAGACAACGCAAAAACGAACGGATTTTGATGAAATTTGGCACACAGATAAGTTTATTGCCTGGATTAACCATTAGGAACAAACATTGAAATATACAAACATTCGCATTTATAATAGTATTGGTTGTTCATATTGTTAAGAGTACAATTATAGACTCTCAAGCGTTATAGAAGCACTAAATTTTGTAATCAGGCCAGACATAGAGCTAGAACCGTGAGAACCTTATTCGGTTAAACTCATTACGTTTATTAGTTTTAATATTTTATTTATAACGTCCAATAACAACATAAAGAGTGTTTCTATAAAACCGGTTGGGGCGAGAAGTTTTTAGTGCCTAAACGCATACTGGTGAGTGAAAGGATTCGACATAGAAAACACCTATTCAATACTGCGTAGTAGGTACGTACCTACATACATCTAACAACGCAAGATTAACTTTATAGGCCAACTATAAATCTCGAAATTGCGGTCGCCACATTGTGCTACGATTATCTACTACCACTGTGTACTGAAGTCAAATTCGCCAACATAATTTATTAATACCATACGCAATGCCTTGGTAACTTTCTTACTATCCATCATCATAAAGCAAGTAACTGGTAAAGTAAAATTGTCTTGAAAATCATGTTCATTTGTTTATTAAAGGTTACACATATTTTACAAAGGATTATTCAGTGATACAAGCAATTCTAAGGGATTTGCCTGAATTTACGTGTGTGTATGCGTGTGTGTATGCCTGTGGGTGTCAGCTTAAGGGCTGCCTGTACGACCCAGTGAAGTAATTTGTATTTAAGAGAATTTGTTGTTTCAACTTACTTGTATTCAATAACCAAAAACGAAGCAAGACTTTCGCAGCACTTATTGAACTCACGAAAATAATAAAACATCATAATATGCCTGGAGTACCTTCCAACTCTTTACAGATGGTAGCTATTGGCTTTTTATTTAGTCTTCTTCTCTTCTCTCAGTGCCATCTCCTATCGGAGGTCAGCTATCATCATAAGGACCCTCGAGGCGACGGCTCGAAACAGCGATCTGGTACTTCGGCCATACCACTCGCGGAGATTCTTGAGCCAGGAAGTTCGTCGTCAGCCCGGCTTGCATCTACCTCGCATGATCAGTTGCACCAGATCATACTTCTCGCCGCGCATGATATGCCCAAAGTATTCCATTTTTCTGACTTTTATCGTTTTCAATATTTCAGCCTTCTCTTTCTTTCTCTGCAGAGCGGTCTCGTTCTTCACACGATCTATCCGGTCCGGGACACTCGTAGCATGCGCCTGTATACCCACATCTCAAAAGCCTCTAAGCGTCTGGTCATTACATTGGTGAGTGTACAAGCCTCGACACCGTATAATAACACGGAGAAAACGTAACACCGGACAGGGCGCATACGTGTCACAATACTGAGGGAATGGTTGCAGAGAAGGGGGCTCAACTTCATGAAAGAGCTGCGTACCTGTTTTATACGACATCTTATCTCAATATGCGATCTTCTTGATCATTCACAATGCAGCCAAGGTATCTGAAGGAATTAATTTAATCAGTAATTACAAGAATTTGACCCGCGAAAATGTCACAAATTGTGCAAATTTTAAAAATTAATTGTACTAGATATGAAATTAATTTCAATTTTTAGTTTGCATCCAAACCTTCATATTATATCTCAGAAATGTCATGATTTTTACGTTTAAATTATATAACCAAAATGGAAACAGTCTCCAATAGATATTCCCATAGAAATAACATAAGAAATTAAATTACATAAGTAAAATTATTAAATTTTATTATTTTTTACACATAAAATATTAACATCAAGTAGGATTCAATCAATCAATCGTTTTCTTCACTGCTGTAGGTAATATTACCGCTTTGAAATGCCTTGGTATTCCTATCCTCAGTATTCCTCGTAGCCAACGTAACTGTGCGGCCTGTTAGGGCAACAATCTAATTTTTCCAGCTACTAGGAGACCGGTCACGAGACCTCTTGCAGTCCATTTTTCCAACCACCACCGGCTTCTCAAGGTTATCTGGTTCCCTGCGCGCTATGTACGAAAAGTATATGAGAACTCTCAGATAGCAGGCGGCGGAAAGTCTTGTCCGACCTAGACAACATAAATGTTTGTCCATAGAATGCGCAACAGTAATTAGTAACTAAGTACGGTTAATTAACTATGTCATCCTTTAACTACCTACTATCATGTGTTGGTACTGAATTTCCAAAATGTATCGGAAATGTAGGTACTATGTATATTTATTTCATTACATACAAAGTTTTCAAGTTTTCTATTTTAAAAATAGAATAAAAATTTATTTCCTTTTTGTGGATATCGCCCTTTGGAGAAGATTACCGTGAAATATCAGTACGTCGAATAGCAATTCGATGTGTGAGTAAGCGATGACCGATCCGATTCCTATCGTCAACTCCTTAATTTTCATCTCATTTTGATTTCATGTTGCGGGAACTAACTACGAAAAGTGTTACACATGTCTAATTAACCACTTCCAATCTAACGAGATTACTACCATTAATAAAATAAGAAACACTTGAATGTACGTCCGAATTTAAACTGCGGATATTAACGTCAAATAATCCATTGACCATGTGACTCAGCATTAGACAATAATGGACTGCAACGACTAAGACGTTTTTCTTTCGTTGTACAATATCTACGTGCCAAAAAAATCGAAAGTCATATTTCTCTCCACAAACACATATACAAGAGACGAACGATCTATTCAGAAAAATCACGACGCAAGAGCGTAAAACTGAGAGCCACGAAGACTATTGTTACAGCGAGATGGATGGCGTGACGAAGATCGCGTGTTAACTGCCAGTCGAGACGTGGGAGAACTGTGAATATGGGACATGTGAACCTTAACGGCAAATTGTGAACGCCGAGGTCTCCGATTGTGCCTCAATTCAACAGAATAAACAATGATTGAACCCATCTTCGCAATATGGGAATGGTGTTTGTTATTGCAGATGCATTTATACATACTGCGTGGTTGGAATTAATGTGATTAAATTCTAAATAAATACATTCGACGGCCACACCTGGGACGAGATTTGTGGAGAATAATATACGTGCATCATTTGAAAATCCATACTAAATTTATAAGTATGCATTTAAAGTTGACGTTTCGCACATTTCGTGCGTAATAAAATCGTGCGAAACGACAACTAAACCACATTGTCAGGGACATAGATTAACTTCCATTCAGAAAAAAAGTACTTTTTTTCCCGAGGAATCATAAAAATAAAGTCATTGCTGTCATTTTGTTGTCAATTTTTTTTTCAAAGCCGTCGAAGTCGCCGGCAAAAGCGAGTAAGTATAACACAAAATTCAAAACAAGAAAATGTAGATGTTAATATAATAAACTACACCACACACAAACACGCTGTCATTAGCATTAGATATTTGTTCTGCTTTTATACACTTATATTAATACTTATATTTAAATACTAGCTTTGGCTCGCCAATTCGTCCGCGTATGTTAAGAAATTATTACTCGCTGATAATGTATATTACTTTTCTTTATATTACTTTTCTTTGTCGTTAATTTCTCTTTTGAGAGATCTGTCTTCAGGTAAGCACAATATTTTTTTTTTTAAAAACACCCCTGAAAAAATATCTCAAATAGTTCACGTTAATATGGCCAGTGACACAAATAAATAAAGGGGCTTAAAAATAAGAGCGCAAATTTTAATTAACCTACAAATTGGCCGCAAAGTCATTACTTCGTAATCAGTTACAACAGGCAGAACGACTCTGTAAAAAAGGGAAAGTACTCGTGAAACAGTTCTGAGCACATGAAGGTAATTTAACTATAGATGTTAAGTTAAAAAGTTTTGCGACCACAAAGCGGTTTTTCCTAATCAAAGACCGTTATGAAGAAAGACAAGACCGTTAATTTAGCATTCTATTTGACATTATTGTTCGATAAGGATGTTATAATCATTCAAATAGAAAACTATACAAATACAGTTTGCATTGGAAATATTGACATTTATTGTAACAGTTTGGTTTAACGTTTTTTTATGAAAAATGAGAAAATACAATATGAGCGATACAACGACTGCATCTGCATCAAGTTAGTCCTTACTTAAGTTAATCTCGCGCGTAGTTTTTACTTAAGTTACGATAACTCCTAAGATATTCATTTAAATTGTATGGCGTACAGGCACAGAATAAATAATAGTACTTGCGTATACAGAAGTTGCACTCCTTTCACATTCAATGTGAGCGACACACACGGAGTGACAGAGGCCTGGTACAGGGCTAATATAATCTGTATGAACTGCTTAAGGTAACTTACGTATTTAATTTGATAAGGATTAATACTGTATCCGTCTAAATAGCTTTTTAAATACCACATTATAATACTCATATGTGATCATTTTTTTAGAAGCTAGAATAGTTAGTTAACCTTAAAAAATAGACATAATGCCATCGCGGACTGTATTGTAGACATATAAAAGAGAAACAATCCTACCATACATTGTTTTGTTACATGATTATCTCAAACGGATTCAGCCTTTTCGATGAAAGTCCGACATCTTCAATAATAATTGTCATATTTCATTCAACTGACACAAAACCTTAACGAATTATACACCTTCCTCAGGAATCACTCTGTTGATAGATGAAAACCGCATGAAACATACATACATACATACCTATGTTTGTTTTTTTTAATAATATGTAAGGATGCTGAAGACTTATTTTGAGACACGTGTAGTAAGGATATACTTGTAAAATTTTCATACATTAAAGTTAAAATTGTTAAAACCCAGAAACCGGTATATATGGGGTATATTTTTCTAAACAATAAAAAGTATTAAATACATAACAAGTTTTTATTTTTAGTTTAACACTGCAATATGATCAGTAATGTTTGTAAATATGCGTTTTAGGTTATTCCATTTATTAAAAAAAATGTCATGCAAAATTTAACGGGGTATTATAGGCACATATAAGTGAAACATGCGCTTCTGGTGAAGTTTCTTAAGGCAACTTCTTTAAAAAAACATGCATGAATTTACCACAGTCCTATTTAATTCACAGTAAATAAATTAAGAGCAAAATATAGTATTATACGTATACAATCTAAGAAAAATCGCAGAGAAAATCCGATCGATGGGGTCATCAATCGGTGAAAATATATTTGATGTTATTTTTTTATTTATTTTGTCGTAAAGCAAAGAAGATCAACTATTGCTATTCTGACATTTGAATTTGGAAATTTTCAAGGCCAGTGATCAAGTCATAAAACACTTAATAGTCGTATCTGCTTTAAACAAAATATAGCCGCAAGCCACTAATGACCAGAACCGTGATGGCAAACAAATGAGACGTTTACAAATGGGACAAAAAGTCTGGGGCCGAGAAACTGGTTCCAAAGTCACCGGTGTGGCATTACAGAGACGTATCCACATCCGGAGGTGGGATCAGGTGACGCATATAGGATTACTGGCCAGTATTCTTATTTTTATTATTTTTGAAAGTAAGTTGCCGACTTCATATTTAATATATTTAAAGAGATAAATTGTTTATATGTATGTAGTTTTAATGGTTTTCTTTAATTGTCATGCTAATCACCTATAGTCATTTATTAACTACCTACTTATGATTTTTGCAGGTCTTTGATAATGTAATTAACTTGATATAGTAATTTTTATGTTTATTTCAAGATAATATTTATTTAAAATTTAGATTTACGGTTTTTAGATGAAGTAGTTAAAGCCTATTTTTTTTTTTTTTTGGAGAAAAGGCAAATATTATTTCTAAGAAAGTAATGCTGAATTATCTAATATTAAATATTTATTTTAATACTAAGTGTATGTTAATAACTACAGTGTAAGTAATTGTTATATTATAATGCTACCACCCTATATCTCATCGGCTGTAAAATACAGATGAGCTATTTAATTCGTTTAGGATTCAGCTAACTCGCTTTAAGCAGGAAAGATGCGTAACATTTCAATTTAAATCGATAAGCGCTCACAGCCACGCGATGCTTTCAACTTTACCGAAAATTCTTTGTAAAAACGTTTAAAATCTACCAACCGTGTCAGGAGCAAACAGAACTCGAGCTATAAAAATCCGATACGTCCCATTTCTCTCGATAAAGTTATTCAATACTTAATAAGGTACGTCGAAATGTAACCCTCAGAAATTCCCACGCCCACTAGCTAACCCAAGGTTTTTTTTGTGAAATTGGGATGAAGATGGCCGGGGGGGCGGGAGCCATCGCATCGTCCGTGCAATAATGATAGGGATCTAACCAATTATCTTTAGTATTAAATAATAAGTCGCCCACTAAGGTGTGTTGGGTTGTGAAAGCGGACTAACCATAAATGACATCATCTTCGCTTTTCATTATAGAAACACGGTCACGTTCTAACTGTGCAGGTGTTTTGCATATGTTGACGCTACTCGTTTACAATTCAAAAGTCGATAGGCCCGAGGGTTAGGCGATATTTGATTTGAGAAAAATATACATTTACATTAGCTGCTGGTGTTTGCATGCTGTTTTAAAGGACGTGAATTTAATGTTTATCAAGGTAACAGTTGTCACGGAAAAACCTTTGCAGCCTGATTAAGACAGGTTAATGTTAAGACAATTTGGAATTTATTGATAGCAATTACAGTGTAATAATAATTTGGTGATGCAATACAAAAAGCAATCTTAAACCTATTATAAATGCGAAAATTGAGGATGAATACAAAGATGTCTTAAAAACTACTGAACGGATTTAAATTATATTTGGCACACTGATAGCTTATTACCTGGGTTATCATATAACCTGAAAAAATGTTAAGTTCCCGAGGGATCGTTTAAAAATATTAAAAAAAATTAATTTGGCGCCACTGTCGACAATAATATGGCGGCCCCATCGTCGCATCGTCACAGCGATAAAGATGTCGGGAATTATAATTACTGTGTTATACGTATATTTTTATTTTTCAACGCGGACGAAGTCGCGGCCCCTAGTTCATAAATGCGAATGTTTGTATGTTGGGATGTTTGTTACTCAATCACGCAAAAACGGCTGACCGGATTTGGATGAAATTTGGCACACAGATAGTTTATTATCTGGATTAACATATAAGATACTTTTTTATTCTGGAAAAATGTTAGGTTCCTGTGAAATTTTCCAAAAGTTCGTTTTTGTACCGTACGTACAAAGTTGCGGGCACAAACAGTGTTTAATAAATATTCAATTGTATTTATTCTAATACCACAGTTAATACTAAGTAGTCGAGATACGCATATCCGCTACTCTTAAATTTAGTTTTCCATGGTACTAAACGTCTATGTCAATGGTGATAAAAAAAAAACTGTAAAAAATTTATCTCCTTATCTTTAGATGAACCTCTTTAGAGATTGAATTTTGTAGAACTTCGAAATACGCCTGTCTGCATTGTTCAGTATCTTAAAAAATAAAAATCTATTACTTTTTCAGGGGCAGGATTTAATTTTATTTATTTATTTTCATTTGATATATAAGACAAGTATAATAATAAGAATCCAATAGCTATTTTGCAAAGCTGCATTTTGACATCGATTGCGGAGTTGTTAAAACTCCAGATATCGATTATTCGCTCCACCGATTCCGATCGATAGACTTCCAACCTATACACAGTTTCTTTCGCTGAAGTCGTCCGATCAATAACCTTTTACAATCCGTTAACACCAAAAGGTGTTGCATGAATTTTATTTTACAACCGTTTACCTGTTCAACCTTTACTAGCAACCCACCCGGTTTTACACGGCTGATAAATAACTAAAAAAAACTCGAAAAGAAATTTTTGATAGCGCTTAGCTTTATAAGAACTTATAATTTAAATTATATTAATTATTTATACTTATAAATAAATTTATATTATACCTACTTATCGTAAATCATGAATTTGATATTAAAGAAATATTATAAACGATTGTAAATATAGGACCAAAATTCGTTGCGTGGTTTAGAAAAAGTAAATGGTCAGAGGGAGATAGATGGTAAAGATCTTACGGTTCCTTTGGATAATTTTGTTTCATATTATTTGTATAAAACAATTCGAGGATACCTTCATAAAATCGCAATTATTACGGGATTGCATAATTGAATCGGATCCGCAAATCTTCCGATTTGTTATTTAAATATCAAATTGTGTGAAAACTAATGATATGTTTAATATGGAAAGAATGGCAAATTCAGTAGGGTAATTGCGAAAATTACCATACTGAACGACTAAATTCCTGGACCACTCAGAATCCTGGACCATTCTACTCAAAACATAGATTTAAAAATATTTTATTTGCTGCTTTTTATGTTGTTTGTATTAATTATTGCCAAATCAAAATTTGAACCATAGTAGATACCATGGGAACGCTAACGCTTTTCTAAAGGTATTCTTTCTAAGTCTTTTTACCACCTTCATTCGTGCATGTCACTCGGTTGTTAAAGGCTTTAAAATGTCTTCACAGATTACTAGCCCTCTGGGACACGTAGACCACAAATAATAATTTATTTCTAATCCACACACAAAAAACGGGACAAGTGCAAGTTTGAACTTGCGTGAAGAGGGTTCCGTACGATGTTGCCTATCCGCACAATATTGAGTGATTTACCATGTTAAGGATGGTAAATCACTCAAATTATATTACACCGGGCCGTGCCCCGTCCGTGCCCCGGCCGGAGCCCGGTGAAGATTATTGTTAGTATGCTTTTGTATGAATCAATGCTTTTGTATTAGTTTTTTTAGTGGTATCTTTTAATGTATATTTAGTTTCTTTTTTAAATTGTTCGCATTTTTGGACTTTTTCAAAAATATTTCAGGAACGGTGCGTCGAGGTCTCGGGGAGTCGAATTTTTCGTTCACGGCGAAATTTCGAAATTCACATTTTTGTTGAAAAACAAAAAAAAAACATCTGTTTAAAAACAAAAAAGTTACGCGTTACTCCGAATACCACGCATACGAAGTCGCGGGCATAGCTAGTATAGTAATATTAATACAAAATAGTATAATAGTTCTTGGAAATGACAAAGCCCGGGCACCACCCGTCGGCGACACGGTAACAAATAGCAAACCCGGCCGGGGCACGTTGAGAAAAACACGGTGAACGCCCGGCCCGGTGTAATATGTTTCATCCTTTATAGGACTTCTTATAGGTTTTCCTATAATCTATAAGTAGAAAACTAATTTCTGTATTATTATTTTTTTTCAAAATTTTAGGTTCAGTAGTTTCGGAGATAAAGTTCAGTAGTTTCGGGCAGACGGACACACGAGTGATCCTATAAGGGTTCCGTTTTTTTATTCGGACAAACGGAACCCTAAAAACTAAAAGACTCAACTTGCACTCAACTCAACTTGACTCAACTCAACGTCCTAGCCGGGATTCAGACCTGTCGTCTTGACGACAGCCGAGTGAAGAGATAAAAAACACGGGAAGTTTATAATAAGGATTTTGCTGAAAAAAAAATTTTTTTTTCTTTCGTTTCCTTGTAACATCGTCGTATGTGATAGTTAATTTAGAACCAAAACAATCCAAAACCATTCAATTGATTTCATCACATTAATATTTACTCTGAATTGACAATTAATTTATTTTTACTTTTTACATTTTGAAACCAATAAAATCATAAAGATTAGATAAGCGGTAAATAGCAAATAAATTAGACAGACAGTACAACGTGAATAACTTCTGTATAACCCTTGAGAACATTCAAACACCAATATTATTGAGTTGGAAACTCCTTACAAGGAATAATAACTTTACAATAGCGTCCATAACGTATAAAAGGTGAATAAACCGAAAAGCTGTGAACATTTCCTTCATGTTTATTGTATGGCGCTTATACCGGCACCGAGAAGTACCGAACAGTGAATGCATCGTAAAAATCTCTTTATTCCCACACCATTCAATTATTTTTTTGTTATCTGTTTCTTATTAAACAACAATAACCACAATGACTAATATCAGTCAGAATTCTAGCTTTTAGCAATTCTAGCAATTCTAGCTTTATTTGTAAGAAATTTGCTAGAAATGTTGAGACGTCACTGTAATACATTAATGGTGCTAATTTTTATTATTATAAACTGTATTATAATAGATATTATTGAACTGCACCTTTTTTTTATAATAAAAAGTGGCGGGTAAGCAGACAGCCTACTTGAAATTGCATGTTAATTTTATTATTATTTCTAGGCAAACCATTCTAGCAAGACGTTTATGATTATTTTTTTTATCATAAAATATGTTCATATTTTTAAAAAAGTACCCATTCATTTTTAAGTAATTAATTTGTTACCCCTTGCTTTTTATTTTATTTTTATTTTACAACATTGTGCTCACATAAGTATTTCTCCTTACAAAATATCAGTTTTGTAAGTTGATAAAAAAACAGAGATATGATTAAGTATACATAAATCGCACACTTTACTACTAGAAGAAAATACTTTTTACTTTTATTCGCTACGATGCAATCGTAGCGAATAAAAGTAAAAAGCTACGCTCCAAATACTACAACATACTTTGACGATTATTAAATGTATGCCTTGATCAAACGTTTAATTTTGTAATCAAAGTTTTGAAGTCAATTTTAAATCTGTTATATCTATGACTATTCATGTAATTCAATGAGATATATAACCACGGACCTTAGACAAAGTAACATTTTAAAAATTATAACGAAGTTCGAAAACAATAAAATGTATGGGATTGACATAAGCCGTCGCTAAATCACGTGATACATCCCATACATTTTATTCTTGCGAACTTCGTTATCGTTTTTAAAATGTTACTTTGTCTAAGGCCCCAGTTAACTCATGGACTACATTATTTTTAGCTTTATTATTGAAGAGAAATTTTTGAATAAATTACAATTTACTCAAGAAAATTTATTTGTACGGAAATTATTTTTCTTTATGAATTCTTAATTATAAATTTCCGTGAAATGTCCAATTCAAAATTTACCCTTAATATATTCGAAAATGTGATCAACGTGAACGCAGGACCGTAATATAAATGAACGGATAAAAATCTCGGACTCAATTCAATAGGTAAAATTATAATTCACAACAGCACAAAAAGAATCGTGATCGCATTGTCACAGAAACCGATGCAGGTAGTATTTAATTTTCTTTACACCATGGCCAGTAACTGTGTACCTAAGTACCTACAATCGACGAAAAAATCACTACATCCGTTCCGTGTGGTTGTGGGACATTTGTACGTAAAATTGTATTTTTTAGAGTTGAATCGATTTTCAAATATGGAAATTTTATGAAGATTAAAATTATTACAAGCGTTAACTAAAAAAGGTTACGTTATTTGTCACTTTGACATTTTGTGCGATACCTGACGCATGTATTTATGTTCCCTAATTCTATTCTCTGGACTTATACAAGCAAACGTCGAATAGATATATGAAAAGTGTAGTCCACGTTGAGGAACGAAATGATAGCACTCTATAACCTACTGGCGGGCGGGCGGCGCAGCGACATCTGTCGTCGAAAAAACGTAGTGACATCTGCGTATACCGACATAACTTTTGTTGGACACATGATATCTAAGTATGCAGAATGCAACTAAATACAAATACATTTATTTTTTATGTTTAAATGAGTAAACTCCAGTCCGTGCGTCGGAGCTGTCACACACATTTTTTTTATTATGTTAAGGTCGACAGACAGGCTGCCAGTGCACTTGATGGTAGGTGGTTACCGTCGCCTAAACACAAACAACGCCACAGGTGCTGCAAGTGCGCTGCGGACTACAGTAGGATTAAATATAAGGGATTGAGAAGGGTTAGGGAATGGGGCTCTAGAATCCCTTAATCACAGCACACGTGTTGTTATTTTACGGTGGTCTATAAAGGGGCGGTTACTGCCGCCAGACGGGCTGCCCAAATGACTGCGAAACGCAGTGTGCCCTGCCACTTTTCCAGATCCATAACAGAGGCAACTTTGAAATGTATTAGGTACTTTGTTTGCAAAGTTACCTATCGTTTCCATCACGTTTGGCAATTTGTATCATGTGTAAATGAAATTTTTGGACTGAAGAAATATCAGGGGTCTTTTGAATCTTTTTTTTAAATCTTTTGATATTCTGAAATCATCATTTTAAAATTAGGGCGATTTTAACCGGTTTTTTTTTTTCTAAAAATATCTTTCGAAAACAATATAAGTACAAATATTAAATCATCTTTACAACATTAGAAGTCATCCTTGTGTTATGCTCAATAATGGATCGATATTTCACACCTGACCTTTCTAACAGTGACCTAACGTTTAAAATTAATTATGACACTACAATGTGCCGGTGATCTAACGCAAACTATATTTCAAGTTGAAATCGTAAATCGTAATGTGTACGTGGTATTCGTGACCTACACTACCAGCTAATGGAAATGTTAATCATATTCAACAAACCATGTCAAAGGCAGTTTGTGAGAGGTAACGTAGTAAAAAAAAAGAAAACATATACCTTTATACATTCCTCGTACATTTGACAGCACTTATCTTGTATTACACTTTTTGAGAAAACCATAAATCAAAAACGGGTGTGCTGATCGCATGCTCGTACGTGCTGTCATTTATCTTATCAAACATACAAAAGCAACTCTTTTATTATGGTGTCATGTATCAAAATTGTTTCATTGAAAATACAGTACAAAATGTACAACATTTGATATTTGTACAATGTTAAATCTATATTTAACATTTATAGAGCCCATTTCCCTATCCCCTCCTAATCCCTTATCCTTAATCCTACTGTAGTCGCGGTGCTTGTTTATAGGCGACGGTATAGCTACCTACCATCAAGTGGACCGTCAGCCTGTCTACCGATCTTAAAATAAAATATTTAAAAAATATATTTTTTGTGCTTTGTTATAGAGACATTATTGAATGTATTTCTTAGTTTTAAATTGCTATATAGAACTATTCTATATGATTATAGATCTATTATAATAACTATATACTAGCGACCCGCCCTCGGCTTCCCGTGAATACAATGATTATCTGGATATTATAAAAAACTTTCCATTAGTGAAAACTATTGATAGACCATATTAGACCATTAAATAGAATGTCATCTCTCTAAAGTTAGAACCTATACCTATCTATTTATCCACCTAAGGTAGATCTACATCTAAGGTACCTTTAGTTAGCTAGATGACATTCTATATGAAGATGTGTTAACTTTAAATATTTCTCATAGAAAACTTTATCAGTGTAGAAACCAGCACAAAATTTGATTTAAAAAAAACAGCGACCTCCAAAGAAAGTGTTGGAGAAAATTAAAATTAATTTAATGTGTGCTAAAATATATTATTTATATTGTTATCAATAATTATATTCAAAATAAATATGTTGTATGTAACCAAAACACCACTTTTTGAACGCACGTTGATGTCTAATGCTTAGGATTAGTTAAATCATGTAAAGTGATCATTTTATATATCATTTTACATTATTTTAAATGCAAATTTTATTAATGCTTATGATTAATCGTTTCATTTTAAAAGTAAGACATAATTTCAAATTAAATCGTCAATTAAAAAATATAAATCCAAGATTAAGTTAGCGAAACAAGGCTCTCTGCGTTATAAGGAGAAGTAAGTCGCATTAAGAACAATTCCGCATACCGTTCTATGTATTAAAAGTCAAATGAAATTATACGATTTCTGCGAGAGTCTGTATCGGGCATTGTTGGTCATTAGAAGACCGTGACAAGAACAATAAACCTAGAATGGGAACAAAAGGGAACACATTAATTAAGCCACAAAAACAACATTAAGCGCGGAATTCCCACAGAATAGACTCCGACATTTCCAACTCGAGACTCTGGGGCACACGGTGCATCGTTAATGGAGCTTCGCTTCAAACTATTCAAGTGCCATCATATGAGCCACGTCACCGTGTCTTCAAATGGAAAACGTATTTAGACGGGTTGACGTGCCAATCAGACGCACAAAGACCACGTGCCAGAAAAGGGCAGACATAGAACTGTAAAAAGAGATAGAATAGAGAATCGAAGCAATGATTCCATCAATTTCCACATGATGTCACTTTTTTTTTTTTTTTTAAAGGGATGCAATGAATAAATTCCCTTGTATGGTTTAAATGTCCAATTACACTTGACAGTTCAAATATTATTTCTGACTCATTTTCAAACTGGAATTACAACTTTTTAGATATTATGATTGAAGAAACACCACTGAGCTGCGAGCTTTGAGCGTAAGAAACAAAGCATTTGTGTCGTAACGAAATACGAAGACAAAAAATCCAATCAATTTCAACGTTGACTGAATTGTGAATCATTTATCTTACAAAAAGTTACAATAGGGCTTCTCATCATTGTTTTTTTTTACAATCCATATTTCGTAAAAGAGAGACATAGAGATAATAAATTATTTTGCCAATCGCTTTTATTCAGTTTTGACACTAGAAGTATTAAAAATCTTCTTTTGTTGACGCGTATCTACACTAATATTAAAAGAGAAAAGATTTGATTTTATGTATCCTTTTTATAATGCAATGCGTACGAAAAAAAATGTTGTAATTATATATTTGGTAGATAGTTTTTAATTTATGTAACTACATCTACAAGTAATTTTTGACCTACTAATAAAATCTTGAAAATAGATCTGCCTAGCAAAACATTTATTGATTGTTCCAACTTTGGAAATGACCTTATCAAAGTTTAGCTCTGGTCTGGGTTTGGAAAATAGTAGCAGGGCACTCTGCGTTCCCCCGCCTTAAAATTGGGCAGTCCGTCTGGCGGCAGTAACCATCGTGAAATAACAACTTGTGTGTTGTGTTTCGGTGAGAGAGTAAGGGATGCCAGAGCCCATTTGCAGACTTGAAGCACTTGTGGTGTTGCTTGTGTTAATAGGCGATGGTAACCGTCTGCCATCAACTGGTTGACCGTCCGCCTGTCTGACTACTTTACATAAAAAAGTTCATAATTATATCAAAAATGAAAAACACCAGTTTTAAGACAATCTCGCGATCGTCCCCCAATTAGGTATGTGAGTGTTATCGATTATTCTGCACGTAAGAAAAATTTCCTAAAATCATTGGCAAATTTTAAATTACAAGATACAACAAAAGTATTTAATTTATATTATTAAACTAGTGTGGTTTATGGGCATTCAAGATCTCGTAGTGAACTAATCAATAAGAAAAGTGTATACTCATGAATACTAATAGCATGTGGCGAACGGTTGGTTTGAAATTACATTACAGGTAATGTATAAATTTATGTACCATATTAATAAAATGTGACAAGGTGAGAACAAAAAACGAACCACACCACATTATGGATTCAGTGCAAATCTAATTAACCGACACGTTTATATTACCATTTTATTAAGCTGTATTTTTATATTAGACTAGCTTTTGCTCGCGCTTTATAAATTATAGCCTAATTTATAAAGATTGTATGAAAATTAAGTATGTGTAATTCTGATGTGTAAACTTTAATCTATAGTTTTATTGAAATCCGACCAGTAAAAATAACCTTTTACGTGATACAGTAAAAAGAGGATAATATTAATATATGTAAATTATTTAATATTTGATTTTTATATTACATACTAGCTGAACTCGGCCACGCTTCGCTGCGGCCCATACGGCGGCTGCTTAATATAATACTATTTATCGTGGCGTGATGTTACATAGTCTATAGCCTTCCTCGTTAAATGGACTATTCAAAACAAAAAGAATTTTTCAATTCGAACCAGTAGTTCCTGAGATTAGTGCGTTCAAACAAACAAACAAACTGTTTAGCTTTATAATATTAGTATTAGATAAGTGGGTACTATTCTTAAAAATAGAATATCTAAATGTTACTTGGTAAATTAATTGTTATCCAGCGCAATATGATTATAAAATTATCTGTAAAATTTTCATGAATAAACAAAAACAATTCATATAAATAATAATTGAAATACAGTAATTATAAATTCATACAATTATTATAACATTTTCTAATATTGATTATTAATTTTATTTTTTAAGTTAATTGCAGTGGGGCACAATGTGTTCCGCAGTCATATGGACAGCCCGTCTTGAGACAGGATAACACAGTAAAATTACAGCGTGTGTGCTGTGGTGTTTCGATGAATGAGTAAGGGATGCCAGAGCCCTGTCCTTTCCTAATCCCTTATCTCTCATCCTACTGCGTTTGTAGAACCTGTGGCGTTGCTTGTCTACGGTAGGTATGGCACAATGGTATACAATAGGAGACGGTAGCCACCTACCAACAAAACCGCAAACTAGGTGAGATTACACAAGACATAGAAATCAAATCCTCATCATCATTACTGAAAATAATGCCCTTAAATAATAATAATAATTAATAAGCGATGGTAAACACCTACCATCAAGTAGACCTGTCACAAAATATGATAAGATATGTAAATTTCCCTGTGAGCAAGGCAGCCTTGAATGAATAAATAAATAAATAAAATAACCAAATATTTAAATACATATATGTATATATAAAAAAGTTAATGCTAGTTCTATTAGGAGAACAAAAGTGCTTTTGGTTTTACTTTAAAGTTTCTTAACGTATTTGTGTATCACAAAATCGTACACAAGCAGACGGCCCATTAGATAGGATAGGATAGGATAGGATAGGATAGGATAGGATAGGATAGGATAGGATGTAACCTATGAAATAAACCTGTGCAGCACCAAAGGGTTTCTGTGGTGTCACAGATCACACAAAAGGAGTCAAGCGATGATAGTAAGAGCAACGATTGGAATGAGTGAAGTTCTTGCAGCACTTACCTTACTGAAATATGTATGTATATTGAAGCACAAATGCTGTTATTTCACTGTGCTCCTTTAGTTACAGAGTTTATCGTTGCAGAACGCAATATACCCTCATAGTTAGTAACTCATCGTCAATATTATAATTCTTAATTTTGGGCATACATTAATTAATGATAATCCTAGACCAAGTAGAAGTATTAATTAAAGTGCTATTAGCTACGCTACGTATTATAAATATTAATATTAATAGGTTGCTCGCAAGTCAGTAGAACTGTAAGAACGATTCGATTGTCAATGCATCAATAGAACACTTGACAGGGACAGTAAGTCTGACGGTTGCAAGGCCAAATTAACCACGAGAACAAAACGCATACCGAACGTCACATTCAAATTGACACATGCTAATTCTATAACTATGTGGAGGTAACAATGAATTCTTCCGTAAACTTACATACATATTGAGACATATACTTACCTACAAAAAAAAGTAGCAAAATGCCTTTTTTTGCGAACTAAGTAAATGTATTTAAATCAGCGACATTACGTTACTTACTCGTACATATACTTATCCCTTCAAAATATTTTTGTTAAATGTAATTTCTCAGCAGAAGTAAGTAATAATCATTTAATGAACTATTCCTTAAAAAATATTGTGTGCAAAATTTTATAATAGCTAGATATTGATGACTTAATAATGTAGAAAAACTTTTTCTTTAAAAACACTCTAAAAACAATTTACCGTTAGTAGAAATAATATTGTCTTCAACTCTACGCGGTTTAATATAGATGTGATAATAATTATTTATTGTGCTGGCTTCATAAATTGTTATTCTGATTAAAATTAGATTTTAAACAGCCTATTATCGTTTAGTTAGAACCTGCATCGCTTAGAAATCTCAAACATTTTTTAAATCATTGTAATTCTGTCTTTTTAACCTGTGCAGAAATCTTCGTTTTAAATGAAGATTTGTGTTAAATGAAACAGAAAAAAAGAATATAATTTTTCTTCAAGTTTGATAAAATGTTAATAAAAAGTGACTGCGTCTTTAATGATCGAAAGACTTGCAACTGCGGTTCCACACAAAAGTTTGAAGTAAAAGTACGTCCTCACACCACTTCATGTCCTCGCTTTGTGTTAAGGTCGACAACTATCTCACTTTATGAATTCTTTACAACGCTACCACTGAACTAACTCGCTTCCAACTCATTTAATGCAATTTAAGAAACTTTTTCGAACGTTGTTTAATTTCAATGATACGTAAAATATTCGTTTAAAATTGCAATAGAACATAATATTAGAAATTCATATAAAAATATAGTTTGCCCATTTTTATTCATCTTTTTATTTATGTAAAAATCGTCGCAATTCATGATTAAAGTAAGAGGTGCGAGATAAAAAGAAAAATAGGTATTGGATAAGGATAGATATTACATACCTATACATATTTACAGTATTTACCAGTTTACTATTAGAAATATCGATAATATCCATAGAGATTACAAGTGCGCTATCGCCATTGACCTTAAATAGGATTAATGACAATGGATTAGAAAGGGATAGGGAAGTGGGCACCGGCATCTCTAACTTACACCGTATAACAACATATATATAGTTATTTTATTGTGGTCTTCTGTAAAGGTGGTTACTGCCGCCAGATGGGCTGCTCAATTTATGACTGCGAAACGTAGATAAGGGACAAAATTAGGATTTTCTGTGCTGCATTCATGATGATCTTCTGCACAGCGACCATTCAGTTTTTGATTGCGGGACGCGGTTTGCCCTATAACTCCAAAATATAGTTCCATTCACCTTCGTTACTGTGATTCATCACTAACATATTAGCTATGAAAAAATATTTTCATTGTTTTGAAAATTACTCATTGAACAAGTATATTTACATGGTCCATATTCATAGCTTCTTTTCATAAGCAAAATTGTATCCACGCTCGTAGTACTTATACAGGATGCCCCAAAACTCAACGATAAGCTGGGTATATGGTGTAGGCCAGTTATGAGTTTATAAAAAAAATGGTTTATAATATTTTTACAAATCGGGAAAATCGTGGTGTGGATTTTGGAACACATTTTAGGTGTTGTGACTAAAAATTTTAATTTTCTCGGTTTTAATTTTAGTTACGTAATCATGAACGACCCTGCTATTAGAGATAAAAGATATATTTGTATGAGTAAAGCGACTAAAAATTTTCATGACCTAACTTTGACACTTCACTTTGTAAAAAAAATGTATCACAATAACATGGCATATAAAAAAGCTTTTAAGATTTTAAAATGGTACGAGGGCGGGATGATAAGTAACTAGCCTAATAAGAAAACACTTAACTTTCCGTGATAAAATTAATTTTATTTTTCGACATAGTCTCCGTGAACCTCTACGCACTTATTCCATCTTCGTTCTAAAGCAGTAATGCCTTCCATAAAATGATTTCTTTCGAGGCCTGCAAAATACTCCTCTACAGCGGCTATGACTTTATCATTTGTGGCAAATTTCTGTCCGCCCAAAAAAGTTTTGAGCCTAGGGAATAAGTGGAAGTCTGATGGCGCTAGATCAGGCGAATAAGGTGGGTGGGGCAGCAAATCATACTTCAATTCGTCGATTTTTGCCATAGCTTTAACACATGTGTGAACCCTAGCGTTGTTTTGATGGAAGATGGTTTTTTTTTTCGCCAAACCTGGTCGTTTTTGCTGAATACATTGATGAAGCTTATCTAGAAGATTAGCGTAGTATTTTCCATTAATTGTTTGACCTTTAGGAAGGTAATCTATCATCAAGATCCCATCTGCATCCCAAAAGACGGAAGCCATCACTTTTCCAGCGGACTTTACAGCCTTGACTTTTTTTGGAGCCGGGCATCCCGATTGAGTCCACTGTTTTGATTGAATTTTTGATTCTGGCGTGTAGTGATGAATCCATGTTTCATCTGTTGTTAGAAATCGACGTAAAAAATCGGCCTTATTACTCTGAAAACGGTCCAGACATTCTTTTGAGTTTTGCACCCGAATCCTTTTTGATCGTGCGTAAGCAATCGCGGCACCCAACAACGGGCCGATAACTTTTTCATATTTAATTCCTCACTTAGGACATGATGTACCCGTTCTTTTGAGATACCTGTAGTGTCAGCTATTTCAGATAACTTCAATCGTCGATCTGCTAAAACCATATCATGTACTTTCACGACCATTTCCGGAGTCGTGACGCTTTTTGGACGTCCGGGGCGGGCTTTATCTTGGACACATGTACGACCGCGTTTAAACTCAGCCACCCAGTTTTTTACTGTGGCATAAGGAGCACATTCACCCAAAACATTCTTTAACTCGTCATAGATATCTTTCCCCTTTATGCCCTTCATATGAAGAAACTTTATCACCGCTCTTTGTTCAATTTTATCCATTTTGAAAACAGTTAACGAAATATATTTTCAAATGACAAAAAATCAATAAAATTTTCACGTCACCAATTTCAAATTTAGAACACAGGTTGCCAGAGATACGAATTTAAAAATGACATATATATTTTTTTAATTTTAACTTTTTAAATAGCAGTGGCTGGTTACTTATCATCCCGCCTACGTATAAGATTATCATTTTTTAAACAAATTCTTTTTTATTCTACTTAATATTCTTATTGTTATGACTCACCATGGAACGTTCTAGAAAATTGTTCTCGTCTGTCAAAAATTCTCGAAAGTTCCACCCTAGAATAGAAGTCACGCCACTCTCCGGTTATTTTCAAGGGAAATTGATCCTTATGCACACAACATGGAGTTCACATTCAACAGAAATAGCGTTCCCGAACTTTCAATGACCTTGTTTACAATACTTGTTTACTTGTATTTGTTTATTGTTTGTTTGTAGTAAATTCGAGATAGATCTAGACGTTTGACGGAGAATGGCGAGGTGGCGACAGTTGAGCTCTGCGATTCGAAAGCGATTCTTCGGAACTTACCTGCGACAGTAAACCAGCGACTCATTAAGGGATTCATCGGCGGCTTTTGACAAGTTTAACGGTTTTATCGAACAAGTTTAGCCCAATTGGGAGTCATCTTTATTTGTGGCAATAAATAGTTGATTTTCGCCCTTATACGGCAGTTTGACTCACTCCACACGTAACATTATTTATAAACGTCATTCAGTATAAATGCCAGATTCAAATATTTGGCGCTATGACGGACAGTGCCGTCATGACAATTAAATACGCTCTATGGCCGTCATTGTGTACTTAGATAATTTTTTATGAAACATTTAAATGAAACTAATGATTCACCCATTATAATAGTTTTATTTAAATGGAATCAAATGTTTTTGTTTTAATTATTGAATCAAATGTTTCAATTGTCTGCCAACTCTTTTAGTTTAAGTAAAAAGGCTTACATCCTGTATTTTTTAAGTTGCACATAAGTTGCAAAATAATCTTAATTGAACTTGTGAGCAATTTTTCCACTAATTTACAGAGGATTGGAGACATAAATCCTACTGCACTCGGCAGCGCACTTGCAACAACTTTGGCGTTGCTTGTGTTATAGGCGACGGTAGCCACCTACCATCAAGTGGACCGTCAAGCCTGTCTGCCGATCTTAACATTAAAAAAAGAAAAGTTAACTTAATTGTTTACGAATGTTCTACGAGTTATGATACTAACAATATTTTAGTTAAGCTCTAGTAAGTCCGTGTCGTACAAAAACTATATACAAATTCCTTTTTCATACACGTTTCCCATTAATTTTACTAACACGTTTCCCATTAATTTTACTTACACAACTTTATTAGTATAAATTTGAAACATTTCAATGACATAACACTTGCAAGGAAATATTTCTATTACAACCCTATAAGTCGAAAATAATTTAACAGACCGTCTGAATCTGGCCATTGTTTTATAGCATTATGTCGATGAAAGTTATGTCATAGCAGTTATTACGGTTTGAAGTCACGAGATCACGCGAGACACTGTACGAGTGGTTTCGTTTCGCACTTACAAAATTTATCTAAACAAAATCACCCAATACCTTTTCGGCACTAATACACTGCTCTGAAAGAACATAAATAGCTTTTAATATTATTAAAAATGATTTAGGACGAACATTGAAACATTTACGTAAGATATAATTTAATGTACCTTTTATACTTACTAACAATAAACTATACCGTGGGTAACTTTTTAATTTTTTTAAATATTTTTAACTTATTTTTCATTTACATGAAAAATCAACGAATTATACAATAGAAAAAGATTTAGTGATGCTATAACTAAAAAAATGAAGACTTTTTAAAACTTATTATTATTATTAATACGTTACTAAAATTCCCATTATGGGTCAACACCGAGCAAGGCTTACCAAAAAGAGTATATTTTTTAGGAGTGTATGTCAATGTATTCTATAGCAATATCCCGAGCTATATTGAATCCTAACCGTTGAAGGCTTTATAGAAACCTAATAACCTTTATGTTTTATTTGTTTAGGTGGCTTATTTTTGAAACGTATTTCTATGGCAGATAGACTACTTTACTAAGAGTAATTTAAGCATAATACTAACAATTGTGTAGCTCAACAACAGTGACCAATTTGCAACCCATTCTACTTCTTACTTTTAAAATTAACATTCCTATTTTGCTCTGGGGTGTCATTTGACGCCCATTTCGTGATGAGAGACATGGGTAACATTAGTGCTTATTATTTTTCTATTGCAATTTCTCTTGCCTCTGCAATTATAAAAAAAAATCGAGTGATAATACTGTCTCGATACGAGTAGACTTTATTATAATTTAATAAACTTAAGGCTGATGCTGTTTTTTTTTATTTCTCCCCCAAGACTTAATCCCCTCACGAGTCGTTTTTTATTATAATTTTGTCGTACTTCTAATTTCATTATTAATATTTTTACATTATATTACATTGATTTACTCTAAAGTAATTCTTTAAAACACAGTTAGGGATGTTGCCTTGTAACACAAGCAGGTATACTGCAAATGCGCTTCCGGCCTAGAATAAATAATAAGAGATTGGGAGAAGATAAAGAAATAGACTCATTTATAAGTGAATTATTGTAGTCTAATATCTTAAACTTCAAATCAATCAATCACAAGCTATAATTAAAATTATAACTAACCTCCGACTTTCTATTGAGCCTAAACACGCTGTATCTGCTGTAAGTTGCTGATAGTTGACTGTCCCGCAGACCACTTGAAGCGGCAGCATCAGATCAAGGTTACCAGTCATGGAAATATCACTGAAGTAATTTTAAGCCAAATTTCACATCAAACGAACCAGTGGAAGTTAGTGAAATACACCCCTTCGTCAACAAGGAAATGGGCTGATGATCTTCATAAATTATAGCTAAGAACCATCTCGATCACGTCAGCTTGCAAACAAAAAAAAAACCGGTTCAAATCGGTCCATCCGTTTAAGAGCTACGATTCCACAGATACACCCATACACACAGAGAACACACACGTCAAACTTATAACAAGTGTTACAAGTAATTAATAGATTTGCTTATTTATGCCAAAAATAAGCAAATTAACTGTAGTTAACATAGTAAAGTCAAGATTAGAACGTGTATTCTTAAGTGTCAAGCTGCATATTGTTACAGTCGCAGCCGCTCCCAACATGAAACAGTTGCATGTAAACTAAGTACAAGATTTATCAAGCACAATCGAACTAGGGTCGTGTCGTGCGATTCAAGTTAAGAACACCATTACTCAGTTTAATGGGAAATTTGAAATGGTAATTATTTGAACAGTAATTTCAGCGCTCTAAACTCTAAATGATATTTCGATTAATAGAAGTCATTTGTTTTTATTAAACAAATGAATGTTTCAAATGTGTATCGAGAACTCGGTCTGTCGTTGCCACGATATTACAATATAACACAAAGTCACAAATATTTTAATCGGAAAGTTCAAAGCGACTAAACTGTCCGATTTAGAATGTTACTAGTGACCCGCCCACGGCTTCGCAGGGATGCATTTTTTCTGCCAATTTGCCAGTTCTGCCAGGTACTCAATTCATCTTATAACTTAAACACCTTTTTTTTTTTTTTACAACTTAAGATAAAACAAAAATGATGATACATTCACACCTAGGTAGTTGGTTTTAAGTCTGATGGAAAAAATTTACGAATGTTAGACAAACTAGAAATTGCTGTCGATAAAATTACTGAGAGCATACTCGTAGTGTAACCGGAACATATTACAAAAGTTGACTGTACAAGGTACAAAGTTTATCTCAATTCTCATGCCTGTCACATTGGATAAATGGTACCCCTCGTCCCACTTACGAGTAGTGGTCACAGTCAGCCTTAGCCGCACAGCCTGCATACCTCAACAGGTATTTACTAAAACAATACGGCTGCCGCCACTCACGGTCTCTAGAACAAAATTTAAATTACCAATAATTTAACTTCATAGCAAAGTAAACTAAAATCGTATAAATTTGTAATAAATAAGTAGTTAGTTGCTGAATCTAAATCATTATGTACCTACCTGATTCTATTATTGTATTTATAATTTGTTTGTTATGGGACTCCATAGGCGTTGAGATAAACATTAATTTTAAGGCTATTGTTGTTTTACTGGTTTTATTGCCTTCATTGGTGTCATGAATTCGTTTTAGTATACAAAATTTACATTTTACCAATATAGACATTTGAATAAATTCATAAGAATACAAAGCAATCCTACTAAAAGCGAAACAAAAACTTTAAATTAATTTATACTTAGTTCTCTCAAATATTTACTAAATGCTTTTCTATATTTATTACAACATTTTAAGAACCGTAACTACCAGTTAAAAGTTCGTCTAGATGTAGATACATAACATGTTTTATTCAATAACTATATCGACGGTATCCACGAACAAAGCTGCATGTGACCATACACCAAAATAGCTTTTTTAATCGCTTATGGCTAGGATTTAGTCAAGCTATATGAGACAATTTTTATTTTTCTTGTAACTTGTTTAGTTTTTGTGATACACAAGTGAACAAGGATGTATATTATTTTCCCATCCGCCAACAAAGGCGCAATGTCACTCGCAACGCTGTACTCCCGCACTCACACCCCTCGCACCTTGTCGCAACCGCAGTTGCACCAGTGTTCGCTGTTGTCGAGTTGGAGAGAAGACGTTCAATTCGTTTTTATTGATAATATACTAATATACGTTTTTTCTCTATTATTTTACCTTAATTGGCAAATGAACGAATATACCCAAAGTTTGGTTGTATCGATACATACAACTCTATTCTAAGGACATTGTTTAAAAAATATTTTCTTACGGTAATATTAATAAAATTACGTACATATATTATTATGATGTTTAATTTAACATTTAATATAATTATAATTTTATCTATTTATTCTGGTTGCTTATGAAAATGCAACCATGTTCTTGAAAAATTGAGGGTAGTATGTATTATATCCGACTTTGTTTTGTGGAATTATTAAGATCGTATGTTCTTAAGCTACGTTATTCTTTGATTACAACTTTTACATGCAACGTTGTTTGATTTTTATTTTGGTAATAACTTGTGATTTTTAACTTTAGTGAAAACAATATATTCTGTTACGTTATCTCCGGTAACTGAAGAGTCCAAAAATATTGACGTTGACACGGCAGATATCTGGAACGACAGATATCTGGATGTTACAGATGATTTTGTCTCCACAAATATTAATGTTGAATCTGTTCATACCTAGAAATACCAGTCTACGAATATTGCAACTTCTACGTCGTCAATTATTCAGCCTAATCAGCCACACCTAACAAGAACAGACAACAATATAACTAACAAATTTACACAATTTACATTTAGAAGCTAGCAACAGTTACGAAAACTCTCCTAACATAATAATTGATAATTTCGAAAACGAGAGAAATTCTACCCCAGCCAATCTTTTAGACATATACTACACTAATTGTAATGGCCCTAGAAGTATTGCATATTCAAGCCAAGTGAATGCAATAACTAATACACGAAACCAAAAGAAAAGTAAAAAAAAACCGCTGGGATTTGTCTGACGTGAAAAGAAAATTATGAAAAATTTAGTTAAGAAACATGTGTTAATGAATTTTGAACTTAAATACTAGCTGACTTAAAAAGGTTTGATATTCAAACAGCGAAAAAAAAAAAAAGTATAATTTTATGTTTTGACGTGAAAAAACAATGATGGTGTGTCTTTATACATCTGGATAGGTGGTTGTGAAATAGTTTATATATATGTTATTTTAGATGTTTTCAAGTAATTAAGAAATAAACAAGATGTGTGCACCATCCAAATAAGTGATTTTAATTACATCCAATAAAATTTAAGAAAATGAAGTAATCAGAAGAAGTGAAATCTACAATAACATGTTTCCAAAAAGGGTAAAGTTATAGATGAAAAGGTAATGCGTGGTCCCTGCAATTGCAATTGTAGTTTACAGTGTGCAAAATAAATATCCTAAGAACACAGAATTCAGCGTTTTACAAAGTTTTGAGCAGTAGGAAGCAGAGAAAAACAATGGGCTTGCGCCACTAAGTATACAAATAAATCTAAAAAGCTTATGCTTTTTATGCCCAGCAAGTGTAAATATACCTTTAAATACTTTCTGCCTGTAAACTATTCTTCTTCAACATACGATCAAGCTATTTGTGTTTGTAAGACTATCTTTTCGGTCAGTGAGAAGTTAATTAGAAAGTTTACTTATACGTTGGGCGAAAACCGACGATAATCCTTATTTTATCAAAAACATGGGGCAAGATGCGTTTCTTCATTTCAAGTCTGAAGTTAAAAACAATATTTGGATGAAGAACAGTATAGGAGCAAAGACAGCGTGGAATAACGTAAAGGAAGTCTTCGTTGTGACGAAAGAGATCCGAAGAAACTGTTTCATAAGTATGGCCTTTGTCAGATATTTTTCATTGGAGATCTTGAGTGGGAATGTATAAAGAGGTTGTGTATTAAGAACATTATGATCTCATAATGTTCTCCAATGAAAAATATCATGACTTGGTCACATTGAGTACGTGTGATTCGGGTGTAGTGTAATAATTGAAGAACAATGGAATTCATAAAAAAGTTGAATGCAACCTACTTGCGTTGAACAGTACTTTCGTGATGAAATTCAATTCCCCAAAAATCATTTAATCACTACCAGAAGCATCAATTCAAAAAAACTTAATGTATTAAAATTTAATAATGAATATGGTAAAAGAACACCGCAATACTTAATTCGCAATCTAATTAATAAATTGCCTATAGAAATAAAAAATATATTCACACAAAAAATATTAAAAAGATACTAAAAACTAAATAATTAAAACTAATAATATTAGCAAATTAATAATAATAAAAAAGTAATTTAAAAATTAATGAAATATAAATTAAAACATAGGTATTTGATTTAATAAGAAAGAAATGTAATTTTGTTGTCTTTCATTTGAGTTAAGGTGTTCATTTCTTAATAAAGTTTCTTGAATTACTACATTTTTCAATGGTTAATGTTATTTTCTAACATACGACACATGTTTCTGCTTCGCATATTTGCCAAGAAAAACGTTACTTAAGCACATACTACCAGCAAAACTTCGAAGAATAAGGACGCATCATTTCATACCACTTTAAATTTACGAAAAACAAAGTTGCAAGTGATCAAAAGACCCAATATTTTGTATAATTTCTATTTTTTTTAAAAGCAATCCACGGAAATAATATCACTACCTTCTTTCTAATAGCATATTTAAAATTCTTGGTAATTGGTTGGCTACATTTTGAAATATTTACTAATAACTGTTTTACAATTTTTAAATCGCTCTCCTGAAAAGTTAACATTTTGCAGATACGACTTTGTTCGTGGATACCGTCGATATTCTCTGTAATAAAAATTCCTTCAAGCCCTCGAACGGAGTTATTGTCCTTTTATTTTCTTTTGCTTTTAACTTGATTCTTTATGCGTAAATATTAAAATACCGAAGAATACCGTTCCGAAGCCAGAGCTATCTAAATGATGATAGACACACAAAGAGACGCGAGAGTTTAAGCTGCGCTTAATATGGCATCGGTTAGTGGTGGGATATGTTCTTGTTACTTACAAGTAGTAAGAGTCTAGGGTAATAAAAACCTAAATATTCAACAAACAGTTGATATTAGAATGAAAACCCAAAGGTTTATTATGCATTTTACACTTTTTACATTCCCTGATCATTATTTAAGCAATGCATGTAAATGGATATTTAATAAATAAAAATAAATCCCTCAATCAGCTAAGTGCAAAATACGAGAACAGCTGGGCCAATTCGGTACTTTTTTTTCTTCAATAATGGAAAATTTGCATTTATGCGAAGTCAGGGGTGGTCGCTAGTAGAAATAAAAATGTACATACATACTTATAAAACGCATGCCTTTTGTATTGCTTTTTTAATCTATTCACAAAACACATTTACTTATTAAAACACGTCACAAAACACGTTTAACAAGTACCCATTATAAATTAATCGCTTAATTAAATTAGCTATGAATTATAATTCGTGAAGATAGATAATTTTGTTTAATAAATGGTTGAAGTGGAGATATTTATTGTATTTCGAGCACACATATTGTTCTAAACTCGATGATTATATTTTAAAAATATATATACTTCTAACATAGGTATTATCTTCACAACACTATGACTAAAATCATTTTGAATCTTGGACTCCAAGAAATAAGGTTTTGCTACTTCCTTTTCAGTGCCATAAGAAAGGGTTTCTTTTTACTTTGTCTGCCCGATGCTATCTGTTCCCCGGTAACCGACTTAAATGGAGATTTGTGGGTAGCGCACTAGATATTATCAAATGAATTATTAAGCCACATTTCTGCGTAATTTCAGATGTGTATTATACACATTGTGTTAGAATTCAAACATTGTATGTGAACAGCTGTTATAATAACACTTATTCTAGACTAGCTGAGCCCGTAACTTCGTATGCATAGAACTCGGTATAGCGCGTAACTTTTTTGTTTGTGAAACGATTGGAATGAAACAAACAGTAGCTACAATATATAAGTAAAAACCGCATTCAAATTGGTTAAGCCGTTTCTGAGGTCAGCGTGCACAAACACACAGACAAAAATTCTAGTACAATGTGTACAAATTGTTTTTTTTTTTACAGACACGGCCCATTTACGATTTTATTATGTATAGATAAGGTTATATTTGCTTGATTAAAAGAATGATCTGCAACGAAACATATAATTGTTACTGCACTAGTTAATCCAATAAACTTGAATTTTAATCTAAATTCGAACAAAGAATTAATATATTTCTTTATGTAAAAATTGTCAAGACAGACTGGCGGTCCACTTGATGTTAGCTGGAACCGTCGCCTATTAAATTAACACAAGCTACGCCACAGGTGCTGCAAGTGAGCTGCCGACTTTAGTAGGATTGAGGATAAGGGAATAGGGGATAGGTATTAGGTAGGGAACGGGCTCTGGCATCCTTTACTCACCGAAACACAATAGCGCATGCTCTTATTTCATGGTGATCCTATAAGGGGATGATTACTGCTGCCAGATGTCCAATTCTCAAACTGTATAATATCTTTGGTAAATACGTGAACTGCTATGCAATTATAGTGAAACCTGAACTCCACACGTACATAATTCCTCCCATCCCTCCTTTTTCTAGTGTATTCGTCTAAATATTTAATTAGCTAATAACTAAGTATATCAAAAAATGAGTATATTTTACAATAAAATAAAATTTCCTACCTTCTAAAAATTTAAATCTTAACAACGACATTCTGAAACGCAAATCACTTATTATTGCACGAAATTTCTAAACATATTAAATTTGAAAACACTTGGTTTGGATAGTAAAGTAAAAGCTCCCACAAATAACCCACCATTAAACCACAGGTATTGCATTAGTTGGTGCAATATGATCAAATATACGACACAATAATGCAATGATATGCGGTCGAAATAACCACTTTCGGTTACAATTGCTCTTTACGATCATATGTCACTTTATACACGCTTATCATGTTTAGGTAAAAACCGGGATACAGTATTGGTAAATAAGATATATACGCCTATTGGTTTGAGCAACACATAATGTAACTTGCTTGTAATCCATTTGTGTAACCGTGATAACAATGACGGGGAATATAAATAATAATTTGTGTCACTGTATACGTAAAAAAAGCGGGCCAAAAATTACTCACTTTATTCTCTAAAGAGAGCTTTTATTTTTAAATACTTAAAATATTTATGTTTGATGTTGATACCAAATTTTAAATAGCTCCACAATATATTTGCCGTATAAGGGACGACTTTCAAACATTTTTAAGGATTGTTTCATAAGATATTTTGTATAAAGCGCTGTATTTTACGACAGACTAAGCGCCTTTACGACAGACTAAGCGCCTTTACGGCAGCTTGTGTTGGTTGAAATCCAATTTCTGGCCTTCAGTATTCTCAAGTTTTGAATAAGCCATTCAATACCTCGGTAACATGGATTCATTTCCATCTAACACAGAATATACCATTCACTCATTCACACTACGACGCGTGACTAATGTATAAAAGTGTTGGTACCGAATTCATAATCACCCACATTGTTATTTAGCACGAATCTCGTCTTATATTTATGTGGCGCAAGGGCAAACTCGTTTTACGCCTCACTTTACCTTCGATCATAATTAAACTCTAGACTTGCTTGCTCCAATATTGTGTGACGAGAAAATTCTATTCATTTCTGGTTGCCTTTAATTGACACAATAGGTTTAGAAACTTGTGCTTATTCAGGTGTATATGAATGTAGTTGGAGTCAGTAGAATGTATGTCTCCCAAAGCGTGTAGTGTATCCTACATACACGATTTGGGACATTTGAGAAGACATTATTTCATATAATAAATATTATGAGGTAGGCAGGCAGAGAATCCACTTGTTGGTACTGTTGCCTAGTAACAAATGCAACGTCATAGGTCCCTACCCACTCCTAATACCTTATCCTTAATACTACCGCAGTCGGCGGCGCACTTTCAGCAGCTTTGGCGTTGCTTGTGTTATAGGCGACGGTGGACCGTCAGCCTGTCTGTCGACCTTAACATAAAAAAATAAAAAAAATAAAAAAAAATAGTGCACTGGGTCTGGATAGGGAAAAGTTAAAGGAGGTAATAGGGAAAATGGCTCTGGCACCCCTTTCTCACTCACCGAACGGAAGCGAAACTAAACTTTTATTTCAAGGTGGTAAGGGCGTGGTAACTGCCTTACAGGTCTTCTGTAAGGGGCTGTCCATATGTGACTGCGGAATGCGGTGTAGAATTATCTTTTTGAAAGAAAGTTTAGTTTAGAGCCCTATCAATAACAATTACTTTAATACATAAACTTAAACCAAGATGTATATCTGTGACACCATAAATTTTAGATTTAGGATTATTTTTTAAGGATGTTAAATAAAAATTATTCGCTAAGCAAAAATCGAATACTGCTAGAACAATTCGGCTTTTTTTAAAAATTGGAAAAGTGAAAAAAAAAAACAAAAAAGGGAAGTGAAAACACTTTTCTTTGTCACACATCAGCTGCCACAGTCCAACAGAACGACGTCTGTTAGGTCAACTAGAATGTAAATATAACTTCTATATTCAACTTTATATTTCAACTGATTTGTTTAAACATCATGTAAATTTTCTTATTTAAAGTAAAAAACGCAAGTTTATGTATTTTCTTTCTAAACTGATATACATATTATGCGATCCACTTATATTATTTGTTCATAAAGTTTTTTTTTTAATTTGAAACATTCAAAGCAGCGTGTTATAAAGCCTAATACTACATTAACACTGATCAGCAAAAGCTGCCCTGCGCGATTAATAATATATATAACAAGTAATCTCATAATATTTTCCCCGAAGTGTAATAAATCAATTTTGTTTATTAACTCCATTTTCCTTTAACGGCCAATGGAGAAGCAGACACGTATGATCGGCTTTGTAATGATCATTTCAACTGTCAACCAATACTGAAGGCGTCAACTGGACATTCCCTTATTGGACGAAGCGCCCGTTGCTAATTTGTTGCCTTTATACTACCAGCTTGTCGCAAAGTTGGATTTTCACTTACAAGCTCTACTTGTAGTCCCTTATACGTCTTTAATGTAAACGGTGGACAGGAATATTTATTTGTTCGGTAGTTACTTTACTCAAATTGCATTATACATGACAAGCAATTGTAATTTTTAATTTTTCACGTATAGAGTCTAATATCGGATGTATTAGAACAAATTTCTTGTTTTATGCTCTCTTTGCTTCCTGTTAAAGGCTTCCATTAAGTGTTCCGTAGCAGTCCTTGTAATAGTTGAAGCACGATGAGGTAGATATTAAATAAATAGCCGGTACTCTTGTCCATATCTAATTAGCCAGTATTAGAACAGAACATGGTTAGTGCAAGAATCGTTGACTTATTAAATCGCTGTTTTAATTTAAATTATACATCTTTTTATGGCCTTTCATTCACAATAAATTGACTAATTGTATTTGTAATATAATAAGTGTTCAGAATACGCGATACCTATGTATGCTGAGTAATTTCAACTTGTCAATTTTAATTTCAATTGCATCAAATTGTATACCTGTTTAAGTTTATTTATGAAAAAAATACTTACTAAATTTAAAAGTAAAATCAAAAAGTAAAAGCTCTCAAAGCAAATTAAAATCATAATCGGGTATCAGCGATTCCTAAAGTGAGTTCCATGAAAGTCACCAGTGAAGGGTGAAAATATTTTTCTTTTTTTGCTGTTAAATTACCACAGTTAAACAAATATTATTTTGAAATAGCATAAAATTCGTGATGAGAACAATACATTATCGTTAGCCCAAACTATGGAGAATTTAGCTCGAATTTTTCTATTATTTGTAATTACGGGTCCTTTAAAATAAAAGGGTGTGTTCCGTCAGGCACGTATCCAGACTTTTGGTTCGGGGGGGGACAAACATTGAAACAATCATGTGAATTGTGTAAAAATCGCTGTAATCACTGTACTTTACTTTAATTTTTCTGAAAAATCTTTCACAGGTTTTTAGAGAAATCAAGAAACTACTTTTTTCCATCGCAGCTATGAATGTAGACGCAGTTTGGGCAACAGTTCTGTTTGTTCAGGATAGTTCTCTCAATGTAATGACAATAGGTTTGAGTAACTCGCTTTTTTATTCCTTTCTGAATGAATGACATTATCGTTTTTTTTTCAGTCAGGTTTCGGGGGGGGGGGGGGGTGAATCCCAACTATCCCCCCTCTGTATACGTGCTTGTGTTCCGTTATCTTAAAAGTTTAGAAACCGCTGCCCTAAACTAATATGCTAGGATTACTTAGATGTATTTTGGACCATGTTTATACGTATATATAGTTCCAATCAGATAAGTCAGTACTGCAATAAGAATAAAGATTTATATAACTCATTCAATGGCATCGCCTATTACCCTTCATCAAGAATTAGACTATCAATTGCAAAAAATATTTTTTCCAATACTTATGGTTTCTATAATTAGCATGAACAAACAAAAAAAACACTTGAACACACTTCAAGTTTAATATATTAAATATAGATTACCTATATATAGTATAATTATATACTATACTAGCTGAGCCCGCAACTTCGTACGCGTGGTATCCAGCATCTATCCATGTAGGAAGGATGAGGTCGACGATGGAGCGAGCTCACCCATAAGATGCCTATTCACTCGAACGTTGGATGTATGAGCTTGGAAATACAGAAGCCGGCAGGGAGTTCTAATCCTTAGCAGTGCGCATTAACTATAAAAGATGTTTTAAAGCGCTAGGTCCAAATTAGAGGTATTCTGTATAGCGTAACCTTTTGTTTGTAAACCAATTGGATTGAAACAAACACTTAAATGTTACGGGAAGCTTGCTGCAAATCAGTTAAGCCTTTTCAGAGGCTATATTTTTGACCTAGGTAACAATAAGTAAGTACTCACAACGTGTAGAAATTGTTTTTTTTTTTTGAAAAAATATTTAATGTAAGTACTTACATTCACGGCTAGTTTACAATTTTATTATATTATGTACCTATAGGATATGTGAAAAGAAATTAGATATTTATGGTGTTTTATATTTTTGTGGTATATACTGCTTCTAAATTATATTATAGCAATGTTTATTCGAGCTCATTTCGCAAATTGTGCATTGCATTGATTTTTTTTATGTTAAGTTCGGCAGACAGGCTGACGGTCCACTTGACGGTACTGCCGCCTGTAAGGGGGTGGTTACTGCCGCCAGACGGGCTGCTCAAATGACTGCAAAAACGCAGTGTGCCCTGCCACTACTTTTTTTTTAACACTGAAATACACGTTGTGGTATTTTGTTAGAGCGATGTCGATGTATGATGTCTTGTGTGGTGTTGAAGTATGCATAGCAATGCTTATTAAATTGGATTCAATTGCTGAAAGCACACATTACTCCAATTATTCCAAAAAATAGTTTATTTAATTTAGGAAAAAATAATTTTGTAATTGTAATGGTGTGCAATTTCCACAATACTGAATGAATAAAGTATTGACCAGTAGATTCATTTCTTGTAACCTGCAAGTCTTAAAAGTGATCTTTAAACAACTATTTTTGGGTGCTTTATTATTCATTTTTTTAGATAATTCAAGACAGCATTTCTTCATATTCCTTTGATAAGCCTTTTTGGTACGTACGTATATGTACCAGAAGGGCAATCATATGAGGAAAATTCATTTTAGGTACAAATCAATAGCCCTGTATCCCGGTATCCAAACTTTCGACTAATAGGTACCAAGCGGATTGGGTACAAATGTATTGGGCTCGATAAGTCGATACCTACTTAATCATCCCATTCCATTCCAAAATAGTAAGATTTTTTTAACAAATTTTTGCATGAAATTGTAACACAATGAATATAATTATATACTTATGAGACTGACTGTTTATACTATTGTATAACGAATATTGTTTATTTATGGCAAGACTGAGTATATGTATATATTATAACAAGAAACACATCTTCAATACATACATACCTATATCAATCAACAATAAAATGATGCGTAACTTCTATAAATTTCATATGTCTCAACTGGGCCAATCTTCAAGTTAATTTAAACATATTATCAATCTAACCTTTTATTTTGTAATGATGAAAATAATTAAAAAGAATCTGTATATTTTTGCTGTGAAAAAATATATTTTCTAAAACACTTTTTTTGCAATTTTATACATTAGCTAATCTAAAAGTTAAAGCATCAAGATAACAAAGAGACGTAACTAAAAACCATATAAAAAAAATAATGAGGTAGAAAATATCACCGCGAAATCTCGACTTTTTTTGGTATAGGTACTTATTTAAACCTGACATCAAAATATTTAAGATACCAAAACATCGTTTAACACAAAAATAAAAGAGTTTATAAAAAATTACGCGCTTCAATGCGTTAAACATCGATTTATTTACAAAAGCTATGAATAGATAGATTCCAATAGGTGGATGAACGTTGGCCAACACCAATTCGTTGCTTAAATTTATAATCAAATACCTATATTTAACAAAAAAGTTTAGATAACGGTGTTAAGAGTCATCGTATTGACCGGTTGTGTAACAATCTATGGAAAAAAACTAGTTTTTTTTTTATTATTAATTAGAAACACGTTATTTATTTGCCACAGAGCAGTTTCTAAATGATTGATTGACTAAAAAGAGTTTAATATTTTACTAAAATATGTTGATGTTATGTTTTATTTTAATTTACCTATGTAATGGCAACGTACCGTCAGTGCACAGAAAAAGATCAATCATGTCCAAATAAAAAAAAATAAAAAAACAAAGAGTACCGACCAATAATACTGACGACAAAGCAATACAAGAACATTACAATGGAATCCATGAAACAAAGAGAAAAACTACAAACATAAAATAAATAGTAACTTATAAATCCAGAATAATTTAGTAAGTTAATTAGTAAGTGGTACAAATAAGTTCAATAAGAACAAAGCGGAAGGCGATCTTTAGCAACAAAATATTCTTTGTCAGAATTTCAGGTGAGTCAATAAGATTATTTAGAATCTTGAATAGAAATATAATTGGTCGAATTGTATTACTAAAGCCAGTGTTCGCCAAGTTCGGATGCAACGATAGTCTAGAGAAGTCCATATAACAATTTGTAGTTATTTATTAAATATTTATAAAATCTTAGCCTATTATTTCCTCGGTCCATTGATGGCCTAACAATGGTTGTATTGATTGTTAAGACAAGTGTTTAATTATATTTTTTTGTTGTTGTTTATTTCGTTCTTCTTCTTGAACAGTCACTTGGTGACTTCATCTTATAAATGCCAGACGATGATATTATCATGAGTTTGCTATTTTGCTTTTTTAGTTGTGTTATTATATTGAGTTACCTACTTTACTTTTCCACCTGCTTAAGCGCAAAACACACTGCGAATTTGAAAGAATCAATTGGCAAGCGGTCCGGGGGCGGGAAAGCGGGTAGCTAATGTTTTCCGAGGCGTTTAGCGTTAGCGCGTTTCCCAGGCGCGGTATTCCCTACAAATTGGCCCGCAAACCCCGAAACGCTTTCGGCTGTTTGTAACAGCGGCTGTCAGGCTCAGGAATAGCCGAAAACACTAAATAATTAAGACTCGATGCTTGTAGTACACGATCAAGCTTTAGAAAATAAGTAAATAAAATAGTTCAATTATTTTTTAACAGCTTTAAAGCGTCTTGCAGAAGTTATGGAAGTGTCTGGCAGTGCTGAATATTGTTTTGTAGTAATATTCTACAAAACATATCATATGTATAAAAATCAGCCTTTAGAAAATAAGTGAAGTTAGTCTCATTTTTACTTACCTATCTCACCTACTACCTTTAATTTGGCTCACTAACCAACTTAGCAGACGCCTTCAAAGTACATAAAGGACATTACTCGATTCCTCACATTTTATCTTTTAGAAAATAAGTTACCTATATCTGAGGGCTCTCGGATCTCACTTTACCTATAGTGGATTGGATCTGTCACTCGATCGATCCGAACATTTTATTGGAATGAGCGGACTTTAAATGTTTAAAATTTGATAGTAATTTTTTTTTATGTTAAGATCGGAAGACAGGCTGACGGTCCACTTGATGGTAGGTGGCTACCGTCGCCTATAACACAAGCAACGCCAAAGCTCCTGCAAGTGCGCTGCGGACTACAATAGGATTAAGGATAAGGGATTGGGAAGGGATAGGGAAATGGGCTCTGGCATCCCTTACTTCACTCACCGAAACACAACAGCACACGTGCTGTTATTTCACTGTGGTCTTCTGTAAGGGGGTGGTTACTGCCACCAGACGGGCTGCCCAAATGACTGCGAAACACAGTGCGCCCTGCCACTTCTTTCCAGATCCAGACCAGAGACAAATTTGAAAAGTTAATTTTTCAAAGTTGACCCTGCCGGGAATCGAACCCGGGAACCCTAGAACAGAGCGTTAAGGCAAGCAAACTAACCACTCATCCAATAGGCTCGTCACCTAACCACTCATCCAATGGCAATGGCAATAATCAATCCAATTTATCAAATGAAAAAGTATGGAAGACACCACGTAACACCATCATTTTGTAAATTTGATGAGTTTTTACAGTATAAAGTGAACAGTTCATCATATTTATCGCACGTTTGTAACCGTAGGTACGTATCTAGATGAGAAATCAACTTGGATGGAACTAAGTTTCATATAACGTACATAAACCACGAGGTCTTCGACTTTACGAGAGGGGTGTATCTGAGTTTGGCTACTCCCGTCCTTGTCACGTGACGACCGCGTTGCTCCATCAGATATAGAAGGCAAAAAAGGTAATTGAAAACATTGCGAATTTAGTAGTTCGGTTGGGGTGTAGCCTTGGGGGCACTATGGCGGAAACCGCTGAAATTGAAATATAGCCTTCGGGGCACTATGAAACGCAAAGAAAACAGAAAAAAAAAAATTCTACTTATAACTACCCTATTCCTTCCTAATCTCATCCCTAATCCTATGGTCGACAGCGCATTTGCAGCACTTGTGGCGTTGCTTGCTTGTGTTATAGGCGACGGTAAACACCTACCATCAAGTGAGCAGTTAGCCTATCAATCGACCTCATTTAAAAAAATGTTCAAAATACATTCTAAATAGCATTGAGTCTGAAAAAATCTACATATGCAAATACAAATCTATTTTATAGGTTTCTTTCAAAACAAATTTTGAAAGGTTAGTAGTATTCTTTCAATTCCACGTTAATTTCTACTGATAAAGTAGTAATTTCTCTATTTTATTATAATGAAACCAAGTACTTCAATTATTGAAGTACTTGGTTTCATTATAATATTTTATATTTATGCATTCAGAGGTATTTTAAATTATGCATTCAGAGTTCTGAATTTCAGACAATAACAAACAAAAAATCCGTCGCCCCTACAGCATTCAGAGGCCAACAAGCTACAAATTATAAAAGGAAAATAAATAAAGTGTCACATCTTACGTACTTACATTACAGTAAGGCTACAAAAGGGTCCACCTGACTAAACAAATAGTAACGGAGGCTGTGCCGGCGTCCCCCCTGGAATGTGACACCTGCGACCACAAAACACACACAGTACACTCAAGACCAATCACATAAATCAATAGTTTACAATTTTTTTTAATTATATAAGCACTCTATGTCTACAAAGAAAACAACGACACGTCATTACGAATAAATCACTAATTTGAAAACTTGTTCCGAAGAAAGTTCCGCGCGCAGAAACAAACGAATTTGTAACCGTCCAACACGATGGAGAGCGACAGGCTGGCAGGCAGTGCAACTGGCAGTGCAACGTACGGTACACTCGGTGAATAAATTTAATATAAATCGATAAAATCGGGAAGTGGAGTGTGACGCAAATATTTCTAACTTAGAAAGAAATTTTAACTTGGTAGTATAATAATCGGTGAAGTCCTATAATGCTAAACTAGATGTCGCTGATGTAGATATTAGCAGGAAAAATTAAAAAGCTCATTTATTGTAAGCTTTGTTACGGTGCAAGATGTCTTTTAATTGTATACCACAACTACATAGACTAAATGTTACAATTGAAAGAATAATTTCCAATTTGTAAATATTATTATTACAATTTCTCATTCTTATACTTTACAAAGTAATTTTAAATATATAAAAGTGAATATAATTTTTCACCTCATTAATTTAGTACGATTTCCATGTTTATGTAATAACATTTAACATTGCATTATGGAAAAATTGGTAGATTTTTTTTCTCAAGTCTCAAGTAGAAGTAATATGGGTAATAAATATGTAAACATTACAAAATACCAATACCAATGTGTCATGTCAGATCAATTGTCAAATTTGTCAATGTCATTTGCTTTTGGTAATTTGGTATGCCTTCGTTCGAGCGTATTTTTGGCTGGCTGGTTATAATGTTTTTGTTTTTTGACATCTTTCGACTTATTTAATTTAGTAGTGACTTGTATTGTGTGTGGTGTGTACTTGAGAAATTTTTATAATTTCCTTATTCACTGCTTTATGCTACAGTTGAGCTGTATTCTCCGCGAAGTTTGTTGAGTTGAGCTTCTGTATTGTATTGTGTTAATTTTGGTCGCTGTGTCATCTCAGTTGCTCTTTAGTGTAGTCAATTCACTACAAAGACCACCGTGAAATAACAGCATGTGTAGTGTTGTGTTTCGGTGAGTGAGTAAGGGATGCCAGGGCCCATTTCATTATCCCTCACCCACTATCAAGTAGACTGTCGGCCTGTCTGACAACCTTAATATTAAAAAAAAAACAGAAATAAGAAAGATTCTCTCTTTTCCACTAGCATCCACATATAGTCACATGATTACAGTTAGGCTAGTGTGAGCCTGTCTGTTAAGTTAAGAACCGAATTTGGGGATAGATTTACATAATCAAACATTTCTTCATTTAATGCTTTTGAGAAATATCTTTTTGTAAGTGACAAAACTTTTGCTTCTGCGCACTTCTTATGATTATCTAATTTATTCGAATTTAATGCATTATAAACTATAATTGAACCACAGTTAGTTTTTTATTTTACACAAATCTTAGCTCATTGACTGTTTGACACGGAATCCAATTGAAAGCGTGGATTTGCGCGCCAATCAATTCTCTCTTACTTTATAAAAGACAAATAATAGCAAGGAATTCAACAATAAGTAGTATATTTTCAACATCTTTATAGATAGTAATATTAACTGTTTGTAAATTTGCTTTTTTCTCAAATGTTAAGTGAGTGCCATATGGCACTAAACTAAATTAACATTTAAGAAAAAGCACAGACATAATGTGGTTACAATTGCCCTTTAATAGGTAGCGACAGAGCTTCCCTCCTATAACTCCTAACACTCCTGTTAGTGTTGTTTGTGTTAATAGACACAATCATCTTAAGTAGCCTTTAGATCTTAGCATAAAAAATCAGCATTATTTATTGCTTAACAAGTAGAATACAAAGTATCTGATTTTCGATGATACATCCATAAATTGTCTTTTAAACTAACAGTTATGAATTATTACCAATTTTCACTAAAACAAATGTAGTGTCTTAAGTTAAATTTTTGTTGAAATTAATCTCACACTTTGTTGAATTGTTATTTCGTAATTTGAATTTATCTATCTAAATCAACGCATAAGTATTCATTGAGAATGTTGGTAGGTGAACTACGACAAGAGTACCAATATTACTGTACATACCTAGGTACAGTAATATTGGTACTGTACCTAGGTACTCTTGTCATAGTGGCCTATACTTACTGTAGGTGTCCATGATAGATTGAAAAGTCATATGGATCTTTTTTCAATATCATGTATATTTTTTGTGTTATTTTATTATACACTAGCTGGTACCTTGCCTTGGTATGCTTTAAAAAATAATTCCTGACACCTTTATTGCGTTGACAATGGGTATGCCCCCACTGTGTCGACAGTGCCACCCAATTTTTTACTTAGATAACATTTTTACAGCATAAAACGTATCCTACTTAACCCATCTGTGTGCCAAATTTCATCCAAATTCCTGTAGTAGTTTTCATGTGAAAGAGTAACAAACATCCATACATCCATCCACCCTCACAAACTTTCGCATTCAGTTTACATAGCCTGTATTGAAAGTTTCAAGAACTGGCCAGAAAGTATAGACAGCAATGAAAAATAAATATAAGTTTCGACTTAAGAACTCTTTAGAAAGCTGTCGTTGATATTTGTTTTTACTTATTTGTTTTCATTTAAAAATTTTGTGTCATGCGAAAAAATGAATTTTACAAGATAAAATTTATTAAGACTCGTTGCGGTCTTAAAGTAATGATATGATCCTGGCGAAATCGACGAGAGCTCAACACGATGCTCAGAGTTGAAGTGGCAGAGCAGACGGCTCTTGGGGCCAGAAGGTGCTCGAGAGGAGGCCATGACTGACAAGCGCAGTGTAGGACATCCACCCACAAAGTAGATAGAAGACCTGATAAGGGAGAGCTTTGTCTAGCAGTGGATGTTCCACGGCTGAGATAATATTACATTATTATAACAATACTCGCCGACTTTATTAAAATTTCAAAGGCTATAATTATATCTTTCTCCTTAAAAACTATTTTTTATTAATTATTTTTATTGTTTAAAAACATGAAATTCAAAACCCATTCTCGCAAAAACTACTGTATAGATTTCGATGAAACTTTACAATGATATAGTTTAAATTTATCAGAATAATACATAGGCTATAATTTATAAAGATACGTAGACGAAGTCGAAAGAAAAGTTACTAGCTTCAATAGATTCAATAAATGTTATGTAGATATTAAAATTTTGTTAAGCGCCTACTAAACGCAATAATTTGTACAGCCTCATCTACTTAGGTATTGTCCTTTGTCAGAGAAATAGCTAAACGTCTAAGAAAATACGATTAATGTATATAGGTGGGTGATGCTGATGTGGTTGATTAGGTCTACTTACTACAATATAATTATCATTTAGGATAATGCATTTGAAAATATTTACTGGATTGAAATAAAAATATTCATTTTGAATTCAAATCAATTTAATTCGTGTAACGTGCCCTGTGAATAAAACTTTATTGTGTCTTTTATCATATTTGCTTCAGTTTGTAAAAGGAAAATTTAGGAAAACTTAAAATACAATGTTATAGAAAATATTGAATTTCTACATTAATAATTACATTAGTAGGTAAAGTGTATGGCACATGCTATCATACAAAATATACAGGATTACATGCTAAAATTAATCTAGTATCACTTTATTTAATGATAGAGTAGTTGATTCCTTAATGTTAATGATGCGGCGATGAGCACCACCAAACCCAGTGCATCTGAAAAGTAAAATTACTTGGGCTTAGAAAATAGCTCAGGTAAATTTTATTCATTTTTAAGAAAGAGAATAATTTTAGAGGGAGAGTAAGAAATAAAAGGAAAGACGTTATATTGGGTTAAACTCTAAGATGTTTATAAGTTAAACTTTTATGATTTTTACATTAAGATACATTGAAGATAATATATATCGCAATGAGGTAAATGAAACAGTTTCTATTTATTACGAGATAAAGTATCGTGTGGACATAATAAGAATTCCCTAGTTATAGCTATTAACCCATACTTTTTCATATTTAATTTCTAAATATCATTAATACTGCCTGAATATTATTACTGAATATAAACATGAAGGCACTTAAAGAAATCGGCAAAATTAGGGGAATTAATCAAATGTTATAAATAAGTAGATATTGTTTGATATAGTCACACCTATGTTAATATTGGTCTATTATCGTCAAAACCTTGAAAGAAATATTTGGCTTCTGACGCGAAAGTATTGCGGAAGACTCAAGAAAACCAAGTCGTCATCTTTGTGGTCTTAGTTCTGTCAGATAATAAAAACTTTTGAATTGAGAATGCTGGCCACAAAAATATTTATTGAATTCTAATTTCGAATCTTTCATGAACATAAAAAGACGTTGCGGTTTTCGTGATGAATCGGTGCGTTTATGCGCCAAATCAGATTTTTGAACCACTAAAAAATTTTAATCTAACCAAAAGCTTCATTTATCGATCCAACAAACGATATAATGAAGATTTAAGTGTAGATAAGACCTAAAGAGAAGTGGTCGCCTTCACTTTAGGTCTCCAATAGCGATAAAAGCTGTGAAGGCACGAATCCAAAGAAACTGTTAGGCATTCCGATGGGGTTAAGCAGAACCACGGTGAAAAAGGTGTTGAATGAAGACTTAGGGCTTCGAGCTTATCGAAGAAAAACAGGACTTTGTTTGGATGCGCGTTTAATGGACCGGAGACTAAAGTGATCCCGCGTTTTGTTGAAGCGGTAGGTACACGGGTAAAGAACATCATAAAATTATTATTTTTTTCGGATTTTTACCGTGGAGGAGAGTTAGAATAACAATAACAAATTGTACGACAATAACAGTAACGAAGTGAGCGGCCGCTTTCCATGTCCATCGAGGCCATTTTCCATCGTCACTCATGATTTGACTGGGAGTCTCATATTCTGGCTTAACTGAGGTATATTTTGGGACAAAGGCGGAAGAACGAATGCAGTGGTGTATCAAAATAGAGTTCTTACAAACCTTGTGGAACCTTTTTCTCTTACCATGTTCAATAACAGACTGGGTATTCCAGCAAGATTTTGCGCCAGCTCATAGTGCGAAAAGCACTCAAAACTGGCTGGCGCATGAAATTGACTTCATCCGGTACGAAGTCTGGCCATCCTCCAATCCAGACTTGAATCCGTTGGATTATAAAATATGGCAACACTTGGAGGAAAAGGCTTGCTCAAGGCCTCCTCCTGATTTGGAGTCACTCAAGGCATAGACGCAGGGGCGGATTTACTTAAGGGCTTTTTGGGCTGTAGCCCACGGCCCCGTGGATACAAAGGGCCCCCAGCCCCCACTAAAAACAATAGGCGATATCTACATCACTATCGAAAACAGTTTTTTGACATAATGGCTATTAGTTGAGTAATTTGGTAGGCCCCTAAATTGTTTCAGCCCAGGGCCCCACAAATTCACGATCCGCCCATGCATAGACAACTGGCCACGCAGGTTTAAGTTGAAGGTTTATATTTGAATAAGCTTAATTAGCATAAAAATCTATATTATGTTTTAGTAAGTTCCTTTTAGTATGATAATATATAAATGGTTACTACAAAAACAAACATGTCTCAATTATTTCATAGTAAATATGTATGTGACAGAAGTTATGACTCGACTAGGTAAAAAAACGGTACTCAAAGAAGTTATTGTAAACTATAGTTTATGCGCGCGACTTCGTATGCATTGAGAAATAAAAAATTAACGCCGACATCTTTATTGTTGTTATACTTTAGCCAGGCGTTGAATTTTTATTTTTAGATGATCCCTCGGGAACAGTACTTTTTTCTGGATGAATGTATATGCAAAATTTCATGATGATCGGTTGAGTAGTTGGCGTGAAAAGGTAACAGGTAGACAGAGTTACCTACTTTCACATTTATAATATTAGTACGTATTACTTTTATCGTTAACAATTAAAAGCTTGCTTACTCTCAGCTTTAAAACGTAAATCCACAATCCTTCCTTCTGTTACATCTATCAACTTGTACTTACTTAGGTATCAGAATTCTCTTCTGATTTATTACATAGAAGAAAAGAAATTGACGTAAACATTTTATTACATAGTTAAAACAGCTATTTTCTTACAGTTGATGCTAACCTGATTTATTTCAAACTCCTTTTTTAATATATTATTCAATAAATGCCATTGTTGATGAGGCTTGCAAAAGATTTTCTTGTTCGCCGAAATAATTCTTGATTTATTAAAGATAAAAATTGCCCAAATAATTGTAGGTAGCCACATACTTACCCAGATGATCTTCGAATATTCAATTCTCTATAACGCAAATTTCCCTACTGTGTAATCCATTAAAGGTCCTATAATATTTTTAATATCAACAAAAATGAACTGAACATTGATTAATTGTCGCTACAACAGTTAAAATATATTTTAGTTACTTACATGGGAAACTCGACGCATTATCTTTGATCGGAGATCTATATTCATCGGTAACTTCTAGAAATTGATAAATCGCTTTGAAACCCGTTCCATCAAGCCTGTCATTCGAACGAAAGGTTACTTTGAAGAAATTCTTTTCTGATTCCACGTGAAATTCCTTCATCTGTCCACAGTATCTGCCGTACCTACTATCTTCAGTCATTGAATTGGAAAACTCTACGTAATCGCTCGCCGAAACAGCTTCACACCTGAAAGCATAGGAAAAAATAATTTATAAAAAACGGTAGCCATTTTATTTTCGTTTGGAGGCAGTTCAAACGATTATGAATTATTATGAAGTAAATAATAAATTGATAATTGAGTTTTATATGAACCGTAAGAGTAAATGACCACTTTCTATTAAAAATTGTTTGTTAATGCACAAAAAATTCTCTATAAAAGTAGGTATAATCATCACATCTACCATGCTTTGCTAAATCGGTGCTAAACTGCTAATTGGGTGAAGGTGTAAGGGAAATAGGATGTAGTGTCCCTTACACCCTCACCCAACGCAATCACATCGTAAAATTCTTAGCAGCACATGTGCTGTTAAGGAATTTGGTTACTGTGCCGCTGGTTGCACTGTACAGTTTATTCAAATTCATTCATTTTCAGGTAACTAGACCCATATTTTACATTTCTATACATTATAGTTATTAATATATTATATCTAAACAGTACGTTAGATCACGTCACTGGTATTTATATTCACTCATTTTATTACTGTTATAGATATATCTAGGTGTATTAATTTTTTATTAATATACTTAGATATTTATTTAATTTTGACGAGCCCATTGGCCGAGTAGTTAAACGTTAGCGTTCGGATTCAGGGGTCCCAGGTTCGATTCCCAGTAGGGCCAACTTTTCAAAGTTGGCTCTGGTTTTTGTGTGCAGTCGGTCGCTCCTATCCGTTGGATTATCCCATAACACAAGCCTAATAGTGTTTATTTTAGGCGAGAAACAATCTGTGCATCTTGAGTATTTATTATTTCTACTCGAATTTGACGTGGAGACAAAAAATAAAATAATAAAAAATTCACAAAAATAATCAAATAATAAATTGAATTGTAAACAAGAACCTCGAAAAGTCGTTTCGTTTCATGCAAAGTTAAAACGAGCGTTGTGGAATAGGTACTTACGGCAGGACTCCTTCAACATCGAAGTTAGTGAAGTGAAGATGAACTTTTTCAGTTTCACCCCCATGAAAAAAATATGTGCATTCAGTGTCACGTGGATATGGTCCCGGCGAGTTAGGAGACGCGAAAGTCCCATTGCGTGATTCACTGCTATTGTAAACGAATGCACATGGAAACTCCTTCAGCTGTCTCCCGGAGCTGATCCCGAAATCTGTAATGTTACAGTTTATAAAAGCAGTGACTTATATGATTAAGGTATCTGCTTAAATATATAAGTAGGTAGGTGACTGAACTAGCAACCAAGACAAGGGCCGATAAAAATGTGAATGTCGCGATAAGAGCTGAAATTTATAAATATAAAGGAATTAGGTACTTAAATGTGTTGCTAAGCATAAAACCCGAGAACGTCTTAAATATTTCGCTAGTAGATATTTAATAATATTAGCTATGACCCGCGGTTTAATTCGCCGTTTGAGTCGGATTTTCTTTCTTTTTTTATCTCTTTGTAATGCTTGGTTTTCGTCTGGCGAACTTTACAACAACGCGGCGGCAGCTATTTCTTTTTTATTTTTCAAGAAAGAGGCCACTGGTAAGAATTTTGAAATTTGATTAGGAGTTCCAGAGGTTAGCGCGTTCAAACAAAAAACCATGCATGTGTGTAGAGTATACGCGTGTCAGACCGAAGTGAAACTTCTTTGGCGATCAAAGATCAAATGTGTAGATGGTATCCAGAAACGCTACAAGAAACGTTACGTAATAGTTACACTGAAGCGTATCGTATCGTTACACTGAAGCGTATATAAGGGCCGAACTGGATCAAAGCAGAGATGAACGGAGATTTGTGTTACACATCTCTATGGTGACTCCACAGAAGCGGAGATGCGTACGGAGACCTTTTTTTTACGTTGGGAAATCCATCATGGATACCCAGCAGCGAAAGGGGACGCTGTGGGTTATGCTGGACTCCTACCGGCCAAAACCCAACGACTTTCTATTCTAGCGCGGCCGTAGATGGGCGGGGTCGCAGGAACGTTGTTGCACAACTTCGGCGACCATGCGTACGGAGACCTCCAAACACTTCGCTGCGCGCCATCGTCGGCTTGTGACTCATAGTTTACCATAGGTACCATAAAAATACAATAAATCTCCTCTTCGCTCCGCTCAACCGTCTCCACTGAAGCTGAGCGTAGCAGAGATGAGTAGGTAAATAACGAAATCCTATTGGTTGTTTTTAACACATCACCGCTCCGCTCGTTTCTTTTCAGCTTTGGTGAAAATATAATCGACACAATTTACTCCCATTGCTCGCAAAGAAGACATTGAGCAAGCTTTTGTCCGTTTTAAAATTGGGCGAGCGATGACGTGACAGCCCTTACAAAAACGTCTGCAGTTGCCAAATTTCAACATTACCGGGAGAAAGAAAGAAATAAACATTTATTGGTATTTAAAAAAGAGAAACATATATGAACAAAAAAAAAATATTATAAAAAAACACCAAAAGGACACAGCTCAGCTTAGGTTGCAACATTGTTACAGCGCTGATTTTCAGTTTTGCCATTTTCAGGGAGCATGTGAGGATACAGGCACAGTAAAGGCGTTTTACATATTTATTGAAACTTCGATCTGAAAACATGCTTTAATCAAAATAAAATAAATCCTTACCAATTAGGTAAAATTAAATTAAGCTACAGATTTAAATACCTGTACCTACTTACTTTCTACGAATGAATAGGAAATTTTAAATCCTCTAGCGTGTCTCGAAGAATGTGTTCCCCGAAAATCTAACATTAATTTTGGACCATTAGACATAATCGGTTTTGGTAGATTCGTGCCGCAAAATGTATCCACAATTTCTGTTCGTCCGTCGACTTTGACAAACACTTGCAGCGAATCCACATTCGTGCAACTGAAAATAAAAAGAAGATACCTAATTAGAAATTCTATACCTCTAACAAAACACAATTTAAGTCATAATTATAATATGTAAGTACCTATGTACATAGATTAAATAAATACGAATCTAAACAAAAATTAACACATATATCGTGTCCTACAATACCTTATGTCCAAAGAAATTTATGTTAAAGTAACAATTAAACATTTTTTTTTAATTATGAAACCGTGGATTTGCTGTCACTTCAATTATGCATGCTGGCAGTAACCACCCTCTTATGGAAGACCACCGTGAGATAACAGCTATTGTGTTTCGGTGAGTAAGGGATGCCAGAGTCCATTACATTATCCCTTCCTTATCTCTTACTCCTAATAATACTATGGTTGACAGCGCACTTGTAGCACCTGTGGCGTTGCTTCTGTTATAGGCGACGGTAGCCACCTAGCATCAAGGGGATCATCAGCCTGTCTGTTGACCTTACATTTAAAAAATCTACCTGCAATAAAAATATCCAAGGAATTAAATTATCTTCCACTCTTTTACTTAAGGAATTAAATTATGGTAGGAAATTAACACTTTTACTGGCAGCACTAATGATATTTTATCAATAAATGGAATGGCATCAAATGAAGTTGATGATCAAAAATTAAGTTTTTGAAACATTTTTAATATTTATGGATAAAGAAAATTAAAATAATTAAGAGAACACCTCAGATTAGTAAAATAGACTATTTTACTAATCTGAGGAGAACACTAAAATATTATTTATGTACTATTTTTGATTTTAAATGTCCAGTTGCTAATCCGTCCAGTTGGGAATTTGTCCAGTCTCTCGGTGCCTGTAAGGTGATATAGATAGAGGTGTACCTATATAGATAAAGATAAGGGTACATAGACACCAACTAGATTTACTTACTCCAGAGTACTATCAGCCGGTTTGGGTAAGAAAAAATCTTGAAAAATTAATCTAACTCTTTCTTTCCCTCTCCCAAAAAACTCGTATTGGCAGTGTGTGTTTGGCGGATAAGGCGAAGGATAGTGTGGAGAGGCGAGTGTGCCGTGTTTTGATCCATCGCTGCTATATTCTTGTTGGCACGATGAAGCTGAAAATAATAAAAAAAAACTTTCATTATAAGTATAATAGTTTAGTTTAATTACCATTAGTTTTTTGTACTTAATTGTTTTTTTTTTCTTTTACACAAAAAGAAATGGTTAAGCAACAATTTATTACGTAAAACTGAACGTGTCTTACATTCCGTTTCAGTTCTTCTAATCAATAAAAGGCATCGCGCAGGCTTAGCGCCATGAGGTTGTATTGATTTCACATGCGTGAAACTAAATGTTAGTCATTGTCGCCATTTGACGCCCGGCATTGGCATTGACGACATTGACGTTTTGAATTCTTATGACATTTTGACATTTGACAACCACCAATTCCACCAAACCCTGAGTATGTATGAATGAGCTAAGCTACGCTACGCTACGAGGTCATATCACATGTGGTGAATTAGTAAACAAACAGATATGTATGTAGTTTTTAATGTATTGTTTTAATTGTGTTGAGATCGTGAAAACAAAAATTTACGATGTGTAATTTGTATACACGCAGTTATATATCCACTGTGAATTAAAATCGCAATTAAAGAAACTAAAAAAGACATTAATTATGTCTGATTTTACGCCTTTTTACGTCGATAGAGCGAAAGGTGGACGAGCTACATGTAAAGGCTGCAAAGGACAATGTCTTAGCGGGGAGCTCAGAATGGCTAAAGTCGTACCAAGTCCCTATGGTGAAAATCAACAAATGAAGTCATGGCATCACGTCGACTGCTTTATGAACGCCTTGTCAAAACAACGTCCTGCTACAAAACGCATAGACTCCATAGATGATGTAGGAAACTGGGAAAGTTTGTCCAAAGACGATCAAGAGTTTTTAATAACGAAAATAAATGAAATGGAAAAATTGTATGAAGAAAAAAATAGTGGTAAATATACAGCAAAAATAATTAAAAATGAATCATGTAAAGGTACTGTAGCAACTAATAAAGACGCAAGCAATACTTTAAACCGTTCAAGTGATATATTACTTGAGGATAATAAGTTTTCAATGTTTTATAACTTGTGTAAAAAAATATCTAAAGTTGATGCGTATACAGATAAAACTGCTTTAGTGAATGATTTCTTCACAAAGGGATCTGACAAGAGTGCATTTAAAGGTGATTTGGCTTTGTGGTGTAAATTGCTTTTACCTCAGGTGTCAAAACGGGTCTATAATTTAAAAAGTAAACAATTAGTAAAATTGTTTTCAAGAATTTTCAACACCGATCATGACGATATGTTGACACACTTGGAGCAAGGTGACGTTGCAGATACCATACAATATTTCTTCTCAAAATCTAAAAAATATGAACCGAAAACTGATAGTATTCTAACAATACATGAAATAGAAGATTTTCTCGAAGACCTGTCTAAGTTAACAAAGGAAAATGAACAGATATATCATTTTAAAAAGTTAGTGAAGAAATGTACTTTGAAAGATTTGCTTATGCTTATAAGGTTAATAAAAGGTGACTTGCGTATAAACGCTGGACCAAAACATATTCTCGAAGGGGTCCATCCCGATGCATACAATGTGTTTCAAACATCACGGGACTTGAATATGGTGTTAGACAGGATTATGGCCAATAGTAGTGGAGTAAAGCCAAAGGATGCAACACAAAGAAGTGTCAAGGCTGAACTAAACTTAATGACGCCAGTACTCCCAATGTTAGCGGAAGCTTGCAAATCTATAGAAATGGCTATGAAAAAATGTCCAAATGGTATGTTCTCTGAAATTAAATACGACGGGGAAAGGGTCCAAGTGCATAAAAAAGGAAATGAGTTCAAATATTACTCGAGGGCTTTAAAGCCAGTGATGGCGCATAAAGTCAGTCATTTTAAGGATTATTTACCCAAAGCATTTCCTAAAGGTGATGACCTAGTATTAGATGCTGAGGTTTTGATGGTTGATGTAAATACTGGAAAGCCTTTGCCTTTTGGGACCTTAGGTATCCATAAACAATCTGAGTTCAAAGATGCTCAGGTTTGTTTATTTGTGTTCGATTGTCTCTACTACAATGGTAAAGTGTTGATGGACTTGCCAATTAAGAAGAGAAGGGAGATTTTGCATGAAAATATGGTAGAAGTAACCAATCACATAATGTTTTCTGAACAAAAACTTATTGAGCGACCAGCAGATTTAGCACAAATGATTGCAAAGGTATATTTTCCTCTAATGTCTTTCATAATTCTTGTTTTTATTTATTTATTTGTTTTGATTGGCATTATACATTGTGATTATAGGGAAAGTCTAGAACTAGACATTTTCATAGTCGCAGGACAACAACAAATGATCAAATGAACAAATGATCAAAGCTCCTGGGTGTCTCAGGACTTCAAAACTTCCATGATTTTAATTAGAATAGTCAATATGAATTTAGAAAAAATAAATATTTTTTCAACATAAATTCAAATTCTAACATTTATAATGTTATTTATAGTCAAAACAAATCATATGTTTAATTCATAGATTAATTATTGGTCTCCGCTGGTGCTCCAACCAGATACTGCCCATCCCCCAATATTATGTGGCAATTAACACTGGACTGGACTAGAGCTGGGGAAACCAGAGTCCACATATATGGCCAGTTTCGGTGGTGACATAAAAAGTTTGTTTGTTCTTTGTTTGTATAAAAAAATAAACAATTTCATGTATTGATATTAATTTTTGCATAATTTGGGTAAAAGGCTTATAATTATCAGGCTTCAACCTTTTTTTAATCACATAATATCAATGCACACTAGAGAATCTAGTTGCCGCACATCTGGGACTATTTTTTGTTAGACGGGCAGTATCTAGTTGGGATGTTAGAGGAGACCAATTAATCTATGATTTAATTCTTATAAATCTAGATTCGTTATTGGCAGTAAAATCTTATAATTATAAAACGAATTTAATACTTATCATTAGGTAGTTATAATTCTTATTATAAGAATCACAGATTAGTTTATTTAGTATTAAAAGCTTTCTAAATTTAAAGAGACTTGGAATTTTGAGTCGCGCATCCTCACCTAGTCTCTATTCATCAGTTTTATAAATAAAATAATGAACAAACAAACAAACCTTTGCTGATAATGATTCCTAATTGTAATTTCATTAATATGTCTACTCGTGAAATATGTAGTAAATATAATATTAAACATGCCATTTAGAGTTATACGGATTTTAGCATACTGGTTTTTGTAGCTGAGATGGCATTTCAAACAAACTTTTGTAGGGCAAATTGTAATAATAAAAAAATTCGTGTACTATACCTATTTGTTTTTTACTTACAGGTCCTACAATTAGGTTTAGAAGGTCTTGTATTAAAAGATCTTGAGTCTACTTATGAGCCTGGCAAGAGGCATTGGTTGAAAGTGAAGAAGGACTATTTATTTGATGGAGCAATGGCTGATACAGCTGACCTAGTCGTGCTTGGAGCTTGGTTCGGTATGTTGCTTCTCAAACAATTTAATAAATTATCGAATTGGTAAAATTATTTTATCCGGTAATCCGAATTTGTAGTCTGTTTAATATAATATAATGCTAATCATTTCCTAAGAAGTCTTTTTAAAATTTCTTTTAATTTGGAAACACTTTGTTGTCAATACTAATAGTATTATTACAATGTAGTGAACAAAATTTTATTTTGTCCTACTAATAATAATAATATTGGTATACCAGTTGCTTAAATTTTATGATACTTTTATTTATATTATTTACATGTTTATAGTGTTAATGTTGATGTTAAAGTTTATTTTCATTTTTAAATTATCTGAATATGATTACAAAATAATATTGCATTCATATTTATAAGATTATCTTATAAAAATCGTTTTGTAATCTTATAAAAATGATATTTTTTTTAATTTTTACTAAATTGCAAAATTAACAATCTATATGTTAATAATATTGAAATTAATTATTATTACAATAAATAAATAATATATTGTTAATCTTTTGCATTTCTTCAACCAGTTTATTGTTCATAGATATATCGTATTGAACAAACATGTTAGTTATGTGACATATACAGCAAAGTGTGTAATTTTACTATAACATGCGCATTACACACACACATATTTATATTTAAATATATTTATTTATAATATTTATACTCTTGCATCATATTGAAACTTAAAATTTTAAATTAAATTTTAAGGAATTTAGAATTATATAGGTTGCTGGCACCTGAGATACAGGGATTTGCCTAGTTCGGGTGTCAGAGTCATTGATTGGCATACATATTGTGCAAATATATAATGCAATATAATGTAAATGGCGAATATAGCTGTGAGTATGTATAAGTATATGTAATTTGTGTACTAAAAATGTCGTAATTTGTAAACGAGTTTTCAGTGAATAAAATATTTTATTATTTTATTATTTATTATTTATTTATGGACAATAATTAATTTACAAATACATTTCATTTTTAAATTAAAACCATGTCGTCAAAAGCAGTCAGAAATCAATTGTTTTTTCTGTAGCATGTAAAATATGTTCTAGGTACTGGCAAGAAGGGAGGCATGATGTCAGTATTTCTGATGGGATGCTTAGACACTCATAGGAACAAATGGGTAACTGTAACGAAAGTTCACACGGGGCACGATGACATCACACTGGAAAAATTACAAAAAGAACTAACTCCACTCATGACAAAGATATCACAGGACTACAATAAATTGCCACACTGGTTTGATTGTAGCAAAGGAATGGTGCCAGATTTTGTAGCCGTGGATCCAAAAAAACAACCCGTATGGGAAATTACAGGTACATTGCATACTTATTGATTTTATAGAGTACAATTATTCTAACCTATATTGTAATGTGGACAATCTAATTCCACTGTTTAAGAACGTTTTAAACTTGTCATTTGACTGGTTTTGCTGTAGCCTATTGCTTAAATAAGTAATAAATTTTTAAATAAGCAAAGGGACAAGTTTTCTGAAATGTAAGCATAGATACAGCTTTACAGAACTTTAATTAATATAAAATTTTGTTTAAATGTTGTTTGATTAATATGCCGTAAATGTTACATCAAGTGTCATTTGTGTTCTTTACTACTTTCATACAAGGATAACGCGTTATTTGTATTTCATTTTAGAATTACTAATATTTTACTTGATCTTATAAAATTGTGAATCATAATCACTTTATATAAATATTTATAATTAAATTTAGTTTTAATTACCTAACATTCATTGTGATCATTTTTTTTCTGATCATTATACTATTATTCTTTTTTTTAAATAAGTACTAGCTGACCCAGCAGACTTTATCCTGCTGTGACCCGAAAATAATTCCGTACTTAACCCGATTGTGGTGCCACCTATCGGGTCCAATTTTATTTCCATATCATATGTAAGTGACGCGTCACTTCACGTCAATGAACGACGGTTAAATTATTTGAATATTCTTCATATACTAAAATCGCGATTAAAAATTGCGGGGTGGAGATAGGAGGGTATTTTGTTACAAACACTGTGACACGAGAATTTTATATATTAGAGAGATATTATGGGCTGATAGCGACTATTCTTCGCATTTCGTTTTTTTAGACTGGTTTACAATCTTACACCCGTATTCACAAACAATACTATGAGGTCTCACAGTGCTCACAAACGCATAGGGCCACCCAAATCAATTCACAAACAATACTTGAGTGATGAACAACACTGTGCGTCCGTCAAAATCGACGCACAGGTAAAGTAGCCGCCGAGCTATATTACGGTACGCATAGTGTCCAGCTTATGTCAAAAACAACGTTAAAATTGTTTTAATTGGCGTAGGAGTTTGTATTGTCGGTTATTTCAGTTTATATTTAATTTGAAAATTATATTTGTATCAACTACTTTCAACCAATGGATTACAGTAGCGAAGAAGAGTTTGATAATTATATCCGTGAAAGATTTCGAACAATAAGTACAAGAAAAGTAATACGTGATTTTCAAAATCAATTATCAAAATCAAAATCAATTCAATTAACAGTACCGAGAAATAAAAATAAAACGAGCAACGACAAACGATAAATATTATATTATTAGCATCTGTCTGTAATATCAACTGTCAAATCATGTCAAATTCAAATACTCATACTAGAGTGAACTATGCCGCAACAAATTAACCAATCACAGGGCCGTATTCAACGCAGTGAGGTCTCTTAGTAAAGAAATGCTTGAGTGTTGTTTATGAAAGGGATGACTTGCCATGAGGAACGCACAGAGAAATAGCGTTCTTTGCATAGTATTGCTACTTTACTAAAACAAGTATCGTTTGTGAATACGGGTCTTAGTCTAGTAGATAAAAAAATATACATAATATATAATTTTTCACAAATAATTACATTTTTATGCTTAAATATGTTTTGGTTTCTCAATTTTATTAGTTTTTTGTTTTTCTGAACTCATTAATGCATGTCGAGTGTTTCCATGCAAAAACATATTATGGTCAACATCAACATTCAGTTTGACATGTGGTCCACTTGGTGGTATAGGAATTGCGGTGCTAACTCTGACAGGACAAGGATAAAATTATAAGAAAATAAGCTGGGTTATAAACACAATTTAGCATGAGTGTTGTTATTTCACGGTAACCTTTTGTGGTACTGTCGTTAGAAAAATTAACAGAAAATGTTTTATGGTACTAAACGACATAGAAAATTACATGCGTTAATTACATTAAGTACACCAATTTCACAAAGTTAAATTTGTGAAATTATATCTCTCCTTTGTTGTTGGTATCTAATTAGTTTATTGATGATTTCAGGCACAGAATTCACAAAAGCCAATATACACTCAGCTGATGGTATATCAGTGAGATTTCCAAGAGTGACGAGAATAAGGAATGATAAAGATTGGCAAACAGCGACAAATTTAGACGAACTTAAACACCTGTTCAAAACATCAAAAGAAAAGACAGATGTGTCTCTTCTGAATAAATTAGCTGCAACAGCCTCCGCTGATAGTTCGGAGAAGAAAAAGAAGGATATTAAGACACATAAAATAGACGATTTTCTGATTAAAACTAAAGAAAACGATGACACCAAAAATTTCAACGTTGATTTTAAAGTAAAAGAAGAAAAACACGAAGATGAATCTAACAGATCGAAAAAAGATGTTAAGTTAAATAAGCGAAAAAAGCTTGATTTAGAGTCATCTACGTCATCTAACAGCAGCAGTGATGTTAAAATAAAGAAGAAAATCAAAGTAGAATCAGTAAACGATTCTTCTGTCGTGAATCCAGAAAATAAATCGAAGAAAAAGAAGTTTGATTTAGACACTTCTACGTCGTCTGAGAGTAGTAGTGATGTTAGAAGAAAAAAGAAAATTAAGATTGAATCAGTGGACTCGAATTTTCAAACCAAAAGTAAATTGAGTGAGATTGATGTTGACACTAAACCATCTTGTAATGGCTTTGAAATTAAAACTATAAATGAAATAACTACTGAATCGGATGTTTCTAACATAAGTCGTAAGCGAATAACTCCTAGTGAGGACGTCAATGACCAATTAAATTCATCAAGTTCTTCCGATACGATAATTGAAGATTATAACTTTGATGAAATTGAAAAGAAACAAAAGAAAAGATTACTTCCAGACAATCCGTTGCCAGATGCATTTCTGGGGAAGAAATTGGGTTTTTATCCCGATTTTATTAGCATACCTGAGGATGAAAGAAGGCTTTTTGAGAGGCATTGGGTGGCGTATGGCGGTATTGTAGTGAAGTCTTTACGCGAAGTAGAAATGGATTATCTGTTGCATAACAAAAAGACGATAGAGTACAAAGAAATGAAGAAACTAAAGAAGAGATTACCTGATCATGTAAAACATGTTACAAAAGATTGGATAAGAAATTGTATAAATGACATTAAATTGTATGATATTAGGAGTAGTAAACATGCTGTGACTGTTAAACCCTCGTAATTTATAATTGTTTATGGAATCGAAAATTGTATTTTTATATAAATATAGCTGTAAAATTATGTGTTCATTTAATTTTTGTTATTTTGAACATTTTTATTACCTCATAGAGATAAGTAGAAAGCCTTTTTGAATTCCGCTTAGTAGAACTGAGCAACTATTAACTCTACTATTTATTTTAAATAAATGTGATGATTTAAATTACTTTTTTAATGTTTCATCAATAACTATGAGTTAAATACGTATGTATTAAAACCACAAGCGGCGGTAAAAAGACTGTTTTATTAGTACAAATAATGCTGCTTACCTACATACTATATATATAATACAATCACCCATACCAAAATACCCTACACCTCCTCACTTAATAAGGCACATACACATATTATAATCATTTACATACGTATATTCGAGTATCCATCACAGTACGGAACTCGCTATTAATAATTATATTTTGGTAGCGGGTTTCGACGAGGACGTAACTCCATTTGGTGTTTAGTAACTGGAGATTTACAATCGCTGGTGCTCGGAGCAGAATCGCTCGTCGAAACACGCGGACCGACAGCCCCTCGCGTCTTCGGCGATGGGGTTAGGTAAGCATCGTCGGCTATGACATTTGTCAACTTACCCGATTCGACGCCCGGCGAACTGGTTGGCGAACCGGGTACGGCGGTGGACGTATCCTCAAAACTAGGGGTTTCATAACGGGTCAGCGAGTATCGGTTTTTACTCGGCTTTGACGCTAATATTTGGTCGATATGTCTCCTTGCGACCCCATTGGATAATTTAACCTCATATGAATTCGGCCCGACCTTCTCGCTGACTCGTCCTTCAATCCACTTGTCCTTATTCTTACTGTAATCGCGAACGTATACATTGTCACCGCGACTAACATCGCGCTGCATGCCACCCGCTCTTTCAATCTGTTTACATTGAGCGGTCTGCACGCGCTGCGAACTAACCGGACGTAATGCGTCCAGGCGACCGCGCAGTCTGCGCCCCATTAGAGCTACGGCTGGTGCTACTCCTGTGGTCGCCTGCTCGCAGTTTCTATATTGAAACAGCATCCCACTCAAGGCCTGCTCGACATCCACCCCTTCATAAACCGCCTTTTTTATGCAATTTTTCACCGTTTTAACTGCGTTTTCCGCAGCTCCATTACCTTTCGGTCTGTAAGGGCTCGTTAAGCTATGAATGATTCCATTTTTTTGAAAATATATTTTTAGCTCTTGCGAAGCGAAAGGCGGGCCGTTATCCGTTACTATTTGCGATGGAAGGCCAAAACACGCAAAAATTTCCCTAAATTTAGCAATAACAAACTTCGCTGCGGTGCTATTCATTTTAAAGGCCTCAATCCACTTGCTGTGGGCATCAATAACGATGAAGTAATGTTGCCCGCAATATTCGGCAAAATCTGCGTGTAATCTTTGCCAAGGTTCCGATGGAAACGCCCAAGGCGTAAGCGGCGCGTGGGGTGGAGCGTCTCGCTGTTGCCTACAAGTATTGCACCCTTTACATAACTCTTCTATATTAGAATCTATTCCGGGCCAATATACATAATTACGAGCTATTTGTTTCATTTTAACAATACCTAAATGACCTACATGTAACTCACTTAAGATATTCTCACGAAACTTAGGGGGCACTACAATGCGATAATTATAAAAAATACAACCTGATTCCAAGTACAAATTATTCCTACGATTAAAATATTCTTTTTCCTGTTCTCGATCTATCTTATTAGGCCAACCGGATACAATATATTTATAGATATTACTCAATATCGGATCGACCTTTGTGGCCTCTGCTATATCTACATGATTGATTGGAAAATCTTTTTCAAGAAAGTTCAAATATGCGAAATCACTATCACACGGCTGGTGGTTACTAGGCAGCGGCAAACGCGACAGGCAATCGGCAGGCGCATTCTGTGCGGAACTGACCCAATCCACAGTGAAGTCGTACGCCGCCAGGCGAGCGGCGTAACGTTGAAGTCGGCTAGCAGCCGTTTGAGGGATACCTATTTTGTTTCCGAATATGTATGACAGTGGTTTGTGATCCGTGCGGATAATGAAACGTGTGCCATACAAGTAATGATGATGTTTGATAACTCCGTAATATATAGCTAACGCCTCTTTGTCTAGCTGACTGTACGACTTCTCAGATTCATTTAAGGTTCGCGAGGCGCAACAGATCGGCCTTTCCGAACCATCGGGATATCTATGGGCCAAGACACTGCCGATGCCATAAGCGCTACTGTCCACGCTGAGGACCAGTGGCACCGTAGGATCAAAGTGTGCCAATACCCGTTTACTACTCAATATTTCCTTAACTTCAGTGAAAGATGACTCACACTCGGAGTTCCAAGACCAAGGCTGATTTTTCTTTAACAATTGATGCAACGGATGTAGTATTGTACTTAAACGAGGAATAAATTTTCCGTAATAGTTAATGAGTCCTAAGAATGCTCTCAATTGATGGACGTCCTTCGGACGAGGTACCATCGAAATCGCCTCGATCCTGTCAATATCCGGATGAAGACCGTCCTTATCGATAACGTGTCCCAGGAAAGATATCTTTAATTAAAAAAAATCACACTTCTCTAAATTAGCTTTTAACCCTGCAGTTTGTAGCCGGCCTAACACTTCGCGTAAGTTCTTAGCGTGGTCTTCGATAGACTTACCAGACACGCAAATATCATCAAAAAATACAACCGTCATGGGTACCCCCCTAAGTACATCTTCCATTAATTTTTGGAATTTTTCCGGTATGCAACATAACCCGTACGGAGTACGAATGTATTCGTAAGTGCCAACATGCGTACTGATCGTAGTACACGCTCGCGACTCGTCCTCTAAGAATATTTGTTCATACGCGTGTGCCAAATCAATTTTAGAAAGAACTGCCCCCCACTAATACCGGCAAAGAGTTCCTCTACGCGGGGTAGCGGATAGGGTTCCCTCTTTAACTTGGGATTTATCGTGACCTTGTAGTCACCGCAAATACGAATACCGCCGCACTTTTTAATAACGGGAACGATGGGAGTTCCATATTCGGAGTGCTCCACCTTCCTGATCGTTCCCTCACTGACCAGCCGCTCTAATTCAATTTCTACACGTTTACGCAGCGCAAAAGGTAAATTACGAGCCTTAATAAAAACTGGTTCCTTGTCTAATAAGGTCAATTTAAATCTTTTACTACAGTTGCCTAGCCCGGGAGAGAACACATTCGAATATTCCTTAATTAATTTTGCAACAACATCATCCGTTTCTACAAATGTGTCGCGCTGCTTTAAAAAATTAAAGTTAATATTGATATTATTAAATTGTAAACAACGCAGCCAAGCGCGACCGAGAAGCGGAGGCCCCCCTCCACTTATTACGTATAATGGTAGGACAGACACGGCGGCGGCGCGGGCGCCGGGACGGGGCCCCTCTTGCCCCCCTCCCGTTGCGCACGCGCCGGAGCCGTCCCGCCCTTCTCGCTGTAGTTGCACCGACACATTTATGAAACCGAGAGGTACTATGGTGCCGCCCGTATATGATCGCAATTTCAAATTATTTTTACAAATAGCAAGATTTTTGAAATACTTATAATATAATGACTCATTAATGGCCGAAATTTTACTCCCCGTATCTACCTCAAATACGACCGGCACCCCTTCAACAATTAGTGTCTTAATATAAGGCTTATCGTTAACTCCATCGACATGCAAGCCGAAAAAATTGTTTTCTCCCATATTCGAGTCCGTTTCTACGTAAAACTGATTACGTCTAGGCACTGAACGACGCGCACTTTTACACATGGCCCTGATGTGGCCTCTGGCACCACACTCATCACAATTAAAATTACGACAACGACACTTATCCGCTGCATGTTGTCTGCCGCACCGCCAGCACTTCTGCGGCCGCGGCGCCCGGCTCCCGCTGTCCGCTCGCGCGGCGTCGAACCTGTGTACGGCCGACGACGCACCCGCCGTCGCCGCCTCGAGCCCAATGGCCGGCGCCTGTTGCGCCGCGCCGCTAGCTCCACTCGTCACCGCATGCCTCTCTGCAGCCTCCAGGGCCAACGCCAACTCCACCGCTCGCTTGTAGTCAATCTCGGCTTCCGCAAATAATCTACTGCGCATTTCGTCACTCGCGAGACCCGAAACAAATTGATCGCGAAGATTTTCTTCTAGTTTGTCAGCAAAATTGCACGTGCTGGCCAGGTGTTTGAGGTGCTGCAAGTATTCGCCGAGTTCCTCGCCTGGTCTCTGACGTCGCTGACGAAATATATGTCTCTCAGCGATGTCGGAACGCCTGGGTTCTAAATGTTTCTGCACAATGTCAACTAGATCGTTGAAGGTCTTGTCTTCGGGTTTGTTTGGTGCACACAGGTCGCACATTAAATCGTAAGTCGACTCGCCGACGACAGTTATTAGGGTAGCCACATGTAAAGTCTCTTTAATTTCGTTTAGTGCTATAAACTGTTTCACGCGGTTTACATAAGCCGTCCATTTACGCGAAGATAAGTCAAACTGTTCTATTTTACCGTAAGGCATTATTAAGAGGCCTATGGTGATTTTGCAACGATTTCAGTCAATTTATTTTAGAGATTTTTCATAAAATAAACAGAGTTGAGTACTTTGTAATATGTCATTAGAAAGATTATTTCAATAGTAATGGAATAAATGAGCCACATTTTTGTTTTATTTCTGTAATTTCGATTTATCCATCATGTTTTAACATCCGTTTCAGAAAATTTGATGTTCGGGGACTCAATTTTTTTGCTGTTTTCAGTCGACATTGTAGTTTAAACTTAACGAAAAAAATACTGTGCATTGGCATAGAAGTCTTCTAAGGAATGAATGAAACAATTTTTTATTTTCGTACAAAATTTTCGAAAAATAAAATATAAAACGCAGTGCAATTTTCGAAAATATCCACCCAAAACTGATGATTTTTCTGAATAGGCTAAATGTTGTTTGCTAGAAATAAAAATACCACTGTAAACTTTACATCATCAACTACTTGTGTGCAAAAAATTAAATAAATAGATTTACAAAAAATACTAAAAAAAAATTCGTAAAAACACGCAAATCTTGCAATATATTAGAAGACACATTCCCTAGCCGGTCAGTCCGCGCCAAGCGCTTCTAGAGGGAGGACCTATCGCTTTTCGTTGTGCGCCCACGTGACCACATCGAGCGATCGAACGGCGAACCGGGCAAACAATATAGCGCAACCAAAATGTTTTGACAGTTTTCTTTTTATATTTTTTTTGTTGTCTACTAAATATTGATGAAAACTATGTTTTTGTTTATAAAGTATAATTGCGATGTATATAGTATGTAATTTATATTTCAGATATTCGTTGTTTTTTCTTTATTACGAAGATAACTATATATCGAAGAAAAATAGAATAGAATTATAAGTAATCCAATATTTTATTGATCTAACAATGACGCGTGAGAGAAAAAACAGTGCCTTTGGCATTGTGAAATAAAAAAAAAAATTCATGAATTCAGAAGGTTGATAGGTGCAAAAAAATATTTAATGGACATAATTTTTACTACCTTTAAGGATGATTTATATTACACCGGGCCGTGCCCCGTCCGGAGCCCGGTGAAGATGCTAGTATGCTTTTGTATGAATCAATTCATATTACACCGGGCCGTGTCCGTGCGCTCCAATCGCGAAATTTCAAAATAATATTTCTTTTCACCGTGCGCTCGGAGACAACTTCGCGAGGCCCGCTCGGGTATTAGTCTTTTTAGTGGTATCATTTAATGTATACTTAGTTTCTTTTTTAAATGGTTAAAATTATAAATAAATAAATTAATTAATTAACCCGAGGCTGACTGCCTCGAGGTATAATATTTTTTCAATAATATATGTATATTAATTTATTCCTGGTAGGTATAATATATTTCTGCTTAAATATTTTTTCAAAAAAGAATTTCAAAAATATCTCGGGAGCGGTGCGTCACAGACCCTGCGTGTTTGTGCTCATTTAAGAGGTCTTGGGGAGAGGAATTTTTCGGTGAAGACGAAATTTCGAAATTCGCATTTTTGGACTTTTTCAAAAATATCTCGGGAGCGGTGCGTCGCAGACCCCCCGTGTTGGTACTCATTTAAGAGGTCTCGAGGTGAGGAATTTTTTGTTCACGATGAAATTTCGAAATTCATATTTTCTTTGAAAAACAAAAAAAACATCTGTTTAAAAACAAAAAAGTTACGCGTTGTTTCGAATACCACGCATACGAAGTCGCGGGCACAGCTAGTATAGTAATATTAATACAAAATAGTATAATAGTACTTGGAAATGAAAGGCATGGGCAAGGCCCGGTGGCGGCCCGTCGGCGGCACGGTGACAAATAGCAAACCCGGCCGTTGAGAAAAACACGGTGAGCGCCCGGCCCGGTGTAATATGTTTCATCCTTTACTTTTGGTCTGTCTGTCTGCAAACAAAACTGAATCAATTTCTCAGCCACTTCACGTAAGCCTAGCGATCTGAAACTTGGCCAACATAGACTAAGACTGCAGGTGGAACAAGAAAACAAATTATAAGCGCGAAAAAACTACAAAACTTTTTCTTTTTTCAAGTCTTTATTCATTTTCAATTTGGAAAACACTTATGTCAAAAACTTCTTTTGATTTCTCGCTATTTCACATATTTTTTTCGTGTTTATTATCAAATTACAATATGAAATGGGGTGTTAAAGAAAATAGGATTGCAGCCTTACACAGAGTGGGTATGGAGCCGTCGGTCATATTCAAGACACTTCAGAAGCTTGGTATCAGCTGTATGTTCGTATATATCGTACTATAGACAGATATACTAACACTTCTTCTGTCGATGACCATAAAAGATTGGGACGGCCGCGTGCTGTTAGAACTACAAAGGCTGTTAATGCTGTTAAAGCCAGAATTCGCCGAAACCCCATAAGGAAATAAAAATCTTATCGCGAGAAATGAAGATTCCGGGTAGGACTCTGTCGCGAATATTAAAACAAAACCTGAAGCTCGGTGCTATTGTCGATATACAGGACATGTCCTAAATTAATCCCTACAGATAAAGAGAGTGACTCGATCGCCTTCTGTCCCGATACGATGGTGAAAGACACAGAAATATCCTCGTTACTGAAGAAAACATTTCCACGATTGAAGAACACTACAACAAGCAAAATGACAAAATGTACGCTTTGTCATTGAACGCTTTGTCACCTCAACCCTATATGAACCAAAAAGAATTTTGAAAATCGGTTTACAATTGGCGAAGATATCACGTAACAAAAAAAGACATCAAAATTGAAAACCTCCTTATTTTTGGAAATTGGTTAAAAAAACCATGTATTTTCATTGTACAGAGCTCATGAGGAGGTCAAGTTATAGGGAATTAAATTCTCTAAAAGATCTTTACTGTGCCATTACAATAAAAAAATTATTACGGCTTTTACACCATTTTCAAGACGAGAAAAATTTTGAATTTTTTTTAACATTGATTTATCTGACTATTACTCATAAATCGCCAATGAGAAAAAAATTTGAAGCTTGGATTCAAGAACTAGAAACTTGAAGCTAAAATTTCCTTTTTTAATGAGCTCTATACGACCATTTTCTTCGAAGTTACAGCCTGTTGAAAATCACCTAAAAATTTGGAACTTTTTTTTATATCCTTTAATTGTTGCGTTTAGTGTAGAATAAAGACCTTTATCAAAGCTAAAGGTGGCCATTTTGAAAAGATTTTTTTTTTGCTGAGGCTTCAATAAATATGTAGATATACGTAAGTTTAATTATGATTACCTTACTTCATAAAAAAAAAATGCATTTTCATTTGTAACAGAATTTATGGCTTTATTAGGTACCTTCCTTAATTTTATTAATAGTTTCGGATTTCCGGCATTATTATAAAATTTTCAAAAAATAATAAATAAACAATCACAATAAATAATAATAATGAATGAAATAATAGTAAACGATAAATAAAATAATAATAAATAATGAATTGGCTTTCTCTACGATTTTACTATTAGTGATTTACTTTTTCACACATATGTATCAGTAATGGAGGTACATACTCAAAAATATTTAATATTTAAACTAATATAAAGTAACTAAAATTGTATAATTCTTAATAAATATAAGAGAAAAAAATATTGAAAAAAGACATTACTAATTTATTAATTACTATAAAAATATATGGAAAGGATCAAAACCGTTTACACCGACTCAACCGCTGTCCGTAGTTTAGTTCACGAAAGATCACATGGCGGCGCCACCGCCGCGCGTCAAATACCTATTGTCGAGCGGCGCGATATCACCTACGGGGCCTTAAACACTATATTGAAGATTATAACGTCGAAAACCGAGAAACTCGTCGCCAGTTAAATACGTATGTATTAAAACCACAAGCGGCGGTAAAAAGACTGTTTTATTAGTACAAATAATGCTGCTTACCTACATACTATATATATAATACAATCACCCATACCAAAATACCCTACACTATGAAGCTTCATGTTGAATTTAAAATAAAATCTAAATAATTTACAAGAACATTTTTTATTTTTCACTCAATTCCAAAAATTAACACTAATCACCTTACTGCATGTGTGCAGTATATACTTATGAAGAGTTTTAAATGTTTATAATTCATTTAAGTATTAAAAGGGTTCCATACCATTTGCTACCTGTACTAATAATTTTCTACAGTTGCTACCTAACGAGGGGCTTAAAAACATTGTCTATATATCATGCTCAAGTTTTTAATAGTAATTTGAACTGTTTTGTGACTTGTGGCTGTTACGTGGCGAGATTCTTTAGGTATATGCAACATCAACGTGATATTGTAAATACCTATTTTCAATTTAGTTCCTTTTCTATTCGGTGGTGGCGCTCGCTGTAATGAGTTCCTCAAATAATTTTGGTTATTAGGGACATCTATATCTAGAGCCATGCATTTTTTTCAAAATCTAGTTCAATATTTTTAGGTAAAGCTCTTAGTACTTGTTTACAGAATGCTACTATGTCATATAAACGCAAGTAATGCAATACGTGCTGCCGACTTTGTTAGGACAGATAATAAGAGACAATGTTGGATAGGGGAATGGGTTTGGCGTCCCTTACATACCAAAACACAAAAACATAAGTACTGTTATTTCACGGTCACGACAATGCACCTAGGTACCCATTCAGCTTCTATTTTCCGTGAATATTTGACGAAAAATTCAATCACTATCCTTGAACACCCCCCTTATGCGCCAGATCTTGCCCCCTCCGAGATTTTCCTTTCTCCAAAATGGTGATGAGGGGACACCACTGGGAGAATGTGGAAACAATAAAACAAGAAACGACGAGGAAACTAAAAAGCCTAGCTGAGGAGGACTTTCAGGGGTGCTTGAAAGTGGAAAAGAAGATGGAACAAGTGCCTGGCGACGAATTGAAAGTAATTCGAAGGAGATGAAAAAGTTTTAGGACCCTAGTTCGCGTAGGTATTATTGGACCTACGCGGTAGGTAGGTTACCTATTTACATTATTTGAAAATCTAGCATCTCCTATTTCCGGTAGGTATATCAGCCACCGAACATATACTCTACACACTCGATCATTTCAAGGACAACACAAGTGCCCGTTTGACATTGTTTACTACAATATCCAATCAAAATATTAATATAGGTGAGTAAAATAACAGAAAATCCATCAATTTTCACAAGACCCCCATAAAAATTTGTATACTTTAAGTCTACGTACATATTACATACATTCTATTAGATTATTGCGCATTGCGGAAACATTTGTGATCCGCGAATCTTTAATTTTTTCTCACTAATTCAGCACTGCCTAGTAATCGAGGGGAGTGAATGTGTGGGATTATTCCAATAATTTAATCAATCTCTGTACCATACTTCGACGATATGTGTGATGTTTGATATTAGTGTGACTGAATTTATTATTGACATAAACAATGAATTAAAATCTACATGTTTCTTTAAAATATGAGTGATACATAAAATTAAAGTCTAATAAAATCTTATGTATGTAACTTTAAATTTTTACTAGGTACTAGCTGGTTAAAAAATGGCTAATTTTTACTAAATTTATATTGACGAAAGTTTTTGTTTTTAATTAATTTAAAATTCTAAATAACAATTATCCGTATTTGCATTTGTGTTGTACTGTGTGAACTAGTTCCGCCCACTTGCTCCTTCTATAATAGGTATTGTTTCGTAATAAATACCTATACAATATTGACCTATAATACTTTAATCTTTCTTGATAATTTAACTTAGCTAAAGTAGCTAGAATGAGGAAAATTTCCCTTTCGCATTAAAATTACATAAAATTTAAGTTCTACTTATTAGGTATAAGTACCTAATTAAATTAGGAACAGCTTTGGACTGTTGATTTCTTCAGCCCCTGTGATACCCAAATCAAATTTAATTTTATTAAGTGATTGCGTTACAAATTCAGCAAGTCGGAAGAAATTTCCATTAAATTATCTTATACTCTTAATTTACATCTACTGTAAAATTTCCCTACAAATTGTGTTTGTAAAGTAATTTTGTTATTAATAGCTAATATTTCTTATTTTGAGATACTGAAATTCGATTACAAACGCTATGACAAAGAAAAACAACTATGAAGATGACTTCAGTTTGACATACCTACTCATACCATTTTTTTTGTTTTTGTATAAATTTATAATTAAAATCCTAAATCATATTTAAATAAATAACATTATTAAGATTTATGATTTTAAATATATTGTTTTATGTCGTGTGATCTTTTATACAAAATGAAAGGCTTTATGTTATGCTCAAATTATTGACGTCATTTTGTTAATTCTCCATTTATAAAAATTTTCAGTAACATTTTTTCCTTATCAACTTTTTAGAGGTTTTTGTTTTGTTTATTGAAAAAAATGTTTATTTGTTTGGCGTTATGTAATACAGGCGTTATATATATTATTACGTAGAACTACTTACTAAATATTGAAAACTTCATTATTTTGAGTATTTTTTTTCCTAAAATAAAGACTATTTTATTATAATGTTATGACATTTATATTATATTATTTTATGACGTCAACGAATGACTCAACTTTGTTTTAACTTAAACTAGCTGGTGCCCGCGACTTCGTCTGCGTTGAAAAATGAGAAATTATATAAATAATATAGTAAAGACTGCATAAAGCGAGCCCCGTCGTCGCGTCGCGTTGATGCTAGAATTTATTTTCTCACGCATATTTTTTAATTTACGATAGCTCCTATTATTTTTTTATGTTAAGGTCGACAGACAGGCTGACGGTCCACTTGATGGAGGTGGCTACCGTCGCCTATAACACAAGCAACGGCAAAGCTGCTGCAAGTACGCTGCCGACTACAGTAGGATTGTATAAGGGATTAGGAGGGGATAAGGAAATGGGCTAGATATTCATTTAAATTGTATGGTGTAAAAGGCTCACAATGTGTATGAACTGCATAAGTTAAATAATGTATTTAATTTGATAATGATTAATACTGTAGCTTTTTAAATACTACATAACTTTTTTAAAAGTAATAATGGGTATAGTAGGCTATCCTTAAAAGATAGACATATGCCATCTCAGACTTTTTGTAGTCTTTTAAAAGAGAAACAATCGCACCATACATAACTTTTTTGTTTGTAAACAGATTGGAATGAAATATACACTACATACAATACAAAACTTACATACATACACTACAAGCTTGCTACAATACATCAGTGGAAACCACGTGAAAATCGGCTAAGCCGTTTCTGAGATGCTCAAAAGCATAGTAGGCAAAGAACGATTTTATTACATACTAGCTGAAATCGGCCATATATGCGGCCCATACGGCGGCGGCGGGCGTGCGCATGGGGCGCGCGGTACTGGACAATGCTTATATATACTAATACTATTTATCGTAGCGTGATGTTATATAGCCTATAGTCTTCCTCGATAAATGGACTATTCAAAACAAAAAAAAAATTCAATTCGAACTAGTAGTTCCTGAGATTAGCGCGTTCAAACAAACTCTTCAGCTTTATAATATTAGTATAGATGAGGCCTCACCAACCTAAGCTGAACCCTACTTAATATGACTGATCATAAATGTAGGTCTGATCATCTGAGGTCAACTGAAATTAGAACCCTGAAAATCGCCTAAAATTTCTATTTTTAACTTTATATAAACTTATATAAACTTAAACTTTATATATCGTTTTACAGATGATAATATATAGTTAACTAAAGTTTCAGCCAATTCAACGGAAGAGTTATTTTTCTATTTTTTATCGAAAAATGTTGGACGTGATTCTTTAAATTTACATAACTTTTTTGTTTGTAAACCGATAGGAATAAAACAAACACTAAATGTTACGGGAAACTTGCTGTAATACATCAGTGAAAACCGCATTCGAATCGGTTAAGCCGTTTCTGAGATTAGCGCGAACAAAAGCACAGACAAACAGATAAAAACTACTTTTTTGACTTCGGTAACATAAGTACACCGTGTATAAATTGTTTTTTGAAAAAATATTTAATGTACAGACACGGCTCGTTTACGATTTTATTATATGTATTGAACAGATACGCAAAGATAATAGCATTTTCCATCTGTTGGGTTTTATTAAAACGGAATCTTCTTCCGTCAAAAAAAATCCAATGCCGCCTTTTTTTAATTAAAAATTACAATTTTTAAGCTGTAATCTGGTAGGATATCTCCCTACACAAAAAACATACGTACGAGTCAACAGGGAAGAGGAACGCGTAAAATCTAACGAGCGGATTTTACCTTCATTAAGAATGGGTTCGAAACACCGTTGTAATGTTACATGCAAGTATTTTAAACATTTAACATATGAAATAATAAACAGATAGCATTCGTTTTTAGGTTTATGTTACGAATTTTGATTTAGCGAATATTATGTAGGTATATATTATTCGAAATAATTGCATTCCAGTTAGCACTGAGTATAATTAGCTCCTTTACGAGTAATTAAAAGGCAATGCTTTGCTCTTTCATTGGTTGTTGTGTATATTTGTGTTACGTCGCTTCTTTAGTTCCTGACATTAATGTGATAACCGAACAAAGCAAGGACAAGACAACAACCAAATTATAAAATCCTTGCAAAAATTTATAAAATTATTCAAAGACATGTTGAAACATTTTGAAACTTAACTTGATACTTGTCTTTTAAAATTCGTGAAATTTTAGAATATTTGTATAGAATTCTGTTAGACAGAAAACGTTCAAATTAGGTCCAAATATTTTCTGTGTAGGATCAATGAATTGTATAAGTGCAACACTTTGCACCTAAACGTGTTCTGGATTTGGAATACCTAAACTTTTCAATTCCTTTATTTAGTGACTTCTGGCTGCTAAATAAAGAAATAAAAATGATTGCTGAATTACATGCAATTATAATGTCAGAACTTAAATGTCAATCGAGCGCATTATTTGTTTTTGGGACAGTTTATTTGATTTTTAGATGATTTCTCGGGAACAATACTTTTATTTTGGATGAAAGGTACCCTATGTCCTTTCTGTATTCCTGGTATCGTGTATGAAAAATTTCATGATGATCGGTTGAGTAGATAAAGCGTGAAAGCGTAACAAACAAACAAACTCACTTCGGCATTTATTTAAAATCGTCAAGCAGCGCTGAACAATAGCAATATTTTGAGTTTTATTAATAAGTTCCGCACTCATAAACTGGGTAGCTAGTCCGGCGACAGTAACCACTCTTTTGGAGAAGATCACAGTAAAATATTACTGTATTGTTTTGGTGAGTGAATAAGCAATGTCAGAACCCATTCTCCTATCTCCATCGCATCCTTTATCCTATCAACGCCAGCAGAGTAATTATCTATTGTGGTCCTATAGCATTGTCTGCGTTCATTTATACACTGCGCTTACACTTATACTTAATTATCTTATATTTGTATATAATTTTTAGTTATAGTTCTAGTATATGTTATATAAATACTCTAGTTAAGACACATCCTGGTCCCCTTAGGACAGGTTTATCCTAGTGTCTATCTACGATTACTGTATTTTAATAAAGAGTATGCACAATTTGTATTTGGATCAATAAAGTTTTTATCAGACTCTCGCCAAGGCAAAGAAATTGCTTTTCAGTTTGTTGTTCGTATATTTATCTAAAGGTAATCAATTTTAATAAGCTCATAGAAAACGGTTTTCTCGGTTGAACAGCTTTCGTCTTACAAGAGAATTGGTTCCACTGCTGTTAGACATTTAGAGAAGTTATAGGAGCGTTGCCAACTCCGTCCGGTACTAATTGGTGCTTTCGTATCGCTGAAAAATTTCAAAAGCTTTCGGATGGCGGGGTCAAGAAGGAACGTACGGCGATAAAGTTTATCAAGCTCTCGTTGATTAGGGTTTCATATTTATCAGGGTTTCAAGATCTATCTTATTGAGGAAGTCCGATTTGTGTGTAATCGTGAACGTGAAATAATAAGTATTTTTAAGGCGAGGTCTAAGTTGAGAACTTAGCAGAAGTTATTTTCGTCGCCTAATTTGACTTAGAGTAAAATTAAGACTTGGATAAAAATACAGAGCATAATAAGTTTGAATCGGGCATATTTATACAAAAAGTTATATTAAAAAAAAAATAGTAAATTACTGCCCAAAAAAAAGCTTTCTTATCACAGTAATAAAAAAATTCAGTGACAATTACATTATTTTTTAAACTTAATTAACTTTAGTTCTGTACTAACGTTTTAATCGGCTACTTTTATTTAGTTTTTCATATTTTACACAATATTTAAGAAAAACTTTCTAATTTTAAATCTGTTCGGTTATCTCTGAGAAGCTACAAAAAATTATAATGCATTACACATAAGCGCTCCATTTGGTAAAAATTGTGTTTGGTCTGACGTTAGTCCTCGTAAGACTCGATCAAACCTACGCCTCGCACTAAACGCCGAAACAGATTGTTTCACTCTTTCAATGATTTCTTTTATTTAGGAATGACTAAAAAACGTTTCTTTCTTATGAAGAAGTTACCATAAACAGCTAAATTATTAGGGATATTTCATTCTTTTATACTCTAAATCAACATTAATGTCAGTTGACTCTTGGTTATCATAGAATCAACTAATTCTTTGGTCCGAGAATCTTATAAGTGATGTCGGATATTTGCCCGAGTGTGAAGCCCTTCATATAATAACTTACAGCAAACTAACATGCTAACATGCTAACTAAATTTTCACTATAAACCCTGTGTTAGAAGTAATCAGAAAATAGCTTTGGGAAGGAGCTCATTTAATAACATTAGTTTTCGTGGTTTATACTTTTCACAACAAATTTCATAAATACGTCTCCAATAATTTGGCTACATACTGTCGTTTCCTTGCCCTAAAACATTCCAGTCAAAGTTAAGTTATACTTAGGTACTGTCGAAATCTTTTTTTATGTAAATAATGCCCCTTTGTGGGGGGCAAATATTCATTCCTTTAAATTTCTTTAAAGGAATGAATATTGTTATTTTCATATTGAGAATCCATGATGTAGAATTTGTAAAAAAGATATAAATGTTTTATTAAACTGTGAATGACACTTATTTACCTAATAAAAAAATCTCATTGTTTATATAAGAATAGCTTTAAATGTATACACTCGCATACATAAATCTTAAATTAACGCTGTACTATGACGTTTCGTGTCTCAAAGGGGACCCATTCTCGTGCAAGGCTCAAACCGTGGGCCCCACGTGCCCCACATAACCGCTAAGAAAGCCTTTAGTCCCGTATTCAATTTTAAATTTTCAACGGTTTAGCTTCAAACCTAAGCACTCCGTACTTGTGTTGTGTATGAAAACATATTAATTATTTATACGTCGAGCTCGGTGCTAACAAATAAACGGAGTCTATGAGAAATGTTTGCTTAATGAATATTTTCATTATACATTTCCCATAGGAACGGTCTGGAAAATTATAATCTGATCTCTGTTCATACTTAGTACTTTGTTACTAAGTATGTAGATTAAAAAAATATGTAGGTATTTCTCTAGTTTTCTCTAGTTTTCTTTTTGACTCAAAACTCGAAATATAAACGCAAATTATTAACAATCAAATTAAGTGATTCTATATAAAAATTACCACAAAAATTTTCAATTCAAATTCAGCAAATAAAATATAAAGTTTGTATGTAGAGTAGGTAGAGAAAATAATGGGTAGCATCACGTTTTACTTCCATAGTAAATGAGAGGTCCAAGAATTAAGAGGATTTTTTTTAGATTTTTGCTAGTTTCAGTTGAGGTTGTTATTGCATTAGGCGTTTATTGTATGCGCCAAGGCTATTGGCACACGAGGCCATAAATCATTCAAACGCATGTTCTGCACGCATTGTCGATACTTTAAGTACCTACTCATTGAGTATTGCTAAGAGATTTTTTTTTTTTTTTTTTTTTCAATTTAATCTACAATCAGTTGCTAGAATAATTGGAAATGTTGCAAATGAAATTTGTTGCAGCTGAAATCGACTGTAAGCATGTTGATAATTCTTCGTACTTAGTATATAGCGATTGTAAATATTGTAAACATGATGTTTCATATTTTAAATTGTGTATAATTTTGGGGCTGTGGATTTTGTTTAATAAATAAATAAATAAGATTTTATTTGTTCATAGTAAAACAAAAGTTTTATTTACATAATCGATGGTAACACTGCGCATCACTAGTCCTCGCCATAAGGCCAGTAAGTGCGAGAGAGCATGCGATATTGACAATGCTGCTCCAACGTTTTATGGCCCCGTGTGCCAACAGCTTTGGCGTTCATTATAATTAAAGTACGTTATTTATAAATGAAATCTATGATTATTTCTTTACATAATCAGATTTTCTTTATAAAGAATTACATATATTATTCTAGCTGATGCCCGCATCATTCGAATGGACTTCATCTTAAGATATACATTATGTAATTTTATAAACTAAAATTAATATTATAAACTAAACAGCAAACTAATAGACTAAGCGTAGGACTGCTCGCTCACACCGCTGCATTTTTTCTACTTAGTATTTTTATACCTTTAGGCATTTGTTGGTCTGAGCCTTAGGCTTTTAGGGTTGGTGAATTTCGTTTCATGGTTGGATAAAAGTACAGTGTTACTTTTGCTTAAATTAGGGCTAAACGATTTACGTAATTTCTTAATGTACGTATTGTAACTGCCACTGTCACCTTCGGAATTAGGGAAGTGGAGAGAATCGATACATATACATTATGTATGTGTAATTTAATAATTTTAATGAGACAATTTGTACGGAGAACACGTTAGGTACTTGTGTTGGTTTGAACAATGTTATAGTCCTTAGATATCAATTAAAATGCACATACATATATACGATATACAGCTTAAAGTTCTATTTAAGATGAAGTTAAATGAAACATTTATAGACTTTGCTGAAAATTCGACAGCCTTGAAGTTCCGCCTTGAGCTAAAATTGATAAATTGCAGAGTCGAGTCGAGGTCTGCGGAAAACTTCACATATAAGGTTTCCGTACAATTAAAATTTATTTTAATTGTTTCAAAGTAATTTTTATTTTATTTATTTTTATTAGGAAGCCAACGCAGTATACAATCATCCTTATACATAAACACATTCAAAAATTAATTTACAATATCGTATACTCCACTTATAGGCTAACTTGGCACGCACTAAGACGAAAACAACAAAAAAAATTAAAATTAAAAAAATAAACCAATAATAAAGGAATAAAAAAACAAAAACTCATAAAACAACAAACCATTATGCAGTACGTGATAAAAGAATTTTTTTAACCCTTCTTTTAAAACATGCGGAGGAATACTGAAAGATATCTACACCAGTTCCCCTAATTAAATTATTGTAGGTGACGACCATTCTGCTCAAGGGAGCGGCTCCGCCCAGATTAGTTTTGGCGATTCTAGGTCTGAACGTTAGCCTGTTCTTAATATGCGACCTAGAATTACTCTTTGGTACCGCCAATCGCACCCTGCTCAGCAGATTTGGGCAATCGATCCCTCCATCCATAATATTCTTTAAGAAAGAGAGATCAATATAGTCCCTGCGATTGGACAGTGACAATGTTTTATATAATTTTAAGAGATCAGTGTAGATGTTAACTTTTTTTAACATTTTGTCCTTGTATGCTAAGTGTCGTAAAAATTTCTTCTGCACTCTCTCTATCCTATTCTTATGTATTTGATAATACGGATTCCATGCAACAGAACAGTATTCAAGTCTGCTTCGTATCAGTGAGTTAAACAGTGCTAGTTTGGTAGAAGACTTTTTAAATTCCTTTGTGTTCCTAATAATGAAACCCAATAATTTTAATGAATTTTTAGTTACATTATCGATATGAGGTAAAAAACTCAATTTGTTATCTATAATTAGGCCAAGATCTTTTATTTGGTCCACATTCTCTAACACATTGTTGTTAATACAATAATCGAACTTAACGTTTTTAATTTTTCTACTGAATGTGATACTATAGCATTTTAAGTGATTTAATTTTAAATTATTGTGATTACACCATACTACAAGCTTATCTAAATCGCTCTGCATATCGATTGAATCATTAATGTCATTAATCTTTTTATACATCTTAAGGTCGTCAGCATATAGTAGGAATTGACAATGTTTAAAGCAATCAGCTACATCATTAATAAATATTCCAAATAACGTGGGACCAAGATTAGAGCCTTGTGGTACTCCTGACGTCGCAACAAATGTGTGCGACTGATATCCTCCAATAACCACATTCATTTCACGATTTATTAAGTATGACTCGAACCAACTAACGAGATTTCTATAGACGCCGTATCTCCTAAGCTTCTCTAACAATATATAGTGATCAACGACATCAAATGCCTTTGCTAGATCCGTGTAAACACAATCCACTTGAGCCTTATTATCCAACGCTACCGCTAAGTCATCCACAAACAAAGCCAAATTTGACATAGTAGATCTTTTTTTAACGAATCCGTGCTGATTTTCCATCATCGCCGGTTTCATATGCCATGCCAGGACTGGACAAATCAACGATTCAAAAACTTTAGAAAACACCGATAAAATACATATTGGCCTATACTTGGATATGCCTTTTCTATCTCCACTTTTGAATACAGGGACTACCCTAGCCTTCTTCCAAATACTTGGGAATTCACCTTCACATAACGATTTGTTAAATATCAAATACAACGGTTCCGCCAGAAAAACAGCGCAATTTTTAACAAATATGGGTGGTATGTCATCCGGTCCGGGCCCCTTATTTACATCTAGCTGTTTTAATTGTTTTATAATATTGTTTTTAGATATTTTTATGCTACCTAGTTGTGAATTATCTAATGAATCTTGTATAATCTTGTATAATCTCTTTGTATAAATACCTTTATTCAATGTAATAACCGTTACATGTAATTAAGAATATATTTATATAGCATCACTTTTCTAATGTTGTAACCCTTTGTAATTGAAATATAATAAGGTTAATTTTGTGTGACACTCGGTAGTGACAAATATAATGACTTTCTTATTGTTGGTTATAATTTTGCGAGTAAATGTAACAAATTATTGGTAACATAACAGTTTGTAATAATGCTTTTATTAAAGATTTTAGATATAGTATTTATTTCAGTATTGATATTTATTTCAATATATAGATTGAAAGTAATAGAGAAAAGTCGATGCAAGTTTTCAAAATCAATCTTCGATAGCTTGCATGGCTTAGGCTGGCTTCATTTTAATTACTTTGGTAATTCATTTAAATTGATATTTTTATTAATATCACGTAGTTCAAGATTATTTCATTTCTAAGTCGGTTCCAAGTTTTAATTTAGTAATAAAATGCACGTTATTCTTTAAAATGATTCTAAAAACTGACCATACTCGCACAACTTTTGGACGCGAGATATATTGGTGTAGTAGTGATTCATTACAGTGCTCGAGAACTACTCTAGAACTTGCTTTAACTCTATAGAACTTCCGTCTCGAGTGTAAACGCATCATTAGGACTTCGCGATCAATTTAGACCAGACAGTGGCTGTAATTAGATTTGCTTGCCAAGAAAACCCAACTGAAAGCGTCTAGAGATTCTCTTTATTAAAAACAAATAAATGATTAAATAGAGATACTATTATGCGAAAGTTTGAGAGGATGTATGGATACAGGTCTTAAGTACCGATCATCATGAAATTTTGTATACAGGTTCTCAGGGATACAGAAAAGTACACGGGGTATCTTTTATCCAGAAAAAATCTGATCATATAGATCTGAGGTCAACTTAAATTGGACTTTTCAAAATCACCTAAACTGGGCATTTTTAAATTTAAATAAACTTTCAATCATCATTGTTTTACTGATGATTTACTGATAATATAATAGTTATCTAAAGTTTCAGCCAATTCAACCGAAAAGTTATTTTATTGCATTTTTGGAATAAAACAAACACTAAATGTTACGGGAAGCTTGCTATAATACATCAGTGAAAACCGCATTCAAATCGGTTAAGCCGTTTCTGAGATTAAGAGATAGCGTAAGATTAGCGCGAACAAACGCACAAACAGACTATAATTCTATTTTTTTTACTTTAGTAACATTAGTACATTTATTTACATAATATTTTCTATTTAATTAATTTCAAATAAACCGCAATGATTTTATGTAAAAATCTCTCCATAATCATATTCATAATTTTATTCAATAATTATTTTGAATTATTAATAACTAATTTTCATTATTAATTTATTATCTAAAAAAAATGTCATAAATATTTAATATTCACAATAAAATACAAAACCACCATTGTTCAATTATAATCGCAAAGTTATGGAAGTTTAACGTAACTTAATATAGTACAACGTGTATAAATAGTTGTTTTTTTTTTAAATATATTCAATGTACAGACACGGCTCGTTTAAGATTAAGATTTTATTATATGTATCTATATGTATATAGATTAGTAGGTGATCTGACAAATGCTTGTAAAGGATTTAAATGTATTCACAAATGAATTAATAAGTAGATTGCGGTTTAATTCAAGACCGACTTCTGCGAGGAAATTTCTGCTAACCTGACGTTTTTGTGTCACGTAATAAAATAAACCGTTACAAAAATATAATTAATTGAAATCTAAAAATTTCTAACAGGTCAAGATAATAAATTGGAATAATTAACGCGAGTATTTCATATAAACTGGTGTCGTTAATTTCCCTCAATGCCTCATTTTATGTGTGGCCGAATTACAGAACAACCTATTAAAAAAGGTACTTATTTAACAGTGTAACTAATTAAAATCCACATTGCCTCTCGCATCTACGTGGCAATGTAGGTCAGTACTATTTTCAGGCTATTTTGTAGCATGCGGGCTGCCTGTTTACGAATACGACAACTTTGTGTGTACATATGTACAATGCTCGTTCGGACAACGAGAATTATTCTTGCACTAATTTTCCTATTTAATCTCTCCCTCGTTCGACTAACCGCGTTGCGAACTAACAAATGGTTAACAAGTGTATGACCGAATTTACAAATGATAAGGACTGGAACCAGCAGCTACAACTCTTTTCACGTTTTTTTTTAATAGTGATAAACTATATATTCAGCAGTTCTGTAGCATTTAATGTCTCTTGAATACTAGAGGAAATATTAGTTATCCAACGAAATCCAATGAACGATTCTCAATTTTTGTCATTTTCATCCACTGTGCACATAGGCCTATCCCATAATTTTTCAAAATGACCGGTCGGAAGCAGTCTGAAGCCACCGTCGACTGCCCCCAGACTGGCTGCCAAAATGACTGCATGCAGTGTGCCCTGCCACCACTTGCAGACCAGAATTTAACTTTGAGTTGAAATTGAAATTGAGTTGACTTTGAGTTCATGAAAAATTGGCTCTGTCGGGAATTGAAGCCCCTAAGACAGAGTGCTAAGGTTTAATCTTAACCACTAGACCAAAGGGCTCGTCAAATTTAATTTTGCTGTTTTGTTTTAAAACAACGTGCACATTAAAAACATAAAGAATACATATTTTTAAAGAGAGAAACACACATTTTTACGGTGCGCGCTACAAGCCATTATCAAGGTATAAGATTTAGGTCAAAATTTAGTTTTATTTTGAAATAAATTCAGAACAATACAACTTCATCATAAGGACCTTAATGACAACATATTTTTTAATCATTGCATGGAAACATATTATATTTAAAATCACCTTTGAACATAGCGTATTATATGAATTTGGCCTCAGTTTTTACCTTAAGTGTTCGCTGTACTCGGCAAGAAAATTTAATTCGTGTAAGTGTAACACTTTACAAAAAGAAAATCTGTTTGTCTTGGTCTGACTGGACCGGTTCGCCCCCATTTCGTTTTGTATTTTCCATAGTACAAACCTCTTGCAATTGTTGCTCAATACTGTGAAGTAAATGCTAAAAATCTAAAGCAATCGAGATAATAAAAGTTTACGTGCATAAAATATGCACTGGATTGGGAATTGTTCTCCCTCATCAAAACGAAGGCAATCTTCCTGTTCAACGATTGCTATTGAACCGAAAATTCTATTAGCTTTAGTTTTAAAATTCACCGATATTGCCCGAAGCTATGCCTCTATTCGTTCTCTGGCAAATAGCACACTCGCTTCTATCAAATATGTATACGTTTCGTTTCGCATCTTACCTTCCATATGAAGTAATTTATATAACTAACTAGCGACCCGCCCCCGGCTTCGCCCGTGGTGCAATTTTTATATATATGAACATTCCCCGTTTATCCCTCTTTCCATTAGTTAAAACCGAATGAAAATTGGTCTACCCGTTCACGCGTGATGCCGTGACCAAGGGAAATGGGGATTCATTTTTATATATAGAGATACGCCTCGTAGGGAGTGAATTAATTTTCAAATATACTTTGTAATACTTACTTGTAGAAATGCAGAGAAAACTGCTCACAAGATGGGAAGCACTAGGTAGTTGAGAATCCTAGTAAGAAGAAACTTCAAGTTGCGAACTCTTGCTTATCTAACGGACTGTGTTACAACATTCAGTACATAATTCGCAGAAAATTGTATGCAGAACCTGAAGCTTGTGTATTTGTTACTCTTGAAAGTTACTGTTGAATACTACGCAACAATCGTGAAAGATTCATTTCAGAGTTACACGCCTTCTTACTCATATAAGTAAAAGATTGGGAAAACGTTCGAATGCATTTTAATCCGTTAAAAGGATTTGAATGAAACCTGGCACAAAGGTTTGTTGTTAAATCTATATTTAATAATATTTAATAATAATTTATTTATTATTATAATTATTTATTTTATTTGATGATTATAATTGATATAGATGACGTTTTTCACGTATTTATCAATTATCTATATTTCCATGTGTTCCGGATAATACTTCCAAATAATAATACTATATAATAAGTTGGAGAAAAAGTTTCTTCGCATTTTATATGAGAACTCAAGACATTTTTTTCAAAGTTTATTTACATTTAATTAAAGTATTTAATTAAATACATTTAATTAAATTATGTGCCATTGCTGTAGAAATTTTGGGACTTCTGATCAAAAAACGTGACAAGTAGTTTTGGCAGTCCTCCCTTGATGTTAACCTACCACTGCCTAAAGAATTCTGAAGAGACCGAAACAGATAGAAATCTGAAGGTGCCAGGTCAGGGCTATATCCACCAGTGCGCTTCCGACCGGGACTCCGCCCAGCATACGCTGGAGGACTGCCCAGCTTGGGTGTCGGAGCGTCGAGTCCTGGTCGATCAGATTGGGCAATATCTGTCCCCGCCAGCAATAGTCGCGGCTATGCTGGCGGGTGAGGACGGCTGGAGGGCCGTGGTCGCCTTCTGTGAGGCAGTAATGCTCCAGAAGGAGACCGCTGAGCGGGATCGGGAGAGGGCCGATCCCGCTCGGAGGAGGTGGCGCAGGGGCACCCGCAACAGGTAACCCAAGCGTTGCCTTCGGGTAGCGGACGGCGCATCATGGGGAGACGCGCCGTCAAAACATGCGACCCGGGACTGGACAACACCCCTAGTAGCCTGGGGTGTTGCTGAGTGTTGGGGGGTGCACTGTATCCCCCGACATATTTCGAGGGGGTGCAATTATCGCATCCCCAGGAGGTGTCCCTCGTAGTCAAGAGGGACAAAGCGGGGGCGGGACTTGGTGCGCTAATGCGATCCCAGGACCCACCCTGACCGCCGAGGAAGACCGCCGCGGGGTTTTAGTGGGTATACCTACCTCACTATGAGGAAGGGGAGTCCCACATAACCGCACCGTCTCCCCAGACGGTGTGTGTATGCGTAACGACATTTCCCCGCGTCAAAAAAAAAAAAAAAAAAAAAAGGTCAGGGCTATATGGCGGATGCATTAACATCTCCCAGCCAAACTCTCTTAATTTTTGCTGAGTGGCTAAAGATGTGTGTATTCTAGCGTTGTCGTGATGAAAGACCACACACCCTTTCTTTTGAACAATTCCGACCGCTTTCTTTCAACTTTCTGCTTTAATCTCATCAGTTGTTGGCTCTAGAGATCCGAGTTGATTGAATTGAGATCCGAAACAAGTGCATTTAAGCTCAAGTAAGCTATGTTGAGAATAGTATGTAGCCACAATCCAAATAGCTAAACAGATGCTATGCTATGCTAAATTATTATGCTAATTTTCTGTTACTGGACCGAATAGTCCATCAAGGCAATGCGGTACGCAACCTTGTTGACAAAGGATCCCAACGGACTGTTCAAAAGTTCAACCACAAAATATTTGGAAAATTTGGAACATGTTTCGCTTCAGGTAAGTTTTTATTCTCAGTTACAATTTAGAATTTTTCTAATGATTCAACTCCTGACTCTTTATTGTTGAACCTTAAAACGGGCTATATGCCTGTCCGTCACACAATAAGAAAACTCCTGTACATTATAGAAATAATTACTACTTGAAAAAAAAAAACAGTATATTAAATTAATTTAAGAAAAATAACCTACAACCTAATATTTCAGCTTAAACTTTTTGGATTCAATTTTAATAATGGCTCCGGCGAGAGCTTCGTGTAATTTCCATGTTAGGAATATGAAAAAGTTGTGCATATTTAAGTTTATTCGAAAAGAAAGTTGAGTTATTATTTACTAATAAGTAGTTGAAGTGTCTGTCGGAACCAGTCAACAAGATGTTGTAAAATAACAGCACCTGTGCTGTTCCTTTATTCTTTCTAGGTTGTGCAGGGAAATTGCAATCCACATGGTGTAGCTAAATGTTAATTGGCGTGGATCGTCTAGTGTAACGTTAGCCTGCTTGCCAGCCTTTGTGCAAAGACTTGTAAGTAATGTTCTTTATGTATAAAAAAAAATCAAGTTACCTTCACTGCTATGAGCAAGGAAAACAACACACTAAACTAAAATATATCGTACTTACTTGAGAGCGATTTAGTTGCGTTTTGAGACAGATGTATGTTTTAACTTTAGAATATTATTTTTTCTCGAGTCTGTTTTAGAGGATTTAAATCAGCAAAATCAAAATATCAGCCGTTGATGCATACTAAAATTTCAATAGGCGTGACAATAAAAAACATTATTTACCCAATTTATGGACTATAGTTTCGTATGATATTAATTAGCTAGTTATAAAAAAATAATTCTTGCTGAAATTTTTGCTACCTTAGAAACGATAATCTCCGCCGGGACCTACAAATGGAGTTTGAATATAAAATATTCCATAACTTAGCCGAAGCTTATAACTACAAACTTTACATCATTTAACATTTAGCCGAAGCTACAATTACGGACAGTTAAATGTTATTTTCATTTTACTTATGAACTAATTTATTTTATTTTTTTATTTAAGACTGTCGACAGGAACACAGAAACTTTATGTAGGTTCTTATGTTAAGTTTACATCTAGATACTTCATCAGTAATTAGATTTATACTTTAGGACATCCTTTTACTTGTGGTGCCACTACTCTACGAAGGTTGGCGACAATCATGTCTATCTTAACCTTGGAAGCTGCTGCACGAAATATGGAGCGAGTGCTTATTCTAAATTCTCTTGAATTCTTCAACCAGGATGTCTTTCCCTCTGTTACGTTGACGCTGTATTTTTTCTTGCATCACTAGTTAAACAATACGGCATATTTTGCTCCTAATTACGTGCCCGAAATATTACAGCTTCTTATCCTTTATCGCTCTTAGCATTTTCATTCTCTTTGTTATTCGACGCAAAACTTCAACATTTGTTATCTTCTATACCCATGATATGCATGGGTCTGTAAATCCACAATCGAATTCTTCCAGTGTCGAACACAATCTTGGCATTAGCGTTCATCTCTCCATTCTATAAAACAAAACACGGTCTTATTTCATGTGGAGTTTAAGAATCATCTTTTTTGATTTTTTTATTTATTTTCATTAAGGCATATCTGGCCCGCGCAATGCTCACCCACTCCTGTTCACCGTTCCTGCGTTCATTTATGAAACTACCCAGATAAGTACCTAGAAATTTCAGGGATATTTTAGGATATTATATACTCAAACACACCTTTGAAGAAAAAAGAAAAACATTACGGACAGTTAATTTATACTTTTGACTGATGAAATTTTATTTTCAAAAACAAATACAGAAATTTAAAAAAAATGAGGTATATGTGATTTTTAATTTGAAATTCAATATTCAAGGGTTCTTGTTATAAATATAGGCCAAAAAATCGCTACCGTGCGAATCCGAGGGGGGGTCGCTAGTAATATTAAATCATCATCATTAGCCTGTTTTCTCTACTTTTGGATGTAGGTCTCGCCACCACGCACGGTCCTTTGCTCCTCGTATCCAGCTAGCCGTTTCCCGCGAAGCCTTTCAGATCGTATGTTCTACCTGGCTGCAGGGGCGTCCCACGCTGCGCTTTCCTATTCGTGGCCTCCATTCGAGAACTCTTCTGCCCCATCGATTATCCGCTCTGCGACATATATGACCGTCCCAAAGCCGCTTCAATTTGTCAATTGTCAAATTATAGAATTTCTGATCTTATTCACCAAAGAAATTTCGAGCATAGCTCGCTGAGTGACTTTGAAATGTGGATCAGTCCTGCCTTTTTGGCACCTTATGTCATCACTGATAGGATGCACTAATTTTAGACTTTGGTCTTCAGACATTGCGGCAGTGTGACGAGAACAGATTACGTAGCTTTCCGAATGTAGCCCGACCCGGTTAAATTCTACTGTCAGCCTCTTTGTCAAAGTTGTTCCTGCCTAACTGAATCGTTTAATATCAATTATTAAATAGAAAATTTATTTACACATATTTACATGTTGTTTGATGTGAATTTTTAAAGGTAATTAAAAACCGAAGTGTTAAATTCACATTTACAATTATTCTGTTGCAGGAAAGTGAAAAGAATATCAGCTCTAGCCAATCCAAAGTCGGCTAGACTAATGGCTATTGTATTATATAGCATATAATTCATTACACAGAGAAAGGCCTGTTTCAACAGTGACACATATATGAAACATTTAAAGATTGATACAGATGGAGGTAACTTGTACTGTAGTAAAATTTTGAAATCCACTTTTGAACATTGTCGACAGTTATTTTGCGCGGCCATAACAGTAGATGGTTTTAGTTATTCATGTCCAACGTCCCCATCCAACAGTTAATTATGACTGGGTAGGTTGTCGAGCACAACTTTCAAATTGGATTACTCGCACCATCGCTCTCGCACCTACTTTGCGAACTATAGTTCTCTCTATGCTACACTGCATGAAAACCAGTACGAAACCCATATCCAAATAATTTCCAATCTGCATTAAGGCCAATCGTTTCAATCACATTATTGTGTCGGAGTGTGTCGTGTGGCTATCTGGGGGAACGGACGGAGTTCACATTGATGTGTTGTGTAGGAGCGCGTTATGTTCAAATCATTCTTATGTTAGCTTCGTGAAGTGACCACGTGCACAATGTCTTCTCATAGCGATAGCGATTTTGACGAAGATATTCAAATTCCATGTGTTAGTATTTTGAAAAAATAATAATAATAAAAACAGTGGATTCATCCCATTATTAAACTTGAAGAAGCTGATGCTGCATTTCACACTCTTGTAAAAGAGTTAGATAGCGACGAATGAAAAGTATTTGTATTCCTTACATTTAGTAGGTATCTATCATATATATTTTTTTCCTATCTCCCTCCTAATCCCTTATCCTTAATCCTAGTGCAGTCGTCAGCGCACTTGCAGCAGCTTTGGCGTTGCTTGTGTTATAGGCGACGGTAGCCACCTACCATCAAGTGGACCGTCAGCCTGTCTGCCGACCTAAACATAAAAAAATATATAATCTATATCTACGCAAAAGCTCAAAAGTTCATCAAACATTTTAGCATACAAGCAGCCACCTCTGTCCCTTTAACGCGTCATAATGCAAGATTAACATTTATCTAGTGTGTTGTGGCGCGACACAAACCCCAACCACCACTAAGGCGCGACCGGAGTCGAGCGTTCTGCACCACGACACAAGGCGCCATAACACATCACGCGACAATAATGTGAACGCAGTCATCTATTTGTATGGATCGGATACAGTTATGGGGCGACACGACACACCCCGACACAGTAATGTGATTCCGGCTAGACAACTGTGACAAGCGACCAATATTGTCTAAGATTCCTGGTTGTCTAGGGTTATGTCTTCACCGTCGGAGTAAGTGTTTTCACTACTAAATATAAATATTAGAAAAAATAGAATTAAGGGATTCACTGAGGCAAATGACATTTACTATAGAACTCGCTGGCGGCGGAGACAATTCAACGGGCCTAGAAATGGTGTTTTTTTGTTTTTACCATTAGAACATTACACAAAAAATTTTTTTTTATCAATACAATTTTTTTATCTGATATCAACTTATTAATAGGTACAGGATTCATATGCTTGCAATAAGCCGTTTTCGAGAGAATTTTCAATAAAGGTCAAATTCTTCTTGTGTTCTAACTTTTTTTTGTGGAGTTTCTATTACATTAACGAAAATTCTAATTAATACAATTGGTTCTTCACATGTTTAAGTATAATATATATTTTTTTCAAATCAATTGTCAATTCTTGTAACATTTTCATTAAACAATGGATATTTTTAGTATTTAGAGTTTGTCTCCCCCTTAAGACTAAATTTAATAATATTATATGTGCTATATATATATAATATAATTTTAAAGTTTACACACGTGTATGTATAATTTTATACCAAAATATTATTTCAAACTATTTAATAAAAATACTTCAATATTAATAGATGTTTTTGACTAAAATGAATGAAAGAGACTTCCAAACTTAATGTTCAACAGAAAAGTGCAATAAGCTGATAATCGTTCTTTTTGTGAGAAATTTCTTTATCTGGTCCAAAATTTTCACTTTTGAGATCTATAAAAATCTAGTTTATCTGACTAGTATCGTGCGGAATGCATTACGTTATTTGTATTTTTGTATAATTCACGTAACTCTTATCAGTTGCTGTACTGTTTAGAAACTGTAAACATAATATGCACTTACTGATTCTCCGGAATTCTCTTTTTAACTTCAAACAGGTCTTACATCGGCGAAGTGCACTTAGTATGATAAACTATTAAAACTTTGCAAAATGTCCTTAAGTTTCAACTTTCTCTTTACACTGTAACACTCTATAATGAAGAAAAAAATAAAAAGGCAAAAAAAAAAAATTAGGTCTTCTGCCGAAATTCGTTGCAATGATAGCTGATATCCTAGGATAGGTTTCTTTCTCGTTATCTCTTATTTCTTCCGTTATTTTAAATTAAACAACGGTTTAACTGCGAGTAGAGCTAGTTTTTGCATATCATCAACATCTCAGTTGTAAGACATCCACTACCAGCAGTCATAGGTCATAGGGTGAACGTTCTACGCTGCGCTTGCCGGTCCTTCATTCGAGGATCTTTCGGTTACACTGGCCGTCTGCTCTCCTTGTCCTGTCCACTGCAACTTCAACTTACTGATCCGCCGAGTTATGTCGGTAAGTTTCGCTCGTCTACGGATCTTCTCATTTCTGATTGTATCTCGCAGTGTAACCACGAGCCTAACCCTCTTCATAGCTCGTTGAGCGACGTTGTGCTTTCTTACGAGGCCCACAGTTAGAGACCACGTTTCAGCGCCAAATGTCATCACTAGAAATACACTTTGGTCGAACATTTTTATTTTAAGACACTGAGGAAGTTGTGTTTTTACACATGCATCAAGTTTATATTTGTCTAAAATACACCGAAATCATTGATACCGAGCAATCAATATGAGAAATAAAACGCAATGCTTTCATATTTTACATATTTCACAAGAAATACGAAAAGGGGGGCGGATAAAGTCGTGGGCAAAAGCTAGTATGTATATAAGTACTATTAATATTTTTATCAAAATTAAAACAATGAATATAAACACATTATAGCTCAACAAAACACGTGATAAAAATAATATTTCGTTATGAGGCATTACGCGAAGATGCTTGTCTATTATCACTCCCCTCGGTTGTACAAACGATGAAGGATGACATACATTATAATGGCAGGGTGTTTCCCACACAATACGAACTCAATAAATTGCTTTTCAATGTACTAGCTTCTGTTTGTTCTTCCAGATTACCGATATGTCAAGGTCAACAACGCTATACATCTTTTGCGAATCATTTCCGATTTCAGTTCGATCTCGATTTAATATTTTCCCAAACGACTTTCACGTCTGGAAAAACTAATTTGTACAGGAAAAAACTAATTCGTAGATAATAGTCTCGCTGAAAAATAGAGAGGAATGAAGTTCTGTACGAAGCAACGTCGAACATAAGTTTTAGAGTTGTACCAAGTATGACATCGAGCTCGGCGACAATTTCGAAAACAAAGTTAGCTAATTGCGGGTTTTAGGTAACGTCCGCAGAGACGAAAGCGTTGCTGAATATGACGTCGAGTCCTCTAAAATTTGACTTTGTAGTTGAAGTTGCTTTTAGAGTGTTTCACCACATAAAGATGTTTATGTTACGTATTTTCGTTTCACAAGGTGTACGTAGTTCTTAAGATAAGTTTATTGCTTGACTGTCAGAGCTCGTTCGGCATTTTGTTGATATTATTGCTACGAGTATGTCTATCTGTTATTCGGCTTCATCGCATTCTATGCGAGACTACATTCGTTTTATGTTTATTTCGTCCGTCTATATCTATGCATACAAACTCGTATTATAAAACAAAGTTTCTATCAGCTTCTGTCTGTTTCTCCGCTAACTTCTTCTAAACCATCCAACCGATTTTGATACAGTTTTTACTAATGGAAGGAACGATAACAACAACGAACAACGATAAAAGACTTTCAGAAAAAAATGCATCCCTGCGAAGCCGAGGGCGGGTCACTATTAAATATTAAAAAATAAATTATCTGTCTGTTCTGACGCTAACTTCATCTAAACCTCTCAACAGAATTTGATACGGTTTTCGCTAATGAAAAGAGAGAAAAACGAGGATGGCTTGTGTAAATAATTTACAGAGAAAAAATCGTCCGTGCGAAGCTGGGATCGGGTCGCTAGTAGTTTTCTTTTATTATAAAGACAATGTATTTTTTTATGTTAAGGTCGGCAGTCAGACTAACGACACAGTCTAACCATACTTACATCATACAGTCAGGCAACGAATGTAGTTGCGTAGAGCAACGTTCGGCGAACTCGCTTCAGTTTGCAGGCTCAAACATTGAGCGTTGCCCAAATGTATGACGTAAGTATGGTTAGACTGTGCTAACGGTCCACTTGCTGATAGGTGGCTACCGTCGCCTATAACGCAAGAATCGCCACAGGTGCTGCAAGTGCGCTGCCGACTACAGTAGGATTAAGGATAAGGGATTGGAAAAGGGTCAGGGAAATGGGCTATATTCAATAAATATTTTGTTGAATCTTCAATACTTAGCTCAAAAAATTAAAAAAGATTTTACATTGAAAAATATTTACTATTAGTTACTAACTAATCTAACGCCAGTAAATGAAATTAACAAAAAAAACCTTTATTTTTTACTAGCTGACCCAGCAGACGTCCTGCCAGAACTCGAAAATAATTCCGTAACCCGATTGTGGCGCCACCTATCGGGTGCAATTTTATTTTCAAAACATATGTTAAAGTGACGCCTCACTTCACGTCAATGATAGACGGTTAAATTATGTGAATATTCTTCGTACAAACATACTAAATCACGATTAAAAAATGGGGGGTGGGGGTAGGAGGGTGAAAAATACTTTACGACCTATTCTCAGACCTACTGGATATACGACACACAAAATTTCATAAGAATCGGTCAAGCCGTTTCAGAGGAGTTTTGTTACAAACACTGTGACACGAGAATTTTATATATTAGATGTAAAAGTCTACAGGCAGACAGCCCACTTGATGGTAGATAGATACTTAGTGGTTGCAAGTGTACTACCGAACTTAATAGGATAAAAGATTAGGAAAGAGAGGACAGGAGAATGAGTGCAGGCATCCCATCACTCATTGAAACACAACTCACGAGCTGTCATTTCATGGTGGTCTTCTGTAAGGGGATGGTTACTGAGGCCAGACAATATGTGTCTTCCAATTGTTATAATTGTATATTTATAAATTTTATTCAATATGTACAAGATATTGTATGTATACGTAAGTCAAACTGTTGCTTTTAGGACTGGTGTTGCGATAACGCCAATAAAATGCTATTTATTAAGAAATGTTCGTTAAAGTATCTTTTTGCTGCAGTAAAGCAGATTTGAGACACCAAAGTAATATTTACAAGTGAAATATTGTATTCTTTGCTGTTTAAAATTCAAGCTTCTTTTCACATCAACGATAATTTAAAGAAGATGGTTATTTTTCTGTAGTGTATTTTTCTGTATTCTTTAGGCAACTTTTTTTTTCTTTTAGCTTCTTTCCTTCGCTCTGTATTCCTGTGATATTGAAATGGTTGCTACATTCTGTTTATTTGAAAATTATTTCTATATTTATTTGAAAACGTAACAAATAAGAGTAGACAAACTTGAAAAATTTGGTAGTCATTTCCGCGCCTTGCATGATATTTCAATAGTTCTATGGCTTTATATTTATTTATTCGACAAGGCTTACCAACTAATAATTTTAATTTTATATAATTATATTTTTAATATTTTCTCAAGCGTTCTGAAATATTTGCAGCGAGTCACACCGTTACTTGTTTTGAAATTTATGCTACTCATAGCTAAATCCTGATAGTTTGTGTGAGATGAATAAATGAAAATGGTAAGTGACCTTTAAAAATTATCTCATCTGTGTATGTTCTGTGATGAAGATGTAATTTTTGAATTTATTTATAATATTGTAAATCAAATATGTACATTCTGAAAGATTAAAGATATATGAATGCAATCAAAAACGAAAATTATAAAATGTATTGTGTACGTTAATTGTCAATTTAAATTAATTAATAGCAGTGACGTATCAAATTAATAAATACCCTATGTTTATGTCTGTCACCACCGAAAACCGCGCAAGCGGCCATTTTTAAAAATAACAGTCTAAGAAAATTTGCTTTTTTTGAAGAAGCAGGCAATTTGCTCGTAGTTTATCTAATTGGTCACGGTTCCCGCTCCGTAAGTGTTTATGCCAAAACTACTTATCACGTTTTTTTTTATCAGAAGTCCCAAAATTTTTACAGCAATGGGATCAAACCTACAAAATGGCAAAAAGTCATCGAACAAAATGGCAAATTTATACTGCAATTAAATGTAATGTCAAGTTTTTAAGTCTTAAAACATGTCTTAAGTTTATATATAAAATGTGAAGAAATTTTTGCCCCAACCTATTATACTAGGTTTTGCCCGCGATTTCATCGGCGTATAAGTTATTTTGAAAAGTATTTTTGTAAAGTTTCATGAATATCTTTTGATGGGACAAAAATCCAACATCCATTTTATATATCTATAGAAATTCTGCCTATAGAACTAACTATAGTATGCACTATTAGCATATAGCAAAATATAAGTTAGGATAATAATAACCGATTATTTTTATACAGAAAATAGCTTTTATCTTTTAACGAAAATCCATAGAATAATAAACAATAGTAGTACGCGTTCCTCATTGTGAAAGTACTCCATTGTTTTGAATTCAATTAAGCGTTGTTTCATTTTCCATTCGCCCTTCGCAGTCAATTCTACAACATTGTTTATGTTATGTTGATAAATTGTATCAATAAATGCAACCAGCAACTCCGCACGAAGTTCACGGAATTCCAATGCTAACTCAATCGTCATGCATTACAATTCGAAAGATGCTTCATTCTTTATGTTAGGTACTAGTTGTATTTATAGGCAGGGCACATTGCATTTCGCAGTCATTTGGGCAGCTCGTCTGGCGGCAGTAACCACCTCCGTACGACCACAGTGAAATAACAGCACCTGTGCTGTTGTGTTTCGGTGAGCGAGTAAGGGGATGCCATTTCCCTATTTCCCTATCCCCCCCAATCCTTCATCCTTAATCCTATTGTAGTTGGCAGCGCACTTGGAGCAGCTTTGGCGTTGCTTGTGTTATAGGCGACGGTAGCCACTTACCATCAAGTGGACCGTCAGCCTGTCTGCCGATTTCAACATAAAAAAAAACATGATAAATTCATTCTATAGTAGTGGTGTGGCAGAAAACTCTTTCAGAAAACCATATGGTATATGATCCGATGAGAGGTCCGTCCTTTGCCCAATCTGTTTACTAGACGAAAAGTATATTTTATCAATTTTTGTTATGAGAAAATAAAGCGCGATTGTGTTGCCGATTAAAATATGCTCTTTGATATCCTTATCAAAAAAAGAAGAAAAAAGAACTAGCCGATATGTTGCGTCCGTATTACTACTGTGCGTATTACACTGCACAGTAGGTACGCTTAATGCTTCTTTGTCGCACAGTATACGATCTCCATACAAAACATACAAAACACAAAAAATAATTTTCTGTATTAACCAACTATGAAATAAAATTATTTTCTGTTATTTTAGTTTAACAAATATTAAAGTATTTTTCGCCATTACTTTCTCTGTAACACATTAGGCCCAAAAGTGGGCAATCCCCTTTGTGTAACTTGTGTTCTACAAAAACTACTAGCTCTGAAGGGACTAGAATTTTAGTATTTTCATATTTTTAAATTGAATATTGGGACGAAACTAAATGAAACGAATTGTTGTCGTCGGTTTTGTGTCTGTAGATAAACACGGTCGGTACGTACATGAACCTGTTTTCGTAACTTGTGAGAGAGACCGTGCTCACATGAAAAAATATTCTGTATTTAATAGAATGATTTCTGATTTTACAATAAGTAGGTTTCTTTCTTGTTTCATTGTTTTATTAAGTAATTATGAATAGATCGTTCAATTTGCCGTCAGCCTGTGGTAGATCGACCCATAATTCAATTTGTTTCAACTAGTCAGCACTACTATGCACTAGGTTATATTAATTAAACGCTTTTAGCAATTAGCAACTACAAACTTGACATTAATAGGGTAGGATTTAGAAAATTGATTTTGATCTATTCAATTTAACGTTGTGTTTAACTAGTGACTTAATAGTGATTTAATCGTTTTCATTATATGTGCAATTTTTTTCTGCAAATCATATACAAAAACCTTCTTTGTTAATCGTTAATGAAAATGTTATCCATTAGTGAAAACCGTTTTAAAATCAGTGCGGTAGTTTAGAAGCAGAAAGAGATTTTATATTATAATATGGATATAGACATAGACATAGACATAGACATAGAAATAGACATAGACATAGACATAGACATAGACATAGACATAGACATAGACATAGACATAGACATAGAAATAGACATAGACATAGACATAGACATAGACAGACATAGACATAGACATAGACATAGACATAGACATAGACATAGACATAGACATAGACATAGACATAGACATAGACATAGACATAGACATAGACATAGACATAGACATAGACATAGACATAGACATAGACATAGACATAGACATAGACATAGACATAGACATAGACATAGACATAGACATAGACATAGACATAGACATAGACATAGACATAGACATAGACATAGACATAGACATAGACATAGACATAGACATAGACATAGACATAGACATAGACATAGACATAGACATAGACATAGACATAGACATAGACATGTCAGTAGATGTAGATATATGTAGATATTGTTAGAGGTACATTTTTAAAGAATTATATGATCTCAATTATATAGCATGTAATATCATGCCTAGTCAATAAGGGACAATGTAAAGTATGTAAATTGGCTCTAGCTTCCTTTTAGCACCAAAAAATATAACAACATTAGTGCTGTTACGTCACGGTGGTCTAGTTAGGTATAATTTATGTTCGCGGACCAAAATTTTGGAGTTCGAAAAAAATATTAACAATCTATGAAAAAAAAATGATCTGAAGATAAGAATTAAAAGTGTATGAGTGTGCTGGCTGACTTCAAATTAACGCACACAGTATGTATGTGTATTGAAAATGTTAATTTTGTTGAGACAATTAATCTTTTCAAGAAATTGAAAACTTCTATTCTTCGTAATTTTATCAATCAATCAATCAATCAATCAATCAATCAATTTATTTGTAACTTATAAAACATACATTTAACAGACACAGAGAAAAAAGAAATAACAGTAACAGCAAGAAAGAAAGTTACAAAAAGGTCCCTACTCAGCATTTTGCTGGCATAGGCCAGCACTGATCTTCCGTAGGAACCCTTAATTAATACACAAACACAAAACATTCATTTAAAGTTGACAAGTTTTTGCTATGAGCTAGCTAGCTTGGCTCGCTTGCTTCGCAAATGAATAACATACATTTAAAAATATACCAGGCGACCATAGTTCACGAGGAGACATAGCGGAACTCTCTTTTGATATTTTTTTCGTAACACAATTTATACGTTCAGGTTACATTCACACTTTACAGTTGAAAATACGATGTTTTTATTCGAAATGCAATTTGGCAGACGTATACGTTCCGTGCTTGTTGTGTAGTGGAAGTTGCGGTTACGCGTTACGCCTACTACCGCGTTTTGTTCAATTCGTTTATTTAACATGAATTGGGGTAGTGTATTATTAAAAGCAAACAAAGTCAGTTGAAATTTTCATAAATGTATGTGTTCAGTTGAAAACAGTTTTTTAAATCGGATTGTGTTTGAAAAAACCATATATCGTCGGTGTCTTTTCACTATGAATTACACTAAATCTGACTGTACTGATCGAATTCATGTTAACTGTCTCTTAAGAGTCGTTTACATTAGGCGAGTTTACTAGTTATAAGCCGGCAAATTCACTATCTGATATTGAACAATCCCAATATAATCATAATAACTTATTAGCACTTTATAAAATTACGAGATAAATTTATCCGCAGATACGAGAAAATCTGAAAGCAGGGCTGCTTTTCTCGGTACTATCTGCGAGTATCTCATATCTGATTTTAATTGACTTCAAACTGGGGCGCCGGAGTTGTTATTTCACCTCATGCTACCAAAAAGGAGAACGCACAGCTTTACTTCTAACTTAGTTAAAACTTAATACGTACTGTAAAGTTGGTTTTAAAACGCAGTTCATATGAGCAGTAGCTATAAGTTTACAAGTGCAGCTTTCTTTGAATATTTAAGAATGAGAATTTAGCTCAGTTTTAATCGTCAACGTTCACTGAGTTATATAAAAGTTTTGATAACTTATTTACAAAATCCTTAAATTATTGGATCCATCCTTAAAATACCCATGCCTTTTCCAAAACAAGGTGGAAGAGTGGGCAATAGAAATAAATAAATTCTTTAATAAATAGAGTTGTGAATGAATCATGTGTATTTAATTAAATGTTATCCTATCTTATTTCTTGCAAATGAAAGGGACACAGACGGTGTTATTTAAATAAAATATACTTTATATGACTAATTAGTAAGAAAAGAATATTAGATTATGTTGATGAACGATCGGGCGTTAGATCGTGTAGTTCGAATACATAAAAATATAAAAAATAGATTAAATTTACATTGAAGAAATTTTTTTAAATGATATTCCCTAAATTATATTTTTTTGCTGTCAAATACTAGCGAGGATGCACTTTTCAAGGGAACCTTCCTCGGACTTCAACAAATATTTAAAAAAAAGAATCCAAATTGGTCCAGCCATTCACGAGTTTTGCGCTTAGCAACACATTTCTATACATATTTATTTATATCCACACTATCAGCTACGGTAATAAAAATAGTTGACATTTTTACAGGGATTTCGTCGGGTTCGACTCCTGGATGCATATAAGCGTAATTTAAAAAAAGTTTAAATGCAGTTGTTATTAATTAAATAATCGAAGCCTTAGTTCCTAAGAACAAATGGTTTCAGATTTGCCTCACTGACCTATTTGGATTGATCAGCCTGTATATAAAAATTGTTAAGTCACGTTTCTCTTCATCCAGCCTCAGTGCTGTTAAATTTTTAATGTCGTCACAGCTTTGTAAAAGCTTAATTATGAGTTTGTATTGTGAGTTAAAATCATGGCGGAGTCAGGTTGTGGACAGATAATTAGTGTTGAAATTGAGGCAATGAAATTTTAATATCTTCAAAGAAGTACTCTGAAGACTTTCTATTTATAGAAAACATGATTTATGTATTTTTATTTAGTATCCAACATAAAGTTAGATGGATATTTAAAGTTAGACATAATTGAACAAAATAAATAGACAATATTTACGACCATTTTATCAATTCTGGTTTTGTTACTAACTAACTTCTCTTATCCGTCCATTGACTGCGCGTGCCTCTCTGTCTCTGAAGGAAACGGACTAACTCCGTAAAAGAAAAAAGTTCGCAATTGATATCTATGGTATACACATTCAATTGTAACCCGGATTCATGAATTTGTGACCCCCATTTACGAATTTTCGCCGCATACAATGATCGTCCCACCTAGTCATTCATAAGATGTTAATGGTGCGTGAACCAAGTGTTGCTCAGCGTTAGACGCCGCGTGTGGTTGCAGTAACCGTACCATGGTTGATGCTCTTGCACCATCAGCCAACGAGAAGTGCGTATTTTATTAATTTATCACCACATACCTTCCCACCAGTCCTACCGCGAAATATACAGTCCACATCGAGGTGATTTGATCCAATGCCACATAGGTATTTTCCTTTGGCACACCGCGAAAATTTCATTCCTTCTAAAATTGTAATCTCCCGCCTTAACAAATTCAGTATTTTAATGATTATTCTGTGTCTACTACTGGAGAATAATTTTGTTTATACTTTTGTAACATTTCCTCTGCTTACATATAGTTGTTTTATTCGTGTTATCTATGACTATAATGAACTACAGTGCCAGCAATTATCTAAACAGAAAATTGCTAATTTTCTGTTAGAACTAAACAGTTTTAAATTTAAACAGAAAAACAGAACAATTTTAGTTTTAAACAGAAACTATAGCCAATTTTCGGATTGTTTCCGATTGGATTTAAGACTTCTATTACCGGAAATATCCTGATGCAATTATCCTTTGGCTATTGTTTAATTGTTCATATCAAATAAAAGCAATTTTTCACATTTGTGACAAGTCAATATGGAATCACTTTTCATAATTCTATTTTACTTGTATGTTAGTTAGTTGTATTACCAATTTGAGAGTCTGAGTGAAATAGTGCATGATCAACAACTAGCTTACCGTAATAGCCTTCACAGTAGAGTTGAAATGAGCTCGCTCAGCTTATTGAGGTGAAAATGGAAACTGTTCACGCATTAAAAACTATATTAAATGAGAAGGGAATGCAAGTAGGTTAAACACGTTTAGTGGTTTCCGTCTACTTTACCTGTAATAAGTAGTATAGGAGTAGAGAATATTATAATGCTTTCTTTTTACGAAACTGATTGAATATGATATTTTTTAAGTTACTTTCAAAAACGTTAACACTTATTTCACGATAATGCGTTTGCCGAGAAAAGTAAGTAATTAAATGTGTTAAATCAACAGAAATATGTGGAACCTTTTTTATTTAGTTCTGCGGTAGAAAAAAACTTGTAGAACTACATGGAATACACCGTTTTTTTTAAAGAAAACAGATAAAATTAAATTTGATTAAAAACGATTTATTACATCAGCGCCATTGCTAATAGATATCGATTTTTTTATGTTAAGATCGGCAGACAGGCTGACGGTCCACTTGATGGTAGGTGGCTACCGTCGCCTACAACACAATCATCGTCGCCACAGCTGGTGCAAGTGAGTTGCCGACTACAGTAGGATTAAGATAAGGGATTAGATAGGAAAATGGGCTCTGGCATTCCTTACTCACTCACCGAAACACAACAGCACACGTGCTGTTATTTCATGGTGGTCTTATGTAAGGGGGTGGTTTCTGCCGCTAGATGACTGCGAAACGCAGTGTGCCCTGCCATTACTTTCCAGGTCTGGACCTGGAAAGTAGTGGCAGGGCACACCAGAGCTAAATTTGAAAAGTTCATTTTTCAAAGTTGACCCTGCCGAGAATCGAACCCGGGAACCCTAGAACAGAGCTCCACTCACCCAACGGGCTCGTTAAAAAGAAAAACGCTTGATAAAAACGCTTAATCAAGTCAATTAGTCGCTTCAATTGATCCCAAGCTATTTAATGTAACATCTTTTTAAACCGGCTTATTACCGTGGCTCCGTGACTTCCGATAATTTTCAGGACCGTAGTAATTTTGTCTCACGAACTAAGCATTACCAGGATAAAAGTATTCTATTAGTGAAATGTTTAGTAGTGACAGGATATTCTGCATTCCAATTACTAACAGGACAGCTCTTCTGTCGGCACCACTCCTTTACAGAAGGTCAACAGTACGTGTACTATTTTTCGAAGCGTAAATTGGTGACATCAAAGTCCTTTAACCTAGATCTGGGTTTAATACTTGGCGTTGGTTGTGTTTATAGGTGACTGTAGCCATTTGTCCGTCAAATGCACTACCAGCCTGTCCTGTCCGTCTCTGTCTATATCTAAGATGACTGCCAGTCTAATCTAAGATGAACCATCTCACTGATGTAAAGAACTATAAACGAAGAAGGTATGTATATAATAAAAAAATAATCAACCGTACGAAGCTGAAGGCGGATCGCTAGTAGTTTTATATATATAGAATATTGAATGATTATTTCTTGTTTCAAAAGAGAATTTCAGGGCAACCTAAGTTGAGCAAAATTAATAAAATTTTACACAAATCCTCAAACATCCAAACTTAGATTTAAACACCGATATACTATTTTTATATTTATAATAGTAATAGAAAGAAGTGCTTAAACATTATTTTGTATTATGATTATTTTGTATACACTGCATATACACCACTTAAAAAAATGTTAAAATCGAGGCGAACTAAAAAATTATTTGAAATAACTTAGGTACTTACCTAACAGTTAAATTTCCAAGCGTGGTAAGCCTACCGTCATAATTAACAAAGGTTGAGGGGACGCAGCCGCATGCATAACTAAAACATACCCAAACAGCCCTCACTAAACTAGGACCAAACTTATACTATAGGCACGTGTCAACGATATATAGTTCTTCTGGAATTGTAAAATATAAGGGTTTCAGACTTGTGTTGAATTATTGGGGTAACGATTTTTACGTACCTTCTGTTTTTTTCTTAAACGACGGATTTCCTAACCAAGAAGAAACTATTTTTGGAACTATTAGAACACTATTATGAAAATAATTTTAAAAACATTTTTTTTTATCCTCGCATGTTGACCGTGGAAATAAATAATACTGCTATGTTTTTCATAAATATATGTCAACTTTTATACCTACATATTATGATAAAATCGTAAACGAGCCGTGTCTGTAATTCAATTTTTTTTTTTCAAAAAAACTATTTGTACACGTTGTACTTATACATAGAATATTAGAATACTTAGAATTTTTGTCTGTATGTCCGTCTCTGCGTTTGTGCACGCTAATCTCAGAAACGGCTTAACCGATTTGAATGCTGTTTTCACTGATGTATTGTAGCAAGCTTCCCGTAATATAATTATAGTGTTTGTTTTATTCAATCGGTTTACAAACAAAAAAGTTAGCACCATACCGAATACCAGGCGTACGAAGTTTATATATAAAAATGAATCCCCATTTCCCTTGGTCACGGCATCACGCGTGAACGGGTAGACCGATTTTAATTCGGTTTTCAGTAATGGAAAGTTTTCACGCTGACTTCTTCTAAACCAGCTAACGGATTACGATGTGAAGAAGATGTGTATATAATTTGCGAAAAAAAAATTGTATTCGTGAGAAGCCGGGAGCGTATAGCTAGTAATTTTATTTATTAGAGATTGATCATTACTTGTATCAAAAGAGAATTTCAAGGCAACCTAAGTTGATCAAATTTTTGGATCAAATTTTTGGATTTCCCGGTATAAGTTAAAAAAGGCACTATTTAGATATTCATAATTTGCTTTTAAAATCAATAAAAAATGAAATATTTATACCCAGTACCTAGGCATATTAGTAATGAACGATTTAAGAAACAGTTTAAAGTACACAAACAAACAAATAAGACTTTAAAACTAGAAATAAAAGGAATCACTTTACGTCACTTTATTTTACACAAGACAGTTCGGATTTAACTTTTGTATTCAGAGGATTTACAAGGGGCAATTCGGGCGCAAAAATTATATCTTCGTACATTTTTAGATTTTTCGCGGTGAATATTCATTTTAAAATGGACTCACAGAACGGCTTGGCTTGGAAGAGATAAAAGGATGTTCGCATTTACAGTTCCAACGCTTAAGCCTTTCGGTCTTGATGCTTGCAATGGAATAGGAATTAAAATGAAAACTTATCATGAAATAATTTATGAAGAACTAGCTGTGTCCGTCACGTAAGAGTTGAAAAATGAAAATATGGGTTATAACGCATATATACATCTTTATCGCTGTGATGACATTGGCATCGATTTTGTTTTCTATTTTTAGACGATCGCTCGAGAATCTAACTTTTTTCCTGGATAAAAGGTATCCTATATGTTAATCTAGGTAATAAAATATCTGTGTGCCAAATTTCATCCAAATCCCTTCAGCCGTTTTTGCATTATTGAGGAACAAACATCCAAACATTCAAACATATAAACTTACAAGTGTCACATCTAGAACGCTACATCAAATAATCTCGGACATAAAGTTCGATGCAAGACAAGGTCAAGATTTGGTACCTTCAGTAAGGCGGTTTGAGTAATGGCAAGCTTGAGAATAGTTTCTCACTAGTTGAATCCAAGTTAAGACTCTCACATACCTTAGTTGATCATGTTTTGAACAATAAAGTTTGTTACATTATTGAAATATTTAAGGAATTCAAAACATCATTACTAAATAATAGACTTGAACTTGCTGATGACATATACTTATTGGGGCTAAAATCGATGACCGATATATAGTCCGATAGATAACTCAGTGTTTTTGGCATAGACACATTATGTAAAAACTATATTTAAAAACAATATAACATACTAGCTGGTGGCCGCGACTTCGTCCGCGTTGAAAAATGAAAAATATAAATGTGTAACATAACGCTTGCTTCTGCATCAAGCGAGTCCCGTCTTTCGCGTCACGTTGGTGCGAAACCGCTTGAATTTATTTTCTCCCGCGTACTTTTTAATTTAAGATATCTCCTAAGATATTCATCGAAATCAAATAATGTCCAGGGCAATATTGTTCAAAATTAAATACTTTTAATGAATAACGTATTTATTTGGATAAGGATTAATATCATGTTTATAAAAACACCTTCGCTAATAATGCATTATTTTAGAACAAATTTGATTACCACAAAAAAGGTTATAGTGAGTCAACCTTAAAAGATAGACAAAATAGACATATGCTGTAGCGGACTTTTTTTTAGAACTTTTAAAGGGGAACAATTCCGTCATACATCATTTTTACGTAACTTTAACCGTTTACGTAACGCACGCAACGGAAGGTCTCAAAAGGGATAAATTTTCCTGATTCTGCAACATTTTTCATTGAAGCTCCGCTCCTATTGGTCGTAGCGTGATGTTATATAGCCTATAGCCATCCTCGATAAATGGACTATCCAACAAAAGAAGAATTTTTCAATTCGAACCAGTAGTTCCTGAGATTAGCGCGTTCAACCAAAACAAACAAACAAACTCTTCAGCTTTATAATATTATAGTATAGATAAAGAGTATATTATTTTCTGGAATACACAAAGTTGTAATCTTGTACAAAAAAAAGGAAAGGGAAAGCAAACAAGATAACAACTAAAGAATAGATAAGCAAACACATATCTGTGAAGACTAAAATAACATAGCAGACAATATCAGCGAAGCTCCACTAAAGAACACAGATTATTTTATTATTGTATAATGTTTGACACGGTAGAACTTGTCGTCTCGTCACTGGTTGTGACTGGGAAAAATAATCCTATTTACCAACACTGGTGACAAACATGGTGGTGGCGAATGGGAATATACCGTTCCTAAGTATAAAGTAATATAAAGTCTGAGTTAAATTATATATTTCATTCAAATCGGGCAACTGGGATGTTTTGTCTGCCGATCGGTATTCTTTAGTAGGCACACATAGCCCGTTTTTCTATTTTCGCGGACTTTTTGTTTCTGCTTTCAAGTTTGGGTCTCTTATAAAAAAATGGAAACATGTGCCTTTATGTGGGATTTTTTTTTTTTTTTATGAAATCGAGGTAGCGCTTGACCACTATCTCACCTGATGTGAGGTGCAGATGTGGCCGAAGGTGGACCACGCTTACCCAGTAAATGCCCATTTACCCTAGTTTTGAAGACCCCGAGGTTGTAGTTCTGTGGGAACACAGACGCAGGCAATGAGTTCCACAACTTAGCAGTTCGAACAAGGAAGGTGGAACTGAAACGCTTTGTTCGTGATCGAGGTACATCGACCACGAAGGGATGAAACTCCTGCCCACGTCTAGTGGTCATATATTATAATCTATTGAAAACATTGGATGATTAATGTAAGACGAAACCAGCAATATCGTAATAGTGTTGGCATGAGAACACTGTGATGTTTAATTCTCAGAGTATGAATTCTGAGGTATTCAGTTAACGCTATTGTCAAGTGCACCACTGCACGAGGTAGATTGTGGAAAGCATTTTGTTAGTCAAATCAGAGCATACATTATTGTGTCTGACTCTAATAGATACATATTCCCAATGCATTAGTTGCATATACATATATGTAAACAAACAAGGCAACAAAACAAACAAGGTTTACATATATATATACATATATGTAAACAACAAACATATATATTCAGTAACGATGGCTAAAGATTTGTTGTTGTTAAGGGTTGACTTTCAATTTTTTCCACTCAATGTCGAATGCAATAAGTGTTTGGTTGGTTGGTACCATCCCGTTTTCAGGGTACTGTAGCTTTGAGTATTTCTGCTGAGGTGACAAAAAATTATCAAATTTTAATGTTGTTAAATCTCTAGTTTTTTTTTCTAAATTTCGGTTAAGTGTGTATTCGACAACACTTGATACAGCAAATTAATGCAGCCAGTGTATTAGAAACACCGCTAAATGAACTGAGCTAGAGTTTTCGTAAATTTATGAAAAATAAAATAGATAACAATTAGAAAAACAATTTGAGTTTTTGGACAAAACGTAGTTTATAAACCTTAGCAAGTAGAGCTATAATCGAAGAGTTGAAGGTGAGTTAGTGTGAAAAATGTTTCAAATCTCAAGACATTATTTTCCTTCCAATCCCTTTTGCTATATTTATGCTGCTCGTGCCATTTGTAAATATCTTAATAAATATATTTGTTTAAATTTATTTTATCCTTCCTTATATACTAGTTGTAGAAACAAATCTACAATATAACTTAAAACTATGCCAGGCTGCACATGAAGCACTAAAACCTTCGTGAGATACTAAAACCGAAAGCTACAGAATAAAAGGCAGTATTTTATGATAATTTTTTTGTCAATTATTCATAATTCATTGTGGCGTTATTGAGTGACGCAATGTTTATTAAATTATGAATTATTAACACAGAAGGCAGTGTATAGTAAAAGATTATTTACAACTATACTTGGAAGATATAAATTCCTTGTTACAGATGTTTCCGTATATCATGTATCAATAAGTTCTTAAGATAGTTATCGAAATTTGCGAAACACTCAACAATATCGAAATGATCCAGTCCATCTTTTATCTCCAAATACATATTCTGGATCAGGCAGGGCATTTGCAATTGTTCATAGAACTCTCTGGACTGTTTCTTAAAAGTCTGACTCTCGTTTTGACCTGCTATTATGTAAATACGTATTCTTCTTCCTTGTAGATGTGTGTAGCAATCGAATTGTGGTGAAAGCGGAACAGCCCATTCCACCGGCAACTGCACAGCGTGGTTGATGGAAGTATGAACCAACTCTCGAAGATCGTAGATGCCGGAAATAAGAAAGACTACAGGTAGTCTGTGGGCTCCCGGTGTGTTGTAGAAGAAATCAGCATTTGCAAGTAATTTAGCTACTAGATTTATGCTGCTCGTGCCATTTGTAAATATCTTAATAAATATTTTTGTTTAAATTTATTTTAGTAACGTCATCTATTATTATGGAAGACTATTGAGCTATCAATTAATATATTTACGGGCGTAAGACGGGTCTCAGAGAACGTATATTTTTTTCATGTGAGGCGGGAATTCTAGAAAAATTTTTACTTCTAAAAAAAAAAAAAAAAAAAAAAAAAGTTTTTCCAAAAAGTTTAAACAAGATATAAAAATAGGAAAAATAGATTTCTTTTCATTTATGTATGTATATTGTGCCATATTTTAATTTAAATTAATAAGGTCTTTTTAATTTAGGTAATTCAAATCAGTATAATCATATTTGACCTACATAATAATTTGCAATACACATTTTGTGTGCTCTACAATATTGCATATTTCATCTATCTGAAATAAAATTTATTATTTTAACAGCGAAATTAAAGATAATTAAAAAAAAAGTTTCCTTCGAAATATAATGGTATAATATTTTTGGTGGAAAAAGTAAGACTTACCGCGTTTATACTATAAATATTTGTCTTTCATCATCATCGAAATGAAAAATAAGTAAGGAGATAATTTTCATTGTTTTCATTGAGTGTTTACTTCTCGCTCAGAGCCTTAATCGTCCGTTTTAATAAAATAATAAAAATCCTAGCAAATTCTAATTCCAAATTCGTGGTAGTTTTATATAATTCGCCTAATGAATAAGATTCTTTATTCCTGTCTGCTTAGTAGATGCATATTCTGCATTAATTAAAGTTTATTAAAGATAAATTTAAAAAAATGTAATTATTTGTGCATCGGTTCAGTCGCGTTACTTAATTAAGAGTTTATGAAGATTGTCGTCGGGTTCGCTATGAAATAATAAATAGCTTCGCTGTATCACCATCATTCACGCCCATTTGCGTCTACACCTGCTCGTGCCTTATTTTCTCACGCGATAATATTAGCATAAATAAAACACTATTAACCTGTGAGACAAAAAATAACTACACCTAGATAGTCAGTTTGTGTCTTTTTTTTTAAATAATTAGACACATTTTATCACAAAAATATTTTTATCTAAGTTAAAAAATAAACAGGATATACATATAAAATAGATAGGTGTAGGAAATATAATATTTTCTTGAAGTCTTGAAGTGAGACCTTTTTAACAAGAAACTTAAAATTAATACTTATCAATATAATTTTCGAATTCCTAGACTTTATTAATTAAATGAAATAAATAAATAAAGCCATACAATACTAAGTGACGCAATTAATATAATTAAGTAAGGAGGAAATGCATCTCTACTTTTTAGGGTACACTTTAGTTTTTCTTCTACAATCATTTGAAGGGTCTACAATAAAAAGCACAAGGACCAATGTAACAGCATTCATTTTTAAGTACTATACATTTTTAAGTACTAGGTAATGCATACTACCTTAAGTACTATTCATAGAGTGCTGTGAATAATTAATAATTATAAATAGATCTTACCTATAAATCTGCTTGCACTTTTCGCCATAGTTTCGTTCATATGACAACATAAGGAAATCGAAACGAAACTCAAGAAGATCCCTTGATAAATTTTGTTGATCATCGCTTCGCACTTTATAAATTATTAAGCAAACTTGGCCGAATACATTATGACTCTTGCTTCACTGGCATGAAAAAATAACGGTTAAGAACTTCGGCGTTTGAATTTAAAATTTTAATGATTTGGAACGTCGTTGCGTGTTTAAATTTTGAATTTAGTTCAGTCGCAAAGGCTGAACGTTTAGTCGGCCTCGTGTAAGGTCGAGAGCCCTCGACACACGAGAACAGACTGACTGAAAGCTTGCTTCCACCACCGGAGAGGTATGGACCGTTGCGCAGAAGGTACTGCTTTATTTTGTTAGGTATTTATACAACCTCAACCCCGACTTACGTTTGAGGTAGGTTAGTTCGCGGCAGTTGTTTTATCCTACGAATAAAATATACCAAATTAAATCGCTGTCTTTTTAAATTAAAAATATAGTAAAACTGAAAATTTCTAATATTTAGTTATATCAGTTTTATATAGTTATATAAGTTGGTCTTTTGTTCCTACTATGTCCTAACCTTAACATTATATTGAAATATTGTCATCTTATTATGACTCCAGTATCATGCAATAGGCGGGTAGGAGATGAGATAACTAATCATTGGTCATTTTTGGATGCCTGTAATCAACGATATAAATGTACTACAACTAGATTTCTCTTTCCGAACACTCATTGTGTTCCAGAGAATTGTATCGTACATATATTCTGTACGTGAAGCAAAACTTGTACTTAGGATAGCTTCTCTATTACGTTAATGCATGATACCTCGATAATAAAATATTATGTTAGGCTTATAAGATATTACACATGTTCAATATATTATCTATATTCTATACATATTAATAATTATAATAAATTATTCCTAAACAGCTCCTTGACCTTTATAAGGCTCAAGTTCGTTCTTGCTTGGAATATTGTTCCCACTTGTGGGGCGGTTCCGCTAAGTATCAGCTTGAGGCCTTGGACGCTGTTCAGAAGCGAGCCATAAGACTCATTGGCGATGACTCCCTTACCGGGGCTGGCTTGCAGAGTCTTGAGCACAGGCGCTTGGTAGCCAGCCTTTCGGTGTTCTACAGGATTTACTTCGGAGAGTGTGCGTTGGACTTGCACCAGCTAGTCCCCCCTAGCCCCTTCTACCATCGGACAACAAGGCGCACATTTAAATGTCACCCTTATATGGTTGATATACCTAAAATCCGCACGTTGCGGTTCGGGTCAACTTTTTTGATTCGAACTGCTAGCGTGTGGAACCAACTTCCAGCACCCTTGTTTCCACAACACTACAACCCTGGACTCTTCAAGTCGCGAGTGAATCGGTTCTTAATAGACAAGCATGCTCCATCTTAGATCGCGTCATCACTTACCATCAGGTGAGACTGCGGTCAAATGCTTGATCTATCATTATAAAAAAAAAAAAAGTGCCCGCAACTTCGTACGCGTTGTTACGGTATAGCGCGTAACTTTTTCGTTTGTAAACCGATTGGAATGAAACAAACACTAAATGTTACGGGAAGCTTACTACATACATCAGTGAAAACCGCATTCAACTCGGTTAAGTCGTTCTGAGATTAGCGTACACAAACGCACAGACAAACAGACAAAATTCTAAAAACTATTTTTTTGACCTCTGTAACATAAGTACAACGTGTTCAAATATTTTTTTTGAAGAAATATTTAATGTACAGACACGGCTCGTTTACAATTTTATTATATTATATATAATACTATTATATTTATTACGATTTTATTATTTTATACTTAGATTTAGATATAGAATAGATAAGAATATTTGTGAAAACCATAGTATGTTTGGTTTACATTAACATGTAAACCGCTGCAGTTATTTGGAGAAATCTCAGTACATAAATGAACTATCCTGGATACATAAATGACTTTTTATCCTGGGACAGCGCGTGAATAGTTACAGGGAATAGCTGAAATATTCAATGGCCATAAGAGCAATAAAATACTTTACTAGTAAAACCATATTTGTATTTCGCTTAGAAATGTTGTGCATAGCTTGATATATTGCATTACGAGGCAGATACTTAACTATCTCTAGTATCTGAAGCACTTTGCGTACCTAAGCAAAAAGTTTGACTTTCACAATCCGGTTGGCCGAACAAAATACGCTTGCGAATCCGAGCGTAGAAGGGTGATAAATAATGAAGAAGTACCCGAGTTCAATTTGTATCACTTCGTTTGTAAATATTTTAAGGGTTAGTATTAAAGTAAAAGCAATGATAGCTCAGTAAGAAATACTTTCGGCTCTCCCCACGGCAGACTCTTGTTACAAATTCGAATTCGTAGGTCAGAGTATTTTTAATGCCTTTTAAAAGTGAAATTAGAAGTAATAGGGGATCGGACAGTAATCAGATTAAAATCTAAAATGTACTTAGAAAGAAAATATATAATTTTTTACGATTATTTATCGAATAATAATTTAATATAATTCAGTGTATCTCTGAGTATTTTTAATGCCTTTTACAAGTGAAATTAGAAGCAATAAGGGATCGGACAGTAATCAGATTAAAATCTAAAATGTACTTAGAAAGAAAATATATAATTTTTTACGATTATTTATCGAATAATAATTTAATATAATCAATTTAAATATTTTTAAATAAAGAAATAAAATTTTATTATTTACAATATTTTTAATCTATACGGAAACACCAATCACAGTGCGTGACGTCATTTGTGGGCAATCATTGTCTTATGCCAATGCAGCTGTTTTGTTATGATATGACCACAAATGACGTTACGCGCTCTCAGATGAACTATCGTGGCGTTTTGGCGGCATTTTCAAACAAACAATATTAAAACATGATTTTAAGTACCTAAAAGGCTATAAATAAATAAAATAGTATTTTTTATGGAAATAAATATCCAAAAAGATTAATTTAAAACACTTTCTGAAAATTTGTCCGATCCCCTATTATAAAATTTCCCTAACAATGATGGAACTATCACGAGGAAATTTACGATTTACGAAAATACTACCAATTTTCAAAGACAAGTGAAGTCCTGCCGTACCCAATAGGTAAGCGCTGTTGAATAAGGGTCATACTTCCTCACATCTAGGCTTATTAAGATAAAAGCGTTAACGAGTATATAATTGTAATAGCTTTTGAAGTCAGTTTTATGGCAGATTTACAAAAGCAACGCCATAGAGATTACAAAATTAATAGGATACTATTAGGATTAGGTAGTATTACCTAGTACTTAAAAATGCATAGAGTAATGCGATTATAGATATGCGCATTATAGATGCATCGCCAACCTTGATAAGGAGCGAGTATATTTGCAAAAACTACTCTATTATTTTGATAATAGAGTAGTTTTTGCATATATCAGATACCAGCTATATTTTATTAAGAGGTCATAGTTCGACAAATAGTGTTCATAAGCACTTAGTAGTTTTTTCTATGTACGATTGATAAGGTAGTGAACTATGTATTCACTAAGGTCAAAATGTTGGAATCTCAAAAAAGTGCATATAGCAGATTTTAGTTTGATAAAGACGATGTGAGAAAGTATTTTTTTAATAAAATACAATTTATCTATCTGTAAAAATATGTATATGTGTGTGCAGATATATAAGTATATGTATGTATTTTCACGTGCTCTAACACACTTACAGCCACAATTAGTACTGTAAAATATGGTTTAAATTGAGTAATGTAACTATAATGGCAGGGCAGAGTCTCTTCAAACAAGTATCATTTTATACTTAATAGGGCCTCCCATTTTATACTTAAAGGAATATATTCAAAATATATTCCTTTTTGGGTTCCTGGTTATTGAAGTCATGTTCCATTAAATGAATCATCACAAATCAACACCTACTGTCAGAGCGAGAGCGGTGTAGAACAAATACAGTGAAAGTATAGTAATTATTTGCCCTTTTATTTTATATTTTAACTCCTTTTTACTCAGTTAAGTCTGCAAGCGCAGTATAGACTTCGAATAAAACTAATGACGAATCTCTAGAGCATTCGTATTACCTACGAGTAGTTGTCTCAGTTCAGAAGGAAAATGATAAGTTCCTTAACTTTGCTTGATAGATGTTTCGAACCAGTTATCCGGGTTAGGATAAGTTAATTGTATCCATTCTTTGTTCACGTAGGGAAGTTCGTACGAAATGTGTAAATGTATAATGTACTGAACGTAAAAGATGAAATGTGTGAAGATTTGGCGAAAGTCGATGCTACTACCGCTGCAGTAGTCGTATGTGTTGGTGCTTATAGGGGATGTCCAAGAATGTCCATATTTCACAGCGAAAGCTTTACAAAAATTTTAAAGATAATAATAGCTCGTTTTCGCTGTTTTTTAGGTTTCTGTACCAGTGAGTGCATATTACATTCTGAATTTGTTTACATTTCTGTTTTAAATTCTAAATTTTTTAAGAAGATTGATAAAAAAATATTGTAATTTTTAATTACAAAAATTTGTAAAGAATATACGTTTCGGTTACCTTCGTCGTCTCATCATAATTGATATTATTTTAGTATGTGAAAAATCTGGTATCACATGCTAATGCGTCTCCAGAGAATAGATTCCTCTGCATCCGCTTTACTTTTCCTCTGAAACCTATTTTATGCTGATAAAATCATTACGTTCATACAGTAAGAATCTAATGAACCCTCGGTGTTTGCCTGAAATTACACTATTGTGTTAATGCTCTAATACTGTGGTTTGTGCAGGGAAGCTTTGGAAATAACATTTCAGAGTCTCTCTCAGTTTCGGATTTCGCCGTCAGACCAATATGTGGTATCAATTGTACACGGCCTGTAATTAGTTTAACAATAAGAGATTGATTAGTTAAATTATTTTAATCTAGCCATCTTCGTACAAGATAAATATGAAAATACAACGCTTGACTAATTAGCAAAATGATTTTCTACCATTCATATCCACTGTATAACATGACAAACATAACAAACTTTGTTTTACTTACACCAGTGCCAGAATACGTGTTTGTTTATTGGCTGAGACAAACATAGATTTGTGCAAAAATTAATTTAATATATTGGGCAAGGGAATTCCCCTATAAAATATATGAAATGCTGCTGGTAGTTAAGATTCTACGGCAAAAAGATAGTGACTCGCCATAAGCTTTGGGAGTTTGGTTGAGAGGTTCTTATGAATTCACCTCATAGTTCAGACGTGGCACCAAGTAATTTCCACCTGTTACTGTCTAAAGAGAAAGATATTGTTGGTAAAAAATTTGCTTCAATAGAGGTTTGTAAAAATCAATTGTCAATATTTTTTTGCCAGTAGGGACCGAGTCTATGAGAGGGGCATAAAGCCCCTCTCATAGACTTAATAATTTAAGTTATTAAATTACCTTGAAAATGGCAACAAGTGAACGAAACGGCTCATATTTGATTTAAATCACGTCATTCTAACTATTATAAATAAAGCCTTCAATTTCATGGAAAAAATAAGGATTTCTTTTTACCACACCATAGATTTTTGAAATAGAAACTAGAATAACCTTTTTATCACAGATATGACAGGGTAAAGTTATGTTTAGTTTGCGAGTCAACGTTTCACAAGGGCAAATTCGCCGATAAAAGCTTGTTATTTATAAAATACGATTATATTTCATAAATAAGACAGTTTCCTTAAATAATACAAAGCATCTATTGACCCGAGCATAAGCTTTAGAATTCCAGAGGCTGTTGTCAAGAGTATTCCGTTTGCTGTCAATGTTGTGCTACAATCTGTAGTTTTCATAAATGCATTGAATATCTATGGCAATCTATGTATTAACATTAATTTATATTCTATTTTTATGTCCACAAAAAAAAAGCAAAATATTCAACAGGAGAAAATGAAATTAAAATGAAATTTTCACCTGAACTTTTTAAAAGCCTTTTTTTAAATTCATCAGTGCAGCCATTTTAAAACCACGAACGTGTTCTCTAAATTTTCCAGATAAAATTAAGCAAAATATTGCTCTGAAATACTAAGGTAGGTTTTCGATTGCGTCTAGTTATTCGCTGACTGGTTCGCCAATTTGCCACTCGTTACTCCCATGTTTGCCTAGGTGCTGTTCAGAAAATCGACATACATATACTCGTACAGTTAGTTTCCTCTCGGTCCGAGCAGGTGCTCTGGAATTCTATCGAATTCTATTCACATGCGAATGTTAGCGTTCTGTTATAGTTCCCTATATTGTCGTTCCGTCTTCTCGTTATTTACCCTGATAGCGAATCGATCAAACGATATTATGATATTTCGGGACAATAAACACATTTTGCGTCACCAATGGCTATCCAATGAAGTCACGGTTCTATAGTGACTCGTCTAAATCAGGTATTTATAAGTTTCATTTTATTAAATGCTAGCTTTTAATGGCGACTTCCTGTTTAATTTTTATTGCTCATAATTATATTTTTGTTAGGCGTTGAAATTTTTATTTTTACATGATCCTCGGGAACTGTACTTTTTTCTGGATAACAGGTAACCTATGTCCTTTTTCTGTATCCCTGGTATCCCTGAGAACGTGTAAGCAAAATTTCATTATGATCTGTTGAGTAACTAAGGCGTGTCATAACAAAGAAACATACAACTTACACTTTCGCGTTTATAATATAAGGACTATAGTCATCTTTTTATAATATACATTGCGTTTTTAAGGTAAATATGATACTCGAAAATAAATTTTCATTTCGGCTTTTCTCTTCGGGTAGAATACTGACGACAGAGACAAATTTTAATCTTGTTGATCTTGCACCTATCACTTTAGTTTACTAAAAACTACTTAGTTAGTTTAGTTTAAAGACTGACTTTTAGTTTTCGTGATAACGTGCTTTAACAGCTGTTATACGACGAAAGTATGGTCAAGAGTAAATTTACAAAGAAGAATATTGATACAGTTATAGAATAGATACTTCATAAAAAGTTTTGAATTTCCTTTACATTTTATATTTACAGTTATATGTAATAGATGGATTACAGGCAATCTAGAGGGGTAATGCAGGCTTCTTGGGTACCTCGACCTGTTCTTTAAAGTTTTTCTAACTATATATATATATATATACTTAAATTTGACTAAATTGAGTTATGAACATCATCATACTCAGCGTTAAACGGAGGTTCTAGTGGTGAAGAGATCTGAGAGATAGCTTAAATAGAAGTTGTTTTTTTCCTTTACACGTGAAAGGAGTTAAATGAAACTAGGGACAATAAAAAACAAAAAAAAAGGGCACTTAAATGGAACTTCCTTAATTTTATAAGGTTTCAATTAATATTTGTAGAAAATTTTACTACTGATAGATATCTTAATATATCTATCTGCCAGTAGTAAAATGACAAAAAGCTATATCGCCTTTTTTTTAATGTTAAGGTCGACATACAGGCTGACGGTCCAATTGATGGTAGGTGGCCACCGTCGCCTATAGCACAAGCAACGCCACAGCTGCTGCAAGTGCGCTGCCGACTACAGTATAAGGATTGTATAAGGGATTAGGAGGGGATAAGGAAATGGGCTCTAGCATTCCTTACTCACTCACCGAAACACAACAGCACGTATATGCTGTTATTTAACGGTGGTATTCTGTAAGGTGGTGGTTACTGCCGCCAGACGGGCTGCCCAAATGACTGCGAAACGCAGTGTGCCCTACCACTACTTTTCAAATCCAGACTAGAGTCAATTTTGAAAATTACATTAAAATTTCCAAAATTGACCCCGCCAGGAATCGAACCCAGGGCCCTTGAGACGTTAGGCAAGCACCTTTGCCACTCATCCAACGGGCCTTTATTGATGTAAAGCCACAAACTGCTTGGCATGGCACAATCAAAATGGTAACAATACATGTAAGTCATTGGATGAGTGATTAGGGTGTTCAGGGTTCCGGGTTTGATTCCCGGCAGGATCAACTTTGGAAATGAACTTTTCGAAGTTGTCTCTGGTCTGGATCTGCATAGTGGTGGCCCCCGCGTTTCGCAGTCATTTGGGTAGCCCCTCTGGCGGCAGTAACCAGCCCCTCGTAGAAGACCACCGTGAAATAACATGTGTGCTGTTGTGTTTCGGCGAGTGAGTAAGGGATGCCAGAGCCCATTTCTCTATCCCTTCTCAATCCTTTATCCTTTATCTTATTATGGTCGGCAGTGCACTTGCTGCACCTGTGGCGTTACTTGCTAAAAAAAAGAAAGAAACCCCGATAGCGAGATAGTTAGATCCTACAGTTTTTTTTTAAAACTATTGCGTTTTTTAATTATTTTATTTAACATAACTAATGTTTTGAATTTTAAGCTGAAATTAATCTCTGGATCTAACTCGTTCATTTCCGTAGCTACTTTTCATTCAGTTAGTTGCTTTCACCTCGACTACAATTTTTTAATTAACAAACTCGTTAGTGAGAAAAGCTTTGCAGTAGGTATCTGCCAATAATAAAATTTAAAAAACTTAATGAAATTATGAAGTTCTTTAGGTAAAATAAAAATTTAATATTCATTTCACAACTTAGATTGTTTTAGTTCTATATAGTTTTACTTTTATAGTTTCTAAGGAAATTTTTCGAATCCGTCACGTTTCTGTTGATGTTATGATTATTTTCATAATATTACGGTTAATTTTGAATCCCTTCAACGTTTTATTTCGAATGTATACTCTCGTATGGATTCGTATTTACATAATAGCAGACCGTGCTTAATGAAACGCGGTTAATTAATTTGTTATTTACTTTTGGCTTTTATGCATTTGCTATTATTTCTTTTATCTCTCGACATTCAATTGTTTTTGTTTGTGCCTTTGACATTTTATTGCGTCACCATTTAACAGTGGAAATCAAAAGTATTTGTGAACACTTTAAAGTAGTTAAATATTTTTTATGGTTACGATATAAACTTTATCGTTTTTATTTGAAACTTCTCATCAATATAGTAATATATTTTTCTTAAAAGCGTACCTACCTACCTAATATAAATTAACATAAATAGAAGTATCTCTTTTTTTCTTAGAATTGCACAAAATTTGTAAAGATTTATACATAATTGTATACTGCAACGACTGTCGGGTCATTGTTGGGATCTTGTCTTAATGACACACCACCTATCAAGAAATCAATAGAAAACCTTTAAAACGACACTTAAAATAAAACGCTCAAAAAATTAAAATAAAACTTTTTTTATTTTATAGCAAGATCGGCAAACAGGCTGACGGTCGACTTGATGGTAACTGGTTACCGTCGCCTATAACACAAGCAACACCACAACTTTTGCAAGTGCGCTGCCGACTACAGTAGGATTAAGAATAAGGGATTAGATAGGAAAATGGGCTTTGGCATCCTTTACTCACTCGCCGAAACACAATAACACACGTGCTGTTATTTCACAGTGGTCTTCTGTAAGGGGATGGTTACTGCCGCCAGACGGACTGCCCAAATGACTGCGAAACGCAGTGTGCCCTGCCACTACTTTTTAGATCCAGACCAGAGCCAAATTTGAAAAGTTCATTTTTCAAAGTTGACCCTGCCGGGAATCGAACCCGGGAACCCCAGAACACAGCAAGCAGTCTAACCACTCATCCGACGGGCTCGTCAAATATTAACATTGAATTGACAATGTCTTGGAAATAAACGTAAAAATTCTAAATCTTAGGTCATAATTGGTATTAGACCACAAGGTCTAATATTATTGTATTCTGTGACGGTGTTTTAAATATTGTAGTTTTTATAGACGAGTTTTGTGTAAATCATATTAAATACGGATTTGTGTTATAAGAAAATATCAAATGAAAAATTATATAAGAAAATAAACTATTTATTGACCAAATTGACTACCATAGAATATTTTGTCGTATTTCTGTAATTTTAAAGTTCGCTACTCATGAAAGGAATATATGTATATAAATACAGTTATTATTAATAATTTTTATTTGACAGTAATCAAAATTGTTGTTATTATAATTCATAATATAAGCATTCTATAATTCATAATTGTATAGTTCAGATTTTATTCATATAAGCACTCTACATTAATTTAGTTTTACACCATTATCTGAGTTATTATTATAACAATCATTGCGAATTTGAAATGTTTTTAAATTGTAGGAAAAGTCTGTTTGTTACTGAAACGCGCGATGGAAAAGTATTAAAATATGTATATATATATAAGTAAGTCATACTAATGTCATAGTAAATGACAATATAGGTATGTGAAATTTAAAAAAGAAAGATTCTTCCTTTAAAGCGCGTTATTGGTAAAAAAGCATTAACTTTTTAGACGACCCTGATTCTGATTCTTACTCGATTCTGATGAAAAATAACGAACTATGTCTACCAATATTTTTACAGAGATAATAACGTCGTTTGACGAATGTAACGCCGCGACCGACAAACTTGCTTTAACTTTCTTTGGAAGGGCACAAAAGTGTAATAAAGTTCAATTTGTGTAAGAAGTACTCGGTCGGTGCCAATTTCTCGTCGAGACTTGTTTTTTCCTAATAGGCGAGAGAAATCTTTGTATTCACTAATAAAGTCCAGCGTGTGGTTAGCGTTCTTTCGTAAAGTATGTTAATTATTTTAATATGAGTATTATTTGTGGTATGGATTAGAATAAGTCGTAATTTAAATCTACTTAATAATTTGAGTTAAAAGCAGATTGAATGTTTTTGAAAAGTAAGGCAAGTCCACGATGTTCTAGATGGCAGGCTGAAGGATATATGATAAGGTGGTGTCCCTATCGGACTCAACCATAGTCATATATTATGGTTAAGTCATATATGTGGTTATAATCATATATTTGGTTATAATTAGGAATAAGCAACGCTATAATTTCATGCAAATTTAACAATTTTTATCATCAACTTCAAAGTCTTCATTAAATTTTATTAAAAACTAGCGACCCGCCCCCGTTTTAGCCCGGGGTGCAATTTTTATATATATGAACATTCCCCGTTTATCCCTCTTTACATTAGTGAATACCGAATTAAAATCGGTCTACCCGTACACGCGTGATGCCGTGACCAAGGGAAATGGCGATTCATTTTTATATATCAAAATTAAAACTAAGTCCACTTTTCTACATTTTGTGATAACACAAACACTTTTGAAAATTAGCTTTAAATAAATGAATGACTAATAACGAGTGTTTTCCCCTCGTGCTCTGACTAACGTTTCCATTCGTCTGGGCATACTGAGAATTCTGTTATCAATTGTGTCTTGGGACAAGCTCTGCCACTCTTAGAGTAATGCATTTTGCAGTTCTCCCAGGCGGGAGGCATTCTGGTTTTATCGCTTCTCTTTAACACGTCCCAGATATGCTCTATAGGATTCATATCCGGGGATTGGTTTCAAAGTACTTAGACTGAGCGAGCACTATCAGCCTGAGCATTATCCTGCATCAGAATAAAGCCGTCATTATTATAGGGGGTAAATGGGACATTCTTCTAAGATATCCCTGATATACCGTTCAGCAGAAGCAGTAATCACCACTAACTCCTTACGACTTCCCAAACACATCCCTCCCCAAACCATAACTGAACCGCCCCCCATATGTCACCGTGTTTTCAAAATTACACTGAATGTAACGTTCTCCTTTGCGTCTCCATATACGCTGTCTTTGATTCACAATAGTGTCTTTCAAGTTTTGGAGCTTTGACAGGTACATACGAACATATGCCCACTTCTTCAAATCTTCTGCGAACTGTACGTTCGCTCACCCACACTCCTTGCACGACTTCAAGTTCATTTCGGGTTTGCACAGTCGTCATCCCGCCTAAAAGTACTTGACCCCTTCTGCTTACAAGAGAATCAGTCAACCTGTACCGTTGGAAACTGCAATAAATTATTGAAATTAATTGCTGAAGTCTGGCGGCAATAGATAATCTGCCCCTAAAAATCTCTGCCTGCTGAGCTGCCTTAAGATTGACAAGAAAAAAAATATCTAAAAAAACTTATAATTTACAAAATTTTAAAATTCACCACAGACTGAGCTCGTACCGCTAACAAATCAGTATTAGCGGGAAACAAAAATAAATCCATGAATAAAGCGACTGTCGCCTAATGTTCCATTTTTAAATGAGAGTTCCAGCGTCGATAAAATACTACTTAACGGTTAAGTAGTATTTTATCGATGGTTCCAGATATTAACAGGCAAGTCTTTTATGAAATGTTACGATAATGAATGCTTTTTTATTCTGTTCCGCTAATTGTGCCGATGTGTGTATTATTAGATATAGTTTTTACATGTTAACTCAATATTAACATTTGACATTAAAAATCATTATTGTATGTTTCTTGTAATAAATTCTTTTTTTAAGGTGGAGACAAACGCTAAATACTAAAAATATCCATTGTTTAATGAAGATATTACAAGAAATAGACAAGACAATTGGTTTGAAAAAAAAAATTATTATACTTAAACATGTGAAGAATCAATTGTATTAATTAAACTTCTCGTTAAAGTACTTAATAGAAACTCCACAAAAAAAGTTAGAACACAAGAAGAATTTGACTTTTATTGAAAATTCTCTCGAAAACGGCTTATTGAGCGCATATGAATTCTGTACCTATTAATAAGTTAATGTCAGTTTAAAAAATTGTATTAATATATTTTTTTTGTGTATTGTTCTATTTTTTTTTATTAAAGATGGGTTTGCTCTTGACCAACATCTATCCATGTTCTAATGGTAAAAACAAAAAAAAAACACCATTTCTAGGCCTGTTGAATTGGATCCGCCGCCAGCGAGTCTATATTTGTCATTTGCCTCAGTGAAGCCCTTAACTAATTCCTTTGTTTTTGTTTTCTAAATTTACTAATTTTTTTCTAATAGGACAACCATGCAAGGTTAATGCAAACAAAGATCAAAAGAACAAAAGATCTTTAAATATTTCACGTACGCTCTAAAGTAATTGAAAGCATCCAAAAAAAAAGTGTAATAAGTAAGTTGTAATCAGGTTTTCATAGTTAAGGTGTAAATGTTATAATCAAATGTTTCTCTAGTAAACGTTGTATTACTTTCATGTCTTAATATTTAGAAGTATTTAGAAGTTAGGTAACGGAAACCTATAAGTAAGTTCTAATACAAAGTTTGAAACGATCAGCGTCGTAAAATGTGTCACTGGAGGCAACGGAACAGCGAGTTTGTCCGTACAACTGGGAATTCACGATCTCAACTCATGATAAATTATTATGTAATCGATGTAACTTTATTAAAACTTAATGTTTGTTACATTCTTTTGCATGTCTGTTGGAATAGGCATAACATTTGGGCAGCCCGTCTGATGGCAGTAACCACCCCCTTAGAGAAGAGCACTATGAAATAATAGAATTTTCCTATCATTTCCTAATAATCCTGCTAAGGTCGGTACCGCGCTTGCTCTGTTATTAGGCGACGGGGTGGCCTCCTAAAAAAAAGACCTTTACCTACATAAAAAAATAAGAATAACAGTCAATAAGAATAATTGTTACAAATTTTTGTTGATATGTTTTAATCAATACATTTCGTACTATATTTGACAATATAATCATGGTGTGATTTAAATATAATCAAAATTGTTCACCAACGGAAACTTCATGGGCAACAGGTTACTTTGTAAGTATAGAGCTTGTGTATTCTCGGTTTATATAAACAGGAATTGTTTGCAAAATCTCTATTGTTCACAACGTCATAATACTTTAACCACACATGTTCACTGTTCTTAGTAACATTGAAGTGGTGTGCTCAGATGTATATGCACCATTTATTTTGTTTATAACATGCAATAAGTGTCTAATAAGGTCAATGTTTGCCTAGGTTTCAAGGCAAAAAATAATTTTGCAAGGTAATGCGGTTGTTAATAAAGAACACTTGAACTGTTTATGTCTTTTATTTACACCACGCGGCTAGAAGTAGATAACAAATGGTTAACAAATCCCTTACAAGGGAGGATAACATATTTTATGATAGGCGCAAAAACTGACGGGCATTAGCGGAGCCCTATACCACAGCCTATACATAGTATGGCGCGGACACTTTCAGAAAGAAAACCGGTAAGCCCGCGAGAGTTTAGCTCGGACGAAAATCGGTAGCTTCGTGATGAAGCCCCAACGATTAATACAAATATAAAACAAAAGATCGCCGACTCGCCGTCGCCTGCGCGATGTGGGCCGCGCGGCTAGGTGCCTGCTGCATACGCCTTGCGTGATTGAATCCGACATAGAGTAAAGTAATATATATTATAATCGGACTGACTTCACAAAATGGTGGGCAGTGTATATGCAGGGTTATTTGCAGATGCCGGTCTTTTTTTCTCGTACCAGGGAGACCAAATATTTCGTACTTTCAGTACCTACATAATCTCGTAAAAGTATAAATTAAAAAAAATCTAATAAAATCTATAATTTAGACTATTTACTATTTACAATTAGGAGATTCATATTCTAATGATTTTATTAAAGAATGAAATGTATTTATGTAGGTACTACTTATAGATAATATTGTCTTTTTTTTAGATTACATTTATCTAATATCAGGGATATAGGTAAAATCGACTTTGTTTTTATTATATAGTTTTTCAGCTTTCATTCTGGAATACATTTCTTTAGAGGGCTCGAAATTAACATAACTTCCTTGGCGATTGGGGCCTTTAGCACTATCGGCAGCTAAAAGGTCTGTTTTGACTGTCACTACTCATTATGTTCAATTACCATTCAATAATTAGAGTAAAATGTCGAAACGCTTTTGAACTTCAAAAACTTCAATCAGTAATGCGTACAAATACATTATCATTGCCTGCCCTACACATTTTAGTTTGTAACAAAGAAATAAACAATACAATGTTATTATACTTACATATAACATTGTATTGTTAATTTATAATTATATGTATGTTAAATTTATAATACTTGGAAATTTTATTATATATTTTTATTATTAATTAAAAAGAATTGGAAAACGCAGCATGGGACGCCCTGCAGTCAAGTGGACAGACGACCTGAACGACATCGGGGGAAGCGGCTTGATACGAAGGGGAGAGGACTGTGTGTGGTGGCAAGCTTTGGGAGAGGTGTACCTATATCCAACAGTGGAGATGGCACAGGGTCATGATGATGATGATGATGATGATGATGATGATGATGATGATGATGATGATGATGATGATGATGAAACTGAAGGGATAAATAAAATGTGATGCTTCCATAGTTGTCATTACTTTACTACTGTTATTGTTAATATTTCATATTATTGTTAATTTTAGACGTCATAAGCAACAAAGTCCGAAACGAAATTGTTGTGTATAAAGATTTATGGTGTTGCCGTCCTGCTCACTTCAATATATATGTCTCTCTCTCTCTCTCTGCTCCCTGCCATTACAAATTGTATAACGTGTTTTTGTGTGCTCTTCAGTTATTAAACCGTGTTAATTAATCTAATCATCAGTGTTTTATTGAAGACACAACAATTGGCGACGAGGATTAATCGAATGATCTGTGCGAACCTCATTATTGTTTACAATAAGTCAATGTCAGAAAAAAATAGTTCAGAAACTGAAGAAAATTCCAGTGAACATAATAATTATTCTGACACAGAAATAGAAATATCAAGTATTGCAGGACGATCATGGATTTATAATTTAAATAAAAGTCAATTACAACAAAAATTAGACAATCTAAAAATAAGTTACAACATAAATTCTAAAGTTAAAGAGTTAAGAAAATTACTAAGTACCTTCTGTAAAAATAAACAAAAAGAAATAAATAAAGAAAAAATGACAAATTTTACCATACAACCGTTTGACGGAGAAAATTGGGAGTGTTTTGAGCAACAGTTGGAGTGTATTATTACATTGAATGAAATACCAATCGAAAAACAAGTGCCATTATTATTAACAAAAATAACATCTACGGTATTTGAAGTATTAAATATATTGTGTGCACCAAAGAAACCAGTAAAATTCACATACACCGAGCTATGTCAAAAGCTTAAAGAAAAATACACTCCAAAACCTTCAACAGCGCTAGATCGAGTTACATTTCGCAACAGAAATCAATTCCTAACAGAGTCTATTGAAGACTATGTATTACAATTGCGAAAATTGGGAATTAAATGCAACTTTAAGGACTTAGATGACCAAATTAAAGAAAAATTAATAGATGGTGTACATTCGAAACTTGTTAAATTTGAATTGCTGAAGAATGCCGAAAAGAACTTGGAAGAAATGCTGGCATTGGCCCGCACAGTAGAAGCAGCTTTACTTCAAACTACCAGTCACAGTGATAATAAAGTGTCGGATTTGTATTATTATCAAGAAAGAAAACGGTACAATAAAGAAAAAAAGGTGACAAATGAAAGCAAACATAACACAGTTTCAAAATATACTCCAAATAAGAAAAACATTAAGTGTTATTGTTGTGGCGGTAACAACCATTTAAAAACAGAGTGTAGATTGATAAAAAAATTTTGTTCGGAATGTGGAAAACAAGGGCACATTTTCAAAATGTGTATAGGAAGGAATGTGCCAAGAGTCTACAGTGTTGAAGAAAAAGGATTAGACACTAATAGTGAGCAAGAAAGCATAGAAACTTCTTGTGCAAACTTGTTTTGTGAACATGAAATAAATTCGGTAAATGTAAGTAGAATACCTCCACACTATATGACTATATGTGTTGAAGGAAAATTACTTGATTTTCAATTAGATACAGGCTCAGACGTTACTGTAATCCCTTTAAAAGATAAAGACATTTATTTTAAAAGTATAAAAATTAACAATTGTAAAGTCAAATTTAGAAACTTTGACCAAACTGTGTCACAGCCAATAGGAATATTAAAAAACCTTACTGTACAATATCTAAATAATGTTAAAAAGTTAAATTTATTTATAGGACATGATAATATACCACGCATATTAGGACGTGATTGGTTAAATGCATTAAAATTATGGCCTCCAAAATTCATTAATACAAACATCATTAACATAGACAGTAATTATTGTGAAAAATCTATTTCAGATGCAGAACACTATGTAAAGGAAAAGTTCCCAGAAATATTTAGTCCAGGATGGGGAAATTTCAAAGGAGATTCCATTAAATTAAAATTGAAACCAAATGCTGTACCAAAATGCCACCCGGTCAGGCGTGTACCCTTTGCATTAAAGGAGAAGGTAAAAACTGAAATTTCACGTCTTCTTGAAAATGGCAGAATTGCTCCAGTTGAATATAGTCAGTGGGGGACACCTGTCGTACCTATCCTAAAAGCAGACGGTTCAGTGCGCTTGTGTGGGGATTATAAAGTAACATTAAATCCACATTTGGAAGTAGATCATTTTCCCTTGCCCCACATAGATGAAATTTTCGATACACTAAAGAATGGACAATATTTCTGTGAACTTGACCTGAAGGAAGCTTACTTACAAGCTCCCTTACACAAAGACTCACAAATATATACAACTATAGTTACAGAAGTAGGTACATATCAATATAAATATTTACCTTATGGTGTAAGTACAGGACCAGGGTCATTCCAACGTTTGATAAGCAATAAACTAGCAAATATTCCAAACATAATAATATTTATTGATAACATTTACATAGTAGGGGGTACTGTAAAGGACACATTAGAAACATTGTGTAAGGTACTTACTAAATTACAAGAGTCTGAATTTAAGTTAAAAATTGAAAAATGTAAATTTTTCAAAAAGAGCATTGACGTGTTTGGTTTTAGAATTACAAATAAGGAAATCTGTGTAATAAAAGAAAATATTGAACCATTACTTTGTGCAGATCCGCCAAAAAATGTCACTATGTTAAAATCATTTTTGGGTAAGGTAAATTATTATGCTCGATTTTTGCAAAATATGGCAAAAATTATAGCACCATTACATGAGTGCACACAGAAAAATAATTTTAAATGGACAAAGGAATGTAACGATGCCTTTAACCTAATAAAACAAAGATTGTCATCAGTTGATAATTTGAAACACTATGACCCAAACTTACCACTTATTTTGTCATGTGATGCATCACATATAGCATTAGGAGCCGTGTTATCCAATCGAGATATAAACGGTGTTGTAAAACCAGTTGCATATGCTAGTAAAAAGTTAAATTCAACAGAGTTAAAATATTCAGCTATTGATAAAGAGGCGATGGCAATTATATTTGGAGTGACAAAATTTTATAACTATACATATGGACGTACTTTTGAATTGGAAACAGATAACGCAGCATTAGTGAGAATATTTGGCCCCACAAAGGGTATACCCAAAATGGCAGCTAAAAGACTTCAGCACTATGCTATATTTTTATCAGCATTCAACTATCAAATAAAACATATTAAAACGAACAGCAACCCGGCTGACTTTTTATCACGATCTCCAAAGGATAATAACATAGAAGACATAGATTTTCACCCCATTTGCTTAAACGCTGAAATAAGCAACATCCACTATATAAATAACTCACAAATAGAAAGATTAGACTGGAAATTAATACAAGCAGAAACAAAAAAAGATACAGTATTGTCAGCTATATTGAGATACACTATGGATGGATGGCCAGAAAAAAGAGTTTTAAATAAAGATATATTGACCTATTTTAACAAGAAAAATGAACTCAGTTTAGACAGGGGGTGCTTATTTTGGGGTTACCGAATCATCATTCCGAGTGAACTAAGAGAATCAGTATTGGAAGAGCTACATAAAAGTCATTTTGGAACAGTTCGTATGAAACAGCTGGCACGTTCTTTCTTCTGGTGGCCAAAACTGGACATTGACATCGAAAATATAACAAGCAATTGTTTAATATGCTTGAAAAATAGTAAGAACCCTCATAAAGGTCAGATAAAGCCGTGGCCATCACCTCCATCAGTATGGTACCGTATACATGCTGACTTCTTAGGACCATTCTTTAACAAAATGTATTTAGTTATAATTGACAGTTACTCTAAATGGGCTGAAATATATGAAATGTCAAACATAGGTGCAACAAGGACAATAGAAATATTTAAGAAAGTATTTGCACGGTTTGGGTATCCGGTACATTTGGTAACGGACAATGGACCAACATTTACAAGTTTAGAATTCAAAACATATTGTGAAATGATAAATTTAAAACACACCTTTTCCCCACCATATCACCCAGCTACCAACGGAGCTGCAGAACGCTTTGTAGAAACCTTTAAGTCACATGTCACAAAAATAAAAGAAAGTGGAAATACTCTTCTATCTGCTATCAATTTATTCCTTTTTGACTACAGAAATATGCCACATAGTGCTACTGGAATTACACCAGCCAGGCTAATGCTGGGTAGAGAACTAAGGAGCAGATTCACACTAATGAGACCACCTCCAATGGTCGAGAAGTCATATGACATGTTAAATAAAAGTTATCAAAATACCATAAATAGTAGAAATGTAAATTTCAAAGTGGGTGAGAGAGTAATGGTAAAAGATTATCGTAAAGGTAATAAGCCGTGGGTGCAGGGAATTATTATAGAAGAGTCCATCCCAAATACAACTTACATCATAGATGTAGATGGATGCACTTGGAAAAGGCATGTCAATCAAATGCTTAAATGTAATGCAGATATTTTAATTAGTTAAGAGAAAAAAAAAATGATGATTTATATATTAAAAATAAAAAAAATGTTTTTGATAGTGTTATATATATATAAATGTGTGTTTTTTCTGAACCGTTCTAGGTTATAGTATTAGTTATTATATATTATTTGTAGCTACAATTATAGTTAGTAAGTTTTTTAAAATAAGTAAGAGTTTTTAGAGTAAGTTTTTCATGTTAAGAGGAGAAGAAAAAAAAAAGAAATAAATAAATAAAAAATAAAAAAAATCTAGTTCTAGCTTGTACAAAAAGAACCTCGTGTTCTTTTCATTTATGCGGTGGAGAGTGTTGTGTATAAAGATTTATGGTGTTGCCGTCCTGCTCACTTCAATATATATGTCTCTCTCTCTCTCTCTGCTCCCTGCCATTACAAATTGTATAACGTGTTTTTGTGTGCTCTTCAGTTATTAAACCGTGTTAATTAATCTAATCATCAGTGTTTTATTGAAGACACAACAGAAATGAAGCACAGACTGGTCTGAAAAAAGCAAGGCATTGATGTCATGCAATTCAAAATAGAAGACATTCTTTGGAACAAATGTGTTCATGTACCTCGGATATCGCCTATTCTCAACATTAGGTAAATATTAGCACCATAATTTTGTCGTTCGCAAATTTATAGTCGAGATACATTAAATATGTACACATATTTAATGTATCACATGTACACAGATCCTTTAAATATGTACACATCATTTATTTATGATCTATCATTTCAGCATAATGAATGACTAAAATATTTATTCTAATATTATAAAGAGAATATAGTTCTGTTTTTTTTTTTTTTTTTTTTTTTTTTTTTAATTTTTCCAATGTTTATTTCTAATGGATAAACTAAAAAACTTTAATTGAAATTAATATAACTGAAACACAACAGTAACGCACTGTTTTTTTAGGGCTACTAGAAGCGCTGCTGAATTTATGACTGCGAAACGCATTGCGCCTTGCCATAAAGTTCAAATATTAGCTGTATTAGTAGATTTTTGAATGATTGTATTGTTTTAATACAAATTGGGCTTGGATTAATAACAAAGGTTTTGTATAAAATTCACGTTATAATGCCCATTCGACACAATATCTTCAAAATGATTATGAAAGAGAGCTTGCCTAAGTAGGGTGAGATTACTAGAGACTACAAAATGTAAATCTAATTAAATTTGTGGCTCATATCATAACGGGCTCAAATAATAAATATGCATGCTACTCTAAATTCTATATGGAAAATAATTTTCTACGGTTTGTGCTAACTTAATAATTCGAATTAATTCAATTAACCTTAAATTGTTAATTGAATTTAACACTGTTGCATTCAAAAACTGTTTACGATCACACAGTCTAGTCCGCAGAGACTCGTGAACATTTTCATGTGCCCTAAGTATGTTGTTGGAATCGCTTTCAAAGTAACAATTTTATTGCTTGGATCAAATCTTGTCACAGAATACGTCTTCGGTTTGGCGTTTTCTTTGAAATAAATAGTTTCTTCTTATTTTTCCTAGTTTAGACAAAAGCTACAGTATCCAGGTACTTTCATGGAGTTCAAGTACGTTCAAAGAGTTTCATTTTATTACATACTAGCGACCCGCCCCCGGCTTCGCCCGGCGTGCAATTTTTATATACCCTAAAACATTCCCCGTTTATACCTCTTTCCATTGACGAAAACCGAATTAAAATCGGTCTACCCGTTCACGCGTGATGCCGTGACCAGGAGAAATGGGGATTCATTTTTATATATAAGACTAGCGACCCGCTCCCGGCTTCGCTCGGGGTGCAATTTTTATATATAATTTTTATATATACACTCCCCGTTTATCCCTTGTTGGCGATAGGGGAATAGGTTCTGTTTTCCCTTACTCCCAAATCGAAACACAACAGCACAAGTACTGTTATTTTATGGTGACGTCCGTAAGGGGCGGTTAACTGCCACTAGAGGCTAACCAATTTATGACCGATGCAGTGTGTCTCATGTACAAAAAATTATATGATGAAGTAAAAATGAAACAGTTTCACGACTGTCGGAGAGTATTTCGGAGTCGGAGGAGAGACATTTGCATAAAGAGAACAGCGGGTGCGCGCAGGTCATTAGAGGTTTATTTAAGGTTTACATTATTTTATTTCGCAACCCTTTTAAATTGACCTCAATTTACTCTTTTAATTTTTTATGCAAAAGAATACCAAAACATAAGGTGCCTCGCAGATTACATTATTTCCATTTAGAAGTCGTGAAACTCTGTTATCAGGGCATCTAAAAATATAAAATGTACTGTGTTGCGTAGAAATGTGCTTCGTTTTGTTATATCAACAAAAAATATGATAGCAAAATTCGGTCTAATTATTTATAAAATACAGCCAACGCGAAGAATTTTCTCGTTTATTCTGTCTCGAATTAATTCTGTAACCCGATTGTAGCGCCACCTATCGGGTCCAATTGCGATTCTATTCCATCCAGGAACCCACTTTTTGTGTGTTTGGAACCCACAAACACACACAAAAAAAATTCATGAAAATCGTTCCAGCAGTTCAGGAGTTCAGTGACTTATAAATGTACGGAAGAATTATGTCAATAAGGACAATAATAACAATTTTCTCTTACTTTTAGCTAGGCAATAAAAAGTACCGGTCAAAATTTTGAAATGTTATGAATTGTTCAGCATATCTGTTTTTCAGTTTTTCAGCATACCTCTCTTTGTCCCAATCAGGGATTCATACAAATCGGTCCAGCCGTTTAGAAGGAGTTAATAGGTGGAGACAAACATACGTACAGAAATAGTCAGGAACGTATTACATTTCGGTTACTTTAAATGGATTTCCATTATTATTTAAAAGCCTACTTAAAAAAAAATTAATCGAAGCAGGAAGCGTTAAAAATAATGTAAACAACATATTTCAATTTCGACATCCAATTGAAAAAGTTAAGGTTTCTAACAATAAAATAAACACATAATTATGACCTCCTCTTTTGACTACTGACTGCGACTCCTAAAATTTTTAGCAAGACAAGATTATTTAAGATTAGTTATTCTTACGTAGTTAAAAGTACAAATTCATGCAAAATATAAGGCTTGCAAAAGCATTCTGAGAAATTCGAGGCGTTTACAATTCAAAACATCCTTGAAGCAATTATTTTAATATTAAAATATTATTTATTTTCCTCTTTATTAAAATTGTATTAAGTTCATAGGTATATGCAGCTCTTGGCAGCGAGTTTACAGGGACGCTATGTTATTTTTAATGTAAATGCAGATTTAAAAAAGATTATATTGTTATGTAGCAAAACTTAAGTTACTAAACAGTCTTCATAGAATTATTTAACTTTTTCGGACGAAAGCTCCTGTCTCTTCGGAACGTAAATCCAAGAGGAAAAGAGGCTGTATTAAAAAATTCAAGTGACAGACTTTCGTAAACACTACAGTTGAGAAGGAAATCCTTGGACTCTCTTTTATACCTACATAGCTGCAGTATGTATAATGTATGGCCTACTGCAAGTTGCTTGATTATTTATTTAACGGCGACATACAGCGGTGCGATGTTTTATTCGCTGCCAAAAATGCATTTTCTGACGCCAACAGCAATCCGTGCGAGAATCATGCTAGTAAGAACCATAGAGTAACTTATTATGAATCCTGTGAATATATTTGAAAAGACTGAATAGAAGGAATTTGTAATGTGCTTTAGTTTTAGCAAAAATAGAAATTTAAATAGCAAAACATTGCAGTGGATTTACAGAATTTTTTTTTTTTTTTTTTTAAATTTTGATTCCAATAATTCAGATATCGTGTTAGTTGTTAATTTATAGGCACCTATTTATTGTCCAAGAATGCCAATTAATGCAAACTCTCGTTGATGCTCTCGTACGAACTAAGTAAATCAGAATAATAAACTAGGCCATTGTTATCTTGGTCGAAGCTATGCAAAAATCTCTTCCTTTATACATACTATATTGATACAATATTATATGTAATATCAACCTTGAATATGACTCCATTAGAATTTTTTTATAACCTATATAACATATAACCTATATATCTTCACTTTTGACCTCTTTTAGATTCTATAGCCAAAGTAATGTAGGTACATTATATATCATACAAAGCCGTTGAGTAATCAATAAAACTAATGTTTTGGAATAGTTAAATAATTTTACAAGTAAATGAAATCATTGACAGATCTAAAATATATTTAACTAACGAAATAATAATTAATTACAGTTTTTTTACAGCCCACCGTTGCCTATTTACAAGCAACGCTAGAAGGGATAAGAAAATTTTAGTTAAATTACATAGTATGAGTTTTTTTAAATTACATAAATAATGTGAGAGAAAATAGAATATATTTATTTATACACGATATAATTCGAAAAGTACTGTTATAAAGTCGCTTTATATTTGGCTTGCACAAGTATTCGAATTTCGTCAAAAACTCAAGTGGCTTCCCATACGCCGTCGACGGGATATGCATGCATGTCTTATTGCTTCTGTCGTGTCGTGGTGTGGTGTTTCAGATCGAAACTCCATCTTATCTTAAGGAGAAGTTCAAGTTTTTTGGTGTGCAGGCGGACATAAGACCTTACTGTGCGCTTACCCTGCAATGCATTCCACACAAAACAAAATTCTACGGGGGCATTTACTGTACAGGCCATTAAACTTTGGAATGCATTGCCTTTGAATGTTAGACAATCTAATGCACGTGGACATATTCAAAAAAGCACTCCAGACACATTTTCTGTCAAACTGAAGACGACTTTATGAGTTGTAGGTTTCCGGGATGATGGCCCAGGTCTGTTAGAAATTCTTCCAAACGTTTCGTCAACAACTGCGGTTGACATCCTCAGTGGTGTAGTCCGAGTTAGAAGAAAAAGTACATCACATCACTGCACTTCACTTCTGCACTTTTCGACTTCTTCGACTTTGACAACAGACCTGGGCCATCATCCCGGAAACCTACAACTCATATGGATACCAGCCGAGAAAACCTACATTCTACTATGAAGACGACTTTATTTGTTTAATTTTTATATGTAGGTTTTTTTTAATATATTATATTTATTAATCTATCTTATTAATCTGTTTTATTAATATTTGTAGTATTTAGTTAGTAGAATGTAAGTTTATGATGACCACTTTTACCACCCACATTATTTTATTTACTTAATTTTCCTTACGCTAAGGTTGCGTTAATGAAATCGCTATAAAGCAATAAAGAAAAAAAGACAGAAACAACAAGTAATTAGTAATAGTATTACTTGTTCTTTCTTTCTTTTTTATACTTATCTTCTATTTTTATGGTACAAGTAAAAATAATAATATAATTTAAAATCGTTGAATCTTTATTTTCAACACAAACTTCTTTATTAATCAAGTCTCTTTGATATCACTTTATAACTCTCAAACAATATTGTTTTCAGTTACAAATTTTCTCTCTTATTTCAACAATTTAAAGGAAAATGTAGTTGAAAGGAGTAGGTAAAAGTTCGAGTCCATCTCTACCTTCGATGCCGTTGATTTAAATAGCTCTACAGCGTCAACGTGTTTTTTCGCGTCATCAATTATGTACTCTGTTAATTTAACCCCGTGGATATTGCTCGCCTGACACTCATCTTGCTTTATAATTCATGGACTAACTTTTTCATGAGTTGTTTAAACGAAAAGTGTGATTGTAGTTTACCTTCAAATACCTTGATAGAAGTTTCATGACCCGAAATTGATTTATTTATATGTATATAGATAACTTCGCACAGAAAAGTGATAATAGCTAGATGATGGTAGGTGGCTATAACCGTCGCCACAGCTGCTGCAAGTGCGCTGCCGACTACAGTAGGATTAAGGATAAGGGATTGGATAGGGAAATTGGAAGCCTTACACACTCATCGAAACATAACAACACAGATACCTACTGTTATTTCACGGTACGGGATGGTTATCTACTGCCGCCAGACAGGCTGCCCAAATGACTGCGAAACGCAGTGTGTCCTGCCACTACTTTTCGGAGCCAGACCAGAGCCAAATTTGAAAAGTTCATTTTCAAAGTTGACACTGCCAGGAATCGAACCCGGGAACACTAGAACAGAGCGTTAAGGCAAGCACCTTAACCACTCATTCAATGGCTCATCCAATGATTTATCCAAATATCTTCATCGAAATAGAAAGATGCCGTCGTGTCGTCGGCATCCTTTCTGGATGATGTATCCCATGTCCTTTCCTGTAACCCTGATAACTTGGATGCATAATTTCACGATGATCGGTTGAGGAGTTAAGGCGTGAAAGATATATAGTTAGGTGGCAGGCAGGCTAATGATTAAAGGTAGCTACATTTACATAACGGAATAAGAACCCTTAGAGGGAAGGAGAGGGATGAAAATGCGATGTGACCCCAGATATTTTATTTACAGTTCTCTTTAAGAGCCCCTCGTAGCGTGACAGAAACACGTAAACGTAAAAGTTCGATTCACATTTGACGAGTCTGCGTGATAAAGTATCTGCACATTGTGTAAAACGAAAAACGAAGTATCTTTCATGGGCTCCTTATAATTTGGTACTTAATTATCTACTTAACCTCTTTATATGGATAAGGAAAATAATAATACATGAAAAATTTAAGAATGAACACAAAATTATACTTACTTGTCGCACTGACTTCTGGACCGAGTGACTCGAATGCTTTTTCAAAACTAAACTTCAACGGCCGGTCTGTATCTGTTAAAAAATATTATTATAGAGTAATAATATGAATAAGAGTTTTTTAAGAGGTTTTAAAAGTTTTCTTTAACAAGTCAATGAGATAATAGTGCGTAGTAAAGTCAGGGTAAGAAAAGGTTCGTCACCTGAAAGTCGACATTTGCTTGCACCAGGACAATTATCAGTCATGTCAAATTTCTGTCAATTGTCTGCTTAGTGCTTGAGTTTCAAAAGGTACTAAGAGTCTACGACTTGATAAAGGAATTAATTTGAAAACTGACGAAGTTTCGTACCCCGACTGTACGTACCTACATATTATTTCAAAGTAATAAGTTTTTATTTAAATGCGTAACGTAATCATGAAATGCGACATCTCGTAACAATGATTGAAACCAGCCAGACAGATTGTCGGCTTATTGGGGTAAAAGTGTGTTAGTTCAGATAGAAATCGTGAGATGGCGCAAAGTTGAATAGAAAGTAACTATGCATTTTTGACATTATTAGCGTCTATCATAATTATTATGCGTACGATTATGATTATATCACATTTACCGGTTTAGTTATAATCAAACAAAAAAGTTATGCTATTAACAAAATTAAAAGTTAGGTTTGTTTTTTCTAACACTCATACACATGAAATGTCGTTAGTCGTTTGCGGCTCTACCAAAGTGTTGTTTTGGTAGGACGGCAAGTGCAATTACTAAAGGATTTTTGGCCGCCTTCCAAATTTCCGATTCAAATCTTGTTGGCTGCAATCTCAAATTCAACCATTTCACTAGCGTTTATCACTTGATGTTCAAATTATAGAATTCATATCTTATTATGCGCGTGACTTTCGTCGCCTATTTATCGTCATTATCGTCATTTATATTCGATAAATGATAAAATACGAAAGAATGAACTCCAGAATCCATTACTCACTTACCAAAACACAAATGTACTCGTACTTTTTCATGGTAGTCTTCTGTAAGTTAAAGTCATCAAGTATCAACACATCATTACAATCATTAAAAATGTTTCAATATGGCATACAAATAGCCTATTTGGATAATCCATTTATTTTTTAAAAACATTATAATAACACCAGCTAACACATTATTTATAGAAAATATGACACCTGAGAAAGTTTATCGCTGTGATCTTTATCGATATCTTTATCGCTGTGACGACGGTGGCGCCATTACTGTGAGAGTGGAGCCCAATTTTCATACTTTTAGTCTATCCCTCGGGAACCTAACATTTTTCCAGGATAAAAACTATCCTATATGTCAGTGCCGGATTTATACTTTTCTTGAGTATAGGCCCCTCCACTTTGTGCCGCCTCTTCCTCGTGGCATAGGTAGACCTAGGCCTTTATTATGTAATTATTATTATTATTGCATTTATTATCACACAAGAATTTGATGGCTTCCGAAAGCGTGCGAAAACCATCTAAAATCCGCCGCCCCTAGGCCACTGCCGCCCATAGGCCTCGGCCTATACGGCCTATTGACAAGTCCAGGGCTGCTATATGTTAATCCAGGTAATAAACTATCTGTGTGCCAAATTTCATCTAAATCCGTTAAGTAGTTTTTACGTGAAAGAGTAACAAACATCCACCTATCCTCGGATGTTACGGTTCCTTTGGAACATAGCTTTAGATATCGTCGACATTCAAGCTGAAAAGCAGCTACATACAAGCTGGGTCGATGGCTCATAATAAGCGACATGTTGAACGACCAACGAAACATTGGAAGTGAATGAAGACAAACCCAGAAGCGTCCATTTAATAATTAACAAGTAATTGGATATTAAATTTAAATGTAACGAACCTGAATTAGATCCTGGCGGTGACTGGAAATGGTATGTGGCAGAAAACCCTTGACCTGGCGTTGCAGAATTAGCAGTGAACTGCACTAGCATAGCTGAACCAGTTGATAATACTTCAACACCTAAAAAATACACAATAAGAAAGAAGTTGCTTACCTAATAGATTGCTTTCAGTTGTACCCAAAGTAAAGAAAAAATGAAAAAGTTTTTAATTGAAAGAAAGTAGGATAAAAAGATTTATTCGATAATTAGTTTTTTACTAAATAATACTAACACTGGATCCCACACGGTTTTCAATACATGACTGAATACCGCATTCAAATCGGTTAAGCCGTTTCAGAGATTAGCCTGCACAAACGCACAGACAAACAGACAAATAGACAAAAATTCTAAAAACTATTTTTTGTGACGTCGTTTACGATTTTATTATATGTATAGATACTCAATTGAGGAACAAAATATTGTTGACTGTGTGTGTATATTGATTTGTGCATGGACTGCTGGTTCTAATAGTGGTGATCTGTGGTAGTAGTTTCATCACCGTCATCATCATATCGGCTGTAAGATGTCCAGTGTTGGAGATGTCCCTCCCAAATTTTCCAGTTGAACTGGTCAGAAGCGGTGTGGATCCAGCGTCGACAAGGGGCCCTTATTTAGTCGTCGGTCACTTACAATAAAACTGTACAATACTATTATCAATTATACACGACAATATAGCTGTATTCAGCCAGTTTATTATATAAACATTAGCGAACTCCCGCACGAAGGCTATTTTTTTTTGCAAATGTACCTAGTTACAAACCTTCCTCGTTTGTGCTCTTTTCATTAATCAAAATTGTATCAAAGTTCGTTAGGTGGTTTAGTAGAAGTTAGCCTAGAAACAGACAGAGGCGGAGAAGGATTTCATTTTATAATATACGGCCCAATCCATACCACTACGTTAACCTTTGCATAAGAAAAGTCAAAAACGAACGAAAGAAATTTAAATGAATTTTCAATAAAAATTGTTAACAATTGAGGTATTTAGTGTTTCTCAAACGACCCATTGAAGATCGCTTCGTCCATCCCATCTTTACGCGAATTTAAATGATGAACTTAGGAAAATTTGAATTTACAACTAGAGCAAATGTATATCATAAATTTTCGTGTTAATGCATAAACTGTAAGCCAGTGCTTTAATTTAGGACACCTGGGCGTTATGAGGCAAGCCAAGCAAGGAGCAGTCGCAACTTAAAACAGAGCTAGCCTTGATGCATTTAGGGATGACACATCGGATGATTTAACCAAAACCATTATAAATGTCCTGTATAATTCATAATATACTGTCTTGTGTATTTTACTGTCTTGTAATTCATAATAAAAGATATTATGAAATCAATGCATTAGCTTAATGACTTTTTGTTGTTTTTTTTTATATATTTTTTTATTGATTTTTCTCTTGTGTATTTGTGTGTCCTCTCTGTATAAAATTTGTTTACCACTTTGTGAAAAATGTTGTTCATTGCACTATTATTTAAGTTTATGTATGTTTTACTTCTTTTTTTTCTAGTCTAAATACCTACATGGTGTAATTGTTTGTTTTTCTAAAATAAAATAAATAAATTTGTTTGGTGGGGGGTAAAAGGCGTAGATGGGGGAGAGTGTATGTTACTGGCTGATAATGTAACTTTCTATAGGTGAAAGAATTTTTAAAAACGGTCCAGTAGTCTTTGAGGTTATTAAATACAAATACATGCATACAAATCTTTTCTCTTTATAATATTAGTATAGATATAGATGGTGTTTTAGATTTTGTATTGTGTGTTACTATTAATTTTTTTTTCTAAATGGAAAGTTTTAAATGACATTTATTCGTTTTACAGCATCTATTACACATTTTCTTAATAAAAATTAAAAGTTCTGTACTCACTCTAATAAGTCTTTGTTTCAGTTATAATGAATGAATGACTTGTTTGGCATTTTCGGCTAAATTTTCATGTTTATTTACAGTTGAAATGAAATATACCTATTTAATAGGTTATTTAATTTGATTTTATTTAATTGAAACAATTTAATTGAAATTGCCTATATTTTATAGAACCTTATAAAATTTAAAATTAAACATATATCAGGTTTTAATGTCAGTGTTTAAGATTTTTTTCAACGAAGTCACATTAAATATAATTGTGCATCTATACTGTACGATTTAATTCAACCGGAACCGTTCCACTTGTGGACCACTAGACGTGGGCAGGGGTTTCATCCCTCCGTGGTCGATGTACCTCGATCACGAACAAAGCGTTTCAGTTCCACCTTCCTTGTTCGAACTGCTAAGGAGTGGAACTCATTGCCTGCGTCTGTGTTCCCACAGAACTACAACCTCGGGGTCTTCAAAACTAGGGTAAATGGGCATTTACTGGGTAAGCGTGGTCCACCTTCGGCCACATCTGCACCTCACATCAGGTGAGATAGTGGTCAAGCGCTACCTCGATTTCATAAGAAAAAAAATAAAAAAAATAATTGATCGTGATCATGAAATGGCAACCCTACGTATGAAAACCCAGTGCTACGTGGTTGTACTTGAAATTGTCATTATTCATTCAAAGGGGGAGACTGGCGTTCGTTTCGCCAGTAGGTGACGACGTCAATTCGAATTCAGTACTCACTGTTGGAATTATTACCTAGAATAAGCATTAATGAACCTTCTAGAAAAGGACACCTTAAAACTTTGTCCAGTAAAAGAAACAGTTCAGAATATTTTTTGTCTCATACCTATTTGCATAGCGTACAACCAAACCTCAGGCGGGTGTCGAAATTGCTAAATCTTTTCTAGTTAGATTTATTTCTTTGCAATGACTTTAGATATTCACAGGACGTTACAAGAGGTTAATATCGTCTTGTTAGAGGATCAGAGATTTCTCGAATGTATATACGAGAAGCCTGATGTCCAATTTATTCCAAAATTTTTGAATGGTAAAGGAAAGTGTTGGTGATATGGGAGCGTTGTATTATGATAAAATGTCACAAACATTTTCACACCGGAGTTACAGATGTTGAAATCATTAAAATTAAATGCGCAATTAAATGCGCATCATTATTAATCCTTAAATGCGCAATTTATCATTAAAATTAACTCGTTTATTCATTTGCACTTTAATTTTAAATTTTTGAACGTTATTTTCTCTGCACATAATTTTAATTTTTATTCCCAAAAATCCTTCATAAACAAGTCGTATAATTATCCCGTTAAATGTACGTTATATTATACTGATATATTAATTAAAATCTTTAGATTAATTAATTTACTCTTTAGATTGCTAAAGTTCATATAAAATAAAGGCCTTCATAGTGTGTTCACTGATTGCAAACTTCAAACCAATTGTATGAAATTGTTGACTTACTACCTCATGTACCTATTCATTGTTAATGTACTTACTCAGCATTCAATTTAACATTTCAGTGTGGCATTATCGATTACCCTGAACTCGATGTGATTGTAGGAGGTATACAGTACACAGTTGACAGTTTCTCGGAAATGTTTTAATCGATTCACTTGTGAATTAATTATATACTAGTAATCATTTTTTCGAGAAAGTGGTCAATTGTCGATTCCAGCTTGGATCGGCAGCATTAGGGAAACTCCGAGACAAATTCTCCACCAAAATTCCCCGGTGTCTTAAAACAAAAGTTAAAGAACAATGTGTGTTGCCAGTGATGACATATGGTGCTGATACGTGGACTATGGCCTTCGCAAGTAACGTCAACGTCACTCAACGTCAACGCTATGGAGAGACCTATGCTCGGGGTTACACTGCGAGATCGAATCAGGAATGAAGAGATTCGTAGACGAACGAAAGTTACCGACATAACCCGGAGGATTAGTAAGTTGAAGTGGCAGTGAGCAGGACACATAGTACCAAGCCGACGGCCGCTGTGGCCGGAAGGTTCTCGAGTGGAGGCCACGGACCAGCAAGCGTAGTGTAGGACATCCACCCACAAGGTGGAAGGCCGACCAGGGGCCTTAGACAAAGTAGCATTCGCTCCGTAGCGATGCGATATCGATGTTCGTTATCGTCTCAGAGACAAAGAAATCATGACAAGGTATCACGTGTTTATCATATGTTACAGTGTCGATTCCTTTGTCTCGTTGGAGGCCATGTAACAATAAATAAATAAATAAATAAATAAATAACGAACTTCGATATCGCATCGCTACGGAGCGAATGCTACTTTGTCTAAGGCCCTTGATAAGGCCGCGGATCGACGGTGGATCAGGCTGCTTCTGATTGGTCCTTTTGGACAATTAAGGGGAAGCCTTTGTCCAGCAGTGGTCGTCCTATTTTTTTTTTTTTATGAAATCGAGGTAGCGCTTGACCACTATCTCACCTGATGTGAGGTGCAGATGTGGCCGAAGGTGGACCACGCTTACCTAGTAAATGCCCATTTACCCTAGTTTTGAAGACCCCGAGGTTGTAGTTCTGTGGGAACACAGACGCAGGCAATGAGTTCCACTCCTTAGCAGTTCGAACAAGGAAGGTGGAACTGAAACGCTTTGTTCGTGATCGAGGTACATCGACCACGAAGGGATGAAACCCCTGCCCACGTCTAGTGGTCCGCAAGTGGAACGGTTCCGGTTGGATTAAATCGTACAACATAGATGCACACTCTCCATAGTGTAGACGATAGAAAATCGATAGGCACGCTACTATAGCTGTCCTATAGCTGAGGTCCTATAGCTGAGATGATAAATAGTTTAGTTTTATATATTTATTTATAAACAAACAGTAACATTAAATGTTACTGTTAACCTTTAACCTTAAATGTGTTAATATCTTAAACCCTTAATAGACTTGTCTAGATAATGAGTTATTGTGTTCAGTGCCAGGTATATAAATATATGTTTATATGTGAATAAAAAGCTTGGAGAAATAAGAAACATCTTCGCATCAGAACTACTTCTTCACTTATTGCATGTTGCCAGTAGGGAAAGAAAATTGACCGTTTAGCATATTCATTAATCATTAAAAGAGGCTTAAATGTTGAAAGTAGTTTCTTGTTATGTTATATTTTGATAGTCTTTTGATTTCTAGGTTGGAGTTTATCGTTACACAAACAATAAAAAATAAAAGGCAAAATTAATATCTGCTACATTTAATTTCCCTTGCAATAATTCAGACCAACCAAAAGAGGATTACGAAGGTTACACTATTTTTAAGTTATCATGATTTATCTAATCTATTTACATATTCCAAAATTCAAGGCACATAAAGATAGTAGTAAATAATATGCAATAAATACCTGTCAACTCATTACAGAGCATAGCGATTGTGGGGGCGTTCGGATCCTTCCCGTCAAATATTTTGATTATATCGGCACGCTGCAAGCAACTAGAAAAAAGAAAAAAAAAATCAATTTTTAATACAGAGATTAATTGTTTAACAACAATTAATCTCTGAATTAATTGTTTCTATTCTGAAAACTCTGAACCTTTTTTACATGGAAAGTTTATTCGTACGTTGTCAGTTTATATATGTTAAACGTAAAGTGATCTATTGTATATAAAAGCCTATATACTCATACATGGCTGTCAAGGAACGTGACACTGTCGGCACAGGACCCTCCTCAATTTGAGCTATGTATAGACCGTTATAGATAGCAAAGCTTTCATATGTCTTCAAGAACTAGCATGTTTGATAGCGATGTATTCTTTTAGATTGAGAAACAAGTGATCATTATTTCTAATCCATAGATGAAATTGAAAAATACTCGACGTGCAAGCAGAACCGGAATTCAAATCAGCGCCTGTCGTGTCAGTAATCGAATGTTCTATCCATCGGGCCATCGCTGCTTTTAAGATTGTTAAAGATAGATGTTAAATGTGATTTGGATAGATAATATGATAAAGTTTTTATAATTTAACTAGTGGCCCGCCTCCGGTTTCGCCTGGGAGAAATTAGGTTGTATTATATAATAGCTGAGCCAGCAACTTCGTACGCGTGATATTCGGTATAGAGCTTAACTTTTTTGTTTGTAACAAAATGTTACGGGAAGCTTGCTACAATACACCAGTGAAAACTGCATTCAAATAGGTTAAGCCGCTCTTGAGATTAGCGTGCACAAACGCACAGACAAAAATTCTAAACACTATTTTTTTCCACCTTAGTAATGTAAGTACAATGTGTACAAATTGTTTTTTTTTAATGTTACATTTAATGTTTACGACTTTTATCTTATATATAAAAATGAATCCCTATTTCTCCTGGTCACGGCATCACGCGTGAACGGGTTGACCGATTTTAATTCGGTTTTCGCCAATGGAAAGAGGGATGCGCGGGAAATGTTTTAGGGTATATAAAAATTGCACGCCGGGCGAAGTCGGGGGCGGGCCGCTAGTTATATATATAGATACATATACATATATAAAAATCCGTCAGACAGACAGACGCGGACAGCTGCTTCAATTTATAGGTACTATGTAAGGATATATATATATATATATATATATATAATGCGATCAGAAAATATGTAGGTATATATACCTCAACTCCTACAATTTGCTTCTACCGAAACAAACACTAAAATCGAGATAAAGATTTTATCTTGATATTAGTTACCTTACAGAAGACCATCGCGAAATAACATCACGTGTGTTGTTCTGTTTAGATGAGAGTGATGCCAAAACTCATTCTCCTATCCCACTTAATCCCTTATTTTTTAAAGCTTTTAATATCGGCAGCGTACATATCAGCATTTATGACTTTGCCACCTGCTAATACAAGGAATATTAGTTTACTTGCAAAGGCGCGCTTACAAAGACTTCTCATCACCGACAGATTACTTTATACTTTCTATCTGACTGTATATAACAGCTTGTGCAACAATCCAACGTCAGTAGAGGCATACGGCAACACAAAGGCACTCTAGACAATTACGATAGCGAGCGTACGCGACTACAACAGTTTCACTACTCACGGTTCCACGCGATGTTTTCAGAAAATGGAGTTTGTGTGAAAACCATTAACTTAGTACATTGTGATTTGCGTCAAACAGTTATAAACTACTGTACGCGTAAATGTAGACTTTTCATATGATATTATGGGTGGCTTTTTACTTTTTTTTTAACTTATTCTTATGCCTATAACACAAGCAACGTCACAGGTGCTGCAAGTACGCTGCCGACTACAGTAGGATTAAGGATAAGGGATTGGGAAAGATTAGGGAAATGGGCTTTGGCATCCCTTATTCACACATCGAAACACAATAGCAAAAGTGCTGTTATTTCACGGTGGTCTCTTTTCAGACCAGAGCCAAATTTGAAAAGTTAACTTCCAAAGTTGACCCAGCCGGGAATCGAACTCGAGAACCCTAGAACAGAGCGTTAAGGCAAGCACCCTAACCACTCTGTTCTAGGGTTCCCAGGTTCGAATCCGGCAAGGTCAACTTTGGAAATGAACTTTTCAAAGTTTGATGGATTTGAAAAATAGTGGCAGGGCATGCTGCGTTTCGCAGTCACTTGGGCAGCCCGTCTGGCGGAAGCAACCACTCCTTTACAGAAGACCACCGTGAAATAACGGCACATATGCTTTTATGTTTCGGTGAGTGAGTAATGGATGCCAGAGCCTATTTCTCTAACCCGCCCCAATCCTTTATCCTTAATCCTACTGTAGTCGGCAGCGCACTTGTGACATTGCTTGTGTTATAGGCGACGGTAGCCACGTACCATCAAGTGGACCGTTAGCCTGTCTGCCGACCTTAACATAAAAAAATGACATAGACCGTCCTTTAACATAAAAAAAAATTCTGATATCAAATTAAATAAGCACCCAGCAGTGTGGCGCAATATTATCTCATTATATCGAAATTTGATGCAGATATTAAAAAAACTAAATGTATCGCTTTCGACAATGTGAATTGATAAGCTGCTATTAAGTTGTATTGATCCAGCGGGTGCTATGAAGTCAGTTTGGTACCTATTGTCTTCATACTATGTACAACTTATCCGCGGGGCTCTCATGCATTACGTAGTTAATTAAGCAAGCGCATTCAATTTATGGGTGAAAACCATTAACGGTGGCCTGTAATGCGTTATGGCAATGTAACTTCATGATAGTTTAAGTCTATAAGTCTCTCTAAAATTTTCACAGTTAAAACAATAGACCAATTTTTGATTAATTTGATTCGGACATAGATGGAACCGCAGAGAAGGATAATAGAGGCTCTATTATTTTCTCTGGAGTTCCTCATAATTTTTAGGATAAAATTTTTTATTCAGCATTTTTAAGGCGGATAAATCCAATAATCGAATTGCAAACACCAGCACTGCCATGAAAGGTGAAATAACGCACTTCAAATGTATTTTCAAGTATAATCATGTTATTATACAACTTCATGTAATTGCATGTCCAACTAGGCAGTCAGTATAGAAAAAAATATTGGAAATTTTGGTGGCAGAGATTTAGATTTTTCTCAGCAATGACAAAACATACGAAAGTGTTGTTTGGTAAACTGTTTCTTCATGTTACTGACTTCATTTTGTCAGTTGGATTACACGATTGGTAAACTTTTATAACAGAGAAAAAAAATTCAAAGAAACCTCTTTTAAAACACAGTTTTACATATTACAGGCAAACGGGACACATTTATACCTCCAAATTTTCTATGTATATTAGTATAAACATACACTTTAATTTTACAGTTGGATTTCTTAAAATACGTTATAGTTTTTTTTTTAATAAAAATAGTTTTGTCGCATACGACCTTACGACATAAGCAAGCGTCCTCTCGTTTTTGTATGCAATCAGAGCCGTATTAATTGTTTATTGCTGCGTCGCCTTAAACAGCTCGTGACCGCGGCTTCGCCCGCGTGGAATATTTAGCCTATGTCCATCTTGAAATTCTATTCTAACTAGGTGAAAGTTTTTTTTAAATCGGTTTAGTTATTTCGGTTAGATTACCTCCTACAACAAAGAAACGTACAATCTTTATCTCTTTATAATATTATAATAGATAACTATATAAAACCCATGGACACGAGGAGTGTTTCTGTAATGTTTATGTTATGAGAAAAAGGATTAGAGAAAATATTTTCCATTCATAATATTCCCTGTTTTCTTACTAATTATTTATGAACATGAAAAAAAAATCCGATATTTATAACTAAATATTATACCAGTAGTAATTCTGTGAAAAGACCCTTTAAACATAAAATACTGGTACGTTAAATACATACCTACATATTCTCTCTTGGACAATAAGATTGTAGGTGAGGTGTACACTGGCTTCAGGGTATTTTTACGGCCCCTTTACGAGGAAGTCCGACGCCGAGTGGCCCGTAATATTCAATATTTCAGACCTAGCAGTCGATTACGGCGGACCACAAGAATTTTATTAGCTACATCATGTTTCAATATAGTCGCTGATTTTATTTCTATTCTCGCCTTGTGAAATGTTTATGAGGCGATATACATATATGAGGTTTGTGATATTTTCAATTTAGAAGGCTATTGAATTACGCACCTGACGTCTCCTTTTTGTAAAGATATTTTCTCGAAGAAAACCTTCACGCGTTCCTTTGGCCTGAAAAAGAAAATGTTTTTTATCATCTCCAGAATTATTAAGCCTTGGTAAATTATTAATAACTTATACACGCGAATTTATATTATTATTTTCGTAAGTATTTCATATTTTTACCGTTTTGAATGAAATATTTTTATTTATCATTAGCGACTTTGGTCTTCGCATGAATGCAATTTTTTTCTGCAAATTATACGTGGGTGGATTGAAAAGTACTCGGCCAAACCAAGAAAATTAACGCAATATATAAAATCAGTACTATTTTTATTTTTCACGTCGGCGTGAACCAGACGAAGTTGCGGCTCTTCGCTATCATATACCTATGTCTCCAAAATGGCAAGTTATTGCAGGCCAGTCTTACCTCGCATGAAAGTGGTAAGAACAGCGCACATTGTTCGGATACATGGACGGGTAGAGCGGGCTGTAAAGTCGACCATTTGTTGGCTTATTGTTAGATCGGCTGAACTGGTAATCACATTCGGTGCCTGGTACTCTAACACCTTCAGTCTCGAATAGACCTGGAAAAACAGAGAAAGTATCTGCTGATTAACTTGAATCTAAAAAATTGTACAAACTATTTTTATGTAATGTGGAGATAACTTACAAGAGTAGATGCATTAGGCAAACAATTATTTTTGTTTCAAACGATCATACAAATGATGATGTGTGTATTTATACATAAAAACAAATAACAAACACACAGTTTGTTGATAGACATATTGTTATTAAGATATTGTAATTGCAACAAAAATTACTTCCATACATTTCATACAGAATGAGATTGAAAAATAAGTTCAAATATTTTTTTAATTAAAAAAGGCGCCAATTACTAGAATGGCCAAACTTTAAAAACAACTATACGATAGTAGTTGCTTTTAGCAATGAGCGTGTAGCCACTGATATTTTGTTTGCATTAATTCCATACATCGTTGTTGTGACAGCGTCTTTCAATGTATGGAAGTAATTTTTTTTTTTTTTTTGTGATTTTTGACGTTTCTAGTACTCTAACCTCAGGTGGTCCCATAGGGTCAATTGATCCTTATAAGTAACAGAATCGATTGGCGCTATAAAAACAAAACGTGAAAATTGACCTTTTTTTCTCGGCGCCTGTACAATTTTTCCAAAATCTTTGAATGCTGATAGGAATAGCTATTAAAATTATGGATAGTCTGCTAAGAGTGTTTTGTTCTAGCTACAATGGTTTAGATAGCTGCCCTTACTGACCCGTCTCAAATTACCACCCTGTATATGTTGTAGATGATAAAATCCAAGGAAAACGTGTAAAATGGACAAAAGTGCCTGTACCTATTTTTATTAGACAAATCTATATTTCTATACTTAATATTACAAAGCTGAAGAGTTTGTTTTTTTGGTTGAACGCGCTAATCTAGGAACTACTGGTTCGAATTGAAAAATTCTTTTTGTGTTTGATAGTCCATTTATCGAGGATGGCTATAGGCTATATAACATCACGCTGAGACAAATAGGAGAGGAGCTTCATTGAAAAATGTTGCAAAAACGGAAAATTATCCCTTTTGAGAGCTTTAGTTGCGTGCGCTGCGTAATCGGTTAAGTCTCCCTCACACCCAATGACTCCGACATACCCAAATAACGGTATGTTTCAATCCCGGAGAGCGACCTCATCTGTCTCGGATCAGCTTCGACATCTGTCGAACGAATGATCGGGCCCCTCTCCACATGAATAACCGCGCATTTGTCGAGACCGAACTCCATCCTGATGGATCTGCTGAAATTTTCAGTTCTTCGCAGCAGTTCCTCCAGACGATGAGCGTTCGGTGCGAACAACTTGAGATCATCCATGTAAAGAAGGTGCGACATTTGATGGCCTCTTCTCCGAAACTGAAAACTTATCGTCGAATCCTCCAAGACAGTACTTAGAGGATTCAACGCCAGGCAAAACAAAGTGGGCTCAGACAATCACCCTGGAAAATACCGCTACAGATCCTTATCCGATCAGCCGCTTCCGTCATCCGCTTACCGGAAAGACTAAGCATTGTACTCCATTGCCCCATACACGTCTCAAGGAAGTGTCGAGTTGTACTGTCTACTTTATATAACTCGAGGACCCTCAAAAGCCACATGGGGAACCGAGTCAAACGCTTTCTTATAGACGATGCAAGCAGCGGAGAAGTTTCGACGGTTGCGTTTCAACCCCTCCAAAAGCCAAAATGAGGAGGAGACGGTGTTACTCCCGACAGAAGCATATTCAGTCGAGCTTCAGGACTGGATTACCTGGACTTAGTAATGTACACTAAAAATCCTATCGGTTATTTACACAGAGGGTTATTTAATTGAAATTTTATTTCATATTGTGTCTGTTGTTACATTTAATTAGATCTACCTACCCAGTTATAGTAATGCGAGAATAATTATCTTCAAATTTTAATGTTGGAGACAGTGTTGTTTTGTTTCGAAATAACCTTAAAGTCCTAGAATGTGAGCTATCATACCCAAACAAACCCAAAAGCATGATTAGATACAAAGAGATTAGTACCCCTGTAAGAATAGTTAGTAACGCTCTGATAGATTTAGATTAAAATTATTAGATATTAAGAGATTAGTACTCATGTAATAATAGTCGTTAGAAACACTCCAATAATTTTAGATTAAAATTATTAAATACCCACAATGAATATTTCTTGTTATTTACTAAATGAGTTTCTCAACGCAGTGTAGCTACCGTACAGTTAGAAAGTACGTCTTTTTGATGAATCGCGCATTGTACGTACCGCGACGCCCTTGTCGTCTCAGTATATAGAGGAATGTAAATGTGTCATTGAAAAAGCTTGTTAATTATTGCAAACAGGTGTAATACGACTTGGTTGTTTTTCTTACTCAAATACGTACTAGCACTTCTAGAGACCTCTTCGACTAAGCCCTACCATTACTACGGTATTCATACGAGTTAGAGACCCTTGCTTTAGTTAATTGATCAGGCATTATCCGCGCTTCCTTCTTGGTCACAGACTGTCAGTCCGAAAAGTCAACATAAATGTTTAATGAATTTTATCAAGTATCTTTTCAATGACGAATTTTTGACAAAACAATTTAAGCTCTAATCCAAATTTAAAATTAATTAAATTATTATTATTTATTTTTCAACGTAGTCTCCGTGGAGCTCAATGCTCTTCACCCAGCATTTCTCTAGCTTTTCGGTCCCGTCCATAAAATACGTCTTAGGCAACCCTTCAAAATAGGCATATATATTATATTCGATGGATCGAAGTGATAGTCTCGCATGATACCTATTGACTTTTATCACACAATGTTACTATCACTGGTTAAGCAATAGCGACAGAACGCTAGGTAAGCGCCATGTGAGTGTTCTGTTGCTAGTTCAGTAATAGCGTTAATAATAATGAAGCGTTACTTGATATTATGTAGTGTAATGAACCCGTACGTAGAAATTAAAAATGCGATTTTTGAGTTGGTTTGATAATTATTTTACTAGATTATTGTCATACATAGTGACATTTTTGCATGAGACATCAGGAGTTTTTTTTTCTTTCTTTATGTTATAAATTATTGTAATGAAGCTTATTTATTTTCTTCTTGCGTTCTAGCGCAAGTAAAATGAGTTGTTGGTGCAATGCCTATTAGCCTAACGAACTTTCACTTTGAGAATGCTTTTCGATTTGACAGTCTTTAATTAAGAAGGTTGTAGTGAAACAACTCTAGATCACTGTAAGGGGTGGCGGGATGGAAGGAAAGATAGAGACTGGAGGAAACACCACACTTTAATTTCACTAAGGTCCCTATATGTACACTGGTAGTCACCGCAGTCCTTATTAATCTTCATAAATATTTATAAATAATTGTCCTCCGATGAGCACGTCTTCAGAGCTAACAGTTTATGAGGATGATGCTGTGCACAGCGTTGGAACCGGATCTTCGGCAAAAATACGAGGTTAATGCTGAACTCGTCGTCTTAACGAAATAAGTTTCGGATTGGTTTATTCCAAATTCTTTGAAGAATATCTGAAACTCAGTTGTAACCAGTAAACCTTCTCCTTTGCAAAATTTCTCCAGAATGCCTTTTCTCCGTGAGAAAACCTGTCAATCCTCATTTCTCAATCTTTTTTTCCTGCTCCCTTTTTCGTTCCATTCTGTTCAAAATCCGCCGGCCAGTGTACATGTAATTATAAGTAAATAAAAAAAGGTTACATTAGAAACAGAAACAAAAAGGTTTTTAATGAATGAGAAGCGAATGATGATGAACCCTACAAGGTATTGAGTTTGTAATAATAGAACTTGATGATCTGGATGGTTATAGCTATTTGCTGAAATCCCTTACATCCAAAAGACTTCACAAATACTCCCATGATAGGTTTAGAAAAAAGGAAATAAAGAAAAAAATGCTGGAGCAGCAAGTTCCATCTCGAGTTGGATATTGATAATGCCAATAGTTCGGACTAGTGTGACTAACGAAAATCTCAATTTTGTGCCTCAACATTCTATCTCAAAAATCCTCCCTGTATCTTGTACGAGTACACTATGTTCCCAATTTCAGTTTTCTAGACTTAGTAGAAGCCAAAAGGCTGTGCGTTCTGCACAAACGATTTTATAAGTATAGATTGGTACGATTGATCTTGATAGCGCTTGTGATTTTTATAAGGGTTTTCCCCTTATGAAGAGACATTTATGGTTTATCTCAAATTAACATTAAAATAGTAGCATTAAAACAGTAAAAAACTCAAGAAATCTATAAAATTATTCAAATTATATATTCGAAGGACTACCTATATTTGACTTTGTTACTATTATTTAATTAATAAAATCCCATGTAAAACATACAGTACTTTATGTATAATTTAATAATTTCAGTAAACTCTACAAAAAATCATTTAAGTCACCTAAAATTTCTTAAAAAATAGCATATATTCTACTTTTCAGATAATACATCATTCACAGGCCTTTATTTAAAAATGAAAGGCCTTTATTTTAAAATAATTTACTAAGTTATATTAATTTAATTTCTTCGAGTTATTCATTAGTAATAATTACGATCAGTGTGGTAAAGTGTTACATCACACATATTTCTCTCCATTTAGTAAAAATAATTTTAATTAAATATAGGTTTCATATATTTAATTAAAATTACATTGAAAATTCTATCTAAATTAGACTAATCCTGCAATACTAAATAATTACAATAATTATACAATTCACCTCATTACCTTTTGCATAGGTATTAGGTAATCGGAATTCATACTTTGTGAAAATGTGAAGAACAAATTCATTCAAAAGTGAAAAATATTTGTAAAATTTATTAAGAATTAAAATGTTATGTTATATTTTATGTTTTGTGTAATATGATCACTTTGTGAGTAGTTGAATATGGAACATTTCCGAGAATAACACAAATGTGTAACAGAATCTATTCTGTAGACCTTTGAAGTGGTTGGGTCCTCGAGACAGAACTTATAACCCACTTGTCAGAACCCTCAGTAGAAGCGGTGACATAACAGCGGAACTAGTTTGGATTGAAATGCATTTTTTATGTACTTTGTGTTAACAATACGAGTATTTGCAGTTTACGTCCATCTTTAATTGCTAACCCAAAAAAAAAAAAATTTGACGAGCCCGTTGGATGAGTGGTTAGGGTGCTTGCCTTAACTTTCTGTTCTAGGGTTCCCAGGTTCGATTCCCGGCAGGGTCAACTTTGAAAAATCAACTTTTCAAATTTGGCTCTGGTCTGGATTTGGAAGGTAGTGGCGGGGCACACTGCGGTTCGCAGTCATTTGGGCAGCCCGTCTGGCGGCAGTAACCACCCCCTTACAGAAGACCACCGTGAAATAACAGCACGTGTGCTGTTGTGTTTCGATGAGTGAGTAAGGGATGCCAGAACCCATTTCCCTATCCACTCCTAATCCCCTATCCTTAATCCTAATGCAGTCGGCAGCGCACTTGCAGCAGCTTAGGCGTTGCTTGTGTTATAGCCGACGGTAGCCACCTACCATCAAGTGGACCGTCAGCCTGTCTGCCGACCTTAACATTAAAAAAATGACCGTACAAATAACAATATTTTTAGTTTGTATTAGGCAGCTTGAAACAACAGCACGTTTATTGTAGTGAGTGAGTGAGGGATGCCAGAGCCCATTTCCCCATTATGATCCTAATTTCTTTATCCTCCTATGGTACTACACCTACAGCGTGCTTGTATTATAGACGCGATAACATCAAGTTGACCATCAGATTAACTGCCGAGCTCTATGTGTACAAAAAATAATAATAATATAGCTCTTGTAGCATCAAAAGTAATAGCAAAGTCCACTAGACTTAGTTGATATCCTTAAGCCATCAAAATTAAGTGAGTCGCAAAGGAATTGTAAGTTCTAAAGCAAAACAGCAAGAGTACTTTGAAGTCGTTGTTTAACTTGACACTTACTTGTACTTAATTCAGTGTAACTAACAAGACACAGCATAGCCGAGTTCTTTAGCGCTTACCACTTTGTAGATCAAGTTTCGCGACTATCTCTAAGAGAACAAAGTGTTCTATTTACTAAAGAATCTCATTAAGCGCATTATTTTCGTGCGAAAGTGTAAAAATATTGTTGGAAGTTTAGGTATGTTTAGGTAGTAGTCTAAGTAGGCCAGTGGGATAATGAATACGAGTGAACCTTATTGCGGGACAATAAAGATAAAAATGCAATATTTTTTTATGTAATCGTTGGCTTTGCAATTTACAGTCAGTCATAAACCTTGTTTAAGTTTGTATTAGGCTATTGTAATGGTGGTTTATGTTGCATTTATAAGATTTTAATTCAATATTGTTTTTTATACTGTGAATATATAGGAAATAGTGGAGTTGTTGGCTGTCACTGGCGATCCCTAGCTTACGAATATCTGCGACCAAAGGCAGTCAAATCTAAAAGATTGATTTCAAACTACCTGTATTTTTTTAAATGTTAAGATCGGCAGACAGGCTGATGGTCCACTTGATGGTAGGTGTCTACCGTCGCCTATAACACACGCAACACCAAAGCTGCTGCAAGTGTGCTGCCGACTACAGTAGAATTAAGGATAAGGGATTAGGAGGGGATAGGGAAACGGGCTCTGGCATCCCTTACTCACTCACCAAAACACAACAGCACACGTGCTGTTATATCACGGTGGTCTTCTGTAAGGGGGTTGTTACTGCCGCCAGACCGGCTGCCCAAAGTGACTGCGAAACGCAGTGTGCACTGCCACTACTTTCCAGTTCCAGACCAGAGCCAAATTTGAAAAGTTCATTTTTCAAAGTTGACCCTGCCAGGAATCGAAGCCGGGAACCCTAGGACAGAGCTTTAAGGCAAGCACCTTAACAACTCATCTAACAGGCTCATCAAAACCGACGTGCCTTTGCAAACATAGCAGAAGCATTGCAGCGTCGAGGCAACCTTAACACCATCCTGAAAGCATTATAATACTTTACGCGTGAGGCGTTGAAGGCCCGTAGCGTTTATATATTTACAAATTTATATGTAATCAAACGATTACTTTATATTATAAATTATGTTGAAATAAGTTTTGCGCTATTAAATTTTATGATTATTCTTCAGTCGAAGTACCGACTTCGACTGAAGAAATAAAAAAGGCTCCTTTTAATGACAAACATAAAAATAAAAATGGTGGCATTCTTTTGTTACACTTGTCCAACGTAAAAAAGCTAAAGTTATGTTCGCTCATAATCCAAATTATTGTTACGAAGTGAGAGCTCTAATTTTGGAGGTGGCAGGCAAGCTGATGGTATCCAACTGGTGATAGGTAGTTCTACCATCACCTAGGATATTATGAATTACATATGAAAGAAATATTATGAAGCGTGCAATTGCGCTATAGACTACAGTGTAAGGGACAAGGTAAGGATAGACGAATGAAGTCTGTCTAGAAAAATTTGTCTAGACATTTTTCATGTGGTTTTCGTGGTTTTTTTTTTTAAATGAAGTAATCAACTTAATATTCGTAAAATGTAAATTCAAACTGAAAATGAAAATAAGAGAATTTGTCTAGATTGGTGGACCTCTAAAACGAACATTATTTATGTAAATAGCTGTTTTATACCGCAAGGGACACGAGTGAAGTTTGTGGAAAGTTCGCTCGCTTCAAATCAAATAGTTTTTCAATAACGCGCACCGAGTTTTGAGCGTACTGCGAGAATTTTTCATTGCATCTCCAATATTTTTTATACTGTAATGTGGTTTTTTTATTTATTAAAAGTATTATTAAAAAAATGTAAATATTATTAAAAGACAATAAAACAATAATTAGGCAAAGTAGTTAATATCCTTTTCCTTTTTGTAGCTTAAAGCATAAGTAGAAAATACTTGATTAATTTTGAAATTTGCTGCTGGGACTATTAATCGAATTTACGTTGCACATACCGAGTCCAATACGACTTGAAAATATTTATGGCATTTGAGAACTTTAATTAATAACTTGTACTCATAGAAGAGGTTTATTGAAAATGGAGGTTCTTTTTAAAATAAATATATTTTTAAAGTCGCCCGACAGTAAACAGAGCTAACGTTTAAGATGGCGAGTAATGAAACGTAAACGCACCTGGGTTCACTACAACTAAAATATTCTTTCGTAATTTATAAATCAAACGACTTAAAGACACATTCAAAGCTTTTTTTTTTTCAGATTATACCTGTGAATTATTTTTGTAAACTTTACAGATACTTGAAGGAATAAAGATAAATTTTGGGGTGCCTTCATTTCCATTAAACCGTAGCGGCGGGATTTAAACTGGCCTTCTGGATGGTCTTCTGGATTTCATCTCACTTTTCAGGATATTTCTATAACCCGTGGCGGGTCGCGGATGTCGTGTCACAACTTCCCGCGACCCCGCCTGTGTATGACTGACCGTGCTACAAACTAATCGCAATTACTCGCTGCACGCCGGCAATAACGAGTGTGAGCACATCGAAGCATATTGCGCGCTCACTCTCTCTTATGGCCTTATGGCAATGCGTAGTGAAGAACAACGCGCGTATCGATTTGTAATCGGTAAATGTTTACAAAATAAAATCAAATATTTTACTGTATTGAATTTTGTTGTACTAATTCAGAACTAAAAACTAACGATAAACAAAGCCTAATGATAAATAATTATTGCTAATTATTAAATAACAATAATATATATATATATATATATATATATATATATATATATATATATATATATATGTCAGTCTCGCTCGAGAAGTCGAAAAGTGCAGAAGTGAAGTGCAGTGATGTGATGTACTTTTTCTTCTAACACGGACTACACCACTGAGGATGTCAACCGCAGTTGTTGACGAAACGTTTGGAAGAATTTCCAACAGACCTGGGCCATCATCCCGGAAACCCACAACTCATTTAGAAATGAACTTTTCAAGGTTGACTCAGGCCTGCGTGTGCCTTTGTGTGGTTATTCATACTACAAGCCTATAATATAGCCAAGTCATGACAGACATAACTTATTTTCTACAGAACAAAATGTGTGGTATTGAGTTCTCTCAATATACTTGCAGTCTTAGGTATTGAGTGGTTTTTCTATGTACTTTGAACATATGCTTATCTGCTAAGTTAGGTGTTAGGTATTTGATTTTTACTTGAACATTATGTTAAACATTTATTTATTTATTATCACACCAACAGCTTAACATAACAATAATTAAATTATGTAAGGTACATGAAAATAATAGAGGCAGATCGATTATGCAAGCCAATTACAACCAATTTAGTTTTGTAGTTTAAATAAAATATAATAAAATTAAAACCTTTGAATAATTTGTTCGCAAATCTTAATCTCACAATGTATATAAAAATATATAACTAATATTAGATTTAATGAACAAAATAATTGGAATGTTAATAAGAAAATAAAAATAAAAATGTACAAGTCTCGCTTCGGAAGGCTACAAATGTCAAATTCAAGTATAACGTTTCCCGAAGAATTGTACTTGGAAAAATTTGATACGTTTATCTAGCTTACGAAGCCTCTACTTAAGGTTTTCTTGCGCTACTCCAACAAGTCTCGCGACACGTACAAGACAAAGTCCTTAAATAAATCGTATTAGGGACCGTGCTCAAACTTCTAAGTACATACGTCCTCCCTCCGGTGGCAATGGAATCCAACTTTTTATTGGTTCAGATTGAACTCGCAAATGATTTATTTGAATGAGGAATTTTGTGAACGAAATTCAAATTGGCTTTTTGTCCTTAATTTATATCTACTTTTTTATTTACAAGGACTGAAACACATTTGTTTTTTAACTCACATAGAGTTTTAATTGAATAACAGGGATTAGAACTCCCTGCCGGCGGCGTCTGTATTTCCGAGCTCATATAACCCAAATCTTTTCAAGGTTCGAGTGAATAGGCATCTTCTGGGTGAGCTCGCTCCATCGTCGGCCTCATCCTTCCTACATGGATAGATGCTGGTCAAGAGAAAACCCATCTTAAAAAAAAAAAAAGAGTAATCTTATAAATGCATGCTTACTATTACTTACTAGTTTTTTATTTTGATATGTTGCCAGACTCTCCTAATCCTATAAAGGTTGATAATGCTTATAAGGTTTGCAATCTCTGTCGCATTGCTGGACATCATGGTAATTTTAATAGTTAACGATTAACTTGACAGTAAATAACGGTTACCATCTATCAAAAAGTTAACTGCCAGCTTGCCTTTCGTAAATTAATTATAGTAAAATATACATATTAATGTCGTAATTAAAAAAATATTTGTGCACATCTGATTTTATACTTATTCTTCAACTAAAAGAATTCATTTATACCATAAAGATATTATAAAGCTATTACTAGAAATAAAAATAAAACATATTATTAATTCGAATAAGTCTTGAAGAGTTTGCATGTACCAATAAGATTAAAAAGAATTTAAAATTTAAAAGTATAAATCAATGATACCACTGAGATGTACGCTTCGTTGCCGAAATAGTTTAAAATAACGGTCACTATTTTCTAATGTTATAAACAACGTCGCTAGTAATAATGTGTAAGTTCTATCCTCGGTGAGGTAGCGCCGTATTTAACCTCGAGTAGTTCACAGGATTCCCAATACTCAATATATTTGTCACTGCAAAGGTCTTGTTAACTTAAATTCAATGATTCTTTGTAACGATATTTACTCTGTACATGAAAATTCTCATCCCGCCCCAACTAGACCTTAACCAGGTTTGCGCACACCCTTTGTTCTGCAGAATATGGTATAAGAGCCGGTGCGAATACGTGACACAAATACTCGCGGAGTAGGGTGACCAAAAAACGTCAATAGTTCTATCAGTAGCTTTTATCTCTAGTCGCTTTTAAAAGTATTTTTGATGTAAGATAAAAAAAAAATCTGGGGAACCTAACATTTTTCTAGGATAAAAAGTATCCTATGTGTTAATTGAGGTAATAAGCTATCTGTATGACAAATTTAACCCAAATCCGTTAAGGCATTTTTGCGTGAAAGAACAACAAACATCCACACATTTTTTTTTTTTATTTATAATATTAGTAGGACGTATACACTTCGAGAAATTGTTACGATTTTGGAGTCTAAAAATAATACTAAAGCGTTTCCACAAAAATTAAAGACAGCTTCGGTAAAGCGTGAAAGAATTATTTCTTGGCACGTATAGAAAACAACAATTTTCGAATTAATTGTTTATTTTATTGGTTGAAAAGGTGAATCAATATTTTGTGGTTTTGAAATTAGATTTTCTTCCATATTTTATCGTTTTGCAATATAGCCAACACCTATGATTAAAACGTAATTATAAAAGGAATTTTGAAATACAATTTTGTTTTAGATTGGTTATAGAAGCGCTGTAAGGCGCTGTGCAAACGTAGACATTTTTGTGTCTTGTGTAAGTGATATCACTTGTATCTTATACAAAATATAAGTGAATATTTTAATTTTCATTTAATCAATATGAAATCAACCATTCCCTGCCCAGATGTAGACACTATTTGTGTACAATTGCCAATCAAAAAATATGACAGTGTACCTTGTCGGTAACAAAAAAGTGTCTACGTTTGCACAGTGTTTAAGAGTTCCTTCCAAAAAATCCAAAAAACATGGTGCAACTAGTAGCCGTGTTGGTAGCACGTATTACCTATTGAAGAGATGGCAACCGTATAGTGATTACGACTAATGAGTATTTCATGACATTGTACCTACCCGTTGTTCGGCTATTCAGTGGTTATATTGAATACGTGTATGTCTTACTCATGGGGCTTCGTGTGTAATATTCGAGGAACCTCCAACAAGACATTCAATATTTTGTTACATTAGATGCCGAAAGCCGTACATGAAATCGCTGACGTCATGGAATTGTAAGCTACTAAGGTAGAACAAATTAATAAAAAAAATAATACTTGACTATACTAATGCGTACCGACTGTGTTAGTGAAAGTTATGACAAACTTTGTAAAACTACGTTTCGCAACTTAATCTCTTTGTTAGTTCTCTGAAAATACTTTAACATGGTTTCAGTACACGAAACGAACCTCTAAAATGGAAAATGGTTCACTGAAACAAGCCTTATTAAGAAGGATCAACCGACAAAATTCTTGCATATTTAAACAGAACAAAGATACAGTACAAGAAAATATAAATATTTCTAAATATGTTTTTGTTAATCCTCTTTAAAACTAATCTTCCTGTTCATCTGATTTTGCTTTAAAAGGCAAATTTATGTTTAAAATCTATTTTAGTTTATAAAAATAAAGAAGGTTCTAAAATTACTTACTAACTCAAATAGTAATTTTATAATGATCCATTATTTGAGTTGTGTTAAAATTATTTGTTTATAAAATGTTCTATTTGCTCAAGTTTATTAACTCTTTTTAAAGCTCTTAAGGCTCTCCAAAACGAAGAAATAGAGGACTACCGGACCGTGCGCACGGGGAGCATCTCTGTTGCCATCCTATCTAGATTTTTATATAAATTATGTACCCAATAGTTGCTTTTTATGAAAATAAATGTTAATTACCATTATTTGTTGCCTAGATATATTAAAAAAGAAAGATGATTATGAGAGAAAAATAAGATAATTTACAATATTGTAAGGTCTTAATTATGAAAATGGAAAAGATTTTGAAATAATTTCGCACTAAAAACAGATTTTGTAATTTGTTATTAATTGTGAAGTATTGAGTCCACGAACACAGCCCAAAATGCTGCCGGGATTGAGAGAGCTGTATTTAACTTAATAAAAACCATATAAATTAATGTTTAAAAAAATACTTAACTGTTAATTATATTATGACTTCTTTTTTCCACTCAATATATTTGTAGTTTTTTCTTTATTTTATTAGAAAATAATGTTATTAGCAGCGCCAAAAATATATTTCAAAATACAATCAATGGTAATAATTAAACCTTATAAACACTATAGCAAAGCTATAAATGTTTTAAGTGCGCCGTTGACCTTGCTAGAATATGGGATAAGGCATAAGCACGGGATAGTGGAGTGGACTATTTCATCCCTAACTCACTCACCTAAACACAACATCACATATACTGTTATTTCACCGTGATCTTCTGCAAGAGTGTGGTTACTGCCGCCAGACCAGCTGCCCAGTTACAGTTTGTCCTGCCACTGTTGAAATTGTGCGGAAAGGTAAGAAGGCAAAAGACTGTGGTGGAATAGACTCTAGCATCGCTTATTCACGCACAGGAATATAGTAACATCTCTGTATGCAAAGGATTAGTTACAGTTGTCAGACTGGATGCTCGTTCTATGGCTGGGGACCTCAGAACGTAGAATGTTTAAGAACTCTACAAATTATGTGCCAGCTAATTCTAACAGTCAACTCGGTGAATTCGGTGATATGATTTATAGTAGAAATCATACAATTCAAATAATACTATCCTAAACTAGTCTAACGTGCCCTGCTGTCGTTTGTCTACAACTTGAGTGTTAATATACATATTATATTCTATGTATATAGATCTGTAAAATGTACCTTTCAAATATACAATATACAATATAAATATCTTTCTATTTATAACAATATGTATATTTTTGTAATGACGTTTACTGATTAGAAATTACAAATTATTTAATAGATATCCCGACCGATTTAGACGGGCGGCGCAAGCTTTGTAAATTGTGTGTTGGATCCAAGTATGGTAATCGCATTAGTACACAGTTGATATGCATCCCATGCTTAAACATGTTAAGTAGAGCGTTCACTTGGATAATGTATGTACATTAAGTAGGCTGTCAATAAAATTACGGAAGTACAAGGCCTTTGCGTTATGAATTATAATCATGTGGCGGTTGTAACTTTTTGGAGCTACGTACTTCATCCTTCATATACAAAACCATTTTATACTATATCGACAATTGATAAAATCCTATTAATACCTATTATAAATGCGAAAGTTTGTGAGGACTCTTGTTTGTTACTCTTTCACGTAAAAATTAATTAACCGATTTGCATGAAATTTGGCACACAGATATTTTATTACCTGGATTAACATATAGGATACATTTTATTATGGATAAATGTTATGTTCCCGAGGGATCGTGTAAAAATTTAAAAAAATTGGTCTCGTCGTCGTCTCGGCTATGAAGATGTCAGACGTTATTTTTCAGACGCAGACGAAATCGCGGACACCAGCTCGTATCGAATATTTTAAAAGCGAAAATGTGTTTATTTCTTTGTTTTATTTTGACGCAGGAGTTATTTTAATACTCATTTAGCGTAGGTTCACAGATTAAATTGGATCAAATAAATTTTATAAATACATATATTTCTCGGTAACATTCGGTAAAATATTATTTTGGCCCGATTGTATGTCCCGTTTTCATCTGCTTCAATTGTATGTTTAGATATCTGCTTGAAATTAATGTACCATATCCAATATGGTCTGACATTTTCTTAGGTATTTATTAGAACCAGACTTTAAGAATAAAAACTTAAATTAAGAAGTATGTTTTAATTTTCTTATTTATTTTAATATTTCAATAAAATGAATCCTTAAATAAAATATTCTTTGATTAAAGGCCACATGGGATGCATGCGACACTAAGCATTTTTTCTATAAAACATTTTCAAACATTCATTCGTCGTTGATTTTGAACTTAACATGACATGCAAATTTGATTACACGCTCCTTCTGGTTAATTTTGTATTCAGAGTTCTAAAAATAATTCCAAACTTGTTTTTCACAGTAAACCACTGATGGTTCGTGTATATAATACTCCAAAAGAAAAAAAATACTAGTAAATACCTAACACTAAAAACCGCTAATTACAAAACAAACACGGTTAAATTTCTACAAAATTGTTACCCAGAATAAGCTGTTGTGGTAATTGCTCTGTTGACCTATTGATTTCAATGTAAACAATTAGGTAATTGATAATGGACGAATTTCCTTTGTATCGATCTCATTGTCTTTGCTGGTTGTTTGTTTGAGCGAATAAACAAAATGAATACCTATACATTTGAACGAAATGAATATAAAGTATACGTAACTCAATTCAACCTTAATTTCCTTGTTTACTCCGTTCCGAATAAATTTGTTTTTTAAGCAATAATCTCGTTTTACTTTAGCCTTTATTTAAACGGAGTAGCGAATTTAAGTTGCATTTAAGCTGCTTAAACTCAAGCTAACGCTTGGACTTAAAATGCTACTAAAGTTGTTTATTTTAAGAAATACATTTTCTTAAGATTCCAGTAACGGTTTCATAGGTACTTAGTACTCAGTTGGTAATGTGGATGAAAATAGTTAAAGAAATATGAGCACGCTGGGTTCAACAGTCATATCCGTCTATTCCCATTATGTTCCACAGGAAATGTCCATTATGTCCTAATTATGGACATTTCTAATGTCCCACAAGAATGTTTGCGACATTTTGGGGATTAAGGATAAAGGGATTAGTAAAGGGATAAGGCAATAGGCTTTGGTATCCCTTACTCACTCACCGAAACAGAACAGCACACATGCTGTTATTTCACCAGGTTTTCTGTAAGGAGGTGGTTACTGCCGCCACAGTGGCTATCCAAATGACTTTTTCTGTGGGAAAATCTGCGAACCAGATCCCCCCATCAAACGCAGTACATATGTCCTTCCACTACTTAAAGTGAGTAAATCAGATAGAAGTTAATACAACGTTTATTGATTCTGAGGCGGTACGAAGTTCGCCGGGTCAACTAGTTTAAAAATAAATTAATGAAATATTATCTAAATTCATTAATTTAATTAATGTTAGATTTAGGTTAGTTATTTTATTTTTCATAACTTAATCCCATAGTCAAATTGCTTTCCCGTCTTATGGGATAATGTAAATATTAGCTAAATTATTCGATTATAATAAATAAACAGATGAAAAATAATTGTTGTTCAGTCAGGTACATACAAAAAATAATTTATTGTAAATTATATCAAGGTAGTTCAATTTAAGAATAAAGTTCGTACTTGTAACTGGTTTATTTTTTTATCAGCTTCCTGAATCATTCCTGAGTCATTAGCACCGTGAAATAAAATCACACTCGATAATGTGATAAGAGTCTATTCACTATTCTTTTATTATTTATGCTATCAAAGTTGCCAGCACATTTGCATAACCTATGCTGTTATAAATGACGATGGAGTCTGCTGATCCATAATAACGAATATTATAACCTATGGTAGAATAAAAGTTAAAACTAAGTTTGCTTTAGGTATAAATTTTGTTATAAAATTTTAAAAGTAAAAGTATTACACATTATTTCCTAATTTTCAGTAGCGTTACTTTTTCGAAGTGAAAGAAGTTATGAAAGTTTTTTAATAATAAATTTCACTGAATTTCATAAAGTCCAGCAACTGAGTATTGACTTCTTGAAACATTAATATTTTCGAATGAATTGCCTTTCGGTTTTTTCTACCGAATAAGATTCTGGCAGACGGCATCTAGAATCCAAGGTGTAGAGAGGACTAAGAAATTGGTTAACCATCTAAACTAATTACGTTTATAACAAATCTAGAACCAAAACTTTTGATAATTTAATGGTTTTTAGTAACATAATAAATCATCTAATTTAAGTTTGTAACTATAGTTCAGTCAAACAAAATATATCGATTTCAGTGTTTTAACTTTTCAATTTTAATTTTAAATAATATTTTCGCATTTAGTATGTATAAACATGTTATAAAATATATTTTGGCTGTACTATTTGTATCTGGTTGGTTTTGATGACATTAAAAAGGTTACATTTCAAAGAAAGAATCAAATTAGTAAAATGTTGTTTCCAGCCACAAATTTTTAGCCACCTAGACAAAATTAAGAGAGTTTGGCTGGGAGGTGTTAATGCATCCGCCATATAGCCCTCACCTTGTACCTTGCACCTGTTTCGGTCTCTTCATAATAGGGGATCGGACAAATTTTCAGAAAGTGTTTTAAATTAATCTTCATGGATATTTATTCCCATAGAAAATACTATTTTATTTATTTATAGCCTTTTAGGTACTCAAAATCATGTTTTAATAATGTTTGTTTGAAAATGCCGCCAAAACGCCACGATAGTTCATCTGAGAGCGCGTAACGTCATTTGTGGTCATATCATAACAAAACAGCTGCATTGGCATAAGACAATGATTGCCCACAAATGACGTCACGCACTGTGATTGGTGTTTCAGTATAGATTAAAAATATTGTAAATAATAAAATTTTATTTCTTCATTTAAAAATATTTAAATGAATTATATTAAATTATTATTCAATAAATAATCGCAAAAAATTATATATTTTCTTTCTAAGTACATTTTAGATTTTAATCTGATTACTGTCCGATCCCCTATTCTTTAGGAAGTGTCAGGTTAACATCAAGAGAGGACAGCCAAAACTACGTGTCGCGTTTTTTTGATTCTTCCCAAGTCCCAAAATTTCTTCAGCAATGAGACCATGTCACTACCTACAAGTGGCAGACGTCATCGAACAAAATGGCACATAAATGTAAATAAACTTAAAAAAAAAAGTGTTTAAGTTTGATATAAAATTCGAAGAGACTTTTCCCCAACCTTTTTTTAGCTTATTAAAATAAAAATAAAAAAGTTTATATTTCATCATTACAGTCATCATCTCAGCACGAGGAATTTCATTGCAAAAGATAACCTATGTGCCACACAATTTTCCAATAGCTGGTCTGAATTAAATTTCCTGAATCCAGCGTCGTATCTAATATTTGTTAAAAAGGAATCAATCAATTAATCAATCAATCAATTTATTTGTAACTTATAAAACATACATTTAACAGACACAGAGAAAAAAGAAATAACAGTAACAGCAAGAAAGAAAGTTACAAAAAGGTCCCTACTCAGCATTTTGCTGGCATAGGCCAGCACTGATCTTCCGTAGGAACCCTTAATTAATACACAAACACAAACACGGTCACACACCATGCATGTACCCGCTAACAAATGAAACAAAAAATATTTATTTAAATCTATTTGTTGTCAAGAAACACAACTGCTTGCACGAATATTGAAAACATTTCTCCAGTTCCCTGCCGCACATAAGTAAATATTAATGCTATTATTAGATGATATTTAATGAGCTCAAAAATAAATAAATAAATAATAAAAACAATAATAATACCTAACAATAACAATAATGAGATCATTTTAATTTTATTGGCTGAGTGCGAGGAGGTTGGTCCTGGAATTTATAAAAAACTACTCTCTATTCTTAAATTCTCCTCTTTTTTCTGACTGTTAATTAAAATTTTTTTTAGATTTGCTCTAAATCCGTGAACAGTGCACTGATTCCGTATTGGCGGTGGAATATTGTTCCAACATTTGGTTGCTGCATATCGGAAACTGCCTCGAAAAGCGGCTGATTGGTGGACTTGCATTGTTAGCTGAGCCGCACATTGGCGAGAACCACGAGACCGACTCCCTACCCATGATAATTTATTAAAAAGATAATGTGGAACTTTATTTTTTATAATACCAAAAAGAAGACATGCTAAATGCTACTTGCGACGATGTTTCATTTTTAATAAACCATGCTTGTTTAGATATGGTGTGACATGAGCTCTCAACGGTATGTCAAAGCAATAACGTGCACATGCATTTTGCACTCTCTGGATAACCTTCTGTGCTTTAACTAAAATCCGCGGACCCAGAATGGTATCTACATAATTAAGTTTCGATAATATCAAGGTCTCTGTTAGTCGAATACGAAGTTCTTCAGAAAGGAAGGGTCTTGCTCTATACAATACTTTCAATTTATAAAAACTGTTTCGTACTATATCTGCAACATGCTTTTCGTATCTCAGCTGGCTATCCATAAATAAGCCAAGGTTACGCACCTCGTACACACGTTCCACATTTTCACCTTCAATATTCACTTTAAAAGATGGATTTAAGCTTACTGTCTGTTGTCTTGTGCCAAATATAATATATTTAGTTTTAGTCTATTTCCGTCACACAATATATCTAAACTAATATCAAGTCTTTATTATATTTTCTTATACATGTAATTTAATTTTATTTTGTCACATTAGCTCGTTATTAATTTGGAGCAATGAATAAACAATGAAGTTTTGCAAGTTGAGTTTTGAAGTCTTGCGAATCTGTAGGAGACTAGGAGGCTAGCCTAAGGTCCTAAAGAGTAAGGTATTGTAAGGCCAAAGTATTGGGAGACTAGTTTCGGAAACAGAAACCTAAAAAAGAAAAAGAGTAAAGCTTTCTTTGGATTTAATAATGTAAGTAATCGTGAAAGAATTTCTCCATAAGAAACGGTGTTAAAGGCTATAAGAAACAGTACACAAGTATCATCATGTTTCTTGTTGTGACGCAAAACAAGCACAGTACGTACGTAAGTATACATGTTTGAACTAAAACTTGTGAAGTTAAAGCAAGCGAGCTGTTTGTTAACACTCACTTGCAAAGTGCTTAAATAACACTTTACGACGCTAAGTGCTTCGATGATATATCTACATTTATTGCCTTCCATATTATTAAGAACAAATCATAGTAAACTTTATGATTGATCTAATGACATATAATAAAGTTATTAATTTTTTTACAATATTTATCTTATAAGATATCCAATAATACTAAAAATATGTTAATTTATTTTATATCGCTTTATTTTTAAAATCAAGGCTTATCAAACCTGATTTTTAAAAAAATATGAATGTTAAGTTTTAAAAACACAAGCTATAATTATAATTATAAACTAACTACATGTGCTGTAAGTCCCTGAGGAGTTGGCTTTCCCGCACACTACTTGATGCAGTAGCATCAGATTAAGGTTACCATGTCATGGAAATACCACGGAAGTAATCAAGCATACTAAATTTCACATCAATCGAACCTGTGGGAGTTAGTGAGATCCCTTCGTTAGCCAGAAAATGGGCTGATGATCTTCAAACGCCTGAAAAATCGTCATAACTTATAGCTAAGAACCATATCGATCACGTTAGGTTAGAAAAAAAAAACCGGATCAAAATCGGTCCATCCATTTTTGGGAGCTACGATTCCACACACATAAACAGACACACACGTCAAACTTATAATGCGTCGGGCGCGGGCGTTGGGGGTTAAAAATAGACAATGTTATATATTTAAACTACGTCTATAAATAAATTTCAATCACGCCGAAATTAAAATTGTGAAAAAGGCTTTGATGATAATCATTTGACTGAACTGGGATTTATAAATGTTGCATTCCTGATGTATAGAAATTGCATTGTGTATAGAAAAGCCTTTTCTTGCCTTATTTATTCGGAATTACTATTATGAATAAATTATGAATGTAACAAACCAAATTCATACCTTTATGAAAAATTCTTTGATTTTGAGTAGCAAAACAAATGAAATGTTTTCTATCTATCCTACTTTTCGTGCAAGAATCATTAAAACGTGTACACGTCATTTCTCATAGTTGAATTTCCTATATCTCATGCATTATCGTTGCATCCATGTTCACTACTATTTTTGTACCACTTGGTTTAAGTACTCTTCTTTGTTCTAGCCGTTTGCTATGGTGTACTAGTAAACCTAATTTACTCGAGATGGTCAACATCACTTATATAGTTAATAATTATTTATACTATTGTATCTGTCATAACTTTTAATAATGTTTAAATTCTATTTGAATCTTATTTGCCGTAAATTTTTTACTCTGGATTTCTAAATAGATTTACATTCAGGGAATTGGCGAGAAATCACACGTTATAAGCTATAATTAAAATCTGTGTAAATGCTAAGTGTGTTGAATGCTATAATATTTACAACGCTTGTACAATGTAAAGTTTGCACAAGTACATATGTTTCATTATTTGATCTGTGCATTAGTACAAAAAGCATTGAAATTCGTATTTCCAATTAGTCTGTGATTATTCTCCAAAGAATAAAGTGATTATTCAATATGTTAATAAAGGTTTTAATATCACTATACATTTTATTAGTCTTCGTTGAGGTAATTACTTTCTATTTTATATATTATACCCAATCCAGCCATAAGTTCTGTTTCAAATTGAAAATGCATTTATTTTTTATGAAGTAAGGTAGGTAATCTTAATAAAACTTATATGTACATAAATTAAAAAATAATTCTTTTCAAAATGGCTACCTTTATCTTTGATACAGGCCTTTAATCTATTTGGCTACGAATCTATGGATTTACGCACTGTTTCCATGGAAAATTTAGCCACTTTTTGCTCCAGAGATTTCTTAAGAGACTCAATGTCGGTGTGTCGTTTAGAGCAGGCCACATCCTCTAAAACTGACCACAATTTGTAGTCTAAGGGGTTCAGATCTGACGACCCCTTAGACGAGGGCCAGTCTTCAGCTCTTAAAAAGTCCGGAACATTGGTTTCGAGCCAGTCTTGGGTAGTTTGTGCCTTGATGGAAAGTCCACGGTACATTTTTAAAAAGTGTATTGCTGAGAGGTTTCACAACACGATCCAAGACGGTCTCTTGTTAGACTTCACAAGAATGAAACTGTGACTCCTTGATAAGACACCCCCCACCAAGCCATAACTGTCGCAGGTTGATGACTACGTTGTACCATTCCTAGGGCCTGCCCTATCACTAGGGCAGCTTCTTTAAAACTGTGAGCGTACACTTTGTCATTTTGCTTGATGTGGTTCTCTTCAATTGGGAATTTTTTTTCATCAGTAAAGAGGATATTTCTGTGTCTTTCACCTGCGTATCGGGACAGAAGGCAGTTTGATCGATCCACTGTCTTCATATGTAGGGATTGATTTAGGGCATGTCCTTATATTGACGATAAGCACCGAGCTTCAAGTCTTGTTTTAATATATCTTCATTTCTCGCGAAATGTTCCTTATGGAGCTTCGGCGATTCTGGCTTTAACAGCATTAACAGCCTTTGTAGACCTAACAGTACGCGGCCGCTCCGATCTTTTATGGTCATCGACAGAGGAGTGGTTTTGGTGTATCTGTCGATAGTACGATATATGAACATACGGCTGATACCAAGCTTTTGAATTGTCTTGAATATGACCTACGACTCCATACCCACTCTGTGTAAGGCAATCATTACAATCCCACCCTATCCCATATTGATTTGATAATTTGATAATAAACTCGAAAAAAATATGTGAAATGGCGAGGAATACAAAAGAAGTTTTTGACATAATAAGCGCTTTCCAAATTCAAATTGAATTAAGAATTTAAAAAAGGAGCGGTTTTTATGTAACAGTATTTATAGCCAAGATAGTTACATTATTATATAATTATCAACGTACCTATTCCAAATATAATAATTGCTTACTTCTACAAATATGCAACATAATTGTAGCAATAAATAAAATAAAGATAGCATGTCTATATAACTCTATTATTAAAAAAATAACTCCCTTTAAAAATGTTCTGTTATCTGTTATCGTAATTGTATTAAAAAAAAAAAGAAAAAAAAATGCACGAAATATATTGATAAAATTTGAAACAGAATACAATTAGTACGATATTATGTTAATCTGTTAAATCTTGTTAAATGTGAATCTAACTAGAATCTGATAAATTATTGTAAAAATAGATACTTTTGCTACGTCACTAGATATTGTAATGAAAATAGAATGTGAACTTTCAAGCAAATATTCAATTTCCTCTTTATCTTTCATAAAGTTAATGGTTACTTCAAACAAAAATTTACTGTTATACAACTGTCGATAGCGACGACGACGTTCTATATTTGACATTTCCTGTAGAATTATGAGTTATATAAAAATATTTGATACGTCATTTCCTTTTACTAAGACTTTTGCTTTTTGTTACCACGGAAATACGATTCCATTTTTCAACAATGTATATTCAAGTAACTAGCTGTGCCTGCGACTTTGTAGGCGTAGTTCTATTGAATACGCGTGCTATTTCAATTAACTTACCTTTTTGTTTGTAAACAGATTGGAACAAAAAAGACACTAAATGTTTTTTCATCGGTGAAAATTAGCGTGTACAGACACATAGACAAACAGACAAAAATCCTAAAAGATATTTATGAAAACTATCAGTAACACAATATGTACAGATTGTCTTTAATTTTTTATATTTAATGTAAAGACACGGCTCGTTTACGATTTTAAATTACGTGTGACGGTTCCAGTCGAAGGCCTTCGTTAAAAGGGATGCTCAAACGTCCCCTAACATACTGGATTCTTTTCAAGCAAATATGGATCAGTTCAGAAAGTGCATTGATCAAGGCCTGGGTAAGACAGTTGGAGATGTAAACGAGAAACAGTTGCAGCCTATATTCACTTTGATCGGAGATCAATTGAATAGGATTAATCAAGCGGTGAGCATTAATAAGACATTATTTGGATGATTTTATTAACTAATATGCTTTCATGAATGAGCATTTATAAATTGTGCATCCATCTGGGGGGCAGCAACCAACTTCTTACAGAAAATCACCGAGAAATAAAAGCAGCTCTGCTGCAGTGTTTCGGTGAGTGAGTAATCGATGCAGAGTCCCCTTACTAATTCTACTAAGGCCCATAATTATCTCTTATTTTAGTAAGACACAGTCATTTTCTTAATGAGAAGAAATATGTTATAGTCCAATATACTAACTAACTTTGGATTGATATCTTAGACACATATCTTAGTCTATGTACTTAGAAGACTTAGTGTTCTACATTTCCTAGGTTCCCAGGTAAAAGTAATTTCCATGTTAAATCTTTAATTTTTATTTATAAATCGACAATACGATAAATATGCAGAGCGTCCCAGCCAATGATCTACCTCTGCTTTCTCACCATACAATGCTTAAAATTATATACATTTATTGGACTGAAAATAGCATTTTGCGTCGTATTTTGGCTATCAGGTATTGGTGTTCAATACTCTAGTTAGTTGTGGGTTTGCAAATAATTTGTATAAAAATTATTATTCGTCACGTAAAATTCTTTACGATGTTTCCTTTTGACAAAAGGTTCTGACAAATTCATAACAATAAAATTTATGTTTCATTATTGCCGGAAAAAAATTTAACCCCCACGCAAAAATGTTAATGCCTATGTCTGTCTGTTAGTAAATGGCATAGCATAGCTAGGTAGGAAAATTACAATTTCAACTTTTACTTAGGCAAATTAGTGTGTAATAATTCCATCGAATTACCTTTTTTATGTTAAGGTCGGCAGACAGGCCGACGGGCCACTTGATGGCAAGTGGCTATAACAAAAGCAACGCCACAGGTGCTCCAAGTGCGCTGCCGACTACAATAGGATTAAAGATAAGGGATTGGGAAGGGTTTGTGAAATGGGCTCTGGCATCCCTTACTCATTCACCAAAACACAACAGCATATGTACTGTTATTTCACGGTGGTCTTCTGTAAGGGAGTGGTTATTGCCGCCAGATGGGCTGCCCAAATGATTGCGAAACGCAATATACCCTGCCACTACTTTCCGGATCCAGACCAGAGTCAAATTTGAAAAGTTAATACTTTGAAACTTTATACTCCGGTATCGAATGCTACTTGAATTGTGTTCCTAAAATTAATTATCAATGTAAATAGATGTGATGTACCTATCAACAGTGTTTAGTATTATTTACTTCCAGAATCATTCTCTATGTTCAAGTATTCTATCTAGTTTTTTTCTAGTATTTTTCTTTGTATGCAAAAAATTCTGAAACTAGCAGATAGCAGAATTTTTGAAGAAGCTAGGTTAATTAACATCAGACTACGAACCTTAGGAACCCAGCAAAAAGAAAAATGTAAGAAAGAACTCTTAGCGAGTTAGCGCACTCTTACAGTAGGTAGTGCATCAGTGACTGTGTTCGACCGTTTTACTAAAACCGAGTTTTACCCAGCGAACAAGAGAGAGGATCCGACTACTTTTAAATTAAGGGGCAGCTGAAACCGCTGATTTTTATTGTTTTGTTTACAGATTACTGATCTCACTCCAAAGAAAAGTTTTTAACTAGAAAATCTTTTCTGTTCATCATTAATTATCAACATCATTCAGGAAATAATCTACCAGGTTTCATTCAAATTCGATCAAATCCAAAGGTGTGTGCGTGATTTAGTGACAGTCTTTGCAAACTTTCACGTTTACATAAAAAAAAAAAAATAGACACAGCATATTGTTTTAGTAACACTGTTAGGTAAATTTGCTACGTCGGTCATAAGAACAAAACCGTCAAACAGTAATAAAGAATTCCGGTGTACCTACTAAAGCTTTTGAAACAGCCTTAGATAACAAAGAGTGTTCGACAAACACATGGAATTCTCGAAACAATTTCGTCCGTTGATCCTTGTTTATGTTATAGATGTTTTGTCCTAAATAAATATTATGAAATTCTGTGCTACTAAGAGGGACTCAGAATAAACGAAATTTAAGGACTTTGCTATATCGCCGTTCACCGCTCAATCGAGAGCACGTACCAATTAAGATAGCCCAATGTATTCGGAAATCGATGACGCGTGTTTTAAATCTATTATTAAATGAGATATGACTAAGATAATATTTTAGAGTTTTGTCCGTAGTTTATTATATTTTTATGTAATATTACCTTAGAAATAAAATTTATAAGCAACTTTTGTATTGTTTCATTATCAGGAAAAAATACATCGTGATCTTTCTTTCTTCTAATTGTTCAATGTTTGTGCTCATTTCGCCTTATCTATATATTTATATCTACTTATAAAATCGTATCCACTCCTATCCATTTCCTTATCCACTCCTAATCCCTCATCCTTAATCCTACTGTAGTCGGTAGCGCACTTGCAGCAGCTTTGGCGTTGCTTGTGTTATAGGCGACGGTAGCCACCTACCATCAAGTGGACCGTCAGCCTGTCTGCCGACCGAAACAAAAAGTAGTTAGTGTCATAGTATAACATTAATATAATATGTTGATTTTTTTATAAAATAAAATGGGATGCAGGTTGACGATCCGCTTGTTAGGATAGGGAACAACAGAATCCAACAGCACACATAAGAAAGAAGGTGGTAATTAAAGCAGAGATGCTATCTATTTATATTGAGTTACATACTAGTAATAATAAAAGTTAGCAAAAACGTAACTTTGTAGAAGATTTTATATTAAACAACTGCACTGTTTCACAAAGTGTAACTTCGAATTATTAAGGAAAAAGTCTCTTCGCATATAGTATGTGTAAACTTGTTAAAATTTCTTTGGCTGTACTATTTTTATCTGGCTGGTTTTGATGACATTAAAAATGTTACATTTCAAAAAAGAAACAAATTAGTAAAATGTTGTTTCCAGCTATTTTTTTGTTCGTTGACTTTTTGGCATCTTGTGGGTGGTGACAGGATCCCGTTGGTAGAAATATTGGAATTACTGATAAAAAAAAGACGACAAGTAGTTTTGGCAGTCCTCTCTTGATGTTAACTTCACACTACCTAAAGAATTCTGAAGAGACTGACTGCAATTAAATGTAAATAAACTTTTAAAAAATGTCTTGAGTTTTCATATAAAATGCGAAAAAACTTTTCCCCGACCTACTAAACGAGCCGTATCTGTACAGTATTTTTTCAAAATAAGAATTTTTACAAGATTTAACTGAGGTCAAACAAAATGTTTTTAGAATTTTTGTCTGTTTCTCTGTGCATTTGTGCACGCTAATTTTGGCTTAACCGGCATTTGAATGCGGTTTTCACTGACATTTGTATCAAGCTTCCCGTAACATTTAGTGTTTGTTTCGTTCCAATTGGTTTAAAAACAAAAAAGTTACTCGCTATACCGAATACCACGCGTGCGAAATTGCGGGCTCAGCTAGTTTGGAATATATATTGTATATAACGTCTTGTTACTGTTTCGTGTTTTAGATATGAATGATATTCATAATTTCATGTTTCGTTTCATACAATAATTTCAAGATAAAAATGTTCATTAAATAATTCATTACAGTTCATATTGCAATAATTCATGGAAGCAAAATTAAGAAGGCGTTATTTTTGCATCTATCTTTTTGCAGACTGATAATATCGGCAAACACTATTCTCGTGATGTCACAGAGACGTCTTAAATGCGAGTGTGTGCTGTTGCTATTGAAAATGGATCCATTTTCGCTTTCCTTTCAAAACATTTGCGAGTATATTTCGTAATTGTGCGGTTTGAAAGTTTAAAATACTATAGCATTACAAGTTTTTACTTTAAATTAATTGCTGATGATCTGGCATGGCAACCAGATAGAAATACAACAGTTCACTACATGTTTCACTCTACTCAGAGAACTCATAGTTACTCATAGTTAAAGATTTAAATTTCTGCACTCATTTCAGACTCTCTTTGGCAATTAGTCATTTTAACGAGAAACCATTCAAGGTCAAATTGTCAATTTACTTTAACTTAATCTTAACTACCACGTAGCCTTACTGGTCCTATCTGATGTGATAACCTACATGTTGTGGTGATAGGTCATTGTAAACTTATGTTTACAACGATAAAGCAATAACATTTACTAGAACAAATAATAATTTAATGCAGTAACATTAAAAATAACTTAAGAATAATCTTAGACGAGTCAATAAAAATACACAGAAATACAAAATTGTAGTAATGATTTCTCAATAATTTTTTTTTCCTGATTTAAAAATTAATACTAAAGTTTTCGGTGTTTTAATGGTGTTTCATATGTTTTTTTAATAATAAAAAAATGTATTTTTTACACAGATCTGGTGTTCATTTTTTATTATTTTTCTTTATTTATTTATTAAGCAAATAATAAAACATCCTACTAATAAATTGGAAAATTTGAGAGGATGCATTTTTTTTTTTTTTTGTTATAGATGGGTTTGCTCTTGACCAGCATCTATCCATGTAGGAAGGATGAGGCCGAAGATGGAGCGAGCTCACCCAGAAGATGCCTATTCACTCGAACCTTGAAAAGATTTGGGTTATATGAGCTCGGAAATACAGACGCCGGCAGGGAGTTCCAATCCTTAGCAGTGCGCATCACAAAAGATGTTTTAAAGCGCTTGGTCCGAATTAGAGGGATATCGACAAGGTGAGGATGGTAACCAGCCGTACGTCTGCATGTCCGATAGAAGAAAGGGGAAGGGGGTATGATCTCATGCAGCTCTCGAGCATGGACGAAGTATGTCTGTTACACTTTCACTTAAAAACTACTGGACTGGAAATTTGGTACACAGACAGTTTATTACTAGAATTTACATATAGGATAACTATTTATTCTGGGAACTTCTAAAAATAGATAAAAATTTGGGGACCACTTCATATAAAACTGTACATCTGACTGGGATCAAATGATTTCGCATTTATAATTACATGTAAGTTTATTTTAAGCTTGCATGTCAGCAAATTATCTAAGTACCTACCTAAGTAGATAATCTATATAATCTAAAATCTAAGTAGGTTTACGGTCATTCATATAATATTTCATTTTTATTTATAGCCTTTTATTACTATAATTAAATATTAATCAGTTAAATCTTATGACCATTACCATATGGTTGTAAGTCTAACGTCTTTGAGAAATAGAGATGATTTTAAAGATAAGTTTTTCATTTTAGAATTACATAAGTTAAATTCTGTTAAAAGTAAAAAAAAGTTGAAATAATAATTACCTACAATAAGGCACATATTATTTCAGAAATCTGATTTATAAAAAAAATTAGGTAGGTAGAAAAGTCAATACATAGGTATATATTAATAGGACCAACAAAGTAATTAGTTGAAAGTAGTTTAGCAATACACCGGTAGCTTGTACGTCAACCCGGAACTAAACTAAATAAGATAACTAGATAGAAATTGTTGTGTTCAGTAACAAATCAAACAAAAGAATGTACAGTAGATCAGCTTCACCATGTCATCTATTTATAAAATCGTTTGTCCTGACTGACAATCCACGCACAATTAAAATTACTAAGTCTAGAAATATGAAATTTGGAACATCCGCTAAGAAATCCGTTAAGAAAGGATTTTTAAAATTTTAACTCCGTGCGGAGCCGGGGGCGGGTCGCTATAATATTACACTACTGTGTTCAATAAATACGCGGACTGATCCAATATATTTATATGTATATTGAGAAGACCCCCAAAGATGACGCAAGACCTGGAAGATCTTCAATGTCTTGTGTTGATAAAAACATTGATCATGTGAGGTCCCTTGTCTTTACTGATCGTCGAAAAATAAGTGATCGGATGCGGTTATGCGGATAAGATAAATCAACAGTGCACACAATTCTAACGGAGAATTTGGGTTTAAAAAAGTCAAGGTCATGTCGTTAGGAATTTTTGATGTTCATCATGAATTCGTTCCTCAAGGGCAAACAGTACCTAAATGCTGTCTTTCCATCACGATTTTCCAACGCTTGAGAGATGGCGTGCGTGGTGTGCGACCAAATTTGTCTTAAGGTGACGGGTGCATTCTCCACCATGACAACTGTCCATTCCATTCATTCAACCGTGAATTTTGACGAAAAATTGAATCATTTTCTTTGAACACCCTTCTTATTCACCAGATCTTACCCCCTCTGACTTTTCTTTCTCCAAAATACAAAATGGTGATGAGGGGACTGAATGTTGTTGGAATGATTGTTTTGAGGGGACAAAACAATAAAACAAGAAACGACGAGGAACCTGTACCTTCAAGGGTGTACCTGTACTTTCAAGGGTGTGGAAAAGAAGATGGGACAAGTACCTAGCAATAAATATTTTGAGGGTGACAAAGTAACGTATAGATGAAATTTTCTAAAATAATTTTTTTATGATCCCAGTTCGCGTATTTATTGGACACACTATTTATGTATATATAGTAATTTTCTTACGTCTCAAATATAACGGTAATCAAATTTGATTTACAAAGATAAATTTGTATATTTTTCCTTTAAAAGTGGATTCCTAACTTTTATACATAAAATGGATTAAATATAAATAAAAATGACTTAAACGAGTATTAAGTATATTAATAGTTAGAAGTATGGTCAGTGGTAAAAGTTCAGATGAATTCTGATCACAAATTGTTTAATGTTACGTATAATATTATATTGCTTATATAATTTAAATTATTAAGATCCGCAAAAAGGTCTAGGTTATCAACTAATTGTGTGTCATTTTATCTTTTTCAATTGAACAATACAATTTTTTTAATATTGAGATAAGAAATTATTCTAAACGTCTAAATTATTTTTTTATGTTAAGGTCAACAGACAGGCTGACGGTCCACTTGGTGGTAGGTGGCTACCGTTACCTATAATACAAGCAACGCCACAGGTGCTGCAACTGCGCTTCTGACCATAGTGGGATTAAGGGACAGGGAAGAGATAGGGAAATGGGCTCTGGCAATCCTTACTCACTCACAGGAACACAAAAGCACAAATGCTTTTATTTCACGGTGGTCTTCTGTAAGGGGGTGATGGTTACTGCCGTCAGACGGGCTGCCCAAATGACCGTGAAATTCTGGGAATTGAACCCGGGGCCGGCGTTAAGAGAAGCACTCAAACCACTCATCCAACGCTCTCCTCCGACGTTGTATTGTCAACAAAGTAAATAAAATGAGGATATAGAAGTGCACAAGAAAAATAAAGATTTCCAAGGCTGTCCTATTATTAGCTTCTTACTCCATATCAACTAATCATTATTGGAAACCCATTAGTTAATTGCCTACCCTGGAAGTCGCAACCTTTGCTCTTCGATAAAGCGAACAAACACATTGTGATCCGATATAAGGGGTATTATCAGATGTGAGTGTTCAGTCGGAGTTCAGTGCGTGTTTGGTACACTATAGTATACTTTGTAAAACTAAATCATTTCAAAATGAACAAGCTGATTATCGTTCTGTTGGCTGTCTGCCTTGTCAGTGTAAGTGTTTTTTGTTTTTTTTTATAACATTTAATTAAAATTTATTTTGTCCTAGCACATTCGATTGGAACTTTTGTTTACTATACAATCTTTTCTTTACCATTTCAGCAAGTGATCAGCATTTTTATTCCGTATATGAAATAAAAAAATGGAATATCTTTTCCCTTTAAAAAATTTTTTATTTTTATTTTTATATGTAGTCGGAGAGGCAGGGTAACGGTCTACTTGATGGTAGGCCGATCCATCGCCTATTAAATATTATAATAAATATCAAAATTACCAAGACGGGATGTGGTATTCCATACTCAATTTCCATGATTGATCGCAGTATGTCCTGCTACCATTTTGAATCTACAATCTACAACGTTGTAACTGTGTAGTTTTATAATAATGACAGGCCCTTCTTAAGGTCCTTGAGATCTGATCTGAGCAGTTGTAGTTTTCATAACAAGTGTTTTCTAAATTTTAGTTTAGTGTCGGAAGCACGTAGATAACTCAAGTGAAATGTAAATTGTATCCTTAAAAATACTACAAATTAAAGAATTAATTGTGTTTTACTTTTATTAGATTGCTAGACTGAGATCTTACTTATATTTTTACTATTTTACTTTAATGAGCCCGTTGGTTGAGTGGTTAGAGTGCGCTTAACGCTAAGTCTCAAGGATTCCGGATTCGTTTCCTTGCTGGGTCAACTATGGAAATTAACTTTTCAAAGTTAGTTCTGGCCTGGATGTAGAAAGAAGTGGCCCCCTGCGTTTCGCAGTCATTTGGGCAGCCTGTCTGCAGTAACCAGTAACTACCACTTTACAGAAAACCACCGTGAAATAACAGCACATGTGGTGTCGTGTTTCTGTAAGTGAGTAAGATAATTCCTTATCCTTTACCCTTAATCCTAATATGGTCTGCAGCGCACTCGCAGCACCTTGGCGTTGCTTATGATATAGTAGGTGACGGTAGCCATCTATCATCAAGTGGACCGTCAGCCTGTTTGTTGACCTTAACATTAAAAAAATTTAAACACAACAGCACCCATCATGTTATTCACTACGCTGATTATTGCTACTACAATTAATTCACACCCACAGGCTCACGCTTTCGTGAAACGTGACACACCTGATGCTAAGAACGACAACTATATGGAAACAATACAGAAGCAATTCAAAGAAGCAACTGACGCATTAAACGAGAAGCTCTCTCATGCCTTCAACCCTGAGGAAATAAAGAAAGGATTTGGTGAAGCTGTCGATAGTTTAAACAAAGCCGTGAGTACAGATTTTTAATCGAATATATATAATAATTTTACAAAATATCCATTCGTCATGACAATACAAATAGCAATAGTTAATTAACACAGTTACGTTATTATCTTCATTTTAAACACATTTAAACTGATAATGGTCCTAATTAATGTACAAATTTTATTGTGTGTCCTCCCCATTATTCATTGATAAGGGTTTCCATAGGAATTGTAGTTATTTACACTCCCAATAATACATTTTCGGTTAAATATGATGACAACATATATTGGGTTAATCCGGTCGTCGGTACTAAATATGTTTGTTGAAAATATAAAATAGTAGTTATTATTAATAGAACAATATGTGGCTGCAATTTTTATAATGAAGTAATTGACAGGCAAATTAGTTAAAAAATATGATCAAACTAAAATACGCCCAATCTAGCCTAGCCGTGTCATTTGTTCAAGCAGTCTTTGTCCGCAGCGCGCGTGTTAACCATGAAATCCATATTTTTAGGAAAATTTTATTTTGAATAACTTATTATTTTTGTACTTCATTATGAAAAGAAACAATTAGTATTCATTTATTCAGATATATGTATTATGTTGATCTTGACAAAGATATTACATACATAGACAAAGATAGCTTGCAAATTGATACGTTTTACCCAATTTATCTATTAATTACAATATGCTATAAGTTTTAACAAGTTGCAGTATACATATAACCTTTTTTTTTTATTTTTTCAGATTGAAGACTTTAAAACGAAGGCAGCGAGCTCACCTAAGTAGATTTAGAAAGAAAATGTAGTATTATTGAAAAGACAGATATAATTAAATTACATAAACGTACTGCTTTAAAAATGTCTAACGTCAAATTGAATAGATAAAAATATTATGTTATATTTTTTTAAATAAAATATTTTTGTAACTATTTTCTATTTTTTTTTTATAAGAAATAAAAATTATTTAAAGTTCATAATATTCAGCAAATCATTTCACATATTATGAATTTTAAATGATTTCTTGATTACGAAAAATATATTTTTTATGAAGGTTATCACCATCACAGCATCAACTGTTAATGCAAATCTGTTGCCATCCCTGATAGAATAATGGACAAAGGCAATGTACTCGCAGCTCTGCCAAAAGAATGGTTTTTGGAATTTCTTACTTACCTATAGAAATACTAGAGAGGAAAATGTGGGATAGATGCCCTAGGGGGTTAGATGTCGCAGTAATCATGCGACCTGTACGAATACGACTTTCTCTGATTTTTGTCTTTTGTAAGCTTACCTCTTACCTACCACCTATGGATGTGTTAGGGGGCGTCCATTAATTAGGTAAGACATTTTTGGCGATTTGTCCCTCCTCCCATGTGGAGATGTCGTGACATTTTCAAAATTTAATTTTTTGTATAAATGCGTTCGATTTAATTTAAACAACATGTTTTCATTTAAGACTATTAATATTGCTTAGAACGTAGTCTAGAATCACAGTGATATAACTGAACAATAAAGTACTTAAATAGTAACTACTTACTAAAATTCATAAAAGAATATTCATTCCAATGGATTCCATTCCATGGAGACTCGTTGGAAACAAAATGTCTCACACAATTATCAATAAAATCATCTTTCCTCGCTCTGATTTAGCTACTTTAAACCGTTGTCGTTTGCGAATAGAAGCTCATTAGGTCGTCTTGTGACAATCGTTTGTACAGCTGGTGCATTATAACCTCGTTTTCTACGGTTTCATGCGCGTAAAAATTGCGTGATATTAGCATAGCAAGAGCGAAACCCCGAGGTTACGCTGGATCTGGATTGAAGACGCTCTTTGTTCGCAATTGAACAGCTGAGACAGAGTAAATTTTTTATTAGTAAAATTTTTGGTCGGTATGTTATTCCTTCTAGAATCTAGTGCATGATGTGTAATAAGTGGCTAGTTGGCTACGCGAAACTACAAAACCTGCACTGTGTAGGTACAAAACCCGCACTGTGTAGGTACAAAACCTGCACTGTGTAGGTACAATGTAATGAATATCAACTACGCCATTAAAAAAGAAAGAATGCAAAAAAAAGAAAAGTATCGAGAATAAATAAGAAGAAGCTGGAAAAGGGTTGGGTTTATTTTTAATGACAAAAAGTATTTGAGATTATTCCCAAATAAGATTGTGCCATCTGGAAAATCAAAATTTTCTTTTCGTCAAATGTATAAAATGTGTGATAATTTTTATTACTTTTTTTATTTCTTCCATTTAGTAAAGGAAAAGTAAAGAGAAGATAATGAGAACATTCTTTAATTTTTTCCTTAGAGCAACCATCCCACGAGTCAAAATATCATCGCGGCATCAAACCCACGCAGTAGGCAATCGTCGTCTATAGGACTTCTTTATTTTGCTTGTAACAAAAAAAAAAAAATATTAAATTATTTTGATTATTTTCTTCATTGATAAGACTATCATTAAAGTATAATATTATTAAATGCTTATCTTCTATATGTTTATCGCCCACATTTCATGTGTTTTTTTTTTTGCAATATAAACATGGAAATATCTGATTTATCAGTGGTGTGTGTGTGGACATAAGTATAGGGGAAGACAACCTACGGAAGTCTTGGATACTGTTGCCTAGGATTACAAGGGACATCAAATTTGGCCTAAATTGGTGACATTTGTGTAAAAATAAAGATGTGACAGATTTTATTTTTATACAAATGAACAACCTCTGTATTAAAAATATGTAAGATTTTTTTAATGAAAGATTCATATATCTTCTGAAATATTTTTTATGTTCTAGAACATCATATAAGTAATGAGTACAGTTTAGAGTTAACTTTGTTAAAAGAAATACACGAAAAGATAAATATTTCCCGAAACAATATTTGTTTTTACGTTTAGACAAATTAAAGTAAATAAATATCACTAAAAATATCTAAAGTTGTTGCTACGAATGTTTTTTTCACATTATCGTATAATTTATTTGCAAATTCGATTTACTTTTCGTGAAAGTTCTCGAAACCTTTTTAAAATTCAATGTAAATTTTGTTTTGTCTCGGAATTTAAGAGATTTGTTTTATTTGAATTTTATTTTTAAAACTTCGAGTTTGCTAAAAATAATATATTTTTTGGGACTTATAAAAGTAAACCTCGCTTACAAGGATTTAGCTGTTACTCAAGAAATTGTACAGATAAGTTTCAGGTAAATCTTTTTAGGCGGATACAATAACTTGCGAATGAATTCTAGATTATTCTGAGATTTATAAGAAACTCTTCTCTGATTCTTGATGAATTCTTCACTTTGTAAGATAATAAACAGTATTATATGTATTATATATACCAGATCTACTGAAAAACTAGCTTTCAGCGTGTCTCACAAACGCTCTGAAAATGAGTTTTTTTTTAAAAAAAAAAAACTTTTATCCCGGGTGAAGCCGGGGCATGTCTATCTAGTTGTAAATAAGCACTTTGTGATATCAGAAAATGGCTTCCCAATGATAAGGTAGAAATTCTTTAAATAAGAATTTATTTGAATATGAATTTCTTTAAATTCTTTAAGGTTTAATATGACTAAGTCAATGAAATTTTTTATTACACCGAGGAGTGCAACTTCGTAAGCTAATAGAATATTCCCTCAAAGACAAACTCTGTGCTAGTTTTAATATGCATGGAGCCAGGTGCCCGATAAGTCGGTCCCAGTAAAGCCTGACCCTGATCCTACTTGAGCGTCTCAAACCCTCTTCGGTGAGGCTTTTCTTAGATTTACACCAGATTCTGACCGGTAATTCACAGTAGTGCATTCCATTTGCACATATACATTTTTAATATAATATTATGTATTTATCTAACACTATGCGACATACAAGCAACTGTATATATTCGACAAAAAAATATATTTACTCGTGTGTACAGATTGTATACAGCGGACAATACAATAGTTGAAGATGGATCATACAATTGTTTCGTAGTTTTACACACCGTGCGCACTTCATACACAATTGTTTTTCGTGACATACTCTTTTTGTATATGTAATGCCCTGCACAATTATTTTTTTAAATAACGCTTACTTATTTTTCTCCTTTATTGCATAAAGTACATGAAACAGTTAAATTTGCGCATTTATTGTGTTAAAATATTGAAGGTAATATGGATGGAGTTGTTCAAAATGCAAATCTAGTTCCTTGTTGCCTAAAGTCTCTTTACCTTCAGAGATTTTGTCATTGTCTTTCAGAACCCGCAAGCTGCGGTAAGTTGCCGGCGCGTAAATGTACATAATATTACATTTGTTAACAAAGGATTTTCCGGGATTTGCGCAAGTAGGCCACAATTTCAATGTTTCTTTACATGCGACTTTAAAATTATAGACATCCTCAAAAAAAAGGTACTTAAAGATTACACACGAAAGAGAAGAAAAATATTTTTTTGAACATCCTTGTAAGTAACTAACTATTAGTTTATTTAATTACATACGCTATCAAAAGAAATTTAAAAAAAATGCGAGTTACAAGCTTACTAACAACGTTATTTTTTGAAGAAAATTATTAATTACAAATCTACACAATAATTGTGTGTTATTATAACACACAATTATTTTTAAAAAATTGTAATCATCGTAATATTTGAAGGCTTTTAATAGATTAAAAAAAAATTAATGGGTATTGTTGGTACAACTGCTTTTATAAACATGCTCTCTTAAATAAGTTTAAATTTTCTGATTCTATTTGCCTTTTTCACGATGACTATTAGGTTTCGTCTTTTAGACTAGTCCGACGGTAGAGTGGTTAAAATCTGACTTAAAAAGTAGAAAACTGACTAGGATCACTATAGATCCTAGTCTATTATTTTTTAGTATTTTGTATTTTGTAGTAATTTTTATTTTCTTGTTGTCTTGGTCCGGGTGTATTCTGATTTGCCCCCAATACTTTGCGTGTTCCCCATAGTACAAGCTCAATAGGATTACATGATTAAGAAGAAAGAATACACTAACATCGATTCCCTATATCCTTATATTTTTTTCTAGCTGTTGCACGCGACGTCGTCCGCGTCTCTTTGTAAAATGTTATTCGTGTAAAACGGCAATTTTGTATGGCGCGGGGGATTACTGAAGGGGTAGATTGGGGGGTGGTGAGTAGCCTATGTTACTCGCTGATAATGTAGCTTTCTATAGGTGAAAGAATTTTTAAAATCGGTCAGTAGTTTTTGAGTTTATTCATTACAAACATACAAAAATACATACATACAAATCCATTCTCTTTATAATATTGGTATAGATTATGTAAGAAATTTAAAAATCCTTTTCACGTATTATCATTCATAGCTAGGTGGCTGGACACGCTGCGTTTTGCAGTCATAATTTGGACAACCCGTCTGGCAGCAGTTACCAACCCCTTACATAAGACATGACAGTCTTTTGTGCCGTTGTGTTCGCCTAAAAATTACCAGAGCCCATTTCCCTATCTCTTTTACATTTTATCTTATTATGATTGCAAGCGTATTTAAAGCACTTATGGCTTTGTGTTAACAGGAGATGGAAGCCATTTACTATAAAGTGAACCTGTCTGCCTAATACATAACTGAATAAAAAACATTTCATTATTTAATGGTATCTAGTGGCAAATTTGTTTAGAACGCTTATTACTACACCAAAATAGACGACACTTCAGGTCAAATCTGCGATATCTTCGATCATTGTCACCGCAGCGGAGTAATCTTCCGACAGAGACATATAATACGGGCTCAGGTGTTAAAACTCTTCGACGCAACTTTTCTAGCTTTACTTGTACGTTCTACATTCAAATCTATTATGAATTACTAGTATTACATATATTATTACTAGCGACCCGCCCGTGCAATTTTTATATATATGAACATTTATTTATCCCTCTTTCCATTAGTGAAAACCGAAATAAAATCGGTCTACCCGTTTATGCGTGATGCCATGACCAAGGGAATGGGGATTCATTTTTATATATAGAGATATACTTATAAAAATACATACATATTATTATAATAACATCGTAAACGAGCCGTGTTTTTCAAAAAACCAATGTTATGTTACCGAGGTTAAAAAAATAGTTTTTAGAATTATTGTCTGTGCGTTTGTGCACGCTAATTTCAGAAATGGCTTAACCGATTTGAATGCGGTTTTCACTGATGTATTGTAGCAAGCTTTCTGTAACTTAAGTGATTGTTTTATTCCAATCCGTTTACGCGCTACGGTTTACAAACAAAACGTACGAAGTTGCGGGCGCACCTAGTGTCTAAATATGTAGGATATTATGGGGATAATAAATCTCATTATTTTTTGAATCTGACTCATTATTACGACTCATTATTAATATTTTCTTTGTTTATGAAATTTATTCTTAAACAAATAATAAAAATTATATCAAGTAATATATTTTTAGACAAACTTCATAACCAGCTTTGATAACTGATTATGTGTTCAATTTATAAAATATCATCTAACAGGGAAAAAATATTTAACAATAAATTATTTATTTTTCAAATAACTCCGTTTCTTATTGACCCCGTTTGCGGAGCGCGTCTCTTAAAATACTCATTTGAAAGGCATGATCTTCAGGAATGTAAACCGTCCTTGTTTACCTACATACATTGTGACTCCACGGTATGTAGAAGTTCGTGTGGTACCCACATTTGTATTGAATATCAAACCATTCGAATGCATTGGTTCGCTGCATATCTGAGATTTTCATACAAATAGTTTCCAGTGATTGTTATATTAACATATAGATGGACGATTCCTCCCAAGGTGTACGAACGATACGCTGGCTCGCGTCATATGTATATTTGTTGAAATAATAAATAAACCCAGCAAAAATATATATGATGAAAGTAATTGGTATTTTTTCGCAGTCCCATTTTAAAATAATAATAATAATAATGTCTTTCCCAATGTCATTTGGTCTAACCACGATTCTGACACGATTCTGAGAAATTAATCCGCTAACAATCAAAGTCGCTCTTGGTGCACTGGGTGAACACTGGGTCACCCCAGCGTTCACCCATTGCTTTTCGACTCTGCAGTGCCAGTCAAGTAGCCTTAAACCTTAAATACATTATCAAAACCCTTGTCTGTTGTATTTTTGTGTGTGCAAACATTTTTATTAAAGTGTTGTGTGGTTGAAATCTGTCTTTTATGCCTGTTTCAATCTCCCTTCAATCCTAAAACACATTTACACCAGGTCTCTTGTTCCTATCAGTGAGTTTAGGTCGGTGAGTGAGCGCTTCGGGTTCGCAATCCTCTCCAAGGAGCTGCGTAACTTGAGCGGTTACAAAACTAGTCTATAACAAAGTAATAGATGAACAAGACACGGCAACACTAAACAATTTTAATACAAGGTTACATACAAAAGTTTACACATATGTCTTGTGTCATGTTACACGTAAATATATATTTTTTAATTTAAATTTAAAAATTATAAGACAATTCAACTGACGCGCTCTGGAATAATGTATGATCTTGAATAATGTAGGTACCTTTAAAATAAGAAAATATATTTTTCATAAAAATCCCTTCACCTTTTGGGGACTCCGGAAACGTAAACAAACTTATACAAAATCTGTTTTTTTTTTGTTGGATGAGTGGTTAGGGTGCTTGCCATAACGCTTTGTTCTAGGGTTCCCGGGTTCGATTCCCGGCAGGGTCAACTTTGAAAAATCGACTTTTCAAATTTGGCTCTGGTCTGGATTTGGAAAGTAGTGGCAGGGCACACTGCGTTTCACAGTCATTTGGGCAGCCCGTCTGCCGGCAGTAACCACCCCCTTACAGAAGACCACCGTGAAATAACAGCACGTGTGCTGTTGTGTTTCGGTGAGTGAGTAAGTGATGCCAGAGTCCATTTCCCTATCCACTCCTAATCCCTTATCCTTAATCCTACTGCAGTCGGCAGTGTACTTGCAGCAGTTTAGGCGTTGCTTGTGTTATAGGCGACGGTAGCCACCTACCTTCAAGTGGACCGTCAGCCTGTCTGCCGACCTAACATAAAAAAAATAGAAAATAGAAAATAAACATTAAAAGTAAGTACTAAATAAAATATTGTAAAATTAAATATACGAGCGAGCGAAAAACGTATTGGCTTGAGTATGTTAACTCTATGTTTTGGAAATTTTCACCCTTGTTTCGCGGTCGTAGCAATTTTGTTGCCTCTACCCTACTGTTGAATTTTGAACAAGCTTACTTTTCAATTCGCCCACGTTAATGAGTTGCCTTCATGATTCGATTCCATCGGTGCGCGGTTTGCTTTGACCCATTAAGTCGAGTCCCGGCGTAGACAAGAAAGGGAAAATTACATACCCACTACCGTATGAGCTTGTTAGTGTATTTTGTGTACGAGTAACTGGCACGAATTAGAAAATAAATTGGAAGGTTAACGCTTTAATCTTTCATCAGGGGAAACGATAATTTTATTAAAATGTTAATTAAAAACGAGCTGAGAGCGCAAGTAAGGTTTGAAAATAGCTTGATTTATAATTAAGTTTTAGCAATTAAATGAGCTAGAGGTCAGCGGCGCATAACATTTGAAAGTATTGGTTACAATTTGGTCGAGTGGTTACCTTGTTGTCTCTTTACGGTGTGTCTTCTTTGAAATCTGGCAGGTTAATTACAGAAATTAACATTTTGGGGTTGAAGAATTCGCCTGATATCCGGTTACTAGTCCGGTTGACCGAACTAATGAGACTTTTGAGTTTCAGCAGTCCGGTTATATACGTCGCCCGGACTATTGAGCCGTCTCTTGTATCCGTAGTTCAGTGTTTGAGAAATGCTTTTGTTTACCATCGTACTGTATGTACACACAATTCCATTCTAATTGGAGGTTGCAATAAGTGTTTTTGCAAGATCAAAATCAAAATTTTTGCAAGATAATAAAAATTTTGATCTAATACGACTAGGAAGAGGCAGAGTTCTACTGCGAAATTTTACAGAAATAGCAATTACAATTAATTGCAAAGGATATGTCACAATATCACACAATTGTTTAGTTAACCCGGACCAATAACCGGACTACTGATACCAGGCTGCAGGATTTTGCCTCGAGTCTGTCGAGTGGTTCATAATATAATTCAATCTTTAGTATTTCATGTGACTGAAATTATTCATAACATGTATTTTTTTAATTTTTTCCATAGCTATACCCCCGTGACAAGTCAACATAAACAATGGCTTTCTATTATTTTGGAGTTAGAACGTCATACGTCTAGAGACGAGCCCATTTATCATAATGACTGACTGTTTGTCTTATCAATTTTGAACGCATTGTGAAAACGGAACCAAGTTTTTTTGTACCGTGAAAAACCATTCAATTTTAGTTTATGAAAGAGTTTATTATTCTGACATTTAGTCATTCACTGTGGATGATAAATGCCTTATATTTGCTTGAACATAAAATAATTTTAATAATTTAAGGATAATATTCACAAAGCATTTATGACCAAGTCGCTATTTACAAAGTAGTAATACTCTTTTTGATAGAATGGTGCTTTTGATAAAGTTCTATTCGTATAGAATATAAACTTTGGTTTTGTAAAGATTATAGTTTCTATTAATTAAACTCTTGCAATTATTATCATTTTTAAGTTAATTGTTGGCCCTTTAGATGGTAGGTTACTGAAGTCGCGCTTCACCTAAAAAATCTAAGATTATTTAAATTATTGAAAACAAACTTCAAGAATTTAAAAATTAGTAATTAAAAAATTACAAAAACCAAAAAACCAAACTAATGACAAATTTTGACGAAATCGCCATAACAGTTGACGGTAATAATATGGATAATGTTAAAGAGTATACATACCTTGTTCAGATAATAGCTCCAAAAGACCTTACAACAAAAGAAATAAACAACAGGGTACAGCTAGCATGGAAAAGATATTGGTCTTTTAAATAAATTCTTAAAAATCCTCAGATACCACTCATAGCTTAGAAAAAAATATTTGATACATGTATTTTACCCGCCATGACATATGAATGTCAAACATGAAGCCTAAATATGAAACCTGTAGGGAACAAAGTATGTTCAACGTCAAATTAAAAGAAAAAATTAAACTAAATAATAATATCTTAATTAATAATATTAATTTAATATTAAATTAAAGTTAATATTAAATTAATGAATTTAATTATTAATTAAATTAATATTATTGATAATAATATTAATTTTATGCTTTAATAAAATTAAAAGATAAAATTCGTTACGTAATCTGACGAAACTTAATGATATAACGTACTGTGTAAAAGAATTAAAATGGAGGTGTTTAATTTAATACTTTTTTTGAAGTAAACATTCTAAATAATGTTAAGTTAGACTTCATTCCATTAGCCTCGTATTACATCGTTGAGTAAAGATCATTTCAAACACCAGCTTTCTGGCAAGCCGTAACATTGAATTTGATGACGAGGCTTATTATTCATAAAATATCTATTCATAATGGAGGATTCTTAACAGCGACTCAAACAATAGGAGGATTTTCTAGTGTTTTCTCCTTGCTCTTTGTTTCCTGCAGTCAATCGCGAAATAGCGGAAAAATGGAAGCTTATACCTGTCATTGTTCAATAGGCTTGGCACGGTATTGTTATTAATCTGATTTAATTTCTTTTTTTTTATATTTTTGTTGAAATTTATGAATAACTTTTTTCTTAAATACAATACCTATGTATAGTTCTATGAAATATACCTCTACAAACAACAAGTATCAAGCAACAGTTATCAAACAAGTATTTAATTAAATTATTAAAATGAAAATGATTTCAATTATTAGTCAAAACAACTTAATCCATGTTTTTTGTTATTTGTATGTACGAGAGAGCGATTGACTTCAATCTCACCTGTATCTAATATGTAATATCAATATAATACGTATATCAATAACAATTCTGATTGTATGTATAAACTTAACACCATTTTTATTAATAGGGACTCGTATTGAATTATACGGTACATACACAAATGTGTATAACATATTCAGGTTAGACAAAGCAAAGAATAAAGTGTGTACCTACTACTTTTTCAGTAAAGGAGAGAAACAACAAAAGGATATTGCTGAAGTTAAGGTAGCATTAAGCTTGTAGGTACCTCCAAACTTATTTTATAAAAGCGAAAGTGAGTTTATTTGCATTTTTTTAATGTTAAGGTCGGCAGACAGGCTGACGGTCTACTTGATAGTAGGTGGCTACCATCGCATGTAACACAAGTAACGCCAAAGCTGCTGCAAGTGCGCTGCCGACTGCTGTAGGATTAAGGATAAGGGATTAAGAGTGGATAGGGAAATGGGCTTTGGCATCCCTTATTCACCGAAACACAACAGCACACGTGCTTTTATTTCACGGTGGTCTTCTGTATGGGGGTGGTTTGTAACGCTCTTAACTACTCAATTGATCGTCCCGAAATTTTGCATACACGTTGTCAGAAATACGGAAAAGTACATTTCACCCAGAAAAAAGTAGCTACTGTTCCAGAGGGATCATCTAAACTGAAAATAAAAAATCCAACGCATGACAAAAATATATGAGAAATAAAGATTTCTCATATTTTTATATGAGAAATCTTTATTTCTGAATAAAGATTTCTCATATATTTTATGAAGTAATGAAGTAAAATGTATTAACACCAAAGAAAAAGAATCGCGGCCGATTTTAAACTTTTAACTATAAACTTTAAACTTTTATTTGTCTTTCTAAATGCCATTATTATATCTGTGTGAATATATATGTAAACCAGACTTTTGACATTTATTCATGTCGAATATTGTCTAAGGCTCCTTTTTTGAGACTTATGGTTACTAAAAATCTTTAGTAATATATACCAATAAATCAAAACTTTATGTATATTGATTGTAATCAAACTAAGCCATTATCAAGTTGCGTTTAATGTCATCCGTCAATTTGGCAAATTATGTAAAGACATGGATGGATGGATCACTTGAGCTGTTGAGTAGCAAACCTAGGTCAAGGCAAGTAGACCGATAACTCAAAGGAACAGGTTCCTCTTGAACAAGCGAAATAACCCACGTGGAGAGCAGGCATCGATACTGGCGCGGGCCATTATAAAATGTCCAGAAAAAAATACTTAACGTTCTCCGGGATTCGGTATAATGTATATTGTTATACATAAAATATGTATTGTATGTATACATCCATACAATATATTATTATATTATAATATACTAGCGACCCGCCCCCGGCTTCGCCCGTGGTGCAATTTTTATATATAAGAACATTCCCCCTTTATCCCTCTTTCCATTAGTGAAAACCGAATTAAAATCGGTCTACCCGTTCACGCGTGATGCCGTGACCAAGGGAAATAGGGATTCATTTTTATATATAGAGATAATATTATACAATGTATATACAATGTATATACATTGTATATGTATATTGTAAAAATAGGTCTCATATATATATATTGTTTAGGCACTAGCCCGTGGAGCAGTTTGGCCGAGGCGGTAAAACTGCCGATCCGACCTAAAATTTTGGAGATATTCAATTCCAAAATCAATTTTATTAATGTAATCATATAAGTTAGATTGAAATAACACATGATTTATAGTGATAGTACAAGCTACAACACAGAAGCGACCCTGGTTTGGCGAGCAGAACAATACTTACACGAAATAATATATACGAATAAAATATAAATATAAATATGTGGAAAAATTATAAAAGCATCTAGGCTGTGTTTATACAAAATTACAAGTTCATATGGATCATTCAGAAAGTGTTGCTTTATTTTAAGTTTGATTAATGTAATTAATTGTGTATACATATTTCCTCAAAAAAAAATAGAATAAAAATTGACCGAATTTTACTATAAATATTTTTATATCGACGTCTATAGCTATCACAGGACATACAATGAGACAAATACTTGATAAGTCACAGCTTGAAAGTGTAAAATTGATTACATATCAATTTGAACACTGCAGAACTTATTAAGCGGTTCAATCGTGCGTTACCAACAAAACAAAGGACCATTGATTGTAATCGGAACGCATCGGCGTCACATGAAAATAGCCGTGTTGATTGACAAAGCTAATCTCCGCACTATCCGGCTTTAGAACCTGGTTCATTAGAGCGGACGCGACAGTTCGTTAAGCATTATTTGCATCTGTCACGTTTCTATGACATATTAAAAATAATGGATTGAAAGAATGTAGCTTGTAGACACATTTTAATTCTTTCTATCTATATAATAACCCTTTTATAACAATTTATCCTTCTTTTTCGCTTCCATCTTTTGTAGTGTAATCGCGTTTCTTTAAATAAGTTGAGAATATTTCTTAAAAAAATATATATAAATAATAAATGAATCGTCAAGACTTAACTTTATGACCGTCAAATTAGGCTTGTGTTATAAGGATAACTATACAATGGAAAGGGGGCGATACCCTGATCACCCATTTAATTTTGAAAAGTTAATTTCCAAAGTAGGACTAGCCGGGAATCCAACCCGGCTAGAGTCTAGAGAACTTCGCGTTGGAGCTATAGGGTTGCCGGATGGTCGGGATTCGTCTGGATTGTCCCGACATTTTATTTGATGTCCAGACTCCCGACAAAATACAAAATGTCGCGACAAACAGCTTCTAGTAAAATTGTTAACAAATAATAAATTAAAAATTCCCGCGCGGTTTCTAAATCACTGTTAGTGTCTGTTAAATAACTTGTACACCAAAAAGAGAAATCACATTGCCATTAATTAAATAAAAGCCGAGTTAATAATAAGACTGAATTTTGATGTTAACTGTTATTTTTAAAATGTATCAGAGTAGGTACTATTGAAGACGTCAAAATTGGTGAATTCAGTGAAGTCTAATGTCAAGTAGGTGTGACCTCTTAAAAAAAGTGTATATTAGTTATAAGTACCTAACCTGTGTATACAATGTTTGATCCTCTTAATGTGGCAAAAAATTCAAGTTTTTTTTGACATTATTTAAGAATTTTGATATATAATATTTATTATTTGTCCTGACGATAATCTCATGATCCCGACTTTTTGAATTTTTTTCCAGATAATTCAGTCTTTCCATCTGGCAAGCCCAGTTGGATCGCAACAGTATCGCGTCAGCGTCACTTCCGCTTATGAACTATTTCCGCTTATGAATTTACTTAACAGTTGGTAGGGTCACAAAGAGTCACAAGTAGTCATAAGTATTAAATTAATTTAATAAATAAATGTAACTAGCGACCCGTCTCGGCTTCGCCCGTGGTGCAATTTTTATATACACATATGAAAATTCCTCGTTTATCCCTCTTTCCATTAGTGAAAACCGAATTAAAATCGGTCTACCCGTTCACGCGTGATGCCGTGACCAACGAATTAAGGCGTCTTATTCTCTAAATTATGAAACAAGCAAATTATCTAATGAAACTAAAAAAATACACTCGAAGCAACCCTTAAATTCAAACACAGCGCCGTATAAAGTTATTCCGACAAACTGTCGAGCGTTCGTTTTCCCCGCTACTAAACTAAAGAAAAGAGAATGCTGGAGTTGTGTATAGTGATTTATTTATTGCTGCATCGGGAGCTAAACTTCCAAACTGTTTTTTGGCGATTTTCCCTTAACTGGCGAGCTTTACGGAAGCTCTGGGATGGATTGTTATTGAGAAATGTCTCCTGAATCGAAACGGCCGTTATTTCATAGCACACGAAACGGTAAATGGATTTTAAATGAAATATGTACAGTATACTTTAACATTTCAACTTCATTTATAGGATGTAAGTCTCGAATATACAATTTATGTAACATTTTACTCTTATTTCCCATTTTCGTTTTACCAAAGTAATTATTCCGCGTTCATTCATGCCTTCATGTAAACATTTTAATGAAATATTTTTTGATACAACCAATATTGACATGTTTTACAGTTCAACTAATTATTTCAATAATTTCATATATACAAATCATACGGATCAACTAGATTAGGTTGAAGGAGTTCTAAATACTGAAGTGATGAAATTAGCAAGCAGAAATAATTAATGTGATCTGATATGTCATTAAAATGGTTTCGTCTGTTAATTGGCTTATATAGTGCTCAAGGTGACTTCTGGCTTATTATGATTTTGACGATGACTAAGCTTTAATTGTTAGATAAAAGATAAACAAAACTTACGTTTGTCAATAAACCTGTAAGTGCCGATGAATCCCGTTGCGTTGTTCTGCTTCACCCCAGTATGGAATTCCAGCACCAAAGATGGCCCAGGGGAAAACAGGGCTGAAGGTACGTCTGATCGGCTACCGCACATTTCCCTGGCCCAGGCTGAACGTTCACTAACTGCTCCAGGAGGACCCGGGCCTTGGACTTCCCAGTAGACTTTGAGGTAGTCACCACGAGTGCAACTGTAATAAAATGAAACAGTTGAAATAAATTGACAGAATACTTTTGTTGTGTGGTACTTTGTAAATGTGGTAAGAGTATATTTAATTCTTAATCCGACGGATTGGACATTTAATCTGTTTGTCCTGAGAATCGGAACATGAGGACGAACTATTGGAGCTTGACTTCCGAAAATTTAGACAGTAGGTACCAGATTAGATTATAAATAGTTTAACAAAAATTGAAGTCAGTGCAACTAAATAATGGTCATCTTTATTTTTATTGTAAAGTGTGGCACATAAGTGAACGGTTCACTTGATTGTAGGTTAATAAGCAACACTAGAATGGGTGCAAGTGCGTTGCCGATCATGATAGAAAAAACGGGATAAGTGCGAGTTGAACTCGCGTGAAGAGGGTTCCGTGCGATGTTACCTATCCGCACAATATTGAGTGATTTACCAAGTTATTTTAATATCATGGACTTCTTATAGGTTTTCCTATAATCTGTAAGTAGAAAACTAATTTCTGTATTTTTAAAAAAATTTAGGTTTAGTAGTTTCGGAGATAAGGGGGGGGGGGGGATGGTCGGACAGACGGACACATGAGTGATCCTATAAAAGGAAAAAGCTAGTCACTATCTTTCACAATGCAGAATGGGTACAGGCGTCTTGCTACTTGCCGAAAAACAAGGCAAGTTTAGTTATTTCAAGGTAGGTTTCACCTAGGGGTTCTTTATGTTGCTATTTGTAACGGAAAAACATAGTGTCATTGCTAAACGTTCTTAAAAAAAAAAACTGAAAGTTTTGCGTTTATAAAAATGATTTATCACAGCATAGTAATTTAGCCTACTTCCGGCAATCTCTGAAACGGCTGGACCGATTTTGACGGGCTTTTCACTGGCAGATAAATGATGTTATAAGGAGTAACTTAGGCGACTTTTACTTTAGAAATATATAGGTATGTAAGCAGTGTCCAGTATACCGAGGCATGGCCGGGTTCAGTTAATTTTATAGTATAAAAACGTCTAAAAATTTTAATTCAAATACTTTTTTTGTGTAATTTCATATAAACTTTTGTGATTTCTTTTCATTTTTATAGCGCCTGCGTAAATTAAAAAGGCAACCGTAACAGTTAATGTAATATTGCTATTAACCAGGAGATGTCGCGTAACGACACTCGGCAATTAACGCTCATTGAATAAAGTCCATTTTTATAATACTATTAGTTTCAATGAAAACCATAAGATTTACAAATTTTAAGTAACCAGCAAAAAGTTAAAGGAACTATAACTCCCCAACACTTAACATTTTCCACAAATTAAAAAATAAACAATAAAATAACGAAATCTGACGAATCTATGCGATTGGGCGATCGGATACCATTTGCGGATTTTCAGAACTTGATTGCTGTATCAAATTTTATTTTAGCTGGTTTATAAAAATGTAGATTACTTTATCAGATTTTTCCCATTTCAGCAATTAAAAAGCACGAAGTAATTGTGCACCGACATATTTATTGCTATAACGATGGAAATAATTACTCACTTTAGTTTGATAGTAATAAAAAAAAATTGTAAGTAAAGCGAATGTGTCAGTCAGCGTTAGCGAAAATGTTGTTGTGCTAAGTTGAAGGCTATATCATCGATAGGTAGTGATTGATGAAGGCAGGATTGTATTGTTGGTTGGATGTGTTCATGTAACAAAAAGAGTGAAGAAACGTATTACACACGAGATTAGTACTACATGTATACCTACAATATTGCCTGTAATAACTTTATATATAGTTTTAGATTGTCTATTTACGTTACTTTCAAAATATAATGTTTTATGGGATCTTTTTTGAAGTAACGCTGCGGAGATAATAACATTTTATTTTACAAAAAAGGGCCCTTAGAGCCATCTACCAACTAGATCCGCAGTCTTCCCTCCGAGAAAATATCAGGGAAATAAAAATTTTAACTGTTACTTGTCAGTATATTTATTAATTTATTAGGTCGGGGAAAAGACTTTTCGCATTTAGTATGTATAAAACTTGTAATAAAATCTCTTTGGCTGTACTATTTGTACCTGGCTGGTTTTGATGACATTAAAAAGAGAAAGAAATTAGTAAAATGTTGTTTCCAGCTATTTTTCATTTGTTTTTCTTTCTGTCAAAATGAGTGAAACTAATGGAGCAATTCGATACATTTTAAAATTTTATTGCACGCATACATGTATATTTAGTTATCACATATCAGCCACATAGTAGTATTGTTTGAACATTGTTAACTAATCATTTTCTTTTAAAAGTAGTCTTACATATAAATTCATCATATAATTCAAAGTTTTCTCATTTTTACATTACTCTCCTTTTATTACGTCATCTCAGCCGTAGAACGTCCACTGTGGGACAAAGGCCTCCCCCTGATTTTCCAAAAGGACCGATCAGAAGCAGCCTGGACCTATCGTTGACCCGCGGCCTTTCTCAGATCATCTGTCCACCTTGTTGGTGCACGTTCTACGCTGCGCTTGCCGGTTCGTGGCCCCCACTCGAGAATCTTCTGGCCTCAGCGCCCGGCGACTCTCCGTGCTGTAATTTTCGGTGATTTTCGTTTGTTTACGAATCTCCTCGTTCCTGATTCGATCTCGCAGTGTAACCCCGAGCATAGCCCTCTCCATAGCTCGTTGAGCGTCGTTGGGCTTTCTTACGAGGCTTAGTTAGCAACGTTTCAGCGTAATATGTCATCACTGGCAACACAGATTGGTTGACAAACTTTTGTTTTAAGACACAGAGGAATTTTGGACAAGAAGATGACAAGAAGATTTCCGAACGCTGCCCACACGAGCTGGATTCGACGATTGAACTCGAAGTTGACTCTACCTAATTGGACTGTTTGTCCCAAGTAGATGTAATCGTCAACAACTTCGAGAGTAGAATTTCCAACTGTTCTGGAGTGTGTAGGGTTCATCATCATTCGCTTCTCATTCATTAAAAACCTTTTTGTTTCCTGTTTCTAATGTGACCTTTTTTTATTTACTTATAATTACATGTACACTGGCCGGCGGATTTTGAACAGAATGGAACGAAAAAGGGAGCAGGAAAAAAAGATTGAGAGATCAGGATTGACAGGTTTTCTCACGGAGGAAAAAGGATTCTGGAGAAATTTTGCAAAGGAGAAGGTTTACTGGTTACAACTGAGTTTCAGATATTCTTCAAAGAAATCGGAATAAACCAATCCGAAACTTATTTCGTTAAGACGACGAGTTCAGCATTAACCTCGTATTTTTGCCGAAGATCCGGTTCCAACGCTGTGCACAGCATCATCCTCATAACTGTTAGCTCTGAAGACGTGCTCATCGGAGGACAATTATTTATAAATATTTATGAAGATTAATAAGGACTGCGGTGACTACCAGTGTACATATAGGGACCTTAGTGAAATTAAAGTGTGGTGTTTCCTCCAGTCTCTATCTTTCCTTCCATCCCGCCACCCCTTACAGTGATCTAGAGTTGTTTCACTACATTTTGGCGCCCAACAATTATTATTGATTCCACGCCCTGAGTCTTTTCAAAATTCTAAAAGATGGATTCTCATAATCCATAGTCTGTTTCGGTTTATTTGGCGTAATAAAATATTTTCGGGTCATCTAATAATATAATTAATTCCTCATTTGTGAACCTTCTATAATATTTCATTTTCTTTCAGCTATACGTCAAAGTACGTCAAGACAGATAAGTTGACAAATTGAAATTTTAATTTATTATTTTGGAAGAAATTATTAATAATTGATAATTCCCAGGAAAACGTAAGTTCGTTTATTACGTATTATAATGTCTAGTAGTTGATGTACTTTCTTTAGTATACCTTTTGCGTAAAGGACAGAATTCTGTTTAGAAGTTACAAGATAATGGATTTCTTCGTGGCTTGATTCTTCTTGGTTAGATATTGTATAACGGAAACTTTGTGTTCGGTACGATATTCGTATATTATATGAGACGGATATGTTGAGTCGTTTCATTGAGTGTGTAGAATTGCTGATTTAAAATAAATATTCGTGGTGTAAAATATGATAATATAATTATTTGCGCAGAAATATATTTTGCGCATGTCTTGAAGTGATGAGTGAGTCACTTATATATTACTGAAATGAGTTTTGGTAATATAAACGTAATATACCTATATATAGTGATAAATAATTATTTAATTTAATATTATTTTGTGGTAAGAGGCACAAAAGTAAAGGTGTTATAATATTTTTCTATTTGTGAGACGTGTGACATCTTATATTACGGTTGTTTTGTCGTTAAACAATTATTTATTTGTTTGAATTATTTGACAGATTTAGTGATAGTTGGTATAACTACCGCTTGATTGTGACTTTTCTTGTTAATAAATAAATAAAAAAACTTAACTTTAAATTATTTTAATTAGAATTTTATTTCTTTTTCTTCTTTGTCTTTGTTTATTATAATTATTAATTATAATTTAATTCTCTAATATTAATAAATAATATTTGACTTTTTCTAAATTCTAAAGCAACACTTACTCAAGTGAATTATTTAAACATTTTCTGGTTGCATTTTTTGGCATTATTGATATATTTTTTAAGTAGCTCCTTCTTAATAAGTTAGCAATTCTTTTCCGTTTATATTTCTACAGTGGAAGAATAGTGCGCCTTAGCTGAGATATCCTATTTATAGTATGTAAACTTATTTTTATTTATATATATTCCTAATAGCCTGTCGAGCGGTGGTAACTCGTTAAATAAGCTTTTACCAGAAGCGGGTCGCGACTTCTTTAAATAAAAGCCTACGCAGTTCTTCTCTTACTCTTTCTATACAGGGGCGGGTGGTGACCCCTTTTAAACCCAAAGCCAAGGTAGTGCATAAGTAGAAAGCGTTTTTTTTGGTACACGTTGTGTGCTAATTATTTTTGCACATTTTTTACTACATGTTGTGTGCTAATTATTTTGTACCTTTTTCGTGCATCATTTTGCGCGGCTTTGACGCCTGCTTATGTACTCACCCCCCACTCATAGCGGATTGCAACTATGTTTAAATAAGCCTATTGCTGCTCTCTTCCGTATATAAACACTGTGTATATTTATGTAATATATTATGATTACTTATATTCTATGGTATAGTATTTAAGTGTATCAATCTATCTATCTTCTTCCATATATTTTATAATTATCATTATGTATGTAGTTTATCTCTCAGCCAAGGACCGTTTTCTCTTGTCTTCCTCTCATGTTGCTATGTTGCTAGGGATATTCTCCAGCATTTTTAGTATTTGGTCGTGAACAAATACCGTGTGGTAGCTTGTACACAGAATGTCCTAACTTAGATGAGTTTGTTTTTCTTCCACGTGACATTTACGCAAATAATGTTGGATTGTTTTCGAAATTATTCGATAAAGTGCAAATGGCACTGTACATGGCTCACGACAAAAACTCTAGTCATTATAATACTAGACGCGTTTTTAAAGAATTTAACGTCGGCGACGTTGTTTGGCGTAGAAATTACAATTTAAGTAATGCTGGTACATATTTTTCTGCTAAACTTGCCCCTAAATTCATGAAATCAAAAGTTTTGCAAAAATTATCACCATTAGTGTACATTTTGGAGGATAAAGATGGCGCCAAAGCGAAGTGGCACATTAAAGATATCAAAATGTAATTTAGGTGTATTATTAATTTGTTTGTGATGGAAATAACCGATTATAGCTGTAGAGGGTGGCTTATTTATGTGTTGTCTATAATATTGTAATTTTGTATATAATGTTTTGGTTAATTATTCCAAATTATTTAGCAATATTTATTATGTATGTTTCGGCTTTTATTCAAAATTATTTTTGTGTTTGTAAAAATAATTGTTTAATTTTGTTCTTAGTGTGTAATATTATTTTGTTTGTTGTTGTTTTGCATATACGCACCTTCATTCACCTCATTCATTAACAATTTCAGGATTCCTTTTGGCATATTCCACATAATCACCCGGGCGGTCGCTATACCCGGATTAAATAAGCCTTAATAGCATTCACTGTAAATATTTCTCATTATATGTTCGACTTTGTGTCGCGGGCTAGCTGCCAAGTCGCGATACAAGTCAATTTTCTCTTATATTTAGGATAGTTTAGTTATTAGGGTCGTTTAATGGTTAGGTTAGATTTAGGTTCATTTTTTTTTCTTTCATTCATTTTTTTATGGGTTTATATAGTGCAGCTGACTGACACTTTAAACAAGCTTACCAGTCATTAGGGATGTTCCTTCGTTGAGTCAGTGCCATTGGTCTGAAAAGCAGCCGTGAGCCTGACTCATATCTTTGAATGGTTGTGTGCATGTAGGGGATTTGAAAGAAATGTTTGGTGATGAATGGAAGTGTGAAGCTTATGTCCCATACCTCAAAATTTTTTCTCTGCGTTCAAAAATTTTTCATGGGGAGGGGAGATAATGTAGGGTTCATCATCATTCGCTTCTCATTCATTAAAAACCTTTTTGTTTCCTGTTTCTAATGTGACCTTTTTTTATTTACTTATAATTACATGTACACTGGCCGGCGGATTTTGAACAGAATGGAACGAAAAAGGGAGCAGGAAAAAAAGATTGAGAGATCAGGATTGACAGGTTTTCTCACGGAGGAAAAAGGATTCTGGAGAAATTTTGCAAAGGAGAAGGTTTACTGGTTACAACTGAGTTTCAGATATTCTTCAAAGAAATCGGAATAAACCAATCCGAAACTTATTTCGTTAAGACGACGAGTTCAGCATTAACCTCGTATTTTTGCCGAAGATCCGGTTCCAACGCTGTGCACAGCATCATCCTCATAACTGTTAGCTCTGAAGACGTGCTCATCGGAGGACAATTATTTATAAATATTTATGAAGATTAATAAGGACTGCGGTGACTACCAGTGTACATATAGGGACCTTAGTGAAATTAAAGTGTGGTGTTTCCTCCAGTCTCTATCTTTCCTTCCATCCCGCCACCCCTTACAGTGATCTAGAGTTGTTTCACTACAAGTGGGCACAACATGGACATTAGACGTATCTGTCCTTTCATTTATTTCTCTTTAAGATGTCGAAAGTAGCAACATTTTGAGGCTATAAAATGTATTACAAATTAAATTTTTAATTATATTTTAATAAAATTAAGGTGTTGCAGGTAATAATAAATTCTCATTTAAAAATGACAAATTACATTATAAATGTATTACAAATGCAATTTTTAATTATATTTTGATAAAATTAAGGTGTTGCAGGTATAATAATGGGTATAATAAGGGTGAATGAGTTGAGCCAAGTATCCTAAGCATTGACTAAAATAAAATTTGATCAGGGGCGGTGTGGTATTTATTTTGAGAATACTAATTGATCAATTGTGAAATGTATGTTTTATATTGTATCCAAAAAGGAAACCATGGCACTAAAGTTGACTTATTGCAAGGTGAAATTTAATTAATTGTTTATGATGATTGCGATAATCCAATGACGATGCGTATCCTGCCGACGTGAATTTTTACACTAGGACTGGCATAATATCAGCGCTGTCCTTTTTGCTGTCATGGCGCACACGCAATGGGATGAAAATATCTGAGAAATGTATTAATTTTAAATTAGTTTTTAATTCTTTTTTTTGTTTTGTTAAACAGTTTTATTGTATTTTTTTCTTTCTCTTTGTATGTGTGTCATGTTTGTGCAAATAAATGTTCTATCTATCTATCTATCTATCTAATCTCTAAGTTAGTTATTTGAGGAAAGAGGTAAATAATTAGAAGATAGTAGAAATTTTATGAAAAATTAAACGTTTCAAAAATTTTAACGATTATATATATATAATAATATAATATACGTTTCAAAATTGTAGTTAATATTAATTTAAACGATTATATATACATTTTATAAGATCTTACGGTATTAAACCTTTTTTCTTTTATGTTTTAGCTAGCCTTCGTTCGGTGTTCTTTCAATATATGACACCGCTGTGCCTCTTTAATAAGCGTCCAGCTGTCATTTCGCCCACTATTTAAGGTCATCCTTTTCTTGTTTCTCCTAAATCAGCGAAAAAAAAAAAAAAAAAAAAAAAACTATGGAATACTACTATTATCAAATTATTGTCTACTTTCCTTACATCACTTAAACTTATTGAATGATTTTGTAATGTGTAATCTTTTATTTATATACACGAGTGAAAACAATAAAATATTATATAGATAAAAATTACAATCGCACATGTTGCAGTGGTTTTCACATTTGTTTGGATTGTATAATTTTTTTTTTGGGTAAACAGACATTTGATAGTAGTAGGTGGATACACTAAGGGGGATGCAGCTCGCTTGAAGAAGCCTATATTGTTAGTTACCGAATAATTTCAGAGGGAGATCGTTTCCAAAGCCCATGCGTCCGCCGGATAAAGTTTCTACCCCTCCGGATCGTGCCCAGCGGCACCTTATTCATGTAATGCTGATGAAGTCCGCATCTGTGGCGCACAAGAATGTCGTAAAATTATCAGTATTATATTTATCGCCCCCGGCTTCGCACGGATGCAATTTTCGGGCAATTTTTTTTCCAAATTTTCTCTTCATAAGAACTTTGCTAGGACTTCAAGAATAATTAAAAATAAATAGCCAAATTGGTCCAGCCGTTGTTGAGTTATGAAAGAAAGAAAGAAAGAAACATATTTTTATTGAAACGGTCACATTAGTTATGCGCTTAGCAACACATTCGTTTTTATTTATATAGAATACTAGCTATATAAATATTTATATATTTATATAGCTGACCTGAAATGTTCCATAACCCGATTGTGGCGCCACCTATCGGGTCAAATATTTATTTTCAAACCATTCAACTTCACGTCAATGAACGACGGTTAAATTATTTGAATATTTGAATATTCTTCATACAAAAATACTAAAATCGTAGTGGGGGGTGGGGGTAGGAGGGTGAAAAATACTTTACGACCTATTCTCATACCTACCAAATATATAGAGAAAAAAATTCATAAAAATCGGTGGTACAGCTGTTTCAGAGGAGTTTATTACAAACACTGTGACATGAGAATTTTATATTTTATATGTACATATGTATATAAGTTTTTCATTAAGTTATTCGCAACTTCTAAGTCTACAAAATAATAATAAAATAATAATAAATAATAACAAAATTTATAAAGTCCTAGTCTTCTACAAAATAATAACAAAATTATATAAAATTCAACATAACGGCGGTGGCGCAATGAACGTTGTAAGTGCACTGAAGGCTGAAGGCGTGATATTTTAAAGTGAACAAGCATTAGCGGCAGTTTAAGAAGGTTTATAGAAAGCTAGGCGTTTGGAGATGTTATATTGTCTCAATTTTTATGAAATAACGTCCTCCACTCATGTTTTATAGCACTTAATATTTTAGAGACACGTTGCACTGACACCAATATATTTCTATTTTCTTAGCGAAATAAATTTAAAGTGTGAACGAGTTATATCTGTTCATAAATACAATTTATTACGGCTTGCTTCTACGAATATGGATATTTTTGTTGGATATTTTTGATTTATTTTGAAAACTATATGAAGGTATATAATGGATATTCCCCGCCTATCCTCATTCTTTTTCCATATTGTTCCATTCCCATATCTAAGATACAGGCCTAGTTTATAGCTAGTAGGTAGGTATTCAATATTATAATTAAATGTGTTAAATGGGTCTAACAATGTTATAATTTTGAAAATGTTAATAGTTTAGTTAATAAATAAATATCGTTATTATTTACATTTATTAATTTTTTTTTATTTTAAGCTTGACAGACAGGCTGACGGTTCACTTGATGGGAGGTGGCTACCGTCACCTATAACACAAGTAACGCCACAGGTGCTTCAAGTGTGGTACAAGGGATTAGGAAGGGATAGGGAAATAAGCTCTGGACTCCCTTACTCACTCACCGAAACACAACATTATAGCATACATGCTATTATTTCACGATGGTCTTCTGTGAGGGGGTGGTTAATGCCGCCAGACAGGCTGCCCAAATGACTACGAAATGCAGCCTGCCTTGTCACTACTTTCCAGATCTTAGAGCCAACTTTGAAATGTTTGAAACTTTAAAACTTTGACCCAGCCGGGAATCGAACCCAGGACCCCTGAGACAGAGCATTAAGGCAAGCACTTTAACCACTTATTTAACGCGTCATCATCACACTAAATTCTATTTTTTACAACATATATCTATAAAACAATAAATATTACAAAAATGTAGCGGTGGAAGGCCCAAGCTATGGGATTAGGGTTGCAGAGTGAGAAATCTCCTGGCAATTCGTGCCGTGTCAAGAAGTACCGCCTTCTGTATCTGTGCTTTTATCTAGACATCTAGCTAGAGCATCTTGAGGTGTTGGTAGAGGCTGAGGTCGAGGTTCCCCGAGGCGACTATTATTATTATTATTATTATATGAAATATTCAAGTCATATTGGTCTTTTTCTGTGGCACTACACTTTTGGTTTGAGCGCTGTGAACTTTGAAGACGGACAAAATTTTCTTGGGAGCGCACTCATCAAAATGTATTATTAATATATGCGATTATTAAGTGAATTTGAAAGAATTTATATCTAAAGTAGTTTATACAATTAGCAAAACTTGCATATTTTATACTCTGCTTTAAGTTATATTGACCCAAGTCGGATAAAAATCTAAGAGATTATTACACTATTATTTTTTAAACATTTTTGAGTTTATTCGTGGAAAAAGGCAATTTTGTATGAAGGGGAGGGCCCCCTAAAGGGCGGACCGTTACCCCCCTAAAGGGTGGAGATGGGGCGAGGGTGAGTAGCCTATGTTACTCGCTAATAATAGAGCTTTCTATAGGTGATTTTTTTTTTAAATCGGTCCAATAGTTTTTGAGTTTATTCATTACAAATATACAAAAATACATACATACGATTTTTTTCTGCTAGAAAAGATTTGTATGCTAGAGTACAGTTAGAAAATGCTGTTGTGAGGTAAGGGTGTATGATTGTTACTTTCTGCAAACTATAATCTATATCATTAAAGTAAATTATATTTATAAAAAAAAATACATTGAATTCAATGGAAATAACGTTTTTTTTAATTAAATGGACGCTAAAGTATTGTTTTATTTATTCGGATTTTGTATAAGAAATCCAGCTTAATCCCAGCTAGCCAGCCATATCCATATGTCCCTGGTATATTTAAGAAAATAATAGCTACTTTATAAAAGTAGTTTTATATCCATTACAGCTTGTAACATTTATTTTGTAAAGTAAACTATGTGGACGGCAAAGCGAAAATAAGCAATTTTTTCCTGTTAACTGTCAGGATGGAAACAAAGTAGAATGAAAAGTTCGTATGGTCAACTATGTTGACTATTTACTTATATAACGGAGTTGTATACTACGTGAAATAAGTGAAAAATTTGTGTGAATAAAATACGTTCAGTTCCTCCAAACATTTCTTCGAAATCTTGGCAGACCACTACGCATTGTCGGTGACAGGCCATTTTTTAGGAGCCTCCACCTAACGCTACTCAATCGGACAGGTGACAAGTTTTATACCTTTTGAGAGCACTGTGTTTGCGTCTACAATTCCGTTTGTTTTCCGACATAAAACAAGAGTATTTTATAGAAAAATGAATGGATTTTATGTCATTCAATTCATTTTTGGAATGGATAAATGAATGGCAAGAATGTATGTCACATGCGTTCAAGAAAAATGGAAACGAAATAATATTTCGTTCCTTTTTAACGACCTCATTAACGTATTTTACGGAATTTTAAAGTACCCTTTACAGTATTAATATATACCTATACATTTAATAAAATCGTAAACGAACTGTGTCTGCACATTTAAGATTTAAAAAAAAAAAAATGAACACGTTGTACTTATGTTACCGAGGTCAAAAAAATAGTTTTCTGAATTTTTGTCTGTTTGTCGGTTTGTCTGTTTGTATGTGCACACTATTCTCTGAAATGGCTTAACCGATTTGAATGTGGATTTCACTTATGTATTGTAGCAAGCTTCCCGTAAACAAAGTGTTTGTTTTATTTCAATCGGTTTACAAACAAAAAGTTACGCGCTATACTGAATACCACGCGTACGAAGTTGCGGGCTCAGCTAGTCTATAATTAAATCGTAAATGAGCCGTGTCTGGACATTATTATTATTATTATTATTCATATATTTATTTATTTTCTAAATGTTAATTTTTTTACAATATAAATATTAAAAAACAACAATATATATCATAAAAAACTTAAAACTAGGGTTCCGCAGATAGCGGGGCAAGGCCCAAGCTATCGGTGGTTACGGCTGCAGAGTGACGAACCTCCTGACAATTCGTGCCGTGTCAAGAAGTACCGCCTTCTGTATCTGTCCCTTGATCCAGCCATCTAGTGGGAGCCTCTTGAGATGTTGGTCGAGACTCTTCGCTATAAGACCGTTCGCCGAGATGACTATGGGGACGATAATTGTCGAATCGACGCCCCACATGACGGTCACCTCGTGAGCCAAATCAATGTATTTGGTAAGTTTTTCTTTTTCGGCTTTCACGAGGTTTTCGTCATGCGGGACAGCGATGTCAACAAGTATCGTCCGGCGCTGGGATCGGTCAATAACCACGATGTCAAGCTTATTGGCGACAATAGTCCTGTCCGTGTTATGGAGCGATCCCGTAGAGCGTAACATGACCATTTTCATGAACTGCCCCCCAATTCAGTAATCGCACGTTTTCAAAACGCGTGAATTAAAAACGTCTCAAAACGTAACGCGCTAATTTCGATTACTAAAACTTGAGCATTCAGTAAGCAAAAGTTAAATTGTCTCTGGCACGTTATGACTTTCGCAGCGACGTTCTGAAGCTGCATAATAACGCGAACCGATGTTTTTATCGGTTTTTGATATTTTAATATAGTACATATTTATTAAACGTATATTACATTATTAAAAGTTTATAACATTATTAAATCATTTTGCTTATGGTTTATTTATTTATTATGGTTTATTTCACTAATGTTATATATTATTTCGTAACAAATAATTTCAAGGAAGAAGCGAAGCATTGGATTTGAACGCACTCTTTTGAAAAACTATAACGTAACCTCTTTGTATTTTTGTTATTTTGTTTTAAAGTAGATGTTTAACGGATTACCTAATACATTTTTTGTATAATTGTATACTTTTTGAAAAGGTACGTAAAAGATTAATTACATTAATTACCCATGAACTAATAAACAATTTCTATAGCTTTGTATAAAACGAATACAATTATTATAAAAACAATGTATAAAACTAATATAAATGTTTGCTTCTTGTTTACAGATGGATAATATTAGACGATTAAGGTTGATTCGTCGTGCTCAGCATAAAAGAGCACGTATGATAAAACGCAACTTGCGAGACACATCAGACCCTTTTGAAATATCAGACGTAATGTTTTTAAAGAAATATCGTGTGACGAAAAACTTGTTTAGGTATATATTAGAAGAAGTAAAACCATTAATTATACCAACGCAAAGAAATACTTCTATACCATTAGAATTGAAGGTGTGTTTATAAAGTTTATTGGTATAAGAAATCATCATGTTGCTATACCTACCTATCTATCAAATTTTACCCAATTAAATTATTAGGTACACAGGAAAACGCGCCAAATCCGTATCGTTTGTGATGTCGAAAGTTTGACAGTTAAAAACCACGCTTAAAACGCGCGTTTTCAATTGACAGATGTTACTGAATACAAAAAACTTGTTTTTTTTTTTTAAATCGAATTCAATTCACGCGTTTTGAAAACGTAGGCTTACTGAATCGGGGCCCTGGCGCAGGTACATATTCATAATATGGTACTACAGACTCAACAAGGTGGTATCGAAAAGCAAGTTGTTGGTGAATAATCCTGGCTACTTGATTATGTCTGTGCAAATACTCGCCGTTAGCAAGATGAGAACAACCGGAAATAATATGTCTCAATGATTCTCCCGGACGGTGGCATGCTCAACAAATGTCGGCCGTACCGTCCTTGAGAATATATTTCCGATAGTTTCTCGTCTTGATAACTTCGTCAGCTATTGCACAGACATAACCTTCGGTTTCCCCAAAGAGGTCACCGAAACGTAGCCAGTTTATAGACGCGAGCGGATCTACATCGGGTCCCGTGAGGGCTATTATTTTATATTATTATTATTATTAAAAAAAAAAACAATTTATACACATTGTACTTATGTTACCGAAGTCAAAAAAATAGTTTTTAGAATTTTTGGCTGTTTATCTGTACTGAGTATAATATAGTTCTTTAAACTATAGTGAGTGTTCGGAGCGTGAAATCTAAGTACATTTATATCGGACCTAACCACAAGACAGACAAGGACAGACGACCTGATAAGGACCGTGGGTCGACGGTGGATCCTGGCTGCTTCTGAACGATCCTTTTGGAAAATTAGAGGGGCCTTTGTCCAGCAGTGGACATCCTACGGCTGAGATGATGATGATGATGAAATTAAACATTGTTACCAATTAGTTTTTAAAAACAAATAAAAAATATGTTATCTAGTTGCTCACGAAAACATGCTAAAAACTTGGAAAAATAATTCTTGATTATAACTAGATACTAAAGAATGAAATAATATTTTTTTTCGTAGCTTGCTACATGAGACAGTTGCCAAGCCAAGGTGGAGGTCACCGTAAATACAGCCAGTCTAATTTATTTTTCTGTGCCGAGAGAATGCCAGATGGTGTGAGACAGCACGCAACCTATGACTACGACTAGTGTTTGCTGAAATTAGTTAAGGTAAGGATTATGAAGTGCTCATATTTATAAATCCCTATTAACATATATTTTTTATTTAAAAAAACATGTTTTTTTTTAAAATATAACTTGATTTATATTGTATACTCGCGATCCGACCCCGGCTTCGCCCGGGGTGCAATTTTTATTTAAATGAACATTCCCCGTTTATCCCTCTTTCCATTAGTGATAACCGAAACAAAATCGGTCTACCCGTTCACGTGTAATGCCGTGACCAAGGGAAATGAGGATTCATTTATATATATAGAAGATACTCTAAACAAAACAAATTTACAGAACATTATTGCTGACAAAAGTATATTATAGGTAAGTATCTGAAACTAAATTGTAATTCTCATAGATTCAATTATTTTTTTTTCAACCCTAAAAATATCAACAAATAAAATGTTTGCGGAATGAAATTGGAACATCTGGCAAGTGGCAACCCTAGCCCGACCTCGAATTGCGATTCGCGTAACACATTTGCATTCGCCTGCTCTCCACTTGATACAGATAGTGTGGTATTGGAAACCAGCGTCAACACTAATCGTACCAAACAACATGTTGAGCGTTCGATTACAAACAGCAGACGTCAAACGTGCATGTTTGCAGTAGACATCGCAATACGAATTGCAAATCACGCTTACATGCCAGTTGCTGCTCGGACGAGCCTTTTCATGGAAAAAATACTTTCAACAGAGTGGTTAGATTTTACGCTTGGACTGTTTTTCGACATTCAAAGAATATAGGAACAATATTGCGGAAATACGTATTGCTTTAGGTTTTTTTTATGATTATGAGTTGCAGAAACACTGATGGTAGGTAGCCACTGTCGCTTACAAACACAAGCTACACTAAGATATTTTTTATGCCCAGCTAAACCAAAAGACCTCACGCAACGAAACCACTACAGCACACTTCTGTTATTTCACGGTGGTTTCCAATAAGGGAAGTTCAGATATTCACTGTATTAAATATATCGCTTGTACATTTAGCAAATTACATATGTAATTTGAAATCACATTTTTTAATAAATGTGATTTCGGAATAAACGGAGTATTTATTTTGGCAAAAGACTATCTATTACAAAATGTGTTAAAGACTTATTTGTACTGAAAACAAAGTTGTGTTAGGTTCTGGAATCTTTGTGATATTGAATGTGAGCGGAGCGAGTACGAATATTGGTTTTGGCAAATAGACTGTCTATTGGAAACGTTGTGTAACATTTATTTTTTAAGTGATGCTGATGCTGATATTTTCACTAAAGGACAATGAAAGGGCGGCGAGCAATTGGCGGGGGTGAATTGTCCTAGATCCAATGTTTAAGTAGCCAAAAACACCGTGCCTAGGAAGCTCAGATGCCCGTTCATTCGTTCATTTAATTTGTGTATTAGAAACAATGATCGCTTGTCTAACCATGAAAGAAAAAACGGCATGAAAACTCTATTTCCCAGAAAATTTCCAATCTGGAAGACACATGAAGTGTCTTTTAAATCAGAAGTGGGATTTTTAAGTCTATTAGAGCACACACCTCCTTTTGTCTAAACTATTTATGATTGTAATGAATTCATTACAACTATATATAACACTACAACTATATATAACATGTTTACAGTTTCATTTAAATCTGTCAAAAAATAGTTTCCATTTTCACATTAGAAGAGATGCTTTATTATTTAGTCTCTTAGAGGCTCATTGTTTTCTTTAATATTATAAACATTTGCAACTTAAATAAAATATAAACTACTCCACTCACAACAGATAAAGCAGACGAAGTAAACTTTACTGTTAGTCATACACTCGTGTTATTATATTAGAGTGCTCGAGGCTAGTTTGTTTAAAGTAGCTTCTCAAAAGTTGATATACATTTTCAAGGATTAAACACTGTAAAACTATGATTTTATTTGAAATAATGGCTACTCGCTTCGCAATTACATAGATGGAATTGACCACGGGGTAAATTTAATGAGTAAAGGTTAATTAAGGCTTAGTAAACTTAGTAAGCCCCGGCAAATATGTAGCTTTCTGGGTATTTGATTATATACAACATCACATGTGTTTATTTAGGAGTATATAGTGTGAATAAAACAATTGTCAACACAATTATAAGCACAAACATGGCATTGACATATTTTATAAATATTTATTTAAAAATAAATAAATAAAATTTACTAAGATTTTACTCTAAAAAGTACATAAAGACGCATTTAACTGTAGTGAGTGTAGTTATATGGATAAAATTAAAAGTTAAATGAGATTAAAAGTTTACACTATTTAAACGCAGATATTTATTTAAATAATTCAGATGTAAATATAAATTTTTACACTCATAAACCATAAAAGTTGGTATGGAGATTACAAATTAATTTTGTATAGTGTTTCCGAAAAAAAAAAAGTTTAGTTTTACATGACATATAATAGCTAATAATTTTATATAATAGCTATTATGTATACAGACAAGCCTTTTGTAATGGAAGGTACACTGCGTTTAAAAATCATAAATTATAGGCAACTCATGTAGCTGCAGAAGGCCACCGTGAAAATAATAGTGATCCATTTCCTATCCTTCGTCTCATATTCCTTATCCTTTATCCCATCTTTTATCCCACTAAGGACGCCAGCGTACTTGCAGAACTTATGCCGTTGCTTGTGTAAGTAGGCGACAGTAGCCACCTACCATTAAGTGAATCTTTACATAAAAAAAATTCCTAACATCGAATAAATCTGTCTTCCTAAGCCTGTCTTCTTATCTTCATATAAAAAAAAATATATTAGAGAAATTCAATCCCCTTATTACCCAGAATATATTGCTTATTCAATAGTCAAATAACCAAACGATATTCGAAACTTAAACAAATTAAAAGCAACTTGCACGTAAGGTTCTATAGGGTATGTATATTTAGTGGTTGTTCGGAGCGACTCTCGGAAACATGTGTCTGGTGATAGGGTAAAAGTTATTTGACTATTAAGCTCTTTGCCCTCAACATACGATGCAAGTGGGAAATCTCATAGTACACAACACAGCAGCGTTAAAAGTAAATGCAACTTAAATAAGGGGCGGCCAAGTAAACTGCGGGAGCCGGTTTGTTACATAGAGTTTATCGTGTATTACTTTGGTTTAGATATGTAATAGTTTTAGTTTAAATATGTATATAGTTTTTCTCGTTTTAATATAATTGTATTCTTAGAAATAAAGACCACTAGCTGTTTTAGTCACAATCTTTGGAAAACATTTTAGCTTTCTTGCATTGTGATTGACATACGAATATATCTTATTGTTGGCACAAAAATCTTTTAATGTGAGGAGGTATAAACTGCTAACTCTCTGTGGATTGGTAGGAATTGTCTTTTTGAAGATTGTTAGTGTTACAATTAGACATTTGAACGTGGATCTGTCGTTTCACTGGTTCGACCCACTGGGCAGTCAATACTATATGTCTACTTCAATAAAATAACAAATTCTTCACTTGTTAACACGAGTAAATAAATATATACATTCTAAAACTAATTAACTTACATTATTATACTATGCGCCGTTTAGAGATGTTGCAATTGATGTAATTTTAATTGTTTGTTTTAAATAGAGTTCACAATTTGTTTAGTTTTTTCTGTGTGTAAATAAAATGGATCAATATTTTCGTCTAAAATCCATAACCGCCTAAATATCTCTATAGAAATTTTTGTAATAGACTATATAACATTAAATTACTTAGGTACAATGTGGTACTTAAGTCGAAAGTGCCTTTTCTCAGCGGGAGCTTAATTTCAAATGCAGACGAAATTCTATTACATTATCCCGAGGGCTTTCTTTCTTGCCGCAGTATTAATTTCTGATGCACCGCTTCATTGTTTTTAATTCGAAATCCGCTGAAGCCTCTATAAATGCCTCTGAGCTGCGGAAAGTTCCGGCGTTTTGGAATGAAGCGAGTAGGTATTAAGCATACTAGTAATTAGTCCATCTATCTTACTTAAGGAGGTCCAGCTTCCGTGGGAATTGATCGATCTATACGTTTCAGGTATTTTACGTTCCCAATTTTCATTTAATCCCTTATTTATTAATTTATTTAATAAATAAGGGATTACATATTCCACAAAAACATGAATATTTTGATATAAAGAAGAACCCTTACAGAAGACCACTGTAACAGCACATGTGCTGTTTTCGTTGAGTGAATAAGGGATGCCAGAGCCCATTTCCATATCCCCTCCTAATCCCTCATATCCTTAATCTTACTGTAATCGGCAGCGCACTCTTAGCAGCTTTGGCGTTGTTTGTGTTATAGGCGACGGTAGCCACCTACCATCAAGTGGACCGTCAGACTGTCTGCCGATCTTAACATAAAAAAAAGGAAAAAAAAGGTCATTACTTATTTTCATCATATTTAGTATACTGATTTATTCCATTATTCTTATATATTAAAGTGTAACAAAGATTCATACATTTATCCTCACTTTCTCATTATATTATCTATTTGTTATCATCATTAGATCAGTTTGACCTTAATACATTTTATTATTATATTGAGTTCGTCGTCTCGGCCAACAAAATTAGTGTGAAACTACAATGTAGTTATAATGATATAAAGTTAACCTATTCTTCCAAGACAAAGCATAACCGAGACAAAAATATTAGAGATAAGCCAAAAAGTATTTCATAGCCTGGATTAAAACATAGGATAGTTTTTATTGCAGTGATAACGTTTCACGTGAATGTATGGCACACTTTATGTTCAGCCCCCCAATTCAGTAATCGCACGTTTTCAAAACGCGTGAATTAAAAACGTCTCAAAACGTAACGCGCTAATTTCGATTACTAAAACTTGAGCATTCAGTAAGCAAAAGTTAAATTGTCTCTGGCACGTTATGACTTTCGCAGCGACGTTCTGAAGCTGCATAATAACGCGAACCGATGTTTTTATCGGTTTTTGATATTTTAATATAGTACATATTTATTAAACGTATATTACATTATTAAAAGTTTATAACATTATTAAATCATTTTGCTTATGGTTTATTTATTTATTATGGTTTATTTCACTAATGTTATATATTATTTCGTAACAAATAATTTCAAGGAAGAAGCGAAGCATTGGATTTGAACGCACTCTTTTGAAAAACTATAACGTAACCTCTTTGTATTTTTGTTATTTTGTTTTAAAGTAGATGTTTAACGGATTACCTAATACATTTTTTGTATAATTGTATACTTTTTGAAAAGGTACGTAAAAGATTAATTACATTAATTACCCATGAACTAATAAACAATTTCTATAGCTTTGTATAAAACGAATACAATTATTATAAAAACAATGTATAAAACTAATATAAATGTTTGCTTCTTGTTTACAGATGGATAATATTAGACGATTAAGGTTGATTCGTCGTGCTCAGCATAAAAGAGCACGTATGATAAAACGCAACTTGCGAGACACATCAGACCCTTTTGAAATATCAGACGTAATGTTTTTAAAGAAATATCGTGTGACGAAAAACTTGTTTAGGTATATATTAGAAGAAGTAAAACCATTAATTATACCAACGCAAAGAAATACTTCTATACCATTAGAATTGAAGGTGTGTTTATAAAGTTTATTGGTATAAGAAATCATCATGTTGCTATACCTACCTATCTATCAAATTTTACCCAATTAAATTATTAGGTACACAGGAAAACGCGCCAAATCCGTATCGTTTGTGATGTCGAAAGTTTGACAGTTAAAAACCACGCTTAAAACGCGCGTTTTCAATTGACAGATGTTACTGAATACAAAAAACTTGTTTTTTTTTTTTAAATCGAATTCAATTCACGCGTTTTGAAAACGTAGGCTTACTGAATCGGGGCCCAGAACGAGATGGCGTTTTGAATCTAATAAGAATTTAATTCTCCATAATCAGACTCTTTACTTTCAGATATACATTTCCATTCATTCCTTCATTAATATATTAGTGCCCGGCGCTTTAAAAGTTTGTTTTATGCAGTTAGTCAAAGGTCGACATTTTCAAGGATTTAAATTCAATGTGCAGTAAAACAATGAGATTGTTTGATAATTACACGACTCATATTAATTCTGCATTTTCATATTTGAAATTATAAGTAGTTTTCCTAAGTAGTCTTTTTAATAGTCATTTAAACTTTCCTCAAATGGCTATTAAAAAGACAACTTTCCTTCCCAAAGTGAAAATATTCCTTTCCTGAATAAATATTGAGCTTATTTCGTTATACATTCTGGCTATCTTCAAGGTCATTTGAAGACTCTTGAAGACTCTAAAAACCAAAAGTATTTATAAATACATATATCTAACCAAGAAAACCTACCAAGCAACACCAAAAGGAAATGCAAGTGCGTTGCCGACCTGGATGGGATAATAAATTAAATACCTAAGTATTAAAAAGGGGACAGGACTGTGACATCCTTTACTCAAACATCGAACTACAATATGCGCTATCACTTTATTTCTTATGTCATTTTCGTCAGTCAGGCTGACGGTCCACTTGATTGTAGGTGGCTACTGTCGCCTATAACCGTCGACAAACAATGCCAGAGGTGCTGCAAGTGCGCTGCCGACCGTAGGATTAAGAATAGGCTTATTATCATTTTCTAATCAAAATTTGACAGTAACGACTTAAAGAAGCATAAACAATTAAGAATAGAATAGCGTTCTATTTGTGGTATCAAATATGTAGTAATTAATTATTGCTACTTTTAATCAACAAATTAACTGTCCTTCATTTCTATGACATGAAATATTATTCCATTTTACAACTCAAGGGTTTCTACGAATGGCATCTATAGGAATAACCGCAGCATTGTGATTGATCAGCAATCGAATCAGCCAGTGTCTCTGCTCCGGAGGGATAAACTTCATCAATCACCGAGCGGCCATCTATTGGGACAATTCTTGGTTTGACAGCTGAATTTTTTCACACATACGCGCTGTAGATTAAACGAGGCTCTCGCCTCGGATCAAATCCTTGTGCAATAAAAGAGTATGTTGAATTTGGATAATAGTGTCGTTATGACGTACCATAGAATTCGTAGATTTGGAAATAAATTAAAAAAGTTTGCGGTGTAGCAAATTATCGCGTCGGAAAAGAATAATAAATCTTGAAATTCGCAGTGGGATAGCGTAGTAAACGGCAAAAACTTATTCAATTTAAGCAGATGCCTGTGTTTAGCGGTATTACCTTATAAAATTTTAATGATACTTGATTATAGTAGATTATACTTATGTTTTGAGATTAATTGCCTACTTGGGCCGTTGTATAAAAGAAATTCTATACGTGATAGAGCCAAACTGAGAAAGTTAATTAAAGAGCCAAGGCCATCGATTTACCTAGCAAAGCGTACAGTACTTGAAAAAGGACGAATCGGGTGGATCATATTTCTATCTTTATTATTCGGGATAGATACAAAAACCGATTAAATTGTTTAAAGTGTCTCTGGTTACAAAATGATCGGTAAATAAATTAGTTCCATAATGATTCTCAATTTGGTAAATTTTAATACATTACCTACTTGTATGAAGCGATTTTAACTACATGTAATTTTAACGTTTATTTCGGTAATAATTTTATTTAAATGGCTGTTAAAAACACCTCACTTCATAGATCTTTCTTGTGTCGTTTTCTTCAGTGCTATAAGTTGCGATTACAGATACGAAGAAAGTGTACGCCCATTTAGGACTCTTCTCATCTTCTTTTACGAAAATGTGACTATAGACAGTACTTAGAGGCTCAGGAAAACTTTAGATGCTCAGGAGTTTCTTAAAAATAATATATTTTCTTAGGATCATTATTTGAAACAATTGAAGATGAAATATTTTTAATTTAAAATTATTTTACTTGTAATTATGACTGTGACCTCATCATATATGAACATATATGTCACATGTATACTCATACTAGTATGTGAGATGAAATTAATTACTTACATTTATTCGCAGGCATAATGGTAAATATCCGTTGAAACAATCTATTTTTTTTAAATATTGTGGTCGACAGACAGGCTGACGGACCCCTTGATGGTAGGTGACAAACGTCGCCTATAACATAAGCAACGCCACAGGTACTGCTAGTGCGCTGCAGATCACAATAGGATTAAGGATAAGGGAATAACGAAGGGATAGGGTATGGGGTCAGGCATCCCTCACTCATTCACCGAAACACAACAGCACACAGCTGTTATTTATCTTCTTAATGTTTATGAGGTATACAATATATAAGACCTTATAGGTCTTTATAGGTTTATAGGTTTTCTGTAAGGGGGTGGTTACTACCTCCAGACGGGCTGTCCAAATGACTTCCAAACGCAGTACCTAAGTGTTTTGCAGCAAACGACCCATGTTTCAATAATATCGCTCTAAATCAAGCTCTACGTTTGCTCAATTGAACCATAATGGATTGGTTGCGATACACACTTTACTGAATACATAGGGTCAACTCTGAATAATTTGTTTTTATCGGGAACCAATGCACGTTAAAACCACGAACAAGGTAGGTAGGTAATGTACAAAAATTCCATTTTCCGTTCCACTAAAATAAAAGGCATTTTCCGCGATAACAAAAGGCGCTTTTGTTTGTAATTTGTTTTAACTAGGCACCCTTTGTGTAGCTTTAGGGCATTTGCACACGGATCGTTGCGAACTAAGTTATTGAAACGAGCGAACGTGCGCCCACGCCACGACTGTATTTTATCATTCTAAAGTTCTATTTAAACGGGTTAGCATTTGCAATACAAACAAATAATCCAATAAAATAGAGGCTCAGATTCGTTATTTCTATTATACTGGCTTGGGAATTTAAAACGAATTAAAACCATTTAGAAAATTAATTTAGGAGAGCTTATAAATTCTAATTAATTTTATATTGTAGCTTGTAATTTTTATTAAAATCAACTAAAATATTGAGCATTATTACACTCGCTCACAAGCCATATAACTTGAGTTAATGTCAATTTAATTTGCGAGTATAAGCGAGAAATCGAGGCGTCTCATTATAACCTTATACTCGTACTTATATCTGGAATAAAAAAAATTGTAAGATATCTTGAAAGATGAAATAGTATATAGTGTGATAAAATAAAATATATATTCCCGGGTTGGATTCCCGGCAGGGTCAACTTCGAAAAACGAACTTTTCAAATTTGGCTCTGGTCTGGATCTGGAAAGTAGTGGCAGAGCACACTGCGTTTCGCAGTCATTTGGACAACTTCTCTGGCGGCAGTAACCACCCCCTTACAGAAGACCACCGTGAAATAACAGCACAGCTGCTGTTGTATTTCGGTGAGTGAGTCCAGAGCCCATTTCGATGCCAGAGCCCATTTCCCTATCCCCTCCTAATCCCTTATCCTTAATCCTACTTTAGTCGGCAGCGCACTTGCAGCAGCTTTGACTTGCAGCAGCAGCACCTGATGGTAGCCACCTACCATCAAGTGGACCGTCAGCCTGTCTGCCGATCTTAACATAAATAATAATAATAATAATAATATTTAACTATGATTTTTGTAAATATCGGTTAGTGCTACTATAAGTTGAATTTTTGGTTATGTTTTTGATGAATGTTTGTCGCCTCGTTTTTCCATAAGAACAGCATCTAATAAAATTATGTTTACTGAGACCGAGTCGGTAGTCATTCAAATACTTACCTAGGTATCCAGTTTAGACTGAGCATAAAGTTGTCAAGCAGATGGCAGTTATTGAAATGTGTAGGTATAAAAATGTATTAACTAATTCAACTAGAAATATTCGAAATTCACGATTCCGGTAATGTATGTGGGTACATAATGTATGATGCTAGTGCAGATTATCCAAGTGTAACGCGGGACCGTAAATCAAGCTGAATTCCGCCCAGTTTGCATTGACATCGTTCCGGGCCAGGTGAATATTAATGTCAGTGCGGACGTGTGTTGGCTAAATCAGTACGATTGACAGAGAGACTACAATATTAAACGTTGCATTTTCCATTCTAGCTAAACTGAGGAGAATTATTGCGTAATTTTGAGTGCTTTTAATAGTGGCGTCACTGTGTCTTTGTCATAAACAAATCCGTCTATCTGGTAGCATTAAACATTTTCTTACAAGAAGACCACTGTGTAATATCATGTGGTGTTTTGTTTCATTGTGTGAGGAATGGCTGCCAGAATGCGTTCTCCCATCTCGACCTAGGCTAGGATCTTTTGTACTAGCAAAGTCGGTAACCACCAAATACCGTAGCTTTTTACTTATCGTGAATAGGAAAAAATATTGATTCTACAAATCAAATTAAAATATATTGAGAATTAAATCAGGTGTCTCGTCAGCCGGTTGCAGCCAATTACAGAAGACAACTCTGAAATTACAGAAGTGTGCTGTTACGTCTTAGGAGTCTAAACGTAAGGGATGCCAAAGACTATTTCATCTTTACTTCTTTTGATAATTTTGACAAGTCGTCTTAAAATTTATTATCCATACTGTCTCATGCATTCAATGAGAAGAGCCGGAAAGAGTTTCTAGTTCATTTTATATTTTTTAACTTCTACTTCAACGAATGTCAAAGTAACACTAATGATGACATGGCAATGATGATCATAATACTTTATTACACCTTAGTAACAAATTGAATTAATTAATTCAATATAAGCAGTTTTAAGTTTCGGTTAAACAATAGGTATAAGAATGACTTATTAACACAGACTCTTTGTGCTTACTGTTGAATTCAATAGAGGGTTAATATAATTACTACAGAGTATATGCAGTATAACTCAATAAAGAAAGTGGATAGATTTTTAATGCACAAACGTAACAAAACTTATTTATAATGCTTTTCAAATTCCTTTAAAATAAAACAATTTTAAAGTAAGTTTTCTGAAATCGGTTAACATGTTTTGCATAAAAGGTTAACAAACAGTCGCCTATTTAACCATACATTTTTCAGAAATTACATCATTATGACCTAACATGATATAAGAGGCCAGAAAACATCCGTAATTTATGTAATATACCTAATATGTTGTGTAAATATTAAATAAGAAAATTTATTTCTTTAAGTAAACTCTATTGTCATTTAACTTTATTAAGTTAAAAATAACTCCACTCCTTTAATTAAACTCCGCTCTTGCGGCAAATTTTATTATAGTTCATCGAAGCAAAAGTAAACGTGTTTCAAACAACCAATGCCCTGACTCAAAGAAAATAGTACATGGAACATAATAAAAAGAAGACGTATACGTGTATAAATAAAGCTTATTTTCGTAGCGGTGTTTTTTCAGGCTGTCGTTTTTTTGACTGTTTAACGTCTATCTGTGGATGTGTACCTACTGAAAATTCGCAATTAGTGAAATCTTTATATATAAAAATGGATGGTGTTATGTTCCCTATGGACTCCAAAACCACTCAACCGACTTTGATGAAAATTTCAGGCGATCTTCAAATTAGCCCAGCGGATGATTCTGTGTAAGTTTAGTAGCGATCGAATAAGAAAAAGCTAGTTATCGATATAAACGACTGGGCCAATTCGGCTAGTTTTTTTTTTTTTAATATTTGTTGAAGTCCATGGAAGGTCCCTATAAGAGAAAATTTTGACATCCATGCGAAGCCGGAGGCGGTATGCTAATATACAACAAAAATTTGGTGCTATCCTTTTAATCATTTTCAATTGTCTATAAAGTATAACGGTGCGCTTGTAAACCATTTTCTACCCAGTATGTGGCTTAGTTTACAAAAATTTAAATTCAGTAAATCTAATATCACAAAGTTTTGTTAGATACAGCGGCAATCCCGTTAGATTTAGTATCACGTCGACTTAATCTCCCCTGAGACTTGTGGATTGGAATACATTCCGTCTATTGGAAGCAAATATACGAATCATACCACATTCTGATATTATCAGTTCGAACGACATGAACCATATTAAAAACATTAAATCAATATTAGGTATCAAAATTAATCTGTGAATTCAAAATAAAGCATTGTAAACTCCACTTTCTAATGATGAAACTTAATCATAGTTTGCATTAAGATCTGATTTTAGGTACTTTGTTGTAAAACCGAAAAACGTACACAAAAAAGATAATTCACTATTCCTATCTTTCAAATAAACATTTGAAGTAGGAAGAGCAATCATATTTATGTGTTCTCCAAAAAAATAAACAACGTCAACAAACCCTGGTTGCACGGAACGTGGGTCATTTATTAGCGTGGGATAAAAACCTGTGTCGACACATTGGCATCGTCTCATCTTCATGGAACAGTTGCCACAGCTGTTGAGACAGATCCTGCCGAAAAGCGCAAAATACACAAATAAATAGAGAGCGGTACTGGCCACACTTTTTATTCCCTTCGGTGTCTAATCTCTGGGTCCGTGGGGCGCCAACGCGTTTAAATTTTTTAAAATTTTGTCAAAACGCTTGGTTGACATAACTTGCGACTCAGGAAAGTACCTCAGTCATCAAATTAGCCTTACAATACAACGAGGTAATTCAGCCAGCATGCTTGGGACCGAAGCTTTAAATAATTTAAATAATTTTTTTAAATAATTTAGATTATTAATGAATAAATTTTACATAAATTTTATACATTTTAATTAATAATTGTATTGTACAAATTTTAATAAGTTGTAATCAATAAACAGAAAAAGTTCTGTAAATATATCAGTGTTCAGACCATACGATATCTATTAATAAAATAAAACTCATTATGCAACTAGCCTAAAAGCGAATCTCCAAGGAAATAACCCGAACAATTGGTTGTTATGAATAAAAAAAAATACAGAACTTTTATATAAAGCGAGAGAGTAAGTAGAGCTTGGGAATAAGAATTTTGTAGTGAGATAAAAGGTTTAAATTACAAACAAAACAAACGATGAAACCACTTACTTCTTTTTTATTTGGCAAAAACAAAGTTCGAATTCAATTCAAACTATGGTATGATAGTTTCAAGAAGATACTAAAGAAATATCTCTCTCTACGAGGACGTCGTGAACGATCCTTCAGTTTGTTCTAATTTCTTTCTCTGTGCTCACGGTATACCTTACCTAGTGACGTATGCCAAGAAAACAGAGAGGGTGATAATATCATTAGAATTAATTTGCTATAAAGAAAAGTTATACACTGTTATGTATAAATATTTCTCACTTAAAATTTTAGCTAAACCGAGCAAGATATATTTAGAGGAAAATATTTAGGACAGTGTGTGTGGAAGTACCTATTTATGGATTACGGGACTTGTGATGTCGTAATTTGATAGCATATGTTGAACATCATTGGCGCCTATGCTTATAGTTACTTCTACAATATCAACCTGAACTTCCTGTTAGCGAAATTTAAAAAAAGGATAAGTTTTTCTTTGGACCGTCATCTATCTTCTTCAACGTACGCAACTTATTTAAGGCGATGTAAAAGCTATTTGTTTTATTTAAAAATCTATTTTCGACATTAGTTTTTCTACCTCATTTCTAGAAGAGCTTCTAAAGCAAGATGGATGAGAACAGGGCGCACACTTCAATATAATAAAAACGGAATTCCTTCATTAACCCAGAGGGAAACTTTAGTTTGCGGATAGGAGATCGCTTTTCTTTTACAATTCTAAGAATAAGCTTCCTATTAAAAATTGCCAACATTCTTTGTTAACGTGAATGTATTTAAACAATGATTTTAATAAATTGATTTAAAAAGCACTTTAGATTCTTAAACGTATTAAAGATACGGAAATTGTCAACGGAAACTGCTTTCGAGGAAGCAGTATATCACACAGAACAATTGTGAATTCAGGCGAGCACGACATTTAATGTCACGTCTCTGCAGATGTAAATTAAAGCAACCCTATTTAGTATTCCATTACATGTCAAATTTACAGACGCTCCAGATGCTGATAAGACAAATCATAACAACTAAGTGTAGCGCAAACTAACGTTGAAGTTTGTATGCGAAAATGTTAATCTGTACATAGCCAGTACCCGCGGCGTTCTGTAACTGAATCCAGTTTAACTGATATAAAGTTTGAAAAGTTTGTGGCTCATAGATATTTATTACTCCATTTATCACAATCTAGTTTTGAAAATGTGTTTTGTTTATGCGCTTCGTTTACTTCGAATTTCACACTGATATATGTTGACAGTTTTATGTCGTCGCATTTGTCACCTTCTACCAACTTGAATTAAATGTTTTTTTTTATTTAACATATAATTTACCAAATTAAATGTTTTTAAATTGCTTTTTCCAAAAACATTCATCATATAATGTCAACTATTTTTGATCAAAAGTTTAAACCTGTTAAGTCCTAATAGGTAAAGAGACAATTAATTTTCGTAATGTATCGGGATGTCATGTTAGATATTATAAATTGACATGATAAATGACATATATTCTGAACTATTAATTATATTTTATCGATGGTAGAATGTATTTCACAAAGCTTGAATTCGGATTTTGTAATGTTATCATATCAGGTAGGCTTAAGTGATTAATTAAGTATGATAAATATAAATTCAAGTTCGACCAGTTAGATATACATCTCTGGAAACCGCACCATATTTCACCGGTTGAAACTTATCCCACTGCTTGTGGATATGATGATTAATCGTGAAACATTCTGCTACCCACTTTTCACATTCTAATTGGTCGGGCGGTGAGGGCCCGTACAAATTACTTTTTCATCAGATACAAAAGGTCCATTATCCACTCAAATTAGTTCCCCAAGGAAGTCATTAATATTAATCAATGTTTGAAAGGTTCGCTCCACGAAAGTATCAAATCAGATACGGGTGTATACAAAATTCTTGAAGGATTATGCAACAAAAAAAATTCTTGTACGTAATTTTCTCCAAAGTCTCACAGCGATTCCGACAATGAAGATTATTCTTAAGGACCTAAATACTTCCTGTATTCTTAAGACATAAAAGTAATTCTTAGGGCCTAATATGAAGTTTTTTTTTTACAATATTTATACTAACAAAAGGCTAAGATTCCCCAAAACCACATAATATCAGTGTGCCGCTTAGACTGATTGCATTAACCACGGTGATAATTTTAAATTTATTAGAACGAATTAACCATTAATTTCTATGAATAAGTATAAAATGTAAACATATAGAAACAAAAAATAATCACAAAATTAAAACTTTTGAACCCGCCCCAGTTAAATTTCCTCGAAAAATTCAGATGAAAATTCTAAAAATTACCATTTTGACCGACAGATTTAATGCCTTCCGGCAAGGTATTGAATGAACCGGCATTGTCCGATAGCCCGCTTAAATTGATTCTTTTATTTTACCTTTTGTAAGGCAACGATTACAGGGAAAATGCAAAGCGATATGTTTTTATCTGCTTCTTATTTTTTTCTAATTTTTTTTCAATTAACAATTAATGTTTCAATTTTATTGCCCAACACAAATGCGTAGTGGAGTGTTTAAAATACACCCAAGAAGAATACTTTTTAAGAACCTAATGTTTACTCATAAAATGATTAATAAATAATATTTAGAACAATAAAAGAATGCTTATATTGGTATTTAAGGGTAATACTGGCCAGTTGTAATCAAAAATTCAATAATTGAATGTGCATTGTTTGACTAGTTTTTCATTCCTATAATTAACTATATTTCATTATACAATATTTTACAAGTTATCTTCAATCGTAACATTCGTAATTAGTGCTCGAAGTTATTTTTCAGCCGCAAAGCTATCGTCCTGCTTCTGCGTTGCCACACGTTCCTCAAATCTTAAAATGAACCATTCTACAAATGGATTTCCCGTCGTAAATCAGAGGCAAGGAATTCGTTCTACATAAATCACGTGTCGCCCGCGCAGGTATTAATAACGGTGGCTGAACTAATCTCGCCTAGACATGTTACCGATGCATTGGAATTCCGGGAATATTGGTGAATTTTGCTATACGTGTCATCGATCCATATCTAAGATACGGCTGAGTAAATATTATGTTGTGTGTTAATATTTACTATTGCAGTTTACCCTCTGGGCATATTTCTATCACACTAAATATGTTCACGGTCCCTTGATAACAAATGGAATGGTCGCCTGCTTGTGGTAAATTTGTTAAATTCCAACTTCAAAATAACTTAAAAGTTTTCTGTAAGAACATATTTAGTAGAATTTGAAGATCCTTAGCTTCCACAGGAAGTTTATTCCACTATTCCTGTGATCATTTGAATGATGTAGCGCATTTAAGTATACCAAATCAGCGATTTAAGCAGTCAAGCAAAGACAACGAAAACGTTTAGTGTTCATTTTGCTTCTCAAAATGACTGCCCCGCCACTACTTTTCACATCAAGACCAGAGCCAACTTTGAAAAGTTCATTTCCAAAGTTGACCCTGTCGAGAATCGAACCCGAGAACCCTAGAACAGAGCGTTAAGGCAACCAGCCTAACCACTCATCCAAGGGGCTCGGTAATGTAATATTAAAATAATATTTTACAAGTGAAATATAATAAATATAATAAATTCTAGAGTTACGAATGCTATATGAAAAGAGAAAATCGACGAATTTGCGACCAGAGGGTTTTGCAGAGGAAGCTGGATTGCACTCTAGAATTCTAGCTGGTAAATTTTAGGCGAAACTCTAACTTGCTTTATTAGGTAAGCAACGAACAGTGGGTTAACTTTGAACTATTATGATCGGAGTTTTGCATATTAGAAGGAGAACCGTACTGACTTTTCTGTCACGAAGTTGAGGGTTAATGTGCAAGTACAAATTAGAAGTGTGAATTGAAAACAACTATACAATAAGAATCTTGTGTAACCGGTCCGCTATTTCAAATTTGTTATGAAGAACTAGCAGAGATATTTCTGAAGAATGTAAGCGTACCTCCCAGCAGCAGCTGATAAAACGTCTTCAGAACTGAAATAAGATAGCAAGCGAGAAATACTGGTGGTATTTTGATTTGCATGCAAATTAGGCAGAAGTCAACTATATACAAGCTACAACTTTGCGTACTACGTATCCAGCACGAATTCTGACTGCGATTCTAGCTCGTATTGGATTTACGACACCAATGCACAAACATGTCTTTGTTGTGCGAAATTTAGTGACGATTTAGAGTTAGTGAATTCACGTTACGCGCTAATAGTTATATGTAATAGCTATGAATGATTTCTTGCTTATTCAAAATAGAACACATTCATTTTGCAATTTGATTTGTCGTCCTAAGTAAATGAGTACCCAATTAAGGGTGTACTCGTGAATCCATAAATAAGCTTTTTATAACATAATTACTATAGGCTTAAACCGTTTTCCATTGGGAGTTTTAGATTAGTTATGCAAATATGTATAACGTGATATATTATTGTGGAATGTTAGTTCTTACTTTTGAGAGAATTCAACTTTTTAAGGAATTACCCTTACATATAAGACATGCTAAATCTTTTTAAAAATTTAAATATAAGCTGTCGAATGGTCTGTTTTGATGGCAATTAACATGAACAATTTTATTATTATTTTTTCCGATAAATGTGTCATTGTCTAATTAAGTTTTTATTGTAAGTTCTGACGTAAGTAGCTGTAAGCTTCAATGAGAATAAAGAAATATAAACCTAAAATCCAAAAGACCAATTTGATAGGCCAAATCATGTAATTGAAACAGAAGACAAAACAGTTCAGTACATTTTTGTTATTTGTTTGTGAACCGTTTGTGAATTTTGTTTAGTTGCTATTGACGAGCTTGAGTCTTATTGAAAGCGGTTACTTTTATAATTTTCGAATATCAACTAGTAATAACAAATAGACCTAATATATAGGAAGGTGAATGTCACTTCAAAACTTCAAATCATATTCATCGTGTAACACTTATATGAGCATCTAATATAGGTACTAATAAACTTTAGTTTCGATGTCCAAAAACATTATGATATCCCGACGAGAAAACTATGCCTTTGAGAAAAGGTTTAGTGAGCCCGCTATGCTTTGAAAAGAAGGCGCTTCCCTGCGTGACAAAATCGTAAGTAAGAGAAATCTGCAGGTCATAAATTCAAGAGGCCAGTTGAAGTAGCAGTGGGTATAAAACCGACTACCGCTCGGGAAAAAGGTTTTTGGACACAACGAGATACCTTACGCTGAACAGCCTCCACTATACTATAATAAAGTCATGGAAAAGCGGGAAAGATGGGGGTAAATAGGAAAGATGAGGAAGATGGGGACTTAGGTGGTAAATAGGGACGCCTGTCCAGAAATGGGCGTCAGTCAGCTGGCAATGATGATGAATAATAATTGTAATGTTTTATATTTATAAAACTTATACGTTTTATAGTTCTTGAAGTAATGATTTTTAAGAAAAATTAAGTTCAAAGGACAGTAAAAGTCAGTTATTTGTTCATAATTTTCTTTAACTATTGAAAATGTTATAAAACACAATAAAAGTCGTAAGTAAAATAGTCATAAGAAATAATTGCTGCTAAAATCACAACAAATACTTAACCCAGTTGTGGAGACACTTGGCAATTTTACTGCAGCTATTTTTCTTCGAACAAAGGGCCCTGTATAATGACCAAGTTGGCAAAATAGAGCAATATTTACATCCTAATGTCCGATTGTATATTTTCACAATGTATTTTCAAGTAGCTTTACCACAGATATTATTGAGTTTTAAAGGAATAATTCCTAAGTACTGCTTATGGTAGGAAAATTTTATCTAAAATATTTTTTAAAACCTAACTTCATTCACCGAATTCAATGAAATTGAACCGTTTTTGAAGAGGTGATGAAAAGTATGACAAGAACGTGCGAAAAGGTCGTGATCAAAGGTCAGTCAGGCTTCACAGACTGTGTTAAAACCCGAGTTTACTCGCAATAAGGTGATGCTGTGTGTATGGGGAATTGGAAGGGCATTGTTCATTATGAGCTTTTACCGCCTGGCAAAACTATCGATTCAGATCTCTACTACTAACAAGTGATGGGATTAAAGCAAGAAGTTGAGAGAAAGCGGCCAGAATTGATCAATAGTAAGGATGTGGTCTTTCTTTACGACAATGCTAAACCATCTTAGCCACTCAGCAAAAATTAAGAGAGTTTGGTTGGGAGGTGTTAATGCATCCACCATATAGCCCTGACCCTGCACCTTCAGATTTCCACCTGTTTCGGTTTCTTCAGAATTCTTTAGACAGTTTCAGGTTAACATCAAGAGAGAACAGCCAAAACTACTTGTTGCGCTTTTTTGATCAGAAGTCCCAAAATTTCTACAGGGGATAATGTCACTACCTACAAGATGGCAAAAAGTCATCGAACAAAATGGTACATATATATTGTAATTAAATGTAAATAAAAAATATGTCTTGAGTTTTCATATAAAATGCGAAGAAAAGTTTTTCCCAATCTGTTGTAATAATAAAATTATTAAGTAATAATGAAATCGTAAACGAGCCGTGCCTGTACATTAAATATTAAAAAAAAGACAATTTCACACTCATGTTGCTGAGGTAAAAAAAAATGTTTTAAATTTTTTGTCATTTTGTCTGTACGTTTGTGCACACTAATTTCAGAAACGGCTTAACCGATTTGAATGAAGTTTTCACTGGTTTATTGTAGGAAGCTTCCCGTAATATTTTGTGTCTGTTTCATTCCAATCGGTTTAGAAACAAAAAAGTTATGCGCCATACCGAATACCATGCGCACGAAGTTGCGGGCTCAGCTAGTCCTAAATATATGTACGTATATTTTAATAAAAGCAATAACAACGACGGACAAATGGACAAAACTTTTCGTAAATGGTGCCTACCAGGAATATGACCTGTGATTGAGGTCACGTTTAAGTACTTCACAGAAGCCTTAGTCATTTATTAGCCCATATTTTCCACTTACCCATCGTTACCAAAAACATTAATAAAATTGATATTTATTGACGTACACAAAATTTTGGTGGAAATATTTTTTTCTTCTCAATGTTTTATATATATTTTAAATTACACTAATATTATAAAGAGAAAGGATTTGATTTTTTGTGTGTTTCCTTGTAATATAACTTAAAAACTACTTAACTGATTAAAAAAAAATTAACAAAGCAGCATTATCAGCCAGTAACATAGGCTATAATGTACATACTCGTATGTTTTTAGTGCTCCACAAAATAGTTCCCGAGGCTATATCCCTAACTATTATAGAAAAGTCACAATAACAATTTTTGTTTAAATTGGTTAATCAATACACGGAGTAGAACCAAAATTTGTTGATACTCGTAACATGGTACGTATATTAATCTTTATCCAACTAAATAGTTTCACAATCAAGGTTGGTTATGTACCTACATGTAAATTCTCCTTTGAATCATTCGAATCGGACCTTTCGATTCGGTAGAAGCTACGACAGATATAAAATGCTAAAGGTAAAAAAATACCACGGTTCGAGAAAAATGTTTATAAAATTCTATATATGTATTTAGAGGCTGTGTGTGTTTTTGTTTCAACTTTAGTTTCAATTTTTTTTTTATCAATACCGCAAATAAAATTTAACACTTTAATGCTCAATACGAGTGCTACGCATGCGTTCTGATTATTTTAAATGTTATTATTGAGATCCAAATGTTTTATTTGTAAGACAGCGGATTGGTAGAATTTCACAAGTCTTCGAAAATCGCTAGTACGTATAATTTTGGATTAGGTAGTTGGTATGATCCGCATTAGTAGTCGATAGTAGATTAAGTCACATAAAAATGAAAAATAAACTTTCTACGTGGCCAATACTAAAATCAAGACAGTCCTTTTCTTAGCGTCTTATCCATTGTCCTTTTAATGAATATGTCTGTCTGAGCGTGCGAGTGTTAAAGGAATGGGAATATTGATCAATGCGTAATCTATATTATATAACAATTTATGTATAGCAATTACGTTAGACGGGTGGTTCCGAAACACTGAGCACATAAATTCAAAACAAATTTCACCAACCATCTCAAGTGTGAACCCGGTGAGCTATAAAGTACTGATTGAGACTTGGTACATTGCATTCATGCTTTATCCATTTGGTTCAGTTCCAAGTTCCATTCGTCAAATTACGCCGAGTCTAGCCGTTCAAAAGCTGTGTGTGTAGATTGCAGAGATAACGAATTTATTTCTGAACCAATATTCTTTTTACAAAATTTATGAAAGTAAAATAATTAAACTTGACATTTCGATATTACAAGATATTCAGGATCGGGCTAAAATTTCAAGACTTATTTAATCTTGATTTATAGTATTTATATTATCGAAATAAATAATGATGATTAAAATCATAGAAATAACGACTTTAGTTTTTTTTTAATATTATTTAATTAAACATTTTTGCAATAATGGCTCAAAAATGTATTATTTGAAGCAGTTTTTAAACCATTTATTATTATAACAAATCAAATCCAAATAAAATTTGTCTTCGATTGTTCTTGTAGTATTATTTTTTCATTTTAATTAACACGAAGTCTATTAATTATCTGTATTCTTTATAAATCACTAAAAAGTTCGTGACGTCAGTGTGTAGATCTTTTGTTAAATTTGGATTGCACATTGCTGAATTTTTTTTTTTTAGTTTTGATGCGGTGTCGGCTGAGCACTCGAAGCAATCGGCTGTTCACTTCAATAGGAATTTATTCTCTGGCGGTCTTAGTGAGCGTTGTACTGGGTCGCTCGCTTTGACAGGGTACTTACCCGTCTTGATCCCGCAATCGGTCATCAGCAGGACAAAAGAGTAAAGATCTTTAGACAAGTTGACGGTCCACTTTACAGTTGATGGGTACTGCCGCCATACTAAACAAGCAACGCCATAGTGGCTGCAAGTGCGCTTCCGATTTTTTTAATAGTATTATCGTTAAGGAGCCAATAGAGTAATGGGGTTTTACATCTAAAACACACCACGCGTACGCGATATATTTTCACGGTGGTCTTACGTAAGGGGTTGGTTGCTGTCACCAGAATGGATATGCAATTTATGATTGTGGAACACCCTGTAACTGCTAAACATTCGATGAGGTATTTATATACGTTATCTATCTTAAGTTTAGTTTGTGTGAGAATATACATTTTATTTAAATAATTTATTTAAATACATTTTATTTAAATATTTATATAAGTTTTAAATGTATGTAAATACCATCGCAGTAGATAGCAGAGTTATTTCAAGTAACTTTTTAGTCGTGAACATTTATGACAATTGTTCGATTAAAAAAATCGCAAACACATATCTCAAGTCTTGCACAGACGCAGCCCTATGTAAGCATTCCAAACATCTCACCCATAGATTGTGTGCGGCGTACTCTCGCATAGTCGACATTCCTCAGTTATCTCTGAACTCGATTTCAACATAATACAAATCTACAACGAGCAAGCCGAGACAATTCCCTGGTACTAATAAACTTCATTACGTAAGTCGCGGGAAAATTGAAGGCGTCTTCCTGCTAAATAATTTGTTGGACGCAACTTTTTTATTCCATTACAACAATTAGAGACAGTATTACTCAATTATCACAACCACTTGCTTCAGAAAGTTAAAATAAATAAATAATTACAAATTACAAAACACAAAATTAAATAAAACTAATTTTATCATACTGATATTATAAATTCGAAAGTTTGTGTGTTTGAATGTTTGTTACTCAATCACGCCAAAACGGCTGAGCGGATTTGGATGAAATTTGGCACACAGATAGTTTATTAACAGGATTAACATGTAGGATACTTTTTATCCTGAAAAAATGTTATGTTATACGATCGTCTAAAAAAAACGGGGCCACCGTCGTCACAGCGAAACAGATGTCAGGCGTTATATTATTCACAAATGTTTTCTCAGATGTTATATGTTTCATTTTTCAACGCCGACCAAGTCGCGGGCACCAACTAGTCTTTAAACTTATTATTTCATTTTATTAAAATTGCAGTTTTGAAATCATTAATAAGCATGGTTAAACTACATATTTGGAATATTCTGTAGTTTAACCACACATCTCATTCTCAACTCCTTGATTTTCTACAAGCGTTTTGCGTTTTTTTTAATATCTCTTTTAAATGTTTATAAGATTATACAAAAAAATGCGTGCATTTTTTAATGCAAAAATCAGCAAGAGTCTACTTGATGTTAAGTAACTATCTTCTTTTTTTTTTCATTAAAAGTTGTGACGTTATATAAACGATTGAACTTTCAATATAGACGTGGAAGCTGGAAGTAAATAAATTGAATTGAAATATTCGTAGGAACTGTTAGAAAACCGCAAAAGGCACACCCCTATAAATTGAGGGAAATATGAGAAGGCCCAGCGATAAAGCCGTGGATACATTATGGCCTATTGAAATCAATGAGGAGATCTTTATTGAAAGTTCACTAAATTGAGGTCCCCTTTCGAGCTCCACTTGCTTATAGTGATAGATTTGAGTCGTGATAAGCTTTATAAAAGTTTTTTCCTAAATAAGTCATATAGACCTTTGTATGCGATAAATGTAATTTTATCCTAATCAATTATTGTCGACGCGGAAAATACTACGGTTTACTACATCTGACGTTTGGTTAATTATATTTTCTGTATATTTATCTTTACGATGTCGGTGCTGTATTTAATACGCAGTCCTGTTTGTATTAAAAAAATGTCAGAAACTGACCTTCGTCAGTCAAAATGTTAGCTGAAAAAATTTAAAAATTCTGTTGGATATGTTGAAAAGTTGCGACATTGTACGAATGTGTTCTGAGTATTTATTATATTTACTTACATAGGTCTTGACATGAGTATATTATTACATTCTTTCATAAATTGATATTCTATATATTATTATTTATCTCGGCGGAAATGTAACTTAGAGACGTAATTGCGAACATAAATTACTCCTGAGACGCGAAAACTAATATTTCCAAGGAGATTCGGGATGAAACATTTCTAGATTTTCTATATACGTATGTAATATATGAATAAATATTAAGAATCAGAAGAAGTATAGATATACGTAATCACGTTCAAGGTTATATCATATTTAGATCTTCAAGAGTAATGAATTTTGGGACAGAATTTGATTTAATATTTGTGTCGTTTTACACCTCTTCAATAAAATTGTATTTGTTCTCTGATATTATTATTACCATTTTATGTTAAGATCGGCAGACAGGCTGACGGTCTACTTGATGGTAGGTGGCTACCGTCGCCTATAACACAATAGTAACGCCACAGCTGCTGCAAGTGCGCTGCCGAATACAATAGGATTAATGATAATGGATTGAATAGGAAAATGGGCTCTGACATCTCTTACTCACTCACCGAAACACAACATCACACATGTTGTTATTACACGGCGGTCTTCGGTAAAGGGGTGGTTATTGCCGCCAGATGGGCTGCCCAAATGACTGCGAAACGCAGTGTGGCACTACTTTCCAAATCCAGACCAGAGATTACAAATATTTTTAAACTTTTTTTACCTATGATATTTTTACTTTAATACATACAAATAGGTTGAAGGAAAAGTTGCTTCGCATTTTATATGAAAACTCAACACATTTTTTTTTCGCAATTACAGTATACGAGTAGATGTGCCATTTTGTTCGATGACTTTGTGCCATCTTGTAGGTAGTGACATGATCCTACCTAAAGCACGACAATTAGTTTTGTCAGTCCTCGCTCGATGTAAACCTGACACTGCCTAAAGAATTCTGAAGAGACCGAAACAGATGGAAATCTGAAGGTGTAAGGTCAGGGCTATATGGCGGATGCATTAACACTTCCCAGTCAAACTCTCTTAATTTTTGCTGAGTGATTAAAAATGTGTGTGGTCTAGCGTTGTCGTGATGAAAGACCACACCCTTTCTATTGATCCATTCTGGCCGCTTTCTCTCAACTTCTTGCTTTAATCTCATCAGTCCGAATCGATGGTTCTGCCCGGCAGTAAAAGCTCACAATGAACAATGCCCTTCCAATCCTACCATACACACAGCATCACCTTATTGCGAGAAAAAATCAATATTGATGATAAAAGCCTACAAGAAAGAGACCCTGGTTAGCCGATCGCTACTTGTATACTAAATAACATTTGAGCAACTGTTGAGAGTTAGAAGGATACGTTAAGTAATATCCGCCACACGAGGAAGGCGATCAATCATTAATCTATATGTTATTGGGACGAACAGCGATAGGAGCCTTATTGTTCTGCGTTGGACACTTATATTAAGTATCTAAGTGCTCGTTCATTGTTGCCTTAATTTAAAAATAGAGAAATATTATTCACACGTTTATATAAAATTAATTAATTGGGTATACTTTTTTTAATGTTAAGATCGGCAGACAGACTGATAACGGTCCACTTGATGGTAGGTGACTACCGTCGCATATAACACAAGCAACGCCACAGCTACTGCAAGTGCGCTGCCGATTACAGTAAGATTAAGGATTGGATAGGAAAATGGCCTTTGGCATCCTTTACTCACTCACCGAAACATAACAGCACACGTGCTGTTTTTTCACGGTGGTCTTCTGTAAGAGGGTGGTTACTGCACCCTACTGCAGCTAGACGGGCTGCTCAAATGACTGCGAAACGCAGTCTGCCCTGCCACTACTATTATTAGTTTTCTATGTCATTTCTTTTTTCTACAATGTAATCCTAACTAATATTATACAAAACTAATGTGAGTTTGTTTGTTTGTTCATAAGTTGTTCATATATGTTTTCATGGATACAGAAAAGGACACGGAAAAAGACATTCATACAGAAAAAAGTACTGTTCACTAGGGAACATCTAAAAAATAAATCAATGTATGAGAAAAATATATGAGTAACAAACTAGTAGAATTTATAAATACTAATACTAATACTAATACTAATACTAATACTAATACTAATACTAATACTAATACTAATACTAATACTAATACTAATACTAATACTAATACTAATACTAATACTAATACTAATACTAATACTAATACTAATACTAATACTAATACTAATACTAATACTAATACTAATACTAATACTAATACTAATACTAATACTAATACTAATACTAATACTAATACTAATACTAATACTAATACTAATACTAATACTAATAATACTTTATTTCTTAAGCCCAATATATGTACATTAGAACATTACAACTTATAACAAAGCTTGATAGTAAATTTAGGCTTTAAAGGTTCTTTTTAATTACAACTACTTAACATCTACAAAAGAAATTTACGATAAATCTAAACTTATTAACTTAAAAATGTTGTATAAGTATTCCACTTGTATGTTGATTAGAAAAATAGAAACAAATAATATAAATTCTCAAATCACTTTTAAAAAAAGAAGTAACAAGTACAATACTAGAAATAGAAATAAGCTTGAATAGCCTACAGATAGAGCACTCTATGGAAAAAGAAATATATTATATGAGGGAGCACAGATATGTAATGGACTACCTGAGAGTATAAAAAACTGTGTTACCATAAGTAGTTTTAAGCATAAATTGAAAGAATATATATCGAGTAACGTTAGCAATAAATGATCTCCGATGGATAAAATAAAATGTACATAATTAGTTATATAAAGTTCTCATAGTTTAAGCGAACAATGTGTTCTTTTATGAGAATAAATTCTTTAAACCGAAATACATAGTTGATTGTCCCCTGACCTCCAAGCTAGGATTGCCTGTGTTTTGGAGATCAGTGGCCCCGCGCTGTGGCAGCCGATTTTCATTTAAAGCCGTGCCTGTCTGATTTCACACATTAATATAAGACATATAATATAGACGTATAAATAAATAAATAGATAGATAAACAAATATATAAATATAAGATGTTAATAGTTTAACACTTGGCCAAACCTTGATATAATGGTCGCATATGCAAGTCAAATTCATTTTCCTTAATTATTACATCGCATGTTCTTTGTTCACTTTTTCAAATGTTTAAAATCAGATAAGCATTTATAATTAGACTTGTGGAAATACGACTTGAGCCCTAAGGCCCAAATCGTTATCATAAATGCAGCTGATAGTAAAGAAAACAGTTATAATGGAAGATTATATTTAGACGGAACCATGTTAACCGCGATGCAAGTTGTCAAAATATAAAATAAATATCGTTTCGTTTCGTTCGTTTGTTTCTGTAATATGTTACAATGTGGGACTTTGTGAAAGACAAATGCCACAAATAAAAATGTTACTCCGCTGGATATGGGAAAATACGAAATGATAAATCTCCACAATCCACCGGGAGTGAACTCATTTCAGAAACGAGTTATAGCTTCTATTTCGCGAACGAATGTTAAGCTAGTTTTTATAAACGAAATGCGAGGACTTTAAAATCGTTTGGTTACCTTTGAATTATTGAACCAGTTGAATCTACTTTAGATTTTTTTTAATGATAAGCTCAACAGAGAGGCTGAGGTCCATTTGATGGTATGTGACAATCAAATAAATAAATCAGCATTGCACATTGTATAGGCATATTCATAACAGTTATCTGAAATAAACAAATACTAGATATTATTATTATTATTAAAACATTCGAATCTGAAAGAAGTAACCAATAAAATAAAATCCGAATGCATACGATACGTACTTCCATAGCAAAACGGCAAATGCAAAACAGAATGGTAAAAGATTGTAAGGTTCTACAATATCAGTACAGGTTTGCACTCAAATGGTTACATTTAGACGATTGAGATTTGAGGTAGAGGCGTGAGTTAGCATTGAGGCGTGATGAAGAAATGAGGCATGATTCACGATTGACTCACTTTAAGGCACTTAAGGCTTTTAGAGCTTGTGAGGTGACAACAGATGTGCTGTTATGTTTCTCTATCTACATGTGAAGAAAATTATATATTTTCTTTACAATACATAGTCTATAAATGTAAAGGATGCCATATATAGCTTATTTTTTTGTCCCCAATTTGTCCCTATTATAGCCAGCGAACTTCCATCTCCTGTAGTACCTGTTACTTATAGTTTATCAAAAATTTACTTATCAATGGGAAATGACCTTAATACTTTTATATATACTTGTAAACTTAGCATTTCTAATAACTAATAAGACGACTCTAGTCTGTTAAGTTCAAGTACGTAAAAATTACAATTACATATATAAAAAAATATAAATTACATATGTATAAATTACACATATAAAGAACTTTTTGGAGAGGCAGATTTCCCACGAATCATATTTATGTCATTACTAGCTGAGCCTGCAACTTCGTACTCGTGGTATTCGGTAAAACGCGTAACTTTTTATTTGTAAACCGATTGGAATGAAATAAACACAAAATGTTGCGGGAGGCTTGCTACAATACATAAGTGAAAACCGAATTCAAATCAGTTAAGCCGTTTCTGAGATTAGCGTGCACAAACGCACAGATAAACAGACAAAAAATCTAAAAACTATTTTTTTGACCTCTGTAACATAAGTACAACAGTCCAAATTGTTTTTTTTTAATATGTAATGTAGATATACGGCTCATTTACGATTTTATTATATGTATAGATATCGTTATTTGTTGTGTCAGTCACCATTATTCTTAGCATACTTTTCACACTAGGCTCTCATTAGATCAAAAGTAACAAAACAAAATGAACAATAATGTTGCACCGATCAATGGCGCTTATAATATGCAAGATGAACGGTCTACTTTTATTCGCAATATGCCAAGACTTAAGAACCAGAGATTGTATAAAGAACAAATATATTTCTTTTTTACCGCACAACAAAAAATTCTCAGAGAAAGATAACGGTAGCAGCATGAATAATTAATATTAATGCTTAATATTAAATGACTATTTACTTAAGAAGGCGGCCAAAATAATTGCTTTGCAAAGTTAGTAAATAATATGCCTTATTTAACGCTGGGGAAGCTTGAAAGTTATATTTTATCATATTATTCTTAAAAGTGGGTTACGGTTTTTTCATTACTTAAACTTTATAACAAATTTTTGTAACAAAAATATCGAAAACGGGGCAAAAAGTAGTTTCTAATATTGTTGTTGGGTTATTTGATTAATTTGGTCATTTTTAAAATTTACCAGGTTAACTTTTTTATTAACTTACGGGTTCACTGCATCAGATAGGCTAAGGACTCATTCGGTTCACATGTGTGGAGGCAATTAAAAACTTACTTACTTTATATTAAAATACAGTTCATTAAGAAAATTAGATTTTTAATGATTCTGCAACAGTTATTTTGTAGATTCAAAAGCTTCAGTCTATTATTTAGAACTTCAGAGCGTTTGAAAAATTCTAAAAGTGAAGTGTTGTCGTAAATCGCCTATAACACAAGCAACGCCACGGGTGCTACAAGTGCGCTGCTGACTACAGTAGGATTAAGGATTGGGAAGGGTTAGGGAAATGGGCTCTGGCATCTCTTACTTCACTCACCAAAACACAACAGCACACGTGCTGTTATTTCACTTTGGTCTTTTGTAAGGAGGTGGTTACTGGCGCCAGACGGGCTGCCTAAATGATTGCGAAACGCAGTGTGCCCTGCCGCTACTTTTCAGATCCAGACCAGAGCCAATTTTGCCGGGAATCGAACCCGGGAACCCTAGACAAGTGAGTTAAGGCAAGTACCCTAACCACTCATCTAATGGGCTCGTCAAATATTTATATAGTCATTCTGAAATTGTATATTTTTGTACTTGAACAATCTTTGAGAATAAGTGAATTTCTTTATTGATTTCACGCCGCTGTGATGTTTCAAATGAACATACAGTTCTCACGTGCGGGAAAGTTGTGCCGCCTTTTGCGGGTCCATTATCGTAAACACTGAAACATTGATCGAACGCCACCCACTTGAAACTGCAGTATAAATTACACTCATGCATATTTCATTGACAAAGGTGGCTATTGTAGACTATGTAGACGGTACAGTTCAAAAGCATAGAACGGAATTTCAAGCAGGAACAAACACGTAGAATATCGATCGCACTTGTAAAAGTTAGCAGAAAGTACCAAATGCTTTTGAGCATTAGCAGAAATAATTTTTTAACTTAAAATTTATTTTATTATTAATATTTACACCTACTTGAAACCGGTCTAAGTATATTTAGACCATATTAAATTATATTAAAGTAAAAAATAAATAAAAAGAAATTTAATGAATTAATTATTTGTAATTTTCGATGCATGCAGCACAAAAATATAGTAAAAAAAAAAGTATTCATAATAAATTGAAGCACTATCACGTTGTCTTTCATACAAAAGTCTGTTGTTGTTAGATAAAAGATTCGGTGTCAATGTTTTGATACCACCTAATAAAGTTTTCCACGAAATTATTTCAATAATTTCCTACATTTCTGTTTCCAATTACAATATCACTTTGATGATGACAATAGGCGAAGGTGACGTTTGATTTAATTAATGGTCTCTTTGATTAACGCCAAAGCTGACGATGTTTCAATAAAAACACGCCAAAGGTAAATTTCGGATATACAGACATCAGTCATTCAGTATCTTACTGTATCAGTCTATATACAAAGTTAAATTATACTGTTGAGCTTTTCTTTAGTTGAGGTTTGAGCTATTAGTCCACCAAACTTCGACCCAGAATATATTGAGAATATCTGTTATAATGAAAGGGCACACTGCGTTTCATATTAATAAACTAGGCAACCTGTATGGTACCTGTGTGGGCCTGTTTTCAGAAGACCATCGTGAAATAATAATATGTCGTCATTGTCAAGCCAAAATCTGCCTTGTGCTAAAAGTATACTTTGAAGATATTGACAAAAGAAATTTTCCTGAAAAAAAATTCATGAAAATTTATTTAAAAAAATGGTACATACTTTATTTGAAATTTCGGGTTTGAGTGAGTAAACTTATTGGTCTTTTAAACATTAAACTTCATTTATTATTTTGATAATAGTGCAAATTTTGTCTATAACAGATTCTAGCTGCTTCACATAGTATATTTTATTAATAGGTCGTAATTCGACAAATAATGCTCATAAGCACTTACCAGTTGTTTTATTTATATGGATAAGACATTGTAAGGTCAAAATGTCGAAATCTCAAAAAAGTGCACAATAGCAGATTTTAATTTTAAAACGACGACGTGCTGTTATGAGCAAGGGATGCCAGAGCCCATTCTCCTATCTCCTAATTCTTTATCCTTTATACTACTAATATTGCCTGAGAACCTGCAGCGCCTGGTGTTGTTTATGTTAAAAAGTGACGATAACAACCTGCTGGTGGTGGATTGTCGGCCTGCCTGCCGACTTTTACATAAAAAATACTTGTCGTACCGTTAAATAAAAATAAAGAGTGGACATTAATATCTTAAGGCATCTGTGTAGTGTGTGGTTTTTGGTCAATTAATTAAAGTTTGAGATATTTTGGTAATTTGTTCAAAAGCAGCTTACTGTTTCCGGCCTATGTTGTTATAGGTTTGGAATATTTTGTATTTATTGGTGAATACGTAACTCTTCTGCCATTGTCAGTCAGAGCCAGTGTGTTATTAATTACAACAAAAAACTCAACTAAACTGGTGTATAGTGTTGCAACAGCCAAGCGTTTTTCCTACTAGACCTAAGCCATTATAATTATCAATTCATAATTCATTCATACAAGCGATCGGAAGGTGAACACATTAGCAACACTCTACAAGTTCATACAAGTTTCATTTAAAAATGTAACACTAGTTAAGTTCCCCTTGCTTTGAAATTATGAGTGCAGATTTCTTTGTAATGAAGACAGAGAACAAAGGGGTGTAGAGAGAGAGAAGGGATTTGTCTCGACAAGTATCACCTGATATGAGAGTAGATGTGGTGGAAATTAAAATATACGTATTGACTAGCTACTCACAAACCAGTCATATTAAACAATTTACTTCTAAATATTCTTGCCCACACAAACATAATCCTCCCGTATCAGTGAAGCGATTGTGACTGACCATGTGAAACAATGCACATTGAAGGATGCATGACATGAGACGAAAGATGTGATAAGTGCCAAAAGTATTAACGTAAACTATAACGTAAAATGAAAAATTAATACACAAAGGCCTGATAAATTTTTAGGCTTGTAATATGTGTCATTTTGAAAATAAATCAAAAAACGATAAAAAAGAGAGGTAACTTCATGATTTTATTCTATCGATAAAATTTTATTGTATAATATTTTCTGTCCACATTTCATTTTTATTTATAATGTATTAATCTATATATAAACATTTTCTTTTTGGATTTCATATACTTAGATAAAACAACAAATGGCAAATCATTAAACTTCGAACAGGCGATTTTCCAACATTTCCCTATTATAACACGAAAGAGAGAAGCGGCGCGGCGGTGGATGCTACCGGAACATTATTTATTTCCCGGATATTAGCAGTCAGACGCCCCGTGTGATTTACATAAAACGAATGTTATTATTATGAAAGAACTCGGCGAATGGATTAAATTGTTTATTCTCTATATGTCTTCGATATGCTTTCTCTGAATTGAAATTAATTTTGATATAATTATAAAGACATCGTATTACTATAGAAGCACTTGTATAGAGCTTTTCTATACCCACTCATTAGGGATACTGTTCACATCTGGTCTGCTTTAGAATTCATTAGTTGCACGCATAACATTAGAAAATTACAATATATTACATTTTAAATGTGATTCTGGAGGCATCGCACTAATGTTTCCATCCGATCTTGCATGGAGTATTGCTGTCACCTTTGGGATGGCTCAGCAAAATACCAACTTGCCGCACTCGACTCGGTGGATCGCAGAGCTACGAGTAGGAGGCTCGATACACTAATAAGAACTAGCTGCAGAGTCTTGGCACACAGCAGCGACACGAAATTGCCGCTGCTGTGTGTATTCTATAAGATGTACTTCGGAGAGTGTGTTCGGGAGTTGCATGAGATCATACCGCCCCCTTTCTTCTATCGGACATGCAGACGTACGGCTGGTTACCATCCTCGCTTTGTCGAAATCCCTCTAATTCGGACTAAGCGCTTTAAAATATCTTTTATAATGCGCACTGCTAAGGACTGGGAATTCCCTGCCGGCGTTTGTATTTCCGGGCTCATACAACCCAAATCTTTTCAAGTTTCGAGTGAATAGGCATCTTCTGGGTGAGCTCGCTCCATCGTCGGCCTCATCCTTCCTACATGGATAGATGTTGGACAAGAGTAAACCCATCTTTAATAAAAAAAAATCTTATTAAATCGTCTACAGAGTGAGTGTACACGCAGTCCCTTACTGAGAGTACACGCAGTGCCACGAATAGAGAGATGGAGAAGGCTCGCAGAGGCCGTAATTAACCAATCAGACGACTATACCGCCAGAAATGTAAGACTAGCTGGACGATGATTTGTAATTGCAAGTTTGTTTCATTTTCTCACTTTTCGAAAAGTTGTAAATTTAAGTAAAATATAAATTCCAGATCGTACCACAAGAAAGTATGACAATGATGGCGAGTATGATGTATACAAGAAATAAAATGACATATAATTTGACATTATTTTAAAATAGAAATTCGGTTGCACATATTTCATACTAAATAGGGATCATACTTACAAGTTATTTTTAAAATAATTATTAATGATAAAGCAGTCCAACGACTAACTTCACCGTAGGGCTACCGTTAGCTTGTTTTCTAGTGCTCTGTCGTCACTGATAGAACAGAGGATATGAAACAACGTGAGGTTAGAAGAATCGATTCTGACATTCCTTGTTTACGCACTTAAAATAACATCATGGTATTACACGGTGGCCTTCTGTAATATGATGGTTATTACAGAAGGCAACTGTAATATTCGGGCTGTCCAGCTAAGGACTGTGGAAAGCCGTGTTACCTGCCAACTCTCCTAATTATAACTCTTAAAGCAATAGTGACAAAGATATTTATAAATGTATTTGTTTTTTCTTAAATTTTGTTTTACTATTTTAAAATATATTTTGAACTGAAAAAACTAATAAACTATAGAAGGACAGCATAAACGAATATCAAGAAAAGTTACGCTATGACAATGAACATTGTCACTTTTTCTTATTATTAATACCTTTATTTTTTGCAATTGTTTATTAATATAAGCAGAACTCATATACTAAAAATTTTATATTCTACTTCGCCAATATTAACACAATTTAAGAACAAAGAAATTTATATTGGTGACGCTACAATAAGTTTCAAACAGGAATCAGTCAACCCTCACAAATATCTCCCATGTGAACCGAAGGTATTACTCAATCGTATTTCGGCCACAGTGTAGGCGTAGACCAGTAAATGATATCATTTTATTTTGTCCCATGTAATTGATTGTTTTTGTAACGTTATTTTTAAGCCAAACATCTACTCTTAAAATAGTCTGCATACATAAGTATACATTTGCATACATAAATAAATAGTTATGTGTACTTATGTGTACATACTTAAACAAAATATATTATTTCACTAAATCTTCATATATAACACATGAAAAAATATACTACTTGACAATATTTAAAAATTCCTCATACAATTCATCAAAAAATGTAAAAGTTATACATATAGGATAAATTAATGTCTTTTAATATATCTGACATTATAAGAGTAATAGTAAATTATAACAGATAGTACCTATATACCTATATAAAATATTTATTGATACTGTTACGACTAATAATGGAAGATTCCAGAAAAAGCATTGCGTCGGCCGAAAGTCTCGAATGTTCCACCCTATCGATGGAGGCCACGCCCCTTCCCGACCGGTGTCAAAGGGGATAGGTCCTTATCTTGAAGATTGTCTGGAAGATTCGAAATGTATCGAGGCGTTGGTGCTAAGTATAAATAAGGGAGCCGGCGGGCAATTCAGTTTAGTTGTGCGATAACAGCGATTCGAAAGCGTCTCTTGGGAGCTTTTGCAAAGTTACCTGCGACAGTGAACCGGCGACACATTAAGGGAATCATTGACTACTTTTGGCAAGTTTAACGGTTTCATCGGACAAATTTAGCGATTTTGGAAGTCCTCTTGGTATGTGAAAATAAATAGTTCGATTCGCCCTTACACGGCAGTTTAACTCACCCCGCACGTAACAATACATTCTCTAGGAATTAAAATTGTAAACCTATGACATATACGATACTAAAACATAAAATAAATCAAAATAAAGCAAATTAATGTATCTTATACAACTCCTTGATATTTTGACAAATGAAAAAGTTGAAAATAAATTAACTTTTGAATATTCGCTTCTGTTTAGCATTTATATTGTAGTGAATATACACAGTATTGCATGCGAACTGAAATTCTGAACACTGTCATAAATCTCACGCCCACCCACGCATAACACGTTGACTTGTAATGAGTTACCAACGTTTGTCACTTATTTATTTTCTTACAATTTTTGTACAACTTGTAACCTCTGTTAAGCAAAACATTTCAAAATATTATCATAGTAAAAGATGCCATTCTCAAGAAAATCTTTCAGCTAAAGTCATAAATTAAGTCGCTATCGGGTATGACTTAATCAAATATTCTAAAATCGAAGACACCTGTCCGCCTCACTAGCAATGGCCCAAATGAGTAAGTATATAATTAGGAGGAGAAATTCCATCGAGTAATAACTTGGTATTTTGTGTTTTGCAACCTAAATTACGGCATATTCGTCTACTAGCTGAGCCCGCAACTTCATACGCGTGGTTTTCGGTATAGCGCATAACTTTTTGTTTGTGAACTGATTGGAATGAAAACACTAAATGTTACGGGTAGCTTGCTACAATATATCAGTGAAAACCGCATTCAAATCGGTTAATCCGTTTCTGAGATTAGCGTGCACAAACGTATATACAAACAGACAAAAATTCTAAAATCTATTTAGAATTCTAAAATCTATTTAGAATATTGACCTCGGTAACGTGTACTACTGGTTTTTTTTTTTGTTTTTTTTTTTTTTTTTTTTTTTTTTTTTATATTTTAATAGATTATACCTTTGAAAATATGGAATAGATTGACAATTGTCGCTGAAAATATGGGATAGCGTAAATATTATATCTAAATCTTTGAAAGCTTTATTATATACATTTATTTTAGCCACAATAACAATTATACAAAAAGTAAAAATTAAATTAAAATAAAAACTAAAATTACCTAATCTAAAAATAAATTAATAGATACTAAATGGATTAATACTAATAATATAAAAATGGACCCTGCGGCATTGTACCAAGTACGCTGGCAGCATTTCCTCGTTGAATGGCCAAACTAATACGTTGGCCGAGGAAAGTGCCAGCTCTTCGGTCTCCCGTCGCATCAATAAGCCTCTTCGAAATATCTTCGAAGAGGCTCGTTGCTGCAGGGCCCCACGGACCGAGTGTCTCGACTCCGAATGGTACAAAACCATATTCGGCGCCGAGGCCACTATATTTAGAAACTAATATTTAGAAACTAACTAATATTTAGCTACTATATCTAAATTAATTTCTGAAAGGCTGACGGTTCACTTGATGGTAGATAACTACCGTCGCTTATAAGATAAGTAACGCCACAGGTGCTGCGAGCGCGCTGCAGATCATAGTAGGATTAAGGATAAGGGATATAAGGAAGGGATAGGGTAATGGGCTCTGGCACCCCTTACTCACTCATCGAAATAAAACAGCACATATGCTGTTATTTCACGGTGGTCTTATGTAAGGGGGTGGTTACAACGAATTTAAATGTTGCGCTTAATTTAGCTCAAGAATAAATGTTTACGGAAACTTTATAATTAGTTAGAAATTTCTTTAATATGATTGTGATCAACTTGGACAAATATCATATACATTTTTTTTTACCTTGGTAACATAAGTTTAACCTGTTGAAATTATTTTTTTGAAAAAATATTTAATGTGTACAGTCACGGCTCGTTTACTATTTTGTTATATGTATAGATATGGATAGATAATATTACCGGGCCCAGCTCCGGACGATGCTTGTTGACATTGCTGTCCCGCATGACGAAAACCTCGTGAAAGCCGAAAAAGAAAAGCTTACTAAGTACACAGACTTTGCTCACGAGATAACCGCCATGTGGGATGTCGATTCGACAATCATCGTTTCAATAGTTGTATCGATGAAGGTCTTATAGCGAAGACCCTCGACCAACACCTCAAATGGCTCTCACTAGATGGTTACCTCAAATTACCTCAAATGGCTTAGGGACACATACAGAAGGCGGTACTTCTTGACACGGCCGTCTTGTCGGGAGGTTCGGTAGCTTGCTCTGTTATTTGCGGCACTCTAATTTTAAGTTTTATAATATTTAATGTTTTTTTTTTCAATATTCACATTCTAAAAAAAAATTAAGATAAAAAAAAATATGATACGTAATAAAATATTCACAATGGTTTTTTTTTACGACAAATAAAGCTCACTACGTTCTACCCTTTGAGGGCCAGCAAATATTTTATTACATAATAAAAAGCTATTTTCTGACATTATCTTTTTGTAATAACATTTTCAATGAATAATTTCTTTATCTTCTTCTTAATTTTATTAATATTTATTTGCTTTACAGTCTTCGGAACCTTGTTTTATACAATTGGCGCCAGACAGAAAATATTTTTATGCATCAGGGCTTGTGTGCTTTTTATGTATTAGATGTATGTTTGTAATAAGGATGTAAACTTTTTATGTTAGTAGAACAAACGAAAAAAAAAACCGTTTGTACTACTAATAGAACAAAATCGTAGTTCAAATGGGAATAATTCCATGCTCACAACTATTTTTTATCCCGGGAATGCATTAAGAATCCAGATTAAAAGTAAATGACATGGTCTATCTGTGTTTTTAATTTCATGTTTTTTTTTTGTTTCATAATTTCCTCATGATTAACTATGTGAAGATTATTATCTTCACAGATTTTCATATTCGAAATTTAATAAAGAGCTATCACTCAATCAATCAATCATATTTCAATGTTTTAAATTTGCACCATTTTACAAAAATCCTATTTGAGAATGATTCAGGACATTGAGTGTTTGAGAGGGTACTGCAGCATTAAAAAAATACATGAAAACATCAACCATCTAGGAAAAGATTCTATTTTATTAAATGTATCGAATTAATTCTGTCAACTACCACATACGAAGCGAGGTGTTTCCGTCTTATTGACTCTGACAAGCTTAATAGACTAAACCATCTATTAGATCGTAGACTTGCTGTATAAAGATTTATTACTCCTGTGGCTGGTCTTACAACTCAAGACAGGAATTAAGCATCTACTTATACGTACGCTATATGAATTGGTATTTTTATTATAGTTTTAAGACCATAATTTTCCAGATGGAAAGCGTAAAATGTCTAGACCGATCAAGATAAAAGAACTAGTCCATTACGAAAACACTATTTCATTTACCAAAAGACAAATTTAAGTTGTCTTGTTGTTGCGTTATGAGTCTCGATATACCTACTTACTAGAACTTTTATGTAGAAGTTAGTTATATCAAATATTTTTTCAAAAGAAAAATACCAAAAAAAGTGTAAAATTAAAAAAATATTTATGTTTGGAGGCTTTATGACCAAGGGAGTTGGAGAAGAAAGAGAAAATTTTAATGACAACTGTTTAATAAGTACGCAAAAACCGCGAGGAGCTGCTAGTATAATTATGTAATACCTAAACCTAACCACTAGTGTGTGCGTTTTATGGTAAATTGAGGCGTAGTGATGAAATGAACTGACATGCGACACTCGAGCCATCGGGGTGACGTAAATATTAGAAGGTAAATATAACCAGTTTCGCTTGGAGACTTAGTCGCATAGTTCAAGGAATTTAACTAAAGCGGAATCTGTGAAAAAAATACATCGTGAGAGAAAACTATTAAGATAACACTAAGCTAAGTATAAATATGTATATTAATTTTGGAGCTATATCTATAGTTATCTATATCTATAGATTTCAATATCTATAGGTATCTAAAAATATAATAAAACAAAATCGCTCTCTACCTCTGTCTATTTCTCCGCTTATTCTTCTAAACCATTCAACAAATAATAATAGGGTTTTTACTAATGGAAAGACCGATAAACGAGGAAGGTTTGTGTATATATGTAAATTGCAAAAAAAAATTGCATCCGTGAGAGTCGGGGCCAGGTCGCTAGTCTATACTAATGTTATGAAGAGAAAAGAAATGTATGTATGTTTGTGATTAATAAACTCAAAAACTACTGAACTGATATTAAAAATTCTTTCACCTATAAAAGGCTACATTATCAGCGAGTAACATAGGCTCAGCCACCCCTTTACCCCCTTCCATACAAATGTATGTTTGTAATGAATAAACTCAAAAACTACTGAACCGATATTAAAAATTCTTTCACCTATAAAAAGCTACATTATCAGCGAGGAACATAGGCTCACCCAGCCCCTTTACACCCTCCATACAAATGTATGTTTGTAATGAATAAACTCAAAAACTACTGAACCGATATTAAAAATTCTTTCACCTATAAAAAGCTACATTATCAGCGAGGAACATAGGCTCACCCAGCCCCTTTACACCCTCCATACAAATGTATGTTTGTAATGAATAAACTCAAAAACTACTGAACCGATATTAAAAATTCTTTCACCTATAAAAAGCTACATTATCAGCGAGGAACATAGGCTCACCCAGCCCCTTTACACCCTCCATACAAATGTATGTTTGTAATGAATAAACTCAAAAACTACTGAACCGATATTAAAAATTCTTTCACCTATAAAAAGCTACATTATCAGCGAGGAACATAGGCTCACCCAGCCCCTTTACACCCTCCATACAAATGTATGTTTGTAATGAATAAACTCAAAAACTACTGAACCGATATTAAAAATTCTTTCACCTATAAAAAGCTACATTATCAGCGAGGAACATAGGCTCACCCAGCCCCTTTACACCCTCCATACAAATGTATGTTTGTAATGAATAAACTCAAAGACTACTGGACCGATTTTAAAAATTCTTCCACCTATAGAAAATTCTTCCATCTATATCAACGAGTAACATAGTATTATACAAAGAGACGCGGACGAGATCGCGTGCAACAGCTAGTTAAAAATAAAATAAAGTCACATTCCACTTCTGTTTGTCATGTTAAAATACTTCCATTGAAAGTATTTTAATACTGTTTTCACTAACGGAAAGACCGATGAACGAGGAAGATTTGTAAACATAATTTGCAAAAAAAATACACCGTGCGATGCCGGGCTTGTATTTTGTATAAATAATATGTTTATTTGTATCTTCTATCAATTAAAACATTTGATTTCATTGATAAATACAGTTATTTATCTTTCAAATCATTAGTATCGTTAGAACTCCTTCAAAGGCTATTTTGTACATCTATGAAAATATTAATGTACATATCTCGTATAACTTAGACCACTAACCTCCATCTGTAGTGATTTTTAGAGCTACGAGTCCCTTGCGCATGAATTTCGCTCAATATTGTTTTGGACAAGATTCACAGCGTAAAAGGTTTTTAGTAAAAAATTCACAACTTAAAACATGGTAGCTTCATGGAAAATTAACTTATTTCTAAAAGATGTGTCGTCAATAGATTCCTAAGTCCTAAGAATATTTAGTGCAGAAAATAAAAAAGTACTTAATTAGAAAGAAAGAAAAAAAGCATTTTTATTCCTCTAATACAAACAATATATTAACAAATAATAGTTAAAAACAAAACAAACAAACCAATATATAAACAAGTAAGAAGAGGAAAAGGAACCCTGGCTCAGTATACAGGCTCAGTATCTGGTCCCTGACAGAATATCAGTGTTGTGGTCTTCAACACTGATATTCTGCCAGGGACCAGATATTCAAAGAAAGAAAAAAAAAAACATTTACGCGAGACAATCCAGAACACGATTATACATTCAATGGCTGAAATTATCACAATTTACTTAAAAAGTACTGAAGGATTTCACCAGCTAGTTATCTATATGGCAAATTCATTGTAAATATGCAATAGCACACGAGAATGTAAAAGAGATGGAGAGTGTAATTAGAACACGAAATTGAATGAACAGTAAATTGTTTGTATTACTCCGTAGACAAAAAAAATATCTGAAAACTTTGTACATTTGTGAGATTAACTAACTAACATAAAAGCTGATAAAGTTAGTTGGATTGGTTTCAATTGTGTTTACTGTTTGTGCAATCGCGCCTTCCATCTGTGCACTGCATTTATAGTAGCCTCATTTTGTCCTCAATGTAATTGAATATTTTTCATATCTATTTTATTCAAGCTTTATGAGAGAAAATTAATCACTCGAGTAATCTCTTCGGAAAATTCAGATGTTATTCGATACAAACATGTGAAGTAATATGATCTTTAACTATCCCAACCTAAAATAAACTAGTGTAAATAGGTTTCAGCGAGGGAAATTAAATAATCTATACTCTTATTATAAAGCTGAAGAGTTACATTTAGTGCATGATGCATATTTAGTGAAATTAAAATTTATTTATATGCGATTTTTAATTTCGTACGTTAAATGGGAGTAAGACCTAAATTCTGCTAACAAATGCTTCGTAACGTTGCTGCTAGAGCGAGCGCGGAAATACAATCTATAGCAGCTATCTCGTAGAGATAGATAGATATCTTAAAAGAGACTGACAGATGTGTTAGATTATAGGGCCTACAGGCATAGATATAGCAATAATATTATACAATATAATATATAGTTCTATCCGACCGCGAATGTACCTGTTTTTGTTATATTTACCTTATACGAAATCGGCATTACACGTAATACTCGTCAGTAAGGGCTTTGTAATGCAGCCGAATGTTTAGTATGCTGTATGCTATTTTATAATTTCAAATATCACTCTTATAGACAATATTAACTGTAACACCTTATAACATGTTAAAATTCATAAGCCGAAACTCAAAGATATAGAATACACACGTATATTAATTTACTCGAAAAAATTAGGGGACAGTCTGGGGCCTTCCGGGGCCTTCCGGGGCAGTCTAGTGTAATAAAGATACCTACATTAATTTTCTAGATTCACAATTAATATTATAGCCACTGCTTTGCTTCTGTGGCAACCCTACGCGCTCTATTTTGAACGTGCCAGGCGAACCAGGGGTTTTGCGGGGAGAGATTATTTTGTCGGCTTTTGCACGATATCAAAAGAGATTCCCTTCTAGTTAGTTTTTAGTTTTCTATGGTACAGGAGCGTTCTTTGGAAACATATTTTCGTATTTGTTTAGGTATGTCAATCTTAATTGATTCATTAACTTTTACTTGATTTTCTTTCATCCAATATAATCACTTTAGGATACAATAAACTACCTATCTTTTTTTTATACAAAGAATGTGAGCGATTGTGTAATAATACACATTATCGTTTACTTAGTGAGCCTGCTCATCTATGTACTGAACTTCTCACGTTAGCAAAAATTTATTAGTGTTGACATTTCTCTTCGGAAACTAAAAGCCAAGCTATTGCGGATCAACTGGAAGTAATGGCTTTTACTTTGTTCCTTTTATCTTTGTGATCCCGTACCATAATTGTGTTTCATTACTGTTCTACTTTTATGTGTATTTAGGATTGGATCACGTTGATTTTATAGGCGAACTCTTTGTTTCCTCCGAGGAAAATTGCTGGCTAAAACGTATGTTTTTTTCCCTGCCCCGTTCTTTTTACAAAACGAGTATCTGGTTTAATAGGACTTCCATTATTAAAATTAAAACAATGTTTAGTTCCTTGAAACGATATTCTTAAATCTCTATACTCTCAAAGAATAAAGTCACTGTCTGCTTCTTTCTGTTTCTCCGCTAAAACCTCTCCTAAACCACCCAACATATTTTGGCACGGTTTTCACTGAAGTAAAAAGTGATCAAAAGTGATAAGGTTTTTGTATATAATTGCATCAAAAAGACGGAAAAACCGGATTTCTTTTTTTAATACCTATTTCTTCGATAAAGTTTCAATAGATTACATTAAATCTTACATAACTGACGTGCTAAAAAATATTTTTATCTGTAACATTAGTTGTGATTAACGATGTTCAATGAAGCGAAATGATATCGTGAACTAATGGATAGCGTGATTATTTTTATCTACCGAGGTTTCTTTAACTTGTGTAGCAAAGAAGATGAAAATTGTTTTTCATTGTTAAAATAGTCGCAATCACTACCTAGAGATAAAATATCTTCATTTCCCAGGTGAGCAGGAAGACAAATGAAAACTATGCGCTTCTCTCAGGTGCGTGGCAATATTCGTAGAGATATTTCTCAGTAAAATATTCCATGCTGAACTTTCAAAGATGTTTTTATGGCGTTGTTTGTTGTTACGCTTTTACACCTAAACCGATCATCAAGATATTTTGCATACGCGTTCTCATGGATACAGAAAATAATATAGGGACCTTTAATCCAGAAAAGAGTACAGTCCCCGAGGGTTCATCGAAAAATATAAAAAATTCTGGAGCGCCATCGTCGTCAACAGTCATGCGTCCAAAAAAGTGTTTGGTGCCAAGATATGGATAAACAAAATGTCATAAAATATAAAATAATAATATTTTCTCTGTACAATTTTATTTCAGACTAAATGAACCTGGCCCAGCCTCGCTGCGGACTGCGCGTGGTGCGCGTGTCGTACTATGGACACTGCTTATATTATTATTATTTTTCTAAAATAAAGTAGTCTATGTTACTCCATATAACATCAGCTATCTGACATTGAAGGTACCGTCAAAAATGGTAGAGCCGTTTCAGAGATTAGACGGAACAAACAGACAGATAGACAATTTTTTTTTTGTATACCTATACTTTATATAGATTTAGTAAAAAGCAGTTATTTTGACATTACAAACAAGCACTTCAATTTTATTTACGTATATTAGTATAGATATAGATATAGATAATGTTTTATAGATATTAATAAGTGTTTGAACACCTAAGCAAAAGGTTATCCGGACGAAGTTGGTATCAGCTAGTAACAAGTAAACGTGCATGTTTTAAAATACATGTAGGTATATACTGAGTACATGGATGTAACATATTAAAGCTAAATAAGCAACACAGGCATAAGAAAAATTGTGCTCTAGAGGCTCGCCTCTCTCGGCGTTTCAACTTGGATTTTTTTATTATTCTTGCCAACGTTGCAATAGACCATGGAAAATTAATCACAGTGTATTTTTCGTGAAGAAATGATTTTTTGATAAAAAGTCTCCAACATCCGCGCCTTATACAATAAGTAAAGGGGGGTTGCAGTGTTCAATTAAATTAATGAATCGTAGACAGAATAAAAAGAAGAAGAACAAAGATTAAATTCGTACCCTAAAGTGTAGTAATCGAGGTCTCTTGTTGGCGAGTCAGGGGAAATTGCACCCGCGAGACGGGATGCCCGGTACATTTCCACAGTAAACCTTTTTGTTTGTTCGCACTGCAGACGAGAGATTAAAATTATATTGATATTAGCTGTTGCCTGCGGCCCCAGTCTAGACGTAAAGAACCAATGTATCCTTATTAAACTGTTTTCTAAGGCGCAATTCCACTGCTGCTATCTATGAAACTCAGTGTTAAATGTTATTCTATGAGAAAATTCGGACTGCCGCTGGGGCCGTAAGGTTCTTGAGTAGAGGCTACGGACCGGCAATGGCAACGTAGGGCGCCCACTCACAACATGATAAGTGATAATTTTGGTGTGTGTAATGCGAGCAGGTAAAATAGATGCTCGCTGTGTATGTATTTCAAGTCTATGAAATAAGGAAAGTTTAATGTTTTTATTTAAAGCACTAAAATTTAAAAAAAAAATATTTTTCTTTTATACACCTTTGCCATTGCCCTATCTCTTCTTAAACCCTTATTTTAATTCTACTATAGTCGAGAGCACACTTGCAGCACCTGTGGTGTTGTTTATGTTTGCTTATGTTTTAGGTCCATAAAATGGACTGTCACCTTCTAAAATAGTATGTATCGATGCCTAAAATATCGATGTAGTTTTAAAAGTAAACCACTCAATCGACTTTAGTTAAATTGCTATCAATTTGCTAAATTACTTTGAACTCCTTTAAAGGATACAATGCTAGTTTTTAAATTATCACGCGGACGAAGCAGCAGACAAAAACTAGTTAATAAGTTTAGAGCTGATTAGTTATAAAAATCTGACTACATTATATATTGCACAATATAAAAATCTCCACAATCAAAATTTTTTATATTGTGTATATATGCACAATATGAAAATTTAATCCACATAAACATGTATTTAAATTAAAGGCCCTATTGATTTTAGACTGAAATTTAGGAAAGAATGTTCGAGGATATATCGAGTTTCAATATAAAGGCAACATTTAAGTAGGTTTTCTAATTTAACATTTAAGGAGAAAAGGGGTGATGAAACGTGTAAAGCCAAAATATTTTTCTAGACTTAGATTAAAAATTATTTTGTATTTGAAGTCAGTATTATGAGGAAATAATACACATATGTATACTAACAATATAGTCATGAACGACAAGCGGCTGGGAATGAGATAAGTCCAAGGGCCAACGTTTCAGTCGTTAGAAAATAAAACAAGATATTGTATTCAAGATCACGAAATCTAAAGAAATGTTATTATTCGATGTGTACGATCTTGCTTTAAATCCATCTCTTATACCAATGCATAAATTATTGTTTATAACGTTAGAATAAACTGTCGATCCATATACTCATATTATGCTTTGCTTCGCATTCGACATACGTTTACGATCTTATGCGATGTCACGAACCGAACCGAATCGAGGTTATCGTAGGCGTAGGCAACCCAGTTTTAATGAAAAACGCCTCTAACGTTTCAGAAAGGTAATGAATGAGTGATTAATTAATGTACACAGCAGTAGTGTGACGAACAATAAGTACAGAACTGTAACGAGTTCACAATAGTGGAGCGGTGTGATGAAATGTAAATCGAGCGGACCCCTTTGTTAACGATAATGAGTGGGGAAATGGCATCGTCCCGAAACGGAATGTCACGTGACCATTTAACGAAGAACTCTCAAGTATTGTAATGAGTAAAGCGATTTAAACTGAATGTGCGGTTCTAGGTTAATGGTTTGGGAACAGTTTTGTGTCTTGGAAGATGGTGATAAACCCACTCGTACAATTGCGCTACTGAAAATTTAAATTTATTTAATGTGTGTTTAGTTTTATTTAACATTTTAAAACAAATATACACGATGGAATTTGTATATTTTAGTTAAAAAAAAAAGAATAATTGTAGCTACCGTACCAAAAGAAGGTATGGAGATAAATATATAAACAACCCATTAACGGATGTATTGGAATAGCTCTGAAAAGAGCTGTTTATCAGCGTGGTTTTCTATATTTATTTAAGGGCTTCACTGAGGCAAATGACATTTACAATAGAACTCGCTGGCGGCGGAAACAATTCAACGGGCCTAGAAATGGTGTTTTTTTGTTTTTACCATTTGAACAATACGCAAAAATATAATTTAATACAATTTTTTAAACTGACATTAACTTATTAATAGGTACAGGATTCATGTGCGTGCAATAAGCCGTTTTCGAGAGAATTTTCAATAAAAGTCAAATTCTTCTTGTGATCTAACTTTTTTTGTGGAGTTTCTATTACTTTAACGAAAATTTTAATTAATAGAATTGGTTCTTCACATGTTTAAGTATAATATATATTTTTTTCAAAGTATATGTGTTGTCTATTTCTTGTAACATCTTCATTAAACAATGGATATTTTTAGTATTTAGCGTTTGACTCCACCTTAACCACTATCTCTGGATTCACGACGGTGGATGGATGGGAGTCAGCAGCAGCCGTCACAGCCAACGCTTATTCTTCGACGAGATGTCGTCTTCACGACGTCGGGGGTGCAAAAGGCCAAGATACCTATGCGGCCCATATTTATATTGTCGCGTTGGATCGGAGTGTATGCGCGCGGATAACAATAAAACATAATGCGCACACCGCGATTTTGCTATCTCAGGCAACAGGCTTACGTCGTCACATACGTAATACATATGGGTATGTGACTGTAAATATTGTATATAAGTAGGGCAATTTTAGAATAGAAACATTCCTGTACATACTACCTACGGGGTATCATCATTTCACCTTTGATAATCGCCAAATAATCAATTAGAATGGAGAATGTTAGTCATTCAGTAATACATTTTTACTAAATAATAATAATATTTAGTAGTCACAGGCCACAGTGTGTTTCGCAGTCATAAACTGGGCAGGCTCTCTGGCAGTAGTAATCATTCCCTTACCAGAGTCCACCGGGAATAACAGTATCTGTGTTGTTGTGTTTCGGTGAGTTAGTAAGGTATGCCAGAGTCAATTTTCCGACTTCCCCTAATCCAATATCCACTTTCACACCAAGGTAAGCGGCGCACGCGCAACACCTACGGACGTTGATTGTGATAATGGGCGATTTTAGACCTACTATCAAGTAAACTACTCATTACTCATAAGACATTACTCAGAAATATATAATTTAGATTAGTTATAAGTATTTACTAGTTAAAAATAGTCTAAGTAGTGAGTAGTGCGTTTTGCAGTAATTTGGTTTAGCTTTACTGTGGCGGCAGTAAGCACCACCTTACAGAATACTATCGTGAAATAACAGCATGTGTGCTGTTGTGTTTCGGTGAGTCACGACAAAGCCCATTTCCCTATCCCTTCCTAATTGCTTATCATTATTCCTGCTATAGTCTACAACGCACTTGCAGCACCTGTGGAGTTGCTTGTATAGGTGACGGTAGCCACGTACCGTTAAATAAACCTTTAGCCTGTCTGACGACCTTAACATAAAAAAGTCTATTAAACAACCAATGAAGTCAAAGGAAATTTACATGATCTGCTTGTATATTAAATGGATATTTTGTTTACAAAATTGCATTATTGCATAATTTTTTTGTAACATTTAAAAAACACATAATGGACATTTGTAGTGTCCATCGCACCTTTTCTTGATGGGTGCGATGAACAAAGCGAATCGATCGATTGTGCTTAAAATGAGGAAATATTATGCTGTTGCATTGTCAAAACGATGCCTGCATGTTTCATGCGAAACTATGGACTGAGAAACGGAGATTAAGAGCAAACATTTTCGCTTACGATATTTTATCCGAGATAAACTGATTTGTGCCCGGCGAGACAAGGCTTTTGAAATGCAAAGTTAAGCGGAGCGTACGAGGGAACTTTACTAGACGCTCATTTTAAATTTTGTATAGGTGATTATAAGTTTTCTGTGTACTTAAGATATTATATTTATTTATTATCTGAAACGGGTTGAAATTTGTAATTTATAAGTTTTAATCATGCGATATTTGTACTTACATACTTTTTTCTATACTAACACGCTTCGGTTCGTCCATGCAATTAGGGAAGGGTACAAAACATGTAAGCTTTTAAAATAGGTGATTCAGGGAATGTTATTCCACATACGAGCTTATGTATCTCGCATAAAATTAATAAATTAATAAAACATATATTTATGATTGAAATTGATCTTATTGTTTTTCAAACTACTCTCCTTGATAACCGATACACTTTTTCATGCGTTTCGAATCAAACCACTTTTTCCGTTTCAAAGCTTCTTCTGCTGACGAAAATCTTTATAGCCGCGCATTTTGTTCTTGATGTTTGTGAAACGAGCCCGTTGGATGAGTGATTAGGCTGCTTGCTCTAACGCTCTGTTCTAAGGTTCCCGGGTTCGATCCCCGGCAGGGTCAACTTTGAAAAATCGACTTTTCAAATTTGGCTCTGGTCTGGATTTGGAAAGTAGTGGCCGGTGGAAGCCCGTCTGGCGGCAGTAACCACCCCCTTACAGAAGACCACCGTGAAATAACAGCACTTGTGCTGTTGTGTTTCGGTGAGTGAGTAAGTGTAGCCAGAGCCCATTTCCGTATCCACTCCTAATCCCTTATACTTAATCCTACTGCAGTCGGCAGTGCACTTGCAGCAGCACTTGCAAGTTATGTGCCAACTCAGGGCTATACGGAGAATGATCAATTCGATGTTTTGGTCGTACAAATATTTGAACCGGTGTGTGAGGGCACGCATTGTCATGATGAAGAATGATTTGCCTCGTTTCGAATTTTTCGGGTTTCTTCGACGACTTCTTGCAAACAAATGGTAGTGCACCATTCAGAATTAATCATCCAACGATCCTCCAATGGCACAGTCGCTACCTGAGCGGCAATTCCGAAGAAAGAGCCAATCATTTTCAGACTCATAATTATGCATAGATGCACGATTCTCCACCTGTGAAGATGTTATACACAGCTTTTCATAAACCTCGATCGATTTTTTTCAACAATGTCATAAGAAATTGCATGAACGGACAAATGTTCATGCAATGTCTTATTGATGCCAATGCCCATTGCCTCTATCTTGCGGCATGTCACATGTCGGTCTTACATTATCAGTTCACGCAGAGTATCGATGATTTCTGGCATAACAACTGATTTTGGACGACCTTCATTAACCACGATCAAACTCATTATACCAGCTTTTAAACATTGGATTAGGATGGAACTTCAACGCCAAAAGTAGAAGTAAGTAAGCACTCTGGTCTTGATAATCCACTACAAAAATCGTAAAAAATAATCTCCAGATAATTCCATTAGTCGAAGTCACTGGAACAGAAATCGCGTTCATATAATGTCTCTCTCTCTCTCTCTCTCTCTCTCTGTGTGTGTGTGTGTGTGTCACATAAAAACAAAAGTGTAATATTTAAAAATTAAAAAAAGGAAATTAAAGAAATCAACAAAAAGAAAAAATGTTGTAATAGATATACGTATTTTTCAATGTCATATGCATAAATTACTACTAATAATTATTCATTACTATTACAGTATGTCGAAAATTTATAAAAACAAAATAATTTTGAAGCACTTATAATATTTCGTTATAACATTTTAAACAGCTAAGCTAATTCGTTGCGTGGTCTAGCAAGAGCGGATACGAATATACAGACAAACAGACAGACGCAGACAGCGACTTCAATTTACACTATATATCTGAAAAACTTTATATAATAAGCTCATATGTTGTTGACTTTTAGTGAGTGAGTAAGCGATGTCAGCGTTAATTTCTTTATATATATTTTTTACTAGCGACCCGCCCCCGGCTTCGCCCGGTGTACAATTTTTGTATATATAAACATTCCCCATTTATCCCTCTTTTAATTAGTGAAAACCGACCGAAAACGGTCTACCCGTTCACGCGTCATGCCGTGACCAAGGGAAATGGGGATTCATTTTTATATAATAGAGATTTAACCAAAGTTGACAGCGTACGTACATAATCGCAATGTAGCTTTGTTTATTGCTCTGAGCGTTAACCTGTCTGCTTACCATTATCATAAAAAATATGGCACATGATCTTTATACTATAAAATTAAAGTATACACGGATTATATGAAAATAATAATAATATATGCATATAGAGCTTTTTTATAGTAGGAATTTATTCCAAAATATTACTGTCATTTGGTTAAATCACAATCCCCATTCAGACAGGAGAGTGGTTCCTTTGGACGTTTTAGTGAGAGCTAATCCGGTAAAGGGACTATATAAATTACACACTAAATTATGAGTGGCTATAAGTAAAACATGAAATGTGACTTAGTGTTTAACAAGTTTAATCAGTTGGAATTAATATACGACACGAGTTACGCAATTACGAAACTGAAGTTTAAATTATTTTAACAAACTACAGAGTTTGCAGCTTTTTGTATGGGACACTTTGTCGTGATATATATCTGGCTACCAATTATATGTAAATATAACTGTTTTAGTATTAGTAAATATAGATTTAGCATTTTATTTATTATTTTTAGAAATAATAAATAAAATTATAAAAAAGCCTTGTATTCTGATGTCGGATTATGTCGCTAACTTACGTTCGTCCTCTCTCTAGCTCGTTGAGCGACGTTGAGCTTTCTTACGAGGCCCATAGTTAGAGACCAGGTTTCAACGCTACATGTCATCACTGGCAACACACATTGGTTGAAAACCTTTTGTTTTAAGACACTGAGTAATTTTGAACGAGAAGATGTCTCGGAGCTTCCTGAAGTTGGCCATACCTAATTGAACTGTTTGTCCCAAGTAGATTTACTGGTCAACAACTTCGGGAGTTGAATTTCCAACAGTTACTGGGGTGGTACTGGGGGTTTTAGGGGGTGGTTAGGTCTTTTTTTTTCGAGGAGAAATCAATTTACAGATTTCCTACCGCTAGGCGGTAGGGGTATGTGAGGGTCACCAGTGCTCCAGGCTGTGCTCTAGGTCATAGCGGCACTGGCACTACCCACTAAAACTCCCCGGTGTCTCCTTGCCCTTCGAGAGGGATGGACCGGGCTCTGCCGAGGCAACAACTCCGATGGGGGATTGCCCGGAGGCACCACAGCTAGTCAGCCATGTGCGCAGGTCCCCTAGGACATTTGGACGGGCTTGATATGCCCGCCTTCTCCTGCCCAACCGCCTGCGTCTGAGGGAAGCGAGACCGGCCTCTTCCTCTCGTTCCCTCTCAGCTGCCTCCTTCTGGGACATGACATCTCCGCAGAAGGAGGCAACCGCTTTCCAGGTGGTCATATTCTCAATCATGGCTCTGACCATGATTGGCAGTGTGACCGAGAGTTGAGGGCGGCGCTGGGAACAAGGGTGGTTAGGTCTGCCGGCAGTGATCATTTTACAGGAGGCCACCGTGAAATAACAACACACATGCTGCAGTTATCCTAACTCCTCTTTGTCGCTTATACTTTATCCAGTCAAGGCCTTCCTACCTCCTATGGCCTTGCTTGTGTTAACAGACGATAGCCTAATAATAATGAAAATGTTAATAACGATACAATAAATGTAATAAATATTTTAATAGCACATCAATGTTTTTACATTTAAAAATTAAATAAAAATTTATTTTGAATAATAGTTTTTTTTTTTAATTTTGTATTTTATGTAAAGGTCGTCAGACAACCAACTCCATAGGTGCTGCAAGTGCGCTGCCGACCATAGCACAATTATAGACTAAGAAGAGATCACCGAAACACAACAGCACACATGCTGTTATTTCACGGTGAATATAACGTTCCTTTCATCTTTGATCTCGTTTTTTTGTCTCTACTAGAAAAAAAGAATAATAAAAGGAAAAAATTAAAATGATCTCCGAAACAGATGATACTATTTGGACTCGAGTTTTATTGATACAAAGAGGACGACTATGCATGCATACAAGAATACATACTGCTTTTTATCCCTTATACTTAGCGTGTTATTTGAAAAAATATAACTACAAATATATTAAACTACCATAATTACCACAAAAATATACATTACCCCAATTAAATTTCCATAAATAAAGTCTAATCTAACTATAAATTTAATAATAATTGAATTTGTGCTAAAATTAAATTTGAAATAAATAAAGTTACAGGTTTTATTTAAAATAGAAATTTTGCTAATAGATAATTGTATTATCTCTCCAATGTTACAGTTTAGTTAATACCTTGTCACGAAATGTCATTTAATTGCTAAGTTGTTTTAAACTTCAATATCGCACGGCAGATGTCCCAGATGCATTATTTGACAAATTGACATGGTAACACTAGAGTGTGGTGTGCACACATCTGTACAACGTTAACCTGCTTATTAGAGAATGCAATCCCGTTAGATAATAATTTCTGCGAACATTCTATCCAATATGTCACTTTGCACGAAAGACTTCATAAACTGATTTTTAAATATTTTTATCTTTAGTTAAAAATTGAAGGCATATATCCGAAGGATTATTTCAAGGGTACATTATCCCGTATGTCAGGAAGGACTTCGGCCGGTTGTGGATAGTTGTATTAAACATTACAAACACCGCCCATCCCGACCTGTCGTATATTTTATTTCAGAAATATTATTTTAACGATATTATATGAATTTATTAACCCAAAATTCTTGTCACAACAACATTTGGCTTAATCACACTTTTAACACTGATATTAAAATCCAAACTCGCAATGTTCAAAGAAACATTTAGTTTGAATAAAAGACAGAACGCTATACACTCTTAAAGAGGTGCACTTTTTGTCAAATCATATTTGTGAAGTTGACTGTCCAGTTTGTCCGCCAACACACTCAGAACGCTGTAAGAGCTATGCCGAACGCGATGCATAAGAGAGGCAATTCTTTTGCTCATGATGGCATGAAAACCATCAGTGCGAAGCTCCAGGAACATGTCTGAATACTCGGGCAAGCTCAACAGCGCCCTAAATGTACATGTGCGGAGCCGTTTTATAATTTGATATTTGAATAAAAAAATATCAAATATCCAATTTATGTTAACACATAAGATTATTATTTCTCAAATTCGCAAATCATCACAGAATTAGCTTATTTGCCAGCAAGATTAGGTCAATATTCGAATCAGATATTTTTAATTTTTATCAACAAACTCCTGTAATTGCTAGTATGTATCGTGTTTTTTGTATTTAGGTAAATGTGTCCTACCGTCCTCTCGAAGAGAACCTAGAGCAGACTTTGTTAAGAAAGGTAACAGCATCTTTTATTTTACAGTCTGAAACATAGTTTATTGTATTACTAGTAGCCCATTTTTCTATCCCCTCCTAATCCCTTATCCTTAATCCTACTGTAGTCGGCAGCGCACTTGCAGCAGCTTTGGTGTTGCTTGTGTTATAGACGACCGTCAGCCGTGACCGTCAGCCTCTCTGTAGATCTTAACATTAAAAAAAATATTAACATTTTTTTACATATAAAAGTTTCAGGACTTTTTTTATATTTAATAATCAATTAAGTTGAAATTTGGAATTTGCTACAGAGAACTGATCTAATCGGTCAAAGTTAATTAGATTTTAATAAATTCGGTAATAGTAATTATTATCTGTTCGTTCATTCGTGCCATGTTTCATTAATGTTATTATTAGTTCCATCGCATTGATTAAAATAATAGCACAAAATATTTTACTATTTTATAGTAATAATTTTAAATTTTTATCCAATTGTAAATATTCTGTGATATCTGATTTCAAGTATTTATTAATTTAATCGTTAACGATTAACATATTTATGTAATATTTGTTTTTTTTTTTTTTTTCACAAACTACTAAGTTCTTTATGACTTGGTAGTTTGTAGTTCATTATCAGATATATAACTAAATTATTGTCGCTGTAATTCTCTCGCCAACTGCGTTGGTTGGCTTGTCACCGAATTTCGAGTAAGTCATTGTGGGCGTGTTTGCGTCATAAAATTTAATATACGAAACCACAGTGTGAAATAATAATGTCAGACGCTTTCAATTACTTCGCGTTTTCTATTTATAAATGATTTCAACCTAAACTGAACAAGTATTTGCTTGTAATTGTGGATTTCGTTATTAAATATATATATATATATATATATATATATAATATTTTAAATACTTCGAAGCAATAAAATTAATCAGATATAATATTATTAAAATTAAACAAATGTAGGTACTTATGTTTTCTGCTAATTTTATTACTACACAAGAATTTATGTAGGTGTCTTAATTTGTATAATTCTTTCTGTTATTAAATACAACAAATTTTGACTGTTCAACAGTTTGATACAAAATTGATTGTAATTTACTAGAGCTCGCAAATAAACTACTCATAAAATTTAGTAACTGCACACAATTAAACCTATTCAATAATATGAATCCGTCGCTGTAGTATTTCGATTGAAATAGTCTTCCAAAGATAGTTTACGGGGAATTTTCAATTTCGAATCTTACCGCCATGTAGCTAATGTAACTATTCTATTAAGATACACTATGTACTTATTATTTATTCTGTGATGTGTGAAAATCTAGTCGACATCAATTTTATTTGGTTTGACAGTTCCATTTGCAATGTTAATTTTATATTTTTTATTTTAATCCTCTAATTATCCAGATTCAGATCTTGACAGATTTTTTTAAGACATGCAAACAGCATAGTTTAGAAAACTCTCAAATATAAGACATAAAATGTTTTGGATCTTGCTCGAACAGAAAGTGTTTCTAATCACTCAATCATCGAAGTTGCATTTTGATGGACTGTTCGGAAATAGAATCTTGGGAGTATAGTGCAGCAAACAATTATCAAGGGACGGAATGGAGACGAATAACTTCAACTACACTTAAGAGCCTCGATGGCTCAGTAGAAAAGACGAGGCCTACCATATCGAGAGGTCCGAGTCATGCCAAGCGGATTTTTTCTAAAAACTTAAGTGCATTTACTGGCTGCTATCAAACGGTGAAGGAAAACATCGCGAGGAAACCTATATACGCCAATGAAGAACTTCTAAGACCCATGTGAAGTCCACCAACCCGCACTGGGCCAGCGTGGTGGACCATATAGCCCATACGCCCTTGTTGAGAGGGTAGGCCTGTGCCTCTGCAGTGGGAACATATAATAAAATTTAGTCTGTTGATGTGATATGATTTTGTTTACACTAAACAGGGGCCTTAAACAAAGTAACATTTTAAAAACGATAACGAAGTTCGAAAACAATAAAATGTATGGGATTGACATATGCCTTCGCTAAATCACGTGATACATCCCATACATATTATTCTTGCGAACTTCGTTATCGTTTTTAAAATGTTACTTTGTCTTAGGCACCAGTTCCGCTTCTATTAGCCGCCCACAGAGCTGAATGAGTGAGAATCAATGCAAGTTGTAACTTGTCGACGTGGATTCGCAACGAAGAATTTCAATGGACAAGAGCGAGAAGTGTCCATTTTGAAAATTTAAATGAAAATTACAATTACAATTACAATTTATAAGGGACAAACACGAAAACAAACACTCGTCGTTGCAAACCGAGTTGAAAATCACGTTAACGAACGAAGAAGAAGCCGGTGACCTGGAAACAAGTTTCGGGCTAAAGATTAATTAGTTACAGCAAACATCTCAGCTAATCTTGAAATCTGCGTGCGTCCGACCGTAATTAATAAATTATATCTGAATGTAGAAAATGCAGCGAACATTACAGCAATTAATTTTGTCACTCATATAATTTAGATGCAAGTGGCAAGATAATCCTAGCAAATTGCTCAGTCTTCAAACGTCCACCACCTGGAATTGTTCTTGTTATGTAATTAGTTTATATTCGCTTTCTTAAGCAATGGAAGAACATAATGGTCAGGAGACAAAACAGAAAGTAAGTTTCTCTTTTAACTTAAATAAATTATAATTAATACGAAAGTGAGTTTGTTTGTTTGTTAAACTTTCGCGGCTTAACTACTCAACATATTTATTATGAAATTTCGCATATATGTTGTCAGCGATCCAAAAAAGGATGAAACGATCCATATAGGGCACGGAGAAAGAGGTGCTTTTCATGCATGGATCATCAAAAAATTTAAATTAAAATTCAACACCTGACAAAAATATATGAGCAATAAAGATTGCATAAATATTTTAACACTTAAAAAACGAAGAAAAAAAAATGACGCACGGACGAAGTCGCGGGAATAAGCTTGTAATAATACCTATTATAAAAACTAAAGTGAGTCTTTTGTTAGATTCTACGGCTCAAACACTCAATCGATTACCGTGATACACATTGTCAAGGATACAGAAAAGAACATAGTTATACCTTTCAATCAGAAAAAAGTACTGTTCTCGGGGAACGCGGACGAAGTCTTGGGTAAAAGCTATAGTACGGTCATTCTATGAATGCGTTTTTGACATTTCTTTATGTCCATTGCATAAAGTTCATTTCCGAATAAACGATACAGAAAATGTATGGAATTGACACCTGTTAGAACAGCACTCTTATAATGGCCGGAGTATAGTAAATAATATAGTATGTTTTTATACGTCTTTTTACTTTGCTACAATACAATGTAGGCTTTACTAAGCGAGCTGTAAAATATAGGTACCAACAGGGTTGACATTGCACCTGCATCCTCCTTATTTTTGCTTAGGCGATGGTAGCCACCTACCATCAAGTGGACATTCGTCGGCATGCCTGCCAAGCTTTATTATGTAAAAATTAAAAACTATTTTTATGTTAAGATCGGCGGCAGACAAACTGACGGTCCACTTCATGGTAGGTGGCTACCGTCGCCTATAACACAAACAACGAAAGCTGCTGCAAGTGCGATGCCGACTACAATAGGGTTAAGGAGAAGGGATTAGGAGGGGATAGGGAAATGGCAACGCTTATACTCACTCACCGAAACACAACAGCACACGTGCTGTAATTTCACAGTGGTATTCTGTAAGGGGGTGGTTACTGCCGCCAGACGGGCCGCCCAATTAACTGCGAAACGCAGCGTGCCCTGCCACTACTTTCCAGATCCAGACCAGAGCTAACTTTGAAAATTTCATTTTTCAAAGTTGACCCTGCCGGGAATCGAACCCGGGAACCTTAGAACAGAGTGTTAAGGCAAGCACTAGTCCTGTGCTTGCCTGTGTTAACCTAACCACTAGTCCAACGGGACTTTTTTAATTTAAAATAAATTAAATTATAAATAAAAAGACAAGAAATTGTCATTTCTATATACTTATATGTAAAATCAGTTACACCAAAATATTGGTATAGATTAATCCCAGGGGCTGTATGTGATAAATTGTATTCATTTCATTTAAATAAACAGCAGGCAGACATAAAATCTTTTAAACAAGCCTTCACGATAATTATAAGGTTTTGAATTTATAAAATTTAGTAAAAATGTAATTTAAAAATGGAGTTTTTTAATACACAAATTTAACATAATGACTAAATGTTAACAGTTATAATTTACACATATTTTACTTCTTACAACTCTTATTTGCATAAAGAAATACACGTCTTAAAATGAAAATAACGAAACTGTGTTTCTCCTCGTAATTCAGACAAAACACAAAGGTGAGAGACGTCGCAGCAAACCTGAAGAGTGTGCCGCACAGGACGAAATAAAGAAGTTCAAGGAGAGCTTACTTCAGTCTGTCTCTACGGGCGAGTAAGTGGAATATCCGTTTTTATTACTGAATTCAAATGTTGTGAACATAAAGAATATTTTTTCAAAAAGTATTATTTTGTTTTTGTTCTACAATTATGAAATCCTCAACACTTTTAAGTTTTTTTTTAATATAAGCTTTTAACATAAAATTAATTTCATTAAAAGTTATTATGAATATTAAAATGAGTAAGTGTTGTGATTAGGAGATAGTGTTGGAAGTAAATAGTATAATGGGTCTGGATTTACATAAGATACATAATGATACATAATGAAAGATACATATATATATATATATAAAATGTTAGAATAAAAATTAACTGTAGTTTCTTCTGTATTATGCAGTCTCTGAATCCGCTGCCACATCTGAATTGTTCGATAACAACACTAATATTCAATCAATCAATCAATCAATCAATTTCAATTTATTTGTAACTTATAAAACATACATTTAACAGACACAGAGAAAAAAGAAATAACAGTAACAGAAAGAAAGAAAGTTACAAAAAGGTCCCTACTCAGCATTTTGCTGGCATAGGCCAGCACTGATCTTCCGTAGGAACCCTTAGTTAATACACAAACACGGTCACACACCATGCATGTACCCGCTAACAAATGAAATAAAAAATATTTATTTAAATTTATTTGTTGTCAAGAAACACAACTGCTTGCACGAATATTGAAAACATTTCTCCAGTTCCCTGCCGCACATAAGTAAATATGAATGCTATTATTAGATGATATTTAAAAAGCTCAAAAATAAATAAATAAATAAATAATAAAAACAATAATAATACCTAACAATAACAATAATGAAATCATTTTAATTTTTTGGCTGAGTGCGAGGAGGTTGGTCCTGGAATTTATAAAATACATAAAATACATAATTAAAATATGGTCCAAAACCCAAACAAGCTGGCTTACGTAACATAATTAAATAGGTAATAAAAGCAAAGTGATGCTAAAAATTTAAAATTTTGGTACCGTTTGGTTTTGGTTTTTGTCTATACAAATCGATATCTATACATATAATAAAATCGTAAACGTGGCGTGTACAAATAGTTTTTCAAAAAACTATTTGTACAGTTTTACCTACTTATGTTACGGAGTTATAAAAAAAACCCGTTAGAATTTTTGTTTGTTTGTGCACGCCAATCTCAGAAAAGGCTTAACCGATTTGAATACGGTTTTCACTCATGTATTCCCGTAACATTTAGTACTTGTTTCATTCCAACCGGTTTAAAAACAAAAAAGTTACACGCTATACCCAATACCACGCGAAAGAAGTTGCGGGCTCAGCTAGTATAAAATAAAATCAGTGTCCACCTCTGTCTGTTTTTACTAATAGTAAGAGCGATAAACCGAAAGGTTAATTTTTTGACGGTCCACTTGATGGTAAGTGGCTGTCGTAGTCTATAACATAAGCAACGGCACATGTGCTGCAAGTGTGCTGCTGACCATTAAGTGCAAGGATTAAGGATAAGGGATAGGGATGGGATAGGGATATGACAAATTTATTCACTCACTGAAACACAACAGCAGACTGTTATTTCACGGTGGTTTTCTGTGTAAGGGGGCGCTTTATGTAATTGTTTACATAATTCAGTATTCTGTAGGTACTGTTTCTAAAAGGACTGCCCAAATGACTGCGAAACGCAGTGTTTTCTGCCGCTGCTTGCAAGAGCCAACAATTAAACGTTCATTTCTAAAATTGGCCTTGCCGGAAATTGAACCGTGGACTCCTAAAACAGAGTGTTAAATCAAGCGCTTGACCAAGAGCTATTGCGGAATAAATTGCATCCGTGCAAGCTACGGGCGACTGGCTAATCTATACTAATATTATCAGCTTTTTTTTTTTTGAACGCGCTAATCTCAGGAACTATTGGTTCGAATTGAAAAATTCTTTTTGTTTTGAATAGTCCATTTATCGAGGAAGGCTATAGGCTATATAACATCACGCTACGATAAATAGTTTTATAAATAAACAGTGTCCAGTACCGCGCGCTCCATGCGCACGCCGCCGCCGTATGGGCTGCAGCGAAGCGTGGCCGAGTGGCGAAATGTCCATTTTGCAATTCTGATTGCAAAATGGAGAGCATTAGACAAAACATAAAAATTACAGTAAAAACTAGCTGAGCCCGCAATTTCGTAAGAGTGGTATTCGGTATAGCGTGTAACTTTTTTGTTTTTAAACCGATTGGAATGAAACAAACACTAAAGGTTACGGAAAGATTGCTACAATACACCAGTAAAAACCGATGTCAAATCGGTTGAGCCGATTCTGAGATTCAAAAGCACAGACAAATAAATAATTTTTTTACCTCATAACACAAGTACAACGCGTACAAATTGTTTTTTTTTTTTTTTTGAAAAAAATATTTAATATACAGTCACGGGTCGTTTACGATTTTATTTTAAGTAGGTATAGATTACTACAGTTGATATTTTCCGAGCTTATCTTGTAATTGGCCCAAACAAAAAAAATGACAAAATTATATATTGATATAATATTTCAACGTTAAAATTAAAAACAAAGAAATTTTGCTTTGTTAAAATAAAAAGTATGGAACGTTTTCACGAAAAAATTATTAGCCGCCGGGCAGTTAAGGCTGTAATCAAACGAGACGTTGCGGTATAAATTACGGTATTTATATGTAAAGAAAGGCACGTTCCTTCTCAACGTTCCTGAAAACCTTCAACGTAAAGGATATTCTTAATTTCCGGCTCGCCTCGTCTTACAGGCGAAATGCCATTTGGAAATTCCGCTGTGAAATATTTCTATTACTAACTGATTGAAGAGGTGGCAGACTAAATTGACATAAAGTGTCATACTGATAAAAAAGTGTTTTTTATTCCTCAATGGCAGCTTGTTGGTTGTCAATCACACTGAAATGATCGGGAATAAGAAAAACCTAAATTGTATTTTATTGTTTTTCGAAGTATTCTCCGTTCAACTTAATGCACTTTTCCATCATTAAAACAGTAATTCCAGTCTGAAGTTGATGTTGACAAAATGGCTGATTTGTACGCTTCCACAGCTGCTTCGGGGTCTTCAAACCGTTGACCGCGTAATAAATCTTTCATTCTAGGGAATGTAAAGAAATCGTTTGGGCTCAGGTCAGGACTGTACGGAGGATGGCTCATCAGCTCAACGTTTTCCTGCTTCAAAAAATCATTTGTCTTCCGAGCCGTATGGGAGCTCGCATTATCGTGATGTAAGATGATGCGACGTTTCGGGTTATTTTTTCGGAGTTCGGCTATCATTTCTGGCAAACAAACCGTGATATATCACTCGGCGGTAACCGTTCTGCGTTCCTGTAAAGGAATTGTAGCAACATGCCCCTTTTTCGAGACAAACGTAGCGACCATTTTCTTTGACATGCTGCGGGAACGAACCACTTTCGTTGGCTTGACCTCGTCTTCGAAGAACCAAACTGCTGACTGATGTTTTCTTTCAGGTTCGTATGAATAAATCCATGATTCGTCACCTGAGATGATATTATAAACGGCATTTGACTTCCCTCCGTTGAAGCGTTGCAGAGTATTCCGGCACCAATCTACACGAGCCGCCTTTTGCTCTTCGGACAAATTGTGGGGAACCCAGCGGGAAACTAGCTTTCTTACACACAGCTCATTATGTAATATCGACTGAATTGCAGTCATTCCGATATTGATAACAGCCCGAATCTGCTCGTATGTCACATGACGGTCATCTAATATAATAGTTCGCACAGCTGCGATGTTTTCAGGCGTGACCGCTGTTCTTGGTCGACTTGCAGAAGAAACAGTGCTGAGCGACACACGACCGCGTCGGAACTCGGCATACCAGCGATATATTGTCGTTTGACTCGGTGCTTCAACATCATAAATCGAAACAAGTTCGCTGAGACATTTATGTTGAGATAAGCCGCGACGAAAATTGTGATAAATTATGGCACGGAAATGTTCACGCGTGAGCTCCATTTCTGTTAACAACGTGTCAACTTTAAACCAACATAGTTTTTGTTTTTAATAAATTTTTTTAATTGTTTGAATGTCATTAAGATTTTAAGAGGCCAGTATTCAAATTCTAAAAAAGGTTTTATTGTAACTCAATCCGAAATATTCTATTCCCGATCATTTCAGTGTGCCCCTTGTATTCGCTTTCCGCTGAAGTTGTAACTTCAGTCCGTTTTGGGGTTAAAATCAAATCCTATTTCTCAAAAATATCACTTTTTTGAAGTCAAAATACTACTACCATTTCGGAAACAAAATGGCGTTCTGGAAGAGAAGAGACGGCGAAAGAAACTCTCCAGCAGGTTATTCCCCGATACTCATGTTTTAACCTTTGTTTTATTTCTTCCATAATTGTAGTGGCAGGGCACACTGCGTTTTCACAGTCATTTGAGCAGCCCGTCTGGCGGCAGTAACCACCCCCTTACAGAAGACCATTGTGAAATAACAGCACGTGTGCTGTTGTGTTTCGCTGAGTGAGTAAGGGATGCCAGAGCCCATTTACCTATCCACTCCTAATCCTTTATCCTTAATCCTACTACAGTCAGCAGCACACTTGCGACAGCTTTGGCGATGCTTGTGTTATAGGCGACGGTAGCCACCTACCATCAAGTGGACCGTCAGCCTGTCTGCCGACCTTAACATAAAAAAAATGTGCAATGGAGTGTTCATCTGTCTTTCATTCTCAAAAAAAAAAAACTTAAAGTTGCAAAAACAGCAATTCTTGCAGTATTCATTCTCCTGTATTCCAAAGCGGGAAGAGTGAGTAATGGGCTCATTAGGAATTATGCGAAGAAAAACATTAGCTCAGATCCTCCCATATAATTCCACTTGTTGTAAAAGTTTTACAACTACCCTTTTTAATATAAAAGTTGATGGTTCATTTGATGGTTGGTCGCCTTTCAATACAAACAACCCTATATTGGATTGCTATGCAAAATCACACTTGCTGTTATGCCCGGTTTACATTTCAATAAGTACAGTAGCGAGTTAACTTGCCTCATCGGCGAGTTAAGTTCTTATTATCGTTTTAACGGCAAAAGCGAGTTAAGTAGTAAGTTGTTGAGTTGTTAAGTCGAGTTGAATAGAACGCGATTCTGTTTTTCAAACGCAACAAAATCCGTTGCGTGGTTTAGGAGTTAGCGGATATACAGACAGACAGTCAGACGTGGGTTTTTGGTAAGAACAATACCAAAAACCTATTGTTTGTAAATTATTATATATTGACAAACTCAATATTGGTCTCATAGAATTTCGTACATACGTATACAATTATACATATTATATAACTCTTAAAAGGACTTAACTCTGTAACTACAAATAAAATGTAAAAAAAAACTCACGTCTCGTTCTTGTATCTAGTATAGATCGCTATTTAATTGGTAATCTCATATATCGCAATAGTGTATCTTAAATAGCGGTAACTATTGTAACACCTAATCATGTACAGTACGTATATAAAAGAAAATATAGTAGCTTTTTATAAATTCTAAAATCAACATAAATTTTTAGGCATGCTGTATTTTTATGTGCTGCAAAGAATTGGCCTTTGATATTGTTGCAAACCGTTGTGTTTTGAGAATTATTTATTTAATTAATTAATTAATTAATTAATGTTGTTGGTGAGTGTGAACAAAACAAACCGGCATTGTGATATAAAAGACAAAAATACCAAGAGCATCAAACCCATTGTTCGGAATTGGCTTCTCGGACTTCATTATGACGATATTGAACTTTTACTGAAAGGCATCCAATAAGTCACAACACTAACTTACTATCTGAAACAGGGCTTTGCTGGCGCGCACACAGACACACACATACACACACACACACACACACACACACAGAGACATAGAGACACATAGACAGACACCCAAATCTCCTTTTCTTTTAATGACTATTTTTAATTCTAAAATTTTATATTTAATTAAATTCTGGCCTTTACAATACAAGCTATGCTTAGTGTAAAGGTCACCGAAAAACTATTCATATGTGTAAACTATCTGTAAATTTTAAAATAAATAAATAAATAAGTGTATGCATAGTAAGTATATGAAATTAATATACTCTGGTATATGACCGTGTGTCTGTTGAATTAAGCATTCCTACTGAAGATCAGGGCTGGGCTAATTCTGGCTAACCTTTTTGTAACTTGTATATTTACTGTTACTTTTTTGACTTTTATTGTATGTTTTTTTTTAAAGTTATATAACTAAATTAATTGTGTTGTAAAATGTGTTTTCAACAGGTCAATTATAGGAGACAATATAATCGAGACACAAACCCTAGCCAAACCTAGATCCCGATCGTCTTCTAAAGCCAGGGAAAATTTAATTATACCAGCCAATGTATTAGCAGAGATAGACGAGTCTAAGCTGTTTGAATTGAAGGAGGTAAGACAAATTAATTAAGTATGTAAAAAGTGAATTTCTATACTATTTTATTATGTAAATTCTATAAACAGTGTACTTCATGGGCTACATAGTCCACATTTTTTTTACAATTAGGAGACATCTGTGCCCAGCATTGTCGCCTAATATACGTGTTTATGGGCTGATATAAAAAAAAATAATTCTTTGATAACCAAGAAGAAAAAATATCTCAAAAATAGAATCCAAATACGATTCAATCTTGAATAAGATTTGAGTTACCAACAAAACTGTACATTGCCAGTTAACAAAAATACCAACTACTTATATATTATTATTTTTATTTTAATGGACTCCATTACAGGCTTTTCTGCTGTTTGACCTGGATGGTGATGGATGCATAGACCATAACGATCTGCGCGGAACTTTAGTTAGTCTTGGAGAAAATGTCGACGAGCAAGCGTTAGGAAATATGCTTGCAGAAGTAAGTTTACAATTATAGGAATACATGTATTAATATTAACAATATTTAAACTCATATCAAATAAACAAATTTAACAATATACGACTTTAAAAAAAATGGCATACAATTTGTAATAATAGTCAGTTTCAAGTAAACCAAGAAATGTTTTGAAAATTCACAAAAAAGAACGTATAAAATATATAGATACTAAAATGTTTTTATTTTTTTAGACATATTTTTTGTGTTGTAATTACTATGAGTGACTATAAGAACACCTTCTTAGCTACCAGCAAATCTTTAACTTTATTCTTTAATAAGCTACAAATTACGTTTTCTTCAATTGTTACGAATTATGAAAGTTCCATTATTCCTAAATCATTTTTGAACACAAGATAAGGAAGTTAGTAAAGAAATATGAAAAATCCTCAGTAAACCCTTTGTCAACGTAATCTGGCAAGTAATTATGTTCCTCTTTAGAAATTTTCTTTCTCTTTTCAACGCACCTTCTACAAACAATTAAATTGATTACAATGGTAACTTTGAAATAAGCCTGAAAACAAAATAAAGAACACCGTTTGCAGCTTCCGCGAGTATTAAAACAGATACAAACTTTGCTTTTCTTTTAAGTAATTTTAAAGTAGGTACTCTTAGTGAAGTTAAAAGTATCTTAAGTGAACCTGTCGCAAGACGGTCCTAAGCCCATGTCAACCTATCTCTGTGACGAGGGCACGGAAACGGACGATACATACTTATTCAAATACGATCAATAGTTGTAATCTTCTATGTTCAGAATTATTACATTTTGATTACTCGTGAATTAGAATTTCGCGTATTGATTAAAAATTATGATCTCTTCCTTGAAAGGGCTCCGGTATCATTTAATGAAGCTTCGTGTTACAACAGCACACGTGCTTTTATTTCACAATGACTTTTGTAAAGGGGTCATTAATACCGCTAATCGGGCTACCCTGTTTATATATGCGAATCACAGTACTTACTAGAGTAATTAATAATCACTTGTCAAACATTTAAATGAAAGTCATACTTTTATCTGTATTTGCTTTTGCTTTGATTTTACTTCCAGGCTCCTAACCCACTGGACTTCGATGGTTTCGTAAATCTTTTGGGTTACAAAACTCTGGAATTGGATTCTGAAGAAACACTTGTGGCTGCTTTATCTCGTTGGGACAAAGATAACTCCGGCTACATATCAGAGGAAAGGTATTTAAGCATAAATAAAAGTAATTAAATACAAATTTAAAAAATAATTGATACTTGATTGATACGTTTTCGTATGAAAAACTTAAAAGGTTACTACTAACTCATTAATAGTTCAAACAGAAAGATAATTGCAAATGATCCTACTCGTCCGAACGTCTATTGTAACTTCTCCACACACCTAGAAATGTTCAGAACCAAATCAATTATATTGAACGGTATAGTTTCAAAGTAGACGCAGTCAAACTTAGTGTTCTGCTCACAACAAAAGGGAAGCAATAATTAATTTTACCTCATCACAACGTATTAAGTTGGTTCCCAAGTACTCAATGTAGGGCAACTTGTCTAATCTCAAAGGCATTGCAGCGAAACACCTCCAAACTTTCACCACACATTAATTAAATATTTATACAGTTGCTAACAAACGGTTAATGGCTAAATAATTTACTCACTATGATTAATCAATCAAGCATTAACTTACTTCTAATTTACTCAGTAAAAAGTAATGGAAATAGCCACAGAGAGACTTCGCATCTGGGGGAGCTTATTCTTACATATTTCATAAATATACATATACTAGCTACTTCTAACATAAATGTTAGCTGAGCGCGCAACTTTTTTGTTTGTAAACTGATTGGAATGAAGCAAATAAATGTTACGAGAAGCTTGCAACGGCAGCGAAAACTAAATTCATATCAGTTAAGCCGTTTTAGAGATTAGCGTACGTACACAAATGCACAGACAAACAGACAAAAATTCTAAAGATTTTTAGACCTCGGGTACATAAGTAAAACGTGTACATTTTTTTTTCTTTTTGAAAAAATATTTAATGTACAGACACGGCTTTTTTACGATTTTTTTATATGTATAGATAAATATTTATGAATAAATTAATAATTTTAATATGAATGAACAATTTATTTATCCACTAGCAGTGCTTGCGACTTTGTATGCGGAATAGCGCGTAACTTTTTTGTTTATAAACCAATCGCAATAAAACAAACACTAAATGCTACTGGAAGTTTGCTACAATACACCAGTGAATACTGCATTCAAATCGGTTAAGCCGTTTGTGAAATTAGCTCAGAAAAACTACGATTGTATTATATGTATAAATGAGGACAATAGTGTTATATATTTACAAATTATTTTCCAATGTAAAAAAATAGAATACTCTTTTTAAATCACACAAATTGCACAAAGTTATTCCTATGTAAGGCTTACATACTAAAATCAATAATTATTTTATATGTATGTGCATAGGCTTTAACATTTATATTAATAATGAATTTTATATTAATATCTATATCTAAATTATATTTATTTTAATTTTAGTCTCTTCCACTCTTAATATTTCTTTTTATTGTTTGGTAGTTATGGTAAGTGCCATGGTTTAAATTCATTAACAAAATTATTCATTAAAGTAAGAAATAAAATTGTAACTTTATAATCATTCTTTATTACAATCGTGGGTAACAACTGTAAACATTTAAATTTTTTATTGTTTTTCGAAAATGTTTTTCAGTTCATTTAATAGTTGCAAAAATTTGAAAGTCAAAGAATAATAACAACTTATTTTATGTATGAGCCCGTTGGATGAGTGGTTAGGGTGTTTGCCTTAAGGCTCTGTGCTAGGGTTCCCGGGTTCGATTCCCGACAGGGTCAACTTTGAAAAATCCACTTTTCAAATTTGGCTCTGGTCTGGATTTAGAAATTAGTGGCAGGGCACACTACGTTTTCGCAGTCATTTGGGCAGCCCGTCTGGTGGCAGTAACCACCCCCTTACAGAAGACCATCGTGAAATAACAGCACGTGTGCTGTTGTGTTTCGGTGAGTGATTAAGGGATGCCAGAGTCCATTTCCCTATCCACTCCTAATCCCTCATCCTTAATCCTACTGTAGTCGGCAGCACACTTGCAGCACGTGGGCCGTCAGCCTGTCTGCTACCGTGAAATAACATAGTTACTGCCCCCAGACGCGCTGCCCAAATGACTGCGAAACGCAGTGTGCCCTACCACTACTTAAAAATTACTTTTAAACGGTCTAAGGAATTAGGATTGTGACACCAGGAGGGTCGAAAAAAAATGCTTATAATAAATTAAATTAAAAGAAAGAAATACAAATTATATTATATCAAATGAAGCTAATGTCCTAATCGAAGAATGATGTAGGTATGCGTTTTGTGCCCATGTGACAATGTGGATTATGGATGTGCGTCATCGTTGATCTCATATATAGGTAGTATATAGTCAGGTAAAAGTTAGGGCACATTCCCTTAAATAGAGTACATACTAGTATGTAACTCGAGTCGAAACACATCTGCGTTATCGTGTTCTATTAAAATATTCGTTAACAATATCTCATTTAGCATAAATGTCGCATAAATGTTTCGCCGCCATTCCCAAGGACCGCTTTAAATCATCGCCGGGCAGGTTACCCGACAAATACATCATGCGAATACCAGAAAATGTAATTTAATCTTGATCCGCTTTGTTTATGGATCCCCAGAGATATGTGGGATTCAACGGGTACAACCTTTTTCGCGACTATTAAAATAAAATATTTTTTATAGAATTTACTTATACTTTATAAATGTTATGGAGTTTTACTATTTGTGCCACTGCTATGATGGGTCTTGTTGATTAATCATTTTGTAGGAGATAAAATCTTTATTAATGCAGACAATTAATTAATTAAACTAACTTAATTAAGGTAGTTAACTGATTTTTAAATAAGTATTTGATAATTAACAATTTATTTATTTGCAAAACTTGGAACTTGCTTAAACGCAGTTTACAATGTCATATTGTAAGCTGCGCAGTTGTATGATTGCAGTTATATTAAATTAGACTAATTTTACTTCGTTAATTATCCGACTTTTAAATCAGAATTTAGAATTATCTAATTTTTATAATAAAAAAAATCTAAAAACTATTTTTAGACCTCGCACACATAAGTACAACGTGCACATTTTTTTTTAATATTCAATGTATCTATGTAGAATAGATTAAAACACAGCATAGGTGGGTAATATAACTTAAATGAAGCAATAATTTATAGCAAATATTAAATTAAGTAAGACATTGTTGCAAGTATTGTACTAAAACAAACATTGTATTATATTGTAATAATAGTAAAGCTCAATATTAAGCAGTTTAATTTTCACCATTGTATTTGCAATTTACGCCTTAAATTCCCAATGCTATCTCCATTTTACGACTCGGGATAGACCCTTAACCATTAAGTGTTGAGAAAATTTAAAGTAGAGACGACAACGAGTACTTTACATGAAAACAACGCTATCCGCTGTCGTAAAGTTGCAGACCTTCATTGTTTTCGTTATGCTTGAAATTTTAGAATGCTTTAAGTTTGAATTATAGTTTGTTGGACAGGTAAACCTCGGAAGATTAAGGATTTTTGTGTGCACTCGCCTATGGGTGCATGATATATAATCTTTATAGTAATTTAATTAATAAAATTAATCATTATGAATCTTATTGTGGTAATTTACAGAAGGGTAAGGCAAGGGAACTTTGGAAACTAGAAATTAGAATGTCAAAGGAAAACATTAGGACAAAACAAATCTGTGTGTCCGAACCTTCAGAGCAAATCCACAGTGAATTAGCGTGGTGGACACAACTGTCCCATGTCGCAAGATTGATTGCGGAATATCGCGCTGTTCGCAAGGAGAATAAAATATACTTATAATAATTGTCTATAAATCTATCAGGTTCGACTTTCTTACTATTGTTATCTGTTGCGCCAAATATAATCTATTTGCGTGTAAATTATAAATAAATAAATAATAAATAAAAAAATAAATTATGTTACCCATGAATTCCAGAAAATTCCTTTAACACGTTTAACCTCGATTAACATTAGGATACGTTTAACAAAAAAAATAATTTAATTCATTTAACATTAAACTCAATAAAAACAATTAAGTTATGTTAGTATTAGTCTCAAGATAAATAAGAAAACATAAGATGTATAATTATACCCACAACATTGACTTAAAAGGCCCAAGGGTCGACGTTGTATCCAGGTTGCTTCTGACCGGTCCAAAAGGAAAATTAGGGTTATGTATGTTTAGCAGTGACGTATTAGTCCAAGTAGTATACAATACAACACATCCAAGTATTGCTTGTTATACTTTTATTAATTTTACTTATAATAGAATTTCCATACCGGTGGCCTTATATGAAAATCGATACTCAAGGAGTGAATTTCAAAAATTTTATTTGTCAACATAATTAAAATGCACAGTGAATATTATTATAGTGAAAAATGAAAGTTTTCTAATTTAAATAACAATTGTAGAGTTATAAATGGAATAAACAGTTTTAATTGTGTAATAATAACATTGCATAATATACTTTTATATTAATTCCATAAAAATCATTATGAAAGAAACTAAATTATCCCTTAAAAAAAATTGTTTCAAAAGTAACTTTCCTAAACTTTGCGCCAACTTTACTACGAGTAGATACATTAATCAGTGAATATACGTTGGCTTGAAGTATTAGAGAGTAATTTTATTGGCACGTTCTTCCATAGATTGAAATCGTCCAACTTTCTTTCGCGTTTGTATAAAGTCTTGGAAGCATTATTAAGTTATTAAGCTGCGAAAATTTATACCGGTTAATTAATTCTAACATCAGAAATTAGGGAGTCTCCGACTCTTAATTAACATTTATATAATCGCAGTCAGTTTGCCACATTGGAATCTTTGTTCAAAAGGTTATAATAATAGAACGAGAACTCATTAATCGAAGTGATAACAACGTATGTAAATATAAACATGTTTACCATAATGTTAATTTGTTAAAATTGTATTATAATTTCCACTACAACTTGTTTATTGTTTACACAAACTTGATTATGATCACATTAATTAGTTCGCACTCGATGGCGGGAACTACAGGGATTTCTGATCCTGAGGACTTTCCTTATTTCTTAATGAAAAATTTTGCCACTGGCATTTTTCAAAATCGTTTGTAGTTGTAGTTGATTACGCTTACGGATGATTTATTGTAATACATTACAATTGCTTACCTATAAGTGTGTATTATATGTATGCACCAGTGATGTGATGTTATGAAATTATTCATACAATCCACTAAACACTCTAAAAAATTATAGCACACAACCAGAAAAATGTGTCCTCGAAATACGAACATCAATACGTACTTATTAGAAATTGCAGGACGCATTACCGAGGTGACTTTCATTTGTTTTTGTTTTGAAGTAAATATTACACGCAGACGTAAATATAATTTTTATAGTTTTAAGTAAAGTAATTTAAGTAAGTAATTTAAAAAATGGGTAAAAGTTACTAAATTCATGATCGCATAAATACCTATATTTTACAGTGCGTTTAGTAATCTTTTATATAGGAATTACGGACGTAAGAGTGTTCATTATACTGTCTGTGCATTACTAAAATATTAAAAACTTTGTCACTCGTTTCTTTGTGTATATAATAATGTTTTTTATTTTATTTCTGTATGATAAAAAAAAATTTGGGCCAAATATGCCGCCCCCTAGGCTCCAGTCTACTCTGCCTACTGGTAAATCCGCCACTGGTTGCCACCAGTAGAAGACTATTTTTATTTTCTTTAGAATTAGTCGTTACAATTTCAATTTAGTTGATCTTAAAGACAAGCAAAATATAGACCACACAGCCCGAAATGGGTCTGACGCCACAGAGCATACTGTCGTTTTCGCGCTGAGAGCGCGAACTATTAGTAGTGGCCGCTGCCAGGCACAATGCATTCCGCATTCATAAACTGGACAGCCCGTTTGGCAGCAGTAACCATTCACCTTACTGAAGACCACTGTTAAACATTGCTACTATTGTGTTTCTGTAAATGAATAAGGAATGCCAGGGCCCATTCGTTAATCCGTTTTTTATTTCTTATCATTCCTTTATCCTGCGAACTTACAAATGATATTTACGGTCTATAATATCATATTAGATGAACTGAAATGTTGGACGTTCAATGTTACTTTGATGTAGAGAGCCTTTAAGGACTCTTGAAAAGTTTATTATGTGAGGATCGAGTACAAATTAATACAATAGTATGTAAAAGTTTAACATAATTATTTTTATGCAAAAGTTGGCAGACAGTTTAACGGAAATCAGGAACTTCATTACGTATTGCTACTTCGCCTAAGAACACTCACAACCTTCAAGTGCGCCATGTTTTAGCGGAGTGATAATACTTCAGCAGTTTTCCGTGCATGTAGAATAAAATATCTTCCCGTATACGTCGTGAGCAGCTATTTTCCAAGTGTGGTCTAATTACACACAAATGGCGAATAGTACTAAGTGTGATTGTAAATCGTTGGGTAGACTAAGCGCATCAAAGTACTATCAATTGTTTACCCCATATACTCGTACATGTAGTAACTTTAATTAAGGCTAACTCTATTAAAGTTAAATTAGTAAATTATTAAGTAATAATTTTTCTAGAGTTCTGGTAAAAATGTAAAACCGTAAAACAATGTTTACTTTTTCTATTTTTTTTTCTTAAGCCCCAGCATTTGCTGTATATATGCATATATAAATTTGCTGGAGGTTTCTTTTAAGCTTTAAATGACTGTCAGGAACCTCCGCTTTTCATTATATAGCATTACACATTTATTATCTTCATTTAAATATAAATAATTAAGGACAAAATGTGTGTGTGAATTAAATTGTATTGTGTACCTGTGCATAGTAATTTCGTGCGTTTGTGTGTGTATATGAGTGTATATTGTAAAATTATGCGATTGAAACTATAAAATATATATTGTAATAATTAATAACAAATTTTAAATGTAAAATTTTTTCAACAGAATACGCCACGATCTAATGACTTGGGGCGATCGTTTTACTGAGAAAGAAGCAGACTACGCCCTTGACGAAGCTCCATTAGTCCAGCAGGGAGGCGTAACGATGATAGACTATGTGCGATTTTGCAGTCAATTGTCCGGCTTGAGAAAGAAAAATAAGAATGCATGAAGCTTTTATTACATTAAAAAAATCTTACAAAATCGTTTAATTGAACTCAATTAAAATTCAGAATGAATTAAGTTGTTTTTATTTCCTTTCTAATAACGAAACACAAAAATAAATCCACTAAATTAAAAGCAAGCATTTGTTAAACTATAGGTACTTGTTCGTTATTCGTTTTCGTTTAAAACAGTAAAAATTCAAATTAAATTTTAAAGAATTCGTTTGGTAATTGCTCTCTAATAATGACTAATGACTACAGCATACAAATAAAAAGCATAGTTGTGGCATTCACAAAATGATAGGTAGGTAATTAAACGTTTGTTATAAACAAAATAATATTAGAAATGCGAAAATATGGATGTTTGTTCTTCAATAACGCAAAAATAGCTGAACGAATTTGGATGAAATTTGACACACAGATAGTTTAACCTCGATTAACATTAGGATATTTTTTTTAAAGTTATGTAGCCATATAGTGGTGATATTACTAATTTGAAACATGTATGTATTTGCTGTCCGTTTATAATGAGTAAAATTTTAAAGCAATTAGTCTAAAGCAGTAACATGCAGTGGGTAGAATAGCTATGCCTTATACTAGTTACCTATAGATGTTACCTAATGTGGTTATATCTATACCTAATACCTACATACATATATATACATAAACAACGTACGAGCGCATTCCTCTTGTATGAAGCTACACCCGTAGGGAGATAATGTAGATATACAGGGTAGTAATTTGAGACGTGTCAATAAGGGCAGCTATCTAAACTATTGTAGCTAGAACTATTGTCCCTTAAGAGACTATCCATAATTTTAATATTTAATCCCATCAGCATTCAAAGATTTTGGAAAAATGGTACAGTCAGCAAGAAAAAAGGTCAATTTTCACGTTTTGTTTTTATAACGCCAATCGATTCTGTTGCTTATAAGGATCAATTTACTATATTGGACCACCTGAGGTTAAAGTACTAGAAACGTCAAAATCTCGAAAAACTATTTGCATACATTTCTTACAGAATGAGATTCAAAAATAAGTTCAAATATAGTTTTTAATTAAAAAAGGCGGCGATCACTACAATTGCCAATCTTTAAAAACAACTAAAGATCGCAAGTAATTAATCTACGATAGTAGTTGCTCGAACTGTTTGCCGTTTTGACGAATTCCGTTTTGTATTTAAAACTTTAAAAAAAAAAATACTATTTCAATATACATTCATTCAATTATGTACAGACTCGTTATTCAAATGTGAAAGTAACAAAAATTAATAGCTTATTTGACTTTAATAAACATCTTCTCGTCCATTACTTGTGTGTTGCTAGTGATGACATTTGGAGCTGAAACGTGGTCTCTAACGATGGGCTTCGTCAGAAAGCTCAACATCGCTCAACGAGCTACAGCTTCCGACCACTGAAACCGGAAGGTTCTCAAGTGGAGGCCACGGACCGAGGTGGACAGGCGATCTGATATGGGCCGCGGGTCGACGGTGGATCCAGACTGCTTCTGATCGTTCCTTTTAGAGAATTAGGGGAGAGGCCTTTGTGTAGCAGTGAACGTCCTACGGCTGAGATTATGAAGTAGGTACTTAATAAAAATGGTGTGTAAATTAATAACATGAAAAAGTAAAAAAGTGACTTTTATTTCCAAAGAAACGCTTTTCGTCAAGATTTTGTGAACTTAAGCCCCAATAATCAAGATTCATTTATATATATATACTACTATATATGTACTAGTGACCTGTCTCCGGCTTTGCTGGGACACAATTTTCTGCAAACTATGTACACATACCTTCCTCTATTATGGCTCTTTCCATTAGCGAAAACCGTTAGATGATTAAAAAGAAGTTAGTGGAGAAACAGACCGAAGCGGACAGGGGCTTTATTTTACAATACTTGTATGTATAGATATATACACTGTAAAAGTACATAAAAGCATTTCTAAGAAAAATGTTCCATACCTATATGAAAGAGTACGTAGGTACTTATTTTCCATAATTATATCGTGTGTTAATTAGTTCAATTGACATACGAAAATACGAAATATACTATCTACTAATTAACATGGATTCTAATCTCATTTTCTCAAAAAAAATATAGAAAATAATGGCATTTAAGCCTTGAAAAAAATATTGGGTCAATTCCATTTTTTTTCCTTTTTTCCTTTTGCTCACCAATTGTGGGGAGTTCACTTTTGCTGAAGGAGTTTCTAGTCATTATTTCAAATAGCAAACGAATTAAGAATATCCTTGGATAAAAAATATGAAATTTTACTTACTCGAGATGCTCTTTATAAATGTCGAAATCTGTGAAGATAAGTTCGACGATCTCATGTGGTCCGGCATTAAACGTGTAGAGCAGACAGTCGATTCGCGCCGGATATGGCCGCGGGTAGTCTGGGCTACTAAATGTGCCACGCTCCTTGCCATATGTTGAAGTGTAACGGATACATCTGCAACCTGAAATAAAAAAAACTTTTTTTAAACAAATAAAAAAAATACAAATTTTAGGTGAAAGTGTGAACTTAAGATCTCATTTGAGTTGTCAATAATGCAGAAAATGGGCTTTAGAATAAAAGGAAGATAGAAGCTGCGCTCCTGATTGCGTTCCAGTCATACTACTTGGTTTAAAACATCGTAAATCATACTCTCATCTATGAAAGTTCACAGAAAATAGAATAGTTGAAAATTTAACACCGGAAGAAAAAATTTCAAGAACTTTCATTTTCGTCCACAAACTAAAATCAAACTCATGTGGTATTATCTATTGGTGTGAGGAGTGGTGTACCCTACATTCGTTTCTAAGAAACTACGCTGTGTTAAAAGCAAAGTGCTTACAAAGCATGGAATCTTTTTCGACGTAAGTAACTCTTAGTTGGTAAAAACGATCTTAGAGGGTTTATCGCGACATTTAAATTCAAACCAATGAACAAAATTTTTTAAATCTCATCGTTATCATTAATAGCTCACAGACTATTAAAACCTCTCCAGCTCGTACATATTCCATTAAAAGTAAATATATTTAAAAAAATCTGTACTTACAAAATAAATTTAAATTAGCATTAGTAGTAAATGGGAAAATAATTGTGTCGTGTATATTTTTACTTTTTTTGAAATAAACTAAAAAGAGCTTTTGTTGGATTTCGATATTGGGATAGTTAGGAACCCAATAAAAAGACGTAGGTTAATTTTCAACATTCTATACCGAGGAAGCCGTAGATAAAGCCCTACATGATCGCCTGACATTTTGGGTCAACTTACACGCCGGTAGCGGGGGGGTTATTACACCTCGTGTTTACTTTAAATTTTTAACTTATTAACTTTTAATTTTAGCTGTTGTAATATTAAGTAATCTATATTAATAATTTCGTCAAGGGGTACGGTAGACTCGATTGAAACCTTACCTGAATAATAAAACATAAAAAAATAGAGATTTTGAGTCGACAACATGTACCCGCAAAATTCGGATTGTCAAGTATTTTGTTAAATTCTAATGGTGCTGACAGACAAATCGCAGTCGCCATATTGGCCACTCTAGCGAAACGTCACTCACTGACACCTGTGACATCTTGGTGGTTAATAAACGTTCCGTTTCATTCAAACTAGCGCACATACGCCTCGCCACTCAATACGTCGTCGCACCATTCATTTTAAAAACAAAGTGTCCATTACAAAGAACTGTGACTCATGTGACTGTGTAAAACGAAACGTCTTGCCGCAAACATTGAGCGAAATCTATGCCGCTTTGCCTTTAATATTCCTTGAGAACCGATAACTACAGAAATATCTACCTACATTTTGTACCTACATGTGTACATATTATGAGTCACAGTCACATTATACCCGAGCGAAGCCGGGTTTACATCTAGTTCTTTCATAATTCCTTAGCGACTCTTGAATTATTTCAACTCATAAATTCGATCCGCAACTTCGCGAACTAATTTCGATATATCTAGACAACGGTTGCACTCATTCCGACGCAAACATGTCATTATTCTTCGCGCCACTGTCTTTAACGGACTCTATTTCCACCACATAGTGCACTACGTAGCATTATTCTTCAGAGAAAATATTTTACTTTTTTACTTTCAGATTCTTCTTTTCGTAATCTCTATTATAATATAATACCATAAGAAGTATTTTTAAAATAAATTTTCGCAACTTTATTATCATAGGTATTATCGTAGCACTTCCACTCCTGGAAATAATTTTCCATGGATTCTTCTGGAAATAAGAAGTAGCTTCGATGTAAAGCTACAAAAATGTTGTGTCTCCCAAGAGCTTTCTTAGGACATAGCGCTGTGTAGACATAGCTTTTTAGATAGGACCATATATTATACTAACAAATTGAACGTCTCAATCGTGTGCTATGTGCTATTCATATTAGAGTGTTTCACTAGTCTGTTATTTCTACAAACAGCATTTTCTGTGTTTATTTTTTATAATGTATTCAATATAAAAAAATAATCCAAGCATATTTCAAACTTTCTTCATTATCAAAGAACTTGATAGCAAGCTTCCTTCGGATAATCCTAAGAGTACACAGAGCAATACTCAGGGTGCAAAGGTCGCTATTTTCTATTTGCAAGTCCTGGAGTAAACATTATTCAAAATGGTGATAGAAATGCCTCATTGTGCTATGATTTCATGTAACAATCAAAGTAAAAACGTGAAAAATTCTGGCGAATCAAATCACAACTAAGTAGGTAATTAAATGTTTTTATAAAAATGCGAGTCGAGATTGTCTTGAAACATAAACATAAGTCATGCGTGTGTGATTGGTGTGACTAAACGGTAAAGTCCCCTGACACGCTGGATTTGTATGGAAAGTGTTGACCATGCCGCCTCCACAGAGCATTTGATTGTACCACAGGTCAAGCACAGGCGATTACTTGCTCTGTGGTACAAGAGAGCAATTATTATTCATTATCATAACAATAGCTTTTAAAATAGCGAGTTCCATTTTGATCACTTCCTTTATTTATTTGAAATTTAATGTATTTTTTTTAAATTAATAACATTTCATTAGATTATATTACGGCGAAAAACATGTACTAAAATTGTCTTCCAAATTTTTTATTCTCAAATAAAATTTGATGCACAGTAATAGTCTCAAGTAAAAGTTAGTGTTCGCGTAATGAAAAACTAACCTTTATTTAATTTTATAACTCTACTAAATTAGTACAAACATAGTTGGAGCTAATTAAATTGTGGTCGGAATCGTTGCAAAAAGCAAACATGTGCAAAATTTCATATCTGCTACATTTCACATTAAACAAATTCGAGCTACTCTCCCATTGGTGATGGCCTAAATTTAAAGAGCGACCCAACGGAGCGTACTCAATCAGAATAATTACCCAGTTTTCGAATAAGCCATATAAATCGTTAATCGAATTATATTAAAGAATTATGAAATTATACCCAAAAAATTAAACTAAATAATTTTGAAAAGAGTTGACTAGGATTTTTTTGTACCTTAATTATTGTTTTTATTAGCAAATATGACATTCAGAAAGACAACTATTATGTTATAGCAGCTTTTGGCCGCCACTTCTTCTGTGTTTCTAGAGAAAACTATCTTTATTTATGGATGACCTTAATATCATTTTCTGTACCCCCGACAAAATGTCTGTAAAATTTCATGATAGTTGATCAAGTAGGTAAGGCGTGAAATCGTAACAAACAAACAACTTTGAACTTAACACTTTCGTATTTATAAAATTAGTTAGGATTTAAGAATTTATATTACATCGGGTAGTAACCCGACCGGGACCCGTTCAAGATATTCTTTTGTATGAACCAATTCATACTTCGCCGGGCCGTGTCCATGCCACGGCCGGGGCACGATCGGAGCATGGCGAGCTCCTATCGCGACAGAATTGTTTTCATTTCGACATAATTGTCGTAACATCTTTGTTTTCATCGTGCCCTCGGAGACAGCTTCGCGAGGCCCGCCTCGGTATATTAGTATTTACCCGAAGCTGCCGCGCGAGCCAAAACCGCGAGGCTGCCTCGCGAGGTATAATAGTAATATAATACTATATGTAGTAATATAATACTATATATAGTAATATAATACTACATATAGTAATATAATACGATATATAGTTACAAAATGGTATAATGTACTTGGAAATGACAATGCACGGACAACCTGGCCGGAGAAAAACACGGCGAGCGCACGGCCCGGCGGCGGCACGGTGTAATATGAATTATCCTTTACGCAATTGATTATGTCTGTCTAAATTGTAAATTAAAAGTTAATAATAATAATAATAATAATAATTCATTTATTTGCTTAAAACATTGTATAGAAGATGCAAAAGAGTTACAAAAGGAACAAAATGTTTCGCCGTTTTACAAGGCATGCAAAAATTAATTAACAGAAGTAACATTATCAAATTTAACAGCAATTATAACACAATTTAAGAGAGTAGGATGTCATGTCAAATAATTATTTATGTCAAAAAAATAAAAATAAAAATAAAACAGAACCGATTCATTTGAATTTAAGATATTCATCAACGCTATAAAAAATTTTATCTTTCAGCCACATCACAAGCTTTTTTTTAAATTCATTTAAGGACAATAGTTTAATATCATTTGGTACCTTATTATATATTTTAACACTCATATAAATGCAACCCTTGGTACATTTTGTCAACCTAGGTACATCATGAAATGCTATGTTATTAGGATTCCTTTGACTACGTGGGTTTATATCAGTCAATTTCTTAAACAAATACATATATCGCTTGACAAATACACACATTTCAAGAATATACATTGATGGCAAAGTCAACAGTCCCAACTCCTTAAAAATTGGTTTAAATGACTCGCGCGGACGTCCAAAAGTTATGGCTCTCAAACATCTTTTTTGCAAAACAAAAGCTCTACCCGAGTCAGTACTATTACCCCAAAATATCAGTCCATAGCGGAGTATCGATACTACATAAGCATGATAGGCAGATAATGCTGTATTTAAATTGGTAACTTTTCGTAGACTTTTTAATGCATAGACAAATTTATTAATTCTTTCACATAAATTGTTCACATGCATTTTCCAGTTTAATTCTTTGTCTATTAATAGACCAAGAAATTTAGTTACATTTGTTTCTTTTATATTTATATCACCATATTTAATATTAATTTTTCTAGTCTGAATATTGTCAAATTTAATATAATTAGTTTTGGATAAATTTATTTTTAAGTTATTACTATTAAGCCATTCGATGACAGATTCTATAGTTTTATTTATATTATTTTCGTGATCAAATATTGAGTTATTTTTAGTGTTTGTGCGTACCACAATTGATATATCGTCAGCAAATAATATTGTTTTATAGTTAGTTACACTAGGGATGTCATTAATATAGAGTAGAAACAGTAATGGTCCAAGTATACTCCCTTGGGGTACGCCATATTTAATTTCCATAAGTCTAGAACACTGTGGTATACGTTCATTCTTTTGATTAAGTTTTGTCACTTCAACACGTTGACGTCGATGCTGTAAATATGATTTTATCCAGTCTAGTGGTATCCCTCGAATACCCATTGCTTTTACCTTTTTTATGAGAGTGTTGTGATCTACTAAGTCGAATGCTTTACTAAGATCGAAGAAAAGCACGGTAGTAAGATCTCTTTTATTAATGCCATCCATTATTAATTTCATAAGATTGTATATAGCCAGCGTTGTTGATTTATCTTTTTGAAATCCAAATTGCTCTAGTGTTATCGCCTTAATTTTACAGCAGTATTCCATTAATCGCTTGTACATACATTTTTCAAATACTTTTGAGAATATTGACAAAAGCGTAATGGGACGATAATTGCTCATATCCTCTTTACTGCCACTTTTGAAAATCGGTTTTACCACAGATATTTTCAAAGCATTCGGAAAAGTCCCATTCAAAAACGACAAATTTATTAAATGTGTTAGAATACTGGCAATTTCATCAATACAATGTTTCATCACTTTAGTTGTAACTTCGTCATATCCACACGCGTTAGTGTTTTTTAATAATTTTACTGTAATTTTGACTTCCTTTTCTGACATTGGCTTTAGGTACATTGAATCTCGTGCTGATGATGTAAGTGTGGTCTGTTGTTTATTTACAGTGTTTTCAGTAGATGTTATTTGAGTCATATTTATAAAGAAGGTATTAAATTCATTAGCAATTTCAATGGGCGATGTTAAATTTTTCCCATTAAATTTTAAATTACTTATGTCTGTGTCTCTATTATTATTAGATATTTCGTCATTTATAATGTTCCAAGTAGTTTTACACTTGTTTTTACTGTTGTTTATCATGTCAATATTAGTGGATTTTTTTGATGCAAGTATACATCTTCTTAGTAATTTTGAATATTTCATATATGTTATTTTGTTTTCTTCAGTTTTTGTATTGTAATATTTATATCTAAGAAATCGTTTCATTCTACAACTGCGTTTTAAACCTTTACTAACCCATCTTGACTTTTTAGAGACATTATTTATTTTAACTTTTATTTTTGGAAAACTTAATTTAAACAATAGACAGAAAATATCATGAAATGTTTCGAATGCAGTATTTACGTCGGATAGTTCAAATATTTCCATAAAGGTCAAATTGCCAAGGTATGTTTTAAATTTTTCTAGATTTTCCATTCTGTAATCTCTTTTGTAAATATATAGAGTTTTAGGTTTTGATTTTACGTATTTGACGGGAATCTAGAGCATTTGAGCAGTTTCATCGTGCCTCGGAGAGGGCACGATGAAACTGCTCTTTTTTTTCTATAATGATTCTTTTTTTTCTATAATTGTAAATTATAGAAAAAAAAGAAAGTATTAAAAACATTTAATTAAATTAAGTTTTATAATAAAAACATACTTTTTTTTAATATGTGAATCACATGAAATTTAATGGAGTAAATGGGGTATAAATTTTTTGCAAAGATATTAAGAACTGCGTTGTCATATTAATGTTAATCAATGACATCATAATTATGTTACATGACAGTTTAGTTGCATTAATTATATATGCACACTAAAAAGAATTTTAAACAAACAAACAAAATTATAGAACATTAATTTAATGTAGTCAAAAAATTTAAGCTAAATTAAATGACAGTGCAACGATAATGTTACTTATAACTTACATATACCTGTCCTAGATGTACATAGGTGCGTATATGCTAGAGTTTGTCTAGGTTTCAATTAGTTTCTATAACGTTATCTTAATTAAATATCTTTGTTGCGTCACTTATCAAACGAAGCCCACCTTTGAATTAATTTGCTAATTGAGCAGGTATACCTCATCTGATAACAACATTCAATCTTATAAGACATCTCAAGTGACATTCCATTTAGGTTTTTAATTAATTTGATAGACCTCTCTTCAAACGTCGTTTGAAAATTTAATATTTTCCCTTTATTAAAGGCACACACAATAACGGAGTTACAAGCGCATATATTTTATGAGGAGCAAAGATTTTAATTTCAAAGCTATTAAGGATGTTAATAAAGTTAATGCATATTAAATTCCTTTTCACTTCTCCTTGGTAAGCTTTTTTGGAATTTTTATTTATTTACAAACTCGTAAATACAATTTCGAGACCTACATAGGTTAACTGATGAATTGTACACTCTATCGGTCAGCGTTTTAGATACTTCAGAAGTATCTACACGACCGATCTACCTCAAAGCCAGAATAGGTAAATTCCTTAAGGAGTGTCCACCTTTGCGAACAAAAATAACTTCGTATTCCGTTTCTACTTATCTTTAAAATGTTGCTATTTCATTCTAGCTTTCTCAAATATACGTGCTGAGGGTTTTAGTGTCAGAATTTTTGGATAAATACCTATTCATTCAAAGTGTCGTAATGTTGAGATACTGTGAATCATCAAGAAAATATGTACTGTGAGTCAATAAGAAGTCACGTTGTTGACTCTGATATCTGTATTATACCAATATACAAGGGGCACACTGAAATGATCGGGAATAGAATATTCCGGATTGAGTTACAATAAAAACTTTTTTAGAATTTGAATACTGGCCTCTTAGAATCTTAATGACATTCAAACAATTTTTTTTTAAATTAAAAACAAAAACTATGTTGGTTTAAAGTTGACACGTCGTTAACAGAAATGGAGCTCACGCGTGAACATTTCCGTGCCATAATTTATCACAAATTTCGTCGCGGCTTATCTCAAGATAAATGTCTCAGCGAACTTGTTTCGATTTACCGAGTCAAACGACAATATACCGCTGGTATGCCGAGTTCCGACGCGGTCGTGTGTTGCTCAGCACTGTTTCTTCTGCAGGTCGACCAAGAACAGCGGTCACGCCTGAAAACATCGCAGCTGTGCGAACTATTATATTAGATGACCGTCATGTGACATACGAGCAGATTCAGGCTGTTATCAGTATCGGAATGACTGCAATTCAGTCGATATTACAAAATGAGCTGTGTGTAAGAAAGCTAGTTTCCTACTGGGTTCCCCACAATTTGTCCGAAGAGCAAAAGGCGGCTCGTGTAGATTGGTGCCGGAATACTCTGCAACGCTTCAACGGAGGGAAGTCAAATGCCGTTTATAATATCGTCTCAGGTGACGAATCATGAATTTATTCATACGAACCTGAAAGAAAACATCAGTCAGCAGTTTGGGTCTTCGAAGACGAGGTCAAGCCAACGAAAGTGGTTCGCTCCCGCAGCGTGTCAAAGAAAATGGTCGCTACGTTTGTCTCGAAAAAGGGGCATGTTGCTACAATTCCTTTACAGGAACGCAGAACGGTTACCGCCGAGTGGTATATCACGGTTTGTTTGCCAGAAATGATAGCCGAACTCCGAAAAAATAACCCGAAATGTCGCATCATCTTACATCACGATAATACGAGCTCCCATACGGCTCGGAAGACAAATGATTTTTGAAGCAGGAAAACGTTGAGCTGATGAGCCATTCTCCGTACAGTCCTGACCTGAGCCCAAACGATTTCTTTACATTCTCTAGAATGAAAGATTTATTACGCGGTCAACGGTTTGAAGACCCCGAAGCAGCTGTGGAAGCGTACAAATCAGCCATTTTGTCAACATCAACTTCAGACTGGAATTACTGTTTTAATGATTGGTTTGCACGAATGGAAAAGTGCATTAAGTTGAACGGAGAATACTTCGAAAAACAATAAAATACAATGTAGCTATACCGTGCATGTGGTTTTTCTTATTCCCGATCATTTCAGTGTGCCCCTCGTATAAATCTGAAGAGTTTTCTTGTTGAACGCGCTAAACTCAGGAACTACTGGTTCGAATTGAACAATTCTTTTTGTATTGAATAGTCCATTTATCGAGGAAGGCTATAGGCTGTATAACATTATGCTACGATCAATAGTATTATATATAAGCAGTGTCCATTACCTCGCGTCCCACGCGCACTCCACCGCCGTATGGGCCGTGAAGCGTGGCCGAGTACAGCTAGTTATTCGATAAAACTTGTTTATGAAAAGTGAAAAATTCAATAATATATAGAAGTGTGATGTTTGTATGCTTGTATTGAAATCCAGGCAAATTTTGTATGAATGAAGGACTATGTTTTGAAAAAGAAACCTAAAAAGTCACACAAACGTGAATTATGTTTGAGATTGTAATTAATTTAAATTAATTTTATGTATACTATATTTGATTTTCGCAATTAATCCATCCATACAAATATTATAAATGTGAAAGTAGGTAACTCTGTCTGTTTGTTACCTTTTCACGCCTTAAATACTAAGATCATCATGAAGTTTGGCATTCACATTGTCAGGGATACAGAAAAGAAAAAAGTACTGTTAAATTTTTTTTTTTTCAAGTGTTAATTTTTCAACGCGAACTAAGTCGCAAACATCAGCTAATTTGTCTATTCAGCATAGGTTTTGTTTGCTTTTTCACAAAGAATATATTTTAAATGATTAATAAAGCCGTTAACAAGTAAATAATACTAAATAGTTTTAATTACATACTGTGTATACATATTGTAAATTTGAACCGTCCCGATGCACTTTGCGCCGGATGGAGTTGGCGGAATGATAACCACTTTAGTTGCGGATTTCGCACAGGAATTAAATTTGAGCTTCAGTGTTCGTTAGTGCTCCAGATAAAGTTTGTTTTAATTGTTTATCAAAATTGAAGTGGTGAAACGAAAATGGAATACAACCATACTGAAACAGTGGTCTCAGTTTAAGAGTAAATCATTATGGACATATCTTCGTGGTATGTAATTGTTTCAAGATGTCGTCGTTGGTTTGAGTAAATGAATAACAATTAAGTAATTACTAAATATTTGGAAATTTTAGGTAGTACAAACTATATATTTGCAACAGTATTTAGGTACGTCTTCGGTATTTAGGTACGTCTTCGTTCCATCAGTCGTCTTTGGCAACACAAACTTATAAAATACTTATACTGTTGCACTGAAGTACGTATGACGACAAGATGCTTCTTAATTACTCAACTCAAACGCTTTCTAGATGTGTTAGAATTATCAATATAGTGTCCCCGGAATTAGTAGAGCTATTAGACGAGATTTAATTCATTACCTGCTTTTTACCTTCAGCATTTAGTAGGTAGGTCATAAGTTAAGTATTGTTATGACTCACCAGGGAACGTTCTAGTTATGACTCACTATGGAACGTTCTAGAAAAACGACTTCGCCTGTCTACAAATCTGGAAAGTTATTGTCAAGGGAAATTGATCCTTATGCACACAACATAGAGTTCACATTCAACAGAAATAGTGTTCCCGAATTTTCAATGACCTTGTTTACAATACGTGTTTACAAAAGTTGTTTACTTCTAATTGTTTGTTGTTTGTTTGTACTAAATTCGAGAAAGATCTAGACGATTGGCAGCGGGTATAAATAGGCGAAGTGGCAAGCTAGCGACACAGTTCGACTCTGCGATTCGAAAGCGATAATACTTCGGAACTTACCTGCGACTCATTACGGAATTACGGACGACTTTTGGCAAGTTTAACGGATTTAAAGAAGAAGTTTAGCCCTATTGGAAGTCATCTTGGTTTGTGGCAATAAATAGTTGATTTTCGCCCTTACACGGCAATTTGACTCACCCCACACTTAACAGTATATTTCTTTATTAGTAATAATTTAATATATACAGTACATCTACATACGGCCATAAATTTCCACCATCAATTACTATTATGTTTACGTTATTAGGGAGGTTCATTTATTCTATGAATTGCGCGTTTACATTGTTTTTCTATGCGTTATCGCCTTTTTTATTTTATTTATATAACAAAAAACTAAACTAAATATAGGTATAAAATATTTTATTTATCTATTTATTTAATAATTCATTATTCGGGTTACTCAGACCCAACGTGTTAGTAAAATCTTACAAAACCTATTTGTTAGTATAAATACATAACATGAACATACAGACATTATACTCATATATAAACATTTTTTTATATAATTTAAGACTTACTTCTCTCCATATGCATCATCAAGCAATGGTTCATGTAAATAGAGTCAAGCATATCAGCTATCATAGCCAAGATGCGATTGTATTATATATTCAGTTATTTTTATTTAAAATAAAAAAAAATAGTAAATAATTTCGTTGTATTTTTAAGAACCCCATCGATTTTTGATCAAAAATGGTTATTAGTATTTTTATGGGACGCTGAATGTTGAAATTAGTGCCTCGCGTCTGTTAGTGGGTGGGGACAATGCTTATTTTATTTTTTGCGTGGTATAAGCCATACAACGCAGCCAGAAAAGTTGGAAAGTTAGAACTTTTTGGACGGTTTATTTAGACAACCGAAAAATTTAGCCAAAACTTTACCGTTTCCAGAAAAAAATTAACAATTCTGTTTTATTATTTCTTCAGCAACTAGTGCATCAACTTTAATCTAGAATAAGAAAGCAACTCATTGTCAATACCAATTTATGAAATATAGAACATCTAAAGAGTCTAAGGGAAATAACGCCTTCCATGCTATTCTCAATATTTAATAGTACAGACGCAGTACATAATATATTTATTGGAAGCAGTAAGTATCTGATATATGTATAGTAAATGTCATTGAAATAAAATTAATATATTTATATCAACATCTTGATTTTATCTCAGGTTCATTAATCGAGAAACTATCCCAAATAATTTCGGCAAAATCACTCGGCCATTTCCTGTGGATCGCTTCCTTATTTGTTTCCTTAAGTGTCCTTGGTTCTAGATTAATTGCTTTATCAAATGTATTAACCGTTGAGTTTGTTTATTTGAGCAGCGATGGGATGTTATAAGCCAATTCGAATACCCGTTTCTGTTGTTAAATATTTTGAAGTGGATTTTAATTAAATAAAATAATCCATTTCATATTGTTTTGTTCTTCTACTTATGTTTCTTCTAAAAAGCCTAAAGTTAAAATATTTTGGTAATTTAACGGTTTTTAATTGGTTTTAATTGGTATTTAGTTCTCGAGAATTGTTTCTTGCAAAATTATATATAACTAGCTGGTGGCCCCGACTTCGTCTGCGTTGTTAAGACCTGATAAAACACATGAATAATATAATGCCAGATATATTTATCGCTGTGACGACGCTTTTAAGTTTTTAGACCATCCCTCGGGAACCTAACATTTTTCCAGGATAAAAGTATCCTATATGTTAATTCTAGCCCTTTTGGCGTGATTGAGTAACAAACATTCAAACATCCAGACTTTCGAATTTATAATATTAATAGGATATGTACCTTCTACCATATCCTATTATGTTTGATATGCAAAAGTTGTTTCCAATATCATTAATAGTGTTTGAATACGTTTAAGTTTCCGTCGATACTCATAACAGTTCCGCTCCTAAGGCAGCCTTTGCGATCAAGTTAGAGATCAAAAGGAAGTCCTGAATGTTCCAGAAATGGTTTTAATTAACCACACTCTGTGTTCGTATGGCACCCATTTACGGCATGATTCCTGCATCTTTGAAGTATCTTATATTCGAGTGCAATTTCTTTCCTCTATAACAATTACATTTAGTGTAGGGATAATATGGAGTCCATATCTGTATGGAACACATACAGAACATTTTTTTTTTTTTGGAAAAAAAATTAATAATATCCTGGCAGAATATCAGTGTTGTGGTCCGCACCACAACTGTGTACTGAGTCAGGGTTCCTTTTCCTCTTCTTACTTGTTTATATATTTGTTTGTTTGTAATTATTATTTGTTCATATATGTATATTGTGTTTATTAGAGGAATAAAAGATGCTTTCTTTCTTTCTTTCTTTCTTTCTTTAATATTCAAGTGAACCAGCTTGTCTGTCAATTTTTACATGAAGATAAAACTAATAGACCATCATAACTCGCCACAAGTTAAGATGGTCTACGTGATGATAATTGGCTGATGCTGCCAACCCTACTGAAATATCCATGGCATACCGTACTCATCTTCTGTAAAAGAGTGGTTAGCTGCTCAGTTGCAGTTGACTGCAAAACGCAGTATAATCCTGCCATTAAAGAACGGAATAACAGTTCAAATAGATTGCAGAATAAAATTTATGTTAAAAATGCAGCTTTAGCTTTTTAATCCATGGAAATCGTACCATAAAAGGGGTCTTCACTTGCATCAAATCGGGCAGTTCTGATTTTTTTTATATGTTGTATGTAATGAGGTGGTAATGACAAATATAATTTTTCCACCTCGAAAGCCTTCCGGAACATTGTAAAATTCATGAAAAACCATTAAATTTTTGATCATTTTTCAGTTTTTGGCATTTTTTACCACCAAGGACCTGTTTTACGGTAGAAGTCACTATGAATTCTTTTAAAGTAGACTAAATTTGCAACAAAATGAGAATAGTTGGGTCTCGATAAGCTGAATAGTTTCAAAGATACAGCTGTTCAAATGTTTGCAAAATTTCTTAAATAATACAATTTAGAGTTTGGGGTGTCTGTCAAAAATATTTTTCTACTAAAGGTGTGCTTTTTATTATTTTTATATATAGTATAGGGTATATAATTATTTATAATAAAAAAAAAACAAAACCATAATACTTTGCCGTAGTTAAAAATAGTTCTTCCAAGTTACGCTGTGGCAGCCAATCATAAATCGATGTTCCCAAACAATATTTTTCACTACATTATGCATCCCTGTTGTTATCGAGTGAGGTTAGAAATCCTGAAATCCTGGATGCGGAGCACAAGAGGCCTCATTCCTCAACTAATGACGAAACCACCAGCTCCTCAACCCCTGCTAAACATGATTTCCTGCAACTGCAAAAAAGGTTGTACCAGCAGCTGTGGCTGCAGAAAAGCAGGACTCAAATGCTCGGCTGTTTGCAACCACTGCAGCGGCCAATCTTGTGATAACAAACCAGACCTGATGTGTGATGACATTGATGAACCTACCATCGATGACCCACCATCAGATGACGATTTCGACCTGCCTGAGCTGGTCGTTGACGAAATGCTACCGAAGCAAGCTCCCAAAAGGTGTACCGTCGATTTAGAGGTTCAGCCTGGTCCATCAAAGATATACAAGAAAAACTAATAATACAACTCCTGTGACGACCTCAACTTCAACCGCCACATGCAAAGATAATATGTATAACACAGTCTTTAAATTTTTATGCTGTAATTATTTCTTTTTAAAATTATAATGCTTATTTCATAAGTCGTATTTCATTTTGTTTACTCACCTCAGCAACTTTGAACAGCTGTAGCTAGGGAACTATCAGATCTTAATACATCAAATTGGTCTCGTTTTGTTAAAAAAAATTGTCTTCTTTAAAAACGTATATGAATTTATGCCGTGAAATAGATCAATAATTGACCACATTGACGAGAACGAGTAAAAACTCGAAAAAAAAATTTTTTTGAAATTTTGCATACATTTGAACAGCTGTATCTTTGAAACTATTCAGCTTATCGAGACCCAACTATTCTCATTTTGTTGTAAATTTAGTCTACTTTAAAAGAATTCATAGTGACTTCTACCGTAAAACAGGTCCTTGGTGGTAAAAAATGGCAAAAACTGAAAAATGATCAAAAATTTAATGGCTTTTCATGAATTTTACAATGTTCCGGAAGGCTTTCGAGGTGGAAAAATTATATTTGTCATTACCACCTCATTATATACAACATATAAAAAAATCAGAACTGCCCCATTTGATGCAACCCAAAATGTACCAATTCCATGAACTATTTAGAATAATACACTAAGGCTTTTGAAGTACCTTTGAATTTAAATCTATAATTCGATACGTACCTTAATCACATGAGTACATAATGCTGTTTACATATTATAAGGGATTTAAGTAAACCCTTTCGTTTGGAACAACATATAACGCTTTAAACTAAGTAGTAACACTAATCTTGCACCACTTTGAGGGTTGGATTAAAGTGGTCCAAAATCTCTCGTTATTTTAGTTTGAAAACTGGAATTTGGTTAACTTCATCGAACCCGGACAGTTAAGTGTAAGTAAATCTTTGGGCCCATCTGTAAATTTAGAGCAGATTCGCCGTTATCAGAGTGTGTTGTTATAACACTGGATGATACCCGCGACTTTGCTTGAATTAAACTTAGATAGTAGTTCAAATTTACATCTGAACTTACAAAATCGATATCTCGAATAAGACCCTTTGGAGGAGGTAGTGTGGAATACTTTTGTCAGTATTTTATTATTGATATTGTCTTTTTTTATGTTAAGATCGGCAGACAGGCTGACGGTCCACTTGATGGTAGGTGGCTACCGTCGCCTTTAACACAAGCAATACCAAATCTGCTGCAAGTGCACTGCCGACTACAATAGGATTAAGGATAAGGGATTGGGAAGTTGTAGGGAAATGGGCTCTGGCATCCTTTACTTCACTCACCGAAACACAACAGCACACGTGCTGTTATTCACGGTGGTCTTCTGTAAGGAGGTGGTTACTGCCGCCAGACGGGTTGCCCAAATGACTGCGTAACACAGTGTACCCTGCCACTACTTTCCAGATCCAGATGAAAAGTTCATTTTTCAAAATTTACCCTGCCGTGAATCGAACCCGGGAACTCTAGAACAGAGCGTTAAGGCAAGCACCCTAACCACTCATCCAATACATAGAATGTCATGTCATGTCATGTCTATACATAAAATTATCACAAGTAACGCTTGGCTTATGCAAGTCGCTGTCTTATTTGCTAGGTTAGGTTGGATACCCTATGGTATAAATGTTTTATAGCATCGAGTTGATAGGTAAGATGAATAGGAATTTGATTACCCTTACACTTGGCGTGTTTTGTTAATATGCTTTAATATACATTGCAGAAACCGAAATAACAAATTAAAGTCAATCTTAATTTTTATAGTAAGTACCTACTTTTTACAGTGATAAAGAGCTTCAGTTTTCTTTATTGTGGTTCATCGTATTTTATGTAAAGGTGGGCAGGAAAACTGACAGCGAAAGTGAATTTGTTTGTTTGTTTCTTTGATTGTTTGTTACGCTTTCATGCCTTAACTAGTCAACCGATCATGATGAAATTTTGCATACACGTTTCCAGGGATACCTACAGAGGAGGACATGGAGTATCCTTCATCCAGAAAAAATACTGTTCCGGAGGAACCTTTTAAAAAATTATGAGCAACAAAGATTGAATAAATGGGGCGCGGACGAAGTTGCCGGCAAAAGCTACTCACCTGTAACGTAGTCGGGAAGATATGACAGGAAACCAAGAATGCAAGAGCGCTGCCGGCCTTCACAGTAGAGAGGCGTGGAGAGATAATTAGGATCTGTCATCTCTTACTTACTTACCAAAACACAATATCACAAGTGCTGTTATTTCACGCCTATAAGGGAATGAAGCTGAGGGGCAGTCCAGTTTATGAATACAGTCTGAGACAAGTTCTAATTTTGTAATTATAAACTTGTCAATCACGACGTTAAATATTTTGTATATAAACTTATTTAACAACTCAAAGGATATTCTAAAGTACTTGCGTCCCTATTTGGTGGCATTACACATGTTTACATTAAGATCCTTTAGTTTTAGACAGCACGTAAATAATTAATGTTGTAAAACCCATATTGTCTTAAGGACGCAGGACGAATCTCACAGTTTAAAATATACAGTAGATAAAAAGGTATATACACGATTTTGTTGATCATAAAACAATTTATGTTTCATGAATTCAGTTCAATTTTTATTTTTATAACAAAAATTATGGCTAGATTATTGTTGTGATACTCACATAAACAAATCTATTCTTATATATATATACAATAATAAAATTGTAAATGAACCGTGTCTGTACATTAAAGATTTTTTCAGAAAAACAATTTGTATACGTTGTTACCGAGGTGAAAAAAACAATTTTTAGAATTTTTGTTTGCTTGTCGGTTTGTCTGTTTATCTGTGCGTTTATCTCTGAAACGGCTTAACCGATTTAAATGCAGTTTTCACTCATGTATTGCAGCAAGCATAACATTTAGTGTTTATTTCATTCCAATTGGTTTACAAACAAAAAGTTACTCGCTATACCCGAACACCACGCGTACGAAGTTGCGGGCTCAGCTAGTTTTTCTAATATAATAAAACATTAATTATTCGCGAAAATATACAACGTGCGAAAATAATTCAAAGTGTATTAAATATTATTCATAAAAATCGAAAGTCTAAGCCAAAAGATTGTTTTGGTAATATTAAAATTATACTTATTCCTATAATTTTTTATATTATGCAACCTTTTTTTTATGTTAAGGTCGGAAGACAGGCTGACGGTCCACTTGATGGTAGGTGGCTACCGTCGCCTATAACACAAGCAACGCCTAAACTGCTGCAAGTGCGCTGCCGACTGCAGTAGGATTAAGGATAAGGGATTAGGAGTAGATAGGGAAATGGGCTCTAGCATCCCTTACTCATTCACCGAAACACAAAAGCACACGTGGTGTTATTTCACGGTGGTCTTCTGTAAGCTTATTTAGATTTATATGTGACCATTAAAAAAACTCCCATATATAGAAAAGTACCTACAGTGGTGTGAGGACACATTATTGCTGATTATAACTAATACGACAGTTGTGTAAGCTATGAGATGAAAAAGCTCCAAATCTTTTCAAACAGGCATACAATTTATGTGACGCTCTTTAATAAATGAATACATACTTCATGACAATAAAGCTATCTACGGAGTCTACCGTTTATGAATTCGCGTTCATTAATCACAGTTATTATACTGTGCGTATTTGTTTATTGTGAACGAAAGCATTATTGTCAAATTTGCGTCCAAGAGGGTTATTCTCTCGGGTTACAAACAGCTAAAGTTTAATCATAAACGACGTCCGTGGTTGAGATTGAGAACTTTAAAACAAATTCTAAGAGAATCTCGCTGCTATAAATTCTTTGGATGAATTACGCATATGATGTTAGGTTCATTGTGTGATAAAAAGTTTAAATAATCGAATTGTGGAAGGCATTCGCAATAGATATTTTTAAGATAAAGGAAGAAAAACAGGCTGGTACTTTATGGTAGGTGTCTAATGCCTCTTAGAAGGACTAGAAATGTTCAGTGGCACTGCCGACCCTGAGAGAAAGGCTATGGATTGCCTATAATCATGACAGCATAAAGAGTAAGGGATAAAAGGCTCTGGATTGCCTTTAATAATAAACTTTACATGTACTTAATTATGTTCTTCCTTATGGAGGTGGTTATTTCAGCCAGAATGGTTGCCCGCTTTATAACTTCGGATTATAATTATTTGCACTTGCACTATAAAAAAATATTAGCAAAAATACTTAATTATTTTAATACTCATATTGCCGTGAAAGTCTTGGACGAAGCGTGAAATACGAGCAACACTTAGCAACCTTTTTTTATTGAAAATACTAGTTTTAGTGTTATATACTCTAGGTAACAGATTATATACGAAATACCTACTTTTTGAAATTAAATTATTTGACGAGAAATTGACATGAACAACAAACGCAGATTTTACATTCTGTTAAAAAAAATCATTGAATTTTATAAATGTATATTTTTATATTATAAAAGACCTGATAGTAGGTTTTTACCATAGAGTGCGTTGTCCTGCAGGAATTTGTTTACAGTATACCGATGAAGCCCATATTAGGTTCCCATATTAGGTGACTTCGCAAAAGGGCAAGGGGACACCGGGAGTTTTAGTGGGTATTCCCAGTGCCGCCATGATCAGGTGCTGGGCGACCCCAACATACTCCTATCGCCCGCCAAGCGGTAGGGAATCTGTAAGCGGATTACTCCTCGTCAAAAAAAAAGGTGGAGACACCTAGCTAGGTGGAACGGCAGATAAAGATTCTACACAACGGTACTGTGTGCAGCGGAACCTTATCCAAGTAGTAAATAATTTTCGTATAGAGTTACCTAGTGTTAGTAAGTGAGTGTCTAAAATATGAACGGTCCAGTTTTGTATTAGCACGATTGTGACACTTTTAACCAAAAAATATGTGGTGTTATTATCTAATTTGTGTATTGAATAATCTTTTCATTTCGATTAAGGCTTCTTGGAGGTCAGAGTGATAATGACCTATAATTTGTATGAATAAAAACTTAAACTTAAAACTTTACAAAAACAATTACCGAATCAACAACACCTTAACAAACGAACAAAGATTTTGAGAAAATCGATTTTAATAAACTTATAAATGCTTATTTGTTATCAGAAACAGGAATGAACTTAAATTATATTTTAACGAAGTTTGTCCCTGGAGAATTGTGTTGTGAATAAATATAGAATTTTCATTCAAAAGGTATTACAAAATCATAATCTGAATTATTATCCGCCGCGAGATATTTAAGCTGAAATGTCGCAGAATAATTATATAACTTATTTGTTTTCGTTTATTTATAGGCAACAAAGAAATATCTTCATTACAATATGTTAATGTTTTTGTCTATGAAACTCAATTTTCCTGCCAGTCAATTAACAGAGAAAAATGTTATCTCAAATACAAATAGTTATTGTATTTGTTTTAACAAAAAGAGTACTATTATTTTTATCGTGTTTCTTGGATTGATATTGGTTTACGTGTTATTAATAAATTTAACATTTCGGCCAGTTTGAATACGAAATTGTTTTTTGGTAGACAATAACATTTTGTAAATACATGATCGCGACCGACTAACCATCACACCGCCTGTCACACTTGTGTAAAGTTCTGGAAATAATTTTATTAAACTTCACTCTATTCAAATACCAGTGTGATAATGTTCATACATTATCACACTGAGTAGAAAAGCGTTATTTTCTTCGCCTAATTTGACTTCTTAGAGTAAATTTAAAACTTAGTTAAAAATACAGTGCATAATAGGCTATATTTAAAAAAGTTTGAATCGGGCATATTTATACAAAAAATTCTATTTTCTGAGAAAAAAAGTAATTTCTGCCCAAAATAAACCCTATATGTTACAGCAACAAAAAATTTCAGTGACAACAGCATTTGCTTTTAAGCTTATTAATTAACTTAAGTTAATTAATAAGCTTAAGTTATTAATTAACTTAAGTTATTAATTAAGTAAAGGCTATTTTTATTTCTCTTTCATATTTTATCTCCGAGAGTCCTACAAAAATTTGTTGCACTATATTGCACCTAAATAAATTCATAGGTTATTAGGTTGCGCTTATTTTGGTAACAATAGGGGATCGGACAAATTTTCAGAAAGTGTTTTAAATTAATCTTCGTGGATATTTATTCCCATAAAAAATACTATTTTATTTATTTATAGCCTTTTAGGTACTCAAAATCATGTTTTAATATTGTTTGTTTGAAAATGCCGCCAAAATGCCACGATAGTTCATTTGAGAGCGCGTAACGTCACTTGTGGTCATATCATAACAAAACAGCTGCATTGGCATAAGACAATGATTGCCCACAAATGACGTCACGCACTGTGATTGGTGTTTCAGTATAGATTAAAAATATTGTAAATAATAAAATTTTATTTCTTCATTTAAAAATATTTAAATGAATTATATTAAATTATTATTCGATAAATAATCCTAAAAAATTATATATTTTCTTTCTAAGTACTTTTTAGATTTTAATCTGATTACTGTCCGATCCCCTATTGTATTCGGTCTGAGCTTAGTCCTCGTCTTAAAGATAGGAAAATACTTTCCTAACCTTAACACAATTTTAAAGTACTTTAAATTATTTCATGATTTTTTTACTAATTCTGATGAACTTTGATGAGCGGCGAATTTTAACAAACTTTTATGATGATATAAGGGCATCGCCAGAGCTTATTTGTAAATTGTTTACTCAAAGGATAAATCCATATACTTACCTGCGCAACAATACCGGTAAATAAATATATATGTCTTAAGAATACGACAAAGTGTTACCCTCGCAATTATTATTGCAGAAGCCGTAAAAAGTCCCCGTAAAAGGGACATGAAACGGAGAAGGAATGAAAGGAAGGGATTATATCTCTACTAGGGAAGTAACGGTTTCTACCACATTCATATTTAATTTGGCCGAGCCGAGCCACTTTCGCTTATTACTTGCACAAGTTACATGACCATTGTTTCAAGTTTACTAGGAAAATTGAAACAATAAATATTTTTATATCGAGGTATATAAAAATAAAAACGCCGTTCTTTTTTTTAGAGATAACTAATTAGAATTAAAGATCTACAATAAAATCTCAAATTGGAGTGATATCGTAAAATCAACTAATTTTACACGAAGCAATTTAATCTTGTAAAGATGTTATGATGTCAAAATGTTCAAGGGAAACGCTAAGACGGATCTGCAAGGTTTTTTGCACACACGTGCGTCTAATACAAATTAACAAATGTTTATATTACTTGTATATAAATGTGTATAAATTTATGTATAAAAAATGTGAAATTTTTTTTGTAAATGTTCTATTAAGTTGCTACCAAATAAATTTCTAAACCGTAAACAGAACAATACCATGGAAACAATAAATAATGAGGCGCTAACCAGAATAGCAATGATGATATTTCCTTACCGATACCGAAATCTCAGAATAATAAATACAAGGCCTTTCACGAACACAAACTAAAGCTACACAGAAGAGAGTATAATATAATTACTTATATTTCAACAAGGAAGTAATTTTTGACCGTGATATATTAATCATGAATATAATACGTACCTATATATAAGAAATAGCACTGCGCACATTTTAATGACTATAATCATTCATTAAAATTCATTGAAATTTAAATTTTGTAAACTTCAAAATTCACTTGCAGCATTTATGGCCGTACGTTAGCCACACCTACCATCAAGTGGACGGTCAATCTGCATGTTACATTAAAAAATCGTATATTCCAAGAAATAAATGTACAAGGCTCTCGGCTCCACCTGCTAATGTATATGTCGCAGGCAATTTGTATGATTCCGCCGTTTACATACGGCTTCGTCAGTTTAAAAACGCTGGCAGTTATGTAATATGCCGAAGACAAAATGTATATTGCCGTGTCATTATATAGTATGCCACAATATTTCATTGACAATTCAAACGTCGCCTACATAATGTCGCGGCAAATTGAAGTATTTAGTTCTGGTTTTTACCACGCGTGTCGCTGTTGATCAAAACAAGAAAAATGGCGTCAAGTAGTGATTTTGTGACACACAAAAGTTATTGAAAACAGAAAAAATATTACGTGTGCAAAAGACTTTTCACAAAATATTTGTGATTTTAAAGACATTTATTATTGTGAATTAAAAAAGTTTTACGATTCTCAAACGGGAGCAATAAAAAAAAGTGAATAAATAACAAGGTTTTTGAGGTTATCCGGCATGTAAAAAATGCTATGGTATCCATAGAATCAGGTTCTCGGAGGACTCCTGCAGAGTATTATTGGTCAAAAAAATATGACGTAATGAGCTGATATTAAAATAAAATAAAATAAAATAAATCTTTATTTGCGCGAACACATGTTTACAGGATTTTAATTTGTATACAGCAGTTACAGTACAAAGTATGTTCTACCCGCCAAGGGCATGCAAATATTTGTGTTTAATTGTTTGTAAACTAATATATTAATAAAGGAATTAATGTTTCTTATTATAAAATTCTTTAACATCATAATAACAAGAATCTAATAACCATTTTGTTAATGTTCTTGTAAATTTAGGATCCGGCAATTCTTTTATATTATTAGGTAGTTTATTGTATGTTTTAATTGCCATAACATAAACATTTCTATTAAATAGTTCTAATCTACATTTTGGTCTTTGCAATAAATTACCTTGTCTAGTTATTTTGGTTCCTATTTCGTTATTTTCGACAAAACAGTTCGGATATTTTCTAACAAATATACACAACGTCTTTATATACAAGCAAGGTAAGGGAAGTATATGTAACTTTTTAAATAGTGGCACACAACTCTCCATAAAGCCCACGCCACATATTGCTCTGATGCATTTTTTTTGGGCCCTAAAAGCTCTTATTATTTCGACAGAGTTACCCCATACCAATAATCCGTATGTCAAAATCGAAGAATCGTAGCCATGATAAGCAGTGATTGCTGCCTCAATAGACACAGCATAAACAAATCTGTCTACTTTATCACAGACCAGACCGACATGAGATTTCCAATTACAATGTTTATCTAGCATTACGCCTAAATATTTTATACTTTCTACTTATTCAATAATTTTACCTTTGTCTATAACTTGAAGAGGTGTAAATTTATTTTTATAAGTTACGAACTGCATTAGCTTACTTTTATCAATATTTAGATGAAGGTTATTTTTATCTAACCAAAGCACATACACACTGTACTTTAGTCTTACTTGAAATCTTTATTAGTACCTGATTGCTGAAATAAAGTCTGATTTGTCCAAACTATGTTTTATCATGGTCACCCTGAAACTACAATCAACATCGAAATTATAACAATTAAACGAGTTATCATTTTGCCTTCGGCATATTACGAGCGTTTTTAAACTGACGAAGCCTTATGTAAACGGCGGAATCATACAAATTGCTTGCGACATATACATTAGCAGGTGGAGCTGAGAACCTTGTACAGTTATTTCTTGGAATATACGATTTTTTAATGTATGATGATTTTAATTTGTATGATTCCCCTTGGTATCTATTTTTTAATTTGTATGATTTCCCTTGGTATCTATTTAAACGAACAACTTGATTTATATTACCGGTGGACTTAGAGCTGGTAACCTCCTTGCACAATAAGAGAAACTATCGATTATAACTATCAACTTAAGTTTCCATGTTTTTTATACCCTTACTTGATAACGCAGATAACTTAAAATTAAAATACCTAATAAAAGTAAGTAAAAACTTTAATAAAAAAGTGAATTTTATCGACATATTAACACTGAAATACTAATTACAAATTAAAATAAAGTATCGTAAGTTTAGCGCGGATTTGCACGGCAAACAAATTCGAGTTCATTTATAATTCCACCCGGACTCAATTATTACTTTGGTGAATTTATTCGATTTGATTTTATTTGTAGCATTGATGAAGCCGCCACAGCTACTGATTCATTCACATTTTTATTTATAGGAAAAATATATACATTTTATGAAATTCAATTCATTGGGGAGTTAAAACGGATTGTCAACGTAAATCTATACTTAACTAGCGGCCCGCCCCCGGCTTCGCCCGGGATGCAATTTTTATATATATGAACATTCCCCGTTTATACCTCTTTCCATTAGTGAAAATCTAATTAAAATCGGTCTACCCGTTCACGAGTGATGCCGTGACCAAGGGAAATGGGGATTTTTATATAATAGAGATTATTATAAAATAAAGTCGCTCTTCGTCTCTCAGGGCCGCCTTTAACCTATTGGAGGTCCCAGGCACTTAGAATAATGGGGCCTCTATGACAATGACAAAGGATTATTTTATTAAAATAGGCAAAATTAATTTAAAAGTCCGATTTTACATTTATTCCCGTTATGTTTATGTCTTTATATTTATATTAAATGAATAGGTATAATTATAAAATAATCCAGAATAGTAACTCTTACAGCATTCAATATATGAGGTTAGTGCTTAAAATTCAAAAATATTAAATTACTAGCTGACCCAGCAGACGTTGTCCTGCCAGAACCCGAAAATAATTCCGTAACCCGATTGTAGCGCCACCTATCGGTTCAAACGAAATGTTAAAGTGACGTCAATGAACGACGGTTAAATTATTTGAATATTCTTCATACAAAAGTACTAAAATCGCGATTAAATAATGCGGAGTGGAGGTAGGAGGGTGAAAAATACTTTACGACCTATTCTCATACCTACCAAATATACCAAAAAAATTCATAAAAATCGATCCAGCCGTTTCGGAGGAGTTTTGTTACGAACACTGTGACACGAGAATTTTATATATTAGATGTAGAAAGGGCATTGGGAAAATTTTCCCACAAAAATATTAATCCTGATCAGAATGGCCATGACAGCCTTGTAAAGTTGGCGATGGACTGAGCGATTTTGTACCACGTGGTTCTAAATGTCACATTACGGATTCTTTCGTATTGCCCGATCTATACAGTTCAAAATCTTTGTTAAAAATCTATGTTGATTGAAGATCAAGTTTTAAGATGCTCAATCACTTCACTTGTTTAAAGACTATATTTATCTTTGAGTACATACCATTCTTTCAACTTGAAATTTTGAACTTTCATGAAGAACTCGCTCGAAGTATTTCTTAATTTTTTATTATTTTCAGTTTGGAGAAGGAGCGCTCCTCAGTGTAGTTAGGTGGGAACCAAAGGGCCCCATCTATTAAGGGGTCCCTGGGCACTTGCTCAGAGTGCCCAATAGAAAAGAAGGGCTCAGCCCCTATCTGTTTCTCCGCTAACTTCTTCTTAACTACCCAACGGACTTTGATCGGTTTTCTCTAATGAAAAGAGCGATAAAAGACGAAGGTTTGTGTATAATTTTCAATAAAAAATAGCATCCGCGCGAAGCCGAGAGCGCGTCACTAGTAATGCTAGTATGTGATAAACAAACAGACAACAAGCCATTAAATTAAGAAAACAAATACATAATGTTATTGATATAAGATGTATCCCAATGTATATAAATAAACAGGTCACGTAAAAAATAAGGTAAAAGAAAGTCGGAATGATATGAAAATGGGTGATGTATTTTGTTTTCACTTATAACGTTTCTACGGCTTTGCAACCTGAGCTTCAGTTGCATTCAAGCTTGTTTTGCTCAAAGTGTTATGATATCCTTTACAATTTCACCACATGTTCGCTACTGTAAATGTGAAACAATGATATAAAATTAAACCAATTACTTTTTACGTTTATACAAAACTTTATTTACTTCATTTTCATTGTAATATTAATTCGTTACTTATATCTATACTAATATTATTAATATTACAAAGAGAAAAGATTTACATGTATGCATTTTTGTATGTTTGTAATGAATAAACTCAAAAACTACTGGACCTATTTTAAAAATTATTTCGCCTATAGAAAGCTAAATTATCAACGAGTAAGATAAGCTACTCCCCTTCCCCCCATACATTTTCCTATCCAATCCCTTATCCTTAATCCTATCCCTTATCCTAATCGGCGGCGCACTTGCAGCAGGTGTGGCGTTGCTTGTGTTATAGGCAGCGGTAACCACCTATCATCAAGTGGACCTGTCTGCCGATCTTAAGATTAAAAAAAATGCTTTTTTAAAATAAATACAAACAAATTTATACTTTATCTCTTAATAAATATTATTCATATCATAATTTTTACACATGATATATTTTGTACTTTTATATTATTATTTGCATTCAGTTCTCATTATATTTATAAAAGTTTTTTTAATTATATAAGGCTCCTATATACTAAAAATAGCTTTCTATAAACACATTACGTAAGAAAAGTTGACATAAGAAAGAAAAAGAAAAAAAATTAAACTAATTAGGTAGTGTAATTGATTTTCATCCAGTTTTCTTCATAATCCAGGCTCAGTCTGAAGCGTGATCATGTGACACAGTTCAACTGTTCGCAATACCCTATGTAATATACGTGCTCCGAACTCATAATTGGGTTCATTGCCTGCAGACATGTTGAAACTTTTAACAATCCCTCACGGACTATAATAATGCTATATTTTATTGAGATTTGGTCCAACTGTAAAAACGAAGATTGTTAATAAATACGATTAGGTACTATTTTTTGTTGATATTCAAATATGTATGCATTTCCATCAAATTTAACTCGCGTGAGGATTCGTCCATCTGAAAAATAATAATAATAAGAACCCTACATAACATCCCCAGGGGTTCACACAACCTCAATACCAAATTTCAAAAAAGAATTTCATAAAATTCATAACCACCTACCGTCAAGTGGGCCATCAGGCTGTTACATAAAAAACATATCACGAGACTGTATATAATATATTACATAAAATTTGTAGGATATTAGATCTCAAAGTAATTCTCGTAAGGCCTCGCTCCAATGTGAAAATTTTAGCACTACCCTGATTTTTAATGATTTTTAATTTACTGACTTAATTTTTCGTGACTTTTTTGTCGTTTTCAATATCAAATAAATATTAAAAATATACGAGTATATATTCTAGCTTCATTCTAGACTGCTGTACTGGTTGGGTACTGGCCATTCGTCATATGAGGAGTATTGTCCCCCATCCGAGTCTACTGCGGATTAACAAGACTTTACACAATTTTACTACTACTACTCTTACTTTTACTCTTACTTCTCTTACTCTTTTACTCTTACTAGGACATGGAGGTTTCCTCGCGATATTATAACTCAACATTATGGAAATAATGTTAATAATGTTAAATACTCAAAGATATAGACACTACCGGGGTTTGTACCTGCGTCTGGTCTACAACCGCTTAGTTCATTTCTCTTTTCTAAAGCTTAAGGTGGCGCTGTACGAGCGTGGGTATTCAGTAGTAGGTATTTGGGAGAATTTGTTGTCTCAACTTACTACAATGCGAATAACCGAAAACAAAATGCGACGCAACACATTCACACCATTTATTCAATTGGCGAAATTAATAAAACATACGTCAGCAATTCCAATATTTTAGAAAAACCCGTATAGATGGTAGCTATTGATATTCCGATTTCAAATGTACATTATAGGTAGCATGTTTCCATGGAAAAACATTTTTGAATTTTAGTCAGTAATTACAAGAATTCAACCGCCGAAAATGTCACAAATTCTGAACATTTTAGAAATTAATTATACTAAATATAAAATTAATTTCAGATTTTTGTTGCGATGCAAACCTTCATATTATATCCCAGAAATGACATGTTTTTTTTTGTATTGCTACGACCTATAATTAATGAGTAATCGTGGAATTACGTAGTATGGAATAAGTATGTTGGAAAGTGCCCTCTTAACTAAATAAGCTTACTCGCATTAAAAATTGTTGATATTACGACTCCGCACACTGGAGAAGAGTCGAGGCGGCGTCGCGTAGCAAGCGACCAAGAGGCGCGCCTTTTCTATATTTTCTATGTAATCAAATGAGCGTCCACTCACTGCAAGAGTCGAGCGAGGTGGAGGCACGACAGAGTCGAGTCTGGAGCGCGCGGCGCTCTTCCTACTCGTCGCCAGGGCAACTTGCATAAATTTTCTATGTAATCATAGGTCACAAAAGTCGAGGCGGAATCCCTTTAATACTCCACGTGTATAGAAAAACTCATTTAACACAAACTGGTGCAGTCGAAACAAACATTAGACATTGTATTTTCGAAAATAAAATTATTTAAAGTAATATGATTTGTATGAAAATTCAAATAGGGATCAAACAGAGAAACATTATAACCCAAATGTATTTAAAGGTCGATTTTACGCAAAAGTGAACAGTGCAGTTACGAATATGATAATAATTTCAGTTTAATTGGTAGCGCATTAAGTGAAGTACCTCGTGCTTTTAGGTTAATGGTTATCATAGCACGGCTTGCAGTACAATCGTGGACGCAGAGTTACACCATCTGTTCGTAATTATGCCAGCGATTCCGAACTCTGACCGAAAGTTATACGGTTTAATTTGCTATGGTAACTTTCCGTGTGATGTCATTAACAGAGTGGCCATCTGTATATGGAAGTTAGCTCGTTATTAACACGAGGTTCAGACGATTCCCGCAAAATGAACCCCGTCTACCTTTGATATATGAGTCTAGCTACAGTTATGACGTTACCAACGGAAATATGAGCTAATAACGTTATATACTTAAAACACCTTTTTAATTTTGACCTCTAGTAAATTTTGTTAATTAGTAATTACTATTCAAAGTTTTACACTGTAATCTTTTAAGAAATAATTGAAAATATTTCTGTCTTTAGTAACATACAGTAATAAAAGTAAATCTATTAAAGACACAATTTTCTTAAAAATATCTACTTTTATATACCTATGCCTCGGGCGAAAAACGTTTTAGGTGCTAATAACCTTAATGTAAGCTCAGGTAATGATCAAATGAAAGTTTATGAATTAAATATTTATTTGATTTCCGGTTAGTTATCGTACTCTACGACGATTATTCAAAGATAATTTTTTAATTACATTTTTCACTGTGCATTTTTTCATATCTTATATATTTGTATCATAAGTTATTATATATGTTTTTCATATGTTGATGATGATTATTCATTACCAACAGATGATACTGGATATCAATGCTGGACATCCGTCCCCCGTAGACCACCGTAAATACATTACTAACCGCAGTTGGGTTTTATTTTTATTATATCGTCGGTTACTTCAGTTACTTCCATCGTCGGCGTCAATGCTGGTGCAAGCTACGGCATGTGGCAAAAAAATATTAGATACACTGAAATATAGCATATAGCATTTTTACATTAGAAGACCGTTACATATTAGTCCAGCTTTGTAACCGTAATTCAACAGAAATATTTTTTGCAAAAGTATATAAATTTTCCACATAATTTCATAAAAACTGCTTAAACAAAAATTGGCTTAAACGAAAAGTTATTTTTTTTTTCCTTTAATAATGTTTGACAGGCAGGTTGACGGTCTAATTGATAGTAGATGGCTACTGTCTCCTATACTGTCTGCTCGTGTAGAACAAGCAACACCGCAAGGGGAAGCAAATGCCTATCTTGAAAGGATAAAGGATATGGATTAGGGTGGAAACCATGACACATTTCATTAAGTTTTCATGAAAAGGTCCAAGGGAATCCATTTTGCTTCCTCTTCCCGCCGTCGGAATAAAAAAGAAGAGAAAAAATGTTCATGAAAAAGTACTGAATGTTCGTAATAAATTTCGAATTAGGGAAAACGTTCAATCCTTTTATGTTGTTTAACAAAAAGAAAAAAATCCTTTGCCTTTCTAAATCGTCAACAAATTATATGGAGCAGCTATGAAATTTTTCTTCTTTAAGTTTCAACCGTATTATTTGTTACTCATCACATGCAGCTTTTCTTATTATTTTTACAATACGAGCGTCCGTCTCCACTTCGCATAGATATTTAGGAGCACAGACTAAATAACATTAAATGATTAGATTAGATTAGATTAGATATGATAAAATAAGATCATTTTTGACGTCAAAAATAAGTAAGTACAGTGAAATTGTCTATACAATTTATATATAATATTTAACTAGCTTCCCGCCCCCGGCTTCGCATGGAGTTAAAATTTTCAAAAATTATTTCTTAGCATATACTAACTTTATAAAATAAACCTATGTTGCAAATTTCTGCTTGTTAAATTTCTGCTTTAGTTAGTAGTGGGTTGCAAATTTCTGTTGTTAAATTTCTGCTTTAGTTAGTAGTGGGTTGATAGTCAGTCACTATTTTATAAGTACGAGCATCAAAAGAGTTGCTAACCCAGGAGCAGAGTCCCCAAAGGCAGCTTGTAAATTTTCGTGGGATTTCTTGAAGGTTAACCCGCGTTTATAACCATAGAAAATCATAGCACGAAAAGCTTCCCGCGAGACGTCCATTGTTGCAAACAAAGAAGAACGACATATAATTTTTAAAAATATTTGAAAAAAATCATAATTTACAGTCAATCAATGATTTTTACCAAGGAGGTTTGTATTGAAAGGAGGTTTCGCAAACGAAACATATGCAAATAGCAACTAAATAAACAATCTAGAATAAATAATGAAAAGTATATTCTAATAATAAACGCAATGTAACGAGTTTTTAAGATTTATTTTCTCCGTTAAGTTTTTGGGGGTTTGCCAACAATAGTTTCGACGAGGAATGGATTAATTTACACTCCGAAGACAAGTGAGACGATAATTTATGTTTCAAGTTGTTACTAATTCAGTGAGGGTTTTTAATATATAAATAACAGCAATGGAAATAACTTTATTACAAGACTTCAACAGACCTAGATATGAAATATGATTCTTTTTTAATGAGTCTAATATCCTGCATATTTGAGATCTTTTGAATAATATACAAGTACAATTCTGATTATTTTTTAAGATTTTACTCAATAAGAAATATAAGCAGTAAACTCATGAAAAACTGTTAAATATTAGTCTACACTTTACACATTTCGGCAGGATTTCAAAGATGAGTTTGGATGGATGTGACTGATGAAAGGGTATAATTAAACGTTTTGTTTGTTATAGGTACATACGTACATTCTAAATACGGGCAAATAAAATACAGTCACATCCTCTGTAGATTACTTAGAAACAAGACATACTTCAAGAATTCAAAGAAATTATGTTTCATCTATCACGTATTGATAAATATTTATTTGCACTTAATAGGCATGTTGACGGTATTAAAACATTAATGAATAAATCATATTATAGAAATATATATATGTTTAAAAATGTCTAAAACTTAATATAAACGTTAAGATCAACAAGATTTTCAATAAAATAAAAGTATATAATACCGCGATCCGCCATGTTAACTGAATAACCAATCAGAGCGAATGACGTCACGCTTTCGCAAATATCACCGTTTCTTTTGAATTGTGTAAACTGTCAAGGTGTTTTCGAGTTAAGAAAGCGTGACTTTACACACAGACGCCATTGCTATTCTTACGTTTTGTGTAAAAAGGTGCGTAGAAACACCGTAGAGTAGTTTTTAAAAATCAGTTATCATGCGCGCACGTGTGTTTATTTATTTCGGTGAGTGAGTAAGGGATGCCAGAGCCCAGTTTCCTATCCCTTCCTAATGCCTTATTTTAATCCTATTAAGATTGGCAGCCCGTGACCGTGAGCCTATCTGACGATCGTTTCATAAGTAAAAAAAACATCCAGCAGTTTCACAAATTTCCCAATGTCTCATTTGGACACTTTTTACTACACGCAAATACCGCTAAAATATCACTCTTTATCCTGAACTAAGTGAAAAAGCAACACGGCTTTGCAACCTTTTCCTAAAATAATAGAATTCATAATTAATAAATAGGGAATCGTAACTCATAAATGTATATCAGAGATCTATTCTCAACATGTTTACTGGCCACAGTTATCCGGCACTGAATACACTTCATAAATAATTCAGTGTTAGTAGCTCATCATACTTCAAGGGCGAAATCCACAATGTGTAATAATACTTTCGCATTTTCTTTGTCTAAAAAGCTAAAACATTAGTAGCGGTGCAGTTCAATTAATTTGAATTGGTATTTTGATGTAAAAAAAAATATATTTGTGTTTTGTTAAACTGGTTTTGAAAATAAAAGGAACGAGAACTTGTAAGATGACTAGTTTAGTTTGTAGTATTAGTAGCAGTAACATAGTAACATGGAATTGAAACTTTTAATTTTTATAAAGAACTAGCGGCCCGCCCCCGGCTTCGCCCGGCGTGCAATTTTTATATATCCTAAAACATTCCCCGTTTATCGATTTATCGATTAAAAACCGAATTAAAATCGGTCTACCCGTTCACGCGTGATGCCGTGACCAGGAGAAATGGGGATTCATTTTTATATATAAGACTAGCGTTCTGCCCCCGGCTTCGCCTGTGGTGCAATTTTTTTATATACCCTAAAACATTCCCCGTTTATCCCTCTTTCCATTAGTGAAAACCGAATTAAAATCGGTCTACTCGTTCACGCGTGATGCCGTGACCAAGGGAAATGGGGATTCATTTTTATATATAAGAGAAGATAGATATAGATTTTATTATATTAAATTTTTTTTCTGGATGAAGGCGAAGTCAGGATTATTTGGGGAAATGACTAAGAATGATTATCCACTATCGAGAAAGTGGTCCCATGAATTTCTCTGTTATTCTGTGCTAATTTAAAGTTTGTGGTATGTTATAAACTCTTAACAATAACAGACAGATATTTGAATTAAACTAATACGAGAAATATCGTAATATATTTCAGTGAAAACTCGCCCTTACATAAGAGTAATGTACCTAAAATATTGGGTTATTCTTGCCCTCTAACTTTTATGCTAGAGAAATATTTATCTTACATTGTTCTATGTATTTTCATTAGTCTCGTCTTTGAACATAAATCAGTAGAAGCAATATATTGAAAGATTTTTGTGCGTGGGCTTTGAGTGATGGTGGAAATAATAATCTCTTTTGAAGAATATTATTTCACAAAATTAATTACATTTATTAATCTTATAAAGTAATTATATTTTATAATAAGTAAATAAATAAACCTGGTTAACTGATAAAGCCTTTTTGGGTTATTTTTGGAATCATTATGTCTTTTAATATGAATAAATGGTGGCAAATAATAGCTTTCTCTGCTATCGATTCTATACATGCATTTTAATGCGAAGTGTTTTAAATATCAGTTCGTCAGTCAGTGTTGATGGTAGGTGTCTACCGTCGCCTATAACACAAACAACACCAAAGATGCTGCAAGTGCGCTGCCGACTACAGTAGCATTAAGGATAAGGGATTAGGAGGGGATAGGGAAATGGGCTCTGGCATCCCTTACTCACCCACCGAAACACAACAGCACACGTGTTGTTATTTCACGGTGGTCTTCTGTAAGGGGTGGTTACTGCCGCCAGTTGGGCTGCCCAAAATGATCGCGAAATGCAGTGTGCCCGGCCAATACTTTTCAGATCTAGACCAGAGCAACTTTAAAAAGTTCATTTCGAAACTTAAAACTTTAAAAAGACCCTGCCGGGAATCGAACCCGGGAGCCATAGAACGGAGCGTTAAGGCAATCACTCTAACCACTCATCCAACGGATCGTCGTTCCAGCATTTCTTAATTATACACAGTAAAACTAAAAACACGTGTGATATTGATCAGTTGCTCAGTTTATGATTGCGGATTGTGTTGTGTTGTACTTGTGCCCTGTCATAACTAACTAATAGTAATATTTAGAATTTATCGACATGGAGTATCTTCGGTAAATAGACACCTAGCCATTAATATTTTCAGGCGTTTAGTCCCTCAAATGGGTACATTATTAATCCTACTTCCTTGTTTATGGCTAAATAAAAAGTTTGAAAAAAATGTATGTAAATTATCAAAGTTTGGTACAACATTTGGTACATATATTATTTTCATATCACCAAAACTTCTGTTTCTAAAGAAATGTTAACCAAACAACGTTTTTTTGGCTTCAATTACCTACTGCTCCTAAAGCAAGTACGGCGATTGGATATATTTACACGCTAAAAAATTAAATAATTTATGTGAATAGTTCGAACATTATTATTATTGCAATCAGGCATTTAATATTATATACAGCATTTACCCTACATATTTCTATACATTTAAAATGTAATTTTATTAGTTTTACACTTAAGTATCACTTACTTAGATAATATTTAAATAGCGGTACTATTCAACAAAAATGTTTTTTAAAACGTTGTCAAACAGTTGTTAGTTTTTGTTGAACCTTAAAACGTAAACTGAGAAGTACATATAACTGGCAACATTTTCTATTGTTCTGTTGTGTACGATGAACATTAACCTGCAGAAGCTAAATGGCACACCTCTGCCGAGACAAGGCACTCGAATGGAGTTTTTCTTCAATGAAAATGCATACGACCTACTTAAACTGTCCGTATATACATAGGGTTTCCAATTTGTAAACGTGTTGAGAAAGCTTTACAATATTATCTTACATTCATTTGAATTATTCTTTCAGTGACTCAAATACTGATTTGATTTTCTGATGGAATCATCTAGGATAAACGGCCTTTTGGTAAGAAGAAATCTTCGAAGATCGTCCTATAAAATCACACTATGCATCTGGCCCGGGAGGGAACCATCACGGATTCCTAACCACCTCAGGTTATCCCTGAGGCTGACCGGGATCAAACTATTTACGGAGCTCACATGTCGACGATCTCGTTGGTTAAGTCGAGGTACTTTCTACTCTTCTCGGTTTCAGCCTTCATGAGCCATCGTCATGCGGGATAATGATATCCACCAAAAACACCCGTGACTTCTCCCGGTCCATCAACACGATATCAGGTCTATTCGCTGAAATAATCCTATCCGTGATGATGGGCTGGTCCCAGTAGAGATCGACACGGCTGGTCTCAAAGACTGTTTCTGGTGAGTACCGGTAGTAAGGCATCATTCGATCAAGGAAGACGTATTTCAGAGCGAGCTCCTGATGCAGGATTCTGGCCGCTTGGTTGTGCCTATGCAGATACTCAATGTTGGCAAGCGCCGAACAACCGGAAGTGACATGTTGGTGGGTCTCTCCAGGATGACGACAGGCTCGACATATGTCCTCTGTGCCATCATTTATAATATACTTCCGGTAATTCCGCGTCTTGACTATCTGATCTTGTATCGCACAGGCAAAACCCCCGATCTCCGAAGAGATCGCCGAAGCGCAGCCAGTGCACGGTGGCTTTACGGTCAATATTTAAAGGCTCATGGAGAGCCTTTTAAAAACGTCCGTGCAGCTCTTTCTCTCCTTGAGAGAGGCGCTCAGCATTATCAACTTTAGGTACACAACTAGAGGACCCTCAAAAGCCATGTATGGGGAACCGAGTCAAACTCTTTTTTATAGTCGATCCAGGCAGCGGAGAAGTTTCGACGGTTGCGTTTGACCGTCTTCAAACAGCCGTGTCGATGAGAAGCAGCTCCTTACTACCGCAATACCGCCCTTTCATCCATTCTGAGCCTCCGATGGAATGTTATTATTATTATTTTATTAAAGATGGGTTTGCTGTTGGCCAGCATATATCCCTTTAGGAACGATGACGATAGAGCGAGTTCACCCAGAAGATTCCTATTCATTCGAACCTTGAAAAGATTTAGAAAATACAGACGACTGCAAGGAGTACCAATTCTTAACTTACATTAAGAAGAGGAAGAGGCCTATCTCAACAGTGGGACTTCTAAAATCCAATACAGGTACTGATTATTATGCATGCATTAGGTTTACTTATTACACACTTAATAACTTAAAGTTTGAGGAGTTTAGTAGAGAGTTTAGTAGAGAGTTTATAAATGAAATTACCTACGTTAATTACCATTATTTAGACTTTATACTTTATACATTTTTATAAGGTCGCCGCCCTGGTGTAACAAATTGAACATAAAAAAACACTTAAATGTTCGTCGAAAAGGTTACTTACCTCATTCTTTTTTAATCTCACGAATACATCACATTAACTAGTATAGCTCTTTTTGGAGTTAATTTGTTGTAAATTTGTGAAAATGTGGGCAACACAAAGTCAATATGAGAACAGTTCAGTGTTATGCTTCTATCGAATAAGTTAGTTGAGTTGTAATTGAATGTTTCAACCGAATATGTATATACACATATATTATACATGTGTAACTTCGTGAACAGAGTTTGAATACAGTTCTGTATGCAATACAGTTCACGTACAGTCGTGTCTCTAAAATATGTATTCATGAAATATTATATAGTACATAATATAATACTCCCTTGTATAATAAAAATTAAACATATTTATGAAGCTATTTTTATTATATTAATATTTTATGTAACATTAATGCTGATATGTTGTTAAACTGCTGTAATAAAGTTTATTTGAACAAGAAGAATTAAATAGGGTTTTAGTAAAATTAGTTGTTTTGTTTTAATTTTGAGATCATCTAGCCAGAATGCAGGCCTCCTCCAATTTTTTCTCAAACTAAGTGTCTTTAGCCTTGTTCGTTCAACCCAACTGGTAATAATTTAGTGAATTACCATTTGTTCACCAAAAATATTATAACTGCAGTGTTTTTGGCTTAAACATTAGTAAAAGTGAAAATGCAATCCTAAAATTATGACGAGCCCATTGCATTGCCCATTGGTTAGGGTGCTTGCCTTAACGCTCTGTTCTAGGGTTCCCGGGTTGGATTCCCGGCAGGGTTAACTTTGAAAAATGAACTTTTCAAATTTGTCTCTGGTCTGGATCTAGAAAGTAGTGGCAGTGCACACTGCGTTTCGCAGTCATTTGGGCAGCCCATCTGGCGGCAGTAACCACCCCCTTACAGAAGACCACTGTGAAATAACAGCACGTGTGCTTTTGTGTTTCGGTGAGTGAGTAAGGCATGTCAGAGCCCATTTCCCTATAACTTCCCAATCCCTTATCTTTAATCCTATTGTAGTCGGCAGCGCACTTGCAGCAGCTTTGGCGTTGCTTGTGTTATAGGCGACGGTAGCCACCTACCGTATGTCAGCCTGTCTGCCTATCTTAATATTAAAAAAAATCGATTTTTTTTTATATTGCAAAATTAGACTTGAACCTAAAAAAAGTTAAAATATTTAAAATTAAATAAATCAGCCAATTTTCATTGAAAATAAATGAAACTTCTGTAATATGTAGATGTTGGGGTGCTTAAAATACAAACCAAAGCCGTTGGTGTGTTCAAAAATTAAGTGAGTTAATAAAATTTATTATTTTATATAAATTATAGCTCATTTTTTAAAATTAAGGAATTATCTACTCGTCACATTGGTACAATAAAAACTTGACAATTTAGAGAGAATGAATTTAAGATATAACTCTTATCTCTTTTTTGAAAATCATTAATTTGCCACTAATTGACTGATCTATAACCGAACAGTCGAAATCCCTAAGTTTAGAGTCCACGTTAATTCAATACGATAGTTAGAATTGCGTATTAGGTGACGAGCTATACACTCACTACATAGTACAATGTGGAGTTCTAATGAGTTGTTTCACTAAATGCCAACCTCGAGTCTATGCAGCCATACTGAGATGCGGAATCCATTTTCATTAATTCATGGTAAATACCGAAACAATGATAAGAAATTATTCAATAATGCTAACTAATTTGTTGACACACGAATTTTGTTAAACTTTCTACAAATGTATAAAGTAGGTTTGACGATTCGGCAACAACGTGCGGGAGTTCCAGGGAAACCGAAAAATGGCCAATTTTTCGATGCATCTCTTCTGTTGTTGCCTTATGTTATTGCTTGATGTAATCGTAAGTAGGCGATGGTACAGTGCTACGATTAAGTGGGATATTAGCCTGCTATTATTATTAAAAATACTTACTGGGATTAACTGCGTGTCCCTCATCGACGACATGCATCGTAAGGTGAAGAAGCACCAGAATCGTAGCCGATAACTGAAACAATTACAAAATGTTTCTTAACGATAAAGGTGAATTTATTACACCGGACCGTGCCCGGCCGGAGCCAGGTCAAGATATTCATAGCATGCTTTTGTATGAAGCAATTCATACTTCAACGGGCCGTGTCCGAGCCACGGCCGTGCCTCGGCCATTGTGAAAAACACGGCGAGCGCACGGTAAAAGCACGGTGTAATATGAATCATCCTTAATTCATATTACACCGTGCCGCCACGCGGTGCGCTCGCCGGGGCGCGGTCCGGTGTAAATAAATCCAACTTCATTACAGTCAAGTGCAGAAATATGTATGTACCCATTACAATTACATGTGTGTATTACAGGAATCATGAAATATGTAATATTTTTCTTATCATTAATATGTCTTCGGAAATTTTACATAATTTTATTAATTACCATTAATAAGTCCTAATTTTTTTAATGAGTTTAGAATAGCAAATGTTGCTATAATTGTTTTTTCCTTGTAATCGAAAGAGTATTTTATTTTATTTTATTTATTTATTATTTATTAAAACAATAGTGTTTCATTTGACTTAACATTGGTGTAAACAAAAACTCATTAGAGTTTTACCGTACACCATGTGCCGATTACAGAAAATTTAAATAAACCTTCAGTTGACGCCCAACGTACACTTCACACTCCTCAATTACTTTAAGATACTTTAAGACTTTAATATATTATTTAGTGTCATATTCTGAATTAAAATATCTTACAATAATAATTAGTATTACTATTTTATAACTATTTTTGTATTGTTGTTAAAATTATATTTATCTGTAGTTAATTGTAAATAGTATTGTTTAAGCTTAAACATGATGTTTTTGGGAGTTATGTCTCTTTTTAATGTTTTAGGTAGTTGATTTGTTAAATTCGGTATGACATAAGCCACACGTCTTTTTCCGTAAAGGTTGTTATATTTGGGTAAATTGTATTTTGATTCATCAAATAATCTAGTTGAGTAAGTTATTTTTGGAATTTTTAAATTTTCGTTAAAATATAGTTCCTTTAATAATACAAACTGTGTTTTTTCTTCTATGGGTAAAATTTTACAAAATACAAATAATTTGCGATAATCTTCTTTAAAGTTTTGTTTTAAGTTTTTAGGTATAATTTCTTTTAGAATACGCAATTGAAGTGAGAATATTTTGTCCAAATGGCTTTTAAAAGTTCTTCCGTAGCTAGATAGTCCATAGCTCACGATTGGCTCCACCAATGCTTTATAAAGTAATAGAAGTAATTTGTAGGGTGTTTTGTTTTTTATTACAGAGAATTTCCCCAGTATGGCTCTCATCTTATCACACACATGATTAATATGTTGTATCCAATTTAGTCGATCATCTATTACTAGTCCAAGATACATGTGTTTATTTACAACCTCGATAGTTTCGCATTGACATGATGCTTGATTTTTTCTGCTATTGGAATGAAGACATTGGTGGTTGTGAGCTATAAGATTAGGTTCAAACGTAGATCTATTTTGGCTAGTACTAATATACATTACTTTCGTTTTATTAGCATTTAGTACCAATCCCACATCATGTGACCATTTAGCGAGTATATCGTAGTCATCTTGGAGTTCCTTGAGAGCCATTTCTATATTACCAGCTGCGGCTAACAGGCATGTATCATCTGCAAATTGGTATATTTCACAGTGTTTTATACTCTTAGAAAGACTATTGACGTATGTAATATAGTGTAAAGGTCCCAAAACGGAGCCTTGTGCAGTACCTTCTGTTACATTTACAGGGAAACTATTTACATTACCAATCCTAACACGATATGATCGATCCTTCAAGTAGTCGTCACACCAAGTTAGCATTTTACCTCTAACACCACAGTCTTCTAGACTTTGTAAGAGTTTGTCATGTCTGAGTGTATCAAACGCTTTACTATAATCAACAAAAACTACTATAATATGCTCTTTATTATTTAAGTGTTGGTAAACACTGTCAGTAAACGCAGACAATAGTTGAGTGGTATTCTTATGAGGTTGAAAGCCGAACTGGTTGCCCGTTAGTATACCATTTTTGCTGTAAAATTGTTGTATTTGCGCACTTATATATTTCTCCACAATTTTATCAATGATTGGCAAGATAGTTATAGGCCTGTAATTATCATAGTCCTCCCGACTCCCCTTTTTATATATAGGTCTTACAATACCAGTTTTCAATAAAGAAGGGTAAATTCCCACTACTATGCTTGTATTTATTAGGTTAGAGATGACCGATTTGATTTTATCACACAACATTTTTATATCAATAGTCCTGATTCCGTCCACTCCAGGTGCTTTATTTATTTTAAGAGATTTTATTATTTTTTCCACAGATTTAGGATCTGCAGACCTAAAATACATAGTGACATTTGCAGATGATGCATACTTTGCTTTATCGAGTAAAGGTTCTACGCATTTCTACGCGTATAAAATATTGTTACGGGCGGGGTAGGTACGAAAGGAACGATTTAGTTTCACAAACAAAGATAACTGCCAAAATTGCCAAAGTTATCCGATGAAACGTTTAAACTTGCCAAAGTCGTTAATGATTTCTTTAATGTGTCGCCGGTTCACTGTCGCAGGTAAATTCGCAAAAGCTCCGAAGAGTCGCTTTCGCATCGTCGTAACAATATATATTACTTTTCCGATGTTCAAATAATACCATTAACTATTTTAGATATATCAAAAAAATTTGCCCATTTACATACATACATACATATTACATATGTACAATTGTACATAATATGTTATTGAAAAAATCTGGGACATATTATATGTGCACATTTATAATAAACGTTTTTAGAAACATATTTATGAAACAATTCTTTGAATACATATTTATGCACTTGACTCTACGGAAAATATGTTTTATTAGATATTTTACATAAAATAATAATAAATTAATTTATTACATTAATTACTTAATAAATTGGTCTGAGCGCGATTCTGTCTTTGGAATCAGACATTGTGGACTACGAGAAAATTGTATGAACATCGAGGCAATGATAATTAAACGCGATTTATCAATTAGTTAGACAGTTTGTCACCATTTCTATCAAAGTAACAATGAAAACTAGAATTTTAGAAACTACAATCGTCGGAGAAAATTTATTGTACACTCAAGTACATTAATATGTATAAAAAGAATAGTTTCATAGATATGTTTCAAAGAACATTTATAATAAATATACACATATAAACTATCATTAGTTGTCCCTCCCGTCTATTTTTTAGACATATTTTTGCTCGTGTTATTATTAATAAAATTTTGGAATATTTGAAGATATATTAATGATGACAAAAATATTATATATTTAATTATTCCTTTAGTACATACATGTTATTATAATGGTTTAATTTTTACAATTGACTGTACTTATAATATTATATTTTAGGAATATATTGTACCCGCTAATATTTCAATTCACTAGTTGAATACTATTTATTTTTATTGTTTCTTTTTTTTAATACCTCAAATGAATATTAAAATTAAAACTCTATTCTATATCAGTATAATATAGAATAGAGTAAGTAACAAAATTATTTTTTTACAGTTCTCTAAGGAAACTTACTCTTTCTGATTACATAGGCTAAAACTTTGGGAGTCGAGTTGGTAGCAAGTTATTCAGAAAGTGATTATGTGTTGTACCTGTATCGAAATTAAAATCGGAGTTCAATGGTGAAAACAAACAACGTTTAGATCTTTTAGAAAATTCGAAAAGCGTTTTATGATAAAAATTCAGAACATTTAAAATACGAAGCAGTCTTTCAGCGAACGTGGTGGCGCATTCTTTAAAGGTACACTTTATTCACGTGACACCTTCCATATTTTTATCCGTAGACGTAAAAAAAAATCAACAACACTCTTTCCGTAGCAACTACTAAACTGCATTAAAATTCCGCTTTGTTTTGTAAGCGTAGTAAAATGAAAATTTAAATTTTACCTAAGTGTCTCTAGTAAGTAATACGTCGATTCTTTTTGCTTATTAGAATGAAGTGTTGAAAGGGGAATTATTTTCCGAATAATTTTCTTTTAAGCTAGGAACATGTTCTCGCTTAGAAAACCAGGGAAATCTCTTTAATTATGCGTCTTCATATGAAAATAACATCTAAATACTTTTACTTTTTATTATCAGAATCAATAAATAAGTATTAAACAATAAAAATGTTTATATATTTATTTATTTTATATCAGACATTTCAAGTCCATAATTTAAGATTATGGCTAATTAATATATCAATTATCCGCAATTAATTTATAAATCCATAATTGGCTATAAGTCTAATACCAATATAAAATAAATACTAATTTTTCAAACATTCTTATTTTACAGAATATTTGCATTGTGTGAGTCTGACACTGATTATGATTTTTAGTATCGTTTTAGAAGAAACGGAGCGACAGATTGTTTGCTTACATTTTATGTCTAAAATGAGGTTTTCTTTTCAACATAATTATAATATATAATGAAGTTTTTTATATGTAAAATATTTCAATTATCCTCATTAGTTAAGATAATAAATCTCTATTTGAGAGCAAAGATATTGACATTTTAATTAAGGTTAGCAGGCAAAATGTAAATGGAACACAAAATAATAAAAATAAAAGACACAATGGGCTACGTAAAATGCTGTGCTTCCGCATCCAAATTAAAATAAATATACGTAATTGTTAGAAAACAATTTCTCTGAATTCAATATTTTGGTTTAACCATAAATATTTATTTTGGGTATCTAATATCTATTTTCGATTTCAAAATTTAAGAGGCATTGATATTTAAGTATGCAGTATTTGATTGCCTTCTCTTACAATCATATTACTATGTTACGGATTTTAACGCCTTTAATATATATTATACTAGCTGATGCCCGTGACTTCGTCTGCGTTGAAAAATAAAGAAAATAACACTATTGATTGCGCCATCTATTTTACTTAGCTTACTCTAGATGGGCCCTGTATCAAATTTTGTCAAAGCGCCAATAGGATTTTTTTTGGGAAAATATATAAAAATTCTTGCACTTTTTTGACACAATAAGTTTACATTTTTAAACGGCCTAAACTCATTGGCCGTACTCTAAACTAAAAATTTAAGTACGGTCTAAAAAAAAAATTGAGTTTTTGGAAAACATTTTACGAATTTTTGCTTACACACGTCGAGGCCTCATAATATAATTAACTAACTGAATTTTTTAAAACCAGTACAGTAGTCTTTTACTTTATTCATTACAAACATACAACATACATACAAATCTTTTCTCTTTATAATATTAGTGGCTGATACACCGGTAGACAAACAAGAATACTTAAACTACAACATATTGGGCTGAAACTGTGGTTCGACCATTTTCACGATTCTCAATGACACTGCACGTACCTTTAGGAGATTCCTCACTGCAACCCTAACAATCTGTAGCTTGGACCTTTACCAAGCTATCAGCGGAAAGACAAATTTTAAGTTTTTTTTTTATAATATTTAATAATAATTATTATAAAAAACTTATTTATACTTTTTAAAATTTATTATTAATTAAAATGTTAATAATGTGAATTAGGTGAAGCGGAGAAATCTATCGGATTTAGGTAGAACTGCTTGGTGATACACTTGTGCATAGTATGCTCCGATTTGATTAGGGAACCTTAAGGATAAAACCTTGACGAATTATAAATATTTTATATAATTCGTTAAAGTTTTATTAAGGTTTCAACTTTGTTTTATAATATGTTAGGATAAAGACAGTTTTGTTACGAGTTTTAACGTCTTTGTTGAATAAGTATTTTATAGAATCTCAATAGGATATTATACAATTTCTATGTGTCGCCCACATACTCGTAAGCGTTACACTTTCACAGCAACTGCTTTTCCACGTTCCCAGTGGAAAAGACAGTTCTTTATAAATTCCTCACAAATCTCTAGTTTTGCTGGCGTCTGTTGGTTGAGTAGCCTGTCATCCCAGAGTTAGTACATACGACTAATGAGGCGATATTTTGAGGATTTCCTTTTATTTTTCTTTCTTTATTTATCGTAATACTTTGAAGAAAACTTATTGTTATTATTTTTATTTAAAAAAACTTATAATTAAAATTAAACATTTAAAATCAACTTATTATTATAGAATATATAATTTTTATTATGATTATGAATGTGAGTTGTGTTATAATCATTATATAATAAAATAGATATTTAATATGTCCATTATGACATGCATAGTGCTTGTTATGTTCTTAGTTATATAATCATTAATTAATCAGATTTTTTTATATACATTTATCTCTATATATAAAAATGAATCCCCATTTCCCTTGGTCACGGCTTCACGCGTGAACGGATAGACCGATTTTAATTCGGTTTTCACTAATGGAAAGAGGCATAAACGGGGAATGTTCATATATATAAAAATTGCATGCTGGGCGAAGCCGGGGGCGGGTCGCTAGTATACTTATAAAATCGTTTTTCCTGATTGACTATCAACACACAGCCAAAACTTCTAAGGAAAGCTAAATTGCGGAACAGTAAATCCGCTAAGAAACGATTTTTTTTAAATTCTCAACTACGTGCGAAGCGGGGGGAAAGTCGCTAGTTTCTATAACTATAAGAATATATATTTTAATATATATTTCACAAAATATAACATTATTTTTTTTCGTTCTCTAATACTTGAAATTTGAATGAAACCAGTAATTCATGAAGAGGGCGGGAAGGGTCGCTATTGTAAAGGAATTACTAGGTTTTGTGCGCAGCGAACCGCCAGATCACGTTGAAATTGTTTTTTTGTGTTTCATTTTTGTTACTTTACGACTCGTTGCTACGAAGCAAACCATCCGAATAGTAATTACTGCAACAAAGAGGAAGGAGTGATTTGGTTTCTCTGATATTCTCCAAGACCGCGATGACACACATTTATGTTAAATTGCTGTAGAAAGAATTCTTTATAAGAAAGAACAGATACGTATTACTTTTACCGAAAACACTTCTATGTTGCATGTTAAAACCTTATCATCTAATAACTTTTTTATTTCTTATTTATTCTGATCGTCTTTATTTCTGATACTAACTAACAATTATAATTTATATATTTATACATATTATCATATCGTATTTCCCATTTTAGTATTCAGCGTGTCCTGTGACACATAGGCCTCTTCCAGCTGCTTCCAGCTCATTTCTATTTTTTGCTTTTCTTTAATAGATTACCAAGTTGCCCCGCCAATATTCTTAATGTCGCCTGTCCATCTTTTTATTTGTCTACCTCTTGCCATCTCGTGGTCGCCACTCAGTTATAATTTTTGTCCATTTTGTCCTGCTGTCTCTCGTCATGTGGTCGGTCCATCGCCATTTCATGAAATAACGTAGTTGAAGCTAAAAAAAAATTAAAATAATTGTCATTTTCTATGTTCACATGCATCGTAATTTTTCGTAGCATTATTTCATAATTCAATAGCAAGCTCGTGTATTTATCGAAGAGGAAACCCTGGGTAATATTAATATATTCCAGTATTTCTTAACGTTTGTTTGAACTGGTTTTTTGACTGTGCTGTGCTGTTAGTAAAAAAATCATTTTTTTGTTTCTATCATTTACTTTTTTTGTGCTAAATGTAATTAAATCCAGTTAACATTCAATCCAAGAGCGAAAGTATTTAAAAAAAAATCAAGGAAATAAAATGTCTTTGTTAAACACACACGCACGCGCACACACACACACACACACACACACACACATATATATATATAATTTGAATCAATAAATTTTGCCTTGTTATTAATACTAAGCAGTAATGTAATGTACATATATAAAATATACGATAGTATATTATATTTTATCTATTTTTAGACCCACGTAAGTAATGTTGGTGCCGATTATAAGGTTTTGTTTACAACGGATGCGTCGAAGCGAAAGACAAACGAAGCGGTGTGTGACAACGGATCATGCGTAGGTAGGTACTATCTGTTGAGAGTTATATTGTATGTATGCTTACTTATAATTGTTGACCTTTAGATACTTCTAGCAAAAAGGATAAATTGTTTTTTCTTAATTATTTCTTGCAAAGAATTGTATTTTTCCCAATATTTTCAGAAAGAAAGAAATAAATAAGAAAGTTACGGATAATTTTAAGACAGTCATTTTTTATATCAGCCACCATCAACCTGTACATAAAAAATTACCTGATTCTACATAAAAAAGAGCAGCCTCTATTTCTTAAGTGGCCTTTTAATTTTTTTTAATACCATCGTAATACATACACCTTAGTTAAGCAAATAAATATTAAAAAAAAAAAAAAAAAATTATGAGACTAGTTCCTTACATTTACTGAGTAAGTAATTAGCTTCTAGTCTGGGTCTAGACTTCAATCGATAGGCAACTCATGCTTAAACACAGTAAATTTTCTACATAAACTAAGTTGAAATAAGTCTCAGGTTTTGACTGGTGGATAATACTAGCAACTGACATGCGTTAACGTTGAAAGGAGCTATTTAAGCAGACTTATCTTACAAAGGGTTTACTGAGTGATAGATGAATATCGTCCAAAAAAAATTCCAAATGTGTGGGTAAGATTTTTAACTAATCGTATTGTAGTCGGTTCACAATGTACAGACAGCTTTATATACTTATTTATCACTTTATGCTTAAAACCACTTTCATATATTGGAGAAAGATTTGTTAAATTTATGTACACCAGGAGTTTTTATATTTTACAAAGGTTTTGTGTGAGGTGGCAACCGTCGCCTAAAGATACAAGCAGTATCAGGGGAGTTGAACGCTTGAAGAAGCCCGTATTGTAGCGAGACGGAAACTGCTCAGAAGGGATTTTGTGCCAAACATCGCGTGTCTGCGTTATAAAACCCATCTAGACTATCGCAGCAGCTTCTTATCATAGTAATGAGGATAAACTCCGTATATATAAGTATATCTTCGCATATATATCAAAGTTTACCTCGGGGCAGGCATTATTTAGTTACAACACAAAGAAAGGCTTACTTATTTCCTTTTCAATGAATAATTGTTAACTACGAACTAGCTTAACTTAACTTTACAATGTATTTGCCCGCGTATATAAGTTAAAAATTATGTTATTTCACAGGCATCTTCATAACAAACTTTATAAAAATCAATTGATAAAGTAACAGTCTGGTAAAGAAAGAAAAATGTTTACAATAATATCATGAAAATTGACATAAAGAAGCATGGAAATTTTAGATTAAATTTATTTAGGACAAGAGTTAAAATATCAAATTTTGTACACGAAGTCATACAAAGTCAGTTGTCAAACAGCTACTAAGCTTTGCATATATATTTCTTTTTTTTTACAATTGTAAATATATGGTTATTGTTACAAGCATAACTGCGACCCATAACCCTACATTTTTTTCTATCTGTGTGTATTTGTGCGCCCGAAAGTTGAGAACCGATTTTTTTTCTATTTTTTTTTTACGTTAAGGTCGGCAGACAGGCTGACGGTCTACTTGATGGTAGGTGGCTACCGTCGCCTAAGCTGCTGCAAGTGCGCTGCCGACTGCAGTAGGATTAAGGATAAGGGATTAGGAGTGGATAGGGAAATGGGCTCTGGCATCCCTTACTCACTCACCGAAACACAACAGCACACGTGCTGTTATTTCACGGTGGTCTTCTGTAAGGGGGTGGTTACTGCCGCCAGACGGGCTGCCCAAATGACTGCGAAACGCAGTCATGTATTTGCATCGATGAAAAGAAGGAATTCTCAAGATCGTTTCTGTGTGATAACTATATTCCTTGTTGCAACAACGACGCGTTCCATGTACAAACGCTGACATTTGCTAACATGTGTATGGTTGATTAATATATATTTGTGGAGTTATCATGGTTTTTGTAAAAGAAATCGGTAAAAATATTGGTTTGACGTAGCCGCTTTTCGCAGCCGCTACATAAACGATACTTTTAAGTAGTGGGGTTAAGTAGCTAAAAAAAGTTTCAGATCTGGCAACCAATGCAAACTTTTGGATACAGATAGTACATGGGCAGACGAGTAAAGCACGGGACACAATTTTTTCTGGCCCACAGCGGCGTTGATGACATAATCAATATGGCCGCCTAAAACTAAGAAACTAAGAATTACATAACGACCAAGAAAGAACAAACCCTCATCTCTGAGTTGGAATATTAAACGAATTCGTACTAGAAGAGAAACATTTTACAATAGATACTTGAAGTGCTAGGCTTGGAAAAAAAGTGAATGCAAGAAATTTTAGTATTTTATGTCAAAAGAGATCTTTTGTTATATGGGAATAAGGTATATTTAATATTGACAATTTCAAGGACTTCGATTGGTGTACTAACGTCTAGTCATGTATGTAATATTTTTCATCTTACTATTTTTCTGTCAAATTGCGAATGCGTCTTCATTTCGGCACAGACAGTAAGCGGTCAAATATAATATCAGTTGTTATTATCATAACATGGTCGTTTTCGACCATTTGATGAGCAATTTAGTATCGGCACAGGTGTAACGAAAAATGCTTTTATATTTTTGTTGATAATGATATACATACAATAGTAAATTATAAAATCGAGCGACAATAATGTCACCGTCGAAGGATCTTGCTATGCAGATTTTGCTGGATTATGCTAATATCATAAATACGAGAATCAAGTCTTAACTATTGAACATCATAAAAATTTACTTCAGGGGTACAGAAAAGGATACAGGGCACTTATGTCCAAAAAATACTATTCCCGAAGGACGAATACAAAGGCACGAACAAAAGCTAGTATAAATACAAATTAATGAATACAAAAACTTCTATAAATTATGAAACAAACTAAATATCACTTATAATTGTTTTTCTACTTGTTGACGCCATTTGTCAATTTAAATTAATTAATAGTAATTCGCTGTTGTATGTGCTGTCACACTCCCACCATATGTCTGTCACTACCGCAAGCCGTGTAACAGGCCATTTCAGTCTAAGAAAAACATCGCAACAATAACACGCGTAGACTCATCCGCCGATCTCGACCCGCGATATTTGAATTTATTTCATCCGCTAATGTTATCACGCAATCGTGCTTGTAATTTATCTATTTGGTTACGCTTCCCGCTCCGCGAGTGTAATCATTAAAGTGGTGAAGTGCTGGAGATTCTCGAAGGTAGGTGACAGATTTTCCTTCATTTCGTCGTCCATTGATTACATGTACCACAAAAGAAAAAATACAGTCCACTTTTATAATTGCTCGGCGTGATCATGTTTGGTCACTTCGAGCCGGACCACTACTTATTATGTTTTTCTGCCTTCTACTTTAATTCAATAATTAAACGTGTTAAAACTTTTTTAAATATTTTTCTATTTAAAACGTTTTAATTAGGTAGGGAATAGAATTAGATAGCTCTGGAATGGAAATGGATGTGATTGTTATAGTTTTTTTTTTTTAGTTTGTGTCCTATTTTTAACATAAAATATTATTTACATGAATTATAATTAATAAGAATCGAATATTCGTGGCTGGCAAAATAAAATATATTTCGCCTATAAACAACAGTCAAAACATAAACCTTTCCCTAAATCGAGCCATAATATACACGATTACAAAATATCGTGTGGATTGTAGTTCGACCGCGTTTCGTGTCGGCATGACCAAACGTCAGCACTCACACACATCGTCACATTAATCTTTTTATAGGTCACTGGTGGTCACATAAATTCAGTAACAGATGGGCACTTGATAATTAAAGCGGTTATTGTTGTGTTGTTTGATAATTTAGTGTGTTTGCACAACGTTAATTAATACCTATACTATCCTCGACTAACCGAAATTGACTACCCTTTGACTGGTAATTCCGAAGAAACAGGCAATCATTTGCTTCGATGTGCTTTTTCCGCGAACAACTTTTGTTAGTTTGTGCTTGTTTTGACCCACAGAGTCCAATTGTTTTAGGATCAAATGCATATATTCATGATTCGTCACCTATGTAGATGTTACACAACTTTTGATGCACCCCGATTGTATTTTTTTCAACGTTTCCTTGCACTAATCGACGCAAGCTTACATTTGACCGGTTGTCAAATTATGCGAAATTCAAAGAGAACAAATCTTTTTAAAGACAAATATTCATGCAATGTTTTATTTATGCTAGTCATACTAATTTCCAGAGTTGACTCTATCTTATGGTATTGTTAGAATAATGTCATTGTAGAATTATGGTATTGTTAGTCGGTCTTGCATTATCAAGTTTCGCGTAGTTTTTTGTGGCACAACAACTGATTTTGGACGACCTTCTTTGGGCACATCCTGAACCAAAATCAAACTCATTATACCAGTGTTTCACAGTGGCATAGGTTGAACCTTTATTGCCAAAAGTCGAAGTAAGTTGATCTAAGCACTCTTGTCTTGATAATCCACGACAAAAGCAAAAAATCATCGCAAGAAAATTTTCACCAGATAATTCCATTTACTCGCAGAGATATTTTTTGCAAGTCACTGGAAACAACAAAAATCGCATTGAAATAATAGTTATGTTGAGATTATGAGATAATAAGTTGAGATTATGTTAAAAAAAATTAAACTTTTAAAATCGCCAGTGGTTCAATACATAAGTAGCAACCTATGTATATAAATTCATCAATAAAAGTATAGAAATTTTTTTTTGCGTTATGGTCGCTATACAAGCTGACGGTCCACTTGATAGTAGGTAGCTACCATCGCCTATAACACAAGCAACAACACACATGCTGTTATTTCAGGGATTCCTCTGTACGCGGTGGTTACTCGTTCCAGACGTCTGCACAAATGACTACGACACGCAGTAAGTTGCCCTACTTTGCCACTATACTTGTAGGATCCAAACCAGAACCTACTATGAAAAGTTCATTTCCAAAAGTGTCCCTATGGAGAGTCGAATCCAGGTCTGAGTCAAAGCGTTAAAGCAAGCACCTCAACAACTCGACCACGAGCTCGTCAATTCTTCAATCTTATTATAATAAGGTTTGTGTTTCAAATTCGAGAACGGTGCGATTTTGCACTCCTAGAGGAAGTTAAATTAATCTCTCAAAGAGACTTTCGTATTGCAAAATTAAAAACTTATTGTAACAGAAAACGTTCCGTTGGCGACAGATTGCAAGCAATAATTCACGTTGGTTGATTTATTTAGTGAAAAATTGCATTAAAACGTCTACAAATCGCATTGAATCGATTTCAAATTTTAATTAAGCGACGTTGCAACTAAGCCTGATTAAAAAGGTCGAGAGTATCACGAATAGGCGACAGTGTCTTGCTATTAATTCTGGGACTTATGCCGGGACGAAGTTAAATGGAGGATTTAAATACATTGCGAGAGCTATATTAAACTTTCTAGACGACTCCGGTTGTCCTGCGGGTACTTCTAATGACACGAGTTCCTTTTATCCTTTAAATGTCGCGAAAAAGAGCTAAAAATCAAACATATAGGGTATTCGTTCGAGCGTAACAATTATTTACATAAATAACCTAAAACGGTTTTTATAAGAATTGAACTCAAAATTCTAATATCAAAATATTGACAGGGCACTTTGCATACCACAATAATGCAACCAGAAAACCACCGTAAAACAGTGCAGCATGGTGATCTTCTGTAAGGGGGTGTTTACTTTAAATCAAACGGACAAAAGCTTACTCTTTGTCTTTTTAAATGAAACATCTTTATGCGCAATGGGAGTAAAATTTCATGGCCGAATATTGTGTGTGGCCCGGACTCCACCAAAGGGGAGATGAGACAAACGGAGCGGATATATATCAGAAAGAACGTCATATCCGCCCGTTCTTATTATCATTTACTCGTTATTACTAATCTCCGCTCTGCTCAGTCTTCGATGGAGACGAGCGGAGCGGAGAGGATGTCCATATTTGTATGATAAACTATGACTCACAAGCCAGCGACGACGCGACGGCGCGCAGCGGATATGTATTTGGAGGCGTCCGTAAGCATCTTCACTACTGTGGAGTCACCCTAGCGGAGATGTATAACACACATCTCCGTTCATCTCCACTTTAGTGGAGTCTAGGCCTTACGCTTCAGTGTAACGATCACGTGATACTTCTTGTAAAGTATCTGGATACCATCTACACCTTTTATCTTTTATAGCCAAAGAAGCTTTACTTCTGTCTGACACGCGTACTTACCTATGCTCTGAACACACGCATGTTTTTTTTTTTTGTTTAAACGCGCTAATCTCTGGAACTACTAATCAATTTTCAAAATTCTTAGTAGCAGCCTATTTCTTGAAGGAGGTTATGCAAAATAAAACAGCAGAAACAGCTGGCGTCGCTTTGCTGTGAAGTTCGCCAGACGAAAACATTACAAAGAGAGAAAAATGAAAGAAAATTCGATTCAAACGGCGAATTAAACCGCGGGTCATAGTTAATTTTATTATCTAATTAATAATAAAGCTTAACACAATCAATCGAATCAATCAATTGAATATCGCCTATCGCTCATTGCAAAAAAAAATACCAAATGGGATCCCTTGTGAAAAGGGATCCCATATTTGATACCAATATTGATACTTTGGTATCAACTATTGGAACCGATAAAAATGTCTTACAAATGTAACATCAAAGCGACTGTTTTCTTCATAATTAATTAATCGAAAACCTTGGATGTGAAATATCCAAGGTTTCCGATTAATTAATTATTTTCTGAAGAAAACAGTCGCTCTGAAGTCTGATGGTACTGATGAAGCAAACAGCGACATATACTTCGGTTGACCAGAATTTACAGGATCTGATTTTATTCTTAACTGTTTTCTGGGCTATCGTTTAAAAATATAGCCGTCCTGTGTTTTTGACTTTTATATATATCATATTTTAATGCGATATTCACAGGAAACGATACAAGATTCCAACATATCGTATAGACCGAAAAACGTCGACTTATCGATAGATAGCAAAACAATAGATAGCAAAATATAGCGCAACTTTTGATTACGTATAAGAAATCTTATTATGGTTTTTGTCTTTAACAAGCAGTAATTGTACCTACTAAACATAATTATTCAGTATTACTAATAAAAAAAAAGCCAAAACATAAACGCTAAACGCTTGTTTAGCGTTAAACACCTGTTCAATCATCATTGAATAATGATTACATAAGGTTTAACGCAGGTAGTTGGTACTAATAATAAGCTTATAAGAATCGTGTTATAGTCTAATGTTCAACAAACGTAAATTTATAACGAATAACCATTTTTTTCATATTGATTCAATAAATATTTTTTAAAAAAATATGTAAATAAACCATTATCACATGATCATAATAAATAATATATTCTTTTGCAATTAGAGTCCATAGAGCTGAGAGTTTGATCTTATACGACCATTAAACAAGGTTTTTTTTAGTATAAACAGACTGGTGTAAGGGACATATATACAAGGCTTATGTTCAAAAAATCTTTATTAGTTAGCTCTGTGTTATAATGAGTTTATAATCCGTATTGTAAATAACCAGATTATGTTTGAGAGCATCCATCCTAATATTATAAATGCGAAAGTGAGTATGTGTGTTTGTTTGTATGTTACACTTTCAAGGCTAAACTACTTAACCGTTTATCATGAAATTTTGTTTCCGAGTAATACTGTTTTTCAGAAAAAAAAATGCTGTTTTTGAGAGATTATCTAAAAACAAAAATTAAGAAAAAAAAGCCTGGCAAAATATATGACCAATACAGACTGAATAAATGTTTCAACATGTAAGAAAAAGTGGGCCGGACCTAAGAAATGCAATGCAAAGTTCTCTCAAGATAAAAAGCATTAACAAAAAACTTCCCGTTTACAATATTACCAATTAGCGTGATTAACGCGATCTTACAAAAAGAAACTCGCACAGAAATTGCTTCAAAAGTCCAAACTGTAACGGCCAATTAGCGAAGAATCTTAGTTAAATCCCAAAGGAGTACCTTTCCGTCGCTATATACTCAGATCTCGGTGAATGATGACGAATAACCTTAACAGTACACCAGGGAACATAATAATGTAGAGCTAATTGAGATGAAACGATGTTTTGAATACTCTAAAAATAAGTTGTTTATGTTCTATAGACAATGATTTTAAGAGTAAGGATACGCCCAACGGAACATTTTACACAAACTTACTTTCTATAGACAAAAGTGGCGTTCTTATACACAACTTCTTATACAAACTTACTTATAGACATATTTATATACATTGAAACATTCTTTCTTAATAAATTCTTACTTTTTATGTTTTCGTCACTGTTACATCAACTATAAAAAGTTTTACCCAAATGAAAAAAATTACTTACACTATTATTTTTTTAATTCTCGTGCGGCACATGGCCGTCATTACGAACATGTAGAATGAAATGTGTTAAAATTAATTATTTAACATGTAACAAGATTACTTACCGATGATATCTGTTCCTTTTTAACCTCATAGTTTTTGCAGCCTTTTACTAGGCAAATAGGCATTTTTATAACAATTTAGTACAAAACTTCTCTCAACCACAATCTTGCGCGGACGAGGGACGACATTTGCCGTTAGCTTAGCTGGCCCTAAACTGAGGTTTTAGGCCCAGCGCGCCGCGCCGCGCCGTTGTTGGCCCGGTCCTTACGCTAGTAAATATACGTCATTTTTGAAAAAGTGGAACAAGATGGGCATATCAGTAGTTACGACATGGCTGAACTGGGAATTGACCACAAAACAGTTTTGACCAATTTGCAAAAAGCTCGATGTTTGGGTGCTCATTGAAAGAAATCTTATGAATCGTGTACCAATTTGCGATGCTTTATTGAGACGTAATGAAACCAAACCGTTTTTGAAGAGATAACTGGTGATGAAAAGTGGATCACGTACGACAAAAACGTGCGAGAAAGGTCAGTCAGGCTTCACAGACTGTGCCAAAGGCCCAGTTAACTCGCAATAAGATGATGAGCATTGTTCATTATGAGATTTTACCGCCGGGCAGAACCATTGATTCGGATCTCTACTGCCAACAACTGATGAGATCAAAGCAAGAAATTGAGAGAAAGCGGCCGGAATTGATCAGTAGAAAGGGTGTGGTCTTTCATCACGACAACACTAGACTACCCATATAGCCCTGACCTTGCACTTTTACCACCTGCTTCGGTCTCTTCAGAATTCTTTAGGCACTGTCAGCAGGTTAACATTAAGAGAGGACTGCCAAAATTACTTATCGCGTTTTTTTCATCAGAAGTCTCAAAATTTCTACAGCAACGGGATCATGTCACTACCTACAAGATGGCAAAAAGTCATTGAATAAAATGGCAAATAATATGTACTTTAATTAAATGTAAATGAACTTTGAAAAACAAAAAAAAATGTCTTGAGTTTTCATATAAAATGGCCAAAAACTTTTTCCCCAACCTATTATTTCAGACATTCGTTAACAGATGGTGTGAACGAAGATATGACAGTAATTCGAAAATATACATAACATTAGTAAGTGATTCAGATTGGCAACCAAATTTAAGCGAAAGAGTGACATGACTCTGTTTTTCATTTAGATCCATTTAAAACTAATATTGATAAAGAGAGAAAAAAAGACATTTTATGTAGTGATTACATTTAAAAAAAATGTAATCATATAATAAGTAACTATACGAAATATATGACACAATATATATTATGTTGATCAGGCCTATTTGTAATACTAAATAAAACACTGATGTATAACACAACCTCCATAAGTAATTTTATTCCCCAAAATGAATAGTCAGAGTTTACTTTTAAACAAAGATATGAGAAACTTCCGGCAACTTCTATGTATTATAAGGCAACAGCTATTATATCATACCATTTGCAATTCTTGAAAATGAGCTAAGTATTTCATTTTATATAAGCTACTTAACAAAGCGAGTTTATCTATAAATTGCATCAAAAGCTTTATACGCGTCCCGACAAGTTTTCAAAAGTTGTGAAACATTTCTAACACAATATGCTGAGACGGCAGTGAGGTGAGAAAATCAAAGATATTTTCTACGCTACTTGTAAAGTTAACAAGACATGTAATTAAAGATTTACAGTTCAATTCCACGAAATAATTGACTCATCATCATAATCATTGCAGGACATAAACTGCTGAACATCGGCCTCCCCCCATAATTTTATAATAGGACCGGACTGAAGCAGCTTGCGCTAGCCGGTCCGGAACCTTCCGGCTCTAGCAGCCGTCGGCTTTCCGTACCATGTATCCTACTCACTGCCACTTTAACTTACTGATCTGCTGGGTTAGGTCTGTAACTTGGTACCAAGTTACTGACATAACTACATATACACTAGCAAAATACATTGCTCGAAACTTTGATTTAAGGCACTCAGGAATTATTGACGAGAACACCAATTAGATATTGTTTCCTAACCACAATATCTCTTAACAATTATATAAAAGTTTAACTTCTGCTCTGAGAATTACTTGGATAACGTGGAAAATTCTTTTTGTCGAAGAATGAAAATTGTCTTAGCGGCGAATACGTCACCTTATTAAAAAGTTTTATTCAGCTCGAGCATTATTTTAAGGTGACACACGATATGATGAAGAAAATTGGAAGACAAACTTGGAATAACAATGACGTCTTGGCCGATTAAAATTTTGTGACAAAGTTTTTTCCAAAATACGAATGTAACAAGAATATATTTAATTCTGAACATAACTTACAAGGTTATAAACAGAGTTAAAATTGGATTTAAGTTTGGACCACTTTGGGATAGTTACCATTTTGAGTGTTCACCTAGTTACTTGGTACCTAAAAGTTGTATCAAAGAAAGAATACAGACAAAACATAACCATAACCAGACAAAAAACCTAAACAATAGGTCATAAATAAATAATAAAATATTTTAAAGTTTAAAGTAATTGGAAGCATTCGAAATGTGGATATATAGGCGTATGCTCGGCATATCATGGATGCAGAAAATAACAAATGCTGAAGTTCTGCATCGAATGAAAAAGGTAATGGAGGTGTTGGAGACGATAAAGGAGAGGAAGCTGCAATATTTCGGGCACGTGATGAGGGGCGAAAGATACCGTATTCTTTAGCTAGTGATGCAGGGCAAAATACAAGGATAGCGTAGCAGAGGCAGGAGAAAGACATCTTGGTTGAAGAATTTGAGAGAGTGGTTTGGTTTGAGCACTCGCTCCCTTTTTCGTGTAGCAGCTTCCAAAGTAAAGATAGCCATGATGGTCGCCAATCTTCGCAGAGAAGTGGCACCTTAAGAAGAAGAAGATTTTAAAGTAATCTCTGTAATTGTAACAAATTCCTCAAGGCTGCTGCTTTCCTGGACGTTAGCGACTAGCGACATCCAACGCAAACCATGAATCCGAGTACTCTTCCATATACCGATTATAGAGCGGCCTTCCACCGGTCACGTGAGATAATCCCGGTGGATTCTGCGGAGAGTCGCGTCCAAGTGGAATCTAACTCGCTTGACGAATGCGAGGAATGAAATATTCCTCGCATTCGTCAAATCTAAGTTTATTCTATAATTATTGCCTAGACTTTGCTAACGCTAGGATTTTAGGCCCAATCAATATCTGTTATTGCTGCAAGGATGATCTGAAAGCGAGGTGGCTCTCAGGCTTAGCAATGGTTATAAAATTTGTCCTGACTATCAACGAACAGCTAAAACAACTAAGCCTAAAAAGCTAAAATTTGGAACATATGTTTATTTTATAAAATAAGTATTCACTAAATTTCAACTCCGTGCGAAGCCGAGGGCGGGTCGCTAGTATGTTATAATATGTCCTTGGACCACTGTGAAATAAATGCACATGCTGTTACTTCGCGGTGGTTTTCTGCAAGGTGATTCATGGTTACTGCTGCCAGAAGAACTGTCCAATATATGTGTTCCCTGGGGTGTGCCGTGTGTTCCTTCAGTCATTTGGACAAGTATTGCACGAGCTAGATCGATGGTGCTGGAACAAGCCACTTTCAGAATTTGAGATTGACGGCAGTGTTTTGGGACGGTAAAATGAATTTATTTTCATTAAATTTAGTTTTGGGTTCTGTTTTGGTCGAAGCTATCAACATTTTATGCTAATCTTTATTTCGATTATTTGATTTTGCCGAGTTGATGGTCGATAGATGCATCACTTGATATAAAATCTGTCACATTTGACAGAGGGCCAAAATTTGGTCTATTATGCCATGTCCAGACGAAATTAGCCTTGGCCGAAGGAGTGTTTAACACACCCCAGCAGTCCTTCAGCCTAGACTAATTCTGCTTTAACCGCGGATGCATGCCGTTCCAGCACTCGTTCGAGCATAATTTGATCTGGACAAGATTTGATCGTATCCATTCCTGGCAAACTGTTCGAGCTAATTATACTCTGCCTGCGGGAACTAAAGCAAAATTAGTCTTGGCCAAAGGAATGCTGGAACACACCCCTGGAAAACAGGCTACTAAAATTGTTCCATACATACTATTATTATAAATGTGAAAGTAACTCTGTCTGTTACCTTTTCAGGCCTTAACTATTCAACCGATCATCATGAAATACAGAAAAGAATATAGGGTACCTACCTTTCATACAAAAAAATAATTCTGTTCACGAGGGATCCTATAAAAATAAAATTCTAACACCTGTCAAAACTATACAACAGTAAGGTTGAATAACACCTAACAAAAACGGGAACGGACGATGTCGCGCACAAAAGCTAGTGAAATATAAAAGAGAATTAACCATTTCGAATAGAAGAATGATGGTCGCAGATGAAACAAACCGCAAAACGTACATAATATTGCAATATATGAGAAAAACAATTGGGGTCGGATCCGGACAATGGACTCGGTAACAAGATCGCAGCGGCGGTCCCTCAAAATGGAAGGACATCAGTTGAAAGGTCGCTTGTTTATCTAAACTATTGGAGGCAGCACTATCTCGCTGCTTTATATCATATTATAGTGGATTTCTTGTTTTATTTACAAAAAGTAATATCTCAATTTGCCATCCCATTTTCATATTTGAATCTTGTTTACTTGTGACAATATTTGAACTAACCGATTTATATATATTTAACTAGCTGATGCCCGCGGCTTCGCCCGCCTTGAAAAAAATAAAAATAAAAAAAAAATTACGCCTGACTGAATATATGAGCAATGTAACGCCTAACATCTTTATTGCAGTTATAGCTTTCCCAGACGTTAGATGATCCCTCGGGTACGGTACTTTTTTCTGGATAAAAGGTACCCTATGTTCTTTCCTGCATCCCTGACAATGCAAAATTTCATTATAATCGGTTCAGCGGTTTAGGCGTGAAAAGACAGACAGACAGAGTTACTTTCACATTTATGATATTAGTATGGATACTAGCTGACCAGGCAAACTTCGCACCGCCTCAAAATAAAACTCGTTCCATATACAAATAACCGCCGAAAATATCGCCGAAGAGAATAAGAATAAGTATGTCGATTTTTTATTTCTTTTTCTTGACAAAACAATTTTTTTAAATTGTGTAAATTAAGAAATCTTTTATGAAAAATAAATATTATAAATGATGTTTTTTACCAAAAATTATTGACGAAGCTTAATAATTGTGACTAAATTACTTAAAACAAAGCATCTTCCTATATTAATAGTACTTATTTTTCTTATTATTTATAAATTTTATTGCTTGGGCCAATTTCCTTGCCGATCAAATTAAAACTAAATTTTTAGATTTTATCTTTTTTCTTTCCATATGCTTACTGCGTCAAACCAGGAACATAGTTTAATTGTTTTTCAAAATACAATTTTAAACATTTATTAATAAATATTTAGGGGTAGGTATAATTCTTACCTTAATCCGTGTTGCCATGTTTCTTTGAAGTGACGTTGGTTCACTTTTAATTTCAACTTGGACCTTTTATTTTGATGTAATGTTAGATTGGTAGAGATACTTTTTATTATATTCTTATCTGTTTTTATTTTAAATTAACGCTGACAAGTTCAATGTCGAAATGGTAATCGAATTATTTTACAGTGGAGTATTTTTGCCAGAACCCTTTCAAGATTTTATTTATCGTGTACGTGAAACATTTTTATCTGGTTTCTCAGTTGACATACTGTAGTACTAATGGTTTGTTACATGACATCGGTACGTATTGCGGTAAAAAGATTGCGGTTATTTGTTAAACTCAACAGAGCGAAGGGATATCTATCCGACTGTATCTAGTGGAATGGTTTTAAGGTCGGGAATATGTTTATGCGGGCTTTATACAGTCCATCCACACGAGTATGGAAAGTAGCAATCAGTGTAACGTGGGTAAACTCGAGTGTATTAAAGATAAAAACATTTGCAAGACCAGCGAAACGTTTTGCCAAATTTTTTTACTAAATAATAATATTTTGTGCTTTAATTTCACTAATTTTTTACATTGAAGGTTTAGTATTTTTTTTAATTGTATTCACCATGATCCCAATATGGTGCATCCCAATCCCTTATCCTCAATCCCACTATGGTTGCAGCACCTGTAGCGTTGCTTGTGTTATAGGCGACGGTAGCTAGCTATCATCAAGTGGATCGTCAGTCTGTATGTCAGCCTTAACATGAAAAAAAAATCTCACTAAATGGGCAGTCCATCTGAGGGCAGCCATCACCACGAAATAACAACACACCTTTTGTATTCAGCCTATTCTCTATCTCTTTGTGTTCTTTATCCTTTATAACTTATGCAAGTAAATCAGGGCAACTATAGGCAACGCCCTCCACCAACAGGTCAAATGGAACGTCAACCTTCCTGCCATCCTTTTCAACATGAAAAATGTAAGTCTTCTAAGCCAAAGCAAAGCAAAGTCAGGGCAAAGTTATGTTTTAAAACAATTAAAACAATTTTTGATTAAAATCAAAAATGTTTAAATTATTATCGGCTTATTAAAATGAAAGGAGATATGAAATAATTAAATTTACTTTTTGTGACGCGATTGTATAGAGGAGGTTGGATTGAAATCAAATTTACATTGAAATGGATTATCGGAAATAAAGTGTTACAGGTTGTGGGAAAGTAATCCGGGACAGTGTCTATCTGCGTGCCCGAGGATCATACACATTTTTTCAAAAGCTCTCGATGATTGAACAAACATGCAAACATTTTTACGCTTTAACAAACTTAATAGGTAGAGATTAAACATTGAATTTGTGTTCTGTAATAAATAGTTCCTTGCAGTGCTTAGTTCTCTATAACTATAGTTATATGGTTTATATTAGGCCCCACAGGAAATACTGCTCTCACCTCTGGGCTGATGCGCCTAAATTTTTATCATCGTACAACCCGCCATAAATGCGGCGTTCATCCGCATTAATTCGATAAGGTGTCACTTGGATAAAAAAAAACAATAGTAAATAGAAATCATTCCATATTAAAACTGTAATTTGCTAGTTCACAAACTTCTCGTTGGATTTGAAGTTAAAATTATCCAAGACACATTTCTAATACTCTCATATATCTCTCGTCTTTTCTCGCGGAGTGTCGTGAAAACTTGCCAAATACGTTTAGTTCTAAACACGCTATAAACAATTTATATCTTCAACTCCTACAAATCATCTCGACAGTACAGCAACTAAGTTAGGCAATAAAAGGGGCGCAATATGGCGTAATATGAAGGCCGGTGATAACATGTGTACTCGTTAGCTCGTTGACCTCCGTCTCCTATTTGTAATGTGTTACAACAAATTCTATTTATTAGTTTTACACAATACGAGAAAAAGGGACATTAATCTAAAATGTGGCGCGGTAGCAGTAAGTATGTGGCAGTAATAACCAGCACAGGTAGGTAATATTCTAAATGAAGTTCTTGTGTTTTGCTACATAAGGAACGCTAAAGCTTATTTCATTTACCGCAATATTATCACAACTAATTATTTGCGTGATCCATGATTGATGGTATCTATGCTATCTCTCTAGTTCTGATATGTCTATAGGCAATTACTCATCTATTAGCTTTGCGTGTCCGCCAGACATTATATTAAAAAAAACGGGACAAGTGCAAGCTGAACTCGCGTTCCGTACGATTTACCTAGCCGCACAATATTGAGTGATTTACCATGTTATTTTAATATCATGGACTTCTACTTATAGATTATAGGTTTGCCTATAATCTATAAGTAGAAAACTAATTTCTGTATTTTTTTCAAAATTTTAGGCTCAGTAGTTTCTGAGATAATGGGGGGATTGTCGTTTCGTCTATTTTCTTGAATAACTTGGAAACTATTTATTTTAAAATTACAAAAAAATACATTTAAGATCTTCACAATAAGACCTTCCATTTTTTTAATTGGACATACGGAACCCTAAAAGTAATTTAATTAACATTACGCTCTCTGGCCGTTATAATATGTAAACAGTGTTATCATCAATTGTAAATATTCAACCAAATTTCACCCGTCAATCAAACCAAGATCTGCTTTTGGCTGACGGTTCATAATTTTCATCTATAACGAAAATACTTCATAATTTTCATGTACCGTAATTTATTTATAGACTGGTGTTGTGAGTTGCAGCCTTGCAATAGAATACCATAATTTCTATTGGTTTAGCATTTTTGTATAGTACAAAATCTATATATTATCTGGGGAACGAAATGTAAGGGGAAGTATGTGAGATCAGTAAAATTAATAAGAGATCAAATGTTCCTCTACAAATTGTTGAGTAATTCTGTCGATTCAATGTTGCTCCTTAGTAAGATTAATTTTAAATGTCAAAGTATTAGTGCTAGAAACAGGACTCTATTTAGTGTTCCATTTGTGAAGTCTAATTACATGGCCAATAACTTCATATCACGTGCTTGTAATTCATATAATGGTAAATTTTCCCATATTGATTTATTTAATCTGAAGCGTGCACAGTATCGGAGAGCTATTCTGGAAAGTCTATGTAATGCTTAATTTCTAAGTTTGTTTTGAACTTAATTTTTATTAAATTAAAGGTTGACTTTGTAATATTGTTATGTACTAAATAATTGTGGAAACTTTATTGGTATTTGTGCCATTTTTGTCATTTTAGTTATAAGTATTATAGTCTGTATGTTTCCCTTAAAAATAAATAAATAAATAAATAAATAAATAAGAGGATACGTTCTAAAATAATCTTACACGTGGGGATGGTATGTGAGTGGTTTTTTTTTTTTTTTCATAGTTAAAAATAACATATAAAGAAAAATTGAACCTTAAATCTTATACATACTACAATGAAATCTCTTGTCACAAAACTTAGGAATTTCAATATACCAGGAAAACATAGAAGTATTTCAGTAAAGCCACTCTAAATCTTGTTTAGTATAAACCGTGATATAAGACCAATATTCAAGATTGCAAGAAGGATACTCGTAGTGCTCAACATTTTATGAAATTTATTACTGTTGAAATTCTTAAAGGAGTTTCGAGTAGCACTATATGTAATTCGGTCATTTCGACCTTTACAAAAGGTTTAGGAAAAGTTAGTCTTTTGAAGGCATTTTTGATATAAGCTTCTAGAAGATGTGGAATATCGATGGGTGAAAGGAATTTTTGATTCCATCCTGTAGAAGGGGTAGAAAAAAAAATAACATAACATTTCCAAACTACACAAAAATGGTAAAAGTTAGAAAAAGAAGTTTTAAAAAAACATTGTAGACAATTTAATTTTACATAAAAATATTCATATGACTTTTTTGCTAAAATTAAAATTAACAGAGTTAGGGAGGTTAAATTGATAGCAAGGATAGTGTGTTAAGAGGTTGATACTCTCATTTTTTTAAATGTACCTTTCAACCCTTATATTTTCTAACCTCCCTAACTCTGTTAATTTTAATTTTAGCAAAAATAGTTATATGAACACATTTATGGAAAACAAAATTCTCTACAATATTTGACGGAATCTATTTTTCCTGTTACAATTTTTGTATAATTTGGAAAAAATATTTATTTTTTATTTTTTATTGAACTTATATATAGGGACGCAAATTTTGATTTGTTGATTTATTTTGTTGGTTGTTTTTCTTTTAACTAAAAAATTCCAATTATTACCTTTTTAAATTCAGCGATTTGGAACATTCCGGCAAAAGTTACGGAAGTGGGAAGATATTCATAGATGCGTGGAGATTCATAGAAGCGTAATTACTATAGTCAAATCAACGTATTCACATCACACTGGCTAAAAAATTCGTAAATAAAATTTAAAAAAAAAAAGCTTTAAGCAAGCTGAAAAGTGGCAATGGGCCGTCCGCATCTGTCGCAGAGCGTAACCGCTGAGGTAAATAAGTTCTCCTATAAAGGCCACGAATTTGAAAACGCAACGTGAGACGCCATGCGGCCAGAATAGACGACCTGATAAAAAGGCATCCAAGGAAGCAGCTGATGCGAAGTGCAGAGGATCGAGGGTGACGAGCCTTGGGAGAGGTCTATATCCAAGAGTGTAGAAACAGTGATAATGATGATAATTTGAAGTCGAGTGTGAAATTACCGTTGAATTAATCGACGAAGGAAATTAAAAATTATTTGCTATTATTTTGAAACTGTCTATGTAAAATGTAAAAGAACGTCCTTAAAAAACTTGAATACTGTTAATGTGTCAGCGTGTGTCCGTCTTGTCGTCAAGTTAGCAAGTATGGCGCCCGACGTGGGCATCTGTTAGCTCACTAAATCTTCGTTAGAGGAAGGACGACAGATGGCGGACTAGTGGATGTCGCCCAATACGGTAATATATGTGAGCACGTTTCGGGTAATGAAGTGAACAATGTGTGAATGAAACACCATAAATCTATTAGAGATACGTGGACTGATTTATAATACGGAATGATTTAGAAGATTCGAGAGACACAAAAGTAAATGCTTATATAAAATTCTTCTATTATTTTCGGCTTAATTTGGTGTTCATTAGTAACCTTCCTCCTTACCATGAACCTTATTAGAATAAAAGCGCCCTTGCACATTCAAGTTATTGAAATATTTTTATATAATATTATTGTTCTTAAAGACAATTATAAATATAATTAAATATAATATAATATAATATAAGAAATAATTTTCCAATACCTATTCAAGACGCCAATGAATTCAATGAAATACATGAAATGAATAAAATAATAATAATATTCATTTAAGACTATTCGTCTTCTATTCATCAAATTAGACAAATTAAACTATCGTGTTGCTCTGTAATCAAGGAATATATTTCATTAGTTATAAACTCTGTAACTGAATTACAATATATTACTTTTAAACAAAATCTCCTACCTGTAATCAAAGAAAAGACAATTAAAGTTTACTATTCACCAATTACTTTTTAAATAATAAAATCATTTTCTTTACGAAATTCACGCAAGAATAAAATCAATTAGCTTGACACAATTAATACATATTCTTTATATTCATTTAACAGAAAAACATATAACTATAAAAAGCACACTAGGCATGCAAGCCTAGCCTATCCTTTATAATTTTGATTATGAATCAATCAATAATTTCGATTAATTACTTTAACGGACTAACAACAGACCACTGAAAATTGGTTGAATCTAATAGTGGCGTCCTGGCCATGCAGACGAGATAAATTTGGTATAGTGAACGAATAACCACATATTGAAAAATACAATAATTCATTTAATTCGATTGAAACTAGGTTTACCAATTTCGTAACACTTAATAGGAAGTAGGTAGAGCCAACTTCGAGAAGGAGGTCAACGTCGAATCCAGCTCGGATAGTCAGCGTTCGGGAAGCTCCGAGACATCCTTTTGTCTAATATTCCTCAATGTCTTAAAACAAAAGTTTTCGACCAATGTGTGTTGCCAGTGATGATATATCGCGCTGAAACGTGGTCTCTAACTTATAGGCCTCGAAAGAAAGCTCAACGTCGTCGCTCAACGAGCTATGGAGAGGGCAATGCTCGAGGTTACATTGCGAGATCAAATCAGGAATTAGGAGATTCGTAGACGAACGGCAGTGGACACATAGTACGCAGAGCCGACGGTCGTTAGGACCCGAAGGTCCTCGAGTGGAGGCCACGGACCGGCTGACGCGGCGTAGGACGTCCACCCAAAAGGTGGACAGACGACTTGATAAGGGTCGCGGGTCGACGGTGGATCCAGGCTGTTTCTGATCGGTTCTTTTGGAAAATTAGGGAGGAGGCATTTGTCCAGCAGTGGACACCCTACGGCTGAAATGATAATAGAAAGTAACGTAAAAACTTTAGGCAAAAAAAATAATATGTAAAAATGAATATATATATATATATATAATGCATTTCACTTAAAATTATTATGAAATGACAGAAATTTCTATTCCACGTTAATCCTTTCAGAGTTCGCAAAGCATTCATCCTTGTCATCTATTTCATATATTTCTGCGGTAGCCACGTATCAAAAGTGGACTATCAGCCCGCTTGACACATATTTTTATTTTATTTTAGTATTTTGTTCCTACCGGAATACAATGAGCGACTACTCTTATTCTGTAGTCGAAGTTCAAGATACTTGCAAAAGTTGTCCTTCCCTTGGAGGTTTTAACGAGTAAACTTTATAAATAATTCGCTTCGGTCACAATGTTCAAGTAATATGTTTTAGACTCTAATATTTATTAGCCACTTGCTAATAAATATCAGGCTTTTGTTAATATTAATTTGTTGCGCGAGCAAACAATGGGTTCCACATATTAAGCTTAAGCTTCACTATTTCAAAAATGGCGTCCATATTATCCGTAATAGGGCGACCAGAGCGAGGTGCATCTTTGTCATCAAAATTTCCGGATTGAAAACGCTTCTTAAACCAAATTTGTGCTACTCTTACTGACACTGCATTAGGTCCATAAACGTTACAAATTTTTTTCGCGGCATTTTTACTTTTTTGTAATGAAATATTAAAATCTAATTCCTTCAATTCATTCACGAACTTTTTTGACAAAAAAAAAGTGAAGCTGGGAACAACATTTTACTAATTTGTTTCTTTTTTTGAAATGGAACCTTTTTAATGCCATCAAAACCAACCAGATACAAATAGTACAGCCAAAGAGATTTTATTACAAGTTTATACATACTAAATGCGAAAAGACTTTTTCCCCAACCTAATATATCGTTCTGCATTTAGGTGTTATTGTTTCAGAAATTGACCATCCCAATTCATTTAGAAAGGATTTTGAATCCATGGCAGCAGTTGACAGTAATATGTAAAATATTTCAATGAATAAAGCTTTTCTTTTAAAAAATAGAATTCAAAAATAAGTAAATTCATGATTTTAGTTTTTGTGCGAAATATGTAATTTGAATTCACGCTTCAAATTTTTGATGTTCTATAAATTATGTCTACCATTCTTTTAAACAAAAACAAAATAACGAAGAACGAAATGAATTCGAAATATGTATTTGGACATTCTTCATTTCGCCATTGCTAATGAAGCTCCGTTTTAATTAAGACAATCACTATAATCTTAATATATAAAAATTAATCCCTATTTCCCTTGGTCACGGCATCATGCGTGAACGGGTAGACCGATTTTAATTCGGTTTTCACTAATGGAAAGAGGGATAAACGGGGAATGTTTATATACATAAAAATTGCACGCCGGGCGAAGTCGGGGGCGGGTCGCTAGTTACATATAAAATACGACATTACTTGGATACACTTGGCTTGCTACTCATTCTAATTTTACTGCTTTTTGAATAATAAGGTTCAAAAATGAGGTTCTCTTCTCATTTTCCCACTTGCTTACAGAAGCTGGCCTAAATGTCTAAAAAAAAACAAGTTAATCTAAACTTTCACAACTTCAATTTGATATAAAAGTAATAAAATTTATTATTTTCTATACTTTCATCTGTAAACTCATAAAAAATTCGATGTTATCAACATAAAATATTCCATCTATGAAGAATAATATTAGTATTAGAATAAATATTTCTCTCGTAATAAAATTCGTAATATATTTTCTTATAATCATAATTACGAAAGTAGGTATATTTCTGAAATTTTCATTAGTTTTATTATTACATAAAAACTGTTTATCCATATTTACCGTTTGAACATAAACCAGGATTTTGTAATTCTAAAAGTTGAAGAAAAATTTTTTTTTTTTTTTTTTTTTTTTAAAATTTTTGATTCAAACGTTATCGAAACCTTTTCTAACCTATCTCATAGAGGTGCTATATTACTCTATAAAAAGACGTAACATTCTATGAATGAATTCGGACATCTACATAGATCTAATCAAGATCACAATTGTAGTCGGCAGAGCGACATGACATCTCCGCAGAGTTCATTTTTAAATAAACTTCCAAATATAGTTCGGTATCTATTTACAACTTTTACACATGTGATAAGCATATAATTTGTTTTGTCCAGAAATCTCTCTAAGCCACGATCATATGTAGTTTAAACTTACCTCAATCTATGTAAATATTTGATAGTTAATTGCCATGAAAGTCAACCGCTCTAACGTTTATATCTTCAGAGCCTTCCCTTATCTTGAAGACTCTTTGAACATTGTTTAAAATTTTCTGAACAAATTCCAGTCTCACTTAACAATTTACCTGCATAATTTATTAGTCTAAAGAAAAAGTCTGTAGAATTTCCTGACGAATTGAAAAAAGACGTCTCCAATAATTAGCGAGGTTCACAATGTAAAAGGAGTTTTTTGCGAAATTGTATTAAAAGCTCTTGTCAATTTATGTAATTTTAAATTAATTTGGTGATTAGTTAGATGTATCTGCAAAATTCGAGTAATTTTATATCTGTATCATTCTACACACATACTTACATAAGTATTACGTCGTAATACTGGATACATATATTTTCTCTATGTGAGGAGTTACGAGCTATAGTTCAACATGCTAGTCCGTTACAGACTGCCAAGAACTCATTCTGTCTTCGTGGATTGCTATGTAATTATGTATTATTTACTAACGGTCCAAGCAGACTTTTTGCCAACTGAACCTGATATCGGTTCTAATTGTGAATCTAAACCATCCAGGCGCCCAGAAAAATCATTAAAGTCGGTGCAGCCGTTTACGAGTAGTTCAGTACAAATACACACGGACAGAAGAAATATATATACATATATAGAGATATATTTATTTAGGAAATAAACACTCGTAAATAAATTTCCATATATTACCGTGAGTTATTACTGGTATTTACAAGTGGTCGCTAATTCAAAAAGAAAACAAAATTGTAACAGTAGTGTGAAGCAAAACAATGTGATTAGCATAATAGTAAATTTTCCATGAAAGTCGTCAACGAAGCAGAAAATACTTTTAAATATTTTAACATTTTGTTGTAACAAGTGCACATGCGTCTGAAAAAAGTGTTGAAAAAGGTTCTTGTGATAAGGAGCGTTACAAATGTACTTTTTAAAGGTGATAAGAAAGAGCGTGGAACTTTAAAAAGTAGTTTTTCCAAAGGAGACGCAAAGTTAATGGTTGTGAATAAAACTTCATAAGAAGATGCAGTCCAGAATCTAGATATTAAACTGAATTCTGGATTGCATCTTTTTTTATGTTAAGATCGGCAGACAGGTTGACGGTCCACTTAATGGGAGGTGGCTACCGTCGCCTATAACAAAAAACAACGCCAAAGCTGCTGCAAGTGCGCTGCCGACTACAGTAGGATTAAAGAAAAGGGATTAGGAGGGAATAGGGAAATGGGCTCTGGCATCCCTTACTCACTCACCGAAACACAACAGCACACGTGCTGTTATTTCATGGTGGTCTTCTGTAAGGTTGACTGCGAAACACAGTGTGCCCTGCCACTACTTTCCAGATCCAGACCAGAGCAAATTTTAAACATCATTTTTCAAAGTTGTACCTGCCCGGACTTTTAAAGTTGATCGAACCTGAGAATCCTAGAACAGAGCGTTAAGGCAAGAACCCTAACCACTCATCCAACGGGCTCGTCAAATTATTAAGGAATGTGTTACTTCGAGCATTGTATCATAATGTGAAGAAATATAATATATAGGTGAGGTGGGGTAAGAGGGACAGAGGGGGAAGAGAAACAGTTGCCTGTTAATAGAAACTTATAAAGCGTAGCTCTATGCCTCTCTAACAATAATAAAAGTAATTACGACTTAGTTCCAACGATTTTACATAGAGGGCGTTACGAATCCACGTGTCAGAGTAAGAGCGAAAATAAAAATCAGTTGTCAAACTGAGAAGCACGCGACTTGGCGGTAGTTATTTTGAGTGTTGTTTTAAACGATAAAACGGAGACTTAGAAGGTGGGTTTTGGTGGTAAGTACCAATTTAATGTTGAAGTTTGGTTTTGTGAATTGATTTTGTTTGGTATTACTCATTTACAGTTATATTTCATATCGTCAAAAACATAACTTAAAAAAGTACAAAGCAGGGAAAGAGAAACTATATTCATCGGAAAAGAGGAACGTATGTTCCTCTTTCCCGAATGCAGGGGTGATCAACCTTTTAAAGCTTTGAAATATTTATTTAATATTTAAGCAGTTTTCCGCAAGTGCCCTCGCCCGCGTGGTTTCCAGTTATATCGCGCTCTCTATATTGTGCAAAAGGAACATAATGGGTTCGATTCTAACTCTCATTGTTACAGGAAAATGCAAAATGCCACGAAAATACGAACGTAAAACGGATAGGGCCTCATACCCAAAAGAAAAATTAATAGAAGCGGTCAGGGCAGTTAAAAGTGGTACTATGACTGCTTATACGGCTGCCAAACACTATCAAATACCCAGACCTACCATAGTAAATAGAGTATACGACCGTAAAGGCCTCAAATCCAATACCCTGGGAAGAGCTACAATTTTGTCGAAGGATGTAGAAGAAAAACTCGTGCAAAATTTGCACACATTGGAAAAATATGGCTTTGCCCTGACAAGGAAAGAATTAATGGTACTTGTGGGGGAATATGCTTCATTAAATGGACTTGACAATACATAAATTTAAAAATGGAATCCCGGGTGAAGATTGGTTCCTTGACTTTAAGAAGAGACACAATCTTTCCATTAACGATTTTTAGAAGTTCCTTTTATTTTACGAATTAAGCAAATATGCTGTTTACAATGTTTGGGAGATTTTATTTTTAAACTAAGAAATTTATTGTTTTTCGTACTATTTTTGTACTCATTAATAATCCTTACGTAGAGTTGAACACCTCTGCCCATGCTCTGTATGTTCCACTTACCCCGCTTTTGAGATGTCTTGAATTGTGGCAAAAATAAACTTTATTTCTCCTAACACAGAGTTTGAATTCAATTGACACCTAATTCACAATGAAAATTTATATAAAATATAAAAATAACGTGCATCTAAAAATGAAAAATTTATGTTGTTCCTCTTACCCCAAATCTCGGTAAAGAGAAACATTTCGAATGATCAAATCAATTGTCAATTATTGGCGTAATTACTATAGGACTTGATTGTGTGTTAAAGTAAAAGAAAGCTTATTTTAGGAATGATGTTTTATTTGTAATCATATCAATACAAAGTGATGCATTAACTAGTTAGCACTCATAAAGTTCAAAGTCAGTAAAATATGTTCCTCTTGCCCCACCTCACCTAACATTGTATTTGATTCAAAAAGTTTAGGGAAACATTAATAGAACCATTAATTCTTAATATTATCTGAATAAATTGAGTCAAATTACAAAAAGAAAAAAGTTTTTCAGAACTCTAAATAGGTTGTATTTCATAATTCATTTTTTTTTCATATATATACACTAAACGCAAGCCTTGGTGAAAAAAAAAAACTATAAATGTATTTCAGTTCACTCTGGTCAGATCAGTTTTACACAACAGAAAAAAAAACAGATAATAAAAAATAATTTATTATATGTAGTAAGTACAATAATTTTATTTAAGGAGCTTAAATATATTTTTTTACACTTGTTGATGTAACGTTCCTATTTCTTTCATATGTTACCGTTGTGTTTATAATTTTTTCCCCAGACAGTATGTCTGAAACAAAACAGCGGGCATGCAGCTTCATTTTATATTTCATGAGCATGATTTATTGAATAAAGGTATGTGTCAGCGGGAGACAAGAAGTTTCTGAGCAGCAATGGAAGAAAACTCACAATACGTTATTATTTTGAATAAACATTGCTTTAAGAACCATTCATATGATTTTCTATTCCAATACTTCGTGTTAATATAGTTTTTGAAGTGACAGTAAAATCTCAATTTAGGTTTTTATTTTATAATTTAAATTTGAAAAGATTGATCTTTGAAAGAAATTATTAATAAGTAAGTAAGTATGTAGGTAGTTAAAGAAATCAGCAAACAACTTGAAACAAAAAACTTCAACGCTTGTCTTACTGTTGTGAGAATTAGTTTTGTGAAAACCATTCGCTTTATTATTCTTTGGATCTTTGTATCAGTTATGTCTTCGAATGATAAATACATTTTCATAAAAAAAAATTTGATCTATTTAGTTATGTATCTGTAATTCTAGAATATCTAGCAGATCAATTTTTAATGTTTTCGATTTACATGCATTAAAAAAATTGGTCCTCGTACGAAGACAATTCAACCACAAACGTTTTTCCTTCTTTATTAATTTATAAATATAGAAGTATCAAACTAAACTTTAACAACATAAAATGTATATATATAAGAATAAGTATATCTAAAATCTATATGTTTCATACATAGTGTATCTATTGATTGGTGGAATCTAAAAAATATTAATTAACTAAGGGTTCTCCATCATCATCATCATCATCATCATCGACGTCAGCCTGTGTCTTTCCACTGGTGGGTGTAGACCCTCCCAAGGACACGTACGGTCTTCTGTACTTCGCATCGAACCACTTCCCGCGAAGCCTTTCAGGTCGTCTCTCCTCCTGGCCGCAAGGCATCCCACGCTGAGCTTTCCAATTCGTAGCCTACATTCGAAAACTCTTCTACCCCATCGGTTATCCGCTCTGTCACATTTGTTACCGGCCCATTGCCACTTCAATTAATTATCTTGACTATGTCGACAACTTTGGTACTTCGGCGAATTTCAGAATTTCTGATCTTATCCTATAAAGACACTCCGAGCATAGCCCGCTGTATAGCTCGCTAAACGACTTTAAACTTATAGATTAGTCCTACCGTGAAAGGCCACTTTTCAACACCATATGTCATCACTGGCAAGGTTCTTGTAAGCAGAACAATGTTTATTTTGGGACTTAAATCAACATTAACGGCGATTACATCACTCACCATCGGTTTGCAGACGATATTGTGGTCCTGGCAAAGTCGATAAGAGAACTCAACACGATGCTCGATGGCCTCAACCGAGTTTCCCAAAGAGTGGACCATGGATATAGACAAGAGGAAAGTTATGTTTAATTTCCATGTTGTGCCCACCCCAGTAACAATTGGAAATTCAACTGTCATAATTGTTGATGAATACATCTACTTGGGACAGTCCAATTAGGTAGAGCCAACTTCGAAAAGAGGGTCAATCGTCGAATCTAGCTCGGATGGGCAGCGTTACGGAAGCTCCGAGACATCTTCTCGTCCAAAATTTCTTAGTGTCTTAAAACAAAAGTTTTCGACCAATATGTGTTGCCTGAACGTGATGACACATGGCGCTAAAACGTAGTTTCTAACTATGGGACTCGAATAAAAGCTAAACGTCGCTCAACGAGCTATGGGGCCGAAAGGTTCTCGAATGGAGGCCACGGACCTACTAATACAGCACAAGACGATGAGCATACTTAAAAACAATAACAGCAATCTAAATTTTAACTCTAGGAAATTTTAGAATAAATTATGATTAATTATAAAATATTATAATTAAAATATAATAAAGAAAAAAATATTTGAATGCTTCAGAACTAGTTTAGTAAAAAAAGTGGTTAGTAGTTTAAAAGTAACAAGATAAGTAGTTTAAAAAAGGGCATGAAAAAGGATTCGTCTCAAAGGTCTTATATTTTCTTCTTAATAGAAATGAAGAAATTTAGTGCAGCAATCAGAGATGTGATGAGAAAGGTTTTTCTGTACGAGGCAACGCGAAAAATTTGCACTTTTTAAAATCTAAGAAAGCCGCACTAAATAATGAGGCAATGTTTTTTATAAAAATATACATTCAATTGTTAGGGTAAAAGAGCAAGTAAGTAGCATACCTGAATACTCGTACACAAAAGACTAAGGAAGCAAACGAGGCGATGCATTAAGTCGTTAACCAACGGAAAAACTTCTCGCCCCGCTCGCCACTCTTCGCGAGAACGAGTTACAACCCTATTGTCGGCAAGAGGGTTGTCACTAGTGTCTCCCCGGGCAAGACACTTTGTCATAGCGCCCTTTGTTACCGTACTAATGCCCCTTAATGCGCCCGATGTACCTAAGAGCTTGAAAATAGCGAGGTCATTTGTGATTTTTTAAAAGTATTACCAAAGTGTGACATACTGCCTCAAATGAAATCCCTTGAAAATGTATGTGTAATTAACTAAATTTTTTAAGTGTGAAATTTTAATGTGAATTTAATGTGAATTTTAAATGTGAAATTTAAAAGTGATATTTTCTAACATAATCTAAGCTAAGTGAACTAAGTAACTCTAAACTAAGTAATCTGAGTAATCTAATCCCACCAAGCCATTTTTTAAAATTCGGAAACAGAAAATAGTCACAAGGAGCTAAATCTGGCGAATACGGTGAGTGAGAAAGCATCTCATAGCGCAACTCATGATGCCATGGCAATCATGCAAGTGTGCACTCATGCGTTGTCTGGTGGAAGAGGATTTTCTTCTTAGCCAAAGGTGGTCGTTTTTCAAGTATAATTGTGTTAAATTGGTTCAATAAATCGACTAAATATTCGCCATTAATAGTTTTACCCTTCTCTAGGTAGTCAATATGGAATACTCCACGTGCATCCCAAAAAACTGTGCCATCACTTTAGACGGTGCACCCGAACTGCCAAGGTGCGCGGTGCCTCTCAGGATGAAGCGGGCGATAGAGTCCCCATCTACCGCCCTAGTCCTGTCAGAGGTCCGGGTGGCGGACGTGCGCCAGCCGTCTGCGTCTTGTTCGTCAGCGACGGAGGAGATGGGACAGGAGGTCGTCCTCCCGCTCTCTCTCCACCGCCTCCCTCTGCGAGATGACATCTTCGCAGAAGGATTGAGTGGCTCGCCAAGCAACTCTGCTGCCGACCATAGCTTTCACTACGGCCGGCAGAGAGAAGTCAAATTCAATGGTCGCAGCGAGCTCAGTTCGCTGCGCCGACCATCTAGGGCACTCCGCAAGAGTGTGCTGTGCGCTGTCCTCAGCGCACGCACACTAGTGACTCTGGGGTTGGCTCCCTACGAGCGACGACTGGCGGTTTGTAGCAACCTGCCCAGGGCGGCAGCGGCCCCCACCAACTTCGGCTCGAATCTATAGAGTCTCTTAGTCCAGCAAGGCATATACGACCTAGTGCGGAGCAATGTGTGGATAGAAAGGGCAATATCGAGGCAGCGCGAGGAGCTTAGTGTGAAGAGGGGATAAATCCTCCCAAGGCTCGTCACCACACACAGTCTTCTGTCCTACGCATGCAAGCCCTTCCTGCGATGACAATTAGGCATTTGTCAGATAAAAATATAAAAAGTATTTTTTTATAATTTCGGACTGCTTGCCGGCGTCTGTATTTCCGAGCTCATACAACCCAAATCTTTTCAAGGTTAGAGTGAATACACATCTTCTGGGTGAATTCGCTTCATCGTACCATCTTTAATAAAAAATAAAAATAAATAATTAGTGAAAACTTTGTTTTTCACTACATGGTAATAAGTTCCTTTTAAGTTCTTTATTTTATTTATAGATTAGTTAGTTTTCTGTTTGTTCATTTGTAATTTAGGTTGCTACAATTCACTTAGAAATAGTAACAACACTGACCATGATAGGATAAAGTTTGATATTTTGGTAAACTATTTGTAGCTTTAGGTCTATATTCGTTAGCCGTAAATTGCTTCAAAGTATTTTTCTTAAGCTAATTAAACTTAGTCAGTAATTCAATATGCCACAGTTCGTTGGAATTTCATTTGTTTTACGACACAAACAAAAAAACAGTTGAAGAAGATTAATTTTATCTTAGGTTACTTCACGACTACGAGAATTTATAAGTGACTTACGCCTTATTTTTAATTATTTATCTAATGAAGTCAATTTAGGTGTAGTTTGAAACATTACTTAAATAAAAAAAATATAATAGAAGTAATGAAAAGTAGTTACGTATGGTAGTTTATAACCTTTTAACAGTTTATAATCGTAAAGAGCACTTATTTTTATTTATTTTTTTAAATATAGAAACAACAAATAAGAAAAACTGGTAGCAATGCCCAAGCTTCAGGTGCTTAGAGGTGCAAACAGACCGAGGAATCTCATATTAATACCTACCTACGTGCCGTGTCGAGAAATATCGCCGTTTGTCAAACTTTAAGTTTACCGCCCATTGGTCAAGCTACGAAGCAAAAGTTTCTTGAGGTGTTAGGCCAGGCTTTTCGGTTCTGGCATTAGACGATTCGAAAATGTCTTCGATTCTCCGTACTATGTGTTCGGTCCATTGCCACTTCAACTTATTAATATGTCGGGTTATGTCGGTGACTTTAGCTTCAAATGTCTACATTTATGATTCGATCTTGGAGATTAACCATATAGCTCGTAGAGGTATGTCAAGCTTTCTTACAAGATCCATAGTTAGAAACCAACTTTTCACTATGAAATTTTGAAAAGTTCACTATGAAATTTTACATGCATGCTGTTAGGTGTACAGAAGAGGACACAGGGTACCTTTTTTTTTTTCAGAAAAAATTGCTGTTCCCGAGAGATCATCTAAAAATTAAAAATCAACGTCTTAGAATAAAAAATGAGGAAAAAGATTGTATAATTGTTTCAACGCCTTAGAAAAAGACAAGAAATCGCAGGAAAAAGCTAGTTTGCCAATTAGCACGCATGTTGAAAGTTGAATTTCGCGTTTAACATAAAAAAGAATTTAAAGAAAAGAAGAAACAACAAGTAATAGTCGCTATAGGGCGGCCTTATCGCTTTATAGCGATTTCTTCCAGGCAACCTTGGGGTAAGGAAAATTATATGAAAAATAAAACAATGTTGGTGGTAAAAATCATGGTAAGGTCATCATAAACTTACAATCTAATAATTAAATACTAGTATATAAATTGAATATAAACAAATATTAATAACACAAATTAATAAGATAGATTATACTTATACTACACTAGTTAACTTATTAATAAAATACTTAATTTGCAATTTTAACTTACTAATACAGTAGTAAACTTATTATAGACTTAGGTAACGCTTAAAACATCATAAACAGTTGAGTGTTCGAGAGATACATTCAAAACGGATTTCAATAAGAAAACCACCAAAGGAAACTATATAAAACTAATACACAAGTTTGACACTTCCGAAGTGTCTTTTGAAGTTGTAAAATGTTCCGCAGAAATAAGCTGGTTGTGTATTCTTGAAGGCGTCTCCTCTATAAGTGTGAATAAATAAAGGCCAAATAGGGCCATTCTTGCCTCCAGAGCCCCACACTCCGATATGTATCCATATTAAATTAAATGTTATATCTCGGAAACCCAAGATGATGTCAATTAAGGAGTTTGGAACTGACAATGAATCCTGAGTTATCAGTTCTGTTCGAGCGGTTAATTTCGCATATATTTGAATTTGAGTAGAGGTAGCACTTACGTCATGTATTTTAACAAATATGAGGGTTGGTTGAGAAAACATACCTATATCAGCTCATCCCGGTTAGCCTACATTAATTTCATAGCCTAATTACCACCCCGAGGGAAACTAAGTCCGCAGAATTTTGGTCCAGTTCGCTCGATCTACCAATAGATATATATAATCATTATATTAAAGATATTCCATTGTTACCTTTGTAAATGTATGTTCATAAGTGTTCTTATGTATTGCTTTATGTAAATACATTTTTTCTATAAAAAATATAATCAAATAGCTCTCCGCGCTTGTTAGACTAATTATATTAGACACAAAGAAGAAGTGACAAGCTTATTCATATTTATCTAGGTTTAAAAAAATTACTGGCAAGGGTGAAATGCACTACTTATCTAATACAAGCAATTTTTATATATATATATATATATATATATATATATATATATATATATATATATATACCAATATTTGGTTGCGTTTTTAGTTTTTTTTTTTAATAAAAATAAATAAATAAATAATAATATTTATTTCCAAACAATTAAATTGCAAAGGCCATAAGTTAATGTTGACCCCCACACTAAGTAACCCCCTTTTTAACTACAGATTAAACAACTTTTATGTGTTTATTACTGATACAGATTACATTTAAGTCTTTGGTAGCATTATTTTTAAATTATAATGTTTTGCTTTTTCTTATGCTCTTTCTAGTTACTGTTGTCGTTTTCTTTGTGCAACTCTATACACTACTTATTTTACTACTGTCCGCTCCGCTGAAAAGTTTCACTAACCACCTCTTGGATCCATTAACAGACCCTCGACACCGAGAGCAATGTATTGGACTCATTAAAAGGAATCACGTGACGCCTAACTCGAGGAGTTTATTAGAAACTACTGAACAGTACCACTACCCACCTCCTGGCTCCATCATTAGACCCTTCGACACTAAGAGCAACATAATAATATTGGACTCATCAAAAAGAATCGTATGATCTCAAACTCGAAAGGTTTACTAGTAGTCATTGAAAAAGTTACTATCCACCATCAGATCAGCCCCATGATACCAAATTATTATATTGACATCCGAAATACATACACAATTATAAACACAAGTTTCTATTATTAGAAGTAGTTTAAAATCTACTACCAAGACTTGATTTCATTATTTATTAATGTGTTAGTTATAAATCGTGTCAAAATGGAGCCCTTTTCACTAAAGTAGCCTGTGTCACCTTTTTCTTTTCTTGCTTTAAACCTATTTTTTGTATAAGTTAATTTGATGTTCCCTTAGTCAATTGAAATTTGTTCATTAAAATTCTCCTAATTTCTGCAAAAAAATCCATTTGTAAGAAGAACCGCTAGTTAATTAGAACGGGAAATCTGGACAAATAAAACTCCTTATTAATGTTGCTTGAAACACTCTAGTGTTAATGGAAATTAATTATACTCAACTTTCTTTAATTTTATTATTACAGAAGATGTCATTCAACGTTTTCTTTTAATATTTATTATATTATACTAAATTAATATTTTATACTTGCTTTAAGTAGTAGCAGGGCACAATGCGTTTCGCAGTCATTTAAGGTAGCCTGTCTGGCAGTAGTTACCACCTCTTTACAGAAGACCACCGTGTAATAACAGGATGTATGCTGTTGCGTTTCGGTCCAGAGCCCATTTCCTTCTTAATTTCTTATCCTTAATTCCACGAAGTTCGGCAGGCGAAGGTATCCAATTGATCATCATGTGGATCATTAGCCTGTCTGCCGACCTTTACATAAAGAAATGCTTAGAAGACAGTAAAAGTGATCGTGTCTTTTCTGTATGTTTTCTGTCTACTATTTTTACAGTCCCTACGTAACTGACATAATGAAACATTCATATGAGAGTCTAACACGTATGAAAAGCTCATACACATAATATATTACTGCTAAAGTTATATTTTGTTTCATACATTTTACAACTTCTGCATTACATTACACTTTTATAGGGATATCTGCAACAAATAAAGCTGACTTTATACATTATTCCTTTCATTCTATTGTGTGTTTTCATGTCTTTGTCATAAAAAGCGTAACATTGAAAAGAGGGATTAAATAATAAAGTTGCGCTTGCTTTCGGAAATTGTCTCACTGAAAGAGTTTTAATGCAAGTGCAAGTGCATAGTGAGTAATCTCTATATATAAAAATTCTTATAGGTTTTCCTATAATCTGTAAGTAGAAAACTAATTTCTGTATTATTTTTTCAAAGTTTTAGGTTCAGTAGTTTCGGAGATAAGGGGGGGGGGGGGGGATGGTCGGACAGACAGACACACGATTGATTCTATAAGGGTTCCGTTTTTTATTCGGACATACGGAACCTTAAAAACGCTACAAGAACGTCATCTCACTTTGAGAGTGAAATAATAAACCGGGATGAGTTGTTGGCAGCAGAGAGTTGTAGAAAAGCCTTTACAGAAAATAATGACCAAGAAAGTAAGGATTGCCGTGATTACATTGTCCGGTGCACGATGCACAGGCACAAAGGTGTACATGTATGTTTTAACAGAATTTCCGCCAATTTATTTCTTATTTTACTGAAATAACCGTTTCAACCTCTATATTACATGTGACATTTTATGTTCCACTGCTGTACACAAGCCTTTTGTTGTACTTGTGATGTAAACGCAACCACGCAAGCGTATTAGAAGTCTTTGAAGTTCGTTACATCTCAATACGTAAATTTAATTATGACATGATATCAAAATGACATAAATTTGCATGCTTATTGGGATTTGAACCTGTTTCGACCATGATGAAGCTCGAGCGTTCTATTATATAATGCAACATTTACGTTATAAAACCTAGTATATTAACTGGAAAACCTAAATAAACATTTTAGAATCATGGCCCTAAAATACGGTATCGTAGGTAAAAAGGGTGCGCGGGTGCGCCATTGTAGACCGCACTGGCTAATTTTGTTTGTAAAACTAGAGGTTTAAAAACATTTCGCTTGTTATCTCTGAAACATTGCTTTACGCATTGCAGCTAACAAAGCCGTATAAAAATCAGCCGCGCGCAACGACTGCCGACAGACAGAGTGCCAACTATAATGAACCTAATGCACGGAGGGGTGATGAGTTAGTTAGTAAAAACGAAATTTTTAAAACCCCTTCTGAATTTTAAAATAATATACTGGCAATAAAAATATAGTTGAGCGTCGGTGGCGCAGTGGGAAAGACGCGGCCTATCATGTTGAGAGGTCCGAGTGCGATCCCCGTCCATGCCACTGCCGTACCAATGGGTTTTTCCCTCCCAAAAACTTAAGTGCATTTACTGACTAATTCTCAAACGGTGACTATTCTCAAACGACTCAAAGAAGAAATTCTAAGGCGCATGTGAAATCCACGAACCCGCACTGGGCCAGCGTGGTGGACCATATACCTAGCCCATACGCCTTTGTTGAGAGTGTAGGCCCATGCCCATGCAATGAGGCCTATTGGCTGTTGATGAGTAAAAGTTACGGTATTCAGAAAATATACTAACGAAATCCAGGGCGTAGCTACCGTTGTATCAGCCGTATCAATTATAAGGAGTTCCCAGGCTACAGGGGCCCCGACGTGTGAAAATAATTCTTAAAATATTAATATCTACAATCTCTAAAATTTTGAGCTTAACGTACGGCCTACGATTTTAGCGTTTAAGAATAAAGATCCATTTATATCTTCAGACAGCGAACAAGTTATAAACTTGTAATACTAAATGCGAAAAGACTTTTTCCCCAACCTAATATTATCCATTAAATAATCTTGATATAAATAGCCTAAAACCTACGTGTAAATGCGTTTGTATTAGAATAATGATAAAACTTAAAATTGTTCGTTTTTTATTCGTTTTGTCCCGTTCAGGCCGTAGCGCAGAATCAAAGAGCAACGAAGGGTCAATCTTAAATTTACATGACATACAACCCCTACTATCTCCACAACTAAGTGCACATATGTATTTCTATCGTGATGAAAAAAGGCGCGCGCGATCACGCACAGACGCGCAAATGCATGCGAACGCGCGCCTCTGTTCATCAATTCATCACGATAGAAATGTGTACGCTAAATTGTGGACATAGGGGTTAATATGCCATGCAAATTTTTAGATTGACGCTTCGATGCGCTTCGACTCTGTGCTAAAAAGTGTCTTGACTCTGTGTCTTGACCTTTACTCAAAAGTAATAAGAAACAAACATTAAAAAAACCTTTGTATTTAATTTAATATAACTTTAAAAATTATTTACTGAAGGCTTTCACGAGAACATTTTTATGTTTATAAGAGTATACATGTATGAAAACATCGACTCGCAAGTATTTCAATTTATGTCACACAGTTTTCTATTAAGGTAACATTCCTTTGTTTATAGAAAGGATTATGAAGCAAACGGAATGCCAAATCAGTTTCATCCTCGAGGGTTGTAATGCGAAAGCGGTACAATATTCGACATAATGTCACACCTAATATGTTTCTTAATACAATGGTGATAAAAGTGATATTGCAGCGGACGGATATTTTATGTGGCAAAGACTGTACCTGAATGTCGTTAAATCGCCGATTTACAGCGCGATAATGTCTTCTCGTGGCTAATGTTCGCTATGATGTATCCGAGCTTTAAATTTAAAAGATACGTGTGGGGAATGTGCAAACGTCATTGCAGATGGTTTGAAACGACTCCGAATACATCTAGGTTATCTAAAATTAGAAAATGTCTTGAACCTGCTCAAAAATAGGGCACACTGACGGGCATTGTTTTTCGGCTCTGCCGTCCTTTTAAGTAGGTATACATATAAACATTTCAAGCAAGCTAAATATATACAACCCGTTACTGCAAGCTGAATGCAGTCATTCGAAACATGAAACCATAGGGTAGGTAAACGTAGAACACTAACTTAAACATGTTATAGCATTTTGCGACTTTGATCTAATACGGTAGAGTTACATTAAAATCAAGTCAATATACATATAATAAACTCGTAATTGAGTCCTGTCTTTACATTAATTATTAAAAAAAAAAACAATTTGTACACGTTGTACTTATGTTACCGAGGTAAAAAATAGTTTTAAGAATTTTTGTCGGTCTTTCTGTGCGTTTGTGTACGCTAATCTCTGAAACGGCTTAACCCATATGAATGCGGTTTTCACTCATTTATTGCAGCAAGCTTCCCGTAACATTTAGTGTTTGTTTCATTCCAATCGTTTTACAAGCAAAACAGTTATGCGGTATACCGAATACCTGCTAGTAACAAATATACTCACAAATTTTGAAGTTATGATATAAAGTATTTATAATAGTAGGATAGTTAATATTTACCGTAGGAGACTTCGTAACAGAGTCCACATAGCGCAAAGACTTTTGAGAGTCAGCCTCGGTTCTTTTCTCGCGAGGCAATTACTGACAGTAACAAGGTTTCAGCCAGCAGCACTGAGAACGGTCATTTTATTAAACATTGTTAGCAAGACAAGGTGAACAATTTTATTTAACATTGTTAATAAAATTGAGAGTCGTCTTGTTATACATGCTAACTCATGTTTAAGTTATACTTCCATTGCATTGTAACAATCATCTCGTGACCCGACTGTGAAGGTGAACCCCCACTAAACATACTCTTACTTAACTAGTAGTTAATATACTGAATTAGTTTCGTAATTCAAAAATCATAGAAATTTCTATATAAATACCTAAGTTAAACATAATTGTTAATCAATATAATTAAGTTGAACCTATCACCGCATGAATTATATAGTGTAATTGTTAAATATAATATGTATATTTATTAATATACAAAAATGTATCTCATTTTACGGTTCTGTATAAAAAAATGAGTAATACATATAAATATTTAATATAATAAATCTCAAATTCCTTTAATTAAAATGAAATACTTAGTTACCTACTAAATGAAATACAATATTTACATAAATATTTATTTAAGAAGAAACAATTAATTAATATTTTTTCTTAATTTCATACTGGCTAATGAGATTAGTGCTTACGAACACTTGATAATATGATGGCAATATCATAAAACCTCTTGGCGTCCTCCTCATCCGCTATTGGTGAAGTTGCGAGGTCGGACAAGCACTCTTCCGCAGCTCCACCGCGGGGGTCCGCAACCGGACACGGCTCATTTGGACGGCGCGCCCGAACTGCCAAGGTGCGCCGTGCCTCTCAGGATGAAGCGGGCGGTAGAGTCCCCATCTACCGCCCTAGTCCTGTCAGGGGTCCAGGTGGCGGGCGTGCGCCAGCCGCCTGCGTCCTGTTCGTCGGCGACGGAGGGGATGGGACAGGACGTTGTTCTCCCGCTCTCTCTCCGCCGCCTTCTTCTGCGAGATGACATCTTCGCAGAAGGATTTAGTCGCTTGCCAAGCGGCTCTGCTGCCGACCATAGCTTTCACACCGGCCGGCAGAGAGAAGTCAAATCCAATGGTCGCAGCGAGCTCAGTTCGCTGCGCCGACCATCTAGGGCACTCCGCAAGAGTGTGCTGTGCGCTGTCCTCGCACACGAGTGGCCGCGCCGCCCCCTACTAGATATGGCATGATCAACACTTTCCATACAAATCCAGCGTGTCAGGGATAATACCGTTTATTCAATACCAGTACACGCACGGTTTCCGCACTATTTAGATTTTGTATTCAAGACAATCTCGACTCGTATTTTTAAAAAGTAAAAATTGGATTTAATTACTTACTTATGATAAGTGAAACGCTAGAATTTTGCTTACACCAAATCACAGCACAATGAGGCATTTCTATCGCTTTTTTGTATAATGTTTACTCCCCAACGTGCAAATAAAAACTGGCGACCTAATGCGCCTCGAGTTGCGCTCAACGCAATTGCGCGGTACTAATTTTATTATTACTACCGTCTCTAGTAAAGGGCACGGCGGCGATTCTTTGTGATTTCTTACTTGACGTAAATGATGTAAGTCGAGAATAACACGTGTTAGTTGTTGCATTTCGGTGAATAAGTAAGGGACGCCAGAGCCCATTTCCCTGTCCACTCTAATTCCTCGCCCTTTATCCTACAGAAACAATGACATTGTTTGTGATAATAGACGATCGTATCCAGCTACCATTGAGTGGGGCATCAACCTGACTGCCAACATCGTTTTTTTTTTATATTTAAAAGTAAGATTTTAGGTACAAATTTAAACTATCACTAATTCATTTATACTTCAATTAAAATTATCTCCCATTTATTCAAACTTCATTTAATATTATCTCATATTCAACTAAATTTAATTTGAAGTTAGTTTTGCCCAGTTTCAATAATCTCCGTAGTTTACAGTGACACTCGACATCAAGTCGGTTCGTGGAAGGAGCCGAACTTAAAATGTTCCGCTTTAACTTGTTGGTACGAAACGAGATTAAGTAGTTTGTGAATTAGCGCTCGGAACGAGAATCAAATAAAGGACCTACTGGACAAGATAAAACGAATGGATTCATTTCATCGAAATATAATAATAATGTGATTCATTTGCCTAAAATGGACAAAAACACATAATATTTGTAAGAAGTTTTCTTTAAGTCAATTTTAGAAATATTACTAACTTAATCGGCAACACACGTTTTACCATCCTAATATCGCTTGTCTTCTAGGCTATTTTATCGTATTTTTTCTGCCTGACGTATTTTATCGTAAAAAAAGCGAGACCACTGCTTTGAGTAATAAAATAAGCAGATCCTCAGACGGCAGTAATTACCATCTTAGAGAAAATTATATTGACAATATTAAATTATATTACGTTCAGCGGGATGTCTAATAATTTGATGTCGTTGAAGGTTAAACCCCGGAATGAAGTAAAGAGCCCATAGATTTTCTTACTCATTTAACTTCGCTTCGTCTCTGATAGCTCGAGATAAGTGGTCGCTCTTAGAAATACAAGTTTAGTAGTTCGGTGATGGTAATTCCGAGCGATACTACCACTAAATTGTTAAAGTTTGGTCTCTGTTAGCTAGCTATTAGCCTCTAATATTGGTCGTTTTATGATTACTTTTTCAGTATATTATTTAGTTTATGGGTAAATAGTTATAATATTACTAAAAATGTTCAATACAGTTTTCTGAATATAATTACCAATTATCCTCAAAGGTCAACTTTTTTATTTATATATGAAAGTGTGTCCTAATTCACAAAATGAGACAGATTTACAAAAATGAAATTATATTTAATAAGACTATTTATACTTATTACATTTAATAAGACAAGTATTGGTGTTGCTGTTATGAATCTTAACCAAATTTAGACATTTTCTTAAACGTAAGACTTGTTAAAAATACATTTTTATACTCTTATTTATGCCCTTTTCTCTAAATTATTACTATTTGATGTAAGTATCCAAAATGTTTTGCGACGCAATGACCTAAACACATTTAAATTATAAATTCTTACAATAACTCAGTTTATAAGATAAGTAACCAGAATGAATATTGAAATTTTGTACATCAAAAAGGCTTTATCTTTTTCAGAATTTGAAATAGATATGCAACTAACTGAGAGTCGAGCATCGGATGGACCGTTTTTGGAAAGTAGTTTTTAAAGTTAGAACAACAATGTAGAGAGATAACATATTTTAAAATATAGTTATGAAAGCAGTATTGACTCCTTTGAACAGACATACCTATTGGCAGCATTAAATTTATACATATATATTTAATTGGTTTTGATTTCATAAACAAGTAGCACGCCCTAAAACAGAAGATTACCTAAAAATAACAGTTCATAATGTTGTACGCCAAAAAATCCCATTTACCTCATGTTGTTTCTTGTCCTTTATCCTATTTAATACGTATTTTTTATGCGACCTTGGACAAGTCTGTAGGCTACATCCCATTTAATGGGATGTCTGTCTGTATGTGACGCGCTTGCTTAAAAAATAACTACCTATTGTCTCTTTATATTTTAGACAAATATTATTATTTGTCTTATTTAAAGTTAAAGTTAGTTAAATAGAATTATCAAAGAAACAATTTTACAAAATAAAAATATATTTATTAAATACAATGTTTATTGTAATTATTAAATAAATGTAAATGTTTATAAATGATTGCAGAAACTGTGCTATGCTTGTGTTAATTGGCGACAGTGGTCACCTACCATCAAGTGCACCATCAGCCTTTACATAAAATAATTATGGCATTTTGTGATAAAAGGATAAAGTTAATGCACTTAAATAAAATTAAGAAGTATTAATGAAAGTCCGGTTTAATGTTGATTCTTGAGATTATTAGCAAAACAATTATTGTTCATCTATTTTATTTTGGTAAATAACTATTTGGGTTAAAATCAATAACAAAACACAATACACAAAAATGAAGGCTACAAATGTATAAAACGTTTTGTACTCCAACACCAATACGAAATTGATTTCAAACTAATCCTCTGAGGTAATCAAATGATCCAAAATGTATATTTAAAATATGGACGTAACTCGTAATTTATTTCATAATGGATATAAAAAACATCTATGATATAATGAAGACATAACAAAAGTAATCCTATCTGCATATAGCATACACTTATCAGTAAAATTGTGTTCATTAAGTAATAAATATAGCTGTGATAATCTAGTTACCGTTTCCATTAAGTTACTATATGTAATTAATTTCCATTGTTATATGCGTTGTAATGAATTTGATATTATTATTGACTATAAATGTACTGAGTCCATGACAATTTAATACACAATGCAATTAGTAGATTGTTATACAAAAGACATATCTAATTGTTTTCACAATTTATTATGGCCCATTAGCGAGCGTATTAAACGACCCAAGTGTAAGGCTTAGGCTACACTACGGTTTTTTTTTCAGCGAGCGATTAACCGCAACGACAGCGAAACCGCTCGAGACGCACACACTACGATTAAAAACCGCGAAACTACCGGCGATTTTTATAGTTGGAAGATGGATTTCAAGAGAACAATATGTATTGTTACGCTAATACTAAGAAATAGAAGACATCAACGCAAATTTCGCAAATATTGGGTCCATCCACTCATTTGCTGTAGATTTAAGAAAGATTTGTTTCATAAGAAATATCATATTTTAAAAGAACATTCTGAGAATTTTTTCAGTTACTTATCGGATGTCAATAGCCAACTTCCATAAAATTTTGCATATGCGTCCATACATTACTTTCACGGCGGTGGTCTACCGAATACTGGCCAAAAAAACCGCCCGCGGTTAACGCATACTTCGTGTGCATCGATTAAGTTCAATGGATTAAAATTTGTCGCGGTTTTTACCCCCGAGCCATATTATAACATTTCACGGTTTTTAAATTTCGCGGAAAAGAACCGCAAGTGCGGCCGCTTGTATTAGTTTTCTTGACTTAAAAAATCACACGGTTAAAAACCACAGCGGTTTAGCCGTAATGCGGCCTAAGCCTAACTCTGGACTTTACATAAATGAATTATAGCAATGTTTAAAAGAATAGTGTGCACTAAATTTTTATTGGAGTTTATTATTTATTGCCGTCGTATTATCTAGAGCCAGTACGCACTTATCTCACTGGTCAGTATACAGTTAAGAAGACACATTTATTACTTTTAATTTTATATTCGCCTTTTATAAAAGATAGTTAAATTTTTATATATAAACATTAACAAAAATATACATAATATAATAAAAATAACTATCAGAATGGGCATCTTTCTTTGGGGTATATAAAAATGTTTAGTGTTATATATTACCTACTTTCAGACAACATGTTAAACTGTATAAGTACAAGAATATTTCTTAAAACCTATATGACAACACACTAGCTAAATTTTAATATCACAATGTAACGTTGTACCTGCTAAGCCTTCAAATAGAGGCGATGTAAGATTGCACAATTGCATATTGGTTTGTAGTATTTATCGCGCTGATTTTCTTTTGTTGAGACAGTAATTGTTTGACGTTACTATATTCGCTATTTTTGTACGTAAAAGACCGTTTATAAAAAACCACACTAAAAATTATTCCACAAATTTAATACTTTGTTACAAGACTTGTATATTTATGTATCATGAAAACCACATAACATTGAGATTAAGGCTAACTTTTAAAAGTTCGTTTCCGTCGTAGACTTTCCTAGAAAAGGAACTTGGAGCCAGAATGTTAACAACTAACGCTAACTCTACTAGCTTAATATGTTAGAAACTAATATAAGTTATAAGGAAACTAATATAACTCGTTTATTGCTAAATTACTAACAGTTATGAAAACATTTATTTTAGCGTATATAAAACACAAAAGAAACACAAAAATCAATTAATTCTAACATACGAAAAATTCACTTTGATCATACGTCGTAGAGAACAAAGAGGAACGAGAACCAAAAATAAACTGCGAGAAGCCTTAGGGATTTGACGGTAGGGAAACTATTGGGGCGAAAGATAAAAACTATTTTTTATTTATTTTTCAAACAATTTCTATTTCTGTCTACCAACTGTTATTCCACTAAAGTCACATAAATATTCAATGGTACCTATAGTTATTAAACAAAAAAACGGGACAAGTGCGAGCCGAACTCGCGTGAAGAGGGTTCCGTACAATGTTACCTATCCGCACAATATTGAGTGATTTACCATGTTATTTTAATATCATGGACTTCTTATAGGTTTTTCTATAATCTATAAGTAGAAAACTAATTTCTGTATTATTTTTTTTCAAAATTTTAGGTTCAGTAGTTTCGGAGATAAGGGGGGGAATGGTCAATTTTCGTCTATTTTCTTGAATAACTTGGAAAGTATTTATTTTATGTTCGAAGAATAATATAACGTCTAATTTAATAAAATTTGTATACTCTAAGTAAGTACTAGATGAATAAACATGTGTCTTTGCGGATATTATTCCTCTTTTGAATTTAATGCGTTCTTTTTAGATTTATTGTTTTCTTCTTTCGAGACAGCTCAGAGGCTTCCAAGAGCTACACAACGACAGTTGCGATGCTCCAGTAACTTTAAAACCGGCCATTTTTAAAATATCCAAATGTTTAAATGTTATCCAGACGTAAATTTGAGTTATATGTGAGCTTTATTCTATGTTGTTGTGCGTGAATTTATCAAGAGTTTTAAAATTTCATTGCTTTTAGATAAATGTTTTCGTCTGGAATTTAAAAAAAATACTGGTTAGGTATAAAAAAGAAATTAAAAAGAATTGATGCAGGATGAAATTAATGCATAAATACGAAGAAAAAAACAGGATTTTTCATTTGGTAATCCCGGTCCGGCGGTAATCCCAACATACACACAGCATCATTGATAGTTTTCCTGGGTTTTGGAACAGTCTGTGAAGGCTGACCGACCTTTGACTACTACCATCTTCGCATATTCTTGTCGTATGTGAACACCAGTTATCAATCTCTTCAAAAACGGTTCGGTTTCATTACTTCTTAATAAAGAAACGCAAATGAGTACACGATTCATGAGGTTTCTTTCATTGAGCTCGTGTGGCACCTAAATATCGAGCTTTTTGTCAAACAGGTCAAAACTGTTTTGTGGTCAAATCCCAATTCTTCAGCTATGTCGTAACTACTGATATGCTGATCTTGCTCCTCTTTTTCAAAAATGTGGTCCATTTTATCGGTAACAGAGCGACCAGAGCGAGGTACATTTTTGACATCAAAATTCCCGGATTGAAAACCCTTAAACCAACCTTGTGCTACTCTTACTGACACTGCATTAGATCCATAAACGTCATAAAAAAATTTCGCAGCTTGCGTTGCAATTTTAAATTTTAAAATGTATCGAATTTCTTCATTAGATTAACTCATTTTGACAGAAAGAAAAACAAATGAAAAATAGCTGAAAACAACATTTTACTCATTTGTTTCTTTTTTGTAAAGTAACCTTTTTAATGTCATTAAAGCCTGCCAGATACAAGTAGTACAGCAAAAGATATTTTTTTACAAGTTTATACATACTATATATGCGAAAAGACTTTTTCCCCGATCTAAAACGTTTATGTAAGACCAGAATGCAGTTTGACAGTAATCAAAAAGATATTCGTTACTTGTTATTTTATATTCCATTCGCATGAAGCTCGAAATCGTCTTTTTAAAAAGCTCAAAAATTAATTTCTACTAGCATTTTCCGAAGTCGATTCAAGTATGAGATTTACACGCTTTCAGAGTGCTTCCGAAGCTATTAAAAAGTAAGTGTTAGCGGCGTATTCAATGAATGGACAGAAAAAAGTAACACTGCCACAAACTTTATACCCTGGAGGATTGCCAGTTATCGGATAACTAGTTTAAATGCAGCCATAATGAGTTTCTGACTGAAGCTGGCAACTTCACTATGAACAACTGTGTAAAACAGATTTTTAAGTTTTATATCAATTTCCAATTTTTTTATTGATATTTTTTTTTTGTTAATGCGTCAATCAGGCTGCCAAGTGATGTCACTAGGAGTCTAACGTAATCTATAAATACAAACAATACAAATAAAGTTGCAATAGCCTAGTATCGAACGTTAAGGGCAAAGACAATCTAAGGATAAGATTTAATGAAATTTTAAATAATAAGTATTGCTTCCGAGTTGCAACAAAAAGTTGCAAATAATTCGATATTGTATATTAAAAAAAGATTGAAGTTATTTTAAAGATATTTAAACCATAATTTTAAACATATAATTGAAGAGCCCGTTGGATAAGTGGTTAGGGTGCTTGCCTTAACGCTCTGTTCTAGGGTTCCCGGGTCCGATTCCCGGCAGGGTCAACTTTGAAAAATCAACTTTTCAAATTTGGCTCTGGTCTGGATTTGAAAAGTAGTGGCAGGGCACACAGCGTTTTCGCAGTCATTTGGGCAGCCCGTCTGGCGGCAGTAACCGCCCCCTTACAGAACACCACCGTGAAATAACAGCACGTGTGCTGTTGTGTTTCGGTGAGTGAGTAAGGGATGCCAGAGCCCATTTCCCTATCCACTCCTAATCCCTTATCCTTAATCCTACTGCAGTCGGCAGCGCACTTGCAGCAGCTTCGGCGTTGCTTGTGTTATAGGCGACGGTAGCCACCTACTATCAAGTGGACCGTCTGCCTGTCTGCCGACCTTAATATTAAAAAAATGAGACATTTAAACATATACCATGAGTAAATCAATTTATTAAAAAAAAACTATCCTGAAAAAGTACTGATACTCTTTGCTCAATGAAGGGTTGAACCCTTCATTTTGCCTCCGTTTGGGTAAAATTGTTTATTCCCTTTTTTATGAATGAAGTTTTACTTTTTTATGAACATTTTACTCATACCTAAGTATCAATTCCCATTGTCCAAAAATTTCGCGTTTCATTTGAAATCTATAACAAATTATCATCACCTATACTTGACAAACATAAAAAAGTACATTAGGTCTATAATTTAAACATTTCGTCAAATTCGTAAAGTCGTTGAGTACTTAATATAATCACACTATATATTCTCAAGCTGCCTAAATAAGCAAATCCGAACACAAACTGAGCAAAACTCCTTCAATTAATTTCAGTGTAATTCAATTAATGCCTTGTTGACATAGTACTTGACCTTAGCCAACGTGTTCAAATATCCTCTCAGTTTCTGATACGAATGGTACGAGGAGGGTGTTATTTTAATTGTGAAAACCTATTAGTTTATATACTAAGTATTTTAATTGAACACTTGCTTTAATTATTTACATTGTGTTATTTGAAGCAAAAATCCTTAGTAGCGAAAGGCTAATTTCAATTTAACTTGGCACACAGAAAGATCATGATTTTCATTCATTCCGACATTATCTTGAGAGTGATTTTGCAACTTCGATAAAAATTATGCAGGTAAAGAATTCATGGGCAAATAAAGCTCGCGAAGTGTCCGCAAATACTCGAAACATTTAAATAAAACTACGGCAAAATAAAATCGGTTTAATATCGAAAGTAACCGTTTATGTTGTTTATTTTACTCTTTCCTCGAATAGTTCCGCTCCAGTTAAAGTTGGGAATTCAGTGAACTTCTACAAAAGGATTTGTGAACAATTACTTTTCCAGCGACTTCGTCCTAATAAACGTTCACAGTACAGAGTGTCTCACCGAAGCTTTGGTTTCGTTATAGACTATACCGTTTTTTTTTTTAAATCAATCTTAGGGAGTCGATAGGTGTATGAAAACATAATCTATACTAATATTATAAAGAAGAAGAGTTTGTTTGTGGTTCCAATTGAAAAATTCTTTTTGTTTTGATTAGTCAATTTATCGAGGAAGGCTATATAACATCACGCTACGATCATTAGTATTATATATAAGCAGTGTCCAGTACCGCGCGCCCAATGCGCACGCCCCGCCGCCATATGGGCCGCAACGAAGCGTGGCCGAGTTCAACTAGTATAATAATACATTTTAATTCTGTACAAAAACGGCGTTTCGTTCATTGATTAATACAAAAAGATTATAAACTTAAAAGCCAGACTATATTCTGAAAATTTCTAAAGGCTAATAAGGGTTCGAATGTTTCCCTCGTTAAAAAATAAAAAAATGTGCAAATTTCTATTGTATTTTAAATCCATAAGCTAACAGGCTATCTCCATCTTGTCCTCAATCCTTTATATCTCATATAAAGGGTGTTTTTCTTTAAGAAATAATACAATAATATAATACTTTAAATAATAATACAAGACAGAAATATTGTTGGAATGATTTTTTTATTTTTATAATCTGGTAGATAATTTCATGGCATTTATTTTTTAAATATGATTTCCGGCATATTTCCGCCGCAGCTACGATATTCCATTCGATCAGTCCGATTTTTTACTACTTTTTCCAATAAATCTGGCCGTATGGCGTCAATGGTGGTTGAATATTGGCTTCCAATGCTTCAAGAGTTGCTGGTTTGTTGGCATAAACGAATTACTTAACATAGCCCCATAAAAAGTAATCAAGAGGCATTAAGTCGCACAAACGAGGGGGCCAGTTAACAGGACCACTTCTGGAAATAAAGTTGTCACCAAATTGATTTTGCAATAAATTGACGGTTAAGCGCGCTGTATAGCAAGTTACGCCTTCTTGTTGGAACCAAATGTCGTCGATGTTTAGCTGATTAATTTTTGGAAACAAAAAATCAGTCAGCATGGCTCGATAGCGCTCGCAATTCACCGTAACCGCAGCGGTGCTCAATAGGCCTATTATGTTGACCGTAAATTGGACGAAGTGATCTATAACTTCGCGAACAGATTTTTTTTTTTTTTTTTTTTTTTCAAAGTATATTTCCACAATTTGGAAGCGTTGTTCTGGTGTTCTGAATAGAAATGTCGACACAGTTTGACATTCTCAACTGTCAAACCATAGACAACAACCATCGAAACTTCTCATGCAGCTAAAAAAACACTTATAATATTCCACTGTGACATCTCTGCTTCGATCTCTGATCGAAGTTAAACATAACTTTCGATGAGAACTCATATCGCCAAGCTGATTACTGACCGACACATCGTGCAAAGTTAGTTTAACTTAATTATAAGTTTCAAAGAGGCGAAGTCCAATTTATTGGATAGTAGTAACTAAACAACCTCTATAGACCAAGGGGCCAAGGAGGTATCCACGACAAAAAATAAATCTTTCTTTACCGTTGAAGTTTGAACAGCTGAATTTACTTACTGAAAAATTGAGGAACCAATCCGAACACAGAATTTTGCCCAACAGTTATTTACACAGTAACTTTACTTGAATCTAGTTTTAGTACTGATTCAAAATACTTGGTTACCCTATAAGAAGTCTGAAACAAATTATTGTAACAGAATTTATCAAGTTCAAGCTACGATTCCCTTTGATACGAACGACAGATATAATAAGCAGAGGACAGGAAACTTTTTAAAACAAAGCGAAATAAAATATTGTTGTGAAGCGTTGCTTGTCAGCACAACATCCCGGGGCCCTAGTTAAAAAACTGTACCAAGACAAGGAACACAGATGCGACGTAATTCCATTGCTTGCGACTATGTCATTAGCGAAAAGCGAATTACTCATGAAATGGTTTATGTATTGATTTGGTTTGATTCATTAAATTCAATCAAAACTATTTTTTATTTAATCAAATCAAAACAAACCCACACTAAAGTGTATCTCAAATATAATTTTTCCATATTTTTCAATTTATTTATTTTAAATTTCAAACCTGTTTATATCATTTTCTTTTCTCTTTATTCAGGAATTTTTTTACAACATAAATGAATACTTGAAGGCTAATAATTCCCGAAAGGTTAAAATTTAACATTAACATCATCTGAATCCCGAGTGTTTCATCAGTCTGCCTGCCACCTTTTTCTGTCGCAAACTAGATCGCAAACTAAGAAAAGCAAAATTTAAATAAAGGTTATAAGCACAAAATTTCTGTCACAACCAACCAAATTTGCAAAAAATAAAATTATAGAAACCCATTTCCTATTGTAATTTTAATTTCGATTTTATTTGCACAAAACAAATATTTAAGAAATAGTTTCTTTTTATAATTCTAATACTTGGACCAAACCCAGCGCAGTTTTAACAATGGCCGACGGACATTCCGAGTACCAAAACTCTCCTCTCTTCTGTGCCACACTTTTCCAAACAATATTCTTTTAAACAAAAGTATCAACAAATAATCAAAACACAGCAACAACCTTTTGCTGTCGAACAAAAGAAAGGGACTGTTAAAAACGGAGAATTCATCAATAAATGTTATAATCGCTTATAAGAAGAAAGATGCGATTGTTAAAATATAACAAGTTAAGATTTATATTAATTATATTAAACTAGATGGGTCTAAAAACGCTTTGAACTTTGAAGATATTATCCGGTATAGAGGTAAATAAATGTACCTTATATTTATGACAACATATACTAAGTAGAATGAATGTATTAGAATGAATGTATTATTATACATATGTTAAGACCGGCAGACAGGCTGACGGTCCACTTGATGTTAGGTGGTTACCGTCGGCTATAACACAAGCAACGCCAAAACTGCTGCAAGTACGCTGCCGACTACGGTAGGATTAAGGGAAAGGAGATAGGGAAATGGATTCTGGCATCCCTTACTCATTCACCGAAACACAACAGCACACGTGCTGTTATTTCACGGTGGTCTTCTGTAAGGGAGTGGTTACTGCCGCCTGACGGGCTGCCCAAATGACTGTTGGATGAGTGGTTAGGGTGCTTGCCTTAACGCTCTGTTCTAGGGTTCCCGGGTTCGATATCCGGCAGGGTCAACTTTGAAAAATGATCTTTTCAAATTTGGCTCTGGTCTGGATTTGGAAAGTAGTGGCAGGGAAACACAGCGTTTTTCGCAGTCATTTGGGCAGCCCGTCTGGCGGCAGTAACCACTCCCTTACAGAAGACCACCGTGAAATAACAGCACGTGTGCTGTTGTGTTTCGATGAGTGAGTAAGGGATGCCAGAATCCATTTCCCTTTCTCCTTTCCCTTAATCCTACTGTAGTCGGCAGCGTACTTGCAGCAGCTTTGGCGTTGCTTGTGTTATAGGCGACGGTGGCCACCTACCATCAAATGGACCGTCAGCCTGTCTGCCGATCTTAACATAAAAAAAATCAACATGCACCCGATATGTTTACAGCTGGCTTAAACCAATTGATTCATGATTCAGCTTCGTAATCCACTGGTGCTACTCCTGACATATCTCATTTTCATCTTTAAATCATGCGCGATACGGTCGTAAATAATTTATAATAAATGATTCTTGACACTTGCTGCTTTACGTTGGTTCTTGACATTGGTGCTAATTGCGCTCTGGGATACCTTACTAAACCACTTTTTTTTTATAGTAATCTTTTGTAAGAGGGTGGTTACTGACATCAGACAATTCGCGATTAGAAGTATGTCATTCCACTCTCAAAATATATGCGTTACATTCGTAATGGTATACATATTTTATTACTAGAAAGTCTGTACTTGTGTACAAGGCGAGATTTTTGCAACAACCCTTAACTCAACCAGCTTTCCGTTCTAATACCAACAACTAATACCACTAGTATTTGTTTGAACTCATATTTATTTTCTATTCCAAACCGATACCATAAGTAATTAAGTTTAATGTGCGAACGAATACAAACAACTTGCTTTTGGTGCAGTCAGCTCAGTAAAAATTGTTTTCTAATATTTTTATATGATCGTAATATAAAGAGCAAAATACTTGAATCTTACTAAAGATGCAATCACCCAGAGACATATATATTTAAGACTAATTCTTCCTTTTTCGGAACCACGATTGTGTCTTAAGCACGACCCTTTACTATAAGAAAAAATAATATATTTCCAAGTCAAATGTAAATTACATATTAAAGCTGCTTATTACATACCTCCATTGCATTACTGTTATGTCCCATAGCGAAACGACATCGCCTCAATTACATCGGAGCATCTGAAAAAGAAGGTCAGATTCATTGATATTATTCATGGACTATCCATTCCCGTAATCGATTTGTGAAAATATACTAATAAATTACTGCAATAAATGTGTAATGAGTTTGGGAACGAAATCGTGTATTTTAATCGAAAAATTATTAACCGCCGCTTGTTATGAAATATTAGCAAATGGATTTTAACCTAGAAATAATGGTAAATTTTATTTTCCATGTGACCCTAGATGGCTTCTAGAATCTTTAAGGTAATTTTCTAATCACTTTTTCTATTCACTTTCTAACATTTTTTAGTAGTGGCAGGACACACTGCGTTTCGCAGTCATTTGGGCAGCCCGTCTGGCGGCAGTAACCACCCCCTTACAGAAGACCACCGTGAAATAACAGCACGTGTGCTGTTGTGTTTCGGTGAGTGAGTAAGGGATGCCAGAACCCATTTCCACTCCTAATCCCTTATCCTTAATCCTACTGCAGTCGGCAGCGCACTTGCAGCAGTTTAGGCGTTGCTTGTGTTATTGGCGACGGTAGCCATCTACCATCAAGTGGACCGTCAGCCTGTCTGCCGACCTTAAAATAAAAAAATAAAATAAAATAAAACTTTGAAGTTTACTTCAGACTATATGTTTCACATATCTATACTAATATTATAAAGCTGAAGAGTTTGTTTGTTTGAACGCACTAATCTCAGGAACTAATGGTTCGAATTGAAAAATTTCCCTTTGTTTTGAATAGTCAATTTATCGAGGAAGGCTATAGGCTATTTAACATCATGCTACGATAGATAGTATTATATATACGCAGTGTCCAGTACCGCGCGCCCCATGCGCACGCCGGCCGCCGCCGTATGGGCCGCAGCGAAGCATGGCCGAGTTCAGCTGACATATGGTCTATATGTAAAACATATAGTCTATATGTTTCACACACAGACTTCAGACTATAATGGCTGGTGGCCGCGACTTTGTCCGCGTTGATAAATGAAAATATAACATCCAAGAAAACGTATATGAGTAATATAATGCCCGACATCTTTATCGCTGTGACTACGGTGGCGCCGATTTTGTTATGTTTTAGACGATCCCTAGGGAACCTAACATTTTTCTAGAATAAATAGTTCCGGGATCCTATATGTTAATCCTGTTAATAAACTGTCTGTGTGCCAAATTTCCTCCATATTCGTTTAGCCGTTTCGGCGTGATTGAGTAACAACCATTCAAACATCAAAACATACAAACTTTCACATTTAAAATATTACTAGTAGGATTAGGGACTTGCAAAGGTAGGTTTTTTAAAGTTGATCGACTTTACCTTACAAAAACGCTAAGCTGGATTTTTGTTATGAATTTTCGCAATGAATACGTCACTTACTCTATTGTCTAAGGTAAGGTACACAGATAAGTATAAATAGGTAATAATTAAAAATATTTCCAATCTTATTACTTACGTCGTAGTAAGAATTGGTAGAGTAATGTATGCAGCATATATACGCAAGAAACTCCCAATTATTTGAATTTTAAGTTCAGATAGATAGTTACTCGAGACATTTTTAAATTCATTTAAAATAATCAGAAGCCTATTGAAACTTTAAATATTGAATATTTTTAACTAGCTGAATCCGGCCACGCTTCGCTGCGGCGTGTGTATGGGGCGCGCACGGTACTGTACACTGCTTTTATGTGATATTTTTTTTATATTTATCTGATATATAAGTAGCCTAAGTTAATACCATCAAACATCTGCCAGCGAAAATACCGTCAAACTCAGTCCAGCCGTTTCGGAGATTAGCCAGACCATCAGACAAACAAAAAATTTAAGATGGGTTTTTTGTTATAATAAGTACTAATAAAACTATAATACTATAATATATATATATATATATATATATATACTTTGATAAACATTTAGTAGAAAGCATGTATTTTAACATTACAAATAGACAATTACATTTTATTTATTACTGTAGAGTGTAGATAACGTATTGATCATTATTTAATTATATTTTTTACAGTTTCAAATTCGAAAAAAATTATCTATTCGATTTCAATTTAGTAAAACCATTTATATTGATCACAAAAAAATTAATTAAATTATTTATTTTACAAAGTTTCGAAACTAATATATCAAATATGTAGTACACCGGAATGATATTTTTAAGAGCAATAAATCGATAAAATCATTCATGCTTAGCTCTTTTGCTCTCAAGTTGTTACCGAATCGTTTTATATTCTCAAGATTTTATTAACATAACCTTTGAAATTATCCGAGTATGAATATATTGTTGTATATCACTTGGAAATTTATTGTTAAAGCTTGTTGCATTATAATGGCAGGATATACTTGATTCGGCAGTCATAACTACATGTGGCGACAGTAACCACCCACCCCCTAGAGAAGACCTAAAGTTTTGTAATAAGACCGTCGTAAAACAACAGCATGTATGCTTTTGTGTTTCTGTGAGTCAGTGAGGGATGCCTTTATCCCTTCGTTATCCCTTATCTTTCATCCCATCAAGGTATCAATCCTCTCTTTAAAGGCTATATTTTAGGCCATCAAGTGGACCGTAAGTTTGCATAAAAAGAATTAACACAAACCCATAAAATCCTAATTTTATACAGAAGTGTTAAGTTCGCTTGGATAATTATTAGAAGGCTCTAGTTGTTATCTTTATATACTTAATTTCACCAATATCGATTAGTTGTTTTACCGTAAAAAAAGAAACAAACGAAAAGGCCAACAGACATAATATTAGTGGGCAAGGATATTTGAAATGCAAATACAAAATACTTTTTTTTGCAATTGAATTTATTTTTTCAAAATACATTTCTATTTTATTTGAAAATTATTAATGAAAATACATATTTTGAATTTTGTAAGTAAATACTTTCATTTCAAACCACTTTGTATTTTTATTTGAAATAACAAAATAATCAAATATTTATATTTTTTTAATTCATTACATTTAATCATTTACGTTTTTCATATCTCCACTAGTGGGGACGTAAAATCTAAATTTTTCACGTTATTGAAACTTTAATGAAATACAAATGATACCAAATATACAAAGGTATTATAATAGATATCTATATATAATACCTTTTATAAGGCTTATTTATTTTCACGTATGAAAATCTAATTATGATTACAAATAAATTACCTACATTTATTCCATGACGTCTGAATTCAGGTCATACGACACGTCAGTCAGCTGACATTAGATCTCCCCGGTGGATAGGTGGCCTTAATGGCCTCAAAGTCATTGTTGTTTTTGTGTTCTCGTTCGTCGTAGTAGCGTGAATTGATTTCCATTTACATATAAAACGTTTTACCGCGATTACATTGTTCCCCAACGTTTATTACTTTTCCAATGGCCCGTGAAGAGATCGCTTTCGGAATCATTGCAATTTTATTTATTTTTCCACCCTTATTGCCATTTATGTTTTAAAACACTGCGCGCAATTGGATCTATAGGAATATTTAATTCCAATCCTATCAGATTTTCAACAATTATTAGAATTTATTTGTTTATTTTTTTCCTTATTTTGCCATTTCATAGTTCACTTCTTCAGCGCTAAACTAATTCTCTTGATATAGTCCTATCACTGAGTTAAAACTAATTCGGCAAGGAATTTCTTCACAATGATTGTGGAAGTTTATTTGTAAACACATAAAAACCAAATTAATTTAATATTACCAGAGTCAATAGCTTTTTCGCGAGAACTATGCATAGGTATTTGAAAGAGAAGATACTTCTCTTGTCACAATCAATTTCCAATCAAAATGTAATTTGAAGTCTTTGCTCAATCGATGCGTAAAGAAGGAAAAATTAACACTGTGAATTAAACACTTTATAATTTAAAAAAATACTTTTATTATTTTTATCACTACATTACAGCTACGGATACTGTACCCCAAGACGAAGTTTTTAAAATAAATGCAATATAAAATACTAAATGGACTGATTTTATTACCTTTGTAAAATTTATCATACACTAGCTACCCGGACCCGGCTTCGCCCGGGGTGCGATTTTATATGCATAAACATTCCCCATTTATCCCTCTTTCCATTAGTGAAAACCGATTTAAAATCGGTCTACCCGTTCACGCGTGATGCCGTGACCAAGGGAAATGGGGATTCATTTTTATATATAGAAGATGATGGAAGAATCATAAAGATTTTTATATATAGAGATTTATACATTTTCTAAGCTTAATTCTAAGTTTTTTACAATATATATTACAAAAAACTTAAAACTAGTAGCGGGGCAAGGCCCAAGCTCCGGTGATTAGGGCTGCGAAGTGAGGAACCTTCTGACAATTCGTTCCGTGTCAAGAAGTACCGCTTTCTATATCTGCCCCTTGATCCAGCCATCTAGGAGACCTCTTGAGATGTTGGTCGAGGCTCTTTGCTATAGGAACGTTCACCGAAACGACATGGCGGTCATCTCGTGAGTAAAGTCAATGCACTTGGTAAGCTTTGACGAGGTTTTCGTCATGCGGGACAGCGTTGTTAACAAGCATCGTCCGGTGCTGGGATCGGTCAATAATCACGATGTCAGGCTTATTGGCAACAATAGTCCTGTCCGTGAAATTTATTGTTATTATTATCATGATAAAGTTTATTATTATTATCATAGTGTCATCTTTTTAATTCATCATAGCAAATCTACCCATCTAAAGTACTTATGGCTCTCATAAGGAGTGCCACATTCATCAGATTAGTGCTAATAATTGTTGGTACCAAGAACCGAGGCCACCGCTACCGCCGCGCCCTATGGTTATCCAGTACACACAGTTCACACCACGCCAGTACAATTAGCTTATAAACATATAAACTTCTAATTATTTGATATTTTTTTTCTATTATTTTAGAAATCGTTTAAAAAACTATAAGAATTCTTTTAATTTACATTAGCAAAAAGTTTTTGGATTGGCGAACTGTCTCTATTTTTTTTTATTTTTTTTTTAATTTAAATGGGTTTGCTCTTGACCAGCATCTATCCATGTAGGAAGGATGAGGCCGAAGATGGAGCGAGCTCACCCAGAAGATGCCTATTCACTCGAACCTTGAAAAGATTTGGGTTATTTGGGTTGTATTATATTTATTGTTTCGAAAGAAAATATTTTTTATCATTTATGTGTATCATAACACAAACAAAACTAAAACTCCATAGAAAAAAAAACAGTAGGTATAGACCGATCGACTTAAAACTCATGTTCCTTTGTAGTACCTACTCATTCATAAACATATACAGAATCGACGTTTTGTAGGACGACACTTATTATTTAAACCATCAAACTGCTGAGTTTCGGACTTATTTCAATGTTAGGAGGTATGGTAATAAAACTACCACGCTAGGCCTCTACGGATTGGTAGGACCCTATTGTCTTAGAAATCTTCTAGGACACATATATTCTCATGGTCCTTTCTAGAAACGAAAGAAATGAATCTGTGTGTCTGCCATTTTAGCAGCCAAACCTTATACTATATACTTCACTGTTGAAGGTTAGCAATCAGATATTCATATCAGGCCCTTAAAATCGCAATGATCGCAACAACTCTGCTGCACTCACTCTCAGATGTTACGCAACCATGATTTTCATCGGCGATCGGCAACTTTTTTCATCACGGTAAGCTACATAAGGTAGTACGCTAGGTAGTACGTAGCTCTCGTGTCTTAGCACATATCGGATATAAACAACTTTCCGCTATTTGACTGTGTAAAAGACCTGCCGTGGAATCTGGAATCTCAAACTCATCGTCCAATTAATTGATAACTAACTTAATGACAGCTTATATTACTATGTGATTTCTTAACACATTTTAATTATGACTAGGGAATTTCGGATTTTCCAATTCTCTTTTTTTATTTTTATTTTTTTTATATTAAGATCGGCAGACGGGCTAACGGTCCATTTGATGGTAGGTGGCTACACCGCTTCCTATAGCACAAGCCACACTAAAGCTGCTGCAAGTGCACTGCACTATAGTAGGATTAAGGATAACGGATAGGGAAATGAGCTCTGGAATTCCTTACTCTTTCACCGAAACACAACAGCACAAGTGCTGTTATTTCACGGTGATCTTCTGTAAGAAGGTGGTTACTGCCTGCCACTACTTTCCATATCCAGACCGGAGCCAAATTTGAAAAGTTCATTTTTAAAAGTTGACCTTACCGGGAATCGAAGCCGGAAACCCTAGAACAAAGCGTTAAAGCACGCACCCTAACCACTCATCCAACGGGCTCGTCAAACTCTAAAACTGCTGTCTGAGTTTTCGCTAACGCCGTCAGAAATTAAGTGTTTTTAAAAATATTATCCTATTAGAATGTATAACTACAGATAATTTCAAATCACAGTCTATTACATTCATAAAATTTGCATGTATAAATTAATATTTCTTTAACAAAACATTAATTAAATAAGTGGTCTGTAGTTTAAAAAAAAACTTCTATTTACCTACTTATACTTGTTTAGTTACTAGAGAGCATAAATTGATTAGTTCCTTCATGAAGTATCGACACTAGTTATTATTAAATAAATTTCCTTTTTCACGAAAACAATTACATTTTTTACATAATGCCAACGTGATTTTCCACTAAAACACTCAGTCTTTGTATTTCGTTAAATAAATATATAAATAACTCGCGTTACTGACAAGTATTATTACATGCTAGCAGTTTCGCGTAACGGGCATACAATGCAAGAGAAAACCAATAAATTACATCAGATGAATGGGTTCATTATGTGCCGAAATACCGTTCGACCGATATGAAGTAATTATCCTAATTTCCTCAATCATTAGCGATGCCGATGCCAATGCCGTTCGTGTCGATCGCAATTTGAGGTTTGTCGGCCGAGGCACGCAATCAACACGATCGTTTTATTATAATAAAATTAAAACCTACTTCTCAATAATATAATGCTCATTGTACTTTGACAAAAGAAATGTTCCCGCGATAAGGGACACATTTCATTCACATTCAAAAGCTGTTATTCTATCACAAATCTGATATATTACCTACGGACTTATTCGAAACAACAATCTTTAGACACGCCAAGGAAGCAGTTTTTTATGTTAATGTGTTATGGACGAGTAGACGAAACGCCGCCATTTAACCATCGCAACCATGAGTAACTCAGAAATCAGTAACTCAGAAATTTTGCGAAACAAGAACAAAGAAGGTGACGATTTCAGAATTATCCTTTGTTAATGTCGTAATATTTAATGTTTTTGTATATATGCATTTTATTTTGTAACGTACTTGCTTTTGCCCGTGACTTCGTCGACACCCCTTTTTCTTATGTGTTAAGATATTGATTCAATCTTTATTGTTCATATACTTTTGTTAGGCGTTGAATTTTTTATTTTTATTATTAGACAATCCCTTGGAAACAGTAATTAAAAGGTCCTTTTCAATTATTGTTAGCAAAATTTCTTGATTATCGGTTAAGTAGTTAGCGTAATAAACAAACAAACAAGCATTTATAATATTAGTTAGGATCAATATTAATGTACGTATAAAATAGTTAAATAAGATAAAATATGTGGTTTCATATTTATGTCGCTACGCCTTACAATCTCTTTATAAGTTTACTGAAATGTGTAATTAATCTTTTAAAGGTGTGTTTATTTTTTTAACAAAAAAAATTTATACTTTCTATTACTACGATTTTATTAATGAAATCTCAATTTAATATAGCCTTGAACACTTAAAAGTACGAGCTCTCAAGTTTGCTGCCGACTAATTGCTTGACAGTTAAGAAACATTGTACATTCGTGGAAAAATATTAGATTAAATTTATAAAACTCACTACCGCTCACGACAATCTTAATTGATGTAATAGAAAAGTTAAAAACTCCGTGTCTCCGCTCTCCTTTTAAATATTTATTTTAGTGCCCAATTAGAGCGGCCTTAGTCCAATTTTCTTCTCTGTTTTTCATTTATTACAATAATCAGTTGAGCTGAACTTGTCAGTTAAAAAATGAGGCTAATTTGGTCTGAATACAATCCGAAAATAATGAAGACACTATTCTAATACAATAATTTTGAGTCGGTGCTCCTTAGGGACCGGAAGCTACTTGTCAAACCTACATCCTTTAGAAACAATCAATGGATTGTAAATTGATATTCCATTTCTTTATTTTTAGGGTTCCGTACGTCCGAATAAAAAACAGAACCTTTATAGGATCACTCGTATGTCCGTCTGTCCGACCATTCCCCCCCCCTCCCCTATCTCTGAAACTACTCAACCTAAAATTTTGAAAAAATACAGAATTTATAGGATTATAGCATATAAATTATAGGAAAACCTATAAGAAGTCCATGATATTAAAATAACAATCTTTTCAAGGTTCGAGTGAATAGACATCTTCTGGGTGAGCTCACTCCATCGTCGGCCTCATCCTTCCTAGATGGACAGATTCTGGTCAAGAGTAAAAAAAGAAAAAAATAACATGGTAAATCACTCAATATTGTGCGGATAGGTAACATCGTACGGAACCCTCTTCACGCGAGTTCAACTCGCACTTGTCCCGTTTTTTTTGTTAATCTTTCTTCAATTGCAAGCTTTTTTATGTAAAGATCGACCGGGAAGCAGACGGTCCACTGCATGGTATGTGGCTGCAGTCGCCTATTAGCAAAAGCACAGGCACTGCAGTCGCCACAGGTTCTGAAAGTGCCCTAGATATAATTAAGAATAATGAATTAGGACGGGATAGGGAAATGGGCTCTGGTATCCCTTACTCACTCAACAAAACAAACATAAGTTTTGTCACTGTGGTCTTCTGTAAAGGTTGGTCACTGCCGCCATAAGGGTTGCCCAACTATGACTGCGGAAAATAGTGTGCCCATAGTATCTGATATAACTGATTTCTCTTTTTAACATAATTATATTTTATTTGGGCCGATAGCCATCAACATATTCGGGAATTAATTGCACGGGGAAACCCGTGCAAAGGGCCACGCGAGTACGCTTGGCCTGCCCGGGAATCGAAAGCACGTCCCCGCGGAGAGCCGGCGGCCGTCCGTATCGCCGATCTCGGTCGCATATCGCGCCCTCGACACCAAGTTCATTTTTTTTAAATTTAATTAGTCATTAATTTAGAAAATACCTAAATTTAAAGTCATTCATATTTTATCACGTCGATGGCTCTCCTTCCGTGGCAAGGTTTCTTCTAGTCCAAATCTCCACAAGGTCCCTGGCATTTCTTTTTACCTAACGTTTATTTATTTTGTATAGTTTTTATTATTATTATTTCTGTGTTCTGGTAATTTTTTTTTTGTTATTGTGTTTTTTTTTTAAATATTCTTAGTTACCAGTAGCATCTATTTTTTTTTGTTACCCTTTTTTATTGTTGTCCGCCTGTCCGCATCATACCGCGGAAAAGGCGTAACAACATTTAAAAGGATTTCGAGGTAATTTGCAGTCTGAAATACAACTTTATACTCAACTAGCGGCTCGCCTCCGGCTTCGCATGGATGCAATTAGGTTTTATTATACATATATCTGTAAACCTTCCGTTAAAAAATTATCTGACAGTGAAAACCGCATTAAAATCGGCAACGACTTCAATTTATGCCTTTGTGAAGCAAATTATACATTCGCCACTTAAAACATCGAAATCAAATTCTAAATGAACTTAGGTACAGTGTAACGCCCAGTTGCGTGCACGGTTTCATTATAATAATACACGTGAAAATTCACTCGGCACTCTGCGCCCATTTTCGTATAAACACGCACTTCGCTGCTTCAGGTGTCGTATAACCAAACACAGTATAAAGAGACAGTAACTAAACTTTAACCTTATTTCACAGAAAAATATTCGGTAACTGTGCAGTTAGAATACGGTTACATGGTAGTTTCTAAATAAAAAAAAAAACGTAAAAATTACGTTATGTAGGTTAAAATAAAAAATATTTCACGCGCTACGCCAAACCATTCCCTCAGAATTGAATAGAAAACAATGTTACAATGTGATGACAGCGCCACACCTGCGAGACTTGTTTGCTGGCGTGGATAATAATAAAGTTTATTATTTTAACTTATTAGAATAATAATACTTTAACAACATTAAGAAAAACTAAAGAGTACTGTCTCAAGTTATAAGATTATTTCATAAGTTAGTTATAACTAATCAATTATTATTAATGATTACATTATTTTAATCTCTATTTATTAATAAATTCAATAGAATCTATTTATAAGTCACATGGATTATGGCTGGGCCCACTTTTATGTGTATTTTATTTTCATATGTCTTTTGACAACATAAACCAACTTTTCCTTTAGTAAGACAAGAAACTTTAAATACAAGTTTAGAGCATAACGTTTAATGTTATTGAAATATATCTGAATGACTTTGATAATATGGTACATATTGTATTATTTTAATCATTAGGTAATCATTGGGTTAACCTTATTATTTAACATCTTATTAAAAACGTTTTACCGTTACTATAAATAATTGTATCATACAAATATTCCTGTGTAATTTTTTGATCTTCTCTCGATTGTTTTTCATAATGGACATATAATAGATTTATACAATTAAAATGCCGTGAATTTTAAACATATTTATGGGGCAATCCAATAAACCGATATTATATTATGTCATCTGTGTTTGGTATTACATACACAGTATAATAATACTGTGTTATCCCTTTCCTTTCGCCTTCCCCTTTCCATTACATTGTCGAAATTCCTCTAATTCGGACTAAGCGATTTTTTTTAATGCGAACAGCTAAGGATTGTAACTCCCTGCCGGCGGCGTCTGTATTTCCGAGCCCATACAACTTAAATCTTTTCAATGTTTGAGTGAATAGGCATCTTCTGGGTGAGCTCGCTCCATCGTCGGCTTCATCTTTCCTGCAGAGGCTGGATGCTGGCCAAGAGAAACCCATCTTTAATAAAGAAATAAAAAAAACTAATCAGCCTCTGTGCCGGATAAAAAAAAACATTAGGAATGCCGGACTGTTGAAGTGCCGTATTAATGAATTAATGTTAAATAGTTGTACGAATGTAATTGTTATATTTAAAAGATCTTTTAAAGATGAAAAAAATAATAGTATCCTTAGTTTCTTTTGGATCTTGACTTAGGAACGATAAAATAGAGTGACGATTAAAAATTTTTAATTAATAAACTATTGTTTCACCGTTTCAATATGAATTGAACAGCATTTATTTTTTATGAGCGTAGGTAACTCAATTTTGAACAACCGTTTAAGAACGTAATACGGAATCACAAATTTACTAACATTATTGCGTGACGACTCATAATAAATAAAACAAACGTCAGAATGAACCTTTGATATTATCTGTTGAGGTTACGAAGTAAAGAAGCAATTAAACACTGAGCTCATTCACAAGTGCACTGACCCAGAAAAGTTTACGCTACATTTTTATCTCTTTTTCCTTGTTAAGTAGAACTCACTACTTACATACATTTACTTACTTTTTTTAACTTTTTAATTAAACGTGTAGTTTTTTCATTTCATTAAAAACGAGGACATTAATTAAATTTTCACGTAACTATACACTGTTGGCGTCAGTCGGCCGGTAACGATGAAATAGGCCAATTATTTCTGCTTTGTTAATTGAATTTTGGTAAGTCCAAATCGTATTTACCAATGGTATAATTACATATATGATAGAAAAGATAAATACGCTTCGGTTATTATTATTCGCTTATAACACAAACAACGCCCCAGGTGCTGCAATGTGCTGCCGATCAAAATGGGCTCTGTCATTCCTTACTCACTCACCGAAACATTGGCCCTATCGGGAATCGAAACCGGAACCCCTGGGACAGAGCGTCAAAGTAAACACCTTAAGGGCTTCACTGAGGCAAATGACATTTACTATAGAATTCGCTGGCGGCGGATCCAATTCAACAGGCCTAGAAATGGTGTTTTTCTGTTTTTACCATTAGAACAATACACAAAATAAAAAAATTTATTAATACAATTTTTTAATCTGATATTAACTTATTAATAGGTACAGGATTCATATGCGTGCAATAAGCCGTTTTCGAGAGAATTTTCAATAAAAGTCAAATTCTTCTTGTGTTCTAACTTTTTTTGTGGAGTTTCTATTACTATAACGAAAATTCTAATTAATACAATTGGTTCTTCACATGTTTAAGTATAATATATATTTTTTTCAAAGCAATTGTCTTGTCCATTTCTTGTAACATTTTCATTAAACAATGTATATTTTTAGTATTTAGGGTTTGTCTCCCCCTTAACTAGGGGTTGGGTGATTCCTCATGGATATGTGACAGCGTAGGGACGCTGCGGGGTTACTACCTGCCGCCTAAAATCTGACGACTTTCTAGCGCGGCCGCAGATGGGCGGAGTTCGTTATGACACGACATCCGTGACCCACCACGTATATATCCAGCGCTAGAGGCCAAGTTACAGAGATTTGGAGTGAACATTTTGTGTAAAAAGTGTTAGAAGAAAACAGCTATGCCAGTATTTGGAGAATAGTTTCATATTATATGACATAGTAAGATGTTTTTCACTCTATTATTTAAACTTTCTCATTTTCCCGAACTCTCATTTTTTTCGTGTTCTCATTCTCTACAATTTCTCTTAACACCATCGCGATTACCCTTTAATTTTATGAGCAATAAACTAAAAAAAAAACAAAGATTTTACATAAAATTGTTAATAACAAAGTTATAAATAATAAAGTCGAATAAAAAACATCTCACTATATCGTATGAAACTATTCTCCAAACAATGGAGCAGCTGGTTTTCTTGTAACACTTTTGACATGAAAAATCTCTGTAGCTACTATGCGGGGAGAGCTACGCATATAGCCTATGTCGAAACCTCGGCGTACCCGAAAGTGGAGGTTTGCCGGCCATCTTGGGAGACCTCACGACGACGGTCTCTCCTAAGACTACCGCTCAGGTATTATGTTATATTATATTATATTATATTATATTATATTATATTATATTATATTATATTATATTATATTATATTATATTATATTATATTATATTATATTATATTATATTATATTATATTATATTATATTATATTATATTATATTATATTATATTATATTATATTATATTATATTATATTATATTATATTATATTATATTATATTATATTATATTATATATTATACATTATTTAATAAATAGCATAAAATGATTCATTATAATGCTTACGGCGACAATTACACAAATTACCGCATGTGATTAATGTGTGCAAATTTGAAGCTAATCCCAAATTTAATTCAAATTAATAGCGAGATTAATTATTGTTAATTGATTAATTTTATTGATTAATTACAGTTGTACATATTCAAGTGTATTCTTTATTTACTAATTAGCATGTCAGTTTATTATAAAACACGTTTTTAGAAATTAAATCATAGAACCCAGATTAGAGCCAGATTAAAAAATAAATTAAAAAATGTATTTTTTGTCTTGGTAATTTTATGATTTTAAAGCGACTAGTCTTAAAGATATGACTTGGTACTGTATGAAAAAATAGTTCGTTTTTTGATTTGCATAACAGACACTTGTTATGCACTGGATCGGAGAGTTTGCAGATGAAAGTTGCAGTTTGAAATGCAGTTGCAGATGCCATCGGAAAGGTTCTAGTGAATAGGAAACACATATGATCTAAAATTTTGTATTTTTTTGTTACTATCCAACAACAGTAGGAGATGCAGTCTATGTTAACTTTCAACAAATTTAATATTCGTACTGGTACATTAGATACAAACTATACAACCGTTGTTGTCAAAGCAATATGCATTGTTATTTCTAATTCTGTAATATAAATTTAACAAAGTTTGGTCAAAGTTACGAAAACCGAACATTTCGTACACTAAAATCCCGCGTGTTTTTTAACTGATGCATGAAATTTAATTTAGTGTGGATGTGGTTTCCAGTAAAACTTCACTAAATATTTCAGTAAAACAAAAGTGAAGCAACTATATTATTGAAGCTCATTGTTGATACGTGATTATACTTAAAAAATATTATACTTGGCATGTCGAACTAACGGACAGTTCCTTATGCTTGGCTAGAGGCCAATTACCAGTACTGTGTTCCACAATGATTATCTTTTGGGAAGCTTGAAATATGCTTATGAAATCAATGATTATGCTAGAAGTTCGTTCTAATGTTTAAACAACTAGAAGTAAAAAAAGGAGGAAAAGAGCTCTTATTATTTTATTTTTCACACTCTTTTTTTCTCATCCTCATGCAGGGTCAGCAGTGATAATGGAAGTAGAAACTCGGTCGACTTGTAACTATGTATCAGTAAGTTCAAACTTCAAATTTGTTTAGTTATAATTGTCGCTTGGACTAACTGTGTAAGGAAACTAACAATCTATTATTAAACTAATAATCCATTGAAATCTATATTTAAGTGGAGTCTATATATATCCTGCTAAAAATAGGATTACATACCCAAAAAGGTATTTTATGCAAATAATATCGTCAACAAAGGAAAAAAGTTCTAGTTAATGGTTCTCTCCCATCATTGCTGAAGACAATGAGACAATGGACTGTATCAACAAAAATGAATTTATTATCTATTTTCTAACTAAAACATCTTGAATTTATACAAAAATATATATTGACTGATGACATAACACATTTTTCCTATTTTTTTTTACCAAAAACAAAAAGAACACAAACCAATTCCTTTAAAAATATAGTTTTAAAATATAAAGGAGTTCGCAACAATTGCGATTGCGTTTTATTGGCATAATCTATGAAACGTTTATTAGCATATGAACTGTTTGAGATTGAGGTAATTTCGACAAACAAAAATAAGAAACGATTGATAAAAAAAAAGGATGTGGGAACATTAGAATCTAAATGTATGTTTTTATATTTCTCACACTTGCACCCTGGAACTATTAAGGTCAATTTGGCTCGGTTAGAGATAGGCCACTCGCATTATATTACACACTTATCTTATAGTTATAGCTATCGTAACTGGAAATGTTTTGAATAATTTCAACTCTAACACGTTTAACAGAAGGTCTATATTTCCATATACTTTTTTCCTTCACGAGTATTATTTCGGTCAGAGTATACTGGGAGGGTGCGAAAGTTCGTTGAAGTGTATAACATAGCCCCTACTACTTTTATTAAAAATAGAACGGAATATAAACGGGGACCAGATATTGAAATAAATAGTTTACGAAGAGAATACGTCTGGAATATAAAGCATTTATGTAGATTTTTTTTCTCAGTTAAAATGAAAAATTCAATACGCTTACACTTTTTTGAGTGGCTCCCAGATTAAAAGGCTCTACCCATGTGAGACTTACCAACATTCAATAAAATCTATCCCTATTTCATTTTTTTATTTATTTCTTTTTAATATTATACCATTGTATAAAGGGAGCCATTATAATATACCCAATCTGGTTAATATATCAAAACGTTTAAATACCACGTTCAAGAGAATTTAATTAATCATCATCATCTCAGCCGCAGGACGTCCACTGGTGGACAAAGGGTTCCCCCTAATTCTCCAAAAGGATCAGAAGCAGCCTGAATTCACCGTCGACCCGCGGCCCTTATCAGTGTGGGGACGTCTTCGCTGCGCTTACCGGTCCATGGCTTCCACTCAAAAACCTTCCGGCCCCAGCGGCCCATCGGCTCTCCGTATTATTTGTCCTGCCCAATGCCATTTCAACTTACTAATCCTCTGGGTTATGTCGGTCACTTTCGTTCGTCTACGAATTTCCTCATTCCTGATTCAATCTCGCAGTGTAACCCTAAGCATAGCCTTCTCCATAGCTCATTGCACAACGTTGAGCTTACTAACGAGCTCCATAGAAAACACGTTTCAGCGCCACTGGCACCGAAAACTTCAGCGCCACTGGCCAGCGCAACACACCGAAAACTTTTGTTTTAAGACACTGAAGAATTTAAGACGAAAAGATGTCTCGGAGCTGGATTCGAGATGGATTTTAATAAATAGTTCCTATTTATTTAAGTTAAAGATTAGAAGGCAATTCAATAAGTCAAACGCTCGTACCTACATGTCATTCATTTTTAATTATTTGAAGAGGATTTTCCGGTTATGAAGTTCTGATTGTGGAAATTTTGTTGTGATATAACAACAATAATTTAATATGCTTTTATGATGTTTGCAAGGAGACCAATATTAATACTGCAAGATCTTCGAGCGAAGAATCACCAAGATCAGATCTATTAGAAGCTATTAGTGGTTACTCCACTTATTATATAAGGTAATCCTATGGTAATACGATATATTAGAAATTTTGTTTATGCAACACCCAAATTTAATTGTATATAAGTAGTTTATTTTATTTAATGATGTAATTTTTCATTTAACATAATTCTTATGTAGGCAAGTAGTTTTTCAATTAAGTAGTTTTTTCAATGAACAAGCTTATGTAAGTAAATATACTTAAATAAAAATATGTATTCAACGGTGAAGTACTTGTAGTTAGGTATGCTATGACGGCTGAATATAATTGCGACCTTCCGACTGTGGCGAGTGCATAGTCATTTTGCCGTCACACTTATTATACTCAAATGGACAGACTGTGTCGAACCATTTCTGGGGAATTGCTCGGAAATTTATGGATAATAAACGCTAAATGTACTTCATAGGAACCTAAACAGTTTCGTCGAAACGCTGATGAAATATTGAGTGGTAATAAAGTTGATGACAAGTGATTAGGAAATTTATTTTTTGAGATCCCTTTTTGTTCGGTGCGCCTATACTAAAATTTTACTTGAAGTTAAAAGTTTTATATAAATATACGAGCGATTACTCCTGACAATGTGTTTTTCTTCTAAGCACATAAATAAGAAAAAATAATAGCTTTTAGAGTAACTTGGAAATATGATTTAATCAAATAGATACATAGCATGATAGATTTGTATTTATTATCAAGGGAGATTTCTATTTTTTTCCTTATAATTAAGAACAGTATTCAGGTGGTTCTTTAGATGGTATATGTTTCAGTCCAGTGCAAATAGGAAGGCATCGATGACATATAAGCATAGGTACAAAAAGGGGTGTAGGGGGCCTCCTATTAAGTATAAAAATACTTGTATCAGGATTTTATGATATCTGATATATCTTATATTTTATGATATTTTATTTGTAATCACGTTAAATAACAGTGTGTGTTCTTTATTTACGTAAGTTTCATGTACAAATTACAATAATCCTACTTTCTACTAATATTACAAAGGGTATATGGATGTGTGGATGTTACTCTTTCACTCAAAAACGGCTTAACGGATTTGGATAAATTTTGGCACACAGATAATCTATTACCTGAATTAAGACATAGGATACTTTTTATCCAGGAAAAAGTTTAGGTAGGTATAGTAACCGACACATAACTTGGCAAGATTTTAACGTAGTGAGGGAAAGTTTGCGCATCCTACACTCACATACAATAAAAATGGTCGCTGTTGTTTTCATAATATTTTAAATTAATGTAGGGTGAGGTAAAATAAACAATTAGTTACCAAAACTTAATTAAGTAATTTGTTATAAAATGAAATACTTAAATTATTATTAAACATTAAATTTAATTAAATAATTTATTAAACATACTGTCACATGGCGTCTTCATCACTGTCCTTTGTAAAAGCGTTAAAAACGACTTCTGCTTCTAAAAATATAAGAAATAGAAAAGAAAAGTCCCAGTTATAATCATGTTGGATATTTTCTCAGATTTTTTTTCAACGCTACGTGGTTGCGGTTACTCATTTCGTTATTGTATTGTTGTTTGTTGGTTGTTAGTTAAAATTATCAAATCTCCATTAAATCTTGTTATTTATGTATTGTTATTATTATAGTTAAATATTTTCGTCGCGTTAAAACAGTTGAGTTAAAGAAATGGTTGTACACCTTCAGAATTATTCGAAGGCGAAAGATTGATTGAAATTTTTTTCATTTAATTTTAATTTACCATAATGCAGATGTTAACATTTTCCATATAATTTATGTAAAAGTAATTGATAATCGCATCTCTAGATTACTCTGTAGTATCTGTAGTACCCACACCTTCCTCATTGAAATAGATTTTGAATGAATGTAAGTGCACTAACGACTATTATAACATACCGGTTAATAGTAATGATAAGTATACGGGGTAATGGGCTCTGGCATCCCTTACTAACGCACCTAAGTGCTATTATTTAAGGGAGGTTTTCTGAAGGCCCAGAAAAACACCGTCTAGTTTATGAATACAGAACACGGTGTGCCATCCCTTTGCCAATTAATGGTATTTATTATTACTAGATTTTTTTTTTAGTATACACGTACAGAAATTATAAAAAAATAAATTTTCTCTATTATTAAATTACAGAAGCGTGATTTGCAACCGAAATATCAGTTAACAAAGCTATTTGGCGCTGCAAATTGGTTATACACATATTCGTACCAACGAATGAAGAGAAAATTATTTTTGTACATTTTTTTTGTGGCAATTTTCGGTTGAATTTTATTTCATTTTTCAATTACAAATAATACCAAACGGAGTCTATAAATTATGATAAATGAGAAACCTTTCGACGTTGCCTTAACCACTCAGGTTAAGCTTTTACGTCCCTTATTCACTCACTGAAACGTTGTGCTATTATCATACTGATGGTTTTCTGTGAAACGGTAGTTACAGTATCAAAAGATGTGCGCTGCCACCACTAGACGCCTAAGGGTCAGTTCACACCGGAAAGCAGCGCGGTGCGTACTTTTCAAAATAGCAATAGAATATAGAACTACACTAAACTACAATTTCGCTAAAAACTACACAGTTCACTGCGGATGGCCAGTGGCCAGACCACAATGGCCGCGCGCCACTTCACATGAATCATTGAACTGTGTTCCTTTTAGTGCAGTAAATAAGTTCTATATCCTCCATTACTATTGTTACGTGTGTTACGTGCGGGGTGAGTAAAAATGCCGTGTAAGGGTGAAAGGAGTCGATTTATTCCTGCAGACCAAGATTTATTCGAAATATCACAAGGCTTTCCGATTAAACCGTTAAACTCGCCAATGTCGTCGCTAATTCATTCAATGTTTCGCTAACTCATTGTCGTAGACGTCTTCGCAAAAACTACCAACTATCGCTTTCGTATCGCGTACCATAGCACACTGCCCCTCGAGCGTCGATCCCCGTTTTTATATTCGCGCAAAGACAGTCTGGATGGTTTTACAAAGCACTCGAAGTTTCAAACTATAGTAAACATTATATTATTCTATCGGTTCTAGAATGTTGCTTCGGTTCCTGGAATATGAACCCTATGTCGTAACTGTAAAGACCAATTTCCTTATGCACTTGTTTCAAGGAGCGTGGTCACTATACATTATGAAATATTCCATGTCCCCAACGCCAACCTGCGTCTTTCGAGATGGTTCTATGGCCAATAGTACGCTATCTTAAAAAGTTCGCGCCGTGCAGGTTTTCGATGTGAGCTGACCCTAATGCTTTTAATCCATTTACGACATATTTTGTAAATGTTATATAATTAAAAAAATCTATATTTGAATAACTTACGTAATAAGATACAAAGTTAGCTGATATAAATTTATAACAACTCAATCACGATGTTTATTCCCAAATGAAATTATGAGGATGGCGAAGCAAAATTATTTGTCGAAACAATACAGCTGAACGCAACAATTCATTGATTATTTAATTACTATTTCAGTGACATAAAATTGATTAATAGCGACGTTGCGTCATAAGTTAATAATAAATTAACAAATTGTGTTAAGAGTAAGATAGATAGATAATCCTGATATTTTATTTTATTTTATTTAACTTACACTTTGGAAATTTTGGTAATAAAAGTCTTTCTTAATTTCAATAATTTCCTGTGAATATTTCAGATTTTGTAAATGGGATAGCATTCAAATATTAAAGTACTTATTACTTTATTGAAACAATTGAATTTTTTGATACTTTCAATCTTAAATGTCTATGAAATCTCATTATCAAATTACACGATATTTTCTCAGTATAATGTTATTGTTATTATTATTATTATTAAAACTCTTTATTTGTACTATAAAGATAAAAAAGAATTTAAAAAAATGTATAATTTCTTCTTACCTAATGGTACAAGTTTCAACCGTTAAAACGAAAATACCATACACTGATGGCCAGAGGCGTAGATAGGTCAACAAAGACTTTGATGCAAATAAATTTAGGTTTCATTAAATCAAAATATATATAAAATTTTAGATTCAAAGCTACTTTATCATCAGCTACTTACTACATACTATATGTGCACGAGTGTCTTCTGTAAGCTTTAGTGATCGCTTAATTTCTACAGGTGAAGAGTTTAGAAACGTATACTTGGATTGATTATATTATTGGTAGGTATTAAGCAATAAAATGAAGTAAATCAAAAGGTTTACGTATGTATGTATTTAAAAGACTTTATTGTACATAAAACATGTACAATAAAAGCCTTCTGCTAAAAATCCATTAAGTCGTGTGTGTGGGAGAATTTTTCGCTAGTTCAATTGGAGGTTTACTGGTCAGGTGCTGGTCAGAGACCGAAGGCGCCCTGAGCATGGGGGCCCCGGTGCACGACACCGTCTAGCTCTACGGTAGCTACTACACTGCTGGGGCCCGATCTACGTACAAAACTGATTGATCTCCTTTAATCATAGTTTAATCGTTTTAGTTGCATAGTTATAGAAATGAAATCCATACATTCTTTGCATTAAATTGTTAATTTTTTAATCAAATAATTTTGAACTACGGGATACGCACTGTGTGCTTTAACTGCAAATTACAATCGATATATTATCAATAATGATGTTCAGGATGACCGTCATTCACGCAAGTCAGTGTGAACATTTGTATAAACAAAACTTGTTAAATTTTAATTGCTATCCGATATCAATTATTAATATTACAATAACGGATTAATTAATAATTAATTGCAATAATACTCATTCATTAAGTAATTGGATATAATTTCGTTAATTATGGAAAATATATCAAGGAGACACGGTAATTTATTCAGCGCCATTTATTGTCGTGTGTAATATGCAAAATAAACGTATAAGAATAATATAAAGTGTAATAAACGTTGTAACTTCACACAACGTGAAGATACAGTAGCAAATATAGTGAATCAAGTCATATTTCTAGAGATTTCATCATATGTATTTATACTAGCGACTCGCTGCCGGCTTCAGGCAGACGAAATTTTTCTGAAAATTATATACACAAACCTTCCTCGTTTATAGCAATTTCCATTAGTGAAAACCGTATCAAAATCCATTGGGTGGTTTAGAAGTCAGCAGAGAAAGAGACAGAAGCGGACAGCCACTTTATTTTATAATATTTATATGTCTATAGATATATTCATTAGATAAATATAGATATACATGTTAGGGATACATGTTATATGATTCAATTAGTTAACAAGCGACCAGTTATTATGTTACCAATTAATGAGATAACACTTGTAGGGAAGTTTATCATACGATACTACAGTGAATTAATAAAAATACACTATAAATATAATAAAGTCTCAACTGTTCCGTGGTCGCAACAATACAAATACTTGCGTTTCATTACATTACTTGTGTTTAAAACTAGGTCGGTCTACAAACATACTCGTGGCCATGCTAAGTTTTGACTTACTTACTGTTAATACATGGCATGGACAATTTTAATTCTAATTTTAATTTTAATTCTAGGGTTCCTTAGACTTTGAAAAATAAACTTTTCAAATTTGGCTCTGGTCTGGATTTGGAAAGTAGTGGCGGGGCACACTGCGTTTTCGCAGTCATTTGGGCAGCCCGTCTGGCGGCAGTAACCACCCCCTTACAGAAAACCACCGTGAAATAACAGCACATGTGCTGTTGTGTTTCGGTGAGTGAGTAAGGGATGCCAGAGCCCATTTCCCTATCTAATCCCTCATCCTTAATCCTACTGTAGTCGGCAGCGTACTTGCAAAAACTTTGGCGTTGCTTGTGTTATGGCTACCTACCATCAAGTGGACCGTCAGCCTGTCTGCCGACCTTAATATAAAAAAAATGAGAATTTAGAAAGTACATAATTTAAAACTCAAAACTGAACTGTATAGTACCTAATCGCCTGAATATAATGTGAAAAACATACAAAACGACATCTCCCTAATTGAATACTCTTAGTAGATTACGTTTCGGCCATTGAATGCGGCAAAAAAAGTAATATTTGAAGAGGTAAGGGTATTTGAATTTACGTAGAAGCGCTCATTAAGAAATTAATTCTTTACGTCTACGCAGCAATATTCGAAATTAAAAATGCCAGAATTTTTGATAATAATCACTTAAAAAATAATGGGAAAATAGGGTTAAATGTTTTGAAAAAAACTTTGAAGTAATAATCGGCATTTCTGCCGTTTTGACGCCCGAGAGCAGGTGATGGCTTAATTTTCTATAAACCGAAGCAACGTGAAGACCTGATGCAGGTGCTGCTGATCTCTATAGGATAAAAATAACAATGAGGAAGAGTATGCGTTTTGGTAACCCTCATTCACTGAAATACAACAGCAATATTAGTATTTTGCATCAACCTAGATGAACGCGCCACGGTTTCACTTGAGTGCAATCGATGGAAGTTAATGTTAAAAATAATAAGTTATGTCCATCTGGAATATGTTTTAAAAAAGTTTTGCCGACGACTTCGTGCTCGTCCCTTTTTATTGAGCGAAAGTAAAAAAATCATGGCCTCACATAAAATATATGAGCAATAATTTATTCAATCTTTATTGCTTATATAATTTTAAATATTTTTAGATGGTCTTTCGGGAACAGTAGGTACTTTTCTTGTATGAAATGTAGCCTATGTCCTTTTCTGTATCCCCGATAACGTGTATGCAAAATTTTCACGATGATCGGTTGAGTAGTTAAGGCTTAACAAACAAACAAACTCATATTTATAATAGTTTGTGAAAGATTTTTTTCAAAGGGTGCAGTAGTCCGGAGTCTTACCTTCACATTCAAACAAACTTAAAAAACTTGCTATCTCTCTTTTATTTGAAAAGATCTTTAAAATGCTAGTACATTTTTCCTCTCTTAAAAGTGGAGTTTGTTCTCATACTTAAAAGAAACTTGCATTAGAGTTCAGCATATCAAATCAGCTTCAGTAAATCAAGCATCATTAAGGCATGGAATTTTTCCCTTAAATATAATTTCGAATTATATCCGAGGCGAATTCGATAAAAAAAAGAAACAAATTGAAATCATAATGATTAGGGAAAATATAACATTACAGTAAGTAAAGTACGTGCACAACGTACTACCAATTAAATTTATTCTATTTTTAATTGTATTTTTTTTAATTTAAATAGAACTATTAAAAAAGGAATAATCATTTAAATCAGTTTAAAATATGTCTTGTGTATTAAATGACATACCTACTCTTTTTTATGATAAAGAGTGACAGGCAGGTTGCCGTTTAAACTGAGTCGGCTTGGGGGACACGGTGAGGGTATCGTTTGAAGACTTATCCTGGCACCCTCAGGAATACTGCAACAGCACATTACATGTAGGGTACATTACATGCAAGGTAGGTGTTACTATTTAAAATTTAAGATTGCCCAAATATATTATAAAAGCAGGCTGATGCTCCACTTGTAGGTGGTTAATCTCGCCTTAAAACACAAGCAACACCAAAAGGTGCAGCCGACCCTGCAGGAATTGATGACCATATAGAAATGTATAACCATAGTCCACACCACTACACTATTATACGTTCACATTGTTTCCGTATTCTACATAGATTATTTACATTCCAATAGCATTGTAAACACAAACGTTGCCTTAAAACTCCTAACAAATCAACTTAATAATTTGCATTCGTTCGTTTACTTTGTTTATAAGTAGTTTAGACGAGCTCGGAATTTCTGAATCCGCAATTCAGATCATTTCTCCGAAATTAAACCGCTTTATTTTATCAAAGATAGCGGGATATAACTTATGAATGTAATATTTCCTCTCTCGATATAAACTCTGATACTTATTTCTCTAAACAGTCTCCATTTGTGGCGGATTTCCTTGCGAAGACGGCAAAACGTTTGTACAGCAGTTTGAGTATTGAGTGGAGGGCGATAGACAATTTAACTGTGTACTAAGTAATACATAAGTATTAAGTATTTTTAAGTTTCGTAAGTATTTAGTACTGGCAGGGCACACTGTGTTGCGCAGTCTTAAGAGTGGGTACAAAGCTAACAAAATTTCAAGTTTTATCCGTGCGGAACGCAAGTATCGTTTTTCAAGTTTTGTGATTTTATCAGTCATATTTTCACATTTTTTGTTAAATTAATATGGATCAATTTATCTACTGTCGACACACAACACACTTATAATAATATATTCGCAAACAAGTCATCTACGATCAAATATTTCTGAATTCTCCTCGCCTCATTGAACAGCGCACGTTGAAGTACGTAAAGCATGAAACGGAAGATAGCGCTTTTCGCGGAATAAAAATATTAGAATGGTTTTTTTTCTATCGAAAAAATATCATTGTATTGTGTTTTTAGGAAATGTCAGCACTGCGATTGTATTTTTCTATTTTTTTATTTTTTTTATTTCTACTCTGTTTACTTAGATAAAATTCAAATCAGGATTGATTGTTACGCTTTATACGCGTCTGTAGCCTCCTTTACCATCAAGTGGACTTTCAGCCTCTTTTCCGACCTTTGTATTGGAGGTCTTTGTTTTTAGGGTTCCGTACGTCCGAATAAAAAAACGGAACCCTTATAGGATCACTCGTGTGTCCATCTGTCCGTCGCTCACAGTCAATTATCTCGGAATCTACTAGACCGATTAAGTTGAAATTTGGTACACATATCAATTTTTGTGACCTAAACGCAGAGGTGTGACGTGAATAGATGAAATCTGTATATGGCAGGTCATTTTTGGGGGGAAGGTGGAAAATAAAAATAAAAATTTTGACAACTGCATCGTGTGACATATTTTTTTGTAATTTTAAAATAAATAGTTTCCAAGTTATTCAAGAAAATAGACGAAAATTGACCATTATCTCCGAACCCCTCCTTATCTCCGAAACTACTGAACCTAAAATTTTGAAAAATAATAATACAGGAATTAGTTTTCTACTCATAGAAGGAATATGAGGAGGAAAACCTATAAGAAGTCCATGATATTAAAATAACATGGTAAATCACTCAATATTGAGCGGATAGGTAACATCGTACGGAACCCTCTTCACGCGAGTTCAGCTCGCACTTGTCCCGTTTTTGTTAATACGCACGGTAAACCCACCTACGATCATGTGCCGACCATTACTTTAAAAAAAGAAAATAATTTATCTTACAATAGATCGAATAAGGGTCGGCCTATTTCCTAACCAAGTATTCCCTAAATCGTCTATTAAATCTTCCAACGCCATAACCTTTCAATAGGACCACATCTCAATTCCGAGGGACGAAAGCATCGAGTGGTAAGTTCGCGTGAGCTAAACTTTTACCGCGACTCCTTTTAACACTTCCTTTGCTATTTACATTTTATTGCTCCGCACAGAGACCCGACGCTTTTATATTATTTTATTTATTCCTACTTTAGTGTGTTCCAGTTTGTTTTCAAAATTAAGTGGAATTTCTCTTTGAAATTTATTTCCCTATTTTACTTTGAAATAGTAGTTCTTCGAGGATCGTAATACATCAAGATACATTGGAGTACAGCAGAAAACAAAGCCTACGACAAACTTTTAATACAGTTAAAGAAAAGGGTAAATATTTTGAGCAATTAGCAACTCTCAGATAAATCAATATTGAACTAAAGTTATAATAATATTTTTTTAAATAATAATTATAAAATAATATATAAAATGAAGTTCAGGAATGTAGGTATGTGCTAGATGGGTGGGTGTTATTTTACACTATAAGTTAAAACTGACTTTTTTTTCGAGTACCAGATAATAATTGAGGTAATACCCAAATTTTATCTTGTAGAAAGAATTAGTATATTTTTTCACGTGTTGAGGAGACAGACTTCAATGCCGACTTCGCGTGGAATTGAAGAGATGACGTCCCTACTCATGATGGTCTACTAGTTATAGCGCCGCCCTTGACCTGTTCCTCAGGGCTTATTAGCAGAAGGGCAAGTTCGCATTAAGGCAACTTTCAGCTAGTAATGTAAAAATTTTATTGAGTGAACAGTTATTATATATATGTGGTTCAGGATTATATAGTTCTAGTAGTAATCTTTTTCCTCCAGTAGACCATACAAACACAACACCTACGCTATTAATTTTTCTTTGTTAACAAACTAGATCTAATTTAAATTTAGTAAAGTTTTCTGTTATTTCACATTGTGTATTTTGTTTTTGTAAGCTCTCTGTCTGAATAAACTCTATTAAGCAGATCTGCTTACATTACAATGTGAACATGTAATGTAGGTATTTGTTATATGAACTCCTTGAATCGAGTAAATTGTTTTTTTTTTCTTTTTTTTTTTCAAAATAAATTGTACTGTTATAATCTCGGCTATTATTTTTAATTTATTTCAACAGTCTCATTCAGTATTTAGTTTGTGCAGGTGCGTAGTTACCGCCCTATCAGCCGTGTCAATTACCTATATATGGGCCGTGTCAATTACCTATACTTGGGCTATAGGGGCTCCTACGTATGTAAGAAAAATTCGTAAAATGTTTCAACAATCTCACTTAACAGCGTACGGCCTACGAGTTTAGTGTTAGAGTTCCGAGTCCAAATGCATTGCACCCACAAACATGTGAGCTTCCTTGTTTCTCTTGTAAAAGAAAACCTTTACCCTCCATTTGGGTTTCAACACAATCAAGTTGAAGGTCTAATTCAACAAAATTTGATACAGGACCCAACTAGGGCAAGCTACAGCACTGTGTTCGTGATTAATAGCGTATAAAGTATTAACGTACATAAGAAATCGATATAGTGACAGAATGACGACCCTTTGGATGAGTGGTTAAGGTGCTTGCCTTAACGCTTTGTTCTAAGGTGCCCAGGTTCGACTTTGGGTCAACTTTGGAAATGAACTTTTCAAAAAGGGCACTGGTCTGGATCTGGAAAGTAGTGGCAGGGCAACCTGCGTTTCGCAGTCATTTGGGCAGCCCTTCTGACGGTATTAACCACCCCCTTACACAAGTCCATCATGAAATAACAGAACGTGTGCTGTTGTGTTTCGGTGAGTGAGTAAGGGATGCCAGAGCCCATTTCCCTGTCCCCTCCCAATACCTTATCCTTAATCCTACTGTAGTCGGCAACTCACTTGCAGCACCTGTGGTGTTGCTTGTGTTATAGTCGACGACGGTAGCCACCTACCATCAAGTGGACCGTCAGCTCGTCTGCCGGTCTTAACATAAAAAAATGTGGATTTCCTTTTTATGTTGCTGCGCCCGACATTGAGACTGGTTGTATACGTATGCGATTACCGTTTATTTTATTTTCGTAAACAGAATGTGCTGCGTCACATTCGTCGTGATATTTACGCCTAATAAAGCAATGTAGGAGTGTTAGAGTGGACGACCTTTGTGTCATTTTTCGCTGTCCGAAGATATATGATCCTCGGGTCACGTGTAACGTTCGTGCGTGACGGTCCAGTGGCCGCCCCACCCTCCGTTTCCGGTTACTAAGTCAATTTGTAACAAGACTGGGTAACTTGGTGTAACTACATGTTACATTCTCAATCCTTTATAAGGCTATGGTGTCAACTAAGTATGAGTAAATTATAGGTATGTGCAAAAAATCAATGGCATTTATTTTATTATTGAGTTTTCTGGCTAGAGATGTTTCAAATTATACCTATAAATATTTGTAGATAACTTATTCGTTAGGTTTGCTTTACTCTAGGTAACAATAAGGAAATAATTATTTTCACCTCTCCAGCACAAAAAGGGTGCTTTTGGTGCCTAAAAACTCGCAGGAAAATCGATTTTTGCTGCGAGCGTGAGGAAAAGTGATTCAAATTTCGAACACGCGATTTAACTCACAGTATAAACATTAACCGTCTTACTACAAAAGATTAAATAAGCACTGTCTAAACACGTGCTTACGTAGACAATGTATAACTATTTAAACATTGTTAGGCGAGCGCTTAAAATATCCTTACCACAAAACCTTGTTTAGCGCTTGTTTTTGTAGATAGTGTTAAAGTACGAGAATGATATTGCATTATGGCAACCCTGACAAACATTCATTCGGTCACTCGCCCTGAATTCATGTCGTTTTCATTTTACGCAGATTTTGGTTTTCACAAGCTATTATTACGGACTATAGTAACGATATAAGTAAATTATCAAATTGGAATAAGGCACAAATTACAACAAATACGTTAGATTGTTTATAAAATTTTGTTATATCAAAAAACATTGCGCTTAATGGAACGTAACTGACACGGGCGTAATTGTCAAATGTCAAGTTGGATTTGTTAATTTAATATTCTTATTTTCATAAATTCCAATTATTATTATTAACATGGATAAAAAACGTGAGCGCGGCGTTGCGTCATCGTAATATTCGAATGGAATAATTCGCTCGCGATGTATCCTATCTCACAAAATTATATATCCTTATAAATAATTCATATCCTCCATACGTAATCAATTAAATTTAAAATATCCATAGTCATTTCAAAAATCAAAAGAAATCTTTAATATTACGCAAAACGATTACAAATTTGACAGCACGTCCAAGGAGAAGCCGCTAACTAGATAGACACTTGTTAATCAAGCATCTGGTGGTATTTAAATTTAAATAATGCTCAAGCATTGTCTAACCCTAAACAATGCCTAGACACTCTTTTGTAGTAAAGTTTTATTTAACCACGTGTACAAAGCCTGTTTAAAGTATGTTTAATGTTTTTGTAGTAAGACGGTTAGATTTTATTAGTGTGTCCAGCCATAGCCGACTAGATACGGCCGAACATAGCCAACTAGAGTTGGCCCAGCTTTGAAGATAGTTTCACAGCCGTTCAGATACTGGTTCAACATTAGGTCTTGGTGTTTTTGTACTGTTTTGTAAATATAAAACAAAAATGAGTACGTCCAGTGGTGATGGTCTAACTCCAAAAGAGTTCCAGTCCTGTACAGTCATAGCCCAGACTTGTATACGGGGTTTCTCCTTTTGGGAAAAAAAATTAATTCGGGAGCCAACTTTTGTGGCAATTGAACATAAGATTATGTAGGCGTGGATGTTTATTTTGTATAAATATTATTTTTTATGTTGAGCAAACTCTACTTTTAATTTAATGAAAATTCTAAAAACTAACCTAACTTTGTTTCAAGTGCATATACTTAAATCTTTAATACCAGTTTTGTTAGAACAGCCAACATTAGCATCATTTAATGAATAATTGGCACACACGTATCCACACACTTTTTCACAATTATTAACATCAGCATAATAAATAAAACAATTTCGTACATTTAACTATGTATAGCAAAGTTCAGTGCTTAGTTATCACACATAGACTGCTACAGATTTTAAAAAATACTGGATTTAATTAAATGCTTAAAATTATTTTTTTAAATAATAATATATCTAAATAAAAAAATAATTACGTGAAATGGCAGGTAAATGCTATTAGTAAGTTGCGTCATTATTTCGTTTCGTTTCTTTGTTGTTGTGAGAATGTGTTGTTTGTTGTTTTTTTGTTTTCGTGATGATTTTGAATTTGATTTTGGGTTAGATTCTTGGACTGACGTTTCTGTGATTTTTGTGACAGTCTCTTTATTTCTGGACTTTTCTATATTTGTCTTATATAATTCATTTTGGCTTGCTTACTGAACTTTGGATATTTTTTTATAGTTAACCACATAAAGTTGTATAGTAAACCACATAAACTTGTCTTCCATAGAACAAAGATCTTTTATTAAATAAATAATAACAATAACGGAAGACATTAAAATTCCTTGTCACTTGAAATGCTTCACCAAAGTCGCGATCATTAATTAGAAATATCTTCGCTGTCATCCTTTAATGTCTTAAGTCTTTTGTTGCGACTTACATCTAAAGAAGATTGCAGAACGTTACCGCCTTCTTTCTGTAGATATCTTGGGGAGTTATATTTAACCGAAATTATTATTAACTTATTAAAGGTAAAAAAGTAAATTTGGCCGTGATATTATCTGCTGCGTATCTTTATAAATTGTAGCGTCATAAAATATAAATTTTATTCAAATCATATTTTATAAATTGCATGTATTTAGCTTCTTTTTAAATTGTAGTTATTCTCCTATATGCATATATAATATTATTGTAAAGTTTCATTAAAATATGTTCAGTAGTTTTTTCATGAAAGTGCAACAAACATCCATACATACATACTTTCGCTTTTATAATACAAATTATACCTTAAGTATACCAAAAATATCCTACAAGTATATACTAAAATGGCCAGTCCGTTTTCAGAATTTTCCCACTGTTCTTATTACTGTACCGGCGATCTACAAAACTATACTCGACCACTAATGTAGGTATATGACTATATGGAACGAGTGTTCCATTAACGTACAGTTAGCAGCACATTTGGAAAACTACTGACGGGAGCCATATTAGAAGAATCCAGTAGCATAAAGTGTGGTGTACTGTATGAAAGTAATCTTTGTAACTACGTACTGATCGTGTGTAGTCACGCAAATAAAAAAACGATTATTTTTCTATGAATAAACTATTAAAACACTTCTAACACACTGCACTTTTTTGGCCATTGTAACCTTTTATTATACAAAACAAATTATAAATAGTTCATTAGAAGGTTGCATGTCCTGGACCAATCCATGTTTAAGGGTACCTGTGACGACGGTATAGTGATATTAGTAGAACTAACCGTAATAGATCGTAGTTTTTTTTTAACGATAAATAGCAATAGGAATTTTATAGCAATCTTATCGATACTATCCATACATATTGTTACGTGTGGGGTGAGTCAATCTGCCGTGTAAGGGCGAAAATCAACTATTTATTTCCACAAACCAAGATGACTTCCAAAAGGCTAAACGAAACGAAAACCGAAAAACTTGCCAAAAGTCGTCAATAATTTCCTTAATAAATCGCTGGTTTACTGTCGCAGGTAAGTTCCGAAGTATCGCTTTCGAATCGCAGAGTCGAACTGTCTCGCTAGCTCGCCACTCTCCTATTTATATTCGCTGCCAATCGTCTAGATCTTTCTCGAATTTAGTACAAACAAACAACAAACAAAGTATTGTAAACAAGGTCATTGAAAGTTCGGGAACACTATTTCTGTTGAATGTGAGCTCTATGTTGTGTACATAAGGACCAATTTCCTTTGACAATAACCAGAGAGTGGCGTGACTTCTATTCTAGGGTGGAACTCACGAGAACTTTTGACAGACTCCAACCCTTTTCTAGAACGTTCCATAGTGAGTCATAACAATATTATAAATTAAAGTCGCTCCGTCCGTGCGAAGCCGGACGCTGGCCACTATTCCTAATCTTAATCGCAATAATAATATAAATGAGAAAGTTGGTATGTTTGTTTCTCAATAACGCAAAAACGGCTGAACGAGTTAGATGAAATTTGGCACGCATTACCTTGATTAACTTATAGGATACTTTTTATTCTGGAGAAATGTTAGGTTCCTGTAGAATTAAAAAAAAAAAAACAACTACAGCGCGCAAGAAGTCGCTAGCGCAGCTAGTAATATTAATGTGAAAGTAACTCTGGCTGTTAACATTATCTACTACGCCTATGACCTTGGGCAACTGAGCTCTCTACATCGATTTTTGTAAAAAACCATTTATTTTCTCGTAAACCATTATAATTAAAACAAAAATAAGTCGTCGGAAATATAGACCATGAAGTTTTTTTAGATTGTCCTTATGTTTGAACGAGCTGAATAGAAAAACAAAGCAATGATTTTTCTTTTCGATGGCTTGGAGCCTCTTGACTTTTCACACCCTAACCACAATCTAACCATACTTACGTCATACAGTCAGGCAACGAATGTACTTGCGTAGAGCAACGTTCGGCGAACTCGCTTCAGTTTGCAGGCTCGAACATTGAGCGTTGCTCGACTGTATGACGTAAGTATGGTTAGACTGTGCCCTAACTACTCAACAGATTATCATGAAATTTTGCATACACGTTGTCAGAGATACAGAAAAGCACATTCATCCAGAAAAAAGTAACTTCTGTTCCCGAGGTTCAAAATTAAAAATCAACGTCTGGCAAAACTATAACAGCAATTAAGACTGAATAAATATAAATATTAGAAATAAATAAATCTATTAACAACTATAAAGCCGAAATACCACTCATCAAGTTCTCCGGGAAGCGGTCACCTGGGGATTCCCCTTTGTGGCGGATCGTAGAGTACAAACAAAATCAATGACAGATTAAATCAGGACCCTCGGTACACCTCCCTGGTAAAAAGTCGGCGACGGGATCTCGGAAGGTGTGAGAGCTAGGGATGGGGGGTTTACGGAATGTCATAGAGGGTCATCGGGGGTTACCAAATCGAGTCTCATCCCCATCCCGTTCATACATTTTTTTTATACTCCATACAAATTTTTTGGATTTTTCGAAGACGGATAACTCCAAAACGGTCGAGGATAAGGAGGCGGTCTCTTCGGCGGACGATCATCCTTCCTCGAGGTCCAACGGCCTGGACCTTCGTCCTCCCCCCACCTGCCCCCCTTCACCCCCCCTCCATACGAAATTGCCACTTTTGGCCAAAGGGATGGGGATATCCGCTAAACGGTCGGAGCCATCCCGGCGGTCTCTATGGCGGATTTCCATCCTATCGTGAGGAGCTTCCTGGGGGTCAACCAGGTTTTCGGATTTTCCCCCCCTTCATCCCCCCTCCATACAACGTGGTCTTTTTTTGGAACAGCTACCTTTTAGCCCGGAAGGAGTCCACCCGGGCCAGACTCTTGCAACTCGTTGGAGAGAGGATGAGTTTCCGCATTTCAGGAAGGCATCGAACCCTCGGTGTACCGACCTGGTATGAAGTCGGCGAGAGGTCCTCGGAAACCGTGAGGGATAGAAGGATGACGTTTACGGAATGTCATAGAGGGTCATCGGGGGTTACCAAATCGAGTCTCATCCCCATCCCGTTCATACATTTTTTTTACACTCCATACAAATTTTTTGGATTTTTCAAAGCGGGATACCTCCACAACGGTCGAGGATAGGGAGGTGGTCTCTTCGGCGGACGACCATCGCTCCTCGAGGTCCAACGGCCAGGACCTTCACCCTCCCCCCACCTGTCCCCCGTCACCCCCCCTCCGTACTAAATTACCACTTTCGGCCAAAAGGATGGTGATACCCGCTAAACGGTCGGAGCTATCCCGGCGGTCTCTATGGCGGGCTTCCATCCCTCCGTGAGATGCTTCCTCGGGGCTATCCCGCTTTTCCGGTTTCTCCCCCCTTCATCCCACCTCCATACAAATTTTTAGTTTTCTGGAACGGCTGCCATTTTCCCAGGAAGCAGTCGACTCGGGGTGGTCGTTTCTATCCCATGTTATAGGAGGTGACCTCGTGAGTTCCTCAGACTACCTCAACCCTCGGTACACCGACCTGGTATAAAGTCGGTGAGAGGTCCTCGGAAACTACGAGTCGCAGAGGGGCGGGGTTTACGGAATGTCATAGAGGGCCATCGGGGGTCACCAAATTGTCGCCCATCCTCATCCCGCCCGTACATTTTTTTTACACTCCATACAACCTTTTCTAAATTTCCAATCCACTTAAATCCCAAACGGTGCGACCTATCCCTGCGATCGCTTCGGAGGATAGGGATCGCTCCCCGAGCTCCACCGGCCGGGACCGTCACCCTCCCCCCACCTGCCCCCCTTCACCCCCCCTCCATACAAAATTACCACTTTTTCAGAAAGGGATGAGGATATCCGCCAAACGGTAGGATCTATCCCGACGGTCTCTATGGCGGGATTCCATCCCTCCGTGAATTGGTTCCTCGGGGCTATCCCGCTTTTCCGGATTATCCCCCCTTCATCCCACCTCCATACAAATTTTTAGTTTTTTTTGGAACGGCTACCTTTTCACCCGGAAGGAGTCACCGGAAGAATCCCCATTGTAGCGGATCGGAGAGAGGGTGGCTCACTGAGTACCAGGACAGTATCAAAGGTTGAGGATCGCGACATGGTAAAAATTCGGCGACGGGATCTCGGAAACTGTAAATCGCAGAGGAGCGGGGTTTGCGGGATGTCATAGAGGACCATCGGGGGTCACCACGTCGCGACCCCCCACTCCCCCCCCCTTCGGACCCCCTCCATACGAAATCCCACCATGTTAGGGATCTTTCGCCCTTAAGAGACGGCGGTCGACGCGTCGCGGAGGGCCACGAGGTCGGGGTGCGCGAAAGACGAGGAGGGGGGAGCCGCGGGGGGGAGGAGAGCGCGCAGCGCGACCCTCCCCCCCCGGCCTTCCCTCCGAGGATTTCGCGCACCCCGACCTCGTGGCCCGGAGCGGCGCTAAGGGTCTGCCGGAGCGCCGAAAAAGTAAAAATTTAGATCCCCCCCTCGAACCCCCCGGCCGTATCTCGGAAACGGCGCGCCGCAGCCGGGTCGCGTTTGGGGTCGTCGGAGACGTCTCGGCGAAACGAATTTTTTGGTGGCGACAAAATTTCGAAATTCGCATTTTTGAACTTTTTCGAAAATATCTCGGGAGCGGTGCGTCGCGGACCACCCGTGTCGGTACTCATTTGAGAGGTCTCGGGGAGACGGATTTTTTGCAATAGACCAAATGTCACAATTTGACATTTGCGGTCTACTCGGTAGAGAGTCGGTAACCGTGGCAGGCAGACCCCCCGTGTTGGGTATCATTTGAAAGGTCTCGACGAGGACAATCCATTTACACCATCCCCCTTCACCCTCTCCCCCCCGCTCACCCCCGAAACGTCACGAAATACAAAACATATATCCAAATCCTTACCAAACCAATTAAAAGACCCAATACCACACCAAAACATTTAAAAGATCAATTGGAATACCGTTGCAACACCACTCGAGGGGCTCCCCCCCCGCGGGCTGCTTGCAGTCCGCGGCCGCACGCAAAAACTAGTCTTATATATAAAAATGAATCTCCATTTCTCCTGGTCACGGCATTACGCGTGAACGGGTAGATCGATTTTAATTCGGTTTTCACTAATGGAAAGAGGGATAAACGGGGAATGTTCTTATATAAAAATTGCACACGGGCGAAGCCGGGACCGGGTCGCTAGTAGTAATATAAAAATGTAAAAGTAAAAGTAACTCTGTCTGTCTGTTATCACGGGTTAACTCTCAACCGATTATCATATAATTTTACACAGAGATTTTCAGGGATACAGAAAAATACCAGCTGGTTGTTTTATAAACTTCAGTACTTGTAGCTTAGGGAAAAATACTGAATATATATATTATATAAGTTAAATAGTGTGTAAATATAACATTTATGCATATAAGTAAAGTGTCGTACATATAAAAAATTTTTGGCTTATCGCTTTTGGCGAAGACGCCATTTGTCTGATAATAGAAAGTAGGGCATGACTTTTGGTTCACGGCCAACTCGGAATCATCCAACCTCCTTTCGGTAGCTTAAGCTTGAATTTTTCTTCACAATTGTTACGGTTATTTTCTATCTTCTATATCTACGAGGGAGGAGTGATAAGTCTGGTAAAAATTAAACAAGGAGTAAAATTAATTAAATTTTTTTTTTAACGTAGTCTCCGTGTAGCTCAATGCACTTCACCCAGCGTTTCTCTAGCTTTTCGATCCCTTCCATAAAATACGACTTCAAAACAACCCTTCAAAATAAACATTGGTTTCGTGCATGACCTCTTCGTTGGAGCCAAATATTATTCCCCCAAGCCATTTTTTTAAACAAGGGGCTAAATCCGCCAGATTTAGCCCCTGTTCGTTTTAACTAAAAATGTTACTCTTTTTGAACTATAGTGTGGTTTAGATACGTGTGTGTGTAGATCACACTTATTCGATACTTTATCTAACTAAATAATAACTTACTACCTTTAATTAGCCCATGAGATAACAGCCCATGTGTGGGTGGTATCGATTCGACTCACAACCATTAGTCCTCCGATTAGTCGTTTCGAAAAACGATTTTAAGGCGAAGAGCCTCGACCACGATCGAATTGTAAATTAATAAACAAATTAAAATTAATTGAATTATAATATTATTTATTTAATTTTATTATACAGAGAGAAATATTCAAAAACTTTTAACTTTTACTAAAATAATTCCGTTCATACGTGTATCTCAAATAATATCATGATTATATCAATTCCTAATGCTGGACACAGCCCTACAAATAACATGGTTATAATCCACTACGCTATCTCAATAAGTGTTGGCAGGACATCAATACATATCTTATAAGATTGCTAGTCTTGAGAACGCTATTTCCCCTATGTTTCCATTTATCTGTTACTTTAAACGTTAAAAATGAATTATGACTTGTCTACAAATGGACGTTTTCTTTTATTGCTGTAAAATGTGAACTCATGTCGTATTCGAATTTGAAATCCACGCCAAGTGAGCACTTCAATTTAAATTAAAGTCAACATGATTTAAAGCAGCGCATTGGAATGTAAAAGTAAATTACGTTTCGCAAATTCACTCCTTGAACGTATATACATTTCAATCAAGTAAAAGTAATTGAATTATTGAATGTATTTATTTAAAACCCTAACTTTTTAAGAGTTTCTTAGATAATTATGTAAGTTTAAAAGTATTACAAATCTATTAAATTCATTATGATTATTAATGTTAAAAGTTTCTATTAATTTCGTTTGTAATATTTTATAAAATAAGAAAACAGAAATTAATAATAATAGATTGCTCTAATAATTCCAAACTTTAAATCGTATTCATTGTATGCGAATTGCATTTAATACGTAATAGTAATTTATACAAAATTGTAACATATGAAAATTCGGTTGTCTATGTAATTTTAGCTGCAGACAATTTTCGCTAATCTTAACACCAATCAATATACTCTAAAAGGTTAATAAAATACAGATACTTAAATTTTTCTAAAACTTTTACTTTAATAAAAAAATACGTCTGCGCAGAGGAATCGGACATTTGGTTTGGATAGCAAACTTCATTGGGGTCCGCAAATCGCTAAGTTGGGTAATCTTTAGGTCTGCAGCGTAAGCGCTTACAAATATACGACAATTTTCAATTTTAGCCATTGCAAGTACACTTTAGTTATTTTAATAGTTGCGAACATCATTCGAAGTGCAGAAGAGGCTAATATGAAAAATACAACTAAACGATTATATTGTTTAGTTTCGTTTAAAATTATATAGGTACTACATAATTTGATAGAGTTACTTAAACTAAGATAAGGTGATTATTAAGAGAATTTACCATTTGTTTTATGAAATTTATATTTGTCTTGAAAGGTATATTATTATTATTTATGACTATCAATAACAAACAAAATTTAATATTGAAATTCTTGAAATAATTAAATATAAAAAATATTTAGTAAATAGTAGTGCATGAATTGTATTGCGTCTGCTGTTGTTTATATATCGATGGTGTTCTTATATCTCACCCCCTTAGAATTACAGAATCTAATATTAGGACGTGTGCTTTTAACTTTCGGTTCGCGAGCTTTTGTTTCCCCTGATTACAAAACCCATCACCCGTAATATATATTTTAATTCGCCGTCAGCCTGTCTGTACGTCTATACCATAAAGAAAATATAGACGTATGTTAGTTACTATACCTGCCATTGTTTGCTGTCAATAATAATGTTATCAGTTTTTGCCAACCAAAGCCATTAATCTCGTCCAGAATACCGCTTTAAGTACGCGCCCTCATTATTCAGTGACACTGAACTCTGTCATGAACGGATTGTGTATGAGCGAGAAATGTCTATGAAAATTAATTATGAAGATTTACAGCTCGACTGTGTTATCGCCTTCGTCCATGACACTTATTGCTGCGTAAATACTAGTGATTTCTGGCTCATGAGGTACTCGTAGTTCGTGAGATGCAATCGCCTTAGCCCATGGAGTGTGTAAGAAGGAAGGACCTCTAGAAAGAATGTCACATTTTGCTCAAAACTTAACAAGAGATTAAATTCGATAAAATTTCATCACAAACCTCCGAAGTACTTTTTTTTAACTACATATTGGTTAAGTTTTTACCTGTAGCCTTGTGTACTGCAGCTTTAATTTTATTTTATTTTTAACTAGCGAACCGCCCTCGGCTTCGCCCGGGGTGCAATTTTTATAGATATGAACATTCCCCGTTTATAACTCTTTCCATTAGTGAAAACCGAATTAAAATCGGTCTACCCGTTCACGCGTGATGCCGTGACCAAGGGAAATGGGGATTCATTTTTATATATAGAGAAGATTTGTCGTAATATACTTTAATGACATTATTTATTTGGGGTATTCGAATTTTCTGCTAAATTGATAAGAGACTCATACCATACTTGTGTTTTATTTGAGTATATATCATATTACTAGCTGAGCTAGTAACTTTTTTGTTGTAAACCGATTGGAATGAAACAAACACTAAATGCTACAATACATCAGTGAAAACCGCATTCAAACGGTTAAGCCGTTTTTCACCCCGGTAACATAAGAACAACGTGTACAAATTATTTTAAAAAAAATGTACAAAAACGGTTGGTTTACAATTTCATTACATGTAGAAATTATTAAATGTACAGTATATGTAGATAGCAGTAAGTTGAAATAGTAATTTGAGGAATATTTAAGATTAAACACTGTAGAATTATTTTTTTTATACATTTTAACCTGAGAAAATAAAAAACATACAAAAACAACCATGATCATCTTTAACCAGTTACAATTCTTCGTGTGAATACATTTTTTTTATTGAATAAACGTGAATATTTTCATTATTTTCTTAAAAATTAAATATGAGAGCTTCCTTGAGATCCTAGAGATTTGTGACTTTCTAATAGTTACTCGAGTAATATCTACTCAGCCTTGCACTCGTAGCCCATCACTAGAATGCATTCACTAGAAGAGATAATTCACTTCCATTCGCACATTGTATTGCACATAGATCGTCGTTTCAGTAAATATTGTTTACTGCACCCTTGTTCAACTGTACTATTCCTCCATATACAACACTAAACAGAATATTTTTAATACTGTGCTTTATGTATATTGCTCATATTACTCATAGTAAGAGAAGGGACATATAAAAAGGGATGTGATTATATATAGCCTTTTTTTTATTAAGACAAGGACTAACCTCAAATCGAACACCGAACTCATTCTTACCAAAATGAGCGCATCCTAATAACCTACGAATTAAGGTACAATATTGCACAAGTATTTTTGTAGCTTCTCAACGAACAAATTTAAGAATAATCTCGTTTCAGAGATAACGAAACAAATTTAAAGTTGGAAGGTTTTTCTTAAATATTGTGTAAAATATGAAAAAAGAAATAAAAGTGCAGAACTTAAGTTAATTAATAAGCTTAAAAAATGATGTAGTTGTCGCTGAAAAATTTTATTACTGTGACTTGGAAGTTTTTTACTAAAAAATTTCTCAGGAAATATAATTTGTTGTATAAATCTGCCCTCAACCTTTCTTAAATATAGTTTATTACGCTCTGTATTTTTATCTAACTTTTAATTTTACTCTAACAAGTCAAATTATGCCACGAAAATAACGCTTTTCTACTAAGTCCTCGCCTTGCGAGCAGTTTGTGTTAAAATTTAAAATAAAATATTGTTAAACCACTATTAAAGGAAAAAAAATATCAATCAACATTGTGGTCGATTCAGTGCGGTAGACAGTTTTACTTGTGAAATTTATATATTTGATTCAATTATTATTTTAAATTAATCGTTTAAACACTCTAAGCACTCTATATTTTAAATAAGTTAACGTTTAAAATGAATTTTATTTCAGTCAGAGAAAAGAAAAGTTTTTTAAACTTACCAGAGTCTTATAGAGCAAAAAAAAATAGGTCTTAAACTCAAAACGCTTGAATGTCGCAGTCGCAATACGTACATATAATGTACCTTCTATGTATTGATCATATTGATCATTGGTTATTGTTTTAGCCCATAGTTCGAGTGGTTAAAGCGCTTGTCTTGGCGTTTCGACTCAGAAATTCCAGGTTCGGTTTCTCCTAAGTTGATTCTTGCCTGGGTTTGCTGTATTTCGACCCCTGTTCGTTGTATGGTTATCCCATAACACAAGCCTAATAGTGCTTACTTTGGGGGCCATGCAATCTGTATGTATAGTCTTAGCGATTTATTTATTTGCATATGATTTAAGCGAATACATTTCGAAAGGTACCGTTAATGCACTAGACATAAGCCTTAAGTAATTTGCCCCCTATATAACAGTTAATCATAACGTTGACGACTTAAGTGATCTTGTTAAAATCAGTTTGTATATCAATTATGAAGTTGTTGAAGTTTGGGTAACCGAGTCTTTTGTGTTAGGGTTGAGATTAATTTCTAAAATTCAATCAAATCAGCTCATTCCACTTTCAATTTAGAAATGCTTTCAAAAGTTTCCAAACACATCGCACATTAACACTTCAAATGAATTGAATTTTGTGTTAATTATCAAATTTCATTTAACTTTCCCACTTGTGAGGAAATGAACACCGGCAACGTGCTACTTGTGTGACCTTGGCATTAAACTTTAAAACGCATGCTACGTATCGTATCGATTATTAATTTCTTTTATTTCTCATTAATAATGAATTATGGTGTACCCGATGCCCACATTTAATAAATTCAATAATTCATAAAATGTTGATACTAATTTATTTAACGTAGAATCTTAACGTAGAATTAATACACTTTCATTATTACCAATAAACAAGGCATTTATTACGTAATTAATATTCATATTATATAACAGAATAGAATAGAATAAAATAAATGAAAAAAAATTATAGAGACAATAAGCTTAGCTTAGGTGTAGCTTTCGTGTAAGTGACAATACACGAAAGCTACACCTAAGCTAAGCCACCTAAGCTACACCAGGAGGAATGCAGATACGTTGCAGGTTATTCATTCCTATTGATCAATATTTCATTAATAATAAGTATCATCAATATTCCTTATTGATTCTCGCAAAATCAACGCGGTGATCTATTGAAATTTAAATGGAACTCACACTTGCGAATAGATTATTTTCTCTAAAAACTGCTGAATGGCTTTTTGAAAGAAAGAAAGAAAGAAAGCATCTTTTATTCCTCTAAATAAACACAATATACATATATGAACAAATTATAATTATAAACAAACAAATATATGAACAAGTAAGAAGAGGAAAAGGAACCCTGACTCAGTATACAGTTGTGGTGCGGACCACAACACTGATATTCTGCCAGGGACCAGAAATTGAGAAAAAGAAAACAAAAAAACATTTACGCGGGACAATTCATAACACGATTACAATCCATGGCTGAAATTATTGCAAATTTTCTTAAAAACTATTGAAGGCTTTCACTATAGCTAGTTATCTATATGGCAACGTCACTGTAAATATACAATAGCACACGAGAATGTACAAAAAATGGACCGGCCGCCCCCATAAACTGTTTCGTCTAAGCGTTTTTCTAGCTAATGTCTTGTTTATATTTAAGATGCCTACTACGTTACTGAAAAAAAATCGTTCCTTTCAATCCTTTTAAACGTAACCTCTTATAATATTATTTGTAATTTTGCATTTATTACGAGAAAATGAATCTTCATAATTCACCATGCAAAGTTTCAGACAACTGTTAAGGCTGAGGATTCCAGCGACTTTCAGTTTAGAAAAAAGACGACCATAATGGAGAGTTCTACACAAAGATAACCCGACAGTTCGACAAAATGTTCGATAGGAATGACATGCTAGCCAAGTACGCGGAAGTATGCTTAAAAGGCAATTTAGAATCCATTAATAACGCTTTGTTGGCGAGCCGACCAAAGCCGGCAACAGATCGATCTGCGGTAATTTCTTTGTCGGCTCCTGGTGAAAGTTAGATTGCACTATAATTAACACTTTTCTTGAAAAGCGATAATGAAAATGGTGACTTGCTCCTTAAACATTCGCAATTTATATGGTAAACTTATAAACTTATAGAAACTTTTTTGCCGAATCACTAATTTTATTGAAGTATATATAATGATATTGTTCGGTTTTCTGACGATATCCCAAAGGGTGGACCTAAAGATGAATATGGACAAGACGAAAGTTATGATAAATATCCTTGTTGCTCACTCTAGTAAAAGTTGGGAGAATCCTCGAATTTCTTGACTAAATTTTGGAAGCGTTACTCTACGAGATCGAATCAGGAATGAGGAGGTCCGTAAACAAATGAAAATCACCGACATAACCACAGACCGATAAGCGCAAGGTCGGAAATCATTGACGACCTAATGATTTCCGCGGGTCGACGATCCAGGAGATCCAGGCTGCATCTAACTGGTCCCATTGGAAAATTATAGGGAAAGGCTACTCCCAGCAGTGGACGTCCTACGGCTGACATGACAAATAATCAAATTCCCCACCAAAAAATAACCGAAAAGTTTTCTTCCAAACCGTAGGGTTTAAATCAGATTATTAGGGGTTCTCTCAGTAACAGATGGCCTCATTTCTCTTTCATTTTCATTTGTCTAACTCAATATTTTCTTGAAGGCAAGTGGACCGTGCGGGTCTAGTGTGTACGATTTAATGTTGTTTTTGCAGCAATTGTGGATTACAGTTTACTCGCTAGCGAGAGCGTAAAACATTTCTATGAAAAACTGTCAACTGTCAATGTCAAATTGACAATTTTTCATATAAATATTTTACGCTCTCGCTAGTGCGGTCATTATAACTCATGGTAAAAGTAAAGGTGGAGTTACTTGATCTAACAGTGAAATTAAACACGTAAGAGACCCTAAAAGTGACCTCGTTATTACCAATTTTCTTTGAATGATAAGCCGTTTTAATAAAGAATGTATCTGATTCTCCAAATAACAGCCCACATATTATAATGTTCGCGTAAGTTGAAATTAGATTGCGTTTGATCAAATGTGTATCATAACCATGGTTTTGATTAAGTTAGCAGAAGTTCTCTCTATAACGGCAAATACACCGACACAGCTTCTAACTGAAGAGCAGGTGTCAATATCACTTCCGATGTTCAAAGCAAACTTGTATACGTAGAGGGTAGTGTATTATCATAGTCTATGTCAACAACAGTATAGCCGTGTTAGTATAGGCTAACGATTGACTACAATTTGTTTCCGCAAGAACTTAAAATTAGGTTAATATTTTTATTAGTACTTTAATATGTTTGGCTGTTACAAAATTTATCCCAGATCATGATTTAAAAAGTTCTCTATCTGCTAAAGTGGAACCCGCTGTTTTGAAAATTATTCAAGAAAAATAAAGAAATTGACGAATAAAGTTGCATCAATTTAGGTGTTAAAAATCAAATTTTCAATAGCAGCTATTAGTTACTATAAAAACGATTATTTTTGAAATTTCTTTATCACAACCAACTGTTAAATGCAGGTAGGTTATATAGTGAACATGGCCATATCGACAAGGACAAGTTTTTGTTAAATCCTTGTCCCGATAGAGTCGAAGGCGGTTTTAACATTTATCATAATTTACATTTAATCACTTGAACTTTCATCGAGTATATATCTAAAATTTCGAGACGCTGTGAAGTTTAAAGATTACAGATTAGTAAATATTAAAATTCCTTTTTAAGAGATCGTGAAGCAATTAATGACCTGTAGGATAACATTTTTTTATAAATGTTTAATAAACATTTATTAATGTGTTCATGCCATAATATAATCTAAATATACATATATCGTAATATTCATATATGTCGTAACTACTCAAATAACTAGATAAGTTTTGTTCAATTATAATTATTTTTTATCACATATGAGTTACTGTATAATCTGTTTTTGAAAAGAATAAAATTCACAAGTATTCGTTTCAAGGTATGCTAATATATATAACCAATGCCAATAAACAGATGTAAAACTAAGAGGATAAGATGAATAACAAGTAATAAGGAGTGGGTTAAGTAATAATATCTGCTTTTATTCACTCACCGAAACTCAACGGCATACGCGTTGTTTTATTTACAGTATAAGGGGAGGTGGATATTTCTATCCAACCCCTTAGAGAAGACCATTGTAAAATAACATCAGATGGGGCTGAGATTAATGATTGCGGAAATTTGTGTATCTGCCCCAACACTGCATAAAATTTTTTGTGAATTATTTTCTGTTTTAACTTTGCTGTAAAAATGACATACTTTTCACAACGCCTATGTGTTATATGTTATAATACACTTATCTAACATGAAATACAACGCGCTAGATTCAAAATTCTTGGAAAGGAAGGAAACTAAACGCTATACAAAATTTACTTTGTCAAAATGGAACTAGCAACGTTCCATTGACCATAAGCCAATTGAACAAACACTGAGTTAGCTCTACTGTGACTATCTCTTTCGGTGAGGTGCAGTTTCTGAAAGGGAGCGCTGCAAGCCGATACAATTGACGTCTCTACATGGTTTCACACGCACACCAACCAGTTAATCGTACTTTACAACAAGATTGCGAAACTCCTGCCGCATTGTGGTGTATACTGATTGAAAATTTCGAACGATATACAGTTCTTTTCTTCTTCTATATAAATACGTAACTAGCTATATTTTTAATTTCTAAGTACATTGACACTTCGAGAAAAAAATTCTGTATCTTGATAAACCTATATGTATATCTTCCATCAGCGGTTGGACAAAAGACCTCAATGTAAGGAGAGCGTAAAATATTTTTTACCAATTTTGAAGTACTTGTGAAAGTTTTCCCACAGCGCTTTTCAAAAACAATTTGTTTTGAAAAAATTATTATTTAATATTACAACAATGTGGTGTTGGAGAAAGATGCTTCGCATTCTATGGACAGCCAGGAGGACCAATACATCTGTCCTGGAGGAATTAAGTATAGAGACGAGACTATCAGCTACAAGTTGCAAAATATTCCAAGTTGCTTTGGTCACATTGCCCGTCGCCCGCCAGACGACCTCGGTTAATTAGTTATTACGGGCAAGGTCGAAGAAAAGAGACACGCGACCGATCACCTAAGCATTAGTGTGACCAAGTAACTGTTTTCACTGGTCTTTTCGTAACACTTGCCCTGAAAGAAACTGGGGACCGGACGGAGCGGAGACGTATGGAGCACACAGTCACGAAAGTCTATAAGGGATACGACGTTCAGCAGTAAAAATAAGACCAAGAAGAAAACAACAATGAATTTATATGGCATTATTATGTTTATTACTTGAATTCTGACCTCAACTGAACTTTTTTCATAAAACAAATCTGTTCAAAATAGATGTGTCATAAGAAAATAATCTTTTTTATTTTATTTTTTTAATATTAGACCTCAATAGTAGCAAGTAACACCATGTAAAATTGCCTAAGGACACAAACAACACCAGGGGGAATGAAAGTGCGGTGCCCACTGTGCCTGAATTTCTTGAAATCTCGCCCGAAAAAGACCTTACTTTAATCGAATGTCAAACTATGACTGAATATATAATCAATCGAACAAGTGACCATTAATTACAATCCACAAAAGAAATCGAAAACACTCAGTAGTGCTGGCCAACGGGTCTGCTGTTTTTTCCCCAGTAGGCGTTGTTTCCCATTCTGTATATAGTAGATACCATATGTCATTGAGGCATACGAGAACAACGCACTTGTAAGGACTGAACAGAATGGAAAAGTTTAGACTAAACATAATATATTCAAAAAGTAGTAAGCATCATAAGTGACTGTCGACTAAACCAACCGGTAATTGGCAGGCAGCAGACGGCGCTGCACTGCCTTAACAAACTTTCACAGCGTCTTAATGGTGTTCAAGTCAGAAGCTTCAACTTTAGTGTGAAATTAAGTTTAGCTCGAGACGTATGCAAGTAGCACTTTATACATAAAATGTATATTGCATTTTAACATGGGTCACTTTTATTTACTTTTTTGTACATTTTTGATGATCAATTCATGTTCTACGTCTAACTTCGCCTATTAACACAAGCAACGTCATAGGGGCTTCAATGCTGCAATTTCGCTACCGACCATAGTAGGATAAAAGTTAAAGAATTGGGAGGAAATAAAGAAATGGCGTCTGGCATCCCTTACTTACTCATCAAAACACAACTGTACGCACGCTGTTATTTACACCTGTTTTTTTTATGTTAAGGTCGGCAGACAGGCTGACGGTCCACTTGATGGTAGGTAGCTACCGCCAAGTGCAACCTGCAAGTGCGCTGTCGACTGAAGTAGGATTAAGGATAAATCCTACTGCATACACGGTGTAAATAAAGAAGAAATTCATTCAGAACAAAGCCAATTAGAATAGTATTCAAACAATGCAACTATTCATTATACACAGTTGAATGCAGCGCCGGTTTCAAACAAGACTAGCTAATCAAGAACAATCAGTGTACTGTAAAGGGATTGCTGGAACTAGAACGTGGATTGAGGCTTGTAAATGCCATTCCTACGAGTCTTGCGTGATTAACTTGCAATATGATTTTACTCCTACCGATACTGTAACGTGACTTCAAAAATTAATATTTCAGAAAAATAACTAATGTGATCACATGGAGGAAGCGGTCCATAATAAACACATTGTTTCTTCTTTCTTTATGTAAAAATCATCAGAAAATCTGACGGTCCAGTTGAATAGAGGTGGCTACCGTCGCATGCAACAAAAGCAACGCCATAAGTGCTGTAAGTGGGCTACGTACCATAATGGGATCAAAGATAATGGAATAGGAAAGGATAGAGAAATGGGCTGTGGCATCCCTTACAAACTTACCGAAACATAACAGCTCACATGCTCTTATTTCACTGTTGTCTTCTATAAAGGGTTAATTAATGCCGCCAGCCTGGAGTCGTTTCGCAGTCTTTGCGCTGCCCAATTGACTTCGAAACGCAGTATGCACTAAGCATTACTTGCCAGATCCAGACCAAAGGCAACCATGAAAACAGAGCAGAGCTTTAAAGCATGCACCTTAACCACTCGACGAAGGGAGTCGTCACTTGTCTTCAAAGTGTGCAAGTTTTCTTGTTTTAGATCGGTATAAACGCTGACAGTCCACTTCATGGTAGGTGACTTCTGAAGCTTATTAACACAGCGAAAGCCTGAGGTGCTGCAAGTCAGTTGCCGACGTTATTCGGATAAAGGATAATTGATTAACTAAGTTACTCACCAAAACACAACGGGATGCTATCCATTCTTGCATAATCTAGTGCAGGCCGATCGGGATTAAAACCTACGTTTGATCCTGGCAGCTGAGCGTTCATCTTACTAGACCATTACGATTTTGGCAAATTGTATTCCGTAACCGTAAACTATAAACGCCCGTCAAGGAGAGAATTCCAGGAAGTTACTCGGAAATGAGTCAAATTAAACAAAACCAAAAATGTTGACAGTGCTAAAAGCCATTTAAAATATAAGTAGGTTAAAAGGTAAAGTTTATTTTTTATGGATTTCAAAATATTGGTTATGTCTATAAAGATTAATTTCTTTTTTTTAATGTTATGATTGACAGATAGGTTGACGGTCCAATTGATGGTAGGTGGCTACCGTCGCTTATAGCACAAGCAACGCCACAGCTGCTGCAAGTGCGCTGCCGACTATAGTAGGATTAAGAATAAGGGATTGGATAAGAAAATAGGCTCTGGTATCCCTTACTTACTCACCAAAACACAACAGCACGCGTGCAGTTATTTCACGTTGGTTGGTTTTCTGTAAAGGGGTAGTTACTGCCCCCAGACGGACTACCCAAATGGTTAGGAATCGCAGTGTGCCCTGCCACTACTTTCCAGATCCAGACCTGAGCCAAATTTGAAAATTTCATTTTTCAAAATTGACCCTGCCTGGAATCGAACCCGGGAACCCTAGAACAGAGCATTAAGGCAAGCACCCTAACCACTCATCCAATGGGCACGTCGAAATCAAGATGTAAGTAAACGTTTGAATTACGAGGGCGGAGTGATAAGTCTGGTAAAAATTAAACAAGGAGTAAAATTAATTAAATTATTATTATTTATTTTTCAACGTAGTCTCCACGTAGCTCAATGCACTTCACCCAACGTTTCTCTAGCTTTTCGATTCCTTCCATAAAATACGACTTAGGCAACCCTTCAAAATAGGCATTGGTTTCGTGCATGACCTCTTCGTTGGAGAAAAATCTTTTCCCACCAAGCCATTTTTTAAAATTCGGAAACAGAAAATAGTCACAAGGGACTAAATCTGGCGAATACGATGGGTGAGAAAGCATCTCATAGCACAACTCTTGCCGTCTTACCACAAAAAGATAAACCAAGATAACTAACTATCGCTGAACCTGGGTCTTACGTTTTTCCTACCACAAATATGAGTTTAGCGTTAAACTCGAGTTAGACCGAGGTGCAATTAAATGCTTTATTTAAACCCACTAGCCACCTAATTTAGGAACGGTTTAGGTAATATGGTGGCACAACTGTTCAGCTGTTTGTCAGTGTCAAGTTGTCAACAAAATTATTTTTAATCATTGAGATAATATTATCTCAATGTTTTTAATTGAGTTTTCCTTAAATACTTTCTCGTTGTAATTATTTAAAAATGGATAATATTTTTGAAATAGATATGATGGACGTGGAAGATGTAACAGAGATGAAGTTCAATAAATTGGCATAATATTCGCCATTAATCGTTTTACTCTTCTCTAGGTAGTCAATATAGATTACTCCACGTGCATCCCATAAAACTGTAGCCATTACTTTTTTCAAATGGGTCAAAACTGTTTTGTGGTCAATTCTTTACAATTCTTCAGCTATGTCGTAACTACTGATATTCCAATCATGTTCTACTTTTACAAAAATGGCGTCCATTTTATCCGTAACAGAGCGACTAGAGCGAGGTGCAGATTTGATCTCAAAATTCCCGGATTGAACCAACTTTGTGCTACTCTTACTGACACTGCATTATGTCCATAAACGTCACAAATTTTTTTCGCGGCTTGCGTTGAATTTTTTTCATTTTTGTAATTAAATTTTAAAATGTAGCGAATCTTCATTAGATTCACATTTTGACAGAAAGAAAAAAAACTAATGAAAAACAGCTGGAAACAACGTTTTACTATTTTTTTATATGTAACCTTTTTAATGTATCAAAACCAGCCAGATACAAATAGTAGAGCTAAATAGATTTTATTACAAGTATGTACATTTATATGCGAAAAGACTTTTTCCCGACCTAATATATTAGAATTCTTGACATTTCACCGATAAAACGTGAGATTTGGTCTGCATAGACGTCACTTATAAAATAAATATTCACAGTGCGAGCGGTATTCTGCAAATATTGTAAAATCACATGAGGTATGGTATAGCCACTGTTTATTTAGTGTGTTACGAGTTACGCTTTGCAGAGAATATTTTGTACTCGCATTACTGCGCCTCACGTGATTTGTAAAAGTGTAAATTGTACATACTTGTACTGTGATTATAGGGTTACTAACTATTTTTCTTTTCATTATTTATCCTTTTACAACGCATTTTTCGCCCGGTTTATAAATAAAAGGTCATTCATTGCTCTGTATAGGAATGCAAGATAAAATAACAGAGGAGAAATAACGCCTATTCACCGAACTGACCTAGTGCGGTGTTACATTTGAGCGAAAATGTAGAATGACCGCGTGTTTTTTTTTACACATTTTTAAATGTGCACGAAAGCAGTTGCTTTGTTAAAACAATATAAGACTTAACTTTTATATTATCAGTATGTAAAAAGTGAATTACTCTTAGAATGCGACTTACTAATTTATTTTATTTTATTATTTTCTTATAAAATGACATATGGTCAGGTGCATCGCGGCAAAAAAAGGTTGTTACTTAACAAATTAACATGGATTTTAAATAGTTATTAAAACTTTGTAGGTGTAAAATACATAAAAAGTTGATATCAATAGAGGCAATAGAAAAAGTTTCCAGATCCAGACCAAAGCCAAATTAGAAAAGTTCAAGACAAGTTCAAAGTTAACCCTGCCGGGAATCGAACCCGGGAACCCTAGTGAAGGCAAACATCCTAACCACTCATCCAATAAGCTTGTCAACTTGGACTTTTAACTTGGAAATTTAATACATACTGGTACAGCTATACTTTTTTCTGTTTTTAAATCAATTTCAGATAAACTATCTCTTAAATTTTATTCCTTTTTTTATATTAAATATTCATATTTAACAAGAATGAGTCATCTTTTATTTCTTAATTTTTATTTCTTAACTTTCGAACCCTTTCTTAACTTTATAATGATGTTTTTGGGAGGTATAAGCATTATAAAAGTTCTGGGTTTTGAAGCTTTAAACAGAACGTAGCACAAGAGTTAAGTGACAATTAGTGAGAACCTACTTGTTAATATTCGTAATGGAATAGCCGTAATTAGAAGTCAGGTGAAAGTTTAAGTGGTCGGACGTGCGGACACTTTCAATTCACCAAGAAAGTAATTATCAGGACAAAAGTCACTCGAATTGTGAATTGTTAGACTTTTTGAAAGTTGTGCTTCTGCCACTTGGAATTAGTTTACAATATTAGTTCAACGGAGTGGTTAAAGTGTATGCTTTAGCGCCCAGACTTAGGCTTCCCGGGTTCGATTTCAACTTTGGAAATTCATAACTTCAAAGTTGGCTCTGATCTGGGTGTTTTAGTAAGGCATAATAGTCATAACTGGGACAGCCCGTCTGGCAGCGGCAACCAAGCCCTTACAAAGGACCACAGTGAAAAAACAGCATAAGTACCTACTGTATTTCGGTGAGTGAATAAGGAATGTCAAATCCCATTTTCCTGTAAAAATAAAATAAAATATTATAATCCTTTTTATATTTGATTTTATTACTTTTTTGAAGTCAAAAATAGCAAAGACGATGACGATCCTGAAAAGTAACCCCGAAAGAATCTCAGAATACCATAATTTTTGTCATCAATAATACATAATTTAACAATTACAATTATTATACACAAATCGCAGTAACAATACTAAACACATTATGAGCTCAAAATCACTTAAATCCAGGTTTCATTATCGCTTAAATAACCAGCGATTTTGTAATATTCTCTTGATTTTTTTGTTTTGATTACACTTTTAAATTTATTTTTAAGTAAAGCTCAGATTATCTCAAGAAGTTTATAAATCGTATACATTGACCCATAAAAGAATTATATATCTTGTGGAGTCGCGTTTTATGTAAATCAATTTCATTTTTAAATTAGTATTGATATTGTAAAAAATACATTTTTTCTTAAATTGACCAATATTTTTATTCGTAAAAATTAAATTTTCACAACTATACTGAAAAGTAACAGTTAAAATACATATTTATTTCCTTGAATTTTTCTCAAAGGGAAGACTACGGATCTAGTTGGTAGATGACTCTAATGGCCCTTTTTTGTAGAATCAATGTAGTATTTATGTCCGCAGCGTTACCCCAAAAGAAGAATCCCATAACACATTATACTGTGAACATAACTGAAATAAACAATTGTAGCTGTATCGACATCTGTTAGGCGTCTAAATTTAACGGCATAAGCCGCAGAGCTAAGCTTAGATTTTCAATTTGGGGACCCCATTGTAATAATACCTAAAAACGCTGACGATTCTACGGGATCCAATTTTTCACTTCCCAAAATCACATTCGTTCCAATATCTTTAACATTAGAGCTACTGAATTTAACAAGTTTAGTTTTCTTAGTATTAAGAAATAGATTATTTATACTAAACGTTGGCATTACGTTAGTAAATGCATTATTTATTTCGTTATAGCACCCAAGTTATCTTTTAATTTTAAATATCAATTAAGTGTCATCAGCGAACAATAGAATATTGTGTTTGTTCATAGAAAAAGATAAATCGTTAATATAAATTTCTCCTAACCAAGGTCAGCATCACACAAGCAGCACTTTTGGCGTTGCTTGTGTTAATAGAGCTAGAGTCTTCTGTTTAACAAACCTAGAATATTACTTGCAGACACTACTTTCTGCAATATTAATGTAAAATTGGGACATATGGCCGGCGAGTTTACTTTCAATATATGGAATATACAAGAGAGTGGCAAATTACTATAAGCCCATGAAGTTGACCATCAGTCTGTCTGATGACCATCACAAAATAAATTAATTAGTGCGTGAACATTTTTCGCACAGAGCTCTTCAAAAATGCTTATTGAAGAGTTGCTAGATTAGTTCACCATGTGAACCCACTGCTAATTTAAAGAAATTTACGTTTCAGCGATGATTGCTTGTCTCGTAACACAGGGTGCTATTTCGATGCCTAACACATAGATACCCCATCCCCATGATGGTTTCCTTCACGATCATTACAAGTGATAATCAGCAGAAGACCATTTTTATTAGAAATATTTGAAAATATTAAGTAGCGAAGACCCAATTGGGATTGGAAGTAGCAGTAGCCGAAACCACAGCTAAGAATTTTTGAACCAAGAATCCCAAGAGATCAGACATTGCTATTGCAGGGTATAGGACGCCGCTGTCGCCGTCATTTCATTGCTGGCCGTTTCATCGCCGGCCGATTCGACGCGGGCCATTTTATCGCCGTTTAGTTAAAATATCAACATTAGCATCACTTAGCAATACAAAACGCGTTCAAATAATAAATGTTATAATTAAGGTTATATTAAAAAAAGTCAATTTTTGCCCGATGGCACCTTAAAGACCTCAGTTTTGGCAACGCACAATATATAAGTAGCAACTTATGTAATAATTATTTTGCTTTCTACAACACTGCGCATGATGAACAATAGACCACAACGAACGACGAAAATCAGCGGCGATGAGTCCTCCCATCCCGACTGTTGCGAGCCTCTAAATTCAACCCTTTTTATTGGTAACAATTATTCATTCCATCATTAAAAATCAATATTGTAAGTAACGTTGGAAGAACTGATATTGAAAATAGTTTTATTCAAGAAAAACTACAATAATTAAATCATAATATTAATATAAAAATTTAAAACTAACTAAAAATATTATAATTAAAAATATACACAATAAAAATTAAAATTACCTACTCTTTATAAATTATTAACGCAAATAAAATTGGGTCCAGGTGGCAAGGTACCCAACATACACAACACAACATCTTCTCTGGTTGCTATATTTAATAGCTGAGAGAGGTAATACCCAACCTTGCAATTGCCAGTTTTGATTTTTCATAATTTTTTTACAAAATTCACGTAATTTTTCATTGATATTTCACATAAATAAGGAATGATTTTACTCGTGTCATTAAATAAATCTAGAGAATATCTAAATCTATTGACATTACATTATTTCTTACGTTATTGATTTGTTCTATAAGTGTTGTGTTCGTAAATAAATTAGTATAGATAGCAGGCTGACCTTACATAAATTGCTTTATATTGGATTTTTAATTACAATTACCTATCACATTTGTTTTGTATTATTACACTGTATTGTATTATTTGTATAATTTATTGCTAAAACGAAAACTAATAAGTAATTACCAATTTATTAGGTCTTAATTAAGACTTAAGTCTTAATTAGGTCTTATAGGGAAAAATCTTTAAGCATATATTATGTAAAAACTTGTAATAAAATTTCTTTTAACATTAAAAAAGTTCAAAAAAAGAAACAAATTAGTAAAATGCTTCCAGCTATTTTTCAATTCTTTTTCTTTCTGTCAAAATGAGTGAATCTAATGAAGAAATTCGATACATTTGAAAATTTTATTACAGAAAAGGAAAAAATGCAACGCAAGCCGCAAAAAAATTTGTGACGTTTATGCATATCGTTTATGGACCTAATGCAGCGTCAGTAACAGTAGCACAAAGTTGGTTAAAGGGTTTTCAATCCGGGAATTTAGATGTCAAAGATGCACCTCGCTCTGTTCGCACTGTTACGGATAAAATAGACGTCATTTTTGAAAAATTGTAAATAGCTGAAGGACTGGGAAATTGATTTGACCACAAAACGTTTTCAGCTATTTGAAAAAAGTCGCGTACACAAAAAAAAAATATTTGGGTGCCACACGAACTCACTGAAAGAATGACCGTGTACTCATTTGCGATTCTTTATTGAGACGTAATGAAACCGAACCGTTTTTGAAGAGATTGATAACTGGCGATGAAAAGTGGATCACGTACGACAAGAACTTGAGAAAAAGGTCGTAGTCAAGGTCGGTCAAGCTTCGCAGACTGTGCCAAAACCCGGGTTAACTCGCAATCAAGTGATGATGTGTGTATGGTGCAATTGAAAGGGCATTGTTCATTATGAGCTTTTACCGCCGGGCAGAATCGTCGATTCAGATCTCTACTGCCAAAAACTAATGTGATTAAAGCAAGAAGTTGAAAGAAAGCGGGAGGAATTGAACAATAGAAAGGGTGTCGTTTTTCATCACAAAAACGCACCACACACATCTTTAGCCACTCAGCAAAAATTAAGAGAGTTTGGCTGGGAGGTGTTAATGCATCCGCCATATAGCCCTTACCTTGCACCTTCAGATTTCCACCTGTTTCGGTCTCTTCGGAATTTTTTAAGCAGTATCAGATTTAACATCAAGAGAGGACTCCCAAAATTACTTGTCGCGTTTTTTTTATTAGAAGTCCCAAAATTTCAACGTGATCATGCCACTATTAACAAGATGGCAAAAAGTCATCGAACAAAATTGCACATATACACTGTAATTAAATGTAAATAAACAATTTAAAAAAAAAAGATCATCACTTCATTTACATTATGATCCTGTAGTTATATTAACGTATTTTTAATATAACCATCATGGAAATACAGGATTTGTAATTAGAATATTTAGTAATTTATTCTGAAGAGTTAAAGTACAGAATATAAACGGTATATGATCGGATACCGCATAATATAAAGTACCGAAATAGGCGTCCATAATAGAAATATGTATATTACAAATTTTTTAAACACTTGTTACAATCTTATTATACAAGTTTTTTTATAATCTTTTTTAGTATTTAGAATGCTTTAGAATAAACCTACAAAATTATTTAAAGTTCTTATTATAAATTAATGCTTCTTATAAAAGTAATTTATACACAAGGCAAATTAAATAAATTAAACAATTTGCTCTAAACATTTTTTTTTTTAATAAATCTGACGAAACAAAAATGTGTTAAAATGGTAATAATTCAACTGTCTTTACCATCTGCCACTTTAACATAATATAAATAATAAATATCTCATGCGTAATTACCCAATATGAAATTTTTTTTCAGTTCAAAATGAAGGCAATTAATATCAGTTCATCTATCTATACTAATATATAAAGCTTAAGAGTTTGTTTGTTTGTTTGAACGCGCTAACCTCCGGAACTACTGGTTCGAATTGAAAAATTATTTTTGTATTGAATAGTCCATTTATCGAGAAAGGCTATAGACTATATAACATTACGCTACGATCAATAGTATTCGGTATTTATTTCGAGTATTCATTTATTTTAAGAAATTTAAGTCAATACAACATTTATTGATTCTGAGACGGTACGAAGTTCGCCGGGTCAGCTAGTTGCAAATAAATTATAAATTATTGCAATACAAGTAATGGGCATACGGGCAAAAGAAAACTATTGTTCATATTTTCATCAATTAATTCATAACAGAAGTAATTCGTTATGAATTAAATTATGGCTGACTTTTTTTTGTATTTAAATTTATGGTTATGGTTTGTGGTTTTATTTTATGGTTATGGTTTTGCTTTATTACATACTTCAGTAAATATCTCTATGTAAACCATCTTGTAAAACCTTCCCTGCTTTAAAACAATTAATTCACAATTTCACAATTACAATTCAAAAGTTGTTGATCTTTTAAAATATTTGTCATGAATAAAATATAACATATTTGGTACAATGAAATATTATAATGAACCTTCATAATTTGTAACACAATCTCTTTGAGATTTTCGAAACACAATAAAAAAGGCTTGATTAAAAAATTCCTTCCTTCTTAAGCTATTTTTAGACATAGCTATAAAATTTAATACCAACGTAAAATAACTCCTTGAAATTTGGACGGGTACTTACTTAACTTAATCTTTCAACTTTCTTCCGGAAACTAAAACAAGAACTCCGTCAAGTGCCTTGTTCTTAGAAATTTAGAAAAATTGTTTTAAATGAATTCAGAGACGAAAATTCAGTGTCATAAACAATTTTTTGCCCGTAATTGCATCTTATATTGTAAAAAAGAATACTTAAATTTAAACAACCAGAAATAAAAGAGATTAATTAATTATATTACTTTATTGTAGATGTTGTGTAAGTTTTATATTGTTACGACTAACTATGGAACGTTCTGGAAAAAGCGTTCACGCCGGCTGAAAGCCTCGAACGTCCCACCCTATCGATGGTAGCCACGCCCCTTCCCGACTATTGTCAAAGGAAATTGGTCCTTATGTCAACATAGAGTTTACATTTCAACAGAAATAGCATTCCCGAACTCTCAATGGCTTGTATACGATCTTGTTTAGATTTTCTGGAATCGAGGCGTTGGCGCCAAGTATAAATAAGAGAGCAGGCAGGCGAGATGAATTAGTGGTGCGACAACCAGCGATACGAAAACGACTCTTCGAAGCTTTTGCGAAGTTATCTGTTACAGTGATCCGGCGACACATTAAGGAAATCGTTGACGACTTTTGGCAAGTTTAACGGTTTCATTGGACAAGTTTAGTGATTTTGGGAGGCATCTTGGTTTGTGAAAATAAATCGTTCGTTTCGCCTTTACACTCACCCCGCACGTAACAATATGAAATAAAACTTTTTCCGTAATATCCAGATTATTGAAGTATGTTCCATAATACAAGCCCTCTATTGAGTGGTGAAGTTGTCAGATTGCTTAATCGAGGATCCCAGTTTGTGTCCCTGGTCAAGTTGTTCACTTTTCAAAGATCGCTTATGTTTGATTTTATTTACTGAATTTGGATTTGTTCGTTTTATGGCTCCCATAATTTTTATTTTGATTTGATGTGTTTATCGGTCCATTGTTTTATTATTATACATTATTTATTCATCATCATCAACAGCTTATTATATGTATGTCTCCACTGCGGAGGCACAGGCCGACCCTCTCAATCAGGGTGTATTGGCTATATCCTCCCCCACTCTGACACAGAGCGGGTTAGAGGACTTCTCATGCACCTAGAATTTATTCTTTGGCGTATGCAGGATTCCTCGCGATGTCTTCCTTTGCCATTAAAAACACTTAAGTTTTTAAGAAAAACTCATGTAGCAACATGGTGTGCCCGGGGATCGAACTCGGATCTCTCTACATGATAGGCCGCATCTTTCCTACTGCGCGACCGACGCTCTATTTTTTATTAGACAATAGCAACCCGCCCCCGGCTTCGCCCGTGGTGCAATTTTTGTATATATGAACATTCCCAGTTTATCCCTCTTTCCATTAGTGAAAACCGATCGGTCTACCCGTTCACGCGTGATGCCGTGACCAAGGGAAATGGGGATTCATTTTTATATAATAGAGATTTGTTAATACAAAATAGGAAAATTATAATTATTGTACTAGACATTAAAAGTATTTACATTTTGGGTATGTTTATAACATGATCACTAAATTAAAATTTATTAATTTTTAATTAAACTATTACATTATGTAATAAAAAGATAATTATAAATACTTTCTTCATAATGAAGGAAATAACTGCCTATTTTCAGGGAGCACACAGCAAATATAATTATTTTGAAAACGGCTATTTTGCAAATATCACCTCAAAATATCTAATTTAAAATAATATACATATTTGGTATGGTAATGTCTAGCTTTTTAATTTGCTTTATTTGAATATGATATTATATCATTAAATGTAAAAATCAACAAATTAATAATAATAGAAATCAAAATACACTATTCGAATTTATAGAGAAATAAAATGTGTATGTTTGTTTATTTGTATGTAGGAGGTAAACCTGGAAATTACTCATCCGTTTTAAAAAAAATCTTTCACTAATAGAATAAGAATTTCAGAATGGACATAGGCTAAATTCCTTGCGAGCAAAAATAAAAATCCAACATTTGGCAAAAGTACAATGTCAGGAGCAAAGTCAACGTGGACGAAGCCGCGGGGTATTGAATAAATTGATACAAATTAATTCACAAAAATATAAGCTACTGTTTTATTTTAATTAAAAATCAACAATTACACTACATTGCAAAAAAATAGTATCACGAAATGAATCAACGCTTTTTTTCGGGCTGAGTTTGCAGATTGAAAAGATCTATTGAAACTGAATATAGGTTACACGAGGCCATTTAAACTTCGTAGAGTTACAGCATATACATACCTATATGCCATCATATGTACACGGTATAAATCAATAAAGCTAAAAGTCTACAAATTGATTTATTTACATATGTAACGCTATTAACCGTACACCGGATCACTCTTTGATCCCAACTCGATTTATTTCCAAGCGGCTGCGTGCAAGACACGTTCAAATTGTCTTAAGAATTTGTGAATAAATCAGTTTGTACCTATATATTGTTATTTTATTTATACGTACTCTATACCTATTCTAAGTCTGTAATAGTTTGTAAGTGTAGTAGTAGCACACTTCGTTTCGCAGTCATAAATGGGCTTCCCCCCTACAGAAGTCAACCATACAATCCAATAACAATATGTGTGCTGCTGTGTTTCGGTGAGTGAGTTAGTGATACTAGAGCTCATTTCCATATCCCTGGCTAGTGTCACAGTCTAACGTCATACAGTCGGGCAACGCTCAATGTTCGAGCCTGCAAACTGAAGCGAGTTCGCCCAACGTTGCTCTACGCAAGTACATTCGTTGCCTGACGGTATGACGTAAGTATGGTTAGACTGTGCTAGTGTTATTAGGCGACGATAGCTCATAACATAAAGCCTGATGAGCTGTACATTAAAAAAGTCTTGAGAGATAAGGTTTAACAGAAAAAGTGGTGTTATCATACATATAAAACCAAAATACACTCTAAAATAATAGAATGTATACTGTAAGTCGTTGTGCTACAGGTGCCAAACACCATTATATTCTCTTAACCCGATTTTTTCCTTACTGTTTTAATCAATTTAGTCTACATATTATTTGCGCGACGACAAAAATGATATATCCGAACTGAGGTAGTAATGGTCTCTAGGGACTTTTAGCTAATGTACTGTAAGTCTCACCGTCACATATAAACATAAAAATTAACATAATTACTGAAAACAGCTGATACTTCAACGAAGAACTAATAACTTTTTAACCTGAAATTTTTCATTTTCCAAAAAATGAAATAAAAAATACAATAACAGAAAGAAATAAAATAACCTGATATTACTATCTATTTTTGAGAATAATATTACTATTCTCAAATTGTGTAAAATTATTTAGCACACACAAAACTTACTTACTTAAATATTTTTGTGTAGATAAGCTCAACAAGGTGTTCATTTTAAACCCATGAAGGCATTTATCTTACACGGCCTTCTGAATACTTAATAAAACTTAAATGCGTAAAGTTTTTAATGGATGGTGGAATACGAATTTCATAAAACAGAAACTTTTTTCAAGATGATAAAAATGACAATTCGTCCGATGTAAGCAACATTATTAAAAACTAGCGACTCGCCCCCGGCTTCGCCCGGGGTGCAATTTTTATATATATATATATATGAGCATTTCCCGTTTATCCCTCTTTCCATTAGTGAAAACCGAATTAAAATCGGTCTACCCGTTCACGCGTGATGCCGTGACCAAGAGAAATGGGGATTCATTTTTATATATAGAAAGATAATGTAATAAATAGCCTTTATTTAACAATTTTACATACTATATAATTTAATCTATTACAATTATTATTATTTTATAATAATAATAATGTGAAAATTATCTTGCTTTCCAGCATAGGCCTTCCCTAAAGCTTGCTATAGTGTGCGGTTCTGTGCTTGTCTTCTCCAAGTGATGCCCACTATTCTTCTAAGCCAATGTTGCTGGATTTAACTAAACAATCAGTAGAACGAGCGATTACGCCGAAATTTAAACAAATTAACAAATCGGGAATATTTTATTTTTATATGAAATATTTTCTTTTAAATATACACATAAGAAATATAAAAATTTGGTTGTTCATGTACTTTTATGTGAAAGTTGGAAAATAGGATAAGGTTCACTTGATGAATTGCAAGTGCATGGAGGAATTTGATAGAGTACTTAAATAGACCCTATTTAAGTACTCTTTTTTGTTTTATATATTTAATTCGATTTCGTTGATTATTATAATAATGTGGATTATTATTAATAGGCCGACTTTGCGATTTTCAACACCTATTATTCGCCCACGGTATGTAACTGCTCGCCGATAATTATAATTGTAACGTAATAATTTTCATATAAATTAATTATATCAGTATTAATTAAATATAATATACTTTAATTATACACGTATATTGATAATTCACTAAATACCGCGATGTAAATATTAGAAATTGTACATGAATCTTTTAAAATAAGAAATAAGTATAATTGGTTTATCGTAATCAACAAAATTGATTGTTAAGTGAATATTTAAAAGAATTTAGCCTATTCCCTTCCCAGACTTCAGTGTATCTTCAAATTGAATGTCATTAACATTTGTTAAGCGGTTTAAGTGTAAAAATGTTAGCAAGAAACGAACAGGTAGAAGTTACTCATTTATAAAGTTATTAATTTTTTAGTTCATTTTTCTCACAATAAGTCAATACACTTTGTTGATAACATCTTAAAATAGCTTTAAAGAAGAACATGTGTTATTTAAAAATGATATTTTGTTATAAATTATTTTGTTTTTAATTACAAAATAATCAAAAACTTTACCTATTCAGACAAAAAAAAAATGGGCAAAAAAGGAAGTTAATTTAACGCCATTTGTTTATTGCATTCTATTACTCTTAGCTGACTGTTAAAATTTCATATATGTGTTAGATAAAAATTTTGCTCCTAATAGATATACAAGTGTTCGCCCACCGGTCCTTTCAAAATTTATTAATTATTAATTATTTAATTAAGGTTTGCCTATTTTGTCTTTTCTTTATATATAGATATAGTGAAGATATAGGATACTTACGTCCGCCGTATTATATATAATTCATTAATGAAATGTGTCCGCTCCACTATTAACTCACAATCTTTTAAAATGTCACTGAACACGACTGTTAAAATTTAAACTTAATGCCCATTTTATTACAACATGACTATGATGTGATTACTAAAAACTACATATCACTACATACTTTTCGAAAAAAGTTAACGTAGCAAGATTCGTAGCGCGTAGACTAGCTACGGCGTAGACGACTACACCGTTGTAGCGACCGCGTCGAACTGAACGCTTGTAGCGTTAGTAGGCCTTTTGAGCACTTAAGATTTTTCTTTGAACTGCGTAATGAGTGTTGCTCGCTAGTGAGTAAATTAGTAAATTCACTAACTGCGGTCAAGCAAAATAAAAAATTCATAAAAAATGCGTATTTACTCCAAGCATAGCAGTAGTGTTAGGGATTTTACATAAAATTGTGGACTCGCTATACAAGTTTAAAACTCCTTAGTGTTTATAAAACCATTATGCTGCAGGTCAAATTAGATGTAATTTCGTGTACGTAATGTTTTCTAAGAACTAAAACATGGTAAGAATAAGTTGTTATGGTAAGAATAATCTTCTCTATATATAAAAATGAATCCTCATTTCCCTTGGTCACGGCATCACGCGTGAACAGGTAGACCGATTTTAATTCGGTTTTCACTAATGGAAAGAGGAATAAACGGGGAATGTTCATATATATAAAAATTGCACGCCGGGCGAAGTCGGGGGAGGGGTCGCTAGTATCTTATAAAATAACTTAAATTTAGTAGCATTCGGGCTTATTATATTAATAACTGGCTTGATAAAAAACAGTATAAAAGGTCTAGAAACAGAGGATTATCGTTTGCCGTGTGAAAAAAAAATAGTTAAGGACTCTGGCGAGTGGCAGATAGTCTTCGTTTAAGGAAACAAAAACACCAAGGGGTATAATTGTGCAATTAGCATCACAATATTTTAATTATAACTCGTTTGAATAGGTCCAAGTTTTTAATTGATGCAGTGTTATACTCTTCTTTAAATTTGTGTTCAGTGTTCATTTTTAATTAAGTCTTCAGTTTGTATCAAATTCAATTGTACGCAACTGCAAATTGTGTTCAATTTATACGCAGCGACTCAAAATCATGTCTTGACCCTCTAATTTGACTGCGATCTTCCCCTTAAATTTCAGATTCTCTGCTTATCAATTAATATTTTTTGTTGTTAAAGTTGGCAGGCAGGCTGACGCAATCTTCGTAAAATAAATTATTAGGAGGGGACAGAGAAGAGAATTCTGGCATTCCTTAGTCACTTACTGAAACACAAGAGCACACATACTTTAATTTCACGCTATACTGTGGGTCTAGCATGAGTTTATAATGACCACACTTGCTAGCGAGTGCGGTCATTATAAATTCATGCTAGACACATTGACCGCGGAACATACATATGACTGCGGAATGTATTGTGTCCTATCATTACTAAAAGACATCAATCAAAACCAGGCCATTGTTTTTTTATCTTAAACTTTGGAGAGTTGGGTAATATAAATCTTTCTTAATTTCAATACTTTCAGATTTTGTGAATATTTCAGATTTTGTAAATGGGGATAACATTCGAAGAATAACACACTGAGCGCGAAATACGTACTCGATACGTTGTTCGAGTCAGTGCGCAGTTCAAAGAGTTTTTTAATACTTTTAAACATAAATATCTATAAAACCCCATTACCAAATAACTCGATATTTTCCCAGTAAAATCTATAAATTCTTCGTACCTAAGGGTACAAGTTGTAAACGTTAAAACGAAAATAAAAATAAACTGTTGGCCTGATCACCATACAAAACTGATTGATCTCCTTTGTAGTCGGTTTCGCATTTAGAGGTGCGACAGCTAAGTAGTTACTTTACGAGACCTGCTTCCTGGAATAAGAATTTCTTCATAAACGAGAGCAGAAGGTAGTACACAAAAACACTCATCGATATCCACACCTGAAACCGGTATTACCTCAAAATATTATAGCCTGACCTGGGACACTAAACGTAAAAGACTTGATTAAATTTATTTATAACTAGATCTTTATTAAGAGGCATGGAGCACTTTAGTGAAATAATGTAGCGAGCTGACTAATTACCGTTGGGTGCATTCCTGTGTGGCCCTGAATTTTCGTCATATGTATAAAATATATAATTCTAAAATAGCATCTTCCTTTAATGATAATAATCACAAAACAATTTTAAATTGAAAATGTTTTCAAGCATTGCGTGTCAGCTCAAACCTTCAATGTATTTTTAACAGGAGGTCACTGTTCCATATTCGGCTTATAAATTTCGTGTGCACTCCTACAGCTCTGTCACGCACTTGTAACCACACATTATAATAAAGTTTTAATACGTTAGTTAGTAGTAGTTAGTACGTAGTTTAGTAGTAGTTTTGTAGTGGCAGGGCACACTGCGCTATCGCAGTCATTTGGGCAGCCCGTCTGGCGGCAGTAACCACCCCCTTACAGAAGACCATCGTGAAATAACAGCACGTGTGCTGTTGTGTTTCGGTGAGTGAGTAAAGGATGCCAGAGCCCATTTCCCTATCCCCTCCTAGTCCCTTATCCTTAATCCTACTGTAGTCGGCAGCGCACTTGCAGCAGCTTTGGCGTTGCTTGTGTAATAGGCATCCGGTAAACCGTCAGCCTGTCTGTCGATCTTAAAATAAAAAAAGTCAAACTTTTTAGAACCGTCCACTTGCAATATAATTTGTACTGATCAAATTGTTTATCAATGTACAGCCAAAACTATTACGAATCTAAAAGCTAGTAGTGCAGAAAGCTGAAAATTGTAGAATATATTTATTTTATTTATAACGTAAGCATCGGTAAGAAATGATTTAAAAAAAAATTACTCCATGAGAAGCCGGGGTGGGTCGCTAGTAAACAATATTTATAATGGTACATAGTTAATGTGCGGATCCCTGTTAGTTAAGACAGCAATCGGTCGTGCGCGTCACGTGCGCTTGTCATCGCGCACGCTAATAACGCTGGTGCGTTCGCTTTTCGTAGCTGTACATAAATAATCTTAAATTATACATTACATGTACCCAGTCCACCATTAAATGTCACATTAAAGAGACATTTAATACCTCAAATAAACAAAATAGAACTTTATATAAAGTTTAACCCCAAATATATTCCTATTAGTCGGCCATAACCATAAAAATAAATAGGTATGTATAAGTTATTTGAAGCTAATTTAACATTCAGTCTCCATTTAGACTTTAAATATTCATTCACTATAGAAAAAAAGCCTTTTCTACGAACATTTTTAGGCTCGTAATATTTTGGGACTTAGCATTTACAAAGTTTCCAATATCTATTTAAAATGTAATCTATTTTTTACAATATTTATAATGTTAAAATGAAATAATGTATAATGGTATTTAAAAACTTCAATGATTTGTCTCAATAAACAATCTAATGGGTGAGCAGACTTTGTAAATTTAATTTTTGCTAAAGACGTCGACGTGAAGTATTTTTACTGAATTTACGGAATGTTTATTAAAATTTTATAGTTTAAACTGTAAATGAAAATAGAGTTTAATAAATTACATTTCAATATAGGTATTAAATTCAATTGTGCATAGATACATATAAAATATATAGACATTTTGACTGAAAACATCGGATATTCCGGTCACTTACCACCCTTTGATCCAAATTCCAGAGGCTTCAGTTGAATATTTGAGAAGCCCTTCGTTGTCCATTTAATCGGTACCAAAGGTTATATCCTCTTGCAATATTTGTGATATTATTGAGTAAGAACAATTTCTCCAAAGTTATTAACGAAATATTTCATATGTATATTTATATGACTTATATTGTTTACAATTTATGCTTATACGTGCATATATAACTTAGTATGTATGAAAACTCATTGTCTAAACAATCAAGGGTTTAAGACAGTACCCAACATCTTAATATAATGTAACCGTTTTATATAAGTAAATAAATAAATAAACAAATAATATTAGGTCGGGGAAAAAGTCTTTTTGCATATAGTATGTATAACCTTGTAATAAAATCTCTTTGGCTGTTCTATTTGTATTTGGCTGGTTTTGATGACATTAAGAAAGTTACATTTCAAAAAAAGAAATTAATTAGTAAAATGTTATTTCCAGCTATTTTTTATTTGTTTTTCTTTCTGTGAAGAAATTCGATACATTTTAAAATTTTATTACAAAAAAGGAAAAAATGCAACACAAGCCGCGAAAAAAATTTGTGACGTATATGCAGTTTCTGTAAGGGTAGTACAAAGTTGGTTTAAGCGTTTTCAACCCTGGAATTTTGATGTCAAAGATGCACCTCGCTCTGGTCGCTCTGTGTGTGTAGAGCAAGATCGGCATATCAGTAATTACGGCATAGCTGAAGAACTGGGAGTTGAGAATGGAATTATTTTTTGGAAGTCATTCTTTATTGACACGTAATGAAACCGAACCGTTTTTTGAAGAGATTGATAACTGATGATGAAAAGTTGATCACGTAAGACAACAATGTGCGAAAAAGGTCGTGGTCAAAGGTCGGTTAGGCTTCACAGACTGTGCCAAAGTCCGGGTTAACTTGCAATAAGTTGACGCTGTGTGTATGGTGGGATTGGAAGGGTATTGTTCATTATGAGCTTTTACCGCAGGGCAGAACCATCGACTCGGATCCCTACTGCAAACAACTAATGAGATTAAAGCAAGAAATTGAGAGAAAGTGGCCGGAATTGATCAATGAAAAGGGTGTAGTCTCTACAACGCTAGACCACACATATCTTTGACCACACACTCAATAAAAATTAAGAGAGTTTGGCTAGGAGCTCACAAGGTCGCCTGTAGACTCTTCGCCTTCCATCTGGAGTGAATAGTGGGAATGGAAACTCATCTGTGAACAAAACTCTTACTCTTTCTTCTTCTTCACCCCACAGTATGTGTTCATGGGTGTTGCGCGGTCTTGCTACCGATGCCTTCTCTCGAATTTGAGGCCCCTTGCTGGCCTCTGAGGCTTCAGGTTTGCTTCGTGAAGACTTTTCACGTTGTAATGTCTCTAATGTAGTCTCCTCGTTTCTGAAGAAACTGTTGTTGGACTTCAACTGCGTTGAGGTGTCAATTTCTCAACACAGTGGAAACAATGTAGCGGTCTCCTCGAGTACTCGTGCAACTGGTTCTACCATTAAAATCTCCTGAAGTGGTTTCCAGTTTATTCGTACCTTCGCTTCATCTGCCGTACCGTCCTATGCTAGACACACCATTCTTGGAGTACGATGCATACTGATGCCCAGTTCCAGAAAAACCAATTCTTGCACATTTTTCAAGGGGAAAAGGTATCATAGTAAATTTTACGTGCTGTAGATTATTTGGCTTTTGAATCAAAATTCATCAATCAAGGAATAAATGACAGAAACAAAAAAGTTAAAAGTAAAACCGCAATTGTTTTTGTTTATAGTGTTTGTTTATAGTTCTTCTATAGTTTAAGACAAAATGTAAATTTAAAAGTTACTTAGTTTTGAAGGCCAGTACATGTGTACTTTCTTATTCATTTAACATTTATAAAAGTTATAAAATTAAAATTGTATTGAAAGTTATGTAGGTATTATTTTATTCTTTATAGTACTAATATTTAATTAAAGTATGCATTATAACATATTACATTACGAAAACACTACTTGGTGATTTGAACTTTACCAGTTTACCGATGACATCTATTGATATTTTAAACTAGGAATCAAACATTCTAGGTGGTTGGTATTCGAATACTCTCGAAATATTGTAAATGTGGAAGTTGTGATGATATTTGTTACTCCTATCATTTGTAAGCCCAACGTTCAAACTGTACGGGCTTGTAAGCACCTGTACATATGGTTCCAGTCTGGCTGTGTACTTCCAGCAAAGTAGTCAGCCACAAGATCCTGTAAATTCGCTGGGCAGCATTTGGCGGCTAGTTGGCATTTTATGGCCGGCCACCAAGCATTGTCGAAAGCACGCTCAATGTCCAATGAAACTACGATGTTAATCAGTTTCTCATCAATATTCTTTTTAATGTGTTCCACTAGGTCATAGAGGGCGACCTCCGTGCAACGTTGGGGTACAAACCCATATTGCCTCCGGCTGGCCTGCCAATTTATTCGGCTCACAAACAACCTTTCCAGAATCTTGCCCAGGAATGAGTCCAATAGGCCTGTAAGACCTTACGGACCTGTAATCATCCTTCCCGGGCTTCCGGAGAACAACTATCGCCGCGCGTTTCTAAGTGGCGGGGAAGCAGGATAAATGCTCGAAGCATTTATTTACAATCCCGAGAAAGATATTGTCACTCCCCGCCACCGCAGCGGTGCAGATGTCCGCCATGAAATCATCTGGGCTTGGAGCCTTCTTAGCTTTCCTGGCAGCACCCGATGGGGTCTTTCCGCTAGGTCACGCATTGCTGTGTGATCCTCGCTGTCCATGTTCGGATCATCGATCGGGAAGAAGGATTCAGCCAAGAGTTGGACGAACTCTTCAGGGCCAAGACACACGCCGTCCCTTGACAGGAGTTTGTCCTGTGTTCTTTTCGACGTGCCTGTGGGACGGGGTTTATAACCCTATAAACCCCGTCCCACAGGCTTTCCCTGTCTTGTCTTGTACAAAACTCCTTCCAACTGGTTGACTGAGTTCTCCTCACTGCTTCCTCATACCTTCATACCTCTACGTTAAGGTGTAGAACGATGACGTTGTAATCCGAGCTCATCATGTTTCGTCCACCCTCCAGGAATGGACTCTATGGACTATAGATGTGCTGCAAGCTGTGACATCCACACGACTCTGGTATATCTTGTCGCCTCGTAGGTACTGTGAAGAAGGTGTTTCCTCGTTAAGGACCTCTAGCTCTATTTCATTTAACTCTGCTTTTAATGCCTCGCCTCGATGATCTGCGTGCTTAAAACCCCACCAGGTGCTCCAAGCGTTGCTATCACCCCCCAAGAAGAATCCAGGTGACTCCTATTTTATTGCGTATTACTTTGATTTGGTCCAGGTACGGCTCAATGTCCCGGTTGTCCTCGAAGTAGTATGAGATCACTCCCACTGACTATTGGTCAGTTTTGAGGACCGCGTTGGCGATGTTCTCGGTCGTCAATGTGGGACATTTAATAATGTCCACATTGTTCCCGAAAACACATTGTTCCGTCCACAGGACTAAGCGGTTCATGGACCAAAGCAAAGCTTACGCCCCTTTTTTGGCATTCCATTATCAATTCCTGGGTTGCCAATTTCTTTCGCTGGACAATTTCAAGCTTAAATGATGATAATAAATGATTTCAAGCTTAAATTATTGACACAATTTAAGGATATACCAAATATATTTATAACTTGGCTTTAATTAACTACAGAAATCAAGTAATAGAAATAAAATAATGTATGACAGACATTTCAATAACATAGACATATGACGGGTGATGGGTGTCAATTCCATAGATGAATATTTAACCATGAAGGATTATATGTCATTCTCCCCCTCTATAGTTTCTTCACCAAGGAAATAGTCATTGAAACGTCGAGGTAATCTCTTTGGCCTTGTAGATCTTCTGATTTGTTGAGGCTCAACGTTTTGAGGTGGCGTTCTAAATACATCTTCCTCTTGCATTCCCTCATTATCAGCCCTGTCCTCTATTATGGAACCTTCAACTTCTTCATTGTAAATTAGCGGGTCTTCATCATCGGCAATTGCAGGTAGTGGGGCTAAATGTCTATTTGATACAGTAGTCTCGTGACCATTGCGCCGCCGCACATGAGAGTAGCTGGGATTTGTTTGAAGCAACTCAACTTCTTCCACGTAAGGATCGGTTTTTGAGCGAATGAATTTCTTTAAAAGTATAGGACCCGGGACGAGCCATGACGGTAACGATTCTCCCACCGGCGTTCTTCGAGGAAAGTTGAATAACTTCTCGTGGGGAGTAGCATTTATCGAGGAGCATAGTAGAGATCGCACACAGTGGAGAGAGGGCTTCAAGACTTGCTCCCAATTTTCTATAGGCAGATTCTTTGATTTGAGATTTAGCTGTATCGTTCGCCAGAGTGTTCCATTAAGCATTTCCACCTGACCGTTCCCTTGGGGATTATAAGGTGTCGTGCGAGAAGTGGCAATGTTACAATTTCTGAGAAAGGTTTGTATTTCTTCCGACATGAAAGACGAGCCTCTGTCGCTGTGTATATACAAAGGCTGACTATATTCATAAAAAAGATCTCTTAGACACTTGATGACAGTTGTCGAAGTTGTGTCGGGACATGCATACGCGAATGGATATCTTGAGAATTCGTCGATAATCGTCAGAATGTACTTGTTTTTCGTGATTGAAGGCAAAGGCCCTTTGAAGTCTATGTTTAACCTTTCAAACGGTGAAATGGCTTCAATTAGTGTCCCTTTTGCTTTGGCGAAACGAGGTTTCACTTCCGCGCAGACACGACAAGAAGCGGTCATCTTTTTGATATCGTTTAGAGAGTACGGAAGATTCTTTAGTTTAATCCAATGATACATTCGGGTAATCCCAGGATGGGAGAGTGCGTCGTGCAATTCATATAATTTAGAGTTGTTCATAAGTGCACAGACCCTTGACAGTGCGTCCGCAGCGACATTTTCGATACCAGGTCTGTAGATTATGTCATATTTATAACATGATAGTTCTAGTCTCCATCTTTCGATTTTATCGTTTTTTATTTTGCTGGTATGATTTTGGTTGACAATATAGCTAACAGATTTCTGATCCGTGATTAGAAGAAAGTGTCTGTTGATGAGATAGTGGCGCCATCTTCTGAGACTCTCAACAATAGCGCAAGCCTCCTTTTCTACAGAAGCATGTTTACGTTCGCTGTCTGATAATGTTCTAGAAAAGAAAGCGACAGGGCGTTCGTTCTGGGTTAATGTTGCGGCTATAGCAAACTCTGATGCGTCAGTCTCTACGGTTAAGGTTTCTTTATCGTCTATGGCGACTAATGCAGCCTTTTCGATGTCTGATTTTAATAGTTCAAAACTGCGTCGCCCGTTTTCGTTTAATGGAAAATTTACGTTGTTGATGAGTGGTTGAATCTTTTCAGAGAATTTGTAAACCCATTTGGCGTAGTGAGCAAATAGTCCAAGTGCTCGTTTAAGTTCTGCAGCATTGTGTGGTAACGGTAGTTTTATGAGTGGATCAAGTATATTTTTGTCAGGCTCTATTATATTGTTATTTATAGTATAACCTAAAAGGTTAATGGAAGTTTTGCTGAAATTACACTTTTGTTCATTTAATGTTAGTTTGTACTTCTTTGCGGCAGCCATGAATTGTTGTAAGTTTTGGTCGTGTTCCTCTTTGTTTTTGCCGCAAACGGTAACATCATCAAGATAGACAAATGTTCCCTGTAGCTTCTCTTTACCGATTATGTATTCAATAGTGCGTTGAAAGGCAGCGACACCATTTGTGACACCGAATGGAATTCTTTTGAATTGAAATAACTTTCCACAGGCTTCGAAAGCTGTATAAATCTTTTCCCGTTCTAAAATAGGCACTTGGTGATAAGCGCTTTTCAAATCTATTTGGCTAAAATAATTAAATTTGGCCACTTTTGACACGATCGTTTCAATATTTGGCAGCGGATAAGCGTCCAAGTATGTAAATTTATTGATAGTTCTTGAATAGTCAATCACCATCCTCTTTCGATGAGCTCCACCCCCTGTGACTAGTATCTGGGCGCGCCAAGGAGATACGCTTGGTTCGATAATTCCATCTTCTAATAGCTTTGATATTTCAGTTTGAATGAATTCTTCTTCATCTTTGTTGTGACGTCTAGATTTGATAGCAATGGGCCTGATTTCATCAGATAAGTGCGTAAAGAGAGATGCTGGCGGTACTGAAGCTTCCATCACGCATACTTGCAGCGGCTCTCTGGCACCTCCGAATTGAAATTCAAGTTTGGCGTGATCTTTAAGTATGTCGTGTCCAATGATGACATCTGCACATAAGTTGTTAATTACAAGAAGAGGACGTTGTTTGTATACGTGGTTATTAATTTTAAGTGTTGCGAAACAAACTCCGTCAACATGTGATGTATGGTTTAACGAAGCCAAATTTATCGTTTGTTTACAAGGTCGTTGTTTGAGATTTATCATTCGTGCTATGTTGCGATCAATGAAGCTAACGGAGCTTCCAGTATCAATCAGCGCCTCGGCACGAGAATGATTAACAGTGATACCAACCGTAGCTTTTGCCAGACTAGATGGGGATGCAGCGGAGTAAACGGTGCTAATATTTTCGGATAAACTCGGTAATTGTAGATATTCGTCAGGAACGGAAGAACCTCTGGCAAGAAACAGCATTGCTAGTTGAAGGGTTGTTACGGGAACGGCATACAGAAGCATAGTGTCCCTTCTTAGAACAAAGTTGACAATAGGCGTGGAATGCTGGACATTTAACTCTTTGATGCACTTTTCCACCGCAAAAGAAGCAGCGCTTAGCCTTTGGTTGCAGTGCGGGCGGGACTGCTGCGTTGTTAGGGTTTGGTTCTAAGTATTGTAGTGGTTCTTGTTTTGAAGCAGTCACTGGTAAAGCATTCAAAGTGTTCGGGATACTGATGCCTATTGTTGCAGAGTCCTTTTCAGCGGTTTCGAGGATAACGGCTTGGTTGAACGCTTCATCCATTGAAAGCGTTGAGTTTTCGAGTAATCGCTCTCTTATTTTAGAAGATAGGATACCAGCGACAAATGCGCTCCGTATCGCTTGGTTTCTGTGTTCATTCCCAGATACCGATTTAAAATTACAATGTTGTGCGAGAAGTTGTAAAACACGACAATATTCAGCAATTGTTTCGTCATGTTTTTGTTTTCGTGCGCCGAGGATATAGCGAGCCAAGATTTCATTTTGAGGTTTAAGATATATTTTATTCAGGACAGAAACAGCATCATCATAGGTTTGGCAATTCTTCATGTGTATATATATGTTCGCAGTTAAGTGATTTGCTAATAATTTAAGTTTTATTGAATCCGTGACGTCGGCAGGTATTTCTTCCGTAAGAAAGTTTAAAAAGGTGTGGTACCAATGGGCCCACTGTTCTCCTACTCCGGGTGCATTAGGTTCGACGTCAAATCGATCAGGTCGAAGATACCTGGCTAAAGAACATGATGGTATTTTCTCCCGTTCTTCCTTGCTTTCAGACATTGTGTTGTAGTTAATTAAATTGACACAATTTAAGGATATACCAAATATATTTATAACTTGGCTTTAATTAACTACAGAAATCAAGTAATAGAAATAAAATAATGTATGACAGACAACTAAAATTTGGTACAGAAGCGAAGTATTTTTCAAATTCAAAATTTTTTTTTTCCTAAATATTGTATACACAAGTTGTAAATTTTAATCTAAAGGAACAAATAGTAATTATTCCTAATATTATTTTTAAAGAAATGTATTTAGTTATGTTGAGTAATAATTTGCATCGTCTTCACGTTATAATCTCTACATTCAGATTTTCATTAAGGGATAATATTATCTTTCCACCAGAAGACCACGAAAGTGTTTCTTAAACAGTGACAGATTTTTCTGGTTTTTTTTTTTTATAATTTTATTACTTTTTTTTTAGACATAAAAGACAATATATTTTTTCATTATAGTTTTGGCAGGACTACGCATCATTATGACGTGGATGCTCCATTAAATTATATCAATCTCCCATTATCATAATAATGAACAAACAATTAAACAATTTTAAACATTTGAGTTATGCTAACATAATATGATGTTAGCATAGCTCAAATTTAAAATAAAATTGTTTCAATGTTTGTTCATTATTATGATAATGGGAGATTGGGAATGTAGTTAGTGTTCTTATCAAAATAATTATAAAAACTACCGCCACTAGCAGATAGTTTCTGAGTAAATTGATAATTTTTTAAACAAAATATGAATTATTTGTTTAAAAATAAGTTGAAACAATGCTATATTTACATTTACGCTATGCCTAGCTTTTCTACACAATTTTATGTTTGGTTGAAATTAAACTCTGTAGACATCTTTGGACATGAGATTCAATTTATGTTCATTTTTTAATAAATTTTTAATAACTTTTTGGCTACAAATTTTTTTAAAATTTTTTGTCTACAGCCTTCCAGACAAAATTATTTCTTATGTTTATGTGCTTTGTTCTAATGTTAGAATTATCAGCTATCTTTCTCGCAATTTGGTTATTATCAATAAACAATACAATAGGCGATTTATTTATAATAAAAAAAATCCCATAAGAAAGTGCCATCTGTAATATATAATTGGTATTAATTTAAATAGAACGTTCTCATGTCGTCTGCTGCACTTATCATTCATACCTAAATCAACAGATGACGCCAAAACGACTTGGTATGTTTGCCTTGTTCTATAATAATTCATACCTGAAGAAACAGATGGCGCGGGTAATAAATCTTACTATGGCATGGAATCTCTAACGTCTCTACATAATATGAAGTTGCTATATGTTTGTATGTTTTTCCGCTAAATTCTTCTAAACCAACGGATTTTGAAGGTTTGTGTGTATAATTGACAAAGAAAGTTGCGTCCCTACGAAGGCGGGTCGTAAATTTTTTTAACTTTGATTTAATTTCAATTTCAATTTTTTTTTTTTAAAATATAAACAACATCGTTAACAAGCCATTGAAATTCGAATAACAAAAATGGATGATTCTTTTTATAATAAATAAATTTCTTCCAGTGAAAATAACTGAATAAATAATAACAAAATATCAATACAATATGTATAGGAAAAAAAAAAACATGCATTCAAAAAAATATTTTTTTTATATGTGTATAGATATTGATCAAAAAAATTAATCCCTAAAAATTTTGATCGTACATACACGCTGATACATACACTACTGGTTAAAACAACAGTTTTTGTGATTTTATTTTTTGTGTCAGAAGATGAAGAAATAGAAATTAAAGTTCTAAAAATTAAAATAAGTAAAAAAAAATATTTTTGAGATTAAAAATTGAAATTAAATATGACATTAATATGTATAATTCCACATACTATTATTATACTGAACCTAAAATTTTGAAAAAATACAGAATTTTTTTAATAAAAATCACATAAATAATTAAAATAAATAATTTATTTATTTTAATAATTAAAAACCAATTAAAACAATTAAATTGATTAAAATAATTAATTATTCTTTTATTGAAAAAATATCAAATTGTTTTTTGAAAAGAATATTGAATGTACTTAATAATTTTGTTTTTTTTTGCAATGCGGGACAAAAAAAAATATTTGACAGATTTTTAGGAAAATATTTGTCGAGATTTTGTTTCTAAACCGATTGGAATGAAATTATTTTTTGGAAAAATTGGAAAAATAATTTTGAAACATTAAGAAATAAAAAAATAAATATTTACATCATATGTGTCTATTTCACAGAAATTTGTTGGGCGCTAGATCAGTTCAAGAAAAGTCCTAGATTTCACTAAATTTTTTTCAATAAATTTCCAGGTAAAATTAGGTATTTGAAAAAAGAAAAAAATCTTATCTAAAGTGAGATATCGAGAGTCTGAGAGAATTTCACTGGAGTTATTTTAGAAAAAATTATTAAAATTTATATTAGTTTTAACCCATTGCTGTGTACTTCGAGAAAGAAAACATATAAGTACCTATTAAGCATAGGGCTAGATATCTTACTTGTTATTCTAAACATTCCTTTCCTTAAGACTGATGAAAGTACCTAAGTATAAATGTCAGATTTATTTTGTTCGAGTCAGCTATTAATTATGCCTTATTTGTTATGTTTATTGTTTCAAGGCAAACTCTATTACATGCAAGCAATAATAGCCCATTGAACGCAGCTGAAACAAACAGTGGACGCAACTCTGCGTTTTTATTAGATTAGATAAAAAATGTTTGCTTGCTTGTGTATGCATGAGAGGTCCTAGCATACCGTAAGCTACTGCCTGCCCTCGCTACATTGAGCAGAAGCCTCCACGCTAAAGCGGGACAAATTCAGCTGTTATCTACAGTTACTATTTGGGAAATTTCGTTTTAGAAACTATCAATATAATGTCCTGGGCAATTTACGTCCTTAGTCAATGGTCGGCTGCTAGTAGTGGGGCAGAACCACCACCAAATCATTGTCCAGCGCGCGACGTTTTTTGATCATATTACTTCTTCCATCAGAGTCTCTGACTGCATATACAATTTACGCCTGCGCAGAAGGGGCGATACGTCATATGATTACAGAGCCACGCAACAGTGATCCTCAGACTCCAGAACAAACATGGCGCGCAGCGCGGACTGCATCAAAACAAAACTGTTCGAACTGTTCTCATCGAATTTTAAAGATGTTGCTGACATCCCTATCGGGACCGACCGAACAGCGTCTAATAAGACGAAGGTTAAATATAATCTGTAAAAAAGTTATTGGTAGGACTTAAGCAGCAAATAGTCAACGAAGTTTGTATGAGATTTTGTTAGAGATATAATACAAAAATTAATCATATATGTAGAAAATTCGAAATAAACTGTCACCGAAATAAATTGTCATTGTTTTTTTGTGATTTCTCGTAAACATTTCTTTAGTTTAGGATTGTATTGTTCACATTTTTTACTAATTTTTAAGCCAAAAAAACTGCGAATTTGCATAATGTTTGTGGAGAACAATTGATCATTCACCCGGATTATTAAGGAACGACGCAATTTGCATGTGTTGTCAATGATTTTTGTATGAGTCATCGTTTCCCAAGAAAACTTAAGCCACACAATCTCTTGTTTACTTTGAGTATGAACGAACATTTCATACCGATTTTCACAACAATTGTCTTAGGGAATGGATAAAGTAAAATGTTTCATTTTTACATTACTTTAATACTCAGATTGAAGAAAAAATGGCTTTAATTATAATATAATGAAATGACGTCGCTAAATAAGAAAAGAGGACAATGGAAAAATTTACCATTGAACAATAGAACTGCTTTCGATTGATACTTGAAGAATTAACTATAATATTTAAAAAAAACTGTTAAAACTGATTAGCAATATGGAAATTCTCTTACAATTTTGATACCTTTTAATGTATTTTTTCGTGAATTTCATGTTTTCTAGTTGCAAGTATACATTCATTACTAAACATAAAACCTACAGCTATAAAACGTACATTATAAAATGTCTATTTCCTTCTATTTTTCTATTACAAACTAAATAAATATTTTAGTTTTCCATCTTTTCTTTATTTTTCTCACTATGAGTATTTTTAGTTAGTTATCTGTTTAATGTTACCTATTTACCAGCTAAATTATGTATGATTGTCATACCGGGATTTTACAATACCTATACAATTTCACACAATACATAGTCACTTTTATATCTAATCAATAATATCGCAAATACCTACCTCCGCGATAAGGGCGTAAGTGGTCAGATAATACCGGCGTTATATGCAATCGATCGTTTGATTAAACGCCTCAAAAAATTATTTCTTGGCATTATTGTGAATTTGGGGTTCATATTTATTGATACAACCGGATCATGTCACGCAGTAAGTAATTTTATATAATGCTATAGTTTTTAACTAATGTTTTTTATATCTAATGTTCAATTTCAATAACAATAATTTCTTATCTATTAAATTCTTGCCATAAAATGGCATAATCATTTTAAATATGGAAACGGTAACTAGTAGATTATATTTTAATATTGTTTAGGTATATGAATAAATTTTCGTAAAAGCAAATACTTAAAGTGTTTAATCATAAATGTTAGAGCAACATCTATCGATTCGGTGTAGAGAACAATCTTTATGTATTTTTTCAAGAAAATTGAACGAATTTAACATATCAATTAAATGTATTTATGTTACAACCATTTGATTATTTTATATTATTAAGAAACAAACTGTTTTTTTTTTCTCTGAAATTTATAAATTACAAATTATCGTAAAGATAACATTAAGCACATACTTTTTTCAATTCTAATATTAGAAAACGTAAAAAATAATAAGTTATAATAAAATATATAATAAAATCGCTATTTGCCTTTGCGTTTGTGCACGCTAGTCTCAGAAACGGCTTAACCAATTTGAATGCGGTTTTCACTGATCTATTGTAGAAACCTTCCGTAACATTAAGTGTTTTTTCATTCCAATCTGTTTACAAACAAAATAATAATTTAATTCGAAATCTAAGTATTAAGCAATTTTTACTTATATATATTTTTTCAATATCGAAGAAAATCGGTGTAAATCTGTGCAATTATGACAATTAATAACTGAAACCATATTATAATGTGGTAACAATATTATAATGTGTATATATATATATATATGATAATAACATAAGTAATATTTACTTATTAATTCCATGGTATCGAATGAACCGAAGTACCTAATTATGATGAGATTTGTAAAATGTGGTATGATTGAAAAATAAAAATAAGTAAAATTTTATTGAAAATTAAGATTTTTCATATATTTCTTTCTTCAGAATTTTGATTAAATTTGATTAAATTGTTGAATTTTTGGCTTTTCAGAGGTCATTCTTCACAAATTTAAACAGTATAATTTTTTATGCGTAATTGTTTAATTAGCGCGAACAAACTGAAGGCACAGAAAAGGTACATGAAGGTGAGGCAAGCGACATGCCATCTCAACACATCTATCAACAATTTTCTATTTTATCGCTTTATAGAGACATTATCGCTACGATTTAAATGCATTATGCACGGGTAATCCCCGTACTGTCATGTTATCTGTCATCACTTTCGCCAGTGTTACCAGTAATTCCTATTCATTTACCGGAAAAAAATAGTAGTTCATCTAAAATGGTAAAAATCTGCATAAAAGAACCGTTAAATCTGTTAACTGTAACAAGGTGTAAAAATCTGTATGAATCTGTATAAATAAATAGAGAAATCTGTAAATATGGCAGCACTGGAGTTAATCACAACAATGTCACACTTTATTAATAATTGGGTTACTATGTGTCCGTATTACTGTTACTCCACTGCAAGCATTTTTATGAAATAATTTGAAATGTTGAGCGTTTTTATAAAAAAAACTTACGAGCTGAACTCGTGTGAAGAGGGTTCCGTACGATGCTACCTATCCGCACAATGTTGAGTGATTTACCATGTTATTTTAATATGATGGACTTGGTTCAGTAGTTTCGGAGATAAGGTGTGACCATTAATGTTCGGACAGACGGACACACTAGTGATCCTATAAGGGTTCCGTTTTTTTTATTCGGACGTACCGAACCCTAAAAACGTGAAAAGAAACTGTTTCCTGGACTTAAATGCATTTGTTAATGTTCTTATATTGCTAACATAAGCGAAAACTCGCGATTTCTTTAATTTTATCTTATTTAACCAAACAATATTACTGATTTCAGAACATTTCGGACCACCACCTCCGTATCAAGCACAGCGGCATCCTCGACCTCACAGACATCATCGTCCAACTAGTGTCGTGTACGTACCAACACCGATTGTGATGCCCATCTACAGTACACCGCAACCCCAGCCACCACCGCCTCCTGAACCGCAGCCTTCACAATCTACTTATGTCACTAATTACCACGTATACCAACCAGCGCCGACCCCTGCACCTGCACCTGCACCAGTACGACCTCCTGTGGTTACTCCTATAAGCCCTGTCGCACCGGTAGTTGTTCAAGGTAAAAAATGTTACAATTTCTGTCTGAAGTTCGCATAATATTTATCTTATTTTTTAAATATCTCTTCTTTGCGCCCGATGGGAGTAAAATTTCAAAGTCGAATAATTATTAATTCAGTCTGACGATCACATGACGCTTCTTGTAAAGTGTCTGCATGACACCTACCGCTTACTGTATACCTATTTAAGGTGGAGACAAACGCTTAATACTAAAAATATCCATTAGACAAGACAAAAACCATTGCTTTGAAAAAAATATATATTATACTTAGACATGTGAAGAACCAATTGTATTAATTAGAATTTTCGTTAAAGTAATAGAAACTCCACAAAAAAAGTTAGAACACAAGAAGAATTTGACTTTTATTGAAAATTCTCTCGAAAACGGCTTATTGCGTGCATATGAATCCTGTACCTATTCATAAGTTAATGTCGGTTTAAAAAATTGTATTAATCAAAAATTTTTTTTGGGTATTGTCTAATGGTAAAAACAAAAAAACACCATTTCTAGGCCCGTTGAATTGTCTCCGCCGCCAGCGAGTTCTATTGTAAATGTCATTTGCCTAAGTGAAGCCCTTAATCGCGAAAAGAAGTTTCACTTCTGACACGCGTAGAGTGTGCACGCGCATGTTCTTTTTTTTAAATGTCTCATTGAAATATTCTAATAATGATACATTAATGATTCATGGCCATCCGCTAGCCTTGCTATCTCAGTTCACTGTCAACCAAGCGCTTAGCCAAATCTTTGAAGACTTATGATAAAATAGCTTTTACATACGACTTCGTCCGTTTTTAGGTGTATACAAAATTTCATGGTGATGCTTTGAGTAATTAAGGCGTGAAATCGTTACAAACAAACAAAATCACTTTCACATTTATAATAATGGTCAGGATTATAGATTAATAAATAAGTGCTCCAAGCGATTACTCGTGATTTCTTCTTTCTTACACTAGAGAACCCTAACTAACTATTTAGGTATATCTGAAGGTATATTTCTTTGGCAGATATTAAATCATTATGAACCATTAAAATAAGCAATTGCAGTCAGTCTTTTTGAAGAGCATTAATATTTTTTTAGGAAATTCAATCGATTGGATATCGGCAACAGGACCAACCGCGTCCTCGTTAGCCGGTAAAGCTTTAGTCTGTGGGAAGGAAGGCTGGGATGGAAGTCCATTGTGGGTGATTAGAGCTCATCACGGTGGAGATCTTATTCCGGGAAAGCTAGCTATTAAACATAAATCTGCATTCATTCCGCACGCTGGGAAAGAAATTCCTGTGCATAACTTTGAGGTGAGAGTTTATTTTATTTCATTCATTTCTCTGAGTGCTTATCAGCTCTAGCGTTTCCCCAGAACCAATTTCAGGGGCTACCGCATTTTATTCTAATATTTCCTTAGATAAGATCAGAATAATCGGTATTCTGCCGACAACAACATAAAAATGCCCAATCTAGACCGAGTCGAAATAATCACGTAGCGTTACGCTAACATAAAAGTCTATATTTTTTAATATAACTTTTTAATTATAAATACTGTATGTTACCAAAGAAGCAAATACGTATTGTTTACATTAATAAAAGATTAAAATGTTAAGATTTGAATAGTGGTAACAACAATTATTGTTAATCAAATTGTACTTAACATTATTTTATTCGTCTCGCCTGTACTTAAAACTTAGCTGTACTGCAATCTGGTAAAATAAATAAGTTTTTAACAATTTCAAATAATTTCGATTGTTTAAAGAAATGAGGCCCTTTCTAGATGTTGGGTTTGATACTTATTCCCTTACAGACCTCTTCCAAATATTATTTTCCGTCCCAGAACATGTTTACAAAACAGACCTTTTTTATTATGTTATCGTGTGATTAATTTATACATTATGTTATCGTGTGATTAATTTATCAAAAAATGAATTTAAAATAGAATAGAATAGAACAGAACAGAACAGAACAGAACAGAACAGAACAGAACAGAACAGAACAGAACAGAACAGAACAGAACAGAACAGAACAGAACAGAACAGAACAGAACAGAACAGAACAGAATAGAATAGAATAGAATAGAATAGAATAATTTATTTGTGACAAAGGATACACAGATAATACATAAAAATACACACATCAACAAACCGGACACCAACAACCGGTCCCCCTGCAACAAACCGGCTCGAACTCAACATAATGCAGGTTATAAAAACCTGCGCTGGTCTTAGGCTTCCGTGAGAGTGAGGTCATCGCACACAAAAAATACACGAAACTCAAACAAATGCAACAAAAGAAAGAATCAAAAAGCAAATTAATTCTACAATATAAAAACTCTGAATTGACTATCTGAAAATTATAATTCTTGTGTACTCTAAATTTTCAGGTATTATGTGCACCTCAAGGAAGTGTTCATTGGGTGTCTTCGACGAATGGCAAAATTCCAGTTGGAGCTGTGATAGGTGGAAACACAAGCAAAGGTGAACCTTTGTACGTTGGTCGTGTACGATACCAAGGATCTATTACTCCTGGAAAGGTATTTTTTTAAAATTTGTCATTGTAAGAATTTCCTCATAAAGATAAGCAAATAGACTTAATTGAGTTTATGACTCAACTGTTATTTCAAGGTCTTCTATGAGGGGATGGTTACTGTAGCCAAACGGGCTGCCCATTTTATGACCTCGAAACGTATTGTTAAGTGTGGGGTGAGTCAAATTGCCGTGTAAGGACGAAAATCAACTATTTATTGCCACAAACCAAGATGACTTCCAATAGGGCTAAACTTTTTCTTTAAATCCGTTAAACTTGCCAAGTCGTCCGTAATTCCGTAATGAGTCGCAGGTATAGTTCCGTAGTATCGCTTTCGAATCGCAGAATTGAACTGTCCCGCTAGCTCGCCACTTCGCCTATTTATACCCGCTGCCAATCGTCTAGATCTTTCTCGAATTTAGTACAAACAAACAACAAACAATTAGAAGTAAACAACTTTTGTAAACACGTATTGTAAACAGGTCATTGAAAATTCGGGAACGCTATTTCTGTTGAACGTGAACTCTATGTTGTGTGCATAAGGATCAATTTCCCTTGACAATAATTTTTCCAGAAATTGTAGACAGGCGAAGTCGCTTTTCTAGAACGTTCCATAGTGAGTCATAACTAGAACGTTCCCTGGTGAGTCATAACATTACCCCCCTCTTAGTTATGATCGTCCCGATCATCATTCGTGCCGTGATATTTTGTCAAACGATCAATGTGTACGACCTTTGGTTTTCCTCTTTGTCCCTTTTTGATCCTATAGGTGATGTCGTTGATTTTTGTAACTACATTGTAAGGTCCTTCCCATCGCGGTTGCAACTTTGGGCTCTTGCCCTTTTTCCTGAGGGGATCATGAAGCCATACGAGCGTTCCTTCTTCAAAACCGTTGATGTTTGCTTTCCGATCATAACGGGTCTTCATTTTTTCACCGGTTTTGAGACTGCACTCGCGAACTAATTTGTGCACTTCATCTAACTGTTCGCGAAGATCGCTCACATAATCCGTTATAAGCTTCGGGCTATTCGGGGGAGAGCCTGTTATTGCGTCAACTGGTAGTCTTATTTCTCGTCCAAAGTTCACTCTTGCAGGGGTAACACCAATACTGTCGTGTACAGCGGAGCGATAAGACAGCAAGAAAAGAGGAATGTATTGGTCCCAATCTCTCTGATGTGAGTCGACTACTTTAGCCAGGTTATTTTCCAATGTTTGATTAAATCTTTCAACCATTCCGTCTGACTGAGGATGAGCTGGTGTCGTACGGGTCTTATGTATTCCGAGGAGGTTGCACATCTCTTGAAAAAGGGCTGATTCGAAATTTCTTCCCTGATCGGAGTGTATTTCCAGGGGTACGCCATACCGACAGATTACTTCCTGAACTAGTTTCTTGGCAACAGTTTTAGCTTCTTGGTTGGGGGTTGCAAATACTTCAGGCCATTTGCTGAAATAGTCTTGTACTACAACTATGTATTTGTTGCCATCCTCAGTTTCCGGAAAAGGGCCGGCCACGTCAATTGCAATACGTTCCCATGGCGCTCCTACATTGTAGAGCTTCAGTTTTCCTCTACATCTTGTCTGCGGTCCCTTGACTGAAGCGCACGCGTTGCATTTACGGCACCAATCTTCGACGTCTTCCCGGCAATGGATCCAGTAGAACCTATGGCGCACTTTCAACAGCGTTTTCCTCACTCCAAGATGACCACCAGACACCCCGTCATGTATATGGCGTAGTAGAGGCGATACCTTGCTTCGAGGAACTACAACCTGTACCGTAACCTGATGTCCGCTATTAGACTCCCATTTCCTGCACAAAATTCCGTCTTCCAGGGTCAAACTATCCCATTGAGCCCAATAACTCTTTGTGACAGGACTGGAGGCTGATACGTCCACCCATTCAGGCTTAATCCCTCTTTTCATCCAATCCAAAATCGGTCGCAAGTCGTCATCTTCCTCTTGAGCCTTTCTCATACTTTCGCCACTCCAATCGTCGTCTAATCCTTGGGTTCGGATAATTTTTACTGACTCTTGAGATTCCTGTCTTCCACAGTGTTTACAATCTTCAGGACAAGGTCTTTTTGACAGAGCGTTAGCATTACCATGACCTTTTCCGCTTCGATGTTCCGTTACAAGATTGAATTTCCGCAATTGCTCAGTCCACCGTGCTACCTGTCCTTCTTCAACTTGGATCTTCATCTCTGAGACCCTCGTTCTTTTCTTCTTTGGACAGTCCAGCCTAATGTGTCCTTTTTCACCACAGTCGTAGCATGTCGGACCATAGCGAGGTCTTCGCTCCTCAGCTACCAGCCCTCTGACCTTAAATGGCCTTGTGTCACGCCGTACTGCTTCTACTTCAAGCGCATGTGCCTTTAGCTGCCCTTCTTCAACTTGGGTCCCCACCTCTGAGACCATCCTCTTCTTCTTTGGGCAGCCCAGCCTAATATGACCTTTTTCGCCACAGCCGTAGCATGTCGGACCATAACGAGGTCTTCGCTCCTCGGCTACCAGCTCTCTGATCTTAAATGGCCTTGTGTCACGCCGTACCGCTTCTACTTCTAGCGCATGTGCCAGTGCATTTTTCAGGGTCTGATGGTGACCCAATCGCACTGCTGCACGAACTTCGCTATCCCTTATTCCGTCCACAAAGACTTGAAGCAGAGTTATTTCTATTGCAGACGGTGTTGACACATAGGCACGACGAACTAATCTTTCGATCTCGTCAGCCCACTGTTGGAGTGTTTCCGTGGGCCTCTGTATGCGATCCCGTAATTGCGCCCTATATGTGTGCTCCATATGCTTGTCACCGTACCGTGTCTCAAGAGCTTCCAAAAGGGCTTGCAGAGACCTACCTTCTGTAGGAAGTCGCTCCAGGATCAGTTGGGCGTCTCCTCTTAGAGCAAGAGTCAACGCCATGAACGCTTGATCCTCGGTCCAGCCGCTGCAGTTAGAGAGGGTTTCGAACTGGTACTTGTAGGCTGTCCAGGATGATGTGCCATCGAACCGTGGCAGGTCCAATCTGCCTTGTGTAGGTACCGGTGCAGCGAGGACTGCCTCTCTCGTCATCAGCTTCTGCACTTTCTCGGCGAGCACTTGATGGCGACTGTCGGATTGTTCAAGTCTCCCTTCCAGGCCTTCGACTTTCAGTGAGACCTCTTTGACTTCGGATTCAACCTTCTTAACCTTGTCACACATTATTTCCAGGCTTGCGTCCAATTTAGAAAGCATTAGTTGACTAGCAGATTCCTGTCCAATGTGAGCGGCCTCCTGACTTGCTTGTAAGTTCTTTATAGCAGTCTCCTGTTCACGGCGAGCGGTCTCCTGTTCACGGCGAGCGGTCTCCTGTTCACGGCGAGCGGCTTCCTGATTAGCTTGTATGTTCTTTATAGCGGTCTCCTGCTCACGACGGGCGGCTTCCTGTTCACGACGAGCGCCCTTCTGTTCACGGCGAGCGGCCTCCTGACTGGTTTGTAAGTTCTGCATGGCAGCTAGCAGTGCAGAAAGGTCCATTGATGGGTTTGATGGAGGCGCTGTTATAGGGAGCAATTCAGCATCGGAGCCTTCCTCCGGTTCCTCACGTGCCCGTTGTCTCGCAGCATCCATCTCCGCTTGTCTCCTGGTCCGTGGAGTACGAGTTCCGTCGTCCCGTGGCATTAACGGCATCCCACTTCTGACACCAGTTGTTAAGTGTGGGGTGAGTCAAATTGCCGTGTAAGGGCGAAAATCAACTATTTATTGCCACAAACCAAGATGACTTCCAATAGGGCTAAACTTTTTCTTTAAATCCGTTAAACTTGCCAAGTCGTCCGTAATTCCGTAATGAGTCGCAGGTATAGTTCCGTAGTATCGCTTTCGAATCGCAGAATTGAACTGTCCCGCTAGCTCGCCACTTCGCCTATTTATACCCGCTGCCAATCGTCTAGATCTTTCTCGAATTTAGTACAAACAAACAACAAACAATTAGAAGTAAACAACTTTTGTAAACACGTATTGTAAACAGGTCATTGAAAATTCGGGAACGCTATTTCTGTTGAACGTGAACTCTATGTTGTGTGCATAAGGATCAATTTCCCTTGACAATAATTTTTCCAGAAATTGTAGACAGGCGAAGTCGCTTTTCTAGAACGTTCCATAGTGAGTCATAACTAGAACGTTCCCTGGTGAGTCATAACAGTATTATGCCCTTTTAACGTAGTGCTACATCCAGACCAGAGGCAAATTTGAAAAGTTCGTTCACAAAGTTGGACCTGCCAATCATTCTGAGCCATTCAACCAATCATTCTGAGTTCATAAATAATAAGTCAGTATGAAGAAATAATAATTTAGTTCAGGAATAGATTAATAAAATTCTAATTTTCAGGTACACCCCAGCCACGGATGTCTCTACATTTGCTTTAATGGTCAAGAAATACCGCAAAAGATATATGAAGTACTTTGTAAAATAATTTAAGATTTATTCAATAGTTCGTTGTTTCCATATCATGAACAGAAAAGCAATTTTATACAAAAATATAATATGTTTATTTACATACATAATTCATTTGCTATTGATGTGTAAATTTAAAATATTTGGGAATGAATTAGGTTGTTTTTATTTCTGTAGTACATATAATTTTACTATACTTATCTTACAGATAAATAGTGTAATGGCTGCTTTTTTCTCAAACTTTGTGTAAGCTATCTGCCAGTTATTTCGTAATGTAAAGAGAAAATGTTAGCCTTATTCTCTTACATTACCTTTCGTAATGCATGTATAATTAATTACCTGACTGACTTCATATTATTAAATGTCGTCTCCTCTCCAAAACGAATGGAAGACGGTATTTCTCCCGAGACATATAGGTTCCATCCAGTGCCAAATCAAGCAACTCCGCTTTACTTATTTGCACTAGAAGAAAATAGGTTGTGTGATCGAAATTATTCCTATAATTCGCCTGCAGTCATAACGTCAAATACGACCAAAAATTTTCTATTACAACTGAAATAAATAGTTTCTTTTTTATTATCTTATTATTAAATTATATCAGTCAATAAAGAGGATCAAGTAATTTTCAGGAAATCTATGTAGGTATTAATTTTGATGCTATTTTATGAGCATTAAAAACATTGCAATAAATAGAGGCATAAATTAGCACATTACTTTTATTTTATTATTAACTAATTTAGTTTTATCATCTTGCAAATTGATGGATTGGTTGGTGATCCACAACCATCACTTGTTCAGGAGGTCCAGGGCCAGGTGGAAAGTCATCGACGGGTGGTAGTTCTGCCCTTACAGCTTCATTACCGCCATCATCGCAACAACTGCTGCAACCACCCATTGTAGCTCCTGTATGAATAATGTAAAATTTCAACTTTTGACATAGTTTTTTTTCCACAATTATTGTACTACTTTATTTATTACTAACTGTGTCCCGCGGATTCATCCACCGTTTAATTTAAATTTAAAAAATATAATCACATTTTTGCTGTTTTGGGTAATGCTAGTTTCTCGTCGGACGGCCACTGACCCAATGTGTCGCATTTCATCGCTCTGGCCACACTATATGTATAAGGCGCTTAGATTAGTTATACATAATATTTATTATACACTTTGGTGTGGTATCCTTTGGTGTGAAAAGAACAAATATTTCACTCTCTAAGATCTTACTATTGATGGAAAACTCAATGCTTTTTAACACAATTCAGAATCGATGTCTTTGTTTATAGTGTTTATTAGATGGGATACATAGTGGTTCTCTTTTCAAAACAGCAGCAATAAGAACTTCTTCCATTACGACTTGACCAACACGTTCATTCACTATGCGACTTGCTTGGTGACTAACCAGGCACCTACTTTGGCATGTCGCTTGCAGGTGTAAGCAGTATCCAATACGTCTGTTCATTAGGATCAATCACCTTAGCACTAAGGCTCTTTCTAGTGTGGACTTAACCTTATTCTTTCTGATGAATACGTTAGCATGATTATAAACAGCCTTTAAACTTCCTGAACAATTATGAAAAGGGCCATCATATGCAAAGATATATTTTTTTAAAATTCGATTGGTAATTCCAGAATTTAACGCGTTCAAACATACAAATTCTTTAGCTTTATTATTATTACATTAGAATGAAATATAAATTAGTTTAAAAAGCAACAAAAACTCACATTTTCAAATAAATCCAGGAGTAGTGCAGTACTAATGGATTTTTTGCGTTTTAATCTACTAAGATACCTAATTTATCTGTTAGTCACTGAATACAAAGGTCCCTCATGCCAAGAAAACTGTTAAAGCTAAACTGTGTCTATAAAACTGAGCCCTTGATTACATTGGTTTCCACTCGACACTACTCATTAGTTCTTCGAGAGCCCTGACACATACACACTTTTCTATCTTAAATCAGAACTGTATTTTATCAATAATTAATTATTGAGGTTTATTTTATCAATTTTATTTGCACAGCTGTAATAAAATTGATGACATATTATTATCGATAATACATTAGGTATTAAAATAAAAATATTAGTAATATTTCTGATGTATGCATAAATTATCTTTCTTACAAAGCTAAAAAACGATGTTAATTGTTATACATAGTAGGTATTATACATATTACTTACCAATTGACTATGACCTGTTAGGAACAACCAACAAGTAAATTCCTATTTACTTGTTTTGTGAAACTGAAATTTTAAAATGATTAAAACATTTCTATATAACCAAGTTTACGTAAAAACGTGGATAAGATAGTGGAATATCGGCATGGAAGTATTGATAAAACATACGATATAAAATTTTGTGGAACCATATCTTAGTTTTTTGTTACGGTCAAACTCTAAACCGGCCAAAAGCTATTTAAACTATAAAAAAGTACTCTTGCGTGTAAAGAATTCACACCAACGTTTTAGTTATCTAAAATATTAACCATGTTTGTTTAATATTTTAGTTAGTTTTAGTTAAAAGTTCCGTTAGGTTAGTATTTTTAGATTTTGAAGGTAGTAGGTATATTCTCTACTAGAGACCGGCGATCAGCTTCGCACGGTTGTAATTTTTCTGCAAATTATATACCTATACAAACCAGCCCCTTTTATCGCTCTCTCCATTAATGAAAACTGTATAAAAAAATCGTCTCGTAGTTTAGAAGAAGTTAGAGGGGAAATAGAGATATACGGACAGCGACTTTATTTTATAACATGTATAGATATGGTAAAATCAATCAAAATCAAATCAAAATATTTATTTATCAATTAGGTTTCTCCAAGAAACTCTTATGATCGTCAACATCAACAATCAACAACATCAGCCTTTTTATATCTCTTCACTGCATGGGCACCTACCCTCTCAACAAGGGCGTATGGGCCATATAGTCCACCCTGTGCGGGGTGGTGGACTTCAGATGCGCCTTAGAATTTCTTCTTTGATATATGCAGATTTTCTCGCGATGTTTTCCTTCACCGTTTCAGAGCAGTCAGTAAATGGAGTTAAATTTTTAGAAAAAAACTATTAGTACATGTCATGATCGGGGATCGAATTTGGACCTCTCGACATGATAGGCCGCGTCTTTACACTGCGCCACCGACACTGTTTTGGTCTTTTGAGATATGGTAATAAAATGAACAATAATTAGAACTAATTTAGGTCAAAGTACTTTAACCAAAAGTACTTTTAACCGGTTAAGAGATTTGACTGCAACATAGAAATGTTTTACAAAACAAAACCATATTCAGATATTACGACATGGGAATATCTGAATATGGAATATTTGACGACATGGTTTGGCCTAGTCTCAAGGTCGAATATTACAATCGTATTTTATACTTAAGTGTTAATATTATAATAATGCTTTGAATAGGAAACACATTGAAATGATTATTGTTATTTTTATTAGTGGCAGGGCGTATAGCGTTTCATAGTCAAATTAGGCAGCCTTTCATAAATTACAGAACACCACTGTGAAATAACAGCATGCGTGCTGTTGTGTTTCGGTTAGTGCATAGATTCCCAAAGTTTTTATGGACTACCGCCCCCTTTACAAGAAAAAAAAAATGGATTTTTTGCAAATCCGAAAAAATATATTTAAATATCCAGAAAAAATAAAACGCAATTCGGATTATAATAGTTTAAATACAAATTAATATTACTTACAATTAATTTACAAATTAAATTACTGTTAACACTTATTATTACTGTCACATCACTTGAATTGAACAAATTCATGTGCTCGTGACATAATGTTGTATCACCAGCCCGGTCCGTGATGGCCTGGGCCATGATGACCCGGTCCATGATGTCCTGGTCCATGGGGCCCTGGGCCGTGACGCCACGGACCATGATGAGGTGGGCCGTGATGCCACGGACCATGGTGAGGTGGGCCGAGATGCGGTAAGGGTAAAATTAATTGCGGTGGAGGCGGATGTCCGTAATAATTTGGTGGCGGCGGTGGCGAATGTCCGAATGGCGGTGGACCGTGATGGTGACAACCATATGGAGACCCATGGTGATGTGGAGGGCAGTGGCTTGAAACTGGGTGACCCATTCTGCAAATACAATATAACACCGTTATACACTACTAATAATCTTCAAACTAAATAAAAATAAGCTATTGATGAATTAAACGCAAATGGTTGTTAAAAAACTTTTAAACATTGAAATAAAAGCACTATTTTTTAACCCCTATTGCAAAAGAACTTCAATCCCATATGAAAATACCTCATTGTAGAAAAAACTTCACTAATGGTTATTTGCTTCACTAATGGTAATCAGACACTTAAAAATTGAAAACATAAAAAAATTTAAATAACTTGGGTGTATACAAAATGAAGTTACTTACTAGATAGAGGTTTCTATTGCGTGTTTATCGTTTTTACTTCACAATGTGTAAGTTACACGTACTTTTATTTGAAATATAATGATTGTGCATTTGCGAACAATAATCGATAAGTATAGATAAGAAGCGAAATGTATTATTCATTTTGTTTTGTTTGACGTTGAGTCATCATATAGACAGGAAGCACAGCTAGAAAAGTATTCCGATATAGATGACTCCAATATTTTCCATGAATAATCTCTACCTGAAACTATTTTCAGGTACTTACTTACTTTAGATTAACCTTACTTTTGACGCCGTAATGTTGCTTTCATGTTATGTTACTTTATGTTACTTTCATAATACTTCCATTGTTTACCTAAAAAGATAATAATGAATCGGTACATAAACGTCACCGAGTATCTAAAACATTTTGTAAAACATACTAGGTATTACATAAATTAAAACATACGTCATGTTGGTCTACAATAATCTCTCAACTACAGAGATGTAAGAAGTCAGATAATATTTTTTTAAACTTGTGCATTGCAATGGTGATACCTAGTAAGTATCACCAGACAGGCAGACAGAGTATTACCACATTTGATTCCTAAAAAATCAAATGTGTTTTCTGTGTGTCAAAATGTATATACAATAAATTGCCAGATGTCTTCAAAAGTGTCCCCATCCATATATTTAATGAAGGAATCCATATATTTAATCCATTATTAGATGTTGCACGTCTTAAGGGGAGGATGTAGTGTCCATACATATTCATACATATTACCTAATATTATAATACATCTATGTTTTGTAAACCATTTGTTTTGTTCGACAAATGAACAATGACCATTGAAAAAATGGTTTTGTTCGACGAGCCTGTTGGATGAGGTTCGAACTTTGGAAATGAACTTTACAAAGTTGACTCTAGTCTGGATCTGGAAAATAGTGATAGGGCACACAGCGTTTCGCAGTCATTTGGGCAGCCCGCCTGGCGGCAGTAACCACCCCCTTACAGAAGACCACCGTGAAATAACAGTGCGTGTGCTGTTGTGTTTCGGTGAGTGAGTAAGGGATGTCAGAGCTTATTTCCTTATCTCAACCCTTATCCTCAATCCCAATATGGTCGGCAGCGCACTTGCAGCACCTGTGGCGTTGCTTGTGTTATAGGCGACGGTAGCCGCCATCAAGTGGAGCGTCAGCCTGTCTGTCTGACAAATAAACACTTAATTACTAGCTAGTGCATGGAAACGAAGCCGCGTTGAAAAATAAAAAATATAACACTATTGATGGCGCCATCTATTATAGGTGAAGCGGTGATAACTGTCGGATTTAGGAAGAACCACTTGATGATACACCTGTGCATAGTATGGTCCAATTTGTAAACCCTCGGGAACCTAAGGATAAGGTCTTAAAGAATTATACACCTATAGATTTCTCAGAAATCACTCTGTTGATAGAAGAAAACCGCATAAAAATCCATTCAGTAATTTTTAGATTATCGCGAATATACAGAGAGACGCAGTGGGGGACTTTGTTTTATGATATGTAAGGATTATTATATAATTATTAACGGCCGATTTATATTAAACAAATATTACAGTTTAGCGCTGGAAATTCAGTCCAATTTGAGGTGACCTGCGCTGGATTCGAATAGAGCTGGGACTACATATTATTTGAATCCAGAGTCCGCTTCTCGCACTTCACCATTACCGCTGGATCCAGAATAGAGATAAATAACAAATAATATAAAATATGAACAATGTTTATTAATTAAATAACATTATTAATTAACTTACTTATTTTATATTAAAAGTATTTATATATATTTTATTCATAACATTATTATACAGTTGTTATTATCGCCATCTAGGACCATGATGGCCCGGGCCTGGGCCATGCCCATGACCGTGATGTGGTGGACCTGGTGGTCTGTGATGTGGTGGACCTGGTGGTCTGTGATGTGGTGGACCTGGTGGTCTGTGATGTAATGGACCTAGTGGTCTGTGATGTGGTGGACCTAGTGGTCTGTGATGTGGTGGACCGTGTGGTCCGTGATGCGGTGGGCCAGCGTAGTGAGGCGGTCCATGTGGGGGCCGTGGTGGGCAGCAAGAGTAACATAGACCCATTCTGAAAATTAATAAAAGTATCATTTTTCAAACAATATGTTGAAGAAGAAAATTTCTAGTTAGCATGCAAATTGCAACTGGTAGCTCAAGTCAGTGGGTCGACCGCTTGGCTGTAGAAATGGTAGATAAAATATGGGTTAGAAACTCATTTCAGACCTAGTCCTTGCGTTTATATTTGTTGTGTTAAGTCTTGAAAATATTTTTAAATATCTCTTCAAATAGAAAATATATGTATATGTATCTATACTCTTATTATATGTAAAACTCATATAATAAGATTTTATAACAATCATTGAAATTATCACAAGCTATATTATGTTTCCGCAACATAATTTTCGTCGTTTTTCCGAAATTCAGATGGGCCGTTTCAATCGTTGACTTCGTCCAAGACAATACTGAATCCCTTGAAAAGGTCACATCTTACGGAACACCAGATAAAAGGCTCGTCACACATCACTAGAAAAACAATTTTTTTCTGTTTTCCAAAGGAAGTCTCATTTACCTTGACCTTGTAGTTCAAATCCATTGATTGAATGTCTAATAACAATGTAAGTAGGTACACAGTGTTATCACCGTCTAGCCTACCATATTATTTTAACAAACAAAAGTTTTCACTCACTTTAATTTACAACTTAGTGTTGAGTTGTTATTAATTTTGGCTTCCGAGAGGATGATACAAATAGATGTTCAAAATGTACATATTACATTAACTTTATGCGAACTTCATTTCATTTAGTACGAAAACGAATGGGGTTTTTGACGAATAACCAATCGAGGCAGAGTCGATAAGCTTAGATAGTGGTCGTTCGACTGATAAAAAAATATGCTTTTTGCACGAAATTTGCTTATTTTAGTATGATTCACACATGACGGGTGGGTAACTAATCATATTTCAATATGCAATTTGCCTAGCCTCCTGTAACTGTCCGCATTAGACTATTTTATAATATATAATAGGCAATTATATATAACCTATTATATAATATTTGTATATGTCAGCGTAATTTGCTAGTATCCTCAGACGCTTAAATTTATTTGCAATGACTTCCTTCAATCAAAGAGAGAATCATCATTGTTTATTTTAATCTTTACGAGAAATGGAAGTCTCAAGGGTAGACCTTGTGTTTGACATATCGGCAGCCAGCTGAGCTATCATGTTTTTATCCCTGTATAAAATTACTATGAGTTGAGACGAGACGAACCATCGTTTACTTACTGCCGCTTTAAACTGTTATCAAATGAACAACATTCTAAGATGATGCGATTTCCCTGTCAAGATAACGCTTATAAACTTAGTCGCTACTGTTTTGTTTACTGAAGTGTGACGTACGAAAAATTTATGTTAGAAAAATCTATCTATACATATAATAAAACCGTAAACGAGCCGTGTAAAATCGTAAAATCGTATGTAATGTACAGAACATTAAATATTTTTCAAAAAACAATTTGTACACGTTGTACTTATGTTAACGAGGTCAGAAAATTAGGTTTTAGAATTTTTGTCTGTTTGTGCGTTTGGGCGAACGCTTAGAATCTCAGAAACGAGGGCGAAATCTCAGAAACGACTCAGAACTCAGAACGAATTTGAATGCAATTTTCACTGATGCAAGCTTCTCGTAACATTTAGTGTTTGTATCATTCCAATCGGTTTACAAACAAAAATTATGCCATATACCGAATACCACGCGTACGAAGTTGCGGGCTCAGCTAGTTATTAGTATTATTAACCCGTTTTTCTAATCCTTCCCAAACCGTTAACCTTAATTCTACGTAGTCGGCAACGCAGTTGCAGCACCTGTGGCATTGCCTCTGTTATAGGCGAAGGGTAGCCACCAACCATCAAGTGAACCGTCAACCTGTCTACCGACCTTAACATTAAAAAAAATTAAAAGTGTATATAACTATATTTTAATTTTGTCTTCTATGTTACACTACAATCACTTTATAGTGGATTTTGTAAATTTGTTCATACGTAAATGAAAAGTAACTACTGAAAAATTCCGTCACTGTTTCGAAGGTGCATTATGCCAGATGGATATCTGATCTGACAGATCAGGTTTGGGAAATGGGCTCCGGCATTCCTTACTTACACACCGAAACACAACAACTGTGGTCACTGTGGTCTTCTATGTGGAATGGTTATTGCCGCCAGACAGGTTACACCTCAATTTATTTGTGCCCTTTACCACTATAACTTTTGTTACTATTTTTGTTATATTTTAATATTAGTTTTTCTTCTTTTTTTTCTTCTGACTAAGTTGCTTTTAATTTTATTTTTCTTTGAACCTCGTATTTAAATAGTATTCAAAAATAGCTTACCCATGTTATTTTTCAGTTATTGTATAAGGCGGTGGAGGTTCAGTATTCGTTAATGTACTATTTGTAATAGAATATGGTGGCGGACAATTCTCATCTTTAATTTGCGTACTAGACTTAGCCAATGGTTGAGTTCTATATATTTCAACTTCATTATTATTCCGTAATTCAGATTCATTACTCCATTCACAGCTGCAACACATACAGGGGATGCAACAGCAACAGAACGGCTTGAGAATTACTGTGAACCCCATTTTCTAAAAAAAAAAAACAAATATTTTAAATACGCTCTTGAAAATAATAGCCCTAGCTATAGCCCTAGATTACAAGACCCTCGGCTTCTCCTATAATTTTTAATATACAAAAATGAATCCCTATTTCCCTTGCTCACGGCATCACGCGTGAACGTGATTCGCGTGATTTCGGTTTTCACTAATGGAAAGAGGGATAAACGGGGAATGTTCTTATATATAAAAATTGCACCCCGGGCGAAGCCGGGGCCGAGTCGCTAGTATTTTCATTCCAATCGGTTCACAACAGGTTCACCAATAAAAAAATTAAGTGCTATACCGAATACCACGCGTACAAAGTCGCGGACAGAGCTAATTATAAAATAAAGTCACTGTTCGCCTCTATCTGTTTCTCCGCTAAGTTCTTCTAAACCACTTAATGGGTTTTGATACGGTTTTCACTAATGGAAAGAGCGAATACTTGTATACTAAATTGTTTTAGAGATAACGTGACTTAGGTACTCAATGTATTGTATTGCATAGATAAAATTCGGAAGTATCTCTGGATGGTAGGTGGCTACCGTCGCCTATAATACAAGCAATGCCACAGCTGCTGCAAGTGCGCTGCCGACTACAGCAGGATTAAGGATAAGGGATTGGATAGGAAAACGAGCTCTGGTATCCCTTACTCACTCAGAAACACAACAGCACGCGTACTTTTATTTCACGGTGGTGTTCTGTAAGGAGGTGGTTACTGCCGCCAGACGGGCTGTCCAAATGACTGCGAATTTTTTTTTTTAGGAGGGGAAATGACGTTTACGCACTATCCCTCGCCGACGGGGACAGTCGACGAGGGGGAGTGTGGGACTCACCCGGTGATTAAACCATTAAACCGATTTTGATAAAATTGGATTAGAAATACTTTTTCACCTTTTAAGCACGCGAAGTCGCCAACTTAAGTTAGTGTTTTAAGTTACAATTAACAAGTGAATATTGAGTAAAGTTAAAATCAAAATTTCTGAAAATTAAATTATACCTTACCCATTGGTGTTAAATGGGAAATCACAAGATGATATAAAACGATTGCAACTATGAACAAGGTTAAATTAAAAGTAATTTTATACCTTTTATATTTTACTCACAATATTATTGTTTACTTAATTTGATACGGAGAGAGAATCTCTAAATTACACACACTCTCGACTAAGGTTGAGTCAAAACTAAGGTAACAAATAAACACGACGCAACTTGACGAAAACATAGTGACACTCACCAAGGTTCCTTTGCTGACCTTGCATCAACCACATAATCTGCGGTCAAAAAGAACACACTCTTAAAATCTATTCCCATTGTTAATTTGAATAGATAATCACATTAATATTTTTACTGGAATTAATATTTTTACATTAATATTTTTACTGGAATGACATATAAAATGACATTTATATAACTGAAAAATTCTTCTATTTTCACTGTTCTTCAAAATTCTTCTATTGTAGTTTATGGAAATCTTACATACTTTTCTCTCAAATTTAGTGTCTTTTCGCAACATGATACCATAGATTTATGACGATGAAATAATGTTATAGTTGGACATAGAGCCTTCTCAGAGGAACTCGAGTTGACGCTGGGGGCATAGAACATTCAAGTAGTTAGTAGAAGAGGTAATGTTTACCCTAGGTGGTTACCAATAGACGGTGACTCTTGTATTGGTGGTTGCGGTGGCTTACAGGACCGCTGTAGTTATGATTTAAAGCTTCCATCATACCTCTGGGATCCAATTATCTAAATCAATAAAACACTATATCGTTTTCATAATGTATGTGCAGTTGTGCACATATATTCTTTTTCAATCCTAATCCTTTACAACATTTTCTATAATATCAACATATTTCTAATATTGGTCTCGATACTTCAACTCATTTTTTCCTATTGACATATTCTATATTTTTGAGAACATTCTCCTTTTGATATTTTTCTTTTTCATTGTTTGAAAATCAAACCTATTTAAATACAACCAGTACTTAAGTTCAATTCATCAACAGTTTAACACCCTTTTAAACAAGTGCAAAAGCAATTGCACTTGTTTAACGCCCCTTTAAACAATTGCAAAAGGAAATTACGATAACCGAAGCACCATTCTAGAGCCAATAGAATAATCGACGCTCGATGTTTACTTGTTTAGAAGTTCGAGTACTTTCTAAGATTACCTATCCAAACTATCCGCGCGAAAATAAAATCTCGAGGGGCAATGTGCTACGGTACGCGATACGGAAGCGACACGACAGTTGAGAGTTTTTGCGAAGACAGTCAGTTAGCGACACATTTAATAAATTAGCGACGACATTGGCGTGTTTAACGGTTTAATCGTGACGCCTTGTGATATTTGCAATAAATCTTTGTCTTCGCCCAAGAATAAATTGACTCCTTTCATCCTTGCACGGCATTTTTACTCACCCCGCACGTAACAATAACAATAAACGTAAAATTCATAATCGTCTCAATGGTGTGTTGATTATTTAGCTCTTTAATTTAAGATTAAACTCTCATTATCTGAATTAATTGGTTTCGGGTTCGAGTCATGGTAGGTTAACTATGCAAAAAGTTTCAAAGTTTTTCTTGATTAGGTTTCAAAGGTGTAGTGACGTTTGACGTCCACGTCCGTTGAATACCTTTGAGAGTGTAGTGCTTCATTTTAGTACTGGGTAGGGTATCTCACAATTGTTTTCATAATTAGTGTTAATAATCTCTTGGATGAGACTTTATAGAAATTCTTCATTAATTATAACTATAAATCAATTACATTATTATTTTTTAATATACAGAAAAATAGTGGATAAATAAATTCAACTTAATACAAGTGACGTCACAGACCACTGCTCTCTCAAAAAGTTGACCCATACCCTAATTTCTCTATACTTCTTTTACGAATCCTTGTTAGGTGTGTTGCAGAATTAGAACATTTCTATGAAGAACAAATAAAAGAACAAATAAATGAATTTTAATAGAATTTCAAACAATGTTTTTGTTGCGTCTACTTATTGCTTAAAATGGCCTATATGGTTACAGATCACTCGCCATAAAGTTTTATTGCACAACGTGTCAATTAGACCTCCTAAAAAAAAACTGAAAGATTTTATAATCTAAACCTTTTAAAAAAGCAAGTGTTGTGTAACATCTAACCGTCGTTTTTTAAGAATTTATTATTTAATGAATTTGTGCCAAATGATTAATTAACGTAGGTGTTCAGGCGAAACAAAATGTGTAAACGGGAGTTTTGTTGCAATCGTCGATAGATGTCAATATTTAGAAAATTAATCGGCTTTGTTGAGCAATGTGCATTATTTTGATTGAGAATTATTTGAAATATTGTTTAATATGCATTTTTTATATTTTGTAAGAACACATAACGTATTTATTTGCGTATGGTCCATCATTTCCATACCTACAAACATTTTTACCCAGATTGAGAATAAAAAGTAAGTACCTACACCTACAGGAACTTATAGTATTTCATCAAGTTAGTCGACTTCGCTTGCGAAAAACCAACTTCTCATAGTTTTGATAGTACTTAGTTTACAACGCTCTATGATATTGATATTGAGATATTGAGGCTTTAGCAAATTTTTTACAGATCGAAATTAAAAATCGTAAATTACGTATAAAAAATCTATATTACAATAAGAAAGAAATAACAAATAGGATTATATAAATATTAAATTTGATTTTCATAACGCAAAGATATACCCACGTCATTTTGTGTATACTACGCATACTACGATGTTATTATTAAGAGTTGTCATATCGGGTGTGTATGTATGTTACATGTAGATTGTGATGTGTATGTATGTTAATCTATGTACATATATCTCTCCCAAACTTCTTTCAAATCGCCCAATGGATTTTGATACGGTTTCCTCTAATGGAAAAACGATTAACGAGGATGCTTTATGTGTATAATTTGTCGGAAAAAAATTGCACCTGTGCGAAACCGGCGGTAAAATGCTAAGTAAAATATAGAGGTTTTTAACGTGTTTAATTTAGACTAATGTTTATATCCGCCAACATGTCGTTATCCTCGCCTTAATGCGTTTCGGACATCTTAACCAGAATGCTTTTAACCTTGACCTAGTGACAGTTACACCTGGTAAATGCTAATTTCCTGTGGATACCTCAATTTGTCAAGTTGAGTTTTTTGACCTCCACAAATGTAAAACATTCGCCAAAATTCATACTAATATACCTACATAATTTGGAAATGTGAACGCGAAAATTACTGCGTGCGTTTGTCTATTTGTTATGTTTATACTCAGACCGACAAAAACTAATAGACGGAACAATACACACTCTAAAGTGAGGCAGGTAATAGGAAGACGATTCTGCAATAGGGTGACGGCCGCTCTATAGTCTGACGCGAAAAGTTGATATACCTAACTATATTTTTTGTTTAATAAGTATTATAATAATTAATTGAGGTAAAAGTTGTTAATGGATAACATTTTTAACTGCATACACAAACGCATGGCCACTATACGACATTTCTTAAAACGTTTTTGTTCGTAAGGGCTCTGTCTATAATTTTTGTCGGTCTGAGTGTTTATATTACTAATTTGATTAAATTTTATATAAATATACCTTGAATCCTGAAATATAACAAAAACGTAATATAAAAATATAATAAATCAATGTACTACATCAAACTAATAATATTATATGTATTTTTCTAGTGAACGTAATAAATTATTATTAATTACTTTATATTGGAAAATATGTTAGTTTTTTAGGAAAACACGAGGTCTCGCAGCACGAGAAGACTACATATTTATGAGGGAATACAAACTTTTATTTGAAGAGAGCATCGATATAATTAAAATTGAGCACAGTTTAAAATTAAAAACGACTGTTACAATGTTAAAAAATGACTTACAATTTCATTTTTCAGAATTCGGTATATTCTGCACCATAGTGATCAGTATTTCCCTACAATGAGCTATTTCTTTTACTGAATTATTTCTGATTAATGTATAGGTCCTGGTCTAGTGTGCCACTGTGTCTCCTGAGTCTGCTGTGTTGCATTGCCCCGGTACTCCAAAGGCTTTTCGCCGGAAAGTTAACGTGTCTGAATAATCTTTGCTGATATTTTTTGCTGAAAACTGCTGCCTCCTGCTTTTCCGTGTCAATATTCAGGTTCTTCTGTACTTATTTTACCAAAGGCATAGTGACAGTCCATTTGATGTCTTAGGATGAAGACAACATTATACTGTGCGCCATCTGTCACGCCGTGTGTTATCTAAGGGGTTTCTTCTTTAGCTAACAGAGGGAGCTACTTGTTTAACTTTTTATTTATAACTGAAAATTAATTTATTTATATGAAGGTCAATTTTAAACATTGAAACATTGTTTGTGTTATTTCTAAATGAATATAATGATATTAGTACCATGTTATAACATTTATTAATTTTATATTAATTCACAAATAAGTAATTTGGGTGATTTTTTTTTGTTACATAGTAAATGCTGAGCGAATGTACATTTTTTGGAATATTTAATTTTATATTGTATAAAATTACCACGTTACAATTACAAAAAAATATTGTACATAATTAGATATTATAGCGTATTATAAAATAATTGAAAAGTTTTAAAAATGTAAGTAACTAAGATCTATTAATGAAAATTAGTCACTAAACAAGAGAAAATATTTCTATACGTACTTGTAATAAGGCTGTAATCCTGAAACCTTTAATTTAGTTTAAATTCCATATTTTAATTTTTCATTACGCGTATGCTACTAATATATAAATGCGAAAGTTTGTAAACATGGATGAATGTATGGATGTATGTTTGCTACTTTTTCACCTAAAAACTACCGAACGGATTAACATAAAGGATACATATTTTTTATTATGGAAAAATGTTAGATTCGGAGGGTTCGTCTAAAAATATAAAAAAATCGGCGCCACCGTTGTCACAGCGATAGATATGTCAGACGTTATTTTATGTTTCAACGCAGACGAAGTTACGCTCAACAGCTATTAAGTAATATATGAATTCTCGAAAACTTTTTATACATCCTTTTGCCTTACAAGTACACACTAATAATACCTTATTTTATAACCCGATCTCACGATCTCCTGCCTAAGCACATCACTTCACAGCATTAAAGGTTTAAGTAAATTCAAGAAGCATTCATGGCCATAGTAACCTTATATAAATAAATAAATAAATAAATTATGAATTCAAATTTTGGATCTAAATTAATTATTATACAGATAATAACAACGGCCAAGTTCCTATGTTGAACAACTTACGTTTCTGGTGTGGAGCGAAGTTGAAGCCCTATAAAAAGAAATGTTTTCTATTTGGAAGACAAAATAATAGTTTATATCAAAATTCACAAACTTTGATTGTATACTAAATAATATTTAATTGAAGGTAAGGGTGGCCATTAGGTATAGCTCGACAACTGCACGGAGAACCCTCAGAGTAAGCAAGCGTGTGGTAAATTCTATGTATTATAAATGAAACAAGATATTAGTTTGCTGGTTGCGCGTGCAATTTATTTACATAATAAATAAAGAAATAAAGTTAAGAAAACAAAGCCAACAACCGTTAAGCTTATTAATGGAATCAATATTCATGACTAAATATTAGGTGCTTGTAAAGACGTATAAATGGGAGAGACACTGTTTCGGCAAACAAGTTACAAACTGTCGCAAACAATGTAAGTCAGTCCGCTATGTACCTATGAGACCGCAAGTAAACAGCACTCACAACTAGTACATAAGCAGTGACTACAATAATGTCGTAGGTAATTTGTAATTTCTGTCCTTCCTTTTTTATGCGTCTTCGTACAAGACATTTAAAATATTGGCATACAAATATGACTTATAAATAAATTAATTAATTAATGTGAAATGAAATATGTCTACATTGTAATACGACATCGGAGAATAACAACCTACGTAATTGTTATTAATAAAAATTTTTAGTGAATCTGTCAGTCGAATTTCATCTGCTGCCCACCTGCTACTCTGATCTCGCCCCTCATTTCTTCTATGTTAAGGTGCTCCCTCACCGTATGTAACACCTCATCTGTAATGTAACATTTCAGATTCGATTTTGAGCATTTAATTTAGTTAATTCCAAAATGTCAAACGAAGATGTCGTCGTGGTGAGTACGGCAATATTAATTCGACAGTGTTACATATTTACGTAAAAAAAATTGGTGCCATAAATTATTTCAAAATATATTCAAACGTGCGAAATACAGGCGCCCGCGACACGATCAATGACAAGTGGTGCGATTGATGTTACAAATTGTATAATTACACATGCCCAATGTAATGCTCGAATCTGTAACATTACATTACAGGTGAATACTCCTGGCAAGGGAGCACCTTTAGACGATGATTCACTTTAATTGTTTACTAATAATTGTAACAAAAGATTCTGGGAATGCCCAATAATGTGAATAAAATTACACCTTTTACGATGTAAACTTTGCCAGATTAAGAACCAAATTAATATATGCTGTGTTTGTAGTTTAAAAAAAAACCAGCTCACACTTTAGTTTGTCGGACTATATTACATCACAAACTGTTGGTTTTATCTGTATGGCGGTGGTGATTCTATGACCACTGTAGGTCTTTGATGGTCTACATGAGCGTGAACATGGTGGTGTATGATTGTAGTCGGCGGCTGAGGTTTGCCGGGGCAACAATCACAGCAAATTCCGGGAATGCAGCAACAGCAACAAGGCCGCACAGAGACTGAACAACCCATACTGAAATGTGATAAGAATTAGGGTTAATATTGTAGCGCTCCATTTCATCTCTTTATAAGTTAACATTATCAATTTATTTAATCAAATACTATTTCACTTATTAAATAAATGATCACATTGGTTTGTTTCGACTGAGTCATACATACTATTGACATTTTAAGGTATTATTTAAATTTACTCCTTAAGAATAAATTTTCATATTCATATAAAATTAATACAAACGTTAACTAAAAAGCGTTACGTTATCTGTCATTTTGTCATTTGTGAGACAGCTGACGCATGTGCCTATATTTATGTACTTTAATTCCTTCACCATAACCTGAAGAGATTAATAAGTTACAATGGTTTAAAATACATTGAAGACGTCAAAATGACGTCCATTGTGAGACAGTAAAATACCTATTGTTGTATCAAAAATATGTCTTAATATTTAAAATTCAAAAATACCTCTATAAATTAATCTATTCTATAAAATAAAAATGAACCCGTGCGAAGGTCCGGAGGCGGGTCACTAGTATCATATAATATAAATGCTCTAAAGGCATTTTAGGATTCGTCAATTGTTGAAAAAAATTCCATGGGTTCATATTTTTCCTCAGTGTTTCCCCAAGGTCCCTCAATGTTCCAAAATAACGATGTCGTTTATTTTGGAGGTAATGTAATGTCTTTTGAAATGAGTAAGTAATAAAAAGCAATTAATTCTTTTTTTTTATTATTTTCGAAGTAGGTACAATTTAGGTACTTACTTCAAATATCTAAATGTTTAGTTTTTAATTTGTACTTCAGGAGGAATTTTTTGGGAGACTCGGTGAAACTTGGTTCTCGTGGAATATTTAAACCTAGTTTCGAAGATTGCCTCCTACATACAAACATACACATACGAACTTTACTTCTTTATAATATTAATATAGATAGAAACAACATCAAACCTGTTGTGTAGTTAGAAGTACATAAATACAAGTATAATATGTGTGAAGAATTTAAACGTGGCCTATGCCCTTCCTATGTATTGTGTCGTTAATGGTTTTCAAAGTACATTAAGTCCTTTGATGACTCATAGGTCTCAAAATTTATTAGGTTTCATAATTAGGCGAAGGTTTTCTTAAACATTTTAGTCTAAATGAATAATATAGAATTTTTTTTGGAAAAATAGATTATTTAACCGACGAAAATTATTCACTGATAAAGTACTTTATTATCTACTAACGGTCTGTTCCGTCTTCGCACGGGTACAATTTTGCATACAAACCTCTCTCGTTTATCGATCTTTCCATTAGTGAAAACCGTATCAAAACCCGTTGTGTGGTTTAGAAGTTAGCGGAGAAATAGGCCGAGGCTGAGAGCGACTTTATTTTATATTATCTATAGATAATTATTCAAGCTATATTATTTACAGATAGTTATTATATATCTTTACTGCACATAAACACAATATTCATGGTCTTCGTGGCATATAAATGTAAATCTCATTATATACTTATAGGTGGTAATTAGTAAAGCGTATTTATTCATTATCAAGGATAAACAAAGTTAATAAATGAAGTGAACACTTCGTGTCATATTAAAATACAGTAAACAATAAAGGGTGATTCATATTACACCGTGCCGCCACCGGGCGGTGCGCGCGCCGTGTTTTTCTCAATGTGCGGGGCACAGCCGTGGCACGGACACGGCCCGGTGAAGTATGAATTGGTTCATACAAAAGCATATACAGTAGTAGAGCCTCGCTAATTCAGACAGGCAAAAAATCGCCCCTTGGCGGATTACCAAGGTGTCCGGATTGTCGTCTGCAAAATTTGGTTGAAGTTTATATGTATGTATATAAATATGTATAACCAATAATTAAATGAAAGACTAATTTATCTGTTTAGTTATTATTTTCTATTATCGAAAGATACACTAGTAAATATATGTATATATAGAAAAAAAAATTATTTGCGCTTACTACATAGTAGTAAAGCGCAGGTGCGGGCGCAGCGGCGCGGGTGGCGTGATGTGAAATGCCTCCAGCTTCCCCCGCGAATACACCCGCTGCCTGCGTCCGGATTACCGCGATCACCGAATTAGTGGAGGTCCGGATTAGCGAGGCTCTACTGTACCATAAATATCTTGACCGGGCCACGGCCGGTGCGCGGCCGGGGCACGGTCCGGTGTAATATAAATCCACGTTTAATGTCAACGAAAGGAACAAATGTTCCTAGTACATAATGTAGTAGGTACCTAACTAATATAATAATAGTCCATAACAAAATATTTCATATTCATTTCAATAAAATTACTGATTTAGGATACAACTGTTTTTAGGGTTCCATGCGCCCGAATAAAAAAACGGAACATATACATAAAATTTTGAAAAAATACAGAAATTAGTTTTCTACTTATAGATTATAGGAAAACCTATAAGAAGTCCATGATATTAAAATAACATGGTAAATCACTCAATATTGTGCGGATAGGTAACATCGTATGGAAACCTCTTCACGCGAGTTCAACTCGCACTTGTCCCGTTTTTTTAATTATAATAAAAATGAAGGTGTTTTAGAAACGAGAGCAATCTTTTTATACTGTGAATTTCTTACACGTTAACGCTGGATCCTATTGAATCAGTAAAATTGTTAGCTTCCGATGGATCCAGAGGATGACGATGACGAACATCGGGCTGATTCATAGGTAAACTTCAAAGAGACTGAAGTTAACAATGCTTTCAAAAACCCGCGCAGCTTCCAGGCAGCACCAAAGGTACCATTGATTATTCTAAATAGTTGTCTTAGAAGTGCCTACTTTCTCAAAGGCTAGAAGCATACGATTATCAAGTGAGATACACAACACCAAAAGTCCACAGACCTATTGGTTTGCTCCCCATACTTGGGATGGTCTTCGAGAGAATCATTACGAGTGTCTGGCAACTCCGCTCTGAAGGAAAATGAAATGACCAGCAATATGGATTCACCCATAGAAGGGTGAATCCATATTGCTGGTCATTGCTGTGTATCGTGAAATCTGTCGCCGGAAGGAATGGCTGGCAACTATAGAATAATTTTTATTTTCTCTACATGTCAATTTCTGTAACCATCATCTGACTTCTGTAATCTAAGTAATTTTATGTAAGCTAAGTAATTTAAACAACTATTAACTTAAGTATATAAATAATAAATAAATAAAAAATCTACTCATGGTGTACAAATAAACTGCAACTCAATAAACCTTACCACCATCCCTCAACCCGTAGGATGGTCGGTAGGCAATACTTTTAAATTTATGATTTATATGTATAAAAAGAAGTGTCTGTTGTTTTTTACAAGAATAATAAAAAAAATTAAAAAAAATGTGACTAATACAATTTCAAAGGTACTTGCCTTATCAATTAATCAATCTTATTCTCATCTATACATTGGCTGCGGCTGCGGGTATGGATAACCTGGCTGCTGGTGCGGTGGATACCCGGGGTATGCGCCTGGGGGCGGCGGAGGCGGATAAGGGTACCCGGGTGGCGGCGGAGGCTGTTCAACTATAACCGGTTGATGTACAACGTGAACTGTCCCCGGTTGTTGTTGCTGTTGACCGCAGGCGTTCGGACATAGACATGGTATTAGACAGCAGGCACTCAGCGCCAAGCAACACGGATTGCAACAAACATCACAATCGCCACAATCCATTGAGAAACAGATGCCCATTCTTCGGCGCTACCTTTTATACAAATTAAACAATTAAAACACCAATGTTCTACTATCAGTCTTATCAGTCGCACTATTAGTACGGTATGCTATTTTTAACTCTATCAATTAAACAATATGTAGCCATTTCGCGTCAACATGTACTCGCAAAGTATAAAGTATTTTGACTCTTATCACAGTTATCACAGTTATCACAGTTTACGGAGAATTTTATCTGTTGATAAAAAGATAAATGTGTGTTATTCACACATGACTGTAATCTAAAAAAGTACCTACATGCATTGCTTTTAAATAAATAGGTATTATATTCTGAGAATTGAAAGTACCTATTTAGAAGTAATGGAATGCGCAATATGCTTGAAATTAAAACAAAAAAAAAATTGTATTGAAAAATTCAGTAGGGTAGACTGGGTACAGTGGTAACGAGGAAAGCAAATAGTTTTTTTTTAAGCAATAAGATTAACTATGATGGGATTAAGGGGAGATAGACCTAATTACAAACTTAATTCTGATTTTAAGACAAGAAGTAAATAATTTTCTTAATTTTTGATTTCGTTACTTTAAAATATAGAAATATCCGAAATTTTTTAAATTTTTTATTATAGAGCTATCATTTTTAATTGGGTTCATCGACATAACATGGAAGATTTATAATCCTAAAATAGTTGGAGGTACGATTGTAACCAAATATTTATATTTTGTGTTTTCAGAAAATCACGCCTGAACCTTTTTTTTAATATTATTAGAGGTGGCAGACAGGCTGAAGGTCCACTTGATGGTAGGAGAGTAGGAAATCGTCCAAGGGTGATCGTCTTTTATTCATCTGTTGAATGGTGAGGTAAAACCTTGTTCAAAAATAAAAATAAAATAAAAATAAATAAATGGTTTTTTTATGGCGGTATTTTTGATAATTTAGATAAAAAATACCGCCATATTTTCTTGATTTTTGATATAAGTAAACAGTTATATTGTTGTTTTGATATTTTTATGTTTTAATAATATTAATGTTTTTATTTGGATGGTATAACTTACTTTATGCCAATAGGTATAATAGGTATGTAGGTATATAGGTGATTTTTGTAAATGATGAATTTAGGTGAATGAAAAGATGAAAATTAAAGATTGACCGAATGTTTTATAACACAATACTTTTTTGTTTTGTTTGGTGTGTTATTCGTAATATTTAAAAATTTAAAATTATTAGATTTGATTACAATTTCAAGTGACAGAAAAATGTAAGTAATATTATATAGGTATAGATAGGTTGTCATCCTAATATTATTAAATGCTAAAGTGAGTTTGCTTGTTTGTTACACATTAGCGCCTTAACCAAACGTTAACTACTCAACCGATAATCACGGAATTTTGCATACACGTTGTCATTGATATGTAAAAAACTACTGTTACTTAGGGATCATCTAAAAATAAAATCAAAAATTCAACGCCTGACAAAAATATATGAGCAAAACAAAGATTCAGTAAATATTTCAATACCTAGGAAAATCTAGTTTCTAATAAAAATAACAGAACTATGTATTAGGCAAATGTAGAAAATTTGTTACAGTTTTACCCAGTCTCCCCTATCTATATAATTTCTTTGCAGTAAAAATATTTTGTTCTATATGTGCTAAAAGTAACATAACAGTAACATCTGGTGAGTACTTTATTTAAATTGACACTTTGAATCATTAAACACTTATAAATTTAAAAGGAAATAGGTATCATCAAATTGGTATCATCAAATTGTGTGCCTTCCATTAATTGATTTAAAGTAAGATTAAGTAATTTCGCTGGTTAATTTAAGCTAGAAAAAAATCATATCTTATGCAATAAGCCGTCATCGAATTTTTATTCGAATAACATTGGCACATTTACGAGCTAATTATATACTTGGGTAAAATATTAAAATAAAACTCACCTTATTAAAAAAAACTATACCTTATGGTACTCTTACACTAATTTGACATTGTAAAAACACTGAACAACGTTGGAGAATGAATCAGTTTTCCGTCTATCACGTTTCTAGTCGGATAATGTACAGCAATATACAGACTTTGTGAGGAAAATGCGTGACGTAAACGCCCAGCGCACTGTGCGTTTGTAAACAACATGCAGCGTTGTCTTGTTCCTATTAATAGGCAGACTCGTTAGGGGGAAAGAGACGGATAGCGTAAGATATTGGCAAGGTCCAACGTCATATTGGAAATGAGCACGAACTCAATTCAACAAAAAAAGGACCTTGTGACACTGAATCATGATAGCGAATGCAGGAGGCGACTTTGACTCACTTATAAAACATTTAACTAAGTATTTAAATAAGCACTGCATTTTATTTGGGTGCATGTTGAAACACCTTTGTTGTTTTAGCGTTTCTCAACACTAACATCGTTTAATTATTACAGTGTGTATTTGCATGCATGATTAATTTGTAAAATTTACTTAATCTGTCTATACCTCCTGTAAAGAAGTAAATTTTGTGTAAAAATCATGTTTTTACTTCGAGAATTGTTTAGTACAAAAAATTGTTTTTTGTTTCTTTATCCGTGTGCAAATACTATGTGGCATACGTCTAAAATACTAGAAAATTTTGTTACTTAATTTACTTAAATTTTATATTTAAGTAAAAATCGGTATCTCATACTCATAGTGCATTCAGCAATGGTTCTGGCTGGAGTCATCAATATGTGAAACGATATATTTAATAAGAGTTATCTACAAATTCTACAATATTAAACTATGAACAATTGGAAAAAAAAATATTCCTAGGACATAAAACTTTGCTTTAAATGTCCATTCACACAAGTAATCTAATTTGAAATTACTAAAATGGCTCACAAGAAGAAAAACGCAGTGCCTATGGTTTTCATTGGAAATTATGTTTAAGTAAAATTTAAAATTTACCTAGTAGGTAAAATTTACTTGTGACTTGTTACTACAGCTCTCCAAAACAATAAATTTTAAATATGTCTCTTATTGTTTGGACGCTCAAGCCTTTTGTCGAGAATAGGCTGGCAAACATTGTAAAAAAAAAAGCAATTCAAAATTTAAGGATGGTAAAGCTAGTAACTTATATAACTATCATTAAGAGAAAATGTATATAATTAACTAATTATCCCACAATACGTGTATAAATTGTAGGATTTGTGCTTTTCATAAATCAAAGAAAAATAACACTTTTGATTTCGTCTCGTATAAAGTTAATAAGTTTCTTCCAAATTTAAACTCTCGTATGTTTTGAACGTAATAAATTAAATCCCATTTTTCTAAATCAAAGGAATTAATCAAAAATATTCTAAAAATTTGAATTCCTTTATGTTTTTTTTTTCACTAGAGCCACAGAATACAACAATAGTACGAGTACTAGAGCCTCTGCTACTCGCGATCTTTCCAGCACAATTCTGACCTGAAGATTATTCACAGGATTAGCACAACACAGGACCTGAAGATTATTTCTAAGATGATTGTTTTTATTTTGTATCTGTCTAAATTTAAAGTAAATTTTATATGTATATACTTACATTTTGGTCCAAGCTACGCTCCGACGTAACTTTACTTGTATTGTATAAAATACATCATTTTAAAGATAACGTAAATCAACCATATCAAAGAAAAAGTGACGCCGGAAATTTCTCAAGGTTTGCGTAAGCAAGGTTGAGTGATTTATTTCCTAGAGTTAAGTTTTTCGTTATTTGTATTTTACATGTAGCATTATGTATTATATGTTCTACCAATATCCTCATTATTTTCCTTCCTTCGTAAAACCATTTTGTAAATATAGAACTACTTTTGTTTAAGTAAATAATTCCTAGAAAAAAGAGAACAGAGCTCAATTATAACATCGAGGCCCCTTAATAACCGAGCCTTAAAATTTTCAATCAGTTGTTAGAGATTATACGTATGTACACTTGCTGACATATTAAAAATGTACCTAAGTATTTAATTCATTTACAAAACAAATTTTACTATTAGATTGTATTAGATACTAGCCGATGCCCTCAACTTAATTCGCGTGGACTTCATCTTAAGTTATCATACAAATATTATACCTAAACGTAAAAAAAAACTTCTCTGTCTGTCTGTTACCTTTTCACGCCATAACTAATCAACAGCGCATCGTGAAATTTTGCATACAAAATATCAGGGATACAGAAAATTACTTAGGGTTCCTTTCATCCAGAAAAAAGGTATTATTTTTATGTGATCGGTCAAAAACCGATCACATAAAAATAAAAATCAAACGCCTGGCAAATCTGTAACAGCAATAAGGATTGAATAAATTGTTACTCATATATTTTGTCAGGCGTTATATTTTTATTTCTCAACGGCGACGAAATCGCGGGCATATGTAGTTTTACATAATTGTATAAATAAAAAAAACTAATAATATAAACTAATCAAAAATTAAAATGTGTAGACCAAAGCGTAAGGCTGTTTACTCACACCGCGGCATATTTTTCAACTTTTAGCATTTTTACAGTACTTAATTAACCTTGGTTTAAAAAGTGTATGTGTCAGCCCGACGACGCACGTCTGGAGTTTATTGTGATTGTCTTTGACTATGCAAAAGGTAAAAGTAAATAAACGCGCCATCTTTAATGCTAACAATACAATTAGGTAAAGCGACGACATCTTTTGGATTTGGGTAGAGCTGCTTGGTGAACTCCAAAAATGTAACACTAGTGATGGCGCCATCTATTATACTACAACAGAACTAGCTGAGGCGGCGAACAATAACACTTAGAATATAATGCTTTTTAGTTAGGTAACGCTTGTATTAATTTTACTACTCATAAAATTTTCTTACAGTAGGTGCCGTATATGAAAATCTATTCACTCCAATAAACTCGATAAGGATTAATAACATCTAAGAATGTCATCATCTTTCGATTCTTACGTGTTTTGACAGTCCGAGAATAAGGCCTCGCTGTGAACTCGGACCCGCACATCACCGCTGATGGCGGAATCCGGGAGTTTTAGCGGGTATTCCCGGTGACAAGATACTTCACCGGGCGAGTCCCACACTCCTCCTCATCGACTGTCCCCGTCGACGAGGGATAGTGCGTAAAAGTCATTCCTCTCCTAAAAAAAGATATATTGAACAGAAAATGATATATTTCATTTTCTGATATATTCATTTCTGAACATAGTTAAACATATTTCTCGCGAACTGTTTTGTAGCTAATGATATATAAACATATATTATAGTACCTACCTACCTAACTACCTGCATTGTTTTATGTATCGCAGATTACGCCAAATAATGACCTTTATTAAAAAAATTGATACCTTGTGTTACAACATTATTGCAATTTAGGTAGCGATCTCAAATATAATTGTAAATAAAATAAAACCTATATCTTACTCATTGATAATGTAATTTTCTAGAGGTGAATTTTTAAAATCGGTTTGGTATGTTTTTAGTTGATCCATTACAAACAAATATACGAGTACAAAAATACAAAAAAAAATCATTTCTCTTTATAATAATATTAGTAATATGGATTAATTTGTTGTCCATATCAACTTTCACTCTAACTAAACGGCTTTAACGTGGCGCCACTGCACAGAATAAATAATAAGTAGTACTAGTGGCATGACTGTGATAGCCAAACGTAAACCAACCTCGCCTCAGATTGTTCAACTAGTTCACCCAGTTCACCAGATGGAGCTTTATTAATTATTTGTATTAGTATTTAATGTTGGTGTTTAATTTGAATTGTCACTCACACATACACTTTTGCAACAAATTACAAAATAAACTTCAAGAAAAAAATCTATCTTAAAATAGTCATAATATAATCATTTTATGATTATTCCTATTTAATAACTTTGCTTGGTATTGATAACTGTTTCATTATTGTACCGTGAATATATTATAAATTGATAATTCAAAGAAAAGAGCATGTATGTAGGTTCCTTGCTGATTAATTTTTCAGGCAGTCAAAGTTTCTATTTAATCTATTTTATTTAATCAGATTTAGTATTATAATTTAATATTATACTTATTTATTTAGGTATTCCACAATACTGTACTGTACTGTTATGAATTATTTAATAACATACAGCCATCTAGGTCTAAATTTCAGCCTTGGTGACATCACGACTTTTCTCACAAGACAAGCGTCACTATCTTCGGACTTTCTATACAAAAGTTATGTTTATCGTTCAAAGGTTTTGTCCCATTTCTACCGAAAAATTACGAACAACTATAATTGGGATATATTTTGGTATATATAGGTATATTTCGGTGCATGAGCATGGGATGTCAGAATTCACAAGGGATTCTGGTTCTAAGTATACAAAGGACGAACAAATTAAAATATTATCTATGTAACATTAACCAAAATGTACAAATTTTATTTGGATGCAACTTGGTAAGCCAAGTTAAAACATGCCCGAAATCGGCATCCCCGGTAATACGTTTATAAGGCATTTTTTCTTATAAGTTTAGCTATGAACTTATCTTTAGATAGGTACCACGAGAGAGCCCGGGCGACAGCAGTGTGATTTTCGTCGGTTAATACTTGTGTGTTAAAGTGTTAAATATACGGTCATTTTCATTTTATGGTATAATAGACATTGCCGTTTGTATGATTAAACATCTATTGTGTCAACACAAACTCATAAATGACCAGAAATTCACAAATAAACATTATGAGTTGTAAACAAATTGTGACTATTTTTTTTAAATGTGTAGCAGATACAAATAGACTTATCTAACCACTATTTTATATTAAATATTAAATACCCTTACACATGTGTACGTAATCTGTATCTGTAATGCCTAGTATCTTATCTCGACGTTCACGTCATATTCAATCAATGCCAAAACTCGCGTTGAAGCTCATTTTGTACTTATTTATAAATCTAGCATGCCGCATCAAAATGTGATCAATAAATATTAGTGATGACCGAAGAGATTTTTCCATTAATCGCACTCGCAGAGACTACTAAACCTTATGTGAAATCAGTAAAAACTGTGAAGTTATATACACACAGCAATTGTACGAGGAAAGAATCAGACACCCAGAAGAAGCATGAAGGTGAAGCGAGAAAGCCTACATTGCAAAGAATACCAAGCTTCGGACCATCATTGAGAACGGATTTCCGAAAATTACGACATGGCCTTCGAAAATTAAATTGTTTTAAAACACGAAACGATGAAGAAACTCCCATAATGGACGTCCCCCGTCAGAGGAGTTTTGATATCGGAGTGGGTTTTGCCCGACGCGCTTCATTGTTCCTGTTTACTAAGAGACCAGTGTGTGCACATCCGTATCATCCATTTACACCCAAACAAACTACGAGGAAAATCTTTTTTAGTATCGACGAATGACGTGCGACGAATATAGACGAAATCTTATTGAATTATTCAACAAATACAATAATAGAGTAACCTGTTTGAATAAATGAAGTATACCAAGGATTTGATGAGATATTGATTAACGAACCTACAGTACTTCAGGTATAGATGCATTTGTGATGTGAAAGATGCAGGATGCAGAAACCATTTATGCTAATAGTAGTATACAAATTAATAAATATTGTGATATATTTCTAGTTTCATTTTTATAACAGATATCTTCGTCATCCTATTTAAAGATTCGAAGACACTTCATGTTTTGTTACCTTTATTATTAGTCACATTATTAGCTTTATCAGTTTTCTAATAGTAATAAAAAATATTACGGTATCGCAGTCCAAACATGAAAGATAACAATCAAATTTCTTATAGAGCATTGGTATAGTTTAATTAACATTTTTTTAATGCATGGACGGCCCATGTGACTAAAAGTATATACTGACAATACACTTAGTGAAGATTTAACAGTTGAAAACAATAACGAGATAATTTTTACTAACAAAACATTTTTTCTATATTTTTTAATTTAATATTGCCTATTAACACAAGCAACACTTGAAGGATGCAAGTTTACTGCAAATCTTTACTATAAAGGAGAAAGGATAAAGTGAAGACAGAGTTTTATCACTTACACATCGATTCTGCCATTGTGAGTTCGTATAATATTCCCGGGGAATCGAACCCCGTATGTGACCTCCACTACTTCACTTCAGGCCAAAACCTTTATGTATTGTGAGCCCATTTCCCTATCCTCTTCTAATCCCTTATTGTTAATCCTACTGCAGTCGATAGCGCACTTGCAACACCTGTGGCGTTACTTGTGTTATAGGCGATTGTAGCCACCTACCATCAAGTGGACCGTAAGCCTGTCTTCCGATATTAATATAAAAAATTAATATCGAAGACAAGCTATAGTTTCATTAATAATAGTGTCCTAAAAGTATTGTCGTCAGCAAGGTAATACTAATTAACCAATTTTTTGCTTACCTACATGGCGACAATAATACCTAAAAAATTTGCTTAAAAGAACTCTTATAATAAGATTTCAAACTTAATTCAAAATCCAAGTTGTTATTTTAACTCCTACAAGCCTACAAAGATTACAATCTAAACAACTGCTTTTTAATAGTATTCCTGTGTTTCCCCAAAATTGGGTCGGCATTTTTTTTAGTATTTTTTTAATATTAGTCATAGATGCATAAGTTTTTGGTACCTACATAAGTATTTGGATGTCATTGTAATTATCGCTTTTCATCAAGTTAATTCACGTTCTCAGTCTACTGGATGGACCGTCTATTGGATTATGGTGTTTCTATTAAGAAAATGTTTTACTACACTACCATATACCAGTAATTTTCTGTGCAACGTTATCTACATAAGAGCATAAAATTAAATGCAAATTTTGTATTTCTTTGTGTACTCACTTTATAACATTGTTTAATCAGGTCGGGGACGTACCTACAGCTGATTCGGGAAATTTGCAGAAGATAAAGTGGACTAAACACGTATATAAAGGCAAGAAACACATCACAGTCTCAGTAATGATTAAAAGCAGTTATTGACGCTCAATTGAGAATTTCGCATACAACATGAGACAATTTTTTTTAATACTTTCCCTGTTGTGCCTGTTCGATGTGTATTCTATTGTTCATTGTAAGAAATTTTCAAGATGTAGTCTGGCGAGAGAATTAAAAAAACAAGGCTTTAATGATTTGAGAAATTGTAAGTGTTCTAATTTTAAACATCTCACACCTAATTTAGATGTCATGTCATTACAGTTGCAAGACTTTAATGACTTTGACTTACATTCTAGCATCATCTTCCTACGGATTTATTCTTCATTTATGATTTGAATATATTTGTTAACCTTCCACTAATGCCTTAAAACAAATGTTTATTATCATGACTGATACCTGGACACTAGCGAAATGTCTCCTACACAAATTTCAAATCTATCAGTGGTACGTCCAGAATTTCTTTGAAGGATATGATCCGAGATCCGTTGGAGAACCAAAGTGGAAAGGACATACATATATGTAGTGTAAAGAATGGGTGCTAGGGTAAATGACTCGAATGGACACTCCATCGGAACACTCCGTAGGTAGACCCCCTGCTTGCCTCATGAGAGCATTGAGCATTGGGTTGTTTGCGGAGGGCGAAGAACCAAGTATTAGTTGTGAAAAAAGACCTATTCTAAAAGTGAACGCATGTGAAGTGCAGATTTTTATTCTATTTCAATTTTATTAATTAAATAAAAACTTTTTATTAAAATAATACAAATCCCTAAATATAATAAAATAATAAACGAGCCGTGTCTGTACATTAAATATTATTAAAAAAAAAAAAAAAAAAAAAAAAAAAAAAAAAAAAACTATGTTACCCAGGTCAAAAAGAAGTTTTGAGAATTTTGTGTTTGTGCGTTTGTGCACTAATCTCAGAAACGGCTTAACCGATTTGAATGCGGTTTTCACTGAGATATTATAGCAAACTTCCCGTAATCCGTTTGTTTCATTCCAATCAGTTTACAAACAAAAAAGCTAGGCGTACGAGGTTGCGGGCTCAGTTAGTTAAAAATAAAATTTTCAGGGGTTTGCCTCATTGAAGCGGAAAGCGGTGGCAAAACGGACGTAACCGGAAAGCCAAATTACGATAAATCCAGAGATTACGGTTTGTTTCAAATAAACAGTCGTTACTGGTGCAACGAGGGAGCAACACCCGGTAAAGACTGCAAAGTAAAATGCAAAGGTAAAACTAACATATTTTATAAATTAACCGTAACCCATAAACCTTACCTATTTTTATTTTATTAAGTTAATTTTAAAAAAATAAACAATAACCGCCGTAACAGGGCGCACTGCATTCCGCGGTTATAATCTGGAAACAGTCTCTCTAGAATGCGTGTTTTAAGAGTAAGAGATAATTCTCTTAACTTCTTACCGTGGGATCGGCAGTGCTATTAAACTGACACTGTATGTAAGCTTGTCCACCTCTCTTTTTAATAAAAAGCATAGACATTTAATATTAAAATATAATTCATTTACATAGAATTTGATGCAATAAAGGCACCACTTCATGAGTAAAACATTGACATGATACACGATTCCTTGAAGTAACGTGTCCTTCGGTGATGAGTGAGTAGGAAAGGTTAAAACCCTATCCCAGTTCTATCCCCTCTTTATCCCTTACCTTTTATCTTATGAAGCTAGAACAGCAGCCCAATTACAACCACTGTGGCGTTGCTTATGTAATACGTGATGGTAATGTAGATTTTTATTCCAATAAAATTAATGCCTACCAGTTGCATTTATAGGTACTTAAATCTTTTAATTGAATAAACTATAGTATATTATAGATTAAAAAAAGCGTTTTATGTTACAGATTTATTAAAAAACGATATTAGTGTAGCATCAAGGTGTGCCAAGAAAATTTACAACAGACACGGTTTTAACGCATGGTATGGATGGAAGAATAAATGCAAAGGGAAAAGTCTTCCTGACCTAAAAAAGTGCAAATTGTAAATACAGTGCTTATAACATCGTACTTAAATAAACAAACAGTTATGTATATGGTGTTTGTAAACACAATGAGCATTTTTTTTAAATAAATTCATAACATTCAATAAGATTTCCTATATATTATATCCACCACAGCTGAATACACAACCAGGGGCCTTAGACAAAGTAGCATTCGCTCCGTAGCGATGCGATATCGAAGTTCGTTATCGTCTCAGAGACAAAGGAATCGACACTGTAACACGTGATAAACCGTGATACCTTGTCATGATTTCGATATCGCATCGCTACGGAGCGAATGCTACTTTGTCTAAGGCCCCAATGCTACCTTGAATTGAACTACCTAATGTAAAAATTGTGAACATAGCATCATTTTACCCAGTAATTGCAGTACCCAGAGTAAGCACAGAGTAACACCATTGGCAATCTTGTGTGCTTGAGCTGTTTGTGAGAGAAACTGTGTCCAGTAGGTTTTTCATGGATCCCTAGCAACCCCGTGAATTCTAATTACGTAGTTAGATATTTTTATGCCTATGTTCAGCAGTGATGATAATAATTTTATGTTCGAATAATACTGTAAACTTGGATGGTTTATGAGAACATGTACTGCGTATTGCCTTTATTTATACATTTATATACCTACTTACATATAAATTAATTACATTTATTGGTGGGACATTAAAAGTATGAAGATATAAAGGTGTAGACGCGTAAAAAGTTCATAACATTGTTCGTGCAGATAAGCTACCTTAGTAGTACAAAGCATATTATATTTTCGTCAGAAATGTGTTAATCATTATTCAATAGCTCCTTTATTCAATAGATTTATTATTCCAATATCTGTAGGCCGTGAAAAGTGTTTTAGACTAAAGTTTTCGACATAGCTTTTATAACTAACTAGCTTTTGCCCACGACTACGTGTGCGTGCCACCCTCGATAGCAGCACCTACTTTATTCTGAACGAAAGAATGCAAACGGTTTATATGTAAGTCGTGAAAACGTTACAAACAAACACACTTGCAGCAGCTTTGGCGTTGCTTGTGTTATAGGCGACAGTAGCCACCCTACCATTAATAAACTCATCTTCGGAGTTAAATTCGTGACCACTTTTTAAGCAAGGGATATTGCTAGCATGGTTCTTACACAAAAAGCTCTTTACAACCTGTCCAGAAATATCATCTGGAACCACTCGACTTCCGGGCATCAAGAGAAGCCAGAACATTGCCTTACGCCGTGTTAACTGTGATTCCGGATTGAAACTCTCACATCGCAGAATTGTAGGCTAATAAATGGCATCTCAAACAATGGAATAATATATTATACCTACTATTACCAATTCCTAATCTACATATTATAGTTTGCACGGTTTTAGATACAATTTAAGAGAAATCTAACAAAGAAAGGAAAATTTCAGCAACGAGATTTCAATTATTTGTATCAAGGTTTCCCAACCTCTTTCATAGAGCGGACCCCTAAAATAAAAGAAAAAAATCCGTTTTAATATTTTTATTTGCTATAGAGAGCGTTGGTGGGGCAGTAGGAAAGACACGGCCTACGTTTCGAGAGGTCTGAGTTTGATCCCCGGTCATGCCATGTACCAATGGGTTTTTTTTTTAAACTTAAGTGCATTTACTGACTGCTCTTAAATGGTGAAGGAAAACATCGCTAGGAAACATGCATACGCCAAAGGCGCATGTGAAGTCCACCAACCCGCACTGTGCCAGCGTGATGGATCAATATACCTAGCCCATACGCCCTTGTTGAGAGGGTAGGTCTGTGTCCCTGCAGTGCGACTGTTCATCATATTGATGATGATTTCACTCAAATTGGTGTATCTATAACATACACTAAATCGCTTTTAATAAATATTGCCATAGTCGCCATAGTGCAGTGTGGTGCGCCAGAGTTGGTAGACATTTTTTATTGTATTTTATTATTGTAGTAGGTATATCTTATTTATTGTGGACTTGAACTGCCATCCGTGGAGTTTAAATGAGGTTTCATTGGAAGATCAACGCTGTAGTTGATTGTAGCACTACTGAATTGGGCTTCGATTTGATAAAATAACTGGGTACGCACTGCCATACACGACATTATCAGTATTTGAAACAAAAAGATTAAATATATAGAATAAGTTAAATATATTAAATATTTTGTTGAAAATCTTTGATTTGAAATAATAAGAATTTAATGGTACCTAGCTACATGTTTTTGTGTAGGTATTTAGTGATTGTTTCATAGTCAAGTAGAAGACGAAGATGTGCCATAAGAGGTCTTATGGCACATCTTCTTTTGTTAAGGCTGCTACTGGTCTAAGGCCTAAGGAAGAATTACTGTCTGCCTGCAGTGTGCCCTGCAAGTGCCACCACAAAAATAAAAAAATTGTACATTTTTAGATTTCGTCGGCACAGGTAATTTATTAAATGAATTACAGAAAACAACTTTGCAGATACTTACATTTTAGTATTATAAAGTTATTAATTTAAAAAATAATATTGCATTACATAATAAAAAATAATATTGAATTACATACATAATAATTCATAATTCAGTTGAATATTTTGTTATATTATAGCGACATCTAGCGTCACATGATCGAACTAATTCTAACACAAAGTTTTTGATTTATTGCTAGCATGGTTACAAACACTAAAAATAAAAATTGTCTGTAAGTAAAATATTCAACTGTTAAAAAATATGATTGTGGCTCATACACTCAAATGATGAAAATCCTACAACAATTCCTTTAATTCCGAAGGGTGTACAATAGGAAAAATAATCTGTATACCTCACTAATTACCACGTAATTCTTTATGAAAAAGGTGAACACTGACTGGCAAGTGGCAACATTGGCAGTTCATAGCTTCATTTTTGAGGGTGAGGTGTGAGATGTATTTTTATGGATTTATTTGACGTTAACAGTTTTAAAATGCTAAAATAGTGTTAGAATTTGATATGTGCTCAAATATGAATCGTGATAGTGATTTATCAAGATATAGTTTGTTTTGTGTGTGATGTCAAACATGTTTCGGTGTATACCTTTGTTCAAATGTAATCGCCAAGTGGAATGTGTAGACAAGCGGCATTGCTCTTTGCCAACAGTACCTGAAGATATATTGCGATACTCCAGGAGTTTAGAAGAACTCTTTTTGGATGCCAATCACATTCGTGATTTGCCGAAAGTAAGTTTATTGTAACCTTAACATTAGCATACTGTGTTCTCACTCGTGGGCGTTCACCTTATCACTGTTGTAGTGTAAATAACAACTAGTATTTGGCATTATCAATTATTGTGTTTATACACTAAATTACCGAATGACTTCGTGACATAAACTTATTTCATTTTTAAGAACTAGCTTGAAAAACCATATCAGGAATTTGCAGGAACTTGCTTTTTAAGCTATAATTGTTTTCTTTTTCATCTGAAGTAAACAAAAAGATATGAATGTGTTATATCAATATTTTAATACAATCATATGGAAATAGTGACTAATTTATTGTTAAAACACCACATAGTTACTGAAGCAATAATTTTGGTATTGATAACTTAATTTTAAATACCTTTTATTTGCCAAAATTTATTTAGTACTGAGATTACCGTATAAAGATATTTTTGTTGAAAGTATTCTTAATTTTTTTTTGTTGAGGTTGACGGATAGGCTGATGGTCTGTTTGATAATAGGTGGCTAACGTCATCTATGACACAGACAATGCCACAAATGGTTCAATGACATAGTACCATAGTAGGATCAAGGATAAGGAATTGGATAGGCAAATGGGATCCCTTACTCATTTATGAAACGCAACAGCACACACTGTTACTTCATGGTGGATACAGCTGTCAGATGGGTTCTTAACGGATTGCCAAAAACAGTGTGCCCTGCCACTACCTTTCAGATACAGACCAGAGCAAACTTTGAAAAGTTCACTTCCAAATTGACCCTGCTGGGAATAGAACCCAGGACCCATGAGATAGCAGTAAGTTAAGCCTCTAACCACTTGTCCATAATCTGAGTAATTTGCTAAATGACAATTGACTAATCAATCATTTCTCTGTTCTCTAAATGATGTATAGTGCTATAATTTAAAATTTTAATCCTTGATCACGTTTATTTAGCCTTATTTTAGTCATGGGCATTCTATAAAGATAAGCCCTCATCATTACCATTTTTCTAAAAACAGTTTCTAAAATTGTGACTTAAATTTAATATTATTAAATAACTATACTAATTTATATAAATTGAACCTAACTGGATTCTATAATCATCTAGGCAGAATTGTCCAATGAAACAAAATCCTAATATCCTGAACCATATAAAAGCATCCAAGAATCTTTACAATTTGAAACTTTAATTTTATAATAAACTAACAACCCGCTCCCGGCCTCGCCGGGCGTGCAATTATTTTATATGTGAACATTCCCCGTTTATCCCTCTTTTCATTAGTGAAAACCGAATTAAAATCGGTTTACTCGTTCACGCGTGATGCCGTGATCAAGGGAAATGGGGATTCATTTTTATGTATAGAGATTATACACAATAACTTTTTTCTACATTATAATGAAAATAACAAAAAAAATGTTGGATTTCAATTTGTAGTAATAGAATTAAGTAGACAATCATAATAAAAACTGGCATAGATAATTCTATTTAAAATAGTATTTTCTGTTAATTAATGTTAAGAGGATTCAGGACCTCAAAAAAACTCTATGATGTACATCTTATCATTGTTTACTGTTGGACAATGATTACTAAAGTGTGTACAGAATGTTATGATCAGTCCTTGGTTGTTCATATTTAAGGGTATTATTCCCTTCCTATGTTTTTATTTTATGAAATATGAAGTCAACCAAATTAAAAAATTTGTACAAATAGTTGCCCTTCTACTAATTAATGTCAAATCTGTAATCAATTTACGTAATATTAAATGCTAAGATCAATTTTATTATGTGCATCAAATGGTATCTTCAAGTCATTATGTGTACTGCTCTGAAACATAAAATAAGTATTGTTATTTTATTTTTAAAATATTACCTACTTAATAGATTCTAAATTTTCTAGAAACATATACATATAATATATATCAATGTTTGTGAATTATTAAATCAATCAGATAAGGCACAACTCAACTTTGCAAGGATGAAAACAAGCTATACCTAATTAAAATCATAAACTAACCCTGGACTTTCTATTGAGCCCAAACACGCTATATCTGCTGTAAGTTGCTGAGGAGTTGGGTGTCCTGCAGACTACTAGAAGGTACAGGTTACCATGTCATGGAATCAAAATTGATCCATCATTTAGGCATTAAATATTTTTCTATAATTTTCGCAGTAGATTCGGCACTTCCATTATGGACTATAGCTTCAGCAAGGAGTAAACCATACTTACCTATATTTTTTGAATTAAGTCATACTGCAAGATCTTATCATTGAATATATTATTTTGTAAAATGTATTATCTATTTCTTTCAAAAAATAAATGTAAATGTGTGTCTCATAATGTGTGTACTTTGTGCATGTGTTTGTTATATTATGTGTTCTAAAATATGGTAACCTGCACCCTCAAGTAGTCTGCGGGACACCCAACTCCTCAGCAACTTACAGCAGATATAGCGTATTTGGGCTCAATAGAAAGTCTGGGCTGGGGTTAGTTTATGATTTTAATTAGGTATAGCTTGTTTTCATCCTTGCAAAGCTGAGTTGTGCCTTATCTGATTGACTTAATAATTCCTTCCTTGACTTAATAGTTTCCTTGATCTGATTGACTTAATAATTCACAAACATTTTGATCTGATAAAGAAAATCATATTCATGTTATTAAATACAATGTTTTCTTTGTTTCAGAATTTTTTCAGATTACATCGCCTAAGAAGATTAGGTCTTAGTGATAACGAAATTCACAAGCTTCCGCCGGACATACAAAATTTTGAAAACTTAGTTGAGCTAGATGTATCACGAAATGGTGAGTATCACAGCCTTTATTTCTTTTTGATCCATTTTTTTTATTTACTTAATAATAAGTTTACAATACACTTAGTAACAAGCATATCCTTACATAGTATAAATCGAAGTCACTGCCTGTGTCTGTCCATCTCTCTGTCTATCTGTATATCCGCTAACTCCTAAAACACTTAACAGATTTTTAAGCACTTTTCACCATCATTTAAATAATTTTTTCACGGAAGGTTTATATTATATATAATTTATAATCTAATTGTATCTGTAATATGGTTGGCCGCTAGTTCTGTTCAAATTAATGTTTTCAGTGTTGTCCTATATAAAGTTATCTATATTTGCTATATATCTATTGCAAGAAACAGACCAAGAGGGATTGTTATTTCATAAATTGTTCTTAAACTAAACCAATATGCTTTTCTACATATTTTATCATCATGCAATGTTTAAAGAAATAAGTTTTTGCTATGTTAAGTAATTTCCTGTTTCAAATAACTATTTCAAATAAAAAGCCTTATGTATGCCTGCATTGAATGCCTAATTTTCGTGTATTTTTCCTATTTTGTCATACAATATTGTGTATATAGTCAGATAAATATTACAATCTCTCAGATTGGATGAACATTTAAGTATAACACCCTATACTTAAATGTTCCCCTCAGAATGTTAAAAGCAGAGCAACTCGTCCTATTAGCAACATGACCTAGTAGCAAATGGTCAATATAATTGAATCCAAAGAATTGCATATAGGCCGTTTTGCTTTTAGGGAATTCTGCTCATAGGGTATTTTACTTAAATGTCCTTCGATAGGAAGGCTATTATTCTAATATACATATATTCCAAATTATAATAATTTTTTTTCATAATTAGAAAGAAATTAAAAAAGTGACTTCAATTTAGTGGAATTATGTCTTGATATTTGGTAATGTTTTGTATGCATATCATGTGGCAGACTTATCGCTGTCGCGTCGCATACCTTTGCGTGCGCTACAAGTGCAAATTTATTATGGGTAATGTGGTAGACGTCAGAGATAAAGGGGGGAACACGCCATGAGTTACAGTTTTATCATTAGAAGGGTAATTTAAGGTTTATACTCGTATTTAAAAATTCACTCTTTTCACATCTTACTGTACATATGTACAATTTTAAATAATCGTAGTGTACAGTTATTAATAATAAGTAGAAATATAATTTTCCTTACCCTAAGGTTGCCGGGAAGAAATCACTTTAAAGCGATAAGGCCTCGCCTTTTGTACTATTGCTTGTTCTTATTTCTTTTTTTAATTTTTTTTTATATGTTTATAGTACAAATAAAGAGTTTAATAATAATAATAATAAAGTGGGTTAGTTAAAGACAATAGCATTTGTGCAATAATATTATTTCAAAAAACAATATTCAATAAAATACAAGACTCATCTAATTTTCGTCATCATAACAAATATTAATCAGTTGATCTCGAAGGATAAAAGCACTTACAATTGAATCACTAAAAATAAACATTGATTGTTATTGCATTAAAATGTAATATTCACATGACTGATTGGCACTATAAACACTAAATATAACAGGGATCACAACTTTAATACATTTTTTATGTTTCAAATTACTTAATTACTTTTAAGTAATTATGATACTCATTTATATTCAAGTTAGAGTGTGTTTATTACTATCTAACTACAGCTGAGATTTTCAAGTAAGCAGTCTTTTTTTTATATTTAGTTTTTCATATTTGCCTAGACAAAGACATTATGAACAATGATTGAATTTTAATTTACGCGCATGCATTACCAACTTTATGCATTAGTAGGTACATAAGGTTTATAAATCTCTGCTTATTGTAGGGTCATAATGTGCTCAACACTTAATATAGTTCACTTTAGCATATCGTCGTTGTCAAACCAAACCTTTTGACCTAATGAATAGTTCACTGCCTTATCTACCCCATAAAAAAACTGCTAAGTGCTTTGCACATACTTTTTGGTTTGACAACGACGATATGCAACTTCGTAAAGAATTGCTATAATGCGCAATACTAACTTGTATGAAATACTTAATGAAATTGAAGTGTTATTGTGAAGATTTCGATTTGAAACATACAGCATTCCGTTATGTAATAATAGCTCAGTGTGGCATTTCCATTGCGTATCTAAATGTGTAGGGCAGAAAAATTGCGCACAATGAAGTGAATAAACTTTTAGTTTTATATTGCACCGCTACACAGTACCGTTTTAATGCCCACAACGAGGTCTCGTAAATGCGATTCGGCGTAAGTAATAAACTATTGTATACCGAATAGGTAGTAAACAAAGCTTAAACTTAGGGTAGCCGGCCTTTTTAATTTACCAGATATGCAAACAAGGTGTGGATATTTTTACGCTGTTTTAGTTTTTTTCATTGCAATAAATATTTTCTTTTTCAATTCGAAACAGGTTTTTTTTTTTGTTTCAATTAACTTCAAAATAATTACGAAATTGTTTACTTTAGTGGTCATAAGCATAACCACCATGAGCATTTTTTTTAAACTCCAAACGTTACTTTCTAGTTAATATGATCGACCACAATAAGTTTCACGGTTTGTAGCTCTAGTACGTCTCCAGCGACCCGTATATATGAACTAGATTTCCTGTTAGCTTAGCAATGTTCGGTTAGTGTTTGTTTCATGTAGTTATGTATGCATATGCACAGTAATAAACGGACTGTTACGAATGTTCAAACTCGAAGCGAAATGGTGGGTGCGGTCTTCCAGTATTCATAAACATAAGTTAAACAATGGTTCAAAGAAGTAGTAGTATTTAGAGAACCTGTAGCTGTTTTTATGGAGAACTAGCTGTGCCCGGAAAATGTTTGCGTGGTATTCGGAATAGCGTGTAACTTTTTTATTTGTAAACCGATAGGAATGAAACAAAACTAAACCAACGGGAAGCTTGCTACAATACATCAATGACCACATTAAAATCAGATAAGCCATTGTTGAGATTAGCGTGCACAAAGGCACAAACAACGATTTTATTATATGTTATGAAGAACACTGACATTGAAAACTACTTAAGAGCGAACGTCAATTATACGTCTAGTCAGTAGTTCGTGCTCTCGCCCTCGTGCGAATCGTCAACCGACTGCGCCGGACTTGCGCACTGTCTCTTCATGCATTGTAGATTCCAATCCAGACCAAAATCCGTTTCCATCTCTGATAGCAGCAGTGGAATCGGAACACCATTTCCCGACCTACTGCTACCACGGACGAGGCATATTTTCGTGATGAGGTCTCGTTCAAGTGGTGATAATGAGGGTACTAATACATACCGCAAGAATCCATCAACATAATCCTAATAATGATTTCCCAAATCTACCCCCGGCGATGTGGGCATGACTTTTTCGCGGCGTGATCGAGACTTTCGCGAAAGTGACTCTGGAACTTGAACTTCCGAATCGTTGATTAGAAAAAATGAAGCCTAGTATCTACTTTCGATGACTGATTTTACGGCGGCGCCGCAGTGGTGTATCGAAATAAACTATCATCGGACATAGAACTCTTGGCCCGTTTACGAAACAAGAAATGTCGCGTTTACCTTACATGGCCGTGCCCGTAGATGGGCCACCGAATCTTGTCCTTTATTCAAGACACGGGAAGAAGCGTATATCGCGATAGTTTGCTGTGACAAAGAGATTTCCTTGACATGGTACATGGTGTACACGAGTGATCGAGTCGTAACCTGCGTGGAGTGTTCTTCCAGTGGACTTGCGATTATCGACCGACAGGAGACTATTTGGAGTGAGGTCGACGGGATCATCATCATCAGTAGCCTATTATATGTCTCCACTGCAAGAGCACAGGCCTATACCCTCTCAACAAGGGCGGGCGTATGGGCTATATGTCCACCACGCTAGCCCAGAAAGAGTTGGTGGACATCACATGCGCCTAAGAATTTCTTCTTTGGCGTATGGAGGTTTACTTTATTACTTATGCGCTAGTAGTTAAATACGGATCTAAACCTACGGACATGAAAATTCGGTATACTAGGAGTCTAGAGCGAGTATTTTTAGACAAAGGGACGAGAAATAAAAAAAATGAGTGCTAATAGGTCTGTTGATATGTCTGCAATTGAAGGCGCTTATTATAGAGACAAATGTTGCTGGATGTGCCTTGTCGATAGTGTTTCAGATTGTTCTCTTATCCGTAAACAAATAACTAGAAAATAATTGGAACAAGTAATTTTGTATTTACACGCTTTCCTGGTATTCTTTCTCGCACATTACTTTACCCTTTAAGCGGACGTTTACGATTTATAAAAAATAAATTTGAACATAAAAATTTTCGAATTCATAAAGACAACATTGTGCCGAGCAATTGTTTCTAAAGTTATCGCTGGCAAGTAATTCAACCCTACCACTACCTCGAGTACTTAGGATTGACAAAATATTGAGTAAAATTCAAGACCACTTCTGGTTTCTTAACATATCCTCCAGTCTTAAAAAATAAGTAGACAATTGAGTACCATGTAAAGTTTAAGCCGCCGCGCCGGCGACGACCAGACAGTCCTTACACTATTTTCATATTTATTTGGTGGTCACAATCGACGATGCGTTTAAAAAATACTCCTCACTTCACCCCAATGAAAGACTTAACTTCGAAAGCAGCTTTTAATACGCTACGTGTTATTGTGTCTTTTATTTGAAACCCCAAAAATGATTTTTGCGGAACAGAGTACGTCGTTCAAAGGGAAAGAGTTCTAAGATCTTTGTAGGATATACTTTGTCTGTCGAGCGAGTTGCATGAAATCGCAAACTGCGGCGTCAGTGATGCGAACGTGCGAGTAGAGAGATATTTAAAAGAGACAAAAGGATAGTAAAAAGATAGCGCTTATCGCATAGGAATGTAGATGCTCTTCTTTTTTTATCTATAAAGCTTTGTTCTTTATAGATTAAAAAAAAAATCCTACTTCGCTTTAGTCTTGTAATGTTCTCGCGTTTTATGTAGCGATGAAATCATAAACCGCACGGATGATAAAGCAATACTAATTTGAAAATCGTCAATCAAGCTCATTTATTGGTTTAATTATTTTACTGTGTAACAATTTAACAGCAAATAAATTTATTGCCTACCCTTTAAATATTAAATACGCCATGAAAATTTGTCTGTCACGTCTGTGATAAAGTTTTATTTAAATTTATATAAGAACGTCGGTGAATAAAAGAGCGATAGAGTTGGAGATACTCTCGATACTTTGATGGTTGTCTGGCTTCAGACTCGGCACTTCGATGGCTGATCATCCGGGTGTTGACCCGAACGTCTCATTGTCCTCCGACCATCGGGCTCCCACGCTGCTATCGCCCCACCCTTTTCTCCCCCACTCACCTTTGCTAGCGAACCGTACTTCAAGCAACACGTCAGGGCTTTTAGAAATAAGTTTCTTTTTTTACAGTCAAAAGTTTTATTAGCTCGATGAGAGTAACAATGGTGGTATAACATAAGCGACCTCGGTTGCAACAAGAGTTCACGTTTGGGCGCTTTCGTTAAGTAGGCCGCCGAATCACCAGACAGTGAGGTCATTAAACCAACCGGTTTGGTTACATAAATTGCGTTATTTAAACATTTTTATATTTCAATAAATGTAAAAACACACAGGTAACAACAAAAACAATAAGGTTGTGGTTGACTTGGTTGTAAATTAATACATTATCTTATCTACCCTCTAGGGGTCATCTGAAAAATCCGTGCGGTATGGTATCAAAGGTAATATATGAAGAAATAAATTTCTAAACATTTTTAGTATTATTAAATAATATATTTATCTTGAACTTTTGCTAATTGTCTGCTATTTTTCTAATTAGGCTATTCATTAAATATCCATTTTTCATTTTATTTTATTAAAAAACAATGTCTTAAGCGTTTGACAGTCTCTAATTGTCTACATTCTTAGCTTCCTTGAAATAAAAAAGCGTTTTGCGCCTAAATATTCTGTAATCTAAATGTTCTCTTATTTTAAAATCTTTAAACCAACCATAGGCCATCGCTGGTAGTAAAATCGCAATGACTTTAACCAAAATGCAATAACGCAACGTTAGAATAATGAACAAACCTCATAGCCTCTCGGAGAGCTTAAGACATTGCATATTTAATTACAAAAGCGGTGAATACGTAAATGAGGTTTAATTTAAATAGTCTACAGTTGTTTCCCAAACTGTTAAAACCGGAGCAAACAAATGAAGCAACTGATTCCTTTACGGAACAATAGCATCCGTTGCATAAACGCTGACACGGATCTCATTTTACACTCCACTGAATCATGTGTTTCGTTGATTTAATCACGGCCGTATTGCGATTGCGTCACGACTGAGATGTACTTTACATAATACCCCCTAACCTCGCACTCACCGCAGACACTGCCATCCATAATGGATGTTGAAACCTACAGCTCATTCGAAGGAATATTAAAACGGTGCTCTGCGATTAAATTGTCCTTATACAGCAGCAGCGGTTAAGAAGCCTCAAAAAGCCTGTGTACATAATTATGTGTAAAGTTTGTTTTTGGGGACTTTAATTTATTATCGATGGATAAAATTATAAATATACAAGTACATTTATTTTCTTTAGATACGGTCTTTTATAACATATTCATAAAATTTTAAAAAGTATTTACACACATAAGCAGCACCTACTTATTTAGTCATAAATTGGGCAGCCCGTGAAATATCAGCATGTGTGCTGTCTTATTTCGGTGAGTAAGTAAGGAATAACAGAGCCCATTTCCCTGCTCCTTCCCTAATTACCTAATAAATGTACCGTCAACCTGTCTGACGATCATTACACAAGAAATTTAAAAAATATACTTGATAATTTTTATACATCCGCCGAATGTCGACATTACATCGCAGTCTAGATCGTTGAAATAACCTTTGTCCACCTGGAATAATAGATGGCATTCCTGATATTATCATCCACTTATAAAATAAACTTACAAAATATCTTCATATCACTTATAAAATAAACTTACAAATAAAATTCATAACATTAGTATATATAACAAACAGATAGAATATCTTTAGACCGTTAAAAAACCTATTTTTTCTCTATTATTGTGTTAATATAAATAAAAAATATGCTAATATCATCAACAATAAAAATATGCGAATATCATTAACATAAAGAGTAAAATATTTCTAGACAGCTGTCTTTGTTGATCCAGGGTTTCTTGTTACAATTTTTTTTGCACAGAACAGTAAATGTTATCTCCTTTTATAAGGCCGCGTACTTAGGGACATCACATCATGTGGGTGTGATATCCCTTTACTTGACTAAAAAGATGGACACCCGGGTTTGACAATCAAGAATGTCTGAGCTTTATTATAATTTAAATTATGCGCTGCTAGTGGTTTATATCCGGTGTGATGCCGCAAATGGTATGTGCTATAAGTTCTTAGTTTACATTTACGAGTATATCAATTCTCTCTTGTCCCAGATCAAGAGTTCATACCTGAGTGGAGTGCCGATGCCAATGCGCTACGACAAAGCTGTTGACTTTAATTAAATAACTTTTGTATTGGATATTTCCATTCGGTTGATGTTTATTCCTAGCCCAGAGGGTCGGCTGCCGAAATGATATACGCAAGTTCTAATCGCGGTTTAATCTTCTCCTCTTGTTTATTTTTTTAATTTCATGTCTAGATCACAAACAATATTTAATTAGTCTAACGTTGAAGAAAAACACTTATAAATTGCGTCTGAAGAAATGAACGCACAATTTCACATATTCAATTACAAAATTCCTGCTCCTTGTAATATGATTTCTATCTGGATGTCCGCAATATGATGATTTTGATATTTTATTAAAAGGTACACCAATTAGTGATCTATTACCTGAAAGTGACCATCCATTATGTAAATCTTGTTTTAGTAGTGGCAGGGTACTAGGGTTTGGGAAGTTCGACAGTTTCAAAGTCCCGGGACACGAGATCAAAGTCCCTGGACTTGTGAATAAAATTAAATCAAGTTTATTTTTAGCAAATTATGTAAATAAAGAAGGGATGTTAGTAAAAATCAATATTTGTTGAATCATATAAAATCAAATCCTGACATTTATAACGTTATTTAAGACTAAACGTATTGTATGTTTTCTTATAAAATCAGGTTTAGTTTTTCCCAGTAAAATCTTACTTATAAAACTTAATAACTTTTAAAAGGTAATCATTAATATTAATAAACATTAATATCTACTGTTTACCATTTTCACAGATTCGTTTATATATTTTATTAATAAAATATTCTATGCTTACACATACAGGTAAGCATTAATAAAAATAATCCGCACCTAGTCACTATTCATCAACCCTACAAATAACATAATAATATTAATGAACTAAGTAAAAATTAGACTTCTTTGCTGTTTTAATAAAAATAAACTTTAAAAAAAGCATCAAAGTGCGGAAAGAAAATAAAGTTAATGGTGTATCTATAATATTTTGAAAATAACATGATTACCATACAATTTTGACTACCTTGTCTCGTGATCCCGGGGACTCAAGATTCGAGACAGCAAAAATTTTAAAAAGTCCCTGTACCCAAACCCTAGAGGGCATACTGCGTGTGTAGGTACTGGCAGTCATAAATTGGGCAACCTGTCTTGCCGCTAACCACCCCCCTTACGGAAAACCACCGTGACATAAAAGCGTGTGTGCTGTTGCGTTTCGGACTTCGGTGAGTGAATAGACTGCCAGAGCCCATATCCATCTCTTCCTAATTCCTTATCTTTAATCCTAATAAGGTTGGTAGAGTACTTATAGCACCTGCGAGAGCATTACTTGTGTTAATAAGCGACTGTAGCCACCTACCTTCAAGTGGACAGTCAGCCTGTCTCATGACCTTTACATTTAAAAAAGTCAGTATCTAAAACTCACTACTAATTTCTAAACGGTATTACTTTGCTTCTTGTCCGATTTCCGGTTCCGTACGGACCTTCCAACGGGCGTGTCGTCATCAATTATTTATTTGCCAGCCGGGACCGGAGGGCACCTCAGTTACGCGCAACAATATAGGTTAAATTAAAAACATCGACCAACTTGAAACCAATGAATAAGTGGGTCAAACAAATGCGAGTTAACGTATTGTTTCCTGGCGAACGTAAAATATAAATAAACCAACGCATAGTGGCAATAAAAAATTACCTACATTACGAATTGTTGCATACCACGACGGTCACGAGGTAAAAAACGAAAGGCAACGTCTCTCTAATCTCTGCACAAAGAGTTGTATTCATAGTATTGGAGTTATTTTTGGAAAGGTATGCGATTGAGGCGAGTCTCTTAAGTGAATCCCATAGTTTAATCTCGTCGATGTATGGCTTAATTCAAACAGTGAAGGCCTGAAGAAACAAACATTCCGGAGTACACACATGGTTCTTCCTTAGTTTATGGAACTCGTCACTCTTATTACCAAACTTTATTGCTCAACTGTTTACAGAAATCCGTTATTATAAATTTACAATTGGTTTAATATATTTTTATCAATTGAATCACGTTCAAAGAAATTACAACGGTTCGCAATATTTAGTTTAGAACAAGAAAAAATTGTTTTCTCTTTTTAATTAGTCACTCTTTGGTAAACCGACTTTCATTTAATTCCAAGTGTCTCCAAAACACAAAGTACCGATAGCTTTGCCGACCGATTAGGAGCGTAACCCGTTAATACGGGCCGGTTTCCGATCTAATTAATTTTGTACGGTGTTACGCCACGCCCGGATACCAGTTTTATCTATTGTAACAACTCGCCATTTATTATAAACAAGACAACAATGACTTGCGCACTTTTGAACCTTCGATCGCACTACCATTAGACGAAAATCGTCACTGTTCCACTACTAATCTGTTAAGGCCAATCAACATCACCTAAAGTGCAAATTACAGATAGATAGGCTGAGGAATTTGTAATTTCCGCTGTGTATCACCTAACGGTGAACCGAGGGCTGCTATAGGAGGAAATTAATCGGGCCACAGCATATCTCGTGCTACATTTGCATTGTACAACAGTTTATATTATGTGTATGTAATAAAAGTATTTATGTAGTTATCTAATTTCTTAGCATTTCATTTTTAAAAGAATTAATACGTATCGTATTATCTGGGATTCTTTTGGGAACTAATATACACACACCGGCACAATTAGCGGAACAGCTCTAACGTTTCCATCCATCTGGATGTGCTGAGAATTCTGTTATCAATTGCGTCTTGGGACAAGCTCTGACACTCTTCGAGTAATGCGTTTTACAGTTCTCTCAGGTTGTTGAGGGGCGACATTCTTGTTTTAACGCTTATGTTTAACAAGTCCCATACATGCTCTATAGGATGCATATTCGGGGATCTTACTGGCCACTACATCACTATTATATCTACATGATTTGAGCGAGCCCGAGCTAAAAAAAAAAGCCATCAAAAAAGCCATCATCGTTATAGGGGACAAATGAAACAACGTGTTCTTCTAAGATAATCCCGATATACCGATCAGTCATATTATCAACCACCAATAATTCCGTACGAGCTCCCGATTGGTGTGGGGCACCATAACTGATATAAACCTCCCCACCCCCATATGCCATCGTATTTTCAAAATTGGACTGAATGTAACATTCTCCTTTGCGTCTCCATATTCGCTGACTTCTTTCGATCTGGTTTAAAAGCACCCTGCACTCATTAGTGAAAAGTACCCGTCCCCATTTTGTTCATGTCCCAAAGGCGATGTTCACGTGCAAAGGCGATGTTCCACTTCTTCAAATCTTGTGCGAACTGTACGTTCGCACAGCCGTTACCCGCGTTTTCCTACGAGCTTTAAGTTGCAAAAAAAGATCATCCCGTCTTGAAGTACATCTTTTTCTGCTATGCCGCAGCCGCGCCGCTGAAATTTTCAAAAATCCTTTCTTAGTTGATGCTTAAGTTATAAAATAAACATTTGTTCCAAATTTCAGCTCTCTAGAATTTGTAGTTTTGGCTGGGCGTTGATAGTCGGTCGGGACGAACGATTTTATAAGTAGATAAATATTATAAAACAAAGTCGCCTTCCGCCTCCGTCTGTTTCTCCGCTAACTTCTAACAAAACTTAAACTACCCAATGGATTTTAACACGGCTTTCACTAATAAAAATAGTTATAAACGAGGTAGGTTTGTGTGTATATATATAATTTGCAGAAAAAATTGCATCCGTTCGAAACCGAGGACGGGTCGTTAGTTATAAAATAATTACATTTGATGTTGAGAAAAACGAATGCGCAGACTACTATCAAGCGTTCCGAACAGTCAAATTAATAGCCACTTGAAATTGGACCGCGTTGCCGTTGATCCTTCAGCAAGGACAGTGTCTGATTGATTCTAATTTCTAGGTCGAATGTAAACATTGATCAATAATGACAATAAATCATTGATTATCTTACTAAGCATTATTAGTCTATGAGACTAATGATTAAATAAGGGTGCAGCGGTAACTGTAACTGGTAGTATTAAAGTAATGTTTAATTCTACTGACTGCCATGTTTATAAAATCAAGGTCTATATAAGTTTATTTAAGCTGGTTTAAGAATTTCGAGGAGCTGTAGGAACTGAGATTCTTTTTTTGGAATTCATTGTGATATCTTTTGTGAGATGCCATCATTGGAAAAGAATTATTATACCTACTTCTTGTACATTAGTTGGTTCTTGGCCAAGTACACGTAGTTGGTAAAGCTTTCGGAGTATTTTTTGTGTCTAAGTAATGTTTAATTATTGTAAGTTGTTGGAGTTTGAGACTTTGTTAATAAAAGTAATATTAAACTCGGCTAGCGATCACTGAAAGAAATAATTTGGATAATAGTAACAAATTTTGGCTTACTGGTTACACAAAAATTGTGACTTGCGAACTATATGTAATGAGTAACAAAACTAAGTTTTGTTATTTGTATTAAGTTATCTATAACTAAATTTTGAGTTACTTCTAAAACCCTCTATTTTGTAACTGCTACAAAACTGTTAGTATAATTTAAGTTAAATATTCGGTAATTACTTACAAAACTAACAGCCAAAAACGTAACTGGACTTTGTAATGAATAATCAAACTGTTTAATAAACCACAGCAAACTGTTTTTCAACTAAGAACATAACTGACGTGTAAAAATTAAATTAATTCTTTTGTCATTAACAACCTAACTGTTTAGTTATTTTTAACGATAATTTGTCTGTTAATAAAACAAATTATCTACTTAATTGGTTACTTTTTTGTGGTTACCAATAGTCATATTTTGGTTGTAATATGGATATTTTGGTTCAGTAAGTAGTAACAAAACTGTTTTGTTATCAATAGTCGTTCTAGTTTAGTAGCTTTTGACCGAGAAACTCAATTATAATTGAGTTTTGAACCTGTTGATTTCATGTGGATTCTTTTTAGCAGGTTTTTAAACGAAAGTGAGTTGAGGAACTCAAAAATAGATGTATCTATCTAATTTTGAGTTCTTCAACTCACCTTCGTTTAAAAACCTACTCAAAAGAATCGACATGAAAATCAACTGGTTCAATACTCAATTATTGATTTTAGTAGGTTAATAGTAGGCATATAATAAAAAAACTTTTAAATCTTAATTATAACTTTATTACAATTATCATCAATTTATGAAACCTTAAATTTAAGAGAACATTATTTATGTAACCTTAAAGAGAAATGAAGCTAATCTAAGCTATCTATAAACTAGTTAAATTATTAAAAATAAAAGGGAAGAGAAAGTGTAATTTTTGATATATGGTTTTTTGTCCATAAAATTAGATCTCTGACTAAAAATTACGCTGCTCTCAGACCCTGAGCACCAATCATAGATGCCCTCTTTGTGTTACATATCGTTTACCATTAGACGCTATGTTAATATGATTAGGTATGAAGGATATTAAAGAATCCTGAAACGTAAATATATTAGATTCAGTTTCTTGAATCTCCACTTCGAAACAATGCAAATGATAATCAAAATCAATTGTTCTCAATTGTATACATTCAAAAATGACTCTAGCATTGTTATAAATAAAAATATTCTCTATCATCATAAACGTCATATCACCTAGGTTACCAATGTCTTGAACAAGAATAGCTCCGTGCTTATAGACTGTGCCTTTGACTTTTATTGACATTGCATTACTTAGAGGTAGATTTGAACTTAAATTTAATTGATATATTACCTCATTGCGTTTTTGTTCCGAAATAATTTTCAATGAACCTACACTGACAGGAGTGTCTAAAGAACCCTTCAGAAAAACATCATTCAATTGTAATTGATGTTTATTAGCCAATGTTAAGGGGAGATTGCGACGGTTAAAAGATGCTCGTGCAGCAATTTTAGAAGTTCTATGTTTGGCCTCATATCGCATGCTCCAAAAGTGAATTAATGGTCCAAATTTCAACATCATTCTTGGATAGTGAACCATAAAATGGAATTTTGGTTTAAGATTTTCTCCAGTTAATGACATGTAAAGTTCATTTAGTTCAGAAATCAAAACTTTTAACAAGTCACAACTACTTTTATCAACTGTATAAGACATAACCAAGTCTAATATATTTCTTAGAGTAATATACATTGTCCAGTAACAATCATCGTTAGGTACAAAGTCACCTATAAGAAGACCGAAATATCTAAGAAAAGATAACATTTCGGAAGCTGAAAGTCTTATATTGCCTTTCATGATATGTTCCATACTTAATGGACAAGGCTTGCTTCGTACATCGGGACCAAAATCAAAATTTATTAATCTAGAATTTAAAACTTGTAACGAAAAATATTTTAAATCTCGTATGTATTTAATTATCAAAAAAGACATGACATACTTAGCCACACCTTCAAGAATATCATGCATAACATCTACACCGACTTGATCAAATAAACTAAAATTATTTAGGGCTAGCCAAACACATTTTTCTTTGAAGCCTGTACTAGAAGAACAATTTTTTTGAATTTGTTCATTGTAATTTTCAGTATTTCGAAGCATTTGTTCATCTTCAATACATTGTTTTTTCATTATTTCTTTAGTAACATTACAGATCCTACAAGGATAGTTAGACGAAAACGTTTCGTTGAACCCAATAATTGAATGTATACCTAAATTGTCACCTATTATAAGAGCTAAAGAAAAGTAAAGTTTACCAGTAAATGAAGGTACATCTAAGTCTATACCAATATTAGCTAAATAATTAAGTTCCTCTATTAAGGGATGAAATGTAACACTGTTTCCAAAGGTTATTCTATCTGATGAATGGAACAAAAGAGCCAGAAATATATTTACTAATGCAGAAGCACGATCAGGGGGAATACAACCAACAGAAACATAAACAGCTCCTAACTTATGGACTCCTGAATGGCTACCAATAATATTACCGGTTTCGTAATCATCGAAAAATAAAAACAATGGAAATACTACCTTGTCTTTATATCTTTTTTTTACATTCAGCCAAAAGGTACCTTGAACTAAGTTTTTCATATGGCTGTTACTTTTTGGCAAACTGTTAATGTAATTTAGCGTTTCAGTCATGACATTGTTAAGTGAAAAAAATTTTTGTAAAACGAATCTAAGAGGAACAAATTGCTCTCTACATTCCATTGGGACAGATGTTACCACACCACGCTTGGAAATACTGTTCAATGTCTGACCTATGACTATCTCTTTTGGAGGTATGTAAGTTCCTTCAGATTGAAAATATTTAAGCCTTTTAAATTCAGTATCGAATGACTTAATTGGAGTCTGTATAGCAGACAAAATCTTTTCTTCTAAGATGGTATTTTCAAATCTTTCACTGAAAATACTTTTTATATTACGGGATAAAGTATTACACATATATGTTCTCATTCCTTCTACTACATCTTGAACTGCCTTTTTCGGTACTAAAGGGTTTGCATATAAGGATGACAAAAACATTGGCATTGTAAAAACATATGAATTGGTTTTATTTGGAGTAAGACTAGAAAATTTTCCTTCTGATGAGGTAGATGCTAGTAAATTCGATATTTTGTCAGTAGGAAAAACAAAACTTGATGAGCTAGAAGTGCTAGAAAACTTATGATATTGTAACATATGTTTCCTATAAGTATTTTTAAGATGAAAGGTCCGATTGCATCCATCTTCAATACAATTATATGTAGAAAATTTATGTGTTCCATGCTTCAAAGAGAAATGTTTAAACAACTTTTGAACACAGTCATGTAGTTCAAAGCACAAAAAACACTTGGGCATTGTAGAAAGTACACATCAACGAACTATTTACGTTGAATGTCTGTTAATAGTGTGTTCACTGTTGTATAAATTTTATCATGTTGCGTCTTCAACTCGAAAAGCGCAACTTGTATGAATTGCCATACGTTTGTACATTCAGCGGGATATTGTGCATTGAGAACAAAAAATATTTTAAAACAGGCATCCACTGCATTCATGATAGTTGTTACCTCATAACGAACACTGTTTACAATTATGTACCTGGCAAATATTTCGTTGATAGATGGGCCAACAATTATTATAAACGGTTGCAAAGTTAAACCAAAATCGCGTAATTTTTGTACCCTTCTTGTGATAGTCTCTTCAATTTCTGCAGCGCTTCTGACGTGTGTTATAAATCCGTCCAGCACCTCATGCTTTGACGGACGCCAAAGCCGTTTAGATTTGGATTTCGACTTACTGACGTTTGATGTACTCATTAAAAAAGGAATAAGCATGAATGCTGCTAAGTCATTGACTTCTTCGCTTTGTTCTGTAAAAGTTGTAAAACTCATTAGATATGAATTTATTTATGCTATTAAAGTTAATTTGTACAAAATCTATGCAAAATTATTTCATGTACGTTTCTTATAGAAGTACGCAAATAAATGTTTTAAAACCTCAATGTTTTAATGCAAATCCTGATCCACAAAAAAATTATATCTAACAGGTATTCCATCCAAGCCTGTTTGCTCTAAGACCACGTTCTGCATCTCTTGGGAACATACTTCAATGTCCCTACATCCCAAACAGAAAAAAATAGAAAGCAAGAAGATCGTAGCGAAAATTCTGATAATCCTAACGTAACTGCTCCTCTCTTATGGTAGAGGGAACCTAAACCCCGAAAAATTAGGAAAAGAAAATTGTCAGGGTCTCCCACTATCGAAGGTATCACAACCAGCAATAGCTTTAGTGGTTTACCAATCGACTTGACCGAAGATACCAATCTGGAACCGCAGGTAAAAAAACCTAGTAAGCCTGCACCTATAATATTATATTGTGTCAACTACGTAACCAAACTCTCAGAGCTATTGGAAACTGGTGCTGACAAAACTCAGTTTATATTTAAAAACATTAACAGAGAAACCAACTGAGAATAAACTGTAGTACAATTGAAATGTACTACAGTTAAAAAATCCTCAATTTAGAAAATATTATTATTTTTAAATATTTAACAATCTTTACCATTATTATCAATATCTCGTAAATTCGCTTTTACTAGCGCATCAGAATGTTTTTGTCCCAGTCCAATAATTTTCGGTCTTATTAAAAGCCAATTTTCACGCAACTTCTGGTCACTATCAGGATAAAGAGCTTTGTAATCTTTTAAAAGCTGCAAGTAAACAGAAATAAAATGTGTAAGTAAAAGTGTTATATTAAATGTTAGAAAATACTTAACAATCAGTATGCATTATATAAGTGTTACATACCAAGAATATACCCCCAGGCTGGTTGAGTGCTTTAAATTCAGAATAATACTGTTGTATTGTTAAGTTATTAGACTGTAAAATACTCAGTCTCGCTTTTGTGGTGATGGTCCAGTAATTCTCAACTTTATCCCACGGATCGCAACAGTTTTTCAACCATAATAGTTCTTCTTCAAACTCTCTTTCGGGATAGTCTTGCAATGCTCCTGCTTGGGTACTTGTGCTTGGCCTTGGTGATCCTGGTTCACTGTGGGATGACGAAGTCGACCCACAACGTCTCCCTCTTGCCTTTATGACTCCACTTTTAATAAAGTCTCTCCTGCGTTGTCTGTAGCAGTCTAGTAATTTACCCTTAGCTGAAATTTTTTGTGTTGGGCTAAAACTTGCAAAGGGTATGAAATATATTGAGGAACTCTCTTTTATAAATATTTTACTTATTTCGTAAGCCAGCTGATAAAGACGTGAACTTGTAATTTTTTTGTCTGGTTCGTCTTTTAGCTCATAATTTATAATAAGGTTGCAGAGCCTTCTTCTGGAACTACTATCCAGTAAACCTGATTCTTGGTAACGAAGGAGAAGTCCTTTTCCTTCATTACAAGAACAAAGTATTTCATATAATTCCTGAAAAATTATAAATGTGTACATGTTAATACTTTAAACTATTTACTGAGTCCGAGTTTTTCATTAATATTACATGAATAAAAAAGTAGAAGTTTTGTACATATAAATTTTTTTGTTATTCGGCGTTAACTATAGTTATGTTAGGTCCATTGTTTCCTTTCATTAATTTGCAAAGGTTTTACTCACACTATGCTGGTTCTGATCGGTTTGAGGTGTTGCATAATTTGATAGCTCCTCTCCTGCCTTCTGCACTTCCAAAACGAATAGGGAATTATCATTGACAGAAATATCTTCAATTTCAAGCTGAAAGGATGCACGAAATTAACAATTAGCAGAGCTCAGTACAACATTGAGGACCTAAATGAAATTTAAAATACACATAAAAAACTGAAATAAGACACATTAGGTTGTTTTAAAGTTTCTCTCACAGGATTGGAAAAGTGTGCAACACATTATATTCCTTATTCTCTTTTCAGCTCCCTTACCGTATTTTTGTCGGGATCTAAAAAAGCATCCGTTATTATACTTTTTAAGCAAGCAATTTGACTCATCAATTTAGCTCGGTGACCTATCACCGGTATTAGATCCTTGATTTGATTCTCAGACAATATTTGTAAGGTTTCCAAGTCAATGCAGTGTTCTGAAACAAAACAAAACTTAATAAAGTTATTTTTCTGTATAAAATCATAATGGATCAAAGTCATACTAGAAACATATCAGCACCTCCTAACCTTTGAGAAGTCAAATTGACATTACCAATAATTTAACCGAGCTGACCGAGCTAATAAATGTGAAATTACATGGGGTAACTCACCTTTGAACTTGTCAATGTACATTGTAAGGCCCCATGATCTTAAATAGTCCTCCATTGTACGGTTGTCGTCAGACTTAGACTCAATATCATTGTTAGCATCCATATTGTTAGTAACGGGCGACTCCATATTGGTTTCCATCGCAGCCGATTCTATTTCGTCCACATTATGAAAAATTCTTCCTTTTCCGGAACGATATAATTTTTGTACATTTATCATAGTATACGAACACGACACAAACAAGTATCACTTCACTTTTCACTTGTATTATTATAATAATTACAGAGGAACAAGAAATGAGGAACGCTTGAGTTGAGTATATTGCGCAATAATTTTTGGACACGCACGATGTCACTCAGAGTGTCAGAGTCATGCGCACAGAACACTACGCAGCGTTGCACGCGCCGCGTGCAACGCTCCCTTCCCCCTCTCCCGGCGTAGTTAGTAGTTACAAAACTATAGCTTTTATTAAATAAAGTTTTGTTAAACTATTTACAAAAACTTTGGTACCAAAAAGATTGCGTAGTTGAATAAATAGTAATGAAACAGTTTTGTAAAAAAATAACGAACCGGATTGGTATTTTAGAACTAAGTTTTCATTTACTAATATAAAGTAGCTTTTGTTACTCACTGCCAAACCACTTTGTATACAATAATTCAGTTAATAGTAACCAATAATTAGGTAGGTAGTCACCAAACGTAAATTAACAAATCTAGTTTTGGATGAACTACAAAATAGGTTTTGTAAATTTAAGCAAAGTTTATTTACTTATACCTAAAATTTTGTTATATTCGAAACAACAAAATCGGTTTAGTTAATTATTTCTTTCAGTGATGTACAAACAACAAACCGAGGGTATAAAACGAAATGAATAAAAGTTGCGATAAAAAGTTGCATTGGCCCGTCCGTCGTCGTCGGGTGGTAGTCTCGCGTGGCTTGTTACCGACGAGAATCCCATTAGAGCGTTATTGAATTGTTGCTACATACAAAGCGGCTAACGGTTGGGTGGTAGCGATAGCGATATGACCAACACTCGCTGTAATGGACGCCAGCGGGATACAGGGACGCCCCACGAGCGAAAACCTTCACAATTTATGTACTCGACGCATATGTAGGTACACTATTTTCATAACTGTACGTAAATTTCGTTAGTACTCAAAAGCTTACAGCTATACTCCGGCCATTATAAGAGTGCTGTTCTAACAGGTGTCAATTCCATACATTTTCTGTATCGTTTATTCGGAAATGAACTTTATGCAATGGACATAAAGAAATGTCAAAAACGCATTCATAGAATGACCGTACTATAACTCTATTCATTCGACATCATTACCCATTAGAGTTAGGCTCAATTTACACCGCCGCGGAATGGAACGGAATGGAAGCGTCAATTTCGCCTCATGACGCAGGAAGTCGCGGGAATGCTCGAGAATTCGCTGGAAAAAACGCCCCGCACTACTGTGACCGACCTGCGAGCGACTCCCCCGCTCGCGCCAGTTACCGCGGATTCCACAGACGGCACCGGAGAATTCTCGAGAATGCGCGAGGATTCCGCGGAAGACGCGCGTCAAATTTTTTGGCTCGTTTTTAGTTTGTGTGTTATGCAATTGATATAAAGTTCATTATGCTATGTACAATTTCGTCGCTTCCGTTCCATTCCGCGGCGGTGTAAATTGACCCTTAGGCAAGACAAGTGTTTCGGAGTAGATTATTTTTTTGTTTTGGTAATTCTTACACTGACATGTTAAGTAGTTTTTTTGTTCCTGTATTTTTTTTTAAGTCAAATGTTTTCAACATGTCATGTCCTCGACGTATGTCCTACACAAATATCACAAGGAAATTGATGTACACAATTACTCTAATAACTCAGAAACGATTTTAAAACTTTGCTAGTTGCACGGCACACTACGTTTCACACCCCATTACAGAACACACTCAACAAATAACAGCACGTGTACTATTTTGTTTCAGTTAGTAAGTAAGGGAAGATAGAGCCCATTCGCCTATCCCCCCTACTTTCTCTTATCTACCCTTTCTAGGTACAACCACGGGTACAACCCTAATTACCTTTTAATAGCGACGGTGGCCACTTAGCTAATTTTCTTTCAAATGTAATTAGGTAATGTCTACACCAGTTGTATTTATAATACTTAGATATATTTGTTTTTAACACTTAAATCTTGGCCACCTCTTATCAAGTGGTCCTAGCCGACGAAATCCGTCATCTTAGCTGACGAAATTTACATAAAATATAATGATTTAAAATGTATTTTAGTTTATCATGCAATACTTTAACCTACACTTGTTTGTATACAGTTACCATCCCACAGCTGATTAACTATAGACTTCAATGTTCAAGCATACCTCGCTGCACATCGTTTGCATAAATCAATTTAATTTATCTTGATCTACATGGGGCGTATGTACGGTACAGCAACATTTTTTGCACATACTGTTGATGTGTTTCTTTTACCACAGAAATTAACGCTTGAGTTAATTGAAAGAATGCATCGAATGCTAACTGACTCAGATTCTCATTTGTTAATGTCAACATTTATGTTGAATGAATCATAATATTGAAATTAATATCGGAAATTATCATTATGAAACACTGAACCTTTAATACACGGAAATCGATTACAAAGACAGGAAGGATTCGTGTTAAAAAATATCTTTTTCTTATACATAATCACAATAATCCATTTAATCTGTCAAACTCTGATTAATAATAATATGCGTCCATGCATACTAAAATTTGGTATACCCTAAGGTAAATTGACATGAAAAACACGAAAAGGAAAATTCTATAACTGAATTATCATCCTATGTAAAGTGCCCAAATTAGGTAACCATATCGCGCTTCTTCTGCTTTTGCCGAACACCTTGCAAACCATTGGAAATACAGCTAAATTCAATGGTCTACCATTTATTTAGTCAAGAAAATACAATTATAAAAAAAAAGTTTCGTTCCGATGAACGGTTCTCTCGAGATGTAGCTGAAGAAAGGTCCGGATCACATTACTCGATGAAAATGCGCACCCAATTTTTTTTTTTTAGACTTCAGAGGTAATTCGCTATAACATCCTCAAAAATTGACGAAATCAAAAACCAAAGTACGTTTTGAATGTAGAGTTTATTGATATGCTACTAAATCAGATTCGCTTAATTTGCGTGTTTTTAGTCCAAAAAAACGTAATCTTGACACATTTTCCCAATTTTGGGCACTTCAGAGCCAATTTTACAACTTTTTTTTGTTCTCATCTTAAGGAGAAATCAATAAAGATTAAAATTTAAGTATGTAAATTATTAATTGCAATGAAAATTTTGTGTTTTCATATTTGAAATTAGCATTTTAGAAGTTATTTGTCTATTCGTACAAATTTATAGCAATGTTAAACGACATCACAAGGTGACGCTTTGATTGCTTAATGGATGTATTTTCATCTATCACGTGATTGCTTCAATTGAAGTCAATAATTTCATATCACCTCTGTTAATTTTGCGAACTACTATGTATATAGCGATTCGTTATCCAGTAAAGTTGCGTTGACTCTTATCTTAACGTAAAACACAATGAATCACTTTTCGTTTTAATTAATGTTGAACGCTCCGTGGAAAGTGTTACATATAAACAAATGATATAATAATACATTAATTACATATACTGGACATGAACATAAGAAATTTTGTTCATGAAAATTTAAAGACTATGTATACGATATACTAGCTGTTGCACGCGATTTCTTCCGTGTAACATTATAAAGTATAACATATTATGAATAAGTATATAATTTTGTAAACAAAAACTAAAATATATCTAACTACTGGACCGATTTTAAAAATTCTTTCACCTTTAGAAAACTACACTATCAGGGAGCAACTTAGGCTACTCACCCTCCCCCCATCTCCGCCCTTTAAACCCCCCCCCCCCCCCCACTCCCTCCATACAAAATTGCCATTTACCATTAATAATATATTTTATAAAGAGTTCGTGGACGAAGTCGCGTGCAACAGCTAGTTAAATATAAACTAAACACAAAATTGAATGTGTAGGTAACTAATAGACCTGCTTAGGCTGTTCGCTCACACCGTGGCATTTTTTTTTTACTTTTAACGTTTTTACTCCCGTCGTCTTCTAAACGAAAGGTCCGGTTCGAATAATTTAAAGAGAAATTTACATGTAGGTACATAATCAACTTTGATTATGAAGCTATTTAGTTGGATAAGAATTAATAAACTGATACGAATGTCCATTATTATCTTTCAAATTCTACCCGTGTTTTGATTGACTATCAAAACAGGATTTATTTTGAACGAAAAACTGTTATTATGCCGTAACTATATAAGACATATATAGCCTCCTGAACTTTTTGCGGGTAATATAAACATACTGTGTACATTATTTTATATATCGTCAATAGTTTTCGCAGCGTATAAGTAGATACACTAAATAATGACTTTTATAGGGAAATTTTGGATACCTTGTATTACATTGTAATTTTAGTAGGGATCTCCAATTTTTTGGATATAAAATACACATATGTTACTCGCTGATAAATAATGTTAGTTTTCTACAAGTGAATTAATTTTTAAAATCGATAATATACAAAAAATCAAATTTTCATCCTTATAATAATATCAGTATAGATACAAAGCAGCAGGTAGGTAGAGTAAATGATCAATTACACCCGAGATATTTTTGTGCACAAGCGAGCGAGCGAAGCAAGAGTGCTATATTCGAGGGTGTAATTCAATCATATACTTCGAAAGGAAACATTTTTTATCACATATGCTAGGAATAATTATGGTTACGTTTACATCAAAAAATGTGCTTATTTTAATTTTTTTATGACAATCGCATTTGGTTGACAAAATAAGAATGCGTAGGTCGTTTGACAATAATTAATAGGGAATATGCACATTTTTTTATATTTTCATACGATAGGTTATATCGTTATATAACTGTAAAAAAATATTCAGCGCCAAAAAACAGAAATTTGGTAACAAAAAAAGTTAAAATTAACTAACAGCTACGGGCACTTTAAACACCCGCCCTTTTGGCGCGCTTGTCGTGACGTCAAAGTCTACAATACAATCAAATGATAAAAATCACAAACATCTACACGCTTGTTGACATTTCCTAGACGTTGACGTCACATTCCATAGACTTTGACGTCACATTCGATCTGACCGTTTCAAGTATTTTGAATTTCCCACATTTTTATGCACTTTTTAATAATTATTTTCTTAACGAAAAAGAAATAATATTAAAAAATATTTACATAGACATAAATCTAAAGCAAAAATGTTGATAAAAAAATATTTTAAGCCTTTTTTCGCATATTCCCTATTGTCTTCGTGCTGGCCACTACCACAGCCACTACTAATTAGTCAATTCATTCATAGAAAAAGGTTTTAGCAACTTTTTTCTTAAATTTTATGTGAACAAAACTTTTTTTTAGTTACTATATTCGCGTAGTATATAATGTATAATACATATTATATTTTGATAAAAATAAGATAACAAAATATAACATTGGTTATAAGCATCGATGGTTATAACTTATAAAATTATAACTTTGGTTCCTCCTACCAAGGCCCCGTAAGCGTGAGTGATGAATAATGAATTTATAAAAATGATACGTCAATGGTCAAACTATTGAAACTGACTTTCTAAAAACAAAATATAAATGATGGCTTTAAAATAAATAAATAAAAGCCATTGTGTGTTTGCAACTTGTTCCTCCAAATGTCAAATAAGGAATTTAATGTTCAAGCTTTATTTACTTTTTGTTCGCAATGTTGAAAACGAACAAGGCCCGAACTGGTTTATTAAAGTATAGATTTTTATTTTGTAACTTTTGTTACAAATAATATTATGAAGAATGAAAAGTAACTTTTGTTGCTTATGAAAAATATTTGTGTTTTATTGAAGCTTTACTCTACTTAACAATATTTTTTTCTCATTGTCTGTGCACTGTTCTCTGGTACCATGAAATGCACCCCAAGAAGAAATCCAATGTCCAATAAAAGAAATCGCGTCTTAACCCATGATCTGTCTCTGTCATTCGTAATTAGTGTTAAAATTTATAGACTTTTATAATTGAAACGATAAGAAAGAGATTTTAAGTAATAATAAGGTGTTATGCGGTCACTTAGGGTTGTAAAAAATTCAAAAGCTTGTATCTGTGTCACTATTTTTTACACTCGCGAAGTCACTCATTAAAACTTAGGTACTTCACGTAGACGTGAGATATCATTTCTTTTTAATAGGTATTCATTATATTTTACATTTTTTTAAAGATGTAAATAAGATACAATTGTCATGTTTTAATTACACAATGACACTAAACATTTTAATCCGCAGACATTCCCGACATCCCCGAGGACATCAAGAAGCTGCGGGCACTTCAGATTGCGGACTTTAGCAGCAACCCAATACCGAGGTTACCGGCCGGTTTCAGCCAGCTCAGGGCCCTCACCGTCCTCGGCCTCAATGACATGTCGCTTACCAGTCTGCCCAGTGATTTCGGCAGGTGAGTTGCACTTATTTAACTTATTAAAATTGTTTTTGACGTCTTTATATATAAATGAATATAAACCATTCGAGCCATTTGTGATCTCGAATCAGTTCGATACGTCTGTTTTCATTATGTTCCACGAATAAGTCTTACATTTTTGGATTTATTTTATGCTAGCAATTTTTGCCCGCATCTTTGGAAACAGTACTTTTTTCTGTATGAATGGTACTGACGTGTCTGCAAAATTTCAATTTCAAGATGATCGGTAGGAAGTAACTACACTCACTCAATTTCCATTTGCGTTTCGCTGAACGATATTGGTTATACTATATTTCGAGGGTTACACTATACAATTCCGCTTGTATCAGTCGCGTACCTATTTTTATTATAAAATAAATCTATTAAGTAGCGAGTAACTACCTACATATTCAGCTCAATTCAGCTTTTGTCTATAGAAAACAGCTTCCGTTCAGCTTTGAACTGCCTTAATTCTCCAACACCGTTTTGACTGCTTTCTTATAAATTTCGTCGAGCTTATTCTCAAGAATACGCCGTTCATTAATTTAAAAAAATATGATCCACATAAACTAACCAATCAGCTATGCAATAAGTGATTTAGTGACAATCCGCAATAGATTGTGCCAAACGAATTATTTTGTTGGATGTATCTTCGACAAGTAGTAATAATCAGATACTAGATAAACTATAATATTTCACGTGTTTGTTAAAACAATAATCTAATCCAAATAATGCATAACTTACGCGACTATGGCCAGCGCAACAAAGATTTGTGATGGCGAATTGATGTTGGTACATCCCCAATTCGTTTGTTTTCAAATTTATTAATAAATACAAATTTAACAAAATGGCCATGTTTCACTCGAATGTTTAGTGTTTTAAAAATCTTGGCACTTAAGTATGAAAATGGTTTCATGGCTGTGAAATTCATCTATTAGCTCGATCGTTCCGCGAATGATACAATTTTATTAAATTGCGAAGGTAAACATAACCTGCTTTTGGTTTATGGTTTTGGTTATCTATACCTATATATATTATATATACTTATAAAATATAGCTTTGTATACAAATATAGCTGTTTCTAAAATATTTTTGTTAATAACACGTAAACTCATCCATGGCTTCCACACAAAAAAAAAATCGATCCATACAGTGGAGCAGAAAAAGGCAGAACTGGACTGTTTTGTCTTAACCTATTTATATGTAGATATCATTATTGCTTTTATTACTTATATAATTTTGTTTTTATACACATAATACATTATTTCTGCGATAAAATTAAAGTTACGGCTTATAAAAAGACATGTAGATGTGATATACTGTTAGTCTGAGAATCTGGACGAATTTTACTTACCGTTCTTCACAATATACTATGTTTGAACTCGAAAAGAGACCATTATTTATCATGTTGTGAAAGTAAATGAACAGAATAGTTATTATAGGAGATTGAATGAGTACAGCATATGTTTGCGTCATGGTTCATGTCAGGCTGCGACTTGTATTTGTACATGTAGGTACACCGGCGTGAGCGAAAGTTCAACTGGAAAGTTTTGGTCTGGCCGACAACCAGTCGAGCCTTTGACAGACATTGAACTCGCCATTATAACATAATAGACTTCGTACCTACATATCTTTTTATGTAACACATTATCGTTTTTTATATTTCTTGAGATACAATTAGATCTACTATGATAATTCCATTGTTATTATTATTAAGTTATATAACACGTGTAACGATCTCTATAAATATATAAATATCGATCCATTGAGAAGAAACTGCATTGGAAATTATTTAAAAAATAATGCCTCCGTATTCGTTTCTCGTCAGTGTTTTACTCTTAAAAATGTAACAGACAGACTTTACTTTCGCAAATATAAGTAAATATGTATGGGTAGTTGTCATTTAAAGTAAACACATCAAAAAAGTCTAAGCAACACATACAAATTTCAATTTTACAATGTATTTTCGCATTAAATCCTTTAGTGTTTCTTATTTATATTAATTTTCAAATACAACTAATTAAAAAAATTACTTATTCAGAGAAAAGTGGATATATTTTTTATGTTAAGGTCGGCAGACACGCTGACGGTCCGCTCGGTTGTAGGTGACTAGTGCTGGCTACTGTGTCGTCCATAACACAAGCAACGCCACAGGTGCTGCAAGTGCTAAGTCGCTGCCGACAACAGTAGAGTTAAGGCTAAGCGATTAGGAAGGGATAGGGAAATGGGTCCTTAATCACTCGCTTACAGAAGACTAACGTGAAATAACAGTTATGTGTGCTATGGTATTTCGATGAATGAGTAAAGGATGCCAGAGCTCATCTCTCGTGCCGTTAAGCTCATGCTTGTACAGCTAGTTATGTAATGTAAATTATAATTTATACTTTACTTGTCTGCCAATTAATTAATAATGATCTTGTTATACCAGGCAGTTCCATTTTTCGCTGTAGGTAAACTGAATGGCCGTGGAAATCGTGGAATCGCTCAGCAATCAGATCATAATAGATAATTACCCCCTGATCTGGTTGATAATATTACCAAAGTAAATGTTTCTAGCAATAATCACGATAAGAGCATTACGAATCAAGTGATGCATTATTACGAAAATTGTATCAGTAGGAGTACATACTTTTGTATGTAAGGCGATCCATCTTACTCGGTTTTCTGTCACAGTCACCATTCAATGGCCACGCATGACTAATATACTCGTATATTTTATTGTGTTTTCCTCCTTATATTTTATATCGTATATTATTTTATTGTTATCCATATGTAGCTGTTTTCATTACCGTATTGTGTCTGTACAATGGAATTACAAACAGCTATCATAGGGTTTCGTGTTAAACGGATTAAGCGGAAACGAATTCCTTCATCATTCCTTTATTCCAAGTTATGAAACTAAAAATAATAATACCATTCACTTGATAATTTATTAATAGTTACATCGAACCTTAACGACACTATTATTGTTACATTATAACTAATTAGTTCATATACAATAATTAGTTATTGGAAATGAACCTATTAACTAATAAATTGTACACAGTAAAGCTGTCATTTCTATTTTTAAGCTTGTAAATTTTATAGTCCAGGAAAATTATTTACTAGTATAATTATCAAAATTTGAGTCCCTCAGGGGCATCTCTGATATAAGTTTCTAGATGATGTGAAATATCGATGGGTGAAAGAAATTTTTGAATAATAATACCTTGTAATAGGGTGAAAAAAAATGAAAATACGTTTTTTCCAAATTATACAAAAATAGCAAGAGTTAGAGAAATAAGTTTCAGGCAAATATTGTAGAGGATTTTGTTATAGGCACATAAAAAACCTCATATAACTTTTTTTTGCTATAATTAAAACTAAGAGATTGGGAGGTTAGAAAACAAGGGTTTTTAAACTGTGATTTTTTAATAAATTTACCTACGAGGGCGGAGTGATAAGTCTGGTAAAAATTAAACAAGGAGTAAAATTAATTAAATTATTATTATTTATTTTTCAACGTAGTCTCTGTGTAGCTCAATGCACTTCACCCAGCGTTTCTCTAGCTTTTCGATCTCTTCCATAAAATACGGCTTAGGCAACCCTTCAAAATAGGAATTTCTTTCGTGCATGACCTCTTCGTTGGAGCCAAACCTTTTCCCACCAAGCCATTTTTTTAAATTCAGAAACAGAAAATAGTAACAAGGGGCTAAATCTGGCGAATACGGTGGGTGAAAAAGCATCTCATAGCGCAACTCGTGAAATTTTGCCATGGTAATCACGCAGGTGTGCACTCGTGCGTTGTCTTGGTGGAAGAGGATTTTCTTCTTCGAAATGTGGTCGTTTTTCACGTAAAATTGTGTTAAATTGTTCAATAAGTTGGCATAATATTCGCCATTAATCGTTTTACCCTTCTCTAAGTAGTCAATATGAATTACTTCACGTACATCCCAAAAAACTGTAGCCATCACTTAATTGGCCGATAAAACTGCTTTGGCCTTCTTCGGAGCTGGTTCGCCGGTAGCAATACACTGTTTCGATTTTTGTTTGGTTTCTGGGGTATGGTGGTGGATCCATGTTTCGTCTACTGTAATAAAACGTCGCAAAAATTCATTTTTGTCTCGTTGAAACAACGCCAAACCCGCCTCCGAAGTGGTCACACGCATACGTTTTTGATCAACAGTCAGTAAACGCGGCACCCATCGAGCGGAAAGCTTCTTCATATCTAAATATTGGTGTAAGATATTGCGTACACGTTCGTCTGAGATGCCTACTATCACCCTCACTTTTACTCTTCGGTCGTTCAACACTGTGTCGTGGATTTCAACGATCATCTCTGGAGTAGTGACCTCAACTGGGCGTCCTGGACGCACAGCATCTCTTGTGGTTGTACGACCACAGCGAAAATCAGTAAACCAATTATGAATCATTTTAATCGACGGAGCAGAATCCCCATAATATTTATCAATTTTTTTTTCGTTTTCGTAATAGTTTTTTTGCGCAGAAAATAATGTTTAATCAAGACACGAAATTCACTTTTCTCCATATTTGCAAAAATTTTTCGTTAATGGCTCTCACAAAAAAACTAACAGGCGTTACTGGCTGTTTTTAATTTAGTCATTCAAAAGAGTTGTGAACAAGGAGGTTCCATGCAATTTGCGATAATTTTGATCTAAAATAGATTTTTACCAGACTTATCACTCCGCCCTAGTAAATTACTGCACCGAGCCATGGCGTGTCCACGCAAGGCAATTGTTATCAAACTTTATACCTCCGAACACGCTATCTATCTCTTTCGGCCATAAAGTGCATAACATAATCCTTGCTACGTCACGTACATCACTACACCTGCCGTTTATGTGCCATAATTATTCGACTGCAATGTTACGTGTGAATTAGAGGAGTAAAAATTTTGTTTTCGCGTCAATAAACCCATTTTATAGACCGTTTAGCGGTTTCTCGACATTAAATAGTTTATTAACATGAAAAAGCTGATTATTCTGCTATTTTTGGACTGAGGCCACCTATAACAGCAAACAGTACGCAAAAAGTATTGCTCATTCAACATTCTAAGTACACAAACCGACTGTTACGTTACTCCTGTTTGAGTGATTCATTGCGCGATCGCTTGTGTATAGCGACTGACTGCTGAAAGTACTTTGACATCCTCAGAGGAATGCGGCCTCGAAGCTAACGCGAGTTTTTGTCGTGTTATCAGTAAATTGTACCGCGACGAAATTATACAGTATGAAAACACAAGTGTTTTGAAGAAATTTATAATATTCTTTGTTACTTCGGTTAACAGTTTCCGCGAAATTGACTCCGCTCATTGAACGTAATACAATGTTGGCACGACACAATTATTGGCAACGAACTACGCGGGGAATTGACAAACGAAATTCCATCCCATATTATAAGTTTCGATCTTCTGTTACAGTTGCCCTCCGAATGAAGCGCAAACGCTTTTCATGTAAAATTAGTTCTGCACTTTGTACTGTTGTTACCGCGATCGTGGTTTAAAAACCGGTTCGTAAATAATCAAAGCAAGCATTCTACGGATCATGCAACATTCCTAACAGGACAACTCTGTCGCGATGTTTGTACGCTCTTATTGAGTAGTATTAGCAATAATATTACGTCGTCGATATAAAGCGAGGTCGAAGGGTGGTCGCCCCAATTTAACTAAAAGGATCTTAAGTGATCAATTCACATTTATTTAAATAAAGATTAAAATAATAAGAATCAATGTAAATTGTTTCTTTTTTACGTGTTTAAATATCCGTGCTTTAATAAATATAAAACTAATTCAAGCTATAGATAAAACACCTGTTCATCGTGGGTCACACTACGGTGGAGCAGTAAATTGTAACACATACTAATAATAAATAAGTATTGTATATAAATTACACGAAGAGAAGTACAAAATTACTCATAGTTAAGTGGTAACAAGGATAATTTTGTGAAGTCAGTAATTGGTTAACTTTATTTCATGCAAAATAGATAAAAGACAGAATTATTACTTTTAAGTACTTAATTAACAAAAGTATTTTAGAAAATACCTACCAAGGAGGAAAACAATAATAGGTTAAAAAAAAATTAAAATTTTTCAATGTTTACAATAATAATTGGCCCTAATTAAAATTGCGAAGTTTGTATCCTAATTAAAGTTTATTAAAAAAACTTTGGTAGACTGAAAAATCCCTACGAAATAAGTATTTTAATGTCCAATTTAAAAAAATAATTCTTTCTTTCCTAAAGACAATATGAAATAAAGAGTGGCTGTAAGTGGAAATCTGATTTTTTAACAGAATGTTTATGACTCCACTGACGTACGTGTACGTGAAGGTTAATAATCCCCAGTTTTTGTCGTTCTATCGCAGTGGTCGTGTAATTCGGTATTGTTCATTGTATCTGTATTTTCTATACGTTAATAAAAATGATATTTTTTTTCTTTATTGTTTGTGTCTATGTCAATAGTATGGTAAGATAACTCTTTTTGTAATGAAAAATGTTATAATAACTTTAAGTATATTGAAAATTATGATGGAAATTTCAGAAGCGCGTTTTAACGTTTAGGTAGCTCACTCGTCGTTCACGGTTTACGTTTGGGGCCTCTCGCAATTATGAATTATGAATATTAATGGCCTTACTCCCTTTTCATGTAATTTTAACAACATAATTCGAACATGTGGATTTTTTATTTCAAAAGAGCGCCTTATTTTTAGTTGTAATGAAGTTGGACAATGAAGAATTTGTTCTTAAACAATTTTATTTGTTTTTTAACAATTTAATATAAGAATTTGGGTGGTTGTTATGTAACTGACGTAGCTACAAAAGTTCGTCAATAAATAATTTGATTATACTTTATTACATACTAGTGACCCGCTCCCTGCTTCGCGCAGGACGCAATTTTACACAAACCTTCCCCCTTTCATATATCTTTCCATAACAAAAACCGAATTAAAATTGAGCGGTTTTGGAGTCCATAGAGGACAAACATACTTATGTTGATTTTTATTCATTAGATTATTTTATTTTATTTTATTTTATTAGGAAGCCAACGCAGTATACAATCATCCTTATACATAAACACATTTAAAAATTCATTTATAATATCGTATACTCCACTTATAGGCTAACTTGGCATGCATAATAAGAAATTAACTTGGCATTAATAAGAAATGGAATTTTTTAACTTATTTTACTGTGATTCACTCATAAATTGACTGAGCTGACTGATAGAAATGTAAGAGTCAAATGCATTATAATAGACTGAAATATTTTGAAAATCATTCATCTAACGGTATGTATGCTTAGTATAACTCCAGTAAAAAAATAATTTAATTTTTCAAATATATTCAAGGATGAATATCCTTATATATATTCTAGGTACTTAAGTATTCGAGAACCTCCTGAAACATACTCCCTGGTTTTTATTTTTCATTTTCAGTTAAGTATATCTTATAATACGAACTTGTTTTATCCCCATTATAACCCATTACCCTATCCCTTCCTTATCTCTTATGCTTAATCCTATGGTCTGCAGCGCACTCGCACCTGTGGCGTTGCTTGCGTTATAGTTGACGGTAGCCACTACCATAAAGTGGACCGTCAGCCTATCTGGCGACCTTAACATAGAAAAAATATCTGAGAGACGTTAACCATAATAAATTTACGGTAATTACGTTAAATTACGGTAATATTTCAACTCCGTTAACCTTGCGAAGGTGCAATGAGAAGCCCACGTCGTTTCTACGACAGTCATTTCATTGTGTTTCCGCCTCGTTGACTTGTCTCATCAAATTATTATGACACAAAAGTTGCGAAGGTTGCTCTTGCTTTATATCAAATCGAACCATTATTGACAAATTTGCTTTTTATTACGTTTTTCTATATATCTTTCTGATTCACATCAAACAAATGGAACATAATTTGATTTCCTATAATTAGGAAAATGTTTTTAACCATAATATTACGATGAACAACACCGATCTATTGCACGATTTATAGATTTAAACACAAGATTAGATGGGCCATAAATTTATAATGAATCCACAAGGCATTGGACAATTGAACTTTTGATGTTTCTTACGGAATAGGGAAAATCTTGATTTAAATTTTATTAACTACACTCCAGTCTGCATAATATTTTCCAGCAGCTAATGAATTTTAAACAAATTTAATTTTTCTAAAACTAAAAGTAGGTAATAATTCAATAAAATTTTAATTAGTAGATATGTACATGCATACTAATATATATTATATTGTTATACACAATTATTGTTACTTACTATAAAATAGTAATAAAATATCTAGGTGAAGGTTCTATTTTACACGAAATGACACTTCTTTACCAGTAGTTCAGTCATCTTATCCAGATGCTCTGACATCGTGTGAACATAACTAGTTAGATATTCCATTTTAGGACACCGTTTAAAACTTTAACTACCTTTGAAGATTGTTGGTGAAAGGCAAAATTAAATGTTAGAAGTACATAACATATAAATGTATCTTTATTTATTTTTCAGTCTAATGTCATTGCAGTCGCTAGAGTTAAGAGAAAATCTACTTAAATCATTACCGGAGTCCCTCAAGAATCTTACCAAGTTAAAGAGGCTTGATTTGGGTGATAATGAAATCGAAGAACTGGTGAGATATTAAACTTTTAAATGTTGCAACATTCGTGCAATGATACCTGTTCCTATAAATTATATATACATAGCTATTTTAATGTGAATGATTGTTTTTACAGCCAGGATTTATTGGGGAAATACCCGCATTGGAGGAACTTTGGTTGGACCATAACAAACTTCAGTATTTACCGCCAGAAATAGGCAATTTGAAGGAACTAGTGTGTTTAGATGTAAGCGAGAACAAATTGGAAAAACTGCCCGAAGAAATTGGAGGCCTCAACTCACTAACGGACCTGCACCTATCTCAGAACATGTTAGAAACAATACCGGACGGTATCGGAGATCTATCCAAGTTAACTATACTAAAGTTGGACCAAAATAGATTACATACGTTAAACGATAATGTAGGAAGGTTAGTACACCGCCACCGCACAGTTCGGGTTATTCCGTTTTGTTAGTTTACCTTGCGTTTATTTATAGCTAATGAATTTATGCTTCTCTTGCAGGTGTACTAATCTACAAGAGCTTATATTAACTGAGAATTTTTTAATGGAGCTTCCTAAATCAATAGGAAATCTCAAAGAGTTAACAATACTTAACGTAGATAGGAACTCATTAGGTGACATACCACTGGAGATCGGTAATATGTCGTTGCTCGGAGTACTTAGTCTGAGGGACAATAAACTGACGAGGTTGCCGAATGAACTCGGAAATTGTAGGTCGCTACATGTCTTGGATGTTAGTGGAAATAGGTAAGGTTTTATACTACGATCCTTAAGATGTTACTAGCTGCATGCTCGCGCCATCTGTGTTATTAAAGTTGAACGTCATCCCACGAGAACATATCAGTCCAGGATATAATCTTCAATTTATATATAAATCCGTTAATACGCATGATTAATAAATTGACTTTAGATTTAATAGGTTCCGAAAAGTCATTTTCAACATAGGTTTTAATTCTATTTTTACAATTAATTTCACACAAGCCGGATTGTCTTTGTACAGCTGATATTTAAAGCTGGTTCAAGTTTGCATGAATAAGGTTTGTTTAAGACCCTATCAAATCAAAATGATGTGAACTGAATTCCAAAATCTCCTTCAAGTCATTTTGGTGTAAAGGAACCACTATATTCTAGGAGGCTATTTGCAACATTTTCAATGCAAAAATCTGTTTTAATTTGTTCGTTTTTTGTATATTATTAAATATGTAACACTAAAGTTACGTGCACCAACAAGAGCTTGCGATCCTTGATGGTTTTTTTTAATGTTAACTATGCAGAGCTTCTGTCCAAAAATTACTTTTATTCCCTTATGTTTAAACTTATTCATCTGAACATTATCGTCCCTAATCTAAACTTTATCTTTCTAAAAATATTTACTAGTGCAGTTCTTTCTTAAACAATGTCTTTTTTTAGAATTACATATTGCGTTCGATATTTTGGAAAACTTACTCTGTTTTAAAATCGATATCTAATTAATTTCTAGTTTCTCAACTGTTCACTTAATTTTGCTTTAAATCTTATATTTATATTTGTATCTTTTTTCGGTTTGCTTAGGCATATTGAACGCTCAATTGTCGAGACTACAGTCTTTTCCATCTTAATTAATTGATACACTTGCTATAACTGTGAAATGAATATTTCATCCTTCTCATAAACAGTGGAACGTAATTTATATAATATGTTTAGACTGAATACATGGGAGATATTTATATAAATCTGTTTATTATTTCAGATTGCAGTATCTACCGTACACCCTTGTAAACTTAGAACTTAAGGCGGTTTGGTTATCAGAGAACCAAGCACAACCGCTGGTAACATTCCAGACTGACCGCGACGAATCCACAGGAGAGAATGTCCTCACGTGCTTTCTACTGCCGCAGCTCAGTTACACGCAACAACCAGGTAAGCACAGAGTTGTTCTGTGGCCCCCGTTTGTATGTGCTTTACTCGGTTCTGACTTGACGTTTTTCTCTCCTCTTTTTCTCAAATGAATTAACGCAATAAACAGCCAGCAAGTTTTTCGTAGTCTAATTGTTTGCAATAAATATTGATGTTGTTTTTCAAGTATTTAATAATTGCGTTAATTTATTTATACTTCTTATTCCACATGTCACTCTGCTTTAAAATGTAGTATAGAAATCATTTAATTTAGTATTGAAAGAGACATTGATAAGTGCAACAGGTATTTATGAATCACATATTAAAAACTTTGGTTCACATTATTTTGTTCCAAATTTCATGCAATTTATAAACTAAAGGTTCATCTAAATTTTATTGTTTTTTATGGAATAAGTAGTTTTTTTAGTTACTCATAAATAATAATATAAATCTATAGAGATAAGTTTTTGATCTATTTTATAAGTCAGATGTTTGTTTATTGTTAAATGTCAATTCTAATTTTAAAAGCATTGCTTTTAATAGCAAAAGTTTTAAGTGAGGTTAGACTTTACTAAAAAGTTTACAATTACACCTTATAAATTTAGTTCATGGAAGCTCAATTTTAAAATTGTGTTCGCTCTTTCATTTTCAAGCAGTTTTTATAGGCTTAATATCTATCATTTTTGGTTGTGGAGGATTTTTCACATCTGCAGAATCATTAAACAATTTATCATAGGGTAAATATAAAAAATAAATAATTGTGTGTTTATTGTGAGATTCGTTAGAACATTATAAGTGTTGTCAAAGTGAATGCTTCTTGTGCTTTTATTTAATTCTTGCAAGTCTGTGATCATTTACATTTAATATTAATAATATTAACCTTTATTTTTATTTAAGATGATTAAATGTGCAAGTTAAAATAAGAATTGTAAATAATATAATATAAATTAAAAGAGTTAAAACATTTGTATAATAATGTAAATGGTCACAGTAACAGTTGTGTTTGTTTTTGCCGTGTAAATATACTAAATTCCACTTTTGACACTTGTCACACCACAAATAGAGCTGGAACACACATCAGAGGTTGGCGGTGCATATTGGCCAAGAGGTTCAGGATATATTTCACATTCGCAAGAACTTGATAGAATCGGAGGTAAGGGTCCACCCGCTCACTCACTCACTCACTCAACACTCAATATCCTTGAATATATCCAAGAATGTTATAGGTGAAACTGGATAACAAATTCCATACTATTCAGTAAATTATACCACCAATTTTTTTTTTTCTTTTATATTTTAATTGCAGTACAGAACCCCACTTTACAAGAATTACTTGGCAAAGAGTGTCTGTGCTCAAAGTTAATTTCAATTATATCCAAATGAAGGCTTAGCAAAAAAAATTCAATCCAATATCACTAAGACTATTGCTGATATATTATGTTCGTCTTGTATTACAAATTAATGCGAAGGGCTGTTGCTGCTAGAATTACAGTAGTTTTTAGCCCTAAAGTGGTTCAACTTATTTACATGTAGGAGTGCAATATGAGGATTTGTACAAAGTAATTCCCTCTGCTATAAGACAATCCAAATATATTAAAGTATTTAAATTTCAACTTTTCTGTTCTGTAAGGAGTAAGATGAAAGGTTACTCCGTGTTATTTTGTCTTCTGCAGCTTGATTGATATTATGTAATCCAGTTTTATCTACTATATTCTCGAACATATTTAGCTTACTAGATATAATTTATGATTTTTATTGTATCTCTATTAGTTTGGATTGCACAAACAAATATTAATGCACATTTCACTATACTTGTATGAACCACGCATAAATATTTCGAGAATTGTGCACTAACACAATTCTCGGTACGAGAAAATGTAGGTGCCTACAAAGATTTTTTTATGAGCATTGTTAAATGTATATTGTCTTTGCTTTGAATGTATGTTATGTCTTTTTATGTCAAAATTCACATTGTGTTCAAACATTAGCGACAGGTAATATTAAAAAATAACACCAAGCAAGGTATCGAAGATATTCAGCTAGGAAGTCTTCAAAATAGATTTCTTCACAAAATGATGACGGCATAAATTAATGATGAATTCCCATAGTAGCAGCATGCAGAACGTGCAGCAGCATTTCGAACGAGTCTTTGCCATTGCATTTTGTACATTATTTGCAATTTAAAGGGTATGAATTGGTTTTAAAAGTCCTCGTATGAAGACCTTTTTTAGTAGCAACTACTAGCTCAGCCACTAAAATGCAATTTAATCTTTAGAAAGTTTATATGTACAGCTTTTAATAATTTTCATTAATAGGTTGGTAATAAGTTTTACAGTGACATTTTATGGTTTAGATTGAGAAATTTGTTTGAGAATTTGAGAGTGCGGTCATCATAAATTTAAGTCAATATGTAATTTACTTTCATGAACGCTTGTTGATTTTGATTTCTTTATAATTATAAATATTATTAAAGTAGTACATTATTGTAGAGTTCACACTGATGTTAGAATGAAACTAGGGATTCAAACTTTCTTAAATCTTAACATACTTTATGTTCCCTCGGTATAAATGAGTGTATGCCTAATGATGATAATAAAATATTCTTTATTGCAAAAGATCAAAATCAGTACAAATCCGAACTATTAGGAAGGAACTGGCAAAAACCTCATAGTATAGGTCTTTGTTGTTATGAAAGTAATTTCTGTAGATTTATAATTAAACACCCTTCATCCTTAGAAAGCACATCCTGATTACCACACAGAACTCTTTGTAATGATTGCATTGTTGTTTATACAGAATCAAGCGTATCTCGCGATCGAGACTCGGACAACTCCGACTGGGAAGAGAAAGAGACGTCTCGCACGCACTCGGTCAAGTTCACGGACGACGTGCCCGAAGCCAAAGAGGTGAGATTGTGCTGTTGTCACTTTCTAGTGGTGTCTAGGGGGTGGCGTACGCACTTGGCACGACCGGTCTTATCAAATTGTCGCACACGACACGCTTACGGCACCGTACGTTACGGGCCACCGCAAGGCTTTCGCAGAACGGCCCGTGTTTTCTCAAACAAGTGTATTACTGTTAGGGATTGGTTCAGGACGAACTTATTGGAGAGGTGTACGCGACAGAGGGCTTTCTCAGCGGTCAGCTCGCTACTCGTAGCTGTAGAGTGAAAATCACTATATGTAAATAATTTTAACAATGCTGAAAATTTTACACGCTTTTTTATTCATACTTGGTATTTAGACATTTATTGTGGTTATGGTATAAAATTGTACGTTATAATTTATTTTTAAAATATATCCGGTAAATTATTAAATAAATTATTATGTTTATTGTTTGTATTTTATTTTTATTTACTCATATGGCGGCACATATAAGATGTAAGTAGTTCCGCAAAAATAAAATGAGTTAAAATGAACATAGGTACTGTATTTTCATGTTAAGCATTTATTAAAGTTCATTGTTTACTATGCTTACAACGTTTTATGTATGTTTTTTGCAAATATTTACACTATAATATACATAAAAATAATTTATATTTAGGTGACAATTTAATAAAATATATAATTGTAATATTGTCATCTTTTTTTATATTTTTATGAGTGAAGCTCATACCACGCTTTATGATTTTAATGTTTAACGTAACATAATACGTTAATTATTGTAACGTGGCTAATAGTGGAATTCTACTCCAAATTCAAGGTGTTAAAATTTTTATTTTCTGTAATTTATTTTGAATATTTATTGTAAATTTTTCGAAATGGCCTATGGAAAGTCGCGGAGTGGATAAATGAAAAGCAACCAAATCAAATAATTTTATTAAATTGCTTAAATATAAATACAGTTTAACATGGTGGATGGTCTTCCTGGACAATGGACTGTTTAATTTCAAGGTTCCATCGATTCAGGAGGACAGTGAAGAGGCGCCGGCCTCAGAGTCTTTCTTCGCACCACACTCGATACTAGGCCTGAGGCGGCCAATTAATGTAGTTCGCAAGCTAGTCACCACGCAACGGAGGAGTTCTCTGCAACGGCTCTCCTCCTCTATAACTAACCTCGCGGAGGTATGCGGCAATGCGTTCTCGATGTGCATTCACAAAGCCCTTTCAATACGAATTGGTAGAACGTTTTATCTTAATTAACTAAGACCAACGTTGATATCATTGTTAACGCGTAAGTCAGGACCTGATTGCCTATAACGAATGTATCTCTTGCCACGTTCATATCTAATTGAATAGATTTGCTTGCCAAGGAAGGTGAGAAATTGTTATAAATGTAGGTGATCACTTGGAAATCGAAACTGATTGCCTTATGCATGATATTAAATGTTCCAAGGCTTGTTATACTAAAATGTTTAGAACATTCGCAATAAATATCGCACTCGTTTACTGTACTGGGACAGATGACATAATATTAACACAGATGTTCTCCATAGATCATTATAAGAGTATATTTTATATAAAAATGGTATAAGGATTATTTACTGAAAATTTAAATTTTAAACGTATAATGCATAATAAAGGTGTTTTGCTTTTTCTCAAATTTTATCCAACGTATCTTAGTCTATAAATTAGCAACAATATCATATATATATATATATATATATATATATATATATATGCATTTATTTTAAAAATTGGCATATGAAACTTTAAAATTATTTCCAAAATAAAAAATAAAAAAACTCAATTGGAGCCCTTTTGAGTTTTAGTAGAGTTTAAATTTTTCAACTTCGCTATTTAACGATGCTATCTCATTAACAGAGAACACAGATGCAATAATTATGTTTCACCAAAATTTCTTAATTAATTAATTAAGTGTGTGCTATGTAAACAAATGGAAAATGTATTAACAAAAAAAATCGACATTTTTTTTAATCACTTCACAGTATTTTCGCTCTTCGTCTCTCGGTGTTGCGTGTGTGAGATTTGCTTATCTCATTCAGTTTGCTATGCGCTAAAGTCTTCATTAAACAATTCTTAACAATTGCGCAGTCTTGATAACTTCCAACGTCACGATGGCAATTTCGTATACCTATAAGTTTATTCTTTTTAAAAAATTGTCCTGAAAATAAAAAATATATGTTAATAAAATGGTATTGTGTTATTGTGAATGCACTTCAACGAAACTGTATGCGCTGCTCGCCAAAAAGCCTCCATGCTCCTAAATGTTATCGAGTTGACTCACTATTGTACCTAGATTTTAGTTTTTATTTTAATTTAGCTTAACGTAGACTAATTTGAATAGATTTAGATGCATAGTTTTTGAATATTTCGTCATAGAAAAAATTAATAATAATAATTTCATGCTATGCTGGCAATAACCAAGTTTTTTCCTCATAATTTGACCAACTTTCACAACAATATCTTGTTACATTTTTTTATCACCAATCAATTTTTTTTATATGTCTTCACTTTATTAACTGCACTATTTTTTACTGTATACACGAATTATTAGTCGTAATTGCACTTTGCAAACGCGTCGTAGTTTAATGAAGGGTAGACGTCTTGTGATATCATATCTACTGACTCACGGTATCTTATGTCACTTTACATGATGAGTTTAATAGGTTAAGTGGCTATTAACATTTTTCAGTACACTCACGCGATTCTTAAGATCCAATACCAATTTTAGATTGATTAAATTATATTTGAATTACAAAATATATAAAAATTTAGTGAGTAGGTTCAGATTCTATTTAGTTTCAAATGCGCACTAAAAGGATGATGGGCAAAAATTGTTGTACAGACCAAACTAAGGCCTATGCAACTGACAGTTTATTTAATGTATATGTTACCATGCTGCATTTTTTTTTTCTTTACAAATACTTCTAAAATTCAAGAAATATTACTGAAACAAATAAGAAATAAAAACATATCAATCGATTAACCTTTTTGTTGCTGTTTCGCCCACGCAAAATTCCTAAATTTCCTAAATCTCCTAAAATTGACATTTGCTTGCATCAGGCCATTTATCAGTCATGCCAAAATTTCATTTCAAACGTCTGTCAGTTGCAAGTCTGCTTAGTACTTTAGTTTTAAAAGGTACTAAGAGTACTGGCTCGATAAAGGAATGAATTTGAAAATTTGAAAAAGTTTTCGTACTCCGACTGTACACGTAACGTGTGCACCGAATTTCGCATGTCTGAAATAATAACTCAACTGTATTTTTACTGACATTATTCATTTAATTGGAGTTAATAAGATTCAGTTATGCAGAGTAAGTAATATTAAGTTTGATATTACTGGTGGACATTGGACCCACTTTTGCCCGTCGTCCTTTATGGATTTTGCATTTAACCCCTGAAGTTTGAAATTTTTCATAATTTTCATTTTTATCTATTTTTCTTAATCGTTTTTATGGCATGTGCATGACTTTTACATCTAATTAATTAAAATCATGTGCCGATTATTTCTTGAGGTATTTTAACTGAAACTAAAAAAAAAACTAAAACTGTAATTAACATATCAAATCAGGTTTTATACGTTCAAGTTAAATGCCTAATGAAATAGAATGTCATTTATGATAATTCGTCTAATATTTGTATCTTTTTCCAGACACCATTCGTACGACAGAACACACCTCACCCTAGAGATTTGAAGGCAAAGGCTCACAAGCTCCTCGCGGGACGCTCACCGGAGACGAACGCGCTCTCAAACGAACCAACTACGAACGGGTTGCCTACGTCACCGCCCGAACCGACTCCCTTACCGATGGAGACCATAGAGGTATGGGGAAATTGTCCTATAATGAAACTTATAACACCTCGTCGGTTTTTCAAAGTTACGATGCAGGTCCTACGGCTGAGAATACTGGAATACTGGAGCCAGTACTGAAAAAGTATTTGCCTTCCAATACTTTTCCAGTAGAATCGATTAAAAGCAGTATCCAGCGTCGACCCGCGGTCTTTATTAGGTCACTTATCAATCTTGTGAGTGGACGTCTTACGTTACGCTTGCCGGTCAGGTGTCCACTCGAAAACCTCCGAGCAAAGCCCTTTCCATAGCTCGTTAATTGACGTTGTTGAGCTTCCTTAAGTTAGATAACTATAAACCACGCGCAGAAAGTTTGAACAACGGCGCTCAACCAAATGTTCAGCCGAGCGGCTGAACACAATATTTAACAGAACAGCTATACAGCTGCCTAGTTGAATGTTATAAATATCAATCTGCTACAGGGGCAACCATCATGTATTGGAAGGAATCAAAAATTAAAATAGCTATTGTCATTACACGTTATTGATGTTTTTGCTTGGATAGAGAATTCTGAACGTTTTACACGCCATAATGATTCAATTACAAAATCTGACAAGTGTTTGATTAAGGTTGTTCAGTGAAAGCGCTAGCAGCGAAATTAATGGGCAGTTTTAACCAGTTGACTGCGACAGATATATATTTAACAAAACAAAGTTCAATACCAGATCACTCCGATTTTCTTTATTATCTGTGCTTTTATTAATTATTTAAGGTACCTGTTTGGTTAAATATTCTATCGCAAATGCTATTAAAACTAAAAACATTTGCAGGTCTTCAAAATTATTGCAACCGATAAAAATGATAGATTTTAATTTTTAATAAAGAATTCAGCAGTGTTTAAGGGTTAATTACACTTTTTACTAATTGTTACTAATTTGTTTTTTCTAATTACAAAAACAAATCAGATTATTATCTTATTGTTGAAAACAAATCGTTTAAAAACAGAAACATATGCATTGTGAATTACTGTGCGAGCTTGAGTTTGATATCAACACTTAATTTCTTCAAATCCACCTTAGAAAATAAATTCTCCCTTGTGCGCAAAATAGCACAGTGCAACAAAGTGCAATGATGTACTGACAATCCTGATAGAAAAATTAACCATAATAACAACTTTTCATCCACCAACCAATCACGATACGACACATCACAGTTTTCTGCTCTGTGATTGGTTCAATGACAAAACGACGCCTAATTATCGATGATGTTGTTCTGCATGACGTTATCTGTTTTTTGTGCATTTTATAAAAACAAATGACATCATCACAGACGTATAGATTATTTGTTTTCAGAATTAAATGACAATAGTGATTTGTTGAGAAATCGAGGCAAGTACATCAGCAATAAAATAAGAACACATAAACCATATTTTGAGATATTTGGAGTTTTTTGATAAATAAAAAATATTTGGCTTTATGGAAAAAATGTACATAAAAAAGGATTAGGCAGTAAAGTTCGAGTACATCAGTAGTTTTCCAAATTTGACAGTCGATTATATCGAATCTGTCCATTACGGCCGGTTTTCGTACCACTTCGGTAACAATCTGCATTCCGTTACACAGTAATCTGCACTCAGTTGATGATGCGTCTACTATAGTATTTTTAAAGAAGGATTAGCACTCGAATGCATTGGCACTCCTAAGTGAAAAGACATATCCCACCAGTCGAAATACATTGTTGACTTGAATTTTAAAATTTCTTTTAATTATAGAACGTGCACAAAATGCAAGCTCCACCAGAAATAACTAAAGAAGAGGAAAGTGACACTCAAATAGGCGACCGGGATTCATCGGAGGGTGAAAACGACGACTCTGATGAATTAGAGGTAAAATTGAATCCACTTATTATATATATTGGTATTATTTTCTATTATACTAATAATCGTTCGTTATATTATTTTGAGGAACAATATCATTAACAACAATTTATTTATTTAATATTTTATTATATTGAATTTTGGGCACCTACTTAACTGTTTCATAATTATAAAATTGATATAGCCATGTAAAAAAAACGACAGTGTTTTAAGTTATGTATATAAATATATAAATTTTATATAACAACTTCACTCTCAAGAAGGCGCCACTGTGTCGTTAATTTTAGCATATGATCTAAACATATGGTAAAATTAGTAATAAAATGTTTATGTAGTTCGAATTATTGGATTATAGAAGGCAAGGTGGACCTACAGCGTAACGAAAATCTGTCTGGCATAGTATTTAATTAAAATGGCGACCAAACGCCTAATATATAAAAAATCAACAGATTAGTTCATAAGATAGTGGATCCTAGCCTTCTACACTTCATAGTCAATACATTTACATTGTTCCATAAAATTAAATAGTCTAAAATATAAGTTGCTGAATTTCTAGCTTGGTTTCTTTAACAACAAATTATCATTTCCAAAATAGGAGGATAATCAGTCGATTGAGAGATTTGTTAGAAAAGTTATTAAATCTTTTTTTGGGAACTAAACAATAACATTCGACTAAAACAAATAAATTAAACCATTATACCTATACAGGTTGATTTTGTATTCACCATCTGTTATTTATGAATATAAAAAAATTGTTACTTAGCATTAGAGATACGCTTTCATGTTTAACACGAGCCACGGGTGAATTCATCGAAATAATTATTATCTTTGTGTCTTAGTTGATAGTGAATGTAAATTCATCCTGTATAATGTAAATTGGGCTTCAGTTGGTGCTACTTAAACACCGTCGAGATTTCCAACCATAGAGACTTATCTATTCTAATGATAGCTAAAAATTACTAAAGCTACTTTCGATAAAAATTAATTAAATCCGCCCTTAATACTGCATAAACAGATCTATGGCTTAAACTTACAAATAAGCTTACATTTTAAATTCATCGGTGGCCTCCGTCTACGTCTAAAGCTAAGACCACACTACATAGTACCTAAGGTACATGGGTAGTTAAAATTCCTCAATTACAGCCAATTCCGGTCGATTGTGACGTGACAAAATATCAAGCAATTTACGGCAACAGCATCAATTTTAGTAAAAATGTTTTGCAACCATAATAGTGCAACCAAACCAAATTACGAAGATGGCGCATAAAGCTGTAGTTACTCTTATGTTTAATCTATAATTGACAGCATTTCAACTTTAGTGTGGTCTCAGCGTTAGCGTGAGATCCCCCAGTGGTGAAGTGGGCTAAGGGGATTCGCTAGCTCCATTCTCATACAAATTTACTTGGATTTATTCTCAACAATTATACATTGTTAATTAAATACTTCAACCACTCAGCCGGTTATGTAATAAATAATCACGTCATGTATGTAATAACTTTGGATCTATACTTTTGTATCAAACTCACAACCGTTTTACTCAAAATCAGAAATACGTAATGCTAAACAAAATATTAATGTAATGATATTGTAATTGTAACATTAGTATTAACAAAATAACTACATATATGTATATTATGGGTGTTTTCAAAAAAATTCAAAACCAATTTTTGCAAAAAAATATTTTTATATTGAAAGAAACTACACAATACTATAATTCAAAAACTTTATTAGACATATTAGCGTTTTTGAAGTAGGGGTTAGTATAGCTTCGACATTAGTTCACAGACGGATGAAAATAATGTAATATTTGCGGGAATATCTCCAATAAAGCTTGTGACGGCAATATGGTGCTAGCGTAGTCTTAAATAAGTGTGGTCTGGGTGGTGGTGTGTAGCACGGTGGTACGCGGCGCGTAGCGTGGCGGGCTGGGGTCGAGGAGCGGAGTGGGGGCCCGGGAGGGGGGCGGCTTCACAGGCGCGACACCCCTCACCACCTCAAGAACAAGCGCGTCAACCAAATGGACGCGACGCGCGCGAGCCACCTCATAGCGCAGGTGCGACACCACTCGCACGCATCACACCAACTGCAATAGGGTTGTCACAATGTCACATTTTATCGGTGATTTTTTTTTTTTTGTCTCTCAATTGAGCTCGCCCTAAACAACCCATGATGGATTATAATTCATATCTTTACATTCCCTCAATTCCGTTTTGACGGACGTGAAAAAAAAAATCACCTATGTAAAAATAAACGCGATGTATTTTACCATAAAAAAAAGAAGGTAGCAATATGAAAGATTATAATCCTATTGTGGCTAATCTTTAGTGCACATAAAAAAATTCATATATACATAGGCGTTTCTTTAATAACAGGACGTAAGAAAAAAGTATTTTTTTTTTAAGATATAATTGTAAAATTTTTGACTTGATACGTAAAAAAAATTGGATAGTAATTACACTACCCATATAGAACTGAAAACAAAAAGTACTATTATGGAGTTTTGATTAAAGTTTCCTTAAAAAGGGATGAATCGTTAATTTGATAAGTTTTTTATATCAAATTTAAAAATGGGTACTTCTTAAATGCAAACCGTTTTGACAACCTTATTGTAAATTATCGGATGAATAGACATGTTCTCGTTAAGTAATTTTTTAAGTTATCGAACATATACAATTTTCTTGAGGTTGGACTTCCAAGTTGCTTGTAACCTTTACAAGAGATATTGCACATTTTTGAGAAAAAAATATTCAATATAGCGAAGAACATGTTAACATATCTTGTTATTTAGTATTCCTTACATATTACATGTGAAGTGTTTGTTGTAGCACATTTTGTTTGTTTAGTGTATAATTTTGTACATTGTGTCGTCTGCTTCTCATCTTTTTTATGTGTGGTATCATGGTTGTATGATTAGGATTAATTTGGTGGAGGTTCTCATTTCTTTTCTGTATTTTTTTTTAATTAATAAAATTAGTATTTAAGTTCTTAATTAATACTGTATTTATTTAATCCACATACTATGACGGCCCATTTAATTAGGTCCTGAACCACAACTGTGCCCTGAACAAATTTTATTGGATCGAAACGCTTCTTATAAAAATATAAGCTTGAACATAAGCTTCTTATAAAAAGTCAATATAATACTTACTTTTTTAAATTTGTTAAGATTGATATTATTGTCTCGTTATTCTGAAAAAAATATGAGTTGCTTCACATATTTGATTAGTTAGAGAAATCTACAATAATTCACCATTCATCACTGACTACTACATAATATTTTACTTTACTGTGCTGGAATTATTTAGCTTCCATTTGGTAATAGATGGTTTTTATAAAGAATGAAAATAATGAACAGTGCATGCTATTGGAAATTTGGGTCAATGGTGTTTTTTTCAGTCATTTATTAATATTACCGAATAATACTTCCGTATTAATATTACCGAAATAACAGGTAACGATTTTCACAAGTTTCTTTTAAGTAAGGATTATACTGTGGAAGTCGACAGTAAAAGATTCAATTAATGGCATACTTAAAGTTTCATTAGCCCAATTGAGTTTTAGGACAGTTCAAGTAGAGCAGGATTTAAAGTTAAACAAGTGACCGACGGGCAAGATTTTCCTACATTTCAATAGACTACTTAAGAGGGTGTTTTATGAAGTTTAATTTTGTAGGCGTTTGTTTTTAATGACGATAAATTTATTTAAAGACATTTCTTACTAATTATGAAAGTAGCGAGATTTTACGAACACTTATCCCACATTTAACAACTTATAATATCTATGAAACATTTCTAGAAAATGAGCTGTTTTTTTATTTATTTAATTATTTTAGTAACACAGCGTAAGTGATGTTAATTATCTGTACTGATTTGTTTAAGGTAACTTTTAATTTCGTCAATTCGGATATTTATTTTAAAACGTAATTTGGGTAAAACGTAAATAAAATTAAAATTAGATAAATTATATTGAGTAAATTTTGAAATCGGAATGGATTTTATGTCTATGGATTTTAAAAGAATCCTTTATGGCCTTTTCTCAAAGAATTTTTAAAATTCTAAAATTTAAATTTTGAGAATAAGTTTTAAAACTTATTTTCGAAGCTCTTTGGCAACTTGATTAAATTCAATAATCATCTTACATTAGTATATGGACAGTCCAAGCACAATTTACAGCATTCCTGTAAGAAATATCGATATTATCTAATAACAGTAGTTGCATTTTATTGCGAGAAGTCGCATTAAACCTACATTAACTACACTGGCTTAATATAAATAGCATATTAAACCAGTAACTGGTAATAAACTTATTGGCTTAATATGCTATTAAATTAATATGCTGTTTTCACATTCACCTTACACATCTGTCTAGTCTACATTTTATGATGCTCCTTAATATATATATGCAGCATTGATTTTCGAATACAATTCTAAATACTTTATACACGTTTTTAAATTAAAATACTTACTCTCCACATAAATATTCTCTTTAGATGCAGAAAATACGAAGTCTTTAGTTATCTCTGTTAGATATCATCACTATTTCGCAAAAAAATAATACTGACCACTTGTTTTGAGAACTGAATCCATTTTTCTTAATATGTCAGTAATTAGAATATTGTAAAAGTATTTTTAAAATGAAATCAAGTCCCATTAAAACACCTATTAAATCTTATTAAATTGCCCGACGACGTATGACATATTTTCACATAATATTAGGATAGTAATGGTATGGCGCCTCTGCATTTTGCAGTTATAGATTGGGCAGCACGACCACTACCCTTACAGAAGAACACCGTGAAATAATAACATGTGTGTTGTTGTGTTTCGATGATCGGTGTTCGTATCTCTTCCAGAGCCCATTTTACTGTCCCTTTCTAATCCGGTATCCTTAATTTGACTAAGGTTGGCAGATCTTGTGGCTCATGAGGTTGAATTGTTTCCTGTTATGAATTGAATCTGCGATACAAGCTAACGCAATGCTAATGCTTAAAGGTCTATATATAATCTCCAATGGATAAATAAATATTTACATAAAAAAAAAAAAACAAATACGAGGATGAATTAAGTGGCTAACCCCATATCAATAAGGTATTACACCCATTTTTAAAAAGTGTCTCAATTAGATTCTGTAGTGCTAATGAACCACTAAAAAAACACGAAATTTTTATTCAATCGATAAGTTTAATAAAAATGCATTTAAAATTTACATTTTCAAATTTCGCGCGTAATTTGACGAAAACGCTGGAAACCATTTTGCTCTGTGGTCATGTCGCCAGTTGGCTGTGTAAACAAATGCGCCGGTAATTGACATGACACTGACTGACACTTTTTTGTTTACACAACCGTATGACGTAAACATGGCGGCTACTATTTCATTGTGTTTAAGAACAGACTAAAAATTCTGAAAACTTTGAATTTAATTTTAAAATTTATTTTGTTATTTTACGAACTAAAACTAACATTTTTCCGACTGCTTTTTGCATAAGCTATCTCAATAATATACTTTTAGTTTTTTTTTTTTTCATAAAGACTAAAATACCCTATTGTCAATATTTGACCATCAACTCAATGGATTCAACTCATCCACTTGTAATGGCTGCTTCTGTTTATTTCAGCTTTATTTACTTAAAGTTCCATGCAATTTGTCTCCGTATCATTTGTTCAATTTGTCAAATCTCTTCAATCTTGATGGTCATTTTTAAAACGAGATAACTGGACACTGGCATAGCTATTTTCCATCAGATATTCACATGACTCTACAACATATATTTTTACTGCAGTAATATTACGTCTTCTCCGTACAGTATATAATTTTAAAAGTCCAACATTAATTAAGCGTTAATTATGCATTTCATTACAAAAGGAATGTTACGTAAATTTCACCATAGGAATCCTATTGGTTTATTAAACCGCCTTGATCTTTACATTTATTAGTAACAAACATTTTAATTTCCAACGTTTCCTTTACAATACATTCCCAGTCCATTTCCTTTCTAAATAAATGTTATAATGGTAGGTATCTCGCTTTATTGTAAATGGCAATCGTTTAAGCTGTTTGTAATTTCCAATTGAATAGCGGTTTAAGAATAAAGTTTTCCCAGTTAGCACAAGTTTCATTCGCATGTTAATGTTAATAATTAATTGGTTGTTTTATTATATTATTTTTCTTATACTTCCTTGTACTTTTTGTTATCGTGTGAATTTGTATTGTACTTAACTTAAATCATGGATGCACGTTTTAATTGTTTTTAACTTATCGCTAAAGGTTACGTTCGTCGTGCTATTAAATTTAACATAACCTTAATAAGTTTAGTGCTCATGAAATATACACACATAGATTATGATCGTGAGCTATTTATCAAGATAGTATCAGAGCGTTGCCAAGGTACGTACGTAATGCCACGCGAAAGGGTAAAAGCTGATGCTCAGTGCTTTGAAATTTCTTGCTCGCCAAAGAATTAGAGACAATAGAGTCGTGAGATCTACTTCGCGTCGCACAATGGACACTAAGCCCGAGTTCATATTAAACACTAATTAGCGATTAGCGGAGCGGTTGAACCGTTTTAAGAAAATTCAAATTTCATGAAGATTCTCTTGAAAAAGATACACAAGATTTAGGCAAGAACATATTTTTTATTATTTTTTTAATAAGATTTATATAATGAAGAGCTAGAATCGATTTTTAATAAATAATAAATAATTGTAAAAAATGTTTGCTTAGTAATTGCTGTGATAAAACATGAGAATTTTCATGAAATGTTAAAATTGTCGTTTAAATTAATGAGTGCAAATATTCCAAGTTCATACCAGGTGAGTACCTACTCGGATTAACAAAGCTATTAACGAAAAAGCAGGCATCATCCTTTTATTACTAATTATAATGTTGTTATTGAGTTTAACTTTAAGCTACGGTTCTAATAATCCAATCGAGATTTTTTACACTCAAATTAAGGGTTAATCCCGGTTCTTTTAATGTATATTTTTTTAAAAAAATCCGTTGTACATTTTCCAAGTCATTGCATTTGTTTATAAGCAAAAAATACGCAAAAATTTAAAAAAAATCCTCAGGCTTTATCTAAACATTATAATCTGATTTTTTAAAATGGATATGAAAAGTTGGGCATTCTTTTAAGTCCTATCTTGATGAAATATGGTACATACATTTATCATATCCACAAGTTTTTTTTATGCTTAGTATGGAACTCTTATAATCAATAAGAGTATTTAAAATACCAATCACAAAGTGTGCTATTTATACATTTTTGAAGATTTTTACCTTTTTTGCCATAGAAAAACAGATTTTTCTATATTGCAATTAATTGTATCCTTTGTACAATTTCGTTATATTAAAACTTTTTTGTTCTATTTTTTTTTCTCTACTATTGATATTTACTGAGGTATACATATAAAAAAATAGAAAGGCAAAACGTAGTTTTTTTTTTCTTCAATTTTTTCCTTTTTGTTTAATAAAAAATTAAGCCCATGGTTTCATGCGAGCGCATAATGAAATTATCATTCCTTATGACTGATTTCAGCAAAAACCTATTATACTACCCAACTTACCTAACTTAAAACAGATACCGCCTGGGCTAAAATAAAGATGAATCTTTGAATATTGAAATTTTTCTCGTCCATTTAAAAATACCTATTGTAAATTTTGGTTATTTTAATGTTTTAAACTTGATAAACAGTAAAAGGACCAAGTTGAAATGTTATATTTATTCGAATAGTTTTTCCACTTTGACAAGTGTTGGAGCTCATTCGGATGGTTAAGTAAGTCATTTGGCGAATCGCTTTGTTTCCGCAAGCACGACCCAACCGTGGGTAATTGCTGGAGCAGTGCGGGTGTTACGGGCTGGTGCGCGCGGGACCTCGTCCGACCACGACGACGTATAGACCCTCCGCGATTCTCGCAGAAACAAGTGCCACTGTAACAATGCTCTGCGTACCACGGTTAATCGATAAGTCGTGTGCCATTTTCCCAATACTAGTGTCGAATTGATCGCCAACTGACAAAGTGCTTACTTATCTGATACTTATTAAGATGAGGTGCTTGAAAGCGGCGAGAGGATGGCTGGCCCGGGTGAGATGCGGTTACAAGATAAAACAAGACACTCGGTGCAGAATTCAATTTAGATTTCCACTTGCATTTTGTTTGGCTTGCTACGCTTATTTCTTGTGATGTCATGTTCGTTCGTGTTCACCAGTGTTGTGCGATATTTAATTTAACTAGCTCTGTTTTGTGGCCCTAACAAGGAGCGTGTTCGGCTGTTAAATGATATGCATGACGCTATAATACTGTGTGAGTGAGACGAAACGGTGCTTAAAATTGCAATTTTTTTGCAGGCGATTAAAAAACGAGAACAGCAGGACGACCAAAAGACCGACGACGAAGAGCCTGCTGGAGACGTGAATGATGGTGAGTTTTTTTTTTAATATTAAAGTACGCTGCCGATCATAGTAGGTTTAAGGATGTGGGATTAGGAAGTGATGGCGAAATGAGTTTTATTTATTACTGTTTGCCTAGGAAGTGGAAAAATAAGGTAATTAAAAAGTGTTTACTTGACATGTGCTATAAATACATGATATAAAAAGCAGATGATATATATACATAATGGGTGAATGTATTTATAGTATAATTTAAATTTCCGTTTTTAATGCAATATGAGCTTAGCTTCCACAATGGTCAACAAAAAATACAATTATTTTTCTTTAATGTTATTTTTTTTTTATTTCTGAAAATTAGAAAGTCAAAGATAATTTATAATCTTTTCTTATGAGACAGTTCCTAAATATTAATTTCAATTTAATTCTATTGTTATAAATAGAAACGCGTCAGTATGGCTTATCTAATGGTTAACATTTACCATTTGTAACATTGAAGAGAGGTGTCTCAAGATACAATACTGGCTGATGCCCAATATTAAACCCTAATGAAGAGCAATTGTTATATGCACACAACATCGACAGAGTTCTCTCTGTCTGGATAACCGGTATTTGTGACATTGCTTTACTTGCACGGTCGTGACCACACTCTATAGTCTCACGATCATGAGAAGAATCGACCGAGAGAAATACGTCACTCTCGACTCACAAAAAGGCTCATTCGCTTTGTTTTTGTGTGAGAAATTTGTTTTCGTGACTTTCTTGAACCCAGTTTAATTTCACGTTTAGAATGACATATATAAACACATTCCCCTCTGTGTTTCTTATCGATACATCTAAAAAAAATGACAGGTTATTCATACCATACGTAATATCCGTTTTTATCGCAACGTTTATCGCCTCTTATCTTCCGTGCCATTTCGCTCGTTGTATGCAACACGGCAGTGTATTACCCACCTGTGGCCAGTTTGTAATAAATTCCGCTTGCCTCGGGGGAAACTGTTGACGGCCGATTGCCTCGTGACAAAAATCACAACGCGAAATTTGCTTGAAAAGTTATAACCCGGCTCGTATGTAGGCAGAAAGTATATGACTCAGTCTGTGTGATCATCACGGTCGATGTGTTTGTATTGTTTATAGGTGAACGTCTCAATACTGAAATGTTTTATAATGTTTAATTTTTATTCACTTTTCTTTACTATAACCGTGTGCATCAAGTGTCGAATATGCTGAAGTGTTTGTGCATTTTTTTTTGTGAAGGAAAATCTGGTTTGAGATTAGGACCATAATATAACTTTACCTTATTTGTAACACCAATTTTGTTTGTATAAAAATATTTTAAATTCTGATATTTCTAAAAAATATTGTAAAAATATTTATTGCTTCTTTTTGAACATAAATATTATACTAATAAATTAAAGACTAAATGTCAACATTCTGACGCTATCCGAAGGTCAGGCTCAGTTATTGTTAGCGTGTACATACAAAGTATACGTGTGTACCAATGTTGATTGTTACTTTGTTTTTCTTGTTCGACCGCGTTATATTTCTTTTACGGATTTGCTCCATTTGCCCGCTAAGTTATAGGTTGCGTCCCCTGCAGTTACACATGCACAGCCATACTTTCTCTCGATAGTTAAGAGGAAAGAATAGTACGTATTCGTCCATACAAAAAGAGAAAATGTTTTTCCACTTCTAAATATTTTCCAATCTCCATGATTTTTTAATATGTTATTGACACAATGAAAGGCTCGGTTTATAGGTTTTCCTTTTTTCAAAATTTGCAATAAATTCAAACTTATAGGCACCTCAAATAACTTAATTTTTGTGATTAAAACTTTGTCGAATTAAGCCGTTTATTTTATAAAAACAGTGTAATTTTTTTAAAAAAACGAAACCTATAAACCTAGAATATATCGTGCTGAAACGATCGATATCAAATTCAAAGTGATTTGTTAAGATTTAGTCAGTGGAAACCGTTTTCTCCCGAAATGGAAATTTCATCAAAAAAAGTACCTATTATCAGTCGCGAGTTGCAACGCTCTCTATCGCACGATTGGGGGTCGGGGGGGGAAGCAAAGCATCACGTATTATAGGGATGTCAATGGAAAAGTCGATAGTAGAGATGGGATCCCCACCCGCGTTATCGATATCTATCTGTTTCAAAAATGTTGGGAGTAAGTTCGGCGGATTGATAAGTCTGGTAAAATTAAACAAGGAGTAAAATTAACTAAATTAGTATTATTTATCTTTCAACGTATAGTCCAAGCGCCAGAGGGTTTTTTTTTGAAATGTATGGGACCGGCTATTTTTTTTTTCGAATATGTTCAGGGGTGTCCCCTGATTGCAAATCCAAGTTGGCGTCATGGGGGGGGGGGGGGGGTGAGCGTCAGCCGCCATCTTGAAAAACACATTTTATTGAATATCTCACGAATCGCGCATCGTACGACAAAAATAGTGGAGATAATTTTTGCCATCTTTTTTATTTAAAACTTTTTTCTATAAAATGCATAGTTTTTTATTTGTAGCGCTTCAAACTTTTTACAATATGGTTTTTGCTAAATATATAGTTAACGGTTCATGATAAATGAAAAATGGTAATAACTGAATTTGTAGAGCATAAAATTTCCTATAAATTTCATTCGAAACTTTTTCCTGTAGAATTTATAGTTTAGGAGCTAAAACGCTGTAAATGTCAAGTGAACGCAAAATATTCACGAGATTATAATGCTACTAGATGAAAACCCGGCTTCGCTCGGGTGTAATGTGACTCATTATATGTACACATGTTCTCAAGGAATATTAAAGGCAAAAGCGGCAAAGATTTCGCTCAATGTTTGCGGCAAGACGTTTCGTTTTACACAGTCACATGCGTCACAGTTCTTTGTAATGGACACTTTGTTTTCAAAATGAATGGTGCGACGACGTATTGAATGGCGAGTCGTATGTGCGCTAGTATGAATGAAATGGAACGTTTATTAACCACTCAAGATGTCACAGGTGTCAGTGAGTGACGTTTCGCTAGAGTGGTCAGTATGGCGACTGCGATTTGTCTGTCAGCACCATTAGAATTTAAGAAAATACTTGACAATCCGAATTTTGCGGATATATGTTGTCGACTCGAAATCTTTATTTTTTTATGTTTTATTATTCAGGTAAGGTTTCAATCGTGTCTACCGTACCTCTTGACGAAATTATTAATATAGATATATTCAATCATGCGCCTATGAGTTGTAGTATATATTTTGGGTCGTTCGGACTTTCCCCCCTCAACATTCCTACAATATTCAGGTATAAATCGAAGAAGACTCAGCCTTCGATTCGTCTCCTTCGGATATGGCGGAGGCAGAAGAAATAGATTCAGAAGGAGATGAGTGTCTTCCGTCGACATCGAAAAGAATTAGACTCGCCCTGTAAAATAATACGCCACGTTTTTACATAATAACTTTTATGATGATACTGTATTAAGCAACAATAAAGATAGATAAATTATTCGTTGTTCTCCACACTATTTATAATTTTAATTCATTCGTTACACAGCTGCATTGACATTTTTTTGGAACACTTTATGCCATTTTATGCGTTATGAAATGGTTTTCGTATACAAACGAGCAACATTGTCACTGATAATGTACGAGGCGCAAGTTTTACCTAGCTGCAGCTCCTAAACTATAAATGCTACGGGAAAAAGTTTCGAATGAAATTTATAGGAAATTTAAGGATTAAGGATAAGGAGGGGATAGGGAAATTGGCTAATTACATAAATAAATAAATAAATAATCGTTACTAATTACATAAATAAATAAAATACTTACTTACTTGAAATTATCACTATAATCTTCAATTTCTTTATATCGGAGTTTCGGGCACGCCACAACAAATAACTAAATAAATAAAAGAGTTCGCCTTCCGCCGTAATTGCTCGTCAACTAACAGCGTCCGTCGATGTGTGCGTGAGGCTATTTGTATGTGTTGTGCGCGATTCCCGGGGACATGAGCGCACGAGCGATAGCATGTGTTTTCCTAAATACCTATTTCTTTAGAATCGCAAAGCTATTCTTTCCTCTTAATCACAAAGTTTCCCATTAAACTGTTTGCTTTGCTTTAGATAAGTTTATAAGTTTAAAATATTAACACAATCGCATTTCTAATATTCGAGGTCCTATGCAAACTACGTATTGTTTACTCAAGAGCGGTTGGTTGCCTCTGGGTGATTCCGCCAAAGTATAGATAACAGCTTGTTTGATATACGAACTTAAAAGGTTTCTCAATATTGTGTACCCACTTAACATCCCATCGTGATGAAATCACGTTAGTTTGAGGTAACACCATTCTTGCACTGTTAACTTGATTTAGATAGATAGGTACCGGTAATATACGAAGTGTTAGTAAACCATTACAATAATTGCATCGTTAACAAAGAAGAATGAAATTAAATATCCGTTTGCGAAACACTAGATGAGTAATTATCTGTTTACTCACATGCAATAGGAATGCTGAAAACATATTGTTCATTAGCTTTGCCATAAGTGTGACAATACGTACTTAATTATTTATTATTTCAGTTTTACGTAAAAACAATGTGTTTAGAAATATAACCTTGACCGAGTTATATTATGAAGAAAGGACAAGGGAATTATTACGTTACGCACGTGACTCACATACCAAAATCAAAGAAACAGTATATTAGGTGCTCAGTCCAATAAAGTTGGTTATTAATTTCTTGTACGTGTGTGTGTACCCTTAGGGAAACGCATGAATGCCTGTTATTTATACGAACACGATAGAAGTTATCTTATCTGTCCCAATAATAACGATCCAGAATGAGTCTTAGTTGAGCACACCACGTCGCTGGTTAATGTAGTCTCTGTAGTGAAATGATTAATTTAATGTACACTAAATATGAGTGAAACATTTGTGTTAAGTGTATGAAGATCGCATAGTGCATGCACATCTTTTTTATCATAATTTAACTCACTTGTATCAATTTTATAGTATAATCTACATTGCCTAAATCAAGGTTTCGCGTGTAAAACAAACGTTTATTTGGTGACATCAATGTTTACCATGCAAAATTAAGTTTATTTTTTCTGCTACCGTTCGTTCTGCCCTAAATAAACTTGTCGTATTGATACTTTCGTTATGCATTCCTTTTCTAATACAAATAGATTTCTATCAGAGTTTTTGCCACTAAAATTTAACAGGTATGTTGTCGGCTATACATCACATTCCGCTGCGTAACTCTTTAAACAGCGAAGTCATTGTTTAGTTGTGCACGGTACACTAAAGGTGAAACTATTTAAAGTTTTCATGAGACAAAATCTAGATCAGACGATTTTTACTTTTTTTTTAAATAAATTACAGCTTAAGAGCTGTTTTACATAATTAGGCTGAATATATCATAAGTAAAATCATCTCTCTAGCATAATCTAAGAAGCCAATACTGTAAGAAAATAAGGACAGTTCTCTAATTTGAATTAAATATTACATTAGACTAGATTATTTTTCACTCTCAACGTTAACTGGAATAAATTAGCTAAAAAGTTAAACCCTATTTACCACATACAAAATTGATATTTTAGTTAATAAATTCTTTTGCATATCTAAAAAGGATTCTAATTATGCTCGAGTTAACGCTAGATTGTTAAAAATCCTCTTTCTATTTCATTTTCGTGAGAGAAATATGAATTGACTCTCAGTTCGATCTCTGCGAGATGATACAAGTGTACGTCTCACGAAAGCGAGCAAATCAAATGCTCACGGTATCACGATTCGCCATCGACAAATTTTCTCCTGTCAATTTATTATTGTTCTTGTCTGTTTGTACCCCATCATTGACAGTGCTTTTGTGTCGTGTCGACAGTTCGTTGGAACTGTGCATAATAATATTTTAACCTCAATTATCTCCGACATTACCGGACTTGTTCTCATGCTTGTGTTCATTTACTAGTGCATAAACGGTCATAACTCATCGCTCACGAAGAGAATTGTAAGAACGTCAGTTTACTTTCTTCGGCATGATTCGATACTTTGTTGCGTAATAATAAAGAGCCATAGGTTGTAATTAATTCGACACAGAGTTGTAGTATCCGGTTTCTAATTTCAGCACTTAAGATGTCAGAGTGTATGACAAAAACATTTTAGCGTGCCGTTTAGACCATCAATCAAGTTCATTGGAGAGTGTAAAGTGACTAATTATGAAAGACAAAAGACTGGAACTAAAGTTAAGCGTTCGCGGGGACGGTTCATTGAGTCGTAACAGTACAAGAAGTAGTGGTCGTAGCAATCGCAGCAACGCGAGCAACTCGAGCTCTCTGCTACCTGTCAGCGAAATATTTGCCATCGATCGGTTTTCAGCGCCTCACACGAGGTCTTTTGACATTCTCGACAAATATCGGAAACACCAGAATCAATACGGATATCCAGGCCAAAGCTTACAAGTATTGGATCACTATGAGCAGCCGCTAAGGAGTAGTATTCGAGAAAGAAGAAATCCATACGTCGACTATCAAGATGTTTCGTACAATCCTCAACAATTGTATTTGTATCCGCATACGAGTCAAACGCGCAATGTGATATATGATGGACATAGAAATGACGCTTATGACACCTTTCCACGTGCATCAACATATTCTCAACACGGGAACACTCCAGGCGCTAATACCTTACCAGCGCGTGGACCAAGACGAGTGCGCATCAGTGAGTTCGAGCCTGTGGTACACGGTTATGGTAGGTAGGAACAGAAGTTATCTTAACAGACAACATTACCATTATTCTAATACAGTGGCGTAGCTACACTTTCAGCGCCCTGGGGCAAAATTTTTCAAGCGCCCTCTTCATTTTTTGAACGATCGATTGTAACATCGTAACTTTGCGAACTTGTAACTAAACATTGCATGCATATAGCTAATAAAAGTATCATTGTTATCAAGAAAAAATGCTACAAGATTACAGATTCATTATCATTATTTATTAAAACTGAAAAAAAAATCATACACAAACCTCCAGATGATTCATTTCGAGGTTTGTGTATAATCCCTCACGTGCCCATAGAGAGAGGCGTTTGAAAAATTTTGCTCCCTAAAAGTAAAGCTCATAATACGCTTCTTTGCTTTGAAATTGATTTTAGTTCCGTTTTCCGCTACCTTTTCTGGAGTACATTTAATTACCGGCTATTTGTTTCATTTTTAGATATCTGTTCGAAACTAAAATGTTCCGAAAAAGTGAATTATAAATATTTAGGTGGGCATTTTCAATTGGCTATTGACAAAAATTTAAGAAAAAAAAATGCGCCCCCCCAGGCCCCGGCGCCCTGGAGCAACTGCTCCCACCCGCTCCCCAACGCTACGCCCCTGTTCTCATACATACACACATCAACAATGTCTTAGGGATATTACATGAAAGACTTCTTGACTTAAAAACTATTTACACTATAAAATTTGAAAAATTAAAAGCCATTACACATTTTCTTTATTCTAATTTAAGTAAACGTGTGTTACATTTATTTATGTCACGTCGACATTTGACAAGGGAAGAGCAGATTAGAGCTGTAGGCATGTTGGAAGCTGGCTCTATACAACGTTGTGCTTGCTGAAACTCTGCAAACCGGCCAAAATGTAATCTCCAGGTTATGGTCACGTTATCGTGCTACAGGCGATGTCGCTGAACGGCATTCAGGCAGCCATCGCATCACCACTCTTAGACAGGACCGTTTTCTTCAAAATATCGCTACAATCTGACCACCAATTGTTGGTTCGTGACCAAACTGTAAGAAGAAGATTACATGAAGCTGGTCTTCGTTCTCGCAGACCACTTCGGGTTCCAGCTTTGCGGCGTGGCAATCGCGGGCGAAGACTATTGTGGGTCATTCATATCAAGGTGAGACTATCATGGTATGGGCTGGTATTCGTATGGGTGCGCGAACCGATCTCATTTGGATAAGAGGGAACATGAATGCATTGAAATACCGCAATGAGGTAGTGGAACCTGTGATTATCCCACACAGGGTACAAATAGGTCAGGAGTTCCAACTCATGCACGATAATTCCCGTGCCCATACGGCTGAGCTGGTATCATCTGTGCTTAGGGAACATGAAGTCAGGGTTATGGACTGGCCTGCTCAGTCCCCCGACATGAATCCCATTGAACACGCATGGGACATGTTACAACGAAGAGCTATGGTTATTTTTTCTCCAAATCTGATGACATAAGAACAACTTTTCCTGCACTTGAAAAGAACCTGGGACCTGTTACCGCAGCTCGATTTGGATAATTTAATTTTGAGCATGAATAACCGATGCCGAACTCTAATTAATGTTAGGGGAGGAAATGCTGATTATTAAATTTAATTAAATGCCTTTTTTTGTTATTTTTGACTTTAATTTTCATAATTCCCTATATAAAATCCATTATGTACAAAGTAAAAATCAAACCTAAAAATAAAATTACAAAAAAATTCATTAAAAATCTTTGATGCATCTCTTTTTATATATTGCAAGCATACACCATAAAATAAACTTTAATTTCATATATAATTGTTTTAACAAAATATTTACAGAATTTTGTAAAATAAGGTAAAAATGAAATATCCCTAGGCATTGTTGATGTGTTTACTTTGTTTGACCAATCTCTATAAATATGCGTAGAATTGGACTGTTTGTTATTTAAACACAAATAAGTGATCTACCATTGCCAATCACTACTTGAGACGTTAAGAACAAGTGGCAAAAAAGCTATTGGATTAAATTTTCAGAAATGTAAGTATGAGCAAAGATATTAACTACAGATGTGTAAGGCAATATTTAATATATTGAGTGAATAAATTTTTAGATCGGACTTGGACCTTTTGTTCATATTAAAATGCTGTATATATTTCAACACATAAAATTTTAAATCTAGGTTTGAATTAAAATGTTTAATTGAAGAAGACATTTATGATGTTTTCGGTTCCGAGCCGATTGGGCAATCCCATACCAATTGTAAATGTTTTAAGGTATCTCCATAACGCAGTATGCCTCTCTACATACGAGTACCTTTCAACTCAGACTGACGTCTCACTGATATAGATAGCACTAAACAAATAATAGCGTTGCTTTCCAGAATTTAATTTTAAAAATGTCGCAACATTTTTGATAATCACGTTTAGATTATGTTTATACCGTGTTGAGAAAATAAAAGCACATTGTTTAACATAAAAATAAAGTACGTAATTGCAAAATTAGTTCTAAAAAATGTATTGGCCATGTTTAGCCTAGACTAGATGATAGATGAGACTATTATTAGAGCAATAGTAGTGACAGGGCGCACTGAATTTCACAGTTTTAAAACTGTGCGAGATTAATAATGCTGGAATGCATTTTCACATCCCCATCTTTTTCCAGTCTACTTCGGTGACGGTAATTGTCATGTCGACTGTCAGGTTTCTTGCCACGTATTAACAGAAAAATATCGAAATTCATACTAATTAACTATTTCTCTTTCGTCTTTGTATATCTCTTTGCGTCATCAATGCAATTTTAAATAATTACATTCCTTCGTGTGGTTAGTTGTGGTATCATGGCCAGTAAAATAGTAATTTCGCGATTAATTAATCTCATAGTTATCTGATATAGCCCCGTGTAGAAATTTCGCGTTAGAAAGTCTGTATACCAACAGCATCATTATACAATTATACCCGACCAGACGTATCCCATAAATTCTCACTTTCTGCTCCATTTGCAACTACTTAGTATCTTAAGGTTTCCGTTGTTAGTACTTTAGTATTAATGGTCGACCATTTTTCTTTTCAATACCCTTCCATCTGACAGCTAGAAGTTAGTCAATTCATTCACGTCTGATTGATTTCCTGCTGTTTACTCTCTTGACTAAGTTTTCCCCGTAGTTTACTCACTTAGATCGTACATCTGGAAAAACTTTTAGACATAGCTTTAAATTTATATTGAAGGCATGATCAGATGGTCAATTTGATTATTATAAAATCAATAAAATTCCACGCACGTATATAAACGTGTGTGCGTATCTGGGCCAACCCTCCCACGGGGACGGCCAACAATAGCCCTGCAACAGGCGTTCTCTCCCCGCGTTTACTGGTGCGCTCAAATGAACCACACCGATATCAGGTGCACGATGCCCTTGTCTGCTCACAGTATCTCATGTACAGACAGACGCTTACATCGCACATACATATCTAATATATTTTCCTAACATTTGCTAATGTCGTAGTTCTGTTTTGTGAATATAAAATGGCAGTCACAAAGTCAGCAGTTCGTGGCGTCATGTGCTCTATTATGGAATTCACCTTCAAAGCAAGTAAGACAACACCCCGGTCTCAAAAAGTTTTCTATAATTTCGGTGAAAGTTTTCTCGTAATGACTCACAAATTGTATATACTTCCAAACATCAAAATTTGATTGTAATAGTTTAGGAATACCGTTAAGTTTTCGTTCCACCAGATTATTCTTTAAAAATTAGACATTTGCATAAAAAAGTACCAGTTTTGTCTTAAAAGGTCAATGATAAACCAATCGTTGTTTCGATTGAAAGTTATGAATATTTTGATCAAAGGAATATAAGACTAAAAGTCTAAGCAAAGTTTATTTTGTTATTTTGCTTCTGAAACCGGAACTAAATTTTATACTTACCTACATACTTAATATAATGTGTTTCTGACAAAAGGCGTACACTTAGTACCCGACAACCTGTACAAGTATAATCTATTTCAATCCATTGTATAATAATGTCGTTATTCTATTGGCGTTATCAGATAGAAAGTACTGGGGCACTGCCGCTGAGGTTATTTAACTCGCCCGGATAACAAATTATAACGGATGAGTTTTCGTTGCGAACTGAAATCGGTACTCAATCTGCAGGATTGGTTGCTTCGTGCATCGAGATGCCCGATAGAAAAGGAGACGAGCACGACTGCTACTCGTGAACTCGTTGTTCGCCTAAATACTGACTTCCCAGATTCCTATTGCTTCGAACATTATATAAAAGGAAAACTGCATTTAACTGTTTTTGTGTTGCTTTTATGTAATTTAGTTCTTCCAAAAGATACAATTCTACGTTATTTTGCAACTACAATTTGAGGACTTAAATTTTAAAATCTACAGTATTCTGTATATAATTATTAAAATATCTGATAATATTGAGAGTAACTGTAATTTACCAAGGAAGAAGTTGTGACAGTCAAACAGTGGTTTTAGTACATAACCGCATGCAGGAAAAACATAATATGTACGAGGATAGCAAACACTAATACCAGATTGTACAAAATATACCGACACCTAAGTATAAATGCTTCATGTCTGATTATTCTGGGCTGTTTATAAGTTGTACCAATAAGCCTATTATGCTGTTTGTCTTCAGAAAGTTGAAGCTTGGGAAGTCATCATAAGAAACTATTGATCAATTGTTTAGTGTCGATATAAAATAAAGTATGCTCCCGCCACGTTGCATACCGACTAGCGAACGCACCATCAACACATAAACTTTGATCTCCATACCGTTGTTAATACTATTACACTTAATGCATTTAATATTAATTGCTACGAATTATTAGATTCAGTTCAATATTTTAGTAAAATAACAAATAACTATACTGTGCTCTATTAGAATTAGAACAAAGTTTATGTGGAAATTAACTTGACGCATACTTTCTTTTCGTAACATTAAGCTAACATAATAAATCATAATTTGAAACATGTAATATACCTTTCGCTAAGCCACAATTACCGTAGCGCACGGGCGCTTTTTTGACATGTTTTTACCATATACTTTCGTTTGCTATTGTACGTCGTGAAAGTCCCTTCTCGTACAGACAGCTACTATCATGCATAATTTCCATACAGTTACAAAAACTGAAATATTGCACCGCGTTCGAATCTAATTTCCTCGAGTAATAGCTTTCCAGTTCATTTCTCGTATCAATTTAAGTGTAATGATCCTCAGCCCTAGCACAATTTCTCTCAATCCACTTTCATGTGAGCCGGTAGGCTGACCGCAGTGAATACAATAGAGACAATCAATGGGTGCTCCAGCGCAGTGGGAACGGTGCACTGCGGTTTTGCCACATCCGCGCTGCGGGCCGACATCTCGAAAGTGAGCCTTTGAAATGAGTTATTGAACGGCACCAACAACATGATAGTTATGCCCTGCGAACATGGTTACAGGCAAATAATTATAACTTTCATATAAACAAGCGATTCTTTGGAAGTAATAACAGTGTAACTGAAGACTAGTTAAATGCTCTTTGTGGTACCACCAAGACACCAATTTTACAAATATTTTAAGAAAATAGTTTCAAACTCTGTTTAATATCGTAGTGTTTGTGATTATAATTTAACAATAGAAAAAAAGTCTTAAGTAACTTCTGAATAGTTTTTATTTTTTTAACAAAATATTTCATCTCTCTTGTCAATAGTATGAGTGACGTGATATGTTATTTTTATATGGCTTATTACAATACCTTCTTACTGTAAACCAAAGTTTTTTGTTTTTTTTTTTTTTTTTTTTTTTTTTTTTTCGAAAATTTTAATATAATTGTGACTGGTATACCAAGCACAATTACTGAAGAATCCGATGGCGTCGTGGAGTCATTTCGAGATCCCTGCAAGATTTTTTTTATGTGAAGGTTAGGCAGGTTTTCGGTCGCTTTGGTCTTCTGAAGCGGGGTGGAAACAATTGCTCGACCGAGACAATTCCAGTCCACTTCCGGATGTTTCTTAATCACGATTTCCTCCTTCGCCGTTCTACGCGTTACTAGAATAGTATTTCGTTCTACGCGTACTTGGCCTCTCAAGTACGCAATTAAAATTTTTAAATTCGAATATGTATATCGATTGATCCCACTACCAAGTTCCCCAAGTAACCATAAATACACCTACGAGGCCATAGTTTTGCTCTTAAATACGGCCAATTTGTACGAATTCCGTGCCGGCTGCATCAGCGTTACCCGTTATTTAAATTGCAAAAGGAGAACCATTTAACAGTAAGCGTATGTCCTTTCGAAAACCAGTTTTCTTGAATATTATGTAGGTCTGTGCGTCCATTACCTACAGTCGACACGTGCCGCGCCGCATCTAATTGGCATCCTTGCATAAATATTAATCATGCATCCCGCTAGGAGTACCAAAAGGCAAACTCCAGCGCGCAAGCGTATATCACTGAACTGTTATTCGAAAGCTGTAACTGGTCCTGTTTAATAAACTGCTGTTAAATTGAAAGCTCATATCCCGGTAAAGTTATTTTCTAGTTTTCACTCACTTGCTGTTAAATCATTAGGTACGCTTGTTATCTGTCAGATCTGCGCCGTTCCTAGAACTAATTTATTCGATATCTGGAGCTTATAGCTGCTGCGGTTTTATTTTAATTTGTATTTAGTTCCTGTACACTTTGAAAGATAACAACTTCAATCTTTTACAAATGTCCGGGAAAAGGGATTTGTATCAAGATTTTTTCTTTAAACTACTCAGTTTAAAGAAAATATAAGAATCAATTAACACACAGACACAGACAGACACCCAAATCTCCTTTTCTTTTAATGACTATTTTTAATTCTAAAATTTTATATCTTGTTGAATTCTGACCTTTACAATACAAGTTCTATGCTTAGTGTAAAGGTCACCGAAAAACTATACATATATCTGTAAATTTTAAAATAAATTTATTTTTAAATAAATAAATTAAAGTTGTCTCAGCTACAGCTAAGCGTCGGACACGTAATATAATTTTGCCTTTATTTGGTCTTGTCCATTGTAGTACTACTCTATTGGCATTAAGAGCTTTTAACCCCAGTCAGTAAATAAGCTTAAGTTTTCCAAATCGCTTTCTCGAAAATTAGCACTAGATGATTTAAACGAAATCTTAAACCACACACTGCTGTAAAACGCCCAAATACGAAACCCATTAGGTTTCATTTCATTGTATTATGTATTTACGGAAAAAATATGCTCTAGATCACATTAGGCAGTGGTGTTCTTATGATTGATATAAAAAATCTCTATTATAATATTAAGGTTTCAACATTCTTTCAATTTATCACCCATTTGAGTAATTACTTATATTCACTTGTATGCCCGTTGTTTTATCACATTTCATATTTTATCATAGTGTTACATGTAAGCCAAGAATTCGTTTCTGGGTAGGGCCTTAAAAGTACCTCGAACGATAAGAGAGAATTGAAAGTGCTCACTCAATGTAGATGTTATCTAGTGATGCAGTTAATGAATAGGTAACGCAAGGGTAAAAATAAAGGATCAGGTTAAAAGACTTTCTATTTTTATTCGAGCGAAGAGGTCGCGAGCGCTGGCGCCACAGCCTCACATCTCGCGGCGATCGGTGGTGCGCGCACATTCCGTCATTGAATGCGCCTCGGGCTGCGCGCACGCATCAATACCAGTTTCGCTCGGTGCTGTGTTTATTTGTTTTGATTGCGTTGAACCGAACGTAAAATTTAAACGAAAAATAGTCCTATTAGTAGACCTGTACGGGACAATGTACTAAATATTCTTAGTGATTCGCTGCAATTTAATTTTAAATATTATTATTGGACAATGACCGATTCGGTATGCGCCAGGGAGCAGCCGGCCCGTACTACAAGTTGATTGACGTGCGATAATAGCACACACAATAGGAAACACAGACGGGAATATAGCTTCTCTTGCGGATATTATTATTTTATTCTTAGCGACTGAAACACAAGTGGTCACGAAATGGGTGTAATAAGGAGGAAAAAGCGTAAGTCAAATTCGCCAAACTCATGAGTTAGGTATTTCTTAATTGACTCTTTATTTTTTAATTTTGAGTCATTTCTTAATTGTTTAATAGCAAACGTTTAATAGTAATTAAGTAATGACTCAAAATTAAAAAATAATTAATTAAAAAAATAATTTGCGCAATACCTGTCGCCACAGCTCCGTGCACATCACAAAGTTGTTTGCATAAAATGTTTTAGTTTTTATCACTGTTGTTTAAGTCTGTTTTTCATCTGTTTTTACTCCAATAGGCATGTAGGTATTATCTAGAAACGTCTATGCCAAACCCTGTTAAGTCCCGTCAAAATGTTTTGTGTTCTGACGTTTTCTGAACAGTCATATAAATATTGAAAAACGTATGATTAAGCTTTGGTATTTCAAAAGATTTCGCAAATCCATTTAAAATCTCGATTTCTTCAAAATCAGACAGTTATTTTCTTCCTATTTGTTTCATGTTAAGGTCGCAGCAGGCAGGTTGACCTTTATGTTTTAAATTTGTATAGATTTTTTTAAGCTTCTTTCTATCACGGTTGTTCAGAGCTGGAAATAGGATTATCTTTTTAACATCATATTACACCGCTAAGCGTGTACTGCCAACAGCTAGTATACTGTTGCACGCTACTTCACCCACGTGTCTGTATAAATTAGAAGATTTATAAGATATACATATAATTTTATAAAGAACAATTAATATTATAAATAAAACAGAAAATAAAATGTGTACGTACGCTTCTATAAAGAAACAAAATTAATGAATTGAAGTCAATTATATAAATTTAATATATGTATACTCGTTCGAAAGATACTAGATAAATCTATTCACTCCGATATTACCTACTTTGCTTAAACAAAAAGATCTTTTTAACTGCACAACCAGATGAGCAAGCCATATGGTTCTTGCCATATGTACGAACTACATATGCCATGAAAACTCTTTTGAGGGAGCACAACTTTTTAATTAACTAGCCTTGGATATAAAACAGGCAAAATCAAGAGAATTTAGATCCAAGCTGATGAAGCATGTTATGTTAAGTGTTTGAATGTCATGTTCCGATAGCAGTGATCAAATTTCTTTTTTTTTTCTTGTCTATCTGTTCAATGTATCGTTACCTATTTTAGTTTTTTATCATAATTTCTCATGTAAGTAGCTATAAGCTTTAATGAGAATAAAGAAATATAATTCGAGGTAACTAAACAGCGTAGGGCTATTCGCTCACTCACACCGCGGGTTTTTTTTTACTACTTATACCGTCGTAACTTCTAAACGAATGGTCCGATTCCTATAACAGTCAACTTCGATTATTTATGAGACTATTTATAGTTGGATAAGGATTAATATCATGATACGAATGTCACCATCTTTCGATTTGACTAATTTGAACAAAAAACTATTACCTATTGTGACTTAGTGAACTATAAACTATAGTTAAGTATAGTTAACCATAATAGACATATTGCGGCGTGAACTTTTTTGTGGAATATTATGAGTACTATAAACGCAGCGTTTTCGCAGCGCATACCAAATCAAATAATAACTTTTACAGACAAAGTTTTGATACCTTGAATTAGATTATTGTAATTTTCATATGAATCTCTATTTAATTTTTTTTGCTTTAGTTTAACTCAATCTGTATCCATATATTTTTTTGTACATTATTAGTCAATTTATAATTAGTTTCATAATCGTAAAATTCAATATCAAAAGAAAAAAAGATGACATGCAAAAAACGAGTTCAATTACGTTCTACAGATTAGTTCAATTGACTACTACGTAATACATATAATTTATGGTCGAGGCAAAAAGGTTGTAAACAAAATGTATTAAGGTGTGTGCGGTCATCGTTCACTAATTTAGGCGCGTCCTTAAGGTAGCCAGCTACTTGCAAGTTTTAGTGTATAATTGTTATTTCACAATAACAGAACAACGATTTCAATGCTCAACCGGATCGACAGGTAGCTCCGAGAGTTGTTTTTGTTTACTTTAGCAGTTATGTCACCAGTAAAATTAACAGTCCTCACAACTAGCAAAAGAAGGTCAAGTAGTATAGGGCCGAGATGTGTGAAGGTCGCTGATGTTTGGTTAGCTGTTCCATATCGAAATCTTCTTATGTTTAGGTGCTGGTCAGCTATGTGTCGAGTGCGTTTAATACATTCAACAGGTAAATGTAATGATTTATGCATGCACTTAAAAGGTCAATTGTGTTCGTATGAGGTCATACGTTTATGGAGTATCAACTGTATTCTCGAGGTCGTACCTGCGTGCCACCAATGACGCCGGGCAAAGAGATTTTAATGTGGATTGGAAACTGTAATATGAACTGTTCTGCCTCTCTGTATTGGTCTTTACTTTTTACTAGTTGCTAACCAAACAATCGTGTAGGTTTCATATAGGTAAAAATACCATCCAAATTTCCTCCTTTTCTGTGAGTTTTCCGAAAATTTTCGTACATATAAACCTTGACCTGACAATTACGAACCAACAAAAAATCAATCAGAAAAAATCGGTTGTGTCGTTCTCAAGTGATGCTCCGTCATACATGTGGCATTTGATTTATTTATTTATATTCAAAAGCAGGTTTCTTTAATAACAGATTTCGTCACTGAGCTAAGCCTGTCCTGTTGGGATATTACCTATCAGTAATATCCAGCGGCGGCGGTAAGTCGCTTCGGTTGTAGGGAGCCTAATATAGTTTCGATTGAAGGGTGCACCAAAGGCTTTTCATTCTCTTTTATCACTATAAAGATTTTGTTTTAATTGGCGTATAGCATATGGCGTTAGCGTAGACGTTTGGCTTTGTAACTGTATATTATAGTTTTCTTCGTCATAAATGTAAATTAACATTTCTCATAGTCCAAGTCAGAGAATTTCCCCACAGGTAACACAATACGTTTCAGTTTGCGGTTTTATCGCTTTCAGATAAACATAATCCTTTACGAATACAAGATAAAGTTAACGCGCTCAACTGACTTTCACCTGACCAATGTTTCGATCGGAAATAAATTACCATTATTGCTGGAGCACAGCGTTTTCCAATTAAATGTGTCTACCGTAAAACAAGAGTCACGAGTTCATCTGCGAACAATCACGACTGTTGCAACCACAAATCGACGCGATTTTTCAAAAGGTTGTCCTGAGTGAGATATTCAATGAAAGTGATACATTTGATTGGCCATTGTCTGGGTTTTATGTCCTGCGATCGGCCGACTGCTCTCACTGCGGCACATTCGTCTTGTCAGGTTGATTGTCGTGCGAACGTTGTCGTCTTGTTCTACAACCGATCTATGTACCTACAGTATTGCGGTTGCACAGATTCTCACGCGATTTACGTTCATTTAAATTTGACGGCAGAAGACGATAAAATTGTTTTATCGTATTGTCAATTGATTTTTATTTTCTAAATTAAGTATTTCGTTTGTATAGAACAAGCGACCCGCCCCGTCTTCGTTAGAAATGTAAAATGGCATCAATTTGCGCTATTTTATTTTATTTTATTTATTTACTATAAGACTAACTAAAATCTTGATATATATTTACCATTAAAGTTTTCCCCAACGTATACCACCTTCCCAGTGCCAGATAAATATTTTCGCTTAATCGCTTATTTGACTTCTAAATCCGCTATTGTCAAAAGTATACAGTTATATTTTCGTCCGCGTATATTTAGAAATTATTGTTCGCTGATAATGTAGCTCTCTATAGGTGATTTTTTTTTAAAATCGGTCCAGTAGTTTTTGAGTTTATTCATTAGAAACATAAAAATACATACGATACAAGTATTTTCTCTTTATAATATTATTATTTTTAATAGGAAATACATGTAAACTGTTGGAATATATCAAAATAAATCTGTCTCACTTTGACAAATACATGGAAAATCTTTCTCCTTCACACATATAAACATTAAGTTTATTACAATAAGCTCTTTGATTCATACAAGAGCCTCATATATTTGACTTTGTGTTTTAGCGTCAGTCTTCTAACTGCGCCCCTTAGTAGTAAATACGAACACACCTTTCTGCTAAACTAAATCGTAACTAATTAGTAATAAATATCATTTACTACTAATTAAATCTTTCATTTGATTCCCATTACCCAATATAAACCTTCTCAATTAATTTCTTTAAATGTTAGTGAAACTCACATCAAAATCCGTTGTGTTATCTAGAAGAACTCAGCGGGTTAACAAGTCCTTATTCCAAATCTCCATCGTAAGGATAAGTTATGAGGAATAAGTAAGTACCTAAATACCCCGGTGGCAGGCCCGAGATGGCCGGCGTACCTCCGCTTTCGGGTACGCCGAGGTTCCGATAGGGAGCGTAGTCCTCCCCGCGCTGAACAGCCGTGGCGGGTCGTCGAAGTTGTGCAACAACGTTCCTGCGACCCCGCCCATCTACGGCCGCGCTAGAAAGTCGTTGGGTTTTAGCCGGTAGGAGTCCGGCATAACCCGCAGCGTCCCCCTTTCGCTGCTGGGTATCCATGATGGATTTCCCAACGTAAAAAAAAAAAAAAAAAAAAGGCAGAACACTCCTGTCAGGCGACAATTGTTGTAAAACATTACCTGTTTTTCTGTATTTGAGTAAAAGAAACTTTTAGATTTACCTCGTGTATTGACATAAACAAAATCCTTTGTCACATACTTTTTGCATTATTATAAAAATAATTGTGAAAGTCGTACTATTTTTATTTGAAGTGAATGTAATGTCACGTAATTTCGTGACGATAACATTTAATGCTCGTGATCTCTAAAATTACCCGTTTTGACCTTGGCGCGTGCAGTGTGCACAGCATTGCATCCTTGTTGCAACACATTACTGTCGCATGGTAAGTCTCTAATTACCGCAACAGCGGCTCTTTAAAGACGCCCACATTGAATTAGGCCAATGGGAGTCCCTGTTTTGTGAAACAATTTATTTTTTTAGGGTTCCCCTACGTCCGAATAAAAAAACGGAACCCTTATAGGATCACTCGTGTGTCCGTCTGTCCAACCATTCTCCCCCCCCCCCCCCCCCCTATCTTCGAAACTACATAAATACAGAAATTAGTTTTTTTACTTATAGATTATAGGAAAACCTATAAGAAGTCCATGATATTAAAATAACATGGTAAATCACTCAATATTGTGCGGATAGGTAACATCGTACGGAACCCTCTTCACGCGAGTTCAACTCGCACTTGTCCCGTTTTTTATTTGAACAAACAGGAAGCTGTATAGCTTCAACTCGTATCATCATTAGCCATCTAACAAATATAACATTGCCTACTTGAGATTCCGTTATGCTGTAGTGCATCCGATGCATCCGATGCGAGCATTATACTTTATGAAAAACATTATAAGAAACTAGCTTTTGCCCGCGACTTCGTCCTCGACCCTCGGGAACAGTATTTTTTTCTGGATGAAAGGAATCACTGACAAAGTGTATGCAAAATTTCACGATGATCGGTTTAGTAGAGGCGAGAAAGCTTCGCTCTCGACTACTCTCACTATTTAATTACGAACAATTTAAGCCTTAATTAAGTTATAAACATTATTTATTAACAAATTGATAACGACCTCGTGTATTTTATATGTACATAGATCATTATGTTTATTTTATATATTGTTTCATATTTATTGTTTGGATGACATGTTTAATTAGCTCTTTACTATGTAAACAAAAAATTGATAAGTATCACATTATTTGAACTTTTTCAACAATGTTGTTTAAATAAATTGTTATTGTTAAATCTTAATTCAATCGATAGTTATACCTATTTCAGCAAGAGCAAAATAAATAACGTAAACAAACATTTAGGATCGTGATTTTTATTTAAGATTATATAAATATTATTTCGTTTCGATAATAACTAAATTAATAACATCAATTCTAGTCGACATTATTTTAATGATTAAAAAAGCGTTTTTTATTTTATTTTGAAATAATGTTTTTCATAGTTAAAAGGAAGTTATAGATAAAAAGTTATATATCTTTAATAAAAAAGTTCTTTTTTATTAACTAAAATAATGCCTGGAAATTAAATCTTATAATTCAGTAATTAGTACCACAGTTAGTAATCCTTGGACAAAGGACCATCTCGATTCCCGAGATTGTTTAATTATTATTTAGATCCAAAAATATAAATATGAACATTGAGTAATTTGTCGCGTGCTCGATGTGTGCGAGACTTGCATTTTAGCCATATCAATGTGGTTTTAGGACTAAATTATTTGTTAATCCATGTATATTTTTAAATTTGATAACAAATAAAAAACTATAGGTACCGAAATAATCGCTAAAACCAACAAATATAGAAGAATCCTATAAATAGTAATAAATTTCTAACTATGCAACAGAACACAAGCACGAAATCAAAACACTAGAACGCTAAAGGCTATTGGTCGCTTTTATAATTTGCCGTGGCACGGCACGGCACGGTAATACCGTGGACGTCTCAGGTATTTTTGTGGCCGTCGACGGCATACCGTGCCGTAGGTCGGTTTTATAATTTGCCATAAAATCATTATACCTATGCTTTGCGCCTTCAAAGTGCGGACGTTGTTTTCGAAGAGACAGCGACTACTTATTCTTTATTTGTTGTATTTACGAGGTAGAAAAAAACATATTACAAGAAAGTATTGGCAACATTCGCTTTTAAAAGTAAAATATTTAGAAGGATTTTACTACACCCTATTTGATAAGGTCAAGGAAGACCCAAATTCCAAGAAACGGAATATTTCGTTCCATGCCTTTTCTTTAAGAACTTTATCTTTAAAAGCGTCTAATGATTTGTCCTATAAGCATGGTCTTGTTTCAACAAGTTCCAGTAAAGTTACTACGTCGTATTTAAATAACATCATTTTGCTTGTATATGCTTGTATCTACCGCTTACGCAAAACTGGAGCCGCCTCGCGCCCGACTACGCACGCACACAACTACAAATTCCTTGTACGTACACACTACACTCTCAACACTGCCGCGACCATTTGATGGGGAGCACAGTGTGCTACGGCGACGGCACGGTAGACCGTTGCTGTTCACAGCATGCCGTTGCCGTGGACGATAAATTAAAAAGCGTCTGCATACAATTGCATACATTTTGCTTTCCTATTTTACCGTGACGGTAAAAACGTGCCGTGCCGTGCCGTGTCACGGGAAATTATAAAAGCGACCATTGATTGGTTTGCTAACAAGAATATTATTGCTGCTCGATCGTTATCCTATTATCGTATTTTCCAAAGTGAAATAATGTTATTACATCGAATTGAAGTATTTAGTTAATTGTTGTGTACCTAACTACCTACACGATTTGTGTTTTTGTTTTAGGTGAATCCGTAACAGAACGCGCGGAGAGCGTAGCGCGAGTCGTCAACGACCAACGCTGTATCGAAGTGCGAATCGCACGCGCAGCGGGCGGTCTGGGGCTCAGTATAGCCGGCGGACGGGGTTCCACACCGTACATCGGCGATGACGAGGGCATATTTATATCACGCGTCACGCCTAACGGACCCGCCTATTTGGCTGGACTCAGGGTGAGTGCTTCGTTTAAGTGTTGACGTGTTGTGTTGACATCAGAAGTATTGTGAATATTATTTGTAATTCGGTATAATGTAATATTTTCTCAGACAAACAAATCTCTTCTAAATTCTTATTGATTGATATAATATTGAGTTATGGGAAGCAATGAAAGTTTTAATTTGAAGTAAATGATATTACTTGATTTGTCTCTGTTTGGTTTAGCAGGAAGGGTTTGGTCGTTTTCTCTACTAAAGAGCGCAGTCAGAACAGATCTAAATACAAATCACAAAGTCAAATTTATAAGTCTCCTGTATTTAACCAAGAGTTTCTTTATGTTTATATGTGTGACACAGAAAGACTCTCAATGTACTTGTTAAATTGAGACAGATTTATTTTCACATGTTCCAACAGTCAAAATATAAAGAACACAGTCCTCTTTAATAAACTGGTATCAGTTGCAAAGAGAGTCCCTAAAAATCGTGAAAATTTTTAATACCTCAAAAAATCTTAAAATACTTCAACACTCTTAATATGTAAGTAATCGTTGTTGCCGAGTTACATATCATTGAACAAAACTATTCGACGTAACAAGCGTATCTGTAAGAGATCGTAGACTATCAAATAGAAGTATTTCATAAGAATTGGACTTGACACTTTCTTTAGAAATTGGGTCTTAAACTGTCGAACACACGGACGCAGAGACAAATAGCAACAAAGTGATATAAGGGATACGTTTTTTTAGTAACTTAGGAGTCACGCTATTGGCAAATTAGAAATAAATAAATGCTAAGCGCCTTAACTAGCTGTTCCAAAAATAGTAACAAGCAATGAGATAATTTTGCTTCCATACTATGTTAATGCTAATTGACTGCCGCTAAGATATGGTGTTTATGTAAAGGAGTGCGGTTAATAATGGGCAATCAGTGCGTTATTGCTAAGACTGCCGAGCGGTACGCTTAGTCCGATAAATGCGTCAATTTCATTTTAGTGAATACATTAGCACCCCGATGAAAAGAATAAATTATCTTTTTCACACTTGACTAAAATCATGTATTCAAATTTTTCTCATGTATAGCAGATGGCTAGATGTACATCTCAACACATAAAACTTGAGTTTTTTTAATAATTATTAATTACTTTTTTTTTAATTGAGTTTCCCATTGCTATAGAACGTCGGCCAAGTTTATATTCGAACGAAGATTTATTATATGAAGAGATTAAATTGCGAATATCTATGATAAATGTTACAAAAGTTACAAGTAATTATCGTCGTGATGTATCAGGTGGGTGACAAGGTGTTATCTGTGAACGGGACATCTGTAGTGGACGTTGATCATTACTACGCTGTGGAGGTGCTAAAGGCCAGTGGGTCGACGTTGACACTTGTAGTTACAAGAGACTCGCCTACTTCCACCAGGTAAGCCATTAACATACAAAAAGCTACATTAATAGTGCATTCTGATTTTATCGCAGTCTGTCGAGATCATGTTTCATATTTATGTTTGATTGCAGAAGTTAACGGGAGCTTCTTGGGTTTTGTAAATTAAGTTGTCTGCTTTTAACACTTTTTATTCTCGAGGCACTATATTAGTTTTTACCATAAACTAGTTATATTTATTTATATTTATTTTAAAAAATATGAAAACTTTAACATCGTATTCAGATAAAATAAATATTTCTGACTTTAAACGATCTCAATAGTCTATTGAACAGTTCATTAGTTAGAAAAATTGGAAATCGCCTTAAGGCGAGAAATAAGCAGAAAAGCGTTATTTTCGTCGCCTAATTTGACTTTTTAGAGTAAAATTAAAACTTGGATACAATGAATTATAGACCATATTCAAAAATTTTAATCAGGCAGATTTATACAAAAAATTGTATTTTCCCCGAGGAAAAAGAAGTAAATTACTTCCCAATAAACCTTTTGTGTCACAGTTATAAATAAAATATGTGAAAACTACGTTTGTTTTTAAGCTTAATCGGCTACTTTTAATTCGTTTTTTAACGCAATGTTTATGAAATAACCTTCAAATTTTTAATCAGTTCGGTTATCTCCGAGAACCTACAAAAATTTGTTGTACAATATTGCAACTTTAGTTTATTAGGTTACGCTCATTTTGGTAAAAAATGTGTTCGGCTGAAGTTAGTCCTTGCCTTAAGAATTAAAGTAAATATTTCTTTATTCTATCCACAGAATATAGTCAATATGGTTCTACAGGTGACCTTGGTAACAAGAAATTAAAATATGACGTAGGTATGCCGTTACGTTTAGACCCGCAGTTTGGAATAATACAATCAAGAATTCGACAAGAATTCGTATATCTTTTGTTTTATTCGAACCAAAAATAATTTAGACATACAAAGTTTTATGACTGCGATGTCTCTAATTTGACCAAATAGCGTAATGAATAGTTGCTTCACGCAAAACATTCGATACAGGTGTTTGTTCGGATGATATCTATTACAATGTATCAATTGTTCGCCTGATGGTAGATACGTTTACAACCATTAACCAACATATCATCCTTCACGTTAGTCTTAAGATTTCTTAATTGTCAGAAGCGAGTAAATGATACGGGCTGTTATTTATATTGCCAGTCTGTGCTCCGCTCCTAAGAGGTTTATTTCCTTTTCAATATTAATTAATCAAGTAGTGTGTGAATAAACTAGATTGCTTACTCTGTGATGAATGTTTCAGTTGCTTTACCTCGTATTTTATAACGGTTTACTGTGGTATTACAGAACGCACAGCAGAGCTCCGAGCGGGGCCAGCCACCACTCAGTGTCCAGCACCACTGACACAGTCTCGACATTGGAAAATGGACAGGTATGACAGGAAAATGAATTTAAGTAGATATTTTCATCAATACCTAATTTATTTATATGTATAAAAGAAAGGCCTGTTAGTTAAACAATTTATAAATTATACATTTAAAATTATACATACCTACTTATCACAAATACTAACTATGACTAAAAAGAGATTTAGGAAACAATATTTGATTTTTTTTTTGTCAAATTAATTTTTATTAAAGTTATGCAATTTTTATTAATCTTACATTTTCCTCTTGATATAATTTTTTATAGTAGTGCTTCCATTCTTACAAAAATAACCACATAATATCACAACATACCCAAAATATGGACAAAAATGCATATGAAATTCTATTGCGTGCTTTGTTCTGACGCTTATTAACGACAAACTGGTGAAATGTCCAAGGAACTACTTTTACACACGATCTCTGCGAAGTGACCACAAAAGTGCATTTGTATATTGAATTAGGCCCCAGCGAGTCGCGGTCTGCCGTTGGGCAAGCCGCTCATCATCGGCAACAAGTATGCTCAGGAACTGGAGCCGGAATATAAGGACCAGTCATCGCTCATTTCTCCCGAAGCCAACTATACGTCTACGCCCATTGCGCAGACGCCCACCGAATCGTATCAGCGTCTGCAGGCTTCTCCACCGCCCCTAACGCAGCCATATGTACCCCCCGGTAAGCTCGTTTTGCTTAATTTTTTGCTTATTTCATACACATTTCTAGATTTACAAGACTGTGTTCAATGATATATAAAAATAACATTCATACTATAGATTGTGTGGTCAGATTACTAAAGCATGAATGAGCTCTAACTTTTTTGTAATTACTATATCTACCATTTTGTTTTTCACATGTTCTGTGGATGGAAAAGAATGGATTACACGCTCAATCCACAGTGGATTACAACTCATACCTAATAGGCGTATCTTCGGCACATAATCATTGTCTCATATAATAAATTGTAAAGAAAAGCTTCTTATATGATGTTCCTCATAGAATCACCATGAACCTGTAGTAATTTAGATATTATGATAATTGTAAGTGTAGCTGACTTCTGTTTTGACGCGTTAAAATCAATGCATAATTAAATAGCTCGAATGAAATAACAACGGCAGTGCGCCACGAATGAGTACGGTTCGTGGTCTCGACAAGTGTTTATCGGGATAGTATCACATGGGCCTTTTTAATGAGCGCTACCACACAATAATACAATTAGCTTTTTGAAATGTTACAGCGTTCCAACAAAAGGTGCTTGTCCACACGACGTTGATCCGGGACGGTGCGGGGCTCGGATTCAGCATCGCTGGAGGCAAAGGAAGTCCCCCGTACAGAGAGGACAGCGACGCCATCTACATCTCCCGAGTGTCCCCCCAGGGCGCCGCCGCCAAGGATGGCAAGATGCTAGTTGGCGACAAACTTATCTCGGTATATATTATACTCATTAACGGTACGGTGCGTGACAACCCTCGATTGTATCGTCAGTCGGTACGTTCGATTGTATCGTCAGTCTACCAAACACCCTTGATCTTGGAAGATAGCTTTGTATTTATTTAAAAATGTTCATAAAACTTGTAAATAAAACATCACAGAATCTCGTAAAAAAATTCGGGTGCGCTTATTGCACTGTACGCTATTACTGTACGAAATTAAGTCAGATGTAGAAACCGAATACAAACATTGGTTAGTATCATTATCAGTATAAATTATGATTTTAACATTCTTACTTTCAAGTATTTTTAGAGGTTAAAATTCAAAATTAACTTTGGTTGGAAAGTATTCCAGCCGTAACATTTTTTATTGAAAACAAGATTTAACAGATTATTGTATATGTTCGATTTTCAGATTAATGGAGTGGAAGTTGAAAATGGGCGCCACGAAGATGCCGTAGCGCTCCTCACGGGCCACGAAAGATTTGTTCGGTTGGTTTTACAGAGGACCGTTACTGGAGAACAAGGTGAACTTCTTATATATTTATGACCTGCAGTCCTGTAGAATTATACAGCTTTTCCTTCAGTAGGCCTTGTGTGACTTTTTGTTCCTGTTCAAGTTATACTAGAGTTACCCCAATACTGGGTTGTTCGCGTTTCGGTGTATTTGAATAGGCCTTGTGTAAATTCGTAAATAATAATAGGACCATTCAAATGGACCTTCGAAATACCTTTAGTTAGATTTAAATAGATATATTAAAATGTTAATCCTAAGTAGAGACTTAGAACATTTTCTATGAAAATGGGTGTGTAGACTTTGTAGGTATGTAAGTGTTGTGGATACAATGTCAGTGCTTAATTTTGAATAGGTATATGCATCCAACAGTACATTCGATTGAAGATATACAAAAACTGCTCACTCCGGGCCCTGTATATGCCTTTTTAGTATACCAATGTACTAGACTGTAACGCTTTGCTGATTGTTGGTAGCAAACATTAAAAGTTGTATTTTTTTTTCTGCGATTTACATAAAATTATGCATGTGCTTTTTAAATATTTGGGTGATAAAAAATATCTGGGCTTACCTACGAATTGGGGATAAATAAATACTAATAGGGGGACTTGGAAGTATATCAAACATACGCTCTGAGGCAAGGACTGAGAACTTGAGAAAAAGCTTTCATTTTATATTTTTTATATATTACTAGCTTCCGGTTCGCACGGGTGCAATCCTGCAAATTATAATATATAAACACCTTCCTCGTTTAACACTCTTTCCATTAGTAAAAACCGCATCAAAATCCGTTGCGTGGTTTAAGAAGAGTTAGAGAACATACAGACAAACACAGACGCGGGCAACGACTTCAGTTTATACTATGTATGAATGGCTAATATTATAAATACATAATTTTATATGTTACTTGAATCCGCTTCGCTTCGCTGAGATTGATGAGTGTGTTTTGGTGCAGGCGAGACGATCCCGCGGAAGTCGACGTCGGAAGATGTGAGGGAGAGATCCATCGAGAAGTTAAACTTGCCAATCACGACGGCACAAAAACCGAGCACCAATCACGTGACCGCACCACTAGTCGGCAATCAGTCGCCACGCCCCATCACCACTCCCACGCCCACCGGCACTCATGCACCGCCCCTTAAGCACAGCACTAGCACCACGGTGCCACCGCAGCCCGCGCCGCGCAGACTTAGTCAGCCCAATGGACAGGTGAGACTCTTACACCTGGAAATTGAACACAAGGGACTTTGACACCTTAAAGAAAATACGTCCTCTATGTTTGAATGGTCTGAAAATCTTTACACATTTCTATCATATAATTACACCTTTTTTGTTTGAAATATTAGTCCACTCTCTTGTCTTTTTTTTTCTCGTATTTTACCATCTTATCTTCGGTTTGAGGTGTGTTCGCAATTATTAAGTACTATGATGCATGTTAATTATTTTATATTAATTGTAGTCTTTATTTCATCAAGTAATTTATTTTTACTGTTATATTAAGCTAAGTACAAAAAGACAGTTTAATATTAGTAGACATATAGGTGCAAAGTTGTCATAATTAAAAATACATTTTTATAGTTTAGGCTGTCTATGGCTAGGTTTCTTTTGTTATGTATGGTTTCTCTTTGTATGGAAAGCCATCCAAAGAAATTATGTACTAAGGCCTATTAATAGCATAGCAAACTATCAACAGCAACAGCACGAGTTTCTTCCCCGTAGAAACAGCTTTCCGAACTTGCAATAGTTTTTTTTTATTGTGTCAATATATAAATAAATAACTATAATTATTAGTGTTATATGTGAATACAGATAATAAGTATTCTCAATCAGGCATACGTGCTTAGTTTTAATAATTACGATTCCCAGACTGGACCGACACCGAAGTCTTCGAGTAACAGCGCGGGCACCCCCTTAACTCCTGGCGCCGCGAACACGCACAGCTCCAACGACGACGTGTTCCAAGACGATATACAGGTAAGGTTGCATTGTTATTATCACACAGGTGATGGTTTTTATGTATCGGATTAACACGTTCACATCCGAGCTTTATCAGTGTTTTCGGCTTCATTTCACTATCACTCCTCGTGCGGGATCGTTCGTTGGCATTCAGCCCGCAACGGTGCGACGGTGACCGTCTCCGAAATATTTCCGAGTATAGAGCTCATACTCGGAGATTATCAGGGTGCGGTACAAGTCGCTGCCGTTCACTAAGGGTTGAATGTCGACGCTGCGGTCTGTCAGACATGTTGCACTTGCAAACTCTAAAAGTGAGATCCAGATACTTTTTCATCCAACTTAAATTCTTGTTGCAATACATTCGATCTGTTTTCTTGAAATATCTCATTTACACCGTTTGTATGATCGTGGACATCGTCAACAAACTGGCCACCGTCTATTGCATCTCGTTGAAAATATACACCTTACCTAATCGTTTTAATAAAACTCTGCATTGGATGGAGTTAAAACAATTTCGATACAGTCGTGTTTAAAAGTAAAGTCTGGAAATATATTACGTACCTAATTGACGTATTGGAACAATTCTAAATTTAATGAAGGTTGTAACGGCAATATGGCCCCCAAGAAATGCTTCGACCGTCGTCTTAAATTGTACCTGATTTTTTAAGTCGTAAATAACGTTTTCTAAAATCGATCCATAATTGTTGGCGAAGTTTTACTTAAACTCGCAGCATGTAAAAAATACAAAAACATAAATATCTCTAAGAAATAAATTCAATCTTTAATCATCTACACTATAAAAATCAGAGATGAAACTATCCTAATACTTTTATGAAGTATCATCCGATAGCCTAACTGAGCATTGTTTTCAAAAGCTTACGTTCATATAACTAGTACGCCACAGTCATATTGTTAGTAAACACGTTCGATCTATTTATGTCCTTGAGTATAAAATATGCTTGAAAAGTAGCTAAAGTAAGAGGTGTCATGCATGTGCATTAATGCACTGCTTTAATATCATGATATTTTACATTATATTATATTTGTATGAAATTATATGAGACTAGCGACCCGCCTTTAAATTTTCAAAAATCCTATCGTAGCGGATGCTTACATTATAAAATAAACCTATGTTCCAAATTTCAGCTTTCTAGACTTAGTAGTTTTTGGCTGTGCGTTGATAGTCAGGACAAACGATTTTATAAGTAAGATTATTATAAAATTATATAAATTAGTTAGTATTTTATATTATAATGTGTGTTTTGGGTATATTGAGCACTTAAATAATTAAGAACATCAATGACAATAATAATATGTGTAGCTACATTTATTTAACTGTAAATTATATAAGAATTCCCACAATGACTATCTCAATATTTTGCTTAATTGATATATATAGTAAGTTTTATTCATTCCCAAAACTAATTGTAATAACATATACTCATGTATTTCATTTCCGAAAAAGGGACGCCGTTATAGTTTAAGAATTGTAAGAAAAGAAAAAAATTAGATTTAATCAACTTTTGCTTTCGTTTTTCTTTCTTCGGGTACAGGGGACACTTATCAAAAATATATAATCATATATTATGTTTGACCACGAAATTGACTTTTGCAAACGTTGTTATTTAATTTTTTTAAATTGTTCCAAGACCACTCGTGGCTTCTTAAATCTCTATTCTCCACCTAGAAAAGGCTGCGCAACTTGCGTCTAGTAGTTGAAAAGTTTTCATACATTGACAGAGAAACCTTACAACACATTCTTTGGTAACGTAACAAACGCGAGTATAAAAAAAATATTTTATTTTGGAATGACAGACCTACACACGTAACTTATTTATCTTTTCTTATTTGTAGCAGATCAAATTATCCATTTTATGAAAGTGAAATCTGGATCTTACTTGAAATTTCCCTATTCATCCGCTACACTATTTTGAGATTGGTTCGGCTAGCCCGGCATAGCCCAATGCGGCTACACTAAATGTGAATGTAAGACTGATGCGATGTGAACGTGTTGACCGCGCAGCCGTCGCGGCCGATCACCAACGAGGAGTTCCAAGCGATGATCCCGGCGCACTTCCTTGGCGGGCCAAGGGAACAATCAGCCACAGCGCCCCCGGGGGCAGGACAGGTGCGCGTGACGGTGGAACGAGGGGGCCCGGCCCACAGTCTTCTGCCGCCGGCCCCCGACGCGCTGGGCCGCGTCACGGAGACCATCACCAAGTCCACCTTCACCGAGACCACGGTCACGCGCGTCACCGACAACCGCCTCCTAGAGCCGCTCATCATCGAAGTAAGAACCTCTTGTGACCGTCAACGTCTCGGTTGCCACTTGTTTTTTATTATTATTTGAAATAATATTTTTCAATATACAGTAGCCGCGCGAGTTCATGTCCATAGGAGCCTGAGGCGATGCGCGGGGGCAGCTTCCTCCGATTTCACTCATTTCACCCTATTTGTGCTGTTTATGATTTGAGCTTGTCGAAACCAAATTATGCGTCCGATCTTAGGTTGAAGGTCAAATTGATAATGTACATACTTTAATAAGCTCTAATTAAATAGCATATAAGTCTAATTTAGTGGGCAAAACGCAAAAAATGTCACTTTTATTTACATTCCCAATTGTCGAATAATTATCGATATTGTCTGCATTACCATAACTGATTAGGTCACAATACTACCGCATTCCTCAGGATGGACATTCATGAACTCGCGCGCTTTCAGTAAAACAACTCTGAAATTAGCCAATGAGTATTAAGCAATCGGCTTGTCAAATTTTTTTTTTGTCCAATAAATTCGGTAAGTGAATTTTTAAAAAGCCAGATTTTACCATTATAATTTGATAATTTTTATTTATTAAAATATAATGCAAATTATATAAATATAAATGAAATAATATTGGTTTACACTCCCTTTGTATATTACACGTTTCAATGACAACCATGGTATTGACCAGGTATAAACTGGATAAATAACACACAAACATTAATCTTGACATTTTCTTTGTATAAAAACCAATGGAAATGGGTTTAATGCCGGATAGATATAAATAGTTATTTTTTACAATTCTTATTTAGACAAATAAATGTAAATGAATAGAATTTTACAAGAAATAATATCTTTGTAATTTTTAATTTTACAAATAATAATTTCCGCGGTATTTCTTCCTGCATGCCGTTTTTTATCCTGAAGATTCATTAATATTGGCCAAATCTTTAAATCGGGCGAGTAAATCCTAATAAATCCGAATATTAAAATGCGAAAGTTTTTGAGGATGTATATTTTTGTTACTCTTTCACATAAAACTACTGAACGGATTTTGATGAAATTTGGCACACAGATAGTTTACCTGATTTAACAAATAGGATGTTATGTTCTCGAGGAATCGTCTAAAAACATGAAAAATTCGCCGCCACTGTCGTCACAGCGATGAAGATGTCAGGTGTTATAACTCATATTTACCTTTTTGAAAAATTTAAAGGAACCTCATAGGTTGAGCTATAAATTTGTGTTACAACACCATATTCAGACTCTCAAGACGTTCTTAATTTATTTGATTTCAACAATTTTTAATTAACAAAATATTTTCAAACTTTAATTATACTTATATTCTTTAATTATATTTATATTATGTATGTGTAATTAAGTTAATCATTTTTATTTTGACCCCGTACACTATAAGTCAACTATAATCGAGAGCAAAAAAATCGACTCAACCGCTTTACCCGCATTCAAGTCCAAATATTTAAAATTTAATTAGATGGAAAAATACAAGAAGTTTTTAAAATTTTCATTTTAATTTAAATTAGAATCACTTAATATTTAAAGAAGCTAGTTCAACCATAGGTTCTGTTACAAATGAAAATGCATTTATTTTTTTATAAAGTAAGGTAATCTTAATAAATCTTAAATCATATTTATTGAAATCTCAGCAAAAACTTAAAAAATAATTCTATTCAAAGTGGTCACTCTTTATACAGGCACTGTTTCCATGGGAAGCCACTGCTTGCTCCACATATTTCTTAAGACTCAATGTCCGCCTGTCGTTTATAGCAGACCATGTTCTCTAAAACTTACCATAATTTGTAGTCTAAGGGGTTCAGATCTGGGCTAGACGAGGGCCAGTCTTCAGCTCTTATAAAGTCTAGAACGTTGGTTTCGAGTCAGGTTTGGGTAGTTTGTGCCTTGTGACCAGGTGCAGAGTCCTGCTGGAAAGGCCATGGTACATTTTTAAAAAGTGTATTGCTGAGAGCCTTAAAGATATACAAAGTAGTGCTTTAGCAGTGAAAAAGCTCGACTGCACCCTGTAATCGAGCTTAATAGTTACATAAATCCGATTTATTGCCTATTTTTAGTGCTGTTGATTTATGACGTAAAATCGCTAAAAGTGTTTACTGTCGAATGCCAGTCGGTATCGAGCTTTCGAGACACCGCACCGGTGTTCATTGAGCTTATTGATTCAAAGAAACAAAAAAAAAAAAAAACAAAGCTCGGTTAAATGGTAGCTTCGCCGGCGCAGATTAAGTTATATTTTCATTTCGTAAGCGTCACAAGACACAAAATTATAGCGGAAAAAATTAATTTATCTATTATGAAAGGCGCGGAAAGGGGAAAACAATTTTCCTAAAGAAATGTTTCAATTTTCCAAGGACTTTTGCTAGACTGTATTTGAAAAAAGTTTTTCTGGTTCTCTTCTGTCATACTTAATCGGCCTACATATTATATGTATATATAATATATTATATTAATATGTTTTTTATAATGTGGCATGATAAGTACGAACTTTGGGAAAACTGTTTTGAAAAACAGTATTTTGAAGAAATGTTATTAGACTAGCTCTCATTGTCAAATCCTTGGCATTCATTTGAAAAAACTTTCGTATACATCCAAGACGGTCTCTTGATACACTTTGGCTGAAGTCTACAAACCTTTTTCACAAAAATGAAGCTTCATGACTCCTTGATAAGAGACACCCAAATGCAATCTGCAATCCTATTTTCTTTAACACTCCATTCCATATTATAATTTGATAATAAATATGAAAAAAATATGTGAAATGCCGAGAAATCAAAAGAAGTTTTTGACATAATAAGTCTGTTAAAATTCAAAATAAATAAAGAGTTGAGAAAAGAAATTTTTCATGTAACAGTATTTATGGCCAGACTAGTTAAATAGGTAAACTTTTATTTGAATTATTCATAGAAAACAAGTGGTAACACCCCGAGTATTCTATAATGGCTTCAGGTCGAATGATGACACCACGCTGTTTTGCACACATCGTATTTTTTCTTGGGAATAATTATGTAATTCATATCGTATTAAGGTACACATTTGTACTAGTTCAGTCGACTGTGTTATACACTGTTATGTTATAAGCGATAAATTCACAGGTGGAGAGCTACCAACTGTAAGAAATTCGTTTATTCCAAAACAGGTTTTTTTTAGTGTACCAACTGCCGAATAATCTATTAAAAATATGTGCTTCTCAAACTTTTAAGATGACCCTAATTTTGTTTACCATCGAGCTTTTAAGAATTCAATCGATACAAAATCTTATGTATGTTTCTAAATAATTTCGTTTAGTATTTGGAATCAAAATAGCTTTAAAGTCAAAATGTTATTTACAGAAAAAAATATTATTTACAATTTTCTTTTTATGTACAAAGAACGCTAATGACGTGGCTTGTTTAACTTTTTTATTTTTCGAAAATATAAATATAATGAGCTAAAAATATTTGCTTGTTTTGAAACAACAAATATTTGTGGCATAATATATATTATTTGTATTAATAGGAGATATCGTTTTTACAAAGTTCCGTGGATCTTTAGTTTGGTTTGCATAGCTGATATCTTGAAAACTTTAGCACTCCATATAGATTTTAATACCAGATACGTTTCAATACCATGTTATGAATTCTCAAAAGCTTTAGCTTTATGAACCTGACGTATATTTTCCCTTGTTTTTAAACAATGCCTTCTGTTGTTTCAGGAGGTGACTCTGTTGAAGGAAGGTGGCTCGCTCGGATTCAGTATTATTGGTGGGACAGATCACTCTTGCGTGCCATTCGGTGGTAAAGAACCAGGAATATTCATATCACATGTAAGTACAATCGATCATATATAAATACTTACATTTTGCGTATTCACTGTCTTCATACCAGCAAAGTTTACGTGAAACTCAAACTTTTCCTTAACGGCTCCATTTTTTTGTCAATACAAGTTTAAGTGCACAATCAAATTCAGAATCAGGTCTCATGCACAGATCTATACGTCATCTGGCTCCCAAACTCTACATCCTCTGATCCGTATTTAAAAATTACCCGAAAAATCAATAGCTATTATAGTTTTCCTTTAATTTGGCTCAATAATTTTCATTAAACTTTTAAAAAAATACAAAACATGCAACTTCTCTATTGTAGTTTTATTGTTAAGTATTGCCAGTAAACATTAGTTTCCTAAATTGCTAGTTCAATAGACAGTAGTTCGAAAGATCGGCGAACCTTGCTTTTATACAAAATAAAAGTGCATCAAAGATCATTTTGATAAGTCTACCCCTTTAAACAAGTATTTTTTGAATATATTTATATAAATTGTCGTTAACTATACGCGAGTACACGTTTCATAGTAAGCTTACAGAAAGATATACTAAGTATTTGAGCAGAGACGTGTATGCGAAAGCTAAAGGTGAAGGAAATTTAAGGCACATTTACTTAGTACTGGTTATTAAATAAGTAAATCGATTGACCATATTGTAGTGAATACTATATCTCGATCTCGATACGTTTTCAGATCGTACCGGGCGGGGTTGCAGCGCGTTCGGGCAAGCTGCGAATGGGCGACCGTTTAGTGAAAGTGAACGGAGTAGAGCTGACCAACGCCACTCATCGCGAAGCCGTTCAACTCTTACTGCAGCCGGGAGCAGCTCTGGCTCTCTCTATCAGACACGACCCTCTTCCGCCGGGTTACCAGGTCAGTCGACTGAACCCATGCGGCCTTCGAACGACTGAGCCTCCCAAACAAGCTGTTTTACACAACACCATTGTTTCATTGCTGTCCAATCTCCTAACAAAAATGCCTGAATCACGTAATAGAACACATATAATCCGATTTAAAAAGAGATTATGTAACTTACTTCTGATTTAAGAATAGAACCAATAAACAAACGAGGCTAATTATAATGATAATACAGACAAAAAATGCTCATAATACTTTCTTACAATCAAAAAAGTAATGGGAGTTTACTTTCTACATAATCAAATAACACTTCTGCAACCCATAACACAGCGTGAAACCCATAAAATGCTGCAAACCATGTGTTATCATACCAAATTTAAGGGTTACTATATTTTTACTATTTCAGGCATATTTAGGGCTATGTGTTAATCAGCTTGTTTTCAATTACAGTTACAGGTTTCTAATTTTCAAATAATTTGATAATAATTTTACTCATATCGAATGGACTGTAGTTTAGAAACATTTTGAAATCCATTTTTAAGCTTTTTCTTGACAATAAATATAATTTAGTTCAAACAAAATTCGAATATTCCTCATACATTTAACCATCTAGTCAAAACTGATGGTTAAAAGTGGTGAATTATAAATCTGTATCTGATTAACGATTATATTCTGCTGACATTGACGATGACTAGTTTAAGGATTGATTTGTGTATTTTGTACGTGTTATTTTATGGATGCTGATGATTGACTAAAGTATTTTTGACAGTGGAAATGGAGTTGCAGGGATTGTATTAAAAGTTGTCATGCGATAATACATCAACGTATTTTGTATGCAATGAAATTATTCTCGCAATGTTTTGCATGAACGCAAGTTATCAGACTACTGAGAATATGATTCTCATTGGACAGGAACATTTATGCCGAAGTTTGAGTAGTCTGATTTGAGTATTGTCGCTTTGAAGTAGTGTTTGGCTGTAGGTATATTTAACAAATTGAGGTATGCATATAACGCTTATGCACATTACTCACTTGTAAACTGGCGGAGATCATTCAACACACATTTATGCTGAAAATTGTCGCTTTTTGGTGTTCCAAGTCATTTTAATATGGCGATGTCAAATTATATTAACGGTATATATATATATAGTTCCAATTTTGTCTAATTTGTTGCCAACGTCAGGAGCCTTCGAGTGCCAGGGCCTCGAAGAACTTTATTTCGAGAGCAGTAGAGTCAGAATTTGTAGAGTGATCAGTATTTGCAAGGATTTGATTATAAAAAGCGTCCATTGTGTTTTGTTCCACACGTGCGCTCGTCTCGGCCGACGCGTCTCTCGCGCAGTGTCTCATACGAGTTGAGATCGTAAATGCAACTGTAAGTGTGAACGCCTCCCTGCGAACCGTCTACCTACCGTTATGTGTGTTACTTTACCAAAATTATTTGTCTACAAGAACGAATCCCATCCACTTACTACGTGTGGTACAGCTATCGTCGTATTTTCAGTGTTTTACCAACTGTATTTTTGTTGCATTAGCCCCTTTATGTGTTTGAAGGAATTCATTCGATAACCTTCCAAATATTTGTGTAGACTTCGATGTTGTATTGAAGGGGTAAAAGCTCGAAAAGTTAGCGGCTAAAAATGTAACTGTTTTAGAAAAACCTGTATTTCTATTATTAAATATAGTATTTTTCAGTGTGTGACAATTATTAACCTGCCATCAGTCTGCTAGTTTCCCTAACGAACCATGTAACCAATTGTTTTAGAAAACAAAAAAATGTTTCTAAATAGTAAAATAACTATGAAGTAGTAAAAAGCTATAAAAAATTTTACTGAACCCCACTCAAATCAGACTGTTTTTGTTTTTTTTTTATGTAAGAAGGTATGTCTTATATTAGTAGACTATTATTTTACACCTTTTGATACAATTTCAGCGGGTACATTTTTTTACAAAATGCCTTTTGTAATACTTCCTACTGTGTCTACGATGATTGTTATTAATTATTTTTAGGTTATCTAAAACTGTTGTGACATACGTGGTTTTTTTAGAAATTTGAAGTCACCACCATTTCAAATGTTAGGAAAATTAGAAGGATTACTAGATAATCCTTCTAAGCACTACATATTTGGCCGCTGACCCTACAATTAAAACATTAACACTATTGTCATACAAACTGTTGCATCAAATCTCAACAAATGTACGTTGCTATACACAGTTTTCATTTAAACGCGATAACCCTACAATTTGATACAAGTCGCTAATACATGAAAATTCATAGTGCTAAACAAACTACAGCGTTAGCTTTATTTCATAAAGATAATTTATGCGTATATCGTCTACAAGTACTATTGGTATTAACGGGCTAAAACGTCGCATAACTGATGAGATTGATTCGAACCAAGTTTGTTATGGCGAGCTGGCAATAATGTTTAAAGCATTAAGTAGAATGAACAGATTTGCCAGACACGCATAGTGTGTTTTTTCCTTTAGCGCTATGCATGGATACATTTGGCTTTGCATGTGTTTGTGTCAAATTTCGATAAATTATTCCCGTTTTATATTGTGCTTAAAAATTCGAATAAACTTGACTGTCATTAAGTTGAATTTTATCCGCTTGAATGAATCGTGGTGAATTCAATAAATTATGATCTAAACGGCAATTTCGAATTGAGTAACATTAAGTGTTGTTTTGTAGGAATTAACAATAATAAAACAAGAGGGAGAGAAACTGGGCATGCACATAAAAGGCGGATTGAACGGTCAGAGAGGAAACCCCAACGATCCTAACGATGAAGGCGTCTTTATATGTAAGATCAATAGCGGTGGCGCCGCGAGGAGAGATGGTAGACTGAAAGTAAGTACTTTAGTTATAATTTTATAGTTTTTTTCTTTTTCTTAATAATATATACTTAAGTTTTAAATTTTAAAATATTGTCAGTGCGCGTGCAAAAATGGCCGATTTTTTTTTTCAATTTCTGCTTTTAATGACATTCTATTATTTAATTAAATACGCATGCACCCTAAAAACAGCCCAATGCTTACTTATAAAAATATACTACTATCATTTTTTTACATTAATTAATTTCTCTTCTCAAAACAGGTTTAAAAAAAGGTTTTTTAAATCTATATGACACATGCTCCTATAGTGATTTTTGCATGCTCACCGACGATATGTACGTATATAAATATATTTTCCTGATAATGTTGATGTCCCCACTCCCCAAGTAAATACATACCACTCAACTAACCATCGGATCAACCAGATAAAAGCGTTTTAAGGTTCGATATACTCTTCATCTTAAGTTTACAGTAACTTGACTGACCGCTGGAACAGACCTTTTAGAGGCGGCAAACGAGAGACGTTTTGGCTTTTCTTTCTTTTACTAGAAGACTGTTTTTTCGCGGGTATGTCAAAAATACACAGTGTTTGTTGTCCCTTTTAAACAATATAATATAGCGGACAGAACTACATATGGTACTCAATCAACCGGTTGTGCTCGAATGACGCAACCGACGTTAAAAAACAATGAGTATGTAATATTTACACTCTACTTTCAGATTCAAGTGTAAATTAGGCAGTTTAATTAACAATGCTATGCTATACACCTACTTAAAAAATCAGAATTCATAACCACAATGGTAATCCACAAGGTAAAATCACAAATCTGTTAAAAACAATAAAAATTAACATTTAAAAAAAAACTTTATAAAATAATGAAACATGAAGAAATACCTGAAAAGCCTTGACTTCTTACATTTATAAACTTTATTGTACTTTTATCTGCTCTTAATGTCTAGTTGCTTTTTTAAATTTACTTTGATTAAAAAAAAAAGTTAATTTTCTTCAAAACATCGTAATGTTGGCAACAACGAGATTACCGCTGCTGTTTCTCGTTGACTATATATATTAATTGGCTTTCGTAGGTGGGAATGCGGCTATTGGAAGTGAACGGCGTGTCGCTGTTGGGCGCGACGCACAACGAAGCCGTAAACGCTCTCCGCTCCGCGACTAACGCACCGTTACATCTCGTCGTGTGTCACGGCTACACACGACCTGAGAAGTACACTGTAAGTCACACTGTTGTTCCGTGCATCAGTTTCAATGCCTAACTGCAATCAGTTTCAATGCGTTTTTTGTAATGCTGAAGCTAACTGACGTCCTACTGCTGAGATGTTGATGATGATACTAAAATACGTTGAGCTGTGATTATAATTCTCAATAACATTATAATGAAGATACCAAACCTTAGTGTAGTTTCAGCATTATTACTAAAACCGGATTGGAAATAATAATTTCAAACCTTCATTTTTTAATAATTTTGCTACGAGTACATAGAAATATACACACTGCGCTAACGCATTCTTTGTGTGTCACTGTGTTACACTGTGCATGCGTATGCAAGCTTGCTAGAAAGAGAGGTGTATTTGCGCAGACCGGTAGCGAGAGCGGGACGGCTGACACTGGCGGCTCTCTGTCGCACTCAACCTCAAGCCTGGACCGAGATGAACCGTTGCACACACATCACCAGGTATTCTAGCAACCATATCCGTTTGATTCGAGTTGGGAGTTTCCTCGAAGTAGGTACCTACTTCGCAAAACTACTAGTGGAAGTTTATTTATTTCTTTCTACGGTAACTAAAAAGCGGACTGTCTAACTAATGTGTCAGTCTTGCATCATTCAGCGAAATACAGCTTCACAGATAAATCGATCGAACCTCTCACTCGGATTTATTTAACACACAACATGCCCAGGCCCATTCTTAGATTTCACTTGCTATCAAGTGTACTGAAAATATACGATTAAATTAAACAAATATATGAACCAAGATAACAATAAAATCTTTATATGATATGGATTCTGTGCGTGAAAATTTAGCTATTTTTTGTATAAAATTTACAGAATTTTATCAATAGGGTGTTCAATATTCACTTTTGTATAGTAAAATGTATCTTAATAATGCTGGGATAAATTGATTTACTGTATAAAAGAAAAATAAATCGTGAATGATTTATTTTAAAAATAAAAATAAAAAAAAAAGTATGAATTTGAATGAAATATTCCTACTACAGAATCCATATTAAATATAAATAAATGTAATAGAAAGTTAATTTAATACTGTTCCAATAGTTATAAAAATGTATCCGTTATTTTGACACTTGCTTGTGACAGTTTTTTGTGCACTCATATTTCGGTTTTTATGTTCTTGTCATATTTTTGCATTTAAATTTTCTAGTGCATATTGTTTTGTTTTTATTTTCCAATAATTTAGAAATAAATAAACGTTATAAGGAGAACCCTGGCAACGTGTTTATTTTTCTAGCTGGCCTATTCCTATTTAAATATAATAAGACTTCACTGATTATAAAAACGATAAATAAAATTAACGTGTCTGTAATGTCAAAATAACTGTTCTTTTTTTCTTCTAAATTTTTATCAAAGCATGTTACAAAAATTCTGTCTGACTGTCTATCGGCTAATCTCTGAACCGACTTTACCAACTTTTGTAATAGAAAAATGAAAGAAAAAAAATTATAAGCAATCTTCAGTATCGCGCGCGCCCTACGCGCATGCCGCAGCGACGCGTGGCCGTGTTTAGCTAGTCATAAAATAATAAAATTAATTTTACCTATATTTTAATTTGATAACTTTTCAGGAGCAACATTATCACCAGGACCTAGTTGAGTTTGAACATGAGAAACATGTCGCCGAAATTAGGGAGAAATCCACTCCTGAAAAGGTAAAACATTTCGAAATCAAGAAAATGACATTTCCTATATTAAACATGCTTCGTATTCTTTGCAGGTGGAAAATCTGTGAAAGTATATGAAATAATTCTTTCTCAGCTATAGCTTCATTATACACAAACCAATAACAACAAGTCTAGTTTAGTCTTAACAAGTCTAGACAATCTCTACCGCTCTTTTATATAAATGAGAAACTACATAATATGTACATTTTTTATGTAAAGGGCGAAGTCATTAGTCTAACTAAACTCATTGGCTCTACTAAGTTAGGGTTGCTGTATTGCAAGGTGTTTTTACATCCAATATCATATCTCAAAAACAGAATACCTACACGTTTTCAATTTTTAAATCGGAATATTTATTGTCAATCGGCAGGTGCTCGATATAGTTCACGCAGTGGAATGTATGGCTCTAGAACCAGCACCTCCAATATCGCCAGAACCACACCATAAAACAACCACAGTGGTCATGTCCAAGCACACGCTGCAACCTCAGGTCAGTGGTGGCATGTTTATGCGAACCTAATACGCACTGTTTTATTTTTTTTCTATAAATTAATTAATTATAATTTAGATATTTGTTTGATGCTACCTACACACCATAGACCATGGTATTTGTTTGATACAAGACATCTATGATATGCATTAATTTTAAAATATAATATAATGTCCTATAAAATAATAAATGTCGTTATAACAAATAACTTCACAGACTAATTCTAAAATATTAATGATAAATACATTTTCTTACATTGTATTTACAAAACATTTTAACATTTCTTACATTGTCTTATTTTGATTTTTCTTAAATATTTATGTGATTTTGATTTATTAACCAATATTCGAAATTTGGTATAAAAAATTTTCTCGTTTTAAAATACCCTAGCACGTGTAGGAAGCATCAATGTTAGGCAGGGACTGGAGTAGAAGTCAATATTTTCCTACAATCTCTCTATTAATTATAAACCCCTGAATAAATTATATTAGTGCAGTGTGTGTAATATTACATTTGTTCAATCAGTTTCAAAGATATTTGAAAAGTTGTAAGTTGAGTACTTATCTCAAATGTTGTTCATATTCAAACGTAAGCATTTGATAAAAATTAATCACCTTGTAAAAGTCAAAAAATTACTGTTATGATGTTTTTTATTATTATTATTTTGCATGAACATGGCGTATCAGGATACATATTAATTCACTAATTGTTTTAGAGTTTTCTTTTTATGTAAACAAGTGATTTATTATTCTAAAAAGGTCACGAGGTTTCAGAACCTCAGAACTAAAGTTAAAGTGCGTTTGGTTAATTTGTCCAAACCTGTGGATTAATCCCTGTTTATTTATTTTTCTGATATTTTACTTAAATAGCTTCCTTTTTCTAGATTTACTACCTAGCTGGATTTATATCTCATTCAGCTCGTTTATCCCTTTTTGTATATCTTCTTATATATAAAAATGAATCCCTATTTCTCCTGGTCACGGCATCACGCGTGAACGGGTAGACCGATTTTAATTCGGTTTTCGCTAATGGAAAGAGGGATAAACGGGAAATGTTTTAGGGTATATAAAAATTGCACGCCGGGCGAAGCCGGGGGCGGGCCGCTAGTTATTTAAATTTTTGGAAACATTTCATAAACATCATCAATCGAATAGAATGTTATAAATATTTCCTTGTTTATTAATTATAACAGATTTCAATTTTATTCTGTGATATTTACAATTTAGCGATTTACAAATATACAATACATGTAATTTGACATTTTTTTAATTATTTTGTACGAAGACACTTTCGGTGGCTGTCTGTCCGCTGTTCTTGTGAAGGACCAGACTGATTTGGAAGTAATTCACTGTCACTTAGAGAAAATGAATAATTTTCTGGCGGTGGCTAAATCTAAATTAGCAATAATTTAGTTTTACACAAAAGCCTCAAAAATAACGGATACTAAAAATGTAGCAGATTTGTACGCCATTTTTGAACCTGACTGTATAGTAAATTATATAAAAATTAGCACAATAGAACTTTTAGTCGAAATATTGTGCTTTATTTAATGTAGTAATTTGTAAAATATAACAAATCACACACACTGCACACTGATATAAGTTCTAATTATATTAAGTATTTAAATTAAAAAAAAAACAATGTGCATGTCTTTAAAACGTATTTCCTAATTAAACAGGTTTGAAATATTGTGGCAAGTTTAAAGAAAGCTTTATATTTTACATGCAAAATTTCAGCATGAAAATTTTAAGTTAAGCTTTTGTACTATATCAATTTGATAACTCAAAAATAGTATTTTCAAACTGTATATCCAATTTTTCACACGAATAGTATTTTATATATTTAACTTACGCAGGATGTATTTATGCATTTTCCATGATTTACGAGGGTTTTGCACATCGAAAAATCTATAAAATCTATCTATAATAATAAAAAATTGTCTAATTTGCTTACAATTCTATCTATTTATTATGTACAACATATATTGTGTAGGTACTCCTACAAAATGTAAATGCATCCTGTAGACAGCATGCACTGTGTATACTTTACAATATAGCTTGCATGAAAATATAACTTAATTTTTATCTCTATTGAATATCTTAAGTACTATTTCAATCCTTATCTTCCAAAATAAATGTTATTTAGTATATTACCGCCTTTTATTATGTATTGAACCGGGTGGGTGGCACATTGCAGAATATCTGTTTTTAAAACCCCTTTCACTACTTTTACTGAGACTTATTTAAGTTAAGATATCTAAATGTACTCTTAATGTTATTAGTCGAGAGTGAATTTTATTTGCATGACACCTGCTGTACCTCTCTTTAAGTTTTCTAATGTTTATAAATTCAATATTTACATTGTTAAACCGTCATTGTGTCTTCTCAGTACCTAGCGACCAAAGCAACAATAGATTTGTCATTATTTTAAAGTAGTTTAGATAAATGTCGTATGGTGTTAGCCGTAATTTAACTCGAGACAATTTGTCTGGTTTATATGTTTCGGGATATGTGTTTAATTAGGGAGTTTAATACATTTTTTTAGGAAATATGTCCTTGAGTATAAAACTGTTTTAAGAATTAGCTGACTTGAACAGAAAATCAAATAACAAGCCACTACACAGCTTCTGGGTCAATTACAATAACCTAATCTATCGATTTCTTTTTTATAATTTCATGTCTTACTTTACTATTGTGCAAAGATACAAATAACCTTGTGCTGTCTTTGCACCCCTTTGCTTGTTAATGTTTTCTGAAAAAAAAAACTTACGATTATTGATATAAACGTATTTCCTAGGGATTTTGTAAAATTCCGTATTAATCGCGTCTCCTGTGACATATAAAATTGTATAAAATGAAATTATATCGTCCATTGCAGAATGCAAAGCCAGAGGAAAAGGAGAGAAACACATAGTACGCCAAATTAAGCTCTGTCCAGTTTATTGTAAATAGATTAATATTCGTTTAAGTGTAAGAAAATTATATTTTCTACTTTCACTTAACACTTTTTAGAATACTTGATTGGTGAATGTGATGCAAGAGTTAGGATACCGTGCCAATGTATCGAAAAAGAAAAATGAGCTGCGAGAATAATTGCAAAATAATTGCTGTATTCTTAGATGTTTTGCTGTTTAACGAAGCCTGATGCAGTTACACTATCAGTCTTTGTGAGAAAATAATGCAAGCCGAACAAAAAATATTTCTACATTGGACTCTCATTGAAATAAATACGATTATCCGATACCAGTGATTGTGTTGAACTAAGTTTTATTCGGTTCGTTCACTTTATATAAAGTGAACGAAAGTAAAAATACAAAAAAATCGTATTTTTAAACAATAATAGTATCTACTGCTAACTCTATAATGTTCTTTGCGACTTCATAAAGATGAATTTTTTTCTTGCTGATAATGTCATCCAAAAAGTCTTCGCACATTGTCTTAAAAGTCTTCGCAATCTTAAAAGTCGCGAAACAAATACTACTTATATCGCAATATCCAAGTGTAGTTTTTTTTTTCAAACGGGCTATTGTTTCAATAAATTAACTAAGACAAAGTAATTTTCCTATACAATACAACACAATAGACTTCCAAATGTGTGTCTATAGCTCATACATACATGTGTGTGTGTGGACTGTCTGTTATAATCGGAAACATGAATTTATGTAAATAAGAATTGCTATGTAATCTTTTTATAAATTTATCAATTTAGGGACGAGGGTAATCATATAGATATAAGAAAACTCATTTTACTAATCGTAATTGTTCATTGTTATTGATTGTGATGAATATTATAACTTTAAAACTGTGTTACTGTACTCGGACGAGTATTAAATCAATGGTGTTGTTCATTATTGTATCAAAATTTATGTATTGTTAGCATTTGTCTGTATATGTCAGTTAGTCCAACATTTTACCTCTTTATCATCATTATGTACCTAATACTGCTACTGCGCCTACATCGCCGAACTTAGTCTCCGTATCGAAATTCAATCATAGTGCAAGAAAACATATTTAAAATTATAACTTGGACAGTGATATAAAAACGCCTCTAACAGTTTTCCATTAAATTTCTATTATTGTATTAAATACAGCAGACACTTGAAACGCTCACTTAAATTTTTAAGCAATCATGTCTTTAAATAACAATCAAACTCTGTCTTTAATCGTGAATAGAAGACGGTACAAAAATAACATTATTTTTATTTCCCAACATCGTGTTCAGAGGCTGGATTCAAATGTTATAATTTTCAATTAATCATAAGAGTCGAGCCTTGTTTTTTCTTCCATTTACACTACGAACTATAATATTGACAATCAACGCTAACTGATTTTCTGTTACGGTTATGGGGAAAAGCTATGATGGAGAAGCTAATAAAAGTTGATATAAAGATAATAAAGTTTTCGTACAATAGTCAATTTATCAGTCGTACAATGATCGACAATTTAGCAATAGTCAAATTTGTATTTTTTAAATATGAATACTCATACAGAATACTAAGGCGCGGCCAAACCATTGCGTAGCTACAATATTTAAATAGAGCCATAAGTGACCAATAACCTAACAAATTTATATAAAAATCCAGTCTTATATTCCTACTGCATTTACACAACTGTTTTTATAGAAACATATATTGATATAATGTATATACTCTTCGGCTCTGAATGACCAATTTTATAACCTTATGTAAAATGTATTTTCTATGACTTCTGTAATCGTAACAGTATCATAAAATGTAATTCTTAATAGCAAAGCAATTGTTTTTACTTTAGTTTGATATTATTATATCATTGTAATGTTTATTTTAAAAAAAATAGATATTTTATTTTTATATGCAGGACGAAAGACAAAATGTCGCTGCAGGTACAGTCATAAATTATTTTTTGCACAGTAATGTGCATTTGCAGGCAATTTTTATCGATAAAATGGTGGGAGTGCGTGTTAAAAGAGTACAGTAGATACAACAAAAAAGAGTGTGCAAGTGGTTTCCCTAGAGTCCTCGTAAATTTATAAACAAAACCATGTTCGGCATCCAACCTCGATTTTGACAAGAGTGTGATTTCAGTGAGTTCAGCTCAATGAAGACAATTTTAAAAGAGCTGGGTTAAAATAAACGCTAATCCGAATGGCAGATCTAGTTTATAATTTGTATTTAGCTAAATAATTTATAAAATTTAATACTTCTATAAGTTATCGATAACATAACTGTAAATCACTACACGTTCCCATAAGGCCTATAAGTGCAAGGGAGCGCGCCTGTACTCCGCTCTACTTACACGTTTTATTGCTGCGCCTGCAAAGAAATTTCGTCCTTCGTATAGTAACAATAGGCGTTTATCGCAGGTGCGGGAATGAATCATGCCGGTGTATAAACGAAGACTAATTTTAAAGGTGTTTAACGATTTACCATTTAAACTTAGCTTCTAAAGGAGTGCTAATTATTTTCAATGTGTTTCAAGTTTAGACCGAGACAAGAAAACATTATGAAAATCTATAAAAGATTCAGACAAAATCACACAAAGAATTTTTTAGATTTTTTTTTGTTTAATATGTGAAATTGTTCAATATTGTATCTTGAAAATATTGTAAAGCTGAGTCAGCTAGTTATAAATACTTATTTATTATTACTAGGGCTCGCCTATAATCATTTCGAAGATGGCGAAAAAATCTGTTTTAAATTCTGTTCCAAATCTGTTTTAATTTTTTTTTTATACACACAACAGCTAATAAACAAAACAATCGGCTCACAAACACATGACAAAAAAGCACTGTTTTGTCTATACCTATGTATAGATGAAACGTTATTTTCTGTTATGTAGGTAGATAACATAGATTGACCGTTCTTCCAGAGTTTTATTTTTCGAAATCGAAATAATTATTAAATATGTATATTATATAGACAATATGTGTGTGAAACTTCTGTTCAATAAATTTTATTTCGTAAATAGTTCCAGCACCTCGGATAAACGGTCTATGATTATAAAAATAACACAGTATTAAAATTAATTTTAATTCGTTTTGTTTTTACAAAATTTAAATTTAGGCCAGAACTGTTTACTGCCAGTTTTTATAACTTTGATAAAAATGTTATTTCACTATATTAATGTAATTATTTGAAATGTAAAAAATATTCATTCGACGTTATATTTTATTGTTCCATTTAAATACATTATGTCACAGAATCGAGTTTATTTTTATTGTTTTAATTTTACATTTATTTTGGAAGATTTCAGTTCCCAAGCTTTGTTGTTATTTTACGCTCAGACTTTCACGTTATTTTGATTTAGCAAAGTACAATTTGACTTTCTTCACTGTCTTTTCGTGCAAGTAATTTAGCTACATTAATTATTGTATAGTGTGAGATACAGTGAATGACACAAATTTAACACCATGTAATAAAATAATCTCACACAGAGCACTTTATCTCTTGATGACAAGTGTAAATTGTTAGATGTGCCCATTGTGTATGTTCTAAATTTTATATTGGTTAATATACATTTAATTTAATGTAGTTGAACTTTTGCACCAACAACTGAAAATATTTTAACTCTAGTGCAATAATAATTAGAGTTTTAGTTTTTTTTTCCAATTACTTAATACTGTTATTCGTAAGTTGTACGATTAATTACTTGTAGTTATTAACCACAAGTAGATGTTGACTTTATAGTCATGTTTGAATAATGATTAAAAAGTCCCTAAAATAATCTTTGGATATATAATAAAAAATATATTTTGGTACAATTATTATATCTACAATTTAGTAACTTTCGTTATTTCAAATGCTAAAATGTAATAATGTCTATCGGATAACAGGGCACGTCTAACGATTTGAAAACATTTGTTTAAATAGTTTTATTAGCTGAATGTAGCGTTTACGTAGGGAGCGGTGCGAGTACATTGTGTTGGTTTGGTCAGTCGTATAGCGTACAAGCGGCGCCTCTGTCGCCCCGGAAGGTGAAGTCGCCGCCGTCTCGCTCCGAGGGCACGCCCGTCGACCCGCCGCCTATCACCAAACAGAAGCCGCAAGTGCCGCGCAAACCGCAAACGAAGCGAGTTAGTTTCACACAACCACACGACGAACAAGAACGGCCCTCATTGTCGACGAACATCCTCCATACCGTACAGCACGCTGCGAAGGAACCGGCCAATGACATTAACGATGCATGTTCGGGGCAATACGATACGGTACTAATCCACAACCGACCCCAGAAGACGGGGCAGGTGTTAGAGACTAGTCTCGAGGTACGAGGGCCCAAAGTGTCTCCCGCGTTCCCCGAAGACGAAGTAATCATCCCTCCTCCGCCTTCTTTCGACACAAACGTAAGTGACGGTCAGCTAAATTACGACGAGGATAATGATCCTATGCCTCCCATAACTGTCGTCCCAGACCGTTTAGTACTGCCGGAACCCGTAATCCCCGAAACGACCGTACCGGGATCTAACTCGACTAATTCTCCGGAGACTGAGCTTCCCCCGCCTGTCAATTACGAAGCCCATCCCGTTTTCCAGTCACAATCTCACATTGTAAATAATCCACCCCACTCATCTATAGTGTCCGAAGTACCTTCGCGTCAAGTCTTCCGTAAGCCAGATGTTTCTGCGTTGAGTAACGATAATTACTACGATGAGTTGTCTGAGAGCCCCGGTACTGATTTGAATCCGCCCGAATTGCTACACGTTCATTACAAAACTCTCCCAAGTGTCTCACACGTACCAAATTCACCGTGTAGCTTGCATCCAGATCAAACCTATTTCAGTGATGATTCCACGAATATTCCCACACGGCATTCGCTTAGAGATCTGAGAGTTAGAAGTATTTCCCCGCATATGGTCCATTCAAACACGTACCCGCCTCTAAACCCTTACCCCATGCTTACAACCGTTGCAGGTACGTACAACCCGTACACTTGCACTCACCCGGTTTGCGGCTCCCACCTCAACCAAAAACAACAGTACCCTTCCGCACAGGTGAACCCATTTGTAAACGATATTAATGCAAACATCACTCAAAATGTTCCTTTAACTGTTGACGAGCATAAGAGTGTTCAATCAGAAAGAAGAGTCCACTTTGGCGATGTGACCTCTACGCCTCTATTAGATACAATATCGACCAGTACGGAACGGCTGGAGTTGAGGGAAGGCAGTCCGTTGCCAGCGCCCACACTGAAACCCGCATGGAGCAGCAAAATCAAAGCCTTCGCCATCGGCGAGGTAATCATAACTGTACGGCATTTTACCCACAATACACTCAGCTTCTTTTAATTGTGTTCGTCGACAATCCAATCAGAATGACTAAAAAACACGAATACAGTCTGTCATCCCGTTCGCCACCACATCCCATTTCGTTACTTACCCGATCCGAGATCTCGTCATTAACTTACAATTAAGTTTAATTTGCATGTTTTATTTTAATTGCGTTATAATTTGTACATACTATCGTTATCTAGAAATTATCATATCGGATGCATGGGTGTACTAAACTAACTGCCTGGAGAGGGGTGTGTTATGGCTTGTAAATATCATGAGCTTTTTTTTTCATACAACAAATTTTTCATCTTCACACTATCACCTGAAAATTAAATTGCTGTATTAAACTATACCATCTTAATATATTCTCAGGCTTCCCCACCTCATTCCGGAAATTTTGTGAAAGCATCTGTTAGTGACAAGAAAAAATTCTTTGAAAACGCTATGGAAGAGAGTCACAAACCGTCACCTAAACCAGGTAACATATTGGGATGATTGAAAAGTCTTTGTGTATTTTTTGTATGTTTTTCAGTTCTTTATTTATATACTACTCAAAACAAAATAAGGGCCACTAAGATTTTTTGCTGTACCATGAAAACAATAAAGACATTAAATTGTTTAACTTATGTAACTACAAAATAATGTTATTGGTTATAATATAGGCTAACAATTATTTAAAATAATGATCATGAACTGTTTTTTTTAAGTTCATAATGAAATTGGCCATTTTGAATGAAAAAAATGAACAAAAGAAATCACCGGAAAAAGACAAAATACTGTTCTTGTCACTTTTGTTTCTTCTTTTTAGTAACGAGTATGTCTTCCTCTCTTAGCAATACACTCCTGAAGCCTCGTATGCATACTCAGGATCAAATTCCCCACGTTTTCATCTGGAATCTCCTCCCAGGCACGTTTTAAAGCGTCAATCAGCTGCTGTTGGTTGTAGACCCCTTGCTCATTCTCTCTAACCCTTCGTTTCAATTGGTCCCACAATTGCTCGATTGGATTTAAATCCGGACTGTTAGCTGGCCATGGTAATACCTCAATATGAGACCCTTCTAGGACAGTTTGGGTCGATCGAGCTGTGTGTGCACGGGCATTGTCTTGCATCAGGATGAATCCAGGCCTCACTCGCTGTGCAAATGGGTTCACTTGAGGCCTGATGACGTCTTCGATGTAACGTTCTGCAGTTACGGTACCCGCATTTAAAATGGTGAGCTCGGTTTTACCGTGTAAACTAATCCCACCCCAAACCATTACGTTGGGACCACCGAAACGGTCAAATTCGTGGATGCAGGACTCCGAAAAACGCTCGCCGCGTCGTCTCCACACTCTAACACGCCGATCATTAAAAATTTTTACTTTGCACTCGTCTGTAAAAAGCACCTTGCCCCACTGATTAATCCCCCAGTTCAAATACTGACGGCAGAATCTTAAACGGTTTGCACGTTGAACCCTAGTCAGAGGAATTCGAACAACTCGACGTCTTGACATTTGCTGGTCTTCGTGCAATCGATTAGGTATAGTTTGATCACTGACACGGGTACCCGTTGTCAGCCGTAGGTGGTGTTGTAACTTACGGGCCGTTACTGTACGATCACGACGAGCACTTAGTTGGACGTACCGATCCTCGTGCGGCTTTGTTACACGAACTCTACCTGAACCGGGCCTCCTGGCAACACTGCCGGTCTCTTGGAAGCGACTCCATACATTTTGGACAGCTCTTCGAGAAAAACCCAACTGCAAACCCACGTATCGCTGAGAACGTCCTTCTTGAATCATAGTTATGGCTCTGGTTGCTGTTTTTGTATCCATGTGCCTTCGTACTGGTGGCATGATTAACGCGAGATGATAAATGAATCAATTAAAATTGAAAAAGTAAAACTTTTTTCCTAAAATAACCGAAACAAGTTAAGAAGACAATCGAAGAAAAACATAAGAATAACTTCCGATTATTTTTTTTTCTTAAAACGATGGCCAATATTTTTCAAATTAGGAAGCATAAAAGAGATCAAACACCAAAGAGTTCGTAATATCAATATAATGCTACTTATCAGTTACTTTCAGTTTACTAAAGTGCACTTAAATGTAAATAAACTAGTGGCCCTTATTTTGTTTTGAGTAGTATATAAAGAACAAAGATCAATCAATGATAATATATGTCCTATTGTTTGACGATCTTTGGCCATCTTTCGGTGAAATGAATTATTGGAATGATTCGGTTGAAAATAATTTATATATTATTTGAAATTATTTAACAATTTTGACTATCATAATTCAAACAGTATTAAATTTCTTGAATAAAACAAGGTCCCAACTTCTATAAAGGTCTTACCATCTACAATTTTCTGTACTATAGTGTTTAATTTTATTTTATTTATTTATTTATTCGGAGAAATAACAGACACAAGTTTATGTTGTAGTTACATGTGTAGAATCTAATACATAAGTACAAATAAAAACTTATATCCTCCAACATTCTCACTAAGACACATTAAATTGCAGAAGGAAGCTACAAAAGTAAGATTACAACTAATATTACAAACTAAGCGCAAGATGGTAAGCAACAATACATGTAAATTCCATCTGTTACGTATTATGTCATGTTTGAAATCTGTTCAGGAGTAACAGAACATTTACAGGGATTACAATATTAGTAGAGATTTAATTAAGCATGAAATGTTAAATATAGTTTAAAATGTTACAGAGAAAGTGTTCACATTCCTGTCAGCTGATGAAGTGGAGAAATTGAAGCAAGAAGAGGAGCGTAAAGTGGCGAGTATGACGTCATGGTCCCCCACCGACGAGCGGCACAGCGGCGACAGCGAGAGGGATGAAGACGATTACTGGGAGAATGGAAACGGGTATGTAATCAATTCCAGACTACGAGCCCGTTGGATGACGCTCTATTCTAAGATTCCCGAAATTCCTGGCAGGCTCAACTTTGAAAATAAACTTTTCCAAAGTTGGTTCTGGTCTTGACCTTGGTCTTAAACTAAATTAAGTAGTGGCAGGGCACACTGCATTTCGCAGTCATTTGTGCAGCCCGTCTAGCGGCAGTAAAAACTCCTTACATGACCACCGTGAAATAACAGCACGTGTGCTGTTATGTGTCGATGAGTGAGCATGGGGTCCCAAAACCCATTTCCCTAATCCTTTATCTTTAATCCTACTATGGTTGGGAGCGCACTTGAAGCACCTGTGGCGTTTCTTGTTTTATAGGAATTCTATAGAATGCCTAGACTTTGTATCTGACACCTGGCGTTTTTACATAATTTATGAAATAGTGAATTATTACGTACTTGCCTTAAACATTATAAATCACGTGCCTCACCACGTTATTTATTTTTAAATATTGTCTATATAATATAGAAATGTTAATTAAACTATCTGAAATAAGAGCTTCCTGTCATTGTATTATTGCGTTCTATTCCTTGACAATCCCAGAATATCGTAGCCATTATCTTTTTAGTTGAAGTCTCATTTGCCTTTCCATGCGGTTTTTTCACTCCATTGACTCTTTTTGAAAGGGGATCACAGTATAATACCATAGTTTCGTCCTCAGTGACAATTGACTCCAAGAATACATTCCCGTTTGTGCGAAATGCTTCCAAAATGCTTCCAAAACACTCGAAAGGAGTTTTGGCATCTACCTTGCGCAGACCTTATTCATATGAAGATGTTCACGAAGAATCCTCAAGACTGTAATTTTTGAAATACCAACTATTTTGACCGATGTCATTAAGACGTCGCGTCGGTCAAAATAGTCTCCACTAACTTATTCCTCTCTATTGATTTTGTTTGGTGTGAGTGCCTCAACGGGCCGATTGGAGCGAGGGCCATCGTCAGTAGACTCTTTTCCTAAACAAAATTGCTTACACTAATCTTTCATGGTGGAAAATGATTAAGATGAATCCCCGTACACGTTATTCAATCGTTGTTTAATATTGATTGGGCTAGCAACTTCCTTTGTAAGTAATTAATGACCAAAATTTGAATTTAAACATGATAAAAGATTGCGACTTCTCCAATAGGTCGTAAAAGCTAAATTAATGTCACATATATCTTGAAAATTATTTTCGTTTAAGCAAAAAAAAAACAAAATGATGTGTAGTATATATTGTTTTTTTAACATCTACATATATTTCTAGACAGAAACTTTTGGACCCTCCTAATATTTATTATTAAATATTTTTTATTAATGAAACATTTTTTTGAAGACAGCAACTACACAGGTTTCTTCTCCGTTGAAATAACTTTCAGAACCTACAGTAGATCTTTTTATTATTATTGTGTCAATATATAAATTATAATTTTAAGGGTCGACGGTGGATCCAGGCCGCTTCTTATCGGTACTTTTACAAAATTAAGGGGGAGGCCTTTGTCCAGTAGTGGATGTCCTACGGCTGAAATGATGATTTGAATTTGAAATTGCCATTTGATATTAGAATCCGGATCTGAGGTCAGGATTGAAATAGTGTTCATTTGAAAATAAATGTACACGTTTGTGTCGTTAGTGTCCGCAGCGGAGGCGCGAGTCCTTCTCTGAAGTCCATGCGACGCCACGGCGACGGCGAAGGGGATCCCGCCTCGCGGGCCGCGAAGCGCGCCGCTTGGAGGGCCGCCAGGCTCAGGTCACTTGAACAGGTGCTGTTCCGTTCCCTTATTATTTATACCCTTCAATTAAAAACGTCTCGTGTAAGGTCCGGTCTTCCGTAAATGAGACTATGTTAAGTAATGAACAAATATAATAAATACATATAAACTAATTTTTCCGAAAAAAATAATGCAATATCTAATTATTATAAATATTCTAAACGTTTTAATTTCCTGAATACTTTCTAGTTGGTTTCATGCTAAGCTTGAAACCTAGTAATACACTCCTGGTCAAACAGGGCATTGCTCTTTGCACAAAACGAGAGGTCCAAATAGGGCGCTTACATGACGTTTTGTCAACTTTCAGGAATAAGACATTTAATTTTAATAAATCTATTTATAAATTTATATTCACGCAAATAAATCTACTGATACTAATATTAATGTCGAAACGGCTACTATGATACTAAAATAACTATTTTATGCTCTAATGTATCTACTTTACATTTTGTGAATATGCCTCAAATTAAATATGCCTTAATTATTTTAAAAGTAACGGATGGCAGGCCTCTTATATGGGACGTCGTCTTACCACTTGAACTTTTGGGCTTCTCTTGTAAATATGAGTATAGGAGAACGGATTCTGCATCCTTTACTGGTCTTCTGTAAAGGAAGGAGTCACTTTCGCCGAACCAGTTGACGACTCGTATTAGGCAAGACATTGAATTAATAATTAAATTGTGTAACCGTTTATAATTTCAGGAAGCGATTGAGTCCCAAAAAGCGATAAAAAATATGGTGGGCCCAGCCAACAACGTCATGGATGATATACCGCCCAAGGACAAGTCGCCATCAGAGGTAAATTCTTCCCTTATTGCACTAAGTTCTAAATGAATGATCTTCTGTTAAACCTATAACTGCATAATTTTATTAATGTTTGGGAGAAACGATTCATTAAAATTCTCGTTAGTGTTAACAATTTTAATATTTCTGTTCTCCCAATCCCGAATCTAATAATGTTGTTATAATCCAATAATGTTTGTTTGCAACTGTTTAACATCGAATGGTCATTAACACTAATGAATATTAGTCAGTATTTCATTACTTTAAATAATTTCAAGTAATTCATTTACTAGTATTAATAAAGTTTATGTTTTTTATTTGTCGTATTTGTGTCGTAAAGCACGCTACGCTATAAGGAGAAATCATTATGACTAATGGCTAACTACCATGAGTTTATAGACTATTCAAACTCTCAAGCAATTACAGTACAAGTATGTAGTTCTGAGTAACCTTTAATATCTGATCAAAAATAAAAGATAGTTTTTCAACTTGCGTCTTTCTATACCGGAATTATCGTACTAATAAACGCGCACATTCATTGTATTTATGACAACAGTTTTCTTTTGTCACCGCTAGAATAAATGAATCAATTGATTTTTTATTTACTTGGGACTACATATGTTCTACATACTACATTTACAATAATAATCTAATTTTACTAGCTTATAATTTAAGAGGTCCGTATCGTTAAAACATTGAATTAAGTTTGACAACTATCCAACGAATAATATTTTTTGTAAAAACACGTCTTGTTTTAGACACCTGTTTGGTCTTAAATGTAAAATTGCATTTAAATTGACTTGATTGCCTAATTGGCCAGAAAATGTTTTCTTTTAAAATATATGAATATTTTTTGGATCCAATAAAATGGGGATCAACTTTCACTAACACCTAATGCCTAACATATTTAGTTTCAACACACAAAAAACATGAATAATTTTTAGGTAAATAAAAATTACAAATATCTATATATTGTGTTTACCATTCAACTAGGCTTCAAAAATACGAAATTGAAATCCTCTCATTAATCGATATATAAGACGCAATTTGAGAGACCATTACGTAATTGCTATTAGTTTTGCTGTTCCTCCGACTCATGGTAGCAGTGAACGTTGTAAGGGAAGGGTGATGGGCAAATGGAGGTCCGACGTCGCTTCGCATTGTCCGTCCTCTGGGGTGATTGTGAAATTGGCTTTACACGTTGTAGAAATGGCCCCTGCCCCGTATCGCGTTACGTACAAAACCGGGGCCCATTCTGGCCGTGAAGGAGAAAGAGAAATTGTTAGATGAGCGCATTACCCTTCGCTCGGAGGAGTACGTGTGCCCCGCCACCGGCGAGACTAAACTGCGAACCGTCGAGTACATTGAGAAAGTCATTGAGAAAGAGGTACGGGTCGCACTCACCGCTAGGGTTGCCACCTCTCCTTTCCAACAAAATAAAGTATTGTCCTCTTGAAAATTAAGATTCCATACGAATAGTAGTGAAATACATAGTTTTAGTGAGCATATAAAAACCGCATTTTTTAATTATTTTACTCGCTTCTCCAATTTATTGTTTTACTTTAACTTAATATTTTATTACCCATAGTGGTCAATATTAATTGAACGAAAATAGTTTATCTTTAGGCTAAATGTACCTGGAGCGTTGGCATTCCATTTTTTCCGACATACCTATACGTAATATTTGAGACTATCTCCAATAAATTGAAATGTTTTATTCTATCTTGTTTCTAACGTCTATTCTATTTTATTCAATGGCTACTTCTCCAAGATGTATTTTCTATAGCCCTCCGATTTTTCTTGTAACCTTAGTGACGCAACAATTAGTATCGCTAAGTGGACCGTCAATCTGTCTAAGACAACTTTTATTATAAACATATATTAATGACCTCTAAAAGTGAATAATAAAGCTTGGATAAGTAGAAATTGCCAATGTAAATCAAAGCAATTAAATGTAAATATTTAGGTCCAATTGTGTATGAAAACAGTAGTAATATTGCGCTCCTTTGACCACAATCGCAATAATTATAATGGTTTTACATAATTTCAGGTTACCTTAAAGTACAGAATACACGAAGGTAAAAGTGCGTATTGTAGTAAGAAAAATACTTTATTTTAATTGTTGTTGGTGGCAACCCTACTCACGACTGTACATTTTGCTATATTATAACTGCGAACAAAGCAGCCGCTGTACACAAACAATGCGTATCGTGTGTGGTTTTTTTTTATTATTATATATTGTATATTTTCTTAAACAAATACGCTTAGCTTTCAATATGCAATATAGAAAACGAATATACCGCGCACTATGACCGACTGATACATAAAAAAAATAGACTTGACGAGACTATGACGATGCACCTTATTACGACAAATATACAAATGGACGGCGTAACTGACTTATTTTTTGTTTTTTCTAGTAAAAACACTGGATATTTGCAAAAATGAATGTTAGGCAAAGAAGCGCACATTAACAGTTTGGCACAACCACAATTCACAACCTGTCGTGACATAGGAATTAATGTAAATACGCATGGGCACTCTAAACTAATTTAATGCTCTATTTATATAATGTCACTTTATTCGACTGACTCTAAGACTTAAGAAGCTTTTCCGATTCCCGCAGTGAATCTGAAAAGAAAAACCTGCTTTTCAACTTTAATAATAAAGGCATTTTTAATTTTAGGGGAAAAACGTTATCAAATTTCATTTCCTCTAGCCAGTTAGTTAGTTAAAGTTGCGTGAATCAAAAACTGTTATAACTTGTTGATCATTCGCAAAACGCTCTCCTCTCAAGTGCTTCATTTAGAGGCCCTAAGGCCATTACTTATGAACCAACACCGCATTCCTCTACTAATGTCTATAGACATTAGTATGTCATGTCCATAGAAAAAAAAACAGTTTTGTATGGACTAGAGTGAATAAATGAATAAATGAAAGCGAGTAAGTTTACTATCAAAGAGAATAAAATTGAGATAATATCCTCGACTTCCTGGGCCCACATTTCTTAAAAACAAAGAATGGAATAGAAATAGGAAATGCTTTCGTTGTAACGTATAATAATTGTTTTATGTTTAAACTTGGATTTATTTATTTATTCGTGTGTGATGCATGTATTACTTCAATGGCATGGCATGTTAAATAATGTATTATGTATGTATTTGCCAGACGATACCAGGGTTCTAGTCACGGATATCTTCACTGGAAACAATGGTTTGTTTCGTTTATTCAACAATTTGTATTAGTGTATCACCAAACGCTTTTGTGTCGCATTATTCAAACACTACTAACGCCTTCGTATTAAAACTAACTTTATATTGTAAGTGCATGTACTATCCTCAGTTTGTGTTGGTAATGCTATTGTATCTTTGAATTTTGTCTCACTTTTTCACAAAGGTAATTTTAAAGATTGCTTCATATATTTTTTTTAATATATCATCTGATGAAAACACAAATATTTTAATTGATTATTATGATTATATTGATTATTATGAAGCAAAAACGTTAGAAATAATTATTTTTAATTATATACCTGAAATATTTTTACAGTTTGACATGTATCGTCACCATAAAATGGAGAACACCGACGATCTATTAAAAGCACAAGCACAAAGTTTTATAGTGAATAATTTTATTTTACAATCAATACATAAAAATGTGGATTTCGTGTTCAAAGCCTTTATTCTAAAACGTCTTAGTAGACAAAAGGACTGACGTGTTTGATTCTCTCAGTATGACAAATTAAATTTAAATTATTTCGATTATATTGTTTGACGCTCCAGTACAAACACCTTTAGAGCTACATATATAGCACATATTTTCTGGGATCGCTGACGCCTAAATACCACAATTATAACCAAGTTTTGTAATCGGTATAAAAAGACAAATACCAGCACATATATGTTTTTAGTTTTTAATTTATCTTACAATTTCAACTAACCTAAAATGTTTCAATGATTGTTGTCAAAGAATCCAGGATTTGGATATTAACAAGTTGACTCGTGTCAAACTATAAATTATTGTTGTTTCGTAATCTACACGTTCTATATTTTATCTGAAAATAAAGTATAGAATCTTAAGTACATGTCTAATATATATAAATTCGTATTAATTGAGCTAGATAAAACCATTTTTTTTTTCGTATTATTTAGTCTCACACAATTTCTAGATGAGTGTGAAATCACAGCTGAATTTTTGCAATAGGTGGAAACGACACAAGAGAAAATAATATCGCTGGAACTGACCACGAGTCCATGCAGTGAGACCGCCCCTACCGAGCTGGACGCAAACATTGGCCTCGGGGAAGGAGAGGCCGATAGAAACTCTCTTCAACCGGACATAGTGCAAGTCGTGAACCCTCTCTTAGACGGAGGCGCCGGTCTAGTGACCGCCATACCGGTGGGGCCTGCGCAGCGACTCACCGCCTATACTGAGGAACCTTGAGCACGCTAACTTTGTTGAGTACGACGTCGACTCAATCTCCGCCCCTATACAGTGGACTCATCCCGATTGAAACAATTTTAATTTTTGAACACGAACCGACCGACCGTCAACAATTGACAAGATACCGTTTAGATCATCGGCGAGTATGTCGAATGAAACTCTTATGACACAAATAGATTCGCTTGTTCGCTTATATTGGTGTCCAATATTGTCTGGGTGGACACGAAAGCGGTGATAAATAGTAACAAAGATGTAGCAACGAGACGATAGTAAACTAAATACAGAGGCTCTAGTATGAGTTTACGATACTATATTCGCTAGCGAGAACGTAAAACTTTTGTATGGCAAATCTTGAACTGTCAATGTCAAATTGTCAATTTTCCATATAATTTTTTTACGCTCTCGCTAGCGAGTGTAGTATCGTAAACTCATGCTAGAGCCACAGGATTCGTCCACGAATATATTCGGTAAATTATTTGCTCGGCAATGTCATATAAAATGAAAAAATAAATAAAACGGTATGTTGTCTATGTATCTCGATTGTAGATTTCTTCAACGAAACGAACGACACTAGACGAGTTAATCCATCTAACCTTTGTATTGCAACTGTGATAATAAATATAAAATTCCACCGACTTGTTAATAGAACGGCTGTTTGAAGAAATCCACGAGCGAGCGGCTCCATTTTTTTATATTGTACACACCGATCACAATTTTTTTTTTATTCTTAGACATTATTTTTCAAAGGAGATTGTTAGGTTTATGGTAGGTATCGCCGTTTCGATAAATATATTCTTTGGATTTGTATTGTACTTTACGTATAATTAATTTTCATTCCGTTCTTTTTTAATGTTTCGACTACTGTCTTTGTGTAATTGCAGTTTTAGTATTTATTTGAATGTTGATGCCGTACCTGTGCGGGAGTGTGTGGATGATGCTAGACGATAGGTAGAATATCAAATGGTGTGACAGTTGAGAAGATTCATATTCGCTGTTGTGTAGATAGTTGCGGCAGACTGTACAAATGACGTCACACGATGTCAACATTGAAATAACAGATTCTTAGCGTCGATTTTTAATCATTGTTTTAGTTATTAATTATTGTTTGTGCAGTGTTAATTCTTTCAGTATTCACTTGAAGATTAGTTTTAATGTTATCTTTGTATGTGGTGCCTTAATTTCTCAAATTAATATAATTTTTATTAAACATTTTAATGATTATTATTTTTGTATTGCATTTTTCATTTTAAATTATAGAACAGATGGTGACAAATGAAGCATTTTAAGTATGTAAACATTTAAGAATTTTAAGTATGTAATATTGCATAATTACTTATTCTGTCCCTAACTTTAATATTGTGTATATTGTCCATTTATATGAAGCGTATGAGTATTTGTACCGCGGTATCTATTAGTACCCTTTGTGTGCCGAATGAGGGATGATTTTTATTGTGTGTCCTTTATACCTCTTTTTAAGGATTTAGCGATATGTGAAATTGTAAACTAATGAAAATATTGTATGTTTGTCCCAATAAAATCGTTTAATATATATTTTAATAAAATTACACACGTTGTTTTCTTTTAAGTACATTTTTAAATTCCTACAGTTGATATACGACGTGTTTGGTAGGAATGAGTAATACGTGGGGGACATACTCTGAAAAGCCATCAGCCATACAAAAAATACCTGAGATTGAACAAAAATGAATTATTCACTTAGTTGTTTCTCAAAATCAAAACGATAACATTTAAATTAAATCCTCTAAAAACTAGGTAGAGACCAGTTTTGGCATTTTTGCTTATTTATCTGTACTTGTGGTCGCCCAGCGGTCGAAATTCAACCATAAACAAAAGAATCTACATGTTAAATACGTAGTGTCAAACGTGTGTGCATGTGTTAATTTAATGTATTTCTAATGCATATTAAAAAAAATATTAACTTTCACCAGTCCTCCATGTAAACTTTAACTTTATTTTCACGCAAGAGAAATAAGTTGCGTTTACCCACATAATATTACATGTTACTAAATGAAACCCTACTTAAAACAACATTCGGTAAACAATTAAATGAATACTACGCTAACTAAAACATTCGCTACTTGAAAGTTGGCATTTTGAAAAGTGTCATTATAAAAAGCAGACCAAACATAGAGTTGGGAAATAAAACAAAAATTATTATGATTATTCCGAGAAATAGAATTCTTGTTTACGTCAGTTCGCAAATGATAATCGGAAGAACAATTTTCATCGAAAAGGCAGAGAACCCTAAACTTGGCTATATGCCACGATAGCCTTGCACTTGCGATACTTGTTTACTACTGGCACGGACTCTAGCCTAGTCTTACGAACGAATGAATGGAAACATATCAATCATATCGGAGCTAATTACGCGACAAAAATATATAGTATATTTCACTCTTATTAACACAGGCATTATTAGATAATTCTTATTTTATTTTTATTATAATATAAGACTATTGGTAATTTCTGTTCATTCCAGGTTTGATAAATTACCTCAAATGTAAATAAATGATAATAGATATGCCCTTACAGTTTGTAAATTTTTGTTCTTTAGTATACTACACCTTATCTAATAGTAAGTAGGTAAACTTCGCGTCTGACTTGCAGTACGGTACAGTGCAGTATTCCTTAAGAGTGAAGAAGGTACCACTAATAATAAAAATATTTAATTACTAGCTGGACGAAGCCGCATTGAGAAAGAAAATAATCATTATTGCCACCACGATGACAGTGGCGCCATTTTTTTATTTTTAAGACGATCCCTCGGGAACCTAACATTTTTCCAGGATAAAAAGTATCTTATATGTTAATCCAGGTATTAAAAAACTATCTGTGCGCCAAATTTCATCCAAATACGTCTAGCAGTTTTTGCTTGAAAGAGTAACAAACATACATCCCCACAAACTTTCTTATTTGTTAGTAGGATAACAAAATTCATTTTAAATAGAACACGTAAACTTTATTATCACTAATGTAATGGTAACTCAACCTTATTTATCTCAATAACATCTTAAAAATTTAATATTTTAATTATTATTTCTTTGGTGCGATGATGCCTTCGAGTTGAGCCTGAAAAGAAAATAATAATTTTTTGATATAAATAGATATCAATACATGATTAGGTATACAAAAAAAGACGCAATAGAGATATGCTACTTATACAAAAGGTAATGTTATACATACATATTTGAGTTTACATATTTAAGAAACCACGCCTTAAAGGAAATCATCATAAAGTAACAGCACGTGTGCAGTTGTGTTTCAGCATCAAATACATAATAAATTGAAATAACAGTATGCACCTATTGGTAATTTTAAACAGGTGAAAAAGTTAATTTAGCCAAAATTTTGTTGAATAGGTTTAATTTACCAATAAAATATCGGCACTTCTAATAATTGTAGATATTATTTTTCTCTTACCACCTTCTTAAGTGTAGTTTTAAAAAACTTAAAAAAAACTACATAATATACGACTCACAAATTCAGATGCCACACTTTAATGGACTGGTGCTAATATATTTTATACTCGAAGTTCCTATTTGTAAGCATATTCTAAATAAAATAATACACTATTTCCGCGTTTTTTTTTTTCAAGTATGAAAAAACGCGGTTGGTAGCTACCTGAGGGAAAAACTTAATTTTGTTTATTTTGCCTTGAAAGAAGCATACAAAACAGGGTTACAAAAACTTATTACTAGGTGTCGCTACTTGCCACTTATTTTGATAATAGATAGCTACTAAACTTTCTGTTTTGGTACATATTTGTTTTGTCGCTGCGCGTTACTGACCTTAAGTTGGGCATTGGTCTTCTTCAAAGCCAACAACTCTTCCTGATGCCTCTTTTCTTCAGCCGCTCTAAGTTCGGCCGCGCGTCTCTCGAGTTGTTCGGTCTTCTGTTTTAACTCTGCACAAAGCTTTTCTAAAGAGGAACGTTCTGCTTCCAACTTTGCTACTTGATCCAATAAGTCCGACTTTCCTTGCTCGGACTAAATAATTACAAGTATTATTCGTATTTGAACAAAATCTACATTGGTTTTCGCTAAAAAAAATTTATAAGCGTTTCTCGAACTAATGTGAAACTACTAAACCGAAATTTTATTTATAATCGGATGAAGTTATATAATACACCTACCTAGTATTGCTGACAATAATTAGATAAAAAAAATTGTATATATATACATATAACTATTGTTCTAAAAATCTGCTTTAAAATACTTATTTGAGTCACACAAAGTTTTTTTTACCAATTCGGTAAGATCCTATTATCGCAAGACCTAATAATACGTTGACAATCACATTAAAACTCGAAGATCTGATAATGATTTTAAGTAGCGACAGACTTTGACGAGCCCATTGATCGAGTCTTAGCGCTCTGACTACGGGGACCCAGTTGGAAAGTTTATTTTCAAGTCTGGATCCTGCAAGTAGTGACAGGTTACATTGCGTTTCGCAGTCATAAATTGGGCAGCCCATCTGACGGCAGCAACTATGCCCTTACAGAAGACCACCTTGAAATAACAGCTCGTAATACTATTGTGTTTTGTTGCGTGGGTAAGGGATGCCAGAGCCCATTTCTCTATCCCTTCTTAATTAATTGCTGTTATTTATAGGCAACGCACTTGCAGCACCTGTGGCGTTGTAACCACCCACCATCAAATACACGATCAGCCTGTCTAATGAGCTTTACATTATCAAACACGCTCTATAGATTACATAAAAGATAATGACTTCGAATTGAAAACATGTTTTTGTAGAAATAAAACACAGACAATACTACTCACAGTTGGTGAAATCTATCAGAAAAATATTAGAACCGGTTCACAATTAGTGTGTGATTATTCTAATAATAAACTGAACAAATTGTACTAAATCATTTCTAGCAGCCGCGGTTCAGTGAAGTCTAACTCACACACATGTAGGCAAAAGTTTTTTTTTGTGTTAAGATTGGCAGACAGGCTGACGGTCCACTTGATGGTAGGTGGCTACCGTCGCCTATAGCACAAGCAACGCCACAGCCACTGCAAGTGCGCATTAAGCATAAGGGATTGGATAGGAAAATGGGCTCCGGCATCCCTTACTCACCGAAACACAACAGCACATGTGATTTTATTTCACGGTGGTCTATTGTACTTCTGTTATTTTCGATGTTTAGGTACTGCCGCCAGATGGGCTGCCCCTAATGACTGCGTACCGCAGTGTGCCCTTAATTAATTATGTAGTAATACCACAATACACTACAACTACCATCCCGCCCCGTAATAATTCGACTCCAATGATGTGAGTATTCTATCATGTCGCACTGTATGACAATTGAACGCTAAATATGACAATATATCATGGTATAGTACATGGCTTTCTGGCTCTGCTTCGGTCCCCATTAAGCACGATACATAATGCACACTATCCATGAAAAATGTCGGTAAAATAAAACGTTTTTTTTATATGTTAAGGTCATCAGATAGACTGAAGGTCCACTTGATGGTAGGGAGCCTATAACACAAGCATCTAGTAGGATTGATTAAAAGTAAAGGATTAGGGAAATGGATTCTGGTATCCCTTACTCACTCACCGAAACACAGCAGTACCTACACGTGCTGTTATTTCACGGTGGTCTACTGTAAGGGGGTGGTTGCTTCCGCCAGACGGGCTGCCCGAATGACTGCGAAACGCAGGGTGGCCTGCCACTACTTTGCAGATCAGACCAGAGCCAAATTTGAAATCATTTTTCAAAGTTGACCCTGCCGGGAATAGAACCCGGGAACCCTAGAACAGAGCATTAAGGCAAGGGTTCCCGGGGCCCCCTAACCACTCATCCAACGAGCTCATTTTTTATATAATCACTAGCTTTTCTCGCGACGTCGTCGCTCGCATCTTTATAAATTATATTATTCTGATGCATAAACTATATTATTGTATAGTTTCATACTAATCTATTCAGTAGATTTTGTGTGAAAGGGTAACAAACATCCACCATCCATCCTCACAAACTTTCGCATTTATACTCGAAATATATAGGATAAAAACCTGCAAAGCTTTCCTCATGCCGAAAGCGATAGAGCTACAGTATAGAGTTTGATACGCTTCCATAGTGATCCTGGCTTCGTCTCGCACTCTGAGCAACAGAAGACCCCTTTCGCCACAATTTATCGTCACCTAAAAGGAAACACCTTTCAACTGCACAAAGTATAATATATTGCAGTATTTATACACGTTTACACGAGGCCAACAAACTGACTTTACTCTATGCCTAAAACTCGGTAGGCTTAGTAACTTACTTAGAACTTTATTTTTAATTTTTATTTAACTGTAGGTATACGAGTATTTTCATAGTCATATTTGCTTTCATATTATCTTTTAGACGGTTTTAGTATAAATAAATAAGTGCCGCACGACTCGCTGTTTTGTTATTATTTATATTGTGAAATAATAACACATACTTAGGTATGCTGTTATCAGCTGAGTGAGTAAACAATGTTGCAGTCTATTACCCCAACTCTACCTTGTCCTTTATCCTACCAGGATAAGGACAGGATCCCGCAGCGCTCTTACATTCCTTCTGGTGTTGCTCGTGTTTATAGGGGACGCTATATAATTTACCTACATATACATACCTACTCAAAAATAAGTTACAAGCATTTATTGTAACTTAAAAGTTTTAGTATACACACATTGTAAGTGAACAACCCAGTAGGTAAACTAAGTTACTTTACTCAAACTTTATTCCGCAGTAAAGTTTAGAATAGTAAACTTGGCAACCAGTATTCAGTCTGGGGAAGCGTACATTACATTAAGTATCTCTCTCTCTCTGAAGGTTCTGAAGGTTATAGCCATCAACTCCTTGATCCTGCGTTCAATTAAACTGCCCCTTGAACGCCCCCTTGTGGTTCTTCATTGTTAGTTTAACATACAATGAAGAACCACAAGAAACTGTCTGAGCAATGCAATGTGAATGGCTTTATGGCCTCACCATTTTGCTAACGGGCCTTTTCTCTTCACATTAAACATACAAACTATACAATCATACCGTGATTCAGTCAAGTATGTTATACATATAATATCTCAAGATTCACAAAAAAGTCGCAGATAAAACCGGATATACAAAATCACAATAAATTGCATTTTCTCCAAGTTTTAAATCAAAATTAATTAGTGCACGGTCAACATTAAAAACCTGCTTTGTAACTTTACAAGGAAAGTAAAATTTTGATTTACAGTGAGCGTTTATTATGATTTAGTATTTTACTTGTCTTATGAGTTCGTCGAAGCACTGCGTATAAAGTTGGCGTCGCACCGGGCAGATGCCGGTCTCTCTGGCTTGCCGTTGCTGCAGGCGGGTGTCCAGCATCTCTTGAAGGTTTATCACGTCCAGTCGTGTCGCGGGAGTCGAAGATATCTATGTTTTCAAGTTGGTAAGTTGTTATTACTCTAAACTGCTACATCTGAATTGAATCCAAGCAGTTATTTCTATTTCAAGGTTTATAAATATTACTTCAATTGTCGGCGTTAAACGGTGGCTTCACTTACAAAAGTATGTTTATCTGTTTCATTTTACTTATTTATAAGTTATACAGGCATGTCTTGCTGTATCCCTGGCAGCTTTGCCCTCCTTAAAATTAGAAAGTATTTTTCAAGAAAAACAACACTTTTTCCATTAAAAACACTCACATTCATAGGTATTGCCACAATGGTGGTGTCTTATTGTGAGAGATTATTAAAATTTATATTATACTAGCGACCCGCCCCCGGCTTCGCCCGGCGTGCTTTTTTTATATATAAGAACCTATGATAAGAACATTCCCCGTTTATCCCTCTTTCCATTAGTGAAAACCGAATTAAAATCGGTCTATCCGTTCACGCGTGATGCCGTGACCAAGGGAAATGGGGATTCATTTTTATATGTAGAGATTTTTTATCTTTTATCTTTTTTTATCTACATTTAGCTATTATGACGAATAAAACAATATTGATCTAAGAAACTTTATTGATATTTATTTATTAAATAAATTTAAATTCTGTAAAAAATCTAAATCACTTTTTAAAATATTTAACTAATACATTTATTTGAATAATAAATTAATACTATTCATGTTGATAAAAATAGCTTCGCTCATAATCCTGTATTTTAATAACGTGTAAAACGAATATGATTTAGTCAGTAGGCCATAACAATGTAAACAGCAAAAAATATTTTTACGACTTGAAACATCGACTTTTATTTTACCTATAAAAATATAATATGCATATACTTACACTTGGAGTCATAAAGTTTTGACCGTCAAAATTCCAACCAAAACAATATTAATATTTATAAAAAGTACGTTAACGATCTTTTATAAACTAACAGATAAATTCAATAAGCAATTAGACCTTCGTAATATGAAATGCTGCGCAAATGCTTATAAAAGAAACCATCTACTTGTATGATTTTCCAGTGTTTTCTATGAGACAGTGGGTACCGTCGCCTATAACACAAGCAACGCCACAGGTGCTGCAAGTGAGCTGCTAACCATAGTAGGATAAGGGATTAGGAAAGGATTGTGTAATGGACTCTGGCATCCCTTACTCACTCACCGAAACACAACAGCACACATGCTGTTATTTAACGATGGTATTCTGTAAGGTAGTTACTGCAGTTATGTATGCCCTGTCACTACTATCCAAATCCAGACCACAGCCAACTTTGAAAAATACATTTCTATTGTTGACCCCGCCGGGAATCGAATCCGCGACCGCTGAGACAGAGGGTTAAGGCAAGCGCCTTAACCACTCATCCAACGGGTTCGTCATTTTTTCTTCTCTCTCAGCCTTCTCCTAACCGTCGAACTTTTCGGTTATTCGCACCTTTTCGGAGCTGCTAACTTGCAGAATCGATAGCATAAAGAAGTTCTCTTAATAAAGTGGTCCTCCCTTTCGGATGTGTAGCGTCCTTCTCTTGGCCCGAGATGTAGTCCACAGTCTCTTAAAACCGTTGGAACACGGGCCGAACGGTAAAACGACTCAAATTCCGATCCCGTGCAACAATAACCCACTGTCTCATAGTAAACACTGGAAAGTCACACAAGTAGATGGTTTCTGTTATAAGCATTTGCGTAACATTGCTGTAAATACTTCTGTTAGGTCGCATTCTAGTACTCCATATTTTCTCATTAGTTAATTCAGGCAGTAGGTGTTAGGTAAATATTAAGAAATTGAAGAGCAAATTTGGGGCCTATCATATCAGAATACTTATTTGCTTTAGAATTGGTCATACTTTTGCAATAAAGTTATTTGATGTTTAAAGTCGCGTAACACGAAGGTGGGACTGGGAGAGGGTCCCCTGAGCTTAGGGGTCCCGGTCCACGGCACAGTCTAGCCTTACAGTGGCTACCCTACGCCACTGTTTAGGAGCCGATAAGAAACACTGGCCTAACAATTTTCTAGGAACAGTTGATTGAGAATGTTTTTATTTTTATCAAAATAATAAGGTTCAGTTAAACAATATTAAAAAGCCTTGTTTATTTATATTGAAGAAGGAAACACGTACTCACCTTTTGCGTCCATATTTGGCCATCCTCCTCCCACTCTCGGGGAGGTAGTATAGCGTTTAATATTTCTTCAGTTTCTCGCTTAGCTTCTGTTGGAACGCATGGTTGTGCTGCTGCAACACCTCGAGGCGATTCGCCCTAATGTTATTATAAATATAATTTTTTAATGAAAAAATATATTTCTTTTTCTATAGTTTCCTACATAAGACACACATCAACCAATAGATTGGGAATAAAGTAAATATAATATAGGTAAACTATTGTCATTTAATGTCCGTTTTAGAGTTGAATGGCCACGAAAATCACGACTTCAAGTTACATATAATATGTGCAAAATTGCATTGCATTTTAATTAGAGAATAAAAAAACGTGTTTCGCTTAGGTAGGTAGGAAATACATACATTATAAACTTACCCCTTTTTCTATCTTTTTAGTCACTAATACAGGATTATCATAGCGGACTAAAGTCTCTTCAGCAGACACTGGCGACCTTTCAGACATTCCTTCCAATTTAAAATTTATTTATTCAAGTATATTAATTGCCCAAGGCGTCGACTTGTTAATAAACAACCGTCGCTACGGCAACCAAAACTTTCGCTAAACGCAGAGTTTATTATCATATTGTGATAATAAAAAAGTTGTATCGAGAAAAGCCCCTTCCTTAATTTTAATTTAGTATGTAGGTATACTTATTGCGTAGGACTATTTTAAAAATGAGATACCGAGTTTCGATTGGGTAAAATCATAATATTTTTAATTTTAGGGAAACAAGAAAAGATCTTAAAGATAATTTTAACGGCTGTCGCCATATGGTTCGACAGCAAAGTTCGATCGATCGGACTAGGTATGCCAACTTTTTTTACCGCTGGCAGGCCTCTGTCACTCCACCTGTGCCGTGATATAATTGTCTACCATCGCTCACATTGAATGTGAAAGGAGTGCAACTTCTGTACGCTAGTACTATTTTTTATTCTGTGCCGCTGGTTTGAACTTCTTGTTTCCAGCAACTAATACAACATCTTTGGTTTCCAGTACCTCTACCATGAATTGTAACGACCGCACTCGCTAGCGACAGCGTAAAATATTTATATGAAAAATTGTCAATTTGACATTAACAGTTGACAGTTTTTCATATAAATGTCTTACGCTCTCGCTAGCGAGTGCAGTCATTGTAAACTCATGAGGCTCTAGTATGAGTTTACGACACTACACCAATTCTACACTCGCTAGCGAGAACGTAAAACTTTTGTATGAAAAATCGTGAACTGTCAATGTCAAATTATCAATTTTCCATATAAATGTTTTACGCTCTCGCTAGCGAGTGTAGTATCGTAAACTCATGCTAGAGCCAATGATCACGTGGTTCGACTTTCATAGTCGAACCGCAACGACCATTTATCAGGTCTTTTTTTTGGTCCGATGAATCGAATTATGAGGATCAGTATAAACATCTTAAGATTAAAATATCCTGCCTAACGTTGGCTATAAAACTGCCAAATAGTGTCAAAACCTGCTGAAAAAATGCCGAAATATTGCCAATTTAGTGAACATACTGGATTAAAAATAAATATAAACCATATAATTTTACTATTATCTTTATTGGCTAAGGTTTTTTACTTAATAAATATTTACGATTGTTTAATGACATTTTCTAAATATTTATACTACTGAAGTCTGTAAGTTTTCAAGTCTCTTCTAAATATTTATACTACCATGTCTGAATGTGTAGGAGAAAATTTACTTTTCATAATAAGGTTGATTGTTTCGTAAAATTCCTTTGTTCAAGTCCTATAAGTTCTTTGTCAAAGTAACTCCAGACTAAGTAAGTAACTGTAAAGGTCCGTTTATATCTTCAAACAACGAACGTGTCAGACACGGTAGCGTGTCAGACAAAATAATATTATTTCATTTGATATGTAAGAATATCTAGCGTAGCACGTCCTCTCAGACGCCATCAGACACTTACGTACGGCATTCGCGGAGAGAATATTTTGTCTGAGCGGAAACGTGTCTGAACGTGTCCGAGGGCCTGTGCCTCAGAATCGGAACCATGCAAGTAATTGTCGGCGGAGGGTGGCCGATGACTTGTCTGAAATGACACGTTTCTCCTACGCTAGATGTAAATAAACTGTGTTTGAGACGGTACGTGTCTGATACATTCGTTGTCTGAAGAACACCTACGGACCTAAATCCTACACCTACGGACAGAATTTCAATTTTTGTTTTTTGTTCCTGTTTGGGGATACTTTCGAATTCTGTAAGGAAAAAAGGGAGATCTCAAAGTAACCCCAAACGTAGTTTAATGTTCATCACCGATATTTTCATTTATTTTTTTTAAATAATGAGAAAAATAACATTTTTATTTAAGAAATAGACAGTATAAACAAACCGATGTATACCTACATTTTTTTGTAAATTTTTCCCCCATATTATAAGAAAATAAATCTTAAAATAATTAACATTTGCTTACTTGATCGTCCATTTGTCCGATCGAATCCGAATCCGAGGTTTGTCCGGCCTTAAAAGCCATACAAACCTCTTGGTTCGACACTATAATCGGATCACACAGGAAGAAAAAGTCTACATAGTTCGATTGGTCGAACCACGTGTTTTAAGATTCCTTGTGGTTTGATTAATCAACCCAACGAGACAAAAAGTTCACATAGTTCGATCGATCAAACTATGAGGGCGAACCATGTGTCCACAGCCATTTAATTTTATAAAATTTTAATACTAAATCAATAACAGTCTTCCCTTGTATATACATAATGTAGTGGTCTTTAAATGTTGCATAGGAGCAGCCGATTAGTTCTCCTTTGCTCGTTATAACAACAAAAGTATATTATGGTCTTAGGGCCGTTCAACGTGATAAAGACACTCTAATCTAATATTTCATATTATTATTAACTTTATATTATACCTGCATCCGGTTTCGACGGATGCAATTTTTTGTGCAATTTTTCTTTCGTAAGTCTTTCTCGGACTTAAAAGAATATTTGAAAAAATAATAATAAATAGCCAAATTAGTCCAGCCGCTCTCGAGTTTTTAACTTAGCAACACATTTAGCTATATATTTTTGCATACCGCGCTCTATTACGATACGATAATCGTTACTACTTCAATTACCTACTTGATAATTTGTCACAAAATGATTCCGTTTTTAAATTCGACATTAATGTCTCTTGAACTTGAACAATTTGGATACAACAGCACAAACAGAGGTGAATTTAATTTATACATATACACCAAACTTCCAATAGTAAATTTAATTTATTATTTTAAAACCCTAGAATAAAAATATGATATATAAAAATCTGATACCAATATGTATAAATGCACTTTCACTGAAGATCAAACATGTCCAACCTGTATTGATCTTAACGTGAGTTTACGTATCTTAAGCTGGTAAAAATTAAATTATGTCAACATTAACCTGCGTCATGTCATAAATAAGGCTAAGGCAGCCTTATTTATCAGTCGTCGAATGGTAGGAAAGAGCTGGGGCCCGTGTCCAAAGCTCACCCTCTGGCTGTATTGTGAGGCCGATGATCGCATACGCCTCTATAGTATGGTATAGAAAAGCCAACCAGAAAACGACCATCGACAAGCTTAATGGCTTACAGCGTTTGGCATGTCTGATGATAACAGGAGCCATGTCAAGTTCCCCCGGAGCATCTCTGGAGGGTAAACACAATTGGCTGTCCAAGGTATTCAGAACTCTAGAAGACTCAGTACTAAGGGATCCTATCTTAGGCATGCCTACTGATACAATGGTACCACAGTACATGGAAGCAAAGTATTATACTGTGGAGCTACTTTCAAGAGAAGACTGGTCAAATAACAAGATCTCTTGGGAGGAAGGTAGCCTTTCTTGGTATACTGATGGGTCCAAATCAGGACCTGACGTAGGCTGTGGAGTGTATGGCGGTGACCAGGATTACAGGAGCAGTGTAAACTTGGGACAATACGCCAGCATCTTCCAAGCAGAGGTCTTCGCCATCTTAGAATGCGCGGAAATCAACCTGCAAAGAAACTACGTCAACCGTGTAATTTACATTCACTCAGATAGTCAGGCTGCACTTCAGGCACTGGACTCAGACTCTACAGTCTCAAAGCTGGTGCGAAACTGTGTAGACTACTTAAATACCTTAGGGTGCAAGAACAAAGTGGTCCTAAGATGGGTACCTGGCCATATGGGGATCGAAGGCAATGAACTTGCCGACGAACTGGCTCGTGTAGGCGCAAACTGGACCATATGGAACCAGTGCTTTATTAAATCTTACAAACGCTGGACTGACTTGCCAGGGTTGAACCATTCCAAAGCGCTCATTAAAGCCTATAGTCGAAATGTAACAAATCAGGCTATGTCGCTTAGCAGGAGCAATTTGTGTATGCTACCTAGGGCGCTAACGGGGCACTGCCGCCTCAATAGGCACCTTAAAGTAATGGGGCTCACTAGTACGGGGGAGTGTCGCTTCTGCCATGAGGCAGAAGAAACACCAATGCATATCCTGTGCGAGTGTGGCCCCCTGATGCACAAGCGCAGTCACATCCTAGGAAGCCACACAATGGCTTGTGAAGATGTGAAGAATGCCTCTATCAAAAAAGTACTACAGTTCCTTAACGTGGTAGGTATAGTTCACGTGGCGATCACAATATTTCAGCAATGAACGAAGTGATACTGGTACTCTAGCAGACAGAAATTGCCACTAAGATAAGATAAAATAAACCTGTGTAGAGATCATTATCTTAAGAGCAGACAATATATAATATTATCTCATCCTGTGTAGTGCTTCATTTAAATACGAGAATGGCGATACTGAAATATATTTTAAAATCATAAAATATGTATTAGAATATCTTCATCTTGTGTGACGGCATTCACTCTTAAATATGTTTGTACATTCAGATCAGATTTTTTGACTCTACCTATCCTAAAAGACTCATGTATTGTTGGAAAAGCCTCTTACAAATAACCTAAATTAAAAATTTGTGAATTACATCATCCTACACAATAAAAAAAATGAGTAATTTAAAACCCAAAAGTTCCAAAACGAGTCACAAAAATGTAAAGCACTGTCATCCGGTATTGGAAATTATATGACATCATTACAAGACCCATGGTTCACTGTGAATCACTGCTGGAACTAGAGCTTGAATCGGTTGACATTACTTCGACATCTTCTTGAGTTGGTGCATCTTTGCTTCGGCCATCGATTGGTACAGAATTACCTCCACCCACTGACATGTGCAGTTCACCTGACGGATGCCAAGTGAACTGATTCGAGGCTGATGATGGCACTGCAATTTAAATGTACTGCTGTTAATCACTTGGGTCGTAACATTTGCAGTCGTTTAGTACCGATTCATTGAGATGATTCAGAATGATAGGCTTGGAACCATATACGACTATATATCTGTTGTTTTTATATTAAATTGTTTTTATATTAAATTGGAAATGTGATCTTAATTCAAGACAGAGGGAAAACATACTCTCATTTTTCAACAGGAGAAGGAAAATGGAACACAGGTCTAACGCGACATAATTTTTTTTTTTCGCAAGTTATATTTTGCATGTTTCTCTGCCTAAGGCTATTTTAGTTTATGTTTTATAAAGGTTTAGAAATTATTTTGAAAGTAAGTATATACAATATTTTGCGTTATCTATTCGTTTGTAAACAATTTGTTAGATGTGGGACAAAGAAGTAGTGTAAGGGCTGCAGTTAGACGGACGCGAGAAATTACTTGCGTCCACCGCGCGGTGGCTACGCGCTTGTGTTCATTCTCTGCAAATTTAAACTCTACTGTCTAGCCAACAACATTCAAATTCCTCGCAATCACGCACGTTTGCTCGCTCTCCCGTTCAAATATTCCGATGAAGATCCTTTCATAAATCAAAGCTTTTAACAACAGATTGCCGTGCGGTAGCCGAGGGCCTGACTGACAAATAATTCGTATCATATAAACGCGTCCTGAATAATAATTAATAAATGGCAAAAAAAACTGTCAGACTAGGCAATCCCTGATATCTGGATTTTTTAAAAATTTTTAAAGATTTTTAAAAAAAATTCAAAATTTAAATTGGGTAAATATTAAGTAGAATCTAAAGTATCTTTTAATAAAGTTCAAGAAAATTTATCACACATTATAAAAAGCTTAAGTAAATGTATTCATTATATATTTACTAAAAACAATAAATTATATTTTCAATATGTGAAATATAACTAGATGAACTAGATGAATCAAATAAGGAAAATTCACTAAGTAAATAAGCTCAGCAATAAAAAAATGCAATATAAACCTTATAAAAAACCCAATGGTGTATGTTTTAAGAGAATTATGAATGGAGGTTGACTCATAAATTTTCCTAGCCAGCTTCAAGTACAAATTAAACCTATTGCAATAGTTACTTAAACTGAGACATTTTTTAACTTTTGATGTGAACAATATTTTAATAATTTTTCAACACAACAAATAGAAATAATAAAATTAATTACTTGGGAACAGTTCAATGATATAAGTAAAATTTCTAAAATGTGATAATAGTGTAAGTTTTACCTCCTCCGGTAGTGATTCTATGTAGATCATTCAGTGTAGATGGAGTGTGGCCATTGAGTGGTAGATCACATAGACGACCGAGCATTCCCAGTCTCATTTCTAGATCTGTGGGATATGGGCGTCTTGGGTCTCCGGGTTGCCAGAATAGAGGTGCACTAACAGCATTTGATGCACTAATTCTGTGAAAATTATTTAGGTAAGGAAGGAAGGTTTTTTTTTAATTATGATTATAACTTTTTTCCAATTATTAACAATTTTAAAAGTATTATTGGATGGGTAAAAGTTTTCCATCTCCCTCCACTTTTCTTTTCTTTGTCTTTGATGAACTTTAGGGCTTTAGCCAATTCTTAGTAACATAAAGGTACCCACTACTTTCTTGGCCTACCTGTGTCCCTTGTCCCTAGAGGACCAAACTTTATTGTTAGCAGTGTTCATTTTTATTGTTTAAACATGAACATCACATGAGCATGCAATTCTGATTTACGTAAGGCTTGGCATAATCAAACATTTATATCTCATTCTGTAAGCTGTAGTTATACAGTACTATTGGAATCTTTGGTCTGGTCCCAGTAGTTACACAGAAGTTACATTTGTTTATTATTTCGAAAAAAAAATATAATTAATTTAAGCCAACTGTGATAATAGTGGTTTTCCACATAAAAACTACACACTTGCAACCTCTGTAATTACAATTTGTTTGTCTAAATTACAGAAAATCGTAATTGACTCAAAATTCTAGCAACTCAAAAGAAAATAGAAATTTGAAATGTAAGATTACTAGTAGATGTATCATATTATATGTAAAAATAAAATAAAAAGTGACTGTAAAAATCTCATGTACGAGCAGAAAATAGATTTTTAAAGGTATTAAGTTTTCATTTTGTTTAACAATCAAATACACACTGGTAAAACAGAAACAGAATTTTGTAAATAATGGAACTAATAGGAATAAAATTGTCCCACAAGTTACATTGACGTATTGATGTAACACATTAATGTAACTACTGAGAACAGACCCATCCTTTTTATATTTCATCATCATCATCATCATCATCATAGGACATCCTCTGCTGCACATAACCCTCTCTCATATTTTCCAATAGGAAACTTATTTTACTAGCTAAGCCCGTAACTTTGTACGTGTGATATTCGGTATAGTGCATAACTTTTTTGTTTTTAAACAGATTGAAATGAAAACCACATTCAAATCGGTTAAGCCGTTTCTGAGATTAGCTTGCACAAATGCACAAATAGACAAAAATCCTAATAACTTGTATCCTAATACTAATTTTTTTGACCTTGGTAACATAAGTGCAACATGTATAATTTTTTTTTCTAAATAACACACACAGCTCCTTTACAATTTTATTATACTATAGATTTAAAAAATCTTAAAGTTATCTGTCTCATCTTATATTTATTTATCTTACCTGTGTGCAAATTTTATTAGTTCTTCTGATGGAACTGGTCTTTTTCTAGACTTTACTATAGACGCAAGCTTTTGTCTTGCTTGATATAATGATGTAGCAAGTATCTGTTCAGCATCCTTTAATTGTTTCTGTAAGTGATATATATCTTGATCCTAAAAGAACACATTACCTATTAGTAATTACATAGCATATTAAGTAGTACAGGTAGTAATACAAGAAGTCAAGGAAACCAAGCCTACAACTTGGCGACCAATTGGTCTAGTGGTTAACGTGCTTGTCGTAGCGCTCTGACTCAGAGGTCCAGGGTTTGAATTCTGGCAGGGCCAACTTTACAAATTTGACTCTGGTCTGGGTGAATTATTGTTTTGAGAATATATCACATTTTCTATATTACCTGTGTGTATCTGATTGTTCTAACTATCTTTATATTGTTTTGTATGACTTTCTTAGATGTAATTTTAATAAAAATATTACATGCATATAATTAAGTATGAATCAATACAAAATGTGGTAAAATTAAGGTACCTTATTATCGACTTCTGCCTTTAATTCATTCATTTTCTGCTGAATTTTCGCCTGATCATCGGCTAATTCTAAAGTGTTTTTTAACTCCACATCTTTGGACAGCAAAAGATCTGTCAATTGGGCATGGTCTGCAGCTGACAATTTCTGTGATTTCGGAGCTATAGAAACTTCAATTATTTCTCTGAAAATAATTAAAGAATCACTACAAGAAATCGGCCAATATTATTAAATTACAATACCTATCCTTACTTAGCAATAAGTTCGATGTCATCAATTAATGAAAGTAGACGATCCTTAGTACTTAGATGAGATGCCATGGTTTATTAAAGCGATTTTTCTTTTTTTGTGGAAATTATTTGAACTATTTCTAAAACGGAATTATACTATTATTATATACTTCTAAATACGAAAAAAAATAAGCAACATGAGCAGACAACATATGAATGAATATTCCATATGATTCCATAGAGTAACTTGGAATATTCATTCAAGTTCACTCAACAGCAACACGCCAGCCAGCCAACACAACCAACGTCCAACATCAATCAACCTCAACATTTCAACCATCTTGTCAGTGTCACTCAGTGAGAACACAGAAACCAATAAAAATTTAAACACAGAATACTATGAAATGATTAATAGCACAAATTAATTTTAACAGCATTAAAACCAGCCCATACAAGTACATTACTTCTCTATTTGCTACTCACTTCTCTATATCGATTCTGCAGTATATTACAGTATAACAATACAGTAAAACAGTAATGGTAAAATATTAGTACTTATACTCCGGCCATTATAAGAGTGCTGTTCTGACAGGTGTCAATTCCATACATTTTCTGTATCGTTTATTCGGAAATGAACTTTATGCAATGGACATAAAGAAATGTCAAAAACGCATTCATAGAATGACCGTACTATAATATAGTATAGTTTATTATTAGACGGACAGATTCATAAATGTGAGGATATAAAAATAGAAGTGTAGATTGGTACTAGTAGAACTACCTATTTAAGCTTATATAAAAAAACTAGCTGGTACCGCGACTTCGTTCGCGCTGAAAAATAAAAGATTATTACGCCTGATTTATTTTTAGATAGTTTGCCCGCGGCTTCGCCCGCGTGGAATATTTATAGCCTATGCCAATCTTGAAATAATTCTATTGGTAAAAGATTTTTTTAAATCGGATGAGTAGTTTCGAAGATTACCTCCTATCTACATCCAAACATACAATACCTCTTTAGAATATTAGCTTTTGTCCTTCTCTGGAATTCAAGCTACTGTACCAAAATTTATTATTACCTTAACCCATGGACATAATATTTACTTACTACGTTCGTACAGTATACTTCAATGCTTTAATGCGGCCTCTCCATTTCTTGTACACTCTTGTGTGCTATTGCATATTTACAGTGAATTTGCCATATATATAACTAGCGGGTGAAATCCTTCAGAAGTTTTTAAGTAAATTGTGATAATTTCAGTCGTTGATTGTATAATAATATAATTTGTCCGCGTTGTTCTAAATTGTCCCGCGTAAATGGTTTTTTTTTTAATACCCTGCACCACATCTGTATACTGAGCCAGGGTTCCTTTTTCCTTTTTTCTCTCATTACTTGTTTATATATTTGTTTGTTTGTTTTGTTTGTATTAGAGGAATAAAAGATGCTTTCTTTCTTTCTTTCTTTATCCAAGACTAGTTAAAAACATAGCGCATAGGTACATATATATTTTAAATACTTTCTATACATTAATATATCGGAATAATGTAACAAAATAGCATTTACCATGGGTTTGTGGCGTGGCAACATTCGTGCCACTTCACTCACACACACGCATATGAGTGCACGAGAGAGCGAGACTGAAAGCGCGCAGGTTCCAAGCGCGAAGCCCCGACCCCGCGTCGGTGGCCCCACTCCCGAGGCAGTCGGTCCCTTGCCACGGCTCGCGACACATGCGCAACTGCGCAACACTGCGCACGAGTTATCCCGCCTCGGCATCGCGTCTCGCACTCGTGCCTCATACATATCCCACTCGAAGCATATCCTTCTGAGTGATAACCGTAGAGGGTTATAGAGGAAGAAGGTGACCCTGTGGGGGAATAAATCTGTGTACCTGAAAGATCTACTTTTATTTCGGTACGCCGCCTCATCATCTCCGCCCCCGGTCATCCTGCCCAAGGGATCCTCTACAGGTTGTTATACAAGGGCTTTATACAACAAAAGCCTGGGTATATAATCTAATCTATCATAATAATATAAAATAGCCGCTTTTCTGTCTGTTTCTGCACAGTCTCTGCGCTTACTTTTCACTAATGGAAAGAGCGTGCTACTTAATTTGCAAAAAATAATTGAACCGCCTCTGGGTCACATTAACAATTTCCAAGTCGTCTAGACTTAAACTTCCAAAAATTGTACTTCCAATGTATACTTCCAAAAATTGTTTGTGTGAAGATTATTCCGTTCAATAAACCATGAAACTAGTTAATTGATAAAATAAAGTACCTATAGGTACCTATTTTATTAATGCTTATATCCTAATGCGAATAATGTTATAAATGCGTGTTCGTGTGACACTCAATCAGGCAAAAACGGCTGAATTGATTTGAACGACATTTGGCATACAGTGGCTCTAGCATGAGTTTAAGTTTACGATACTACACTCGCTAGCGAGAGCATAGAAAAATAACTTATTTTTCTATGAGCGAGAGCGTACAGTGTTGCCAGACGACCATCTCGCGTTCTCCCCAAATATTATCGGAAATCCCCCAAAATTCAGGTTTTGAAGAAAAATACCCCTACAAATTATAAAAAGAAAATATTTATTATTAATAAGTGGAAAAATTTAAACACAAATTTTTTACACTATTTCAGCAATCAGCATCTTCGCACGGTTCGTTTGCCGTTCCGTACATTTTTTCTGAATTAAATTTCTTTAGCATTTGGACTTGATTTAAAATAAATACATCCATATATTAACGTATATGTAACAAAATGGATTCGGCAGTTTGGACGGCCAATCTGTTTCTAAGTTTGTCTTTTATAATAGCTACTTGGGAGAAAGCTCTTTCAACAAATCCGTTTGAATAAGGCAAAGACATAATTCCCAATGCTAGTTTGCTTACACGTCCGTACGTTCTATCTCCGACTGCATTTTTGAAATTGTAAAATTCCACCCAGAACTCTTCTGTGTCTTGTGTGGATTTCCAGGTCGTACGATGCAAAGCATTCCACTCTTGAACCACAGAGTCGACATCATTGTAGATGAAGCTTTGTAGTTCTGTGTGTGTGTGTGTGTGCGTGCGTTCGCAAAGCTGCTTTGAATTTTGATCGCATTAAGAAAGTTATTTAAAAAAAGAAAATAAATAAAAACAATATATCTTTATTTAGGTACATATTTGATCGGGATTCCAAGATTACAGGTTTTGTAATAAAAACCCCCGAATCCCCCCAAACCTAGATTTTTCTCTCCAACTATCCCCCCATAACTTAAAAAAACTCCAAATTTGGGGGGATTATCCCCAATCTGGCAACAGTAAGAGCGTAAAACATTTATATGAAAAATTGATAATTTGACATTGACAGTTCACGTTTTTCCATACAAAAGTTTTACGTTCTCGCTAGCGAGTGTAGTATCGTAAACTCATACTAGAGCCTCAGATAATTTATTACCTGGTTTAACATATAGGAGACTTACTTATTATCCAGGAAAAGTGTTAGGTTCTTGTAAGTTTTTCAAAAAACGAACAGCTAGTGTGTTGGAAGAAATTCTCTAACAAATATTGGTTAATGGTCTGTGGTTTATATGTTGCCATATAAATTCTTTATATGGCAACATGTCACTCCTGTCTCCTGTCTCCTCTCCTACTCCTATACAAATAAAGAAAAATGGTGTAAAAACTAATAGAGAATAAAACGCTGTCAATAAGTAAAATAGCTTTTATTTTTATCCAACAACACTCCGCACATTAATAAGTAAAACCAACATAGTGTATTAATATGTTTTAAGCCTACTAATTTACAAATTATAACCCCGATTACATTATAAATAATCTTTATTACCTATATGTACTTACCATATTTAACTTAGTAAGTATATTTTATTACAACAATATAGGTATTTACTTATCGTGTTATCTCATCTTAATACAACACAACCTGTTTAAATTCACGTATCAAAAGCGTGATCAAAAGAAGTGAGGCCGTGAGGCCGCTGCCGAGCGAGAGTGCCGATCTGCCGATGCCGAGGTTTGCTTGCTTGTACAATGTTGCGTTGCGTGGGTGAGTGGTGGTGGTGGGGAGAGGAAAGGTGAGCCGTAACTTCATGAGCAGTTTTTCCACTATGCGCAGTAGGGGGCGGGAGGGTGAGGCACAACTGCACACGCGATGAACACGCGTTCACCACGTGCTTGGAGGACTTTATTAATGTGCAATGCGCAAATATATTTCATAAGAAAAATATGCGCCTGCTCTCTAATCGCCCAGTTGGCAATTTTATATATACCAAAAAACAATCTTGGGTCAAGGGGCCACTACAACGTACATCACCATACAGCCGACAAACGACGACCGTTTAACATAGACCTCCTCAAAAACACAACTTCTTGCGACTTTTAATATGTTGTGTTCTTGCGACTTTTAAAAACATAACTACCTACAGTGAGACACTGTTCAATAAAACGTCTAATGTCTATCGGTATCTGGCCGCCACTCGAAAACGACAGTTGTCGGTTGTCGGTGTCACTTCTGCAAGATACGTCATCTACCTACTGGATCTATGTTGGTGACCTTTGTTCTCCTACTTGCTAACCTTGTCACACTGGAAAAACTTCAGGATTGAACTTTCCAAAACATACTGGTTTAGTATTTTGTTATCATTAATTATAATTTCTTAACTATTTGTCTTTTAATCCATTTTGGTCGTTATATTTAGAATATAGTCAGGATTTAACTAGTCTGGCCATAAATACTGTTCATAAATACTTATCCCTTTTTCAACTCTTTCTTCATTTTGAATTTGGAAAGCACTTATTAAATTAAAAACTTCTTTTGATTTCTCACCATTTCACATTTATTTTGGGAAAATGGTGTGAAAACTTCAGCCAAAGTGTATCAAGAGACCTCTCAGCAATACACTTTTTTAAAATGTACTTTCCAGTCAGGAAAGTCCACGGATTCTTGCCTTGTGATCAATACTCTGTACCTGATCACAAGGTAAGAATTATCCAAGTCTGGCTCGAAACCAACTTTCCGGACTTCATAAGAACTGAAGACTAGCCCTCGTATAGCCCCAATCTGAACCCCTTAGACTACAAGTTTACAGCTTATTATCGCTCATTTCTAGTTGAAACCCCTAGTGCGTTTCACATTTAAAAAAACCAAAGAAGATCGAAACGCTGGTGAATTCTTAATAGTACATAAATACATGATCAGTGTTTCTTTCAGAGACCGATTTTCGGTTTTCACTAATGGAAAGAGGGATAAATGGGGAATGTTTATATATATAAAAGTTGCATCCTGGACGAAGCCGGGGGCGGGTCGCTAGTTATTAATTAATTATAATAATAATAATATCAGTCAGATCGTTCGACGGCTGCCAGGCTGCCCCATTGTTATGCATACCGTTCATGTAGGATTATAATATTGTCGATATTCATTTGTTCAATTACACTATTCATTTATTCAAAATTAAAAGATTACTTGAAGATCTGATTGAAATTAGTTAGGAACTTCGCTTCGTGAAACGGTGCCATATTACGATCTGCCTGAGCACATCACGAACTGATTATACAATCAGCCGCCGACATAAATATACATAGAATTAGCGAAACCCACCATTACCGCGCCATAAAATTCTATGACATGCTATGGCGTGGCTCCGGGAGGGGCGCTAGAGCTACTCCAGGGGCGAACAAGTACCTGAAAGAAACACAGAACATACATATATACTTTCTACTAGCGAGAAGTACATAATTTCAATGTAGGTACCTTGTGCTTTCATAGATTTTTCTAGCATATTTATGTATAAATTAGAATACAACTCATGTTAGAATTTATTCGCTATATTAAGTGTTTAGCTAATTAAATGGTAAGTTAAAATATATTAAGTGATAATACTAAAATAGAATTTAATAAATTCATATAATTCATTACCGCTCAATAGTCGCATTTATTCAAAGGGCACAGTAATAAAGAACATCGAATTTTGAAGTACCACAGAATAAAAATATTGCCATTTTGTAATAAAGGTAAATTTAAATTTGTATTAATATACATTTTTGTGAACTTTTTGTACTTTTAAATGGTTTTACTAATTATGTATGTAAGATAATAAAGTGAATTTGAATGACTGCTTAAGTAATTCAGGAAAATTGATGTTTAAATTTGTAACAAATAAATGAATTTGTTTGGTGTATGGTGCAAGTTTCTTTTTTTAATACCTGTCTGTACAAGGTTGGTACAAGGGACTGATGCGGGGCAGGGGAGATATTGGGCGGGGCTTGTCAGTTGTTTTTTCGCGATTGCCAACCGATTGCGGGACGAGTGGATTTTATATGAATTCATCGATTTATTTTTGTACTTTTGTAGACGCTGGCAAAGGCGAACGTTCATATTTCAGTGCAGTGCAAGTTTGCAAATAAAAGAGAATTTGGCTCTTCAGCCAAACTAATGGAATATCGTTTTTTCCAGCAAGTGTCATCTGCAATTGTTTTGAACAAATCAAATATTCGTCCTAGACGCGATAATTGTCGAAAGCAACAAATTCTGCTTCTTTTATTATGTTGTTTAAACGGATCATTGAAGGAAAGTCCATGTTGAACGTCGATGTCAAGAAAAAGTCTCCAGAGAAATGTTCTAGAAGGAAGTCGGAATGTGATGGATGTACAGAACATTCTACGTAAGTTCTATAGCAATTGAAATTTTTTTGACTTTGGCTTATTTGTATACAAAACTTGTTTTCTTTAAAACGGCATCATTTTCATTTGGTATATAACTGCTAGGTTAGGCGGCGCTGGCACCATAGAATATATATTTAGTTTTGTAAAGTAAAAAATCACAATGTATTAGAACATATTTTATTAACTGCCTAACCTAGCAGTTTGTTATTATTTATCTGTCTATATTATAAGAATTACTTTAGTGAATTCAGTCTGTGATAAATAAAACTACCTCCTAAACTCCTAAATAAACATTGACTAACACCCATCAATACTCAAATATAGTCATAGTAGGGTTAGTCTTAAAACCAAATTTGAGTGATTTGGGTCAGAAGTTTGAAACATTTTTGTAGGTACTAGGATTGTTAGCTTAACCAAACAACTTACCTATAAACAGAAATGGACAACACAAAAAAATATTCAAATTTAAATTTCAATTTTCAATTCAATCAATTTCAATTTAAATTCAAATTTAAAGATTCAATTAAAATTTAAATTGAATCTGTAATTTTCTTCTCTTAAGCTTACCCAGTGCTTACGCTTAATAAATTGGAGTTTCTTCTTATTTTTTAAATGTTATTTATTTACAGCCTTTATAGAAATTAACAATAAGTAGGTTAATAATCTTTTGCAAAATATTATTGTATCGGCTTGAATGATTTATTTCTCTTTTTTGTCCTTTTCTACGATTAAAATATAAAAGATAAGCACATTTTGAAGTAAATTTTTATTTAATTGAACACTGATGTCATTGGTTTAGTATTCATTTAATTTCAGTGTTCATTGGATATAAAAAACAAAAGTGTGTTTGTCGAATGAAGTTTACTCCTTTATATGTATAAAATTTTCCTGATGTCAATAGATAACTGGATAGCTAGGTACTTTACATTATTTAGTCACATGCTGCATACTCAGATGTCACATGTTCCAACATAAGTTATGTTACATTTGGTGTACACAGATGTCGCTACGCTACGTGCATACGATAAGCAGTATGCAAATCAAGACAAATTTATCTAATAAAATAAAAAACTAAAAGACATGATTTAAAGATATAGTTTGTATCGTTTGCACTATATATAATCACTTTATTTAGAAAATCGTAAATCGCTCTATTTATACCCCTACTTTTTCTGAAGCCGACCAATATGTGATTGTTCTCCAAGTAGCAGGATAAATTATTAAATGTATATGACCTTCTCAAATATTTTGGAGAAAACTGGGATTAAGGCTATTGGTCTATAAAATGACATGACAGTTCTGTCCTCTCTTTTAAAAAATGGCTTAATAATTGTCCTTTTAAGTCTATCTGGATATGTACTGCTTTTTTTATGATATGTAATTGGTTTTCACAGTTTAATGGTGTAAACAAAGTTTGTATACTCTATTTTTTCTCTATTTAAGTTTAGTAAACTATGAAATGAGCTTTGCAGTATTTCATGGATTATCTAACATAAATGAAATCGTAAATAAGTTTTTAGAATTTTTGACTGTTTGTGTTTGCGTTTGTGCATGTCAATCTCAGAGACGGCTTAACCGATTTGAATGCGGTTTTCACTGATGTATTGTAGCAAGCTTCCCATAACATTTAGTGTTTGTTTCATTCCAATCGGTTTACAAATATAAAAGATACACGGTATACTGAATACCACCCATACGAAGTTGCGAACTCAGCTAGTTTTGCTCATTTCTCCTGGAAAGTTTATATTGGAAGGCTAGTTTTTTTTATGCAATGAATCAATGTATTACAATACATTGTGTCAATGTGATTTGATCAATTCATAATAAAATACGATTTTTGCATACTTACATATATTGTGGGCATTAGTTAATCCTTAATTAACTTATGCATTTAAAGTAGGTTAAAAATGTGTTTTATGCTTTGCACACATACAAAACATGGAGTGCTACTAGATAGTTAAACAGAGACGTTTGGAGGTCTTGTACTTCTAATTGTATTGAAAGTAAGTATGTGTTAAAATTTTCTTGTTAGGCTAAAGAGAATATGAAATCCATTGTTTCAGGCTTCATGTAAGTGCTTAATAAGATTTTTTACATTCATTGTCAGTTACATACATCCAATAACATGAATGTGCATAATATCTCCTATTTTTTCTTTACGAAAGTGTAAACTTATCTATTTAATTTTTTATTTTAATTAAATTTGTCATCTTTTACATAAATTTATAAATACAGCACACACTGTTGAAATAAAATCCTATATTATTTTTATGACACTGGCAATAGGCCAGCCAGCCTGAGATTCAGAACCTAAATTGGCTTATAGGATGGAGATCACCATTATCACTCCACAACAAACTATTGGTATACAAAGTGATAATTAAGCCAGTCTGGACATATGGTATCGAACTCTGGGGTTCTGCAAGTCAGTCCAATTAGAAATACTTCAGAGAATCCAGAACGTCGCATTGAGTTATGAGAAACACCGAAATACATGAGCACCTGGACATGGAGACAATTAAGGAGTCAATCAGTGCAAGTAGTGCAAGATATATAAACCAGGTTGAAAAAACACAGCAACGAATTAGCCAAAAATCTTCTAGACACAAACGGAGAAGTCATTCGACTGAAGAGATGGCAATCTTGGAATCGCAAGTTAAGTTGAAGTTTGTATCGCAATAAGTTGAATCACAAGAACATCAACCACATTCTAATAAAATAAAAATAAAAAAACTCACAAAGCTGATTGCTGATTGAAAAAAAAAATACATCACAGATATAAATAGAAAATAAATGATGCTTGGTTTATAAATAGAAAATAAATGGTAGTCCAAATTTTTTGAGCTTCTGCCCTATTGTCAGTATCATAAAATATTTTTAATGATTTTATTTTAAACAGTTATAAGTATTTTATTCTTGGATTGTAATTTGCATCACTTTAAACCATAAAATTGTGTGCAATATTTCCTATATTTTGCTTGTTTAAGTACAATTTTAACATTACTTTTCGATAAATGATACTTGAGGTTATTATTATAATTGGCAACACTTTTGTATACATGCATTTTTGACCTTGAATTGTATAACCGACTAGTGGCCCTAATCTTGTAAGTAAAGTAACATCTACGCTTGGGGCATTTAGAGGGTCTGGACACCCCCCTTAGCTTATGTTAAAAAATATTCTCTTGTGTTCGTCATGGATTATTCGTGTCACAAAGTATATGCATATCATCAATTAGAATGTCTAGAGAAATGTTTACTACCTCTGATACGCCACTTTGACAATGACATTTATTTGTTTACATTTTTGATCTGACTATAGTTATTATTAGTCTACAAAATTTAATTTCTAATGACATACTGATCGAACCATTCACATGATTTTAAATTAATATTTTTTATGTAAAGGTTGGCAGATGGTTGATTCCATTTGATGGTAGATGGATGCCGTCACCTATAAAACAAGCCAGGCACTCAGTGGGTTGCCAACATTGATAGGATGGTTATTGATGGATAATGGACAAATTCGGTATATAGGAGAATGAGATCTTTCACACATTGAAAGATAACAGAAAATAACTACCTCTTTATAGACCACTATAATGAAGTAGTTACTGCAGCCAGACAGATGGATTACCTAAATAACAATAATTTAGGTTTGGTCATTCTTGCAGCCAATTTTTCATCAAAGGATTTGTGCTATGTAATCATTGGCCTACATTGTCATACATGGGCTATGTAATCATGTCTTTGTTGATTACTAATTTTTAGAGATCCATATCTCGAAAAGAAAAATTGGAAACATTGTGGGATCACTTTATTTACCAAGAAATATTAAATGTAATTAGTAAATATGACCTTTTAAGCATTCCAACAATCTGTATGACATATTTTGAATGCAAATCAAAAACTTTCCATTGTGAGCTAGAATTCTTAAAGAAATAAATTCAAAGTAGGTAAGAAGGAAAGTCGAAGACTTTTAGAAGGAAGTCAAATGGAATATATGGAATAACGTATACATGGACAAACCAATCTCTTTTAATGTAAATAGCGGACATAAACGATGTAGAGTAAGAATTATATCAACATGGTGAAAATACTGAATGCATAAAGAAATACTGAAAGAAGAATACAGCTTAAAAATTAAAAAAATAGTCATGGACTCTTGCATTTTCCTAAGTCTAACATATGTATGTTTGTCAATCGTGGGTATTTATAAATAAAGTAAAGAATAAAATGATAACTTCTCAAAGAGCAATGGAGCAAAGCATGATGAAAATAGAAAAATCAAAAAGTCAAGTCAAACCACATTAGAAATAAACCTAAACTACAGATGCTATCCAATATGCTCCAGAAATGGAGGTGGGCTGGTCATATAGCAAGATATCCAGACAAAAGATGGACAGTACAGACGACAATATGGCCTGGTCCTAAAGGAAAAAGGTACAAAGGAAGACTTAAGGAAAGATGTATGGATGCCATAACTTCAACTGCAGGAAAGGATTGGATGGTCATAGTGAAGAAGAAAGTTAAATGGAATAAGGTGGAGGAGGCTTTCACCCTACAAGGAGCCATATAATAAATTTATTAATATAAACCCTGTTTTCTTTTGAAATATTTATTGTGATATGGATAAATAAAAAGCTTTATTATTATTATTAAAGTAAGTAAGGGAAATAAACTGTCCAGTTTTTGTGAACTTTGACATCATTTACATTAAAATTTTATGTTCCATGGTTGCAGCAATATGTGAGGAATGTTTATTCCATAAATTACATTAAAAACTGATTGAACGTGTAGCGTCCGCCTCTTTAGGGGGCTCGTCCCACTACTTTATCATTCGTGCTTAGTAAATGTGACGAAATCGTCATTATCAGACAATATTTACATTATGTAAGGTCAAATGAGGTCTTTATTGATACCCTTCTTGTTAGTGGACTCATATAAACGGTTTGTTCGAAAACTTATTCATCAGTTCCATTTTATACTTGTAACGCATCAAAACAAAATCAATGTCCTATTGCCATTATAGCAGACGGTGAGGCGTTGAATTTTAACGGAATTATTATTCAAATCTTCCAAGTTCGCGTAGTTTTTAACGAGTGATTCTCCTTTGTTGCAGGATTCTGGAGGAAATGATGAAGATGGTATTCCTAGGAGTGGTTCTGTGGGCGGGAGTGACGTTTGGCAGTCACGTAGCACCATATCCGCTCAACTTGATATTTCCTTCAGGTATGTACCTAAGCAACCTGCACCATTTTATGCCATGGGTTTTGTTTTAGAAATTTTATTTGTTGGTTTAGACGTGATCCATCCACCACCGATGTACGACTTCCCTTTCCCGAGTGCTGAAATGTTGAGGAGACTACCGCCCGTAACCACCGCACAAACAAATAAGTCTATAAACATCAGCAAATTGACGGTGTCCATGTTGGAACGGCTGGAAGGCAATTTGAATGCAGCGGGAATAATGCCGAAGCTTGGCACCGCTTCGAAAGGGTTAGCGATCGATGGACAACCCAGCATCGCCGCCATGCATTATGAGAAATCGTCCATGGTCATCACGAAGGCGTCACAAAATTTAGTCGTGACTCGTTGCACAAGGTAAGAAATAAATTCTATTTTTTGAGTCAACTTTAACAATAACATATTACCATGTTACCTACGAATTAAATTTAGCTATATAATGTGTTCATTCCACTTGATATGTATTCAATTAATTCTTTAATTATATTTAAGTAGTGACAGGGCACACTGCGTTTCGCAGTCATCTGGCGGCCCATCTGGCGGCAGTAACCACCCCTTACAGAAGACCACCCTGAAATAAGAGCATTTGTGCGGTTCGGTGATTAAGGGATTCCAGAGCCCATTGTCCTATCCCTTCCTAATCTCTTATCCTTCTATGATTGGAAGCGCTTTTGCAACAACTATGGCGTTGTTTGCGTTAATATTGATGGTAGCCATCAATCACCATCAAGTGGACTGTCACTCTGTCTGTCGAATTTAACATTTAAAAAAAATCTCTCCTTGGGGTATCCTGATACTCACTATACCTAGTATTTGACATAGTTCCCGAGCGGTTCACGAAAATTTAGTTGGATTATATTAAGTTAAAATATATTTCTATCTAGTTTTCGACTCTTTAATACAAAATATGCAATTTTTATATTTTTGTACCTCCTACTAAGAGGTCCCTGGGAATTCAAAAGGGTTCAAATAAAACATACACTTTTAGGCAATGTTGTTTTTAAATAAGTCGTTTTGTCCACACTTAGATATGGTATCGCAAATGACGAGTGCGCCAGCTTCATCAGCACACTAAACCTGCGCGAGAGCGAGTACGGCGGGGAGTGTGCTGCCCTGGAGAGGTTCACGTGCGGCACCGGCAAGAAGTCGTCCCGATACCGCACCTTCGATGGCTCCTGCAATAACCCTGTTCGCTCATCTTGGGGCCAAGCTCTAACAGGATACAAACGTCTCTTGCATCCCAGATATGCTGATGGCATTGAGGAGGTTTGTATTCTAAAAGTGCTGATCATTTTGCCTAATAACTTTTTAGCTTCTAGTCTTCACCAATAACCTTGATGGTAGGTGGCCATTAACACAAGCAAAGCCACAATGCAAGTGCAGTGTGCAAGTGCACAAGCCAAACAAGTGCGCTTCAGACCTTACTATTAGTAGTATTTAAGGGATAGGCAAATGCTTACTCCCTGAAACACAACAGTATACATGCTGTTATTTCACGGCGGTCTTCTGTAAGGGGCGTTGAGACTTCCACCGGAACAATATTACAAAAGTATAGAAAGTACGTCCTAAATTAACAGAAACTTTGTCTTCCTAATTATCTAGAACAAGTTTATCATTTGTACTCTTAAGTAATTGAAATTCCAAAAAAGTTTGTGACAAAGCACACTGCAATACGTGGTCATAAATTCGACAGCTTGTCTGGCGGCAGTAACCACCCTCTTACGTAAAATAATAGAATGTGTGTGCTGTTGTGTTTTTGTGAGTAATTAAAGGATGCCAGGGCTCAATTCTCTATCCTCACCTTATCTCTTATCCTGCTATGGTTGGCAGCGTATTTGACTTCAATTTGAATGACTTCAATTTGACAAAGTATCTTGAATATGAATCGCAAGAACGCAATAAAATTGATGTTTCCTTACTACAGCGAATTGTGACTCATTTTAAGTAAAAGTTTTGCATTTATTTTATATTATACAGTAAACTTTGCACCTATTTAATTATGATGAATTGGCTTTTTTAATTATAACACAAATATTTATTATAATTGTGTGCTATTGTTTAAAAGGTCTTGCGCCGTTGTGTTTCTGTGCGTGAGTAAGGGATGGCAAAGCTTATTAGCTTACTTGTTCCTTATACTTTGTTCCTGTTAAGGTCGGCAGCACACATGAATCCCCTTGGTGTTGCTTGTATATAATTACATAATATACGAGGGTAGACTATTATCAGCCTGGCTGCAGACCTTTTGCTGTAAAAAAATTAAAGTGAAATTTAAGAGCGCTTAACAGTTTTAAGGCAAGTCAAAATTTTCACGATCTCCAGATCGTGCCGCGCTTACGCACTCCCACAAAGATTACAGAGCATCGTACAAGTCTTGTCTTTGTGTGAGTGACCGTTGAACGACGAACGTAGGAGGAGCGAATAATTTGATACTTAGTTTTATTGATTAAGGATTAGTTTTTTTATTTACTTAGTTTTATTTTTATAAATTTAGTATTAATTTTTAGCATTATAATTATTTTACATGCGTTATATTATACATATTAGCAACCCGGTCCTAACTTCGTATGAATGCAATTTTTTTTCTTCAAATTATACACAATAAACGGGGAAGCCGTTTATTGGTGGGCAAATGCGGCAAAGTTGTGAATGAAAAAAACAGCTAAAGAAGAAGCAGAGTTAGCAATAAGTTTTGACGTCTACATGTGTATACACACATCGATTTTTATAGATTGTGTACGTATAATTTATATATGACATAAATGTAAGACCTACGTATCTTTATCTTAGGGAGAGAAAATAAAAAGAATATAATTTAAAAAAATCCTTTATTGACAAATATTGCAGAAATGATGGGGGCACCGACAGGCCTGTTTCATTTAAGACGAATTCTGAACCATTTTCATCTTGCCATCTCTGTTTTTGAGCAGATGTCAGATGTTCCTCATAGGCATTGAGCTACTTTTTCTAGGGTCAACCATTTCAGACAAATGGAAATTTTGGTAAAAGATGATTAAACTTTGTTCCGTTTTTCTTTCCCAAAACACGTCGTCTCTTGCGATTTTTGTAATTTTCAAAAGAAAGTCGTGTCCTGTCCACACCGCAAAAAAACATAATATATGGGTTTGACTGAATAGAAATTATATTTCCTGTTCATATTGCATGACTACAAATCTAATGTAGTCACGTATGTCGTGTTGCAGCACCTGTGATGTTGTTTGTGTTATAGGCAACGGTAGCCATTTACCATTTACCATCAAGTGGACAGTCAGCCTGTCTACCGACCTTAACCTAAAAAAAATCGAAGTAGACTCCATTTCTTTGTAAGCACGGTCGCATGCGATGGAACAACTGACTGAAGCAGTAGCCCACTCTTCTTTAGAGGTGTCTTTCACGGCGATTTCGGACGCTTTCATTGCATCTTCAGGGCTTATAAAGCGAATTCCTCTAATTTGTCTTTTATTTTTGAGAATAAATAGAAATGATATAGCGCCAAGTCGGAACTATAAGGAGTATGACTCACTAATAAAAATCATAAAAATAAAAAAAATGACAATATTTCGCAATTACATACAATTTTCACCATAAATTTGCATGAGTATTTTTTATGGAAGTTGGATAATTTCTTTTTTGCTAGGCCACCGATGAAAGTTATTATAGTTTATAGGTCTCGTAAAACACACAATAATAATATGCAAAAAAGTTCTAAACGGTAATACAAAGAAATTTGTCACGTCTGTTCTGGAAAAGACGGCAATTCAGCTCTACATAATGTATTCTGGTGCAACATTCTGTGGTACAGTGATTATTTTGTTAATCACTTTCACAGCAATATAGTATATTTAATATATAAATAACATTTTGAAATTTAGTTTATTACTTTTTAAGTTCATTTGCTAGTTTTAAATCTATACATATAATAAAATCGTAAACGAGCCGTGTCAAAAAAAAAAAAACAATTTATAAACGTTTTAGACCATGTTACCGAAGTAAAAAATAGTTTTAGAATTTTTGTTTGTTTGTCTGTGTGTTTGTGTACGCTATTCTCAGAAACTGCTTAATCAATTTGAATGCGGTTTTCACTGATTTATTGTAGCAAGTTGTAACATTTAGTGTTTGTTTCATTCCAATCGGTTAACAAATGAAAAAGTTACGCGCTGTACCGTATACCACACCTATGAAGTTGCGGGCTCAGCTAGTTATTTATATATTTCCTTTTCCTTTTATTAATACCATAGATTTGATATTCTTTGTTTAAGCCATTTTAATCGAAGTCCAGATCTGAAAATAAGCAACATTAACTAAACGTGTACAATATCAAGTATAAAGGTAAAAATTGCTATCAAAAATTACAAACAGAATCGATACTCGGACCTGCACCATTATGACAATTTTAAAACTACTCGTGATCGAAATACGTTATAAACAAATGCGCTATAGTAAATTAAATAAAATTTTCCGTGCATAAAATATCACAACAAAATAAATACTTACCAGATCAAAATGAGTCGGTCGCGTTAATTTTCTGCCGTGGCGATGTTCAAACTACAATAAATGTATAGCTATAGAGCGTTGTCGGCGAGCGATACACCCTACCTCCGTGAGCGCTGCGCGCGTAATGAGCGCAGGAGTATTTGTTCGGAGCATTTATAGTGTATTTTTTAAAAAATCATACAAAGGAGATAGTAGCCATTTATAATAATATTTATTTATTTTATTAGATATTAAGCATTGAAATTTCATGTACATGTATTGTTTTTTCAATGAACGGTCTGAATTTGTAGAAATAGCGCAAAATATAAAGCACAAAATGCACGATTTCATTATTTTTTTAACACTATTGTTGAATTAAATTTTTAAATTTCGAGTGCAACAAATAAAAGTAGAGAATATTCCTGTAGTTGTAATATTTTTGAAAACACATTTCTAACAATTTATCTAAAGTAAATAGATAACCAAAAGTGACTCGATAGTAAAATTTAGGAAAACAGGTGTTGCTAAAAACAGGATTTTACATACATAAACAATAATTTTTAATTTTTAATTGCAACAAATAATGGAAATAGGATTGTGCTATCCTGTTCCATTTTTGTTTTGTTTGTATTATTTTTACGTCAACCACAATAATGTTCAGAAATTCGTAAAAAACGACGCAAGCAGGGTTCAAACTGTTAAACGCTCTTAATGGTCCATACTTAATAAAATTAAGCCTTTTAAATAAAAGTATCTGCCTTGCCTTGACATGATTGTCGTATCGAATTTGGACATTCATCAACCTTTATTTTTAATTACTTAATGTTAACTTGAAGTGTATAGAGAAATTATACATATTGACTCATGACTTTAGATATCTGGGGTCAATTCCTAGTAAGGCTTAGCTTTAGACATGAACTTTTCAAAGTTGGCTTTGGCTGGAGTAACGCCGTAAATCTGTTGTAACGTTCCCATAATAAAACTTGCAAGTAATTCCCCCTCAGCCTCGCCGCGCCGTGAGCCACAAGGCGCTGCCGTCGGCTCGTCTCATCAGCACCAAAATGGCCGACAATTTGGACCGGCCAGATAACATGAGGACTATCGCTTTGGGCGTTTGGAGCCAGTTCATCTATCACGATTTGGTCCACACTCCTGTTAGAAAAACAAGTCAGTGAACTGTCTAATTTCCAATAAATATAAGGGATTTTATAACAGATATCCCTTTGTTATCTTCCTCGCAATAAAAAAGTAAATGAAGCTAGAAAATTTTATAAAAATATTTTTTTGGTTCCAGAAAACTATGATACCTAAATATAAAATAGCAGACTGTACATTGAATTCAAGTTTGTGAAAAGAAATTCATAATATATTATATATTTATTACGAACTGCTACATGTAGCACCATAAAAATATAAAATCGTAGATACATTTTTTAAATACATCTGATTGCATGAACAGTTTAAAAAAAACCCTATTTTAATTTATTTTTTATGAACACACCAATCCGATTTTAATGAAATTAGTGAGGAAAGGAAGTTCCATTCCAGCGGAAGATTTTCTATCTCTGGATATAAATGGAGCTAGTACATAAATATATACGTCTTAGGTCTGTTCTTAAATGTGAATTAGTGGTCAGAGGTTTTCAAATAGAGGAACAATGCTTTTGAACAGTTCACACGAACCAAGAGATTCGGTGCTGCGACAACAACGGCCTGAGTCTGACGCCGCGTTATCTCCATCCGAGCTGTATGCCCATCTCTGTCCCCAACGACGACCCCTTCCATGGCGGAAGAGTCTCTTGTATGGACTACACGCGATCTGTGACCACATACAGAGGAGATTGCACCTTCGGAGCTTCGGAACAGGTGAGATGAGAACGATTGATTTGTCTAATTCTCTTGCTCTTGGTTTGGTCTGTATAGGCCGAGTGTTTTAAATGGATATATTTTAATTCTTTTGTCCTTTTCGCGAAAATTTTGACCGGCTCAGATAATCTGTTTTTATTTTCATTCATAGCTTTTTTTTTCTTACAGTTCCTGATTATAATAATGTAGACATGCATGCATACTCGTACAATTAATGTGTATTGGTTTTTTTTTTGAGTAAAAAACGTGCCTACTAGAAAGTTGTTGGTTTGAAAACGAATTTACATAATAACGACATTTGTGGGTCCGGGTCCGTATCACAAATCACGATTTATACGAAAAATAATTCTATCTTAAGTAAATGTTTGTATGTCCTTTTGACCGATGGAGGCAATAATTTTGTTGCTTTGCGATTAGCGTTATTATCGCGAATAACGTAAACAAGACGTAATTTGCACTTTAGTGGAGGTGTGTCATACATGGTCACAGAGTCATATCGTGTAAGTAGTTATTATTTTTATTTATAACTAGCGGCCCGCCCTCGGCTTCCCACGAATTTTTTTCTGCAAATTATATACAAAAACTTTACTATTACCTTACCTACAATTTTGTTCCTCTAACTAAATTCTAGACACACGTCATCTTGGTCGTAATGTACATCACAAGATGGGTGAAGTGGGGTCATCCCGTTGTCCCTCCCACGTCCCCGCGGCTCGCACAGGGCTCTCGTTTGCCCACGTCCCACTGTAAATAAAGCTGCCGTGACCTTGCCGGGCCTGGCCGTGTCGGGCTAATGAAGAAGCGTTCTGCCGGCGTCGTGCCGGCGAGTCGGTGCGGTGCCGGTGCACCGACACGACAGTTCAAAATTAGCAGCATTTTCGTCGCGGAAGTAGCAGCAAATAGCTAATACATACCTATAATATTTAACATTCAAAATACCTATACTTTATATATGTAGTCTTAGCGTATTCAGTATAACGCCCATCGATGTATAACGTCATATAATTGTATTGTCGATGTTGATTAAAACGGTTGTGGCGTTTAAATCGAAGGATAAATAATATATTTGTATTTGATGTACGTTAACTTTTTTGGGTTACGTAGGTATTTAATTAACAAAATGTTTAAATATTATAAATGCTTAATTGAAACCTAATTAAGTTTGTATAAAACTTATTTCAAGTTATTTGCACACATTAAAAGTCCCATTACGTACCTACCTATATTATGTACTATTATGACATGTAGTATAAAAGTAGGTATTCCAAATTTCATTCTTTTATATAATACAAACTTCTTTTATATAAACTTCATTCTTTTATATAAAATCTAACACGTCTAGTAACATGGATCCCCAGTACTTACAATTACTGAGAAATTGTATTCTTTGTGATTCACCATTCAAAAGATGTTTTCAAAACATACAGCTGCACTTCCGATTAACGTGTGTAATCAGTAGTTTTCAGTTACAGTCATGATCATTAAAAATAGTAATTTAAACTTTTAAACCCTTAAAAAATAATATATCTCTTCGCAGGGCCTCTTGTTTGCGAATTTGACGCGCTTAATACATAAACAGGTCACTAACCTTGCTAGCGACCTTCGGACATGTTTATAACGCATTTCGATTTAAATTTCGTTATTAACAAGCATATTAAATACGAAAATAGTGTACGAATTCGAGACAAAAATATTTATGTTTCCCACGCATTGTGCGATTATAGTTTTATGGAGATTGGAGGTGACTCCTAGTGACTATATAAAGAACTATGACGTATGGCACTTTCCTGGGCTTATGATTGCGATAAAAATACATGTTTTCAAATTGTTTACATCTTAAAGAACGTTTATACTCCGTGCGCTGTAGCATGGTGTGGGTGACAGTTACGACTAGTTTCGTTTCACTCTTGAAAGTTGCCGCGATTTACAATAATGATTTAGTAATTTTATAGGTGGATTTAAAGATGATTCATATTACACCGTGCCGCCACCAGGCCGTTTGCTCGCCGTGTTTTTCTCAAAAGCTGGGGCACGCACGGCCGTGGCACGGACACGGCCCGGTGAAGTATGAATTGGTTCATACAAAAGCATACTATGAATATCTTTACCGTGGCGGCACCGGCGAACGGAAAAAACCTGTTTTTTCCGTTCGCTGGGATGCACGGTGTAATATTAATCATCTTTACATTTCAAAATGCAGTTCTATATTTAACTAAATCTTAAAGGAAAGTCGTGTAGTTACGTCATTTATAACTCGAGAACGGTTGGACATATTTTTATGATCTTTGATTTGTTGAAATAAACATATTTTTTGTATGGAACGGTTTTTTTGTTGATATGTTGAGAACGGATTGACAGATTTCGATTCATTTTTATTCTATTATTTTCTTGTTCGTCTCGGCCTCGAGAAGTTTCTTCGCGTATTGGAAAGGTTTTTTTAATTTTAAAGTTGTCATGTCAGACAGGCTGACGGTCTATAACCACAACACAAGTAACTCCATAGGTGCTCCAAGTGCGTTGCGGACCATAGCAGAATTAAGGATAAATGATTAGGAAAGGGATAGGGCAATGGGCTGTGACTCACTCACCGAAACACAACAGCACTGATTACTGTCGCCAGACGGGCTGCCCGAATGACTGCGAAACGCAGTGTGGCCTTTTTTTTCTGTGGGAAGGTTTTTGCGGTCGAGTGGTTAAGGTTCAGGGGTTTAACTCGAGGGTCCCAGGTTCGAAAATTAACTTTTCAAAAATGATTCTGGTCTAGGTGATGGGTGTGCAGGGTTTCGGCCCCCGTACGTTGTACGCTCGCATAACACAAGCCAAAGTGCTTATTCTGGGAGCTATACAATTGATGTGCTTAGTCTTGGGGATTTATTTATTTTATATAATAAATTGTAATGAAATCCCTTCGTCTCGTCTTGCAAAAGATGTTATGAAAATTTTCATCGAGACGCAATTCAATTGGTACAATTGAAAGTTCTACAAAAAGCAGAACAATGGTCTATAAATAGTCAACTTTAATGATTATTTTTTGTTTAATATGTAATATACGTAGCGTAGAGTTCTGAATGACAGGCCCTCCCCGATATCGGAATCGGCCACACTGTCGCCACCGACAAAAACTGAACAACATTGAAGAAAATGACGTTACTTAGTTACACTTCATTAAACAAACAGTGGCTTAGAGTCGTTTATAGCAACTTTTTAAATAGCAATTATTCATATTACACGTTATACTTCAAATATAGATTTTAGGGCTTCTAATTTTAAAAATTTAATTAAAGATCTAGTTTTTTTTGTTCCTTTATTTTGATTTTTATGGTTGATATGATTACTTATTTATAATAACAAATATTGTGTTATATAATATTAGTCAAGTATACTAGAAAACAAGTTCCGATTGACTTTATTAACTTTTTCTTTTCATTGATAAGTTGACATGGACCAAAATATTTTTATGCTCACAATGAAATAAATAAAAATAAACCAACGTCAATACAAACTGTTTGAAGAAAATACAGTAATGAACAGTTAACCGTTAACGCCACGATTACTATTTAAAATACTCAAATACACTTTTAAATAAATTCAAATTATGTTATTAAAAAGCAATATTTTATTACAAATGTTTTAAAATATATTAGAGGTATATTGTGAAAATGTTAGCTACAAGTGAAAAGATGCCACAATTACGTAATCCAAACATTTATATTGCTGACTATAGATAGATTGCGCGGTACCGGGGCGCGGGGGTATGACGACAAAAGAGAGCGGCGGGCCTCTCTGTTTCGGTGAGTGTGTAAGGGATGCCAGAGCCCATTTTCCTATCCAATCCCTTATAGTCAGCAGTGGACTAGCAGCAGCTGTGGCGTTGCTTGTGTTAGGTGACGGTAGCTACCTACCATCAAGTTGACCGTCAGCCTATCTGCTGATCTTAATATATAAAAAAATTAGATATAACTAAAATAAAATATGAGTTGTGGGTTTCCGGGATGATGGCCCAGGTCTGTTGGAAATTCTTCCAAACGTTTCGTCAACAACTGCGGTTGACATCCTCAGTGGTGTAGTCCGAGTTAGAAGAAAAAGTACATCACATCACTGCACTTCACTTCTGCACTTTTCGACTTCTCGAGCGAGACTGATTTGTCGACTGGAATGTGTCTATATCCTTTTCAAAAACACATTAGTTCTGTCATCCGAGGTACACTATCACTCACGCCTTAACCGGGAAGCCATTGAAATTTTCAAGCATCCAAATAATTTCAACAGGAAGGAGGAAAATCTAAGGCTACACAACATTTGGTATCCGGCACTACGCAGGAATAATAATAATAATGAAAGAAAGAGAGGGCATTATAACCCCTCTCCTAGTGACCACACCCCACCAATTCAACCACGGGGTGGGGATATAAATTTAAGTTTAAATATAGACACATTCCAGTCGACAAATCAGTCTCGCTCGAGAAGTCGAAAAGTGCAGAAGTGAAGTGCAGTGATGTGATGTACTTTTTCTTCTAACTCGGACTACACCACTGAGGATGTCAACCGCAGTTGTTGACGAAACGTTTGGAAGAATTTCCAACAGACCTGGGCCATCATCCCGGAAACCCACAACTCATATGGATACCGGCCGAGAAAACCTACATTCTACTATAAAATAAAATAGAAACGACATTATTAAAATTATACAATTATAAAATCTAAATGTTGATTTTATGCCTCTATTGCTCGAAACAGACGCTCAGCGTACGTTATATATGAAAATCGTTTACCAAAAGTAAGGTGTAATTATTAATAATAACCGTAAAAAAGTATAAATAATTCATCAATTTTACGTTCAATCTTAACACATCGCAACACATACACGATTTTCTTGTCAATATCCTCGTCCTTTGACGTACCTAAGGCTTCGATCAACAATACAACTAGATTAAAGGTGATAGCTCTGAAAACGGCCCGAGAAATAAGAGCACAAAATAAGCGTGTGCTCTTATTTGCGACAGTACGGTTCAACCAAAGCCAACGTTCGGACGCGTTAAAATGTCACAGTGTGCGTTTAAAAACTGTTAAAAAGCGTTTAGACTTAAGGTATATTTTAAGTTAATTTAACAGATATAAACAGATATAGCTTTAAGTATAATCAACACAAGATCAACACGGACTGTTTTTCGCTTTGATTTTGTACGAGACCTTTAATCTAGGTGTATTGTTGATCGTAGACCTAAGGTCATAGTCACGTGTCTTTTCTTTATTGAGGCAATTGAGAGTTCCCACTCCAATTATTTATTATTGTATCTGGTTTATTGAAGCATTGTTTATTGTGTTCCATTCAGTATACCGACCAATAAGAAATAAAAATGTAGGCTATTAAAATTTTAACGGTCTACATCAAATTAAATTCTTTTGAATTTTATTATTATTATTAAGTATATTACTTAAATAATTAGTGATTATATTTTACAAATTCCTCATTATACTCGATAGTTGAAAGGTTTAATCTCTTGTTTATCAAAAAAACTGTTTCGGATGAACCATAGAGAATTTTGGAAAAAACAAGAATTTAGCATTAACAAGAAAAACCATAAGTTTGATTGAACAATAAAAGGCAATTATTATTGATCTCTGCAAGCCCGTTACTTATTGCGTTCAATATCCCACGCCACGAGGCAAAGAAAGGACGGAGTCTTCTAGTCATCGATACTTCTAGTGCTTGCGTAGTTGCGAAGCCAAACACCACATCACTAGTTCTAGATATTCTAGACCCTTCCTAGCGCGTATATTAACCCAGTATGAATGCCTGTAGCACAGTTTTTTTTTAAATTTGGAACAGTGAGATTTACGAAGCTATATTTGACAAGCGATTAAAGAATTTATCTACATATACGAGTAATTACTGGATGTAACCTGACTTAACCTAAATTACGAACACCGTGCAAATTGTTATGCAATAAGAAATTTAGAAAAGCAGTTTTGAATACGGGAACCATTCAAAAGTAAAAAACACTCGGTAAATACAAGAATATCTACTAGCAATATTACCCGGTGCCCGCGATTTCGTCCGTGTTGATAAATGAAAAATTTAACACACTAGATAATATAACCGCCTGACATCTTTATCGCTGTGACACCCAATGTGTTGGTTGTATTGGGTCCTTCGTCGTTTCACACCATGAGCGGTTCGGACCGCGGTGTGAAACGCCCAAGAGCTCTTTTAGAATAGATCGTTTCGCACCGCGGTCCTTGGAACGGTCCGAATCGCCCAAGAGCTCTTTAGAATGGGGCGATTCGAACCGCGATGTTTAGGTATGAGCTAATACGTTTTTTAGCACCCAGAGATGTATTTCTTCGCCTGTAAAGTTTGTTCTTGACATTACCAAATTTAGGTAATGGAGTCAATAAATTTACTCCTTGATTGGATAGATTTTGTATAGTATCCTCGAAAATTTGCGTTACTGGTTTTTTAATGTTATTTTGGATTGTGTCGATACATATTCGATCGATTGTTTCGATTATGTTGTGCCTGGCTGTACTATAAGAAATATAACTTAATAATCTATAAATCGACCTATTACAAAAAGAAACTTTTTTGTTCCCACCGCGGTTCGAATAAACCCATTCCAAATTCTTCTTAGTCGATTCACACCGCGGTGCGAAACGACGAAGGACCCGTTGTATTAATGAGTGTTTGTTTCATTCCAATCGGTTTACAAACAAAAAAAGGTACACGCTATTCCGAATGCAACGCGTACAAAGTTACGGGCACATAACAGCTAGTCTATAAAAATACTTATGCAATAGGTATGAATGCTTGTTGACTCAGCTCGCGTTACAGATATACATAATTATGAATTGTTTGGAAGTCTCAAGCCATGTTTATATGTACGTATATGTAGGTACGTACAATATATTCTTGATACGTATTTATTCTCTTTTTCGAACCTCTGCCTTTTAATAAGATAGTACCAGTCCACAGACTGGATTGTTTGTATGTAAAATTATCTGTTCATGTGATAGCGTGTTTACATTGATTGCTAATTATTGCTTGTCTACTTGAATATAAACTTCAAGTAGACGCTACATTAGTTTCGTAATATACCTACTTATCGGCAATATTAGTTGCTATTGTTACTTGCGGCATTATTAGATTTATAGAAAACTCCATACGTAGGTATCTCCGACAGCCATTGGCGGTATATTGAGTATGTTTCTGACGTTTTAAAACCTAATTGTTAACCGTGCCATAAAAATGGTATAAATCGCGAGACGCTTAAGTTAAAATAAAATAGTTATTCTAAAAACGTATACAAATTACAAACCAGTATTTTCACGGGCATATTGACGTCATACCTAAGTCATAACATATTTAGTTTGTTTACGTCTGCGCAAACGGATATGTACGATAAAATTACAATTACACGCTGCATTAGACATAACTATTGAATTAATTTATTTGTATTACACTGTATTTATCATTGACATTAATGAACTGTTTATTGGTTAATGTTCCAATTATTGATTTACTGGCGACCCGCCGCCGGCTTGGCACAGATGCAATTTTTTTCTGCCAATTGTATAGGTACCTACCGCGTTTATCGTTCTTTCCATTAGTGAATGGAAATCTATTGAGTGGTTTAGAAGAAATTGGCGGGGAAACAGACAGGCGGATAGCGATTTTATTTTATATTTTATAATAATCTACAGTTATATGAGACCTCGTCTAAGGATAATTCTTTATAACTTATGAGTTACTAGCTGGTGCCTGCGACTTCGTTCGATACACATATAGTTTCCTCAAGACTCACTCTGTTGATATATGAGAAGTTGAGCACCGCATGAAAATCAGTTCAGTCATTTTTGAGATCATCGCGAACATACAGACATACAGATATGGCCAAGGACTTTGTTTTATAATATGTAAAGATAATATGCAATATAGGTAACGTGAATTCAAATTATAATTTAACAAACAACGATAAATATATCACTGTTTATTAGTTACCTACGTACGGTCCAGTTGATGGTAGGTGGACACCGTCGTCTTTAAGAGGATACTGCACAAAATTCTGGAAATTTACTCATTTTTAAGTGACTAGTACTATGCGCTGAATTAGTTAAATACATTAAAGTAACTTTTGTAGGTTAGCCTGATCCTTGCACAAGGTCACCGCCTTGTTGAAATTTGAAACAAATACATTTAAAATTAATAAAAAATACATAAACGGAACGACTTCTAAAAATTTATTTCTTCGAATACTTCTTAAATTTTACCCATGAAGCACTAATTCTCAAATGAAAATGTTTGTATTGATATTCCGCAGATCCCCCCCTTCTTAATATTAATTATAAAATTATAAATATGAAAATATTAAGAATTTTCAATATTTAACCCAAACGCCTGATGGTTTTCCAAACAAAAAACATTGCTCTAATAAAATCACTAGGCGCATTTATTTGTCGTATGACATGACGCCATGAGGTCAATGTCAAGTCAGCTGTGTTATAAATTTTGTATTTACATTTTACACATGTTTAAGTGATTTTTGGAAGTGAAGGATGGGTAACCAGAAAAAGAATCATTATATAAGTGACTAAATAAAAAATTTATCCTAAGAATGCTGCTATAATGTGGTAAGTAGACTTCTATTTGGAAGTATTTTTATCGGAGAACGCAATTGTCTGTTTTTTTTTTCTAATTTGCATACTTAAATATGGCTAAATTAATCATGTCATTGGTTTCACTTTCAGGCAAATAAGAAAATCTGGACATGCAAAATAAAATATTGCAGTTGAGTCGAATTCCGTACAGAGTAGTGCGAACGCAGAACATCCAAATGCATACAGGTAAATACCTACCTATCTATTTAATGTCTCAAACAGAGGTGTATACAACAGGCTTGTTTCCACTGAGAATAAATCGGATGGCTTAGAGTTTAGATGATAATTAGTAAACAAAAAACAACTTTTCTATTAAAATAATAAAAGATTAATAATATTTTTGGAAAATAAAATCGACAAAATGAGACGTTTAATTATGTGACATTAAACACCAATCAGAGAAGCGCATGGAAGCGTGACGTCACACCTCGCGAAACACCACGTTGTGGCTGTCATTTTCGTATAAAGTGAACAGGTTATTTCGAGTTTTCAGCAATTATTGTTAAATTAATACAGTTCGTTTTTAGTTTAATCTTGAAAGACAGGTATAATTCGCCATGGAATCAGGATTTAACAAAACAAACAGCAGTATATTGCCCAAAATTGACGCCGTTATGCTTGGACAATTTTTTGCAGTGAACACCGACTATTGTTCATCGGAATTCCGCAATGGTGAAACTTCTATCTAAGTATTATGTGAAGAACAAACAAAGTCTTACTTAATTAGCAGTTACCAGTCAGAGAGTGGCATTTACCTACTGTGGAATCAGCCGTCTCAAGATCGCCAGTTTTTCTTGCCCTTGACCAAAACTGGACAGAATTTTCATTTAACCATATACTAGGTACAACTGATATGAACTGAGCCAAACCCTCATTGATGAGCGCCATGGAAAATGGTATTTTATATAAAAATTTGAGAACCGGTGGAAACAAAAAATGTGTTCCACCATGTTGTTAAATACACGTCGACACTTGTCGACACAATCTTATAACTTTTGTGACTAGAATGCTTTTACAACCTAAAATTTTTAAAACATTTAAAGATTTACTTTTTGAAAGTATTCTTTGTATTCTTGTTTGTTCTAAATAAAAAAAAAGTATTTTCAATATAAAATATGTTGTAATATTGAGCTGAGAAGCCAAGAAAATGTAAAAAAATTGTTTGTTTATATGTGTATATATTCAACTTCACCTGTTAAATTACAATTAAATGGTGGCGCGTTCGTAAATTTCAAGCTATTTTACCAAATCACACGATGAATTTCTTTTGCCACTGATATCAGGACAATAAATATATAAAAATACAATTAATACGATAGTAAAAACTTAACTTGACAATATTAATAAATGGTGATTACGTTTATTTTCTAATTTGACATTGACTCAAAACCGCTGACTTTGAGGTAAGCGAATACAAAGTTTTATTTATTTTTATTTTTTTATTAAAGATGAGTTTGCTCTTGACCAGCATCTATCCATGTAGTAAGGATGAGGCCGACGATGGAGCGAGCTCACCCAGAAGATGCCCATTCACTCGAACCTTGAAAAGATTTGGGTTATATGAGCTCGGAAATACAGACGCCGGCAGGGAGTTCCAATCCTTAGCAGTGCGCATCACAAAAGATGCTTTAAAGCGCTTGGTCCGAATTAGAGGGATTTCGACAAGGTGAGGATGGTAACCAGCCGTACGTCTGTATGTCCGATAGAAGAAAGGGGAAGGCAGTATGATCTCATGCAGCTCTCGAGCACACTCTTCGAAGTACATCTTATAGAATACACAGGCAAATTTGCGTCTACGTGCTAGGCTCTGCAGCTTAGTTCTTATTAGTGTATCATCGCCAATGGGCCTCCTAGCTCTGCGATCCACCGAGTCGAGTGCGGCAAGTTGGTATTTTGATGGGCCATCCCAAAGGTGACAGCAATACTCCATGCAAGATCGGACTTGTGCCTTGTATAAAGAGAGGAGCTGTCCAAGTGTGAAGCATCGCTTCACTCTATTTGGGATGCCCAACTTTTTGGCCGCTGTTTGGGCTTTGGACTCGATAGAATTACCGAAGTTGAGATTTGAGCACAACTTCATGCCAAGAAGCTCAAGATCATTGGCCACAGTGCACATCGGAAAGTTGGAGCCAAGTCGAAAGGGCTCCTTTTTGAAGAGACCAAATACGCTTGCGTTTTGGTGGCGTTAAAATCAGCCAGATTCTTGTCACCCCATTGGCATACAAGATTTAAGGTTCAGTTAATTCGCTCAACTATTGCCCCCCAACGAATCCTGGACAAATATCTCTCTATGACCGTATTGTCATCTGCGTATACAACTACTCCTGGAAGAAGTAAGTCATTAATATGAAGCAGGAAAAGAGTTACAGAGAGAACAGATCCCTGAGGAATACCGGCATCAATTGCCATGAGGTCCTAGGAGCAGCCATCAATGACTACTCGAATTGACCGTTCATTCAGGAAATCAGAAATCCAGCTACAAAGAGACCGGAGGGGCTGAGACCGGAGGCAAAGATGCCGTATGTAGGAAGCTTTCCAAGTAAACGTGCATGCCAAACCCTCTCAAAGACCTTCGATATGTGGAGTGACACAGCGAGAGCCTCGCCATGTTTCTCGATGGCTTCACTCCAGTATTGCGTGACATATACAAGAAGACCTCCGGTTGAACGTCCCTGGCGAAATCCATATTGGCGATCACTGAGCAGGTCGTTAACTTCAAGATATGTCAGCAGCTTACTATTCAGTACTCTCTCTATAACCTTACAGAGTACAGAAGTGATGGCGATTGGTCGATAATTACAGGGGTTGGCACGGTTACCCTTTTTAGGCACAGGTTGAACATTGACAAGCTTCCAAAATGCCGGCATGGTATTCGTCCTGAGAGAGAGATGGTACAAGCGTGTAAGTACAGGAGACAATTCAGGACCACATTCCTTCAGGACCCTTGCAGGTATGCCATCAGGTCCACTAGCTTTGTTCACGTCAAGACTCCGTAGTGCTCTTCGAATCTCTTTGTTGTGAATCTAGATCTCTGGCATTGAAGATTCACAACGAGGTATTGATAGTGGCTGTTGAGAGCTGTAATAACCTTAACTTCATCAATTTGTTATTGTTTATTGTTTGGAACGTATATGAATAATTTGTTTGGCGTTTTTATCGTTGAACTTTTATATTGGGGCACTATACAGTATTTATAATACGAGGAATTCATTATTTAATAAAAAACACAATTGACTGTCATAAACAAACACGGCTGTTTCGCGAGGTGTGACGTCATTTAAGACGCCATGACGTCTTGGCCTTTTTCGCGGTCAATTTCAAGTTCATTTCTAAAAACTCAAAATACTAATGTAAAAGACCTATTTTTCTTAAAATAGTATATTTTTGGGGTGAAATAGATGCTAAGCCATAGTTTTAAACTAATTTCCAAATTTTGTCAATAAGGCTATTATCCGGTAACATTGCATATGTCAGTTTGTAATAGGAATATATATTTTTTCAGCAAAATATTTATTTGGTCAGCAACTTTTTTTGGTTGACCTAGTCTAGTACTTGGTCACCAAATAGGTTTCTTAGCTAATCAAACATTTATTGGTTAGGTTAGATTAGGTTTTTTGCTTTTGATAACAGCCGTTTATAACGAAACTGTAAACTGAAACCGCGCAGTAAATTTGTAAAACTGTTCATTGATAGGCCCAAGTACTGAACAGTGCATGTTCGTAGACAATTTCAGAACGGAGAGGTTATAAACTATCAACTTTTAAGCGTTTTATTTTAAATTCAATGTTCCTTTCATAATATTCGTCAGTTATGTTTATTATAAACTAACGGTGTTTACAATTTGCTCTCTGTCGTTTTTAGTGTTTAATTTTATTTCAGGCTACCAATAGCAGAAATTCAAACATCCTCGGATAATCAAGACAGTGGAAAAATTCAATACGTAAATATTTCATACGAAAAAAGACTGGATAGAAAAATGGCAATTAAGGAGCCTGATTATATATTGAAAGCACTCGAAAGATAAGGTCAAAAATAAACGACAATTAACAAATAACGATAATACCACGACAACCAAACATCACAAATTTAATAATAAAAACTTTTTATTATTTTTTGCAGTTTTTCATTTCTTCTTTCATACTTTATTTATTCTTTTCCAGATATGCAGGTAAGTATACATAGGTAAAATTATGTATAAGAAATGAACAAAACACAGTGATCAGCTGAATATTACGTTATATTATAATAATAACTAATTATTATTTACATATATTACATTCTATTATCATTTATTACATTAATTTTTCCTAAAGAAAAATTAGTAAAAATGTGTTTTACTCTGTGTTGAGCCTAATCTGTAAAGTTATTTTTGTGTGCGTTCCGTCACCGCTACTCCAACTCGAAGATTTTCGATCGCGCTGCACGCTCTTAAGAAGCGGGACCAGCGAGATGCAAATACGCTGCTGACTCCTATTGCAGTCATAACTTATATCTAAATATATAATAAAATCGTAAACGAGCTGTGTCTGCATATTAACGATTTTTTTCAAAAAACAATTTGTACAATGGTAATTATGTTACCGAGGTCAAAAATAGTTTTTAGAATTTTTGTCTGTTTGTCAACGCTAATCTTTGAAACGGTTTAACAGATTTGAATGCGGTTTTCACTAATGTATTTTCACCGATAGCAAGCCCCTGTAACATATAATGTTTGTTTAATTTCAATCGGTTTACAAACAAAGTTACGCCCTATACCGAATACCACGCGTGCGAAGTCGCGGACTCCGCTAGTTAATTGAATATATCACTTTGGATAGTGATTTAGGATAGTGGAATGGGCTCTATAACTCACGCACTGAAACACAACAGCACAATTTGTACAAGGGGCTGTACGAGCTGTCCAGTTTGCCTTGCAACTACGTACATATTGACTACACACTTAAACAAGTGACGTTTGTTGTAGATGAACCAAGCAACGCATTTCCTAGACGGCTCTCACATATACGGGTCTGACAGTCGCACTGCAGCCGCTCTACGCGAGAAGACCGGGGGTCTTTTGAAGACAACTCTTATAGAAGGCGAGGAATACATGCCCTTGGCTGACAAACCAACCGAGAAGTGCCTCGTTAAAAGCAATTCTGACTCTTGCTTTAATGCTGGTTAGTCTTTTATCAGATCAATTTTTTTATGTATGTTTTATTATCATATTGTCACATACATCAGATTGTATTTCAAAGAGGGAAAAACCACTATGAACTCTTAAACAATATGGAAAAATTACTCGTCGTATAGCTGATAAGATAAGAATGATTTATCTTTGTTATTTGTTTATACAAATCTGATATGCATAATATATATGTAGGTGGTATACATATATACAAATCAGATTATTTTTCTGATATAGTTAGTTAATTAGATACAGATAAGTTTTTTTCTGATATAAATATTAGAAAAAAACTTTACAAACTGAAATTAATAATTAACTTAATTATATATAACTATAGTCATCTATTCCGAGGAGGATGGAGTTTATACTAGTTTCTGAAGGACACTCTTAAAACTAGTTTATGATTGAAATTCCAAAAAGTAACGATATAATTGTGTAGCACTGGACAAGAAAGTAAATTTCCAATAATCGTAAAGCTTATTGTTTATTTTCGATTTAATATCCGTTTTGGAAAATTTTGCAAACAAATGTTCAAGACAAATGTTTGGACAATTAAGTGCTCTGCACACTTTACTCTTTTACAAATAAATGGGTGACTCCGCCAAATCGGAGATGCGTAGGGAACACATCTTTGCTGCGCGCCGTCGTCGCCGGCTTGTGAGTCATGGTTTATCATGCAAATGTTGACACATTTTTTTTAATGTTAAGATCGGCATACAGGCAGATGGTCCACTTGATGGTAGGTGGCTACCGTCGCCTATAACACAAGCAACGCCAAAGCTGCTGCAAGTGCGCTGCCGATTACAATAGGATTAAGGATAAGGGATTGGGAAGGGATATGGAAATGGGCTCTGGCATCACTTACTTCACTAACCGAAACACAACAGCACACATGCTGTTATTTCACGGTGGTCTTCTGTAAGGGGGTGGTTACTGCCGCCAGACGGGCTGCCCAATTGACTGCGACTACTATGCCTTGCAAAATTTTCCAAAACGCAGTGTGCCCTGCCACTACTATCCAGACCAGAGATAAATTTGAAAAGTTCATTTTTCAAAGACCTTGCTGGGAATCGAACCCGGGAACCCCAGAACAGAGTGTTAAGGCAAGTACCCTAACAACTCATCCAATGGGCTCGTCTCTCCACTCCACATCTCTCCACTCCGCTAAACCGCTAAGCTGAAAGTGGAACTGAGATGAGATCTTGTCTCCGCATTGGTGGAGCTATGCAGTAGAGTGAGGTCGATCGATTTTGATCAATATTGTTATCTAAAATAGAAATATCTCATTGATAAATAATAAAATAGGTGATATTCGTGCAAACTTACACCCTTGGATGGTTGGGATGCATTCGCTGTGGGTGCGCGAGCACAACCGCGTGGCGCGAGCATTGGCCGCCCTTAACCCTCTCTGGAACTCGGATCGACTCTATCACGAGGCTAGAAGGATCGTTGTCGCGCAGCTGCAGCACATCACCTACAAACATTGGCTTCCTGTACTCACTGGTGAGATTTCGATCAATACTTTCAAAACAATCATCTATCTATACATATTATAAAAAATCGTGAACGAGCCGTGTTACTTATGTTACCGAGGTCACTAAAATAGTTTTTAGAATTTTTGTCTGTTCGTGCGTTTGTGCACGCTAATCTCTGAAACGTCTTGGAATGTTTATTTCATTCCAATCGGTTTAAAAACAAAATAGTTACCCACTATACCGGATACCACGCCAACGAAGTTGCGAACTCAGCTAGTTCAAAATATTTTGCTTGAAATCAAGTAAGTTTATATGTCAGAAAAAAATTACGATTCAAAATAGTACTGCCACAGTCAACTAAATATGTACTAGTGCTTACCTTACTAGGTGCCTTGCTAATGTAAGGCTAAAAATTCGACACATACTGAAGTAAGCTAGTAATTAATACTTACAACCATTTAAATACATTCAAAACGAATATTTAGGTAAGTATGTGAGAATTTTGATTCACGAAAAACTTGCTTTGCAATGCCTAATTGTTTTTAAAATATTACTACACACATGTTATCTTTGTCATATTAATCTTTATTGTCTTCGATTATTAACAATACTTCATTACACAAGACTTTAAATATTAACATGAATAAGACTAGAATAAAAATAACTTAAATATTGTTTTTTAAATAATTACAATAAAATAATTTTTAATAAAATATATCTTATTTTTTAGTTTTGCACATGTTATTTCTTATGGGTCTTGTTAATTTAATGATGAAAGAATTTAATAATTTAATGGTTGTAGACAACAAACAATGTGTTCTGTTAGTCCTAAAAATAATATCTGTTATTTTTATGTTAAGGTCGTCAAGACAAGCTGACGGTCCACTTGATGATAAGTAGATACCGTTGCCTATAACAAAAGCAACGCCACAGATGCTGTAAGTGCGCTGCCATTAATAGTAGGATTAAGGATGAGGGATTAGGAAGGAACTCTGGCATCCCTTACTCATTCACCAAAAACACAACAGCACACATGCTGTTTTTTCACGGTGGTCTTCTGTAAGCGATTGACTACTGCCGTCAAACGGGCTCCGCAAATGACTGCGAAACGCAGTGTGTGCTGCCACTACTTGACAGATCCTGGTCAGAGCCAACTATGAAAAGTTTATTTCCAAAGTTGGCACTGCTGGAGTTCGAAGGCAAGCACCTTAACAACTCAACCAAGGGTCCTAGGGTCTAATGACATAACGTTGTTACCAGGAAAAGCTTTTGATGACCTGTACGAGGGGTACGACACCGGCTACAATCAGGACATAGACCCTACGATCACCAATTCCTTCGGAGCAGCCGCTTTTCACTTTGTCAATAGTCTCTTGGATCAGGACATTGAAATGGTCGATCATAATAACAACGTCACGTCGCACCGTTTGGGTCACAATTACTATAACCCTAAGATTGTGGCGGAAAAGGGGGGGCTCGAGAGGATTCTAAGGGGGATGATCCAACAGAATAGCCAAGGATTGGATTTTAACTATGACGACGATGTGAGTATTTCTTTTTAAATAATATTAATCTTTTTTCAGACTTTGCTCCTTGGAAAATTACTTACTAGCAATTGTATACAAGAAGTACATAACTTTTATTTGACCAATGTAAAAAATATATCCAGGAAAATAAGCTTGCTTTGTCGATTTTTAAGAAGAAAACTTAAATTCTAAATTTGGTGTTTAATAATAAATAATTTAATCAAAGATATTTCTGATGCACTTTAGAAATCCATTAAACGATTAGATGTTTTTCGCCCAATGGCAACAGCAGTATACCTATTCTATTAAATATATCTAAACACGTTTTATAATACATATTGTATATTTATCCTTCAATTTAACTAATGAAGTATAATGTTGAGAAATTGTTGGAAAAGACACTCGTTAAAAGCAGTAAATTTATCAAAACAATTAATAATCGACACGAGTGGTCCATTAAATTGTAATGGTAGATGTCATAAAAGTATTATGAGAAACACGTGTTTGTTTTTCATTATAATTGTGCTTGAGTAAAATACCTATATGCATGTAACTTGAGCACAATTATTCCGGAAACGATTACGTTCATGCTAATTTGTTCTTTGTTGTGATTCACATTGAGTTGTTGTTAATGTTAAAGCAAATATTGACTGACACGGTGTATGCTCGTGCGAATGCGATTATGTATTGTTATTCAGACTGAGCTGAGCATTGCCTTTGAAATTTCATTATCTTAGATCAAGGTTGCTCAACTTTTTTATCAGTCGGGCCAAACAGACGATTCTGACATTTTTGGGTTATTATTTTAATTACTTTTAAGTCTTGTGCAAAAAAGAAACCAATATGAACTCCAAATGTTGTTTATTAAAATAATTAACAAATTGGAGGTTCTGGCTCACGCACTATTGGTTTTTCACGTCAGTCTCAGCCAGTAGAGTGGACATCTGCTTCTCGAGTTGAGTTCACGTTTCGTTCGCTCCCACTTGGCGCCCGGTGCTCTTTTTACACTCATTGACTACACAACACTTTCAACTTGGCGGAAATTGCTTGCGCGGGCCATTTAAAAATCATCCGCGGGTCACAACAGGCATAAGGTTGAGCCACGGAGCATATACAAAGAGGAGATGTTGTTATTGAATTTTTCTATAGAATAGCGCGTGACTACTGCGCGGGGCAAGGAGGAAGTTAGACCCCGCCCAATTATACTTTTTCCATCTAGCGGTAAAAAGAAAACTTTCGTCTATCGACCTTTCACTAAGTTGTTTAGCTATGTATTGCTAGATGGCACTAGTATCGAATACAGGGACGTACTGAATTTCAAAGAATTATTTATTTTTCAACTAATTATTTATTTACTCAAATTGTACAGCTCCTAAAACTTAATATACAGAAAAAAAACGTAACTAATAGCCAATTAAAGATTTTATTTTGTATAAAATTAAAAGTATATACAATTATTGACTACTTCACGATAGATGGCAGGCGAGCTAAGCAAGGTTTAAATCAATGATTAAAATATAATAAGACGACATTTTTCTCAACAAAGAAGTCTTTAGTAAAATTAAAGCCAACTTAAATACGTATAATTTTGAAGATATAAATGTTATTTACGTAGCTAAAAGCCGTTTATGTTATACAATATTGCGCCATCTTTAGTCAAGTAGGATAACTATGGCAATGCAAAGAGATTTTTCTAGAATTCGTCTCGATAAAGTATGAATAAAATTACTCACAAGTGAAATGTGATGCCATCCATGGCATCGGAACGTCTATCCGAATAGTTTTGACACGATAGCACACAACACTTCATATTTTTTTACTTATTTTTAATTATAAAGTTAATACAAAATTGCAAATGAATTTTGACTACAACAAACAAGCGCCACCACTCCGTGCCGATGTCGACAGCAGACTGACCAAGACCACGCCCACAAAAAATGACGTCAGGACCTAGTTTGAAATCAGTGCACAGTTGTTTAGGCCATCTCCTCTTTGTATATGCTCCGTGGGTTGAGCAGCCTTTTCTTAGATACCTACTTCTAGAGATTTTAACATAAAGATTGTTTAATGTTCTTATCTGATCATTGATTTATGTTGATGGGGTATGATGGGTTTGTTTTAACATTTTATACTTAAAATTTTTGATTATCATAAAAAGTGAAATCCTGAAAATAAGGGCTATTTTGACAGTATGCTCTCATTTCGCAGATTCATTAAATAATTTTACTAAGAAATTGAAAAGCCATACTTCTATATATTTACGCAGTTTTGATGCGGAGACAATGACACTTGATTTTATAGGAATGTGCATTTACCAATATATCTGAACAAATATAAAATAATCAAAATATATTCTATAAGGGGGTATGATTCTATAAGGCACAGCAAAAGTTTCATAGTTGCTCTTTTCCGTTAGGTAACAAATCCTAAAGCTCATTGAAATTTAATATTATCTCATTAAGGACATAAGAAATGGTAACTATAGCAGATATTCCTTCTTTATTTATAACCCAAATATTTTCAAGGTTCGAGTGAATAGGCATCTTCTGGGTGAGCTCGCTCCATTGTCAGCCTCATCCTTCCTACATGGATAGATGCTGGTCAAGAGCAAACCCATCTTTAATAAAAAAATTAAGACTCAACAGATCATTAATCTTTGATTTTCGGATACTCTCGAGAAAATAAGGCAACGCTTAGTAATTCCCCTGTCTTCAATTAATACGTTACTGTCCATAGAATTTTTTTTTTTTTTTTTGCCAATTTTTAGCTTCAAGACTGTTTGAATTTGGTTTGAGTGTGCTTTTTAAACTTGTTTAAACCATTAGTGTAGTAATTAAGAATAGTTTTGAATTTACTTAAATAAAAATAAGTCATAAAACATTAGTTTCCGACTTTAGCATAAAATAGTTTATGTTTGCTTCAGTTACGCGAAGAGTGGTTGGGCGGTTTGGACGTGGTAGCAGTGGACGTACAACGAGGTCGCGATCACGGCCTGCCGTCGTATCCTCAGTTCCGTACACTCTGCGGCTTGCCAGCACTTACCTCCTTCGACCAACTGCACGCTGACATGGAGCCGCAGGTAGGCGTCAGCCTCTGACTCGTATCTCTTTTCAGCGAGAGCGAGTTGAGAGCAGTGGACTCAACTAATTGTAGCTGTAAAACCGAGGAGTGCTGAGTTTTGGTGTGATATGCATATAATATACTTTGTGGCAAGAATAGTCTGCACCATACTAAAAAGTAACTTTGTTTCCTCCATTGAGCGATACCAAACACACAACACAAAACACACACACACACACACACACACACACACACACAAACACACACACACACACATTAACATTAGTAAATCGCTTACACTCACACACATGCAATCACCCATATATGTTTATATTCGTATGTATGTATGTATGTTTGTATATATATATATATATATATATATATATATATATATATATATATAAATGTTATGGTGACTGTACATTCCGAGACAGGCCGAATGCAAAAATGTACATAGTAGCTCTCACTGTGTCTCGGTGTGTCTCGCGTTGTCTTGCTCGGTCTCCGTCCCGTGTCCGTATTTTTTTTAAGGGTCTCGCGTAAACTGCGCAAATGCGTCGCTGTATCTAGCGAGAGTGTACAGTCGGGGTGTGAAAACCTTTGTCAGTTTTTAAATTTATTCCTTTGTCAAGTCATAGACTCTTATTACTTTTTGAAACTAAAGCACTAACTAAGCAATCAACTGACAGACGTTTGAAATGAAATTTTGGTATGTCTGATAATTGCCCTGGTGCAAGCAAATAACAACGTTAAGGGATGACGAACCTTTTCTCCCCGACTATATGGTGGTACTCGTGCACAGCACAGACCTCTCGGCCGATACATCACGAGGGGAGACATAGCGACAGTTCTCGCCCGAAAATGTACAGCCACCATCACGCTATAATCCATTGCTGTTTGGCAGGATTTTACAGGTTACCAAAGATTGCCAAGCCTCTAGTACCTGATTTTTTTTCTTTACCGTTAAAGCGAGTTGCTAATTTGTTAAGATTATTATTGCTAATTCACACATGAAAATGTAATCATTTCTTTATATTCAGTTCGACAAACAGATTGACGGTCCACTAGATGCTCCCGTCGCCTATGATACAGTAGGATTAAGGATAAGAGATTAGGAAGGGATACCCCGTTTTTTAGTTTAGCATTCTATCAGTGGGCTTTCATTGCTACTATATGTATTCATATTATCAGCCCGAAATGAAGATGGAAAGAAACATCATAAAATATTTAATCAGTACATAACGAAACTAGAGATTAACTAAGGCCAATTATTTAAAATTAAATCTATTGGTCACACATGTTAGCTTTGTGATAACAGCTAGCATACACGTTGATTTATCATATCCAAGGATGTGACAAGAATGACAAATAAGTTACCCATTAACTACATATTTATATTTATTTATATCCATATCAATATAGTATTAAATTAGCAGCCATACTGTTATTGACCACACTCTTACGAAGACCATCGTGAAATGACAACAATCGTAAGTTTCAGAGCGAAAATAAGGGATCTTACAGTTTTAGTAGCGCTCTTGTATGCAATATCTCTGGTTTTGTTTATGTTTATAGCTGTCGGTAGCCATCCACAATTAAGTGGACTGTCAATCTGCCTGCTGCCTTTTATCATAAAAAAAACACGGCGTGACTTCTATGTGTACATAGTTTTGTAGCGTGCAGCATTACACCTCTCTCATTCTCAAAATAATTGTAATATGAATTAATCATGACACCCAACGTCGCCGTTTGCACGTTGCAGTATTTCGATGTCGACATTGGTGTTACCAATTTATGTTGTTTATTGATTTCCAGATAGTGGAGAAATTATCTAAACTGTATGAGCACCCGAACGACATCGATCTAGTGGTGGGCGCTATGGCTGAAAAACCGATGCCTGGATCTCTCTTGGGACCAATTTTCACATGTTTGATTAGTAAGTTTTAAGTTTTCGTGATTTATCTAATACTAATATTATAAAGCTGAAGAGTTTGTTTGTTTGTTTGTATGGCTGAACGCGCTAATCTCAAGAACTACTGGTTCGAATTGAAAAATTCTTTTTGTGTTGGATAGTCCATTTATCGAGGAAGGCTATAGGCTATATAACATCACGCTACGACCAATAGGGGCGGAGCTTCAATGAAAAATGTTGAAAAAACGGGGAAAATTATCATTTTTGAGAGTTTCCGTTGCGTGCGCTGCGTAAACGGTTAATCTTGTATGACGGAATTGTTCTCAAAAGTTCTAAAAAAAGGCCGCGACAGCATATTATGTCTATCTTTTTATGGTAATCAAATTTGTTCTAAAATAATGCATTATTTGCGAAGGTTTTTTACAAACATGATATTAATCCTTATCCAAATAAATACGTTATTAAAACAAGTATTTAATTTTGAACAATATTGCCCTTGACATCATTTCATTTCAATGAATATCTTAGGAGATATCATAGTTTTAAAATAACTCCACAACAAAATAATGATCAAGTAACACGCACGCATATGATGAGCAAGGCGGGCGGCCGCGCGGCTCATACGCTTGGTCGTGTTCAGTGAACTGCTTTTTTAAATATTTTTTTGCGATATCTCATCGTATAATAATACTTACAATTAATAAACACCTAGAAAAAGAACCTAGCTTTATCGGTTTCTAAATCCTCGGTTTCTCGGTTCTCGGTTTCTAAGCTTCTTTTTTCTAAATCCTTACTTTAAATATATTTTGTTGATGAGGTTTTAAACATGAACAGATAAGCATGTAGATATATATATGTGGGGTCTTCTTTCAGTCAAAAATCCGTCTTTAGCTCGATTAAATTGCGTCTTTATTTTTTAAACCTTAAAATTACATAAAACAACCAACACGAAACAGACTACTTCTTCGCCATTTTTCTTCTAATATCCCTTTCACTCCCTCCTTACCTCATTCATTACGTTCTATTACGTTCTATACATTACGTTCCATTTAACACAAATCAATCTTCTTATTAAGGTAATGTCGCACACTCTTTTCTTTTTTTTTAATCCCACATATATATTACCAGTTTTTTTTTTTCACAACTAAACGAAATAAATGATTAAGTCATTAAGATTTTTTTCTTAATTGATTTATATTTGTCCGGTTACGCTAAACTTTGTCCTGGTAAAACGAAATGTGAAATTTGTTGAAAATGGCAAAAATATTTATGTACATACAATAATATATACGACATTACTAAAATCGTATTAATACTGAATAACTTATTATTGAAGAATACGGAAACAAATGTATAATTAAAAAGACTATGGGTTGAGTTACAATCGAGGTTAGACAATCATTGTTCATGGACATCACTAATGAACGATTATAGGATTCTGAAGGTAGATTGTTAAATGTACATTTATACAAAAAAAAAAAAGCTGAAAAAAACGGTAACTGACACTTTAATGAGTTAGATTATTTAAATTTGCATTGGAACGCTTTCACAAGTTAGCGGCGATAATAGTCGTACTAGTTCATTTTATACCAACTCCATGAAAATTATTAGCAATGATGATTCTTTATAAAAAAATTAGAATATGATTAGCGAACTTTCAAATTTTCGCCACATTACCATATCGCGACGGACCAATGACAGTGTCGTGTCCGTTGCGATCCGCTGCAAGTCGATATACCGTGGTGGAATTATCATCGGCTCGATTTTTTTAAGTTGATGGTAGATGGCTAGCGCCATCTATTAACACAAGCACCGCCGCAAGTGCAATGCCGACCTAGTAAAATCAGGAGGGATTGAGGAAATCGGCTCTTGGATCTATTACTCACTCACTGAAATACAACAGCACATCTGCTGTTGTTTCACCGTGGTTTTTATGTGAGGCAGCGGCCACAGACAGGCCAACTAATTTATGACTGCGGAACACAGTAAACCATACCACTACTCGTTGATATTCTTAGATCACTGTTGTTCATATCCACATAAACTGGACTTATGAAGTGGCGTATATTTTGTGCGAAGCCATAGTGAATAGTGTAACACGTGATAATATGAGTCCGATTCTATTGTAGAGGAGCAGTTGTGGCGCACGCGCTCCGGCGACCGCTACTTCTACAGCCACGCGGACGAAGCCGGCAGCTTCTCCAAGAGGCAACTGGCAGAGCTGAGGCGCGCGTCGCTGGCCCGCGTGCTGTGTGACAACGCGCCAGTCTCGCGGCTGCAGCGGGACGTCTTGCTGGCGCCTTCTGACACGTCAGTATTTATTTATATATATATATATAACACGCCAGAGTATAAAACAGTCTGACGCGTAGGCTTACTGCTAATATCATTATTGTCAAAGCACTCAAGCGGCCACTGTTGAAGACAGACCTTTTTAATTGAGGGTCATCAGTCATCACACTGGCTTCGGTCCACTGTGTCCATATACTGCCAGTCGTCCTCTTGAGATTATTGGTTCAGCAGGTGGGCGGCCTATGGGGCGTTTAGACCGTGGTGTTTACTCCAAGACCTGTCTACCCTAACGTTCATCTGCTGCACGACTGAAATGTCTCGTCCATTCCCATTTCAGATGACTAATCTCCGTATTTCGAATATCCTTCAGAGGAATTCCAAAACTGTTATGTTTTGGAACATAAAACAATATACCCAAATGACATTTGGAAATGATCCCCTACCATCCCATATGTTATGCACTATTGGTATTAACAACGCACCTATTTAATAACAATTGCCAAGTAAGGCTTGGCAATTGTTATTAAATTTTTGTATTCTTAATTTATGCGAATATGTGTAGTTGCAGGGCACACACTGTGTTTCGGTGAGTGAGTAAGGGATGCCAGAGCCCATTTCCCTATCCTCCTAATCCATCTTTAATCCTACTGTAGTCGGCAGCGCACTTGCAGCAGCTTTGGCGTTGCTTGTGTATAGGCGACGGTAGCCACCTACTATCAAGTGGACCATCAGCCTGTCTTCCGATCTTAACATAAAAAAATCATTGCAGTGAATTAACTCAATGAAAAAAGAAACTGTTACTATCTTATCTTTAGTGATACCATTTGTAAGAACAATAGTGAGGGTTCTCATAAAAACTTCGTTGGGTCTCTGGAAATGTGCGTGTAATTCTAATTAAAGAAGATTCATTAACAATTGGTTAACAACTCAAAGAAAAATACATTAAAACCCTACAGGAGTTTTGGTAAAAATCTACAAAGAGAACGCAAAACAATTGCAATATATTGATTTTATTTGACGTTTTGAAAAACAATAAACGGATCAAAATAATGCGTAATTTATGAGAATGAGGCCAAGATATCTCTTAACGGCGTTAGCGTTTCACATCAAAAAATTATAATTTTGGGCTAAGCAGCCTGATTCTTATAATCAGATATAATGGCGCCCAACATTTTATGTTATGTAGTTTTTAAATTAAATATTCTAACTTCGAAGTATATTTGATGGCGTTCTTTTGTCCATTTCAGTAACCCTGTGGTGTCGTGCGAAGAGATAAAGCGTGTGAGGTTGGAGGCCTGGCAGGAGTCGGCGCAGCGTGCAGACATCCTTACACGGACTAACAACTGGATTAAGAACAAGGTGGCTAATACCGAAGACTCCACCAAATAATTACTTCTTTCAATTATAATAATTTAACACATTGTAATATTATGTAAAGACAAATTTGATTTTGCTTTTTTTTTTTTGACATTGAAAAATTGACTCAATCAAACGTTTCCATTGTTTCCTTGGATATTTATGGTAAACACGTATCAATCTTTGCTAAACACGCACGTGGCCCGTATATTTTTTCAAACCCGGTGACCACACGTTTCGCATATCATTGGATTAAGATGTCAACATTGTAAGAATATTAGAATGAAAACTACGATTAAATCGTTTATGTATTGAATTCGCACAGTGAATTAATAGTTCTTATAAATTCTGTCCCCTTTTCTTTGTATACCTAAAACGCATTTAAAATAGGCAACTGGACTGAGCAGTTAGCCATTTAAGTTGTTGATAACATATTTATCAAACTGCCTATAATTTAATAATGGGCAGTTTGAGATATAGTTTATACGTATTGTTCTTTACATAGGCATAGGTTTGTTCTAGATATAATAATATGAAGAACAATAGTACATTACTGCAGGGTCCAGGAAGTGAAGGATTGCCGGACGAAGTGGTTCCAAGGCCGAGCTTTAGCGAGGCCTTGATAAAGATCTGAGTCCGGCAATCCTGATTCCGGTCGAGGCTAGTATAGTGCTTTTCTCAATAAATGTGAGGAAATAATGAAACACGCCCCCGCCTACTACGCCTGTGACAGCGGCGGGCGCGTTCGTGAGGACTCGTGAAACTTCGGGTTTCATCGGGCTGAGCAGCGGCCAGGAATGAATTTTCATACAACATTCTTGGCCTAGGCCGAGAAAGAAATGTATGAGCCAACAATTACAAACTTCGTGGCTTGTTTTTAGTACAAGAATGCCTACATTTCCGAGCGTGTTTGAGAAAAGGATTTTATCATAGTACTTGAATAATGTTGTGTTTAAGGCTCTCCTTATATCACCTATTAACGCATATTAAGATAATATAATCAATATTCTATAGTTTGAAACGATGTAAGAAAAGTGTATTAAAATTGTTAATTATTTTTCAAGATACAATTTCACGTTTCATAACTTAATGTATGAAGACTTACATTTAAAAACGACTCATGTTTTTCTAATAATTTTTAACTAGCGGCTCCCGGCTTCGTACGGGTGTAATTTTGTTCTGCAAATTATGTATAAAATTCATCGTTGGACGCTCTTTCCATTAGTAAAAACCGCATCAAAATCCATTGCGTGGTTTAGGAGGAGTTAGAGGATATACAAACAGATAGCGGACAGCGAGTTCAATTTTTACTATATAAAATTGTGTTTGGAAGAACATTACAGTTAAAATTTAGGGATGTGTTTAAATTTATCTCAAAAAAATCGACAACAAGACTTTTATTTTGATGTAACGATTAAATAATGTAGGAAGATTTTTAAACAATTCATCAAGCCACCGTCAGTTATTTTTCTTAATTTGAATAATTGTATAATTTTACTATGAATATTTTTAAATAGGGAAGTGTACTTTGACTGCATTCACACTTATTATTTTAATTAAAAACATATAACAGTGTATGAGTATATTGTTAGAATGCGTCGTGTTAAATAAGTTTAAGAATATGAACCGCGCTCTTGGATGATCGCGTAATTAATTGGCCAACTAGTTTAGCGACTTGTAGAGTCATGTTGTGCTAGTCACGATAAGCTAGTTGAAGATTGCTTGCGAGTACAGTTTGTTTGATGTCCAGTGGGCGTGCTGTGATTGTCGGTTGGTTAAAACTGCTTAATAACTCCGAGAGCGTGTGTTTCAAAGGTTCCTGTGATCCATATGTTAAAAGATTTACAAACCTACCTAACAAATTAAAAGAAAAAAATTAACCACTCGCTAAGTATTTCAAAAAACTTTTGATGTAAATAATAATAATTAGTTTAAAAATAATTTCGATGTAAAATGTTAAATTTTGATGTAAATTTATTTCAACGACTTGTTTTTAATGTAGGTAAACGATGTAACCCGATTATTAAAATGTATATTCATTTAAAAGTATTCTAAAGTAGTTTTGTTAATGAACAAAGTTAAATGATCTTCTTATAAGAAGTATTAGCACAAAATATATATATACAATTCAAAGGTGTGATTGTGTATTTATCACGAAGTATATGTAGAAAATACTCTATTTTCTATATGCACTTGCCATTCCTGTTATTTTTATTATGGTTCGAGAATAATCTACAAACAAGATTAATCAGAAGTTGCTAAAGTTTCGCGTGTTAGTTAGTACCAAACACTGGAGGTTATTGCACATGGAAAAATGTTTGGATTTAGTAACTGTATATCATTTGTAAATTGTATTATTAAATTTACATTAATTTAATATTGTCCTAGTTGAACGTGGCATTCAGTACAATATCGAATAATCAAAGACTTAGTAGTGTGTCTTTACCTACTCTAATAAAAATGGGGAAAGTGTTTGTTTTTAAGGTAGAGTGGGCGAGATAGCTGTTTTTGTTTTATTATGACGTGTAAGTGTATGCTATTTATTTTATATATAAATAAAGTATTTACAAAACTGCTATTCAAGTCAGTATAACCATATAAGTTAATTGTATTATGTATACGATACGATTGTGGTTCATTTGATTTCAATCTCTAGCAGGTACTAAATATTTTAAGCTTACCTTCATATGTTATTTGCAATCAAGATTGACTGTTATGTAATTTATTTTCCAACTTTTGTACTGTATCGATAAAATATTTAATCTGAATTTGTTTTGTTTTATTGTCGAACAAAGTCGCGGCCATGATTCGTTTGATTTTTTTTCTAACGAGTCGCACTACGCTACTTTTGATTGCACTATTTCCCTTATTTATTTTTAATTTTAAAAAAACTTTTGGCAGTTTATCAAATGAAGAAGATATTTGAACGTCATAAAGATTAAAAGATAAACTTTTCTCGTGTCAATTGATTCGTTCCATTCTATTATTCAAAACCTAATACAACATCTTTGTTCAAAACAGATTCGAATACACGCCAACTACTAGGTAGTACATTACAAGGAGTATGCATCGCACCTATATGATATAGAACCTCTATAAAGGTTTGTTTTTTAATAGCATCATATAAAAGCAGTTTATATGTAAAATTTTATTAGTTTAATGTACCTATTTGCCCCTCGCAGGTGACCTCCAGATTTTCACTAGCGAAACATCTCCGGATGATAGCGCGGAACTTCAAGAGGATCTAAATAGATTAGCGAACTGGTATCGGCTTAATGGAATGTTGCTCAACATTGATAAACGCTTTCATCTGTATTTCTCTACGGTGAGAAATACAGTTGCATATCACCTATGTATGTATGTGACGCGCGGCGGCGGGCGGCGTGGCGACGTAGCTTCTACGCTACGACCTATAAATCGTGAACTAATACTCGTATGTACGAGGATAAGTAAGGTAAATGTATAAAGAATAATTCACTCCTGAACTACTTTATAACAGCTTCCTTTTATTTTTCGATAAATTAACTGCAAATACAAAAATGTTGAAAAAAGTTATTATGTCTATCAAATCATTTACATACAAATTTTGTAGAGAATTTAATGCAGATTAATTTTGTCATTGGCAGTTTTCTTTTACCTCTAATAGATTCCGAAAAAAAAATGAAAAAACCGCAGATCGGGACACATTTGGGGCTGAAAGGGGGGAAAGGGAGCGGGGGAGGGGATGACACCGGGCAGAAACGTGTTCAGCAGGGTCGAATTAGTCTAAAAAGACCCGGTGGCAAAAGTTTCACTAAATGCCGTTAACCGTGGTTTTTTTTTTTAATTTCCACCGGAGTAAATGCTAAATGGCACTTTTATCTGCGGAGCATAGATTCTGAGATGGACTCAAAAGTCCACGTTTTAACGTCTACATTGATATTACTGTGAAAAAAGCAATCAGGTTCCTTGGTTTCATCGTTAGAAGTTGCAGAGAGTTCAAAAACCCGTCCCAAAAATAAACTTATCGAGCTTATGTACCTACGCCATGGTCTGAATACTGGTCAATTACCTATATGGAATTTGTGTCTTTTGTACGATGTATTGTTTTTCTGTAAATTACTGAGCATTATTAGTTTTGACTGTAAGAACATTTTAATACTGCATTTTCCCTATAAGTATGATTTTTAATCGCTATGATTTTAAGGTTACGATATTAATTCTAGTATTTCTATAGCTTGTATTTCTATACTTTTGTTTAGAAATACTACAAACAATACCTGATGATGCAAGTGTGCTGTCATGGACGTCGCTGTTAGCCAGTTAGGATATGGCCCAGACACTTCCTATCAATTACAAAAATATAATAAAATACATATGGTAGGTATATGACCATAATTTGATGATTGATATATGATAAAAACCTATTTTACGGATAAAATATACTGTTCTTTGCATGTTAAATTATACGTAAGTATTGTTATTAGTAGGTACACTGTTTAATAAAAATATATTTGTAATTTGTGTATGCCTCCTACTTAAAAATGGCGTAATTCCTTCAGCGATTTGGTTTTACCTCGTTTATGATCGCGAAACTCCTTCTCTTCATTATTTTCTTCAATGGAACAGGAGAATATTACGTGATATTACACAGAGCCGAAACTAGCCAATAAGGAGGCTTAGTCATCAATGCCGATAGATTTTTTTGTCAAAGAGAGGCGTGAGCGCCTGTTTAGTTTACGCCAAGCCGGCGTTTTTTAAGAAACTTTTTACTTAAAAAATACATACGTATATGTTTAACTGATTTATTTATCCAATACTACGATGATAGGAAGCAATTTTGCTAACCTTATCGAGCAATTGGGTGAAGCAATCAAGCAAAAACGTAGAGGAAAACTAAGCAAAGGTGTGCGGTTTCTTCACGACAATGCGCCTTCCACACAGCTGCAGTAACAGTTGTTTTAAGATGTGGCTTCATAGAAAATCATCACCCACCTTTATAGCCCCAGTGACTATTTATTTTCAAAGCTGAAGTCTAACTTAAGGGGTAGATTTTCTAGTGACGTGGCCGATGCAGTTTTTGCTCATTTTGAAGATAAAACTTCTGAATGTTTTGTAAAGGGGTAGAAATGTTAATCAAACGAAAAGTGTATAGAGGGCGACGGAGACTACATCGAATATAATAAATATAGGTCATTTTATGTATTTACATAGGTATTTTAGGTATTTAGAGAGCCTTTTTTCTTTCCTTGGCCGAAAACCTTTGGGATCCTCCCAAGTATATGTTGATTTAATTCCGTGCTTGAGTTAAGAATTTTATAGTCAACTCAGTGCTCATCCTATTTTATTCTTAGCCTTTTCAATTAATAGCACACTTGCTTCCACTAAGCGTTGATTGTTTGGTATCTCGCTTATTATCAGTGAACCATCAGACAGCCGCACGTGACAATTTATGTCCAAAATACAAAATTTCGGTGTATTTAATATGTACAAATATAATGCTATCATCAAAGTCACGTGTTGCTAAATATACAAAGGGCATTACAGGAATTTTTTATGACTTATGCCATAAATAGGAGCATAATAGCGTAGGCTCGAACTATAGGTATACATCCGTGCGACTAAGCGGCCGGGCCGCTCCGCTGTTGACATTCTATGAATTCGATTCGAGCCTAAGAGGCGGAAAGTCTGATCGGGCTCCAGGCGTTAGTATCATACAATTTCAAATAGCATAATTATCTATGTTAATACGCGTAGTTAGGCAAATGAAATATTAATGACACCTCTAGAACTTTTACGGTAAATGAAACAGTCATGGACATAAATATGTTTGCAATTTCATTGATCAATGTTCTCCAACATTTTAGACTCGTAATATTTCAAATCTTTAACATTTTTTAAATATAATTTAAAAATAGATGATTAATTAAGAAATATATATAAATAATAGTTTTCATTAGTTCTCATAAATATTAGTTTTCATTCGTTCAGTTTTCTTCGCCTCAGTATTTAACCCTTTATAAAAGTATTTGGTACTTTTATTCCAATATGTTAACGTATTGCATATATTTGACAAAAAAAAAGTATGTAAATTATGTAGACGCTGACAATATACCTCCCGAATTATTTATAGTATCCCGAAGTATCTCCTCAGTTTTGCAATAACGTATTATTAAACGGGGCAGCTGGGGCTATTGAAAAAGAATACCTCAGTAAGCTAAAACGGCTTGTGCTGCTGTGTTTCGTTGAATGGACGATGCCAGAAATTATCCCTGTCACTGGTTACGGAATGTTGGAGTTTGTAGGCGATGGTAGCCACAATACCATCAAGTATTTGGGTCACTCAAAAGTCTTTATACTTCGCTTCATCACACGGAGAACATTAATTTATCAATTTTCTTTATTCGAGTCCACATAAACTGTGTTATTGAAACCGGATGTTTGAAATGTTGTAATTATTCACGAAGTTTTTATTGTATCGCAATATAAACTTGAGTTTTCCGTTAAATTCTACTATTCAAAACTGGTTTTAATCGCGTGATAAGTAATAATTGAATGAAGAAATGGTTTTGGTGCCTAACAGGGCAGAAAAACTGTACAACTTCCCTATGTTACTGATAATGTAGCCTCCTATAGGTGAAAGAATTTTTAAAATCGGCCCAGTCGTTTTTGAGTTTATTCATTACAAACATACAAAAACATATACACACAAATCTTTTCTCTTTGTAATATTATTATATAGTATAGACTGGTATAGATAAAATCGCTGTCCGTCTCTGCCTGTTTCTCCACTTCTTTGAAACCACGCAACGAATTCTGATACGGTTTTTACTAATAGAAAGAACGATAAACGAGGAAGGTTTGTAAAATTTCATCCGTACGAAGCCGAAACGGATCGTTAGTCTATACTTATATTATAAAGAGATAAAGTTTCTATGTCTGTGTGTATGTAGGAGGTAATCTTCGAATCTACTCACCAATAGTTCTTTCACCAGTCGTTAGAATAAAGTATCCCACGAGGGCGAAGTTGCGGTCACGAACTATTTAAAAATAAAGATTCAACGCTTGGTCGCAGACACCACCTAGTCTTTTTAAAAAAGCATTAGGCATCCTTCAAATAGGCATAAATTATTCACACCGTTTCCATAATTTTACAATTTCAATCGCATAAATTATCGGGTTTTTACTTAAAATTAACAAAAAAAAAAACTTGGCCGATTTATATTCATCGATCAGCAACCTTGATAGTATGTCATTTCAAATATAATGACGTAAGTAAACCTTAAGATTTGCTCGTAAATATATTTTTTAAAATATATTTTTCTTTCTTTATTTTCTTATATTTAATATAGAAAATGCCATGCTTACAACTAATTAGATGACTAGTGGCTATTTGCATGACGTTACCATCGCACACGCAAGAAAGATAAAGAGTAAATGGTAAGGAATGAGGTAATTATATCCAGAAATGAAATTAATTTCCTGTCACTTATTCAAGTAATATTATTTTAGTACGCCACGTAGGTCACTCATATGGTTCGCCATAAACTCTTTCTGTAATCATTAAAAAAAATAACTAATTGGATTTCGCAGCTTCGAAAAGGCCTTATTTAAAAATTACAATTAATTCGCTTTAAAGGCCAATTAAATAAGTTTTTTTTTACATAAGCAAAATTTTTTGATAGTTCAAAATTTGTGTATATGAATTATTATGAAATTGTCTTTAAAATATATTGTAAATCTGTTCAGTGGCATGACTGTAGTACATTTAATACTAACATTGTAGTGGACAGCATAGTATCCCCGTCTGGCAGCTCTTATAAAATTACATGTTCTCCCTTCGCGCGCCTTAGTTCGTCAGGTGTCTTGTGCCAATAGAGTGGCAGCACTGGTGGGAACCTGTGCGCGCGCATACCGCGGAAATTTAACGAGTTTTGTCTCTCGCGTATCTTTTGTGCTTTCAAAAAAAGTGTCCAGGAACTTAATAAAAGGAGATCGAATTGACGGGGTGAGCCAATCAATAATTTAATATAAAAAATAATACACTAATTTTCAGATTTATTATTATTATTATAACCATTTTCAAAGTGAGAAGAAAATAAAGTTTTAATTTTTTTTATATTCAATAAAAAAATTACCTAAAAATAAATATGCCAAAAAAAAAAATATGCTACTTAAAAAAATCAATTAACAACAGAAATTATAAAAACGAAAAAATAAATTTAAAAAAATAAAAATATAAGTTTTAAAAGTTGGCTTTTAAAAGTTTAAACTATTGTTTTAACTAAACGTTTTTTTATTATATGTTAAGTTTTTATGCAAATTTATTTTTAATACTCAGGTACCACCTTTTAATACTTTTGAATACTTATTGGGATTGGAAGTTTTTTTGTGTAAGTTGAAATTATTATTACATAATATGTTGGGAGAATTGTAAAAATATAACCTATATATCCATATTTAAATTGCTTTTTAAGTTGTCTGCACAATACAACATTTTCAGGTAAGTATAGAGATTACTGTACATTTATCAAACGAATCTAATATACGCGAAAAGCCGCATATTTTTTTTAATTTGTAGATCATTTCCTTTCTTATGTAATCTCTAAAGGTTTATCTGATTTGTGATGGTAGTAAGATAATGCATGTGCGTTGCTAAGCATAAGGAAATGTACTATGGCATTTCTTTATTCAATGAATGAAATACAATCACACACGAACTGTTATTTTATGGTGTTCTTCTGTAAAGGATAAGAATGTGGTAACAACCACTAAACTGTCTTCTCATTATTGTCTACTAAAAACTTCCGCCTTTTTTTGTTATACGTACAAAAGTCTCTTCGTAGATTTCCATGAAGGAAGACTGTAGTTTTATTGTCGCACCGCATCGCCGTGTTTAAATGTGTGTAGTGTATCTGATTTGTTCTATGTATATATATATATATATATATATATATATATAATCAGTGGTAGGTATGATTGATATGATTTAAGTGTAGGTTGCATTCTGTTACCTCAATGGGCAAGTCAGCTAACTCCATTTCAATAAATTTTTCAGGTGACACTTAAAATGTAATATTTTTTACAGACTATTTATTATGAAGAAAGCTAAAATCACGTTACTGTCTATTGCTGTTATTTTTGATAATGTTCAAATATTGAAATTAAGGTAACGATACGCTTTTTCCGACATCAGAAGGCCTATTAATGGTTTTAGAGCGGCTTGTGTCACAGTTACTTAGAATGCTTTTTAGACAATGTCAATAGAGTTATCCATCGCGGCATATGTGCACAATGCCTTTTATTATTTAAGAGTCGCACGTTTTTCCTCGACACGGTTACGGCTGGTAGGAAACAAGTCGATTGTTGTGAAAGATAGTGGGCTTCGGCTATGTACTAGTTGTACCACCCGACGTGGCGCGATTAGCGATCTCTAATTACCCATGTAACACCTTCCACATCATACGCTATCATTTTTAAATAGCATCCGTTGCTAATACTAGTTTAGGTTAAATTTTTTAACGCTTATTAGGACACTTTAATTTTGTTTAGTTAATATAATTAAATTATAATAAGTTCTAGTTTCTGCCCGCGACTTCATCCGCCTATCTCTGTAAATTATAAACTACGTCTCCCTAAAGTGTCATCAAAATCCGTTCAGTATTCATACATTCATCCTCATAAATTTTTGCTTTACTTGACGAATTGGCCCAGTGTTGCATGGTTGTCAAATATACGTACAATCATCTTCAAGTTAGGTAAGTTTTAGTCAGGATAAGACAAGAAGGATAACCTTCGAAACAGTTGTTAATATTTTTAATTAAAATTCATTGACTTTTCCATCACTTTTTTAAATTCCATTAAAATGCTTTACACATCCATAATAAGTAATAATAAAGACATGATCAAAATATAATATACCTACTTTAAATATACGAGTAAGCTGAAATTTATCGCTAGTTTTCTTTAATTACTAAATTATGTTTGTGAGCTAGCTTACAAAATTGTGTGATGACTTAATATATGTAATATAATATGTAAGATATATTAACACCACTGTGGATTGGCAGCATTCCCATGTATGTCTTAGAGTCCTCTCGAGCACCACAAGTAGCCTTTTACCTTTCACTACATTTTCTTTTAACGTTACAGCAACTGAAATCTAAAATCTAAAAGACTCAAATCGGGATTCCATTTTGGCATTTGATAGTGGCTGGACACACTTCGTTCCGCAGTGGAAGACCCTCTGGCGTGACTGTCACACCATACAGACGGCCACCGTAAAATAACAGCACGTAAGCTGTAGAGTTTCGGTGAGTGAAGGGATGCCAGAGAATAGACGACGTCAGCCACCTGTCACCAAGAGATGATTTTTTATGCTGATCTTTACATAAAAAGAATTATTTCACATATTTTATACTAGCTGAAATCGGCCACGCTTCGCTGCGGCCCATAAGGCGGTGGAGTGCGCGTGGGGCGCGCGGTACTGGACACTGCTCTTATATAATACTATTTATCATAGCGTAATGTTACATAGCCTTCCTCGATAAATGGACAAAAAAAAATTTTCAATTCGAACCAGTAGTTCCTGAGATTAGCGCTTTCAAACAAACAAACAAACTCTTCAGCTTTATATATTAGTATAGATATAGATAATAGAAACAATTAATATTTGCAATGATTTTCAGAAAAACATTGCATTAAATCATCTCACCAATATTCCTTCAAGAAAAATAGTGGAAGGTCGGTATTACCAACCCATATCAACCATCTGAAATCTCGCACTTTACACACGTCGGTTATGAAGATAAATGAGAGCAAGCAACTTGATAAAATATGAGCTTAGAATTCTCTACAGGCTTAAATAAAATATGAACATCATAAAGAAAAGATAGTAAAAATATTTTTGTTTCCCTATCCGATTTGTTTTTCTTTAATTTAATTCTTTATTTTACTTGCCTTTTTTATTTTTATTTTATTTTTTATTTAAGATCAACAGATAGACTGACGGTCCACTTGATGGTAGGTGGCTACCGTTGCCTGTAACACAAGCTACGCCAAAGCTGCTGCATGTGCGCTGCCGACTACAGTAGGTTTAAGGATAAGGGATTAGGAAGGGATAGGGAAATGGGCTCTGGCATCCCTCACTCTCTCACCGAAACACCACAGCACACGTGCTGTTATTTCAGTGGTTTTTTGTAAGGGGATGGTTACTGCCGCCAGACGGACAAATGACTGCGAAACGCAGTGTGCTCTGCCACTACTTTCTAGCTCCAGACAAGAGACAAATTTAAAAAGTTCACTTTTCAAAGTTGACCCCGCCGGGAATCGAACCCTAGAACAGAGCGTTAAGGCAAGGCACTCACTCATCCAACGGGCTCGTCAAATTATTTTGTAATTCATGTTGGTTTTATTCTGTTGCTTTTATACCTATTTAAGTTTTTACAATTTTTAGTACTTTAGATATTATATCCTAATATATACAGGCTGATGAATCCAAATGGGCCAGTGAGGGCAAATCTCAAACCATAAGAGATACGAAAAGTTGATTTAGAAATTAAGGCTTCGATTTTTGATTTAAACTGCTTACTTTTTGAAATTACGTTGATACGAGACCAGGAATCGAATCTGGTCGAAATTCTTTTATATAATCTCTATATATAAAAATGAATCCCCATTTCTCTTGGTCACGGCATCACGCGTGATCGGGTAGACCAATTTTGATTCGATATTCACTAATGGAAAGAGGGATAAACGGGGAATGTTCATATATATAAAAATTGCACGCCGGGCGAAGCCGGGGGCTAGTTAATTATAAAAAATACCGCAAATGTTTTTGTTACCGTAGTTGACAGTGTGGGTTATAAGGAATAACTTTTGCTATGGAACCTTCTGCAAATAGTGAACAGAAATGTCCACAATTTTAATAATTGGCAAAATATTCATTATAATGAATCAATTATTTGAAAAGCTCACTTACGTGCTTGTCTTAACATCGAAGGACTTACTGTATTTACTTAGAACACATTCTTCAAGCAGGCGTACCAGTTTATTCATAGTTTAATACTATACTTATTGTTTCTCTAGACTGGCTGAATAGATATATTGTATATTAAAAATCGATCATTTTCACCTGGTCGTCGGTTCAACTTTAAGGGGGAGACAAACCCTAAATACTAAAAATATCCATTGTTTAATGAAGATGTTACAAGAAATGGACAAGACAATTGCTTTGAAAAAAATATATATTATACTTAAACATGTGAAGAACCAATTGTATTAATTAGAATTTTCGTTAAAGTAATAGAAACTCCACAAAAAAAGTTAGAACACAAGAAGAATTTGACTTTTATTGAAAATTCTCTCGAAAACGGCTTATTGCACGCATATGAATCCTGTACCTATTAATAAGTTAATATCAGATTAAAAAATTGTATTAATAATTTTTTTTATTTTGTGTATTGTTCTAATGGTAAAAACAAAAAAACACCATTTCTAGGCCTGTTGAATTGGATCCGCCGCCAGCGAGTTCTATAGTAAATGTCATTTGCCTCAGTGAAGCCCTTAAGTAGGTACATTTATTCATTATAATTGTGTTTTGTATTGTGCAGTGTGCATAGATAAGTATGCGTATGGCAGTGTGTTTGTGTCTAGATAGTGAAATGAGTTTAAAAAATGATGAACAGTTAGATTTATTGCAACCTTATTTTAAAAGTGATAAAAATTCAGAGCAACAAGTGACCTTTTCAAATAATATAATGAACTGATATGATATTAAAATTTTACCAATTATTTAAATTGTAGACATCTCTGCTTATTAATTATACCACAAGGTTCAGATGTTTGAAGATGTGAACGAGAAATAAAAATTGATAAAAACATCTAGCTATTTACTCAATATAACATAGATATAACAAACGTGAATAGTATTCTGAATATAACTAGTTGCTACCCGCAGTTTTGCCAGGCCATAACCGGCCATACCCGGCCCGGCTGGTTCATAGTCATATGTCTGTCTCTGTGTCGAAAATATATTTTTAAGCACACCTCTCTCAACATCCTCTGTCTCATTTTTGGGGGTCGAAAGTTAAAAATTGTCAAATACAAATAAAATTAACAGTGTTACTCATTGACATAATAAATTTGGACGAGACATGTATTATTTTCCTAATAAATTTCATATTTAAAAAATCAACCTGTATTTAAAGAAATCTCTTGAGAATATAAACTATAAATAAGACCCTTCTTAATTTTGAGCATGGCGATGGTGAATCACTCGGGAGTTTGCCTTTCAATAGATAACATAAAATAGCTACATATTTATTTCTGAAATATAAAAGTAACTAAAACTTGAGCGTTGTTTTTTCATAGATCTACTAAATAATTATGTATTTTTATGATTTAGTCAGGGTACGCCAAAATAAGTACAATTAAACAGTAACACTTAATATCGCAATTAACAACAAATGTTGAAATTCCTAAAGGACAAATTATATAATTTTGTGTTAGTGACACAATTTTTTCATTAGCTCTATTAGGTTTCAAAGAATGTCGAGGAAAGAAACAAATGTGTAAATGCATAAAAAAAATATCTTTTCTTAACACAAGTATAGAACACGAATATAATTAAATTGTTATATAATATCGTACATGTAATTTGTGTCATTTTTTCATAATGTTTCCGAAACTAATGTTCTCATTTAAAATGCTTTTGGCTAGTTGTTGCGTAAGTTAAAACTCTTATACCTATTAGCTTTAATGCCTCTGTATTTGTTAACAACAAAATATTAATAGACACAATTTGAAAAGTTAATTTAATGTTTCGTATATTTCAATTTAAAAGCGATATAAATAACATTTGATTACACATTGTCTAGTCAAATTGCGTAGCCAGAGTTGGCATGCAACTTTAATCACTAGAAATAAGCAGCTTGTTTTCGAATGTCAAGTTTAAAATTATAATTTAGCTGACAAACGCACCTAAAGATCTAAATTTATTAAACTAGTTTTTCTTCAAAGTCGGATTTCCCACGACTTATCGATGTTGTTCTATGAAACGTGTATTTTATTTAAATTTTCATGATTCCCAGGTGCGCTGTTTAAAAATCGAACCATTTTAAAATTTTCCAATGATACTAATGAACACAGGTTACCAAACAACCATCTTTGGAACCATTCAAGCTTCGTTGTTGTTTTGCGATGAGAATAAGAATTTTTCATAATAAAAACGAATACGCGAAGAGCCTATTATAACTGTGGTGCAGGGGAGCTCAAATGGTCGATCGCGAGAGCTTTTTGAGCCGATCTCGGGAAATATTCAAGTTGATTCATAGTTAAGCCGGAATAACCTCCTTATTACTCTTTTTATATGACCAGCCCACCTACACCCTACATTACTTAAGTTTGTACATGCAACTATATGCAGTACCCAGTACTTGCGGCATCTATCGAGTCAATCTCAGATCTCAACACACCTGCTGTAGAGAAAAATTGCAGAAAAAAATGACGAAGAATGATTACAGATATTTGGATAATTTTAATGGTAGTCAAGGAAGCCTTTCTTAAAATTAAGATCGGCAGACAGGCTGACGGTCCACTTGATGGTAGGTGGCTACCTGTAATAAAAGCAATGCCACAGCTGCTGCAAGTGCGCTGCTGACTACAGTAGGATTAAGGATAAGCGGTTGCATAGGAAAATGAGCTCTGGCATCTCTTACTCACTCACCGAGACACAACAGAACACGTGCTTTTATTTCACGGTGGTCTTATGTAAGGGGGTGGTTACTGCCGCCAGACGGGCTGCCCAAATGACTGCGAAACGCAGTGTGCCCTGCCACTACTTTTTAGCTCCAGACCAGAGCCAAATTTGAAAAGTTCATTTTTCAAAGTTGACCCTGCCGGGAATCGAACCCGGGAACACTAGAACAGTGTTCAGGCAAACACCCTAACCACTTATCCAATGGGCTCGTTGAAATTATTGAAGCATTCAAGATAATATTTCTGTTACATTTCTTAATTTCTTTGTAAATAAATATTATAAAATAATTTAATAAGAGCTAGTATAATTTAAATGCGTCTGTTAATAGTAAACATATTGATTTTGCAATCATGATTTTTAATGTGGGTCTCTTTAGTAATAAAAAATAATAATTAATAAATTTTAATAATTTAAATTTGTTTTTGGGATTAAAATGGTTACCTTGAAAAGTAACGGTTTCTTCAATTTTTTATTTCGGTTAATATTATCTATGCAGCTGTCACAACTCTTGAGATAAAATAAAGTAATTGTCTTAAAAATTATTAATGAAATTTTGATAGGTATATTCCTTTAATAAAAAAAAAACTTAAATGTTCTATGTCTAAGTTTACACCAATCGAAATAATATTAAAAAGCAAAAGTTGGCGAGTACGTCAACGTCAAATAAATCACTTTAGAATGAAGGTACGGGATAGTGAATATTGTGCCTCCATGGATTTCTTTGTTTAGAAAGGAACGCTTCATGTTACGAAATAATGATGGTTTATAATCTTGAACTTGACCTAATGAACAATTTCCGGCTTCGGTGGCCGCGAGGACTTTTCAAGGGCTTATACCTCTCGAAGCTTCACGCTACACTGAGTTGCGGTCTTACGTTCTGCGTTAGACTTTCTCTCTAATACAGTTGAGTGGGAGCTTTATTTATGTGATTTTATTTATAAGCGCGCACTGCAAGCTTGCGATTGTAACATTCGCTCACGTTTCTGACCGTTCTGAACAAAAAACGTATGCGGCCTCTTCTGTGTACAAGTAGATAAATTATACTAGCTTTCGTCCATGATTTCGCCTGGTTGAAAAGTTAAAAAGTAGGCTATTTTCTTAAACAACGACCAAGTTAATGTCTAAACAAATTCTCAACAGGGACTGTTTTTTATTTTAGCCGTATGAACGTAACAGACACAGAGAGATAATTTTACATTTTTAAATAAAAAATAAGAACTTTAGTTAACAAATAAAAAATATCACGGCAATATACACTATAGTCGCGTAAACAGTACTTCAATTATACTTTGTTAATAATAAAATGCGAGAGTATATCCCAAAATATACTGACAATCTATTGTGTTAATTAAAACGAATTGTTTTGGTTGTTATCTTTAAGCTACACAGTCGTCAGGCTAGGATTGGCCAGGCACATTTAGGAAATATACGAAATGCCAGTCAGACTTCGAATTAATTCTAATTTATTAGATAGATTATTGACACTACGTATCTAGGAGGACGTTAATAAGAAAAATGCTAAAAAGAAAAAGAAAGAATTTATTCATTACGTAATAGCCACGTAACTTTCGTTAAATCTAATTGATAGATCATAGTTGGTTAGATATTTGCTTAGAACTGAAAGAAATAGCCTTGCAATACAATGAGTTAATGCAGCCAGTATGCTTGGAACCTAGCGTAAGGGACCCAAACGTGGTATTATGTAAAATATGTAAATATATTTAGATGATTAATAAATGTTATTATATATAAAAATTAAAACGAAAACAAAAATAAATGGAGGCGTTTCAATTATCTAACTAAAGAATATGTCCAATAAATTGTATTGCTTTCAATTATTGCCTTTATTTTTTTATATTAAGGTCGACAGACAGGCTGAAGGTCCACTAGATGGTAGGTGGCTACCGTCATCGAGGCATAACACAAACAACGCCACAGGTACTGCAAGTGCGCTGCAAACTACAATAGGATTAAAGATGTGGGGATTGGGAAACCTTTCCCAATCCCTCCTTCCTGGTTTCATACCACCCCCAGAACCAATATCCAAAAATCAACAAACTCACTTTCACCCCGTGGCTTCGTACTAGAACTCCATACCTTTGACATAACAATCAATAATTACAAAAAAAAAATCTCTAAAAAACAATTTATTGCAAAACACGTAACAAGGAGAAATTTAATTATCGTATCGCATAATGTCTAATATCGCAATTCGATTTGAAATCGATTGTTAATATCTGGAGGAGGCCAAGGCTTTTACATTTATTTGCGACGTTGAAAAATATATTTTTCTCTCAGATATCTTTAAGAATGGCTTCACTTTATTGTTTGTCATTGATCCTTTAGGAACGAATGTATTTTTAATAGAAAAACTCATAGACCTTTACAAATTTCATGTAAATTAATATTATAAATGTTGAATAAACATTTTGCTATTAATGATTACGCAATATGATTAGCTTAGCTAGTTTTATTGGAGTGTAAAATAACTTTTAATTAATACTTATTATAAATAAGTAAATAGGTATATGTAACTCCCAAGACTATTATTTATTTTTACGACGAACACGTGGAGACAAAATATCTCATTTTTACCTTGTAATCTAATGGGGAATTTGAATGTATTATTTTATTTTATTTTATAAATGTATTATTTTTTTATTTATCATACTATATATACGAACTAGCTATGCCCGCGACTTCGTACGCGTGGTATTCGGAATAACGCGCAACTGTTTTGTCGCTGTAAACAGATTGGAATGAATTATACACTACAAATTACCGGAAGCTTGCTACAGTATATCAGTGGAAACCACATGAAAATCGGTTAAGCAGTTTCTAAGATTAGCGTGCACAAAGGCATACTAGGCAAAGAAGGATTTTATTATACATAAATATGAAATATCTCCAACTTAAGCTGAACCCTACTTAATAAGATTGATCATATAGATCTGAGGTCAACTTAAATTGGAAATTAAAATCACCTAAACTGACTATTTGGACATGATTCTTTAAATAACTTTTTTGTTTTTAAATCGATTGGAATAAAACAAACACTAAATGTTACGGGAAGCTTGCCATAATACATTAGAATTTCATTCAAATCGGTAAAGCCGTTTCTGAGATTAACGCGAACAAACGCACAGACAAACAGCCAAAAATTTTAAAAACTATTTTTTTTATTTCGGTAACATAAGTCCAACTTGTATAAATTGTTTTTTGAAAAAAAAAATGTACAGACACGGCTCATTTACGACTTTATTATATGTATAGATGTATGCTATATTTCCGACATCCTCGCGCAAGGAGAGAACATACATCATAACAGTCTTCTGTACGTAATTTAACGAGAAATGCTCCCTCAACAAAGTAAGTCTCCTAATGCGAAAAAAAATGACACAATCAAAAAACAAACAATACTTTCTAATTTACTTTAGGCAAATTTTGAAACAGAATCTGTCAATATAATTCTAATTATGGTTTGATGTCGTCACGTCTGACTGAGGTCAGATTGACTCGATATCCAATACCAGTTCTCCAAATAATATGTCAATTATTTAACTCGACAATAATTATGCAAAAAATATTCTTTTACAACTTATTACCCAATATTTCCCAAGTGCTGTTTGTTTTTTGACACTGTCCATTCTTTTTCTTGTAGAAGGACTAACGTCTGACCGAACACAATTTTTACCAAAATGAACGCAACTTAATAACTTATGCGTCAAGGTGCAATATTGCACAACCAATTTTTCTTCTCAAAGATAACCGAATAGATTTATACGAAAAATTGGAAGGTTTTCCTTTTCATCTTTTCTTTTTTTATGTTAATAACGGCAGACAGGCTGTCGCTCCACTTGGTGGTAGGTGGTTACCGTCGCCTATAACACAAGCAACGCCACAGGTGCTGCAAGTGCGCTACCAACTATACAGTAGGATTAAGGATAAAGGATTAGGAGGGGATAGGGAAATGGGCTCTGGCATCCCTTACTTACTCACCGAAACACAATAGCACAATTGCAGTTATTTCACGGTGGTTTTATGTAAGGGGGTGGTTACTGTCGCCAGACGGGATGCCCAAACGACTGCGAAACGCAGTGTGACCTGCCTCTACTTAATTTTTTTTTAATGTTTCTTAAATATTGTGTAAAATATGAAAAAAAGAAATAAAAGCAGCCGATTAAATCTTTAGTACAGAACAAAATAATGCTTTTCTGTTAAGTCCTCGGCCTTAAGTAACTATTTAAAATAAGATTTATAAATTTGTTTTTCCATTGGTACCATTAAGTCTTATATTGTTTTTGTTCTTTGTGTACCTATTGTTAATAGAAATAATAGAAGAATTCATTTACTTTATTGATTTTTAAGATTGTTAATTATTCTTACTATTCCGGCTTCGTCTATGAAACCCGGTTTCCTTTTCTTTTGTTCAAATTTTCAAAGATTCATTATATTTGTTGTACAAAATTTCTACAGAAATAGATGCTCTCATATTTATATTACTAGTATGGACCTTACAAGAGTTGAAAATCTAATAAAATATCTTTACTATGAAATCATTTTAATTAATCGCCAAATTAACAAAGTATACATAGTAAAATTGATGTAATATTTTTTATAATACTCGTAATTATCGAAGAAGTGAATCCTAGCTTCAGAGATTGAGGGAGAGCGGTTTTTGTATGTTTATTTTTATATGAAGGGACCACTCCGAAACCATACTATATGAAAGATGGACATGGGCTATTATATTACGTATAGTAATTCCCCAAATTGTACCTGTGCATAGCAGAGGTATGTACATCGTCGTCGGTCTAGGATTTGATAAATAGATATAGGTACAGAAATACTGCGATAATAACTTGTTGTTTTTGCTTTATATATTTATGCGTAGCTAAAGTGCGTACTTAAAATGAAAAACACGTTCAATACAGTTATTTTTTTCTTGAACACAATAGGCGTTTCAATTTCCATTAGGTCTGTACATGTTTTGGATATATATAAAATGTTATTATACCGACATGTAGGTACTTATACATTAATATAAAATCATAACAAATTCAGCCAATAGAAGTTTGAAGAAGAATTGGTAGTTTCTCTCTTGAAAATTGTTGATCTAATCCAATTAGGTTGAGAGTTTTCACCGTAGACTTCAAATAATATCAGAGTCAACGTAAGAATTTTGTATTTTACTTCAATAGTGTTAGTTCAATGTTAGTGGACATGTGATCTGATAAGTCAATTGTGGATCTGTAAGTAAAAGATTTGTTGCGTCAAGTTTAAGATAAGAGTGTCTCTCTACATTAGCACCGATAACGACTTATAAACATGCTTGTAACATGCTTGTAACAGAGCAACTGCGGAAGTGCAGAGTTCTAACTTGGTATTGTAATAGGTAAATTAATAAATATATGTTTAAACACATTTAATAAACAAACAGTAAAGGTACGAATCCGTTTGATGAGAGATTAGGGAGCTTGCCTTAACGCTCCCAGGGTTCTCGGGTTCGATTTTGGAAATTAACTTTCAAAGTTGGCTTTGGTCTGAATCTAGAAAGTAGTGGCAGGGCACATTGCGTTTTGCATTCACTTGGGCAGCTCGTATTAACCACCGTCTTACAGAAGACCACCGTGAAACAACAGCACGTGTGCTGTTGTGTTTCTGTGAGTGAGTAAGGAATGAGAGCCCATTTCCCTAACCCCTCCCAATCCCGTATCCTTAAATCTATGTAGCCGGCAGCGCACTTGGAGCACCTGTGGCTTTGTTTGTGTTATAGGTTACCATAACCACTTACCATCTAGTGGATCGTCAGCTTTCTGCGGAACATAAAAAAGAGGTATGAAGTTATGAAATTGGATCACGTGTCGATCCGTGTAAATCATGCAAAATATAATTACGTGAATTTGAAAGAGACATTATCGTTTACTGATCACAAAATTCTACAATTTAGTTCGTAGAGATTCGTTCTCTATGCGAAATCCGAAGTTTGTTTTACTCTGTGGTTGAGATTCGTAAGCAAGTCTGTTCTCGTAAGCAGAGGTCTGTTCGAATGTCATTTTTAAAATTTGAATCACAATTGCGATTATTGACACTATTGACTTTGATGTTCATTCTCTATAAACGCTTGATTAAATAAAGTTAAACGACCTTCTCAACCTTCTTACTGTTGTGACCTACAATTTAATTAAACTGCAGTTTCGTTAATCGCTGTTTAAGGCGCGGTTACGTAACATCACGTGTCTGTACTTAGTACTTACTTCTACTTTTGAGGCAAGTTCAATGGTCACATGATATGACTTTCATCGGTGCGCCGGCTTGCCTTGAATATAATTATAATCATGTGGTATGAGTAATACATTTTTTGCTTAACAAATTGAGAGCAAATAGTGCCTGTGTTGTACCCGCAGGCGTATTCTTTGTTACATAATTGCTATATTTACAATTTGTCTATCCTATCACTCATTATATTTGTAGGCGGAAGGCTTCGGCACACATTCAACGATACGGCTACGCGACCTCGACCGTCGCGTCGCTTTGTACACGTAAAGACACACACACATTCACATCGTCAGATATGTGCCGCAACCTATCACTTTCGTAACAACGCGTTTGTACGCGCGATTGTAGTACAAATTCGATTGCTTAATTAAACATGCCTTTTTTAGCGTTTAATGACCGACAACAATAAATGGGCAGGCCCAATTTATTTGTGGATATTTCGTTCTAATGAATTTATTACTCTGATTTTGTAACGTTTTGTTCGAATACATTCGAATTTGCTTAGCGGTAACTAATTTTTACTAATTGGTATTATACTCGTACAGGAAGCCTAAATTTAATTAAAACAAATCTTTCTGTTAGTACACCTGCTAAGTAACTGCAATTCAATACGAGCCCGTTGGATGAGTGGTTAGGGTGCGTGCCTTAACGCTCTGTTCTAGGGTTCCCGGGTTCGATTCCCGGCAGGGTCAACTTTGAAAAATCAACTTTTAAAATTTGGCTCTGGTCTGGATTTGAAAAGTAGTGGCAGGGCACACTGCGTTTCGCAATCATTTGGGCAGCCTGTCTGGCGGCAGTACCACCCCCTTACAGAAGACCACCGTGAAATAACAGCACGTGTGCTGTTGTGTTTCGGTGAGTGAGTGAGGGATGCCAGGGCCCATTTCCCTATCCACTCCTAATCCCCTATCCTGAATCCTACTGCAGTTGGCAGCGCACTTGCAGCAGCTTTGGCGTTGCTTGTGTTATAGGCGACGGTAGCCACCTACCATCAAGTGGACCGTCAGCCTGTCTGCCGACCTGACATAAAAAAAAAAAAAAATTCAACACTAGCTGATGCCCGCGACTTCGTTCGCGTTGAAAAAGAAAATAACTCCTGACATCTTCATCGCTGTGAGGAAGGTGGCGCCACCACGGCGAGATTGGCGCTATTTTTTTATATTTTTAGACGATCTCTCGGGAACCTAACATTTTTTCCAGGGAAAAAGGTATCCAGGTAATAAACTATCTGTGTGCCAAATTTCATCCAAATCCGTTCAGCCGTTTTTGCGTGAAAGAGTATACATCCTCGCAAACTTTCACATTTATGTTAGTAAAAAGAAATTGTTCCCTACCATTCTAAAACCGATAGAATAACTGACGCCCAATGTTTACTAGTTTGAAACTTCGAGTGCTTTCTAAGACTATCACTTCAAGACGGTATGCGATGTATGCGATACGGAAGCGACGTTGATAGTTTTTGCGAAGACATCTACGACAGTGAGTTAGCGACAAATTGAATGAATTAGCGACGACATTGGCGAGTTTAACGGTTTAATCGAGAAGCCTTGTGATAATGGGAAGAAATCTTGGTCTGCAGGAATAAATCGACTCCTTTCACCCTTACATGGCATTTTTACTCATCCCACACGTAATAAATAAGTAACAACGTAAAATTAACTCGCTATCCTCCTCTGTAGGTTCTTCGCTAACTTCTTTTAAAACACCCAAAGGAATTATACATATATGGTTTCTGTATATAATTTGCAAAAAAATGCTAGTGTAACATAAAATACAACGCTTTTTATGATCAAATAGAAAAGCTTTAAAAGCTTAGGCTATGCTTCGTTGATTTTACTCATAGAGTTTAAATTTTTTTTAGTTGGTTTCAATTATATTGTAGATATATTATATATATGCAAGCGGCCCGCCCCCGGCTTCGCCCGGCGTGCAATTTTTATATACCCTAACTAAAACATTCCCCGCTCATCCCTCTTTTCATTAGCGAAAACCGAATTAAAATCGGTCCACCCGTTCACGCGTGATACCGTGACCAGGAGAAATGGGGATTGATTTTTATATATAAGATTATGAAATAAATAAAATTCGCCTTTGTCTGTTTCTCCACTAACTTCTTCAAAACCAGCGTAGGTATTTGATACGGTTTTCCCTAATGGAAAGAGCGACAAACGAGACAGGTTTGTGTACATAATTTAAAGTAAGAAAATGCAATCCGTGTGAAGCCGGGCCGGGTCGCTAGTTATGCCTATAAGTATGAAAATGAGACATTTAGGAAACGCCTTTGAATTCCTTTTAACATGTTTTGTCAAGATACGTAATGAAACCGTACGATTTTAAAAACGTTTGTTCTGCACATCCAAGTGTTTTCCAATCACGCTTAGCTTGCAAGAATGTACGATGTTCGTGAAAAACGTGTAACGGGGAATAGTAGTCCTAAAATGTGCGGATACAATGCTCTCGGGGTTTTGTCGCAAGCAATAAATACGACAGTGTTATCTGACAACAATCGCTGTTGTTGCAAAATCACACCATCATGTATTATTAAGGACACATAATACTGAATGACTTTGTTTCTTATTTTTTAGTTCGTTATGGAGTAATTGTTAAACAATAGGTTTCATTGTGCAAAAGACACACAATACTTGACTATCGAATCAAAGGTTTCGCAGACCCTGAAGAAGTTTGTTAGAGCATCCCAAGAGAGATTTTGTCTATGAATTTAACCAACACCGATTTTTTTTTCATTAATTTATATTATCAAAGACATGGAGAAAGGGTCATGTATGTATCTGGTAATGCTACGTTATAAGTGATTCAGCAAGAAACTAACCAGCTTATATAAGTTTATTTTTAATACTTTTTATTGAATACTTCGAAGGCATATTTAATTGATTTGATTTTAATAAATACATGACGTAATTTTGTTACTCAATGCAATGCAAGCAATGATAAAAATATCTGCAGACAATTGTAGCAATTGTATCCACACATGCGAATTAAGCAATGGTGGCCAGTTCTATAAAAACCACACAACGGAATTCAGGCTTAATTCAGAATACGCCAAGATGAAGGACAATTTTATACAGTTAAGCTTTTCAAAAATCGAATCGGAATCTTAGGTCAGAGTCAGAACGTTTTTTCACGGGATGGGTCGATTCATCGCCAAGCCATTTGAGCGCCGGTCGATTCATCGGAAGCAATTTCATCGCCGTTCGTTGTTTTTTGTTTATCATGTGCAGTATTGTAGGAAGCAAAAGAATTACTATCAGATGTTTATCGTCAGAAAAGTCGTCAATTTCCATAAAATGTGATGTATAGTTTAGTTTTATTTTAGCAAATTAATTTGAAATTTGAACTAATTGAATCACATTTTTTAATAAATGCGATTTCGGAATAAACGGAATACTAGTAATGGAAACTGTCTATTACAAAATATGTTACAAGACTTTTTGTAAGTACTAGGAAACGTGTGTGACCTACTTTTTTTTAAGAGATGCTGATGAAAATATCTAAACGGCGATGAATTTCGACCGGCGATGAAATGGCGGCGGTAAAAAGGCGATGATGAATCCGGCGGTGGTGAATTGTCCTAGACCTGATTATTCATTAGGTAACACAGTACCTAACGACACTGATACAAATAGGTACATTACTGCACTGAAATGTACACAGCGACATAATCGCACTCTCCCAATAGAATCATTCCGAGAAAATTAAGGATGATAATATATAAGTAAATATGAATGTTTTCTTAAATGACTGGGCTTAGCTGCTGTGTGCCGTTAGTTACAGTAATTAACATGCCTTGTTTTACTTTGAGAAACAAATATCTATTATCTTCCAAAAGAATGCGATCTACAAGTACTCAGGTGTTTTTTTTTAATGTTAAGAACGGCAGACAGGCTGACGGTCCACTTGATGGTAGGTGGCTACCGTCGCCTATAACACAAGCAACGCCACAGGTGTTGCAAGTGCACACGTTTTTCTGGGTGTAAATTCTAAAGAGTTGTGAGTTTACAACGAAACGTAATAAAGTACGTAAATACCAATTCGCGAATGAATTTTCTAACCCCTACAGAAATACGCAGCCGTTCTGCAAAGGCAATTGTGTTCAGTGTCGAGCAAAAGAGGAAAAAGGTTGTCGTCACAATTTATTTATACATATTGGAACCTAATAGGAATCGGTGATTTAGATTTCCATTTGAGCAAAGATATTGAATACAACAAGAACATAACGAGAAACGTGGTATAGGTACATTTGTTTTATTATAATGTAGATGGTTTTGATGAATATAAAAAATCTGTGAAAATACTGTATTACGTAAATGATATACTTAGATGTCAAGTGGCAGAACCAAAATAAGTAAATAAATTAAATGTAGCTATTGTAATACCTATTGCAATATTATAGGGCATATTAATTACTATATTATTATTATTTATAGTTAGTTACTTAATAATGCAATACAATAGAATGTATTATAGACCAGAGTCGATTTAACAAATAATTCTTAATTATCTTTTAAGATATTATAAAATCTATACTAATATTATAAAGGGAAAAGATTTGTATGTACTTTTGTATGTTTGTAACGAATAAACTCAAAAAATACTGGACCGATTTTAAAAATTCTTTCACCTATGGAAAGCTACATTATCAGCGAGTAATAATTGCTAAAGATACGCGGACGAAGTCGCGAGCAAAAGCTAGTTATAAAATAAAGTCGCTGTCCGCCTCTGTTTTTTTTCTCTGCTAATTTCTTCTAAACCACTCAACGAATTTTGATAGGGTGTTCACTAATCGAAACAGCGATAAAGGTACAAATTTTCAACATCGTTCACACAAGCATAATTTCGTGTATTTTTTTTTATTTGGAAAGATATTACACATATAAACCATAAAGTACGCAACATATTATACTTACACGATACCGTTTCAACGAAGAACTTTCTCGTCCCTAAAGCTTATTGACCTCCAATTTAATCCATTTATCCATTTCAAGTACCTTTGGTTGCGTAAATTCAGTTGTACTTCTACTTTCATCGACCTGGTCACATGATGTTTTTCACTTTTTATATGCACCGACTTACCTTGAATGTTGGGTTGAGTCTCACCCCACGAGTTGATTGTTGGGTTGTCACTTGTCACTATATTAATAAAAATTCTTATTATTGTAATGTACGTTAAAAATATATGGCTTCTACTGATAATGATGGGTTATAATATAGTATAGTAAACGACGCAATGTTAGAAATGATGGGACAAGCATTAAATCAATTTGGACGACAAAATTTAATCTCCTATATATTATACATCGACTTTAAGATGACTTAAGTAATCCTTGATCTTCTGATTAAGACCTCTTTGATCTTCTGATGAAATTGTTCAACATTTTAAGTAATGCTCTTATTGAAACGACATATAAATGAAGAGCCTCTTCTTTAGACATATTTGGGGACATAGCGGCATTTCGCAAATAAGTTGTATTTTTTTATTTTTTGTTCAAGGTTAATAATCTCTCCTTGGACATCTTTATTGTATTTGACTATACGCGAAAATATACCAACAGCGTACATAAGCACAACGTATACAAATTGTGCTTATGTTACCGAGGTCAAAAATAGTTTTTAAGATTTGTGTCTGTTCGTATGCGCGTTTGTGCACGCTAATCTCAGAAACGGATTAACCAATTTAAATGCGGTTTTAACTGATGCATTGTAGCAAGCTTTCTGTAACATTTAGTGTTTGTTTCATTCCAATCGGACTACAAACAAAAAAGTTACGCGCTATATCGAATACCACGCGTACGAAGTTGCGGGCTCAGCCATCCAGTCTAGCTAGACTACAAGTGAATCGGACTTTCGGACTTAACACGAATTGGATTAAATCCTACACACATAAATGATGATTTATAAGTTTTAGGAGTTAGAGTATTGGGATTACTGTTTTAAATCTCGTTAAATTGAGAAATCCCTCAGTAACTACCTTCTTACAGAGGACAACTATGAAATAAGAAAATGTAAGCAATGAATCCCAAAGCTCAATTGCTTCAATTTTCATTTATCTTTAACTCTTTGTCTTATTACGAAAGTTACTAGAATTGTATGTGTCCATATGGGATCGGCTTCATTGTAGCATTTTTGTAAAAAAAAAAACTGTCATCGTAGGACTGCACGTCAGAAATGAAAACTTCTGATATATGTGTATATATGTATCTGAGAGCGATCAGCGCGAGTTCAGTGCTTCTTCCCCATCCCAAAAGTGCCCAACTTGACTAAAGTGTTTTTGCTTCAAAAATGGTGGTATGGGAACACTCGAAACTGTGAGTAGGTAAAGTCGAAAGTTGATATTTACAGTAATTTGTAATTTTACCACATGCTTTGTTTTATTGAAGTAGAATGCAAACCCATTACTTGCATAGACATTGCTCAAAGCAAATAAATTATGTAAACGCACAATAACACATAGAAATTATTTAAAATGAAATTAAAGTCACCAAACGTAACGATTTTGCAATAATTAGGCGTTCATGTGTTAAACTTACGTTAACTGGTTAAGTTACACCAAAAGTTACTCTGCCAGGAACTCATTAAATTAAATGGTAACTTCTCACGCGGTGACAACAAGTTTTTGAACTCTTGGAGATACAACATATAAGTAACTACTTGCTTTTGTTGATTAGTAGGCGTTTCACTCATTAATTAAATTCCGGTCTAATTAAACCAAGTAATCTAGAAGATTGCGTAACGTGTATTGAATGATAGATTGGTTGACTTTTTTATTTATTTGCTGTTTGATTTACGGACACGAGCCTATTAGATAATGTTATTGTGAAGAAATACTAACCGGCTTCAAAACAATTTTGTACCTACTGAGTCGATAGAGCGAATGTATATCGTGATAATAAATTAATATAGCAGATTTTTTTTAGATATACCTTTTTGTAGTCACAATAATAATTATAATACACAATTTGATAGACAGGCCGCTGTCACAATTTAATAGAAGTCTAGTATTCAATGGATATAGCAAAATAAGACGAAAGCGTAAATCTGAAAACGGGGTTAAAAAGTGGGATTAAATTAAAATATTGGAGCATTCAGACCACGTTATGAATTGCCCAAGCCTCCAATGAAGTGTGTTCAATAGAACCTTCAAGGTGCGAGTCATACTTATATTTTTTACTAGCTGTTGCACGCGACTTCGTCGGCGTCTCTTTGTAAAATATTACTCGCTTATAATGTAGCTTTCTATATGTGAAAGAATTTTTAAAATAGGTCCAGTTGTTTTTGAGTTTATTCATTACAAACATACATACACACATACAAATCTTTTCTCTTTATAATATTATAAGTAAATAAGTAATAAGTATAGAAGTATAGATAATGGCGGCAGGCAGGGTGATGGTCTTGCTGGATGTCACTTCACACGTCCACTTGTTGATAGGTAGTCATAAATACAGGCAACTCCGGGAAGATGCAAGTTCGCTGTTGACCCTGCAAGAATAATAAGTAACAGCGCTCGTGCGACCTTTCCACGATTGTCTTTTGCTTGAATTTTATGAATGTAGTGTGATACGTTTCTTTTTTTATGTTAAGTTCTATAGACAGGTCCACTTAATGGTAGGTGATTACCGTCGCCTATGACACATGCAACATCACAGGTGCAGCAAGTGCGCTGCCTACTATAGTAAGATTGAGGATAAAGGATTCTCTTGTACTTCTGTTATTTTTCGGTGTTTACTGCTGCCAGATGGGCTGCCCAAATGGCAGTGTGCCCTATTACTACTATAATTTTTTTTTAAAGTATTTATTTTTTATTTTGTTCTTTTTGTTTTTAAAATTACAACATATTGTCTTTTTCTGTAATAATTTCTTAGTTTAATTTCTGCTCGGTCTCTTTTATGTATTACTTGTCTGTGGACACACCTCTGTAATATGTGTTAACTTTATTACTTCTGCATAAAAGGTAATTTAATTTCTGTTTTTCCCTAATATAAATAAAATAAATCTATTATTGGATATAATAACATTTATGCAAAATATTATACATATTCTCCTAGTGATTAATATTAAACGAGATTCAATTCACTTAAAAGAATTTGAAAGCAACTGTTTCTTTTTTAATTTTAAGTAACGATTTATCGGGTGTACAAAATGTACTCGAGCCGTTATTTTCTGTTCCGTTCGAGCCACTAATCCCATTTGAGATTTCAAGTAAACTGCATTTGCCTTGAATTGAAAGCTTTCTCTTTGTATTACGAGAGGTTTTCGTGTGTTTCATAAGTGCCGGCGGGTTTGTTACGGTCCTTGTTTGCCGGGCATTGTTTTTATCTAACGAGGGTAAAGCCAAAGGGGTATTAAGGTTAGGTGTGGTATTGTGTAGTTTGATCCTCTAATTGTGAAGGTACGTTCCCTCTTAGGGATTACTTGTAAAATGAACATGCAGTTTACTCAATTGTACGAAAAATGTTCACTACGAAATCAATACGATTAAGAATCTCACCAGAACTATTTCTTTGACTATACCAATTCGAACACTGTAAATCTTTAGAAAATTGAAGGCGATTGCGAGTATATGTTCTACAATTCTCATTGCACGGCTCCATTGTAAAATTCGTTTAAGCTAATGTAATCGCTGAGGTGTTGTTTATCAGGAATAGAGTAGTGACATGTTGAATAGAAAGCCCTCTGGTAATCCTTATCCAACGAAAAATAATAAAATACTTCATGAAGAGAAGTTTTATCGTTTGTCGCGTAAAAACTCTTCGCTGTCTGAATATAGCAAATTATTCCTTTAAACTTTGTGTCAATATTAAAAAAGTGCTAAAATGTTGGCTTGATAATTTATTATCGACGCTCTTCGGCACAAAATAAATAATATTTTCAACCGGGACTTGTAACCAGAGCTCACAATCGCTTAATAATACAGATTTAGTGACATCCAAAAAATATCTTGTTTTATTTTAAAATAATCTGTTATTATCAGAAGGGTTGTTCTCAGTTTATGGAACGCAGTGCGCCCTGCGACTCACATTTTTTAAACTTTTTAATTAGTTTTTAAAATTAGTAGTTGTGCTTGTTGGTAAATTATGCAACCGTTTGAAAATTGTTAGTATTCTATGACAGATTTGTAATTGCGTTGCAGAATCAATAAGAACTGGGACTGACTGTTGTATTTTTTGTTATCTATAAATTACATGTTTAACATTAGATTAGATTACCCTGTATTGGATATATAAATAAGTCACTAACTCCTTCAAGAATAAATCAATGAAAATGCTCCGAAAAAATATTTTTCTAGAGAGCTAATACGCACAATTAAAGCTAATTTTTGATCTAACCATTGAGAAACTTTTTTATTAAAATTTAATAAAACATTTTGTTAAAAAAGTATGTATATTAAAAAAGTCCAATTACATGTGAAAAATATAATTAATCAAAATGTGATCCTACTTTACATTTGCCATTTACCTGTAAGTGACTTATTCGTATATCATTTAAGAATGTAGAAATCCTCATTCCATTTTTAGAATTATAAATATAATATTTTTATGGATGAGTTTTTATGAATATCGAGTTTGAATGCTGCATTATTAGATGTTTGTACGACCTATATTAACAGATGAGCGAAGAAAAATTATTATAAAGTATAATTGGGTTGCCGAGGACAACCATTTCTTCAAATTTCGTTTTAGCTTATATATGTAGATGAAAAAAATGAAAAGAGCGATAAATGGTAAATGGTTTATGTAGATAATTTTCAAAAAAAAAAAAAAAAAATTGAATCCGTGCCCGGCATGGGGCCGTTCGATATTTGTAAATAAATTAAAAATGTCTATAGATGTACGTATCTGAAGATGCTTTTTATTTTTCGTGGTTTACCAATACACTGATTTTTTTGAACATTTCTTAAATACTCTTTCTCGCGGCGTATGATTCATATTACGCCCAGTTTGTAACAATATTTTAAATCTATTCCTTTTTGTAGTAGACGTAATCTCTACAATATCCATTGTAGCTGTATTTGTACGGTTTGAATTTATTTTAAGATAACTTTTTTCACATTCGACATTCCTAAGAAAAAAAAATAATTCAAAGTCAAATCTAAATACGTGTATTGTCGTTTGCACTTTTTTCAGTTTATTTCAGTTATTTCTAGTTTTTGTTGCCTTTCAATCGTATCTATTTTAAACTTTGTCTTTTTTTACTAAAGCAACGGGATTTTTCGGGCGGGTTTTTATGAGCTGTTAATAAAGGTCCTGTTTTTTATAATGTTGATACATATAATAATATGTACATGTATTGATGTTTAATTTGATATTTATATAGATTCAATATACCGGTCATGGTATCTAAATACCCGTTTACATTAAACGCGATAATGTTTTGCCCAAAAACTGGAGAGTCGAATAGTTAAAAAAAAACGGGGGTGAACAAGATAAAAGTACTGCATTGGGGAAAAGAGGGACAACAGCACATGTGCTGTTATAATATTGGACAAAATCCTACATGTGCAATTACATAAATGATATTTTGCAATGGAAAATCAGTTTAAGGACTGGTAAAAATTTGAATTGTCAATTTATAAATATCCTTTGGGACCTCTTCATTGAAATTTATGTAAACAAATGAAGATTTATTGTCTAAACAAAATGTTAATTTAAAATGAATGTATTTTGAATATATTTAAGTCTATTAATAGCAAATTAAATACCACTCAAATTGTCAATAATTTATTTATACATTTATTGTTACGTGGGGGTGAGTCAACCTGCCGTGTAAGGGCGAAACGAACGATTCATTTACACAAACCAAGATGACTTCCAAAATCACTAAACTTGTCCGATGAAACCGTTAAACTTGCCAAAAGTCGTCAATGAATCCTTCAATGAGTCGCCGGTTCACTGTCGCAGGTAACTTCGCAAAAGGTTCGAAGATTCGCTTTCGAATCGCTGTTATCGCACAAAACTGACTCACACTTGGCCCGCCGCCCCTTATTTATACTTGGCGCCAAACGCCTCGATGTATTTCGAATTTACTAGAAAATCTAAACAACATCGTAAACAAGCCATTGAAATTCGGGAATGTTATTTCTTTTGAAATGTAAACTCTATGTTGTAAACAAAAGATCAATTTCCTTGACACTAATCGAAAAGGCGCGTGGCTACCATGATAGCGTGGGACGTTCGAGACTTTCGGCCATAGTTATAGTTCCACAATTATTCGTAACATTATGGTTTTCATTATTATTTGTTTGAACTTGTGACTGTTAATTTTAATTATTTGCCTCAAGAATATGAACGGAGTATGACAAATGTACCTACTAGGTAATGTATTGTGTAAAACTCATGTTGAAATAAATAACTATTTGTTGATTGATTGATGAATCTAATAAATTAGGCCATCGTATCAGCAAAGCTAGTTGCATTTCTTCGCAAAAAATCTGAGCTCATGCGCTTACGACAGAGCTGACAGTTCTTTGTTCTCGTCAATGTTAGCCCGTTGCAAAAGAATACTAATATTTTAGAATACGAGAATTGTTGGAAAGTTTTCCAATTGTTAGTTCATTAATGCCTTTGATTTCGCGTCCTGCAATTATGTAATAAATCAATGTTCTAGCTAGAGCTCGTAATGGTGGTAACGCGATGAATTTTCAGGCTTAAATGCCCCAGCGATTTCAACTAGTAAATCAGTCACATTTCCTAAAGTGACTCTGCATAGAATAACTAATAGTCACTTACTGGGTAGTGAGATGCGTAGGTGATTTGAATTTTGTTACATCACGGTCTAATTTGTTGAAGTTAATATTACTTGGTATTAGTAGTAGTAATTTACGAGCGTTTATTGTTTTTATACTTCTGATTAATTTTCATTCTCTCTTAAATTATATTATATATGTATAATATAATACATATATTATAATATTATATTTATATATGTATATAGTAGTGGTAGGTTACACTGCGTGTCACAGCCAGCCCGTCTGGTGGCGGTAACCGTCTCCTTTTAAAGAAAAACAGTGAGGGTTGCCAGAGTGTTTTACTCTATCCTCTCTTCTCCATTCGGCGGAGCACTTGCAGCACCTATACTGTAGCTTGTGCTATAGCCGCCTACTATCAAGTGAACCTTTATGGAGTAACTACATTAATTCAGCTTTCCGAAGCTGAACAAACGTGTACGCATTTGCAAACAAAACCTGTGTTATCTATGGACAAAGGCTGAATTGAGCTGAATAAATGTAGTAACTACCTTAATCTGACTGCAAAAACAAACAAAAAAAATGTATAGTTTATCAATTGAAAGTCAACAATTAGAGTGGAGTTCGGTACCATTTACAGGTATTTGCACTATGATTAAGTATTTCCTAAATAACGAAAGTTATAACTTACAAAATAACATGTATTGAAACCTATTGAAAATACCATGTATTGTGTAAAGAAATTATATATTTCTCTGGGTTTCAATACAATAAATTGTTATATTGAAACCTAGAAAAGTATATAATTTCTTTATTTACGTGTTGGCTTCGAACTTGTCAATAATTTCGAAATGTTACTATGTAGGTACTTATTTAAAGCAACTTCTGGGAAAGTGATTGCGGAAGCATCAATAACTGTAATTTAAAGAAAGCTCTGAGTTTAAATTGCGCAACGCTACAACTTTGATTAGAAGCCTAATTGTTACATGTAACTGTCGCTTAAGCGAAAACTGTATAAAGAATCTTAGCTGAAGATTCATTTTGTAATAAATTCCTTTGGTACTCGTATTTCGCGAACAGATTGCTGGTTGAGTGGTTGGTACTTCAGAACTAGTTTGAGACACGCGTCTTAACATGCATAATGATCCATACAAAAGAATTCTAAAGTTAAAAAACGTGTTCCTAAGCACCATAACGAATGTCTGCTTAAATTAATTATGTAACATTTAATCGCTTTTTGTTGCAAACTGTCAATCTTTTCACGCTCTAGTCAATACTTTTTGAAATCAAACTAAATAAACTAGTATTATAGAGGTAATCACACTTTTCTTTACACAATACAAAAGCAAAAATTATATGTCCAAGCCGTTTTAAAAACGGAATATTTTTTTATGTTGACAGACTGGCTGACGATCCACTTGATGATAGGTGGCTCCCGTAGCCTCTACGAGCAAAACACAAGACCGAAACACAACAGCATACATGCTCTTATTTGAAGGTGGTCTTCTGTAAGCGGGTGGTTACTGCTGTCAGACGAGCTAACTTTGAAAATTTCAATTTCAAAGTTAGCCGGGAACCGAACTCGGGAACCCCGAGATAGAGCGTTAAGGCAAGTACCCTAAGCACTCATCCAATGACCTCGTCAAAATTACAAATTACACGGAAGGAAATGAATTACAAATAAACACATTCTCAAAGGAATTCGATAACGGAGGTAGGTTCTTTGAAATTGCACTTGAAAAAGTTTTAAATATACACGATGGGTAGTATTTTTCTATTCGTGATCTAAAATTGTTTTTAAAGAGGGACTGCTATTAAAAGACTTTCGGTAGCAAATTCGTTTATCTCATTTCACTGGGAATCGAAATGCTACCCATTCTAAATTAATTGAATGAATAAATTTACTTTTCGGTTTATCGGTCATAAACTAATTAAAATTGGGTTCTCAGAAGAAAATTGAGACAGAAATTGCACATACCTATACTTACATTTTCAGAAGAAAGAAGAAAATATCAATCAAAAATCTAAAAAGAAAATAAATAACAATACTATGAACAGGTGCTTCATATCCTAATGCAATATAAATAACCAACCAGCACTGGGCCAACGTGGTCTACCTAGTATGGAAGGTTCTTTCGCCCTTCCTTGTTGAGAGGGAGGGCCTGTGCCCCGGCAGTGGGGCTGTTGATGAATGCAATGTAAATTAAAAATTGTATAAAGAAGACTCTTGGATGCTTGGCTTTTAAGGCCTTTAAAGGCATCTTTAGGCTAAATAAACAAGTTTTTCTAATATATAAAATTCTCGTGTCACAGTGTTTGTAACAAAACTCCTCCGAAACGGCTAGACCGATTTTTATGAATTTTTGTGTGTGTATTCAGTAGGTCTGAGAATAGGACATAAACTATTGTTCATACCCTTAACTGATAAGGGTGGTCCACACTAAAAATTTTATTTTTGTTTTTTGGACAAAATTTTTTATTTCATTTTTTTTATGGTTCAGCATTAAAAAATACATACAACCCTAAATTTTCACCTTTCCACCACCAACCCCTATTTTTTAATAGCGATATTAGTACTTTAATAATTTTCTACTTTCGGGGGTCGATAACTGATCAATTATACCCGCCAGGCGTCTACCGGTGTCACGCCGTAAATAAAAAACGGCTGGATCAATTTTTGAGATCTTTGATTTGTTGAATTTGTCTTCGCCCATGAATAGCAGAATAACTATTAAAGCATCTGAAACATTCACGAAAATAAATTGCGAATAAATTTCCTCATAAGTACATTTTGTACGAGTTTTTATTCAGGTGGTACGAAGTTCGCCGGGTCAGCTAGTTAATATATATATTTTTAATTAATAAGTAATCATAATCTTTTTATTTTTAATTAACACCACGCGCACGAAGTTGCGGACTCAGCTAGTAATATATATATTACTAGCTGAGCCCGCAACTTCGTATGCGTGGTATTCGGTATAGCGCGTAACTTTTTTATTTATAAACTGATTCGAATGAAACAAACACAAAATATTACGGGAAGCTTACTACAAAACATCAGTGAAAACCGCATTCAAATCGGGTAAGCCGTTTCAGTTAGCGTGCACAAATGCATAAACAAACAGACAAAAATGCTGAAAACTATTTTTTTAACCTCGGTAACTTAAGTACAACATGTACAAATTATTGGTTTAGTAGTGGTTTCGCGCAATTTTTATTTATAAAAAATTCTTTAATGTACAGTCACAGCTCGTTTACAATTTTATTACATTTACAGATTATTTTCTATCTTAAAATTTGTTTGGAAATGTATAAAAGTTTATTCTTTCTACAAGATTTTGATTAAAGTTAGTTAATCAAAATCTTGTCAATTACACATATAAAATATAAAAGTCTAGAACATTCAAGGCACAACCATCTTAAAATATCAACATTAATATGATGTACCTATATAGAAAGACTAATTTAAAGCACAGAAACATCTGCAGTAGAGCATATTACCTTGAGAAGACACCTGTGTACAGAAGTCTAACTTACAATATTTAATATAAATATAGATTAAAATTAAAATTTCTTGAGACATACTAAGCTCGCATATGAAAACGATTTGTTTTTTAAAATTTCCTAAATAATCCTATCCCTTCCCAATCCCTTATCCTTAATCCTATTGTAGTCGGCAGCGCACTTGCAGCAGCTTTGGCGTTGCTTGTGTTATAAGCGACGGTAGCCACCTACCATCAAGTGGACCGTCAGCGTGTCTGCCGATCTTAACAAAAAAAATAAATATCTTCCCCTTGTCACATTTTTGAGAAACAATATGTTAGAAATTACATAATTCTTAAATTGATCTAGACCTCTAAAGTTGTCTATCTAAATCGTATTATAAATAGTCATACCATTTTAAAATATTCACATTCTATCCTATTCGTTGTGGTATAAAATTAAAATTGCATACTTTAAACTAGATGTCATCGTAAGTGGTAAATTAATTTGTAACTGTGTATTAAGTGTTATTATTAAACCGGATTGCGCATTATTCAACACCGGACGTGATGTATTCATTCATAACAGCTAATTGGAGTTATGACGTTACATCTTTTATTGAGGCACATCGGAAAAAGGAAATTAGTTTAGTTACCTCAAGATGGTTTTTCATACGTTCTCACACTAATTATGCTGAGTATCGCGTGCGCTTGCAATAAATTACACACGCTGTTACGAATAATTTAACAGACTATACAATTTTTCTTAAGGCGAGGACAGGAAAGCGTGATTTTAAAGCCTAATTTGCCTTCTTAGTGTAAGTAAAGTAAGTAGTGACAGGGCACACTGCGTTTCGCAGTCAGTCTTACAGAAGACCACCGTGAAATAATAGCACGTGTGCTTTTGTGTTTCGGTGAGTGAATAAGGGATGCCAGAGCCCTTCCTAATCCCTTATCCTTAATCCCACTGTAGTCTGCAGCGCACTTGCAGCAGCTGTGGCGTTGCTTGTGTTATAGGCAACGGTAGCCACCTACCATCAAGCGGACGGTCAGTCTGTCTGCCGACTTTAACATTAAAAAAAATTAAAACTTTGATAAAAATACAATGCATAGTAGGCTATATTTAAAAAAGTTTGAATCGGGCAAATTTATACAAATAATTCTATTTTATGAGAAAAAAAAATACTGCCTAAAAAAACCTTTCGTGTCACAAATAACAATTTTCAGGGACAACTACATTTATTTTTAACCTTATTAATAAACTCAAGTTCTGTACTAAAGTTTTAATCGGCTACTTTTATTACTTTTTTTATATTTTACATAATATTTAATTCCAATTTTAAATCTGTTCGATTATCTCCGAGAAGATACAAAAAATTGCTGCTATTGCGCTCATTTTGCTAAAAAAATGTATTCGGTCTGATGTTAGTCCTTGCCTAAATAAAACTCTAGGTATACTTAGGCCGCCGCTATGAGACAAGTGATTAAGATAGTAGCCCCTCTCAAATTAATCCTTGTATTGTGTGTTCTGATTCTCAAAATATTGCTTCACAAGTTAGTTGCGAGTTAGTTAGAAGTCAGTTTTAGTTCGTTTTGAGACTTTATTTATTATAAATAATACATATTAGGACTTATTTTAATGACTTATCTCAGAAACATTGACTTATGTTTTTAAATGAACAGAAAATGTATTTTCTGTACTTTCTCAATACTTTTGTACTCAATACTCTCAAAGATTCGCTACGCTCTCGAATTCCGTTAGCAAAAATATGGAATAAGTATGCTGTAAATTTCTGGCTCGTATTTATTTTTTATATGCGAACACGAAGCTATTCCCACGAGCGATCGATCGCCCCTGTAAGGTGTATAACCTATTGCATCATAATTTCGTATTCATTAACAAAGTGCAGAGATTCCAGCGAATGCAATCTGCACATACATATGAAGGTGAAGTAATTTACATACGTATCAACGTATAAAACAAATTTAGTAAATCACTTTCTGTTTTATTAAATAAACTAGCTCTTGCACGCCACTCCGTCTGCGTATATTCATAAATATGAGTAGCCTATATTACTCGCTGATAATGTAGCTTACTATAGGTGAAATAATTTTTAAAATCGATCCAGTTATTTTTGATACATTTATTATAAACATACAACATACAATACGTACATACATACATTTATTTCGGTTATATGTCGATTGATATGCCCGACTGTTAACAGGAAAAATTAGACTAATTTGGCCAATGATTTGGCCAATAATTTGGCCAAAAAGGATGTTCCAAAGATCTCTCAATGACATAACAATCCAGGAAATATTCTGAATATCATTAAACCATATTTAAATTCCATAAAAGAAAAAATCACAGTGAAAAAAGCCATTGAGAAGTAAGCGTGTCCTTCGGAATAATGAATTCAGGAAAGTCATGTAGATTCTGGATTACCTGGATATATAGACGACACACATATAATTTTGTGCATTCGGAGCCAGCTGGACGCAAGCTTTTTTTTTAATAAACAATGAAAACAGATTAACTGGAGCAGGCAGACAGGCTGCCTTGCTAGTGTCTGGTTTTGTCGGCTCAAAGCACAAGTAAAACCAGGATTATGCAAGTGCGCTGCCAAAGTGCAAAGAGAGGATGTAAAGTAAGAGAATAGCATAATATCTCAAACGCATTCAAACGCAAATTCGATTGCTCATATTTTACGGAAATCTTCTATGAAAGAATAAAAACTGTTGCTTGTCGGGCTTCTCAATTATGACGCCAGTGCTTTCTCACTTTTAATAATGAAATTGACACGAATACTTATTTTAATTTGAGATGAACTTTCTGTTTACTCTATTTTTTTTATGTTAATGTAGGCAGACAGGCTGACGGTCTACTTGATGGTAGATGGCTACCGTCACCTATAAACACAAGTAACGCCACAGATGCTGCAAGTGCGCTGCCGACTGCAGTAGGATTGAGGATAAGGGATTGAAAGGAAAACTGTTATTTCAAGATGGTTTTCTGTAAGGGGGGTGGTTACTGCCACCAGACGGGCTGCCCAAGCGACTGCGAAATGCAATGTGCCCTCGTGTTCTATAAATATGGACTAATGCCAGGCCTCTGTCACTCTGTGCCGTGATATAATTGCCTACCGTCGCTCACATTGAATGTGAAAGGAGTGCAATTTCCGTACGCTAGTACTATTATTTATTCTGTGCTAATGCGGGAATAATAAAAAAAAACCTTAGGTGCAGACTTATACAAGGAATACAGAATCAGCTTCACAAGGAATACTCGTATATAATTCCTACTACTGGTTAGGGTTACAGCAGGCATTATTTTTAATGCCTTATTTTTTTAGTTATAGCAAATAAAAATAAAAACACTTCATAGGCGAAATCTCATTGCGGTTCCAATAGACGTTTTTGGCAACTAAGGCCCGCGCTGACTGACGGCATGGCGCGGCACAGAACAGCAAAGGATTGTTTTCCTAAACATATTATTTTCAACCTTATTGCAATGATTTTAGCACTTACACTCATTTATTTCAATACCAAGAGGCCGGCTGTAGCATTCCGGCAAATCGCGGCAATAAAAAGTCGAAAAAAGTCGGGAAAAATACCATCGAACTATGTTTAGATGAAGATCTTTTGATGTTGGATATCTTTGAATTGTTGGCTATCTCAGAAGCCAGTGAACTTTTTAATATATATATGTAGTTTGAAGGTCTAGGAATGAAAGTGTTATTATTATTATTATTTTTTATAACGTTAGCTCCACTGGGAATCTTCTTTTTTATAAAAATTTCAAAATACTCTTAGAATACGTTTAAATTTTTTAATCTTGTATTTGTGTCCCTTAAGTTTAACCCTGCCAGCTTCATCAGGTGGTTGTATAATAATTACTGGCTGAAATTAACACGTTCACACCAAAAATTAAGAATAATTTTCCGTCAGTACGTGTTCCTGTAAATAATTGTGACAATTAGCTTGATTTACGACGTATTTGTTTCATTCATGTTTGCGAGTTGCTCTGATTGTTACTGGTTGCGTCACATGCGAGCGTCGAGCGTGAAAGCGGCGTTCATTTATACTCACTTCATTCATATCTTTAATAAAAAATGAAGTTTATGATATCCTCTTCTGTAATACGTATGCCATTCACAATGTATATGCAATTACGAATGCAATTGGATGCAATTGTAGTATTTTTCAATAAAACTAACAAAGTATTTTCTCAATATTTATAGAAAATTATAGACCAACTAACTAATTATTACTCGCTGATAATGTAGCTTACTATAGGTGAAAGAATTTTTAAAATCGGTCCAGTAGTTTTTTAAAATCGGTTTGTACATAGATACGTACAAATCTTTTCTCTTTATAATAGTACTAGCGTTCCGCCCGGGATGCAATTTTTATATATATGAACGGGGAATCCGTTTATATATATAAAAATTCCATTATTATTTATAATATATATTATTTTTTTTTATATAAAATACTTAAATCAATCAACGATAATTTGTAAAGTGTTTCAATAGTTGTTGGCCATTTGCAGATAAAAATAATTTACTTGATGTATAATTAACATTATACCTTAAAAAAATTAAAACTTAAAATGGAAAATAAAGCAATGGATTCATTTTTGTATAATGAATCAACTCCTTTCAAGACAGTAACAATAACTTAAAAAATGCTTATTTATCAAAATTTGCTCAGATATGTAAACTTACAAAATATTCTCGGTATTTCCTAGTTTGGATTTGTTTCTTTTTATAAAGAAATTGTATTGTTTTGTTACGTGTGGGGTGAGTCAATCTGCCGTTATGAGTCGCTGGTTTACTGTCGCAGGTAAGTTCCGAAGTCGCTTTCGAATCGCAGAATCGAACTGTCTCGCTAGCTCGCCACTTCGCCTATTTATATCCCCTGCCAATCGTCTAGATCTTTCTCGAATTTAGTACAAACAAACAACAAACAAATACTAGTAAACAACTTTTGTAAACACGTATTGTAAACAAGGTCATTGAAAATTCGGGAACGCTATTTCTGTTGAATGTGAACTCTATTTTGTGTGCATAAGGATCAATTTCCCTTGACGATAACTTACAAGATTTGTAGTCAGGCGAGAACGCTTTTCTAGAACGTTCCATGGTGAGTCATAACAGTATATTATACACAATAATAAATTAAAAAAAATTAGGTACAATAATGAACTATACAAGCATAATTATATATGAAATGCTGAGTGAAAGTCCATAAATAAACCGAAAAAATAAAATAAAAAAATAACAACAGAAGTAAAATCATTTCGAAACCGTATGCAGATTCGTGTTAATATCAAGTCCGGATGTTATTGTGAACATCGCGGGGCGGAAGGTTGTGTCGAATAAAACGTTCACTGTGAGGAAATTTTTCTCAGAAAATTTAAAGGTCCACCAATATTACTTGAAGAATTTCAATCGGAGCGAGCAATCAGTTAGAAAATATGAATTTAATAAAGATGTTTTCGGAATCAAGAAGTAGAGGAACGTGCTTCGCCAGAAAACTTTTCCAATACGAAAAGGACTCGTTGACACGCAGAAGATGCGATTGGAACTTTGAGATAAAATAAAATTTCAAATCTCTTGTACAAACTCCTAGTCGAGTTCTGTTGAAAACTTATTACATATTTTGCTCTCTATTGTTTATTATGAAATAGATAGTTTTTGTTTTACAAGACGTGAAGTTATATATCTGAAAGGCTGTACCGATTTTTATGATCTTGGATGAATTTGTCTCAGTCCCGAATAACAGAATAACTAGTAAAACATAGGAAAAATTCACAAAAAAATATTGTAAATAACATTCATTGCGTGTCTTGCTTTGTCTTTATTAAGCGCATTAATGAAGCAACTGATAGTGACAATTTCTGAAGAAAAATAGTTTTAAGTTTAAAAATGTTATATCAAACATAGGTTTGAATTTAGCCTTTCGTTTTTCTAATAGGATGGCATGACAATGGTTTCTGGCATACCTTACTCCTGCATCGAAATAAAAACCACACATGTGTTGTTATTTTATGGTATTCCGCTCCAAGGATAGGGTCAATGCAAAAATATCAGTATTCACAATAATGCAAGATCACAAAGGAAATGTGTCCATATTTAATCTGCTGGCAAATGTTGGCTTTATTGAATTTTAAATCCTCTTTAATCAGAAAACAATAAAAGTAGTTTACTCTGATTACACTATTTGCTCTAGATAATATCCAGTGCTAGTTGAGTTGTGCTCCACATTCCTCTGTTTAATGTTTGGAGTTATTAATTTTTATGTCACATAATTTGCAAGGTAGTCTTATTTCTACCAATCAATGATGAGGACATAAATAGTTTATACATTTATGCAGAAATTTGCAGAAACAGTGACTCCAATCATATTTATGACATAAAATTTAAACAAGTTATGATCATAATTTTTAAATTTAAGTACTTATTATTAAAAAATACTACATTTTTTCCTTATTTATTTTTAGTCAGTCTAAGTTAGTCTCGTAGTTTTTCTTGTATAATATTAAAAAACTTGTCAAGAGACCTTAGATCTCATTATATTTTATACATTGATTCTAAAAAAATATTTCTTTTACCCGTTTGTTGTGTCTTCGAAATAAATTGTGTCATCAGCAAATCCCTATTTATTTTTTTATCGGGTTAACGACTACAAAAATTAAAGAGGGTTTATTAGAATTCCAATTTCCGCATCACCAGACGACCTTCTGATTAATTTGGATTTTATATCAAAAAAGGTAAAAGCTTTTATTTATTCTTGACTTATCAAAGGGTCTCATGCTACATATTTAAACTATATAGGGGCCACAAGTTAACTTATACGTATTTAAATTTACAAAATTAATTGATAAATAGCAAAATATTGATGTTACGACCTCTTTATTATCTAAACTCTTTGCTTGTGGTGTTTGAGACCAGATGTTGGCCATAATTTTCAGTAAACGTTAAATTTGAATTTTTTATGACTTTTTGTATGGATTTTTGTTTTAGCTCGGGTACATTTTAGCATCGATTTTCAACAGAGAATCGTATTTTTTTGTGTAATTCTCTTTTCAAGTGAACAATGCTAAGAGTACGAAGGCATTTGGACACGATTACTGCAACCAGAGCCGTTACATTGATTCAAGAAGGACATTTGCAGCGTTCTGTGGGGTTGCAACTGGATTTTTCTTGCAGAGCTATCCAAAATACTTGGAATTGTTTCCAAGAGACTGGCAATGTTGCCAAAAGACCTGGTTCCTGTAGATTTCGAGTTATAACTGCTTCCGAAGACCGATACATACGCTTGAGTGCCCGTCGAACTCGAACAATGACGGCTCGGAAATTACAAACTCGTCTTCGGCTGACAATGGGTACCCGTGTCAATAACAACGATTCGAAATCGGTTGCACGAAGATTATCAAAGATCAAGACGACGAGTAGTTCGAATTCCTTTGACCAGCGTTCACCGTGCAAACCTTTTAAATTTCTCTCGTCAACATTTGGACTGCGGAATAACCACTGGGGCATGGCGTGATCTTCACGGACGAGATTAGGGTAAGACAACCTGGTGAGCGCTTTACAGATAATTATCCAAAAAGTTGACTGTTTCGGTGGTCCCAACTTATTTATTTGGGGTGGGATTAGCTTACACGGCAAAACTGAGTTCGTCCGACAGAACGAGTAGGGAACAACCCAAATTAACAATCACAGTACTTAAAAACTTAACATTACGAAACAAATTGTACAAGTTACGTAACATAGGTAAGTTTCCGTTCAGTTCTGAATTATGCAACCTATTTTGATGCAGTTTTCACTACCATTTAGTGAATTCCTAAGAATTAACATAAATAAGTTTTTCCTAAATTTCATGCGCAATTAAATTGGTGAAATTCGAGAAATATTCATTATTTGTATTTTAGACTTAAAAAAAAAGAAAACAAATTTTCAGCGGTTATTAGATTATACTGGTTAAACTTTATTTTTCTGTATAACTTAATGAGATTTTAAAGAGGTTAAAAGTAGGTCATGTAGGTAGTACAGTTCCATAAAACAATATTTTAAGTTAATAATGATAATTAATAAGTTAATAATGCTAAGGATTGGAACTCCCTGCCGGCGTCTGTATTTCCGAGCTCAAATGACCCAAATCTTTTCAAGGTTCGAGTGAATAGGCATCTTCTGGGTGAGCTCGCTCCTTCGTCGGCCTCATCCTTCCTACGTGCATAGATGCTGGTCAAGAGCAAACCCATTTTTGATAAAAAAAAAAAGAAATGAAGACTTTACTTATTACTAGCTTTGTCCGCAACTTCGTTCGTGTGGTATTTCTTAGTTGTAAATGAACAAACATTAAATTGGATGAACAAACATTAATTGGAATGAAACAAACATTAAATGCTACGCGAAGCTCGCTACAATACATAAGTGAAAACCACATTCAAGTCGGTTAAGCCGTTTCTGAGATTAGCGTGCACAAACGCACAGACAAAATGAAAAAATTCTAAAAGCTGTTTTTTTGAAAAAATCACGGCTCGTTTATGATTTGTATAGATTATTGTAAAATGTGAAAATTTGTATACTAGCGATTTTTTCCTGTTTTATAAATAAACAGTCTATATTCCATTTATGAATCATAAACGGCGAGCTTAAAATATCACTATTAACCTTGCAATCACAAAAAGTAATTAAACAATCACCTTCTTCACACGATAAATAGGGCGATTGATAGTGCAAAAAAATACAATGAAAAATCACCCATTCATTTGATTGATCATGACTTGGAGTAAGTTAACGTCCGTGTCAAATTCTATTGATTTCCGGTCAGGCTTGCGTGCGCGACCGACGCAAGGCCGATGGCTTGTTTTTATTACTTGCATTACCATCGATGTCACAATTCCTTCTCGTTTTAAAAACATAGAATACGGGAAAACAGAGTACTAGACACTACGGGTGTCCCACAGGGCTCTTTTAGGGTAGATTTAAAATTTTATTTATGTTTATGACTTGTCGTATTATATGTATTATCTATACTAATATTATAAAGCTAAAGAGTTTCTTTGTTTGTTTGTCTGAATGTTTTATAGTTCTGAATGTTCTAAAATCTGCATATATTATATAGCACAAAATCGTTGTTTAGAACAAAATCGTAATTTAGGTTAAACAACAAAGGTGTATTTGTGGTAACAATTAGCTAAATAAGAAAATCAACTAAGTATTTATTTATGGAAAAATACAAGCAAATATTATATATTATACTTAACTAGCTGGTGCCCGCGACTTCGTCCCCGTCGAAAAGTAGGTATGTAAAGCAATATAACGCCTGACGTCTTTGATGCCTGGCATTAATATTTTGCCAAGTATTGGACCTTTATTTTTAATGTTAAGGTCGGCAGACAAACACGTCCACTTGATGGTAGGTGGCTACCGTCGCTGATAAAATAAGTAACGCCACAGATGCTGCGAGTGTGCTGTCGACTACAGTAGGATTAAGGATAAGGGATTGGAAAGGTGTTAGGGGAAATGGGCTCTGGAATCCCTTACTCATTCACCGAAATACAACAGCACACGTCTTCTGTAAGGGGGTTACTGCCGCCAGACGGGTTGCCTAAAGTGCCCAAATTAGTGTGAAACGCAGTGTGCCCTGCTACTACTTTTCGGATCCCGACCAGAACCAACTTTGAAGATAATTTCCAAAGTCGAACCCGGGAACCTTAAGGCTAGCACTCTAACCCCTCATCCAACGAGGTCGTCAACAACTAAAGAATTTTTTAAATCAGATAAATAGTTTCCTCCTATATACAAACAAACAAACAAACAAACAATGTCTCTTTATAAGTAATATTAGTATATTTTGTAATTAATATATGGTATACTTTTAAACTTTTCATGTAAAATAAGATAAATATTCGGTAACGTGGTTTTTATAGTTACGAGGGATTTATAAATTTTATATATTTTTAATGCATTGAAGTTAAAATTGAATGAGCAATAACTGGTTCATATAAGGGACGTTGCAAAAGGACGACTGTAATTGCCATAAATATGTAAGTATAACAATTTACAATCGTCCTTTTGCATTGTCCCTTCCTGGGTGCGAATGAGACATTTTGATTTTCAATGCCGGAAAAACAACGAATACTTATAAAACCTGTTGAACCAGACATGATTTCGTGCAACACTCATAAAATGAAACTGTTTTATTCGCACTGTTGTCTTTTTATTGTTTTTGTAATACTTCCACAATAGTAGGTTTATGTCTTGTCTTATGTAAGTTGTTTTAATAGTATGTTGGCCGTCTCTGCATATTATCTGAAGAAGCGAGAATTGAATGTTATTTAGGGAAATATGTAAACCGTTTTATACTAAATACAAATGTATATACATATAGTTACGCAAAGCTAACTCGAGTCAATAGAGTCAATAATTCTTACCTAAGTTAATATTAAAAAATATGTAAATTATAACATAAATACATATGAAAGCAGAGATACGAGTATTAATTGGTACAAAATCTTTAATGAAACAAAATAATTTTTGACGAGCCCGTTGGATGAGTGGTTAGGATACTTGCTTTAATGCTCTTTTCTAGGGTTCCCGGGTTCGTTTCCCGGCAGGGTCAACTTTGAAAATGAACTTTCAAAAATAACAGTAAGAGTGCTGTTGTGTTTCGTGAGAGAGTGAATAAGTGATGCCAGAGCTCATTTTCCTATCCAATCCCTTATCCTTAATCCTACTGTAATCGGCATCGCACTTACAGCAGCTTTGGCGATGCTTGTGTTATAGGCGACGATAGCCACCTATCATCAAGTGGACCGTTAGCCTGTCTGCAGACCTATCTTAACATAAAAAATAAATAAAAATACTAATACAAATGCATATGTAGTTACGCAAAGCTAGTATGTCTATTTACTAAATGTATGCATACATTTCGTTATTACAATTTCCACAGAGATGAAGATGAAATCGATCTATATATAAAAATTAATCCCCATTTCCCTTTGTCACGGCATCACGCGTGAACGGGTATAGACCGATTTTAATTCGATTTCTACTAATGGAAAGAGGGATAAACGGGGAATGTTCATATATATAAAAATTGCACCCCGGAAAAAACCGGGGCGAGTTGCTAGTCATATATAAAATGTGCTGGTGCCTGCTAAGTACGCAAACTTACATTAAACTTAATTAAGGTTACATAGCTTCAACATAACGTCTTATTTAAGTTGATTTTTCAAAAGTATTTTAAATATTTTAAATCCTAATGTTTATTTCTTAAAGGCCAATTCCAATCTAGTTATTTTGATTTATGTAATGGCAATAGACGACATGATTACACGTGAAAGCAGATATATTAATTGGTACAAAATCTTTATGAATCAAAATAATTAGTATTGTTTTCTCGGTAAACTAATTAATTTCCCTTTATTTTAGTGAAGCACATGAGTTGGGTTATGTGGATGTAGGGTAGAGTGCACAAAGTTCATGCCAAAGGGTTCAGTGAGCGGCGACCTTTATAAGTCACGATTAAAGCGACATAACGATGGAATACTAATAGATAACAAGCACAGACCTATTATCAAACTTCTAGCGCAGTTATTATCAAGGTCCCTACTTGGCACTTTCATGAAATACTTCAATGAAGTTGTTACGGCAAATGACGAAACAATTGAACTTGCAAATAACAAAAACACACACTCTTATATTTTACTGCTTAGACAGTTGACAGATATAAACAATTCTTTGATCAAATCTATATCTATTATATTAAATATTAAAAAAAAAAAAACAATTTGTAGACGTTTTAATTAGGTTACCGAGGTCAAAAAATAGTATTCAGAACTTCCTCCGTTTATCTGTTTGTCTGTGCGTTTGTGCACGCTAACCTCAGAAATGACTTAACCGATTTGAATGCGGTTTTCACTGATGTGTTGTAGCAAGCTCTCCGTAACCTTTAGTGTTTTTTTTTTTAATTTCCAATCGGTTTAAAAACAAAAAGTTACGCGCTATACCGAATACCACGCGTACGAAGTTGCGGGATCAGCTAGTACTACTTAGGAACTTTCATCTTCCAGCAGTGGCGAACGACCCAGTTTTATTATGCTTAGTATACAGATCGAATGGTTTTAGGTTCGATTCCCTGTTTTCATATAATGTAAAGCTCTCAGATAGGCTGCAGACGTGGTAGCTATATATACACTAGATCTTTTACTGTTGTCTAAGGGAACAAAATAATACCAGAGTAAATATTTGGCACAATCTGTGCGATTAGGTCAAATTTGAAGATAAACATTTTCACACGCGTTTTATTCCTCTGATATTAGTTTTGTGTTTCTAAAAGAACAATGGCTTGTCTTTAGATTATTATCACCATACGATTTTTGTGCTCATTTAATGGCAAACAATATTGTATTGTACTAAGCGTTTAGAACGTTAGCATAAACACTAACTCTGTTTATAAATCTCAGTTTGATGAAAATGCAATATTTTCATTCAAATATTTGTTCAGTTCCAAAATGATAAATCCTTTTAAATCGAATTAAACGGTTGACCTTGTTAGAGGGTCTATGGTACAATAGCCTCAAGCTAAAGGTTACTGCACAACTGGTTTATATGTTCAATTAAGCCAAAAAAGCGTTAGATTGCATGATATTTCGACATTAGTGCACACATTTTGCTTTATGAACATTAATAGCACCAGAATTAAAGGTGATCAATCAATATTAAACCGCGTCTTTTTTATTCCGCTAATTCGCTTCTTATAGGGCAACAACAAAACATACATACATTGAAGAATAGAGCATAAAGGCTTTCCTACACGTCAACGACTTTAATTCATTGTTGAACAGTGATTTTACCACCTATATTGTTATTATACTATGAGGTCACTTTCATATTTTTATCGGGACCACAAGGTAGACCTTGTTGACGAAGGTCAACAACAAAAACTTCATCATCATGTGAATATTTAAGCTATATCAACTTTTCGATAACACAAATATCTCGATAACACAACATAACACATAATTTAGACAGTTGAACTACTGAGACTTTTCGAGTTTCAATAGTTCAATGTATAAATGTAATTGAACTCGGAATTGAACTAATGGGGATAGACCACCAGTGCCCTCCAGATGTAGGACAACTTAGAAAAGTTCGTTCCTTTTAAATTAACTTCAAAATGCCCATATCGTGTTGGTCAAAATAAAAATTTGTACAAGATAGAAAAAAACAGACTCAATTATGAACCAAAGGCAAACCAGCTTTGCTATGTTCTGTTACTAACCAAATCGTCGTTGTTTTCATCGACGAAAAAATTATAAAGGCTCCTACACACAGTGCCGGCGGCAGAGTCGCCGGTAGGGCCGCCGGCACTGCCGTCGGGCAAGCCGCTGTGCGCCCGGCGGCTTATGAGGCCGCCGGCTTTGCCGCACAAAGGAGCCGCCCGCGCCGGCATGGCCGCCCGGGTATGCCGACGTGCCGCACGGGCTTGCAAGGTCAGATCCCTCCTAGCGTTCTACCAGACTGTCACAACTGAAATGACGCTCGGCGGCTTTGTGCAAGTTTCTGCAGCACGTGTCGCTCGGCAAAAGCCGGCGGGCCATGCCGCCGGCACTGTGTGTAGGAGCCATTAGAATACTACCTTAAAAAGTATGTGGATTAAGGGGTAATTTGCAGGCAAACTCATCGGGTCAGTCACAAGTAAAATTATCTGCTTGTTTATTCTCAATATAATAGCACAGAATACAACAATAGTGTAATAGTAGCATGAATGAGTAGGTAGTTAAAATGCATTATAGTACCATTATAGTACGGTCATTCTATGAATGCGTTTTTGACATTTCTGTATGTCCATTGCATGAAGTTCATTTCCGAATAAACGATACAGAATATGTATGGAACTGACACCTGTCAGAACAGCACTCTTATAATGGCCGGAGTATAGTAGCAGTAGCAGGACACACTGTTTTACACTGTCAAAAACAGGACAGCTTCTTAGTGAAAACCACAATATAATAAAAATAAGTGTGAAGTTTCGGTTAGTGAGTAAGGTATACCAGGTCCCATTCTTCTATCTTCTCTTGATCCCTTTTCTTTGTTTACTTTTGTCAAAAGAAGTGAATTTTACAAACTCTTACAAACTACAAAGTAAATCTTACAAACTGACGACTGTCGCATTTTACTCTACTGCGACATGTAAAAATAATGTCAAGTTTAGCACTGAGATTTCTGAACTTGTAACCTTGTAGACAAGTAGTAAAAAATATGTATTAAAAAAAAACTGTGACTAAATGAATTTTCTACTGCTCTGGTTCCACGATATTTTTATTTTGCAACTTATGCTGTTGTTTCATCGTTTATCTACCTACTAATTGTGGTTTTTACTATCTGTTCCATTATGTTGTTAGCTTGACGCACCATGTGTGTCAAGCCATATAAACAATTTGTAATGTGATGGTGTTTTAACTATAATTATGATTAAGAAATGACTTGCATAGTGTTTGCAATGACAGACACACTATATCCTGCAGGCAACTATTTCGATAAAATTGTTCAGACCACCTTGCAATGACAACAAGTCTGCTGTCATGTCTCCCGTACTCTTACCTTAAACAGGATAGCGGGATAGGATAGCAGAACACATCCCTTTTGGTATTGATTGTGTACAAAACCAAAATATCATCTTTTAATATTCAGTAATATTCTTAACGTTTTGGGAACACAACCAGTCGGTCTTACCACAATTAAATAAAAGCCAAACAGATAGAAATTATAGGACCCATACAACAAGTAAGTAAATTGAGGTAGCTTTCACAGCTTTAGCTAAAGGTATTAAAATTTGTGGCCACAAGGAAGGTTATACTCAATTTTACATAGAACTAAGAAGAAATTCAGCAAAAAAATTTTTCAAAAGCAATCATAATTAGTTACTTTATGGTGATAAAGAGCAAATAAAAACAATAAAGCTAGGCGCACACATGGCGCTGCGTAGCGCAGAGTATATTCCACTATTTCCACTGTCAAACTATTATGGACATTGCGAGTTTTGAAATAAAATCGAAAGTCAATTAACACAACAAACATTCTCTTAGAAGCTTCGTCATAGCCATTTTCCAAGCTGCACTTCGCCATACGAGTATGTGCACAGGCCCTAAGGGTAGGTGCATACATTAGGCCTATAAAATAATAATAGCTCAAGTAGCTTGATTGTGCTTCAGGTGATATTATTTGTGGGAGACTGCGTTTCAAATATGTGCATGATAAATGAAAATTGAAAATGAATATGACTTTTTTTTGGAATGTAAGTATATATATTTTTATCATATATTGAAATTTATTTATAATTTTTTGGGATAGTAAAGGGATGATAGGATGACGGTGTACTCGGAGTTTCAAGGAAGCAACAGCACATGTGCTGCGTTTCGCATGGAAATACCACCCCAGGCCACTTACACGGTTCTTACACGTCTTTACACGTCTTTACACGGTTCCACTTTTGATCGGGTAATAATGTAATCTACTAGCAAGTATTGTTTGAAAGTAAAAAAAACGAAATTTCTATATACTTTAAAGATATACTTTTAAGTGGAAATAATTCATATGTATAATAGGTATGAATTAATGAAAATTAGTCATTGAAGATTGAGGCAAACTTTGGTTCCATCATTGGCTTGTAAACCTAAAGATACGAATTATAAATTAAATGTGAATGCATCGCTCATTTCGCTAACAACGTAGGTTCTTTATATTAAGTAGATTAGAGACGGTTACCTATAGGCGCTGTCAGTTACGTAAAAACATTTCATAGAGAAAGTCGACATTAAATCAGCATCTGTGAATATAATCAATAAAGATCTGGGAAGTAAGTTATGAAAAGTTAATGACGGTGATAATAGGATAGTTATTAATGCGTTAGTACAAGTCAACCGCTCCGGTACTTGGGTCTTATCGAGTGGCGTTGATGGATTAATGTGATTTATTGCGTTATTCCGGGATGTAAACCGTACTTTCATTATTTATCTTGTTAAGCCGTAAAACCGGCAACAAATTAGCTTTTAATTAGAGATAAAACATCCGAAAAACAACACTTTTGCCTTTGATTGTTGGAATTTTTTGATATTTGATATTTGACATTTTATTATTTTCTTTATTTTTTATATGCAGACATTTATATTGTTGTTGCTGATCCCAACTTTTTATTTTGTATTTTCTTTATAGTTTGACTTGATCATATTTGTTGTAAAATGTATATTTGACCAAAGAAATTGTGTATCGTATCCTATTATTAATTGTAATAATTTCTGTTAAAATTCATTTATTTTTCCATATAAGTTTCCAATATAATTTTGATATGTAAGTTTATATGAGATATAATAGTGTAACATAATAATATGGGTTTGTACACAGAACAGAAACGACGAGTTCAGCTTTAATTGGCTTGCACACTGGACCATTAATGTTGAATATTAATGCTAGTAAACGCTAAGTGTGCTAAGCTGTTGCTGAAATAAATAAATAAATAAATAAACACTACGTTGAACAGTTATTGGTACAGTAAATTATATACACAAACTTTTCTCGTTTATCGCTCTTTTCATCAATGAAAACCGAAACAAAGTCTGCTGGGTGGTTTAGACGAATTTAGCGGAGAAACACAGAGGCGGACACCGACTTTATTTTATAACTAACTGTGGTATACTTTTTAAAACTCCCTTGTGGAAAGGTTTTTAAATTTAAATAAATCTGCAAAATCCGGGAGAATAGCAGATAAAGAAAATACGTATAGTAAGTGAAACATTACAAGTGTTAAGAATGTTAGGGCCGCATTAATATAAATTTTTTTTTAAATACTTAAAATATCATTGAATTAGCAGGGGCTAGTTTTCTTTTAATATTATTATAATACATATTATTATTAAGAAAGTTAATTAGGTGTTCGAAGGCTACGAAGGCCTCGTCAAAATAGAATAATTCTAATAGAATAATTCTAACCTTATAATTCTCGTATATTAATGAAAGGTCATTTAAAACAATAGTGAATGCCCACAGTAATCTCATTTGCACTGGTGATTGTTAGTTTATGTGAACTGGAATTACCAATTTACATAGATCTGATAATAGTAAATGGACTATTGAGTTATTCGTGACTTAACTACTTGGGCACGTATCTTAAGTCACTGGACACGTCGATGTCATAATTATGGCTGCCAAGGCTGTATTGAGGACATGAATGTCGCAAAATATTCTCATTTTAAAAACATATTTTGGTACTTACATGGCAAGTCAGAAAGTATATAAACGAAAAAATCTCAGATTGACTAATTTTATAAGAAAAATCAATTAAATGAAACAAATAGAATTCTTAAGTTTTTTTATAATATAAAGGTCGTCAGACAGGCTAACGGTCCACCTGATGGTAGGCATTACAAGTACGCTGTCAATTTTAGTAGGATCTTCTTCGCAGAACAAATCTGTGAGATGAACTTTATGAAATTTATGACAGCGGAACACAGTGTGCCATACCACTACTAAGACACCCAGACCGGAGCCAACTTCATTTCTAAAGTCGGCCCAGCTCGAAATCGAATCCGAGACCCCTGAGTCAGAGCTCTAAGACAAGCATCTTAACCACTCGACCAAAAATGCCTTTATGTTTTTAAAACCAAAAGGCATATCTACTGTTAGTTGACCGAAACTAAAGAAAATATGGAATAAATAATGTATTTATAATGGGTTCATATAAAAGGAAATGACGATTGTTGGTATGCGATGGTGCAACAAAATCGGACAGGACTTTCTGACGATAAGTGAACAAGTTTTCTCTTTACGTAAGATTGTTATTCAACTTTCATACATTTTTGGCGATATGTACACGAACGAGTGCTCTTTTAATGACTCTTTATGTAACGCCATAACACACTTCGGGATAATTTAATACGAGCGGTTTTTCTTTGTGAACTACCGTTTAACGTGTAATTATAAAAAAAATGTACTTTAGGCCCGGGATCTACCAAAGCGGAAACGAGACGAGCGGAAAGGAGATGTGTTAGAAAAAAACCAATAGAATTTCGTTATTTACTCATCTCCGCTCCGCTTACGGAGATGTGTCATATTTGCGGAGCGGTGGAGCGGAGAGGAGATGTGTTATATTTGTATGGTAAATTATGAATCGGAAGCCGGCGACGACGCGCAGCGGACACTACTGGAGAAGTGTTTGGAGGCGTGCGGAGATGTGTACGGAGAGTCGAGCGGAGATATGTTTGGAGGCGAGCGGAGATATGTGTATTGACCACTGTGCATCCTACCCTATGAATACCTCAATATTCGTTGAGGTGGCAACCAGTGTTACCAACCCTACTCTTTTATAGTTCTGTTCGTTACTAATTTTTACTGTTTTTTAATTACACTTAGAGCAAAAGTTATGAAATGTAGCTGTTGACGAATGGACTGTATGAAATGAAATTATAATGATTTTACTAATAATATATATTTAAATTATACAATAAAACTGCTAAACCAACTGACACGCAACTCTTCTTTTTTACAACTGACATATATCTTATCTTTTTTATTATTACTTGTGGCCACTAACCAACCAGTTGCCAACAGTAGCGCTGTTGCACTAGTACAGTACTTATTTTAAAAAAAGTGCCTACTACATAGTACCGCCACCGTGGATAGGTTATTTTTAGCTATAAATATTATGAAAACCAAATTACGAAACAGAATAAGGATTTGGTTCGATTCCCGGTTGGGTCAACTTTGGGAATTAACTTTTCAAAGTTGGCGCTGGTTTGGATCTAGAAAATAGTGGCAGGACACACTGCGTTTCGCAGTCATTCGAGCAGCCCGTCTGACGGCAGTAACCACCCCCTTACAGGAGACCACCTGAAATAACAGCACCGAAACACAACAACATATTGTTGTGTTTCGGTGAGTGAGTAAGGGATGCCAGAGCCCATTTCCCTAACCCTTCCCAATCCCTCATCCTTAATTCTACTGCTGTAGTCGGCCTGTCTGCCGACCTTAACATAAAAAAATTTACAGTTTATACATTTTCCAGTTAAAAACGTGCATCATCAGAATGTTATACTAACATAATAATGATATCTTAATACATCCGTGAATATTTTTTATCTTCATGAATAATGTCTTATGAAATTAGTATGGATTAGAACGATTCAATTGTTCTGGAAAGGTTCAATTGTTCTAGCTATCGAAGAGAAAATTTAGTGGCTGATGCATGAGTTGAGTCACTATAGAAAATCATTGTCTTTGTTGTCGACCGTACTTTTTACCTTGTCAATTTATAAGTATAGTGTCAGATTCCGGAACAGCAGTAGGTCATTACAGTCACGAAATGATCTAACTGCGTGTTGATTAACAATCAGTTTTATTAATGAACAAAATTTGCATAATTTTCGTAGTGGGTTTACTTCCTAAACTATTGCAATCCTTCGTAATGTTTCTAATTCTTACTCGTATTTAAAATAAAAAATAATAATATTAACTATACAGGGTGGTAATTTGAGATGGGTCAGTAAGGGCAGCTACCTAAACCTTTGTAGCTAGAACAAAACACTCTTAGGAGACTATCCATAATTTTAATAGTTATTCCCATCGGCATTCAAAGATTTTGAAAAAATGGTACAGTCAGCGGGAAAAAGGTAATTTTCACGTTTAGTTTTTATAGCGCCAATCGATTCTGTTACTTATAAGGATCAATTGACCCTACGGGACCACCCGAGCTTAGAGTACTAGAAACGTCAAAAATCTCAAAAAACTACTGCCATACATTTCTTACGGAATGAGATTGAAAAATAAGTTCAAATATTGTTTTTAATTAAAAAAGGCGGCAATCACTACAATTGCCAATCTTTAAAAACAAGTAAAGATCGTAAGTAATAAATCTACGATAGTAGTTGCTCTATTTGTTTGCCGTTTGGACGGTTTCTGCAATGAGCGTGTAACCGCTGATATTTTGTTTGCGTTAACTCCATACACCGTTGTAGTGACAATTCTTGAACTGTAATGTACCTATTTTTTCTTGTAAATTCCATTTTTGAGATATCCCAAAAAAAATATCAAGAGGTCTCAACGACCACAACGACAGCATTTGTATTTGTACTTTTTCCATATCTTTAAAACTTGGTTATGGGAAATGCCTACTTCGGCAGCGACTTCAAAGCTTCTAACGACCGAGTGTTAAAATTGCAACCGCTATTTTTTATCAAGATCATTGTTGTCGTAAGGATTTCTCTTAAAGGAGCTACACTCTACAAGAATATTTAGGAGATTTTTTATAACTTTTGATATAGGGTATAGGGTATTTAATCTTATATCATTCCATGGCAGTTGATATTATTTATAAAATAAGCTTCTAATAAATCTATGCGATCTAAATGAATCAATATTTTCACAATTTAGCTGACATGCAAGAATAATAATAAATAACATTTGTTTCTAAAACAATGTTTTCCTTCCAAATTCAAATTAATTTAAAATAAACATTGCCTAGCCAGTTTCCATTGTAGTGATTGCCGCCTTTTTTAATTAAAAACAATGTTTGAACTTATTTTTCAATCTCATTCTGTAAGAAATGTATGGAAGTAGTTTTTTGAGTTTTTTGACGTTTCTAGTACTCTAACCTCAGGTGGTCCCATAGGGTCAATTGATCCTTATAAGTAACAGAATCGATTGGCATTATAAAAACAAAACGTGAAAATTGACCTTTTTCTCGCTGACTGTACCATTTTTCCAAAATCTTTGAATGCCGATGGAAATAACTATTAAAATAATGGATAGTCTCCTAAGAGTGTTTTGTTCTAGCTACAATGGTTTAGGTAGCTGCCCTTACTGACCCATCTCAAATTACCACCCTGTATAACACTATGAATTACATATATGGTAAATATTTATAATTTATAACATACAAGAATTACATAAAAGTAAACATAGGTAAAATTTGTTTATGTAGGGGTTAATCTCTGAACGGTCTGAACTAATTATAATAATATTAATTAAAAATATTAAAGAAAAAAACATTAATTATTAATTATGGGTATTAACAATTATTTCACTAATTTAAGTAATTTAAGGGTAATTTAAGTAATGTTGGGTACATTCGATTCAAATTCAAATAATTTTATTTCTATTTTCTATCTATCTATAATATATAACTGCCTTTAAAGATTTAAAAAAGTGCGTTTGTCAGCTCAGACGCACGACTGGAATTTGTCTTTTGACTGCAATAGGAAAAGAGGGTAAATTAACGCGCCATCCATTATCTATTATACTATTAAATTTGGGTGAAGCGGCGACATCTATCGGATTTTGGTAGAACTGCTTAGAAGAATGTAACGCTTTTTAGTCAACGCTTGTATCCATTTTATTCCTCATAAAATTTCCATACCGGGGGCCTTATATGAAAATCGATTCTTAAGGAGTAAACTTCAAAAGTTTTTTTTGTTTGGCGTCTCAATCTTTTCACTACAAAATATTTTGCAAGAATTGTTTGCAAATGAATTTAAATTTCAAACTATAAACTTGACGATAACTATAACTATACGATAACTATAACTATAAACTAAACGAACGAATGGATGGTTGGAAGTTGTGGGTGCTTGCAGCAACCGTGGACATTCACCGTTCCATAAATTCACCGCTTGCAAAACACCATTTGACCAGGATATAAACGAGGTCTTATTGTCCATGGAATTAGGGCGGCATGCCAAACATGGTGACACAAAACAAATTATATGTAGTAAGTGTTTTAACATAACTTTCAACTTGGGATCTGAACGCTCTTATAACGCTCTTGTAATCGGGTATTATAACTTTCAACATCAGAAAATATTCGGTTTTGAGCTCAGTACCTAAAATGCAAGATGCCATGCAACTCCATTTTTTTACCTATAAAGCTCAATGACTAAAACATAAAATTGTCTTGTGATTATAAACAGCCACTCCGACTAATTTACTTAACTATGATTGAGATGATGTTAATGTTACATATTATATGGGTTTTTTTAAACAAAATATACTAATATTTTTAAATGCGGAAGTAAATCTGTCTGTGTATCTGTTAACTTTTCACGGTTAATCACTGAATGAATCTTGGTATAGAATGGTTAATGAAAACCACATTAAAATTCGTTGGGTTGTTTTGAATATCAGTTAGTGGAGAAACAAACAGAGGCGGATAGCGATTTTATTTTATAACTAGCGACCCGCCCCCGGCTTCGCCCGGGGTGCAATTTTTATATATATGACCATTCCCCGTTTATCCCTCTTTCTATTAGTGAAAACCGAATCAAAATCGGTCTACCCGTTCACGCGTGATGCCGTGACCAAAAGGATTCATTTTTCAAAAGGATTTGACTCTTTTGTAGCATTTTAAGGTTAAATAAGATAATTTATAATTTCAAAATGCTTGTTTTTTATTTTTAATGCGATTAAATTTATTAATAGGATTCCATAATGAATAAAATAAAAATGTTTAGATAGTATATGACTTCTGCTTGATTTTTTTTTAAATTTCTAAATTGGAATGATGACAGGGATGAGCTCCGTGCGGTTACGGCAGTTTTGAAGATATAAATTTATACTTATTATTATGGTTAAAGTAGGGCATGGAGATAAACTATTTATGAGCATATAAATGTATAGATTCGTTAAATTAGAAGAAATATGATTTCGTTTTAGTTTATTTTTATCGTGGGTCTCTAAAATAATAAAAACTAATAAAATAAAATAAAACCAATGGTTTCGCACGGACGCAATTTCTTTCTTCAAATTACACAAACTTGGGTTGGGTCGTTTAGAAGAAGAACAAACAAAAGTATACAGCGACTTCATTTTATTATATTTATCATTTTATTATAAATAAATTTGTTTCCAAGCGAGCAAAACCGCGGACATAGATAGTCAATAACAAATTAAATTTTAATACGTTTTAATTTTCGTGTTAAAATCTATTCACAACTTTAGCTAAACCTAATTGGCAGGAACATAAATTTAACGAGGTTAGAAGTTTGCGTGAAGTAGATTCCGTGTCTAACAAAAATAGGAAAGTGATTTCACAAATAAAAAACTGTGTTAGGTTATAAAATACAACATAATTTACCTTGTAAATAGAACGACCTTTTAAATTTAATACGAACGTCTAAAGATGTCATGATCCTGCCGTTAGAATTTTGTATATATATATTTTTTATTTTTTTATGTTAAGGTCGGCAAACAGGAATACGCCTAGACGGTCCACTTGATGGTAGGTGGCTACCGTCGCCTATAACACAAGCAACGCCAAAGCTGCTGCAAGTGCGCTGCCAACTGTAGTAGGATTAAGGATAAGGGATTAGGAGCGGATAGGGAAATGGGCTCTGGCATCCCTTACTCACTCACCGAAACACAATAGCACACGTGCTGTTATTTCACGGTCTTCTGTAAGGGGGTGGTTACTGCCGCCAGACGAGCCGCCCAAATGACTGCGAAAACGCAGTATGCCCTGCCACTACTTTCCAAATCCAGACCAAAGCCAAATTTGAAAAGTTGATTTTTCAAAGTTGATCCTGCCGGGAATCGAACCCGGGAACCCTAAAACAGTAATGAAAGTGCCTAATCATTTCCTGTGGGGGCATTATATGATATGATTGACAATGTTTGTCAATCTAGTTATCCACGTAGGGTTCCAACAGAGGATAATATATAATTAAAGTTTATGGGACGAGTCATTAGTTAAATCGACTGAAGTTGTTACTTTCCCATGACCGACTCGTTAAATTATATAGAATTTTATTGAATTTTTTGTTCTACAACTTAACTGATTGCGTATTAATTAATTTATTGACTTAAATAAGAATCGCACTATCCTAATATTATAAATGCAAAAGTGAGATTGTTTGTTTGTTACGCTTTTAGGCCTAAACTACTCAGCCGATCATGTTGAAATTTTAGACATACCTACATCAGGGATAGAGAAAAGGGCATACCCTTTTATACTTACCCTTTTATATTGAAAAAAGAAAAAAGTACTGTGTCCGAAATATCATGTAAAAATAAAAATAAAATATTCAAAGCCTGAGAAAAATATATCAGAAATGAAACTGAATAAATGTTTTAAAACCCAATATAAGAAAAGTCGTTGGCAAAATCTAATAATCACAATAAAGTTTACATTTTTATTTGTTCCCTGTGTATAAATTTAAAAACAATATTTGTTTATTTATTTGTTTACAGTAGAGCAGACTTTATAGTTAATGTACCAATTCTTACTCAAATAATTAACTACAATCTCAAGATGATAACAATTGGCAAAAAAAAGAGTACTTAAGTAGTATCTATCTGTTTCTTTAACTTTATGCTTGATCTCGTTTTCTGAGCTTATTACAAACTAGCTGAGCACGCAACTTCGTACGAGTGGTACTAAATGTTACGGGATGTTTGCTACAATACATCAGTGAAAACCGCATTCAAATCTACTAAGCTGTTTTTGAGATTAGCGTGCACAAACGCACATACAAACAGACAAATATTCTAAAAAATATTTTTTCGACCTCGTAACATAAGTACAACGTGTAACATAAGTACAGTGGATATGAATGAATATATGTACCTTGCTCGTGTCATATAATTTATTAGGCACTTCAAAGATTCGACGGACTATTGATTGGCCTGTCTTTTCTCATTTTAATATTAACCAATAATAAATACCATGTCGTACCGCCAGCCTTCATAAGGTACCATCGATTGTTTATAAAACAATCGTAAAACGGTGTAAGTGTAGCATTGCGTGCAGAAAGTACGGACATTGTCTTGAGTTGCGTAGCGACACGCGGCTTCAAGGGCGCTCGCCTTACATAGTTCCGTGCCCTAGTGCCATTGCGAAGTGACCACCAGATAAATGTGCGGACGCAGCGTTTTAAACGCCCGTCGTCACGAAGTCAGAAGTGAAAGCTATAAAGCTTCAATAGGGAATATGCACTTTTTTTTGTGTGAAGTAGGCCCCTGATTAGTTTAGATTCACAATTGAACCCGATAGATGGTGCTGCAATCGGGTAGGGACAACGTCTGCTGGGACTGCTAGTAAATTATATAGTTATAATATTAAATTAACAAAATGAAGGATATAATGAATTCTATTTTTTTTTCCAGGTACAAGTGACACCCGAATACAAATAGCATCCAGCACCAATTAAAAGCAGTAAGTAATATTTTTAGATAATATTTTTATTGACCTGTTATTTTTACATTTTTTTTACTAAAACATGCAACGGACTTCTATTAGATATTCGTATAATTCAAAACCATCAACCATTGACACCAGTAAACAATAAAAAGTCTGTTTTTTTTCTAGCAGAAATATAGAATATAGAAGTTTTTTATATGATACTAGCTGTTGCATGCGACTTCGTCGGCGTCTCTTTATAAAATATTACTCGCTGATAATGTAGCTTTCTATAGGTGAAAGAATTTTTAAAATCGGTTCAGTAGTCTTTGAGTTAATTCATTACAAACATACACATACATACAAATCTTTTCTCTTTATTATGTTAGTATACTTATATTAAAATTATAAGTATTAAGTTGTTCATATAAATAAACTGGGAACATGAAATAATTAAACTAAAAATAACGAGTAATAAGAAAATTAATTCATTAAAGTAGTTTGTTGTGGTGAATAAATTCTTTACACAAGCAGTTTTGTGGGGCATGTTCATGAATGATTATGACATTGTGTTGACGGCTAAATTGGTAACAAATACTCGTTAATATTAAAGCGGATTTGTAACATTGATAAAAGAACAGTAGCCTTGTGAAACTACTGAATTCATTTTAATAATGATGTAAGTAAAATTGTGAATGATGATGAACTGTTGTAAATATAATTTAAAATGTAAGCACTTACTATGGTGGTCCACCTTTTCACCTCTTAACCTCTCCACATCTCCCTCTCTTTCTTTGCTTAGTGGTCTTTTATCTTTTTTTATCTTCCTGGAAATTCCTGGAAAATGGAAAGGTTTAATCACCTTATAAATTTGATTTTAATATCACATTCTTTCCTTACTGCAGGCTAGGGGAGATTTATAATTATATTAGATTTATAATTATATAAAGACATATTATTAATAATAATAATAATAATAATAATATGTCTTTATTTCAGACTTTCGTCCATAATTACAATTTACAAAATTACAAGATTTCATGTCCATAAATATAGGAATTTATAATATTAATTACCTTTAGGGAACTGATTTGTTTATTTATTTATTATTACATGGCTTCCAACGAGGCAGGCGTCAAACAAAAACACACAACAAAGGACAAAAAAAAGTAACACATGGCAGATGGCGCCGCATTTATAGGAGGCACAGATTTGTCAATAAAAAGACTAGACTTAATAATAATAATTATTATTATTAAGAATGTATGGAAAGGCAAGGAGCTACATGCGCGCTCCTACAAGGCCCTGACTGGACCTGATGTGGACTAGCTCATGTCAGTGAACTGGCTACGTTTCGGTTTTCGGTGACCTCTTTGGGGAAACTGAAGGCTTTGTCTGTGTAATTATGGACGAAGTTATTAAGACGAACAATTACCGGAAATATATCCTGAAGGACGGTACGGCCGACATCTGTCGAGCATACCACCGTCCTGGAGAGATACTTAGGCATATTATTTCCGGTTGTGCTCATCTTTCTAACGGCGAGTATTTGCACAGACATAACTAAGTAGCCAGGATCATTCACCAACAATTTGCCCTTCGATACGGTCTTATTGAGTCTGAGGTGCTGTACTACAAGTACGTGTCTACGCCCCTTCTCGATAATGGTCATGCTATGCTCTACTGGGATCGCTCCATAATCAGGGACAGGACTATTGTCGCCAATAAACTTGTTGACATCGCTGTCCCGCATAAAGAAAATCTAGTGAAAGCTGAAAAAGAAAAGCTTACCAAATACATTGACTTGGCTCACGAGGTGACCGCCATGTGGGACGTCGATTCGACAATTATAGTCCCGATAATCGTCTCGGCGAACAGCCTTACAGCGAAGGGCTTCGACCAACATCTCAAGAGGCTCTCACTAGATGGCTGGATCAAGGGACAGATACAGAAGACGGTAGGTACTTCTTGAGACGGCACGAATTGTCAGGAGGTTCCTTACTCTGCAGCCCCAACCACCGGTAGCTTGGGCCTTGCCCCGCTATCTGCGCAATCCTAGTTTTAAATTTTTTTATGATATAGATATATTGTTTTTTTTTTTAATATATTTATATTGTAAAAAAAATAAAATTAAGAAAATTAATAAATAAGTGAATAATAATTTAAAAAAATAAAAAAATTATAATATCGGAATACAATGTCAACTATTTGAACCACGGACAAGGATGAGCCTTTTAATTTTCGACTTAGGGAATTAGCAACGCTCATAATACGATTCAATGGAGAAAAACAGCCCAAGTTGGTTCTGAAGTAATTCCGTCGAAATGGTGTGTATATATGCCTAGTTTGGGCGCTCGACGAGGAACCGAAAAGTATCTGCGCGACAAGAGCTCGGGCTAATCAACTCCGTCCCTCAGTAATTTGTAGAACAACAAAACATCGAGCATAAGCTTCATAATAAAGTAAAGAAATATCCCATAAATTGATCTAATGCATTCATGAAGGCACCTTCACCATATTTCCAACTCACTGCCTAATATTACGTATTATATTATCTTTAACTTAAAATAAGTTCTTGTGTATTTTTTTTAATTCTCTGATCTTGTTATATATCTTCTACTTTGCTATTCAGGCGTTTAGTTCTACAATAAACGCTACTAAGCAGACTATTTCTTTGATTATATTACACTGTGTACGAGCTTGAGCCTAAAAAGGCTCTGGAAAATCAAGTATCCATACTATCCATACCCAATACAGTTGTATTGGGTATGGATAGTAAATAATCCTTCAAGGATTATTCGTCCTCATATTCTATGCACGCAAGAATACCTAAAAATAAAAACAAAGAGTTGCCTACTATTTTTCATGTCATTATATATTTGTGAACCGATGACAATATGACAGAACCCAAAGGAAAATTTGAGAAATTGATTGTGAAATGGGTCGAGGGATAGTGGTCCAAACTTAACAAGAAGTGATAGAGATAAAAATGGCGGGCACATAAAAATACACGTGGAAAGAAACTAAGTTTGTAAGGCTTTGTATTTGAGTTATTTTTAAACAATAGGTATTACCCACATAATAGAATTAAAGCTCCCAGACCTCTTCTCGTTCAGAATTTCTCAGAACCAAAGTTTTCAACCAATACCTATGTGTTGCCAGTGATGACATTCGTAATAAATCTCAATGAGCTATGGAGAGGGCTATGCTTGGGGTGACACTGCGAGATCGAATCAGGAATGAGGAGATCCGTAGACGAACGAAAGTTACCTGGAGGATTAGTAAGTTATTAAGTGGCAGTGGGGTGGGCAGGACATATAGTACGGAGAGCCGACGGCTGCTAGGGCTGGAAGTTCTCGAGTGGAGGCCATAGACAGGCAAGCGCAGCGAAGGACGTCCACAGACAAGGTAGACAGACGACCTGATAAGGGTCACGGGTCGACGGTGGATCTAGGTTGCTTCTGATCGCTCCTAACAAAGGCATGTGTCCAGCCAGTGGACGTCCTACAGCTACAAACAAAATGCTATACATATGATCATATATACGTAGATACTTGTTCTAAGTAACCATATATTTCTTGTAAGTTATTTCTTGTATTATGTCAACGATAGTCTTCGAGGTCCCAAACATTTTCATAAATAAAAAAAATTATAAAGTAAAGAATAGAATGTAAAGCGATGAACAGCGCTTCTTTATTGGAGTTGTTCCGTTGTTTTTGTTTGATGTGTGTCCGACATTTTCTATTATTATTTAATTTCATTTATTTGTTCATTTTTCGTATTGTCTTAGAGTTGATTGTCTTCATTTGTATGAAAGTTAATGTCAGATATTAATATATGTTCATTGAATAAAGTTAAATTTAAACTTAACTTTAATTTATATTCCCAAATAGATTATCTTGTTTCTGATGTGTCGTTTTAGAACACGTCCTTTAATTTGTATTTATAAAAAAAAAACGCAAAATAAATGCTATTAATCATTCTTTTTGGGATTGAAAACACATTATTATATTACATTTTAAATTACAATAAGTAATCTAGGTGTTAATTGAGTTTTATTTTAAAACATTTAGATGCAAGTAAAGGTATAATGTACTTTAAAAATAGATCTTAAAAACAAGCAGTGACTTAATTGCGAATAAGTAAGTACTTATTCAAGATTTTAACGTTAATTTCAAGGACAAAAGGAAATAATCAAGTTGTAGGACATAATTTATGGAGATTTCCCTTTCCTTCTTGTCTTTATATGTTTATATGACAAGAAAACATATTTTCAGTCATCTATAAAATGAATTTGTCATTTAATAAGCAGGCATTTTATCTCTATCAGGCATACTTTTTGAATGTTTTCCGGCAGAAAGAGATATTCCCAAAACCTCAGGAGGTGATTTGTAAAACTGTTTTTCTGACATAGTTATCTTCTCTATATATAAAAATGAATCCCCATTTCCCTTGGTCACGGCATCACGCGTGAACGGGTAGACCGATTTTAATTCGGTTTTCACTAATGGAAAGAGGGATAAACGGGGAATGTTCATATATATAAAAATTGCATTCCGGGCGAAGCCGGGGGCGGGTCGCTAGTTATTCATAATTATAACAAAGTCGAATAAGTTGTAAGACTTAGTATAAGATACGTATATACCTACACGTATCAATTAAAATTATGAATAAATCTTTAGCGATATGTGAATAAAGCCTTTTTGCACATTTTGCGTTTTGTACATTTTGCTCTGAAGCGAAAATTTTGACAAATATTAGACGTTATCAATGTTTTATTTCATTTAAAAATTTGTAAAATTAGAACCAGAGTAAAGCATCACTTTCAACTTACTTTGTTATTGTATTAACATAAAACATGAATTACACAGTGCAATTTACATCATGAAAACGTGTCGTAACAAAGTTGACAATGACGGAAGACACTTGTAACATCCAGTGCACCTCTTTTTCTTATCGTGTTGATTCAGTCTCAAGGCAATAAGGTTAAAATGCAAACAAAAATATTTTGCATTTTAACCTAAAACTACAATCTTTTTTTAGGAGGAATAAAAACTGAATGCATTTGTTTTCTGTGTGGAAAATAATTAGAGCCATTAGAGCCATTTACTAACTCCGCAATCTTCTCTCCTTAAAAAATTCAAGCAAATAAAGATTTTAACTGTTAATTCTCAGTATATTTATGAAAATTAAATTTATACGCATAAAAATATTAGCCAGAAAGTGTACTAGGTATAAAAATGATATTGATTTACATTATAATTCATCTCCACAAGATAAGCGTTATAGTAAATTATTCATATTCAAAGACACCTCTGACTCTTCAGAATCTTTTGAAATTTTCAATATTAATATGAATAAAACTTCTATATGTGTACTCCATTACGTTTATGTGCACATAAGTAAACATTTATAGAAACAAATTACTCCATTAAAATTCAATTTAGAAAAATAACCAACAACATTTTTCTCACCTTTTCATTAGATATAATATTTTATCAATTTCTTGTCTCCTAATGTTCAGATTTATTTATTTCAGATATGTAAAAACATTCTAAATTCGATATTTGCTTCTTTTTCCATAGACAATAAGAATATAAAATTCACCTCTTCAAAAATTAATTCAAAATTAATTCTTTTATGGGTCAAAATATACGTTTTTTTTTTAATAAACTTCCCGATATAATCAGAGCCTTTATCTATACAAAATAAATTTAAAAGTGTATTTTCTGTTCGACTCTGTTCGATAGTATTATAAAATCGCTGATTATTTAAGCGATAATGAAGCCCTCCAGGCTTCATACCGCTTGAAATAAGACGTTATTTGAATCAGTTATTATAAATTATAGATTAACGTGTAATAAATTGAACTGTTAGAATTGCAATCCAATAAAAAATAATAATACAGCAGAACACGACTCAATATCTCATCGTAGGTACTGTTTTGTTTTATTTATGAGATTTATTTGGGAGTTTTATGAGCCGTGAAGTGAATGCACATATTATTATATCGAGGAGTGTTGCGTAAGATATTTTTATGATTTCCTTACTTCTGATTAAAATCTTTTCGACATAAAATGGATATATTGTTTAGACTCTTTGTTGCCAATTTGTTGCAATTGTTGCATTTATTTATTTGTTATATATTTGTCATTATGTTAATAATATTTTTTGTTGATAATAAAAATGTAATATATTTAAATTTTCTTATAATAAAATCCAATAGACTTTCTCGAGCCCGTTCCAATGAGTGACGATAATTCAATGACAGTTGATGCTTGCCTTAACGCTCTGTCTATCTCAAGGGTTCCGGGTTCGATTCCGGACAGAGTCAACTTGAAATTTTCGAAGTTGGCTCTAGTCTGGATCTGGAAAGTAGTTTCGCAGTCATTTCGCGGCAGTAATCTTAAATAGCAGCATGTGTATTTTTTGTTTCGGTGAGTGAGTAAGGGATGCCAGATCCCAAATCCCTAATCCTTCCCAATATCCTTAATCCTACTATGGTCGGTAGCGCACTTGCAGCACATATGGTGTTGCTTGTGTTATAGGTGACGGTTGTCACTTACCATCAAGTTTACCGTCAGCCTTTCTGTCGACCTTTACATAAAAAAAGCATGAAGACCAGTTGGTTGGTGTTAGTTTTCAATACGTTCAATTCAATAATACGTTTGGGTAAATATGTATATTTACTTTCTCTTCAGATACATATCAAGTGTCATTCTCGCATCAAAAAGTATTTCCATTTAATCAATTCCGGGAAACTTTTATAATAACAGAAAGATAGGAGAGCCGGAAATATTTATAGATTGTACCTTCTGTAGTAGTACCAATAACTTTTCAATACCTTTCTGTAGTACCAATAACAAAAAAAAAACTAAAACAATACCGAAGATTACCAATAACGAACAATTAGGTTAGGTTAGTTTCATATTGTTACGACCAACTATGGAACGTTCTGAAAAAAACTCGAACGTCCCACCCTATCGATGGTAGCCACGTTCCTTACCGGCTAGTGTCAAAGGAAATTGGTCCTTATGTTTAGTTACATTTCAACAGAAATAGCATTCCCGAACTTTCAATGGTTTGTTTACGATCTTATTTACATTTTCTGGAAAATTCGAAATACATCGGGGCGTTTGACGTCAAGTATGAATAAGAGAGCAGGCGGGCGAGATGAGGGAGTGGTGCGACAACCAGCGATACGAAAGCGACTCTTCGAAGCTTTTGCGAAGTTATCTGCGACAGTGATCCGGCGATACATTAATAGAATCATTGACGACTTTTGGCAAGTTTAACGGTTTCATCGGACAAGTGTGATGATTTTGGCAGTCATCTTGGTTGTGAAAATAAATCGTTCTTTTGCCCTTACATGGCATTTTAACTCACCCCGCACGTAAAAATATTTAGGTAATAATTTAGCGAATGGACAGGTAATCTCGAAATGTGATTCTGAACAATACAACAATTTCTTCGCTAATTTCTTCTAAACTACCAAACGTATTTAGAAACAGTTTTCACAAATGGAAATATCGATAAACGAGGATATTGTAGAAAAATTGAGAAAAATAAAAATTAAAAATTAAACCATAAGTCTGTACATGTATGTTACTGAACTACTGATCTTGTACATGTGTACTTAAAAATCTTGAATTTTTTTGTATGTGAATGAGTCCCAGGATGGTTTAGTTTAGATTGAAGACTGGACCCGTTAGATGGTGTTGCATACGGGTTTCATATTTTTTTTCGGGTTTGGGCAGGACAATGTGTGTTGGTTCTAGAGTCTAGTATAATATAACATAGTACTTATTACTTCCATGAATATAACATATTTTTGTTGTTATATTTTGTCATAATAAAACTGTGACCGCGACTTAGTACGTGCTGCAGTTCGTTTTTTGAAAATCCCACACGAATCTAATGGAATAAAAAGTATCCTATATGTTATCCAGGTAATAAACTATCTGTGTACCAAATTTTATTAAAATCAGTTTAGCCGTTTTTGCTTTATTGGGGAACAATCATACAAACTTTCGCATTAATAATTTTATATTGTATATTATTAGGATTACGATTATAACACAAACGGATTAATGTAAATATGCAAAAGTAACGTAGAAAACTTTAAGTAAGATTACTCGTGGACCACTCTTCAACTTACGAAGCTGCTTTTAGATCTTGTGGCCCCGAACATTTATTTCCCTAACTGTCCTGCTTCGCCTGGGCGAACTTTTTACTTAGTCTGGACTAAAATAATCATAACCAAAGTAAAATGTACGTTGACAACTTTATAGCATTTTTTTACTTAAGGAAATCTCCATATAAGATGTTTAACGCATAATTCATATTCAATATTTATTTCTAGTACTTCTATAATTCATTTTTTTCTCCATATATTTTTTTATTCATTGCAATAAATTTAACAGGGTGTAATTATCGCGTACACGTCTATTGACTATAAATTTGTATATATTTTTGTCTCTCAAAAAGGTTATGCATTTGGCATGAGTCAAATGCATAAACTCTAGGCATGAGGAAGCTTTGCGCTAGATGAATACTCCACAATTTAACAGAAAGTCAAAAACACCATAGCTTAGATTGGTGCCGCGAAATGATTGAAAAATGTAAGGGAGGTGTGGCAAATACTGTATTTGACATCGTCAGTGAAGTTGGATATATTTTACGAACCCGAAACCAAAAGGCTGTTTCCTTTCGAGGATGTACCAACAAAATTGAAGACGGGATTGCCTCATTCTTTGGACGATCGGGACATTTTGCAACCATTGCGTTAGAGGATCAAAGGACCGTTAGTGCAGACTGGTATATTAGTAATTATTTGCCAGTTGTCTTGGAAAAAGTTCGACAGAAGCGCACAAGAAGTTGGACCTCCTTTACCACGATAATGCTCCAGCCCACTCCGCCAGACGAACAATCGAATATTTGACTTTGGAAGGTGTGGAATTAGTGAGTCATCCTTATTATAGTCCCGACTTGGCACCATGTGATTTACATTTCACGTCTCGTTTACGATTATAATATATGTGTAGATATATAGAGATATAAACAGATTTTTCATGTATGTACTTAAAGTCCGCCTTTAAATTCCACATGGAATAACTCATGCTCAAATCTTAACTTGGTTCACTTGTATCTATCAAAATATTTAGACAGCCCCATTATTTGTTACTCAAAACAATTTAACGTTGAGTAATTAACGTACGTCTGTTTAAACATACAATAAAAATAAAGCACCACAATTAACCACTATGGAGGTTAATGGAATATTACAATTTAACCTTAAAGAATTACAAATGACAAATTAACATGCAATGCAATCATTTTATTGTTATGGCGAATGTAATCTTTATATATCTAATAAAATTTCGTTATACTGTACTTTTATGAGTGCGTAACTTTTAACGTCACTTCTTGAACTTTTTCGCTTTTTTATTACTTTTATTTTTATTCGTTTAACTGTATCATGTTTCGACTCATAGTTCACCGAAGGTTGTAATTTATGCTACTAATATTTCGTGAGGATGGATGGATAACGCAAAAATAACGAACTTAACGAATTTGGTTGAAATTTGGCACACAGATAGGATTGAGCGCCACCGTCGTCACAGCGATATAAAGACGTCGGGCGTTTCTTGGGTGGCAATATACATGTATATACTAGCTGACCCAGCAGACGTTGTCCTGCCAGAACCCGAAAATAATTCCGTAAACAGATTGTGGCGTTATTTTCAAACCATATGTTAAAGTGAAGACCTATTCTCATACCTACCAAATATACAAAAAAAAAAAAAATCGTAAAAATCTATGTCACTTTGTGAAATAATGTTGCCATGTTCAATGTAATAATAATAATGTTTTTATTACACTGAAGAATTAATATTCAATGTAATAATGAGTACATCGTTAATCTTGTCTACTATAAAAAAAAAAAAGAAATTATTTCTATTTTACTGTAAATCTATCGTATCTTTTAAGTTGGACCAAATAACAGATACTTACGAAGTTTGATCAAAGTCGGTTCAGTAGTTTCAGAATTTATCGCGAACATACATCCTGACACGATATATATATGGAACAAAAACTACGTCACAAAATTTAAGTAAAAAAAAAAACTTTAGCGACGCAAAAGTCATACAAATAAATTCTTCTGGTCTAGTCCATAGACGATACCCTACATCAACACGAAGATAACATTATTGGAAAAAGTCTCGCGTGAATATCTAAAAGGGATTTGTTGAAATCCTGTACGCTCCGTTATGTGTAAATAGTATGATTTGGGCATTCCATTAAACTATTAAAACTCAGAATAAGAAAATACCCAGAAGTATAGTACCTAAATCGCAATTTTGGTTTAATTTTGATTAATGTAAATTGCATGCTGTGTATCCTAAAACAAAATAGGATTTTACAGCCAAACGAGCTGCCACTATCAATTATTCTTATTTATGATATACTAGCCGGTGCCTGCTACTTTGTCCGAGTTAAAAAATGAAAAACTTAGCGTCAGAGAAAACATTTGACATCTTCTTTAGGTCTCGCTACGCCGATGGCGGCGCCACCACGGCAACACAGCAACATTGGCGCCCAATTTTTATACTTAGAGACAATCCTTAATACTTAGGGAACTTAAAATTTTTCCAGGATAAAAAGTATCCTTTACGTTAATCCAGGTAATAAACTGTATTTGTCATAAATTTCATTCAAATACGTTCAGCCTTTTTTCGTTATTGACGAACAAACATCCAAAACTTATGATGTTATATGAAATTTTTATATCAGAAATAAGTAAAGCTAAAAAAATTATAAACGGGTAAGAATTCCGAGATCAACAAGCAATATTCTTAATTTCTTGGAAATAATCTAAAATATTCTAGTACCCTCTACGGGTATAGTAAATATTATCTTCCGGTTTTAATATAAGCAACACATATTTTATCGAGGTTAGGAAGGGTGGGATGGAATTTAAAGATCTGTTCAAATATTTATATATGGCCCGTTGTTACGAAGACAGTCAATTTAATGAAATCTTTACTTTATTGCAAATTTGTTTTGCTATACCAATAAGCACTATAAGTGCAAAAGCAACTCGGTATATCTGTAATGTTTTTGCCTCTAATCAAGATAGCTTAAACCCTAGGTGAGGTGAGCTACTTTTAAAATTCTCACGAAACCCCGGGCTAAAGTTAGTGTCGTAAAACTTTAAAAAGACTAATCTTTTTCTCTACTGTGGCAAACTTAGATAGAACTGAACAAGCGATTTATGCGTTGTTCCAATCCAGTCATTATTTAAAGACTTCAAATATATTAATTCCGTTATGCAATCCTTACAAGGTCTTTAACATAAACCTATTTGTAATTTACATTTTTTGTACAAAATATATTCTGTCTCTAGCAGCAATACCACTGCTTTTGAAGAAGTTTCCGTGATCATATGGCGCTGAGTATGTGGCATTACAATCTACTCTAACGGCCCAATTAAACGAAAAAGTTAAACAACACTAGCAGTGCTCCTAAAGATAGTCAAAACACACGTGAACAAGAGCTTAATTAACATAAACGACACTTAACGAGCAACATTGGAAGAAGTTGTTCAAAACAATGATAAAAACCCAAAAACATCTTAAAGCGAGGACTTAGCAGAAAAGCGTTATTTTCGGCGCATAATTTAAGTTCTTAGAAAAAAATTAAAATTTAGATAAAAATACAGTGCATAATAGATTATATTTTAAATAGTTTGAATCGGGCAGATTACTCTGATATACTGCATCAACATTGATGCCAAGCATCAACATTAACGGCGCCATTCAAGGAGCGAATAATTTCGAAGAAACTAATTTCTGTATTATTTTTTACAAAATTTTAGGTTCAGTAGTTTCGGAGATAAGGGGAGGATAAGATGGTCAATTTTCGTCTATTTTCTTGAATAACTTGGAAACTATTTATTTTAAACTACAAAAAAAATATCTTTAAGATCTTCACAACAAGACCTTCCATTTGATATGTCAAATGATGCAGCTTTCAAAAAAATTGTTTTTTAATTTTCCACCTTCGCACCAAAAATGACCTCCCATATACAGATTTCATCTATTCACGTCACACCTCTGCGTTTGGATCACAGAAATAATCGGTCTAGTAGATTCGGAGATAATTGACTGTGATGGACGGACAGACAGACACACGAGTGATCCTATAAGGGTTCCTATAACCCTAAAAACAATAAAAATTAAAAAAAATCATTAAAAAAATCTAGTGATCCAAGGCCCGGCCAGTGGAAGGCTGCAGAGTGAGGAATCTTCTGACAATACATGCCGTGCCAAGAAGTACCGTCTCCTGTGTCTATCCTTTGATCCAACCATCTAGAGAGAGCCTTATATTATTATTATTATTATTATTATTATTAATAGAAGCGATGTTTTTTTTTACAGGTGAAATGGCAAATTGCATCGCTATTATCGTAGCGCTGTGCGCCGCTGCAAATACGGCTTATTTGAATTTACCGACGAGCCCTTCCCATGGATTTCTACAAAGTATCACGCCTCCGGGGTTCCACATTGGCGGCCCTGGAGCTGAATTCGTGAAGGTAGTAGCTGTACAACCTCCGCCAGACAGACTGGCAGTGTACGGATTTGGGTGAGAAAAAGAAATTATTGAAGATTACCATTAACGATCAATGACATATTTCAATAATACTGCAACTAACTCATATCCAGTTCGATTTTTTTATTCCTCGCATTTTTACACCCATTTCGAAAGATGAAAATGAAAATTAAAATGAAAAATATATAAAGTTAATCAATAAAATATACACAATATACTGAATCGAGTAGAATTTGAAAAAGAAAGCTGCTGTGTAAAATTTAAAAAAACCATAAAAAAATATTAATAAATTAATATAAACTTTCATGTACATATAAGTGAAATAGTTTCTTTAATACTATTTTTCAAAATATTATTAGGGAAAACATAAAATATTATTATTATGCTTCACCCTCTGCACTTATTCCGCTCGTATTATAAGTAATGAATAAATTAAGATAGGAAGTAGCAGTATAGCTTTTTTTTAAATTGATCTACAAGACATTTTTTAAGTTTTTGAAGTAATTTTAGCAAGTTTATGACGTCAGTCATATAGTTAAATTCAAAGCTTATTCAGCACTTTCATTTCTTTGATTCATATTCTTCACTGGAGACTATAAATTCATATAAGTATAATTCATTTTCATCCAAGTCTCAACTCATCTGTGACATAGGATAAAAACGCCTCAAAGTGGAGCTTGTTCTAAATCTCGCGGGTATAACTCTTGCGTATTCAATCCGACATCCGCAAATCATATTACGTGTTCCCAAACAACTTTTATAAAACAAATGTCCCTTAGCAATAATGTTCATAATCGAATGATTTTGGAGCGAGATAATCAATCATCAAATTTGTAAAAGGTAATTGCTTATCAAAATGTTATATATAATATTCTATATATTGCTAAATTTTTCAGATTTTCTTTACGGTTGTATTAGAGGTAATGAAATGTGTGTTGCGATGTATATATATCTTTTTATATCAAACTTTTCAGATAAATACCGACATGACATTTCAGATTATACACGAGGCACCTAATTTGTAATCAAAGGTGTTAGTCTGCTTGCAACCTGTAGAGTTTATTTAGCGTAATATATGTGTTAAAGTTATCTAATTGCATCTTTTGTGGCATGCACTAAATATATTAGCACTGTATTATATATATTAGTCTTATTCACCGTTTGCACTGCGCATCGCAAGCAAAACTATCAGGACTTTGACGACTTTAATGAATAACTAGCTTTTGCTCGCCACTTCGTCCGCGTATCTTTAGAAATTATTACTCGGTGATAATGTAGCTTTCTATAGGTGTAAGAATTTTTAAAATCGGTCCAGTAGTTTTTGAGATTATTAATTACAAACATACATACAAATCTATTCTCTTTATAATATTAGCATATAGATTGATGCAACATACGTAGTATCATTTGTAAGCAATTTGTCTTTTTGTGGTAGATTGCTTTGGACTCTTAAGGTAAAATGAATGCAAATAAAGCCTTGTACAAAATATCTAAGATGTAGTCGACATTCCATCATTTATGTTAAAACTGACACTATAAACATTGTTTGGAATCTTCGCGTCATTTAAAAGACTAGTTCGAACTAAACAAGGTCTGTAGTCTGATAGTCTTGTGTGCTACATTAGTGTGTTGTGTTCACCATGCACCTTATTCCCTGCTAATAGATTTGTATGTTGCATGCACCTGTAATATAATCGCCTGTTGAATCTGTCCCCAGCAATCGCGAGGCAGCATCCCTGCAGGCACCAATCAGGAACTACGACACAAGGTTAATTGTTATATATATGTGGTAAAATCCTACTTTAATGTTGAATTCAACGTCTTTCATACTCTTTCTTGTAGTTGTTAGATTTATTAAGGTATTTGCCACACCCACCTGAGGTCAACAACTGTCGCAACCGAAAAACTTTTACGACTGTTGGGAATTCGGAGGGCGACCGCTCGGAAGGATTTTTTGGGCTTGGATGGGTCGTAGCCAGGTACCTAATGTAGATGTAATGCGACCAATATTACTTGTAAAATCCCTTGTTTCATTCCGTTGCGTTTCCTCTTATGAAAAACGTTGAATTGAAATGAAAAAAAATGTAAATACGTTTGACTGTATATTACGGCTGAGAGGTCAAAGGCTGACTTTTAGACTCATCACTAGATTCTTATAGGATTTTTTTTAAAAGGAGTTAACAGAAGGAGGACGACCGTTTAATATCCCTAATTAATATAATATTTATTTTTAATAATAACATTAGAGAATTAACATTTATGAATTATTTGGTTATAATCTATCTTACGATAATTTTTTTTATAAAACATGAAATTAGTCGCATAATGTAATTTTTAGTAATGCGATAGTTATTTTAATATTAAATTTAGAAAACCTCCGTGGTTTTCTAAATTTTCTCTCTAAAAGATATTATGTTTTTATTAGAAACTAGCTGAGCCCGCACCTGCGTACGCGTGGTATTCGGTATAGCGCGTAACTTTTTTGTTTGTAAACCGATTTGAATGAAACAAACACCAAATGTTACGGAAAGCTATATAATGCACTAGTGAAAACCGAATTCAAATCGGTTAAGCCGTTTTTGAGATTAGCGGGCACAAATGCACAAACAGACAAAAAAATTAAAAACATTTTTTTTTACTTCGGTAACTAAAAGTACAACGTGTACAAATTGTTTTTTTTTTTTTTTTTTAATTAAATGTACAGACACGGCTCGCTTACCATTTTATTATATGTAAAGATTTATATTTCCTACATTTAACTTTAGAGATTCCTTGGCATAAATTATATGAGAATTAATTCCATTATGAGCCTAAAATAAGAGAAGCCGAAAAAGAATAACACTGCGAAGCATGACGCATGTTTAGTACTTAATCACTTATTTTGCCCAAACAACAACTGGTGGCAAAATTTCAAACACTATTTTGTACTAGTGTAAATACAATCACATACGTAAATACAAGCAGTAGGGAAATGACTTAATACGTTTGAGCAAAATAAATTGAACCTGACTGCAAATGTATTAGCACATACATAGTTTTCGTATTACAAATAAACATACGCCCATTTCTCCGCTTTTAATTAGCTTTATAATGAATCGTTTAGAACCCATTGTATTGTATACCCTCGCTGTTGCCAAAGCTATGCTGTATTCTGAATTAATTGAATAGTAGAGAATATTCATATATGTATGATTGGTCTATAATAAATAACTTAACTTAGTAACTTAGCTTCGCAGAATGCTTGTACATATATTTACTTACTCCGCAATGACACATTAGGCAACAAAAAATACAAGGGGACACCAGTAAGTTTATTAAAACGCCTGACATGTTTGTATAGAATGTAATTGAAAAGACGAATTCACTATTAAAACTTTTATATAGATCTTTTATGAATATAAAAAACTTTTATCTAAAAAATTCGATTTACATTATACTTAACAGACGACACGAGCGAAAATTGACCGCTCATTCATTGATCTCGAAGCGGTATGTAGGTTGTTGGTGTTCACATAGACCTAATAATTTTGATGGTCGATTTTCATAATATAGACCTATATTTTGTGAAAATTAATGAATGAAAAAAATAATAGTATTCAAACAATTTCTTTAAAATAATTAAAATCTTTAATATTTTAGTTAAATAAAAATAGTAGCTACGGTAGCGAGTGAAGGTGTGGAAATAAATCTAACGTATATAAATAACCCATTAACGGACACATTGGAATAGCTCTGAAAAGAGCTGTTTGTCAGCGTGGTTTTGTATATTTATTAAACCACTATCGCTGGATTCACGACGGAGGAAGAATGGGAGCCAGCAGCAGCCCTCACAGCCAACGCTTCGGAATTTCATTGATTGATTGATTGGCTTCTCGGCGAGATGCTGTCTACATGGCGTCGGCGGTGCTGGTAAACAAAACCACCCTGGTAAACAGCTCTTTTCAGAGCTATTCCAATTTATCCGTTAATGGTTTGTTTATATATTTATTTCCACACCTTGGCTCGCTACGGTAGCTACAAATTTAATATCAGAAAGTTGATCTTTCGCTGGAATATAACTCTCTTAACCCTTTGTATGCCGGAACGTGGATCTACGTTATTAATAACTCATGGTAGAACCCCCATGACTCCTTCTGACAATTAGGTCAGTCAGAGTCAGTAGTTAAATCGTTAAAAACGGTTGAAATTTGAACAACCTGTATATATCATGGCAAATGGCTGGCAGACAAGGGTACCTAATTCGGCTTCCGGCATACAAGTAGTTAAGATACGATCTCACAATAAGATCCCTCTATAGAAATTATAACAAAGTATTCCATAGTATTGAATTCATTCAGATTTAAAATTCAGTTTTAAAATTATTAATTGGTCTTCATCAATACATATTTAAAAGGACGACGATGATAAAAATAGATTTTTAAAGATTGTCGCCTTATCAATCAAAAACCTATTTGGTGGATTGGGTGGATTTCAATATTTATTTATTACAGTTTCAGTAACCCACCACCTCCACCGGGACAGGCGCGAGATCCGGCGAGTCAGACTTGCGGTCTAGTTCCTCCCATTTGCACACAATCACGATACCGCTCAATCGACGGCTCTTGCAATAACTTGCAGCAGCCGGCTTGGGGGGTTGCTCAAACACCCTACGGACGTCTCACTGCATACAATTTTGCTGACGGTGGGTACAACTTTATCAATAATCTATTACAATAACAAAATATGTTCGAGTTTGTGAATATGCATAGTTCTAATAAGTTTTATGTTTTTTACACGTGAAATATACTCAAACTCTAACTGTAACTTCTAAATCATTATACACTAGCTGATGTCCGCGACTTCATCCTGTTGAAAAATAAAAATATATAACAGCCATGGAAGTATTATATACTATATAATACTTCCATCTATTATATTAGAATAGAATTAGATGAAATTGCGACATCTATCGGATTTGGGTAGCACTGCTTCGTGATACACATGTGCATAGTATGCTCCAATTTTCAAACCGTCGGGAACCTAAGGATAAGACCTTAACGGATTATGCACACGATAGATTCCTCAGAAATCACTCTGTTAATAAATGAAAACCGCATCAAAATCCGTTCAGTAGTTTTTGAGATTATCGCTAACATACATACAGACCAGACGCGGCGGGGACTTTTTTAAAAATATGTAAGGATAGAATATGTCGAAATTGAAGTTTACGAATTCAATAAACGCTTTAATAAACGAAACATGCATAAAAATTGCGAGCAAAACGGTTACCACGCAAAGCATGTGTCTTCACTCAACAACTATATAGTAAACCGCATAGATGGTACCTTCGACTTCGTCTGCGTAGAATTAGTACTTCGAGTGGCCCATTTTTTTCTATAAGTTTCTTCAATCTCCATTCTAATTAGATAATTAATGAAATTCATCAATTTCATCCCCTGTTTCATCCAATTCAAGTTCTATTTTCGCAACAGAACGTAGTTTATGTCCTTTTCCAAAGTCGCATCTATCTTTAAACAAAAATTCATCACAATTGATTTAGCGGTTTAGGTATGAAAACGTAACAGACAGACCGAGTTATTTTAGTGTTTAGGATAACAATACCGAAACACACCATGTTTATCGCGTTAAACTTCACGAAACATTTCATAGTTTTTATCATTTAATTTATCCAAACTAATATTAAAAACGCGAGCGTGAGCTTGTTTATTTGTTACACTTTCACTGTTTAAGGTGGAGACAAACGCTAAATACTAAAAATATCCATTGTTTAATGAAGATGTTACAAGAAATAGACAAGACAATTGCTTTGAAAAAAAAATATATAATACTTAAACATGTGAAGAACCAATTGTGTTAATTAGAATTTTCGTTAAAGTAATAGAAACTCCACAAAAAAAGTTAGATCACAAGAAGAATTTGACTTTTATTGAAAATTCTCTCGAAAACGGCTTATTGCGCGCATATAAATCCTGGACCTATTAATAAGTTAATGTCAGTTTAAAAAATTGTATTAATAATTTTTTTTTTTGCGTATTGTTCTAATGGTAAAAACAAAAAAAAACACAATTTTTTTTTTTTTTGTAAATGTCATTTGCCTAAGTGAAGCCCTTAACTACTTAACCAATGATCGTGAAATTTTTTATTTTGAGAGTTATTAAGTATTAGCTAACCGTCCCCCGCTTCGTACGGATGTCCAGTATTTCCAATTTTTTTTTCTTCAAAAGTAGGTACTATCTTCTGATTTCAACAAATATTAAAAAAAAAAAAATTGCCGGATTGGTCGTATGTCCATGGTTTACTTACCTTAGATAAGCACTGTGGTTACATTGACCCTTAAACACAAATACAATATCTCATTAATCATTATAATAACCATCAGTATCTAAACTGCTACAAAATTGACAATGCCATCCATTTTTTTTTCCATATTCATTTGTTTAGGAGTAAGACTCTTCCATTGCCGTAATCAATCAATCATTTTTCTCTCTCTCATTTCTCTCAAGTGACTTCCTAAAAATAAAAATATTGTTCTAAGGAAATCAATAAATAAATGAGGATTTCAGAGATTTTGAAATAAATTATAAATTTATTTGTATAACTGCTTATCACATAATCTAAATTCGCTTTTCTCCCATCTTAATAATATAAATGTTATTATTATAAATATACCCCAAATAGTTTGTCATTGAATTCTGGTGGTTACACAGGCTATAATAGAGTTAATAGCGTTAAAATGTACTCTATAAAGATGATCAAATCTTTTTATTGGGCTGATTTACACAGCTGCTAAAAGTGCGCTGCCGACTACAGTAGGTTTAAGGATAAGGGATTAGGAGGGGATAGGGAAATGGGCTCTGGCATGCCTTACTCACTCACCGAAACACAACAGCATACGTGTTGTTATTTCACGGTGGTATTCTGCCCAAATGACTGCGAAAACGCAGTGTGCCCTACCATTATTTTCCAAATCCAGACCAGAGCCAAATTTGAAAAGTTCATTTATCAAAGTTGACCCTGCCGGGAATCGAACCCGGGAACCCTAGAACAATGTGTTAAGGCAAGCACCCTAACCACTCGTCCAACGGGCTCGACAAAATAGTCGATTATTATTCAAACTAGTTTACCTCTAAAGTAGTGTCAAAAGCAAAATTCAATTGATATATCCTTACATTTTAGTACGGACATTAGATAAAGTACGGATGAGGCACGAACAGTAACCGCAATATGGCTATCGAGCTACGTCGTAGAATTTTGACGGGATGACAAACGGTTTAAGCAAAATTTTAATGAATTTCCTCTAGTTCCCTGTCAATAATAATATCATTATTCTTTTTATTATCCTCATGAACTCATACTTTTTTACTTTTAACTTTTAATACCACATTGTTATGACTAACTATGGAACGTTCTGTAAGAAGCGTTCGCGTCGACCGAAAGTCTCGAACGTCCCACCCCATCGATGTTAGTCTTGCTTCTTCCCGACTAAGTGTCAAAGAAAAATGGTCCTTATGTTTACAACATAGGGTTTACATTTCAACAGAAATAGCATTTTCGAATTTCAATGGCTTGTTTACGATCTTGTTTACATTTTCTGGAAAATACGAAATACATGGAGGCGTTTGGCGCCAAGTATAAATAAGAGAGCAAACGGGCGAGATGAGTTTGTGCGACAACAAGCGATTCGAAAGCGACTCTTCGGAGCTTTGCGAAGTTACCTGCGACAGTGAACCGGCGACACATTAAGGGAATCATTGACGACTTTTGGCAAGTTTAACGGTTTCGTCAGACAAGTCTCGTGAGGTTGTGAAAATAAAGCGTTCGTTTTGCCCTTACACGGCATTTTAACTCACCTCGCACGTAACAATATGAATGGAAAGTGTCTTTGTAAGATCTGTTTTTTTTCTAAGAATCGAAATCGAATCTGTTCTTATTAAATTTGTCTTCAGTTAGTAAATTGATTAATATATTTATAAAAATGACTATTTAAATATTCTGTACTGAAATCTATTAAAATAACGACACAAATAAAACTATGGAGTTTAACTGAGATATTCGAAAAATTTTGTGAACAAACTCCAATTCTTCTTCTATAAATTGATAGAATATTTTGTTTTATATTGTTGACTAGCTGTGCCCGCGACTTCGTACGCGTTGTATTCGGAATAACGCGTAACTTTTTTGTTTGTAAACAGATTGGAATGAAATATACCCTAAATATTACAGGAAGTTTGCTACAATACATCAGTGGAAACCTCATGAAAATCTGTTAAGCCGTTTCTGAGATTAGTATGCACAAAGGCATAATAGGTGAACAACGATTTTATTGTTGAAATAAAATCGTAAAGCCATCAACGTAAGCCAAACCCTATTTAATAATATAGATCTGAGGTCAACTTACATTGGAATATTGAAAATCATCTAAACTGTGTCCATTTTTAACTTTATATAAACTTTCAAACATCATCGTTTTACAGATGATAATATATAGTTAACTAAAGTTTCAGCCAATTCAACTGAAGAGTTATTTTATTGAATTTTTATGGAAAAAATGTTGGACAGGACAGGTTTACAAAGAAAAAAGTTATGAAAATTTAAAGAAGCACTTTAAATTTTCATAACTTTTTTCTTTGTAAACCGATTGGAATTAAATTAATATTACGGGAAGCTTCTTACAATACATCAGTGAAAACTGCATTCAAAACGGTTAGCCGTTTCTGAGATTAGAGTGCACGAATGCACAAACAGACAAAAATTTAATTTTTTTTACTTACATTAAGTACAAGGTGTACAATTTTTTTTAATATTTAATCTACAGACACGGCTCGTTTACGACACGGCTCGGGCGGTCAGGCTGTCGCCTATTAACACAAGCAATTAGTAATAAAATAGGATAAAGAAGCATGATTTCAGGTCATTGTTATATCTGAGACGATAATTACTGCAGGGAGACGGGTTGCCCCAGAAAATTTCTGAAAATGGAGTTGACGAAAATGTTTTTAAAGCTTAGCTTATGTTTATTCGAGCAAACATAAGCTAAGCAGAGATCGACGTGAAATTAAATTGGAAATTTGTTTCAGGAGTGAATGCTTGGCCGAGATCTACAACAGGAGCTCCGCTGCCGAATCCTCGCGTGATCAGCCTGCGGCTATTCCCAGACCTCCAACTGGTTGATCCTATATGGAATTTAAATGCTATGCAATGGGGTCAAATCATTACACACGACATGTCCTTGACAGCCGGTGTTGCACAGTCCCGTAAGTGTCAATTGTATCTTGTATTAGCTTGAGCTTTAAAGTTTTTTCTACTACTATATCAAATATTATGCAGAGAATACACTGTCTTCATCTCATACCTTATTCTTTTCCTTATCGGGGTCAGTTACTTGTATTCAAGTGGTAATTATTGTTTTCCTAGGCGTCAGTAGTGGAACTACTGACGCTGTCAGTAGTGGACTAGTATACTGTTTTATTTTATTATCGTTATCGTAAAAATGTAAATTATTATGTTTAAACTTAACATTCAGATCATTGCTTTGACATTTTATCAGCCTTGAATAACAATCACACAGAGAGAACAGTACAATATTGACCAAGCTATAATAAGAAAAGATATTTTGATTATTAAATATCTGGATCTAACTATAAATTAATTTTTCATATTAGATTCTGATATATCTAGTGAGGAATTTGGATTAAGACTGTCATGATTTAAATTTTAAAATATTTGAGTCGCTCACACCAGTAATTTCAACGTTTCGAATGAAAAACTACCCAAACTGAAATAAAACTTCAAATAAAACTTCTGTATGTTTTATATGAAAAACTTGGCTTGTTATTAACATAGTTATAAAAACGCTATTTATAAAAAGAATTTACGCATTGAAAAATCATAAAATCATTTATTTTCATAAAAGCGATCGTAAAGTCACGCCAGATAAGATTCAAATACAAGACTAAACAAATGAGATAAGCATGCAACAGACAGGGAGCGAAATCCTGCACACCCAGACCAGAGTCAACTATGAAAAAGTGGCCTAGCCGGGAATCGAGTCCAGGACCCCAGAGTCAGAGTGCCAAGGCATTAGGCAAGAACATTAACCACTGACCAATGGGCTCTTCAACAATAAATAACCCATAACAAAAATATTATTACATAGAGAACGATTGTGGATAAAATAACAGTCTTAACTCTACCCCACAGAGCAAAGAATCGCCGTGCCGCCCCATACCATACTAGAGGCAGTACCAATACCATACGTGTCAATGGCCGTTACCATTTATTCAATACCTGTATCCACACGCATGGCTTCCGCACTATTTAGATTTAGTGTTTCAATACATTCTCGCATTTTTAAAAGAGCTTACTTGTGATATAATACACCAGGATTTTACTTATTCAAGTTTTTACTTTGATTATTACACCAAATGATAGCGCGATGAGGCATTTCTATCGTTTTTTTTTGGATAAAGTTTACTCCACAACGTGCAAATAGAAACTGACGGTCAAATGCACCTTGAGTTGCGCTCAGCGCAATTACGCGGCACGAGTAAAATTATTACTACGGTCTCTCGTAGGGGGCGGTGCAGCGAATTTTTGCTATGTGCCCTACCCTTAATAGATACACCGAAGGTTATTTTTACTGTATTATAAATGTATTCTGTGAGAAAATATGTTAATCGACGTTTTACAGGGTGTCACGAAGAAAGTGGCGAAGAAGTGTGTAGTATGTATATAGAAACAGTTTGTTTTGTGTGATGTGTTTTGTGTCGTGTGTGCATTTTATCCACATTTTTCGCATTTTTCTAATATTAGAATTAGAAGTAATCTTTTCAAGCTTCTAATTGGACTTAATTATTCACACAATACTTTTTTAGACCATAATTTTTTAGACCACATAGGTCTAGTGTAATAGTAATTTGTCATTATTTATAAATCACAGCGACCCCCATGGCTATACGCACGGATGCACGGAGGGATTTTTTTTCCGCAAATCAAAAACCTTTCTCGTTTATGACTCTTTCATTAGTAAAAACTGTATCAAAAAGTTGGGTGATTCCGAAGAAGTTAGCGGAGAAACAGACAGAACGGACTTTATTTTAAAAAGGTCTCATCAAGGTTTCAAACTAACTTGTTTCTGTACCAAATATTATCAAAACTGATTCAGTTGTTTAGTAGTGAAAAAGACAGGGTTACCTTATTTTTACAATTTTAGTGTGAATTAACAATCATGGAAAAATGTGTGTGTGTTTTCACTATTTATTTGGGAATCCACCGTGTGCGTACTTTATTGCTTTATTGTAATAGCCATCTTTTAAAAAGATTAAAAACTCTACTTTGCTTTTCAGATAGGGACCCATTGACATGTTGCGACGACAACGGTCGGCTAACACCCGATGCCACCACGAATCCTTCTTGCGCCCCAATCCTCATTCCGGCCAACGATCCCGTACACGCTCCAGCTGGCACACAATGCATGAACTTCGTACGAACTGGAAACACCAGGCAAAGGGGCTGTACGCAGCCAAATGTACCTGCTGAGGCGGTAATTAATTTTATTTCTTCCCAATTTAACATAATAAATATAACCCAGTAAAATAATGCCTTTGGATGCTCTTGGAGCTGCCGCAGTACTGCAGTGCCTATGGCATGTTTGCGGATGCACGAGCAGGTGACTTTGATGCCATCCCAAGAAAGAAAGCTCTTTCGATGGCGCGTCGTGTACGTGGCAGTCCCAATGGCATTCTTTGTACAGGACCAGGCCTCTGTTACTCCGTGTGTGCCGTGATATAATTGCCTACCGTCGCTCATATTGAATGTGAAAGGAGTGCAACTTCTGTACGCTAGTATTATTGTTTATTCTGTGACAGGACTGACTGTTTAATTACAAGGCAAGCGTTTCTGTTACCCAAACCGCTGACTCCATATGTAATTTGAACTATTCCAAATTTTATTATTAATTAATTGTTGTTACCATGATTCGTGATGTTATTTATTAGTATGTGATTTTTATGAACTTATGATTCTGTTGTTGTTATTTGTATTTTGTTGTGTTATGGTTTTGAATGATGGACTTCAGATGTCTGATATAAATGGAAAAATAAATAAATATGGCTTGGTTCGCTAGCCGTGTCTCTACACGGCTCTTATATGATTTTATTATATTTATAAATTTAAAAGAAAAAGTGGCAGAATAACAAAGGTTTCTTAAAAATTTTATTCCGTTAGAACTGAAGCAATTCTATGGTTTTTTAGTATGTATACATACATGAGAGTTTGTTTTCATAATTTACGTTTTTACGGTGAAATGGTATTTTACAAAGTAAGAACTCTGACCTTCCAAAAAAATTAAAATCGAAAATAAACTAAATGTTAAGACGTAACGTGCGAATAAAACAAAAACATAACAAAAAATAAGGCAATCTGCAGTGCGACGCTTTAACATAATTATTTAATGTAATTTGAATTTACCTCCCATTTTCTGTGTGCTAAGTCAAAAAATTTCATTTTCTGTGTTCATTTAACATATGAGCTTATTACACATTTGAGCTTATTAACAATCTCTTACATTCTAAACTTCTATTGAAGTAAATTCAATAGGAGTTTAGAATGTAAGAGCGAAAGTATCATATTTCTTTAAATAAAAATAATATGGACATTTTGACAGCTAGTTACTTTACTGATAAGCAATATTTATTATCTTTTCCTAGTGAAGAGTTAACTAATTACCAAGTATTGAAATTTCTACTTAAATTTCAAGTAACAATAGCTTTTGTTAAGGTTTTAAAATCTTCACAGTATTTTGAAACTTATTGTGTTTTCGCTATCGGTTGTTCTGCTTTTGTTTATTCTTTGTACAATCACCATTGTGTGTAATATTAACATTATTTTATGCATTTGTTACTCTTACTAATGCAAGTTTTACTTAATATCTAAAACGCTGTTTTAAATTCAATATATTATTTTTTAATACTTACATAGGGCTTTGTGTAAACACGTGTATACATGTTTGTAATAATACATATCATGGCCTACATACAGTTTATGGCCATAACCGACTGGAATAATTAACCACTTCCTTACAGAAGACCACTGTAGAATAAGATCACGTATACTGGGGGTTTCGGTAGGTTAGCAAGAGACCCTAGAGATCATTTCCAAATTTCCACTTTAAAACAATTTATAAAAGGTACACCTATTCTCCCGGTAATGGGTTCTGGTCTATGTATAGGCGACGAATACCGTCAAGTAGACATTCACTTTTTCTTCTAAAAATTGTTCTCCTAATAGCTGACACATAATGCACTCTGTCGATGTTCTATTGCTAAAAAAAACCAGACGTAGATTATTAGTGGCAACACTCTTCTCGTCCAAAATTCCTCAGTGTCTTAAAATAAAAGTTTTCGTACAATGTGTGTTGCCAGTGATAACATACGACGCTGAAACATGGTCTATGGTCCGTGGTGTCTATGGGTCTCGAAAGAAAGCTCAACGTCAACAGGACTATGCTCGGGTTACACTGCGAGATACACCGTAGACGAACGAAAGTTATCGATTATCGAAAGTATCGGATTAGTAAATTGAAGTGGCGGCGGGCAGGACACATAGTATGAAGAGCTGATGGCCGCTGGAGCCGGTAGGTTCTCCAGTGGAGACCACAAGATGGACAGACGACCTGATAAGGGCCGCGGATCGACGGTGTATCTAGGCTGCTTTTGATCGGTTCTTTTGGAAAATTAGGAGGGAGGCATTTGTCCAGCAGTGGACATCCTACGGCTGAGATTAAATACCACCTTACAAAAATAGTAGCGCGCGTGGCCAGTGTGTGTTGTGTATCACTGTGAGAAGGGATACCAGAGCCCAAACTTATCTCACTCTGTCCCTCACACTTTAATATCAGTGTCGCCAGCGTATTTGAATCTACTGGTAGAGCTTGTGTTTATTGGCGACGGTAATCACATTCCTTCAAATCGATCGTCAGCCTCTCTTTCTTATAAAACCATAATAATATTTACTACGGATGATACCACAGAGCTCTAATACTTGTAGTATCTAAAGTACCTGCTCTAAATAAATGAATGCAATTTTTGATTGACAGTTGAACACAGTATCCGCATTCATGGACCTTTCATTGGTGTACGGAAACAGTGCTGCACAGACGGCGTCGCTTCGTGCCGGTGTTGGCGGTCGTTTACGGACAATATTGCAGAATGGACGCGAATATCCTCCACAAGACCCCAACGTTACCATGACCTGCGAATCAGCGCAATCTACAAACGAACCATGCTTTTTGACAGGTACCGTGTTTCATCATGTATATAGCCCTCAGAAGAATAAGTAAGCCTCAACGCTCTGTTCTAGGGTTTCCGGGTTCGATTCCCGGTAGGGTCAACTTTGAAAAATCAACTTTTCAAATTTGGCTCTAGTCTGGATTTGGAAAGTAGTGGCAGGGCACACTACGTTTTCGCAGTCATTTGGGCAGCCCGTCTGGCGGCAGTAACCACCCCCTTACAGAGGACCACCGTGAAATAACAGCACGTGTGCTGTTGTGTTTCGGTGAGTGAGTAAAGGATGCCAGAGCCCATTTCCCTATCCACTCCTAATCCCTTATCCTTAATCCTACCGCAGTCGGCAGCGCACTTGCAGCAGCTTTGGCGTTGCTTGTGTTGTAGGCGACGGTAGCCACCTACCTCCAAGTGGACCGTCAGCCTGTGTGCCGACCTTAATATAAAAAAAAGCATGGCAGTGGTCATTAAGCTTTTTAAACTATATTGTAAAACTATATCAATGTAATATCTCTAACAGTAAATCAAAATATATTCAAAAAAATTTGGATTTAAATGAAACATTAGTATTTTTAAAAGGAAATCTTATATCATCTACCGTCCGGGAGGTAATAAAAATTATTTATATTAAAAATAGCAATTCATAGTTAAGTTTTATGTGTCGACCTCTATTGTTTGCAAAAAAATGACAATAGCACATTTTTTGTGGGTATTTTTAATTAAATGAATTGCTCAATAATGATGACGATGACATCATCCTAATTATATCGAAAATGTTAAGTATTAATCGCGAATGAGAGGAAAATAAATTCGGTAAATATCTGCCGGTTCATGCGACATCAATATCGTCCATAGTGTCTGAATACCAATTGTGACATTACTACAAATGAAGGAAATATAATGAAAAAAGGACAAAACGAAGATGTATGGAAATAGAAATCTATATTTCTCCAAAGTTAGGAGTATTACGACAATCTTTATATCTCAACATTTTTTTTTATGTTACTTGTGTAGACAAGAAAGTTATAAAAGTTGATACATCAACGAACTTAATACTTACGGAATAAATTCGACGTAACGTACCTGCCTCGAAGATTGGCTTAATATTTTCTACATTCGTTACTTTTCCACTTCAAGCTTCGTTTTAGTTATATTATACCTTTACAAAGAAAAGGCTTTTCGAGATAAATCAATTATAAACAAACATTTAGAACGTACAAACTGAGTCTTGTTACAGTACTTTGGGCAGATATTATTACACAATACAACTTGCTTATACATAACTAGCGTGCGTGTTGTGTAAATAGGAAGAATTTCGAAAAAATATTCCTGTTTTGCCTACTAGTTGGTTAACCAGGAAAACCTGATCGATCCATAGCGATACAACAATATTCATGTTGGTACTATTGATCCCAAATGATGGTACCTACCATTGATGGTACTAAGGATTCAAAGTTGTGTCACTTGTACCATAAATAATAAAATTCAATAGTACTACAGACACTTCGGCAATTTTTCCTGAAAATAAACAAATTTAAATAAATAAATGAATCTTTATTTATACAAATATCACACGGATATCTGTACCGACACGGATAAAGATTTTAAAACCTGCGTCTTTTCTGCAGCCTAGATTTCTTTTCCTTTCATCATTTATTCATTTTAGATAATTTTGAAAATTCAAAAATACTAATTAATTATTAATCTTGTTTAAATTTTCAATTTCAATTCTATATAAAAATATAAGGCTGTAATTCAAAAGTATAGGGAGGAATTTGTAACACGAAATTCATGTTAATTAAGCTTCTATTTGCCTCGTAGGAGACATCCGCACCAACCAGAATCCTCAGCTAGCGTTACTTCAAATAATATTGCTGCGTGAACATAATCGTCTCGCTAACAATCTGGCGAGTCTGAACCCCCACTGGAACGACGAGACCATTTTCCAAGAAGCACGCCGGATTAATATAGCCGAGAACCAACAAATCAATTACTACGAATATCTTCCCATATTCCTTGGTAAAGTATTTTCACTTAATTTTTTATGTGTAAAGTATTTCCTAATATAATATAATATACAATATATTGTATATTATGTGTGATCGAAAATTACGATTTCTGAGACTTCATATACCTTTTAAGATCAAACATCTCCATCTCCTTCCAATCATGTAATATCATGATGTACTTTATTTTGCATTTTTAATAAAAAAAAATACATTTTTGTAACTAGCACACACAAACACAAGCACAAGCATTTGTGAGCAACTTAAGCGCAAGTCCGTTTGTAATTAAAAGTTCACAAAATCCAACAACGCTCGTATTTTCTCTAGAAAGATACGATTCTATATGGCTTATTTTTATAAAATTTTAACTTTTCCGATGTTATAAATTGCAAACAAAAATAATTTTTGACTCTTCCTATTGAGCTTTGTAACAATAGGAAGGTTACAGGACGTTATCGATAACGCAAAATAAATAAAAATTTTAGGAACAAACTACATAACTGGTCCGCTTTGAAAAATGAAAAATATGAACTCGGCCACGATTCGCACGGCGCGCGGCGGCGTGCGCATGGTACTATATAATACTATTTATCGTAGCGTGATGTTATATAGCCTATAGCCTTCCTCGATAAATGGACTATTCAAAACAAAAAGAATTTTTCAATTCGAACCAGTAGTTCCTGAGATTAGCGCGTTCAAACAAACAAACAAACTCTTCATCTTTATAATATTAGTATAGATATAACGTCTGACATCTTTATCGTTGCGACAACGGTGGCTCCATCACTGTTGAGGGCAGTGGTGCAAATTATTTTATATTTTTAGACGATACCTCTGGAACCCAATTTTTTCTTCAAGATAAAAAGTGGAATGTAAATTTAGACAATAAACTATCGATATGATAAATTTCATCCAAATCAGTTTAGCAGTTTTTGCGTTATTAAAGAACAAACATCCAAACATACAAACTTTCGCAAAAGAAATTTACCAGCTGACCCGACCAAGTCCGTACGGTTCCACACAAAATGTATGAGAATTTTTTTTCGTGATTATCTTCGTTGTTTTATTTTTGCTATTCGAAGCAGAAGGCAAATTCGAGAAACCAAAGATCATAAAAATCCATCCAGCCGTTTTCGAGTTATAAATGGTGTAATTAACACGACTTTCTTTTACATAAGAGTATATACCTAGATAATGGATTAGGATATTATGAAAATGACATCATGTTTACAATGGTGTAACTTTATAACAAAGTAAGTTCTGTAAGGTGATTGTTGACATCGAACGGCCATATACTGATTTTAAAAGTTTTTAAGGCACAAACATTTTAACAATATTTTGAGCTTCTTATACGCAATAAGAGAATAACTACCTACATTATATGTCATCTTTCTATGATTATATTACAAATTTTGTGAGAATTGATAACACTCACAAACTTTTAATTTCTTAGGAGACAGATATATAATCCCAATATTTAGAGTTTACCATACGTAATGAATGTTTTTCTCGGTAATTTAAAGTTGTCGAGAAAAGCTAAACATTGTAAACGAAAATTCACACAAGTTATTATAACTTTGAGTTAGGATAGGAAACGTAACTGAACACCTGTCTGTCTTAACGGAACTACAAAGCCATCATAACAGTTTCAGGTAGATAGACAGGTAAGCGTCAGTTACGACGCTGAACTTGTAGACGTTTATTTGTAGTCCAACCAATGACCTCGCTAATGTTGCACACATTTGAATAATTGTTTATGAATCATTTGAACAATTTAATGTTGTCAGGTTTTGAGAATATGATAAAGAACAAACTGATATACCCGGGCGTGCATGGATACGTCAACGATTACAATCCCAACGTTAACCCCGCAATCTTGGATGAACACGCCACCGCTGCCTTCAGACATTTCCACACACTAATCCGTGGATATTTGCAGTATGTATTCTGTATTTCTTTTGCTAACGACGTTGATTTTGATGTTTTGAATACAACCAATAAGTAAATTACTTTGAGGACTTCGTAGAATTAATGAATATTTTTCTAATCTTCTAATTATTCTAATCTACATTAATTAAGTTTATAAAATAATTAACAGTAATTAAGTAAATGAAAAGAATATTAATTGACTCTTTCATTGTAGAAAAATATTAGGTAATATTTTTATAAAAAGCTAGCGGCTTCGCCCGGGGTGCAATTTTTATATATATGAACATTCCCCGTTTATCCCTTTTTCCATGAGTGAAAACCGAATCAAAATTGGTCTACTCGTTGACGCGATGCCGTGACCAAGGGAAATGGGGATTCATTTTTATATATAAGAAAGATAGATAACTTTTCAATTTATTCATTGAACTTGTGACTCACAATGAATAATAACATAAGACGTCACTAGATATTCTTCCATCTGACATGTACACTAAATGAGTGGACCTTTTTCACGCACAAAGGTCCATTTATATCTTCAGACAACGAACGTATCAGACACGTAGCGTGTCAGACAAAATAACATTATTTCATACTATACTTATATAGCTGAACCAACAACTTCGTACGCGTGGTATTCGGTGTATCGCGTAACTTTTTCTTATGTAAACTGATTGGAATGAAACAAAACAATATGTTACGGGAAGCTTGCTATAATACATCAGTGAAAACCGCATTCAAATCGGTTAAACCGTTTCTGAGATTAGCGTGCAATACACAAACGCACAGACAAACAGACAAAAATTATAAAAACTATTTTTTTACTTCAGTATTAACATAAGTATAACGTGTATAAATGGTTTTTTTTTTTTTTGTTTTTGAAAAAAATTTTAATGACACGGCTCTTTTACGATTTTATTATGTAATGGATGATATGTGAGAACTTATTCATACTTATCTAGCGTAACCGTAACCTGTCCACTCAGACGCTATCAGACACTGTCCGCGCACGGACGGCATTCGCGGAGAGAATATTTTGTCTGAGCCAGAACATGTCTGAGAGCCTGTGCCCCAGAATGCACGGTGCACTTGTCTGTTTTTGTCTGATATGGCACGTTTCTTTTACGCTAGATGTAAATAAACTGTGTCTGAGACAATATGTAAGTGTCTGATACCTTCGTTATCTGAAGATATAAACGGACTTTTAAACCTAAGACCGACTTACATTCATTAAATGCATGATTATATAATCTAATGCCCAATCCTAAATTGAATTTGTCGGTTTTGTCAACCTGTCATATTAATTATAGCGATTATATTTATTTATTTTTATTTATTTATTTTATTTATTTATTTACTTTAAAATTTACAGATAGTTTACACATATGAATAGTTTTTCGGTGACCTTTACACTAAGCATAGCTTGTATTGTAAAGGCCAGAATTTAATAAGATATAAAATTTTAGAATTAAAAATAGTCATTAAAAGCAAAAGGAGATTTGGGTGTCTGTCTGTGTGTCTCTCTCTCTCTCTCTCTGTGTGTGTGTGTGTGTGTGTGTGTGTGTGTGTGTGTGTGTGCGTGCGTGCGACTTATTGGATGCCTTTCAGTAAAAGTTCAATATCGTCATAATGAATAGTATATAGTCATATATTTTAACCTATGTAGAAAAAGGTCCCTTGTGTGGTTCGGCAGGGTTTTTATTTATGTAATCAGCACTGCAAGTCTGTAGACATAACGACATATTAAAATGTGACGATAGTGAGCACCAATTTTGATTTTTTTGATAGTGAACTTGAATAAAAATTTCAATTTGACTGAAGTAATGATGTTTTATTTGAAATTTTAGATTAATATCTGAAAACCGCGAGTTAGTGGGGGCAATTCGCATGAGCGATTGGTTCAACAGGCCTTTAGTTCTAGAAATAGATAATGCATTTGATAACTTGGCTAGAGGCTTGACGGTTCAACAGCAGGACTTCAGCGATCAGTATTGGGACAACGAGATTACACAATTCTTGTTCAAGTGAGTATTATACGTATACGTAAAGAAAAATATTGAATGTTATCTTATGAATATGAATGTTTATTTGAGGTATTGCTTCATCTTATAAGAAACGAGCTTTACATGTAGGTCTTATTTTTTTTGCCATTTTAGAAATGGAATTTTGATTATGAATTTTCTATGTATTCAAGTTGAAATTAAATCTAAAAGACCCAAACTCCATCCATGTATTTGATTTTTATAAACTTTCTTTTCTTTTAGACGTAACAACACATTTGGTGGTGATCTACGAGCAATGGATATCCAGAGAGGACGTGACCATGGACTTGGTAGTTATGCTGCAACTAGAGCAGCGTGTGGACTGCCCGTACCACAGGCGTTCGAAGATATGCTTGATTTTATTTCAAAAGAGGTAAAACGATGTAGCAACTTGTTCATTAAGGAAATTGCACTGTACCTATGCTAATTTTATTTCAAATTCTTTATAGAATTTTTTATGTAGGAATGTGGCTAACGTCGCCTATAACACAAGCAACGCTACAAGTGCTGCAATTAATCCAAAAATAAGTTGGAACATTAAGGATTAGGAGGGGATAAGGGTGTAAGGATAAGGGATTGGAGGGGATAGAGGAATGTACTCTGACATCCTTTATTTACTCACCGAAACACAACAGCACACATGGTGTTAATCACAGTGGTCTTCAGGGGTGGTTTAAAATCATTTTAAAAGTGGGCCCAGCTTGGAAACTTCTAGTAGCCCCAGCGGCCTTAACCGCTGGAACAATGAGCTTGTCAATTTAAATCTAACTGAATCTCCTTTAGAATGTCCAACAACTACGAGCTTTGTATGCGACTCCGCAAGATGTCGAGGTGGTTGTGGCTGGTTCTTTGGAGCGCAATGTTCCCGGCGCTTTAGCCGGCCCCACTTTCCTATGCATCCTGACTGAACAGTTCTACCGTACTCGTGTCGGAGATAGATACTTCTACGAAAACGGTGCTGATAGCAGTACTGCTTTTACGCCTGGTGAGTGTCTTAAATAGTTTAAAATTAGTATGTCGTATATATATCTATAGTAATATTATAAAGACACACACACACAGAGAATTATTTTTTTACTAGTATAAAGGTTAGATTATTCCAAATGTGCATTGGTTTTACATTATGTTAACCAACTTTCCCAATTCGAAATATTTAAAAATTTGAATTACAACTGTGTTGTGTACAACTTTCTATTCAAAAATATTTACATATTTGAATTATTTTCAAAAATAAAAAATAAAATAAAATAAAAAATATCAGACAAACATGTCGCTTCGGAAAGAAAAAGCAACAATGATGTATTAATTAAATGGAATATAAAGCTGAAACTAAAAATATAAATGTAATAAAGTTGAAATATAAATGTGAAGATACGGGTACTGGTGTATCAAGGAGAGGAGTCAAGACAGACTTACCGGTAGATGTGAATCTTTCCTCGCCTGCTCGACTCGCGCTGGTTCGTTGTCCACCACAATACTCGAAGAGTTTTTTATTCGTTAAAGCGTTAATCCGGAAAGCCCGTTTTGTTTCACACAGAGTTTAGATATTTCACACACTACACACAAGATTAGCGGATAGTCTTAATTGCGGGTTAAAACTGCGTGTTGCGAGCGTTGCGACGACTTGGAAATGTCTGCCTTGATTTAGAGGGTAGGAAAGGGTAAAATAAATAGATAATATGTAGGTAGTTGAGTGTGATGCGAATGGTTGCATGTGTGTAATGCGTGTTTGGATGTGTGCGTGTTTATAGCATAAACGGCGTCAACAGGTACAGATGAGGATATGGTGGAAAGTTGACATTCCAATTATTAACATGATAATATTAAAAAGTAGTACACAAAAAAAATATCCTAAATATCCTATGCAGTTTATTCAGATTCTAAAAGGAACTTCTCATTAGAGGTTTTGCCATTTATCGTAAACTAGTACAGTTTGAACCGATCTTCGATGATTGAAACGATCTTCTAATAACAATTATCCTAAGTACAGTAAGTATATAAGTATGTAAATTCAATAAGTTACAAACAAGGATAACAATACAAATATTATTTATTGTTACAAGTTGGTGGCAGAAGTAGAAAACTTGTAACTACTGTACTAAGCGAGGGCAATTCTTGTGTAACAAGGATGTTCTGAACAATGTTTAGATAAAATTCGCATGGGATTTGTGATTTCTCTTCATGTTACAAGGAGTTGATTTCAATTTCGTAAACAAGAATGATCAAAATGATTTTGGTTTTGCAACCCTATGAGGGTATTTATATGTTTAACGCTCATAAATCAACATCAAAACGTATATGTTTAAAAGAATACAAATAAATTTAAGAACAAAGTTTATAAACGCTACGAAATCCTTGAATCTGATTTTTTTAATAGGGAATATGCGTCTAATTCAAAAAAGGCTTAAATATTTTTTGTTATCAACATTTTTGCTTTAGAATTATATCTATGTAAATATTTTTAATATTATTTCTTTTTCGTTAAAAAAATAATTATTAAAAAGTGCAAAAAAATTATGGGAAATTCAAAATACTTGAAACGGTCAGTTCGAATGTGACGTCAAAGTCTATTAAATATCAAGAAGTACTTAGATGTTTGTGATTTTTAAAATTTGATTGTTACTGTAGACTGTGACGTCACGATAAGAGCGCCAAAAGGGCGGGTGTTTAAAGTGTCCGTAGCTTTTAGTTAATTTTAACATTTTTTTTGTTACTAAATTTCTGTTTCTTGGCGCTGAATATTTTTTAAAGGTTATATAACGATATAACCTATCGTATGAAAATATTTTAAAAAATGTGCATATTCCCTATTAAGGAACTACTACTTAGGTATAATATCCTATGTCTTGTAATTTTTTCAATGGAGAAAGCAACAAAAAATAAAATTATTTTCTATAAATAATTGTTTTGAATTTACAGGCCAATTGGAAGAAATTCGTAAGGCTTCTATGGCGAGATTGCTGTGTGACAACGCGAATAATATCCGCAACATGCAACCCAAAGCATTCCAGCAAATCAATCCTAAGTAAGTATCTTAATAATAATACGAAATCGCGGCACAGCTTTGTTTGTTACCCAATCACCCAAAAACTGCTAAACGGATTCGGATGAAATTTTCGGCACACAGATAGTTTATTACCTGAATTAACATCTTTTTATCCTGGAAAAATGTTAGATTCCTGTCGGATTAAAAAAAAATACAGCGCGTCACAGCAGTCACGGCAAGTGCGAAATCAAGAAAACAATCAAGTCTATTTTTTGCTAATATTCGTTGAAATCCGAGAAAGGTTCTTATGTAAGAGAAAAATTGGAAAAGCTAAAATCGGACATCCGTGCGAAGCCGGAGGCGGTTTCCTAGTTTTATATAATTTTAAGTTTATAAAAGTCGGATATTTAGTCAATATTTTACTCGAAAAAATATTTCTTACACTTTTGAGTAGATTATTGTGAAAATACTAGTACGTTTTTCCTAGATATTTTTATAGATTTTGATGTCAAAGTAAACTGAATTTGGAATACATAACTTATGGAGGAGTAACAACTATGTATGTATACTACTATAATTAATACAACTAATGCATTAAAATAAATATTTAAAACATTAAACATAAATTCTCTTGAAATTAAAATACCGTCTAAGAAATGGTTACAAAAATATGCTCTAAGATTTTAGAAAATGTTAATTATGGACTAGCTCTGCTATGAATTTTAACATGTAACACAATATGTTACATGTTAAAATTGCAACATGTTACATACTCTATATAATGGCAGGTGGACTGACAAGCGTTTTTTATGTAATCAAATAAGTATGCGCGCGAAGCGACTTTGGTGTGCGCGGGATGGGAAAGGCGAAATATCTGCGCTCGAATATTCTTGCCTTAAAAAGTCTCTTTACTTTCCTAAGGGTTGAGTGTTTCGAACATGAGTTTAGGAAAATCATACACTTAGTATATAAAAGACAATAATTTATATGAAAATAATTATGCCTAACAGCGCGCAGTTACAAATATGTAGTTTTACTAAGTACTCTTTAGTACCTACTTTCTTGAGAAGGAAAGTATATCTAGAATTCTTATACTCATACACACATTATTATATTTTCTATATGATTAATTGAAGCCAAACACAAAACATTTTTAACCTAGTTTTGACATTCGAACAACGATGTGCATAGGAGAATAAGTATATTCAGTTGATCAAATAATAAAAATAATTAATTAGATTTATTGTTATTAAAAAGAAATTGCAGGTTTAAGATTGTTCGCAATGCGACGTAACATTTTAAATTTTATAAAAACTAGTAAAATTTATATAATTTCATTAGATTTTCTTCCGCGTATCATAGCTAGCGTCTACTACTAGTTAATGTCCGCGACTTGATCTGCATTGAAAAATGTAAAATTGAATACCTAAATAACACCTTATACATATCTTTATCGATGTGACGACGGTGGCGCCGCCATCGCGACTTTTGGACGATCCCTCGGGAAAGTAACATTTTTCCAGGATAAAAAGTATGTTAATACAGGTAATAAACTATCTATGTGTCAAATTGGACACATAGACATAGATATGTGTCAATATCTATGTCTATGTGTCCAAATGCGTAGAGTGGTTTTAACGTGAAAGAATAACAAACATACATACATTTTTTCGCATTTATAAATAATATGTAGGACGTGTTATTCTGTCGTGATATGTATAAATAATATATGAACTATGTTACGGTAAAGTTTCAGTGTTTAATGTTCGGTAATAAAATTCTTGCGTTGTGTAAGATTTATATTGAAAAAAGTATATATTATCAACTATTTTTTTTTGTTTCTTCCAGTAATCAACTTGTTCCGTGTGATTCGCTGCCTGTTGTGGATTTGAGATTATGGAGGGACGCGTCTGTATTATAAAATTTAAAACGGGTATAAGTATATAATGAGTTACCAAACACGGTATGTGGTCGTATTATCTGTGAACATTACGAATACCATGTTTAATACATTAATTTATTTGTACAAACACTTTGTATACTTCATCGCTTTGAATTTTAATTACTTGCTAAGTTTATCGTTCGCTTGTATCAAATCAAAATCAAATCAAATCAAAATATTTATTTGTCAATTAGGTTTCTCCAAGCAACTCTTATGATCGTCATTTAGATTTACCAGTTAAATTTAAATTTACCAGGGTTTCGGAAAAAAGCCAAGATGACGATCCTAAGAAGAAACCCCGAAAGAAACTCAAGATACTATTCTTTTTGTCATCTTTCAATGTAAAAAATTACAACAATAGGGGATCGGACAGTTATCAGATTAAAATGTAAAATGTACTTAGAAAGAAAATATATAATTTTTTACGATTATTTATCGAATAATAATTTAATATAATTAATTAAAATATTTTTAAATGAAGAAATAAAATTTTATTATTTACAATATTTTTAATCTATACTGAAACACCAATCACAGTGCGTGACGTCATTTGTGGGCAATCATTGTCTTATGCCAATGCAGCTGTTTTGTTATGATATGACCACAAATGACGCCAAATCGTGGCGTTTTGGCGGCATTTTCAAACAAACAATATTAAAACAAAAGGCTATAAATAAATAAAATAGTATTTTTTATGGGAATAAATATCCATGAAGATTAATTTAAAACACTTTCTGAAAATTTGTCCGATCCCCTATTATAATCGTACACTTAATACCTACTTAAAGTAAATATACAATACTAAGCATAGTATGAACTCCGAATCCAGGCTTTAATTCCAGGCTTCATTGTCACTTAAATAATCAGTAACCTTATAATAATAGCCTTTCGAGAGGAGTTTGGTTTTAATGACAACTTTAAATTTATTTATAGATCATCTCAGGCAGTTTATTATAAACTGCCTGAGATGATCAGAACCTTGTAGAACTTATGTATCCATATATTATAGAATAAGTTCTATTGTATTATGTACCCATGTATTATATCTATGTAGAATTTATGTATAATCTATACTAGAGTTAAGGTGAGATAAGATTAGTTGGTGGCAAATTATCGTAAATCTTATATAATAATTTTTTTATCGTAATTATTATTTTTATATTTTTACACGCGAAGTTAATAAAACATTTTAACATCAATAAAAATAATGGTTGTCGAAAATGTGTCATAGATTTATTCTTTCTTTATAAACTCGAAATAAAAACTATAGTTTTTTAAGCGCAATCTGAACAAATTGTGTTTTATTAGCACATTAGGTAACTTCAACATTAAATGCACAAATAATAATAATAATAATTTTAAGCTTAGCGTTGAAAATGTTAATTGGCTAACTGTCTTTGGATCTGTTCCGCTAGGTCACTGCAAAACGCAAAACTCTAATATGCATAAATTCATCATAAATTGTTATCTTATGGTTCTGGAATTTAAGGATTAAAAATAAGTTTGTAAGTTATCTAATGCAAGATTTGTATTAAATAGTTCCCCAATATGGTCCACGTGGACCCCCAGGGGTCCACAGGAGAATCAACGGAGGTCTACGTTGGCGTGACAAGAAAATGGGGGTGACAAAATAAAAACATTCAATTCTCACTTATTTCATTTAGAAAACTCCCCATTCGTGGTTGGAACCCAGCCGTAACGCAAATTTCCATAGTTAGATCTAATCTTCACATTTCTTGTCGAGTTTTGGGAATATGGTAGAAATGTAGCAGGGGTCCACCAGAACCAGCTAAATTCCGTAAGTGGTATACGAGAAAAGAAGTCTGGGAACCTCTTTTAAACAATTGATTACATTTAGTTTAAACGTGAGAAAGAAACAATTTTGCTAACATCCCAAGCAGCACATTAGTGAATTTTGCAGCTTATCTTATAGCTTTATGTTCTAAATGAGTGGGTTAACAGTGTTTGATAAAACTTATAACATTAAATACAACTCAAAATTGTATATAAGTTCATCCTCTCACTTGTAGTTGCTTAGGAACGTTTTTTGTTTCTGTTTTATTACTTATGGTTGGGTAAAGTAGATTTTGCTACTTAAAGTTGCATGCAGGTTTTAATTGTCACTATATAAGAAGCAATAGTGCTATATAAGGCCCTAAAGTCACTTATAAGCAACGTTTACATATAAGTGGGAACATACCCTTATTTGGAACTTTTAATTCCAAATGACAAGTATAATAGAGTAGTATATCACCAATAGTGGCTAAAAAGATAATTTTACGGCTCTTTTGGAACCTAAAGTGATTGCAACTTTTAAGGCCTAGAAGTACCTTATTGCCACTCCAACGCATAAATAGGAGTCTCAATAGACTCATAAAAGTCTCAATAAGAGGTTTTTGAAACCAAAAGCAGTTATTTTCACTTATTTCAAACCACTAACGATCTAACAGTTCCAAAATTAGGACATAGTTCCAAATTTTATTATTTCTATTGCCCTTGTCAAAATAACATTATTCGTCCTACAAAAGAGCAAATAATTAAAATAAGGCCAATTTAATAGATCACATTTGACATTTTTCAGCTTAACTTCATAGTGAAGCTTCACTGACAGCTTCTGTCATTATTTCAATAAACGTCTATTTTTATCTGAAAAAATTACTGTGCAACATTGAACGCTATTATTAAAGAATAGCGTTCAATGTTTATTGAACGTTTATTGAAATAATGACAGAAGCTGTCAATGAAGCTTTACTATGAACCTAAGCTGACAGATGTCAAATGTGATCTATCAAATTGGCCCTACTTTAGTATTGGTAATAGCATTCACTGCTTTGCCACTCGCAAGATACAAATAAGTGATTTTCAGACCTGATAGTTCCAAATAGAGAACAAATAAGTGAAAATAAACACTGTAAGATCTTTTTTGTTTCGCCATGTTTACAAATTGGAGTCCTTGAAAATGAATTATTTTAAACAGAATTTTATCACACTTGCGCATAATCACAGACTTGATATTTGTGACGATGTTACTTTAACATTGTACGTAACCTACAATCATTAGGTCAGGTTTTTAACAGTTTTATTTCTTATCAGTATCAATTCCTTATTTGATTTAGCACTCTCTTTTTAAATATTCCTGATCAAATCAAAGGCGCATCGAAATTTACAAAGAAACCATACTATAGTTTCACAGTAACAAAAAATTCGCAGGAATTTCGTGCTTGTTTCATTGCTTGTATAACGTGAAGTTTTAATCATTTACCCAAACAGAGGTATAAATCTAAAATTAAAATGGCAGATAACATTCACTTATAAAAAACAACTTATTGACAAGTTGCCACGCCACTCAAAGGAACTTTGGCGTCTCATTTATCACTCATTGACCGAACTGAAATTATTAATTCGGTCAATGAGTGAATAAATAGTTCACTGCGCATAACTTTCATCCATAGTTCTAATAGACACTTAAGGTAATCGTGAGATCTCTTATGGATTCAATTTAGAACCAAAAATAGGCTGCAATTTTTCTCCCCGTGGTTCTATATTGGTTGCCTAAGGGTTCTTTCCACCTATATAGAACTTAATCATGGCTATATATTTCACTTAAGTATGTAAATAGATATGATATACGAGCTATTTCCCACCTAGTTGTGCTACTTGGGATGTGTTCTTTATTTTTATAATATGATTAATATATGAATAATATTTTTTTTATGATTATTTGATGTACATATTTTTGACTTACGCATTTACGGTTTTAGGCATGCCGTACTATTTCTACGTGCTTACCCTTTTTCTTTGGATTAATGTAAGCTGTTTTGTATAAGCTCATTTTTTTTTAGTAATTTAAAAAAATACAAATACAAAAAATAGCATTGCATCACCTATTAATATTGCAGTTTGGTATTTGTTTTAATTTTTTAGAATAAATTTTCTAAATTATGTTAGACTTTGTTCGTATTCTTGACACATAATTTGCAACAATTTTCTTTTATGATTTATGTAAATTAAGCTACGTATTACAAAAGTCTCCATTGTAAGATATTGTAAATAGACACAATAATTTGGACATTCTTATATTGTAAATAAAATGCAGTAAAACATTTAATGCTACATTTACATGTTTGGGATAAATGTATTAAGGTTATGATATGGAATGTAAATAAATCTTTTATTAAAATTTTAATGTGTATTTTTTGAAAAAGATAAGTTTTTTTTTAAGATACATGAAGTATTATTCAATATTCTTTTTTGAATTGCATGTGAAAGGATTGAATTTCTTTTCAGCATACATGCAAACAACAAACTCTGTGCTTATACATATACGTTCTGTGGCTCTTTAAGCACACTGTAAATAAATTCTTAAAGAGAAAACTGTAAGCCTTACACTTGCATACTCGTAGGAGGCATTTTTTTCGCATTTGGACTGATCGACTTAATAGTTGGTAGCCATCCAGTAACAAGTAGAACGTCATCTTAAAAAAAAGTAAAAAAAGTAGGAACTTGTGGAAAATCGTTTATTTCCAAATCAATGTTATTGAAAAAAATCATAAATAATTTAGTAAATTATGGTTTTAATATTCTTTCCACACGTCTACAAAGAAAATAAGTTTGTACAAATACTTACTTAAAAAGTACAGATGGCCTTGAGAGTGTAGAATAGCAGTCTGCGTTATCAATACTGTGGTAAATCCACACGAAGTTCATTCTTTTAAATATGATCTTAATATCACATATGCATTGATCAAGTAATTATAATTATTTTAGAAATAAAGTAAAGATGTCTAATCTTATATATATAAGTATATATAAAAATCACGTGTCAGGATGTATGTTCGTGATGAACTCTGAAATTACTGAACCGACTTTGATCAAACTTCGTAAGTATCTGTTATTTGGTCCAACTTAAGAGATAGGATAGTTTTTATCTTAATTATTGACCTCAATATTTGTTATTGCAAATTAAATGTTTATTATACAACAGTAGTGTCTATTTATAGGTTAGTTCGATGAACTATTAATAGATGGCTCTGCCTCGCTACCATGAACGGCATCCGAAGTTTACCCTCTGTGTCCCACTTGCAACTTCTTACATAAGTACGATAGAGAGAGAAAATTTCGAATGACATTCATGGTAAGCTTGCTGTAGATTAATTTATCGATACAACATTCGGATACAGTAAAATAGAAATAATTTCTTTTTTTGTAGTAAGGTAAGATTAACGATGTACTCATTCATATCATCATTAATTACTGTGATTGAACGAAAACTGAACGCCCCACTATTACATTGAACAAGGCAACATTATTTCACAAAGTGACATCGATTTTTACGATTTTTTTTGTATATTTGGTAGGTATGAGAATAGGTATTCACTTTAACATATGGTTTGAAAATAAAATTGGACCCTATAGGTGGCGCCACAATCGGTTTACGGAATTATTTTCCGGTTCTGGCAGGACAACGTCTGCTGGGTCAGCTAGTAAAACTATAAATGTTGCTAGGTAATTGATTAGATAACAATTTATAACAAAGTTGTTGAATAGGTGCTTCCGTAGACCCTACTAAAATAACTGAGACTTGATTTTACACGAGATCTCACAACTTTTGCAGTAGAGGATCAGCGTTGCGACGCTAGGCATTTTTTACATTTTATGTTTTTGATGGAATTCTGTATACTAATGTATTCACGTGGCTAGCAATCCACTTTAGGTTTAAAAATTCAAAATTTAGCAAAACTTGATGAACAGAAACAAGGTTCAGTGAAAGCTGAGGAAGGCGCACAAAATAAATATAATTTAAAGGACAAAAATATTCCAATAAGCATAATAATTGAGGCACAGACGTATAATAATGTTATTAATCAGACAATATGATTACCAGTTGTTCAAAAACACAGATATCAACCAGAAGGGCATGACTTAATAATAGTAGGATTTAAAAGAAAAAAAAGGACGATATCTAAATAAGTGTTGTTACATGAAAAAAAAAACATATTTTTCTTAGATATGTTTGTATCATTTATTACCTCCTAATATATTAATACTACAGTCACTAGATAGAATCATTACAATCAGAAAGTAAACGTCTTTTGCAGCAGCTTTAAAAAAGGTGGCTGAATTAAATTCTTTGCCATTCTTCCTCATATTGTTACTTGTGGCAGAATACCATTATTTCTTATTCTATCTATAGCGGCAGAATAACATTATTTCTTAACTTATTAGTGGCAGTAATATATGTATTTTTATAAAATAGCCACTAGTGGCAGACTACATACTTCCTAAAAAATATCATGAAAGTAAGAAGGCGAGAAACCGCGTGAGTATAGAGGAAAAAACTCCTACATTTCGGTATCAGATATGACCCATCCTGGCTTTTATGTTAATGGTGGCAGGCAGGCTGATAATCCACTTGAGGTGTTTAGTAGGTGGCGGGTGAGAGACATTGTGAGGATAGAGAAATGTACTGTGGCATTTCTTAATCACACACTGAATCACATGTAATGGTATTTTTTCTTTTGTATCTTCTGTAAGAAAGTTGTTACTGCCGCAATAAATTCTATCTTCTGTAAGATTTCTATCTTCTATCTATCTTCTGTTTACGAATGCTTAATGTAATGTGCATGGTCACTATTATGATATTGTAATATAGTCAAGTGCTTAAATATGTACACAAAGAATCGTCTCATAAATATATTTAAAAAAAACGCTTCTTATAAATGTCCACATATAAACTTATCCTATGGAAAAAGGGGCATTCTGAGAACAGGATAATGTCGTCAGCGAATCTAAGATGACTTAAAAAATTTCAATTTATGTTAATGCCTTGTACTATAGTCTACTATGGTAGTTCACCTTGTCTTACTCTTCTCCTATTGTTGATTATTGTGCCGACTCTGTCTAACTTAACTCTGCTCGTGTTGTTGCCGTAAATGTTCTTCAGGATATTTATGTATTTTTCTTTTATATTTAGTGAATTCAAAGATTCCCAGATAATCTATAAAGGGTTCGTACAGGGGTTTGTGGAATTCTAGATATTTCTCTATTACCTGGTTAACCACTTGGTAATATCAACGATTTGGTCTACTGTACTAAAACTACTTCTGAAACCGCCTTTTTCAATCGGCTGCTGTGCATCGATATCTGAGGATATTTTTTCAAGTAAACAGGTGATTCGGGTCAGTAGTCCTTGCAAACTTGATATATTAGTTTGTAGTCTAGTCCGGGTGAGATTTTTTCAGGCTTAAGCGTCATTAGTTGTTTTATTATTTCTAACTCTGAAAACTCTATTGGGGAGGTATCTGTGCAACGATAAACATAAACAACCTTGTTTTGTTTTACGTTGAAGGTACAAATTTATAAAGGTGTTTTCTTTGGTGGGTTTTGGTCGAGCTCTCCCACGGTGACCGGCCGTACTGGGAGGTGAGGAGTGGGTCTTGTTATCTGTGGTATCTTTGTTTGGCTTTGAGGCTAGCTGTCTCAGTAAGGATCAGTTTAGGCTTTTGCATTATATAATCTTTCATGTTTGTGCCTTTGTTTTTCTTCGATGGCTGTTTACCTGCACATTGCGCTTTTTGCTACTAGGGAGATATATTTCCGGGGATTCGGACAGGTTCCTCTTGTTTGGTTGGTTGCGAGGGGAGTGCTCGTTGCTTAATATAATGAGTTTGTTGTATTTTATAAAAGCAGTATTACCCTGCCTCTTTTCTCTCTGCAGTTGAATTTGCAGCTCTTTGCGCGTGTTTAATATTTCAATTAGGTAGTCCTCTTTTAAGTAATATGAAGTGTTTTGTACCGTTTGTTTTTCTGAATTTTTATTTTGAAACCCGATGTATTGAATGTTATTATCATCGGTCTGACCTTCGCTACTTTTCCCTCAGTCTTCTAACTGCTTCAATGTTGTTACTATTACATTAAACTTACTATGTGTTTATTATATTAATTGTCAATCTCGAGTTCGCGGTATGACTTTTCGCACTCTTCTACGCCAAACAAGACTAGGTTCCTGGGTCTGGACTGCCATTCTAGGTGGTTTATTTTTATACTTTGTTCCTTCACATTTTTCTTCAAAAGTTAGTTTTTTAGTTCAAGTTTATTTAACATCTCGTTAAGGCTGTTGATTATTGTGTTTTTGATGTCTTCTTTCATTTCTAGCATGTTTTGTTTTTGCTGTTTCATGTAATGTTGCATATTTAATAACCTATTTTTCAAATAGAAGTTTTGGGGTAAATCTGTGTCAAAAGAGGAAATTTTATTTTTTAAAAGCATAATTAACAGTTCGCTGGCGTTTGGTTTGACGTTGTTTAAAACCCCAGCAAAATTTCAAATAAAGATTCTAAATTTGAAAATTTCACGCAGCCTTGTTTAATCTTTTGGTTGAAAGATTGTAAAATGGTTTGTTGTTCTTATTTTATAAGTGGTACGTTTTCTCTTGAAACATTCAACCCATTCATGTTCTATACAGTGCCGGTTTTTGTCATAATATTGTTTCACTTTAGGGACATTCACTATATTGTGCTTCAGATTTTGAAAAAGCGATACTTTGCAATATCGTTTTACGAATGTCTTAATTGCAAACTTTGTGACATTCGAATGATCTGTTTGACATTCAATTATGTAGGCATGTAATAAAATATCACAAAAAATATTATTTATGACTCTATTCTACTTCCACAAAGTCGTCTGAGTCAATTTTGTCGTCTTTTGTGTCTTCTGGGAATAAATAATTATTTTCAATTCGTAACACAATTGACTGTATCTGACATTGACTATTAAAAGCTTTTCAAAAAAAAAAAATGCATTGTTTTGTAATGCTATAAAGATAACAACATCTCTAATGCAAACTAATATGACATCACTATTTACACATAATTATGTTTTGATGCGTTTATGCATATCGAAAGACAGTATGATATAGTTAAAATATTGATACAGCTGCATGACTAAATGCATAAAAAACATAAATCCCGTCGTTTTTCCATTAAATGAGTAAATATTACGTATATTTAAACATTCTCCGTTTCATTTCACAGTTATTTTCTCTTTGGATGCATAAATCATGTCTTTCATTGAATTTTGAGTGATTTAATTAATTTTTAAATGTAAAATAAAAAAAATACTTTGTCACAATGATATCATTTTTTTCGATAGCAGTTTTGATGTGTATTGGTATAAATTTGCCTATATGTTATTCACAGAGGCCTACAACTGGGTAAGATATAACATGTGACTGTATATAACAAAACTGTAATATGTTACTGGGCTTAATAATTAGAATTTGTGTTGATGGGCGGATACCCCATGGTGTATCCGCCCATCAAATGAACCTTCAGTTTTTTACAAGATAAATAGTCAAATAGTTAATATATAAAAACATAACGTAATAACGTTTTAAATTAATGTTAAGACAAATATTGTGGCATTGCAGTGAAATATTTTGGTTTTTACTAGGAAACGAAAGTTTTTTTTTAAATGTTAAGATCAGCAGACAGGCTGACGGTCCACTTGATGGTAGGTGGCTACCGTCGTCTATAACACAAGCAACGCCTTCGCCTACAGTACATATCTTCGTTATATGTTCTGTACATTTGTTATATGTTGCCGATATATTGCCTCTCATCACAGATCAAGGTATGTATCATACCGTAAACGTATCATAGGATTAATTTTGTTTTAAAATCATTTCTTGGCGTGTATTTCGCCATACAAAAGTTTATCCGCTAATTTCTAAACTACCTAAAGATTTTGATACGGTTTTCACTAATGGAAAGTGCGATAAAAGAGGAACGTTTGTCAGAATGTATTGTATACATTTTTCAGAAAAAATAATGTGAAGCCGGGGATGGGTCGAAATGAAATATTTACGAAAGTCGTATCTATTTTTTTTTTAATATGAATTAAAATTAGTACATTGACAAGTACTAAGTGTTTCTTTGCAAATGTCTAAGAAACGTGCGTCCATTCATAGGGCAGGTATGATGATGATTGTCGATATGCTATATAACTTATAGATCCAGCTTTGACGTGGCAGACACGTTAGCAACAGCTACGTATTAGCAATTTTATTTAGTAGTTTTAGTAAATAACGAAAACTATTTAATTTTTATTTTATGGCGTTTCAAATATCTATATATTTTATTAGATTTACTAATCTATTTGTTATAGTCTTATTTGCTTTTTCGAATATCAAACATTATATTGTAGGTATATATAATTTTACGCGAAACTCAATTATGTAATATAAAATAAATTACTTCTTACTAAATTAATTTAGTAATAATTAATGTCAGCTTGTTTCTTATTCTTTGTTCAGTCAGTGTCGTCAGTACACTGCAACGCAACGCCTTTGAACTCTTCCAGAAGCCTCTCATAAACCTGCTCGCTGTTTTGATAATAGCATATTTTCGATTTTCAGATATATGACTAGGAGTGTTCTATGCGATCCCATACCAATTTGTAAGAAGAGTAAATATCGCACAATCAATGGTCAATGTAACAATTTAGAATTTCCTCTAAGGGGAGCTGCACAAACTCAATACTTACGTGTAGTCCCTAGTAATTACGCTGATGGTATGTAAATTACATATTTTACTCCATTCGTCATCAACAACAACTCAGGCGTCCACAGTTTATTGTATATTTAGAGCTTGTAACACACGAGGTTCCTTGTTTGAATTCTTCAACAAGGAATTGCAAGAAATAAAAACTGTGAGTTTTTATTTAGTCCTATGCAATAAGGAATATTTGTATTTTCTTATTAGCTGTGCCCGCGACTTCGTATGCGTAGAAAAATGAAAATATGGATATGAGTTATATGATAAAAAGTATCCTGTTGGTTAACTATCTGTGTGCCAAACATCTAAATCCAACCCTTTGTATGCCGGAACGTGGATCCACGTTATTAATAAATCATGGTAGAACCCCCATGACTTCTTCTGGGAGAACAATTAGGTCAGTCAGAGTCAGTAGTTAAATCGGTAAAAACGGTTGAAATTTGAACAACCTGTATATATCATGGCAAATGGCACTTGAAATGATACATTTAAGCGCTTGCAGACAAGGGTAATTGTCACTTATGCTATTCTGAGCTAATGATTAAGTAAGATATTGACCATTTCTGAATTCACTTAACACATTTTGTTCAGATAATTTTCACGCATAATTTTCAAGGGAATATTTCATGTGAGATTTAAAATATTTTGACAATTTCAATGAACGTAATATTGTTAATGTTAATCTCAATGTTAAAATTAATAGAACACTACTGAATTTATTCGTTTTGAACTCACAATTAGTTTGTTGTTTCAGGGTTGAGTAAGTTTCCAACGGATAGTACGGGACAACCGTTACCAAGTGCAAGATTGGTTAGTTTTACGCTGTTTCCTTTTAAGCCGAATTTTGACCCAATATGGAACTTAAATTCAATGCAGTTTGGACAAATCGTTGCTCATGATATGTCTCTTACTGCTATGAATCATCAAACAAGTAAGTAACAAGTAATATTGTATAGGTATACAAATAAAAATGGAATTTATAGTCAAAGCTAGGCTTCTGTATTTCTAATTCATGATCATTACGCTGATGATTAATTGCAAGTTAAACAAAACGAATAAGCATTATTTATTTTAAGAAAACCTAAGACAACAGTATATTTTGTTATATTTTTTTTAGTATAAAAACTAATAATATTTTCTTATAGAGTTGATTTCAATGACTTGAACTTTATACACGTACCTATATTAATAAATAGGCAATATACAATAAAAATGATTTTAGATCACATTTCATTAAGTCTTGTAAATTATTATATCGAAACGTAATGAGTTTAGTCAATGAATAGATGGAGTTGTATACGGCAGATATTTTATTCTGAGCATACGGTGAGCGAAAGTTATAATTATTTGGCATTCAATTATTTCATCGATATTTAATTTTGTAAAAATATTGGCAGGTAGGCTGATGGTCCACTTAATGGTAAGTGTTTACCGTTGCCTAAACAAATAACATCTACCCTAAAAGGATAATGAAGAAAGAACGATAGGGATATGGGTATTGACCCTATCATCTAACTCACTCACCCAAATTTAAATGGTGCATACTGTCATAGCTTGAAAGATTGTCCCATAAAGTTAAAATCAAATTCTGTAGTAGCTGGGTATACCCATCTCCATCTAGTAGATCCATACGCTTAAAGAAGTCACAGCAGTGAAATTACTGCACTTGTGTTATAATGAGTGTAATGTATGTCAGAACCAATTCTTCTATTATCTCAATATTTTCTTTACCATCAGAGGTGATAACTCGTTTACATTCCCCTGATGATGTTTTAGGCGACGGTAAATACTAACATGTAGTAAGCGGTCGAGATGCATTAAAATTAGCTTTTTGTTTATTTAGTTAAGGAGCCCATTGTTTGTTGCGATGAGAATAATCAGCCGACTGCAAATGTTTCTCAACATCCTTGCATTCCTATTTGGATACCCATAAATGATCCTGTACATCCGTCAGATGGTAATAGATGTTTGGATGCAATTAGAACTTTAATGGATATTGAATTACCCTGTGTGAAATCAAATAAAACGGCTGATCAGATCAATGAAGTCACAGCTTACGCGGACTTATCAGTGGTTTATGGAAGCACCGATGCACAGGCGGAACCACTACGTGAACGAGTTGGTGGTCTTTTGGTTACGAACGAGATCTTGGAACGTGAATTTCCACCACAAGCCGCTAACGTTACAAGTGTTTGTGACATGGCAAGGTCTCCAAATGAGCCGTGTTTTGTGTCAGGTAAATGCACGTAGAACATAACTAACAACTTACATAATTTTGATTGGATAGATCACAATTTACAAATTTGATCTTAGTCATACATATTCTCGCAATCCCCTAGAAAATGGTTTTTATAGTAAAAACCTTTTTAGTTTAATGTTACAATGATGTATTTTAATGTAAAAGAGGTAATGTATAAATTATTTGAAATCTAATAATGTTGAATTTTATAAAACGTTTCTTAATGTTGAATTTCCAAGATGTTTATTTCCAACATGTGAAATTTATCGATTTATGCGGATGGTAGCTATAAACAAATTATTTCTTTGTAGACAAATACAAGGTTATTTGAACATTAAAATAACAAATTAAACACATTTTTTATATTATAAGGCGGTCTGCCTGCCATCCTTTATAATATATTAAAAAAACGTTGACTTATGTTTAATTGTGGCATTTGACGTAAAAAATAATATTATTTACACAGAATTCCAAACACTAACTAAGCGGTAAAAAGTCAACACCACGTGAATTCGACATTTTGGCAATTCAATATGATGGGAACCTAATAGGCATGTATGTAGGTACTATGGGGAACCATTTCATAGACTGGGATGATATACGCAAGATAAACATGACTAACCGTGATCTAATCAGAAGGAATTAGGTCCTGAGAATGAAATATGTATCATTATTTTATTTTTTTCTTCGTTCATTTTTAGAGGATATATATATATTTTTAATAGAGTATAAATTACCTATTTTTCAAAAAGTGTTAAAAATAATTTTATTGATAAATTTTAAACAATAAATGATCTGTGTTGCATAAATAATAACTGGATAACAACGACAAAACACAAAAAATAATAATAATTAATATTTAAATTTTGCCGCGTAAACAACCCCCCCCCCCCCACCCCCCTACGTCGTCACATGGTCTGAATGACGTTATATTACTCAAACAAGGACTGACGAGAGACTGGTAAAAACTATCACCAAATACAAGAATGTACCTTTGTGAAGATCATTTCGACGCAAGTATATAAATATAAACGTAATTTTTTTAATGTCCCTCTTGTAATTGTTAAAATAGTCAAGATGTATGGTCATTGAGGCGTTTTTTTTGTTTCACCATTGTCATCCGGTTATTATTTATGCAAAACAAAAAATAATAGCTTACATTTGATCAATAATTAGGATTAAACACTTTTTGTAAAATGGGCAACTACGCTATTAGAAACATTTTTTTAATGAAATTTAAAATACTCAAAAGTAAACTGCTACCTTTAACAATACTTGTCGATTTGTTGTTATTGTGGTCCTAAAATGTATAAATGGCAATAAAATGACTATAAATTAACGACATTCATTAGGAATTCAAGTGTCATCTTTAACAAAATATTTACAGAGTTGAATTCGACCAAGAGGTTTAATAATGTGTCCTGAACAGTGACGTATCGAAGTCCTGAATTCAAATCTATATTCTAAGAAATCGTATTTTAAAAATAATGATATGGTTACTTGTGACGTTTTCATACAATTTCATTAATTATTAAATTTGAAAGAAATTATACAAGTAACAGTAAAATTTTAAATATCGGTGCATTTGGTTAGAACATTTAATTTTATATCGCAGGAGATGTTCGTGTTAATCAAAACCCTCAACTGGCTTTGCTCCAAGTGATTTTTCATCGTGATCACAATAAAATCGCTCGGAATTTAAAATCATTAAATCCCCACTGGAATGATGAGATTGTTTTTCAAGAAGCTCGGCGGATTGCTATTGCTAAGTATCAACACATATTGTATTATGAATGGTTGCCAACTTTCCTAGGTAAGTAACTTAAGCAATAAAATGTTGAGGTGTCTTGTATGTATCAAGTATTACTTGTTTTGTGAAATTTGTGTTTAAATAAATTTCTTTTACATTTGTTTGTTTGCTCTGTTGAACAACGATTCTGTCATACATGTTGTTTGAGCTAGGCGTTGATTTTACTTGCATGTTTGCGTATTGAAGAGGAAATTTCTTGGGTGGTTAATTTTAGGAATAAAAAACGATATAGCTTTTTACGAACGACGTGTTATATTCTTTTAGATACAAGTTATTGCAAAGTGGGTAGATAAATTAAATTAGTAGAGATATTATGTATATTGCTTCGGTCCGGTATGAATTATGAACACATGTTGATATGAAATTGACAAACGATTCTTAAAAGAAATCTTCTTTTAATGAATGTTTAATTACAAAATGTTACTCAGAGGATTACTCAAAAATGTAGATGTATTCAAAAATATAAAATGTAATATTAAAGTATGAAAAGGATATCACAGTTTATCCTCTTATGGTCACATTAATCTTAAGTTATTATGGTCGGCATCCTTCCTTTCATTATAGAGATTATCACAAAATCCTGTGTTTGTGTTGTATAATGTTTCCTGTGTTTGTTTCAGGTTTTAATAATTTAGTTAAATTTAAACTAATTCATCCGGGAGCGAAAGGTTATATTAATGATTATAATAATGGAATTAGTGCTGCGGTTTCGAATGAGCATGCTACTGCTAGCTTGAGGGATCCACATAAGTGGGTTAAAGGACATTTATTGTACGGATATTTTTTGACTTATGGTAAAATTTTATGATTTATGCTTATTCACCTTTGAAATACGAAATATTGCTACTTTATTTTCAGAGAGCTAACAGAGTCGCGCAGGTTTTTAGAAAAGAATATTCGACTGAGTGATTTTTTTAACAAGCCTGAAGTAATAACGGAGGACGATCGTTTTGATAATTTCGTTAGAGGAATGACCTGTCAAGCACGAGGAAGCAGTGATCAGTTCTTTGATCCAGAGATCACAACATTCCTCTTTAAGTAAGTAAATTTTCATATTTTTAACTCTTTATGTAAAGGTCGGTACTCTTGATGGTAGTTGCTTACCGTCGCGTTAATATGGTATAGGCGGCGCAGTTGTAGCACTTGTGGCGTTGCTTGCGCCGCTGACCATAGTACCTACGATTACTATGGTTTTTCCTAAATATATTATTTTCAATCTTATTGCAATGGTTTCAACACTCACTTTTTTATTTTACACAAATGAAAATTCATCCCAAAAAACTGTAGCCATCACTTTATTGGCCGATAAAACTGCTTTGGCCTTCTTCGGAGCTGGTTCGCTGATGGCAATCGATTGTTGTTTGGATTTTGGGTTATGGTGGTGGATCCATGTTTCGTCTACTGTTATAAAACGATGCAAAAATTCAGTTTTATCTCATTGAAACAACGCCAAGCCCGCCTCCGAAGTGGTCACACGCATACGTTTTTGATCAACAGTCAGTAAACGCGGACCCATCGAGCAGAGAGCTTTTTCATATCTAAATATTGGTGTAAGATATTGCTCACACGTTCGTCTGAGATGCCTACTATCTCGACTATCGCCCTCACTTTTACTCTTCAGTCCGTTCAACACTATGTCGTAGATTTTACCGATCATCTTTGGAGTAGTGACCTCAACTGGGCGTCCTGGACGCACCGCATCACTTATGGTTGTACGACCACAGCGAAAATCAGTAAACCACTTATGAATAATTTTAATCGCTGGAGCAGAGTCTCGAAATTCACTTTTCTCCATCTTTGCAAAAATTTGTTCAATTATTTTTCTTTAATGGCTGTCACAAAAAAAAAAACTAACCGGCCGGCGGTACTGGCTGAAAACTTTAATTTAGTCCCCCAAAAGAGTTGTGGACAAGGTGGTTCCATGCAATTTGCGATAATTTTAATCCAAAAATAGATTTTTACCATACTTATCACTCTGTCCTAGTATTGAGACATTCAAATTACATATTTTAAAATACTGAAATACAGCGAATACTAATAATTATTTCAATTTTAGTTGCAAAAATGTGTAATTTGGTATCTTAACAAATATCAAAATTTACAGACGCAATAGGACTGTTGGTGAAGATCTACGTGCTCTTGATATACAGCGTGGACGCGATCATGGCATTGGCACATACGTTTCAACACGAGCACATTTCAAACTAAGCGTACCGAAAACATTTTCCGATTTGAGGAATGATATATCCGAGGAGGTAATCATATCAACATCTATATTTTGTACAGAGACTATTTAACTACCTAATCTCTTATCCTTAATGTCGGCAGCGCACTTGATGCACCTGCAGAGTGGTCACCTACCACCAAGTGGACTCTCTGCCTGTCTAACTATCTTTACCTAAAAAATAGAAGAGGTCATTGCTGATCTAACGATGAGGCCGGTTGAAACTTTTAAAGCGTGAACAACGTTTATTGAATTCGTAAACAAGTTGCCACTTCAATTTGGACATATTCAATCCTCACATATTATAAAACAAAGTTCCTCGCCGCGTCTGTCTGTATGTATGTTCGCGATAATCTCAAAAATTACTGAATGAATTTACATGTGGTTTTCATCTATCAACAGAGTGATTTCAGAGGAATCTATTGATGTATAATCCGTTAAGGTTTTATTCTTAGGTTCCCGAGGGTTTCCAAATTGGAGCATACTATGTACAGGTGTATCACCACTAAATCCAACAGATGTAGCCGCTTCACTTAAGTCCATTGTAGTATAATAATGTAATTATAATAGACGAAGACGCGGACAGAAGCTATTTATTAATAAAATAAATCACACGTATTCATTAATATCTATAAATTGGGTTCATTCATAAGTCGCAAACCTTCCTTTTTTTTGAAACCCGTAAATAATCAATTTATTGTTCTATCCAAAGGAATATATTCAATCACTGAACCATGAATGTTTAATGAAATTGAAGTTTCATTATTCATCTTTATGTACATTAAATTAAATATTATATGAACATAGTGAAGTAATATCAACTTTTTTTTAAGGAGGGGAAATTTACGTTTACGCACTATCCCTCGTCGACTGTCCCCGTTGGGACAGTCAACCGGGGAGTGTGGGACTCGCTCGGTGAAGTAACTTGTCACCAGGAATACCTACTATTTCATAAATAAAAAAAAAACAACAAGAGTTTGTCATTATTGCTTTACCACACGTTAAGCAATTATTGCGTTCGCGATTTATATTGAATTATATTTCACTATTTATGTTGAGGTTGCACGTGCGCTGCTGACCTTGGTAGGATAAATGATAAGAGATAGGAAAGTAGGTCCAGGAATACCTTAATCATTCACCGAAATAGAATACCATACGAGCTTTAATATAAGGGGGTTTTCACTTCCGCCAGATGGCCAGCTTATGTCTTTTGAAAGCACTAATAAATTATAGGCCACTAATAAATTATAGGTATTTTATTATCTTATGACCAATAATGATGATCATGTTACATTTTATGTCCTTTGGCAGAATATAATAATTCTAAGCAGTTTGTACAAAAGTGTAAACGACGTGGACCTTTCTGTGGCCGGTGCGTTGGAGAATATTGTACCGGGTACTGCATTCGGTCCGACTTTCCTCGAGATTACAATAGATCAATTTGCCCGAAGCCGGTTTGGGGACAGATACTTCTACGAGAACGGTGCTGATCCTCTGACTGCCTTTACGTTGGGTAAGAAATGTATTTTCTTGAAGAGTAATTGTTTTATTGGAAAGGTATATGTTTATTTGAATGTGGCATCTTACCGTTGCCTACAAATACAACAACACCAGTGTGATGCTGATGCAGATAAGCTGTCGAACTGCTGTTGCCTACTGAATAAATATTAAAGGTCAAGGTGTCAGGACAGGGGAATGAGCCGTATATATACGATATCTTCTCATCTATTTTGTTCTCAATACCTACCTCATTGTTTTAAAGATCACGAAAAATACCCTTAAAATCGCTACTCCCTTTATTCTTTTCCTGTAACGTTCGTTTTTATTGTTTTAATTGACACAATTCAGGTTGGATGTTTTTTATTAGAAAACTAGCAAAAAAAGAAGCTTAAATAAATAAAATAATTTGAAGAGAATACCTACTTAAATTATTCAAATGATTAAGAAAACATCTATTATAAGACGACGCGCCCCGACTTGGCAATAGAAGTTATTGAGGGAGTTAGTGTACGTAATATGTAGCCTATGTCCATAGGTGAAAATTTTGAATTTTAAGTGGAAAAAGTTCTTTCACTATTTGAGGAAATAGTGAAAGAATCCGAGCTACATTCGACGATTGACCTCCTTCTTGAAATTGGCTCTAACTAACTGGTAGAGATTTTACTTATTATCAAATATTTATCATTTGAAACGATTAATTTTAAATTTTCACATCCAGATCAACTGACGGAACTTAGAAAGGCGTCGATGGCACGTCTGTTGTGCGATAATTCTGACAATGTCCGTAATATGCAGCGAAAAGCGTTTCAACAAATCAGCAAAGAGTAAGTATATTTTAATCCATACCTTTGATACGGTGACCATGATTTAATTTTGAATGAAATTATAACGCGGTCAAAAGAAATGATTGAAAATTAAGAGGAGATGAAACAAGCAGTAAGTAATGTTAGCAACTCGATTAAAAACCTTGTTTTGTAAAGAGAACTGCGCCCTGACCGGTTGCGGACTCAACCTGAGATCAGTGTCCTATTCTCTTCTTGTTGGAACTTAAAGAGACTTTCAGACATAACATAATAACCCAAACACACATCAATGTTTTATCAGCATTTCAATATCCCATCAAAACATGAGGTATATGAGCAAATTAAGTATTAAATTACAAAAAAGATTTTCCAATCGAAATGTGTCATCATAAAGTACTTTTTTAAAATTTTGGTTTTATATTTTTTATTGAATAATTTTAAATTGTCTTTTTTTAACCACAGAGAAAACAAAGTCAATAATGGTTATTAGTACCTAAGTTATATATGTAGTATATTCAGAGCATTCGTTATTTTGGTTGTTTTGGTTAATAAAAGGTTAATAAAATCAGAGGTTACCTACCTTTGATTGACTGATCTTGATGGATATCTATCACGACGCCTTCCACGAGAAACCATTCAGTTAGATGGGCGGTCAAATTAACTAAGACTTAATTGGCTATATTTAAGACCCAACAAAACCCTTGACGAAATTGTTCATTCAAACAATGTCTTATTCTATTTTGATTGATTTTAGTTCTTATTAGTATTCTCTATCTAGTAGGACAAAGCTCCTCTATAAGATTATTTATCAATACATTTAATAAAATCGTAAACAAGCTTTGTCTGACATTAAATATTATTTCAAAAGAAAAAACAATTTCCACAGGTTGTACTTATATTACAGAAATGGATTTTTTTAAATTTTTGTCTGTTTGACTGTGTGTTTTTGCAAGCTACATAATCTCAGAAACAGCTTAACCGATTTGAATGCGGTTTTCACTGGTAACATTTAGTGTTTGTTTCATTCCAATCGTTTTACAAACACAAAAGTTAATTGAAATAATACGCATTATTCTACCACAAATAGTTAAGAATTAAGAACTTAAAATTTAAAAATAAATAAACGTTTTTATTGTGTAAACTTTTGTATCTTTACAGTAACGAACTTGTTCCATGTGATTCGATTCCTGAGGTGGACTTGAAATTCTGGATGGATACGAGTAAGCGAGGAAAGAGAGAAAGACGTCGTCGAAATCGTTCCTGCCAACATTGTTGTTGTTAATAAAAACAACAGCCTTACATGCATTTAGCAGACCGAATGCAAAGCCGATGAGGTTGTCGTAGTTACGCAAATAGGGAACAAATCCAATATATTCTTGTGGAAAGTTTACCTTCAAACTTTACGTATGACAAGATGCAAAGTCGCGGTTTTTTTTTAATTTTAAGAGCGGCAGACAGGCTGACGGTCCACTTGATGGCAGGTGGCTACCGTCGCCTATAACACAAGCAACGCCAAAGCTGCTGCAAGTGCGCTGCCGATTACAGTGGGAATAAGGATAAGGGATTAGGAGGGATAGGGAAATGGGCTCTGGCATTCCTTACTCGCTCACCGAAACACAACAGCATACGTGCTGTTATTTCACGATGGTCTTCTGTAAGGTGGTGGTTACTGCCGCCAGACGGGCTGCCCAAATGACTGCGAAACGCAGTGTGCCCTGCCACTACTTTCCAGATCCAGACCAGAGCCAACTTTTTCAAAGTTGACCCTGCCGGGAATCGAACCCGCGAACCCTAGAACAGAGCGTTAAGGCAAACACCCTAACCACTCATCCAACGGGTCGTCAAACTACGCGAACTGCGCTTGAATAAACTACGCTTAACCCTCTTACGAGTATCGATATTTTGTGTTTGTGTCTTGCTAAACAATAATTATGTATAAGAAAATTTAAAAAGTAATAAGAGCACATATCTTTCTGCTCAATTTAAAAAATATATGCAACGTTTGCTAGGCCGCATCTAAACAAGCAAAGAAGGTTAAAATTGTCACTCTTTGTGTTGTGCCTGTTAGTTATTGTTCAAGTACTCTATGTTAAAAGTGAATATAAAATTAATTTATAATCATTCTTGTTTATTATTTAAGTTATGAAATAAAAAAAAGAGAGGATTCAGCAATCATAAACTGTTCGGCGTCAGTAACCAGACTGTTACAGGCCTGGCGCACTCTGTATTTTAGGTGCAATTTTATACCTATAGTACGGAGTGAGATAGGCCCTGTTTTAGGTATGAAGCTACAAGTACGCGACGCGGCGGGCTCGTTTTATCGGGCCTAATTCATTTTAATAAAAATTAATGTAAATGTATAAATAAATATTGTTTTGTTTTCTATAAAAATAAATTATAACTATATTTACAAATATTTTAGTACTCATTACTTTGTTTTTTGAGTTTATATTTCATTATATGGAATTCTTAAAAAAATATTGTGGAATGAGGCCAAGAGTTATTAACATTTTGGACATTAAAAATTCATTTTTTTAATAAATAATTGTTTTGTTTATAGTAAAAAGAAATTGTAAACTTCATTTAAAAATGGCAGTTATAATCTGCTCAATAAGTACCTACAAACCCTACACAATTGTAACAAGACTTATTTAGACAGATTTGATTTGATCTCTCAAGTTCTTTATTCACAAAAAATATTATAATTTAGGTTTTTTTTTTTCAAATTTAATAAAGAACAATCGTTGTTTGTTTTTGGAGTTTAGTTGTGATTAATACATATTTTAATTAGTCTAAATCACTAATGTTGTATATTGTTATTTATATTTTGTTTTATTAAACGGTTTAGGTTTATTAGAATCGTAACTTGTTTACAAAAGTAGAATAATATGGTTCACAATAGAAAGAGAGGCAACTTCTGGGCGAATATAACTGTAGGTATAGGTCGCGTCACGAAAAAGAACCCTGGAAGAAGTGTTTGCGCATGGGTAGTTGCGCGAGTGCACGAAAGTACTAGGCCTATTGTTTTATTTTTGAACTAGCCTTTCCCTCGCGAGAAAGGCTAGTTCAAAAGATTTAAAAACATGTTTGATTCAGTGTAGAATGTTTAATTTAATTAAAAAAAAGCAAAGTGCAACTCCTTCCAATAAGTCGTCGTGAGTGACGAAAAAACCAGACGAGGAAGCAATGTTGGTGCTAGAGGTGGCCGTTTCATCGTCGTCGCTGTCTTCACTTGAGCTTTCATCTTCATTTGAGTTAGAATCATCATCCTCTAAGCGAATAATATTTTTTTCTGTCATCATGTCGACCACTCGATAGCTTTTACAATAATCGCCTTCTATTTCCTTTAGCTTAAAGCATAATTTTCCCCACTCTGTTGCTCCCATTAAATTAACTTTTTCATTAACCAGGTCAGTTATCTATGTAAGATTCCAACTTACATTTTTGCTGACGACATATCCCTTTATTTGGGACCAGGCCATTTCTATGGGATTTAGGTCCGGGTGATATGGGGTACAAGTACAACGAAGTACAAAATGGCCTGCTTCATGGCACCGATACTAAATTTCTTAAATTGCTCTTTGTATTTTTTTATTAAGTTGTACAACACCGGCTTTAGCATGAATTCTTCAAATTCAATTCCTTTTTGACGGAGCCAGGTTTGCATGTCTGCTTTCTTTGTATTGGACGTTGGTGCAGCATCGAGTTGCTTGTTGTGGTACGATGCATTGTCAGTTTAGTACGGAGCCACCGCTCGTAATTCTCCGAATTCATGTTGTCGTGGTAGTCACTGCTTTTGTACCGGCTTTGAACGTCAGCAAAGCATTCGGCAAAACTTGCTTTACCACCCGCGTGCACTATGACCAAGCTTTAGATAGAGGTTTTTTAATGCCTTTGGTGGGACCGTTTGTCCAAGAATGGGGATATACATGGGAACTGTCGACGTATGATTCATCAGTGTAAATAATAGATCTTCCTTCCTCTCTATATTTGTTTATCTTAATCAGATATTCTATTCTTTGATATCGAATTTGTGACTGCTCAATCAAAATTTTCCTTTTGGTTTCTGTTTTTTTCCACTTAAAACCCATTTTTTATAATTCGCCTGAGACTTGCTGCAGATCCTTGGAATTTTAGGCCATCCTGTAACTTCCTTCGCAACTTGCCTGTGGTAGGCAATTCTTTTTCGATGACGTGGAAATTGTGGATGATACTTTTTATAACACCCTGATCAAAGCTGTCAACGTCTGTTATTGGTTTTTGTTTGATTCTTCTATTTTGCCGTTTAAGAATTTAATTTCCAATCTTTCCAATCTTCCAATTACAGTAAGAAATTTCCAATCTTTTGAACCCTTTACAATTCGTCTCGGAACATTTTGTTGCCTCTGCACTGCAGTCCGATTCATGCATTGTTTTAAATTATCAACTGCATTATTATCAGCCTCTCTCTTCATAAAACGACATAAGCCATAAATATTTTTTATCCTTTTTCTGTGTAAAACCATTTCGTAATTAAAAACTTATGACGCGATGGTATTTTGAGAAAGAACGCAACGTGGACACAGCGCGCAAGGCAAAGATCGACTGACGAACCAATAGCGCACTGGCAAGCATACGGTGCGTGACCCGTCCCACCTCATACCACCAAATAGACCGATAAATCGCCTAATGCGCATCTTGACCGCCAGCTTTCTTTTTACGTGACGTGACTTATAATAATTAGCGCTGTGCGACCTGAATTGCACTGTATTGTATCGTAGCAATTGAATAGATCTGAATTCTATTTATTACCAACGGATTTTGTTACTGTTTTCATTAAAGAAAATAGCGATAAACGAGGATGGTTTGTGTGAGTATATAAAATGAATAAAAACACAATGACAGTAAGCACATATAATACGTCATAGCTAAAGATACAAACACCAGCTATACAAGCTTGTATTGTTTGGTTTGGTAAAGGCTGTCTTGTATCAATAATCAGGTATAGTCACTGTGTTTATAATTATTATAATTTAATGAATATAATACATAAATTATTGTTTTTTCAGTTATGAAGTACATATAAGCATATATATTTATAAAAGATACATGTAGGCTAAAATTCTATCCGTGCGAAGCCGAGTGCAGGTCGCTTCTTTGTATATAATAAGAATAATATTCATTATAGACATTGTTAGAAATCTTACTAGTAATAATTTATGTTGACTAACTCTAGCGTAAACAGTTATTAGCAACCGATTTAATTTACATTTTTTTATTCATGTTATTCAACGTAACTTACATTTCATGTTGTCTATGTATATAACATGCTCAATGGGACATATTATATAAAAATAGTTCAAACATGTCATCGAACAATGGTTTGTACTGTGAAATTGCGAGCGACAGTTGACATATTTTTGTCTTTTTTGATAATTTTGTCTTTTTAGCTTTATATCAGTAAAGCTTTAGACATACTTTAAGACATACCTTTTGACTATGCTATTTTTTTCTTCAGTTAAACAAAATTAGGTAAAATTATTGGTTTTTAGTCTAAGAATAATCATTTTAAAAGTGTTATACAGAAACTATATTTTTTTGTAGGAAATTTTAAAATATTTTCATACAACTAATGTCTTTCGAAGGAAAAATAATTAAAAGTTAGATTGCGCAAAGTCGCTTCACTCCATACAGACAGGACGCGAGCCGATGACATAACGAGATTAAGCTCAATTATAAGTTGTTAAGTGTTCGACTAAGTCCGAAGTAATGTTCCATTAGTTACTACAATTAAATTAACTTATAAAAAGTTTATAAAGGCTGTGAAAAATGCAGAACAGTTTTATTTCAAGATAAACGCAAGTGTAGATTCAAATATTCAGCCGGCGAGAGAACTCCGGCGAAAGAACTCTTCCTTTATACAAAAATAAATTATGCAAATATCGATGGCGGACACAGCGATATGTTAGGCGGATCAAATGTTCCATAGGCGTCAATTAGGCAAACCATATGGTGACAGTGAGTAGCTAGACGGAGAATTAATACTTATTAATATAAGGCCTATGCCCAGCTGTGGACGTCTTACAGCTGAGATGAAGAATTTGTCCTTTTCATACTAACTACAATTGCTCACACAATCTATTCTTGAACAATATTATGAACGTATTCAGACTAGTAGAATGAAAATTGGCTTACGACGCAACTGTAAACATAATGTGTGAAAACGAACTGTAGGCAAAAAATTACCATTTATTTGCTAATTTATTGCTAAGATCGTTTTATCGGTAATGATCATCTATGCTAATTTATCATGCGAAAAAACAAAAACAAATTTTATACAAAGAGGAAGTTTCACTGATATCAGTAACACTACAATATTTTATGTCATTCTTCCACAACAAAATTTCAGACGATTTCGAAACTTACCGTGGAATATATTTAAATTGTTTCTAAACAAAAACTTAGCTGTTGTTTATTTGATTTATTTATTCCACATTGACAGGGATGTTTTTTTTTTTTTTTCACCCAGAAAAAAATCTGTTCCCAAGGGATCGTCCAAAAATTAAAGATAATTTCGCGCATTCAATGAAAGATTTAGAATCTGCGGTCTGGATACCTTTCGTAAACGACGCGAAAAACTTCTTAGGAAATCATATTTTACCATTTTAAAAAAACTCGGTTGTAACATCAAGTTCCACTACCTCCATAGCCATTTGGATAGATTCTCCGAAAATCTTGGCTCCTATAGTGAACGATTCCTTCAGGATTTAAAAGTCATGGAAGATAGGTACCCAGATCGATGGGATGACCACATGATGGTTGACTAATGTTGGAGTATTACGCGAGAGTGCATTAACGACATTCATGCAAGAAAATCTCGAAAAAGAAGCTTTTTTCATGTAGAATAAGATAATAAACAATTACAAAATAATAAAATTCGTATTTTTTAAGTACATGCTGTATCATGAAAATTACGCTTAGTATAAAAAGTATATTTGCATACGTAATAAAAATCTAAATTACTTTTACATTAACACTTTAGTTATGGTGACACCAAAACCATAACTAAAGTGTTATGATTACAAGCCATGATTTGAACACATGTTATTACAAATTTTTATTTGTTAAAGCGCCAACAAGTGGCGGCATTTGTTTGTCGAGGAACAACAAAACACACACAGGTATGGGTGATACAATAGGAATATGCGTCTTATTCAAAAAAAGCTTAAATATTTATTTTATCGATATTTTTTGCTTATGTCTATGTAAATATTTTCAATATTATTTCTTTTTCAATATTATTCGTTAAGAAAACAATTATTTAAAAAATTTAAAAAAACTTGTGAGAAATTCAAAATATTTGAAACGGTCGAAAACGGTCGAAAACGAAAACTTTTCGCATTAGAAAAGTTTGTCGGACTCATCGCAAAAAAGGCACTCACAAAGTTGTACATTTGTATGTGTCAAAACAATTTAAGGTCCTTGTACTGGGGACTATAAATTGATATAGTTACCTATCTAGAAAACACCTAGATATTGTTTATTTTAATATTTGCTTAAAATAAACAATATTTAGAAAGAAAGAAAGAAAGAAAGAAAGAAAGCATCTTTTATTCCTCTAAATAAACACAATATACTTATATGAACAAACAACAATTACAAACAAACAAATATATGAACAAGTAAGAAGAGGAAAAGGAACCCTGACTCAGTATACAGTTGTGGTGCGGACCACAACACTGATATTCTGCCAGGGACCAGAAATTGAGAAAAAGAAAACAAAAAAACATTAACGCGGGACAATTCATAATACGATTACAATCCATGGCTGAAATTATTGCAAATTTTCTTAAAAACTATTGAAGGCTTTCACTAGCTAGTTATCTATATGGCAACGTCACTGTAAATATACAATAGCACACGAGAATGTACAAAAAATGGACCGGCCGCCCCCATAAACTGTTTCGTCTAAGCGTTTCTCTGCACATCCATCAATGATGAGCGAAATCGTTTTTTAAAGCATCCCAGAGATGTAAGATCGCGTAGCGGGGGCGGAAGATTATTCCAACATTTCGAGGCACGGTAACGAAAACAGCCTCTGAAGAAAGCGGAACGGAACCTGGGAATGGACAAAGGGTGAATAGATTTGCAAGCCCTATAACGAATGTTAGTCTTCTCCCAGGTAAGTTTGTCAAATAGATACTTGGGCGTACCAGACTTGATCGTACCAAAGACAAACGCAGAATAATGCAACCGCATACGGGCATCCATTTTCAAAATATTAGCGTCGTTAAGATACGGCGTAACGTGTGTCCTAGGTGGTATGGGGAAACAGAACCGAGCACAAGCATTTTGAATTCTCTGAATCAAGCGCTTCGATCGCTTCAAAATACAGGGACCATAAACGGTTATACAATAATTTAATTTGGAGAGAACAAGGGCTTCACACAGCAAAATACGTGTTTCCACAGAGATGAACTTACGAATTGTGTATAGTACTTTTAATCTGTAAAAACACGCTCGGTGTTGATGACAGCCACCTGTAGACCTGTAGATTAAGATCCTATAGAATATAAATAATATAAATATTATAAATAAATAACTAGTTGTTAGGATAGGATATATGTATGTGTGTGTATGTGTATATAAGTTTATCGTCACTACCGCGCAAGGCACACACTGTGACCTAGACCGAGCCGCGCGTAATTTCGGAACATCGACCAACAAAAGTTCTTCTTCTTTCTTTCGCGACCAGCGGCCACGTTCGCGTCACCAACAAAAGTGGTCCTTCGAGCCGGATCTGCGAAAGAAGAAACAAAACCTGTGTCGCAGGGATGACTTTGTTCCGTACCCCCCGCTCGGTTACGACACGCAGTCAGCATAGACGAGAACAGCTGGCGCATGATGAGATCATGCACGATGTGAAATCAGATACTCCAGCAGAAGAAAAAGTGCAACAAACGAGAGGAATAAAAGAAAATGCGGGTAGTGAAAAACCCAGCACGCACACGTCTTCCATTGCCGCACGCCAGTTGCAGCTGGAGTATGAAGCTGCTCAAGCCAAAGCAAAAATCGATTTGCAAATGGCAGAAATGAAAGCGCGCGTAGAAACGGAGCTACTGGATATGAAGCTAGCTGCTGAAGTGGCTAAACTCGGTTCGCTTAGTTCTAAATCTAGAAGGTCATCTGTATCCTGCACAAGTAAAGTTGTTAACTGGTTGGAAAAGTCAGTTGCCGCACCCGGCCCGTCACTGAACGATTGTGATAATAAATTAGTGAGTGTCGACGGCGGAGGTGACCCTCATCACCACCGCACTGATAACGGCAACAGCACTCGAAACAGCCCCAGCAGCCATGAACTCGACCAAGAGCATAAGCAATCGACACCCGAGCCGCGCAGCGATATTCAATTGTTAGCAAGTACCCTTCGTGACGTCGTAGTCCAATTATCGACGTCAAAAACACATAATCAAGAATTGTTAACCAGATTAGCCACATCTAAGGACCTTCCATTATTTTTTGGCGATCCTATGGAATGGTTGCAATTTAAGGAAGCATTCAGCGAATCAACACGCCTTTGTAATTACAGCGACACAGAGAACATGTGGCGATTACGCAAGTGCTTACGAGGTGAAGCAAGAGAAGCGACATCTTCTTTACTTATCAGTGCCGCTTCACCTAGTGATGTCATGAGTACCCTGGAACTAAGATTCGGAAGACCTGAAAATATTATGCGAAAAATAACGTTACAACTAAGGAAGCTGCAGCCGCTGCCGCAAGCGTATCACAGCGAAATAGTTAATTTTTCTATTAAAATAAAAAACTGCGTCGCCGCTGTCCGTGCTATAAATCAAAATGATTATTTAAGAAGCCCCGAACTTGTGAGTACAACGGTGACTAAGTTACCGACTGCATTGATCACCAAGTGGGCAGATTACGTGCACAAGAAGCGCAGCGATGACGTCACTCCTAGATTTGAGCTATTGTCTAATTTCCTATATGAGGAAGCTACCAAAATTGCCAACTCGGGAGTGAGCTACGTGCAAAACACTGGCGAACTTAGAAAAAAATACGATCACTACAAAAGTAATCAGCAGAGTCAGTCAGTGTTATTGTGTGAAAGTGTGAACAGCGCCCCCTCAAAATGTAAGTTCTGTCGTAAAGAGAAACACGACATTATAAACTGCACGAAATTTAAACGCGCTCTGCGGAAGGACAGATGGAGATTCGCGCGGGTAAATAAATTGTGTTACAAGTGCCTACAAGAACGTCACAAAGATATCACCATGTGTTCTGCAAACGAATGTGATGTCGAGGGATGCGGAGCTCCACATCACCATCTCTTACACTGGACGAAGCCTACCAGTCACCAGTATGTGACCGCCGAGCAGCGACCGGATGAGACTGTGAATCACCTGACTGCGCAACAGTGTGCAAAAGTGTTGTTAAAAATTGTGCCGGTTACTATCCACGGACCTAAGGATAGCATTCATACTCACGCGCTGCTGGATGACGGTGCGACGGTCACCCTTATCGCGGCCGACATCGCCGATAAGGCCGGACTATACGGTAAAAACGTTATGATGCGCGCCCGCAGCGCATGGGACTCTGGTGAGTTAGTTTGCAAAACAGAAATCGTTAACTTCGATATAAGTAATGCTAGTGGTGTTCGATATAGCTTAAGCGCTCGTAAAATGAAAGAACTGAATTTACCTATGCAATTATGTTCTAATGTAGATTTCAGTAGATATAGTAATTTAAATAACTTTGAATTTTGTAAATGTGATTCTGTACCTAAAATATTAATCGGCCAAGATAATTATAATTTGATTTCCCCTATTGTATGTATAAAAGACACAGGTGGACTGTACATCACTGAGACCCCGCTAGGTTGGTGTGTGCACGGAGTATTATGTCCGGTAAGTTACGTAAACAATGCACGCTTAGTTCCATATCAGTGTTATCAGTCGAACCAGGTTAATTGCACGGTAGCACGGGTGGAGTGTACAAACAACCCCTCTTCACCCGCGCCCGCGTCGCTTCGTCTGGACACAAACGCCGCTGCCAGTAGCCGCGCAGACGCCGGCGCAGCGTCATATAACTTGCCAAGCACCGTCGCCACGCCCTCTGATGACTGCGAGAGCCACAGTATGACAGGTAATCATGATAATAATAATGATTTACAATTGCAGGAACTTATACGTCGTTCATTTTTACTTGATGCGATAGGTATTTGTTCAAAGCCACGTCAAAATTTAGATGAATTACGAGCAATTAATATTTTGAATAATACTTCACAATTAATTGACGGTAAATGGACCGTAGGTCTCCCTTGGAAGTATGATAATTTTAGCATGCCTAATTCTTATCCGAACGCGTTGACTAGATTAAAATCGGTTGAAAGGAAGATGTCTGTTAACGCGGATTATGAGTCACGTTACTGTGAAACGCATTCCCGAAGATATTTTAAATTGTAAAAGAAAACCTACCAAGCGGGAAATGTTACGTATTATCATGTCCATATTGGATGTACATGGATTCCTAGCACCTTTTATAATAAATGCAAAAATTATAATGCGAGAAACTTGGAAGTTAAATTTAAAATGGGACGAACAAATAAATAATAAATTAAACGATTCATTTAAGCAATGGTTATTACAGTTGCAAAACATTAAAAATATAAAAATACCACGCTGGTATTTTCGCACGAACGGAGATAGCATAAGAACTGCGGGTGTAAGCGAGATACCATTAGAGCTGCACTTGTTTTGTGATGCATCGCCGAGCGCATACGCTGCCGTCGCTTACTGGCTCAAGGAATGGACTGATGGCCCGGATGGACGCGTGACTGTTTCATTCATTGCGAGTAAGTGCAGGGTCGCCCCGCTAAAACCGGTTTCTATGCCGAGACTAGAACTGCAGGGCGCCTTGTTAGCATGTCGCCTATCGAATAGTATTAGAAAGGAACATCGTTTAAACCCTACCGCGATATATTATTGGACAGATGCTACAACAGTTTTACATTGGATTAAAAATCAGTGTAGAAATTATAAAGTTTTTATTGCGTATAGACTAGGCGAAATCGACGAGTTAAGTAATATTTCACAATGGCATTATGTCCCTACTGACTTAAATATAGCGGATGTCGCGACTAAAATGAATAAATACGAATTGCTCAGCGACTCAGAATGGTTCACCGGTCCGTCGTTCCTTCGCGAGCCGCGCTGCAACTGGCCGCAACCACCTGAAATGAAAGAAAATATTAATGAAGAAATTTTAGAAAAGATAAATACTATAATTATAAATGATAATGTCGACTTACCTGTCCCCGATGCCGGTCGTTTCTCCAGTTGGTTGCGATTATTGCGCGCAGCTGCCACAGTTTTATTATTTATTGAGAAGTGCAAAAAGCGAAAAATTAATTCGATTAATGGTGAATTAATGAGCAAAGCCGAAACGTTATTGCTTCGTCGCTCTCAATCGCAGTCGTTTCAAGCTGAAATATCATCTTTGAAACGAAATATGGAAATAAAAGCAGATAGTCGGTTGCGCGCCCTGACACCTGTACTGGATAATGATGACCTGCTACGAGTAGAAGGGCGTATAGGTGCCGCTAAAGGTGTGGACGCACTAACCAAGTGCCCCATCATATTAGACGGAAAAAATATTATATCACGGCTTATTGTGATGGACTATCACATACGCGCTGCACATTCCTGCAATGAGACGGTTGTAAATGAATTACGGCAGAAATACTGGGTGATTAATTTAAGGCCCACAGTACGCACTGTCTCTTCGAGATGCCTCGTTTGTCGCTTTAGGAAAGCCACTCCAAAACCACCGCGCCTTGGTGACCTGCCAGCAGGTAGACTGACTCACCACCAGAGACCATTCACGGTATGTGGATTGGACTTGTTTGGACCAGTAGATGTGTCAATCGGCAGACGTAGGGACCGCAGGTACGGAGTACTCTTTACCTGCATGACAGTGCGCTGTGTACATATCGAAGTTGTTCCATCGCTCACAGCCGATTCAATGATTATGGCATTGCGCCGAATGGCTGCGCGCAGAGGATGGCCACATACCATTTTTTCAGACAATGGCACAAATTTGAGAGGTGCCGAAAAAGAATTAAATAAAGCATATGAGGAAGTAGATAAGCAGCTGGTGCAATCTCAGGCTCTCAATAAAGGCGTAAATTGGCATTTTATACCACCTGGCAGTCCGCACATGGGAGGAGCATGGGAGCGTCTTATTAGAAGTGTGAAGACTGCTTTGAAAGTCGTGCTCAAAGAACGAGCGCCTAAAGAAGAGGTTTTACTTACACTGCTCGCCGAGGTAGAAAATATGGTAAACAGTAGGCCTTTAACACACGTCTCGGTAGACCCCCATAGTCAGGAAGCGTTGACACCTAACCAATTTCTGATAGGTTCTTCTTCCAACTTACCTATACCCGGAGTTTTCGACGATAGTGATTTGTATCTACGAAAACAATGGCGTAACGCTCAACAATTGGCTAATTTCTTTTGGTCTAGGTGGATGAAGGAGGTCCTGCCTGTCCTGATACCGCGAAGTAAGTGGTGCAAGGAAGGAGTTCAGCTAAAAACAGGTGATTTAGTGGTTATTGTTGACCCATCATCCCCGCGGAATTGCTGGCCTAAAGGAGTAGTACAGGCGGTCTATCCTGGAAAGGACGGTCGGGTAAGAGTACTAGATATAAGAACTAAGTCAGGTGTGATTAAACGGCCCGCGTCACGGGTCGCTCTTTTGCTACGTAATGAGTGTCGTGCCGACACTGGTGGGGAGGATGTTGATGACAGCCACCTGTAGACCTGTAGATTAAGATCCTATAGAATATAAATAATATAAATATTATAAATAAATAACTAGTTGTTAGGATAGGATATATGTATGTGTGTGTATGTGTATATAAGTTTATCGTCACTACCGCTGCGACGGACGATTGATACCTTTTAATAAAAGAGGGTGGTTCGAGATTGCGAGCGGCGATCGATTAACTTTAGGGCAGTCTCTGCTATGACACCGCGCAAGGCACACACTGTGACCTAGACCGAGCCGCGCGTAATTTCGGAACATCGACCAACAAAAGTTCTTCTTCTTTCTTTCGCGACCAGCGGCCACGTTCGCGTCACCAACACTCGGGTAACATGTGCAATGTGGCTTTCGAAATGCAGTTCACCATCCATCACTAGTCCAAGATTGCGCACCTGGTCAACTCGATCCACAGACTCGTCCATGACGTAAACAGAAGGTTTAAGTCTAATCATTGTTTGAATACGCTTAGTGGAGCCCATAATTAAGAATTTAGACTTGGAGGGATTTAAAACCAAACAGTTACTTGTAGACCAGTTGGCGACATTGATCAGGTCCGAATTGAGATCCTTGAGTGCGCAATCCAAATTATTCGTGTCACAGGGAACGTACAACTGCAGATCATCAGCATATAGATGATAGTTACAGTGTTTAATATGCTTCACAATGTCAGATGTGTAAAGTATAAATAAAAGTGGTCCAAGAATTGATCCCTGAGGAACACCCCGAACCACAGATTTATGCATTGATCTAATTCGTTCCTTACTGTGCCCCCATAGTTCAACAAATTGTTTACGATCACTCAGGTAGCTTGAAAACCAATTGACAGTTTGTTCAGAGAAGCCATAAAATTTTAATTTAGCTAGAAGAAGTTGAATGTTGATGGAATCAAAAGCTCTGGAGAAATCAAGCAAGACCAGTAAGGTAGTCATTCCAGAGTCCCGATACGAAATTATATCATCGATGACGTCCAGAAGAGCACTGGCAGTACTGTGACCCTTTCTAAAACCTGATTGTTTAATGGGAAGGATGTTATTAGATTCTAAATACGTGTACATCTGATCGTAGACAACTTTTTCCAAAATTTTTGAGATATAAGAAAGTAAGCTAATTGGACGGAGTTCCTTTACAGAACTTGGGCAAGGTTTTTTAGGAATCGGTTTTATCAACGCAGTTTTCCACAACAAGGGAAATGAGGAAGTGGATATAGATTTATTAACAATATTGGTAATTGTCTTTAGAGTGTGGGGAAGGGTTAAAATAATCATGTCTCTCGATATTCCATCCGCGCCGCTAGCGTTAGATTTTATTTTTAGAATAGCCTTCGCCACCGTGGCCTCGTTTACAGGCGTTAACTCAAAAGTTGAAGAATTAAAACTATTATTAAGATATGTGCTAAGTTGGACATCTGAGACGTCATTACTTCCAGGTACATCAAGAAAGCATTCATTAGTTACTTCAGGGTCATTGAATTGTTCAGGCAGTTCACCGTTGTTACTAAAGTCAGGGAGAACAGATTGCTTGAGATTTCTCCAAAGCAGTTTAGAGTTACAGAGATTTCGATCAATATTAAATTGGAAATAAGCACGTTTTTCCGAGTAAATGCTGCAGTTTACCAAACGCTTGAGCATTTTGTATGACCGTTTCAGCGATTGCTTTCTATGACCGTCATTTATACACTTTCTGTATTTATAGTAAGCCTCATTACATAATCTAATCATATAACGGATATTGTCGGTAAGCCACGGTTTAGGAGAGTCAGTAATCTTGCGTTTCTGCAAAGGAGCATGTGAGTCAAAAAGAGATAACAAAAAAACATTAAATAGAGCTACCATTTCGTCAACATTCTGGAGTGAGAGGATACTATCCCAGTTAAGAAAAAATAGGTCTTTATTAAAGCAGGAGAAATCTATACGCTTTATTGGTCTATACATAATAAATCTGGGCTTAAATATGTTTTTCTTCAGCTTAATTTCAGCCTTTCTAGATTTAGCTTAATTCATTTAGGTGTTTCCTAGATTTATTATTATAAACATCACGTCAGTTGTCACAATTTGTATATTATTCTAATCAATTTTATTTATTTTAGGTCTTCACGATCATATGGGGGATTCGTCACCATCATATGGGGATGATGCTATAAGTTACTTGCAACTTAAACGTGAAAATAAAATTTGCTTTGTGAAATGCAAAATTTTCCCGCACTCATCCGCACATGTGACACTGACCCCATCAAATGATACTGCATAATTATTTCCATATCATTTAGCAGCTGAAAGGAGAATGAGTAGTGCATTTATTGATCCATTGGTAACAAGAATGATAACTAACACCAAAACATAACCTCAATAAATTGCTTATTTCAAACATCACTCATAATTTCATCACAAACAAATGATTTTGTATGAGGTGTTTGAGACCTAATTATAAATCTATACATAATAAATACTTACTTACATCAAAGTGGTCTTCACAAAAATAAATTGACGAATTCGTAACTACGCCCGATGGATCTCGCCCAGCGAGCTTTAGCCACTTGCCACTTATCTCTCACTATTTTTTTGTTTGGACCATAAACAAACAATTTGTTAGTGATGTGTTTTTGCACATAGGAACCGCACACCACTTGAAAACTTTGGAATTCATTTTTAAAATAGAAATAAGTAATATTTCGTTGACTTGGCTTTGACAGGATGAAAATCTAATGAAACGTGACGTCACAAGCGGACGCCATGACACCTACGAGCGTTTTCGCGCGTAATTCAAAATAAATTTAAAAAACATTCAATAATTCACGTTAAAATTTAGTTTTTTCTGCAATAATGTTTTTTTTTTCGGATATCGTAGACGTGTATGTACATTATGGAAGGGAGTTTCAAAATCTGTCATCATGCCTATTTAATAAAAGTTAAATTCGTGTGAACTGATTAATTAATGGCGCCAATGAATTCGCAGGTAATAGGAACATCGATATTCATGTAATAGTTAGTATTTAGCTAGTAGTAAAGTAGTTAATAAAGGGTAGAGTTAGTTAAACAATTTAATATTTAAGGACAATTTTAATATTTAAACTGAGCTATGTTATGTATTAGAATTACTAAAATTATTGAAACTGCATAAAATGCTATGGTTTAAGAATATATTTAGACGAATCTTTTAAAAAAATCGCATGGTTTTGTAACGCTGTAATGCTTCAAACTAACATGACGTCATTATTTACACATTAATATTTATTGATGCGTTTATGCATGTCGAAAGACAGTATAATATAGTTCAGATATTGATTCAGCTGTATCACTTACATGCATAAAAACACCAATTTTGTAATTTTTCCATTAAACGAGTAAATATTACCGTCTATCTATATTCTCCGTTTGAATTCACCGTTATTTTCTCTTTGGATGCATAAATACATATATGTCATCCCATGAATTTTGAGCGATTTAGTTAATTTTCAATTATAAATTAAAAAAAATCTTTGTCACAATGATATCATTTTTTTCCATAGTCGTTTTGATGTGTATTGGTATAAATTTGCCTACATGTTACTCACAGAGGTCTACAACTAGGTAAGATAAAATCACTATCTTTATAACAAGATTGGAATCTGTTACTGGGCTTAATAATTATAACTTTATCTCACCTGTTTGTAGAAGTGTATTTCTTTTATTCATTTTTATGGCAGGCATACCCTATAGTGTATCAGTATACCCTATGTGATAGGCGTTAGTCAATGACTTTTAATAGTGGCAGGGCACACTGCGTTTTCGCAGTCATTTGGGCAGCCCGTCTGGCTGCAGAAACCACCCCCTTACAGAAGACCACCGTGAAATAACAGCACGTGTGCTGTTGTGTTTCGGAGGGTAAGTAAGGGATGCCAGAGCCCATTTCCCTGTCTCCTTCTAGACCCTTACCCTTAATCCTACTGTAGTCGGCATTTGGCGTTGCTTGTGTTATAGGCGACGGTAGCCACTTACCATCAAGTGGACCTATTAAAAAAAAATTAACTACCGCCCATCAAATGGACCTTCTGTTTATACAACATATTAGGTCGGGGAAAAGTCTTTTCGCATATAGTAAATGAAATCTCTTTGGTTGTATCTGGCTGGTTTTGCAGTGTCAGTAAGAGTAGCACAAAGTTGGTTCAAGCCTTTTCAATCATGGAATTTTGAGTCAAAGTTGCATCTCACTCTGGCCGCCCTGTTATGGATAAAATGGACGCCATTTTTGAAAAAGTGGATCAAGATCGGCATATCAGTAGTTACGACATAGCTTAAGAACTGGGAATTGACCACAAAACAGTTTTGATCCATTTGAAAAAAGCTGGGTACGCAAAAAAGCTCGATATTGGGGTGCCACATGAGCTCACTGAAAGGAATCTTATGAATCTGTACTCATTAATTTAATTTAACTTAATTTAATTTTTATTTTATAGCGTTTCAGATGTATATTTTATTTAGATTTTCTAATATATTTATTTAGTTTTATTTCCTTTAGTTTGGTTTTATTATTATATTTACTTTTATTATACAAAAAGAATTCACGTCACCTTGCTCCTTATTCTTTGTCCAATCAGTGTTGTCAGTACACTGCAACGCCTCTGACGTCTATCAGAAGCCTCTAGCGAGCTGGCTTGCTGTCTTCATAATAAAAATAATTTAGTATATTTTCGATTTACATTTCAGAAATATAACTGGGACTGTGCTCTGCGATCCCATACCAATTTGTAAGAAGAGTAAATATCGTGCAATCAATGGGCAATGTAACAATTTAAAATTTCCTCTAAGGGGAGCTGCACAAACTCCATACTTGCGTCTAGTCCCTAATAATTACGCTGATGGTATGTAGATTACAAATTTTACTCCATACTGCAAAAGGAAATACGCAAAAAGCATTTTGAGTATTGCCAATTTCTTCATCATCAACAATAACAACTCAGGCGTCCACAGTTTATTGTATATTATGTTCTTGTAACACATGAGGTTCCTTGTTTGAATTCTTCAACAAGGAATCGCAAGAAATAAAAAGTGTGAGTTTTTATTTAGTCCTATGCAATGAGGCATATTTTCATTTAATTACTAGCTGCGCCCGCGACTTCGTATGTGTTGAAAAATGAAATTCTATGACATATAACCCCTGATATCTTTAACGCTGTGACGACGGTAGCCGTATTTTTTATATTTTTAGTCAATTCCTTGTGAACCTAACGTTTTTTCCATAATAAGAAGTATCTTATATGTTAATCCAGGTAACAATCTATCTGTGTGCCAAACATCTAAATCCGTTCAGCCGTTTTTGCGTTAAACATCCATACATCTTCACAAATTTTCACATCTATACTAATATATAAAGCTGAAGAATTTGTTTGTTTGTTTGAACGCACTAATCTCAGGAACTAAAGGTTCGAATTGAAAAATTCTTTTTGTATTGGATAGTCCATTTATCTAGGAAGGTTATAGGCTATATAACATTACTCTACGATCAGTATTATATACAAGCAGTGTCCATATGGGCCGCAGCGAAGCGTTGCCGAGTTCAGCTAGTTTATAAGTAGAACTGGATAAATTGATACTCAATAGTCAATTATAATTGCGTAGGATGGTGGCCATTTCTGAATTTACTTAATACTTACAAGATTCACATTTTGTTCAGATCCGTGTACATGTGTAATTTTTCACGGGAATATTTTATGTCAGATTTAAAATACTTTGACAATAATTAATTGGCAGCATAAAATATGCTTCCCAATGAATGGAATTTTTAATTTTATCTCAATGTTAAAATTAATAAAACACTAGTTAATTTATTTGTTTTGTGCTCAAAATTAGTTTATTGTTTCAGGGTTTAGTAAGTTTCCAACAGATAGTAGAGGAAAACCGCTACCAAGTGCAAGATTGGTTAGTTTCACGCTGTTTCCTTTTAAGCCGAACGTTGACCCAAAATGGAATTTAAATTCAATGCAGTTTGGACAAGTTGTCGCACATGATATGTCTCTTACTACTTTTAATCCGCAAATATGTAAGTATCCATATATTACCTAAAAAAAATGGAAATTACAGTCAATTAATCCGACGGTTAATTGCAAATTGAACAAAACGAATTAACATTATATTTTAAACAGACCAAGAAAAATATTATATTTTTTAGTATAATATTTCAATACTCATATATTTACATAGTGTATTATTAATAAATTGAAGATAATTGAAGATACAAAACATTGAAATGTTTTTGGACTACGTTTTATTAACAATATTTTGAATTATTATATTTAAACGTAATGAGTTTAGTTAATGAATAGATGGAGTTGAATACGGCACATATTTTATGTTGACCAAACCGTAAGCGAAAGTTATAATTTCAAAGCTGGCATTCAATTACTGTAATTCATGTTTAGTTCTGTCAAGAACAATTTTTTTATGTTAGCAGGTAGATTGATGGTCCACTTAATGGTAAGTGTTTACCGTCGCCTACATAAACAACACCAGGGAGAATGCATCCCTAGCTCACTCACTGTCAAAGCTTTCATGGAAAAATTGTCCCATAAAAAGTTAAAATCAAATTCAGTAGAAGTATCCATTCGCTTAAAGAAAAATCACAGCCGTGAAATAACTGTGCTTGTTTTAATGTTGAGTGAGTGCCTTGGTAATGTATGCCAGAGCCAATTCTTCTATTCTCTCAACATTTTCCTTACCCTATATCAGGGGCAGTAATTCTTTTACAGTCCCCTGATTGTTAATGAATTTGAACTTAAATACTGGCTGTATTTAAATAGATTTGATTTTCAAACATGGAAAAAGGAAAATAAAAAGAGAGTTTATTTTTAATTGTCATAAGATGAAAAAAATAATGAGGTATTGAGACCGAAAAGAAAAATATATTTGATAGTTTTAATATAGAAAATGTTATTGTTATATGTATATATTAGTTATTGTGGTTTAGTAATGTAAAGAATATATGTGCACATACATGATGGAAACATTACAGTGTTTTATTGATATAGAATAATCAGAACCCAGGGGAATGACGAAAGATTTAAATTATACTTATAATTGAAATAATCACCAATTTAAAGACTGATAATGTTTTAGGAGACGGTAAATACATTAATATGCTTTAATAATGTTTTTGTTTGTTTAGTTAGTGTGCCCATTGTTTGTTGCGATGAGAATAACAAGCCGACTGCAAATGCTTCTCAACATCCTTGCATTCCTATTTGGATACCTAAAATTGATCCTGTACATCAGTCAGATGGTAAAAGATGTTTGAATGCATTTAGAACTTTAATGGATACTGAATTACCCTGTGTGAAACCCAATAAAACGGCTAATCAGATCAATGGAGTCACATCTTATGCGGACTTATCAGTGGTTTATGGAAATACCGTAACACAGGCGGAACCACTGCGTAAACGAGCTGGTGGTCTTTTGGTTACGAACGAGGTTTTGGAACGTGAATTTCCACCGCAAGTCGCTAACGTTACAAGAGTTTGTGACATGGCAAAGTCTCCAGATGAGCCGTGTTTTTTGACAGGTAAATGCACATAGAACATAACTAATAATTTAATTCTGATTGGATGGATTTACAAATTTTATCTTTGCCATATAATTTTCTCGCAATCCCCTAGAAAATGGTTTTTATAGTACAAACCTTTTTAGTTTAATCATACAATTATGTATTTCAAGGCAAAACACAAATTGTCTGTTTGATTTTCTTTTGTAGTTTCAAATTTCTGAAACTAGGAAACCGATTTTAAAAATTCTTTCCCCATTAGGTAAAGTATATTATATGTGAGTGAAATAGGCTCCATTTTATTTCAATAAAAATATGTAATTTGAAATTTTTCCTCCGAATTTACAATGTTGAACTCTAATAATGTTGAATTCCGAAAATGTATTAATATATGAGGTTCATTGATTTATGCATAGTAGCTAAAAACAAATTATTTCTTTGTAGACAAATACCAGGTTATTTGAACATTAAAATAAAAAATGAAATACATTTTTTTTATATTATAAGGCAGTCTGCCTGCCACCCTTTATAATATATAAAAAAATCGTTGACTTATGCGTTTAACTGAGGCATTTGACAAAAAAAAAAATTACACAGTATTCGAATCACTAAACTTAACGGAAAAAAAGTCAACACCATCACGCGACTTAGACATTTTGGGAATTCAATATGATGGGAATTTTAATAGTTATTTATAAATAAATTTGAAGATTTTGTTGATTTATAGACGGACAAAAGCTATAGCCACAAATTAGGCATGTGGGTACTATGGGAATCAGTTTATAGACTGGGATGATAACTAATCCACCTAGTCTAAAGATAGAAGATAAACATGACCAACCTTGGACTAATTAGAAAAAAATTGGCCCTGACAATGAAATATGTATTCACTATTTTATTTTTTCTTCCTTCATTTTATAGAGGATATTATATATTTTTATAACAGGATATTTACCTATTTTTTAAAAAGTTTTATAAATAATTTTATTGATAAATTCTAAGCTATAAATTATTTGTGTTGCATAAATAATAACCGGAAAACAATGATGAAACACAAGAGAAATATTCATATGTCTGTATAATAATTATTCTCTGGGGCACTATCGTCGCGTCGTGTGTAACGGAATGTCGCGTCGTTGCTTGTAATAGTGATATATTCTGATTGTAATAGTGATTATAATAGTTTTGATAATTTGCGTTCAATTATAGTCTGTCCCTTCATTCATACACTTTCGTTCTGATGACAGAACAGACTCTCACGCAGGCCATCGTACGACACATATTTAAATTTTGCTGCCTAAACACCCATACGTCATAGGCAAATGACATTTACAATAGAACTCGCTGGCGGCGGAGACGATTCAACGGGTCTAAAAATGGTGTTTTTTTCTTTTTACCATTAGAACAATACGCAAAAATTTTTTTTATCAATACAAGTTTTTAAACTGACATTAACTTATTAATAGGTACAGAATTCATATGCGCGCAATAAACCGTTTTCGAGAGAATTTTCAATAAAAGTCAAATTCTTCTTGTGTTCTAATTTTTTTTTGTGGAGTTTCTATTATTTTCACGAAAATTCTAATTAATACAATTGGTTCTTCACATGTTTAAGTATAATATATATTTTTTTCAAAGCAATTGTCTTGTCTATTTCTTGTAACATCTTCATTAAACAATGGATATTTTTAGTATTTAGCGTTTGTCTCCACCTTAATATGACCACCCATGGCGTCATATCACTCAAACAAGGACTGACGAGAGATTGGAAAAAAACTATCACCAAATACGACAATTTACTTTTGTGTAGATCATTTCGATATAATTATATAAATATTTATGTAATAAAATGTTGTGTTCCTCTTGAACTTACGGTAAATTTAATATTAATTAAATGCGTTGTTTTGTTTGAGTAATATTACGTCATACAGAATATGTGACGACGTATGGTTGTTTAGGCGGCAATATTTAATGTGTTTTTTTTTGTGTTTTATCATTGTTATCCTGTTATTATTTACGCAAAACAACAAAAATTATAGCTTAAAATTGACCAATAATTAAGATTAAACATTTTTGTAAAATGGGCTATTAGAAACATTTTTTGTTTTTTGACGAAATTTAGGTCATATTTGATGTAACAATGCTTGTCGGTTTTGTTATTATTGTGGTCCTAAAATGTGTAAATGGCAATAAAATATTCTTTGCATAGTTGAATTCGACCAACAGGTGTTCATGAATGTGTCTTTCATGAACCTTCATGACTGTGAATGTGTCCTGAATTCGATTCTATATTTTAAGAAATCGTATTTTAAAAACAACGATATGGTTACTTGTGACGTTTTCATACAATTTCATAAGTAATTGTTCGGTTTATATTTCTTTATTCTCATTAAAGCTTATAGCTACTTACATGAGAAATTCTGATAAAAAACTTAAATAGGTAACGACACACTGAACAGAGAGACCAAATAATAATAATAATAATAATAAAGGAAAATTAAATCAAATTTGATAACTGCTATCGAAACATGACATTCAAATACTTAACATAACATGCTTACACAGCTTGGATTTAAATTCTCCGAAAGATTTTTCCTCTTTTATATCCAAGGATAATTCGTAAAAAAGTTGTTAAATTGTTAAATTTGAAAGAAATTATACAAGTAACATTAAAATTTTAATTAATTAAAACATTTAATTTTATATCGCAGGAGATGTGCGTAATAATCAAAGTCCTGAACTGGCTTTGCTCCAAGTGATTCTTCATCGTGATCACAATAAAATCGCTCGGAATTTAAAATCATTAAATCCCCACTGGAATGATGAGATTGTTTTTCAAGAAGCTCGGCGGATTGCAATTGCTAAGTATCAACACATATTGTATTATGAATGGTTGCCAACTTTCCTAGGTAAGTAACTTAAGCAATAAAATGTTGAGGTGTCTTGTATGTATCAAGTATTACTTGTTTTGTGAAATTTGTGTTTAAATAAATTTCTTTTACATTTGTTTGTTTGCTCTGTTGAACAACGTTTCTGTCATACATGTTGATATGAAACTGACAAACGATTCTTAAAACAAAATCCTCTTTTAATGAATATTTAATTACAAAATGCTACTCAGAGGATTACTCAAAAATGTAAATGTATTCAAAAATATAAAATTTAATATTAACGTATGTAAAGGATATCATAGTTTATTCTCTTATGGTCACATTGATCTTAAGGTATTATGGTCGGCATCCTTCCTTTCTTCCTTTCATTATAGAGATTATCACAAAAATATAATGTTATCTATGTTTGTTTTAGGTTTTAATAATTTAGTTAAATTTAAACTAATTCATCCGGGAGCGAAAGGTTATATTAATGATTATAATACTAGTGTTAATGCTGCGGTTTCGAATGAGCATGCCACTGCTAGCTTGAGGGATCCACATAAGTGGATTAAAGGACACTTATTGTACGTATATTTTTTTACTTTTGATTAAATTTTATAATTTTTGCTTATTCACCTTTGAAATAAGAATAATTGCTACTTTATTTTCAGAGAGCTAACAGAGTCGCGCAGGTTTATAAAAAACGATAATCGACTGAGTGATTTTTTTAACAAGCCTAAGGTAATAACGGAGGACGGTCATTTTGATAATTTCATTAGGGGAATGACTTCCCAAGCACGAGGAAGTAGCAATCGGTTCTTTGATCCAGAGGTCACAAAATTCCTCTTTAGGTAAGTAAATTTGTCATATTTTTAACTCTTTTTATATAAAGGTCGGCCCTCTTGACGGTAAGTGGCAACCGTCGCGTATAATATGGTAGGCGGCACAATTGTAGCACTTGTGGCGTTGCTTGCGCCACTGACCACAGTCAGGATGGTTTTAGCACTCAGGTTTTGTAAACTCTGCTAAACTTTAGTTTAGCAGGAGTTTGAAATGCTAAAATCATTGCAGTAAAGTTGAAAATAAAATCAATCTTGCTTTAGGCCCTTCTAAATAATATTTTTAAAGTCAATATAAAAATAAAAATATTACAAATAAACTAAAGCAATATACGAACAATAAATAAATACATAGTTTCACATATTAATATACATACTTTGTAAAGAGACATTACTGTCGCAAACATGACTGACCTGCAGCAGACAGATTTTGTTTAACTTGTTAAGATTGTTGATGTTGTTATGGTAAAACATCAGTATTATTTCTTCGTGTCGTGGTCGACACGAAAAAATGATGAACACTAATATACAAAATTTCAAATCAAACAACGAACGAATACATTTTGAAGCGAGTACTATAAATGGTTAATTCAGTTTAATGTGTATTTAATTCTGTTTATAATGAAAATAGTGACAGAATGGAAAAAAAAAAAACAATTTATCCACGGTCAGCATCGAATAATATAATCGGGCAAACCGTCTGTGAAAGCAATTGAGTATTTACAACAGAATTCAGTGATACGCGTGAATAAAACGGCAGCATAAATCTATTGAGAGAGTATACATTCAAATTGCATATTTTAAAATACTAAATTACAGTTAATACTAATAATTATTTCAATTTTAGTTGCAAAAATGTGTAATGTGTAATGTATCTTAACAAATATTAAAATTTACAGACGCAATAAGACTGTAGGTGGAGATCTACGTGCTCTTGATATACAGCGTGGACGCGATCACGGCATTGGCACATATGTTTCAACACGAGCTCATTTCAAACTAAGCGTACCGAAAAAATTCTCCGATTTGAGGAAAGACATATCCGAGAAGGTAACAATATCAACCTGTATATTGTGTATAGAGACTATTTAAATACCTCATATCTTATCCTTAATGTTGGCAGCGCAACTGAAGCACCCGCAGAAGGTCACCTACCATCAAATGGACTCTGCCTGTCTAAAAAAATATAAGAGGTTTCACTGCGGATCAAACCCCGATGAAGCCGGTTGGAACTTTTAGGCTAAGAACTCACGAAGCGGTTTTCAACCGCGCCCGCCGCGGTAGCGTCCCGCAGCTTCTGTAGAATGCAAATAATGTATGTTAAAAATGAAAGCACATTATACGACGCGTTTTACGACCGCGGCGTGAGCGATTTATTGCGGGTGCCGCTGCGCCGGCGGGCAACTTCTAGAATCGCGCGCGATCACCCGCAGCCCCGGCGGCGGTTGCGCCCGCGCGCCTGCGATCGGTGGTACATAACGCCATTTTGTATAACCGCCAGTCTTGCGATAACAGCCCGCCGAGTTTACGGGCGAAAATCGCAACCGCCGCGACTGCGTTACCGCACAGAACTCCGGTCTCGTGAGTTTTGAAATAAAACAGCGATTCCTCCGCTGCGGCGGGTGCGGGAGAAAACCGCTTCGTGAGTTCTACTCTTAAAGTGTGAACAACGTTTATTAAACTCGTAAACAAGTTGCCACTTCAATTTCGACATATTCTATCCTTACATATTTTAAAACAAAGTTCCCCGTCGCGTTTGTCTGTATGTTTGTTCATGATAATCTCAAAAGCTACTGAATGGATTTAAATGCGGTTTTCATCAATCAACAGAGTGATTCCAGAGGAATTTATAGGTATACAATCACTTAAGGTTTTATCCTTAGGTTCCTGAGGGTTTTCAAATTGGAGCATACTATGCATAGGTGTACCATCAAGCAGTTCTACCTAAATCCATTAGATGTCGCCGCTTCACCTAATTCTATTGTAGTATAATGATGGAGCAATCAATTATACTACAATCAATTACTAAATTAAGCACTCAGGTGTTGGAAACAATACAATTAACTGGAATATTTTTATTATAAGAAATTTCTAGTTCTGCGAAAATATTTTCAGTTGTTTTCAGTTGTAGTTTTTAAACAATTTTTGTACTAAATAATTTCTATAATAATTTTCTTAATAAACAAGGTTAAATAAGGTTTTGCCTTTCCCTAAGTCTGCGTTATTAGTGGAACGTAATGTCCTTTATAAAATGTCCTTTCCCAGGGTTTCAAGGATCTATCCTCCACTAATTGAGTAACAATTGCGTAACAAATATCAAAATCCCTAATATTAATAATTCTTTGTTTTACTACAATCACAATTATAATGTCAGTAAGATCAAATGCGCGTGAAAAGCGGAGGAAACAAACTATCGAACTACTTATGTTTAGCTAGATTAGGTACTAGAATGGGCTAGGGACACGTGGTTCGACCGCATAGTTCGATCGATCGGACTGAGAATTACGATGAAAATTTATCAAAAACGGGAAAGCCATTTAATTAATATTTATTTAATTTTGTTATATTATTTCATATATTAAAAAAAAACAATAACAAAAGTTATTGCTTACCACACGTTAAGAAATTATTGCGTTCACGATTTATATTGAACTAGCGACCCGCCCCCGTCTTCGCCTTCGCCCGGGGTGCAATTTTTATATATATGAACATTCCCCGTTTATCCCTCTTTCCATTAGTGAAAACCGAATTAAAATTGGTCTACCCGTTCACGCGTGATGCCGTGACCAAGGGAATTGAGTATTCATTTTTATATATAGAAAGAAAGATTATATTTCACGATTTATGTTGAGGTTGCATGTGCGCTGCTGACCTTGGTAGGATAAAGGATAAGAAAGGGATAGGAAAATAGGTACAGGAATACCTTATATAATCACTCACCGAAACAGAATACCATACGAGCTTTAATATAAGGGAGTTTCACTTCCGCCAAATGGCCAGTTTATGTATTTTGAAAGCAGTTTACCCTGCCACTAATAAATTATAGGTATTTTATTATCTTATGACCAATAATGATGATCATGTTATATTTTATCTCCTTTGGCAGAATATAAAACGTCTAAGAAAATTGTACAAAAGTGTAATCGACGTGGACCTTTCTGTGGCTGGTGCGTTGGAGAATATTGTACCGGGTACTGCATTCGGTCCGACTTTCCTCGCGATTACAATAGATCAGTTTGCCCGAACCCGGTTTGGGGACAGATACTTCTACGAGAACGGTGCAGATCCTCTGACTGCCTTTACGTTGGGTAAGAAATTTATTTTCTTGAAGAGTAATTGTTTTATTAGAAAGGTATAATATGTTCATTTCAATACCGTTGCCTACAAATACAACAACATCAGTGTGATGCTGGTGCAGATAAGTTACCGACTTGCTGTTGACCGACAGAAGCCTACTGAATAAATATTAAAGACGAATTGACAAATTTCCGGTTGGATATTTTTGTGTTAGAAAAATAGCCAAAAAAAGAAGCTAATTCCCCATAATTTGACACTATAAGAGAACAAAAGGAGAATACTAGGATACGGTGTGGTATGGTAATGATTTTCGAGATTTGCGAGACACAAGTGACACTTCATATTACTGTAAGTATTTATTGTTTTTCTATTAAGACAGAGGTTTGTTTAAGAGGGACTAACCTTTCCCATTACGATTTAGAAAAAATGATATTATCATTGGATTGCTGTTTTGACTTGAACTGAATAAATAAAATTATTTGATTCATAGGTGAATTTATAGGAAAATTTGTAATTTTAAATCTTAGAATAGGATTTTTTTAAATAGATGCTGTGATTTCAAGGATTACTCTCCATATACCAAAATTTACAAAATCCTCTCCCTCTCTATTATATTATTATAACATATTACTTTGAGTATGTATTTAATTTTTTTCTATATTTTTATACATTTTATAATCGCGTAAATAAATACATCAAAAATAAGGATAAAATGATACATACAACTTACAATCTATTTTCATACTTTTTTTAGCTTTTACTTCATCATCTCAGCCGAAGGACGTCCACTATTGGACATAGGCCTCCCCCATAATTTTCCAAATGGACCGATCAGAAACAGCCTGGATCCACATAGACCCACGGTCCTTATCAAATCGTCTGTCTACCTTATGGCTGGACGTCCTACGCTGCGCTTGCTACTCCGTGGTCTCCAATCGAGAATCTTTCGGCCCCAGCTTACTATGTGTACTACTCACTGCCACTTCAACTTAGGTATTAATCCTCCGGGTTATGACGGTAACTTTCGTTCGTCTACGGTTCTCTTCATTCCTGATTTGATCTCGCTGTGTAACCCCTAGTTTCGCCCTCTTCGTAGCTCATTGAGCGACACTGAGCTTTCTTAAGAGGCCCAAAGTTAGAGAGGCCACGTTTAAGTATCGCTGGCAACATATGTATATTGGTCGAAACTTTTGTTTTAAAGTAGTGAGGAATTTTGGGCGAGAACGCTGCCCATCCGAGTTGCATTGGACGACCTCCGTCTCGAAGTTGGCTCTACCTAAATGGTAGAGCTTTTACTTAATAAATATTTATTTTCTGATACGATTAATTTTAAATTCTTCTCATTCAGATCAACTGAGGGAACTGAGAAAGGCGTCGATGGCACGTCTGTTGTGCGACAATTCTGACAATGTCCGTAAGTTGCAGCGAAAAGCGTTTCAACAAATCAGCAAAAAGTAAGTATATTTTAATCTATACCATGATTTAGTTTTGATTAAAATTAAAACGCGGTCAAAAGAAACGAAGGAGATGAAACAAGTAGTAAGTAATATTAACAACTTGATTAAAAACTTATGTAAGAGGAAGATTGAGCTCAACCAGGGATTAGTGTTCTATTCTGTTCTTGTTGGAACTAAAAGAGACTTTCAGACATAACATAATAACCCATATACACTGTACGCGACCGTCGGCCTCCAGCAGGAAATGCAGTGGAAGCAAAATTATTTTCTTTTGGAGACCAGCGGCCACGACATAGTCCGCGTTACGCGGATCAGGGGGGAGGGTTTCGGACGCTTGGCTATCAGCCTATGCCCACAGCCAAGGGTCCAGGATATAAATAAAATCACTTACCCCAGCTCCTCGTTAGGGCCTCGTCCGTCGTGTGGACAGTCCACGGCAGGGAATATATATATATATGTATATATATATAATATAGATCGGGAGTCAGGAAATACAGGGTAGGAAATACCGTGTCCTTCACGCCAGATGTCGACGACAGATAGCTGGGTTCCTGACGCAAACTCCCGCCACCACAAATAGATTCACACCACTAGTTACACCACAAAGGATGTCCTTCCGATGGTAGACCACCAAAATAGCCAAAAACGGATTAACTTAACTCTCGGGCTCAAAATCACGCGCGCGCGTCCCGATGCTGTCCAATGTATGAGAATTCTCTAACTACCGACCACACAATATTTTCGTGTTGCGGTACGAAAGTAAAAAATAACTAACTGTTAATAGCATTATTGCAAATATGAGCCGCACCGCTGAAAATTGCATCGGTTCTAAACATACACATCAAAGTTTTATCAGCATATCAATATCCCTTCAAACATGAGGTAGGTATATGAGCAAATTAAGTATTAAATTAAAAAATGATTTCCCAATCGAAATGTGTCATCATAAAGTACTTTTTTTAATTTTAAATGGTTTTTAAAAGTAAATAATGGTTATATTCAGAGCATTCGTTGTTTTGGTTAGAGGTTATTAAAATCAAAGGTAGGTAATGCATTGATCTTGATTTATATCTATCACGACGCTTTCCACGAGAAACCATTCAGCTAGATGGACGGTCAAATTAACTGAGACTTAATTGGCTATTTTTAATACCCAACAAAACCCTTGATTAAATTGTTCATTCAAACAATGTCTTATTCTATTTTGATTGATCTTAGTTCGTAGTTTTATCTATATCTATATAGATATATATATAGATATATATCTATAGTATCTAGATATATATCTATAGATATATATAGATATATATCTATAGTTTTATAGTATCTAGTAGGACAAAGTTCCTCTGACAAGCCTGACTCTGATGACAAATTAAGAACTTAAGTTTTTAATTTAGAAATGAATATGGGCTAGTCTTTTAATACTTAGTTGAGATTTCATTAAAATTAAACCCGAAAAAAATATATATTTATTTTGCAAACCTTTGTTTTTACAGTAACAAACTTGTTCCTTGTGATTCGATTCCTGAGGTGAACTTGAAATTCTGGGTGGATAAGCGAGGAAAGAAAGAGAGATGTCGTCGAAATGGTTCCAGCCACCATTGTTCTTGTTCTTGATAAAAACAAGAGCCTTACATATATTTAGCAGACCGAATGCAAGGCCGATGAAGTTGTCGTAGTTACGCAAACAGGGAACAAATCCAATATTTCCTTGTGGAAAGTTTACCTTCAAGATTCACGACTTCATGCAAAGTCGTGCTTGAATGAACTACATTTAACCCTCTTACGAGTATCGGCTTTTTGTGTTTGTGTCTTGCTAAACAATAATTATATATAAGAAAATTTAAAAATATTAAAAAAAGTAAAGTTTCTCGATTTCTCAACAATTTATGTTTTTCATTTAATTCTGAAAAAAAAAAGAAAAACAATCTATACCTCTGTGATATAATTTGTTTTTGAACATTTATCAAGGTAAATATAATAATCTGTTTTGTTTTTGTAATTATAAAAAAACAAATAGTTACAAACTTTTATTTTCACGTAGCGAAAAATGACATATATCAGGTTATCGACTTGCGCCTCCGCACATCACCATACCACTCCATAAGACTTGTAAGTGCGAGCGAGATAGACTGATAAAAATGATTTATTACCTGACGACTCAGTTGATAATGCGTCTACTATAGTACCTAATAATTTATGTTGACAAACGCTAACGTAAACAGTTATTAGCAACCAATTCAAGTTACATTATTTTTTTATTCATGCTATTCAACTTAACTGACATTTCATGTTGTCTATGTATATAACATGCTCAATGGGACACATTATACGTATATAACAATAGTTTAAACATGTCATCGACCAAGTGATTAAGTGATCTCCAGACAGTGTGAAAAATGCCCAATTACAAATTTTTGTCCTTTTTGTGTTCAACTATGTGTAAAGCTTTATATCAGTAAAGCTTTAGAAATACTTTTAGACCATGCTATATTTTTCTTCAGTTAAACAAAATTAAGTAAAGTAATAAAATTATTGGTTTTTAGTCTAAGAATAGTCATTTTAAAAGTGTTAAACAATTTATTTATTTACAGAAACTATATTTTTATAGGAAATTTTAAAATATTATAAAAAAATTGTCTTTCGATACCCCTAAAAGGAAAAATAATTAAAAGTTATATTGCGAAAAGTTGCTCCATTCCATACAGGCAGGACGCGAGTCAATGACATAACGAGATTAAGCTCAATTATAAGTTGTTTAGTGTTCGAGGAAGTCCAAAGTAATGTTCCATTATTTACTACAATAAACGTGACTTACTACATATATCATAAAATAATTTGAAAGTTTATAAAGGCTATGAAAACTGCAGAACAGAACGCAAGTGTAGGTTCAAACATTCAGCCGGCCGCCTAAAGAAGTATTCAGGTTAATTTTTTTTTTAATTTTAAGATTATATTTATAATAATTTGTATAATTTATTTTTGTATACAAGATAAGTATACAAAAATAAATTATACAAATTATGCAATTAGTTGTCAATTAGGCAGACCGTATGGTGACAGTGAATAGCTAGACGGAGAATTAATACTTATCAATATAAGCCCTATGCTCAGCAGTGGACGTCTTACATCTGAGATGAACATTCAAGTTGCTGTCTAAACAAAAACATACTTTTGTTTATATGTTTATTTCTATTATTAAATGTTGCTTTATCTTATGTTAATCTTAATGAAATGTATAAAAATATTTAAAGAGTTTTTGTATTCTAACTAATATTATAAATGCCGAAGTGAGTGAGTCGGTGTGTTTGTTTGTTATTTTTTTTAATGTTAAGGTCGAAAGACGGGCTGACGGTCCACTAGATGGTAAGTGGCTACCATCGTCTATAACACAAGCAACGCCACAAGTGCTGCAAGTGCGCTGCCGACCATAATGGGATTGAGGATAAGGGATAGGGATAGGGAAATAGAATTTGTTTGTTTGTTACGTTTTCACGCTTTAATTACTTAACTGATTATCATTAAATACAGAAAAGGGCACAGGGTACCTTTATACAGAAAAAGCATTGTTCCCGAGGGATCGTCCAAAAATTAAACATAATTATGGGCAAAACAGATTGAATAAATGTTTTAACATCTAAGAAAAGGGGCGCCGACGAAGACGCGGGCAAAAGCTAGTTTATAATGGCTAGTTTAAGTTGAAGATACATATATTTATATTTTCCGTTCACTACGAATTTGAAGTATACATCGGGGGATTTGTTTCTATTTCTAACAAAAAATAATTTAAAACTTACTAAGGAGTGATGATATGTGGCTTTGAAACATGATCTAACCCTTGGCCTTATAAGAAGACTCAATGTCGCTCAACGAGTTCTCATATATTATTCTGTGAGAGCGAGTCAGAAATGAACATTTCATTATACAAACGAAAGTCACCGAAATAACCCGGCGCATTAGTAAGCTGAAATGGCAAAGGACAAGATAGAGTACAGTTGACTGCTGCTGTGATCGAAACATTCTCGAGTGGAGACTACTATCTGCAAGATCAGCATAGGTTACCCACCCAAGACATGATCAGACGCCTAATTCTACGTTCAGGCAGCTTCCAACCGGTCCTATTTGAAAATTATGGAGGACGTCTGTGAACAGCAGTGGACGTCCTACGGTTGAGATAATAATGACAGTGAAAGACATGTAGAAAAAAACATCCAATATTGGTGAAATAACTTACGGTACACTCGTTTTCGTTACTGCCGTGAATATTTCTCGTAGTTTCACATTCTCGCACGCGTTAGTTAGACACGAGTTATTCCGCACGGGTTTCACGAAGCTATTCATTGAAAATAGGTAGGTACATGCACATGTCTATATTAATAAATAAAACAGTAAAATTCACTTGTGTGAATATTGAATAATATGTAATTACAATATCGTTTTTTTTTTGTTACTACGTTTAATTGTACTGGAAACTTAAACATAAACAATAATAGATAATTAATAATAATTACATATAGAAATAAAAATTACCGCACAGAAATAACCCATCTTCTTTTTATCAGACGTTGGTCATGGATAATCAATCCAAGAATATCACAAGAAAAAAATATTTTATTTTAATTACTAAATTAAACACTGCAAGGTAAAATAGTTGGTAATAACTTTGGGTAGAAATCCTTTTTTAATATTTAGTGCCTACGGAGTAATTGGATACACGACTCGTTGCTTTAAATTATTAATTCGCCATCATTTAGGTGTAAGTAATTGTTTGTTTTTGACAGGTAATTTGTAACTAGGCAGGAATTTATTTAAAGCTTAAAGTGCACTTAAGACGGAAGTTTGTAGCATAGCGGTTGTCTATGCAAATAGTCTATGCTCAATGACGTGTGTGTCACACAATTGATTGTCTTTTATGTATATATGTATAATTACTATTTTAGCTATACAAAGCTATAACATTCCGCAAACCGCTCCTCCTAGCCTTCACAGTTTTCGAGATCGCCTGCCGACTTTTTACCAGGTAACAATCTGCAAGGTTTGGGATTTTTCTGGTACTCAATGAATCACCACCTCTACAACCGCCTATAAAGGGGAGCCCCCTGGGACTCCTTCCTGGAGATCAATTATGTTTTTTTATCAATGTATAGCGCGCTATGGTAAAATATTCAGCAAATACGCCACTCAGAACGGTAACAAAAGCGATGGAGATATGTTAAATAGGTAAAAATAAACAAACGTACAATCAGTATTATTATAATTTAATAGTGAGCTTGCCAAAATGTAAGGTTGTAAGTAAAGTCACTTCAACTCACATTTTTTATTTGCGCGGGTGGCAACGAGAATACACACGAAAACACCGGGGTACCGATTTAAGATTTCTGAAGTTCTGCCAAATCAACATGCTATATAGGATTACTTTAATTAACACATAATGCAATCTTGCTAAGAGTGCAGACATCCATACTGTGCATTACGCATTTGAATAGCTTTTTGTTATATATTTTTTTTTATTATGTTAAGATCGGCAGACAGGCTGACGGTCCACTTGATGGTAGGTGGCTGCGCCACAGCAACGCCGCAGTGATGCTGCTGACTATGTAGTCATCCTTAATCCTACTGATGTCAGTAGGATTAAGGATGAGGGAATTGGAAGGATTAGGGGAATGGGCTCTGGCATCCCTTACTCGCTCACCGAAACACAGCAGCACGCGACTGTTACTTCACGGTGGTTTTCTGTAAGGTGGTGGTTACTGCCGCCAGACGGGCTGCCCAAATGACTGCGAAACACAATATCACAAATATTTCCTGGCAAATATCACAAATGCTAAATTATTGAGGTTGTCTGTTAGATCATATAGTTATTGCTTACTGAAATAGACCATGATCGACAGTGTCACTACGACCCATTTGGTGCTACGTAGAGCTGTCTGTTTGTCCGTAAAACACCATATTCAAAATAATATGAAGACACAAAAACCATAATTATACGTGTTTATTCCGTATATATCGTTCTATCGTTAAACAGCCACATCAAAAGGAAAAAATAATTAACTAGTTCACAATCTCCATTTAAACTAATAGGAACATATAATTAAAGACAAGGGTATTTTATAATGCACACATTGTGAACATGAGCAGGAGAGAGTCTGTATGGAGCCTTATAAGTATTAAGCATCTTTTATGTTTGTAAACCGATTAGAATGAAACAAATATTAAATGTTACTGGAAGCTTTGCTACAATATATCAGTGAAAACCGCATTCAAATCTGTTAAGCAGTTTTTGAGATTAGCGTGCAATACTGTACAATACGGTAAAATTGAAAAAATTTAAATAAAAAACATATTTAATATACAGACACGGCTCGTTATTATACCTACGTATTTAATTTGATGATATTTAGGTACTTACTCCATTTGGATTCTTCTGAGTAATTAAACGTCTATTAAGCTTTTCTTTTTGCGTGATAAGATTTAAACGAAAAAATAAATTTGAAATCATATCTTTACTAATATTATAAATCTGAAGAGTTTGTTTGAACGCGCTTATCTCAGAAACTACTGGTTCGAATTGAAAAATAATTTTTGTTTTGAATAGTTCATTTATCGAGGAAGACTATAGGCTATATATAACATCACGCCACATCACGCTACGATAAATAGTATTATAGATGTATAAGCAGTGTCCAGTACCGCACGCCCCATGCGCACGCCGCCGTATTCAGTTCAGCTAGTTCCTTATAATACAACCACACTGTGGTAAACTCTTGTGGTTTTTTGCATATTTAAGGGATTCTATAGTCTAACAAAATGGTATTTAAACAATAGTTTAAATGAAAGCACTGAAGCGCCAACTGTTAGTTGCTTTTTTTGTGGGCCGTTAACTACAAATGGAGTGTTTAAATAATTTTTATTCCCAAACAAAGCTGGGAAGTCCAAGAGGTTTTATTTCAGGGAACCGTGAACACAAAACAAAAGAAACTAAATTTGTTTCTGGCTCTGACACTTTGAATATGAATAATTTTTGTATAAACAGCAAAAATACAATACCTGTCAGAAAATTTTATAAACAAAGTTGGTATTACAAATTGAATATTATGTTCAACTTTGAATTAGAGCTTTAAAGAAAGAGGTAGGTACTGTTTATAAACAAGTATTTATCTACACTAATATTTATCAAAAAGATTATTTTTTATTTTTTTAATATTTGTAATGGATAAATTCAAAAACTAATTGACTGATTTTAAAAATTATTTTAGCTATAGAAAGCTACATTATCAGCGAGTAATGTCACGAATCCCCCCCCCCCCCCCCTATATACATAAAATTTTTTTTTCAAAAGGTGAAAGTAAACTCCCCTTTCACACCCCATACTTCCTTAATAGGAAATGGGAAATGAATATGAATATTGGCATTGTGATCGTCTAATAGTGGCAGTACTCTACGCTGTGTTTAATAGTAACCCTTTAGTTCTTTATAGAGGTACGTAATGTCTTGTGCTAAACTGCTAAACTGATTACCAAATTAACTAGATGCTATCCTAACATGTTTACCTAAAGATTGATTGCTTAATTAAAATTATACTTTATTTTGTCAGTTATATGGAATTAAATTAACTATTTCTGGATTCTACTTAATCACTAGTGAATATTTTGCTGTCGTGTTTTTCATTATTATATTCCTTTACTAGCTTGGCCTGACTAACTTATTAATAAATTAACATAGATTAGGTCCCTATAACGCCCTGGTCAGGTGTTGTTCCTAATAGTCTTATAAGAATTAATATGTAGAACTAAACTAGGATGATTTTAAGCTGAGTTATAGTAATTTCAAATAGAGTGTGTTGTGCTAAAATTATTAATTTCCTAATTTGAATTTTATTTAGAACCTTTGTTCACAACCTAGAGAATATGACCATGCCCGATGAGTCTATTTTTACGTTATCAAGCGAATTCGCGTATTCCTACTGAAGCTGTAATATATCAATCTACTGAATTATTATACAAATTTTATGGGATCCTACGAGTCTACGCCTACTCCTATAACTAGATATTCCTATCCTATTCAGAGGTGCTCACAACGCGAATGATGCACTCACAAACATTTAATATAATTGAATAATCATGACCTACCTCGATGCCCCGGCTTACGCTTTATTAGACCGACCAATCCGCCGCTCCGCAGCTCCCTACAGCCACCGCCACACTCCGATCAGTAGCTGGATCCCCTGGAATTGTTTAAAATGCAGAGCAGTAACTAAATCTTGTATTAGGGATTGAATTAAGAATTAAAATTGTCATCAATAATTATTTCTTATAAACTAATATGCTAGACTAATTCTACCTTTACCTAATTTAGAACCTGCTATGTCTAGTCTAAATCAGAAGAGTTACTACTAATTTTTCTCTAGCTTATGATCTACCACTTACTTCCTAGATCCATCGTAGATTTTGTCTCGTCTAGTATGCTTTTAGGACTCCACTCTATACTCGCAGAAATCTTCTTAGTGAGGTACTGTTGGTAGGTAGGTATGCTAGTAACTCCCTAATGAATACTAATTATATTTTCGATATATATATATATATTTATTTTTCTAGTGCAACGCTATTTTTACATATGATCTATACCTACTGCATTTAGTTAAACAAAGTGTAATTTGAATGTGCCTAAAATGTAGAGTGTATGTGTATAGTGTAGATATAGATATAGTTCAGGACTTGGGTAAGGATAGGGTAGTGAACCGGCCCCACACCATCGCCGGGTCCCGTGACTTTCACCCTCGCTCCAAGCCTCCGTGACGGATTTAGGCTCACCGAGCTTAACCAACTGGAAGTCTATTACTTTAGGCAATTATAACTGATAGCAACTGTTCTGCCAAGGGTTAAATAGACTCAGAAGGTTGATGAAGAGTTGAGCTAATTCATAATCACGGACTATTTGTCAAATCAAAGCGTAGGGACTCAGGCCAGTCCGACACAGGTTTTAAGATCTGCGTGCCATTACAGCTCCGCCAGAATTAGGAACACTGCCGAGGCCGATAGTCCAGAGGTATGACGCATGATTGACTCAGTCAACGTGAACTTTCTCCGCCCGAAGGCCAGCCGTAGCTGCAAACTCCGATTAAAGTAGTAGTATAGGGCCTACAACCCCCAGCAGAATGTCTGCGATTAAAATCTTGATTTAACAGGCACGACTCCTTTGGTTGAACTTGGCTTTAGGACGACTGTCCTTATCAAGACAGCCTTTAGGATCTGAGATGTGGCAGGAGTGCGTAAGCACGTGAAATAAAACTTCACCTCCTTTGATAATAATTTTAATAACATTCGCCTATCACATGCTATAATGTAATATATACATGTGTGTATTTAGGACGTCTGTCACTATTGAAGCAGCCCTTAGGCTTTGTATCGTGTCAGGAGTGTGTATGCGTGTAAGATAAAACACCGCTTCCTTTGATTAATAAAATTTAATAATATTTAATAGCCTTTTACCTCTTTAAAAACGTTACCTTATTAAATATTAGCTGAGAATGCCAATTATAGACTAGGTAAATAGATCGTTTCTAAATAAGTATAGCTATTATTCAAGATGTATTTACGGCTGCCCACTAAGTATACATGGTTCAAGGTCGCCTATCTTAGCGGCATTATATGCCCTTGGTATCGCCATCCACATGTATACCCGTCCGGCCAAGCGTCACCAAGTCAGAAGTACATAGGATTGGCCTATCCATGTCCTCTGCCCAGCTAAGCTCGCGATCAAAGTTGATTACTCTAACAGAATTTTAGAAATAATCTACTATCCACGTAATATAATTGTGCATTCATTAAGCGGTTGCACGATCCATGCTAGAAACGCCACGGGAAGCTCCTCTATCGGATACCGACACGTAACGCTGCCAACTGTACTCAAAGACTACTAGGCAACTATGCAAGACTGAGTATCTGGATCAGCATCCACCATTTTTCTTCAGCTATTGATTAATGTCATGCAACTATCCGCCAGACATGCCCAGACCACCCGATCAGACAAAGTATTTAATTATCGTGTTCCGTCTCATATTAGATATTCTTGCGAAAGTCAAATAACGAGTAGATCCTCAATCTGACCCCCGCATCAATAACTAACGTGCGAAACCTGATCGTACTCATAACTTCGCCAAGTTCCTTCTGACTAGGAAATGAGTAGATCCGCGGCAAAATCTCTACTTCGTTTCCAGGAAGTCTAATGCTGTCTAACACACAACTACATAACTAACCAACCAATACCTTTTTACCTCGTAGCAGATAGCCATCCGCTACTACATATTTACCTTTTCAACCTTTACCTTTGTTAGTGTATGTGATGTAATCTATTAATACACATATAGGATAATATGAAAAGGTAAAATATATGTTTGTAGTGTATGTGTGTGTAATTTATTAGGCACATAATCGTGTATTAAAGATAGAAATGCCCAATTATTTAGTAGGTAAAACCTTTAACAATATTAGTTCGGTATTAAGCTAGTCTATATAATACCTACGGATTCCCCTGAAATAGTCAAAACTGGTTATCGATAACCTCTATCGTTAAGAAATTCAGTTATCTAAACCGTCGTAATATTAGTCGATTAGACGAATAAACTCAGGTAAATTATATAACAGGACTAGCTATTTACCTTGGTAATAATTTTCGCAAAGCGCTTTGTCTGCCACTGAGAATTAAATAATTCTTTCCCAATTCGATCGGGTGCCGCTATCAGGATCAGGTATATTTACTCACGTCAATTTCCTAAACCATCCGTTATAATTACTTAAATACATGGTAGAGCATATTCGATAATATCGGTAAATATTATTATTTCCCGAGTTGTATGGGATTTATTATTAATATGTGAATTACAAATTTATCATCATAATTATAAACGTCAGGTAAATTATATAACAGGACTAGCTATTTACCTTGGTAATAATTTTCGCGAAGCTCTCTGCCTGCCACTAAGAATTAAATAATTCTTTCCCAATTCGATCGGGAGCCGTTATCAGAATCAGGTATATTTACTCACGTCAATTTCCTAAACCATCCGTTATAATTACTTAAATACATGGTAGAGCATATTCGATAATATCGGTAAATATTATTATTTCCCGAGTTGTATGGGATTTATTATTAATATGTGAATTACAAATTTATCATCATAATTATAAACGTCAGGTAAATTATATAACAGGACTAGCTATTTACCTTGGTAATAATTTTGCCTGCCACTAAGAATTAAATAATTCTTTCCCAATTCGATCGGGAGCCGTTATCAGAATCAAGTATATCCGTTATTTAATCACATAGTAAAGCATACTCGATAATATCGGAAGATATTATTATTTCCCGAGTTGTATGGGATTTATTATTAATATGTGGATTATAAATTTATTATCATAATAAAATTATAAACGTCAGGTAATTTAAAGATAGTGAAATCACTTACTTGTGATTGGTTTAGCTGTCGGGCTGCAGTGCTTGGACGAACCTCGGGTTTTCACCTCTGCTCACCTTGCCCAGGACGATGACTCCTTCTGCTCTGAAGATTGACTCGCGAATTCTTCGTCACCTAGACCTAGGATCCGCGTTCAACTAAGCTAGCCCTAACTGATTTCCTATTTATGGCGAGACCTACTGTAAAATATAACGAACCTCAAGGAAGGCGGCGCCCCCTCCTAAACCCTAATATTTTATATGCCCTACCACTATTACAATTTATTAGATTGATTTACTAGTCGGTATTACACGCGCGTACTATGTTTCTTTCGTGCATGCGACACGATCTCGACTATCGTGGAGCCCTATTACGAGTGTACGACCCCTATTCAATTTTAACCTGCCTATACTTCCTATCGACTTTCGCGATCACTTCGTCTGCAAATCTACACCTGCGTGTGCGCCCTCACAGGTCCTAATCTCAACTCTTCGCGTCCGATCTCTCCCAAAGTCTAGTCACCACTCTCTCGCGTCCGATCTCTCCCAAAGTCTAGTCCCGACTATCCCTTAGCTCTCCTTACCGTTACTTTTTAACATTCTCCGAAATTCGATTTTAATACGCTCGCGGGTTCCGCATGTTTGTCGGTATTTATTTTCTGTTTGTATATACCTCTTCATCAACTCTTGTGTATAGTTAGGAATACTACAACGCGTAGTCTAAGCGTCCCTAACTCCCATGTGTTAATGTTTTGTGTGCCATTAAATTCCCTAATTCATCTGAACCACTACGTATCTAGACAATGGCTGTATCTATCTTGCCTAGCATATATTTATTTTTTAGCACTAATTAGCAACGCTAATAATTATTTTATAATTATATTTTATCGCTAATATTGAGATTTTATAATTATATTTTATCATTACGTTATTCTTTAATCGATCCCTACGCTAGCTATATCTCTCTGTGGGGAAGTCTAATTAGGCTCTGACAATCATAAAATATTTACTTAGTACTCTAGTCAAGCTTCAGGCTTAATATCATATAGTATCTTAATATCATATAGTATCTTTTCATTCTAAGTTGTGTGACCTAGTTTTATATAAATTCCCTTTTTCTTTTTTTTTTTCCAAATAAGATGTTTTCATTCTAATAATTTTATTTTTAAACTCCTTCGGCTTGTCAGCCTGTCCGCATCATTGTTGTGAAAAACAATGATTCCTAATGCCGCACGGACCCCTAATTTCTCTTGGCCATTTTTTGTTTTATTTTTTTTTTTTTCAAGTCTGCCTCTATGCAGTTGCACTCGTGCGTATTTTTCTGGGAAGGGACAGCTCTCTTCCCCCCGCATCCCCTGACTATTTATGACACCCTAAGGTCCCTACAAACATTCTGGCAACTTCTTTACCTAATTTAATTTTAAACTGTAAATCGTCTTAGTACTAGCTTTCAATCTGATAACTAAATCCCCGTTTAAAATATTTATATTCCCATACCATAATTTGACAGATAATCTACCTAGCAACTCTATTCTCAAAAGGTGACTGTGGGGCCCTTTGAATTAATTGATTTAATTAATTGATTTAATTGATTGCCCTAGTTATATCGCTACTCTCATTGTTTTGTTGTTAACTCAGCTAGGGCATGGCCATCGTATCTACTAGGTCGTAATGATTTATTTATTTATTTATTTATTTAATAGTAAAGTACTGATTAACGGTTATGAAATCTTGTACTACTAACAGCTATACAACACAGCTATTGTCATCACTCCTTGGCCTACACTATTACTTATTTACTTATAGCAATTTATAACATACATAAGTTTTATATAGACATATTGTATTAAAGTTAATATTCCTCACTTCTATTTTAGAACAGTCGTGCCTAATTACAATTTCTGCAACCGTATTTACTAATTCATACATTACATATTTACATAAGGATTGTTATTTACTTTTAACTTATACCTAGTATGCTTCGTTCTCACGCCAAACCTTCATAAATAACTCTACTTAAAATACAAGTGGTGTCCCATTGCATAGAGTACCACAGTTTTAGATTTCTTGGCCTGTCAACATTTCGTATAGTTTACGACAGGCGCACTTGTGTATTTCTGCCTTCGCCTTAAGGCGACGTACTCCCAGAAATGCTGCAAATCCACAGTAAAGCGTCATTGTTGTAAATAACCAAGCAAGACTGTTATTATAGAGCCCGCAATGTTAATTGCAAACAACTAATAAGTCAAATCGGCAAACATTATTGACTCGTTATCAAACAATTTACTTTGTTAAATTATTTACCTAGTTCCTTTATTGGTTCGAAATGCTAACGATTTTGCTTATAAGATTAAGTGCAATGTTAAGGCCAACTAGGAATCCTTAACAATATTGGCTTGTTAGGTAATTACCAACCTTGCTTGTACATCTCTAAACAAGCCTCATTTAATATTAAATATTCTGTCTTTAGCCGAACCACAAGGTCCGCAGTTGAATTCAGTCTCTTTTTTTTTTTTTTTCAGTGTATGAAGTTCAAAACATGATTTAAAGTCTTGACTCGATAAAATTAATTCCCCACAATAACCTAAAATTGACTATCAAAGTGTACCTTAACCTCTGAAACCTAGTTCTATTTCGCTACAATGAAACATATTCCACTGAATATTTTTTCTTTCTTATCCCTTAGTAACAACGTAACCTCCGCACGCGCTTCGCCTTAACTGAGTACAGCGTTTTTGTGCTTAAAATTTCTCTCCCTTTTTTTTTTTTCTTTCTCAAAACTGTTAACCTTTGTTCTCATGCACTTGTACTTAGGTATTTTAATGAACAAATCCTTGTTATCGACTCGACCCTGATTAATTGCCCTACAACTACACGTTTCGATAAATTCTAAGTGAATTTGTTGAATATTTCGATAAAATTTAATGAAATGAAACTTCGATGAATACTAAATGACCACAATTTGGACATATCTGGACTTGGTGTTGGCATACAGACAGTCCTCTTGGCGTTGCGTCCCTCATTAAGTAGTTAATACCTATAATGTTTAGTCCGATTCGGTTGATTCCGTTACAATTCGCCCCCTGAAAAACTAAGAAGTTTATCGTAGTAGTTTTTCACCCTATGCTCACATATAACCGAATCGATTCTTTCCTACTCGCAATATATATATACATACACATACATCAAAGTAAACATAAAATTAGAATTAGGTTTAATTCATTTATCCCTTATAATTTTATCTCACCCATTACATATTAATTAACTTCTATGCTAACCCCCCCTGACTTGGCCACCGCACAATCCCCAACAAATGCCTTCATTCACAGTGGCATAAGGCGTTTCACACATTAAGTTTTTTTTTTTTTTTTTTTTTTTATATATATATACTGATTTATGCCACTGTCCATAATGAAACCATTTGTGCCAAGACCCAGTCCTCCGGTGTTCCCTCAAGCATTTATTCCATTAAACATTATAACCTTAAAATCTAACAACCACCGTCGCCTAGCCTAACATTACCTATTTTATGATCTATACTAAACAAACAAAAAAATTCTTTAACACTAACATTAGAATTTGGCCTGACACAATTAATAACATGTGGACTTGTACATTTACAATTTGGGAATTTAAGCATGCATTTTGTGTGTACTTCCACTTCTCTCCTCTTACCTCAGAAAACTCAGAACAATACGTCGGAGAATTTAAAGGGCTCAATATTAATCTAGTATTCCCGTTAATCTAGTTTAACAATACACAGTAATGAAATAGGTAATCTAAAATCTTAGTACGGAAATTACATACTTAAGTTCTCTTAACAGTCCTAGTATTGAAAAACAAAGTGTCGAAAGACGTACACAATAATAACAAGGTTCTACCTTTACAAAGGACAGGTCACTCCTAATTACTTAACAATTCTTTGTGTATAATATTTGTTCAAATGAATAGCATTATAATTTCCCTTAAGTTTCCCTGTTTCGGGATCTAACAACGCATATACGTTTGGGAAGGGTACAGCAGCCACAACGAATGGCCCACTATATAATAATTTAAACTTCTTAGTAATCTTCTTTTCTGCACTAGATTTATTAACATTCCTAATCTTTACATAATCCCCTATTTGGAAAGTAATCAGCCTATGAGTTTTATTAAATTGAGCCTGTCTTTTGAGACTGTTAGACTTCAAATTTATCCGCACCTTTTCCTTGACAAGTTCCGTATTCTTTGTACTTACAAACCCCGGTAAACAATGATCGAATGATAAGCTGGTAGCATTCCCTTCCAAGATTTCATTCGGAGTGAAACCAGTGCTCTCGTGGTAAGTATTATTATACAAGCTCTCAATTTTATGTAGTATACTTGCCCATCCCTTATGATTCTGATGACAATAAGTCCTAAATAGTCTACCCAGCTCTTTATTAACCCTTTCCGTAGTATTTGGCCTAGGGTTCCTCACTGTAGTGTAAATAGGCTTAACGTCGATTTCCCGCAGTGCCTCGTTCCATCCGTTACAACTAAATTGGCTTCCATTATCAGTCATTACGACCTTAGGTTTAATTATCTTACAAAATTGCTTCATTTTACTAATAACAGCGCGAGAAGACGCCTTTCTTAAATCATATAATTTTATAAATTTACTGAACGAATCCTGAATTACTAGTATATATGCGGCTCCAAATTTTCCTTTGGGTAATGGCCCATATAAGTCTGCCATAACTAAATCTCCGATGTCATTTGTCACAATTGATTTACATTCTCCCACATACTTAACATTGTCACTCTTAGACACCTGACAGATATGGCACGTCCTCAAGGCGGTTTTCACGTCTTTATTCATCCCTAACCAGTAGAATCGATCCCTAAGATATTTCAGTACTTTATACGCCCCTTGGTGACCCATCTCTAGATGTACTTGTAGGATAACATCACCCTTAAGTTTATGTGGTAAATAGATTACATTTAATTTCGATTCTAAAGTGAAATACAAAATATTATTTATAATACAACTACGTTTTGCTACTCTTACTAATCTTTTATCATTAAAATCACTATTAGGATTCTCTACAATATATAATATGTCTCTAATCTCTCGGTCTTGTCTCTGCAAGAAGGCAATATTCTTCAGGTTGGATATTAATTCTTTATTTTTCGCAGTCTCCATGTAGTGAATTTCCGGGCAATATACCTTGTCTTCCTGATTGATTGTCGTATTAGGGGGAAACCTAGATAAGACATCCACAGCAACATTGTCCTTCCCCTTGACATGCTCTATTTGATAATCAAATTGTTCCAGAAATAGTATCCAACGTATTATTCTACTGTTATACATCTTCCAGGATCTTACAAATGTTAACGCCTTATGATCGGTCCTTATAATAACTTTCGATCCTCGCAAATATGTTTCAAATTTCCTGAGGCAATAGATAATTGCCCAAAACTCCTGTTCTGTGGTAGTCCACCTCAGCTCAGCTCCCTTTAAAGCCCTACTACAATACCCTAATATTCTCGTCTTATTCTCGTCGTCATATTGGAATAGAACCCCCGCCAATCCAATCCCTGAACTATCCGTTTGTAGGTAATATGGTCTTGAAAAATCCGGGTGATTTAGCATTATAGTATTAGAGAAATTACGCTTTAATAAATCAAAAGACTCTTGAGCTTCTTGGGTCCATACCCACGGTTTATTCTTCTTTAATAGCTCACACAAAGGTTGAATTATACTATTATAGTCCTTTATAAATCTACGGTAGTAATTGCATAAGCCTAAAAAAGCTCTTAAGTGTTTTATCTTCTTAGGTTCCGGAAATTTTTGTATCGACATTATCTTTTCTGGATCCGTTTTAATTCCTTCCGTAGAAATAATATGACCCAACATCTTGACTTCCTTACAAATAAATTTACATTTTACTATATTACACGTTAACCCTGCTCTTTTTAATTTATTAAGTATTACGTTAATATGCTCCAAATGATCTTCTAAGCTTCCTGCAGTTAGTATTGCTAAATCATCTAAATAATTAACACAAAATTGTCTCACTTCGGGCCCGAGTATTATATCCATTGCTCTACTAAAGCTTCCAACTGATGTTTTAAGTCCTTGCGGCAGAACATTATAAACATATGATTTACCCCCGTATACGAACCCCGTATACTTTCGACTATCCTTTGTTATCCCAATCTGAAAGTAAGCGTTATTCATATCTATGATACTGATATAGTTTACGCCGTGGAACATGTTGATAACATCTATTTGCATAGGCGGCGCTTCAGATTCGGCAATCATGTACTTGTTTATCTCTCTAGCATCTAAAAGGACTCGTAGTGAACCATCCGGTTTGACAGTAAACGTAAGCGGACTGCTATAGGGTGTAGTGCCTCGAGATATGATTCCCATCTCCACCATCTCGGCTAGTTTCTCCTCCATTCTTTGCCGATACGCATACGGCACGGGATACGACCTCTTAATAAACGGTGTATGCTCAACCATCTTGATTTCATGTTCGTAGCAATTTGCCCGTCCTAATTTTGTTGTAAACACTTCACTATGTCTACTCAGCACTGCATATAGCTTCTCAAGTTGTTCACCTTCTAATGGAATTCCAACTTTAATTTCTTTTAGATAAGCCTGGAAGTCTAACTCTTCATTTAACCTACTTATTTCCGCGACACAATTATGTTCGAATATAAATCTTTTGAAAGGTACGAATACCTCTCTATTATTTACGCAAAAGCTTAAACCAGGGAACGGTTTTTGTATCTTAACACACGCTTGATTAGACGATAACCAATCAAAACCGATTATAATCGAATGTCTTAAATTGGGGACTATTAAGAACCTGACATCTATTCTACAATTTACAAATTTAACCGGTAGAAGTACCATTTGTTGAATCTTTAAACTTCTCTGGCCGAACGCCCCCTTAATTTGTATAGGTTTGATCGGCAGCATGGATAATTTATCTCCGACCTCCACTGACAGTTCCTCCCAGAATGAGTCGGAGATACATGTAATGTCACTTCCTGTATCCACTAAACAAATAACATTTTTATTTAAGACACTAACTTCAATTTCTGACTTCATCACTTCCAAGACGTCTGCTGTTATCTGGTCCTCCTCCTCAAACATTGAAGCGACCTGCCTCTCAATATAGTAGCCTTTTCTATCGCTATAATCCGAATAACTTTTGAGTAAATCCAGCACCTTAAATTCAATTTCATCTAAATTAGAGCTTTTATACTTAAAACCTAAACCTGCTTTATCAAATTGTCCTTTGGGGTTTACAGGCCTCAATCGTACTGTATTTCCCTTTCCTAAGGAGTTTCCTGGTTTCCAGCCCATGGAAAGCATTATATTTAATGCAGCAGGTTTCACCTTCGCCCCTCTCTTTGCCGAAGGACCGGGGTTTCTTCCGTCGACATCGTTTAGTTTAAATTCGTTTCGTTGTTCTCGACCTCGACAATCTCCTGAGCCTCACTAGCATTCACAGCATTCATGGCCACCGTAGGCCGATTATTGCCCTTAACGAAATTGCTTTTGTAGTTCCTACCAACCCTTCGCTTATTAGCGTTATTCGTAACCTCTGGCCTCGCCTGTTCACACTGGTTAAGGCGGTAAGACTGACTATCTTGCTCGTTAACATCATCTAACCTACGAAGGAATTCCGTCGCCTCTAAAATAGAAGATTTGTTACTAACCGACCACGCATATTGAACGTCCCTAGGGTAATGATTCATTATATCGTTAACAAGTTGACGCTCTGGTATTGGGTATGTCAGCATTTTAGCCTGACCACATAAAGAAATGAAGTGGGCCAGCATCGTGGCTGATCCACCCTCCCATTTGTTTTGTACGATACATTTACGCAGTAAATTCTGCTTGCTCTGACCCCAGAAATGATCGAGAAAATCCCTTTTAAAGTCCTCAAATACTATCCATCTATCCTTATAGATACGCGCCCAGTCGCGAACTTCTCCCTCCAGACACTCGACGATCAGGTCGACAACGCTTCCTCCATTTGGGACCTTCCGTAGATACACCGTTAGGTCTTCGATAAATGTTACAGGGTGTTTCCCTCTAAATGGGAATTTGGGTTTCTCCAGGTTGAAGCTCTGCACCGGGTAATAAGGTATAGGGTTGACTATACTAGAAGTACTGGGTACAGCTTGCGGTTGGGCAGAAGAGTCTGCTATCAACATTTCCCGCTGCTCGACGGAACTATCTGAAGCCGCTGCAGATGATGCGTTCTTCACCTTTTCTTCTAATCGTTGGAACTTTAGGTGTAAGCCCCCTATCGCTCTATTGATCAACTTCTCTACGCTAGCATACGCGATGTTCTTCGACCTTCTCTTGGGTTCGACAGCCTTAAACTCCGGCCTGGTAGCCCTTGTCTTCTTCACAGAAGCCCGTTTTGTAATTCGCTTTGAGTTTGGCATCTTCTTGTACTTTGTTTGTTCCCTTCTCAATTTTTCACTTGCAATTAATTAAACACTGGTATCACTTTAGTCAACTGGCACTGTTAACACTTTTACTTTAATTTTTATATAAGGTGTTTAGACTAAGGTCCGGTGTTCCCTATTCTAATGTTAGTATTAGACTCATTACGCGGTAAGATAACCTACATTTTTTTTTTTTTTTTTTTTTTTTTTTTTTTTTTTTTATATTTTTATTTTTTTTTAGTATTAGACTCATTACGCGGTAAGATAAACTACATTTTTTTTTTTTTTTTTTTTTTTTTTTTCTTGACCACCATGACTGGGTACCTAAAAATCCAGTTTACTATAACCCTCAAGTTATAATAAACAACCCAGCGAGTTGTTTACTATAACCCTCAAATTAAAGCCGGGCCCACTAGTAGTGAGTATCTCCCACTCATGGTTTGCTTCTGTACCTCTGTAACCGAAACTATACCCCGATACTACGTACTTGCCTAGCATACTAATAGGAAGTTTTAAACTAATCGAGTAGAATTCATTATATTATTATTTAGTTATGATCTTATAATTATAGATTATTACTATTCAAATTAAGACGTTATAATTTTAATCACAGTTGGCGCCGCCCCTCCAGCTTACTAAAAGAATTTAATATAAATGATTCCTTCAAATACCACTAGACTGTAATAACAGAGAAAACCTTAAGTTCCAAGTATGGGAGGAAATATATTAAAAAGTAACCAAAGATAAAATTTATCGCAACGGCATAGTCGCCACTATCGCTTCCCAGTAGGACTCAAAGCTCAATTAATTCAAAGCGGGAGAACTCTATCACACCCAGCGCCACCTTCCCAATACTTCCGAAATTACTTCTACCAAGGCCAAGCCTTGCATTGAAAAGCGCCACCTTTAATAAAGTTAAGCTTTAACTGGAATTAACTAGCTCCGTCTAGCGACACCTTATGGAACCTTGACCAAATAAGTTTATAGATCCGTCAAGCTCTAGCGAATCCCACCGACTTCACTATCATAATTGCATTTTCGACTGAGACTAATCCTAACCAAATTCATTATGGTAATTCCCTATCATCCACTTATTTTATCTAACTTTAATAATTAACCTCTCCATTATAACGATGCCAACACCATTTCAGTATTCCAAGCGACCTGAATGCTCACTAATTACCTTTAAGAAATGCTCATTAATTCAGTGATAACATAGGATATTACTATTCATCGTTATTTAATATACGCAATCTCCTTCCATTATTAAATTATTATTTTTTTAAATTAGCTTTCTGTCAAAAGCTCACATCTAGTTCTTTAACAATACAAAATCTAACTACTCACGCCCCTATGGTTCTAAATTAATAGACTATCTAAACAATCTAAATTAATAGACTATCTAACACCCATAAAATTCGGGCTCGTTCATAAGCACGTGGGGCAAAACATCATGGAACATAAGAACAATAGACTGCCAAAAAAAATTAAAATAGTTAGAGCTTTTACTGAGTTTTTAAAATATAACCATTTTAAAACCCTTTACAAGTAACAAAACCTTTAAGTCATAAAACTTTCTAGCAGTGTTTTTAAGTATTTGACAAAATCAACATCTGGTTTATTGTTACGAATGAGACTTTTTTTTTTTCGCAACACAATACGCACAACTGTTATTTTTTTTTCTTTACTCTTGTAATATTTCGAGAGTTGCATAAAATGAGTTTAAAGCATAATTTAAAAATTCGAAAATTTAACTTAAATAATTTAAGCACAAGTCCTAGGCTTACTCCTTAATTCTAACTCACTGAATGCCCTGAACTAGCATAGACATTAAACCTCTCGCCCCCATATCTCAGAACTGGTGTGAATTACTTATAATTCTTCAAGTAAATTACATTCGAGAAAATATTAGCACAATCGATTACGTTTTCTAACCTCTATCCATTTCACGGACAACAAATTGTAGGCATGTCCAGCCTACTTCTTAAAATATTAAAGCCGTAAGACCATAGTATTTCTGATCCTGGTCACGGCACCAAATTGTCACGAATCCCCCCCCCCCCTATATACATAAAAATTTTTTTTCAAAAGGTGAAAGTAAACTCCCCTTTCACACCCCATACTTCCTTAATAGGAAATGGGAAATGAATATGAATATTGGCATTGTGATCGTCTAATAGTGGCAGTACTCTACGCTGTGTTTAATAGTAACCCTTTAGTTCTTTATAGAGGTACGTAATGTCTTGTGCTAAACTGCTAAACTGATTACCAAATTAACTAGATGCTATCCTAACATGTTTACCTAAAGATTGATTGCTTAATTAAAATTATACTTTATTTTGTCAGTTATATGGAATTAAATTAACTATTTCTGGATTCTACTTAATCACTAGTGAATATTTTGCTGTCGTGTTTTTCATTATTATATTCCTTTACTAGCTTGGCCTGACTAACTTATTAATAAATTAACATAGATTAGGTCCCTATAACGCCCTGGTCAGGTGTTGTTCCTAATAGTCTTATAAGAATTAATATGTAGAACTAAACTAGGATGATTTTAAGCTGAGTTATAGTAATTTCAAATAGAGTGTGTTGTGCTAAAATTATTAATTTCCTAATTTGAATTTTATTTAGAACCTTTGTTCACAACCTAGAGAATATGACCATGCCCGATGAGTCTATTTTTACGTTATCAAGCGAATTCGCGTATTCCTACTGAAGCTGTAATATATCAATCTACTGAATTATTATACAAATTTTATGGGATCCTACGAGTCTACGCCTACTCCTATAACTAGATATTCCTATCCTATTCAGAGGTGCTCACAACGCGAATGATGCACTCACAAACATTTAATATAATTGAATAATCATGACCTACCTCGATGCCCCGGCTTACGCTTTATTAGACCGACCAATCCGCCGCTCCGCAGCTCCCTACAGCCACCGCCACACTCCGATCAGTAGCTGGATCCCCTGGAATTGTTTAAAATGCAGAGCAGTAACTAAATCTTGTATTAGGGATTGAATTAAGAATTAAAATTGTCATCAATAATTATTTCTTATAAACTAATATGCTAGACTAATTCTACCTTTACCTAATTTAGAACCTGCTATGTCTAGTCTAAATCAGAAGAGTTACTACTAATTTTTCTCTAGCTTATGATCTACCACTTACTTCCTAGATCCATCGTAGATTTTGTCTCGTCTAGTATGCTTTTAGGACTCCACTCTATACTCGCAGAAATCTTCTTAGTGAGGTACTGTTGGTAGGTAGGTATGCTAGTAACTCCCTAATGAATACTAATTATATTTTCGATATATATATATATATTTATTTTTCTAGTGCAACGCTATTTTTACATATGATCTATACCTACTGCATTTAGTTAAACAAAGTGTAATTTGAATGTGCCTAAAATGTAGAGTGTATGTGTATAGTGTAGATATAGATATAGTTCAGGACTTGGGTAAGGATAGGGTAGTGAACCGGCCCCACACCATCGCCGGGTCCCGTGACTTTCACCCTCGCTCCAAGCCTCCGTGACGGATTTAGGCTCACCGAGCTTAACCAACTGGAAGTCTATTACTTTAGGCAATTATAACTGATAGCAACTGTTCTGCCAAGGGTTAAATAGACTCAGAAGGTTGATGAAGAGTTGAGCTAATTCATAATCACGGACTATTTGTCAAATCAAAGCGTAGGGACTCAGGCCAGTCCGACACAGGTTTTAAGATCTGCGTGCCATTACAGCTCCGCCAGAATTAGGAACACTGCCGAGGCCGATAGTCCAGAGGTATGACGCATGATTGACTCAGTCAACGTGAACTTTCTCCGCCCGAAGGCCAGCCGTAGCTGCAAACTCCGATTAAAGTAGTAGTATAGGGCCTACAACCCCCAGCAGAATGTCTGCGATTAAAATCTTGATTTAACAGGCACGACTCCTTTGGTTGAACTTGGCTTTAGGACGACTGTCCTTATCAAGACAGCCTTTAGGATCTGAGATGTGGCAGGAGTGCGTAAGCACGTGAAATAAAACTTCACCTCCTTTGATAATAATTTTAATAACATTCGCCTATCACATGCTATAATGTAATATATACATGTGTGTATTTAGGACGTCTGTCACTATTGAAGCAGCCCTTAGGCTTTGTATCGTGTCAGGAGTGTGTATGCGTGTAAGATAAAACACCGCTTCCTTTGATTAATAAAATTTAATAATATTTAATAGCCTTTTACCTCTTTAAAAACGTTACCTTATTAAATATTAGCTGAGAATGCCAATTATAGACTAGGTAAATAGATCGTTTCTAAATAAGTATAGCTATTATTCAAGATGTATTTACGGCTGCCCACTAAGTATACATGGTTCAAGGTCGCCTATCTTAGCGGCATTATATGCCCTTGGTATCGCCATCCACATGTATACCCGTCCGGCCAAGCGTCACCAAGTCAGAAGTACATAGGATTGGCCTATCCATGTCCTCTGCCCAGCTAAGCTCGCGATCAAAGTTGATTACTCTAACAGAATTTTAGAAATAATCTACTATCCACGTAATATAATTGTGCATTCATTAAGCGGTTGCACGATCCATGCTAGAAACGCCACGGGAAGCTCCTCTATCGGATACCGACACGTAACGCTGCCAACTGTACTCAAAGACTACTAGGCAACTATGCAAGACTGAGTATCTGGATCAGCATCCACCATTTTTCTTCAGCTATTGATTAATGTCATGCAACTATCCGCCAGACATGCCCAGACCACCCGATCAGACAAAGTATTTAATTATCGTGTTCCGTCTCATATTAGATATTCTTGCGAAAGTCAAATAACGAGTAGATCCTCAATCTGACCCCCGCATCAATAACTAACGTGCGAAACCTGATCGTACTCATAACTTCGCCAAGTTCCTTCTGACTAGGAAATGAGTAGATCCGCGGCAAAATCTCTACTTCGTTTCCAGGAAGTCTAATGCTGTCTAACACACAACTACATAACTAACCAACCAATACCTTTTTACCTCGTAGCAGATAGCCATCCGCTACTACATATTTACCTTTTCAACCTTTACCTTTGTTAGTGTATGTGATGTAATCTATTAATACACATATAGGATAATATGAAAAGGTAAAATATATGTTTGTAGTGTATGTGTGTGTAATTTATTAGGCACATAATCGTGTATTAAAGATAGAAATGCCCAATTATTTAGTAGGTAAAACCTTTAACAATATTAGTTCGGTATTAAGCTAGTCTATATAATACCTACGGATTCCCCTGAAATAGTCAAAACTGGTTATCGATAACCTCTATCGTTAAGAAATTCAGTTATCTAAACCGTCGTAATATTAGTCGATTAGACGAATAAACTCAGGTAAATTATATAACAGGACTAGCTATTTACCTTGGTAATAATTTTCGCAAAGCGCTTTGTCTGCCACTGAGAATTAAATAATTCTTTCCCAATTCGATCGGGTGCCGCTATCAGGATCAGGTATATTTACTCACGTCAATTTCCTAAACCATCCGTTATAATTACTTAAATACATGGTAGAGCATATTCGATAATATCGGTAAATATTATTATTTCCCGAGTTGTATGGGATTTATTATTAATATGTGAATTACAAATTTATCATCATAATTATAAACGTCAGGTAAATTATATAACAGGACTAGCTATTTACCTTGGTAATAATTTTCGCGAAGCTCTCTGCCTGCCACTAAGAATTAAATAATTCTTTCCCAATTCGATCGGGAGCCGTTATCAGAATCAGGTATATTTACTCACGTCAATTTCCTAAACCATCCGTTATAATTACTTAAATACATGGTAGAGCATATTCGATAATATCGGTAAATATTATTATTTCCCGAGTTGTATGGGATTTATTATTAATATGTGAATTACAAATTTATCATCATAATTATAAACGTCAGGTAAATTATATAACAGGACTAGCTATTTACCTTGGTAATAATTTTGCCTGCCACTAAGAATTAAATAATTCTTTCCCAATTCGATCGGGAGCCGTTATCAGAATCAAGTATATCCGTTATTTAATCACATAGTAAAGCATACTCGATAATATCGGAAGATATTATTATTTCCCGAGTTGTATGGGATTTATTATTAATATGTGGATTATAAATTTATTATCATAATAAAATTATAAACGTCAGGTAATTTAAAGATAGTGAAATCACTTACTTGTGATTGGTTTGGCTGTCGGGCTGCAGTGCTTGGACGAACCTCGGGTTTTCACCTCTGCTCACCTTGCCCAGGACGATGACTCCTTCTGCTCTGAAGATTGACTCGCGAATTCTTCGTCACCTAGACCTAGGATCCGCGTTCAACTAAGCTAGCCCTAACTGATTTCCTATTTATGGCGAGACCTACTGTAAAATATAACGAACCTCAAGGAAGGCGGCGCCCCCTCCTAAACCCTAATATTTTATATGCCCTACCACTATTACAATTTATTAGATTGATTTACTAGTCGGTATTACACGCGCGTACTATGTTTCTTTCGTGCATGCGACACGATCTCGACTATCGTGGAGCCCTATTACGAGTGTACGACCCCTATTCAATTTTAACCTGCCTATACTTCCTATCGACTTTCGCGATCACTTCGTCTGCAAATCTACACCTGCGTGTGCGCCCTCACAGGTCCTAATCTCAACTCTTCGCGTCCGATCTCTCCCAAAGTCTAGTCACCACTCTCTCGCGTCCGATCTCTCCCAAAGTCTAGTCCCGACTATCCCTTAGCTCTCCTTACCGTTACTTTTTAACATTCTCCGAAATTCGATTTTAATACGCTCGCGGGTTCCGCATGTTTGTCGGTATTTATTTTCTGTTTGTATATACCTCTTCATCAACTCTTGTGTATAGTTAGGAATACTACAACGCGTAGTCTAAGCGTCCCTAACTCCCATGTGTTAATGTTTTGTGTGCCATTAAATTCCCTAATTCATCTGAACCACTACGTATCTAGACAATGGCTGTATCTATCTTGCCTAGCATATATTTATTTTTTAGCACTAATTAGCAACGCTAATAATTATTTTATAATTATATTTTATCGCTAATATTGAGATTTTATAATTATATTTTATCATTACGTTATTCTTTAATCGATCCCTACGCTAGCTATATCTCTCTGTGGGGAAGTCTAATTAGGCTCTGACAATCATAAAATATTTACTTAGTACTCTAGTCAAGCTTCAGGCTTAATATCATATAGTATCTTAATATCATATAGTATCTTTTCATTCTAAGTTGTGTGACCTAGTTTTATATAAATTCCCTTTTTCTTTTTTTTTTTCCAAATAAGATGTTTTCATTCTAATAATTTTATTTTTAAACTCCTTCGGCTTGTCAGCCTGTCCGCATCATTGTTGTGAAAAACAATGATTCCTAATGCCGCACGGACCCCTAATTTCTCTTGGCCATTTTTTGTTTTATTTTTTTTTTTTTCAAGTCTGCCTCTATGCAGTTGCACTCGTGCGTATTTTTCTGGGAAGGGACAGCTCTCTTCCCCCCGCATCCCCTGACTATTTATGACACCCTAAGGTCCCTACAAACATTCTGGCAACTTCTTTACCTAATTTAATTTTAAACTGTAAATCGTCTTAGTACTAGCTTTCAATCTGATAACTAAATCCCCGTTTAAAATATTTATATTCCCATACCATAATTTGACAGATAATCTACCTAGCAACTCTATTCTCAAAAGGTGACTGTGGGGCCCTTTGAATTAATTGATTTAATTAATTGATTTAATTGATTGCCCTAGTTATATCGCTACTCTCATTGTTTTGTTGTTAACTCAGCTAGGGCATGGCCATCGTATCTACTAGGTCGTAATGATTTATTTATTTATTTATTTATTTAATAGTAAAGTACTGATTAACGGTTATGAAATCTTGTACTACTAACAGCTATACAACACAGCTATTGTCATCACTCCTTGGCCTACACTATTACTTATTTACTTATAGCAATTTATAACATACATAAGTTTTATATAGACATATTGTATTAAAGTTAATATTCCTCACTTCTATTTTAGAACAGTCGTGCCTAATTACAATTTCTGCAACCGTATTTACTAATTCATACATTACATATTTACATAAGGATTGTTATTTACTTTTAACTTATACCTAGTATGCTTCGTTCTCACGCCAAACCTTCATAAATAACTCTACTTAAAATACAAGTGGTGTCCCATTGCATAGAGTACCACAGTTTTAGATTTCTTGGCCTGTCAACATTTCGTATAGTTTACGACAGGCGCACTTGTGTATTTCTGCCTTCGCCTTAAGGCGACGTACTCCCAGAAATGCTGCAAATCCACAGTAAAGCGTCATTGTTGTAAATAACCAAGCAAGACTGTTATTATAGAGCCCGCAATGTTAATTGCAAACAACTAATAAGTCAAATCGGCAAACATTATTGACTCGTTATCAAACAATTTACTTTGTTAAATTATTTACCTAGTTCCTTTATTGGTTCGAAATGCTAACGATTTTGCTTATAAGATTAAGTGCAATGTTAAGGCCAACTAGGAATCCTTAACAATATTGGCTTGTTAGGTAATTACCAACCTTGCTTGTACATCTCTAAACAAGCCTCATTTAATATTAAATATTCTGTCTTTAGCCGAACCACAAGGTCCGCAGTTGAATTCAGTCTCTTTTTTTTTTTTTTTCAGTGTATGAAGTTCAAAACATGATTTAAAGTCTTGACTCGATAAAATTAATTCCCCACAATAACCTAAAATTGACTATCAAAGTGTACCTTAACCTCTGAAACCTAGTTCTATTTCGCTACAATGAAACATATTCCACTGAATATTTTTTCTTTCTTATCCCTTAGTAACAACGTAACCTCCGCACGCGCTTCGCCTTAACTGAGTACAGCGTTTTTGTGCTTAAAATTTCTCTCCCTTTTTTTTTTTTCTTTCTCAAAACTGTTAACCTTTGTTCTCATGCACTTGTACTTAGGTATTTTAATGAACAAATCCTTGTTATCGACTCGACCCTGATTAATTGCCCTACAACTACACGTTTCGATAAATTCTAAGTGAATTTGTTGAATATTTCGATAAAATTTAATGAAATGAAACTTCGATGAATACTAAATGACCACAATTTGGACATATCTGGACTTGGTGTTGGCATACAGACAGTCCTCTTGGCGTTGCATCCCTCATTAAGTAGTTAATACCTATAATGTTTAGTCCGATTCGGTTGATTCCGTTACAGTAACATAAACTATATTTAAATGTTCATGAATGTTCATGAGGCTATATTATTTTTGTTAGGTATAGTTAAGTCACAATAACAGTTTTAATTGAATTGGATAATTACTTATCCAACTAAATCTTTAAATTATTGGAATCGGACCTTTCGTTTAGATATTACGACGGGTATAAAAATAATATAAGTATAATATAATGGCACTGTATGAACGCTTAGTCTATTAGTTACCTACACATTTCATTTTTTGTTTACTTTATAACACTTGTTGTTTAAAAAATTATATATTCATATCTTAAAATGAAATCCACTCGAATAAAGTCGCGGGCATAAGCCAGTGTTTTTTGACGAACGTTGGATGAGTGGTTAGGGTGCTTAACGCTCTGTACTAGGGTTTCCGGGTTCGATTTTGAAATATGAACTTTTCAAATTTGACTCTGGTCTGGACCTGGAAAGTAGTGGCAGGGCACACTGCGTTTCGCAGTCATTTGGGCAGCCCGTCTGGCGGCAGTAACCACCCCTTTACAGATAACAGCACGTGTGCTTTTGTGTTTCTGTGAGTGAGTAAGGGTTGCCAGAGCCCATTTTCCTATCCAATCCCTTTATCCTACTGTAGTCGGCTGCGCACTTGCAGCAGCTGTGGCATTGCTTGTGTTATGGGCGACAGTAACTACCTACCATCAAGTAGACCGTCAGATCTTAATATAAAAAAAAAATAAACTGTTTCTTGAAACGAGGAAAGAAGGAAAAGTATATTCCTTCTATATTATATAAGTCTCTCGGAAACCTCTTCGAATGTTATTCTGCCAATGAACATTAAACGATCCTTACCGGTTGTGGTATTGCCAGTTTCGAACAAAGCAAATATGTTCTGCTGCGGGAAAATTACGGCGGGTTAGATTACCTATTTGTGTGACAAGTGAAATTGAAACAGATAGGTAGATACGGCAATGTTTCCACCTTATGACCCATTAGGGACGCAGTTCTAAACGCTAAAGGGTAGATTCATTATGAGGGAAGGTGTTCGGTTTATAAAAGTATAGGACATTTTCAATTTTAGTACCTACGTTCCTAATTTGTCTGTGAGTAATATGAAGCTATTTGACAATTAATGTTTTTAGACAAATTTACAATGTTTACATCCACCCTCATCCAATTTGGGAAAACTCGTCTTTAATCGGTGCTAGCGTGAATACAGATGACTATAAAAAAATGAGTAAATCTACTTCCTATTGCATATTGCCGAACACTAAAATAGCATTCATTATTTATATTTATTTTATCCCCAATGTGCAATATTCATTCATTCATTCCCAATAAAACAAAAACAGCATCTTCTATATCTATACTAATAACATCACTTGTGAGACTGCGGTCAAATGCTTGATCTATCATTATAAAAAAAAATATATAAAGCTGAAGAGTTTGTTTGTTTATTTGGTTGAACACGCTAATCTCCGGAACTAAAGGTTCGAATTAAAATTTTCGAATAAGCTAAGTATTCATTTCCGGAATGCCAGATACATTTTCGAACTAACAATCTTTTATTTCTTTAGGGAACTATTTGGCTATCAACTTTACTATGTAAAAAAAAATCTCGGCAAACATTTTATGCAAATAGTATCCTACTTTCATTTTATATTTGCACTGTGTATTCCAATTCCAAGCACCGACGGTTACGAATCGACGTATTCTCTCGCCGTTTTCCCCTTGAGGCAATGTAAACATCAGATGCTTTCACATCGGATTTGCACTTACAACTTTTGTAGGAGGTTCATCAGGAAAATTAAATTACCCACTTTTTTGGTTACGTGTTATATTTAAAACTTAAATAAAATTATATAACGGGAAAATTAAGTAAGGAATTTTTAGAGCAGTCCGTCTAATAGTGCAACCCACCCGTTATAGAAGACCGCCGAGAAATAACAGTTCGAATGCTGTTGTGTTTCGATGAGTTAATGAATCCTAGAACCCACTCTTCCATCCTATCCTCAACAGGCATTGCCTGTAATGCTAGGCGCCGGTATTAGGTAAAATAACATCACTTGTATTAGGATGAGCGCGTTAGGGAATTCAAAGCCCAGCAATCCTCAATATCCACCTTCTCCCTTTTCCTTTATCCTATTGCATTTTTTCTGATGATTTTTGTGTTTTCTCTCAGGCCAGGGTGGTAGCAATTATTTTCAAGTGAATCGTCAACGTACCTAAAAAATATAAAAGTCATATAAAAACATAACCTAGTGCATTGTTAATTTTCATTTTTCTATTACTATGTAAAACTGAAAATTACTGGACAATTTCGTCGAATTACGTAAAAGCGACTTAGAAACAAAAGTACTTTTTCGATAAGAAACTTTTTCGAAATTCAAGGTGACCGTAGATTGAAATAATTGAGAAATTTTTTATTTAAAAGAAGTTATCGTCTCTAGTTGTGTGGATTCTAGCTGCAGGTATATAGGAGCATTTTAATACATCCTTATCTATTTATTTTTACACAACACAGAATACGGATGTACTAGGGCATTCAATATATTCTGAGGAACGGGGTGATTTACTATATATTGCATAAGTAACCTTCAAGAAAAAAAAAAAAAGACCTTTGCAGGAAACGATTTTCCGACGACGAAGAGCTCGAGGCGGCAATAAATGCACATTTTTCCGAGCAAATGAAATTTGTTTTTAAAAACCCCAACAGAAATTGCTCCACAGCTCCAATGGAGCAAAGTGCTCCACTGTTTTATACGTTCTAAAATTTGCAGTGAACTCAGAAGTGTAATTAAGAAAAACTGCAGCTAAACAAACCGAGTGAAAGGGTACCTAATGATTATTTCCTTAAAGTGGAGGCGCGGAGAAAACTTTTTTTTTGCGTGGGAAAATCTGCGAGCCAGATCCCCACCGACCATGGGGACATCGGTGGGGTATGTGGGACTTCTACCCACTAAAAATCCACGGTGCTTCCTCGCGCCGTCTATGGGCGGGGGGGTAAGGGATCGTGGAAAACATGCATCTGCCTCCCCCGCCAGACGAGGCCCGCGCATTTGCGGTCTTCACCTCGATTAGGCGCGGAGTTTGATCTCCGCGACGTGGAGAGCGTGCCGGAAACACACAGCACGTCTTCCCTCGTTGCCCGGTGTTGTGATGACGGCGGATAACCCCATGTCCACCGTCCCCGGGCGAAGCGGCACGAGCCGCCCATTCTCACCTCTCGCAGCGGGCAGTCAGCGAGGGGCTTCAACCCTGAAGCACTCCATTACCTCTTCTCTGCGGCACAACCTACCACAGAGTCGGAGGCCGCTTCCACCTGAAACTCTCGGATAACCCCTGCTCATGTGGCCGCTCATCTGGCGTGGAAAAAACCTGGGAAGGGTTAAACGAAATCTAAATTTAGTTGCGGCGGGATTTCGACAGTTCACGCCATGAATCCCTATAGCGAATTAGTGGACTGTGAATTAGTTGCGGCTGTAAGCGAACAGTTGACTGTCTGATGGACAGTATAGACAGTAGAATCTCCAAAACGTCCAATTGGCAGACACTGTTCACTTGTATTTATGTTTGTTAAGCGGATAAGAACTACAATTTCGTGTTCAGTTTACTTCTTCTTTATTTCGAGCGAATCACACTTGAAGCCACGGCGTGATCTCCTTCCACGTTCGATGCGTGGGTAAAGAGGAAAAATTGAAGGCCATATTTTAATGAATAGACGGGTAATAGTTAAAAAGGAAAATGTACTTGACACCCAACCCGTTCGATCACGGCGCAAACAATACATATTTCTATTAATAAATCCCGAAAAAAATTTAGGCAAAAAGTATAATTAGATTTTTTTATTTACTAATACAGATTTCAATATCACCACAAATAAATTATGCTTATCGTAAAGAACCAGTTGAGTGTAAGTGATTTCACATACAAAATAATTTCAATGTGTTTATTATGATTAAGGGAATCAGCTTCAAGCAGGTTGACTGATGACATTGTTGAAGGTAGGTATACCGCGTGTAGGGACATATAATATTATGTATTATTTTAGGTGCGCGGTACAAGTAACAACATGAGCTATTGGAAAAACCCTTTAATTTTACATTACAGACAATGTTGTCCATTTCTATATTTAGATCGGTATAAAATATACTTGTTCAGAAAATTTTATGTTAGAACAAGAGCAGGCTGTACGGTATTTGCTGTTAAATTATTCAATACCCGGGTGTAGGGTACAAGTTTTAATAAGAAGTTTATTTAAAATTTAGGCTACATAGCGAACTCGACGTATTGGGAAGAGCAAGTAATTGCTTATTTTAATTTTAAAGAAATAAAACTTAGAATTTTTGAATAAGACTTAAATAGTGAAATTAAAGCCAAGTTAAAGCCAGAGCAAGACAGCTTTATGATAAACTAGCTGAGCCCGCAGCCGTATTCGATATAGCGCGTAAATTTTTGTTTGTAAACCGATTGGAATGAAACAACACAAATGTTACGGGAAGCTTGCTACAATACAGCAGTGAAAACAACATTCAAATCAGTTAAGCAGTATCAGAGATTAGCGTGCACAAACGCACAGACAAACAGACAAAAATTCTAAAAACTATTTTTTTGACTTTGGTAACATAAGTACAATGTGTACAAATTGTTACTTTGAAAAAATCTTTAATGTACGCGGTTCGTTTACGATTTTATTATACTTATGTATAGAATATATCTATATATTGTTTCTCCGGCACAGGTGTTTTCTCCGAGAAGTATCGCGAACTACTGACCAATAGGCAGCGCGCACAGCGGTAGGTACCGTGCATTGAAGTAGGTGTGTCTTCAATTTTTTTGATATAATTCTCGCGCGGGTAATGAACAATTTTCGAGTACCAAATGATAACAGAGCCAGGTTTTTTTTAGGAGCGACTAAAATGAATAATTTTTAATTATTATGATATCTAATGAATAATCCTTCGATACAAATTAATTTAGACAGTTACATCTTCACGGAGTAAGTCATGGCATATTATGGAAAAATAGTTTTATGAATTAAATACAGAGTGGAATGAAATATGCATATGTTTTTTGACATTTATTAGAAATAGAAATAGAAAACAAATAGAAAATTCTTTCATTGGTGTCAATAGCAAAAACCATATACTTTTTTTACTATTGAGTTTTAAAGGCAATTTGCACGAAACGGGAGAAGCACCCATAGATATATGTAGATGAAATAACTAATTAATGATCTAATGATATGGTAAATATCTTATGATGACTCTTAAACAATAGTGTCAATTTTTCTTCATTTATCGTGATTGGAATAGTTAAGATCATTCTATATTTAAAAAATGGAAATGCTCGAGCTAATCTCATTTTTACAGCACGAACGGTAAACAATAAACGGTAAAAAATAAAATAACACGTACTCACATGTTTAAGGTTCGTAAACAAATATTTTCTCAGTTGAATGTAGTATTTTGCAATTCGTAAAGTGAAACAAAAGAAAGTCATAACTTAGCTTTTATGCGCAATTCAACTGCAAATGTAGTGCAGTTCAGTTGACGTTAATAAAAAACCACTTTGAAAAAATAAAATACAACTATTTTAGTAGCGCCGTGTGGCTGAGACGGGCCGAAGCACTCAGTATTTTTATTTTACCATGAAGTAAAGTGAGGATTCAATCCTTATAGTTTTCAAAAATATTTTCATTTTTAAAATTGCCGTTTCTTATTAATTCTTTCTTTCTCCGTTTCTTACTTAATTAAGTTTACTGTAAAAACAAAAATATTAAAATGCAATTATGTGCATTTTAATACTGGTATAAAAACATTATTAGAATAATGGGAGTAAGGTTTTTTTTAGTAATAAAAAAAGTATTTTTTAAAGACACCCTAAAAACCTTTTGGCAATTTTTGTTATTCGCTTTTGAAACAATATGTAAAATTGTAAAATGTTTATGTAAAATTCTTTTTAACAATGTTAATAAAAATATTAATTCCAAATAAATTCAAAACATGGGCTTTTAAACACATATTGGTTAAGTGTTTCAGCGGAATGAAATTTCATCAAAGATGTATTTAGATCCTCTTTAATTCGTAAATCCTTTGTTAATACACTTATTGTGTCGTCTCTATTTCAGGATTCAATGTGTATATCCCTTGAGGCGTTAATCGGTACGTCGACCACATATTTAATGGCAGGTGGTGACATGCTTCAATACCTATTTATATGGGATCCTACGAATAGGCGTATGATTAAATTAGACGAATAATTTATTATGAAATATTATAGATTTATCAAGTTCTGTATATTTTATACATGTATTTTAAACCTGATTATTAAAATGATCATATTTTGAAAGATTTCACTTGTCACCATAATGGAGGACGCAAGTAGAAATTTATTTACATTAGTAGGTACCCTAAAAAACGAATAATAGTTGGTTATGACTTCTCTTGTGAAATGTAAATTATCCATACTTTATGTAATATTAACTTTGTCTGTCTGTCTGTTACCTTTTCACGCCTATACCGCTGAACCGATCATTATGAAATTTTGGATACACGTCGACAGGGATGCAGGAAATGACATAGGGTACTTTTCATCCTAAAAAAAGTACTGTTCCCGAGGGGTCATCTAACGCTTGGCAAAATTATCACTGCAATAAAGATGTTAAGTGTTACATTGCTCATATATTTAGTCAGGCGTTATTTTTTTATTTTTGAAAGCGGGCGAAGCCGCAGGCACCAGCTAGTATGTTAATAAATAAACTAAATGAAAATTAAAATCTCCTACCGATTCGGACAAAATCGGCACAAATCATCCCTAGTGTCGGGACTAATGATACTTTTTTGTCTCAATAGTTCGATACTAAGAATCAACCGGACTACTGAGAAGACATTTATGTATTCAAATGACGTAAAATCTAGAAGTTCGTAAGTAAAGGTAAGTACCTAATAAGAAAGTAAATACAATTTACGTATAAAGTGACGAAGGAAGAAAATAATGAAGTAATGGAAAACGATTTGCTTGGAACAGTCAAACGTTGAAAATGTGAAATAAGTATCAGAATTTTGCCTATATCAATTAAGACCAAGTTTTAATTGTCTAAGGGAAGTTTTTAATACCTACGCATAAATTGGTATTGACTTGTCACATATATACATATTTTTCGGTTCTCTGCCTTTTCGCTGAAAATTATTCTGCCGATTATCACTTGCCAACTAACGTTTCTAAGAATTCTATTTCTCAGAATAATCATTTGCCAACTTTTTTATAATTTTTGTTTTATTTCCCAACTGTATGTTTGGTCTGCTTTTTATAATGACACTTTTCAAAATGCCAACTTTCAAGTAGCGAATGTTTTAGTTAGCGAATGTTTCAGTTAGCGTAATATTCATTTTATTGTTTATTGTTTACCAAATGTTGTATTAAGTAGGGTTTCATTTAGTAACTATGTAATATTATGTGGGTAAACGCAACTTATTTTCATGACAACGTAGGTAGGTAGGTAGTTATGAATAAATTGACTCATAGACGATAAGGTTTCACATCATTACTAGTGGACTGTTACTGTGGTATATTTTATTGGTGTAATAATGAGTGAGTTTAATGAAGAGTGCTCAGTTTTTATTACTTCAAGAGGCGGAGTTTTGATGAGTGGTTAGGATGCTTGCCTTAACGCTCTGTTCTAGGGTTCCCGGGTTCGATTCCCGGCAGGGTCAACTTTGAAAAATCAACTTTTCAAATTTGGCTCTGGTCTGGATTGGGAAAGTAGTGGCAGGGCACACATTTTCGTAGTCATTTGGGCAGCCCGTCTGACGGCAGTAACCACCCCCTTACAAAAGACCACCGTGAAATAACAGCACGTGTGCTGTTGTGTTTCGGTGAGCGAGTAAGGGATGCTAGAGCCCATTTCCCTATCCACTTCTAATCCCTTATCCTTAATCTTACTGCAGTCGGCAGCGCAATTGCAGCAGCTTTGGCGTTGCTTGTGTTATAGGCGACGGTAGCCACCTACCATCAAGTGAACCGTGTGCCTGTCTGCCGACCTTAACATAAAAAAAGTTATTTAAAAATCGATTTACGTACGAAAAGAGCAAAGAATGGAATAATAAGTCCAGTACAAATAAGTATTTTAAGGACGTAATTACATTTTTAACGCGCTCGAATTCAGCTAACTGCGCCAACACACTACAGCAAAGTGCCCACACATTTATTGAAGCCGCACGGTGTTTAGAATTATGTAATTATTTAGAAAAAAGGCGATACACCCGTGCTTTCATGACCGCGTCTGAGCGGGGAATGGCGAACGAAACCTACGGCGAAAGGGGTCGCAGTGCGATCCCATAGAAAAATGTATGGAGAAAATATAGTGCGTTTTTTAGTGTCTATTCTTTCTCAGAAATGAAAAAGTAATTTATTTGAGTACAAAATAATAAGCCAGACGTATAGAAGACTGTATAAGCTACAATTTCTTATTATTTTCATGTTAAAATATGCAGCGGATTTAGCTATTTATGTACCTATCAGACACCTTTTTTCGATATTTTTAGCGATTCTTGCGATGGTAAAAATGTATTTATGTGAAAATTTTGTATTGGGCTGCCCAGTTTTTATTAGCTATCTTTAGAGATGAATACATTACCTTTTATTTTATACCATGGTATCTCTACAGTTGTGCTTCCTGGATATATAAATGGTACCGAAAAACCATTGATATTTGTGAATACGTCCTTAACACATTTTGTAATAAGCGCACAGTCGTTTTGCTACAACCAGTATTTCGGGTGCGACTGAGATTCTTAAATAAAATTAGCAATTTTTTTATCATTATATCAATATACGAAAAGGAAACTGTTACACTGACGGAACTTTATTCATCTAATTTGTTTGGATTAGTGAAAAATTTTACAAATGATAATTGCCCCAAACGTGTTGTGTCATTATAATAATCAGCTTAACAATAATAGGCATGTTGACGGTATTAAAGAATCAAAGAATAAATGGTTTTGGAGAAAAATATATGTCGAAAGGAGTCTAAAAAATTACTCATTTTTTGTTTTAAAATTGAGATTAATAAGATTTTCAATAAAATAGAAGAATAAATAACTGCAATCGGCCATGTTAACTGAAACACCAACCAGAGCGAATGACGTCACGCCCAGGTAAGTGCCATCGTGTTGCTTGACTTTGCTTTGACAGAATGAAAAATCTGATGAGATATCGGTGACGTCACGTTTCATCAGACGCGACGAAATGACACCTAAGAGCGTTTTCGCGCGTAATTCAAAATAGATTTAAAAAACATTCAATAATTCGCGTTGAAATTTAGTTTTTTTTCGGATATGGTAGACGTGTATCTACATTATGGAAGGGAATTTCAAAATCTGTCATCATGCCTATTCTACCAAATGCAACGTTGTCATACAAAAAAATTAATAATCGTTAGTTGTCAAAGTGAAAAATGGGCGAAACGTTGGTTGGCAAGTGATAATCGGCCATATAATATATCCGGCCATTTAATCGGCCGAAGAGTAACCATGCTACAATTATTGTTGAATTGACTGCAAATCGCTTTTTTTAATCTCCAGATGGTTACGAAGTTGTCGAATAGCTTTCTACTAAATCCAGCTAGTCAGTGATCGATCCTGCTGGCTGCTTATCGGCAACCTTTACTCCCCATCGGTTATTGGTTCTTTAAATTAACTCTCCTTGCAGGCAACTTCGCATTGCAAATCCCCGTTTTCTACGACAAACTATCTGACTTAAGTTTTCTAGTGAATCCACGGGTTACGGATTTCATCACATACCTATAAAGAAATTCAGTAAAAAAACTCTTTATGTAGTGCTTTTTAATTATAACTATTCCTAATAAGTGTAATAGTTCAGATAAAGGCTTTCTATAATATTATTATTATTACGATTTAAAAATACTGACTTTTACGATTATCGTTTGTAAAAATCAAATCAAATCATTTATTCATCAATTAGGTTTACAATAAACTCTTATGACCGTCAATATAGATATAATTTACCAGGGTTTCGGAAAAAAAAAACAAGCCAAGATGATGACGATCCTGAGAAGAAACCCCGAAAGAAACTCAGGATACCACTCTTTTTGTCATCTATAAAATAATAAATATGACATTTACAATTATACACATGTCAAAGTATATACAATACTGAACATAGTATGAGCACAGAATCCTCAAGTCCAGGCTTCATTATCGCTTAAATAGTCAGCGATTTTATAATAACTTTTGGAAAAGAGTTTGGTCTTAATTACACTTTTAAACCTATTTATAGGTAAGGCTCTAATTAACTCAGGAAGTTTATTATAAAACCGTATACATTGACCCATGAAGGAATTACTTATTTTATGTAGTCGCGTCTTGTGTAAATTAATATCATTTTTAAATCTAGTATTGATATTATAAGTATCACATTTTTTATTAAATTGACTAATATTTTTATGCACATAAATTAAATTTTCATATATATACTGGCAAGTAACAGTTAAAATCTTAATTTCCTTGAATTTTTCTCTGAGGGAAGACTGCGGACCCATTTGATAGATGGCTCTTATGGCCCTTTTTTGAAGAATAAAGATAGTATTTATGTCCGCAGCGTTGCCCCAAAGAAGAATCCCATAACACATTATACTGTGAAAGTAGCTGAAATAGACCATTCTAGCTGTGTCGATATCTGTTAGGTGTCTGATCTGTTTAACGGCATAAGCCGCAGAACTAAGCCTTTTACTTAGTATTTCAATATGAGGACCCCATTGTAATTTAGAATCTACAGTAATACCTAAGAAAACTGTCGATTCTACGGGCTTCAATTTTTCATTACCCAAAATCACATTCGTCCCAATATCTTTAACATTAGGGGTACTGAATTTAATAAGTTTAGTTTTCGTAGCATTTAAAAGGAGATTATTTACACTAAACCAATGCACTACATTTGAAAGTGCGTTATTTATTTCATTATAGCACCCAAGTTGTCTCCTAATCTTGAATATCAATGAAGTGTCATCAGCGAACAATACAATGTCATGTTTGTTCACAGAAAAAGCCAAATCATTAATATAAACTAAGAACAAAAAAGGGCCAAGTATTGAGCCTTGAGGGACACCTATTTTAACTTCAGAGCCCAGAGATTTTATACCATTTATATCAACCCTTTGAATTCTATGGCTCAGATAGGAAGTGAGAAGATTAAGAGCCTTATTCCTAATTCCGTAATGGTGCAATTTCCTCAACAATGTGTCGTGCTGCACACAGTCAAAGGCTTTGGACAAATCGCAGAAAACACCTAGAGCGTCCTGCGAGTTTTCCCATGCCTCATATATATTTTTCAAAAGTTCAACACCTGCATCTATAGTAGAACGACCCTTCGTGAAACCAAACTGTTTTTTAAAAAGTAAATTATGATCATTAAAATGTTTTAGCAGTTGACTTAAAATAATTTTTTCAAAGATTTTACTAAGAGTCGGAAGTATTGAGATCGGTCTATAATTAGCGGGATTAGTTGTATCATTCGACTTAAAAATAGGCACAACTCTGCTAATTTTCATTAGATTAGGAAATTCACCACATGTAACACAACAATTGAATACAGTTGCTAAGTGGGGTGCAATTATATTTATTACAGAGGCAACTGTTTTCACTGACATACCCCAAAGATCTGCAGTTTTTTTAATTTCAATTGTCTTAAAGAACTTTACTATGTCAACAGGGCTAACAACCGCAAATTCAAATGATGTGTCACATTCTTTCACATTCTCTTTTAATATATTCTCAGCCTCAGTTGGTGATGAATTAAGTGTTTGTGTAATGTTAACCGGAATATTGGAAAAAAAAGTTTCAAACTCGTTTGCCACATCCATATCTGCCTTAAAGTCCTGATCATTTATTTTTAGATGAAAGCTGCTATCGTGCATTGTATTTCTTCCTGTATTCTCTTAGTATGTAATAAACGACATTACAGAAGAAGGTGTTTCAGCAATGTTTTTGTGCACGCCATTTGTTTTCTGTGTATATTCAAAATATAAAATATAGAAAGTTGCTAGTATCTGGTATGTAATCTTCTATATATATAAAAATAAATCCTCATTTCCCTTGGTCACGGCATCACGCGTGAACGGGTAGACCGATTTTAATTCGGTTTTCACTAATGGAAAGAGGGATAAACGGGGAATGTTCATATATATAAAAATTGCACTCCGGGCGAAGCCGGGGGCAGGTCGCTAGTAATTTTATAATTATAATAATATATCTAAGTATATAAACCACACATTTGAGAACGGCACGACTGATTTTGGTGATTTTTTTTTGTTGTGTTTGTAATTGTGAGGACAAGGTTTGTATGAAAGAATTGGCAAATCTCCGGGAACAGACGGAAATCTGGATGGTATTTTTATATGAAATTGACATGGCAACGACTGCCGGGTCAGCTACCCTATGAACTTACCCTATGAATATAATTTTCCAGATAGTGTTAAAATTTTGCCTGTATTTTGTACTTTCCGACAAACTATTTTCAAACTACTATTTTACATGAATGTTTTAGATAATTTTGTTTGTATAACCCGAATAATTTTGGAGAAATAACAGAACTGGTATTTGTACTAATAATGTTCAAAAGTGTTACTGAATATATTTAATTTTCATGAGAACGAACTAACGATATATGAATGAACGTGTATGAACGTATTATCATTCATCAATCTATTCATAACTTTTTCAGCACTTTTTAAAAGTCTCGTAACGATCTGAGATATGAATAAAGAGCGTTCATGTGTACCTTCTAAAAATATTTAGATGTTTATCGTTATGTACTTTCGAAAGTCGGGGTTGTTAAAATATTGTAATCACTTTAATGCTGCAAGCTCAGATAAATTAAGAACTAAAAATAGATCCTCGTGAACGGCAAAGTGAATCCGATAAACACACGGTTACACGTGGACAAATGCAATCAAACCGCGCCTCGAAAAGACAACCGTGAAATAACAGCATGTTTGCTGTTGTGTTTCGGTGAGTGTGAAAAGTATACCAGAGCCCATTTCCGTATCCCTTCCTAATCCCTTATCCTACTAAGGTCGGCAGCTCACTTGCAGCACCCGTAGCGTTGCTTGTATTACAGGCGATGGTAACCACCTACCATCAAGTGGACCGTTAACCTGTTTGACGACCTCAGCATATAATTAAATAAAAAATACTTCAAAAAAATTTCTAATATTTATGAGTGCACGAACATCGTTATAATTTTTATTTGAATTTTTATTATAATTTTTATACGTAAGCCTACCATTCACGTAACGACGGGTTTTTAAAATATTTGTAACCACTATAGTACATTATAATGAAAAGGACCATTAGTAGAATCCATAGAACTAACATAGTTCTATGGATTCTACTATTAAAAAATTCTCTTTAGTTCTACGATTGAAAGAAAATTGGTAAAACTGTATGGAATTATAAGTTGACGTAATAATAAATTAAAATATTTACTAGTGAAAATATCAAATTTTGTAGTGAAAGGGTGTAAAAAACAAGTCAAAAGTAAGTAAACTTGGATATCAATATTATCAATAAAAAGTTTATAAAAGTTCGCAAAATTCTTATTTAGCCTGAGAAGTCGCAATTTATTTACACAATATAAGTATTAAGTATGCTTCTCTGGTTATACGATCTCTCTATACATATCACGCAGCCTCATCTCTAAGACTAATTAATTTGTGTACATAATATTCCACGTGTATGTTCATGAAATAATGATACCGATTTAACTATGCCTAAAGATGTTGAATTTTATCTTATTCTTATAATAAACAAGCGACTCGTTCCCGCCTTCCAGAGATTCCCGTTCTTCGTTCCCGGCTTTTTTTTGTGAATTATATAATACAGTAACCTGCCTAATTTATCGCTCTTTCCGTTAGTGAAAACCGTATCAAAATCCGTTAGGTGGTTTAGTAGATCTTAGCGGAGAAATATACAGAGGTGGACAGAGACTTTATTTTGTAACACGAGAAGATTGTGTATATATGGATATAGATCAGAGGATCCTATATTCATCTATACACAATCTACTTTATACCAGAGGATAACGAATAGATCACTTTTTTCTCATAGACCACTTTCAAAATTTAGCTTGTTCCGGTGGACTCCTTCCAGTTACATTTCTACCATATTCCCAAAACTCGACAATAAATGTGAAGATTAGATATAATTATGGAAATTTGCGTTGAGGCTATATTCCAACCACGAATGGGGAGTTTTCTAAATTAAATAAGTGAGAATTGATTGGTTTCCTTTTGTCATCCCCACTTTTTCTTGTCACGCCAACGTAGACCCCGTGGACCCCTCCACCTGGGCCACTTTGGGAACTAATTATAGATTATCTGTTGCTCGTGGATCCTCTCGCGTCTTTTGAACACTATAAAACCTTCTCCATGAAAATTATTTTATAAATCTCATACGATGATACTTATGTATTGAGGCTACTAATGAAAAAAACAAATATTGATAATTGAAATTGGTCCTATTGTTTTTCAAAGTACTCTCCGTGATGATCCATACACTTTTGCATGTTGGAACCAAAAATATTAAATATATAAAATATATCGTTGAAAATCTTTGGTTGGAACCAATTTTCGAAGCACTTTTTCCACTCCGTTTGAGATACCTGTAAAACGTGGTTTTTGAACGTTTCAACAGCTTCTTCTGTTAAATACACATTTTGTTCTTGTCGCTCTTGCATTATCAGTTCACGAACAGAATCGATGTTTTCTGGCACAACAACTGATTTTGGACGAACTTCTTTGGGGACATCCTGGAGAGAACGCCAACTACGATCAAACTAATTATACCAGAGGTTTACAGTGGCTTAGGATGGTGCTTCATCGCCAACTAACTCAAGACACTCTTGTCTTGATAATCCACCACATAGAGATAGATAGGTACACACCACATTGGATAGAGCCCATTTCCCTATCCCTTCCCAATCCCTAAGTTCTTAATCCTATACTGTAGTCGGCAGCGCACTTGCAGCAGCTTTGGCGTTGCTTGTGTTACCTATAGGCGACGGTAGCCAAGTGGACCGTCAGCCTGTCTGCCGATCTTATTATAAAAAAAAAGATAATTCTATTTTCTTTCTGAGTTTTTTTTTCTCAAGTCACCTGGAAGCAACACAAATCGCGTTTAAATAATAAATGTTATAATTGAGGTTATGTTAAAAAAAGTCAAACTTTTCACTAGCAAAGCCAGATAGCGCTTAAAGCGCTCAGTTTAAGGCTCATAAGAACAACCCAAGTAAGATATATATGTAGAAACACGATTAGAGTCCCCGGCATCATCGGTCCCGAAAGGACACGACCAGGATTCTTCGTATCATTGGTCTCCACACTTGATCACAGATAGGCGCGAATATTTGATCCATATTTGATCACGTTAGGTCACGCGCTGCAATTCCAAACAAAACGCCACAATCGGCACAAAATAAGTCCTCGATCGCATTGTCCACCAGCCAATCACACCAAATCAGATAACACTCCACCAAACACGTAGCACCAGTCCCTTGATGTCAACCGATTGCCTTCCCGTGAGGTACTCCCCGGCCGACGTGCCTCTGCGCTAGCGCTCGGTGTTGTCTCCGAGTCAACGACAATGACATTCCGATCCCGCTGTCCAGTTGACAAATGACAGTTGTCAGTGCTGTTCACTCCCGCAAATCAAAAGCGCCGACACGGCCAGACTGACATGCGCACGCCCTCGTGCGCCTCTCGTCTCCGCCTCGATCCACGTTCGGTTAATATGCAAACAAAGAAAACAAACTATCTGGCTCACCACATTCATTATGCTCGTCCTATCCTGACCAACTAGATACAACTTCACACATATGCACTCACGCGCCATGTTGCGTTGAGGGCTGGTCGAAAGTGCCTAGCACGCGCGGTCCACGCGCCATGCTGTGTTGAGGGTCGGTTGCTGGAGTTAATATGATCCTTACAATCAAAAACCCCATCTGTTTTAAGATTCCACAAGAGTATCACAACTTGTACACGCTGGTCTAGACCGTCATTTACTAAAAGAAATGAGATCCCCACAGCTGTCTATCACTGAACTAGATCATCGCCCACACAAGCAGGTGAGATCCCTACAGGTTTCATTAAACAACAACTTGCTGGACCAGATCGTCACCCACAAAAGCAGGTGAGATCTCTACAGCTTTCATTAAACAACAACTTGCTGGACCAGATCGTCACCCACAAAAGCAGGTGAGATCTCTACAGCTTTCATGAAACAACAACTTGCTGGACCAGATCGTCACCCACAAAAGCAGGTGAGATCTCTACAGCTTTCATGAAACAACAACTTGCTGGACCAGATCGTCACCCACAAAAGCAGGTGAGATCTCTACAGCTTTCATGAAACAACAACTTGCTGGACCAGATCGTCACCCACAAAAGCAGGTGAGATCTCTACAGCTTTCATGAAACAAGAACTTGCTGGACCAGATCGTCACCCACAAAAGCAGGTGAGATCTCTACAGCTTTCATGAAACAACAACTTGCTGGACCAGATCGTCACCCACAAAAGCAGGTGAGATCTCTACAGCTTTCATGAAACAACAACTTGCTGGACCAGATCGTCACCCACAAAAGCAGGTGAGATCTCTACAGCTTTCATGAAACAACAACTTGCTGGACCAGATCGTCACCCACAAAAGCAGGTGAGATCTCTACAGCTTTCATGAAACAAGAACTTGCTGGACCAGATCGTCACCCACAAAAGCAGGTGAGATCTCTACAGCTTTCATGAAACAACAACTTGCTGGACCAGATCGTCACCCACAAAAGCAGGTGAGATCTCTACAGCTTTCATGAAACAACAACTTGCTGGACCAGATCGTCACCCACAAAAGCAGGTGAGATCTCTACAGCTTTCATTAAACAACAACTTGCTGGACCAGATCGTCACCCACAAAATCAGGTGAGATCTCTACAGCCTCCATCAAACAACAAATGGAACTCTCTCATAACAGTTAAAAAGAGCAAGCAGATAAAGCTTCCTCGGAATCTATGGATAGGGCCTCTTCGGAATCAACCGATAGTGTTCCCAAACCATTAATTAAAGGTTCCCCAGAATTAGTACGTCGGCAACTGCTACAATGCGAGAGCCCGAAGGCTCTCCAAGTTTCTCTCTCTCTCTCTCTTTTTTTTTTTTTTTTTCGGTCAAGAAGAAAACGAGTACTGGTAATGACTGATAATATTAACTAAAGCAGGGGTCTCTTAACTCGTAAGTATAGTAACGACAAGCGTTCGATATGAGGTCACTAGAAGTACAGTATTTAAATAAGAAAAACAATCAGGTCGTATTACATCCGCTTGCAATAATTAGCGACCCCTGTCCATAACACATTTACATTCCACTACACTGATACGGGATGGGCGTCGCTGAACAGTGCGCAATTCATCAAAAAAAGGCGTATTTCTAACTGTCCGGTAGCTACACTGCGTTTAGAAACCTCTTTAGCAAGCAACAATACTCTCTGCGGTTATCCAACAATCAGAATTTAGAACTATCGGAGTGCAATTAACAACCACTCTTACAGGACTACTAATCTTTCCAAGTCTAATCTCACTTTTGGGTTCGTTTGGGTGTGATAACTCACATTCTAGTACTTTAAGTCCATCTAGAAACAAAACACGGTCTATCCCCCGCTTCACATTAAAATTTTTAAGATAATTATTCTCGCATAACAATAACTGGGTGGGTAGATCGAATTAGAAGTAACAACAGATCTACATGAAATAAAACCTCAATTAAATAACTCTCATTTAAACAGCTGATAAGATTTTTACTATTATTTTTTTTTGTTCCAGTGTTGTAGGTAGGCTTAGTAAAACTGCGCGATTAGCAAGGCCAGCCAACGTTACAACATCATAATGTCGATTTTCGCCCAACTTATGGGCTGTGCTCTCTACCCCAAAATGAAAACGACTCACCGTTATTATTCACGAGGATCAACCTCACTGCATAGGTTAAAGCCATCGAACCAAAAGCGACGACTTCTCGAAGTCGTCATTGCGCTCGGACCCAACAAGCCGCCAACAGGGGTCCCACAGCACCTCCACTCCGAGTCGCGGCCGCCTCGCGACGATCCATTGACCATGCGGGTCTTGTTGCAACAAGAGCAGATCCTGCCCGACTTGTCCAGGATGGGCTGCTGCTGCAACATCTTTATATTTTTTTTTGCACGGTCATCTGCAACTCCTTGTAACGGTCCCTCTGAGAGGCACAGGTCCATGGCGCTGCACCAAGCCCACGCATCGACGTCGGCAGCCTCAAGGTTGAAGTCTGACAACTTTAAATTCACTCGTCGTAACCGGATCCTTTAAGGCTTCGATAAAACTGACGATTTTCCATCACACTACACCACATGATTGCGTAGTTGTAATTTTCATAGCAGTGCCCGTGAGACAATCCCACTTCTGATGTAGAAACACGATTAGAGTCCCCGGCATCATCGGTCCCGAAAGGACACGACCAGGATTCTTCGTATCATTGGTCTCCACACTTGATCACAGATAGGCGCGAATATTTGATCCATATTTGATCACGTTAGGTCACGCGCTGCAATTCCAAACAAAACGCCACAATCGGCACAAAATAAGTCCTCGATCGCATTGTCCACCAGCCAATCACACCAAATCAGATAACACTCCACCAAACACGTAGCACCAGTCCCTTGATGTCAACCGATTGCCTTCCCGTGAGGTACTCCCCGGCCGACGTGCCTCTGCGCTAGCGCTCGGTGTTGTCTCCGAGTCAACGACAATGACATTCCGATCCCGCTGTCCAGTTGACAAATGACAGTTGTCAGTGCTGTTCACTCCCGCAAATCAAAAGCGCCGACATATACACATAAATTCATTAGTGAAATGAATAAAATGAATTAGTGAAATGAATGGTGGTGTAAATATTGTGAGGATTAATTTTAATTTGTGAGGATTTAAATAAAGTTTGTTTTAATTTCGAATACATCGATAGCATTCTTATTATAATTAGGTTCTAAGTAAATATTATTGTAGGTCTACTAAAAACAAATAAACACGGTTTTGGTAAATTTATACGATTTTCCTGTTTACATGATTCTATTGTGATAAAATATTTAAATTTCTTCATTAATGTAATTATACTAACAAAACGTTTGAGATAATGGTTATGCCCCAATGTTGCCGACAAAATTTAAACGACAAAATTCATGTCATTTCTTGCTTAAAAATTTAAGTACTAAATTGAAATTAGTGAAGGACAAACAGAACTTACAGAATTAAGTTAAAAGCCAAGTATAACTTCCTATGGATAGAGTTTAATGGCTGAATGCCAGTTTCTTGCATGCCTGCACGTCGCCAACGAAGATTTATAGAAATATTTACTAACATTCCAGTTTGTAAATTGCTGAAATTTCCTGAATGGTAAGTAATGTAGTAGCCATAATGTAATGTCAGCCCATTGTGTATGGCTGAAAGTACATTATGGCATGACAAGTATTGGCTATCATTCAAAATGACCCTCATACACAATCAAATTGGCATGTTCAAGCCAATTGTATCATGCCGATAGCGATAGGCTTGTACGTGTATGGCTGGCATTTATAGTGGCGTTTCGCAGTCATAAATTGGGCAGCCCGTCTGGCGGCAGTAACCACCCCTTTACAGAAGTCTAGTGTGTGTGTGTGTGTGTTATCCTTATCCTTTCTACTAACATTAGAAACATACTAATGTTACCTTTACATAAAAATTTACGCTTTTTATTTATTTCTTTTTCAATTTAAATGTAAATATTAATTTAAAAATTATATTAAACTAGCGTTCCGCCCCCGGCGTCGCCCGGTATGCAATTTTTAATAGGCTTTATAAAGTAAGTAAATTATTTGTCTTAAAGTATGGGGGGGGGGGCACGGCAGTGCCCCCGCCAAGTCGAGCGCGAAGCGAAAGCAAACACCATCCTTGTGCGAAATGGTTCCAGTACCATCCTTTACTGGAACCATTTCGCCGCATTTTCAGGCCCCTATTTGAGAACCTCTGGATAAGACCAGAACGCAAATTGGTGCAATGGTGTCATGGAGCACCTGGTTTTGTACCCTTGTGTACCTTTCAACGGCCAAGTCACACAACATTAACTATAATAATAAAGAAATCGCAGAAAGGAACCTTAGACTTGGTACATTACTTTTTTACATTTCATTACTTTTTAGAGATAAACAAGCAGCTCCATCGAGACTTGGCTAGTTTTTTACAGAATGTTTTTGGTGGGATTATGGTTTTCCGAGGATTATTTATTTTTGCAAATTTTGCAAAGTTTATTTACATATTGTCTCAAAGTTTTGTGTTAATTCGGGACGGCTAATGGTTAAACCTTTGAAATTATTAGAATCGTCATTTGACCTAAACTTTAGGCCTCTTTATATCATGCTTTTATCTTTACACTTTCTACGGGTTCGTATTCATTAATTTGTAACAAAGGAGGACGCCCATTATTCATAGAAAGTATCTTCATAAATACAACACTTGTTGTTCTCAAAATTCATCAGGGCTTAAGCAACCAAATTTATCTTTAACAATCGCTAAGTGTTTTGCAATTTTAACAAGGAGCTTTAACAATTTGATAGGATTAATTCTCTGAAATTATACAGTCAGTAAAACGTTTCATTATTTTAGATAAATTAGTTTGCACTTAATGGTATCTATTTCTACCATTAGGTACAAACTAATTAAAGCAAAATTAAAATGTTTTAATACTAGAACTAACTCTCACATTTTACTATTTTAATGATATTTTTGTTTTACATATTGGGCACAATGGAAAATCAATTATACAGCACAGAAACTAGTAAAAAGAATCTATAATTGCGAAAGAAATTTCCACAACTTTTATGTTAGAAACTTTTTCTTGGCAGACTCATTACCTGAAAATTTTTCTAGGTAATTATTTTTCAAGCACCACTTATTCTACCTCGCTGTGGTGTGGGAATGAGTTTTCTTTTGGTGAAAACGAATGTTGGAGTTTGCGGCGCTCGTACCCTGAAACTATTAATTTTACAAAAAAAAGGTCCTGACCTAAATTAAAGGAAATATTCTCTAGTTTAATTTATTTGATTTGAAAAATCAGTCGGAAAGAAGATATTGTCAAAAAACTGTTTTCAGGCGCCATTTTTTCAATATTGAAAAAATGGCCCGGTTAGGGCCGCCGGCCTAGTAACCGCCCTCCGCCGTCGTCCGGAAGAGTGAACACCCGGCCTCGCCACCCAGCCTAGTAACTCTTCCGCGACGACAACACGAGGTGGAGCCCGTCTCTCGGGCTGCCGCGATTGCTGTAGAAATTTCAGGTGGAAACCCCCTTTGGGCCGCCCACCCTTAATGCCGTAGAGATGAGCGGTCACATGAGCAGGGGTTATCCGAGAGTTTCAGGTGGAAGCGGCCTCTGTGGTAGGTTTTGCTGCAGAGAAGAGGTTATGGGGTGCTTCAGAGGTGAAGCTCCTCGCTGACTGCCCGCTGCGAGAGGTGAGTATGGGCGGCTCGTACCGCTTCGCCCGGGGGCGGTGGACATGGGGTCGTCTTCCGGCACGTCTCTCCACGGCGCGGAGATCATACTCCGCGCCTAATCGAGGTGGAGCCCGCAAGTGCGCGGGCCTCGTCTGGCGGGGGAGGCAGATGCATGTTTTTCCACGATCCCTTACCCCCCGCCCATAAATGGCGCGAAGAAGCACCGTGGGTTTTTAGTGGGTAGAAGTCCCACATACCCCACCGATCTCCCCATGGTCGATGGGATCTGGCTCGCAGATTCTCCCACGCAAAAAAAAAAGGTAAAACTATCTAATTTTAACAAATAAAAAGGTACAAAACAAAAAAGTTTAATGTATTTAACTTATTAGAATATTATGTATATCACCCAGGTTAATATTTAATTATGAATGTGATATTCAAAAGATATTTTAAATCATTAACGTAAATTTGTTCAAAAAATAAATTGAAATAATTAATCGTAAATTATTCATTTCTAATAATATACATGTCTTAATAATAAATACGTCTGCATATGTGTACGTATGCCGTTTTGTGCAGTATGTTTGTAATTTGTAAGAGTATACTAGAACCCATTCTCCTAATTCTATCTTGTCTTGGTAGGTATATTTATTAACTTCCTACCACCAACTATACCGTCAATCTGCCAATTTACATAAAGAACCCAGTCTGGAAGCAATAACAATCCTATTAGAGGACACTACAATGGTTTACATGCTGTTATTCTGTTGCTGCTGTAACACCCTTGGTGTTTCACACGTATTTAATCTAAATAAAGATAATGGGATGGCTCAGCAAAATACCAACTTGCCGCACTCGACTCGGTGGATCGCAGAGCTATAGGAGATACACTTCGGAGAGTGTGCTCGGGAGCTGCATGAGATCATACCGCATTCCCCTTTCTTCTATCGAACATGCAGACGTACGGCTGGTTACCATCCTCACCTTGTCGAAATCCCTCTAATTCGGACCAAGCGCTTTAAAACATTTTTGATAATGCGCACTGCTAAGGATATGAACTCCGTGCCGGTGTCTGTATTTCCGAGCTCATAGAAATCTTTTCAAGGTTCGAGTGAATAGGAATCTTATGGGTGAGCTCGCTCCATCGTTGGTCTCATCCTTCCTACATGGATAGATGCTGGTCAAGAGCAAACCCATCTTTAATAATAATAAAAAAAGAGTTGACCACATCGAATAGAAACTTCAAGTCTGCAACCAGCCGCCTGTCTTTTAGCAGCAGACCGAAAGAGATAAGTCTATCCGCGTAATCAGTTTTTCTTTTCAAACGGTAATTTAGACTTCGGTAAAATTTAAATTATGTATATGTTGATGTAATAAATTTCGTATTTCGATAAGATGTTGGCGAGGTCTCAGTGTAATGTTGGCGACGTTCCGATAATCTCTTCTAATTACTTTAATTGCTTTGTGCAATTTGGTGGGAGAGAATTCCTCTCCAAAATGTGTTACGGAACAGTTCACTCAGATAATGAACTTTTCAAAAGTAACGTTTTCACTCAGGTATAAAACTTCTAAAAATCAAATAATTAATGTGATAATAATAAAATGGATATTATTCAGGTTTTGTTTTTAGATAAATATTGTTTGTCGGAAATGTTTAACAATTGCCTCTGTTTATGAGGTTGTCTTCAAAGCAAAATGTTTTATTAAATAATTAATTAGCTTATGTTATAATATTATTTCATACAAAACCGACGCGTCTAGGGTATTTAATATACATAATAAATGGCCTATGTACTTGTAGAATTACGTACTTTTCAAATAGTGAAAAACTTTTCATTCAACAAACTAACAAATATCCGCTATCTTTTTCTTATAAATGAGGTAGATATGACAAAATTTAGTAAACAGGCTAAATGTTTACATATACTCCGGCCGTTATAAGAGTGCTGTTCTGACAGGTGTCAATTTCATACATTTTCTGTATCGTTTATTCGGAAATGAACTTTATGCAATGGACATAAAGAAATGTCAAAAACGCATTCATAGAATGACCGTACTATAAGTAATTTTTTACAACCGCAGGTTTAGTTGCTACAAATGAAAATATGCCACTTGTTCTCGAACAAAGAGTTTATTCGAAATAGTAGCCGATCTACATTTTTTCTTTCCTCTTTTCATTTCCAAAGAGTTCTGTCGTCAAGAAATTCACGGCTAGATTATTTCTACATATTTATTTATGAAGCTTAATCTCGAGATTCTGTTGTCAGATCGTCTACTGCATGAAGACTTCAAGCAACCTATTACGGGATTTTCGACTAATCGAATAAACTAATCCAGTTTTCTATTTATTTGCATGGCTAATTTTAGCACCTTGGCTAAAATTAACAAGTATGTGGTTACTTTTTATAGCACTGTGACTAAGCTATCTGGCTATTCTACAAAAGTTTTAGACTTACATCAGTTATAAATTAGTTGTACGTACTTAGTGCAAACTGTTTCGTGGCTTCTTAATGTCTGTGACTTCGCCTAAGTATGCATATTCTCACTGACACCCTCGAAAACAGCGTCGCTAAGATACTTCAATATGTCATTTACAATTTATTACTTCGCGAGATAGTAACCCCCCAAACCCGCCATCTCTGTCAGTCAGTTCCTGTTTGTATCGATGAAAAGAGGGATTTCTGAGGAAGAATCTGTGTTTTCATTCTCCATAAGAAAGATAAAAATTCCATAGAATTAGGTTATTGATTGATTTTTTTAACGTTTACAAGTATATAGTCTGGTTAAAGACAAAATTAAATTTTTCTCTAACGCTTCGATTTAATTTAAAGATCATTATTAAAGTTGGCAGGTTTATGCTGTCAAATAGAAGGCCCAATTTTATAAATATGAACAAGACGAATGTTATGTCTAAATATTGGGCCTTAAGATAACCTTATTTATCTTAAGGCCCACCCTTCGGGAGACTCGGTTGCGGTCATCGAGAATCGTTTCCATAATAAAGGTGACATTTGTATGTAAAAATCGGCAGGCAGACTGACAATACATTTCAGTCACCCATAAACACAAGCAACGCCAAAGTAATGGCAAGTGTGTTGCCAATCTTGATAGATGTTAAGTGGCAAGGATGCTTGCCTAACGTCTCAGGGGCCCCGGGTTCGATTCCCGGCGGGGTCAAGTTTGGAAATTTTAAAGTAATTTTCAAAATTGACTCTGGTCTGGATTTGAAAAGTAGTGGTAGGGCACACTGCGTTTCGCTGTCATTTGGGCAGCCCGCCTGGCGGCAGTGACCACCCCCTTACAGAAGACCACCGTGAAATAACAGCATATACGTGCTGTTGTGTTTCGGTGAGTGAGTAAGGGATGCCAGAGCCCATTTCCTTATCCCCTCCTAATCCCTTATCCTTAATCCTACTGTAGTCGGCAGCGCACTTGCAGCACCTGTAGCGTTGCTTGTGTTATAGGCGACGGTAGTCACCTATCATCAAGTGGACCGTCAGCCTGTCTGTCGACTTAACATAAAAAAAAATAAAAAAAAAAATAAGGAATGGGGATTTTTAGAAAACGGGCCTTGGAATCCCTTACTCACTCATCGACATATAATACTGTAAAGTGGTAGTTATTGCAGCCAGAATAATATATAAAATGTGCCCATTATACGATTTTGGAACACATTGTCGCCTGCCACTATTAAAATATAATTATCTATAATAATATTATAAAGCTGAAGAGTTTGATTGTTTGAACTCGCAAATCTCAGGAACTATATATATATATTTAAAAGCAGTGTCCAGTCTCGCGCGCCCCATGCGTACGCCGCCGCCGCTTTATAATCCTCTTTGTTCGCTACTAGCTCTGAAAATAGTACCAAATGGAACAAATAAATAAAAAGAACAAAATAAGAAAATATCTCCCCATCTCATTATTTTAAATTAAGTTGGAAAACAAAAAAAAAGATAAGAAAGTACAACTTTCTTATCTTTTTTTTTGCAACCTTTTAAACTTTTAACAATGGATTGTTCTTTACCTATATTTTTTATAATGATTTCATGTCAAAAAAATTTCTCTTTGTCTAAAATATAATGCTATTTATATATTATCTATGGTTGCATTTTCTTTATAATTTAGATATTTTATGGGGACATGGAGCTTGGATACGGGCACCATCAGCGAAAATTCAGTCATGTGATATTCAAATATCCGAAACAGGGTTTCGTGCGGCGTTGTTTGTGTTGCACGTTTGGTAAAATTATATCATGTGAAATATACAGTAAACACCTTTGTGTAACCGTTGAAACAGTAATCAAATATTTGTTTTAGGGGCTTTTTCGCATTTTTCGCAGCTAACTTTTGCCCGAGGAAACTTTTTTATTTATTTAAAATGTAAAAATATTACGTAAACACAGAAAAGGCTACGATAAAAACATAATAATTTAAAAAGAAATATTGAATACGAAAATTTGTGGGAATGTAAGATGTTTGTTTCTCGATCACGCAAAAACGGCTCAACGGATTTGGACGAAATTTAGCACATAGATGGCCATATTTTTATATTTTTAGACGTTGGTTGGTCAACTTGGTCTCGTTGCCAACTGAACAATATAAAAAAAGCATTAGTACTATAAATCATTTAAAACACTACCTAAGTACTTACTTTGTCTATGTCCGTTTAATGTCTAAATGTTCCACTTTTTTTTTATATAAAGTTGTTTTTAATTAATAAATATTTACAGTTCAATTTTAACATTATTTCTGTTAAACGCAGTTTTAGTTTTAATAAATTTTCATTCAAAGTAGATTATAAGTTATGATATTAGAATGATACCACTAAAATTTAAAATACACACAAAGGGTTAATACAAAATTAATTAAAACACGTCATGAACAACATATTGAACTTTATTTAAAAATACTCCAGATAAAAGTACACTTAAAACTATATTTAAAATAAATGCATTATCATAAATGCATTAAAACAAATTCAGATACTAATGACAAAATAGAAATCAAAGAATAATTTTCAATTTATTTAGAACCTTAGTTCCCAAAGTGGTCCAGGTGGACCCCCAGCGGTCCAAGGGAGACTCGACGGGGTCTACGTTGGCGTGACAAATAATGGGGGTGACAAAAAAACAATCAATTCTCACTTATTTCATTTAGAAAACTCCCCATTCTTGGTTGGAACTCAGCCGCAACGCAAATTTCCATAGTTAGATCTAATTTTCACATTTTTTTGTCGAGTTTTGGGAATATTGTAGAAATGTAGCTGCAGAGCTAAATTTTGAAAGTTAGAGTATTGTCTCAATTTATTTGCAAAAAAAGTTGATATTTATTTTTAATTCAATTGATTCTTAATTAAAAAATACACGAAAAAAATCATGCGTTAAAAGTTGTACCTACGTAACATCGAGGAGCAAAGACAAATCATATATAATTTTAAATGAGTTAAATGAGTTTAACACTGTACTTTATTATATATTTTAAATGAAACACGGTCAAGCAAACACAGAAACTTTGTACAAAATCTAATATAATAACAACACTTTTAAAAATATTGACATGCAGTACTCGTACTTAATATTCGTTAGGTACATGTTTATTTAATTTTATACAAGTTCAAAACAACTTCAGCACTATCACAATAGGTACAATTTTATTTTCGATGAATTTTATTAATAATTATTACATCGTTAAACATTTATTTTTACTTACTGTCTAATACCGATTGTAGCGTTTATAAACGATCGTCACACACAAGGACAGAGTCATCATCTCCTCGAGGATTCATTTTCACTGCATTTCCATTGGCTACGACTTCAGTGGTGTTCGAATGACCTGTATGTAAATTAAGATAAAATTTTACATTTATATCTCACTAAGTAAACATAAAAACCTATAAAGTATTTAAGCTATTAAAATTTAACAAGGCAATTAGCAAATTATAAAATATAATCTGCTGATTCGATTTCCCTTAGTTTGAGTAGTGGCAGGGCACAGTGCGTTTCGCAGTCATTTGGGCAGCCCGTCTGGCGGCAGTAACCACCCCCATACAGAAGACCACCGTGAAGTAACAGCACGTGTGCTGTTGTGTTTCCCCAACCCTTTCCAATGCCATATCCTAAATCCTACTGAAGACGACAGCGCACTTGCAGCAGCTGCGGCATTGCTTGTGTTATAGGCGACGGTAGCCACCTACCATCAAGTGGACCGTCAGCCTGTCTGCCGATCTTAACATTTAAAAAAACCAGCTTACTGGCTTCGGTTAGCATGCTCTGTTTCTACAAATAATATAATCTTTTGTATTGATTTGTTAACGAGGCCAGGTTCCTCCTCCCACACAAAATTTGCAGCAATTGATTTGAATGAAATTACATTTATTTTGATCATTTTATTTTGAAATAAGGTTAGTCGTATAAAATACTATATTGAACATAAGAGCTAATTATAATAATAAGGCGACACAGAGTTGTCTCTGAATCCCTACCACTACTGGGAGCAAAAATTTTTGGTATTTAATCTACCGTGATGGTAGATTATTAATTATTAAAGCTATTTTAATAATCAAAATGGTTAAGAAAATGTCTAAAATGTAAACGATCATGGTAGAATTGGGTTATTGTTGTCCAAGAAAGAGCTTTTTACATTATTTTATAATATGTTTTATTTACATTTACTTTTTAACAGTCTATGCCCAACGTAAAAGGGGAATATTACGTTTAAGTTTAACCTGTGGCATCATAGCTCCCAAAGGGATGTACCGATTTTGATCAGTTTTTTCTTTGAAATCTGACGTGCTCGAGATGGTTTTTAGTTATAACTTATGAAAATTCGTTCAGGCGTTTAAAGATCATCAGAGCATTTCCTAGTTGACGAAGGGATCTCACTAACTTAGATGCGATTGATTTAAAATTTGGTGTACTGTTACTTAGGTGGTATTTCCGTGACATGGTAACCTTGATCTGATGCTGCAGCATCAAGTAGTCTGCGTGATACCCAACTCCTAAGCTACTTACGGTGTTTGAGCTCAATAGAATTTCCTAATTAAATTATTTTCCAGAAAATTGATTGTGTGATTGAAATTAAAAAGTTTAAATAATATACAAAATATGATAGAACTAAAAAAGTTGTATTCCGACATAAGATAAACCAGATAAGCTAACAGCAGAAATTTTATTTCATTAATGAAGTATCAACTCTCCGCTCAATGAGTAGGCACATCACTATATTCGGAGAACCTATCTTGTCTAATGTACGACCTTACGTAAACAAGTAGTTATAAAAATAAATCTAATAAAACATTCGAATTTCGAAATTTATTTCCAGAATGTTTGATAATTGGCAATTATTTCTATTTGAACTTTAGAAGTTTACTTAATGTGAAAGGAGAATTTTGTTGTTTATTCGCAGCTTTTTTTGTAATACCATAGCAGCATAAAGTTTCTCATCATTTTAAAGAGAATATTTATGTTTATGTCTCATTTTTGCATCATTTAATTTCTTTTATTTTTAAGGCAATTAAAATGGAACTTCTTTTCCTTCTTTTCAACAAAGGGATAAAAGAGTATCCATGGGATAAGAGAATAATAGGGCCGAGTGTAAAAAGTTGCATGTAACATTTTTCCTGTGTGGCTATAATTGAAACGGTTTTTTCAATCATAACTTTCGTAATTAAAATCGAACGATATAAAAAAAGATTTTCCCTCAACAATGAAGGGCGATTGCACAACTCAAAATGGAGCTGTTTAAGAGAAATCAAATGTAAATATTTATAAATTTGTAAAATTTATAAATAATAGTTTATAAATGCGAAGACACTTTTTCCCCAGCCCATTATTTATTTAGGTGCTATTAGACAACCGCGTGTTCCTGTATGTATACGATAACAATAGTCATAAAAGTATAGAAATAAAATTCTTGGTAAATAATTCAGTGGTTAAAAGCATTTTATGTTATTAACACTTAAGAATTGTTTATTAAGGAAAATAATTTTATGTGTAAAGCTCAAGGCAACATTATAAAACAAAATAGAAGATGCAGTTAAGAAATGTTTCTTTTTGTTACAGTAATATTTTTTTCCTCACAATTTGACCACAATTTGACAGTTCAGACATTAATAAACAACGACTAAATTTCTCTATATAGCCCGTCTATAATTTCAGTACCTAACATGAATATAATATCAATGTATTGGGAATCTGAATACTTTATGCTACTACGAGCACGCAATTCGTTAAATACAATATGTAAATTGGATAATTTTGCACACATTCAAAGGGCTTTTGATACGGACTGAACGGAGATACACATTGAATTTAGTGTGTAGAGAAATGTAGTGATCTATTATAGGCACAGAACACAAATGGCCCGTTAAATTAAAAATCTGCGGACAAAACTTACCTTGGGCAGGCAATGACCGTGACGGGTTACTTCGAGTTCTTGAGGGTCATACGCGGCTGAAGAAAGACGCGTCGCGGTAGTGCCTCTGGCTAACTGTACCAACAAAATATTTATAGAATGTATTTCTAACTTCAACAAATAGAGTTCAATATCAAAGTGATGTTACAAACAAAAACAAATCTATCTTATATATAAAAATGAATCCCCATTTCTCCTGGTCACGGCATCACGCGTGAACGGGTAGACCGATTTTAATTCGGTTTTCGCTAATGGAAAGAGGGATAAACGGGGAATGTTCATATATATAAAAATTGCACGCCGGGCGAAGCCGGGGGCGGGTCGCTAGTTAATTATAATTCCAGAACGTTGTGTTAAAATAGTAGCAAAAACATTTTTTTTTTAAATTGTACAGGTTATTGTACAGGTTTCTGGATAATTTTAGGTGTACATTTCCAATATCATTCTTCCATTGATATTCTGTTTCAATTTTTCAAGGCTTGTCATTTTCAGGCTTCATCTAATAAATTTCGACTACGAATTCTTGTCTTAGAATCAATTGTTTAAAAGTTATCCTCAAGCATAAAAAAGCTTAACAATCCCTTAAGAGAAAAAAAATGACGGTTAAATATTACCTCCATAGTAAAAGACACCAAAGAGTACTTATATTATTATGTAAGACTAATGTGACAAGGGACAAAGGCTATCAACGCTAAGCGGCCACTAGGCACATTATTTCTTATCCTGTGGTTTTCCTCGTATTGTTTTCCTTTGTGGGTTTTGTTAACGATGAATAACTAACATTGCGAGATATTTAGTTAAAGACAGGGATTTAGATTTTGCGTGAGCTTTTTCCTTTGATCGTTGAATCTTAAAACCTCTTTAAGCACTTAGGCTTCCTTTTATACAGAAGCTTTTGTTGGCATTAGTTTAACGATACTCTTAAATTTCTTCATAACACTTTAAAAGCAATAATATTTAGGCTGTATTAGGAAAAACATGGTTTACTTTAAATGCGAAAAAAAAAGACGCGTGAAGTTATTGTCAGTCTGTACATATATACGATATATGACAAGTGTTTAATAAAATACAAAATATTTATAACAAAGAATATGACTCGGTCATTATATTTTGTTGTGTCTACTAAATAAATGCAAATGTCTACGATTCGTAGAGCCCAAAATAACACACACCTCTGCTACTAAATCAAGCATTAAATAATAACATTAGACTTTGCTACCAAAGTATAAAAAGTTCACCAAATCTCTTCGCGCACCGTCTTCTGCTAGCTTTCTAACTTTGAGAGCCCTCGTCAGTGTCTGAAAAGAGTAGCTACAAGAGAAGAAGTATTACGCGTCACTGCTAGTTCGCCGCTCAGACGATTCAAAATGTATTTAATGCAAATATTGTCCCAAAAGACTCTAACGGCCACCATTCGAAGTTTCGGTCGAGCCGATCTACATAAATCGAAACTAAAATCACTATTTTTTATCTCGAAACACGGATACAAAACTCCATACAGTAGATCCTTACAAAGTCGCACAAATTCCATACATTATTCACTTTTAACAATTAAAATTAGAATATATCGATGGCTAGGAGTGATAAAAACCGAACATATTTTATAGTAGAACTTTTAAATGAGAGGTTTTCTTAGGCAGATATTAATTTATTTTCATATATTCAATTATATTGTCTTTTTCTTATATGTCCTTTTCTGAAATCTTGACAATCAGTAGGTATGAAATATTTCACGAGAACATATCGTTGATTATTAATGTATATACGTATATAGAAGACTACATTCTTCCAAAGTTTTCATAACATTCAACTGCGCTTAGGGATAAACAAAAAGATTAAATATATAGAATTTTTTCCTACAAAAATATTGATCCTGATCACCGTAATCAGGATGGCCATGGCGTAGCTAAATAGCCTTGTAAAGTTGGTGATGGACAGAGCGATTTTGTACCACGTGGTTCTAAATGTCACATTATGGATTCTTTGCCCGATCTATATAATTGAAAATTTTTGGGGATAAAATATCTTTTAATTAGCTATATATTTAAAAAAAAACAGTAATATATTTCAATTAAAGTAGTTTCATGGTATTGAAATATAATGTAAAGAGACTGATATTGCAATCAACAAGTAGGAGAAGTCGCGTAACGACACTCGGCAACTAATGCTCATTGATTACAGTCGATTTTTATATAATTATTAGTTTAATCGAAAACCATAAAATTTCCAAAGTTAAAGGAGCTATAACAACACCAACAAAGACCCCAACAAAGACTATAACAATACAATCCACATTCCAGAAAGATGCAAAATATGTAGCAACCTAAACATTTCATCTCGAAAAGAAGCTTGTTCTCAAAAGTGGTAAATAGAAATTAATTAATACATATTTTTAATAATGTTACCAATATCGGATAAATTGTAATAGGCGCCATTCAAAAATGAATGCACAGTCGACAAAATTGTTTATAAGACATTTTTGTAACAAGCGAGGTTTACAATAAATAATTAATTAATAGTTAAAGTTGGCTTTGTACTCAAACATAATATATTATGATTTGTTTAATTTTAAAGTGACAAATTTTTACTCTAACCATATAAAAATAATTAGTTTTCTTAAATAAATTAATATACTTTAATTATACGTGAGTTGTTAGGCGCCTCCAGGACACCCTTTCATCCCACAAACTCTCGTTTCATCAAAACGACAAAATTAATAAAAACAGAAAAATAATAAAATTATTGTAATTAAAAGACTTAAAGTTATACAAATGTATATATAGTATATACAAAATTTTTACACAAAATTTAAATGTATAATTTATATAATGACAGCAAAAACAATAATTTCAAGGTAGGTTTTAATGTTCCTTTCATTTATTTTTATGATAACTCACGATTTATGTAAATTGAGTTTTACTGCTACGAGTATTTCTATACTTAGAACTGAACTAAAAACTATTAACTAACTAACCATGAATACACACCAATGTTAAATAAATTTAATAAAGTTTTTTCGGATATCTTTTCACACTACTTATGCTGTAATCATTTGTTGTGAAAGGTTAAGGTTATTTTAAAAATTCAATTGAATTTAAATTTATTGAAAAAAATAACAAATTTATATAAAAAACTTATAAAAAGATTTAAAATGTATTTTAGTTTTTATATGTAAAATGGTTTGTTATTGTTTAAAAAAAAACTTTAATCATCACCATAACAAGACGCGACTGCATCATCATGAAAGAAATGTTGGTGGATGATCTAAACGCGTTCAAGGACATGTTAAAATATCCGACTCGAAAACATACCAAATTTAATGTTAAATAATTGATAACTGTCTGAATTAAGGTTTTGGGTCCAGCAAAATAGATGTAATTTCTATAGATTAATCCACTGCCATTCCACGCCATATTTATGTACTAGCTGACCCGACAGACATCTTTCTGTCCGCTCATGTGTAATTTATGTGAAAAGAAAAATGGATTGAAACATATTTTCTGGAAAGCTTTTTCAATTTTTCTCTTCATAAGGACCTTCCTCGGACTTTTACTACATTTTACTACAGTGAGTATTTCCTACACTTTACCAGAGGCTCTAGTATGAGTTTACGATACTACACCAATACTACACTCGCTAGCGAGAACGTAAAACTTTTGTATGAAAAATCGTGAACTGTCAATGTCAAATTATCAATTTTCCATATAAATGTTTTACGCTCTCGTTAGCGAGTGTAGTATCGTAAACTCATGCTAGAGCCACAGTTATAGTTTGTTAAGTCTACGGTTAGTCGAATTAAAAGCGATCGTCGTCGAGAAACCTGTCATTAAACGAAGCACTCAAACATTATCCTATAATTACTGTATCTTTATCAATACATTAAAGTCCCACTGCTGGGCGCAGACCTCTCCTTAATGCGCAGACTACATTATATCGTGTGATATATAAACAAATTACTAGGTATCTTGATTTACGACGCGCAGTCCATTTCGCGGTTGCACGAATTTGTATTGCCTCAGAATTTTCATTACGTAGACAATTTTCCTTTATTATTATATATAGTACGCTTCCATTTTCGTGAGTGTGGTACCGAACACAATGGAACTCAAGAAGTCAAGCACAGAATGCTTCATTCACTCCTATTTTTCTGTTTGCATGTTAAAACAGTCGGTGTTTTTGCGTTGATACATCTCAAGGTCCAGAGATTTCTGTGGGGACAAAATTTGTAACAAGCTTTCATGTATTTTAATGCGTATAAAGGGTTGTTGTTTACTTTTATTGTTTGTCCTTTTTTCAGTGAATTTTCGAGAGAACAAAACGAAATGACAAATGTTGGATAGAACTTGAATGAATGGAGATTTAAACGTCTGATTTTTTATGTGTTTTTGTTTTTGTATTGATTTAGTAAATGTATACATTTAGCATAAATCAGTATGTATGCTATATATGTATATACAAATTTCTGAAATTTCTGGAAAAAATATAATTGGTCCCATTTTGTATTTGATACTTCCTCACTTTTGGAATAAGTATTCTTAATTATTGGAATTACTGGAACGTGAAATATTGAAGTTTAATTACTGGTAAAATTATTATAATTTGCAGTGTGCTGTTCAGAAAATACTTTGATAAATTATTTCAATGATTTAAAGAGATTAGTTTATAGATTACACCAAATAATAAAGAATTCACGTTCTTCAGATTTCTATCGCTTAGTACAGGTACATACTCGCCTTAAAGATACCTTTCAATAGATAATTCAGAAAGAAAGTGACATATGACGCCTTACAGTTAACTTCCTCGACACGTTTCTGATGCTTCAATCAGCGTGACAAATCTCGTTAACGGTCCTGACGATTGACATTTGTAATATTTTTCCCAACTTATGTCGTCGCAAAATGGATAGCATTTTTCCCTATTTCTAGCAAACTTTGGCGAGCCCGTTGGATGAGAGGTTAGGATGCTTGCCTTAACGCTCTGTTCTAGGGTTCCCGGGTTCGATTCCCGGCGGGGTCAACTTTAAAAATGAAATTTTCAAATTTGGCCCTGGTAGGGAGGTAGAAAATAGTGGCAGGGCAAACTGGTTTCGCAATCAGGCACACTGCGCCCTGATGGCAGCAATAACCACCCCTTTACAGAAGACCACCATGAAATAACAGCACGTGTGCTGTTGTGTTTCGGTGAGTGAGTAAGGGATGCCAGAGACCATTCCCCTATCCCTTCCTAATCCCTTATCCTTAATCCTACTGTAGTCGGCAGCGCACTTGCAGCAGCTTTGGCGTTGCTTGTGTTATAGGAAATGGTAGCTACCTACCATCAAGTGGACCGTCAGTTTGTCTGCCGATCTTAATTAAAAAAAATAAAAAACTGTTACACTTGAGGCACTAACACGTTACACTTTCGAATGAAAATTGAGGTTCGGTTGATAACAACTTTGTGTCTACACGAAAATATAGAAATAATGTGCTTTCCTATTAATTATATTAGTTATAGGAATGAGGACACAGATGAAGGCTCAATGTGCATGTCATTGTACTAAATATATGTTTGTTTATTACTCAACGTACGTAAATTGTTGACATAGTTTTTCCATTAATTAAGAGTTTTTTTGTTTGAATGTAGCCTTAGATATTTTTACTCTTAGTTAGGCTTGGCGTAACTTGCATGAAACATTTCAACGGACAACGATAAAATTTATATAATTTTAAAGTTTTTTTTTAGTGTAAGGTCTGCAGATAGGCTGACGGTCCATTGATTGTAGGTGGCCTATACATTAGCAAGCCATAGGGATCGCTAACGCGCTGCTGACTTTGATAGGATCAAGGTCAAGGGCGGGATATGCTAATGGACTCTGGGATCCCTTACTCATACACCGTAACACTTCAGCACACAAACTGTTATTATACCCTAGTATTCTGTAAGAAGCTAGTCACTGGGTTGCCCAGGTTATAACTACGGAATGCCACTACAAAATTAACCCACAAAAATGTAACAAACAGACGGACCACCTTTCATTTACATTATAGTGTAAAAAATGTTATAGGTATTCAAATTTATAGGTCGGTTTGACAAACCCGTTGGATGAGAGGTTAGGGTGCTTGCCTGATCGCTCTGTTCTAGGGTTCCCAGGTTTGATTCCCGGCAGGGTAAACTTTGAAAAACGAACTTTTCAAATTTGGCTCTGGTCTGGTTCTGGAAAGTAGTGGCAGGGCACACTGCGTTTCGCAGTCATTTTGGGCAGCCCTGAAGTACGTGAATTTTTATTTGGTGTAATCTATGAACTAATCTTAAATTTAAATCATTGAAATAATCTATCAAAGTATTTTGAGGGGGAACTTGAGAACTACCGTGAAATAACAGCATGTGTGCTGTTGTGTTTCGGTGAGTAAGGGATGCCAGAGCCCATTTACCTATCCCTTCCCAAGTCCCTTATCCTTAATCCTACTGTAGTCGACAGCGCACTTGCAGCACCTGTGGCGTTACTTGTGTTATTGGAGATGGTAGCCACCTACCATCAAATGGACCGTCAGCCTGTCTGCCGATCTTAGCATTAAAAAAATAATCTCAAATTGGCCCCATGCGGTTATATTTATTTATTTAATTATTTTGATTATTTTTCATATACATATTTTTATCAAACTTTGTACTTTCCATCATAAGTAACGGAATACTATACCAACAATTTACATGTGACATTTTAATTCTTCTTCACGATCATTTACATTTATTAGAGCATTTTACATGATTAACCCTTAGTTATAAGAAATAGATAGTTAATAAGATACCTAATCGAAATCTTAAATATTATCACTTAATGCCCAATGATTCGTTAACATTGGCGCAATACTTAAATGTACTTAGAATGTTGTAAAAATACTAATACTAACTACTTAAATGTAATCCATTGACGTTCCATTGACGTGAAAACATGATACATTTAATATGATGTATGACTTTTTACGCTCAAGTCGTTCGTAAAAAGCAAAAAATCTGATCTGAGTTACGGAAGGCGTTAAAGGTTAAGGCCAAAGTTAAGCTGTGTCACTCTTAAGCTTAAAAGAGCTTAATTTACTGGAAGCTTAATTTTCTTAAATTAGAATTTCAAATGATAATACAAACTAAGATACTTCAAATGCATAAAAGCACCCACTTGCGAAACAGATGGTAAGTTTTGACCAATAGCTTAGCAAAAAGAATTATTTGAAAGAGAGTCAATTTAAAAGGGCATCGTAGAGTTGAAATTGCTTTTTGGACATTTACATGTATAACTTCTGCTAAGACGATTTCTGGTTAAAAATTTTGTTCTTACCTCACGGTAAAGAACAAAAATCATATTTAAAATTTATATTTACTCTCAAAGGTAATCTCTAAATACTATTTTATATAGTATTAAAGACATTTTATTATAATATATAAGAGACAAAAGTATTCTCACCTGAAAATGATTTGTTCATTTCCAGTTGCTTCTTCAAATCATTGGGAGTTTCTGTTTTCGAAGAGGTACACCAACATAGTACGAGCCGGAAGTATATTCGAAATCTGTATTTGAAAAAAATAAGTAAAATATATTCATTATATTGTTACGTGAGGGGTGAGTTAAAATGCTGTGTAAGGGCGAAACGAACGATTTATTTACACAAACCAAGATGACTTCCAAAATCATTAAACTTGTCCGATGAAACCGTTAAACTTGCCAAAAGTCGTCACTGATTCTCTTAATATGTTACCGGTTCACTGTCGCAGATAACTTCAAAAAAGCTCCGAAGATTCGCTTTAGTATCGCTGGTCGTCGCTTCACTAAAACTAAAACTTGATCGGCCGCCTCTTATTTATACTTGGCGCCAAACGCTTCGATGTATTTCGAATTTACTAGAAATATAAATTAGACTGTAAACAAACCATTGAAATCATAGGCTACTGCTGAAAATAAACTGGACCAACAAAAATACTGTAAGGCAAAAATTTAGGACCAGTCTCGTATGAACGACCTGTAAGGGGGTGGTTATAGCCGTCAGGCGGGCTGCTAAAATGACTGGAAAACGCATTGTGCCCTGCCATTACTATTTATTGTAACTTATTGAACAAGATATTTCATGACAGCAGAAAATAAAAATATTGTTGGGCTAGAGTGATAAGATAGGCGCTTAATAACTTTCAGTATTTCAGTATTTCACATGTTTAATTGTACGCAAGTTAAAACAGTATTATAAATTAGGCAAACGAAGGAAGTTTCCCTTACGAAAGTAGATAACTCAAACATTTAAACTAAGTGTATGGGGTTTAAACATCTTCAATTATTGCCCTCGCCATTTATTTCGTTTCGCGAATAAACTTGCTGTTTATAAGCATGTTGTCTCAAGTAAAAGTTAACGCCAAGTGTACAGACCTAGTATTTTTGTTAAAAGTTAGCATATTAAAAGTCTGACTTTAACGTTATATAAAATTTTATTTGATCAAAATAATTTAAAACTCTATTAAAATGATTGGATTTTGCGTCACATATATATAACTAATATAAAATAATAATGAGTTTAGGATGCTGTTTAGAAATGAGTTTAGGATTGACTTCCATGAACGGCTTTATTCCTTGCCCCCTATTTATAATGTGACGAGCAATACAGCTTTCCACTGATGAGGGAATACGGGCATAGAGGAAGAATTATTTTATGAATTGTTTTTTAATAAATTATATTTTTCATTACCTATCAGTGTCTTTTTTTTTATTTCTATTTCTCACCACCACAGACTAAAAACTTGTACATGTTAACATCCACAGGGTGCTGCTTAAGCACATTGTGAGTCTAAAACTCCATTTTATCTTGTTAACAAAATGCTTTTATTTTAAAAATAAAACGCATTGATGATAGGTAATAAAAAAAGGTCACATCCGCATTTATAAAACCACGGTTTAAACCTTCCGGTTCGCGTCATGGATTTTAATGAAATTTACAATTGAGGTCACAGTAAAAAAAGATATAAGTAAGTATTGTCGATTTTAATTTGTAAAAATCAAATAGCTTACTTGTTACTCATCCAGTAGTAAATGAGTGGGTTGAACATTGAATTTGCCATAGCAAGCCAGTAAAAACCGAGGTAAATGTGTTGAGCAAACGGTTCTGAGGCCAGAGATTGATGGTGATAAACCAGCACGAAGTAAGCGTGATACGGCAACCAGCATAGAGCGAAAACCATCACGACCAACACGAACATTCTCACGACCTGCGGAAAGGAAGAACAATGTACACAAATCGCCGCGTAGAATATTTAAGTAATCCGCCAATGAAAATAACAAACGCAAACATTCGAGAAACGTGATGAATTTCAAAATATAAATCTCGACTTTTTTATCTTTTATTTAATGCCCTGGAACCCGTCGCAGTAAAAGTGAAACCCACTTGTCAGCTTAATTAAATATCGTCCTTTGAATGCGTCTAATTTTTATCAGCGAATGTACTAAGTATACACACCAGAAAATTGTGAGGGGAAAATGCCAAAGATTAAATTTAAAAGGCTTGAAGCAAAAATCTTTAGAATATTTTAACATTTGTATTTCTATTTTCTCGGGATTCCGGTGGCCTTCGCCTCGATTAAAAAGAATAATTGTCCATTTAGTGCTTCAAAGAGCTATACATTGAAATAGATTCCGTTTAATCAGATGTTACTGTAATGGTCCAACAGATCCTTGTACGCATATTATCATTGATAAGGTTTGTGTTGGCTAAACATACCGGTTAAGAATACTACTTCCATTACTTGGGGTTTCATTTTATCGTTTTACTCGCCTTTATTCGTATTTACGGCAAACATATGTTATGGCATGCCGGAAATAAGCTTTTATTCACTCGTTTTGAGACCGTAACCTACGTGGAGGAAACCTTCTAGGAAATAGAAGGTTGTCTGCTCTAAATGAAAGTCGATTTCTCCCTCTCTCTCTCTCTCTCTCTCTCTCTATATATATATATATATATATATATATATATATATATATTGGTCACTAACACCAACTGACGCTCTAACGAACAAGGGGATACCGTCACTAAACACAAGTAATAAGAGTATTTAAGCACACTGCTGACCATACTAGGATATAGGTGAGTTATAAAATTATGAATGGGTTCTTAAATACCCTTAGATATGCGTTTTTATTTTTTTAATAGCTGGTGTCCGCCACTTCGTCTGCATTGAAAAATGAAATAACGCCTGACTTATCGCTGTGACGACGCGCGACGGTGCCGAATTTTTTGTAGATTTTATAGATCTAATATTTTTCCAGTACAAAAAGTTGTCATGTTAATTAAGGTAATATATCAAATTTCATCCAAATATGTTCCGTAGTTTTTTCATGAAATACACTTACATCCACATGTATCCATCCTCACAAAGTTTTCCATTTATAATATTAGTAGGACGTAAAGATCGGCAGGCGGACTGACGATCCACTTGAGAGAAGGTGGCGTCCACTAGCGTCGCCTATTTACACATGCAACAATTTAAGCGATTGCAAGTGCACCGCAACTTTAACAGGATAAAGAAAAAGGATAGGAAATGACATCTTACATCGCTTACTCATTCACCAAAATGAGTCAGTCATCTGTGAGGGGATCTGCATCTGTGGTTACTACAACCAGGCAGGCTGCCCAATTTTAAGATTGTCAATTTATAGACCGCTCTGTCACTACAAAAAATATTTTGTGTTTTGAATAGCAAACAAAATAATAAATAAAAGTTACATTTTTATGAAATTTTTACGCCTTAATTTAATCTTAACGTGGCACGAATATATTTTCTGCAACAATTGACTTGTTAGCGTACCCCGGGTTTAGTATCCTTGCGCTAATTCAACAAACCATGATCAATATTTTTTTCTTCTATTTATTAATGTATTTATTTCGCCCTTATCTCCGTGCAAGTTATTACACTGAATGAGAATTTATGTCTCCTTAAGTTATGCATTTACTTTGTACATTTTTCTTTCCGTTTTATTACTTTGTACGTATTTAAAGGAAGGGATCCGGTACGTGCTTAAGTTTACGATACCAGTGATGCGTATAAGTTTGACGGAAGTTAAGCTTCTGTTGACACGTAACAAGTTGTGAGTTAGGTTAAGTCTGTTAAGTTAATACTTAACACAGTAATAAGTTCATGCATGCGAATTTTCGAAATTACGGAATCAATTTGTTAACTACCATTTCTAACTATTTTTGTAATTTTGTATCAGACGTTGCTTAGTATTCGTTGGTTTAGCAAATTGACTTTGCAGAGCCAAATTAAATTTATAAGGGACGATTCCTTATTCTGTAAAGATCCGATTCATCCATTGGAGAAACATCAGTTTCAAAAAAGGCGCGCGATGAATTTAAAATTATCTATCTACAAATCTATGTAGAAATAAAAATGGATAATGTATCTATAAAATTGCAATATCGTTTGATGGATGCTTATAGCAATTAGCGAGCATATTTATTTTATCAGAGAGAACGCTTTAGTTAAAGCTCACTAAAACTTTATTATTTTATTACAAGTTTATACATACTATATATTATTATATGCGAAAATACTTTTTCTCCAACCTAATAATATGAAATCTAAGGGCCGGCGCAAATTAGAGGACAGCACGACAAAGTGTTTAATTCTTTTCAAAGTATCTTGTACCTTAAATGCTTCCAATATAATTCAAATTGCATCATGTTGTGCTAGACGGAATGCCGGAGCACTCCGATTGTTGCCGTAATCGGATAATACAATTAAATTTGAATTATATTAAAAGCACAGGTACAAAGTACTACGAAAATATTTAAATAATTTGCCATGCCCTTCTCCAATGTGTGCAGGCACTTAGTTTTACCTATGCGTACATTGTCATTGCTCCGTAAAATTTAGAAGGCCCAAATTTTCACATTGACAATGAAGACGAAAGGTTAATTCTAATGAGCTTTAAAATTGCCTAACCGTAAACGTTTTGTTATAATATACTAGATGTGGTGCTTGAGAAATAAGTTTTGATGTAAGGGAACTCAAGATAAATGTTATAATAAGTATTTTTGTCACATTGTAAAAAAAAATTGAGAATTTTATTGTTACTTGTAAAGTGAAAGGAAAGAGACTCCGCGGAGAATTTGACAAACTGACCAGATACGCATTACTTTCAGCACCAATACCAATAAGGAGGCTTAATATTTGGTGTTATGACCCTCTCAGAAACGAGGATAAAGTTGCGCAAAAGATTGATATCGATATTAAAATCTTGTAAAAACTTATATTAGATTCATAAGTGTATCGTGAAATATACGAAGAACCCGGTCGTGATCTCTACAGGCTATTATGAGAAAATTACTGTGGTTAACAATCTAAACATAATCTTTACCCACGTAAGTAATCAGCATAAATGGACTATTAATTACAAAATACAAAAGATTTAGGGACAGTATTTTCGAATATGAGTCATATCATTAATAATTTTGACCACGAAATTTCATCGTTATCTATCAATCATGGTATAATCAATCATATGTCAATATTAATGACGTTCAAAATACAAAAATGGCTTCATTTGCTGGAAGTAGTTTGACACTGTCAGAGTCACTGTAGTTGAATGTCAGAGACATGTTTGAAATGTGTAAAGTGACGTGATCTATTAAAAGTCACCAGTTATTTTATTAAAAGCTCTAAAAGTTTTTAATATACTTATAGAAATTAGAAATTTGTATAATCGGCTTCGCATGGAGTTGAAATTTTCAAAAATCCTTTCTTAGCCGAAGTTCCCATCTTTTTTTTAAATATTAAGATCGGCAGACAGGCTGACGGTCCACTTGATGGTAGGTGGCTACCGTCGCCTATAACACAAGCAACGCCAAAGCTGCTGCAAGTGCGCTGCCGACTACAATAGGATTAAGGATAAGGGATTAAGGATCTCCTTACAAATTATAAATTGAAGTCGCTCCCCGTGTCTGTCTGTCTGTACGAGTATATACGAGTCCTCCTAAACCACGTTTTCACTAATGGAAAAAGCTTTAAACCAGAAAGGTTTTTATATATCATTTATAGAAAAAAATACACTCGTGCGAAACCGGTGCTAGTATGTTATAAAATAAACCTGTGTTCCGAATTACAGACTTAGTTTTGGCTGTGTGTTGATAGTATTCAGTCAGGACAAACGATTGTATAGATGACGATCCTGTTGGATGAGTTGGATGCTGTTGGATTTTGGATGCTTGCCTTAACGCTCTGTTCTAGGGTTCCCGGGTTCGGTTCCCGCAGAGACAACTTTTGAAAAACTTTTCAAATTTGGCTCTGGTCTGGATCTGAAAAGTAGTGGTCGTGGTCATTTGGGCAGCCCCTATGGCGGCAGAAACCACCTCTTAACAGAAGGCCACCGTGAAATAACGGCATGTGTGCTGTTGTGTTTCGGTGAGTGAGTGAGGGGTGCCAGAGCTCATTTTCCTATCCAATCACTTATCCTTAATCCTACTGTAGTCGGCATCAAGTGGATCATTAGCCTGTCTGCCGATCTTAACTTAAAAAAAATCGCATATATTCGACTATTCTACGGCAAAAACGTATCGATGTAAAGGTTTTTTATATTAACGCCTTTGTTACTAGCAATAGATATTAGATATAATAAATATTGAGCTCCTTTGTAGTGTATATTGACGATAAAAAGGGTTCGCGTGACCCCTTTTCTTTCTTCAATATCATGTTTCCGGTCAAGTAGCTCGGCCTAAAGTACTACTCTCTTGACGCCTGTCAATCTTGCCACTCTTTTAACACGTGAGTGTAACATATTATAAATCAATATATCGGCATCAAGTAACTTTCCCTTAAAAAATATAACATACATATTTTATATCAAATAAAGTACTTTTAATGCAGAATAAATAGGGGAGATTGTGAAAATTGTAGCATAATAAACTCATCTTGCAAAATTTCGAGTTAGTAATACGAGAATATGGCTTAATTAATTTAATTAATTTTTAATATGGTAAACCATTGTGATTACCATATGAAATGTTATTTTTTATTTTTATTTAATTTTACCTATTAAAACACAAGCAATACCATGAAACTTGCATGTTCATTGCCGACTTTCACAGAATAATATTCATGTACACTAAGTATATTCTTCAAAGACAACATGGTTCAATATTGTTACAAATTTTAATTTTTCTTCGAAATAACATTTAAAATTTTATTTTACTCACAATAAAACTTGGAACTTTTGACGACATTCATAGTGTGCTATATGCTATTCAAAATAATACTAGATGACAGTATCTACTTATATTTAAGTATTAACTGGGTATCAAAGGCGTCAACAAATTTGCTTAATGATACCCTCCCAAATAATGCTTTTGTGTTCATAAATTATGTGTTAGGCAGTGTAGCGTGTTCGTCTTTGATTTCTAGAATAATGTGTTTAGTTTATTCCACGTTATCAGACAGTTAAAATTTCCACAGATTCTACAAATTCTACAGTTATTTTCAGATTTTTTTTTGAACTTTGGATACATTAAAAATACACGCGCGAGCAATAAAATCAGAGTATAACTGTATACGGTATAGACAATTACCATCAAATATGCCGTTAGTCTGCCTATGGCATTTTTTAAATATAACCTATAGTTACGTGAATGTTATTCATGTAACCAATGTTTATTAAATTAAAAATTAGTAAAAGTATTAAAATCAGTGAAAAACCTCATGGTTTCTGTTAGCAAAAATTTTTATATGACCACAGATTTTTTGCTTGAAATTGAACTTGAAATCGAAAGATATAAAGTGATTTTATGCTTCATATAATATATTAGACGTTAATATATTATAAATTCAATATATATAATAATATATATAATAATATATTATATATTTATTTATTATTATTAATATTATATATTTAATATATAATATCGTGAGTGGCGGAATACACTGTGTTCTGCAGTCGTGATTTTAGCTCTCTAGCAATTGTAACTAATCGTGAAACGCTTATTTCACGATAAAATCTTTATTATCTTTATATTTATACATCTTTCAACAGTGATCAACTAAGCCACGACAGCTACCCAAACACCACAATAATTAATTATTATTGTGTGTGAAAATATGTGTTAATTTTAGTAAACAAAGTTACTTATCACATATTTTCCTCGCTCCATCACATTAACGCGCATTGATTTTCGTGTCGCGTGTCAGGTTATCGGACAGAGAATGTAGTACAACAAAAATTGTATTATATTTTCACAATAAATATTATAATGAACCACCAATATATAAAAAAACGGGACAAGTGCGAGTTGAACTCGCGTGAAGAAGGTTCCGTACGAGGTTTTTTTAAATCTACCCACAATATTGAGTGATTTACCATGTCATTTTAATATCGTGGACTTCTTATAGGTTTTCCTATAATCTATAAGTAGAAAACTAATTTCTGTATTTTTTTTCAAAAATTTAGGTTTGTAAAGGGGGGGGGGGATGGTCAATTTTCGTCTATTTTCTTGAATAACTTGGAAACTATTTATTTTAAAATGACTAAAAAATACATTTAAGATCGTTACAAAAAGACCTTCCATTTGATATGTAACACGATGCAGTTTTCAAATATATTTTTTTTTATTTTCCGCCTTCTCCCCAAAAATGACCTCCTATATACAGATTTCATCTAATCACGTCACACCTCTGCGTTTAGGTCACAGAAATTGATATATGTACCAAATTTCAACTTAATCGGTCTAATAGATTCCGAGATAATAGGGGATCGGACAAATTTTCAGAAAGTGTTTTAAATTAATCTTCATGGATATTTATTCCCATAAAAAATACTATTTTATTTATTTATAGCCTTTTAGGTACTCAAAATCATGTTTTAATATTGTTTGTTTGAAAATGCCGCCAAAACGCCACGATAGTTCATCTGAGAGCGCGTAACGTCATTTGTGGTCACATCATAACAAAACAGCTGCATTGGCATAAGACAATGATTGCCCACAAGTTTCAGTATAGATTAAAAATTTTGTAAATAATAAAATTTTATTTCTTCAATTAAAAATATTTAAATGAATTATATTAAATTATTATTCGATAAATAATCGTAAAAAATTATATATTTTCTTTCTAAGTACATTTTAGATTTTAATCTGATTACTGTCCGATCCCCTATTGACTGTGACCGACGGACAGACGGGCGCACGAGTGATCCTATAAGGGTTCCGATTTTTTATTCGGACGTACGGAACCCTAAAAACATTATTGACCTACTTATCTACTTTGTAGGCGTTTGTAATATTATGGAGGATGTGTATTCGGTTGTGAAATGGAGGAAAAACCCAAATCGCACTTACACAAGATTTTCCGTCCACGAAACACTCCGGAAATTGTTAAGTTTTGGCGGTATTTTTGTTGATAAGCTCCAGAAGCTTTGTGCTACATAAAAGTTTTTTTTTTACTTTTGCATATTGAAGAATTAAGTTAGTTTTAGAATGTTTCAAAGATTTTCTCTTTTAAAATGTGTAAGAAATAAAAAAGGCTTTCCTTTCTTTAGCTAAGAAGAAATTTGATTGAATATTTCCTAATGTAACTCTGTAACAAGAAGTTATACTTTATAGTATACATGGTATTTATTGTAAAAATTCCTTCTTCTTAACGTGCCGCTTTTCTACGAAGGTTATCTTACCGTTATAATTTTACTAGCGGATTCACACTGATTTTTTTCTGTAAATTATATACAGAGGCGTTACCTGCCTCGGTTAACGGTCTTTCCATTAGTTAAAACTGCATGAAAATTCGATCAATAGTTTTTAAAATTATCGCACACATACATATTATGTACATACAGACATACATCCGCGGCGGGGGACTTTGTTTTATAATATGTAAGGATAATTGCATTAACAGTAAATATAGAAATTTTAAAAAATATCAATTCATACTTATATACCCTGAAGACAAGGCAATATTGAACACCCACTCTTCCATGGTTCCCCATTTGACATTGAAACTTTGTAAAAAGTTGTCGACAAAGCTGACTTATGTAGAAGTTCCTTATCGATTCTTTCAGAAATATCTATTATCCTTTAAAAGAAGAGGCAAAATTAATATATACAAATATCTCTAATACAAATATGTCTCGTCATCCAACTGCAACGCAGTGAGAGTTCAAGCTAATGGTGACTTAGAGTTGCTGGACGGCGAGACCGACGCAGGAGCCGCAGGATGATTCACACTCGCGTGTGCAGATGGCCCGATTCTCAAATCTATCCGACACTTGCCAAATATATCAAATGTCGACTGGCGGAACTAATTCACTGGTGACTTAACTGCTAAAAGCCATAAACATACTTTAGACGACCGCGAGGTAAGCGAAACGCTAGGAAGGTTGCAAAAAAAAAGCTAGAATCGCCAAATCTGCTGGAGCCCCTGATGCCACAAACGCTTGGTGCCTTCTTGAGAGAGCGCGTTGTCGCTCTCACAGTCCCACTATGCCTTGGCCGGAAGTCTTTCTATCCGTTTGAGATATAACGAAACAATGTAAGCTGGGATTGTTTCTCTTTTATAGGTCTACAAAAAAGTCCGCGATGGCATTTTTTAAAGATACCCATTCTAACTTCTAAAAAAATGATCACATATGATGTGGTATTTAAAAAGCTATTTAGACGAATACAGTATTAATTATTGTAAAATTAAATACGTTAGTTACCTTAAACTGTTCATACAAATTATAATAGCCAGGTACACCATACAATTTAATGAATATTTTAGGAGTTATGGTAAATTAACATTACGCGCGAGAAAATAAATTCAAGTGGTCTCGCACCAACGCGACGCGACGTCGGGACTCACTTGATGCAGGCGCAGGCGTTTTATTACTCATATATTTTCTTATTTTTCAAATCGGACGAAGTCGCGGGTACCACCTAACCCAGTCAGTTATAAATACAAGTTAATTTTGTTTCTAGATTATTTATATGCAAATTATTTATGTGCTTGGTGATGTCTCTTTTGTATATTATTTCTGCTGTATTGCTGTATAAGGTTTTTGTTGAGAATAAAATAAAAATAATTAAAAAATAAAATTATTGTATCGCACTTAAACGTTTTAAAACTGCGTTATTCTGCTCTACGTGTAAATTCCAGTATCGGAGGGTTTACAATTTGTGTATACAACCAGCTGAGTGTAAGAAATGCTTCATATTTATTTTGAATTATGAAATTAATAAAGCGTTCAATAATGTGTACATTGGCAATGACATGATTCGATACTAACCTTTCGTTTAGCTCTGACAACCTGCAACTGATGATGCGTGCATTCTCCAATTGTTCGGCCACGAAGTGCTGCACTCATCCGAGCGTATGCCCAGACCATAACGGACATTGGGATCACGTATGTCACCGCCAGGAATCCTAGGTTGTAGCTATAGATAAACATAGTATAAATGAAATTTTATGAAGATTCAACATACCACCATTGGATAGGATTAGAAGAAATATACGAAAAGCACCAAGAGAACGCATTTATATTGCCATACTCTAGTAAAAAACGAACCTGATACTAGTTTATTTATTACTAGTATTACTAATTTAATAATAATTAATAAATTGTTGACATTACATTTCGTAATACATCGTATATACAACGCACGATGTATTCTAATACAATGTAAAAATTCCCTATATTTTTTGTGATGTGAATGATTTAGAATAATAGTGAAAAAGTTAAAAAGTTAATAAAAGTTAATAAAAAGTTCCCGGCACCTAAGTTTAAACTTAGCTTTAAAACAATTATTTAAGTGATGGACATTACATATTTGAAGTAGTATACTATCAAATATTTGTGCCGTTTAATACTTGCTCAGTCTCAACAAAGTTACAAAAATCTATCGAATCATTACTGAAAATAGGCTAACCAATGTCGCCGAGATTGCCGTGCCTAAAATACTATGCCGACTTTATCCGCTTGAAAAATGAAAAATAAAACAACTATAACGCCTGATGTCATATCAGGCGTTATAGTTGTTTTATTTATCTTATCGTTATCGCTGTACAAACTGTAGCAGACGCCCAATTCTTCGAATCGAACGAAAACATTACGTGAAACAGTAAAAAGCATCTATAAAAAAAATTCATCGTCACAATCGTTCGCTTTTATGATATTGTTAGGATTATTTACCCACCATACATGTATATATGAAAGGTAGCAATTTGTTTCACCGTAATCTTTTTACTCGCCATTTTTATCATGCGTACAAGACATAATTACCTCTATCTAGTCTCTTTGTAGCGTTCCAAGAAGGTAAAATATAGTTTTGGCACCGCGTCGTTTTTAATTCATATTATTTTTTATGTCTAGCTTCGACAGACAGGCTGACGGACCACTGGAAGGTGGGTGACTATACCGTTTCTGCAAGTGCGCTGCCAAGAACCAAAGGATAAGGGAATAAGAAGGAAGGGCATTAGACTTTGCTATGTCATAGTTATAACTATGTCATAGTTATGGCCTCATAATTCTGTTTACCCGTCTATTATCCATATTACACAAAAAAAATGAATTAAGAAATTATTTTAAGTTTTTATGTAAAGTATTTATTAATAAATTTACATTGTAAATATTTTAATATCCTAATAGAAAAAATCTCAAATATAACATGGATTGAAGGCGGTAATTAAAGAATTTCCTGCAATCGATTTTCCATCAGTATTCATTAAAACTCCAGTAGTTAAAACTTTATTAAGGCCTTATTATGATTGCGGTGTAACATTACTTAATAAAGGAGATCAATCAGTTTTGTATGGAAGTATAGGTTTAACTGGGAAAATATCTTGTAATTTGGTAATGGGTTTTCAGAGATTAAAAAATCCAATTGTTCCAATGAAGTAATAAGTTTTGTAACGCGCATTTTTAACATTTAACTGTTGTGTGTGGCGCCGTCGAACAGTTTTTCGTTAAAGTTGTCACTACGGGTGACATCGGAATATCTAAATCATTACAAAATCTGAAATATTCACAGGAAATTAATGAAATTAAGAAAGACTTTTATTATCAAAATCTCCAAAATCTATACTAATATTATAAAGCTGAAGAGTTTGTTTGATTGTTAGAACGCGCTAATCTCAGGAACTACTGGTTCGAATTGAAAAATTCTTTTTGTTTTGAATAATCCATTTATACATTATGTATAAGCAGTATCCAGTACCGCGCGCCCCATGCGCACGCCGGCCGCCCGCCGCCGTATGGGCCGTAGCGAAGCGTGGCCGAGTTTAGCTAGTTCAGCTAGTGTAAGATAAAATTTAAAAAATGTCTGGTTTTGAACGATATCCTTTAGGTCCTTCGATTTTTTCTAGTTTTCGAAAATGGTAGTTAATCTGTTAAAAGATTATAACCACAACCAAAAAAGTATAAGTGATGAAAAGTAAAAAATTGAAAAAAGAAATTATTAGTACCATTTTTTGTTTTATATTCTTTGAAGTCTTAAATAAAATTGTAAACGTATGTACCTACATTAAATATTTTTCCAAAAAAAAAAAACTCAGCTTCAATTCGGGTTCAGCTAGTTATTAAATAATATTTTAATAAGCTTTATTTAATTAATTTAATTTACATGAATCATCGAGGGTTATAATAATAAATAAACAATATTTAAAATTAAGTTATTTATATAAAATATGTACATATTGATAAAATAAAATGTTGCGGTGACAATCTTATTCTATCCTATCCTATATTATATTAAATACTTATATTTAATGAATAAATCATTGAATATATTGAATGTTTTCTTGGATTAAGTAATATCGTATTTTGTCTACCTAAAATTAGTAAAGCTTGTTCGATACAATTTCGTGAATGTTAAGTAAGGGGGATCAAAGGGAAGTCTTATTTCAATTTTAAACGTGAAATTCAATATTAGTAGGAGTCAACCAAACAAATGAACACCGAATAAGTTGTTTGTTATTGGTAGACAAAAGAAAAAACGAAATTCTTGCTTTTAAGCGTGACAATAAAAAAAATAACAAATTACTACTAAACAAAGAAACATTTACTAGTAAACAAAATACATACCTACTTAGTTAACTTTTAAATGTCACTTTTAAGAAGAAAATCAAAAAGCAACAATATTTTAAGATAATTTTTCGAAGTATTTCCAAACGTTAGTTCAAAAAAGAAAATAACACATTTTCACCATAATAAGAGACTAGTTGATGCCCGAGACTTCGTCCGGGTTGAAAAATAAAAGATATAGCCATTGACGAAATATTTAAAGCAATATAATAAGGCCTTAAAATTTTATTATTGCTCCTGAAATTCCTGAAATTCTATTCTAACTATTGGTGAAAGACGTTTTAAAATCGGATCTTAGTTCTTTTTAATAGAGATAGATAGATAGGTATAGAGATAGATTACAGATCCACCCTCAATTTGTCTCAAAATTTGTTTTATTTTTTTTAATTAAAATATTAACGTTATGGAGGAAGCAAGAGCGCTATCGATAGCTTTAATAGAATAAAAGATAAGGCGAAGATAGGGACAGGGATTTTGGCATCCCTAGTCACTTATCCGAAGCACAACAGCAGATGTGCTGTTGTTTCGAGTTCGTCTTCTGTAATAGCGCTGTGACTGCCACAAGATGTGCCGCCTAGTGTATCGCGGACTACATTTTTCATACATTTTGATATTTTATAGTGGCTGAGCAATGTGTACCGCAATCAACTGGGCAACCCGTCAGGTGGCAGTAGACCTCCTTAAATAACAGCACTGTTGTGTATTGTCATATCTGTGAGGAATGCTAAGGCCCATTCTCTTATGCCCCACTTATCCCCTTATTCCTTATGGTATTAAGGTTTGGTTCCTTATCCTGCTCATTTGGATTCCTTGGAGTTCTTGTGTTATGATAGCGAGCTAACGTCAAGATTTATCATTAAAAAGTGCATTTTGCATAGTCTCAAGAATCTCACATAAAATAAATAAAATTTATCTTACCGGTAATCGTACTTCGATGTGGGGTAGCTGCCGTCGGGCCATTTTATAAAGCATACTTCCCTTTCGCCATTTATGTATCTACAACAAAAAGTATTCGAATAAAGCCGAAAAAACGTTTGATCTTTCAACAGAGGATGTTATTCCTTGTATTCCGATTTTAAAGTTTTCAATATTAATAAGAGAAGCTTTTTTTTATTTGTTAAGGATGGGTTTGCTCTTGACCAGCATCTGTCCATGTAGGAAGGATGAGGCCGACGATGGAGCGAGTTCACCCTCGCTCAAAGTTCGAGTGTATAGGCATCTTTTGCCTATTCACTTGAACCTTGAAAAGATTTGGCTTGTATGAGCTCGGAAATACAGACGCCGGCGGGGAGTTCCAATCATTAGCAGTGTGCATTATAAAAGATATTTTAAAGCGCTTGGTCCGAAATAGAAGGATTTCGACAAGGTGGTTATCGGCCGTACGTCTGCATGTCCGATAGAAGAAAGGGGAAGGCGGTATGATCTCATACAGCTTCCGAGCACACTCTCCGAAGTACATCTTATAGAATATAAACAGACAGGCAATTTTGCGTCTATGTGCCGGGCTCTGCAAATTAGTTCTTATTAGTGTATCGTCGCCAATGAGCCTCCTAGATCTGCGATCCACCGAGTCGAGTGCGGCAAGTTGGTATTTAGCTGAGCCATCCCAAAGGTGCAGTAATACTCCATGCAAGATCAGACTTGCCACACCTGGACAGAGGAGCTGTCCAGGTGTGAAGGATGCCCAGCTTTTTGGCCGCTGTTTGGACTTTGGACTCGATAGAAGCGCCGAAGTTGAGATTTGAGCACAACCTCATGCCAAGAAGCTCAAAATCATTGACCACAGGTACGGATCCACCTCGGAAAGTTGGAGCCAAGTCAAAAGGGCTCCGTTTTGCAGAGAACAAACACGTTTGCGTTTTGGTGAGCCGTTAAAACTATCTTAAAAAAATTATGTTATTCGTACCTACGATTTAAAATAACATTCATCTCGAGTGACACTAGTCTTTATAATATCTGCATTTCATAAAACAGTATCCATAAATAAAGTTAAATAAACACAAAGAGAATTCTCAACACCTTAATAAACAATTTTGGCGCTCGTAATATATTTGAGGAAGTATGACTTCTTATTAACATTTCGTTATCATTTCTTGCTACGAGATATCGTGTTTTCGAATAATTCAAAGATTTATTTAAGAGGTACACCTATATTGCAATACCTATAAGTGACACCTTAATTACGAACGGGGAGATGTCGAATGATAAATGGTTAAATTTAACCGGGTTCTCTTGCTTCATCTCGTTAGCGGATGGTAATTGCGATATTGAAAACACATTGGATTCAAATGAGATGTGGCTCCAATTCAGGAATTTCCATTAAAATTATTCTATGTATAAATAAGCTCCCATTCTTCCTTGTTTAAAAAAAATTGTTTATGTTTTTTCAACCTAGGTACAAATGTATCCATACTAATATTATAAATGTGAAAGTAACTCTGTCTGTCTGTCTGTAACCTTTTCACGCCTGGTCTGCTGAACTGATCATCATGAAATTTTGCATACACGTTGTCAGGGATGCAAGAAAGGACATAGGGTACCTTTCATTTAGAAAAAAGTACTATTCCCGAGGGATCATCTAATGCCTGGCAAAGGTGTAACTGAAATAAAGGTGTTAGGTGTTACATTGCTCATTTATATTTAGTCAAGCGTTATTTTTTATTTTTCAACGCGGGCGAAACCGCAGGCAGCAGCTAGTTACTAATAATTATCGATAAAATTCGCGAGAAGAGCCACTCGATTATTTTAGCCTGTTAAAATGGCAAAGTTTTTGGTTTATAATGTTAAATTGAAAATACGAACTTCTGTCTGAATTTTAATTTGACAAACCGATTTGGACGACAAACCGATTAACCACAATCCTATTGTTAAATGCGGGGTGAGTTAAAATGCCGTGTAAGGGCGAAACGAAAGATTTATTTTCACAAACAAAGATGACTTCTAAAATCACCAAACTTGTCCGATGAAACCGTTAAAATTGCCAAAAGTCGTCAATGATTCCCTTAATGTATCGCCGGTTCACTGTCGCAGATAACTTCGCAAAAGCTCCGGAGAGTCGCTTTCGTATCGCTGGTTGTGGCACCACACACCTTTCTCGCCCGCCTGCTCTTTTATTTATACTTGGCGCCAAACGATGGCCAAACAATACTTGGTCTCGATGAATTTTGAGTTTTCCAGAAAATCTAAACAGGATCGTAAACAAGCCATTGAAAGTTCGGGAATGCTTTCTGTCGAAATGTAAACTTTATGTTGTAAACATTAGGACCACTTTCCTTTGACATTAATCGGAAAGGGGCGTGGCTACCATCGTTATGGTGGGACGTTCCATAGGTTAGTCGTAACACTATATTAATATAGTTTATGTCATCTGTTTTCCTTCAAATTATTTTCGAAATTCTTTTTATTAAACAGAGATGATTTTAAGGATTCTCGATATTTTAAAGACTAATAAATATATTTAAGATATAATAAAAATACAAGTACATTTGCACCATTGAGGTGAATAAAAATAAAACCTGACCTGGTTGGAACTGGTGGAAGTAAAACATATTATTTGATTTGGAACAGAATACAATGTAATGTTATATGAAATTACTTTATTTTGTCTAGCAACTACTCTATAAGAGTTAGAGAAAATTACTAAGATTCATGTTGGCAAGCGGGAAAATTTCATTTTCGAGGCTCGTGTTTCCTCAGATTGTTTGGAGTTATCTCACTTTAAATTTTATTGTGCAGGCAACAAGCAACATCATTTTATTAGAATTTTATTTAATGACTTTTTAAATTTTAATAAACACACACGTCATACTCATAGCCTCGTCTTGAGTCACCAAAACAATTCCATCTGTTTTTATGTTAAAATACTTAGTTGTTATATTTTCTTAACTGCATTACGCCTTTTTTTACCTCTTTTTATCATATAAGCAGTCTTATACAGTAATCTTCAATTTAATAGTTTATGTAATCGATTTAATTTAAATTTAAGTGTTAAATGTTTGAACATCATACATTTTCGAAGAATTATTAGGTCTATTGAATTCCTAGGAAATTTTATTACATTCAGATCAATGCATGTTTCATCAATCGTTAGATTTATTCCATGATTTACCTTGATAGGAATCAAATCTGGGATCTGGACCTATTCAGTCTTTTAATTAATCTCTATGCATTCTGATTAAAAAGGTGCAAAGACCTGTTAGTTTAAATTTCATCAGGATTTCATGTATTACAAACGTGGAGTTTGAGTTTTAAATTTATTCATTTGCTTTAATCATGGTACTTACAGGGGAGGTAGTCGAAGCAATTTAAACTTTTAACAAGCCTTTTGAAACGCAAATTCATCAAGTAAATTACGAAACGTATACATTCAACTCTTTTTATAACAAATTGCTTACACTTAAGTTCAGAAATAATGAAAAGAATTTCAAGTTTTGATACACAAAGCTTAGCTTCTACAGGTAAATAAGAAAATATTAACTTAATTTACTTCTAAGAATTTTTTAACTTTAAGAATTTTTTAGCCATGAAAGGCTGTGTTCCTCGGTAACCACTCCTATAGAGTCCTGAAGTGGAATTATTTGACCTTTGGTCTAGTGGTTAAGGTGTTTGCTTTAACGCTCTATCTTAAGGGTTCCGGGTTCGATTCTCGCCAATTCTGATCTAAATCTGGCAAGTAGTGGCAGGGCACACTGTGAGAAAGGGATGCTAGAGCCTATTTTCCTATTCCTTTCTAATTCCTTACCCTTAACCATACTGAAACCGGCAGGACATTTGCAGCATATATGACGTTGCTTGTATTAATAGACGACGGTAGCTACCTACCATCAAATGGACAGTGAGCCTATCTGACGACCTTTAGTTGCTGATATTTTGAGTTATTAAGATATATCCCAGCCCAATAACTTGTCCCACCCTATTTATCCGCTATCCTTCAAGGTCGACAGCATACATGCATTCACATGCAGCCATCATACAATCGAATGGACCGTCAATGTGCCTGTCGTCATTTGTCATAAAAATGTTTATTTGTGAATAATTTAGTGGGGTTAGGTAGGTGAAAAAGTTTCAGATCCGGCAGCCAATGCGCCCTTTTGGATTTAGATAAATCTAAAATACCTGGGACACAAATTTTTCTGGCCGTATAGCGGCGTTAATGACGTAATCAATATGGCCGTCAATGTTTCGTGATGCGATACTCTTACTAAAATAGTTAGTGATTATTATTCAGGAGAAAACTCGCTTTCCAACGGTATATTTGACATTACCATTTCGGTATATAATCCCAGAAATGCTTGTAACTTTGTTAAAAAAAATTATTGTTACGACTAACTATGGAACGTTCGGGAAAAAGCGTTCGCAACCGGCGTTATAAATATAGGGAATTGTTGCCAAACGACTCGCTATTCATTTTTGCTATGTTACATCGTTTTGGCAGATTTTCAGCAACTGTTTGTGATAAAATAGAAGTTATAATACCGTTCGAAAAGTTGCAGTTAAAGAAAAATTTGTGTCCCGGTACTTAAAATTTAGACTCGTCTGCTCATGTACTATCTGAATCCAAAAGCGCGCATTGGTTGCTAGACGTGACATATTTTGGTATAATTTTCAGCTAACTCACCCCACTACAATCGTTTTAAAGTCAATCGCGAAATACTCACATAACGATTCACACTCAATTCAACACGAGGCTACTACAAAACGTTCTTTTTGCCGACAAAGTTCGCACTTTAGTTATCCCACAGCTTCAGTACAGTAATTTTATGTCTGCCATTTTCTGAATTACCATTTTATTTCATTCGGTTTTACACAGTTACCATTATGTAAATTTCAATTAGTAGTGAAGCAATAAAAGAAATTACAATTTTTTTTAAGTAAAAGTCGTCAGATGATAGATTGATGGTAGGTGATCCATGCACCTACCATCAATCCGTCTATGCATATGATTTGATCCATGCAACGCCACAAGTACTAATAGTGTGATAGATCCGACCTTAGTAGGATTAAGATAAGAGTTTGGGAAGGGATAGGGAAATGGGATCTTGCATCCCTTTACTTATTCCCAATACACAATTTTCTGTAAGGGGGTTGTCATTACCGCCAGGCGGGCTGCCCAATTTATGGCTGCGAAACCCTATGTACCCTAAAACTACTTAAACATCCCACACTAGCGTCAACTTTGTAAAGTTCTTTTTCAAAGCCGGGCCTGCCGGGAACCGAATTTGGGACGCCCTAGTCACAGCGCTAAGGCAAATACCTAAACCACTCAACCAATGGACTGGACTATTGATAAAAATCATTTTTCATTTCATTGTTAAAATTAAATATACACGTAGGTATATCACTAATTCAAAGTACCATTAATCAATATTAATAGTACTTTGAATTAGAATTTTGGTTTACGTTGTACTTTAATATGCAGCTTTCGTTATATTATAGTTACATACGCCAGCATTTCGTTACGTTTGCCATATTCAAGCGCACGCTCGCCTCACCCCATTCGTCGAGCTTTTATACTCCACCTAAGATAATAATATATAAAATTTGTTGTAACAGGTGTATGGCACTGCAAGTCGTGAGTTTTATAAGCACTTACAACAAAGATATTTCACAGGAAAACAAATATTGTCGGTGTGTCGAGCACACTGTTCGGCTTTAAAGTTGTTGAAAATTGTTTCGATAAAATGTTACAGGTGTCTACGACTTGTACAGTGTATGTGTAAAAATACTTCATTTTTAGTAGCAATTTAATTTGAATTATTGTTTTAATTATTTTAATTAATTAAAAAAACATCTGACAATTGAATTTACTAAGGTCTTTTTAATTATTTTGAACTTTAATGTCATTTAGTGGTCTAAAAAGAAAACAATTTCCAGTTACTTACATGAGAAAAACAGCTACATAAACAATAGTTCATCTATTGTTCTGGGGGTCAACATTAGTAGATAAGTATTTACAGTAAAGTATTTATAATTTTTTTCATAGTATTTTGTACCTTAAGTGCTTTTATTATATTTCAAATTTCATTGTATTACGCTACGGCAACATTCGGCATGCTGTCATGGTGTCCTCGAATATGCCCCAACCCTTATCAAATAAAAAACATATTTCACAATGTTATTGGGAACATGTTGCAGAAAGAAGTTCATAATGCGTTAAAGGCTATTATTGGAACAAAAAGCAAATGTTCCCAATTTCAATGTTCAACGCGTAACAACAAACATCTTCACAAGGTTTCATATTAAACAAATGTCAGATTTTTAGTTAGTAGGGATTAGTAGAGATATCCATGTTATTGCTGGAGAGCCATTCCTCCAGAGCTTTGCCCCTCGGGGACGTGACAGCGGAACCCCACGCTGTCGACTTAGCGTTCAGATCGCCGGCTATCAAGACCTGATATGGCCGACACCAACCCATTAGGACGTCTATCTCCGCCAAGAAGCCCACGAAATCCGAGAGCGGACGATTTAGCGAGAAATAGACGCCCACAAACACGATGCTGCCGCACAGAACGGCGACGAATCCATACCCTCTGAACGTCCGTCCGACAGCGGAGGCTCCCAGTCCCGCGGCGTCGTAACAATGGCAACGAGACCGTCGAGGTCGCCAACCCAGTTGTCCCGGGGAACAACCAAGTATGGCTCCGCGACGATCACCACCTGGATTCTCCACTGCACCAGTGTCTGGACCAGTAGGTCCTGGGCTCATTCTAATTGAAGATTTGAACATTTAGTTTTTACGTACTTTTTCTTGTATGTGTCCGAGTAGAGAAGACTGGGCAATGCTATGAGAGCACTTCCACTCCACACAGTAAACAAGACTCCCCTTGCCACCCGTCGGCTCAGTCGGTGCTGTAGAGGCTTCACTATGGCCACATATCTAGAAAAACAATAAATCTGTTAAATCAATGTCCCATAATGGTTGACGATCCCGTTGGATGAGTGGTTAGGGTGCTTGCCTTAACGCTCTGTTCTAGGGTTCCCGGGCTCGATTCCCGGCAGGGTCAACTTTGATAAATGAACTTTTCAGGCTCTAGTCTGGATCTTGAAAGTAGTGGCAGGGCGCACTGCGTTTCGCAGTTATTTGGGCAGCCCGTCTGGCGGCAGTAACCACCCCCTTACAGAAGACCACCGTGAAATAACAGCACGTGTGCTGTTGTGTTTCGGTGAGTGAGTAAGGGATGCCAGAGCCCATTTCCCTATCCTCACCTAATCCCTTATCCTTAATCCTACTGTAGTCGGCAAGGCGCCAAGCTCTTGCAGCAGCTTTGGCGCTGCTTGTGTCATGCTTCCATCAAGTGGGCCGTCAGCTTGTCTGCCGATCTTAATATATAAAAAAAAGATTATGTCCCATTATCTTAGCCAGCACGCTAGCTTTGTGCAGAACAAAAAGATTAAATATCTATATTTACTAATATTATAAAGCTGAAGAGTTTGTTTGTTTGAACTACTGGTTCGAATTGAAAAATTCTTTTTGTTTTGAATAATCCATTTATCGAGGAAGGCTATAGGCTATATAACATCACGCTACGATAAATAGTATTATATATAAGCAGTGTCCAGTACCGCGCGCCCCACGCCGCCGCCGTATGGGCCGTATAGAGAGGGCATTGGGAAATTTTTCCTACAAAAATTGTGCCATGTTTTTTTTTCTTTATTAACCCACGCAGAACTCTTCTATAAGTTTTTCTAATCTAAAAAGTATATCTCTGAAAGATAGAGAAAGGAAGTTTTGTTAATATTGTTATTGTTTTGTTAATATTTTTTTTATTTTAAGATCGGCAGACAGGCTGACGGTCCACTTGATGGTACCGTCGCCTATAACACAAGCATACAGTTGCTACAAGTGCGCCGCCGACTACAGTAGGATTAAGGATAAGCAATTGGATAGGAAAATGGGCTCTGGCATCCCTTTCTCACTCACCGAAACAATAGTACAATCTCACGGCGGTCTTCTGTAAAGGGGCGGTTACTACCACCAAACGGGCTGCCCAAATGACTGCGAAACCCAGTATGCCCTGTCACTACTCCAATAGGTTAAAGGCGGTTTTGTACTTAAGGCTGCGTACAAAGCAAAAAATATTTCTAATTTCACCCGCGTGGCCCCATAAGCGATTGCGCCTGATCATGTGAAACAATGCGCATTGAAGTATGCATAACATGAGACGGAAGATAGGACATTTCGCGCAATAAAAATGTTATAAGTGCCAAAAGTGTTAAATATTAATTACTCGTAAACTACAATGTCAAATGAAAAATTAATCTTCAAAGCCCTAATTAATCTGGGAAGTGAGATTACTGATAATTTTTTAGGTTTGTAATATGTGTCATTTTGAAAATAAAACAAAAAACGATAAAAATGAGAGGTAATTTGGTGATTTTTTTCTATCGAGAAAATTTCATCGTATAAAATTTTCTTTTCTACATTTCACTTTTATTTGACTATTGATTATTGACACACACTAAAAAAATGACAATTGACATTCAACAAGACCGGACGTTGATGTAATAAGCCAGAGCTATATATTAAATTATAAAGTTTTCAAGCCCCGCTGCATACCGAAAAAGTGCCGTAATAACTACCTTAAGTGGCGATTCACATGTGGTTTTATGGGCAGATCTACGCATGCTTGTCTGGCCGAATAAAATTTCATTCTTTCTATGCCATAAGTGTCAAGTTACCAAGTGAAGTTACCAATAGCCATGATGTTTTTGATTTGCGGTTGTAACCATGGATACTCGACCGTATCCAAGACGACGTCAGCGGTTACCACAACAATTTGACATCATCAAGACACACCGCCGTTCGCTTTCTTGGGAGTCTACGTGCGCGCGCAGATTCCATTTTTACACTGACTTTTTTCCAGTTCTATTCTATTTATTTTTCTATTACTGTTTTCCCTGTGATTGTATGTTAATTTTAGTAAGTATTTTTTAGTACTAATGTTAAGCAGGAGCCAAGATGCAGGGACCTCTACCGATAATGCGACCGTGTCCTCGGAAAATCTAGTACAGTGTTTACAATGCCCTCAAATCCGTTATTTTAAAAGTGAGAGGGGCTTACGCATTCACATTGGCAAATGTCATAAGCAGCGCTCCGTCCAAACTGCTATATTAACTCCACCACACAACTCCACTCCGCATCAACAACCCTTTTGGCAAGAAATTTCCACTTTAAAACATTCCATACCCATACTCAAGCGGATTCCTAAAGGTGCAAGGGTAGCTGTAGCTCACAACCTTGCCCAGGCAGTACACAATACCGTGCGTGACAACTCGAGGCAGGCTTGGGAGAAACTGCTTTCTTTTCCATACCGCATTCTACACATTACGAGGGATCCTCATAATAGTGCCTCTCTCACATCACGTGTTAAAAAAAACTGTAATTCCAATAATGATCTCAATCAATATTTTTCTTTTTCTTCTTCACCAAAATATAACCTTTTCAAAAGTGTCGAAAATAAAATAAGCGAGGGAGACATTAAGGGCGCAGCTCGTCTCCTTTTTTCCAACGACACGATCGCTTCCAACTGCTCAGAGACTCTCACCGCCTTGCAAAACAAACACCCCAGATTTCAGTCTTCCAAATTTCAATTACCACCTAACTTTTTTCAAGCGAACGATGACGTAATAACGCCACCTTTACAAACCTCTGCAGAGAAAGTACGTGGAGCTATCATCTCTTTTCCTCCGGGTTCGGCCGGTGGCCTCGACGGTCTCACCCCGCAACATCTGAAAGATCTCACCAGCGGCTGCTGCGGAGAAGCTGGCGAGACTCTCCTACAAGAACTCACGAGCCTATGCAACCTGATGCTGCGCGGCGAGGTTACATCAGACATCGTTGATGTATTGTACGGAGCCAACCTCTGCGCTTTGAGGAAGAGAGATGGTGGCATTCGCCCGATTGCTGTTGGGTCGACATACCGGCGCCTCACGGCTAAAATAGAATGTAAATCTGTTAATTTTCTCTCCTCATACTTTCAGCCAAAACAGCTAGGCTTCGCCTGCAAAGGGGGTTGTGAGGCAGCCGTGCACTCTTTCCGATCCGCTATATTAAATCAAGGCGGTGATGTGTTTCTAAAAGTCGACGTTAAAAACGCTTTTAATTCCGTTAACCGAGTCGCCATGTTGGCTCAAATAAAATCAAAAGCTCCTGCAATTTTGCCTTTCATGATCCAATGCTATAACGACCCCACTAAACTTTTATATAAGAACCACCTCATCTCATCTGAGGTTGGATGCCAACAGGGCGACCCGCTGGGTCCAGCAATTTTTAGTCTTGCCATACACCCGGTCATCGAACTTCTAAATTCCAAATTTAACGTTTGGTATTTAGATGATGGGACTCTGGGAGGCGATGCATCCATTGTACTGTCCGACTTTCGTACTTTAATTCTTGAGTTCCAAAAAATCGGTTTAGATTTGAATTTTGCGAAGTGTGAACTTTTTGTGACAGATAATTGTGTGGACAGAGACGCCGTTATATCAAGCTTCAAAGAAATAGCGCCACAATTATCTGTCATTGATAAAAAGTCGTTACATCTTTTAGGCTCTCCGATTTTAGACGAATCTCTACCAGATTTTATAAATTCTAAATTACAAAACTTCAGTGAGATATTAGATCGCCTTTTGAAAATTAATTCTCACATGGCTTTTTCTTTAATACGTTATTGTCTGTTTGTCCCGAAATTTACGTATGTCTTGCGGTGTTGTCAACTGTGGAAGTTCCCCCAGCTCCTTTCATGCCTAGATAACACTATAAGACATACGCTTTCTTCCATTTTGAACATCAGATTTGATCACCGCTCTTGGACTCAAGCCACGCTTCCAATAAGGTTCGGTGGCCTGGGCATACGAAAAACATCCGATGTGTCCTTACCGGCGTTCTTGTCCTCGACTCATGCAAATCATGCACTAATCTACCAAATATTGGGGCGCTCATCGTGTTCAGTACCAGTTCCATATACGGATGAGGCCAAGGATGCCTGGAGAATTGCGTGTGCAAATAGTGACATACCTGTAAATACCTCTTCTCAGAGGCTTTGGGATGAGCCTCTCTGCAGACTGTTGCAAAATAATCTTATTAACACGTCTTCTAGTCCTGCAGAGCATGCTCGTCTTTTGGCCGTTGAGAAGTGGGAATCAGGCCTTTGGTTAAAGGCACTACCATCACCGAATACAGGCACTTTGCTGGACCCCACTACTTTCCGTTTAGCAACTGCCCTTCATCTTGGTGCCCCCCACGTCATCCCCCATCGATGTGTTTGTGGCACAAATGTAGACAGCCTCGGACACCACGGGCTGTCCTGCCAACGAAGCGCTGGTCGCATTTCCCGACATCACACTTTAAATGATCTCATTCGCCGGGCGCTTGTCACCGCCGGGGTGCCAGCTATACTGGAACCCTCTGGTCTGGCTCGCGACGATGGCAGGAGACCAGATGGAATGACACTGGTCCCTTGGAAGGCGGGACGGCCCCTCGTATGGGATGCTACTTGTGTCGATACGCTTGCCCCGTCCCACCTCCAAGGCACTTCGAATATTGCTGGTGCAGCCGCAAACCATGCAGAGAACCTCAAGCGGCACAAGTACGAGAACCTCAGCGGAGATTTCATTTTTGTTCCGTTTGGGGTTGAAACCTTAGGCACATGGGGCCCGGGTGCACATAAACTTTTTAGAGAAATTTCAAAAAAACTAACGGAAACCACCCGCGACCCCAGAGCCGGCAACTATTTGGCACAAAGAATAAGCCTCACTATCCAGCGAGGCAATGCCCTTAGCCTGCTAGGTACTCTGCCAGATGGAGATGGCCTGGGACTTTTTTTTAATTTATAACCTTTTCTAGTGAGTAGTTTTTTTAATTTCTTAGTTTTAAATCCATAAATACTTATGTGAATTTTCAGAAGATATAAATATATATGTTTGCTCTCAAGAGATTGTGACATAGTAATGACAGATTTACGTTAAAATCGAAATACCTTTTATTTATAATGTATTAATCTATATATAAATATTTTCTTATTTGGACTTTACAAACTTAGATAAAATTCAATTCTAGGATTAGCTATTTCTCTTTATACGCGCTCTTAAGAACGAATAACTTATTTTCAAAAGTATTTATAAAAAAATATTGGCCTGTGCTTGCCAAATAGATTTGAAATGGTAATTGAAAATTTTGGTAAGTGTAATTTGTTTTGGCGATTTGGCGCTTGGCATTGTTTATGGTAATATTTTTTCCGTAGCAAAGGAAATTTGGCGGCATTCAGACTCGCCATGTTTGCAAAGGTATTGGCAAATAATAAAATTATGTATTTTTTTTTAAATTTTTAAAGTTAAAATCAGCAGACAGGATAACGATCCATTTGATGCTAGGTGCATGGCTACCGTCGCCTATAATACAAACAACCCCACAGCTGCTGCAAGTGCACTGCTGGCTACAGTAGGATTAAGGATAAGGGATTGGACAGGAAAATGGGCTCTGCAAATTATGGTACTCGAGTAAAGTCCGAACGTTCCACTTATCCCTGCTAATGTATCCCCATACATGGATTATTTTTCCATCTGTGTAAATGTACAATCAGAATGAAAACTCGTACATAATGACATCGTTTATAGATACAACCAGCATATATAATGTAGACAATACATATTTACCTGTCAACAGTAATGGCAACTAGAGTGAAGACCCCAGCCGTAACAGTGAGGTTGGCTGTGAAGTTGCTCGCTGTGCAAGTAATTGCACCGAAAGGCCAGTGAGCCGTGACGAGAAACACGAAGTTTGGTGCACCGTTTAGTGTTGCCATCAAGAGGTCCGCCACCGCCAAGTTCACGAGGAAACAATTAGTCACTGTCCTCATACGGCGATGGGCTGTTAACAAGTCAAATGAATTAATTTAACAATGTGTTTAGTTAATTGATCAATTAATTTGTAAAATTATGTTAAGATCGAAAGACAGGCTGATGGTCCACTCGATGGTAGGTGGCTATCGTCGCCTATAACACACAGGACCTGCAAGTGCACTGCCGACTAAAGTAGGATTAAGGGTAAGGGATTGGGGAGGGATAGGTAAATGGGCTCTGGCGTCCCTTACTCAGTCACTGAAACACAACAGCACACGTGCTGTTATTTAACGGTGGTCTTCTGTAAAGCAGTAGTTACTGCCACCAGACGGGCTGCCCATATAACTGCGAAACGTAGTGTGCTCTGCCATTACTTTCCAGATCCAGACCAGAGCCAAATTTGAAAAGTTCATTTTCATAGTTGACCCTGGCGGCAATAGGACCCGGGAATCCTAGAACAGAGCCTACAGTAGGATTACAGTAGGACTGTAACCCTTATCCTTAATCCGCTGCCGATTACAGTAGGATTAAGGATAAGGGATTGGGAAGGGTTAGGGAACACACTCATCACTCACTGAAACAAAACAGCACACATGTTGCTATTTCACTGTGCTATTCTGTAAGGGGTGGTTATTGCAGCCACACGGGCTACCAATATGAGTGCCTATATTTCCAAAGTTAATTACAATTTTAATTTTCTACAACTTTAATTATGTACATATGTATTATGTTTTAAAATAGCAATAAGTTTCGTTAATATTGCATTATTATTTGTTTTGCAACAGACTATCAAAACTATGTAAACTAAAACTGTTTTTGGAGTTCATTTCCATTTTCCAATTTCCATACATATTCATATATGTATGGAAATTTAATGAGGACTAAAATTAATACATGCGTTAAGTAAAAGGCGTTATGTTTTTTGTCACTTTGACAGTTTTGTTCGATAGCTGACGCATGTATTTATGTTCCCTAATTCTATTCTCTGGGCTTATTCTATTCCCTGGCTCGGAGGAACGAAACGACAGGGCGTTATAGCTTGCCGGCGTTGTGACATCTGTCACTATTTGAACTTTTATAACGTAGTGATATCTGTGTATACATACTGAACGTAACTAACATAACATTTGTTGGAACACGTGCAAAATGTAACTAAATAATATAAAATAATTAGGTATCCAGTTATGTATTGACACAAGGAAAATTTTATACGCTTAATTTCATACATTTTAAGGAGTAAACTCCAGTCGTGTGTCGGAGCTGACACACACACACACACACACACTTATTTAGCGATAAAGGGTGGGAGGTATGCTTATTTGAAAGCGTTACGCTACCGTTGCGTTGAGGCCTAGGAAAAGTAGCAACAGTTCCAAAGACTGATTTGCTGATTTTTGATTTCTCCTTAAATGGAACCATTCCTTTAAAAAACTGTTAAACAAATTAATTTTGTAAAATACATTACACGAACTCAAACAATATCCATTCCAAGTCTTACGCATATAGATGCAAGTCTTACGAGAGTTTTGCGCATAAAATTTTAGCGAAGGGCTACAGTAAACATTGCATTCTATTATTATTTTTTCATGACCCTAAAATAAAATTTAACTAACTTCAGATTAAAGCAGTATTTCAATTGAGTATTTTCTGAATAACTAACACTCAACTTTTAAACAAAACAAAATGTCAAAGAACAATAAGTAAGTTTGTTATAAAATTTGAAATATGTTGATATAATATATTGATATATTAATATTGATTTCATATATTATATCAATATATGAGACCACAAATAAGTAAAAAAATCATAAATTAAGAGATGTGAATGAACTACTTAAACATAAAATGTAATCCCATCCAATTACTTCGTAAGTCTAGCCTCATTTTACATATAAAATATTCTTTTTATACAGACGCATACAGAATTACTTTTTACAGTTAAGTAATATGTATACCAGAATAATAATTTCATTTGTATTTACTCGTACTGTCTGTGCACCTAAACATTTTCCCTTAGGAATATAAATCATTATTTAATTATTTTAATGATAAATTAAACATTCAGTCATTCCCGTTGGATGAGTGGTTAGGGTGCTTGCCTTAACGCTCTGTTTTAGGGTTCCCGGGTTCGATTTCCGGCAGGGTCAACTTTGAAAAATCAACTTTATAAGTTTGGCTCTGGTCTGGATTTGGAAAGTAGTGGCAGGGTACACTGCGTTTTCGCATTCATTTGGGCAGCCCGTCTGGCGGCAGTAACCACCCTCTTACAGAAGACCACCGTGAAATAACAGCACGTGTGCTGTTGGGTTTCGGTGAGTGAGTAAGGGTGCCAGAGCCCATTTCCCTATCCACTCCTAATCCCTTATCTTTAATCCTACTGTAGTCGGCAGCTCACTTGCAGCAGCTTTGGCGTTGCTTGCATATTTCCATAAGACGTATTGGAAATAAAATCGTTAAGCAAGGGATGTCAGGACCCAATCACTAATTCTCACTCTGTCCTATATAAGATTTGATCAGTTGATATACCATTGACATTTAATAAGTTAACGTTGACCCCTACACTAATCTGTCCTTGTATCGTGGGATTCAGCTGCAAGTACATAAGTACGTACATTACATTAAATATAATAGGATAATGGACGAGCCCATTGAATGAGTGGTTAGGGTGCTTGCCTTAATGCTGTCTCTCAAGGATCCCGGGTTAAATTTTCGGCAGGGTCAACTTCGGATATGAACTTTTCAAAATGATTCTGGTCTAGATTTGGAAAGTAGTGGCAGGGCATACTGCGTTTCGCAGTCATTTGGGCAGCCCGTTTGGCGGTAGTAACCACCCCCTTACAGAAATAACAGGACGTGTGCTGTTGTATTTCGGTGAGTGAGTAAGGGATACCAGACCCCATTTCCCTATCTCTTCTCAATCCCTTATCCTCACTTGTAGGCAACGCACTTGCAGCACCTGTGACGTTGACGGTACCATCAAGTAGCCACCTACCATCAAGTGGACCATCAGCCTGTCTATAGAAAGACCGGCTATAGAAGTCATCAGCCTTAATATAAAGAAGGAACCATACATAAAAACATACTAGTTAATAAACTAATATATAAAAACTGGTCCAAATCAGAATTAAACAGAAAATGAGACTGTTCAATCTCTCAGCTAAAGCAAGGCCAACAAGACAACGCAAAAACAAACTTTGAAGGGTTGTCAAGATGGCTTCCTATGAAACAGATAGCGCGGGCAGCTTCGTGTGAGGGAAAAGGACAGAGAGCCGGATTTGTTTACATTGTTTGCGTTGTCTCCTTGGCTATAGTAAACCGTAATTGATATTAACATATAAACATTTTTACACTAACGAGCTGGGACCGCGGCTTCGCCCGCGTTGAAAAATAAAAAATAATGCTTGACTAAATATGTGAGCAATATAACACCTAACATCTTTATTGCAGTTATAGCTTTGCCATGCGTTAGATGATCCCTCGGGAACAGAACTTTTTCTGGATTAAAGGTATCTACCCTATGTCCTTTCCTGCATCCCTGACAACGTGTATAAAAATTTCATGATGATCGGTTCAGCGATTTAGGGGTGAAAAGGTTACTTCACAGAGAGACAGAGTTACTTTCACATTTGTAATATTAGTATGGATAAAGCGAGCGAAACATTCCACATGATGGTAGGTGGCTACCGTCGGTTGCAATTTTTCTCCTGGATCGCCTCGGTGTGTATGGGGGAAAGTTGCGCCTCGCCGAGCCTTACATTTTGACTGGCTGAACGATATGGTTTGTAGCTGTCGTTTAGGAGTTATCGAATTTAAGGTGTTTTTCAAATTTTTGGTTTTCTTCGTTTTCTTGCGGTCTGCTCCTTACAGTTTGAAAGGGCCCTTCTCAGGGCCACTGTAGGATCGTTTCTTCTTGTTGTTCTTGTTGTTTTTTGTTGGATTTGTTGTTATTGTTACTGTTATTGTTGTTGTTAATTCTTTTGTTGTTTTGCACAGTAAAGTGCAATAAAAACGGTGGATTCTCCGACTGATTCAGTAATCGGCAGAGCCGTTTACTGGTCAATGTCGGAAGAATCCGAGGCCGGTGGGCCTAACCCACCAGAGATGGAACAGGGTAGCGAACTCCTGTATTCGAGGGTCGTGACACGTTCGGTTTCACGGGAGTTGAGCGCAGCGAGTGATTCGCGTTCCCAGCTGCCTACTCAGAACAGCCCGGTTTTGAGGAAGCGCCCGAACAAATTTTTTGCTGCATCAACGGCGGAGTCAACTTGTACGGAGGACATGGAGGAGACTGAGGAACCGGTAGTCCCTCCAAAGATACCCAAGTCGGAGCTACGCCGTGGCAAAAAACACGGCCATAACGTCGGCATATCTCGGGCTCGCCGTGAAATGGAAGAGCTTGAATCGGACTCTGACTCCAATCATACGGAAGAGGAGTACTGTTCTGCCAGGTCGTCCGTAGGTTCTATTGAAGAGCTCACTAAGAGGGCGGAGGCGAATGCCTCAGCAATATCGGAGGTTGCCCGCAAGTCGGGTAACCTGAAAGGCACTTGTCAAAGGGATATAAAAGTGAATACTCAATCCCTCCTCGAGGTGGTACACGCCATGGCTGGACGCAAGTCGTCCGACGAGATCAGAAGACTGCGTGCGGACAACAAACGGCTCCGCGGGCAGCTCGAGGTTATCTCAAATGAATTGGCGGCATTGAGACGGGCCTACTCGGAAAGGCCTGTTTTAGAGAAGACCCCAGCCGACCAGCTGGACAAAGAACCGCCCATGACAGTGGCTCATTCTCAGTCAATGTCACGAGCGGAATTTTTGGAGGCCTTTACTTCGCTACAGGCGGAGCTTATGACCAATGTGGGTGGCATGTTAAATGCGCGTCTTGAAGGTCTAGAAGTCGATGGGAGGCTGCTCCCATCGCGGCAGTATCGGCCATCGCTTAGGGCGGATCGCCGAAGGGAGGATGTAGCTGTCTCTTCACAGCAAGAGTCAACGTCAACCCTCACCCCCCCGGCTAATTTGCCCAAAAAAGCGAGGGTCATCAATGTGTCCAAACGCACTGCTCCCAGGGCTTCCGAGACGCAGGCTGAGACACTGCCAAAACCAGACGGAACAACTGAGTCCTGGACCGAGGTAGTCCACCGTAAAAAGCGTCCCCCCGTCACTCCAGCTCCTACAGCTGTAAAAGCGAGTGCCCCAAAACTCCCTAAGGAGCTTAAAAAGTTGGCAGTAGTGGTGGCTTTAAATCCTGATGCGATTCAGAAGGGCGCCACATACAAAGAGGCCTTAGAAAAAACTAAGGCCTCAGTCTCACTTGACGCACTCGGGATTGGTCCGGCCAGATTCCGTACAGCCGTCACGGGAGCTCGGATAATCGAGCTTCCGAAAGAAACTACGCCAGCTCAAGCGGACCAACTGGCGGTTAAGATCAGGGAAGCACTGGGAGATGAGGCGAAAGTCACGCGCCCAGTCAAATCGGTTGACATTCGGGTCACCGGTCTTGATGACTCGGTGACGGCTGAAGAGCTTAAGGCGGCACTAGCCTCGAGCACAGGTTGTCCCGCCGAGAACATTAGGGTTGGCAAAGTGCACCCGGGAGCCAGAGGGGTGGGCTCGGCATTCGCTTCTTGCCCAATAGAAGCCGCCAGGAAACTGGCGATCGGTGGCCGCCTCACGGTTGGGTGGAGCTCCGCCTCTGTCCAATTGTTGGAACAGCGTCCCATGCGCTGTTTTAGGTGCATGGGGCTCGGCCATCCTGTGATCAGATGCCCGTCCAAAAAAGACCGCAGCGGTCTCTGTTACCGTTGTGGATTGGAAGGGCACACTGCCAACGAATGTGAGGCGGCGCATAGATGTAACGTCTGTGATGACGCTGGTCTCCCGGCCAACCACCGGATGGGAGGGCTAAACTGCTCTCCTCCCACTGTTAGGGGGAGTCCAATAGCGAAGAAATCGCTTGCCAAAACGGGGGCTAACCGCGTTGTAAGGGAGGAGCCCATGGACACCATCAATGCCCAGTAAGACCTCCAAAAAGATCATCCAGGCGAACATTAACCACTCCGCCGGGGCACAGGACCTTCTGTGTCAGTCCATGGCGGAGTGGGAGATTCACATGGCGGTGGTGGCGGAGCCGTATTACGTTCCCCAGAACCCCAACTGGTTAGGGGCGCTGGACGACTCCGCTGCCATAGTGACGAGGCCCGGCGGTGTGGTTCCTCCCCTCTCCCTCAGGGAGAGAGGTCGGGGATATGTGGCGGCCAACTGGGGGAGAATGGTGGTCGTGTCGACCTACTTCTCCCCTAACCGCAGCCGGGCGGATTTCGAATCCTTCCTGGCTGCGGTGGAGGGTGTGGTGAGGCGCGCGGCCCCACTCCCAGTACTGGTGGCTGGGGATCTCAACGCCAAATCAACGGCGTGGGGGTCCCCCAGTACGGACGTAAGGGGGGGTATACTGGAGTCCTGGGCGCTGGGCCTGGGACTTCAGATACTCAACCGGGGCACCTCCCCTACGTGTGTACGGTGGCAGGGTACGTCCATTGTCGATGTATCCTTCGCCACCGCCACCCTGGCTGCCCATATCAAGGATTGGAGGGTCGAAGATGAAGTGGAAACCCTATCGGATCATTTGTATATCCGATATGAGGTTTCCACTTCGGACCCTAGGGCGTCACAGCATCGGGGTCCAACGGCAGGTGCCACCTTTCCCAGGTGGGCACTTGCCAAGCTCCGCCCGGATGTGGCGGAGGAGGCAGCGATGGTGAGGGACTGGTCGTCTCTCCCCCCTCACCTCGCGGGGGATCCTGACGGAATGGCAGAGCATTTTGCTGAAGATCTGAGGGTGGTCTGCAATGCCTCCATGCCGCTGTGGCGCCCTCCCCCGAAGTGGAGGAGGGTGTACTGGTGGGCGCAGGAGATCGCCTCCCTGCGCTCAGCCTGTCTGGCGGCCAGGCGCGCCCTCCTCCGTTGCCGGAGAAGACGCTCCAGGAGGACGCCTGACGAAGAGGTCCTCCTTCGTCAGGCGTACAGGAAGGCTCACAACGCTCTGCAGGAAGGCATCTGCAGGGCCAAAGAAGAGGCCCACGAGCGCTTCCTGGCCCTCCTGGACGCCGACCCCTGGGGTCGTCCGTATAGGTTTGTGAGGGGGAAATTCTCGTCCAACTCCCCCTCTACGGCCAACCTTGACCCGGAGCTGCTCGAAAAGGTCATGGGGTCGCTCTTTCCGACCCCTGGCCAATTCGAGCCCCCCCCAATGGTGGCTCCGGAACCACTTCCGGAGCTCGAAATGGTGGGCCCTCCCGTCTCCGACCTAGAGTTTGTGGCGGTGAGGGAGCGGATCCGGGGAAAGAGGACGGCTCCAGGACCGGATGGAGTTCCGGCGAAGGCCCTAGCCATAGCGCTAGGGCCTATGGAGGAGAGGTTCCGGGCGATACTGGACGCTTGTATCGCCCGGGGTAAGTTCCCGGCGAGGTGGAAGGTGGGGCGACTCTGCCTCTTGCGCAAAGAGGGTCGCCCTGCCGACTCGCCGGCGGGGTACCGACCGGTGGTCCTGCTCGACGATTCCGGCAAAGCCCTGGAAAAGATTATGGCCCGACGGATCGTCGAGCACCTGGAGACAGAGGGGCCGAACCTGTACGAACGTCAGTTCGGCTTCCAAACCGGTCGGTCCACTATGGACGCTGTAGGCCTCCTCAAGCGCTGGACCGAGGAGGCCACCGGTAGAGGGGAGGCTGTTGTTGCGGTGTCGCTCGACATCCGCAACGCGTTCAACAGCCTCCCTCATGAGTGCATAAGGGCGGCACTAGAATTCCACAGAGTGCCGCCCTACCTCCGCGCCCTTGTCAGTGACTACCTTAGTGGGCGGGTAGTGCTTTATGAGGGCGCGGACGGACAGGTCCATCGCCGGCCAGTGGCGGTAGGCGTACCCCAGGGGGCTGTTTTAGGCCCATTATTGTGGAACCTGGGGTACAACTGGGTCCTGCGAGGCAACCTACTTCCAAAGATGGAGGTTGTCTGCTTTGCCGACGACACCTTGGTCGCGGCAAGAGCACAGACGTGGGAGGACGCAGCGCGGTTAGCGTCGGTCGGTACCTCATTGGTGGTCCGGCGCATCCGCCTGCTAGGATTGGAGGTGGCCCTAGACAAAACTAGGGCCATGGGTTTCCATCCCCCACGCCGCAGGATCCCTCCGGGGCTCCGAGTCCGAGTGGAGGGGGTCTGGATCTCGGTCGGGATGCACATTAAGTATCTCGGCCTAACACTGGACCCCCGCTGGAGTTTCGAGGAGCATTTCAAGCTCCTGGCTCCACGGCTGACGAAAGCCGCAGCCGCACTCGGACGACTCCTCCCAAACCTGGGAGGACCGAATTCGGCGTGTCGTCGACTTTACCACGGGGTGGTAAGGTCGATGGCACTCTATGGAGCCCCGGTGTGGGCGGAGTCCCTCACTCCAAGCACCCGGGCCCTTTTGCGGAGGCCGCAAAGGGTCATGGCGATCCGGGCAGTGCGGGCGTATCGCACTGTCAGCCACGGGGCCGCCTGCGTGCTAGCAGGCACGCTCCCGTGGGATGTCGATGCCCTGGTTCTGTCCCAGGTGCATCGGCATCGGGTCGCCGCAAGGTCCCAAGGAGAGAGACCCGTCGCCGAGGAAGTGCGACGGGTACGCGCTGAGGCGCAGGAGTGGGCCTTGCAAAAATGGAGTGAGGATCTGCGTGTGCCTACCGCCGGCCACCGGACGATCCTCGCGGTTCGTCCGGTGTTGGAGGAATGGGTGAGGCGCCGACGAGGTGACCTCACCTTCCATATGGTGCAGGTAATGACCGGACACGGGTGCTTCGGTCATTATCTGCACAAGATAAAAAGGGAGGAGTCGCCGCAGTGTCACCACTGCGGTGATCCAGACGACACGGCCGAGCACACACTTCAGGAGTGCTCGGCTTGGAGATCCCAGCGTCGGGAATTGAGGGCGGCGCTGGGAGGTGGAGAGGTCACATTGTCAATCATGGTAGGAGCCATGATTGGGAATGTGACCACCTGGAAAGCGGTCGCCTCCTTCTGTGGTGATGTCATGTCACAGAAGGAGGCAGCCGAGAGGGAGCGAGAGGAAGCGGCGGGTCTCGCTTCCCTCAGACGCAGGCGGCTGGGCAGGAGAAGGCGGGCATACCAAGCTCGTCTTCAAATGCCCTAGGGGACCTGCACACATGGCTGGCGAGCTATGTGTGCCTGCACAAGGTCCCCCCCGCCTGGGGATTGCCTGGGTGTCTCCGGGCAATCCCCCATTGGAGTAAGCCTAGTCAGCAATGACTAGGCTGCCCTGGGGTGGATCGGAGTTGTTGCCTAGGCAGAGCCCGGTCCACCCCGCTCAAAGGGCAAGGAGGCACCGGGGAGTTTTAGTGGTGTAGGACCCAGTCCCTTGACTGGGTGAGTCCCACATATCCCTACCGTCTAGCCAGCGGTAGGGAATCCGTAAATGGATTTCTCCTCGACAAAAAAAAAAAAAAAAAAAAAAATGGATAAAGCGAGCGAAGGATGCACTCAGAGACAGCGAATGTCCTTTATGAAATCAAGATAGACAATGCACTTGCATTCTTTAAACATAGCTTGTGTATAGGCGTCGAAACCACTTACCATCAAATGTCTGCCATACATAAAAGGCTGATAAATCGATTACGATGTAGTAGTCTTTTTATCACTTTCGACAACCATTAGATCGATTTCCTACAATATTATACAAACATTCATCAGTATGTAAGAAATGAATATTTCTAATTAAAATTTAATTTGGTAATCACATTGAATTTTGCGTTCAAGAATAAGATAAATGAAACTACAACACTCTTCTTTGTTCTGTATAAAACAAAATAATAGTTGCGAAGAAAAAGCATAAGCACTCTTCTGACTCAATATAGGATAACTTCGAAAATAACTTACTTAACAAATATAAAGGAAGCATGTCTTCCTTTTCTATTGGTGTTGTCGTTGGTTATTGACAATTTATTTCCACTTTGAAAGAGTACATTACCGCTGACGGAGCACAGCTGTGCTCTAAACGAACAAACGCCAGACGTATGTCTGTCTGTACCACAGAGCAAAGAATCGCCGCCCCGCCGATATAGTCAACGCTGTTCATACAAATCCAGCATGCCAGCGTTACCGTTTCTTCAATACCAGTACACGCACAAAATTTAGGTTTTGTGTTCCAAATCTCGACTCGCATTTAATTTCTTACTTATGATATGATACACCAAAATATTGCTTATTCACATTTTTACTTTGATTATTACACCAAATCACACCAATATAAGGCGTTACTATCGCTTTTTTGGATAATGTTTACACCACAACGTGCAAATAGAACCTGGTGGCCAAATGCGCCATAAGTTGAGCTCAGTGTAATTGCGCGGCCCAAATATTAATATTATTACTACCTTCTCTAGTAGGACGGCGTGGCGACTCTTTGCTCTATAGTCTGTACAAATCCCTTCCGTTAGAAAGACGACATAAACGAAAGTGCGCTTTTGTAACGAGTTTAAATCTTTAAATCCGAACATACACAGATTATTTTTATGTATTGTATTTTGTTTTTTCTTTTTAAGATTTATTAAAAAGATTAAGATTAAATTAAGATTAATTAAGAGACAGACTGACTCACTGACCAAAACACAAGTCCTGTAACCTCAAGATGGTCTTAACATCTCAACCAAGGGACAGGAAAATGGCGGCAAGCAGCTTGACAGTCAACTTAGTGGTAAGTGGCTACGTCGCCTATAAACACAAACGACGCCTGACAGGACGAGCTTACGTTGACGGCGCTTAATGTATTAGGTAAGGGATAAGTGCTAATATTATATAAAAAGGAAAACGAGCTCTAGCATACCTTACTAACGAACTGACACATAACAGCACACGTGCTAATAGCACAGTGATTTTTCGTAATTATCAATTGTTACTGAAAATGAATTCAATTTATTGCTTGTTAATAGTTTTATCTGAACACGTATTAATAAAAAGTTTAAAAATATTAAAAAAAAACATATAGTCATGCATACTAAACAAAATCAAGAATCAAAATAGAATTAAATCTTCTACCACGTACCAAGTACAATCCAGATGACAAGAGTATTCCCAAGCACAGCAAGCAGTAACATCACTGCAAACACCATAATCCACGCCAGTTGACCCCACCATGGTGGAATGTATGGTCGTTCACCCAAGCCCATACAGTTGCCTAGCGCCACCCTGTACAAAAATAAAAATATAATCTTATTTAAAACATTTTATAGAAAATAAATTAGGTTTTCCCAACAACTCTCTAGCCTGTATGTATAAAAACCCTTTAGTCTTCATAATTTACAAGAATATGAGACAGACAATTGCAACAGTACATTACTGTCGAGACCGGAAATAGAGCAATTGTCGGCCGAGAAGTATTGAAAGTACGAGGCGGCTAGGCCAAGGCGTGAGCCGAGGCCCTTTTAAACAAACGAGGCCGTTAATTGCCACTTTGGCCGAGACTTGTACAGGAAACAATAGGCAAAAACATGCAAGAAAAGAACATTTTGGAAAAATAATTCACCCCTTTTTCCGTTTTCCATTTGACGAAACCTTCGTACGCCTTTTCTAATTTATCTCAAGATTATTGAGGTAATAAGTTTTCAGATAATATTTTAGCTTCTTTAATTATACTAGGTGGCGTAAAAACAATTTCTTCCGTTGAAATACTATTTTTCTCAAACATGCTCGGAAATGTAGGCGTTCTTGTACTAAAAACAAGCCACGAAGTTTGTAATTCTTGGCTCATGCATTTCTTTCTCGGCCTAGGCCAAGAATGTTGTATGAAAATTCATTCCTGGCCGCGAGTCTTCACGAACGCGCCCGCCGCTGTCACAGGCGTAGTAAGCGGGGGCGAGCGCACGCTCTTTTCATGACTGGGCTGTATGGCTGTTTCCTTTGCACTCATTGATAATAAAAAATAAAAAAGGCGGGAAAGTAGACTTTTCTCAGTACCTACCTAAATATTTATTGCTTTTAGTAAACATTTGCGTTTGTTTTATTCTAAATAAAACTGTGTACTTATATGTAAATTATTTTTTCATATTATACTAATTTTTTTGTATTATCACGTGTTTCATTATTTACTCACATTTATTGAGAAAAGCACTATACCAGCCTCGACCGGAATGAGGATTGCCGGACTCAGATCTTTATGAAGGCCTCGCTAAAGCTCGGCCTTGAAACCACTTCGTCCGGCAATCCTTCACTTCCTGGACTCTGCAGTAATGTACTATACTTATGTAACAAAATCCAAATGTGAAAATGTTCAAAATATTTGTTAATCAGAATAGAGTTTACAGTATGAATAAAACGAAACGGCTATTGTCTTTTTCTGTTCTAGTTGGACGTGCTTAAAACTGTCCAGCAATATATATTATTGTCCTCTTGGACATTACCGGCGTGAGAACAGAAAAGAATCGATAATGAAGTAATTTCCGAGCAAGATGTATTTTCGTCAAATGTTTAAAAATAGCTCGTATCTGTTTGCTGACCGGAAAAATTGATACGAATAAATGCTGTCGCACTGTCGCCGCGACTTATTTGAACGTAATTCATTTGCTAGAATCAAATTTTAATTTTCGTGATTGGGGAGCGTGTGCTGCGTGGATTGAAAAAGAAATGGTTTTCGTTACTTTAAAAAATATATCAAATTTTTATGTAGCACAGTTTTCAAATACATTTTAAGACTTTCGTGTAGGTACTTAAAATGCAGATAACTTGAGCAACTAATCAAAAAGAATAATAGTGTCCACACTGTCCGTCTACAATTTACCAACCTAAATTGAGTATAGTTTGAATATATCGTCACTTTTTAGTTTATAAACATTATTTATAAATAAAATGGCAATAATATAGCATTGATTAATTCTGTATTTAAAAGAATGCTTTTTTTAACAACGAAATAAAACAAATCATGTAACTCATGACACCTTATAAAATAACTTGATACATACATGGTACGTATGCTACGACACAGTAGCTTCACAGTTGTAGCTGTATGAAACGTACTAAACAATGGCGGCCTCTGTCTTTTTATGACGGTCTTATATTTTAAAATTTATATTTACCTACATATTCAGTGTGATATAGGTATTTCAATTACAACTTTTAGATTTTTTTTATTTTTTATTAAAGATGGGTTTGCTCTTGACCAGCATCTATCCATGTAGGAAGGATGAGGCCGACGATGGAGCGAGCTCACCCAGAAGATGCCTATTCACTCGAACCTTGAAAAGATTTGAGTTATATGAGCTCGGAAATACAGACGCCGGCAGGGAGTTCCAATCCTTAGCAGTGCGCATCACAAAAGATGTTTTAAAGCGCTTGGTCCGAATAAACTACTTCTCTTAGGTAAAAAATAATTAAATTATTATTTATATAAAAAATATAAATACAAAATATATTTTTCTGAAAGTGATATTTTTAAAGAGTTGCTGTTACTGTAGTGTCACTTTTTTATATTAAATTTCTCCTATCCTATGTTTTATAAATTTTTAAGCATTAAATTATAAATTTATATTCGGCCGTTCTTATGAAACCACGTCAGTCTAAGAAAAACATCGCAACAAACACGCGTACACTCATCCGCCGATCTCAACCGGCAAGATTTGAATTTATTTCATCCGCTAATGTTATCTAGCAATTGTGCTTGTAGTTTATCTGTTTGGTCACGCTTCCCGCTCCGCGAGTGTAATCATTGAAGTGGTAAAGGGCTGGAGCTTCTGGACTCTGTATGTGACGGGCCCATTGCAATCTTCGCCGGACCAAGGACTTTGTGATTCACGAAGTAAATGACAGACTTCCTTCATTCCTCGTCCTTTGAATAAATGTACCAGAAACTAAAAATACAGTCCACTTTTATTTATAAATATTTTGGTGTGACGAATTAACCGGTTTAATATAATTTGACTTTGTTTTGCTAAATTAGTATATTTTTAAAAAGGTCTGGGAAAATAGGCAAAATCTCTTCGAGTTGTATCTTCAGGTTCACACCCGACACGCGCGCGACCCACATAGTGATATGTGATAATATTGTCGTAAAATACGTGGACATCCATAAAATATCACACAAAATCATGTGCACCATTAAAAATAGGGTCTCGTTCATACAACTTAATAGGTACGTAAGAAGACACATAAAAATGTTTGTTATGTCTTACTTGCGTCTGAAACTCCAAGTAATTTAGGTAATGACTAATAAAATGTAACTTTAAGTAGAGGAAACAAAGTATCTCTATTTACTTTAATCCGTTTTTACTGCAGCATAGCTGACAGTTGGAATGCCAGAATGTCTGTGTATAACGTTTTGTATAACGATTTTCTATATTATAACACAGTTGTAACTTAGGATTTGAGGATCATAATAATTAGAAAGAGGTTATTTAATCGGTACCGATTGTTACCTTTTTGTACTGAGAAAAACCCGAAACTTTAGTATTATTTAGTCATACATAAAGTTATTTTCCAAATAATAACTAGCATAAGTAGGTATGTATTTAAAACATTTAATCATAACATAGAATGAACATAATAATGTGAATTCTAAGGAAACTTGCCTCACATGTACCGATTACAAAATAGACGGTGTAGATATTATGTTACATAGACATTATTTATAGATTGTATCAAACATCAAAGCATAGCCGAAATATCCTTAATTTTACGTATAAAACAAAGTTTATACGTTTCGCGATAATCTCAAAAACTACTGAACGGATTTTCATGCGGTATTCGCTAATGGAAAGAGCGATCGACGAGGAAGGTTATATAATTTGCAGAAAAATATCCCCGTGGGAAGACGGGGGCGGGCCGCTTGTATTGGAATAATTATGATCTTGAATATCAACATCGGAAATTTAAAAAATATATTCAATGATGTCAAACTTTCAAATGATGTCAAACTTCTGACACAAAACAAAACAATGTAAATAATAAATGTACGCACAAACAATGTAAATAATATTTTTTTAAATGTTAACGTCGGCACACAGGCTGACGGTCCACCTGATGGTATATAGGTGGCTACCGTCGCCTATAACACAAGTAACGCCACAGGTGCTGCAAGTGCGCTGCCGACTACAGTAGGATTACGGATTAGGGATTGTAAGGGGATAGGGAAATGGACTCTGGCATCTCTAATTCACACACCGAAACACAACAGCACACGTGCTGTTATTTCACGGTGGTGTTCTGTAAGAGGGTGGTTACTGCTGCCAGACGGGCTGCCCAAATGACTGCGAAACGCCCATCCACTATTTTCCAGATTATAAAATAAAGTCGCTATCCGCTTTTGTCTGTTTCTGTGCTAAATTTTCCTAAGCCACCCAACAGATTTTGAGGCGGGTCGCTAAGTAAATATCATAAAACAAATTGGTGTCTCCGTCTCTCTGTTTCCTCGTTTAATTCTTCTAACCTATGCAACATATTTGAATACGATTTTGTCTAATGGAAAAGAGATAAACGAATGAGATTTATGTATGCATTTAATGTATATGACTACATCCGTGCGATGCCGGGGTGGGTCGCTATAGTTATACGTTGTTAAGGCGACTCCAGCCGCAAAACTCGTCCCGCACTGAATTGACGGGACTACTGAGGGGGAGTCGCTATTTACAAATCTCGGAAATATCTATTTAAAAATTAAATAAAGTATAATTCAAATTTTTCTTTTGATGAGACTTCAGATAGTGGATCTTAAAATTTATCTTAAGAATTAATTAGCTATTTAAAATATTGATTATTAAGCAAATCGCACGGTTACAATATTGATATTAGACCGCAACTTAGTATTTTTTTTTTATATATATAATTAAATAAAATTTAAAAAATAATAATGATGATCCCCTTTCATTTTTAAAATTATAATTATTATGATAATTTAAAAGGAAAACGGTTACAAATAAGTGGATTTTTATATTATTAGGGACTGGCGTCGTCGCCTTAACATAAGACGTAGTCTTTATTATAAAAATGTGACACTTTTATATGAAAACCCATGTCCTTCAAACTAAGCCTTTAATTCTTAAAGAAGTGACTCAGCAAATATGGATAATACCTACGTGAATTTGCATCGCAAAATATTGAGGCATATTTTATGTCGTACGTAGTAATATACGTCGTCGTAATTGTCTGCTGTTTTAATTATTCTAGATTTAATAATAACTCTATTTGCGTAAGCAATATACTTTTAAAATCTTATTTGAGTCCAATTCATTTCGGATAATCATCAATTACGGACAAACGTGAACAAAACAAGTTTGTAAGAAGGCAGATACAGAAAAAAAAAACAAGATTACAATAATTATGTACCTACTTAAAATTTCTTCAAAGAGGAAAATGTTTCAACTCCCTCGGCTGACATAAACGGAGACAAAGTACAAGGATTATGTAGCCGAGACTTGTATAAAAGAATTTAATTTATTTAGACACCTTGTAAAGATCGTGATTACTTTTAAACAGTTTTAAAACAATATTAAAAGTTTTTCTGGAATTGTTTGTACATTGTTAATTATTATAATATTATATATTTTAAACATATACTTTTTATTCAATTTATGTTTTTCAATGCTTAGCCAACGTAGTCAAAAACCTATTTTTGACCAATTTATTAGTAAATATTTAGTAATACTTAGAAATTGCAATATTTAATTATTAATTTAATGTAAATTAAAATTTCAAAATTAAATTCTTTGATTACATTGGGAACTATATTAAAATCTGCCCCACAATTCATACATTCATATTGAGCAAACAAACAGTTGAATCTAGATACCAACTTGATTTAGGTATAAAACATATTAAGTAATCTGATGGGATTTCACTAGTGCTATGGAGCATGGGTCATCCAATAGTGTGGTATGCCACCTGCATCTACACTTTGGCACCGTCCCATCTTCATGGAACAGTTGCCCCACAGCTGGTGCTGCTGCAGATGCCGAGAAGCGCAAAATACACAAATATTGGTATCGGCTACATTTAATTCCCATCGGTGTCGAATCTATCTCTGAGTCGAAGTTTGGTCGACATAACTGGCGATGCCAGAGCTGGCTGTTACTTCGGTCAGCAAATTAGCCTTGCAATATAACGAGGTAATGCAGCCAGCATGCTTGGGATTCTAAGGGACCGAAGCTTAATTTTATACACTATTTGTAAATAATTAAGATTATTAATTATATTTTCTTTTTACAATTTTTTTTTATAAAAAATTAATTCATATTGTACATATTATATTTACATTTTAATTATTGTTGCTCTTGTAAATAAAGTAATCGTTAGAATATAAACATGAGCGTAGTGTTTATAAATACATACATTATATTACTTCTAACTTTGATGTATGTATGTTGCTTTATCAATTTGAGAAGAGGTTTATGCAAAAATAGCTACTCGTTATCTATAAAAATAAAACCTTTTGTAGTATTCCGTTTTCTAAATTAAAACATATTATGCTAATTTTATGACAAAATTTATAAAAAGGTTAAGAAAGAAATATCAAAATAAGAAAAGAGAAACGAATATTTGGGCGATTGAATAAGAAAAATTGTAAGGGACTTAAAGGGACAAAGGAGCCTCACTTGTCTGTCATTTATATTCTGATGGCATAATCAACGCTACTATAATCTAAGCAGATTGTATTAAAAAATATCTGCAATTTACTAAAATATTCTATCAATAAATTTTTGAATAAAGTGTTTTTATAATATTTCTAAGAATTGTTGAAGCATAAGGGCCACGGTCTTTCTATAAGTTATAGTACTATTTTTTTTTTTAAAATAACAAGATAAAATATTTTGTGATCTAAAAAGGTCTGAAATAACATAATTATAGAGTTTAAACCGATATCGAGTTGAAAATCTTACATTGACCTTTGAATCTCATACAAAAGGGCACTCTAAAGTTTTGACGATAAAGTAGATTTATCGAATAAATTTATCAATAAAGTCCCTATGTCAAGAAAACAAATTTTTATGTCCTAAAATAACTGCGAATAATAATGAATCCTAAAATCTAAACAAAATGACCCGAGGAAAGTTTGTGTATTTTCAGAAAATTTGACGAGCCCATTGGTTGCCTTAACACTCTGTCTCAGGGGTCCCGGGTTCGATTCCCGGCAGGGTCAACTTTGGAAACGAAATTTCAAAGTTGACTCTGATTTGGATTTGGAAAGTAACGGCAGGTCACGCCACTTGGGCAACCCGTCTGACAGCAGTAACCACCCCCTTACGGAAGACCACCATGAAATAATAGCATGAATGCGGTTGTGTTTCGGGGAGTGAGTAAGGGAATCCAGAGCTCATTTCTTTATACTTTCTTAATCCATATCTTTAATCCTACTATTGTTAGCAGTGCACTTGCAGCGCCTGTGGCATTGCTTGGCGATGGTAGCCACCTACCATCAAGCGGTCCGTCAGCCTGTCTGTCGAGCTTAACATAAAAAAAATGACATCCGCCCGAAACCAAATGCGGTTCGCTAGTATATTTATAAGAAAAAAAGAGTTATTCATTCTGGTGTAGTCATAAAAATAAATTAGCATATGAAATACGTTTGAAATTGAACGGTTCCAATGATATTCATAAAAGTAAATATCTCATGTATTTGGGAGTGGTCTCGCGCCCTTCCAACGACCTCTCACACTTTGTGAAGTGTTGAGAGCGCGAACAACGTTTCTTCGTAAAAAAAAAAAAACAATAAAAATCGAGTTCAATGAAAGAGAAGGAATACTATTAGCACATATACACAACCATTTGATTAATTTAAGAGCCGATAATTGAACTCGTAGAGTGAAACTTTACTTCCTCAACATTTGGGGTCGAGGGGTATCTTAATGTTAAATCTCGTGTTAACTTATGCGAACTTAATCAAATAATGACTGGATTATTGTTATTTTTTAATATGGCATAAATAAATAGATTAGTTGTGAAAAGAAATATCAAAAATTTATAAACAAACTTGATAGCGAATTGCGTCAAAGAAGATACAAATCGACTCTAGTTTAGGTGATAAAACATTAATATTGTATAGTATTTCACACACTGGTAATATTATGATAAATTCCCAACATAATGCCATTTATTGTTGATATTGTTGGCAAAAGGTCTACAAGTCTTGAGTAAATTAAAAAAAATCGTCACGAGAAAGTGTCGATCGTAGATCGTAGATCGGTTTTAAAAAGTTGTGTTTCAATGGGTAATAATAATAATAATTTGTTTTTACTAAACCTCTTCTTGTTAAAACATGTTCTAACTCAATTTGTTATTCGTGAAAGAAACCCAAAACTTTCACGTCTCTCTTTACCCCTTTCCATCGGTTCTTTTGAGTGCTATTTTCAGATCTAAATGCGGCGAAAATTCAGTCATAAATTCAATACCTCTATCGTATTGCGCAAATTGAAGAGCCACTTTTGGCGCTAACGTGTAGAGCTTTTGAAAACAGTAGATGTTGGAATTTTTTCACACTGTGTAAGAGTACACCAACTGTCTACAATGAATATACATACAATCTCTCACATATAAGGCTGTCAGCAAAACACATTAAGTGGTCATGTGATATCTATCTGGGATATACTTCGAATAAAAAATAAACAGATATTTTTAGTGTGGTAAGTAAGGCACATTAAGTCTTCTAACATTGAAGCCAACGTGAAATAATAGCATGAGTGCTGTTGTGTTTCGGGGAGTGAGTAACAGAAAGAGTCTAATCCTTATTTTTTGTTGTTTCCAAATTTTTACCAGTGTCAAATTTCCGTTATGCTACTTATCCACCTTCACAAGGCTAGGTTCCCACTATGCCGGACCGGCCGATTTACCGGGCCGGTAAAACTGCTGGAAAGTCCAGTGGCTGTACAATTTACATATAAAGCTGTTTCCACTATGCCAGATCCAGGAAGAACGCCGAGCACCGAGGCTTTTCGGCCGGCAGAACGCCGGAACCGGAATAATGTGAACGAGCTCGCTCGGGTGTCCCTCTCCCCTACTTGACCGCCGCTTTGAAATTAACGGCAAGGTGTCCTGAACCCCGATTGTGCGGGATTCGGTTTAATGTGAACACCTACATCCGGGCACAGGTTTTTGGACTGTCGACCCGAAGTAGTGGGAACTGAGCACTGCTACCTAGTAGTGCTCAGTGTGAGGTAGGTGTCAGTGCTAGGTAACAGGTGTGCGTGTGTTTCATTTATCGTTCTTGCTTTAGTTACTTGCCTCCAATTTGCCAAATCGTTTGACATTATGTTCATTGCTCGGATTCTTTGGTTCGAATTCGCAGCTTGAATTAAATTAGCATAATAAAGCTTCTCCCCAATAAGCTGTCTACCACAAAGAGATTAGATCAGTCTGAATAATTTCTAAATTCTTCAAATGAATATGTGACCGACAGATAAAATTTTAAAAGTTAAATAACTTTTAAAAGTTTAAATCTTGTCAAAACTCAAAGGTGTCACAGAGGCATCAAAGATACAAAAGTATACATATACAAGAGACAAATAAGATAATGGTAAAAGTGTTTTCCCTTCGCTGTTTTTCCTTGACTTACTGTGTAGTCAAGAACCCCATTTTGACGAGGCCGTTGGATGAGTGGTTAGGGTGACTGCCTTAACGCTCTGTTCTAGGATTCTCAGATTCGATTTCCGATAGGGTCTACTTTGAAAATTTGGCTCTGGTCTAAATTTGGAAAGTAGTGACAGAGCACACTGTGTTTCGCAATCATTTGGGCAGCCCGTCTGGCGGAAGTAACCACTCCCTTTTTGAATACCAACTTGAAATAACAGCATGTGTGCAGTTGTGTTTCTGTGAATGAGTGAATGCCAGAGCCCACTTTCCAATCCATTAATCCTACCGTAGTCGGCAGCGCATTTTCGACAGCGCATTTGCCGCAGCTGTGGCGTTGTTTTTGTCATAGGCAACAGTAGCCACCCTATATTGTATTATTGTAGAGATAAAACAAATATTGTAGAGTTTGTCTGAAACTTTTTAAATTCTTACCGTTTTTGTATAATTTGGAAAATAACACATATTTTTTTATGTTAAAATTGAACACATCTTTCATTCATAAATATCTTTCATTGAATTATTCAATGAATTAAATTTCATTTAATTAAATGGGTGAAATTAAAAATATCTTTCATCCATATACATACAAATATTGTAGAATATCAGAGGGCCTAAAATTTTGATTTATTATTAAAAAATATTGAATCTAGCTTTTGTATGGACAAAATTAAATTAATCTATCTATATCGAAAAAAATAAATGTATTTGAAGTAAAGTCGCAGTCCGCCTCTGTTTCTCTGCAATGTTCTTCTAGTTAACCCATCGAATTTTAATAAGTTTTTCTCTAAAGAATGACAAATGAGAAATGTATAATTAGCAGAAAAAATATCATCTGTGCGAAGCCGGCGTGGATCGCTAGTATGTTAATTCTGTATATTTATAGAACAACCATATAGGGTCATTGTAGTCAAGTATCAACACCGGGTTATAGCTTCGAACGAACCTTTATTTGTTTGCAGTAATGAGGGCACCGGAAGTTTGTTTACCCGGAATACCTACAATGTGTTGAATATCAAACATCGATGCATATTAAAAGAGTTAAATCGAACTTCTATTTACAAAACCCTCCAATTTTGTTCGTGGTCTGAATATATTTATAGAGATTATTCCCGCAGCCAGAATTGCATTTGGTTTCTTTTAATAGCTGCCTCCTGCGCTTTATATTGACTGGAAAATGTGTGTGGCTTATATTAAAATTGGCTAACTGAAAGTCGGCTTACAGAAAAATGAATTAACATGAAGCTTTTTTTATCAAAAATATAAAATCAACAAAATTATCAAACTAAAAATGTCGCATCCAAAATAAGTCATTAAGAGCATAGCTATAGAAAGAAAGAAAGAAAGAAAGAAAGAAAGAAAGAAAGAAAGAAAGAAAGAAACGTTTATTGGCATTTAAACAGAAAAACATATGAACAAAACAAAAAAAAAACATTAAAAGTAGACACCAAAAGGACACAACTCAGCTTAGGCTGCAACATTGTTACAGCACGCACAGTTCATATTATAGTTAAGATTACCGACTGCCATTTTACTTCAAACTACAAATTAAAATTCTTTTTATATTTACGCTTTACCCCGCCACATCACCAGAATTGTTTCCTAACGAAACGAAGTATAAAAATTACATTAAAAATGTGAAGTGTTTCACATTCAGAGCAATAAATTGGGTTTGCTCTTGACCAGCATCTATCTATGTAGGGAGGATGAGGCCGACGATGGAGCGAGCTCACCTAGAAGATGCATATTTACTCGAACCATTATAAGATTTGAGTTGTATGAGCTCGGAAATACAGACGCCAGCAGGGAGTTTTAATCCTTAGCAGGGTGCATTACAAAATATGTCTTAAAGAGCTTGGTCCGAATAGGGATTTCGAAAAGGTGAGGATGGTAACCAGCCGTACGTCTTCATGTCCAATAGAAGAAAAGGGAAGGCGGTATGATCTTATGCAGCTTCCGAGCACACTCTCCGAAATACATCTTATAGAATACACACAGACAGGCAATTTTGCGTCTATGTGCCAGGCTCGACAGATTAGTTCTTATTAGTGAATCGTCGCCAATGAGCCCCCTAGCTCTGCGATCAAACCTTAACAATATCTTACTTAATAATAACGAAGAATCGTGGTCTCTAACTATAGGCCTCGTAAGAAAGCTCAACGTCGCTAAATATGCAATGCAATGGGCTATGTGCGGGGTTACTCTGCAAGATCGAACCAGGAATGGGGAGATCCGTAGACATAGTCCGACATAATCCGGCGGATCAGTAAGTTAAAGCGGCCGTTGGGGCTGGTAGGATTTCGAGGCCACGGACTGACAGGCGCAGCGTTGGACACCCACCCATGAGATAGACACAGAAGACCTAATAAAGGCCGCGGTTCGAACCAGGCTGCTTCTGGGCGATCCTATTAGAAAATTACGAGGGAAGTCTACGTCCACCAGTGGACGTCCTATGGCTCTGACTTTGTGATTTTTATAGATGTCCTCCGGCTTTTACAGATGTATTTTTTATTTAACCCACACCAGTCTTAGAAAGTATTGTATTGTTAAAAAGTTACTGTTATTAGTGGCAGAACCAGCTATAACTAGTTCGCTGCAGAATACTGCAGTAAAATAGCAGCACGAGTGCGGTTTTATTTAGGTGCGTTAGAAAGAAATCCTGTCCATTGAGGTCAGTGGAGCAATTGAACCCTATCAATAGAATGTATTACATTGAAAGCTGGACAATAGAATGTGTTGTGTTAAATTGTGATTAGAAGAAAATTGACTATTTAGTAAAAAAAAAAAAAACAATGACACCTAAATTATGAAAGGGTATTTATGAAAAACGTTTATTTATGAAGAGGTTATTATTTTAGAAAGTCTGAGAATCAAAAAATTCACTCACAAAATCTTGAATAACAAATTGCGCTAAAATAATTTTATTTCCCTAAGGAAATCCAGAAGCGGCGAATATATCCATAAACCGACTTCCCCCAGCAACAATTATAATAACTAGTTGTTACCACACAACAAGCTTTCTTTCTTATTGACCTTCACTTAGCTACTTGAGGTATTTGAGTCCAATTTTATTTTATATTTTTCTGTATTTTTTTTAATGTTAAGATCGGCACACAGGCTGACGGTCCACCTGATGGTAGGTGGCTAGCGTCGCCTATAAGACAAGCAACGCCACAGGTGCTGCAAGTGCGCTGCCAACTACAGTAGGATTACGGATTAGGGATTGGAAGGGGATAGGAAAATGGGTTCTGGCATCAGCGCACATGCAGTTATTTCGAGATGATCTTCTGTAAGGGGGTGGTTACTGCCGCCAGACGGGCTGCCCAAATGAGTGCAAAATGCCTGCCACCACTTTCCAGATCCAGACCAGAGCCAACTTTGAAAAGTTGACCCTGCCGGGATACGGGAACCCTAGACCAGAACGTTAAGGCAAGCTAACCACTCATCCAAAGGGCTCTGTATATATTATATTTTATATGTTCTGTGTCATACTTTATGTAATATCTTACTTATGTAATTAATAGAATGTGGAGATCCGTAGAAAAACGAAAGTTATCGAGATAACCCGACGGTGGATACAGGCTACTTCTGACGGGTCCTATTGGAAAATTATGGGAGTCCTACGGCTGAGATGGTGAATAATCATTTATAAGGTCAAATGTTAGGAAATTTCTGCAAAGATATAAAAGGCCGGCACCAACATTTTCGGTAAAGGTTCATAATCATTATTTAGGACACAGTATGCATAATTAACATAATAAATAACTGAAGTAAGGGATGACCTTATAATCAGGTCTGTTTATCCAAAACAAAGTCAGAAGGGATTCCGTCAGGACGCACACCCGTCTCTCAGGTTAATTGTGTCAATTAACTCGTTTCAAACAAACTTATAAGTTCAATTATAACTTGGGCCCGTCCAGGGTTCAATTTTAATTGCATTAAGAAATTATAAATATTAATTTTCATTTTATTGTATTTCTTATTATCTAATAGGTCACATGTATTACTAATAGGCTTATCATTTATTAGGTAGTTTTTATGTTAGTATATTGATTTATTTTATGTAGTTGTTTCTTAAATAAAATTATTTCTCATTCGCGTTATAACTAAGATATGATAATATAATTTGGTATCGTTAGAGCAAATTGTAATAATTAAAAGGGTAGTATTTAAACGCGCATCAAAATATTGTTGTTTCGAACAAATTGTCCTATTCTTCTATCAATACATCAAAACAAAACAAAAAGAAATCCGTATCATCATATACATATAAGACACGATGTGCATAGGTATACCTTTTATTATATGAAATAATCTAATGTGTTTGCCAAGAGGCATGCTTTTCGAAAAGGAAATTACTGCTGCATTGATTTCTTCCACTATATTTTTCCTAACGGAGCTCCGCAATCTATACATATACATAATAAAATCGTAAACGATCCGTGTCTGTGTATTAAAGATTCAAAAATAGTTTAAATCTTTAAAAAACCGTTTGTCTTTTGTTGAGGAGATCCGTGTTGTCTTTTGTTGAGGATAAGTAAGTTGAAGTGGCAGTGAGCAGGACACAGTACGGAGAGTTGACGGCCGCTGGGACCGGAAAGTTCTCAAATGTGGACAGACGACCTGATAAGATCCAGGCTGCTTCTAATCAATCCTAATGGGCTGCTTCTAATGGGGAGTGACTGTTCCAATCTCAGACCATCTCCAACTCCTTGGTGTGGACCTTACAGCCGATCTGAACTTCGGTAGGCACATCGAGTCCATTGCCAAAACAGCTGCCAAAAAATTGGGCATCCTTTCCAAGGTGAAACGGTAGTTCACTGCTGGGCAGCTCCTGGACTTATACAAAGCACAGGTCCGGTCTTGCATGGAGTACTGCTGCCACCTCTGGGATTGGGCTGCCCGTTACCAACTGGCCGCACTGGACTCGATTGAAAGGCGAGCAAAGAAGCTTATTGGCAACGACGCCCTTGTAGATTCCCAACTTCAAAGACTGCAGCATCGCCGAAAAGTAGCTTGCCTATCGATTTTCCATCGTCTACACTATGGAGAGTGTGTATCTATTCTGTACGAATTAATCCAACCGGAACCGTTCCACTTGCGGACCACTAGGCGTGGGCAAGGGTTTCATCCCTTCGTGGTCGATGTACCTCGATCACGCACGAAGCGTTTCAGTTCCACATTCCTTGTTCGGACTGCTAAGGAGTGGAACTCATTGCTTGCGTCTGTGTTCCCACAGAACTACAACCTTGGGGTCTTCAAAACAAGGGTAAATGGGCATTTCCTAGGTAAGCGTGGTCCACCTTCGGCCGCATCTGCACCTCACATCAGGTTCGATAGTGGTCAAGGGCTACCTTGATTTAATAAAAAAAAAATCCTTTTGGAGAATTAGCTCGGGAGGCCTTTGTTCAGCGGATATCCTACCGCTGAGATAATGAACACTCGAATATGTCACAAATACTCCATATTTTAGAAATTTATTAATTTCAGTTTATTTATTTTTTTGCTTCCAATTCCAAACCTTCATATGATATCTCAGAAATGTTGTATATTTTCGCTACGACCAATAAATAAGGAGTAATCACGGAATTACGTAGTACGGAATCGGTAAGCGGCTTCCATTGGCAAGTAATTCTTTAGTTTGAAAATACGAAATCCTTAGGAGGATTTGTTCAGTAATTTGTTTCCTAATGGGCTCAGTTTCCTATAAGAATCATTTCCTTGTAGGTATCAGAAGAAATCGTAATACTAGAAGTTGGTCATATGGAAAACTCTTATGGAATGAACTGTTAAAGCTGACTAATAATAACAATAAAACAAAAGTAAATTTTGTTCTGAGTCTAATACGAGTTGTCAAGTCTCGAGTTCTGACAGTAATGAATAAATAAATAAATATTTTAAACGGACTGCATTGTATTCTATAATGTATTTAACATAACCTGTTTTTTAAGATTTAAAAATTTATTTCTAAATCTGAAAATCTAAAAGCGGGAGTTCGATTCCATTTGCTTTGCCAACTGATTCGATATTTTCAAACAATCGATTAAATGTCGTTAGGTCACATCACTAAAATTGTCAGTTACGAACTGTCACGCATATCATCATACAGTGGAAATACCAAAGATAATTGTAAGTGTATAGATGGAACAATAAAAATTGAAGATTCCTTCGATACTCGATACCCGTCTTTCTAATGGCTGCATGTCGTATGTTAAAAAGAGATAACAATAGCCGAATATGACGTCTTAAAACGCTGCGCGCCATAAAAGAGGCAACGTCATATTTGTTTATATCATGCTGGTTAACAAGCGCGTTTAGCTTTATGTGATTTAAAATACTTAAAAATCTGAAATTGTGATTTCATAAATCTGTTGCTTGCCAAGAATGGCTTGTACTGTTCCCGTTTGTCCAAGTAGAGTGGGTGTTTTGAAGGAGAATAATGGAAATATATCATTTCACCGGTAAGTCGCACAGCTCGCACTCATTAATTTTGGTGTTTTGTAAACAAATTTTTATAATTATTTACTAAAAATGAATCATTGTACATGCATACACAGCTCTAAGGTTGATTTATTTAAAGAAAAGCTGGTATTTATAACTAAAATTTACAAAAACTAAAGTTAATCGGAATATTTGACATTTGTCTTGCTTTATAGTGCTGTAGTCTGATCTTGATAAGTTTATCGATATCGATAACTAATTTATTTTTAGTAGAGTGTTGACAATTTCTAGCATTCACTGCAGGTTGAAAGTAATTTTTATCAATTTATAACAGATTTCCCACCGACATCGATTTAAAAAAAAACGTGGACAAAAAATGTAAGAAAAGCCGACGATTGGAGAGCTTCGCAATATACAAGAATATGCTCGATGAACTTTGAAGATTCTTGCTTTCGCAAAGGATATCAGCGTAAAATTCTACACTCGTATGCAGTGCCGACAATATTCCCAAATTTACCACCATCGTGTAAACCAGTAAGTAATATCTATAAGTTATAAAGAAGTTATGCTTCAATCTATGAAAATTATGAAAATCTTTTGAATCATTAATAACCAAAAACTATTTCTTTTCAGAAATTACCCAGAAAAAGAAAACTTACTAATAAATACGTGGATACCCAAGCGTCAACATTAACTGCAAGTCTTTAAATTAAAATGTTGACGAATCACAGATGAACGATATCACAGATTAAAATGAAACGATATCACAGATTTTCCAATCTGTGATATCGTTTCTAAAAATAAAACTTTAAGATTATCGAGTTTTTTTCTCTCGTAATAAAAACCTACTCCCGTTCTACCCCTTAAGGATGGATTCTAAATATTTCTACTCAAAAAATAACTATTATTTTGAAATATTTTGGTGAAATAAATGCGAGAGGTTGCATACAATCTCATACAACCGATTAGCAATGCGGGGAGTACCAGTACGCACCCACATTTTATTTATATTGAATAACCAAACAGTACACTGAAACGCATTTAGCCATACTTTTTATCCGTCATATATTTAAAATCTATATCAACGATATCTAGTTATCAATAAAAATGCACAACACTATTATACGCTATAACTTTAGCTTGCATTGTATAGTCAAAATGGAGACATTCACTCAACTTCGACCCGACAGATTATATATGTATGTCTCTTTCAATCTTATGACAATTTGAAGGTGTTAGAAAGAATAAAATATTGCTGCATTTTGTGATCCATCTATAGGTACAGACTAATACAACATCTTTGAGAAATACCATAGAAGTACGAATACGGCTTTAAACCAATAGAAGTCTCGTAATAGATGAAATGCATAGAAACCGTGCGAGCCATCTGCGCGGGGTCTGAAGTGCAGGCGGGGGCGAGGTAGTGAAAGAATAGTGCGTAACTGTGTCGATTCTAGATTGTCGATATATCGATGACAGATTAAAAGGATAAAAGAAAATTTAGTTTAGTCGTGTACGGGGTAAAAATGGGGTAAAAAATATATTGTATTTATTTTTATTTTTTTACCATTGGAGGCGCGGAAAAAACCCTGAAGGGTTTAACAAGATCTAAATCTCGTTGCGGCGGGATTACGACAGATCATGCCATGAATCCCTGCGGCGGTTTAGTGGACTGTATGTTGGTTGCGGCTGTAAACGAACAGTTGACTGTCTGATGGACAGGATAGACAGAAGGAAATGCACGTACCTTGTAACCGGTGCTCTGGTGCGATCTCCTGCAGGATTCTCCAGAACGTCCAACTGGCAGACACTGCTCCTTATAGTTTGTTTATAAACGTTAAGACGCGGATAACAACTACACTCGTGTTCAATTCGATTCTTCCCTTTTTTGAGCGAAATTTGCTGAAGCGTTGGCGAGATCTCTTCTCACGTTCGCGGCGGTGACGTGCATTATGTCGCGGGATTGTGGGTAAAAAGGAAAATTGAGGGCTATGATTTTAATGAAGAGGCGGGTACAAAGGGAAAATGGACTTGACAGCCAAACCATTCGATTACGGCGCAACCAACCATCTTACATATTTTACAAAACACTGTGCTAGAAAACAACCTTGAAACAACATTAGGAAAACTGCAGCAAGTTAGAAAAAAAAGAACTCCAAAAATATATAAATATAAATAAATATTGTAGGTAAATTACTTATTTCCAATATGTATTATAATTATAATTTTTACGTAATAATAAATTAATAACAGTTCACAACAATACGGTTATAATTTAACACTAAGCAAACTGTATTTTTATCATTCACAAACTTAATTTAATTAAATAAATATATTGCTAAGATATTATGTGTAGTAATAAATCTTGTTAATCGATATTTGTAAAGAAGACGCAAGCACAGCACTATCGATGACAGGACACTATGGATGACCGTCATATTTTGACATAGTAATGGCGTATCAATATTTGTAAAATATTAAAATAATATGAAGTTTAAACTACTTACACGTGGAAAGTAACCCCACGAGATTTTATTTTGGGGTTCTTAGAATTGTTTTTGCACTGCTTAATTGCAAAATTCGGCATTTTTTCACTGAAAACTTAATTTTCTTCTGATGCGAATCTGTCAGCGTACGTAAGCGGACTGATGCTCGCGCGCATACACTACTTTGGTAGTGTATGCTTAGTAAGACGGCAAACGTTTTGTGGTGCTTCTATCCGGGCGCGCGCCTATTCATAATTCTATGGAAAATACTTATCATGTCACCTACATTATATACGAATATTGTACATATCTAGTCCAATCATGTACAAGATCTTCTAATTTTGAATTATACTTAACTTCTCTTGAAGGCGTTGTATACTGAAGCTTGTAAATCGTCGTCGGTTCGATTCTTTTGTTTCCAATCTACACCCCTTTGGATGCCTTTTGATACAATGATCCGGGGTAAGTTAAAATTTAAACAATTATTTTACCCACTCTGTCTGTTTCTCCACTAACTTCAAAACCACCCAACGGATTTTGATACGGTTTTCCCTATCAGAAAGTGCACATAATTTTCGGTAAAGAATGTATACGTGAGAAGCCAGAGACGGGTCGCTAGTATATGATAAGAGAATATTAATCGTCTTAAAGAAGTCTTAATGAAATTTTTAAATAGTATTTAAAGGCAACAATAAAATGTGTGTGTGTGTGTGCGTCAATGCTAAAATTATCACTTTAGTTAGTAATAACCTTTTAAACTATTTTTATTAGGACAATAATCTACACTATTATTATAAAGAGCAAAGAGTTGAATTTTGTATGTTTGTAATGGATAAACTCAAAACCTACTTAACTGATTTTATCAAAATTATTTCACCTGTAGAAAGTACATACATAGGCTGTATTTTGTTAAAAATCTATTTTTTTACCTAGGTATGAAAATTACAATAATGTTATTATTTGGCATGCGCTGCCGAAACTATGTGATGATATATAAATTTGTTACCATTTTATTGTTTGTTTAGTTTCTAAGATTAGTTTTTTTTAATGAAATTATATTCCTATTTTAAGATAGAGTCAATTTTGTAAAGACACAACCTAAACTTGACCGCCTCTCACCGCAGAAGAGAAAAATACTTTATTTTATGGTGTCGAGTTTTAAATCAATTACAAATCCATTTTCATCGTTAATTCAAATTTTAATGGTTTTTAAGACATCAAGTCTGCGTAATATCTGCGACACATACGAATCAAGCACAGTTGAATTGTTGGGGATAAAGTTGTATGAGATGGTTGTAAAAATAAGATTTAACGACTTTATCATCACACATCGTCAGCCTTCACATTTATAGCACGGCCGTAATTCTAGGCGTAAAGAATAATGGATAAAAATAACTTTTTAAAAGGGAAAATTACCAATTTCGCCTCCATTTGTCCCAGTTATAACGACTATGTTTAAAAAATATGCTTGAATATTTTAAAGCACTCAATGTAATTCATATGTCATACATATAAGCGAGCGAAATTAGATTTGAAAATAAAAAGTACCTTTGCGTATTTCTGTTTTATAATGGATTAAATCAAATATTTTGAGTACGTTTCGTCCCAAAATAACAACTATGTTCAGAAAACATGCTTGAATATTTTAAGGCACTCTGTGTATGTTATATAAGCGAGCGAAATCAGATTTGAAAATGTTATAATAATGGATCAAATATTTTATTTTGTTTACGTTTCGTAATACGTTTGACGTTTACGTTTGCAATATGGCGACGACAGGTGAAAGGTTAAGCAGAGTAATATAAAATCATTTTTTCCTTAAAGATCGCGCATTTGCTGTAAAGTGTCACCGTTTTCCTGAATATATGTAGGTTGCTATTTTAAAACCAGTAGTACCACTTTTGGTATTGCTCCTTTTATTTTTAACTAGCGACCCGCCCCCGGCTTTGCCCGGGGTGCAATTTTTATATATATGAACATTCCCCGTTTATCCCTCTTTCCATTAGTGAAAACCGAATTAAAATCGGTCTACCCGTTCACGCGTGATGCCGTGACCAAGGGGAATGGGGATTCATTTTTATATATAGAGAGATACGCGCAATTTTTGACTTTTCGTATTTTAAAATATCTTAAGATTTTGAATCTATCTCTATTTGTTCAAATTTATAATATGAATAGGCATTCACAACACCAAATACTTTTATTAGACGTAAGTGGGTAAAATCTCAATGCATTTTTGGGCATTCTCTTAATGTGCTATTAATAAGTTTCTCAGAGGCCGCGTCCAACTTATCGCGTATATGACTAAAGAAGAAGAATTTTATTCTAGTTTTAGTAATAGCAGGGTAGACTGCTTTTTGTAGTCATAAATAAGCACTCAGTTTTACGAAAATTTATTAAAAAATAATATTACAAATTTAACTATTACTTATTATTTTCTAACCTCAACTTGTTAAAATAAACGATACGTAAGATAAACCGACCCTATCATAGTCAGTAACAAGCCAGTAAACGCTAGCTGTCAAATTTTACTGTTGACTAACGAACAGTTGTTTATAATACACTATATTATACTATTAGATCATTTTTTCATTTATTTGATTAAAAATTAAACTAACGGATCGTTATAAAACTGGCCCTTAATGTTTTCTTAATAACTTTTGACTAAGAACTTATTAGCAGAAATTCTGAAGTATGTAGCATGTAACTCCACCAACCCGCACAGGGCCAGCGCTCTCAACAAGCGCATATAGCCGATAGCCCATACGCGCTTGTTGAGAGGGTAGGCCTGTGCCCCTGCAGTGAGGCTGTTTATGATGATAATGATGACATCTTGCTGCGTGGCACATCCATTAAACTAAGAGATTACCTTACTATTATAATTATCTTTCATCTGATTAAGAGGAGAATGGAGTTTCCTGCATCCCTTACTCACTCACTCACCGAAATACAACAGCACCCATGCTGTTATTTCACAGTGGTCTTCTGTAAGGGAGTGTAACTGTCGCCAGACGGGCTGCCCAAATGACTGTAAAACACATTGCGCCCTTGCCCCTAATTGCCAAGTCCAGATCACAGCCATCTTTGAAAGTTCTTTTCCAAAGGCCCTGCCGGGAATTGAATGCGGAACCCCTGAGACAAAACGTTATGGCAAACACCTTAACCACTCGACCAATGGGCTCATCCAATTTAAGTGCAAAATTATTATCTTCAAGTAAAAAATATATATATTACAAATAATAAGAAAATGTTTCATTTTCTTAAAAGTTTCTTAAATTTCACACCTTACCTCCACCATCCCTTCATTATTTTCCAGGATTCTGTCATAAATATTGATCACACCATCATCGTCAAAATGTCACCCCGTTGTTCCTCCCGATAATGCATATTGAATTTCCTAACAAACATGAGGCGACTACTCGACATTTTAGTCAACGGAACACGACCTTACCATGAAAGGCCATCTTGCTCTATCTGACGATTTAAAAGAATTACTCTCATAAAAATTTGTTCCTGAAGTTCGTTAGTCGAAAGATTTAAAGTCCATTGACTTCAGTGTTCGGGATTCATTTCTTCGCTTGATCGACTATGGAAAAATACATTACAAAAATGGTAAGTACAATTCTTGCATAGTAATTTAATTTCGTTTTATTTAGATAAAATTAAAATTTTATTGTCATTTTAATTTTCTTTTTCATATAGTTGACAATTAAAGCTGACAACTTACGGCTGAATACCGAAAGTCTTATACTTCAAATAGCTTTTATACACAAAAAGCCAAATTACCATCTCGTACCATAAGGACACTTTGTATCTAGTCTTTTTAGGGTTCCGTACGTCCGAATAAAAAAACGGAACCCTTATAGGATCACTGGTGTGTCCGTCTGTCCGACCATCCCCCCTTATCTCCGAAACTACTGAACCTAAAATTTTGAAAAAAATACAGAAATTAGTTTTCTACTTAAACCTATAAGAAGTCCATGATATTAAAATAACATGGTAAATCACTCAATATTGAGCGGATAGGTAACATCATACGGAACCCTCTTCATGCGAGTTCAACTCGCACTTATCCCGTTTTTTTTACTATAAATGTAGGCAGACAGGCGTTTTCCGGCTGACAGTCCATTTGGTGGTAGGTAGCTGCAGTCGCTTAACAAGCAATACTGTCAAGTCCATTAACAACACAAAACAGAGGTAATCGGTTCTGCCATTCATTAGTCACTAATTGAAATACAACAGCACTAGTAGGTAATATTTCACGATCGTCTTCTCTGAAGGTAGTTAATATCGCTAGATGACCTATAAGTACATTACCAGGGCTAATATTATGCGGTACTATTTAGTACTAATTTATCGGAAAGATAAATTAGTACTAATTATCGGAAGATTTCATTTCTATTTACAAATCGAAAAAATCAGAAAACTTAGTTCTTCTAGAAGAAAATCCTATAAAACATGTACCTAGGTACCTATACAAAATAAAATGTAGGTAAATGTAATAAGAAAATTAGGTACATTAATAATTGTAATTGTAAAAGTTTTAGATTATATACAGTTCTTTTTTCTGGTGAAAGATCTTTTCTGTCTTTTCCCTATGTCTTTTCTGTACACCTGACGACATGTATACAAAATTTCATGATGATTGGTTATGTATTTGAGGCGTGAAAGCGTGAAACTCTTTCGCATTTATAATATACTTGGAATATAAATAACGCCATAGATATAAACAGAGTTCCGAATATAGGCGGAGATTGTCAAAGATATGGTGTTGTAAATCTTATTAATTTTATTTAATAAAAAATATAACTAGAAAAAAATATATAGCGAACTTACCTAAGATTGATGTCTTCGAGGATCTGTGTCGGTAGCAAGTCCAAAAGTTGAGAAACATTTAGACCTTCCCACGACTTGTCACGACTCAGAATCTGCTGCGTGCAGTTCAAAAAGATCTGGATATCCGGCTCGGAGTACATGGCAACATTCACAGCTTCCTCTCACACATTTTAATTTGATACGCTTTATACTCGCTATTTGAACGATAGACTATTTAATTCCATTTTTACATAAAGTTAAATAATAAATTTACCCCGCGGTTTTTACTAATGTTTTTACGACGGTTCCCTTGTTGAAATTGTCCCAATTTTCTCGTATGCTTCAATGTAACAATGAATCTGAAATAAAAGAAATTAACGATGTTCATTAAGTCAGATTTTAGCTTACATTGGTAGGCTACTTATAATTATTTCCTTAATTTCTACTTATTTAATTACTAGCTGAGCTCGCAACTTCGTACGCGTGGTTTTCGGTATAGCGCATAACTTTTTTATTTGTAAACTGATTGGAATGAAACAAACACTAAATGTTACGGGAAGCTTGCTACAATACATAAGTGAAAACAGCATTCAAATCTGTTAAGTAATTCTGTTAATTCTGAGATTAGAGTGCACAAAAGCACAAACCAGCAGGCAAAAATTCTAAAAACTATTTTTTTGACCTCGGTAACCATAAGTAGTACAATGTGTACATTTTTTTAATTTATTGTACAGACAAGGCTCGTATACGATTTTATATTATATGTATAGATTTACTATTTACAAAAAAATACTTATTATAACTTGGTAGCGGAAATAAATTCTTAAATTGTTTCGATCTTGTCTAAAGACATTTGGATAGATTGGAGAAAATTTGATTTAACTACCAACAAGATAGGTGCATCCAATAGAGTAGATAAAATAATGACATAAGCATGATTTTGTTGAACAAAAAAAAAATTTCAAAATATACAAGACAACTAAATAGGTCAAGACTGTATTTAAGAAATTCATATCAATTAATACTGGGGATGGTTACGGCAAGAAAATCAACCGACATTTTATATTTGCCTTTAAGCTTACTTCCTTGAATTATTTTGGAGTGACAGGCCATGCAGAGTTTCGTCGTCATTTAGGTAGCCCGTCTAGTGGAAGTAACAGCGTGAACACTGTCATAGAAGACCAGTGCGAAATAACAGCACATGTGCTGTTATGTTTCGGTGAGTGAATAAGGGATACCAGAGCCAATTTCCCTATCCCTTCCTAATCCCTTACCCTTAATCATACTAATTAATCTTCCCACGGCTCATGTATTTTTCGGGTTCCACCTCACCATTTAGAGATTCAGTGTTAAAAAAGGAAACCTTAAAAGTTGACCAATTAGGAAAATAGACGGAATGCTCCGGGGGGCTATTTTTGTATAACCTTTCTACAAAGTTTTACTACACACACTAGCTTTAAATTTAAATAAGAGTAACGTTTTAAAAATAATTAACCTATTAACCGGTCAGCTATTCAGATCAACAAAGCAATAACTTTGCCTTGTAAGCTCCTACAACTAAGTTATACTCAATCACACAGTTTCTAATTGAGACCCCAAACCATGATTAACTTATTATCTAACTTTAGAATTGCTCTTACCACAACGGTTTAAACATTTCTAAGCACAAAGTTATATTGATTCCAAAGGTATGTTTCTACATGTACCTAGTTTAACCTATTTCCCTGTACTGATCCGCGCTGATCCAAATCCGACATACAAGCTGATCGACTTACTTTAAGAGCTTTGATAGAAAACATAGTGAAGCTTTTATGTATGAAATGAAGAGATAGAATTTTGTTTGTTAATATAGAGTCAAGTTCATGAACATATTCACAACTTAGTAACATTATCATTTTCATATTATTCAATTGGTGTAACGAAGTCTGTTGTAGTCCAAATCTTATCTTGAACTTTGTAAGTATTTTACAATATCTAGGACTATGTGATGGCCTCTGATAAAATGGTTGAGAGAGAGGAACCTGTTGACAATACTCGAAGCGTCAAAAGGTGAATTCTGAATCTTCCTTTTGATCCAGCCTCCCAGTAAAAGCCTCTCAAGATATTAATTAAGACTCGTCGTTATCCCGTTCGCCGGAACTACGATTCGAGATAATGATAATCGAAACAAAATCCCATATGACGTGGGTTGTCGTCGTGCGTAACGTTCAAAACGTTCGATAACTACGTACCTACTATATCTATCAGGTTTATTGGCGAAGAGTCCTGTCGTAATTATAGGTACTTTTGTATAATTACTAGGATTAGAGCAATTTTTGTAATGTAGTAATCTAAGCATGTATTGACTTTATAGCCTATTGCTTCCATGCTACTACCTGACTTTTAAAGAAGGAAGGATGTTATAAAAGGGTTTTTATCAATTGCATCTCAATTATTTATAATATAAATTCAGCATTAATAAAAGAGGACAGTGATTGTCGATAAGTGAGCGTAAAAGGATCAGAGGGCCTAGACAAAGTAGCATTCGCTCCGTAGCGATGCGATATCGAAGTTCGTTATCGTCTCAGAGACAAAGGAATCGACACTGTAACACGTGATAAACACGTGATACCTTGTCATGATTTCTTTGTCTCTGAGACGATAACGAACTTCGATATCGCATCGCTACGGAGCGAATGCTACTTTGTCTAAGGCCCCTGTCTTGTTTTTATTTAAAAAAAGTCGTGCCTGAATTAATTTTAATTAAGTATTAAAATTTAAGATTTTTTAAATACAGCTTTTACAAAGCGGCTTAAACAAGTATTAAAAATGATTAAAACCTTTAACCTATTTCAGTTATAAATAGCATGGTGCACGAGTCCTCAGTACGTTTATGTTGCGGCATTCGCAAAAATTGGCATTCTTACGATCTATTAGATAGATTGTGTTTTTTTACAATATAAGGCAAATGACATAATGATTCCCTTGCATTAGGCTTCTAGGAATGATATAATCATAATTCCAAACATTATAATCTGGTAAATTTGAAATATGTTTAGAAAATAATAGCAGTATTTTTTTACATAATGTGCTGTAAAAACTAAACAGTGCAAATTTAAAGCAATTGAATTGCTATATAAACAAACGTACTTTTTCAACACCCATTCCCTAAAGAAGAGCAAATTGCCTTCTGATGAAGAAATGATTTATTAAAAGTGCCTATGAATAAAATTGTTAATTAATTCTGACCGTTTCATTAACAAACAAAAGACTTGTCATGAAAAGAGATAGTCGCTTGTGTCTATCAGTAAAAACAAAACAATGGGCAGAAATATAGGTTTTCTTCTTTGTTACTTCGTATAATTACTTAGGTATATAATTAAATATTTTACCACATATATTAACATATTTACCATATTTTAATCAATTTAACAAAAAACTTATCGACCCCCCTATTTTTCTCTAGAGAAAAATTTTATAGTCACAATGTTACTCGTAGATCAATATTATTATATGTCATAAAGGCGGTAGAGACATAAAGTTGTCGAAAGTGTTTTGCCCGGGAAGTTATGGTTTTTTTTTTTGCTCTCCTATAACAGGTTGTATCTTATTATAAAAAGGTTTCCCTACAAACATTTTACTTGATACTTTTTTAACATTTCAATTTTTCGCTTCATGAACAATTTATATCACTTATTAATAAATACTACGTTAAAAAAAAAACATTCAGTCATAAATGTTGGGGTTACTTTATTATGGCAGTCCTGGCATCACCAATGCCGGATATCATCCGAATAGACAAGCCATATACTTTTGGCTCGGATCCAGCTCGGATGGGCAGCATTCGGGAAGCGTCGAGACATTTTCTCGTCCAAAATTCTTCAGTGTCTTAAAATAAAAGTATTCGACCCAGGTTTGTTGCCAGTGATGAATGTAGTCTCTAACTATGAGCCTCGTAAGAAAGCTCAACGTCACCGAACGATCTATGGAGAGGGCTATGCTCGGGTTACACTGCGGGACCGCATCAGGAATGAGGAGATCCGTAGACGAACAAAAGTTACCGACATAACCCGGTGGCCGGAAGGTTCTCGACCGCATCGTAGGATGTTCACCCACATGGTGGACAGACAACCTGATAAGGGCCGAGGGTTGACAATGAAGCCAGGCTGCTTCTGATCGGTCCTTTTGGAAAATTAAGGGGAGTGGCCTTTGTCCAGCAGTGGACGTCCTACGTCTGAGATGAAGATGATGGTGATAATGATTATCTGTGTTATCCAGGCTAATTGTGTTCATTGGGACAGTTAGAGTTACTAGTCGCAAACCCAGAGCGGAATTGTCACATGGCTTTCAAAATTTTGATTTACTGAACACCCTTTACGTTTGTGGAAAAATCTTGTGCTAAGCTTGATAATGCATGAATATCGAGAATTTATATAGAAAATATAATTCTTTAAAAAAGCTTAATTAACGATGACATAGTATGTTTACATAAAATTTTAAATAAAATTGTCACTCCAGATGGAAATGCCAACAAGACTGTTTATTACTTATTGCTAACGATTCTATATAAACAGAAATGAAATATGTCGAAGAATTTACCTTTCCAATAAATTAGTACTAAATAGTACCAAATGATTTACATCAACATTCATTGAAAGATGTCACTGAAGAGCAGGTAAAGGGATTCCTAGTTTTATCTCTGATATTATATCATGCACATTTGAAAGAGTTGTTTAAATCTCTTTTCCACTTTAATCATTGCGCGTATAACTTTCGTTTATGAGGGCCACCTTGCGATTTATATGTAAACTGTTTTACACCTTAAATATAATATTTTATGTATTATTGTAATGTGCGGTGTTTTACGTTTTGTTCAGCTTTAATAAATCAATGAGTTTAATTCGAGGTAAATACTGGGATCATTGAAAGTCGGGGTTAAGGGTCAATTAGAAAGCAAAATGTATGTACATCCGATATAACTAAAGTTTAGTTAAGGTTAATGTGTTACATTTTTTTTAGAATAATTACTAGTTCTTAAGTTTGGTATTTGATAAATCAAATGACGAATTTAGAATTAGATAATCTTCTACATATAAAAATGAATCCCTATTTCCCTTGGTCACGGCATCACGCGTGAACGGGTAGACCGATTTTAATTCGGTTTTCGCTAATGGAAAGAGGGATAAACGGGGAATGTTTTAGGGTATATAAAAATTGCACGCCGGGCGAAGCCGGGGGTGTGTCGCTAGTTAGATATATTTTAGACCGTAATTTAAATGACCAATTGGAATGCACGCAAACATTATGTAACCTTACTAGTATATGGCTAATTAATATAGTTGGGGCATTTGCATCCCAAAAATGTTGCTTGTGTAGATAGACCATCATCAATTAATCAACCCACCATGAAATGGACCTTCAGCCTGCTTGACGACCATTCATATAACTTCCGTCAGCGATAATATCTTTAGTATATTTTACAAAAGCTTAATCTTTATTGGTTCTATAATTACTATTTATTTATTATAATCATATATGTTCTATTTATTTTTCTTAGTTTTAATTTTTTTTGCAATATAATTATAAAAACAATAAATATGAGATCTAATGAGAGCCTCTTCAGATGTTGGTCGAAGCTCTACGCTATAAGACTGTTCGCCGAAACGACTATCGGGCCGATAATTGTCGAATCGACGTCCCACATGGCGGTCACCTCGTGAGCCAAGTCAATTTTCTTTTTCGGCTTTCACGAGGTTTTCGCAATGCGGAACAGCGATGTCATTACATTTACTATTATTATCTATAATTACTAATATTTATTTAAATTAATTAATATAAGGATAAAAATTTGATTGCGGATGTAGATTATCCCTTTGAATTTATCAGGGCGGCTGTGGGAAACTTTTTGGACCGAAAAAATGTAAAACGTCGTGTCCGGGTTGATTTTGTAATGGCTTTAATTTTTAACGGTCAGTGAAATTCGGGCTGCCAATAAAATAATAATTTATTCAAACAAAATAAAATAAGAAACAACAGTCGGGGCGTCAAGGTTTTTTTTTATATTGTATAACAATAAAAGTGTATGATGTTTTGGTAAAAAAAAATACAGTCGATTTTACAACTTACATTAGCAGTTTGTAATCGTTTAACTAGCCTTTCAGAACAAAGTAAGTAAGGAGTTCCTTTGAAAATTTAAACTTGGCGTGTTAATTTTAATTTGTTCATCTGCGAAAATTTCAAACTTGAAATGCAGAAAACAAGCCATCAAAATTGATTTGAAATTCGAAGCTGTTTATATATGAGTATGAGACCACTGTTCATATATGAGACTAGCGACCCGCCCCCGGCTTCGCTCGGGGTGCAATTTTTGTATATATAATAAACATTCCCCGTTTATCTCTCTTTCCATTAGTGGAAACCGAATTAATATCGGTCTACCCGTTCACGCGTGATGCCGTGACCAAGGGGAATAGGGATTCATTTTTATATATAGACTAGCGACCAGCCCCCGGCTTCGCCCGGGATGCAATTTTTATATATATGAACATTCCCCGTTTATCCCTCTTTCCATTAGTGAAAACCGAATCAAAATCGGTCTACCCGTTCACGCGTGATGCTGTGACCAAGGGAAATGGGGATTCATTTTTATATATAGAAGATGAGTGTATTTGATATTTAATTCTCTTAAAGTATATCAAGAATAATAATTTCATTTAGAAGGCGGCGCTTGAAAGTGTGGTGCACACGGATAGTGTAAGCAGCGCTGGCTCAAACCGTTAATCTGGTGTCGCGTCTTTTAATTTGTAATAGCGCTTTTTTTTACGAGAGAGGAAACCTTCAAAAGGTACCTGCGAAGGGATAAGACAGCACTTTGGAGTGCTTATATTCACATGGTTGTGTGGGATTACCGCACTAAAACCTCTCTCGATTTGTTTAGCTTTTAGTCCTAGGACTTTCAAAGTGTAAACGGACTTGAGTAATAGCGTTTGCAAATTTGATCGGAATTATGATTAATTCTATGCACGCATGTATTTAATTAATTATTTAATTTAATTATATAAATATGATTTTTAATTATATTATTCAATGAAATAAATATAATTTTATTATATTTAATTTAGGTAATACTTTTTTTAAGGTATGCTTTATGTTTTTTTGTGTTATTCCATTAGTTGTATAGGTAAATTATGATTCAACTGATGAAAGTAAAATAGAGGATAAGAGTACCTTTCTTGTATAGAAGAAATTAACCATGAGTTGAAAAGGCCCGTTTTTCTACTCCATGAAATAATAAAAATAAAATCAACATTTTTTTAATTTTACCCAACCAGGACTCGAACTCGGGACCTCTGGACTGGACATCTACTCCAGGAGAAAAATATGTATTATTTATAAATCAAATTTTGATAAAAAAATTATTGTAAGTAAATAATAAATGTGTTTTCGTTGCTGACAGTATACCACTACATGCAACCGTTGTCTTCTTCGAGTGATAGATCTGATTCAGAATACATTACATAAGAGAGTTTGCGACTTAGGTGGCTTGACCTTTCACTCAGCGGAGATGTCACGTTTCACTGTTATTCAACATCGCTTCTGAAGTTCATCGTCACGTTACAGGATGATTAATTTCTCGAATTAGCGTATCCTTGTGGTCAATAAAATATGGGTATTAAAACTTCCTTGCAAAAGAAGGAGGTGCAAAATACGAAAATTAAATAAAAAAACCATGAGTAGTTACGAAACAGTTATCGTGCAGTTATCAAACCGAAGTTACGGAAATGCCTTATGGCCGTCGTGAAATGTTTAATTTTATTTTATGGTGCGTTTGAAATAATATTGCTTTCTTCACAAACGCGTTCGTTAAAGGTAACTATACCCTAGTCAAATAAAATTAATTCACAACTTTTTTTTAATGTTAAGGTCGGCAGACAGGCTGACGGTCCACTTGATGGTAAGTGGCTATCGTCGCCTATAACACAAGCAACGCCAAAACTGCAGCAAGTGCGCTGCCGACTGCAGTAGGATTAAGGATAAGGGATTAGGAGGGGGATAGGAAAATGGGCTCTGGCATCCCTTACTCACTCACCGAAACACAACAGCACGCGTGCTGTTATTTCATGGTGGTTACTGCCGCCAAAGGGGCAGCCCAAATGACTGCGAAAACGCAGTGTGCCTTGCAACTACTTTCCAAATCCAGACCAGACCCAAATTTGAAAAGTTGATTTTTCAAAGTTGACTCTGCCGGGAATCGAATCCGGGAACCGTGGAACAGAGCGTTAAGGCAAGCACCCTAACCACTCATCCAACGGGCTCGTCAATTTTTAATACATAAAAATGCTAACAAGGTAAAGCTACAAAATGAAAAATTATTTGATAAATTAATTGGTTAGGTACATAATACATTATGAACAAAGTTATATGTATATGCACAAACCTCATCTCATTGTTAGGAGGTATGGATACACACAGCGTATTGGCGAAAGTTCACTCCTAAAATAATCTTCTGTGACATGTTCGCCTTCGCCGTCAGAGCAATTATTTTAATACATTTATGAAATTGATAATGAACTCAGCTGGATTAGTGGTTTCTCAATCAGTAAGTACGTGCGTTGGGCTGAATCTTAGTCCATTTAATCGAAGTCAGTTTGTATGCAAACATTGCTAAGATATTGCATCTTTCACTTTTATAGGAAAACCTAAATTTTTTTCATTTTTCCTAACTAATAGTACAAACTATGTCACTTTTTTATGGCTACTTCTGCAAAAGTAGAATAAATTGTACTTAATAAAAAATAAAGGTAATAAACATAATAAATAACTGTAAAAACACAAACCCGAATAATATTGAATAGTGATTATCGAAAGTAATAATTAATAATTAATTAATAAATTGAAGTAATCCAAAGTGAGCGTAAGCGTCAACGCTAAAACTCCAATGATTTTGTATTTCCACCTATGTTAAGTTAAACAAAACATTATACTGTATATCTACATAATATTAAGTTGAGGAAATAGTATATTTCATTACAAGTGCGGAAAGGCTGTCATTGCAAAGAGTTCCGACAAATGTCTACCCGAGCCGAGGCGCAGCCGAAGGCGAGGGTACTGAACGACTATTTTTAATACAGTTGCGAAAAAATGAAGCAATTTAATAAAACAAACAACTAAACTCGCAAAGAAAATTTCTGGAAAATGGCGCCAACCGTAGAATATAAGCAGAGATTTTTTTTTCTTCACCCATTCCGGTAGGCAAAGGAAACTATGCCCATACAGCCAAGTCTTCAGTAGAATTTTTTTATTGATATGAAATGTAATGAAACCTAACCTAACTCATTCAATTAAATCATTAAATCTGATATTGAAACAAATTAGTAGCTTCTTTTTTGAAATATACGTATTTGCATGAATTATAAAAACTTCTATGAATTTTTTTTTTAGTAAAAACTTCATGGTTGGTTTTTCTTTTTAATAGACATTATTTTGACAGTTGGGAAAGAGAACGCACGAGTTCGGGAAAGGTAAAAAAAAAGCACGAGTATGTAATAGCCCACATCCCGAACGCTATACGTCCTTGCAATACGCCACTTTTTGAGCAACTGTATTAAAAAAGTTTTTTCGCATTTAGTATATATTAAATTGTAATAAAATATGTTTGGCTGTACTATTTGTATCTGGCTGGTTTTGATGACATTAAAAAGGTTAAATTTCATAAAAAAGAAACAAATTAGTAAAATTGAAAAATGTTAGGTTCCCGAGGAACATGTAAAAAATGGCGCCACTGTCGCCATGGTGGCGTCCATAGCGATAAAAATGTAAAGCGTTATACAGTGTAACTTCGATATAACGAGACTGAACTGAAGGGAATTAGAAATCATTTGTTTTACCAAGTAATTCGTTAGAGTGAGGTTTGTTATATAGAGGTTAGGTTTTAACAAGGTAAAACAACCTCAACATTATTTGTTAACCTCAACATTACGTGGATACTCACCTGCTTACTCTGACAAACTGAACTATTTCCATTAATAAATGAGAACACACTCAGTTTTTTTTTTTTTTTGAAAAGAGTTGATACAGTGTTCTGCCAAAATAGAAATCACAATCAGTGAACAATATTAAAAAATGTGAAAATCAAATAATGTGATTACGCTAGCTTAGTCTTCATTGTGAACTTGGAATACAGATTTTATAGATTTTAGGAAAATATCTCAAATTGTTCATTATACTTGTACTATAATACACTTGCAATTTGATTCATTCTTCGTGAATTGCTTTATTTTCTATGAAAATTACGATGTTGAAATGATAAATAAGACCGCCAAAACGCTAAAGACGCCACGTCACTTGCTTGCAAACAAACATTTAGCTGTCGAATCGTAGTACGCTCATGTCATGTACTACATAAGCATCGACTGTAAACAAAGCAAATGACGCAACTCTACATGCCACCAATCGAGTGCGTAAACTTGGTAATCACGTGGTCAAACATGATTTTTTTTTATTATTTTAATAATGATTTCTTATGAAAATCGTACATATTTTTAAATAGGTACTGTGTTAAAAATTGATGAGCCCGTTGGATGAGTGGTTAGGGTGCTTGCCTTAACGCTCTGTTCTAGGGTTCCCGGGTTCGATTCCCGGCAGGGTCAACTTTGTAAAATCAAATTTTCAAATTTGGATCTGGTCTGGATTTGGAAATTAGTAGCAGGGCACACTGCGTTTTCGCAGTCATTTGGGCAGCCCGTCGGGCGGCAGTAACCACCCCCTTACAGAAGACTACCGTGAAATAACAGCACGTGTGCTGTTGTGTTTCGGTGAGTGAGTAAGGGATGCCAGAGCCCAATTCCCTGTCCACTCCTAATCCCTTATCCTTAATCCTACTGCAGTCGGCAGCGCACTTGCAGCAGCTTTGGCGTTGCTTGTGTTATAGGCGACACTAGCCACCTACTATCAAGTGGACCGTCAGCCTGATAAAAAAAGCCGGACCGACCTTAACATAAAAAAAAAGTTAATTTGATTTAAAAAATATTTGCAGTTAGTCTAGTAACAATTTGTTTCAATTTTCATTACAGTCAAATACCGTATTAAGTGGAAATAATTGATAGGATACGTTATGGACAAGAACCACACACATATCGAGGGGTGTTTTAGTCGGTAAAAATCCCACATAACCTCTATGGGCACTTGCATAAGTATCTTTTGAATTAAATATTCAGGTATCTTTTGAAGATTTCTCCCTTCAAAAAAAGGATACGTTAAAATTTGAAAAAATTGATACTTGATGGTAGGTGGCTTCCATCATGCAAACAAGCAATGCCACAGTACGAGCAACGCCACAGGTGCCGCAAGTGCGCTGCCGACTACAGTAGGATTAAAAATAAAGTATTGGGAAGGATTAGAGAAATGACATCCTTTACTCATTCACCGAAACACAACAGCACACGTGCTGTTATTTCACGAAGGTCTTCTGTAAGGGGGTGTTTACTGCCGCCAGACGGGCTGCTCAAATCACTGTGAAACGCAGTATGCCACGTCATCAGTACTTTTCAAATTCAGACCAGAGCCAACTTTAATAGTTCATTTCCAAAGTTGACCCTGCCGGGAATCGTACCCAGGAACCCTAGAACAGAGCGTTAAGGCAAGCATTCTAACCACTCATCCAACGGACTCGTCAAACGGGTTCATAAAATCTTGACGCAACAGGTTCAATACACAATCAGAGCTTAGACAAGATGTAGGTACGGGGCGGACTTTCGTTGTAACTTCTAGTTTACAATCCCTTATTGCAAACTAGCTGTTGTTACTGAAAAAAACTCACGCGCCATCTATTGTTTAATTTTGGAACTAAATTTGAATTAATATCCGAGCGAAAGAGCCAAATATGTTAAATATTCAATGAATATTCAGAAAGTTTCAAATTTCCAATACAGGATTCTATTGGCAAAATTATGCATTTAGTTCGATAAATTCATTACAAAATTTATTAGCATTCGCAAAGAAAGTTTGCATGGATGAATTTGTAAGTCGTAATTAAGGCTACGTGATGTCATAATCACAATATGAACCCCGGTACTTACAATGGAAGTCGACGTTCGTTCTTGTTATTGTTGACGTCAATTGCTTAAGCGATCTTCAAAAATCTATTTATATTTTCTAAAAGTATTAATTTTGTATCAGAGTTTTGTTTTCAAACTCCAGAAATGGTTGCCATTTTGTATTCTGTCATCGAATTTCGTATTTTATCTAAATGAAGCGAGGAAAAATCTTTATAAAAGTTTTTGTAGATATTATACTTATTTTTTTTTTATATTCGGATACAAATATTACAATATTCTTAAAATAATTAAGAGTGTCGTGCTTGATCTCATCATCATTGATAATACTCGTTATAAGCTCAAATAACATTGCATTATTTCTATTGGTGATTTCTAGGTAAGATTACTAGTCTTTTACGACTTGCAGAATTCTTCTCAGCGTTCACCGTTCTATATTCATCACTGTTAGAGCGAGCAATCATTATTCTATCATGTCTATATTTATAGATATTGTAGAATAAAGTTAGCAGTGCACTTCTGTCTATTTCTCCGCTAACTTCTTCTAAACCACCCAACCGATTTTGATTCGGTTTTCTCCATTCGTTTGTGTATATAATTTGCAAAAAAAAAACCATCCCTATGAAGTCGAAGCGACCAGCTAGTTATTTATAATTCATGCATTAAATTAAAAAACAATTTAATGTACTGTATGTTTTATTTTGGAGTGTGGATAAGGATAGTCAGAGCTCACATTACCTTATACTCTTCATCTCCATTCTTTAAGCGACAGTAATCAAATGGACCTTACATGCCTACTTGATTGCCTTGACTGGACATAATTTTTTTTTTTTAAATTTACTTCGAAGTGAAGCTTGATCGCTAGTAAAAAATAATGAAATTAAATTTTAACTATGGATTAGAACCGGATAACGATAAATCCGGTCTAAAAAGGGGTGGAATTAGTACAGCTTACCTAAGCCTCAAAATTAAGGAGAAAAAAAAAACTATTACTACGATAAATTATGACGTGAGCGTTGTTGTCGTTGTATTCATGATGGATCAGTCTGTTTTTCTTCATTAACTGCGTAACATAAAGGTGCAAGTTTTTCACGGTTATAAATTAAAAAAAAAGAAACTTTTATTTATTAAACGGACCCGGAATTTAGGTACCCAGAATTTTACTGTGACTGTGTCTTATTAAACTGCATAGTTACCCAAAAGTTAAAGCGTATGTCTATATCTTCTGTAAATATTTTAAAATAAATTTGTTTCTGTCTGTTTCTCCGCTAACTTATTCTAAACCACCTAACGGATTTTAGTAGGGATTTTTTCACTAATGGAGAGGGCAATAAAGAACACTAAATAATGAACAGAAAAAAGGCGACCACCGTGCGAAGCGTGGGGTACCTATGATACTATTATAGTATTGTATTATTTATTATTTTACTTCAAAATTAACTAATAATTATTGACAAATAATATTGAAATTGGCTTGTCTTCATAAAATAACTGACCTGTGATGCTTATTATGTATTTATCTAATGTAAATTAAATTTAAAAATATAATATAAAATTATATGTAGATGTCTAGAATAGTCTAGATTATTATGGCTAAGTTGATATTATTACAAATGAGAGCGAACGGATCAAGGCGAATTTTGTTTGTCGATTTATTTTTTCTCTTAAATATTGTTTAACCCATTAAATTATAATTTATACGATTGAAATTAAATTAAATTTATTCATTTCAGTTACATTACATTATGTGATACTCGTAGAGATAAATTAAATCTTCGACAAAACGTTTTAACGTGTAGCCATTTTCGCTGTGTGACTTGTTCATCAGCAAATTCGTAATAACTTTCTTTTCTTCTTCCTTTTAAATATTTTTTTATTCTGTACTTAGTAATTTTTTTTTGTATACGTGCCTTTTTATTAATGTTATTACTATATTATTGTATTTAAATTATTTTGCAACTGATATCCACCTGTAATTGGTTGTAATTTTATGTAAGTTTTATTCACTTATGTGTGAGCAAATGTTGGTGGATTTTATTTTAAAAATAAAAAGAAAATAACCTGCCTTATGAATATGCATAATGTGTGTAAGCTGGGACATGATCGGCATTATATTATGAGGTATCCATAATTAGGCTGGACATTTCGTAGGTACATTACATTGTTTATCTGTCCGTTATATTTAGTCAATCAGTTATATCTTCGTGAAAAAATGCGACAAATACTTTTTCTTGTGTTGTTGCAGCAAAATAACTCAATTAATTTCAATTTGTTGCTGAAAACATGAAATACTTTTTAATTACTTAAAACGTTTAAAACGTTTAACTCTCTGTTATTGTACCTATAATAAAAATTAAATATTAAATTTTATAATAATTTTAAATGTTTTTAATTAAATAAAAATGTTTTTAAAACATATTAAAAGTTGCTATAGAATTGTATCATATTTTTAATATAATAAATTATTACGGCCTGTAAGCCGTATTGTTTTTAAAGTACATGTTTCACTGCTTTTACAGATATAGGTACTTTGTCTTGGCAGAAATCATGCGGGTGATTGTAACTCAATAGTTAACACAATAGTGTGTCTCAACATAATAAAAACACTCAAAAAAAACACTTAAAAGCAACTTACATCCAAAAGTTTTTACATCATGTTGAGCACCCATCTGTGTTTACTAAGTAGTTTCAAAACTTTTAAATTTAGCTTTTCTTTTAATTAGTATAATGTTTAAGTAACAATTTGATCCACATTTCCAACTAAACGGCTTAGGTAAATGTAAGAAACACCATGTTCCACTGTGATTTTAACTGAAAATTAAGTGTGTGGAAGAAACACCGGCGCAAGTTGGTGCGTCTTAACGAGATCGCGTTCAGAGGGCGACTGAATTTACTGATACTGAAAAGATAAATTCTTGAAAGCACACAAGTAATGAAAGCAATTTTCCACAAATGATAAAAGTTTAGGAATCTATAATCTCTTTCAGTAGATTATGTAATGAGTTTTAGGCGGAAAATGTATGTTGTTTTTCGTTTTTGTTACATTTCAAGCGGCTGGAGTAGATAATTCTAAAATAATTAATAAAATTATTATTAATTATTTTAGAAAACTTTGTTAAAGTTCAATTAATCAAGTTAAGTTAAATTAATATTTTTTAACGAATTTTAAAAAAACATATAAATTAACATTAATATAAAATATTATAAATAATAATTAATTTTTATTTATTGGAAATATATAGAAACGATCCCGTTTTCGATTTCTGTCAAGGTACACTGTTAAAATGACCTTTATAAAGTAAAAAAACATATGGAAATGTTTGTTCAAAGAGTATATAGTTTTCAAATTATTAATTTAATATTTACTACACGGTTACTATGATTTATTAATTACTTGTAAGTTGAATTTACTTTTACTTTTAGTCAAGACGCTATTAGTGTCCATACATATTGATGATTGGTCCAATATGGAAGAAGTACTAAATACATACAATATATTTAAAAAATTGGAATTTAAAACGTAGGAGGTATCATTATCATAATCTCAACCGTATAGGACGTCCACTGTTGGACCATGGCCTCCCCTTAATTTTCCAAAAGCATCGGTTAGAAGCACCACTGTCGACCATGGGCCCTTATCAGGTCGTCTGTCCACTTTGTGGATGGACGTGCTATGATGCGCTTGCTGGTTTGTGGCCTCCACTCGAGAACCTTCCGACCCCAGAGGCCGTCGGCTCTCTGTATTATGTGTCCTGCCCACTGCCATTTCAACTTAGTAATCCGCCGGGTTATATCGGTAACTTTCGTTCGTCACAAGAAAAAAAAAGGTCGTCGTCATTCTAAAAAGAGATATGCTTAGGTACAATAAAAATTTAAAAAAAAACCTGTAAGTATAAATAATTTAATTTAATTATCTTACGTATTGTCTGCCCGCATGTGGAAGGATGCTCCCAAAGTGAGAAATTCTGTGTGATAAACCTTGTAGTTGGTTTATACAGATGTACCTACCGTACCTACCATTATTTTATATTAACGGCCATCTCGCTAAAACATTACATGGCTACTGCGATATGTAGTGTTTAAACCGGAGTCTGCGGAGTCAAACACCCCTCGAGCTTCTGCGTATTTACTATCGAGCGATCATTGACCTTCTGTGTCACTAAATGGCTCTGAATCATTATTTTGTTAGAATTTATATTATTAGATTTCGTATTATTGTTTTAATGTGGCATTCAGTATGGACGATTTCGATACTGTTGCCTAAAATTACCTTTGAGCTACAAACAACTAACAAAGTTATCAAAGTTGGGGAAGGCAATGCGTCGCATCTTTGTAGCCGTAGGCGAGGATTCCTAGGCTTCATAGGTTAGTAATACCTGAATGCTTTTGTTGTGGTGTTATGTTTTTGTTGTAGGCCTACTGCGCCACTATCAACACTGGCATATGCTTGAGAAATATGAGACAAAAATTGGCCAAAACTTCAATACACTCTTTAGTTGATCAGGCCATTTTAATTCATTATTTTACCATATTGTGGCCATCTATAATTCAACAAAAACATTATCACAATTTTTAAGTGGTGTTTTTAGTTGTAACAAAAACATAAATATATAATAAAAGACTTGCGCAACATGCTACTATGGTTTTAGGCTTTCGGTGTATACCTTTAAAATAACTTTCTTTATATTAAAATCATGAGAGGCTACTGTATGGGGCTACTGTCGCTTAAAGACGCAGGCAAAAACAGGGGAACATGAATTATATATTAAAAAAACTCTTCAAGAAGCCTTCTGAGGTAAACTCCATGAGGAAGTTTCTACAAAATATTTGTATATTTTTTAAGTTACCGCAAATCTGTAATCCTTTTCAGACGTCATTAATCCTTGCTTCGAAAAGATTCTGTGCCATTGGAATGTTTTGAATTGATTTTATATGTATAAGATTTATATCTACTTATGTATATAAATGGTGGCCACAGAGCGGATGCTCCAAATATGATGAACACTTCTGTAATTGGATAAACGTGCTGCGGGGACTCTCAACTCTCATAAATTCATAACAAGTTGGTACTTGTTGGCACATCACACATGACTGTTCTGTTTAAGAAGAACCAAAAAGAAGTCAGTCAAGATTAAATGAAACAAAAAAAAGCAACTATGACCTAATTGACCTGATTAGCTTTTATTCTGTTAGAGTAAATACTCCTAGAAAACACGGGCAAAATAAGATTATTGGTCTTTGTTTCACCGAGATTTCGGAAACAATAGGGTGATTTATGGCGATGTTTTTATAAGAAAATAAGCTCAGTTAAAAGTTACTTTTACCTGATTTACTAGAAATATAAGAAAACAAGGTCGTAGCAGCAAAGATGCTGTCAATAAGTTTAATGCACTTGCAGCAGTTTTGGCGTTGGTTGTGTTATAGGCGACGGTAACCACTGCCATCAAGTGGACCGTCAGCCTGTCTGCCGATCTTAACATTAAAAAAAAAATTAAGTCTTAATCAATATCTTTAACAACCGATATATACCTATAGATGTCCAGCTGCAGGTCATCGCCATGTATTGTGGGTTTTCCGTTTGCAAGCTATTTTACAGGTAACTACTCAACTTAGTTTAAATTGATTGAAATAAAATAATAACTTCTGAGTAAATTTGAAGCCGTTGGTCAATAAAACGAACTATTTAATTTATAGTTTCAAGGTTGTTACATATACAAGCCAGTCAGTATAAAGCTATTTCATTTTTGAGATCTATTCTAATAAATAAAACTGAAGTGTCTGTTTGTAATAACAAAATAACTGCTTTTTACTAAATGTATATTATAGACGATACTCATGAAAAAAATTTTGTTTGTCGGTTTGTTCCGACTAATCTCCGAAACGGACGCACCGATTTTCACGGGACTTTCACTGACGAATAGCTGATGTTATAAGGAGTACAAGAATAATTCATGCTATATTTAATGAAAACAGCTACAATCCCGGCGATTGTTTTAAAAATAAATAAAATTTCCCTATCCCCCCTCCTAATCCCTTATCCCTAATACTATAGTAGTCGGCAGCGCATTTGCAGCAGCTTTGACGTTGCTTGTGTTATAGGCGACGGTAGCCACCTACCATCCAGTGGACTTAAAACAAAGAAAAAAAAGCTTAAAACAAAGAAAATCATTCTAAAAATTTAAATAACCAAGTGTAAAATAAAAATAAAGCCCTATTAATGAGTTCTGCTCAGCAGGGAGTGTTTCCGTCCCCTGTCTGGAAGTTCTATGCAAAACTCGCATGAACAAAAACTAACTAATAAATTGGTGACAATAAAAGGACCTACTTCCTCTAAAGTCTGCTTGTTATTATTTAAATTAACTACCTACCTAAAAGTATTATTTTGTCTCGTCGTTCATGTATGTTTTTTTTTGTACAGTATCTAGATTTAATTCTGCAGTGTTATTGTAGCAATAAGAAAAAAGCTAAAGTAAGCCTAACTGATATTATAAATGAGTAAGTGAGTTAGTTAGTTTGTTTGTTTATTTATCATGAAATTGTCCATACACGTTGTCAGGGACACAGAAAAGTATATAAAGTAAGCACCTTTCATCAAGAAGAAAGTACTGTTCCGTGGTATCATCTAAAAATTAAAATTAAAAATTAAACACCTGACAAAAATATATAAGGAATAAAAATTGAATAAATGTTTTAATACCAAAGGAATGCAGACGATTGCGCGAGCAAAAGCTAGTGCTTCACAACATAAACGTATGCAATTTTATTTACCTATCATAAAAAAATAGGATTAAAACATCATGAACATGTGAATTTATTTTGAATATTTACAGACATTATTGTGAAAAATGGTATTTTAGCTTAGTTGCCCTTATTATTCCCAAGCTCGTATCCTCGGTAACGTTATTTGATAACGTTATGAAAAACGTTTGTTTACTGTAGGTATGCATTGAGATAATCAACTTCATAATCTCGACCCACAAACAAATCTAAACACATTTTGCCAAAAGACGAGTGGCCCGATTCTAGAAACTTAAAATACAGAGCCGTAGAATTTATTTTCAGTATTCGAAGCTAAAGATATGTACATCTCATATCATGGTTATATAAGAAAGAATAAATCAAAATCATTAATGTCGCTTTAAAAGTTGTTGCTAAGAAACCAATTGTATCAACTTGATTGATCGAAAACAAATCACCAAATATTCTTGTGAAATATTCAATCATCATAAATACTAATGAAAAGAATAAACCGCTAATGAAGACTTGTCTTTTTATTGTGACGACTAAGCTTTTTTAAACTTTTGTTATTACCTTTGAATTATATGACAATTTTGGTATTATGTACAAATTTCAGTCACTTAGAAAGCAAAGCTACACTAAAGCTTCTATAAAAATTGTTTTTCAAGGTTCCACATGGGGAATGCTATTCCACATAGGAATAACAGCTGAATTCATGTGACTGCATAAATAGTGGTTATTAGTTCGAATTGAATTGATCCAATTATGCCCACAACGCTGGTTACAAATTCTTTGTATCAGAAAACTCGTATCAGTATCGTTTTTCAGTATCTATTAGGAGAAATGGATACACGAAAGTTGAGAATTCATCACGGAATTTTATTAATCTATATTTTAATATTACAAAGCTGAAGAGTTTGTTTGTTTGAACGCGCTAATCTTCGGAAGTACTGGTTCGAATTGAGAAATTCTTTTTGTTTTGAATAGTGCATTTATCGAGGAAGGCTTTTTTTTATGTTAAGGTCGGCAGACAGGCTGACGGTCCACTTGATGGTAGGTGGCTACCGTCGCCTATAACACAAGCAACGCCAAAACTGCTGCAAGTGCGCTTCCGACTGCAGTAGGATAAAGGATAAGGGATTAGGAGGGTGATAGGAAAATAGGCTCTGGCATCCCTTACTCACTCACCGAAACACAACAGCACGCGTGCTGTTATTTTACGGTGGTCTTCTGTAAGGGAGTGGTTACTGCGAAAACTCAGTGTGTCCTGCCACTACTTTCCAAATCCAAACCAGAACCAAATTTGAAAAGTTGATTTTTCAAAGTTGACCCTGCCAGGAATCGAACCCGGGAACCCTAGAACAGAGCTTTAAGGCACGCTATAGGCTATATAACGTCACGCTACGATAAATAGTATTATATATGTATAAGCAGTGTCCAGTACCGCGCGCCCCATGCGCACGCCGCCGTATGGGCCGCAGCGAAGCGTGGCCGAGTTCAGCTAGTAAATTATATTAATATGCAACTCTGGTGATTTGTTTCAGTTATGGTGAACACTTCTTTTTGCATTGAGAAATCCTCATGGTTACCCGGCAGCGAAGGGGACTCAGGCGGGTTATACTCCTACCTGCTAAAACCCAACGACTTTCTAGTGTGGCCACAGATGGGCGGGGTTGCGCGAACGTTGAGACACGGCATCCACAACCCGCCACGGCGGTTCAGCGCGGGGAGGAGTGCGCTCCCTTTCGGAACCTTGACGTACCCGGAAGTGGACTTCACAAAGGGCGTGGACTTCACAAAGACCACCACCCAGTTCCCGGCCAAAGAGAAGGTGGCAGACTTAAGCCAGTTGCCTGCGCTCGAGCCTTCTCCGTCGGATCGGCTGGTAGTGGGGATCATCTTCCCGCTACCACTACGCCGCCTTCGTTTTTGCAAAATGCGAGCATCTCCTGCCACGCAAGATCAAGCTCATTGCTTTCACAACGGCTGGCAACGAGAGATCGGCGTCGACGATAAGAGACAGAGGGAAGCGCTGCTCCGCCCATTCGGGGTAGTCAGCTAAAGTGTGCTGCGCAGTGTCCACCGCGCAGCCACAACGGTGGCATTCCTCTGTTGGCTCTCTCACGGCCATGCGGTGAAGGGTAACACCCGAAGCAACCATGCCCCAGCACCTGCACCAGGCGGAACGTGAAGGCCCCGCGTCTGATTAGAGACAATCCTGGGTTACCTTAGCATTGCACACCATGAGTCCGTAATTCATCTTCGTTGATGAGAGGAGCTCATTGATATTCCGATAGGTAGTAATTTTTATCTGATCTGACGCCAAATGTAAAAAAAACTGCCTTTCGTAGTTTTTATCTGGACGAATATTGGACTCATAAGAGAAGCTGTAACTAAATTGTTGCATGCTCAGATGTGCATTTGCGTTCCTACTAGTGTTGTTTGCATCCCTAGAGGACGGTATAGACAGCCACTTAGCCTGCATTTTATTGCAAATGATTTTAAAAATCTGGTTGAGACATCTGATTTTCACAACACAAAGGATATATTCGATAACTTTTTTAAATTATAAATTTTACGATTTTTTTTTATCTTTTATTTTTCAAGACCAACAGTTTTCAACTTATATTAATTAAACAATGTATGCATAATATAGAGTATGCATACATGAGCGCTACAACCTGTTCAGCTGGTAATAATGGGCAAAGTCGCCGCAAAGAGGAAAGTTGGGTGAAGGAAGAAGTCATGGCTGAAGAACATCAGGGAGTGGATCGGGATAGCTAACGCAGTAGAGCTGTTCCGACGAACAAAAGACAAGGAGGACTGTTGCAGGTTTATCGCCAACCTTCACTAGTTGGAGAGGCATTGCAAGAAGTAGATTGTATATAGACAACAAAACTTTGTTTTGTATACATTTAAGATTTATTTCCAAATTATTAAGGGATTGATTAAGATATTTCGTTGCTTTATGATTAAATATAAAACGAATGTTCAAAGGCAATAACATCGTTGAATTTTACTAATATAATAATATATTAGTGAAATATACTAAAACGATAACAAGATTTAAAGCGATAATCTGTTTTAGAAGAACAAAGTCACATCCCACGTAATGTCTGGTAATATTCAAGGATTCAGGCCGAGTCACATGTTTATTTAACATTGTATGTCCCCATTTTACTTGCTTCTTTTGTTTCATTTAACTTGATTCTCTTTTACCTTTGGCCTGTCGCTAAATGCTTATATAGAATTCATTTATAATAAAAGTAAGAACAAAATGTGTGCTATAGTTAGGTACTCCTCTTTATGTCGAATATAAAAGGATCTTAAGGCGTTTTAGAATCTTAGGCACGTCATTAGTTTAATACGAATGATTTCCAGAACATCAATGGTAATGTTGATGACGGTGAAGCCTCTTTAGAAATTTACCAATGAGAGTTACAGGTGACTATATGACTCTTGTGCGAGTGTGGCCCCCTGATGCACAAGCGCAGTCACATCCTAGGAAGCCACACAATGGCTTGTGAAGATGTGAAGAATGTCTCTATCAAAAAAGTACTACAATTCCTTAACGTGGTAGGTATAGGTAGAGAGCTTTAGTTCACGTGGCGATCACAATATTTCAGCAATGGACGAAGTGATACTGGTACTCTAGCAGACAGAAATAGCCACTAAGACAAGATAAGATAAGATACAGGTGACTATAATGACAGAATACCGTTTAGTATCAACAATAAAAGTAAACAAAATTTATCTCAATTTTGTTGGTCTATTTTATTTGCAGGAGTTTTGATTTTTATCACTACGCATTTATAACTCTAGTATGTTAAAAAGAATAGGTAGATTATTGTTTGACACTTCAACATGTTGATTTAGGTCTTGGTAAGATGGATAATAGTATTAACTTGGGTCTTCGAATTTTCTAAAAAAGTATTATAATGAATATACCAAAAAAAAAAAACTTAAGAGGTCTCCGAAGAGATTTGCTATCTTCGAAGACATGTGAGGTGCAATAAAACCGCAGTAGGCAAGTATGGCAGACTTTACCCTCACAAAGTCTTTTAATAGGAGACTACCCATCTTCAAGTCGGCCGTTACTGTAATCAAATTTTTAAATAAATATTATCAAAGTTAAAATAAATATCATCAAAATCTTAATGGCAAGTAATACCGAATAAAGGATAGATGTCATAAATAACGAAAAGCTCATGAATAGTTTACTTAAATAAGACATGCTATAGAAAAATGATGTTAAAACAATTTATAAAAATATAGCCATATATATGACATGCTATAGAAAATGATAGCCCGTAGAATAAGGATGGGTGTGGGAGAGTTTTAGCCTGACTGCCGAGAAAAAAACTATTACGACAAAAGCCAACAGGTTATATGGGTATAGTAATGAGCTGTGTAACCGTGTACACACGAACAAAAAATACAATTGGTGGTACACAGTTTAGGTGTACTAAAAACTCAATTAAATTTCTAGCGTACATGTAGGTTGAACAAGCAGCTTACGTTGTCAGTAATATTTACCTCTGTTAAGATACAGACACAAAAATTAGGATGCTAATGTGCAACCACAAAAAAATAGGATTACATGTCGGTAATTTAGACAGAAAATCATTTATGTTTACACAATCGGTAATTTAATTTATATCATCGATAATAAGTTACTACCATTCATTGAGAAGAGATGTGAGTGTGTTGAGGATATGATACAATTCGCCTATTTTATTCACTTATGAACTACGAGCATTTGAATAGTTGTTAACGATAGCTTGAAGATCGTTCATATTTCTTATAGTGTAAACCTTCTCGTTATAATCCATACGAGCTCTAACCAAATCTTTCTTAAACCAGACGTATTTAAATTGCAACTTGATTTTAAACGCTTAATTAAAAATCAATGAAACCCCCCTTACCCAAATTACACGATATTTTCCCATTAAAAATAGTCTTCTCACCTAATGGTACAAGTAACAGCCGTTAAAATGACAACAAAATAAATTAATGGCCTGATTTCAATACAAAACTGATTGATCTCCTTTAACAGGGCAAAATTCATATTTTCATCCAGTTCGACACGTGTGATTCATTAAACTAGGTAATTAATGCTACTCATCACCAGCAATTTCGTATATTAATGTTCTCATATATTGCGATTATAAAAACATCAGGCACAAACTGGAGCCAGAGAGCACAGAATAGAGACATATGGGCATCTTTGGAGGAGGCCTTCACCCGACCCGAGGTCCTTGCAGACGAAAAATAACAAACATATAAAATAGCAAATGAATTATAAACAACTAACCCACTATAACGTACCTATTAGATATAAGCTACTATTGTAAAAAAGGAAGCAAGGAATAAAAGGCTTTTTATTTTATTTTATTTATTTATTTTATATTGCGATCTGGTCTGATATTATTTATTGAAATAACAAAAATTTAAAAGCCTGTTTTCTGACATATAGATAAAGTAATGACGAGACTGTTTTATGTTTACTCTTCAGTGTTAAGGTTTGGGGTCGATTCCTGGGCAAGTTAACTAGGGTATCTCAATTTCCTTTTATTATTGAAGATTACTACTAAAAACCTTTTAAACTCGTCTCCCAATTGTAGGGTGAGATGATGCTATGCATACATAGGCGATAGGGCAAACAAATGATATACGATCATGACCGTACGTGAAACCCAGTTTTCCAAATTTTCATCAACAGGGAAATCATCAGTCATGGAACCTGCATTATCGAACACAGTCTACGTTTTAGTATTGACAGGGCACATTGCGTTTCATAATTATAAAATGAGTAGCCTGTTTGGAAGCGACAACCACCCCCTTACAATATGTGTGCTATTTTCATCCTCTCACTCACTCACCGAAGTAAGCTCACATCCTCATCCCACCAGGTCGCCAGCGCACTTTAAACACTTGCAAATGTTGTGCTGTGTTATGTTGCAACTTGTGTTAAAAATTAACCATCAGAAACCTCAAAAAATGACAATAGAAATTCTATTTTCAGATAAACTTCCTTATCTAAATAGAAAATAATATCCGGTAGCCATTCATTCTCCATTCACCTTTAACATTCATCAACTCCCAACCACTCTTTTGAGATACGGTTAGTGGGTAAGTGGTAAGTATATGGGTGCAAAGTGTTTTCAAATTTTATTATTATTATTATGACCCTCGATGGTTGATTTAAATTTAATAAACAAAATGATAAATAAATCTTTTACACGCCATAGTTTCACGAGAACATTTTATTCTCGCGAGACGAACTTTTATGTGACTCTGAATGTTATGTAATAAACATAAAAGGATCTTTTCGTGTGAAAGTGTTTGGTAGTACTAGACTAAACACATATTTTATGTTCTTTCGTTAATATTGTTTCAAATATAATACCCATTAAAGAAAATTTAAGTTAGAGTATATAGAGGTTACCTACCCCAAAAAAATTATATAGAAATTCGAAGAGCTAATTTGTTCTAGCCTTTGAGCTTTATGTATGTTTTTTTTTACAAAGTCAAATAGCAGTATAAGCTCCCTTCCGGTTTTATGTTCGTTGTTATAATATTCAATTATATTCCGTACGAGACTTTCACGCCCCAGTACAAATGGGGCAGTTACTATAGCCTATATCCGTCTGGAACATTTTTTATAGGTATCTTTATATAAAAGCAATATTTTTTTCGAACAATATATATATATATATATATATATATATATATATATATATATTTAGTCTTGGTATGTTTGTGTCCACAATATTCAAAAACTAACCGATAGATTGACTTGAAATATTTACAAGTAGTTTCTATATACTTATACCTTTATTTTTTTTATTTCGCAGTTCTGACACGAAAAAAAGGTTTCAGCTAATACCTATTATAAATGCGAAAGTGAGATTGTTACGCTCAAGCCTTAACTACTCAACCGATCATCGTGAAATTTTGCATACCGTTTGTAAAGGATACAAAAAAGAACATAGGATACCTTTCATCGAGAAAAAAGTGTTCCCGAGGGATCATCTAAGAAAAAGTAATTCAATGCCTGACAAAAATATATGAGCAGTAAGGATTGAATAAATGTTTCAACACCTAAGAAAAATGAGCACGGTTACAAAACATTAGCTGAACTCGGCCACGCTTCTCTGCGATCCATACGGCGGTGGAGTGCGCGTGGGGCGCGCGGTACTGGACACTTGCTTATATATAATACCTACTATTGATCGTAGCTTAATGTTATATAGCCTCGATAAATAGACTAGTCGAACCAGTAGTTCCTGAGATTAGCGCGTTCAAACAAACAAACGAACTCTTCGGCTTTATATATTAGTATAGATTATTATCCTCCAAAAAGGAAAAACTTTACAAAATGTCTTTATTTTTTTACTTGCATCATCGTCTTTTCAACCGTAGGACATCCATTGCTGGACAAAGGCCTTTCCCGTAATTTTCCAAAAGGTCGGGTCAGAAGCAGTCTGGATCCACGGTCGATCCGCGGCCCTTTTAAGGTCATCTGTCCACCTTTGTGAGTGGACGTCCTACGCTGCGCTTGCTGCCCCATGGCCTCCACTCGAGAACCTTCCGGCTCCAGCAGCCATCTGCTCTCCGTACTACGTAGGCCGCTAGGAAAGTTTATAGTGCATGTCTTAACATGTTTATTGGCAACAAGAAGTGCGTTTCCTATATTTGTTTTAAATATCTTAGTTTACTCCAACATGTCGAAGTTGACGCCTCGCGACTTACGTGTGATAATATGTACAATTTTAAGCGCGGTTTAACTGCTGATGAATGTGTAAGTGAGATGCAGTATGTATTCCATAAACCAGCACCAAGCCGTAGCAGTGTGTATCGGTAGTACAAACAATTCGAAAGGATTGTAAAGGACTTTAACCTGGACGATGATCCACGGTCAGGTCGGCCGCGCGAGGCGGTTACTCCAGAAAACATAACCGCTGTAAAGAAACTAATCATAGAAGATAGACATATAACCTACAAGTAGATAGAGGAAATCTCGCACCTTAATGCACCAGCTATTCGCGATATTCTTCATGACGTAACGAAGCGGTGTATGCTTTGGGTACCCCATATTTGACTGACGCCCAAAGAGAGTGTCGCATCAAATGGTGCAAAAATATGCTTAAAATGTTTGACCACGGAAAATCACAGAATGTAAATAGTATAGTAACAGGTGACGAGTCCTGGCTGTACTACTACGACATAAAAAGTAAATCTAAAAACAAAGTATGGGTGTTTGAAAATGAAGATACCAACCACTGTAAAACAGTGACGATCGGCGAAGAAGGAAATGGTGGTGGTATTTTTTAATAAAAGAGGTGTTATTAAAAATATAACCCTGGATGAACAGAAAACAGTCACCGCTTGAGCGTTATGTACCATTGATGGTACATAACGGTTTGTCTGCCTCAACAATTGAAGAGCTTAGAAAACTACGTCCGAATTCGCGGTTGGATACATGGCGCCTGCACCATGACAACGCACCGACACTGGGGCTAAAGCATTTTGGGTCACCCTGTTGTCGTCTCGCTCTAACCTACGTTTTTCTTTTCGTCGTGTATAATATATTTCCTCTTTAAAAGTTTCAGAATGCAGTTAAAATATGGCAACGCGATTTATCTTCTTTATTCAGATGTCGCTCGTTTGAAAACAGTCTCTCAATATCTAAATCTAAAAGTTTGCATGGTAAAATTTCCGATATCTTGTCATGTAGCGATCTATTTTGACTTGGAAATTTTCTAAGACATGCATATTGGAACCAAGTTTAATAAAATATCAATGATTTTTACAAGCATAAGGAAAGTTTCTATATAAAGTTTTATACCTATATACACCTACTATTAACAATATTATGGAATATTAAATCTATTCTATTCTATACATATAATAAAATCGTAAACTAATACTTTCTATCTATATTCTGGACTGATTAAATATTCTTTATAAAGAGGTTTTTGATAAATGTATTCGTAAAGTAAAGGTATTACTTTGCATTAGCTCTTACGGGCAGTCCTAGGGGATTTTGAAAAATTCGTTATAATCGAGAAATTATTTATGATGAGGCTCGTTATATTAAGGTTACACTGTATCTATACAGATAATAAAATCGTAAATGAGCTGTGTCTGTACATTAAATATAAAAAAAAATTGTACATGTTGTACTTTGTTACAGAGGTCAAAAAATAGTTCATAGAATTTTTGTCTGTTTGTCTGTCGTTTGTGCACGCTAATCTCAGAAACAGCTTAACCGATTTGAATGCGGTTTTCATTGATGTTAGCAAGCCTCCCGTAACATTTTTAGCGTTTGTTTCATTCCAATCGGTATACAAACAAAAAAGTTACGCGCTATATCGCTCAGCTAGTTTTAAGAATATATTTCCTTTTAAAGCACACTAAAAAAATTGAAATTTACGCTTTAAATTTAACTCAAGCACTAATATAATTTTGTTCTTCTTCTTAACGTGCCGCTTCTCTGCGAAGATTGGCGACCATCATGGCTATCTTTAATTTGGAAACTGCTACACGAAAGATGGAGCGAGTGCTCAAACCATACCACTCTCTCAAATTCTTCAACCAGGATGTCTTTTTGCTGCCTCTTTTTCGCTTTCCTTATATTTTGCCCTGCATCACTAGCTGAAGAATACGGTATCTTTCGCCCCTCATCACGTGCCCGAAATATTGCTGCTTCCTCTCCTTTATCATTCCCAACACCTCCATTCCCTTTTTCATTCTACGCAGAAATTCAGCATTTGTTATTTTCTGCATCCATGATATGCCGTATATTATTAATGATTTCACCATTTATCACTATACCCTCTTTGGCTTCATGTAGGGCTTCAGCCAGCTTCAGGCTTCTTTATTACTGTTACACATTTGCCAGGCTTTGAATCTTTATTTTTAGATAGCTGATGCAAGTGGTTTCGGGCGCGCGTCTATACGCCTATAGCCATCTTGAAATTTTATTCTAACCATTGGTGAAATTTTTTTTAATTCAGATGTGCAATTTCGATGATTAACTCCAACAAACAAACATACATACAAACTTTACCTCTTTATATTATTAGTGATGTATACCTAGATAAAATATGTACTAAGAAAAAAATTCTGAAGGACGACCCTCAAAGGCTGAAGTAAGAAATATATATCATCAAAGAAAGGCATATTATAATAATTTAACCACTTTTATTTTGTTCATACCTTCAGCCCTCACTTGGAGGTATGTAATATTAATTCGAAGTATTATTAGCATTTATTTAGAAAATAAAATTCACCCCTCTTACAAAATTAAACTGTAGGCTATGAACCTTAAATTCGATTTTATGGAATAGGTATCCTGCAAAGCACTTTAAAATAAATGAAGCGGTTTATTTCCTTGTATGCCACAAATGGCTTTGATAAAATAGAACTGTTCTGTTAAAGAGGGTTTCTCGTAGATCTCTTGGATATCAATCGATTTACCTACTTCCAAACCCGCCATTCGACATTTTTGAAGGACTATCTTTTCAATAGCAACACACGGCCACGATAAATATACTTACGTGTGTCCGAGTCTCGATATATATTTCAGTATATTTTATACGAACTGAATAGTAAGTGCTTATCCCTTATTTATTTTGATATTTATTTAGGAAACTCGTTGAGTAATAGTAAAAAGGTTCAAAGAAATACTGAATATCGTTGATCAGTGTTCAAAGAGAGAAATGAAACAGGAGTTTTCAGAGGAGTTTCAAAATAAATAAATTATGTCATAAACATTTCTTGATAATTATTGATAACAAACGTTCTTGATACCAAATTGCATAGTATATTGTGTGAATGTAGATTTTCTTACAAAACCCGTTTTAATATCTTCTTCGGATCTCTTACTTATATAAGAAAATGAATTTAAAAAATAATAAAAAAAATAAAATATTCATTTCGAATTAATCAAAAGTATAGATATCAGTAGTATCATTTTTAAGCGCTCGCTCATGGCATAAGCAATTTCTTTAATATATTGATAAATTCAGGAAAAGCTATCCAGCGAAAAAAATTTAAAATGGAGAAATTATTCAGTGTTTTCTTCAGACGTGAGAAAAAATAGGATAAAATTTCTTGATACATAATATACATAGAAGGTTCATTCACAGCTTTATTTATTTACTAATGGAATTTTACTCACCTATTCGAGATGTCTGTCATCACGTAAGTAATGTACGTATGTAAATGTGTCACGCATCGTTAACAAAATCCACAGCACCCAATTCTGATTTAAGCGTAGTCAAATCAGAATTCTTATACAGTATGTTATTTAAGATATTACTTAAGATACTAGGGCGGAGTGATAAGTATGGTAAAAATCTATTTTGGATTAAAATTATCGCAAATTGCATGGAAACTCCTTGTTCACAACTCTTTTGAATGACTAAATTAAAATTTTCAGCCAGTACCGCCGGTTAGTTTTTTTGTAACAGCCATTAAAGAAAAATAATTGAACAAATTTTTGCAAAGATGGAGAAAAGTGAAGTCTTGATTAAATTTTTTGCGCAAAAAAACTATTACGGAAACGAAAAAAAAAACTTGATAAACATTATGGGGACTCTGCTCCGTCGATTAAAATGATTCATAAGTGGTTTACCGATTTTCGCTGTGGTCGTACAACCACAAGTGTGGCTGTGCGTCCAGGACGCCCAGTTGAGGTCACTACTCCAGAGATGATCGCTAAAATCCACGACATAGTGTTTAACGACCGAAGAGTAAAAGTGAGGGAGATAGTCGAGATAGTAGGCATCTCAGACGAACGTGTGCGCAATATCTTACACCAACATTTAGTTATGAAGAAGCTCTCTGCTCGATGGGTGCCGCGTTTACTGACTGTTGATCAAAAACGTATGCGTGTGACCACTTTGGAGGCTTGTTTGGCGTTGTTTCAACGAGATAAAACTGAATTTTTGCGTCGTTTTATAACAGTAGACGAAACATGGATCCACCCACCATACCCCAGAAACCAAACAACAATCGAAACAGTGGACTGCTATCGACGAACCAGCTCCAAAGAAGGCCAAAGCAGTTTTATCGACCAATAAAGTGATGACTAGGTACTTAGAGAAGGGTAAAACGATTAATGGCGAATATTATGCCAATTTTTTGAACCAATTTAGCACAAGACAACGCACACCTGCGTGATTGCCATGGCAACTTCATGAGTTGCGCTATGAGATGTTTTCTCATCCACCGTATTCGCCAGATTTAGCCCCTTGTTACTATTTTCTGTTTCCGAATTTAAAAAAAATTGCTTGGTGGGAAAAGATTTGGCTCCAACGAAGAGGTCATGCACGAAACCAATGACTATTTTGAAGGGTTGTCTAAGTTGTATTTTATGGAAGGGATCGAAAATCTAGAGAAACGCTGGGTGAAGTGCATTGAGCTACACGGAGACTACGTTGAAAAATAAATAATAATAATTCAATTAATTTTACCCCTTGTTTAATTTTTACCAGACTTATCACTTCGTCCTCGTAATAAGATAATACTCTATTGGCACAGAGAATACTTTATGAAATTTTAGTTCTTATAGCTTCATCTTATATTTTATAACCGGAAAACTTTCATTAGAGTTGACTAGGTAAATACTTTTAGAAATTGTTCATTTCCCAAGTGTACAAAACAAATTATCATCAAACAGCAAAAATTACAAAACATATAAAATATCACAACATATAAAAATATATAATTCATGTCATAAGTAGTATATATATGGATGGAGATGGACTGCCCAATAATAAAACATTGGGTGATGTCACACATCACCCTTAATAGAAAATGATAGGTTCTATCATTTTCTATGATACTTGCACATTATGTATATTGTTATGACTCACCAGGGAACGTTCTAGTTATGACTCACTATAGAACGTTCTAGAAAAACGACTTCGCCTATACTACAAGTCTGGAAAGTTATTGTCAAGGGAAATTGATCCTTATGCACACAACATAGAGTTCACATTTAACAGAAATAGTGTTCCCGAATTTACAATGACCTTGTTTACAATACGTGTTTACAAAAGTTGTTTACTTCTAATTGTTTGTTGTTTGTTTGTACTAAATTCGAGAAAGATCTAGACGATTGGCAGCGGGTATAAATAGGCGAAGTGGCAAGCTAGCGGGACAGTTCGATTCTGCGATTCGAAAGCGATACTACGGAACTATACCTGCGACTCATTACGGAATTACGCACGACTTTTGGCAAGTTTAACGGATTTAAAGAAGAAATTTAGCCCTATTGGAAGTCATCTTGGTTTGTGGCAATAAATAATTGATTTTCGCCCTTACACGGCAATTTGACTCACCCCAATATTGTTAATTTATATTTTAATTTTAATTTTCTACAATTTAATATAATTTAAAAAGCTATGGACACAATGAAGTCTGAAATAAAGTTATTATTATTATTATTATATATCACAATATTAGCGAATGTTCACGGCCGTACACATAAATAAAAAAAAAAGAGGACCTTTTCTACCTAGACCTTTTCTTACTATCTATTAATTTATTTAGAATTAGTAATTTCAAATTCGTTATAAATTTTGAAAATTTCTTCTTCAAGATTCTAAATGAGCCGCATAACTTGTAACTATTTCTGAAGAACTAAGCGGCAAACATATCGATACAATATGAATAGGTTTCGAATTTGTTTTCGCTATTTACAGATAAGAAATATTACCTAATCATTTTATGGAATTACTATTACTTATTTCATCAGATATTCTAAATAAACAATCAATGTTCAAGTAAACGACAGAAAAGTAAACTTGTAGACGTGACTGGGCAGTAAGTAATGGGCTTGTGAGAGTCTATCAAACATTTAAAATAACCACGAAACTTGAAATAATTTTCAAGTTATGTGGAAGTAAAATCCAATGGATTAACTGTAACAATAAATAACTGAGTAAGTAAGTAAAAATCGGAATCGATGTCTGAACACCAAGATTTATAATCATTGTGTTCTCAGTATGACGTATAGTACCGAAACGTGGCTTCTCACGGCAGTATTGGTCTACACCTTTTTTTGGTGGATAGGATTAGAAATTATGAAATTCGCCGAAGAACCATGTGGTCTATATTCTTTTATGAGGTAATTCTATTAATTTTTTTAATGATTATTTTTAATGTAAAGGTTTTTTTTATGTTAAGATCGACAGACAGGCTGACGGTCCACTTAATGGTAGGTGGCTAGCGTCGCCTATAACACAAGCAACGCCAAAGCTGCTGCAAGCGTGCTGCCGACTACAATAGAATAAGGGATTGGGAGGGGACAGGGAAATGGGCTCTAGCATCCCTTACTCTCTCACCGAAACACAACAGCACACGTGCTGTTATTTCACGGTGATCTTCTGTAAGGGGGTGGTTACTGCCGCCAGACAGGCTGCCCAAATGACTGCGAAAAGCAGTATGCCCCTGCCACTACATTCCAAATCCAGACCAGAGCCAACTTTGAAATGGGAAATTCAAACAAATTTTTTTCGATAATAATTATATACATATATTAATAAAATGTCTATTTCTGACGGTGCAAAGATAGCAACTAAAATTATAATCGAAAACCATGCTCAAAAGGTAGGTGTACCTATTTCAAAATATTCAAGATATTTTGATATTATTTTTTTTTGCGTACAATAATTTCACAATATTTGATCCCAGAGATTTTGTATGGATGTCGCACAGCTAAGTTTCTTCTTCTCAAAGTAAATTGGTATTTATCATTATTATCATTTCAGCCGCAGTAAGTCCACTGGTACTAAGCCTATTAGAAAATAGTGGTGACGTAGGCCTCCCCCATAAGACCAGTCAAAAGCTGCCTGGATCCACCGCCTAATTTGGTATGCCTTGGAAATTAAAATAAAGGTCTGTTCTCCCTTAAATGTTAATGTTTGTCTTCAGACTATTTTAAGTTGTTAAACGTAGTGGGTTTCAATATAAATAAATCCTTTTCGTTTTATGGTTGTCACGGGAATCGTAGCCCCGACAAAGGGAAATAAATAAAATTATTTCGAACATTTCTAATACAATTAGGTGCTTATAAAATAAGGGACATGAAAGGTCGTCCCAGGGTGACATAATAGATTTATGCGATGTTTCCATCTTATAGTAATAGAATTGTCGTGGCTTTATAATGTTAGTAATTTAAAACGACTGTATCTAAACGATGCAATGTATGAGCTTCAATGTTTAAATACCGCGTGGTGGAGACCAAATGAAAACACAATGAACAATGAAAATTTGACACAAATGAAAAAACTGTAATAAGGGCAAAATAAATCAAGGAAATCTGCATTGAAGTTTTGCAAATTCGCAGTGATGGTCAGTCCATACAATCACACAGAAGAGAGGGTGAATTGTATTCATTCATTCTGCTGAATTTGTCGCATTGTGACGAGAACGTTGGATGAGTGGTTAGGGTGCTTGCCTTAATGCTTTGTTTTAGGGTTCCCGGGTTCGATTCCCGGCAGGGTCAACTTTGAAAAATGAACTTTTCAAATTTTTTCTTTCTTCTTCACACTGCATTTCGCAGTCATTTGGGCAGCGCGTCTGCAACTGCATGTGTGCTGTTATGTTTCGGTTAGTGAGTAAGGGATGTCAGAGCCCTTTTTCCTATCCAGTCCCCTATCCTTAATCCTACTGTAGTCGACAGCGCACTTGCAGCACCTATTGCGTTACTTGTGTTATAGGCAACGGTAGCCACCTACCATCAAGTGGACCGTCAGCCTGTCTGCCGATCTTAACATAAAAAAATTTGAAGTTTCGTGCGCCAACAGCAAGCCGATGTAGATTTGTGATCGTTGCGCAAGACGGCGCATGAGTCGCGTCTAGGAAACAGAATGGCATGGATAGACGTCCCAGTTCACTAGGACTTGAATTTATCATATTTTACGTTTTCTTGACCTTGTATCGGCCTTATAAATTATATCGTATTATATAGATTTGTGTACGTTATGTAAACTTTCAACTGTGAGTGAACTATTGACCAAACACAGGGCAGGAAGAGCAAACCAGACGTCTACGGTCCCTGCATGGGCGCACATTTACCTCCCCACCCTGGTGTTGCTTGTGTCCTTAGGCGACGGTAGCCACCTACCATCAAGTGGGCTGTCAGCCTGTCTGCCATCCTAAATAATACAAAAAAGGTAAGAAAAGCAATCAAATTGATAATAAAAGGCTACCGACGTCGCCTATGCCAAGCACAAGCAACATCTGGAAGAATCAAGTTGGTGGTTCTGATACGGAAATGGACAGGAACTAGATGGGAATACTGGAATGGACTTTGGCATCCCTGACACCCTCTATTTGAGTTGTATTTCACAATGTTTGTTATTCCCTTTAATATTAAGTGTAGGTATACATGGGCCTCAGTTCGTTTTGTTTTACTATTGTATTTAAAAATACATACATAAATAAATGAGTACTTTTATTTACGTGGGTTATATTTATTCATTTCGTTGAGGAAAGAAACGGTGTCAAATTTTAATAGTTTTGTTTCCTACACTTTTATGGTAAACCCAAAGACGTGTTTTTTCGATTATTTCCATCGTAAATATTCAAAGTTTATGTTAATCCTAATAGTTGTGAGTTGTATGTTAATCGTGTCGTGTACTTAACTCATAAGTGCGATTACTTTCTCTTTTTTTGTATTTTCTTAAAACATTTTTATTTTTTGATCGGTAGGTATTTCTTGAATTAATAACAACTCTTGAAACGAAAAAGATAGAAAAAGAACTGAAAACTCAATTTAAAAAATATTTAGATTTTCAAATAAAATCTAAATATTTTTTAATCTGATTGATGTCTCAATTAAATGTCTAGGGAATACTTTTCCATTATAAGGGGATTTATTATGTAAACACCAAAACATATATTTGATAAACATCTTGTTTATAGATTCATCAATACAATTTTAAAGCGTAAAAATTTGTAAATAGAAGTGCCAGAGCATATAGCATTTCGCAGCCATAAAATGGATAGCCGTCTGGCAACAGTAACCTCACCCTCACAGAAGACCATCATTAAATAATAGTGTGTGCTTTTCTGTTGAGTAAGGGATGCCAGAGCCTCTTCCCCGTCCCTTCTTAATGCCTTGCCCTTAATCCTACTAAGGTCGGAAGCGCACTTGCAGCACCTGGAAGCGACGGTAGCCACCTATACGCCATCTACTTTCAAGTGGACCTTTAGCCTATCTAACGACAAATAAAAAATAGGCTATATATTATGTAACTCCTCCAATTTATCCCGAGCGAAATCGGTATAGTATTATATACACTTTACAATTTTATGTAGGAACATTTTATTTCAGGAGAGACGAAACAACACACCTTGCATGGAGAGCATATTGGTCCACATCGCAAATGATCCACTGACATAAAACGTTCATGTAGCGAAACGTCCACATAAAAAGCAAAGCCGTAAATATAAAGCAAGCCTAAAAAACGGCCCTGATTATAAAAAAATAATTAGTTGAATCTGTCATTTCAAAAACCTCATAAGTCATATTTTCCAACATGCTTTTTTTGCTGAAAATGGTTTCTTAAAGAGAGATGCGTATCAAGATAGCATTCTGGAAGAGCATAAGCCATTTTATAACAACATTTTTAGATGGTCAACTGCAAATGTTAAAGATAATCCAGATGAGAATGATGGAGAATATAACTATGTACCCATAAATATGACAAATTAATACATGTAAAATGATAATAAGATTATTTTTAAGCGTAAAAAATATGATTACTAGGTACTATTGTTTTGGTTAAATTATATACCACTAACCCTATTTCTCGCTAAAACAACGTAAGTCAAGAACTGTTTTTCAGGTTTTTTTCATTATTTCTATTAATAAACTGTAAAGGTTATTCGCTATTTTAATTTTTTACCACTCAAATACTAAATTGAACATAAAAAAGTCCTTTAAAACTCATTTGTTTGTGTATGAAACACACATTGTTGATTTCTGAAAAATTCTAATTAAGTTATTTATGAGGTTTTTGAAATGACCGATTCAATTATATTATTATGTCACACATAGTGTCAATTAATTTCTCGATACTAAATCCAATTAAAATGTACCATCTAATTTTGTATTTCGTGAAATTATTATTAAATTAAGGCGATGTTGTGAATTACAATTATTTGCTATCTTTGTAGAAAATTGAGTAGAAGGATTTGCTAAATTGCCGCAAATCGTCTCGAATGAATATTTTACGTCGCAATTATCATTTGGGAAGAATGAAGACAGAGATCTTAGACCTCATTTTTCGCCTATTTAGTGAAAAATGATGGCTATGTATACCGAAATAGTCTAAAGGCGTACGACGTCATAAAATGTGTCGTTTTATTAAATTAGCAGAATTCTTCTCCGTAACTCCAGCAAGAATTTTTTTATTCAGACAATTTAATGTATGTCAATCAGAATTTTATGTACCTAATATTATGAACGCGAAAGAATTTCATAAACGACTTAATCGATTTTGACTAAATTTGGAATGATGAAAAGGAAAGTCTTTTTAGTATTCAATCTTTATCTTTTTCACAATTTTTTGAAGAAGATAATGGTTATTTTAATAACACTTTGACGCCATGTATATCTTTTTTAATTAAAATGACATTGAAAATGAGTAGACTGTATTATCATTTCATATGTAATGTACCTAGTGTTGCTAACAAAGGTGACACCTATAAATCTGTACGATGTTCTTTTATTAGCAAAGACGAAATTGGGAACAAAGTGGATTTGTGGAGTAATTTCATTAAATTTGATATGGGTTAATGGGGGACTGGCATCAACCACCGCAACCCTCATTCTATACAATCATTGCTAATTCTAACCTTATAATGCAATCGATATTTATGATGCTATAACATTTAATTAAAAGGAAAACGGACGGTAATGTCCGTTCAATTTCTCGGGTAATCATGGACAAGATTATACGTCATGGGTTAAATTTAAAAAATTAAATGATGAATGTTTTACGTCTTCACACAGCTCAAAAACTTAGGTAGTTAAAGAAACCTAGTTAAAGAAATAATCCACACATGAAGGTTACGGTTACTTGCAACTATAAACGGAACATTATCCCAAAACCTTGAAAATTTTAGGTTATTTTCATTTAAAAAAAAAACATATTTTTTTAGTTTTTATAGTAATTTTAATAATAGATTTAAAGAAAAAAACACTTGCTAACTGTTATTAAAATTTTAATAGATGGTTTTTTTAATGCAGCTGTTATCTTAGTATTATTACGTGTGTGGCAAGTGAAAATGCCGTGTTAAGGGTGAAAGGAGTCGATTTATTCCAAATATCACAAGGCTTCTTGACTATAAACCGTTAAAGTAGGCAACGTCTTCGCTAATTCGTTCAATGTCGTCGCTAACTCACTGTCGCAGATGTCTTCCCAAAAACTATCAACTGTCACTTCCGTATCTGGTACCGTAGCACAATCCCTCGAGAACGCATGCGGGTTTTTATATCCACGACTTCGAGAAAGTTCTCGAAGTTTCAAACTAGTAAATATCGGGCGTCGGTTATTCTATCGGTTCTAAAATATTGCTTCGGTTCCTGGAATATAACTCTATGTCGTAACCGTAAAGACCAATTTCCTTTTGCACTATTGATAAACAACCCGTATGTTTCATGCCCCCAGCACCAACTCGCGTTCCTTCGAGAAGATTCTATGGCTAACCGTAACAGTATATTACCTAATTGTAACACTGAGACCAACTTACGTAAGACCAACCTTCTTTACGCCAATACTAATGATTTCGATAACAATTATTGTGGTGCAGAAAGGCTCATGTCATTCACTAGCTTGGATCCAATCAGAGACTAGAGAAATTCAATTGCATTATGTACATGAGCGTGCCAAACTTATTATTAGCACGTAACACGGAATAGCGCGTAACCGAGCGTTTTTGTATGTAAACCGATTGGAATATAACAAATAATAAATATTACGAGAGGCTTGCTATAATACACCAGTGAAAACCGCATTCAAATTGGTTAATGCGAGTCACCGAAGGAAAAGCGTCAAAATTGTTTTGCTAGATCATATGTTTTAGTTACGAACTATGAAATAATAATCTTACAAAAAATATGCTACAAACTTAAGGATTTTGCCTAAAGAATGTGCTAATTTGGAACACGATAGGATTAATTTTACTCGAGTGCAAAACGAATTATTTATCAATAAAATGTCTAACTTTAAACATAATTTTTATATGGAAACATTTCTTTTTAAATACTACAGAGAACCTGCTAAGTTTTTGTTTTAAATTGAAGTCCTATATTTATTAAATCCATGTTTATTACAAAATTTGAACCTCGCATCACCATCGCAACAGCAACAGCGGTTTAACGACCACCGCGCCGCTTGCTACCCCGCCAGTCTTAATTTCCGCCTAGGAGTAATTAGTGTTCTGTGGTCTTAATTGGGCGCTTGCCAACGATAGACCTGTGCCAATTTTTCTCCGCCTTATTCACGTTTGCGCAACGGACATAAATAATTTTTGACATACGTCATAATTAAAATCTACTGTTCGTAATACTTAAATATTTTATACTGTGGCGCAGCGCTAACATCACGGAAAACGAATGGCGCGTAGAGTGCGGGTCGGCCCCCCACACTTCACCTTCTAAAAACTCAGTTCGCGTTGAAATACCTCGCCTTAAGCCGTTTCTGAGATTAGCGTGAACAAACGCACATATAGGTAAACAACGATTTTATTATATGTGTGCCACCATTAGGAGGGTGGCGAAACAAAATTGGGAAAAAAATATTTTGTGTGGTCACTGGCGGTCTTTCAGACAATTAATTTTACAAAAAGTTAGCTCTTACCCACTTGCACATATTGAAGGTTCCTCCCGCTCAATACAAGTTGTTGCAAATCACGAGTGGCGCCGCCACCGCCCACTGTGTCGGTCGGCCCTTGTTTGTGTTTGGACGTGTACATATGTTACACATGTACATACATTACATGGTTTTGAAATAAATATTTTTCGCTCAATTTTTTTACACTTTTTCTCACCAACACCAACATTTTTATTTTTATGACGTCAAAAGGGCGGCAAGTTATGACTCCGCCCCGTGACGCCACTGTGGTTTAGATGCATGTAGTTTCTAAAGATCTAATGATTTTTAACATATTTATGACAGACTTTTGGTACCGGTTAATAAAGTAAAAATATAGATACATATATAGGCATACAACGACCTTCGTGTCCAATATACGTTATATTGTGTACTGGCGACACTGTCGCGTTTATAACGAAATGTTATGCATCCCTCGTAAGTATCTCTTCACACAAATGGCTCGGAGGAGAGAAGAGTTTGATCGCGTTAAAAGTAGAGTTTTTGATCACTGATATAGCTAAGGTTTATTTTTATATTTCACATCTATCGTTATATTTTACGAATCCATTGGATGAGTGGTTAGTGTGCTTGCCTTGACGCTCTGTCTCAGGCGTCCCGGATTCAATTCAACTTTGGAAATGAACTTTTCAAGGTTGACTTCATTTGGACAGCCCGTCTGACAGCAGTAACCACCCCCTTACAGAAGACCGCAGTGAAATAACAGTATGTCTGCTGTTGTGTTTCGGTGAGTGAGTAGGGTTGCCAAATTCCATGTCCCTATCTCTTCCTAACGTCTTATCCTTAATTCTACTATGGTCGGCAGCGTACCTGCAGCACTTGTGGCGTGTTATAAGCGACGGTAGTGCCTGCCATCAAGTAGACCTTCATATATGAGAAAGCTCGAGAAGCGACCAACGCGCTTAATGTAAAACGAAAACAGGAGCCTACCGCTCTTTCGCGCTCGCGCAGACAACAGGCTCCGCTATTTTGATAGTAACGTTTGTGAACGTAGGTGTGTGTATAAATAAAAATATTACGTTTCGAATATGTGTGTTTAATTGACATAAGCAAGCTGATTTAATCCGCGCCAATCAGTATAAGTATAAAGAGTAATCAGTATAAGCGCCTTCTGCCCTCCGGTTGGCACAGGGGTACCTTCCTCCTACATTATTTTTCGTTCTACATTCTAGTTACCAAAAATTTTACTAGATGTCGCTATATTCTGTTTAAAAATCAAGAAAACTATTTAATCCAGTTTAGAACTGCCTTCTATTTTCAATCTATGCGATCATTGGTTGCTAAGATATCGATGTTCAAAGGCAAAAGGGTCCCATTTAATTAAGTCAGATGTTTCAGCAAAAAATCAACGAAGAGAGGAAGAAAAAAGCAAATTAAAGATAAATAAACAATCTATCCGGTATTTGTATTGGTTTAACCGAAAAAAAAAAAAAATTAAAGCTTGTGGACCCAAATAAAGTCTATGATCTATACGCGAAATCTAGTGCTTTTTCCCTTTTCACTTTTATTGGTAAATCCTCGAAACACTCATTGTGCAGATTGTCTTTTGGTTTCGAGTTCGTAACAATAAATTAAGGTTTCATCACCTGCGTCGATGCCAAATACAGCATTTGACCACCTCCGTTATATTTTTCAATCATTTCGCGACACCAATCTAAGCGATGGCGTTTTTGATTCTCTGTCAAATTATCCATCTAACGCAAAGCTTCTTCGCGCCTAGATCATGGATAAAGCAATAATATTATACAAACCTATGCTCATGTTAGTTTATGCACTTGACTCATGCCAATGAGTTTACGCACTTGACTCATTCCAATGCCTAAACTTGACCGAATCTTTTGGTATATCACTCTTTTATCTGTTTCAATCATGAGCCGCATGCCCCACAGCACTCAAGTTCTTTTCATTTGTCGCCGTAGATGGACGTCCTTTGCAACAATCATCAGTGAGATTGCTACGACCACGTTTAAACTCACTGAATCAGTAATAAACAGTGGCACGGGATGGGGCTTCGTCATGAAATGCCAATCGAAGTCTATTATAACTCTGTTGTTGATTAAGACCGCAACGAAAGTCATAATAAATCATAGAGAGATTTGTTTTTTAGTACAAGTCCAGTGTTTGATGTGGGTTTAAATAATTTGGTTTAGCTTCTAATTTACAAAGTACAATGAAACATTTGCAAATTTACATATTTGATATTTTATTTAAAGTACAAATTGAGATAAACTAAATCAGAATAAACACAACTAAATGTCCTCACAGGACCTTCTCCGTAAGAACATCAATAAAGTTTAAATTAATTATTAATATGACTTAGCAATAGAAAAACAATTTTAAATTAATACTTAATTTAGATTGATATGCCTAAAATAAATTTTGAAACTGATATCAGTCATGTCATAAGATTTTCACAATCTTGTACACTTTGTTGAAATTATAATACATTGTCAACATTCACGAGCGAAACAGTTTTACAAGAAAGAAATAACAATAAAACTGTAGATAAATAATGAAAAACGAATATGTAGTTTCATGATTACCCAAGTTCAAACTGAATTTTCACGAAAAAGTTTATAATATCATTAGTGTTAGGTACAATTTTTAAAAAACATAAATTAAGAAAGAGATAAAAATACAAAAATATAATACCTACCTAAAGTTAACATTATTTTATTACTTACTTCTCATTAGCAAATTAAAAAATCATTTTTTTTTTGCTGTAATACTAGTAAAATTTTAAAACATCTACAGAACCATGTTGCATAAAAACAGTAGCACAAAAGGAAAAAAAGATATAGTTATACTTATTCGGGAGTAATACAAACAATTTAGAATATTCATAAGTATTTTTTTAAGTAAATTAAAGTAACATCACAGCGTTAATCTACGTTTTTTTTTAATACCTATTTGATTGATACAAGTTTTTAATGTGTTTGTTTTTTAACTCACCTCTATTCTAGTATTGTACTCATCGCATTATTACTTTAACTTGATCTATGTGTCGTGCTTATTGGCTAAACTACATACGTATCTACTTTAGTAAAGAATATTAAAATTATAACACGACCCATTAAAGAAGGAGTTCATCGTGCACCAATCATTTCATTCTTGTGACACTGACGTTTCTGGCGTGTGAAAGAGACCGCAATAGCACATTTATATAGTAAACATTTTGACAGACCACAGCCTAACATTTTCGTGAAGGCTAAGTTCATACGCACGGTGGAAACGCGTGGCATTCTGGCATCAACATAACTTGAGAACGAACGTGGAAGAGGCAATTTGCTTATCGATTTACATTAAATTTACAGATACAATGCCATCGCAACTCTTTCTTTAATCTATGGCTTTTGTCCGTCTCAAACGGGCGATGCGACATCTTGTACGAGAGCCACTGGAAGCCACGCGGAATAGTAAACAATAAACACTGCCTTTGATCATAAGCCGTTCCACGCTGTCGTATAGCTTAATTCCATTATAAAAGTAGTGGTTTTATTACGTAAATTTTATTGTCAACTGACTACTTGATGTTGCAAATTTTTTATTCATTTTAATAAATCAATTTTCTTTACAAAAAAGGGATAGGCACACATGAACGTATTAAGAGGCGGATAGTGATTCGATACAATTCAAAAGCTGAACTGCAAAGGTGTTTTTTTTTTTCTTTTTTATGTTAAGGTCATGACAGGTGGTTCGTTTTATAACACAAGCAACGCCACTTTTAAAAAAATCTATTGCTATATGAAACGATGAAAATCGTATTTCACGGATGCCTAAGATTTACAAATCAAAACTTTTACAAAATAAATTTATGTGCGACATTATATTATATTATTTTTTTTAATAAACAATTATATTTCAATTTTAGCTCATTAAAAATTAGATCATTTTAATTTAAGTAACTGTAGTTTAGAATCTTTAAAAATCCTAAGATTCTATGGAAAATACCCAAGTGTATTTTAAATTTTAAGCTTAATTAAAAATTAGGCTTTTCCTGCACAAATTATAAAGTGTCATAATTAGCGAAAAGCTGCCTTTGTAAAAACGAGCCCTTACAGTAATAAATAATTTACTTAATAGACTTACTTTTGTTTAAATACTGCTAATTGATTTTATTATTTAAAAATAATTAGCATTATATTAGTGAAAAGATGTTTTTTATATGCCAAACAGTCTTGGATTCTGTAATAATTTATAATAATAGTCCTTATTATTGTAACAAATATTTCATTTTACCCTCATGTTTAACTGTATTTAATAGTAAATTGTCATTTTTGCAAACAAAATTCGAAAACCTTTTCACGAGAAAAAAATCAAAAGATTTCGCACGTTACATATCGTCGGTGCTTGTGCAAAAATAGCTGTATTTTTTTTTTTCGATTTTCGGCTTTTAACACTGTTTGATTATTTAATCAAATGCCATAAAATCACATCATAAAAACCGAATACACCAAATAGATTTTTTTTGTTCGCATTATTATTTATAATGATTATTGTTATTTTGTTGTTGTCTATTATTGTTGTTCACGCACTATTATTCTCCTAAAGGACATAATAGAGATTGCCGAAGGACAGTTATAAAGCGCGACCAACTATATCAGAAGACGACCGCCATTTTGTTTTAATCGTAATGTCAATTCTATTCTGAATTAAATATTTTTAGATTTAGATGTTACATAAAAAAATAAGTATCGTAAGAAGTGGATTTTACCTGGCAAGTGTTCAGCTACCGTTGTCGAATTGCACAAATTGTAATATAACTTTTAACACAAATTCAATTTTGTATATTTTGCCTATTATTTCCTTGCAACTTAAAAGTAATACAAGTCTCGGCCAAAGTAGCAATAGGGAATATGCACATTTTTTTTATATTTTCATACGATAGGTTATATCGTTATATAACCGTAAAAAAATATTCAGCGCCAAAAAACAGAAATTTGGTAACAAAAAAGTTAAAATTAACTAACAGCTACGGGCACTTTAAACACCCGCCCTTTTGGCGCGCTTGTCATAACGTCAAAGTCCACAATACAATCAAATGTTAAAAATCACAAACATCTACACGCTTGTTGACATTTCATGACGTTGACGTCACATTCCATAGACTTTGACGTCACATTCGATCTGACCGTTTCAAGTATTTTGAATTTCCCACATTTTTATGCACTTTTTAATAATTATTTTCTTAACGAAAAAGAAATAATATTAAAAAATATTTACATAGACATAATTCTAAAGCAAAAATGTTGATAAAAAAATATATTTAAACCTTTTTTGAATTAGACGCATATTCCCTATTAACGGCCTCGTTGCTTTAAAAGGGCCTTGACTTAGGAGTCAAATTTGTAAAATACGATGCGAAATTACCGGCCTCGGAGGTAATGTACTTTTATATTGTCAAAACAGATTTAATATAAAATCGTTTTTCTGCGCTACTGAAAAAAAAAACAACTATTTTTGCACGGACACCGTCGTTATTATTTTCTTTGTGACGTAGATTAAATTTAGATTGTAGAAAGATCTAGTTTGTTTTATTTTTGAATGGAATAAAAGAGATACTTTTTGCTAAACAAAATGTATTCACTAAACCAGGCTTTCTCTTACACTATCTTTTTGTAAAATGTATGCGATTTGTTAATAAATATCGCCTTAGGGTTCTTTCGCACTCAGCCAATGCTTCGTCTATTGGCATTTGATTGTTAGGTATTCTCATGAACAGTTTTTTGCGGCACAATTACATATTATTCGATTTTGGGGCAGGCGAAACTTTAAAGATGCCACAGCAAAATATTTTGTACCTTATGGGCTTTTAATATAATTCAAATTCCATTATATTATGGTACAACAATCAGCGTGCTGCGGTTCCGCCAATGCTGCAGTTCCGACATAGCGTAATACAATGAAATTTGAACTATATTAAAAGCCCTTAAGGTACAAAATACCATGAAAAATTTACCACTTTGCCGTACCGTCCTCCAATTTCCGCAGGCCCTAGTATGTATTTAATCGAAAAATTTTCAACACAATAATACGAGAAAAATCTTGATATTTCATCACACGGGAATCACACTTCAACAGCTGTGTGCATGACAGTGGTTTAGTATATGATTTTACTGGGAGGCGCAGCTGTGTTTGCACTCATAGCCTGTTCGAGTGTATCGAGACGTCTGTATGCGTGACCGCGACTGTTGCGGCGGCGACCTGGTTGGCGTCCTTCCACTATCAAGCCCAACATCTGGAAAGTTACAATTACAACATTTGTTGAAATAATTTATTAAAGGGCGAGACACGGACGCAGCATGATTTGCTACAGGTATCACCAAAAAACGCGTTTAAACTCCATTTGCATTCGCGCATTTCAATGATTTTTAGCTCTTATCAAGAGCAGTTCAATACAAAGAGACCATAGCGTTGCCGGTGGCTGGCATAGCAATGGCATGACGCGACAGTTGAGACGCGAACACGTCTCTTCCCCTTTCTCTTCAGCAAAAAGTGCCATTATATCATTAAAACCCAACAAATCATTTTAACAGAATTATGTATCTACACAACCAACTTCGAGTAACGCAATGCTAAATTGAATAGTTGATTGAAAGGGAACGTCTGTTTTCGGCACGACACGGCTCCGTGCTGTTTCATCGACGTGCCAAGATATGCCGCGGGATGCCATAGCGCGTGTCACAAGATCATTTGGCCTGCTGAAGTGTGTCGCCATACAATCAGTCAGCGCCAACCCTTATACAGTTCCGTTTCTATCAGCCGCGTACGTAGCTGAATGAGTGAGAATCAATGCATTTCATTACTTGTCGACGAGGAGTCTTGTACAGCACTGAACGCGGCGGTTAGCATGCGAATGATAAAACACACTTGTCCTCTTTTTCGCCTGGTTGGCGCTAAAGCTGATCGGACGCGTACGCATCTCCATACAAAACTGTTGGTTTTAATGGGCAAAAGCTAAATTGAACCAAATGAATGTAGTTACTCCCTTAAGGTCCGAAGCGTTTGATCAATAGTGTTTGACGTGCTATCCAAAAACAAGATCTTCTTAAGTTGCCTCATCAAAATTGAACATTTAAGTTAACCACTTGTGATAGGTAAGAAAAATCAATCCACAATTATGTAAACAGAGATGTGAATGAACTACTTTTAAATGAAATGTAATTCTTATCTTGTGAGTCTAGAGATATTTTTGCACAACGATTTTGTAAAATAAACATTTAACTCATAGTGTTTAGCAAATAAGTTACAAGAATAGTTTCTGTTGCTTCAATTTTATATGCGATAGCTCCTCCTTATTCAGTATTCAGCGGCTCTAAAGAAAACTTATATTTTCCATTCGTGCAAGAGCTTTCAAAAGAAATTAACTTAATTTGTTGTACCTGTTATAATGTTTTATAAATGAATCTCAGAGTATTATTATTGTCTAGAAACAACACTTCCACCTCCTTTTAGTCTTTTGACCTTTATCCCAATTCGTCATTTTTGAAGCCATTATTCAAAAATGATTCTTATATTTGCAAATGAAAATTTACTATAAATAAATATAAATAGAAAATATACAAAGTACTAACCATTTTACTGACTTTTCCCTTGTTGTGATAAAGAACGTATAACAGCACAACCAGAATAACAGCAGTCAAAAAGAACGGGAAGAAGTGATCGTCGTCATCCGTGAACCCTTCGGGCAAGGCGTTGGGGAAGAATTCTAAAAAAATATATTGCAATAAATTATTTCAGGGTAATATTTAATCAGTAATAGCCATACAGTGGCTTTTTTAAAAAAATATAGTCTAGTTTCCTAAAAAAATACTAATTCTACATCAATGCATGCCCATGAAAAAAAGTTTCATGTATTTAAAGTGATAAGCATAACTATCATAACCATCTAACTAAAGTGTTGAACCTAACTAACATTTATGCTATCCTAAATGCTTTCTTAAGAAGTTATTCCAGCACCATAAATGGAAAATACTGAAACACTGTCCTAGCATTATTATAGAGTACCTACTTCTTGAGTTTCTGGTTTCTAGATTTATAGTCTTAAAATTTTTTTTTTATAAGTATTGTAACCAATCACGAGGAGAACAATACAAACTACAGATATTTTATGTGTAGGTCGTCAGGCAGGTTGACGGTCCACATGTTGGTAAGTGGCTACTGTTACAAGTAACGCCACAAGTGGTACAGCTGACCTTAGTAGAAGGATAAGGGATTAGGAAGGGATATGGAAATGGACTCTGGCATCCCTTATTCACTCACAAACACACAACAGCAGACGTGCTGTTATTTCACGGTGGTCTTCTGTAAGGGGGTAGTTATTACTGCCAGACGGGCTTTCCCAATTTATGATTGCGAAACAGTGTGCCATGCCTCTACTATGAAAGGAACAGAAACAACACTATGTTCTGGCAGCAAATATGTTCAAAGATAATAATGGCAGGTTGTGACCTGCCATTACTATCTTGTTTGCATCAGTGTGCTGTTTTTTGCAGTTATTTGGGAAGCCCATCTGGCGACAGTAACCACCCCCTTACAAAAGACGACCGTGAAATAATACCATGTGTTCTATTGTGTTTTGCTGAGTGAATACGGGATGCTAGATCCCATTTTCTTATCCCTTCCTAATCCTTTATCCTTAATCCTAGTATGTAAGGCAGTACACTTGCAACACCTGTACCTATGGCGTTGCTTGTGTTATAGGCGATGGTTATATAACATTATATGAGTTTATAACATAAAAAAAGTAAATATGTGTGTAACAGTAAAAATGTGCTGATTTCTTTTCTTTTTTTATATGGAATTAAATATTTCACGTTATTTTGTAATGAAAAATGCAGTACGTTCTACAATAATAACCTGGACAATCCATAACAACCCTGTCATAGAAAGACTGCGAAATAACAACATGTGTTCTGTTCTGTTTGGTATGTCCCTAGGTGATCTATTGGACCATCAATTCTTATAACAAAAGTACAAGCAATCGAAACCATCAATCCTTACGCATTTTCTCATATTCATGTAAACATTTTAGTTGTTTACCAGCTGAACAAATATAGGCAAGGTAGGCACATGAAGTAAACATGAGGTTTTAAAAATAAATTTATTTTCAATGATATAAACATGTGTGCAGTGTAGGAATTCACAAAGCAAATCTCTGGTGGGCGTTTAATAAGAACAAGAGAAGTAATTATTATCCATTGTATAGATTGAAAACTATTGAAATATTGATTAAGAGAAATAAAAATAATTATCTACGAAAACTACATATTTTGTTTGTGTTGTTCAAAACTACATATTATTTGGCCACAATACTATATAATACTAGTTGGGGTCGGCGCATTGAAGCGTCAATCTAATAATAGATGGTAAATAAAACCCTATCTCCATAATTTAGTTTATTTGTGATGAAATGCGTGATTTCATCACAATATAAATACGTGTCCTAAATTGCGGAGATAAGGGTTTGTATCCCATGTTGACATTTCGAAGCACTTGACTCTGAGCTCGTCGTCGAGATATTTTCTTTAACAACAGAGCAATTGATAAATTATTTCTAATTAGCCAACCGCCCCTGGCTTTGCATGAATGCAAAGCCTTTTATCTGCAAATTATATACCTTCCTCCTTTATCACTGCTTACATTAGTGAAAATGTATCAAAATCTGTCTGGTGGTTTATCTACTTTGTTTTATGTGTGTACATTAAATGTTGAATTGAAATTTGCTAGTAGAACATTCCCATCTTTCTACGGAGCTGAAACCTGGTCCCCAAGACTGCAAGATTAACGCACTGGAGATCTGGTGCTGGAGATGCCTCCTAAATCTCATGGACAACATTTCACACAAACAAATAAATTTTAAAGGAGCTTAAAATTAAGTCTCGGGGCACCAGACAACCCACAATCAAAGTCCCGGGATATTCCGGAGTTCTAGACTTCAATGATTAAAATTAGAATCAGCAAGTGTATCAATAAAAAAAGGCATTATAATAAAAATCAATATTTTTTAACAAAAATTGAAATCCTAAAATTTATAGTTATTTGTAGTCAAAACAAATCATATGTTTAATTTTTATAAACCCAGATTCAGTTTTTAGCAATAACATCTCATAATCGTTAAACAAACTTAGTAATTTTACTAATCTAATCATTGATATTAATAATCATTAATATTTTACACCTATCATTGGTCATAATTCTTATAGTAAGAATCACAGATTTATTTATTTAAAATTAAAATTTTCTAAATATAAAACAGTGCTAAGAACAGAGTGTGGAAAGCAATAATATTGATTATGTATCTATGTACAGCTGTGCCTCAAGTCTTAACCCTAAAGTCGAGAACCCTAAACTCGAGGGACTCGAGAACAAAATTTTCCAAACTCTAGTGAGAGCCCATGTCCTGTCCTTATATCATCGTGAGGCAAATTAAAGTTTTTTTTTTTAAATGTTACAGCCAAAATTTGATTTATCTGTATGAGAAAAACATGGATATAATAATACCTCTTTGGGACACATCGCCACTGAAGGATGATATTGGAGTTTCAACCCATTTCACAGGTTTTTCTTCAGACTCATTTTTAGTATCTAAGTCTGATTTACCATCTATATTTGGATCTTCATTGTCCTCACTGTGAATCTCCGGAAGGCCTTCTTTGACTTCTTCGGAATCTGGAATTGAGGAGAATAGTAAATCAGTGTCATTTTGTAATCTATCTATATATATAAAAATGAATCCCTATTTCCCTTGGTCACGGCATCACGCGTGAACGGGTAGACCGATTTTAATTCGGTTTTCACTAATGGAAAGAGGGATAAACGGAGAATGTTCTTATATATAAAAATTGCATCCCGGGCGAAGCCGGGAGCGGGTCGCTAGTTACTAATTTGGGACATTTATATTCCATATAAAAGGTACTATATATACTTAAGGTACTATACCTTGAAGGTACCATATAGTACCTGGGGTGCAATTCCCCGTTTATCCCTCTTTCCATTAGTGAAAACCGAATTAGTTTTTCGAATTAGTTTCCATTAGTTTTTTGAAAGAAAAAAACTAATGGAGTTGGACTAACTAATGGACTAAGTTTTTTGCCTATGGTATTTCATTCTGTCTAGTTAGAAAAAGTCTAGAGAAAAGTTATCTAGAGTGCAAAAGATCCATAACTTTTTTTTGGTAAGATCTCAAATAAGTGGAATAAATTTGGAACAGTTGATGACAAATTAGCGTAAATGTATTTAGATTCTTAAAAAGAAAGTTATTTCAATTTCTACCAGTTCTTTCTGATGGTACTTTTTCTCAGATATTTTTGAAGTAAAAACTACTGTTGAGGCCTTTATTGCTGAGGAATGAACCTCAGTGAACCATCACGTTCGGACATCAAGTGCACATGGATTGGTGTCGCAATGAATAATAATATCTCAGCTATACATATATAATACATATAAATTTTAAAATTTGAAATTTTCACTTCTGTTGTGGTCATAAGCACACACATTACTCTTTTTGTTCTTCTTACAGTAAGGATAAAAAGAGTATATCTCAAAAAGATTGAATGTAAGGATAAAAACAGTAAGGGATGCCAGAGCTAATTTCTCTATCCCTATTTAATCCTTTATCCTTAAACCTATGATCGGCAGTGAACTTGGTGCACCTACTGTGACGTCATAAGTGACGTCTCATGTCATAAGTGACAAGTAGATATTCAACCTGGTACCCTTAATGTTAACAGTGGGGGTTTAGTTAATGTTAACAGGGCGGAGTGATAAGTCTGGTAAAAATCTATTTTAGGTTAAAATTATCACAAATTGCATGGAACCTCCTTGTTCACAACTCTTTTGAAGGACTAAATTAAAATTTTCAGCCAGTACCGCCAGTTAATTTTTTTATAACAGCCATTACTTAAAGAAAAATAATTGAACAAATTTTTGCAAAGATAGAGAAAAGTGAATTTCGTGTCTTGATTAAACATAATTTTTTTGTACAAAAAACTATTAGGGAAACGAAAAAAAAAAACTTGATAAATATTATGGAGACTCTGCTCCATCGATTAAAATGATTCATAAGTGGTTTACTGATTTTCGCTGTGCTCGTACAACCACAAGTGATGCTGTGCGTCGAGGACGCCCAGTTGAAGTGATTGCCATGGCAAAAGTTGCGCTATGAGATGCTTTCTCACCCACCGTATTCACCAGATTTAGCCCCTTGTGACTATTTTCTGCTTCCGAATTTAAAAAAATGGCTTGGTGGGAAAAAATTTGGCTCCAACGAAAAGGTCATTCATGAAACCAATGCCTATTTTGAAGGGTTGCCTAAATCGTATTTTATGGAAAGGATCGAAAAGCTAGAGAAACGCTGGGTGAAGTGCATTGAGCTACATGGAGACTACGTCGAAAAATAAATAATAATAATTTAATTCATTTTACTTCTTGTTTAATTTTTACCAGACTTATCTCTCCGCCCTCATAAGTTTACTTTCTTACTAGACCAAATTAAGCTCGTATGTCAAACTTTCTACTTTTTTTCTGCAAACTGGCATTCAAAAATTGAAAAAGATAAAAATAAAAAAAAATCTGGCAATGCCAGAAGTACATATTCTTTTCGTGTTTAAACAAAAGGTAATTATCTGAATAACTAAGAATAGCATAATCTCTATAATTTGGTTGTCTATGTGAAAATCAACTCAAACTATTGGGTAGGTAAAGTGTTGTAGAAATTCTTACCTATATCATTCATCTGATATTCTGGATTGTCCAAATTATCTTGCTGCTTTACCACTGGCTTGATATCAAGCGTTGTCTTTTCTTTTGTTTTAACTGATTCTTTACCAACTATGGTCTCATTTTTTTCAGTCATTAATGGTGGTGTATTCATAGATACTGAATTTTGATCCACTTCAACTTTAGTTTCACTTTTGAGTTTATCTACTTTTAATAATTGAGGATTCACTATGGCTTTCTGATCTTTTGGTTCTGGCAGACTATTTGCACTTGGTATAGCAGGCTTTACGGAATGTTCTTCCAATACGGGTACATCATTCTGTGGTGCTATTTGATCAGGAATTTTTATGTCTTCAGAATTATCGGGAACTTCATATTTTTTCACATCAGCAACTGTATAATTTTTCAAGATTACTTCTCCATTAGGTTCTGTTGGCTTAATTTTCAACAAGTCGGAACCCCATTTGTAGTATTTACAGTAAAAATTCGCTTCTTGATCTAAAAGAAGACTTGTTCCACATGCTCTTATACATGAAGTGTTTAATATATCTTCAACTTGTTCGTACAATGATGAACCAATTAAGGTTTTTATACTCCACTTCTTTGCTTCTTCACACAATGTGTTAAGAGTATAGGAAGCATTTATTTGATCAGTGTAATTATCAATAACTAAATTGGACGTATTTACAGCATTACACAACTGTTTATTTATATCGTAAAATATCAAGCATTGAAAATGGTTTTCTTGTAAATGTGCAGTTACAGATACAGATACATTACATTCGGACGTTCTGTTTTTTATTTGACTACTAATAAATGCGTTTCGACAAGTACTAGATAGATCTTCAAAGGATTTGACTAAACTTATGGTTTTGTCCGCTACTGGCAACGACTTACCTAAACTGCCATAGTAAGTATTGATTAACAACGCAGTTAAAATGTAACGCAACATTGTATTCCAATGAATTCAACAGGACGTAATATGTTTTAATACACTTTTATTTTATTTCCTCAATACAATACAATAATCCTACAAAACAAGTAAAACGAGAAAACCAAGAGAAAACAACACACCACAGCAAAGAATATATATACTCTCTAGCGAGAGCAACACAGTCAATCAGTACACATAGATAAGTATGTGTATAAGTATATTAGGACCAAAGATAATTGTATTAGTGTATAGATGGAACAATAAAAATTGAAGATTCCTTCGATACTCGATACCCGTCTTTCTAATGGCTGCATGTCGTATGTTAAAAAGAGATAACAATAGCCGAAAATGACGTCTTAAAACGCTGCGCGCCATAAAAAAGGCAACGTCATTTTTGTTTATATCACGCTGGTTAACAAGCGCGTTTAGCTTTATGTGATTTAAAATACTTTAAAATCTGAAAGTGTGATTTCATAAATCTGTTGCTTGCCAAGAATGGCTTGTACTGTTCACGTTTGTCCAAGTAGAGTGGGTGTTTTGAAGGAGAATAATGGAAACATATCATTTCACCGGTAAGTCGCACAGCTCGCACTCATTAATTTTGGTGTTTTGTAAACAAATTTTTATAATTATTTACTAAAAATGAATCATTGTACATGCATACACAGCTCTAAGGTTGATTTATTTAAAGAAAAGCTGGTGTTTATAACTAAAATTTACAAAAACCAAAGTTAATCGGAATATTTGACATTTGTCTTGCTTTATAGTGCTGTAGTCTGATCTTGATAAGTTTATCGATATCGATAACTAATTTATTTTTAGTAGAGTGTTGACAATTTCTAGCATTCACTGCAGGTTGAAAGTAATTTTTATAACAGATTTCCCACCGACATCGATTTAAAAAAAAATGTGGACAAAAAATGTAAGAAGAGCCGACGATTGGAGAGCTTCGCAATATACAAGAATATGCTCGATGAACTTTGAAGATTCTTGCTTTCGCCAAGGATATCAGCGTAAAATTCTACACTCGTATGCAGTGCCGACACTATTCCCAAAACCCCAAACCACCATCGTGTAAACCAGTAAGTAATATCTATAAGTTATAAAGAAGTTATGCTTCAATCTATGAAAATTATGAAAAATCTTTTGAATCATTAATAACCAAAAACTATTTCTTTTCAGAAATTACCCAGAAAAAGAAAACTTACTAATAAATACGTGGATACCCAAGCGTCAACATTAACTGCAAGTCTTTAAATTAAAATGTTGGCGAATCACAGATGAACGATATCACAGATTAAAATGAAACGATATCACAGATTATCCAATCTGTGATATCGTTTCTAAAAATAAAACTTTAAGATTATCGAGTTTTTTTTCTCTCGTAATAAAAACCTACTCCCGTTCTACCCCTTAAGGATGGATTCTAAATATTTCTACTCAAAAAATAACTATTCTTTTGAAATATTTTGGTGAAATAAATGCGAGAGGTTGCATACAATCTCATACAACCGATTAGCAATGCGGCGAGTACCAGTACGCACCCAAATTTTATTTATATTGAATAACCAAACAGCACACTGAAACGCATTTAGCCATACTTTTTATCCGTCATATATTTAAAATCTATATCAACGATATCTAGTTATCAATAAAAATGCACAGCACTATTATACGCTATAACTTTAGCTTGCATTGTATAGTCAAAATGGAGACATTCACTCAGCTTCGACCCGACAGATTATATATGTATGTTTCTTTTAATCTTATGGCAATTTGAAGGTGTTAGAAAGAATAAAATATTGCTGCATTTTGTGATCCATCTATAGGTACAGACTAATACAACAACTTTGATTAGGACAGTACAACACAGAACATAATAATATATACTCTCTAGCAAGAGCAGTACACCATAGACTATTAAGTAGGTAGATGCTACACAGTACACACCATGTACATACATGGTACACACCAGTCAGGGCAGTCAGTCACAGCACATAGAGAGAAGAGAATCCATAAGTTCCGTAACTCTGATCCGTATATAGTGTTCTGGGCACGGATCATCACAGCGGATCATTATACTCATAAGGAATGGTCTTGGAAGTATTATATACTACGTATAGGGAATGGTTCTGTCGTGTACATCTACTATTTAGTTTGTGGTGTCATCATGGATGTAATATACTAAAGGGTGTCCACGGACGTATAATTAACATCGTTAAAACGTAGAGGTTCATGGCGGTGTCATACAGAATGAAGGAATAACATAAATGGAGGCGCGAGACAAGGGCTTACACAGAGTACTTTATAATATGTAACCATTTTTTCTTTGTGTGATTTACATTCCATATATTATTATGTAAAATCAAGTAAAATTAAAATAATAAGTTTTAATATTGCCATGATTAAAGACTCCTTGTCTATTACCTTTTTAAATTATTCTTTACTTTTATTTTCCTATTAATATTGTCATATAAGTTTTGTAACAGTTTTGCCTTTAAAAAGTAATGTATGTAAATACTAGAATTTTAAACTGAATAAAACCAAAATGTAACTTGGTTTTCAAGTATTCTTTATTTGTAGCTAATATGTTCTTTTATGAATAGTTTTTCTATATATGATTTATTACAAAATATCTTGCATGTTTGATATTGATTTATAATAATATTGTCAACTGACAAAGCTATCCTCGACCATCGATTGAATACATTCATTTGTAGTCTGTGCCTCCAAATTATTCTTTTCGCAATGTCACAATGTGTCACAATCACAAATTAAATAGTAAACACAGAACATAATATACTCTCTAGCGGGAGGTAGTAACGTAACTATAGTATTTTCATTGTATGGTGATATGCGTGACAGTTCGTAACTGACAATTTTAGTGATGCAACCTAACGATATTTACTCGATTGTTTGAAAATATCGAATCAGTTGTCAAAGCAAATGGAATCGAACCACCGATTTTAGATTTTTGGATTTAGAAATAAATTCTGGTAATTAGGAATAAAGGTTACGTTAAATAAATTATAGAATACAATGCAGTCTGTTTAAAATATTAATTTATATATTCATTACTATCAGAACTCGAAACTTGACAACTCGTATCAGACTCAGAAGAAAATTTACTTTTGTTTTATTGTTATTATTAGTCAGCTTTAGTTTTATTATCAAAATACGGTGTTTTTAAAAATATATAGAATAAAAAAAAATGTTAAATCGGGAATATCCAATGGCAAACATAGAGTATTGAATATAAGTGAATATCCCTAGTGTCAATCCCTATTGACACAAGTTCCGTTCCACGCGTTTGACACTTTTAAAATATATGTTCTTTTATTACATTTAGCTATTATAATAATAAATTAATATTAAAAGTGATAAGTCCTTTTGTGTTTTTCGAATAGATAAATCTTTTTTCATACATTTGTTTGTTTAATTGTTATTTTTTTGTGCTAGTTTTTTTTAGTTGAAAATAGTGCGTGACATGAAATGAAATGACTGTCACGCATATTATCATCATACAGTGAAAATACTATAGTAGATGTCACAAATTCACAAAACGTAGTGATTACATTCTCTTGTCACATTGTTGCACTAGGTCGAGTCGAGGTAGTTTTACAATTTATTCTCAATAACGATAAAAGTGTACAAAGGGTCAGCATAATAATTTGCGCTATTTGCTCCGGGAGTATGCACACTGGACAGGTTGCGAAAACCGACTCGAACTTTTCCACTGTTGGTTTCGCGAATGCCGTGGCTTCTAATAGCTCCAAAAAAAATTCATCCAAATTGATCTTATCCTATACTGGTTAGACGAATTTTGGGACTAATGTAATCATTCAAGATTTAATATTTTGTGTTATCGGAGTAAGATAATACTCCGGGACCTAGGGTAATAGTCGAAATGGAATCAGATGGTGAAACTACCATGTCTATTATATATATGACCCGTAAAATGAGATTGGAATTCTGTTTCATTTTGATTGGAAACTATGTGTTCCACATAGTTCTCCAAGCGAGTGGCTGGCTCACAAGGTGCACCATTGTAGAATTTTCCTTTCTGGCATCCCTTACCTACTCACTCACCGACACACAATAGCACACGTGCTGTTATTTCACTGTTATTGTACTGCAGCCAAACAGGCTGCCCAAATGACTGCGATACGCAGTGTGCCCTGCCACTACATATAATACTACTACTAATATATTGACAGTTTTACCTTCCATAAATTAGTATATATATCAATGCATTGTTATTATATTAACCCCTTTTTCATTTAATCATTACGTTAATTACTATCATATTTGACACATCTGTAGTCCGCTCATTTCCATACAGTGTTCGGATCGATCGAGTGAAAGATCCAATCCACTAGTCTAATTTACACTTCACCTAGCAACGCAAGGGTTGTGTTACGAGAATAATTGAATAATCGATAAAAAAAATTATCGATAAATATAACTCGTAAAATTATAGTTACCTACTTTAAAATTTAACGTAAATATTCATAAATTATATGTTTTATAATAGCGTATAAAACATATAATTAGCGTAGGTATACCTACTTATACTAGTAACCGGGCATGCGCCATAGTGTGACGTTTTTAAACAATTAAAAATGCTTGACAAGAGAACAATTTGGTTCATTTATTGTGATTTATTTAATAAATCCGTTTGATAATTCTAAAAACTTACAGAAAATATGTTATTATTTATTGCACAATACTAAAAATAAACTAAGATATTACAGGTTTATTAGGTAGAATTCTTTAAAAACGCGTAGAATGAATAAGTACTCCGCAGAATCTGAAATAAAAATATAATTAGAAATAACGAATAATATAAGAAACAATAATTTTTTTATGAAATATTGTTGATATAGTTTTACCGATATAAAAGTGGCATTTGATAGGGGTATAATGAATCCAGCAACTGGTTCTATAGGCCGTTTAATTCGTTCCATGTAAATTAAAAGTGATCGACGATGAGTTGTAGACATGTTAAGCCAATCCATCTCATATGCGGAATTCAAAAGAGCCATACTCTGAAATAAATATTAATTCTCAGATCGCCATCAAAAAGTGCTTACAACAATCATAAGATAAATTTATGTATTGAAAGACAAAGTAAATTCAATTTTTTTTAGTCTCCAGGAGTAAAATACGCTGAAGAAAATATCCAGTTGTGTGATACTTGTAAATCTAATCTAGCTGATACCTACTATCAGTGATACCATAGCCCAAGAAGAAACATTAAACATATTATGGCCTCTAACGTCCAGGTATATCCAGGTAACACCCCCTTACAGAAGACCACCGTGAAATAACAGCATATACGTGCTGTTGTGTTTCGGTGAGTGAGTAAGGGATGCCAGAGCCCATTTCCTTATCCCCTCCTAATCCCTTATCCTTAATCCTACTGTAGTCGGCAGCGCACTTGCAGCACCTGTAGCGTTGCTTGTGTTATAGGCGACGGTAGCCACCTACCATCAAGTGGACCGTCAGCCTGTCTGTCGACATAACATAAAAAAACAAAATTGTTTAAATAAGTACTTTTAAATACTTGTAAATGAAGTTGATAATAAAATTACTTAAAAGAAGGATCTTAAAAAAGAAAGTCTCTCTTCACTGAAACATGCATTGTCAGTAGGTATTATCATAGATACATTACTACTTAAAATAGTATTGTATCTGTGGTATTATATAATTATGACAGTTCTCGGTTTCAGCCTTCCCGAGACCATCGTTATGCGGGACAGTCACGGACAGTGACATCCAACAAAAATACTCGGCACTGCTCCCGGTCCATCAGCCCATCAGCACAATATCAGGTCTATTAGATAGAATAGTCTAATCCGGGACCAGTCCCAGTAGAGCTTGGCACGGCCGTTCTCAAGAATTGGTTCTGGCAAGTACCGGTAATATGGCATCTACTCAAGGAAGTCATATTTCAGAGAGTATATAATAATTAATAATTTACCTCATACTTCAGTTCATTGCCGTAGTAGCAATAAATGTAGATCTGTATTAATATACATCCCACATAAGTGACCATGCTTATAAATTCCACTGACACGACATTTAACTGAAATAAATATCAATCATACCTGAACCTGTAGCTACTGCTAGATTAGTAAAAAATTTGCCGCTAATGTTACGCTGTATTAGTGAACCAGTAAAACACTCCATTTTTGTCAAGAATTTAAATACCTAGTTAGCAGTCTGACATTTAATGATAGAAACGAGAATCAGAATTGATTATACTATAGATTGGTTTATGTTATTAAATATATAATAAACAAGTAGAACATTGTAGGAAAAAATTCAAAATGATGTTTAAATTATAAAAAATTTCAATCTACGAGGGCGGGATGATAAGTAACTAGCCTAATAAGAAAACACTTAACTTTCCGTGATAAAATTAATTTTATTTTTCGACATAGTCTCCGTGGACCTCTACGCACTTATTCCATCTTCGTTCTAAAGCAGTAATGCCTTCCATAAAATGATTTCTTTCGAGGCCTGCAAAATACTCCTCTACAGCGGCTATGACTTCATCATTTGTGGCAAATTTCTGTCCGCCCAAAAAAGTTTTGAGCTTAGGGAATAAGTGGAAGTCTGATGGCGCTAGATCAGGCGAATAAGGTGGGTGGGGCAGCAAATCATACTTCAATTCGTTAATTTTTGCCATAGCTTTAACACATGTGTGAACCCTAGCGTTATCTTGGTGGAAGATGATTTTTTTTTTCGCCAAACCTGGTCGTTTTTGCTGGATACATTGATGAAGCTTATCTAGAAGATTAGCGTAATATTCTCCATTAATTGTTTGACCTTTAGGAAGGTAATCTATCATCAAGATCCCATCTGCATCCCAAAAGACAGAAGCCATCACTTTTCCAGCCGACTTTACAGTCTTGGCTTTTTTTGGAGCCGGGCATCCCGATTGAGTCCACTGTTTTGATTGAATTTTTGATTCTGGCGTATAATGATGAACCCTTGTTTCATCTGTTGTTACAAATCGACGTAAAAAATCGGCTTTATTACTCCGAAAACGGTCCAGACATTCTTTTGAGTTTTGCACCCGAATCCTTTTTTGATCGTGCGTAAGCAATCGCGGCACCCAACGGGCCGATAACTTTTTCATATTTAATTCCTCACTTAGGATATGATGTACCCGTTCTTTTGAGATACCTGTAGTGTCAGCTATTTCAGATAACTTCAATCGTCGATCTGCTAAAACCATATCATGTACTTTCACGACCATTTCCGGAGTCGTGACGCTTTTTGGACGTCCGGGGCGGGCTTCATCTTGGACACATGTACGACCGCATTTAAACTCAGCCACCCAGTTTTTTACTGTGGCATAAGAAGGAGCACATTCACCCAAAACATTATTTAACTCGTCATAGATATCTTTCCCCTTCATGCCCTTCATATGACGAAACTTTATCACCGCTCTTTGTTCAATTTTATCCATTTTGAAAACAGTTAACGAAATATATTTTCAAATGACAAAAAATCAATAAAATTTTCACGCTACCAAATTCAAATTTAAAACACAGGTTGCCAGAGATACGAATTTAAAAATGACATATATTTTTTTTTAATTTTAACTTTTTAAATAGCAGTGGCTAGTTACTTATCATCCCGCCTACGTATTTAATAGAATCACATTGCACTGTAAGAAATTGTTGGCATTGATTCTCGAAACTTTAAAATAAGTGTCACGTATGAAACAATTTTTCTGCCTTCGTTACATTGAGCGCTGCTTGCGTTAACCATTTTACTGCTGAGTGACAGCAGTAGTTGCGCAGGCTTGGAAAATTGACTTTGTTGTAGGTAACTATTATTATATTTGGGGACATCTACTCCGCCATATTGATGTAGCTAGAGTGTAATGCATGCACGTATATTTTTATATGATTGCAGTAAATTCCATAAATTAGACCTAGGAATCTAAATGTTTCTTTAATTTACTGTAAATACACTGTTTTTTTTTTTTGAAACCCAACTTGATTAACCCGATTTCACCAACAATGTTCAGTATTTAAACAGCTGTTTAACAATCGTTTATTGTTCACCATCGCTAAACGACGCGAACGGGTTAAACGCCCTAAACACCTGATTGACTTAAACGACGTCTTATGCATCATTTAAGCATCGGTTACATGCTATTTTTAGGTTACTATCAATATGTGTTGTAAGTAAACAAGTGAAAACTACTTATTTTTGGTGTTATTTGCTTTCCTATTCCTATTTACATAATGCTCTAGGCTTATGAGTTATGCGACGCTCTTTGAGATAGTAGGTACTAGTGGATCACGGTAATAATACGTAACAATAACAAACAATAAACTTGCCAGATTTGAAAACCTCTCGTTTGTGACTTTTTATATTTTATTTTGCCGTTTTATGTGTTGCCAACTAATGCGTAAGGTACCTACTAATGCTATTAAACTCGTCCGCAAGTCCATACCACATTTGAGTTTTTCAGCATTGGCGGTGGTTTCAGTCAATTTGTTTTCTATTGTTTTTTGGTATTTTATTACTAAATGAGTTAATAATATCGCTTTCTTATCATTATTAAAATTAGCGGTACCTACGCTTTCTTTTATCTTCCATTTTATTAATCACAATAAACAAAACAACAATCACAAACGTACACTTCCTTAGCTCGAAGCTTCACATGAAAGAGTATTTTTAATTTGGAGGATAATATATCACGTTACTATTTTAACAAGCCTTTTTAAGTGTGTTCGTTGACGTTATATTTATAAAGCACATCTTATTGAGCCGTATTAAACTATACTATTCTTTCATTAATTCATAAACGCTCGGTTACGAAACCGCCGATGATGTAGCTTTTGTGAAGAACAAAATAACTGCCTTTTGTTTAAACGACTGATAGAAATTAATGTATTGGTTACATAATGCATGTTTAGTACAATATTGGTGAACTCAAGCCTTAATAACTTACTTCAGCCATATAGTACACAGTGGAGCACAGAATCCATGCTTGAATTAAAAACTGGTACATCATTACCGCTCCAAAAACATCTTGACATTTCACAGACAACCTGTAAGTGCAAATTTGAAATGTCTATCCCGATTAAACGAATAAATTATTAGGTACTCACTTCTGTAGACGTCTATTCTAAACATTATTTCTACTTACCATATTACTTTATCGAAATGCGAAGCCATCTTACAAAAACGAGCGTTGAGGTGAGTTGATTGAGAAGAAATATTCCCAGCTTCTTTTTTGCTCTTAGAAACAAAATTTTCCAGTTCGTGTCTGTTAAATATAACACTGTAATTAACAGCGATCACGCACCGAGTTTCAGAGGAAAACTTTCTTTTTCTGCAAATTAATGCAGTCCGATATTGATGAAATTTAGCGGATACATTGATCGATTAATCCCACGATTAATATCCCACGATTAATATGAATATGACCCGGCTATTTCCAAGCGCAGGAGATTCATGTGATGCAATGTTTATTTACGACATGCACAAATATAAAGTAGCGTTAGGTAAAAAAGAAATCCCTATAAGTTTTTTTAATTATTTCTTTTTCCGATATTTGCATCATCGATCTATTTAGACTGACTTTGTTATTTTTAATTGGTTATCGTTATTGTTGTTAATAAATATCAACTTTTGATTTGTTCTATTTTATCAGAATCTCATCTCTATCAGAGTAATGCCTTAGTTTAAAAGGATGCCAAGAAAAAGACTAAATATATATAGAATATATAGAGAGGCCATTCGAAAATTTTTTCTACAAAAATATTGATCCTGATCACCGTAATCAGGTTAGCCATGGCGTAGCTAAATAGCCTTGTAAAGTTTGCGATGGACTGAGCGATTTTGTACCACTTAATTGATTCTAAATGTCACATTACGGATTCTTTCGTCTTGCCCGATATATACATTTGGAAATCTTTGATGCCAAGGAATGCCAAACAATGGCACGATTTATTACACAGTGGTCTTTTGAAAGGTATACCTAAGTTGTGTTTCCTAGTTGATGACTGCGGAACTACTAAATTTTTGGTTTTTCATTGTAGTCTTTTGCAAAGACTTTGCGAAAGTTGTTACTTATAGATGTTTTTTTAACGTTTAGGAGGAAATATATAAAGTGAATGATAAAGTATTCATTATTATTATAATTTAAAAAAAAATCTATATTTACTTACCTCAGAATAGTGAGTTGCGTTTTACATTGAGCATAGAAGCTAATTATGAAGCAATCCATTGTGGAATTTATGACACCTTGGCGAGATGTCATAATATAACTGTAGGCAACGGTGATATAAAACCTGTGGAATAAAATTGTAATCAATAAAAGATAAAACAGCTATTTCGCTATTATTAAGTTACAGTGGATATCTTTGAATATTTACCTATTAAAATTTGTATTCAATACATTGGTCATTTTGTAATTAAAAAAATAATATATGTATTAATTGACACATAATTTTAAGTAATTCCTAATATTATATACGTGCGATATTGTCACCCTACGAGACATACACTCAGCTGTAATGGACGAAATTTGGACTTAATTTAGAATTTTTAAAATAGTGTACACATACACTCTCTATATATTTTATTTACCATGCGGTTTCAATTTAATTATATCTTAACAATCACTTTCCCGCGATCTCGTCCGCTTCGGGAACAGTATATACCTACTATTTTCTGGATAAAGGGTACCCCTACCTTATGTCCTTTTGTGTGGCCCTAACAACGTGTATGAAATTTTTAATTATGATCGGTTGAGTATTAAGCGAAAGAGTGACAAATACACAAAATCGTTTTCTAATTATATGTCAGTCAGGAAAACAACGAATGTAGATTTCTTTTTGTGTTAAGGTCGGCAGACAGGCTGACGGTCCACTTGATGGTAGGTGGCTACCGTCGCCTATAACACAAGCAACGCCTTAGCTGCTGCAAGTGCGCTGACGATTGCAGTAGGACTAAGGATAAGGGATTAGGAGTGGATAGGGAAATGGACTCTGGCATCCCTTACTCACTCACCGAAACACGTGCTGTTATTTCACGGTGGTTACTGCCGCCAGACGGGCTGCCCAAATGACTGCGAAACGCAGTGCCCTGCCATTACTTTCCATTTCCAAATCCAGACCAGAGCCAAATTTGAAAAGTTGATTTTTCAAAGTTGACCCTGACGGGAATCGAACCCGGGAACCCTAGAACAGAGCGTTAAGGAAAGCACCTTAACCACTCATCCAAAGGGCTCGTCTCCTAGAGATAAGCTCAAGGAAATTCCGTCAGGACAGCCGCCCTTGGTCGCCGAGTTACGGCATGGCATCAGCCGCCAGCGATTTCTCGGCTTTTTTTCTCGTCTAATAAGTGACATAGCGTGACGTTATAGCCAGTTTTAACTCCGGCAATAATCGTGCTATCATATGCGAAGAGAATTTTTGAAATTCTTTTTCCTGCCGGATGTTCAGTTGCTTCGTTTTTGCTTAGCGTTCTTTCTAAAGTATTTTGGAACGAAGTCTCCTTCTTGCATGTTGTGGGACCGATGCGATGGCTTGCCACAGAAAATGTGTTCATAATGCGTGATCCTTTCGCTGGCGTTGAACTGATCGCGTGAACTTTGTTCCCACCGGGTGTACTACGACACCCATTTTTTCTTCCTATTTTCGGCTGCTGAGGGTCATAGCGTGACGTTTTAGCTTAACTTACATAACCTTGACATTATATTATTACGTAAAAAGAATGTTTGAATAGGACTGGTAGTTCCAGAAATTAGCCAGTTCAAATAAAAACAAACAAACTGTTCAGTTTTCCTATAAAAAGTATAGTATTAGTTTTTCAAGGGCTTCAATGGACGTTCAGGCTTATACCGGACAGACAAGTACTAAAACTTCGAAATCATTTCTAATAATTATTCTGGTTCGTACATATAGATTTTCTGAGTTTGGCACACATTGCGTGAGATTTTGTCTATCTAGTTAGGCGAAAACAGCTTTAATAAAAAGGTTGACAGAAGAATGTTGGGCTGCATTTGGGAAGCTACGTCATCTGTTCTCGTTACCACTGCTCCAATCTCTGAAGAGCAAGTTATATAATCAGTGCATCTTGTCAGTGCTGACGTCGTATTGTGCCGAGACGTAGCCTCTCACGGCAGGACTGGTTCACAAGTTCAAATGCACCCAGCGAGCGGGCTAAGCTGGAAATATTTTTTATGTGGATAGGATTACTAATTCTGAAATTCGCCGAAGAACCAAAGTTGGCGACATAGCCGAGAGAATTAGCAAGCTAAAGTAGCAATGGGCCGATCATATCTGTCGTGGAGAGGTTGACTGATGCCGTAGACGAGTTCTAGAATTGAGACCACGAATCGGAAGACGCCTAGGACGCCCTGCGACCTGATGACAGACGACCTCAAAGGCATCGAGAGAAGCGAGCATTGGGAGAGGCCTATGTCCAACCGTAGAGAGACACAAGCTGATGATGATGACTTACTCTACACTAATATAATAAAGATGAAGAGTTATTTTTTTTTGTTTGAAAAGGTTAAACTGTGAAATTACTAGTTGTATTTTAAAAAACATTTTTGATAGTTAATTTCTTGACAAAGGTAACTTATCATCACCTTATGACCCTTAGAAGCCGAGGGGATTGAAAGCATAGGACACAGTTAGTCATATATAAAAATGTCTTTTTTAGCTGAATGTTGATTTTCGCAATGTTTTATGTACGAAAACCTAAATTAGCGTAAATATATATAAACTTTTTATAGTTTATACGTAATTTACGCCATTTTAGAGTGAGTAATAATTATTTAAATTTTAACTTACCCTGGACCATTAGTTGTTTCAAAAGGCATCCAAAGGGGTAACTCTTCTGATGAACCATTTAAGTGTAATAATAAAGGAAATAAAGCCCATAAAAAATTTGTAGCAAGGGTCATAAAATTGAAAACCCTTAGTAACACATAGGCGTTCCGATTACTTTTCAACAACAATGACTTGTGGTACGGATCATCCTGATTAAATAATTCATCTGTGCGTGTATAAAAACATCCAAAAAATATGTACATAATTAATAATGTTAATAGTGGTAGGTATTACATAACATGATTTTAAAAAATCCATGTTCGTAGCTGGTTATGAAAATCCAGTTAAAAACGTGGACTAAAGTATATTAACACTAAAATATATTTCATATAAATATATTATTTAAAACAAAACCAAAAAATATTTAATGATTGTAGTATTTTCCCTATTTAATAATTAAGGTATTTTTTAATAATTTAAGTGTTGCGGTAAAATTAATTCAATAAATGTGTCTGGAATTAATAAATGTAAACAATGAAATAACAGTATCAAAGAACAATAAAATTGTTTACAACTAGTAATAATAACAATAATAACACTAAAATTCTAAGGTTCTATAACAGAATTAAGTACGTGAAAGTTTTTGTATTCTAAATAGATCAAATTCCTAAATATTTTGTGACCATTTTTTGAAAAGTAATTGGCCCAGTCCTCTTTATTGGTTTTGTGGAAGGTAATCGCTGCTGCTTCAAGGCTATAATATATAGGTATTTTTTTTATCTTATAACTTCATTCTTTGGCCGATTTTCTAAATTCACTGAATCAAGAATAAATTTCAACGAGATAGGACTTCAGTAGGTACCAATTGAAGTGTCTGGCAATTTTTTTATTTTTCAAGAAAAAAATCTCGAGTTAAATAGAAACGACGTAAAATTGTAATAAAAAAAATCAGCTAATGGTGATTAGACAAGGAGTAAGCAAATCAATAAATCAATGGTAAAATTACCTTTCAAACAATCGATAAGTATCTGGATTGAATTTTCTTTTACCCAAAAAATTACATGTTTAAAAGTGCTGTCAGTGTATGAAAGAAATAAAAGCATTGTATTTGTGATATTGCTCATGTTTTCACGTACCTGAAAAATAATATAATGTATCTTTTAATATAGCCTTCCTCTCATCTTTCACACATGTGACACAATTTTTTTCGTATTGGTAAAAGCTAAATATTATGAATAGTTAATTTGAAGTCCATTCTCAAAAAGCTATTTCCGTTTGATTAATTAAAAAGGAATAATAAGCGACATTACTAATAATTTACTCAAATAATTACTCAAATAATTTAAGTAGTACTTACATGATACATGTGAATAGCTTGTTGTACTTCGAACAAGATAGGAACAATTATGCTAACAAACATGTATAGCCGAAAAACATATTGTTTCAACAACGAATTCTCCGGATTTAGGCGATATCCGCCTAATGCGTGAAGAGTTTTTATATGGGGCGCCAAACACTGATAAGCTAGTTTTTGGGCCATATTATCTGAAAGAGCTCTTTGTTAAAAAAAGTATCTACATTATAATCCAAATCTTATTTCCCTTTAATCAAATAAAGCCATTGCAACAATGATTTATGATTTCAATAGTACTATCTCTAGTCTTCTAATATATAAAATTCTCGTGTCACAGTGTTTGTAACAAAACTCCTCCGAAACGGCTGGATCGATTTTAATGATTTTATTTTTGTATTTTTGTTAGGTATGAGAATAGGTCGTAAAGTATTTTTCACCCTCCTACCCCCACCCCCAATTTTTTAATAACAATTTTAGTATTTTTGTATGAACAATATCCAAATAATTTAAGCGTTGTTGATTGACGTGAAGTGACGCGTCACTTTGACATATGGTTTGAAAATAAAATTGGACCCGATAGGTGGAGCCACAATCGGGTTACAGAATTATTTTCGGGTTCGGGCAGGACAACGTCTGCTGGGTCAGCTAGTTACTCTATAAAAATAAACTGAAATCTTCATAGAATACGGCAAATTACTGAAGTTCTTCTCCAGGAATCATAAATCAGTGTAGTAGGCCAATCGTGCATTGAGATGCGTCTTGTGCAACTCACATAAAAACAATAAAAATTACCCATATAATAAAATACTATTATGAAACAAAATAACATTAGCGGAATATTTAAATAAGTTAGGTTCATTAAATCACGTGGAATAAATTGTGCCATAAATTTTTGTGCAAGTAAATGTTCTACATATCTATCTATCCATTCGGTTTACATTTTCATTTTTCAATACTACAGTTAACATAAAAAAAATCGAAACAGTACTGCAAGTACTATTTAGCCGGCATTTAAATAAAAAAGAGGATTGATATTATTAAAAAAATACATCAATAAATAGCTGGCAGTTTAGTCTACACAATGGTATATCACAATTTCAAATTTGAATTGAAATTTCCGAATTTTCATCCAATAAATGAACATAGAGATTGCTTTCAATATGTATTCTGCATTTAATTACATTTTTTTGCAAAATCTTTTTTTTATCTAATGTTTGTTAACTAAATTCTGTGATATCCTGCCAAAGAGATTTTTTCCTAACAAATAGTAATACCTCGCCCACAGAAGCCGCCCAAGTCTAGGCGTTACTGGATTCAGGGCATAGTCAGCGTGTTGTGGCTGCAAGATTGCATCTTAGCCTCTCTGCTGTCAATAGAGAGTATTAGCGTTATCGGGAGACTGGTATGTTTACTCGCTGTCCAGGATCTGATAGACGATAGTCACCTCTGAGCAAGATGACCGGTATATTGGGTCAGTTTCTCTAAGAAATCGTCACTTTAACTCTATTCAACTGTAGCATTGGAGTGACTGTGAGCGATTCTACCATTAGAAGAAGATTAACGGAGCGTGGCCTGAAATCTCATAAATCAGCTAATGGCCCAAAACTGACGGTAGACCACCGAAAAGCGCGCCTAGACTTTGCACGTGAGCACTTAAATTGGTCATTCCTTCAATGGAGCAAATTACTCTTTTCTGACGAGAGTAAGAACACCTGTATGGTAACGGCGGAAGAAAGAAGGTGCATCGAAGAGAGGGAGAGCATTTTGCACAGTGTTACATTGAAGAAAGAACCAGTTACGTTTGCTGATCATAGACAATTTGAGGAGGCATAAGCGCCGAAGGAAAAACTGAACCTACTTTTGTATTTGGACCTTGCTTACAGACATTAAATGGGTCACGTGACATCGAACATTGTCTGGAGCCTCATGTGGTACCCTAAGCACACTTTATTGGCGAAGAGTTCATTTTTATGCAGGACTATGCCATGGCTCATTGTAAATGAATACCTGAGCGAAGTCGGTATTGGGGTTATGGGCTGGCCAACAAGAAGCCAGGATATGAATCCCATAGAATGCCTATGGGATGAGTTCAAGGGACGAGAAAGAGCGCGAGATCCTGCTCCGGAGGCGCTCGGCTAGCTTAAAACAGCTATACACGAGGCGTGGGAAAACATCCCAAAATACAAGATTGTAACTCTCATCCGTTCCATGAGGAACCGCATGGAAGCAATCATTAGAGCCCGGGGAGCAAATACGAGATACTGAATAAACTTTTCTTAAACATATTTTTGTTTTACGTCTTTGTTTCTAACATTTTACAAATTATTCTTATACCTGTTGAACAAAACACAGTGACTAAAGAACTTTAATTTTTATTTGAAACATTAATATTCTTTAAACGATACCGTATATCCGCAATTAATTATTTTTTGTTTTGTAAAAAAAATACATAAAACTCAGATAAAACCAAACCAGATGTGTTTCGATTTTTTTGATGAGAAGTATTTTGAGAATATAGATTATTTTGAAAATGTAACAAGCCGATTTAAGCCCTTGCCACGAATTTTCCCTAAATGTATGGAAATAAATTTAAATATTGTGATGAATATAACTTGGTTCAAGTTCACAAGGGCCTGTTATTTTAAAATAAATATGTAATTAGCAAGAAAGTAGTGGGACACTATCAGTAGTATCTTACCACTTCCTTATAAACCACCTTGAATTATTGGCGTTTGTGCTGTTGTGTTCCAGATATATAACGGAATTCAACAATTTAAGAGATATCAGATTTCTATTCCCATCTTGTTGTTCGATACCTCACAGATGTTAGGTGACTAAAAACAAATTGGCTGTCAGCCTGGCTGCCACCCTCTATCATGGAAATGTGTATTGTGAAAATAGGAGATTAATTTTTGACGTCTAGTACTCAGTAAAACAAATTACATGAGTTGTCGGCCAAATTAATGCTTAGATTTTTTTATTTGTTTAAAAGAAATGTTGACTAGATATTCTAAACCTAATACCATTCTAGAAAGATGAATTCTAGGAACTTATTCATTCTAGGAACTGATGCTAATCTTTTTATAACAAATTAATATCATTTAAAGACTTACCAATGTTATGTTCAGGTCTGACTGTAAACTTGTGACTTCAATATGTGCCCACAAATGAAGACTCTTTTAATGAGTAGCCTCTTTAGTAACATTTTAATGACTAGCTCGGACACTTCATATAAATGTATACAATTATTGTCGTCACTAAAACATTTACTACTTAATTCTAGGCTCAGTTCGGTGTCATAGGTAAGTTCCCGCGACCCCGCCCATATACGTCCGCACTAGAAAGTGCCTGGGGATTTAGCCGGTAGAAGTCCGGCATAACCCCAAAGCGTCCTCTATGTTGCCAGTATCCATGATGATTCCTCAACGTTAAGAAAATGCTTTCGCAAGTATGCTTTATTTCCGATATTATTTCAATTATCACTAAAGTTCATTTCGAAGGAATGAATTCAATAATTACATTATACATAATATGTATTATGAATATATAGATTTCAATATACGCATTTTCTGTTTTATTTATATGTGAGAAGGGAAGCAAATGGGGATAATATTTACCACAAGACAAGCTGCTCATTTTATGACTACGAAACAACGTATTCGTTCCATTATAATCTTCAGTCGTTCCATATGGAATTAAGCACAATTATTAACCGCCTACTTAAATTTTCCGGTGTAACTTGAAAAGTTTATTTTGGAATGATTTTTTTGGGTATATTATAGATTGCTTAATTTTAGATGAAAAAAAATGCTATTGTTTTAATTAGGTATATAATAATGAAAAAATTTTGAAATTACCAATTAATAAACGAAAACAAAGGTGATGATGATAAACAATTTAAAACTTTTTGTTAACATTAAAAAGTTAAATTATCAAGGAAAAGGACATAATTGCGAAAATGAAAAAGAATTTAATTACTATTAATAGTTTTCGGAGGTATTTGAAGTCCATAATAAAACTATAATTTTGTAAATGGTTTAATTTTTTAGCACCATTTGAGTTCGTATAATACGTTAATCAGATGTAGTTTAAAAGCGGTTAATGTGTATAAATAAATAATAACGCACGAGCGACGCATGTTTCTTGAGATTAGGTCCAACAAAATTTGTAAGAGAACAGTGCTCTCTTGTCTTAATTAAACTAGTGCCAATTAAATTTTAAAATAGTCAGCCATATTAGGCTTTTTTCGTGACTAATGTTTTTAAAGTCAGAAAATTAAAAAAAATTGTAGCATCTTCCTCAGATTTTTTTTTTTAATTTTTGAGAAATTCAAAGTTATGAACAATACCGTCGTTCATTAGTTACCACTCTTTTAATAGAAAACAGTTTGGAAATATTCCTTCTTTTGTGGAAGCGAAATGTAAAGAAGTAATAAAGGGTGTCGATTTAAAAAAAAAAACATGTAGATGCAAAAATCTCGAAACACGTGCAACTTTTACTGAAGCGAAAATCTGATTATTTAATTATTGATATTCAAAACATTCAATTTGTCTATTATAGTGCAAGTATTAAAAATAAAGACTACAAGTTTATTAGTTAGAATTCTTTAAAAATGCGTAAAATGAATAAGAACTCCGTAGAATCTGAAATAAAGATGCAACTTGAAATAACGGATTCATAAATAACTCTTATTAAATATTGTTGTATAATCTTACCGATATAAAAGTAGCATTTGATAGGGGTATAATGAATCCAGCCACTGGTTCTATAGGCCGTTTCATTCGTTCCATTAAAATTAAAAGTGATCGACGATGAGTTATAGACATGTCAACCCAATCCATCGCATATGCGGAATTTACAAGAGCCATACTCTGAAATAAATATTGATTAATTAATGATTAGATCGCTATCAAATAGTACTGACAAATCACAAAATAAATGCAGGAATATGAAGACAAAGTCAATTAAATTTTTTTAGTCATCGGGAGTAAACTTAATGAAGAAAACATCTAGTTTGATACTTATTATCTAGACTTTTAATATCAGGTAATAATGGGTCTCACTAATATGGGAGAGTGTCGCTTCTGCCATGAGGCAGAGGAAACACCAATGCATATCCTGTGCGATTGTGGCCCCCTGATGCACAAGCGCAGTCACATCCTAGGAAGCCACTCAATGGCTTGTGACGATGTGAAGAATGCCTCTATCAAAAAAGTACTACAGTTCTTTAACGTGGTAGGTATAGGTAGAGAGCTTTAGTTTACGTGGCGATCACAATATTTCAGCAATGGAAGAAGTGATACTGGTACTCTAGCAGACAAAACTAGCCACTAAGATAAGATAAAAGATAAAATATCAGGTAGAACAACTAGAAGTCTGAGGGAGACTAAACATATTGGGTCGGGGAAAAAGTATTTTCGCATATAGTATGTGTAAAACTATTAATAAAATCTCTTTGGCTGTACTATTTGTATCTGCCTGATTTTTATGACATTAAAAAGGTTACATTTCAAAAAAAGAAACAAATTAGTAAAATGTTGTTTCCAGCTATTTTCGTTTGTTTTTTTTTTGTCAAAATGTGTGAATCTAATGAAATAATTCGATATATTTTAAAATTTTATTACAAAAAGGAAAAATGTAACGCAAGACGCGAAAAAAAATTGTGACATGTATTGACCTAATGCAGTGTCAGTAAGAGTAGCACAAAATTGGTTTAAGCGTTTTCAATCCGGGAATTTTGATTTCAAAGATGCACCTCGCTCTGGTCGCCCTGATACGGATATGGACGCCATTTTTGAAAAAGTTGAGCAAGATCGGCATATCAGTAATTACGACATAGCTGAAAAACTGGGAATTGACCACAAAACAGTTTTGACCCATTTTGACCCACTACCTACAAGATAGCAAAAAGTCATCGAACAAAATGGCACGTATATACTGTATTTAAATGTTAATAAACTTTGAAAAAAAAAAAAAAAAGCTTTAGTTGTCATATAAAATGCAAAGAAACTTTTTACCCATTCTATTATTATGGCCTCTATATCAATATCGTATTGCACAGTTTTAATGTAAAAATAATTTAGCAATAAGTGGTCAAGAACTTTAGAAGTGATGCATGAAGTTTTTAATAAAATTAGTGCAATGAAGCGTCTTAAAAAGAAAATCTGAACATGAAAAAGCTGAACAGACGACACTGATGTTCTAGTTCAGGTGTAGCGCGCCCTAATGTACATTACCTATATAATTGCGCAATATAACTATTTGGAAAAAATATTGAGGCCATAGAGGTATCTAATTCTATGCAAATTATTTCTTCATAGTATTATTTAAGTTAATTATTAAACATTGCCACCATACACGGGTTAAATGGCCAACACTTCTGTTGAATTTTGTAAATCTTCGAAACGAAAAAGTTGTTTGTCTAGTTTATTAGGCTATTTTCATTAAACTCGAGGCGTAGGGTTCTTATATTTTAATATAATCGTGGGTTTATGGTACACATTGACAATGACAATCAGCACACATTGATGATGATGAATAATGGATTTACCTCGTATTTCAATTCATTGCCATAGTAGCAATAAATGTAGATCTGTACTAGTATACATCCTACATAAGTAATCATGGCTATAAATTCCAGTGACATGGGATTTAACTGAAACAAATATCAATCATAAATTCTTGTACATTTAGAACCCGTAGCGTTAGTAAAAATTTAGTCGATAAGTACTGTTACACCGTATAAGTGAATTGCTAAATTTAAATAGTTCAATTGAAACGAGAATTAGAATCAATTATTCTTTAGAAAAGTGTACGTAATTAAAAAAAATGTAATAACCAAGTAGAACATTGCGGAAAAAAAATCTGTTTCAATATATTTGACAGAATCACGGCGCATTGGAAGAAGTTGTGCAGCGTTTGTTGGGTGTCACCGGTTCTTGAAACCTTAAATCAAGTGTCTCAGTATGAAACAAATTTTCTGCCTTGGTTACACCGGGCGCTGCTTCTACAACCATTTCACTGCTGAGTAAAAGACAACAATAGCTATGCAGGCATGGAAAATTGGTTTCATTGTAAGTATTATTTTATCTTGTACTTTAGCGCAGTAGTGGATATGCGTAGGGGATATCTTTCTGCCATAATTACTAGGCCGGAGTGATAAGTGTGGTAAAAATCTATTTTGGATTATAATTATCGCAAATTGCATAGAACCTCCTTGTTCACAACTATTTTGAAGGACTAAATTAAAGTTTCAGCGAGTACCGTCGCGTCGGTTAGTTTTTTTGTGACAGCCATTAAAGAAAAATAATTGAACAAATTTTTTGCAAAGATGGAGAAAAGTAAATTTCGTGTCTTGATTAAACATTATTTTTTGCGCAAAAAAAAAAAAAACTATTACGGAAACGAAAAATATTATGGGGACTCTGCTCCGTCGATTAAAATGATTTATAAGTGGTTTACTGATTTTCGCTATGGTCGTACAACCACAAATGATGCTGTGCGTCCAGGACGCCCAGTTGAGGTCACTACTCCAAAGATGATCGCTAAAATCCACGACATAGTGTTGAACGACCGAAGAGTAAAAGTGAGGGAGATAGTTGAGATAGTAGGTATCTCAGACGAACGTGTGCGCAATATTTTACACCAACATATAGATATGAAGAAGCTCTCTGCTCGATGGGTGCCGCGTTTACTGACTGTTGATCAAAAACGTATGCGTGTGACCACTTCGGAGGCGGGTTTGGCGTTGTTTCAACGAGATAAAACTGAATTTTTGAGTTGTTTTTTAACAATAGACGAAACATCCATGTTCACCACCATACCCCAGAAACCAAACAACAATCGAAACAGTGGATTGCTACCGGCGGACCAGCTCCGAAGAAGGCCAAAGCAGTTTTGTCGGCCAATAAAGTGATGGCTATGGTTTTTTGGGATGCACGTGGAGTAATCCACATTGACTACCTAGAGAAGGTTAAAACGATTAATGGCGAATATTATGCCAATTTATTGAACCGATTTAACACAATTTTACGTGAAAAACGACCACATTTGGCTAAGAAGAAAATCCTCTTCCACCAAGACAACGCACGAGTGCACACCTGGCTATGAAATGCTTTCTCACCCACCGTATTCGCCAGATTTAGCCCCTTGTGACTATTTTCTGTTTCCGAATTGAAAAAAATGGCTTGGTGGGAAAAGATTTGGCTCCAACGAAGAGGTCATGCACAAAACCAATGCCTATTTTGAAGGGTTGCCTAAGTCGTATTTTATAGAAGGGATCGAAAAGTTAGAGAAACGCTGGGTGAAGTGCATTGAGCTACACGGAGACTACGTTGAAAAATAAATAATAATAGTTTAATTAATTTTACTCCTTGTTTAATTTTTACCAGACTTATCACTCCGCCCTCGTATGTAGCTAGAGTGCATGTATGCACTCATTATTCTTTTATAGTTGTCACTATACTTCCTGTCTCTATAAATAAGACTTAGGAATCTAAAAGTTTCTTTAATTTTTATTGAATAGTTGAATAAAAGTATTCTTGAAACCCAACTTGATAAAGCTTACTTAACAACTTACTTCAGCCATATAATACACAGTGGAGCAAATAATCCATGCTTGAATTAAAAACTGGTACATCATTACCACCCAAAAAACATTTTCACATTTCACAGACAACCTGTAAGAGCAAATTTGAAATATCTATCCCAATTAAACGAACAAATTATTACTTGCGTTTGTATACATGATTTCAACTTACCATACTACTTTATCGAAATGTGTAGCTACCTTACAAAAACGTGTGTTTATTGATCGAGATAACATGATTTCGAATGTGGCCGAAGTGGAAATTTTACTAGCTTCTTCTTTGCTCTTAGTAACAAAATTTTCAAGTTCGTGTCTGTAAAATAGTAACATTCAAATTAACTAGTGAGCCGACTCGGCTTCGCGGGAATGCATTATTTTTCTTACACAAACCTCTCACTTTCCGTTGGGTTGTTTAGAAGACGTTAGCGGTGAAACAGACAGAGACAACAGCGAATTTATTTTATAACATGTATATTTATCTTATTTTTATAAGATACTAGCGACCCGCCCCCGGCTTCGCCCGGGGTGCAATTTTTATATATATGAACATTCCCCGTTTATCCCTCTTTCCATTAGTGAAATCTGAATCAAAATCGGTCTACCCGTTCACGCGTGCTGCCGTGACCAAGGGAAATAGGGATTCATTTTTAAATATAGGGATAAGTTAGTTTTTTTTTGTGTAGTTTATATCATATGTAGGTATATTTAGACTGTGTTTAGTGTTATTTTTTCTTCTTCTTTATAATTAAAAATAATAATAAATAATAATATGTCGGCAGTCAGTTTCTTCTCCTTGTCCTTCACGAGTCGAAACAATTGCTCCACGGTTTTAATATCGGTCCATTCTCTGATGTCATAACAACCTTCATCTTCCTACTTTACGCTTTCCTTCATCTTCCTCATCATTATTGTATGCTGCAGCCGGTGTCTGTTATGACATAATATTTATCCCAAATATTAAATGCCAAATATTTAGACGATGTTAAAATAGAACCAAATTTTTTATTTGCCTAATTTTAGTCACAATCTTATTTCTATCATAATTAATGCCTTAGTTTAAAAGGATGGCTATGAATTTTATGTCATTTAGTAAATGTAACATTGCATGTTTATTATTTTTCAGTGGAATTTTAAAAGGTACGCCTAGGTCGAGTTTCCTAGTTGATGACTGCAGAACGCAAAGCGGCTTGATTTTGATTTGTAGTCTTGTAAAATTAAAAAGAGTTCGCATTTTTTAAATACCACGTCACGTTTTGACGTTTTGACGTCACGCACGAAAAATGATGACTCATTGTCCCGTTACGTTCGAGCCGATCGGAGCCGATGCACGATCGGAGCGAGAGCGCGGCACGAGCGAGCGAGAGGCACGATCGGCTTGAGCGTTCGGTATGCGTCGCATCTATCTCTCTTCCACTCGTCATAAAAGTATGCAATAATTTTGTTATGACGTTGTCACGTTAAACTAACGTCCGTAAACCGACTTTACAGACAACCATTTTGGTGAAACTATTTAGAAAATGTATATATAATAGATATATATAATCTACATTTCCTTACCTTAGAATAGTGAGTTGCGTTTTACATTGAACATAGAAGCTAATTATGAAGCAATCCATTGTAGAATTTATGACACCTTGGCGAGATGTCATAATATAACTGTAGGCAACGGTGATATAAAACCTGTGGAATAAAATTGTAATCAATAATTATGAAAAATTGTACCCTTATTTTTATTCATTCTAAACAATTTGTTGGTCATTTTGCAATTAAAAAATTATTAATTAACATAAAACTTTAGGTAATTCCTAATATTTACATGCGATATTGTCACCCTATGAAGCATATCTACTTCAATATACACTCGTATCTATAATGGACGGAATCTGGACTTAAGTTAGAATTTTAAAATACTGTATGCTTTCTATAATTTTTAAAACAGTGTATACTTTCTATAATATGACCCGCCCGCGATTTCTCGGCTTTTTTCTCAGCTAATAAGGAATATAGCGCGACGTTATAGCCGGCTTTAATTTTGGCAGGAATCGTGCTAACATATTATGCAAAGAGAATTTTTGAAATAGGACCAGTTGTTCCTCGCTCCGGACGACCACTTTGTTATCGCTTAGCGTTCTTTCCAAAGTATTTTGGAACGAAGTCTCCTTCTCGCAGGTTGCGGGGCCGGGGTTTAACATAGAAAATGTGTTCGTTGCACGGAATGTGTGATTCTTTCGCTGCCGTTGAACTGGTCGCGTTAACTTCTTTCCCACCGGGTGTACTACGACATCCATCCCCATTTTTTTTTCTTGGCCACTGAGGGTCATAGAGCGATGTTTTAGTTTAACTTACATAATCTTTGGCATGAGCAAGCTGTCATAAGCAAAAATTTTTTGAATAGGTCTGGTAGTTCCAGAGATTAGCCAGTTCAAACAAAAACAAGCAGTTTTCTTATAATAAATTCTTATAATAATTGTTCAGTTTTCTTATAATAAGTAGGTGTTATTAAAGGGCAATTAACTTCAATGTACGTTCAGGCTTATACCAGACAGACAAGTCCTAAAACTTCGAAGTCATTTCTAAAGTCTGGTTCATACATACATATGAGTAGCACACATTTTCGGAAATTTTTATCTATACTATAGTCTATCTAGTTACGCGGAAACAGCTTTACCAAAAAGGTTGACAGAAAAATGTTGGGCTGCATTCGGGAAGCTACGTCATCTGTTCTCGTTCTGCAATTTCTGAAGACCAATAAATTATAGACCGCAAGGTCTATAATCAGTGCGTCCTACCAGTAGTGACGTATTGTGCCGATGGACAGACGACGTCAAGGGCATCGAGGGAAGCGGCTGGATGCGAAGAGCAGAGGACCGTTTGTGGTGGCGAGCCTTGGGAGAGGCCTATGTCCAACTGTGGAGAGACACAGGCTAATGATGATGATTTACTCTACACTAATATAATAAAGATGAATTGTTAGTTTTTTTTTATTGAAAAAGTTAAACTGTGGAACTACCAGTTGTATTTTAAAAAACAGTTTTGATAATTCATTTCTTGAGAAAGGTTATAGTCTATAATTTATCAACAGTTTGTAGCCCTTAGAAGCAGAGGCGAGTAAAACCATGGGACACAGTTGGATATAAAAATGTCTGTTTTAATCGAATGTTGTTTTTCGCAATGTTGTATGTACAGAAACCTAAATTAGCGTAAATTTTATATAAACTTTTTAAAGTTTATATAATTACTTAGTAGCAACTACAGTAATTAAATTAAATAATGATTAGTATTAAATAATGATTGCTTACTAACTTACCTCGGACCATTAGTTGCATCAAAAGGCATCCAAAGGGGTAACTCTTCTGCTGAACCATTTAAGTGTAATAATAATGGAAACAAAGCCCATAAAAAACTTGTAACAAGGGTCAAAAGATTGAAACTCTTTAGTAACACATAGGCTTTCCGGTTGCTTTTCAACAACAATGTCTTGTGGTACGGATCGTCTTGATTAAATAATTCATCTGTGCATATATAAAAACATCCAAAAGAATATGTAATTAATAATATTATAGTGTTATTATATAACGTGTTACTATATAACTTAATATAACTTATATTGTTATTATATTATATAAGTTATTATATAACTTAATAGGTTGTGTCAGGTCAGCCTACGTTAAGTTATTAACAAGACCTGACGTAGGCTGTGGAGTGTATCGTGGTGACCAGGATTACAGGACCAGTGTAAACAAGGGACAATACGCCAGCCTCTTCCAAGCAGAGGTCTTCGCCATCTTAGAATGCGCGGAAATCAACCTGCAAAGAAACTACGTCAACCGTGTAATTTACATTCACACATATAGCTATATGATGATAGCTATATAGCTATATACCGCATATAGCTACCAAATAGCCTAGCTCGCTGGACCATATGGAACCAGTGCTTTATTAAATCTTGCAAACGCTGGATTAACTTTCCTGGGTTAAAAATAGTAAAACAGTATTATTATTAAATTATTATTATTAAAAATAGTAAAAAAGAGGTTAAATGTTGGGTCATCTATCGTTAACTGTGAACGATATAATTAAGTATTAATTATATTGCTATAACTAATTATGTTATATTGTTAATTATGTTGATTGTGATGAATTGTATTATATTATTATAAACGATTTATATAGATAATAACTGTGATATTGATGTAAATAAGAAAGAAAAAAAAATCTTGTCGTTCCTGTTTTATACACATTTTATATTAAAAAAAAGAACAAAATAAATAAATAAATAAACATTAATAAAAATAGTAAAAGAGAGTGAGGTTAAATGTTGGTCTATCCATCGTTTCAGGTCATTTCTTCTGGGTACAGGAAAAGGAAAAATATATTATGCGTATGTATGTATGCATACATATGTGAATTGTATAATTATAATAATTCTAAAAAAAACTTATTAACAAAAAAATATATAAAAAAAGAACGTCTCTCTATCGTTACAGGCATCATTTCTTTCAGGCATCATTTGAGCGGAGAGAAAAAAAAAACAAAGTGGTCGTTCAGTATACTCTGTACCATTGAATAGCAGTACCAAATCTTTATAGAGCAAGTGGACTTAGTTCGTTTACTTTACTAGCTATATCAGGTCTCTGATCTATGTCAGAGGAACCCTAGCCGGTAGAACAAAAAAATAAAAAATATAAAAACTTTCCAGGGTTGAACCATTCCAAAGCAGTCATTAAAGCCTATAGTCGAAACGTGACAAATCAGGCTATGTCGCTTAGTAGGAGCAATTTGTGTATGCTATCTAGGGCACTAACAGGGCACTGCCGCCTTAATAGGCACCTAAAAGTAATAGGGCTCACTAGTACGGGAGAGTGTCACTTCTGCTATGAGGCAGAAGAAACACCAATGCATATCCTGTGCGAGTGTGGCCCCCTGATGCACAAGCGCAGTCACATCCTAGGAAGCCACACAATGGCTGTAGGAATGATAGCCGTAGAATACATACACAAGTAAGGAAGCTACAGAAATGATAGCCGAACTCCGAAAAAATAACCCGAAACGTCGCATCATCTTACATCACGATAATGCGAGCTCCCATACGGCTCGGAAGACAAATGATTTTTTAAAGCAGGGAATCGTTGAGTTGATGAGCCATCCTCCGTACAGTCCTGACCTGAGCCCAAACGATTTCTTTACATTCCCTAGAATGAAAGATTTATTACGTGGTCAACGGTTTGAAGACCCCGAAGCAGCTGTGGAAGCGTACAAATCAGCCATTTTGTCAACATCAACTTCAGACTGGAATTACTGTTTTAACGATTGGTTTGCACGAATGGAAAAGTGCATTAAGTTGAACGGAGAATACTTCGGAAAACAATAAAATACAATTTAGCTATACTGTACATGTGGTTTTTCTTATTCCCGATCATTTCAGCGTGCCCCTCGTATGTAATGTTTTTATTTTAGCGGTTATGTTTGAATTTTGAGTTGATTTATTGCCTAATTGTGATTTTAATTCAAGGCGGTTAATAGCAGAAAATCGTTCTTTAAGGAAACTTTCAAATAATTGATAAATGGGTAATTCATCAGAACTAGTTTTTGCGGTGGTGTGAAATTCCCACTGTCGCCGTGTTTCTGGGTCTAATTTTAATTGAATGATGTGAATGATTATAACGTCCCAGGCAACAGTTTTTACACCTAAACTTTCCAATGAAGCGAGGCATTCATTGGTGGTATCCACAAGATTTTTTAATCCATTGCCAGATTCTACTATCAGGTTTTTCTGACTCATGAATCTTTGCAAGACATTATGACAAATCCATTTTTGTCATTGTATCTTTCATTAACGATATCTCAACATCGTTCAAAGCTGCCTTCTTCTATTGCTACATGCCTGATTAACTGTTCTGGTTCCCCCTTTAAATATGCCTTTAAGTAATGTAATTTTTGAACGTCGTCAAATGCTTCGTTGTTTATGACAAGAGACTTAAAGAGAGATTTAAACGATGTCCACTCCTGATAGTTACCAGAAAAGTAAGGAATATTTATTTGTGGATAATTTGTATTTCCTTTTCTTACAGAGTTGGAACTGGGTTCATTAGTTTGAGCCACTTTTATAGTATTAAACCCATTGTGTATGATTTTAAGTTCGCATTTATACTCCAAATAAAATTCTTTTATTTTTTGAACAATCGGATATAATTAGTTCAATTTTATTGTCCACTACAATATCAACTTTCCTTCTTCTTTTTCCAGCACAGTAATAGGCACCCCGGACTATATTTATGTCTGACAGATTTGCTTCCTTTTTCATAAGCTCGATGAAATAAAACAAAGGTGGTCTCTTAGGAATTTTAGAATTAATCCTTTTATGCCAACCTTCGATGGCGTTCGTGGTACGGAATTTTTCGTCATAACAATTGAAGACCTCTGTAGTAATAAGATTAATCCATTGTTAATCTTATTACTGGATCTTATTATGCCAGGAGCTGACTCACATAGTGACAGATACGCCTCCGGTATAAGCACTGCAGGCAACAGTGCTAACAAGCAGAATAGCTGCGTGAAATTATGGCCCCCTTCAGAGGAACTGAAACCGATTGCTATCGACTTTTTCCATACTGCATTTATAAAATGACAGTAGCAACCTTTTACTGTTATGTCAGGATATACTAATTTTATAGCTTGGATAATAGCCACTTCGTAGTCACACTTAAAACAAATTATATTTATAAAACATTGTTCTTTTAAAATTTTGAACACCCTCTCGTATGTGGATTGGTTCTTGTTGGCTAAAAGGGCGAACAACAATGGCACAAAACTGACAGTCATGCATAATGTCTGCGTGCAACGAAAACAATTGGTAAAAAGGAGGTGGACAACATCTAAACGTTCCATCAACGTACACAGTATTCACTTTTATCAGCGTTGCTTTTGCTAGTTGATTACCAAATATTATAATTTTCTTCTCCACTCCCTCGTCAAATAAAAAAAAATCCCTCACTAAACAATCCGGCAACTGCACATCTTGTGGATGACTAAATTTACTTTTCTTTAATTTTAAAAATTTGTAGCAGGCCCTATAGAGGGTATCCTTTTTGGAACTAAATGAAGGCAAATTCTCTGGGGAAAGTATTACGTCCTGTTTGTCATTGTTTTTAAGTTTATAATAATGCTTCTCGAATATCCTTAGAATAGGTTCCATATTATCGCAAACCTCCATTTTAGCACATGCCGTTAAATAATCATTTTTGTTACGCTCAAAATCTGGAAAACATATATGTTTCGCTTCTTTTAAAATTGCCTGGTACTACGAAACGCAATGTGTGCTGCCACTACTTTCCAGATCCAGACTAGACTCAACTTTGAAAAGTTCATTTCCATCTTTGACCCTGCCGGGAATCGATCCCGGGAATCCTAGAACGAACTTGAATGACGATTTTGCTACGAGGGAGAATTACGGTCACAGCTGTTATCTCTTGGGATTGTTATCTTCTTCGAGCAATAATTTGGCGAAATCTCTTTATTTGTCGAAACAGAAAACAAGTATTGTATAATATATACATAAAGTCATTGAGCATCCTCAGATGTTATACTTTTTTACCATTTTATGCCACCATATTAAACAATAGTATTCGTTAAATAACGCAGTGTACATCAAGAGAAAAGCTTCTGAACCTTTAGATGCACATGTATCTTTGGCATTTGTGGCTTATCAATATTAGTAGCGCGCACAACGCTTCTCTCTCACTTTCTACGCTCTCTCTGAAAACTTCACATCTAAAATATGTGACAAACTTTTCTAATTCTTTATGTAATATTCTCTCAGCTCATTTTCGGTTTTTATGAATAACAAATCGGGGAAGTTGATAAAAAAAAGTTAAATACAATTTATGTTATTTAACCGTACGCGATATAATCTTTGTCATCGTCAGATAACAGATGAGGGCCATTATTTTATTGTAAGTGAATAGTTTCAATATGCCGATATTACACTGAAGTAAATTACAAGCTAACCAAATTAATGATATATCGAAAATCTAAGTTAAGGTTGATTTAAATGCAGGAGCACAGGCTTACCCTCTCAATAAGGGGCATATGGGCTATATGGTCTACCACGTTGGCCAAACGAAGAAATACTAAGGACTTCACATGCTCCTTACAATTGCCAACGTTTGGCCTCGTTTTTTTAGGTTTTTTTAAGTTTTTTTTTAGAAAAAAAATAAAAATAAAACAAAAACCCATTGGTACATGGCATGACAGAGGATCGCACTCGGACATCTCGACATAACAGGCCGCGTCCTTTCTACTGCGCTACCGACGCTCTAATTTTATATCGCTCAAACAGATAATGAAGTAACCTAAGAATTGAACTAAGAATGTATAATTTTTTTTCTTTTTTAAATTACATTTCTCATGAAAATCGAAAATTCTTATGTTGATTAGACCCATGGTAAAATTACCTTTCATAAAATCAGTAAGTGTCTGGATTGAATTTTCTTTCACCCAAAAAAGTATATTCTTAAAAGTGCCGCTAGTGTATGAAAGAAATAAAAGCATTGTATTTGTGACGTTGCTCAAGTTACCACGAACCTGAAAAATAATAGAATATAATAGAATAATAGAATAATAAGATCAGCAGGCGAATCGGCAATTAGGCGGGCAGTGATTGTTTACGTTCAATGTATTTTTATAATTTATTTTTAATTTTAGTAAGAACTATTGAAAAATATATTTGAAGCATGGGAGAACTCGCAGGATGCTCTTGGTATTTTTTGTGATTTGTCCAAAGCCTTTGACTGTGGCCATCATGACACTTTATATGGAAATTGTGCCACTAAGGAATTAAGAATAAGGCTCTCCATCTTCGCACTTCTTATCTCAGCCATAGAATTCAGAAGGTCGATGTTAATGGTAGGAAATATCTGGGTTTAGTTAAAAAGGGCGTCCTTCAAGGATCCATTCTCGGTCCGTCTCATTCTGTGAGTAAAAGGCAACTTGGGGGCTATAATGAGATAAATTATGCACTTTCTAACGTAGTGCATTGGTTTAGTGTTAATAATCTCCTTTTAAATGCCACGAAAACTATACTTGTTAAATTCATTACTCCGAATGTTAAAAATATTGGAACGAATGTGATTTTGGGTAGTAAATAAATGGAGCCCGTGGAATCGACAGTATTTTTAGGTATTACCGTAGACTCTAACTTACAATGAGCTCCACATATTGAGAAACTAAGTAAAAGGCTTAGCTCTGTGGGTTATGCAGTTAAGCAGATTCGACGCTCAACGCATGTCGATACAGCTAGGATTGTCTATTTTAATTGCTTCCACAGTGTAATGTGTTATGGGATCCTACTTTGGGGTGCATGCGGACATAAATACTATTTTAATTTTACAAAAAAGGACCATTAGAGCCATCTTTCAACTAGATCCGCAGACTTCCCTCAGAGAAAAGTTCAAAGAAATTAAGATTTTAACTGTTACATGTCAAGTATAAGTATGAAAATTATATTAATTAATTAATTAATATTTATTTATATTAATTATTAATTTATTTATAAAATTTAATTTAATTTAACAAAATTATTAGTCAATTTAATAAAAAAATGTGATTTACACAATATAAATACTAGGTTTAAAAATAATTTAGATTTACATAAGACGCGACTCCACAAGATAAGTAATTCTTTTATGAGTCAGTGTATACGGTTTTACAATAAACTGCCTGAGATGATCAGAGCCGTCATTGATTAAATTATTTAAACGACAATGAAACCGTAGTATTGTATGTATATCATGCACTTGGATTTTGTTTTATTGAATGTACCTAATTGTTGTAATTTTATATTTTAAATATGACAAAAAGAACAGTATCCTGAGTTTCTTTCGGGGTTTCTTCTCAGGATCGTCATCTTGGCTTTTCCTGAAACCCTGGTAAATATTTTAAATTTGTAATGTTGATCATAAGAATTTCTTGGAGAAACCTAATTAATAAATATATTTTGATTTTGAATGATTTATAAGCGTACATGCCCACTACGCGGCCAGATCCCGGCGGCAAAGCCGCGGTTGCCAAGGCGGTTGGTCGCTCGCCTAGTAGCGTATATTGAAAGTATACAAGGCCAGTACGCACTCATAGTGTTCTAGCACTGTATGGTTTCAGAACGTAACACAAAATAAAGTTCTGGAAAATATACACGATTTCAGCGTACTGGTCGTGTATACTTTCTGACGCTAATTCAGTGAATAGATTAAGAAAATATACAAGGCTAGAACCAAAGAGGTATATGTATGGAGCTGACGCAAAGAAATATTTTGTCTCGCCCTATTCGGTCCACGGGCCGCAGGTATCTCAGTGTGGGAGTGTGGCACTTTACGCTCAGTAACGCGCACGCATATCACACTACTTTTAATTGTCGAAAAAATGCCGTTTTGTGCTTTAAAAACGTGTAAAAATCACTCGAGAACCAAAAAAAAGGATAGTGGTATCACATTTCATCAGTGTAAACATAATATTTACTTATTCCTATAAAAATAAATCATTTCCTATTATGGTGTGGGCTCCGCCATTTTATTACACATCATAGATTAAGAAACAGAAGGGACACCTGGTGTGTTTAAAACATGGAACTATTAAAAACTATTTTGCTTAGTATTTATTAGTTCCATGATTTATTTTGACAGCACTATATGTTAAATAACACGTGAATAATATTTTCTCGCGGTTACTCTCCTTTTCATCGTAAAAATGTAAATTTGTACGGTCCCAAATCGACTAAATTGTTTTTTTTTTTTTATTACAGTCGGGCCGCCCAGAGAATGTACATTTGACGTATAGCAGATTGATTTTGGTAGAAATTAGATAATTGGTACGATTAAACGACGGGTAAAATTTCTCATACCTTCCTCTATTTTTATACAAATGCTTTAAAATTTCAGATAAGCATTTAGCAGAAAAAGTCGATATAGTTATCTTAAAGTATTTTGTTTCGCCTGTGGATTAAATATGTTTACATGGGAAACTAATAAGGAATTTCAAAAACCCTTGCCAACATCCTCAAAAGTGATGACAAAATTCAGCATTAGTACCACTGACTCTAGAAATTATTATTAAAACATAGTTTTTCTACCTATAATAGGTATTTCACTTAAACACGTTTAATCGACAGATTATTATATTTTCATGGCACATTACTAAATCTACAAAAATAGGCTCCTGGCGTAATCCTGTAACGTCTTAGTAATGATTTGAGAAATCACGAAAAAATAGTGCAATCATAATTATTAACTAACAGTTTAAGAATTAAACTTGTACATTTAATGTAAAACTACGTAACTATATCACATTTTGTTTTATTTAGTGACAATTTAAAGTTGAAACATTTTCGTGGTAATGTGCTCGCCGCTACAAAGTTATCCCTGACGTTCGTCACGAACTTTCGATTCTCTCGGCTGCCGGACAGCAGTTTGTATTTGTTTATAGTTTAGTCTTAACTTTCATTATTAAAACTAAAATATGTACTTAATAATATAAATGATTAAGGTTAATAATATAACCTTAATCATTTAAGTGTCTAATAATTTGTTATTTATTTAATTAGTTGTATATTAATAAAAACATTGTAAACTTATAAAACTTAATAAATATTTGCATGCCCCTGTTGGGTAGAACATACTTTGTACTGATTACTGCATATAAATTAAAAACTTGTAAACATGTGTTCGTGCAAATAAATATTTTATTTGTTTATTTATTTTTGTTATTTTTGTCCCTAGTCATTATTGAGTAAGTTATGAAGTAGGCAGAATAAACAGTTTGTCCCATCTGCGCACGTGAATTACTTATCTATGAAATCGGAGGTTCCCGGTACATGTTGTTGCAGCACGTCGAACAAAACGCGTAAGCGCCGTGATTTTCATGGCGCTTACGACGTTTTGGTCAAAAGAAGACTACGTCTTAGAAGTGATTCTAGCGTTTGCATGTTTATATGTTATATACCGTTTGTTTAGTAGACAAATAATTATTTTTTAAGCGCTGCAGCGCTTAAGTTGTGTATATATTTTTATCCAAATGGAGCATGCCTTTTACTCAGAATGACTTCTCTAGTGCGTAGTACATATAACCTCAGTGGCTAGAACCAATGTGTTCTGACATTGTATAGATTTAGAATGCAAACGTATAACAAGTGTTTGTAAAGTATACAAGCTAATAAAGTTAGATAATGTCAATATCAAAAGGTAATTTAAAGGAACTTAAATAATTAACTACCTTATAAAAAATTAAATATTTTTATTATAAAAGCAAATAAACAAAACTGTGAACTTATTTAGCTAATATACAGGTTAAGTCGACATACATCCGTTAAGGGGAGGTAGTTTCCATTATTTCTGACTGATTTTACCATGAAACCTATCCCAAACCTATCCTTAACTGTTTTCAAGATGTTGGATTTTTAATTTACAAAAATCGTCGCATATTTTGGCAGTCGACCATTTTTCTCGTAAATTATGTAAGTATGTATTTGTTTGTAAATGTATTTGTTTTTTTTTTTTATTACATACATACGAAGTTTGTGCTGTTGCGGGGGACATGCCGGATTCAAAATACTGGCGAAAACAATCATTTGTTTCGGTATCACTCCTCAGATAGCTATACGCTTCAGCCACGTGTATCAAATGAGAATGTGAAAAATCTAACTTTATTAACATTGTGAACCCGTTCTTCAAATCAGGATCAAAATAAACAAAAAACTGTTAACAAAAACAACGGCACGTGCCAAATGATTATGCAATAATTATGAAAAGGATAAAAAATGACAGATTGTTGTGAAAAAGTGAAAATAATTCAACATGGCTGCCCTTGTAACTCTTCATGTGTAGATTCCAGTTACGTCGCCTTGTGTAGTGCTTGGAAAATATACACGATTAGTCCCCAATGGTAACTAGTGCAGTATATTTTTCGCTCAAAATGCAAGCGCGCGTAACTGGAAAATATACGCGATAAAAGCGTAATAACGATGTATATTTTCCAGAACTTTATTTTGTGTTACGTTCTGAAACCATTGTGTGTGCTAGAACACTATTAGTGCGTACTGGCCTTGTATACTTTCAATATACGCCGCCTAGTACATGCGCACACTAAATGTAAATATGCTGTGGCATGGTTAAAATGTTTATTGTGAAATAATGGAATGTATTTTTATTTATATAAAAAAGATCAGCATGGGATTGATTTCATTCAACATTTTATCGGAATGAAATCATCTTCGATGCTAACTTGTTTCATGATTCTAGAGAAGACGGACTAGTGGGGTTAGGTAGCTGAAAAAAGTTTCAGATCTGGCAACCAATGCGCCCTTTTGGATTCAGATAGTACATGGGCAGACGAATCTAACAAGCCCGCTGCCCGGGACACATATTTCTGGCCCTCTAGCAGCATTGATGACATAAACAATATGGCCACCAAATTTTTGGATGCGATTCTATATTGTTAGTGATTATTATTCAGGAGTAAACGCGCTTTCCAATATTTGTGATTTGACATTATCATTTATGTACATAATCCCAGAAATATTTGTAAATTTATTAAAAAATTTGATTTAAATTTTTATTTTTTGAGACATTTTGCTAAATAACTTGGAATCCGTTATATGTACCTGAAAACGTGTCATGTATTTTTTTATTCATCGAACGGTATTATATGACTTCTTTTTTATCAAAAACAGTGCTGAAATCTGCCAAAACAATGTAGGTAGCATAGCACAAATGCACAGGAAGTTGTTTCGAAACAATTCCTATATAACGTGGGTTTATCTTTTGATATTAACCTATACCGTTTGTGATTTTCAGTTTCAACTAAACACATCAAAAAAGTCTAAGCTATTTCTAATTATTCTAACTATTTCAAATTATTAATCAATTATTATATAATTTCTTACCAAGTAGGTAATACCTATGTAAACTTTTTTGATCTAGAGGACATACTGGCTGGTTGTAAAAAAAATTCCAGTATCATTTGTTTTTTTTTTTTCACAAATTCAAAAGTGAATGCATTTGTCCGAATTTTATAGCGTTTTCTTTGCTTATTAAAATTTAGTATTCTGTATCAATTTTATGATTTAAACAATAATTTGAAAAAAGTCTTGAACAAATTTGGATTTTGAGACATTTTTTACGTCATGGAGCGACGTCATTGAAATGAAGCTGTAGGGATGTTGCAAGCGGGAAGAAGTCAATCTCAGGTATCTCAGTATTTTGGTGTCAACAGAAGCGTTATTTGACGTCTTCATCAGCGTTACACTAACACGGGAGATCCTGCTGAGCAGCACCCAGGTCGAGAAAGGTGTACAACCACACGGCAAGATCGATACATACTACAACTGACTGCAAGACGCCAGCCGACGTTAACCGCCCGAGAGATAGGTTTAAGGCTACAAAATTCAAGTGGTGTTGTTGTTAGCTGCCAAACTGTACGAAATCGACTGCATGAGTATGACCTACGAGCACGACGGCCAATTAGGTGCCCACCGATACGTCACGGGAATCGCGGTCGTCGAAATGAATGGTGTAAGGAACACATTACATGGATCCGGGAACAATGGGATAAAATTTTATTTTGCGATGAGTCTCGATTCCGTCGTCCTGGAAATACTGAAAGAGTGAGGTACGTTCAGGAAGTGCATCCATACAACGGCTCAACAATTATGGTATGGGCGAGTATTATGAAGAACAGACGAACTGAGCGCGTTTTTGTAAATGGTGACATAAACGCTGTAAATTACGTTGAGGATGTTCTAAGGCCCTATGTTCGTCCATTCGCACAAACGCTTGGCTCCGATTTCACGTTGATGCATGACAATGCGCGTTCGCATACAGCTTTGCACACACGGGAGTACTTGGCAAGGGAAAACATCCTGGTATGGGCTTGGCCTGCACAATCGCCAGACCTCAACCCCATCGAGCATGCATGGGACATGCTCCAGATCCACATGTTTTAAAGGACTTGGATGGAGTGACAACAACCCAACAACCTTACTTTGTACTACGTACATACAGTACTTACTCGTAATTATTGTTAATTAAGGTTATTAAAAAAAAAAAAAATATTGAGGTTTAATATATAAAAAAAAGCATTAAAAATTAATATAAATAAGAAAACACTAAGGATTTAATGCGAAAACACATTGTAAAATTGAAATTTGTATGTGTTGCTTAGACTTTTTTGATGTGTTTACACATGTATAACGGATTCGAAATGATTTAGCAAAATGTCTCAAAAAATAAATCAATAATTTTAATAAAGTTATAAATATTTCTGATACTATGTAACTATGATATGTATCTATTATGTATGATGATATGTATCTATCATGTAATGATAATGTAACTCCTGCCTCGTTGAAGGCCATGTAATAATAAATAAATAAATAAATAATGTCAAATATGTCGTTGGAAAGCTCGTTTCCTCCTGAATAATGATCACTGATAATATAGATTACTCTCAAAATACAAAATCGAGTTATATATGTAGCTACCGAGTTATATATGTTGTCTCCACGGGCGGCGTCGGCGGGCAAATGGGTTGCATAATTAGGCGGCCCATATTTATATTATCGCGCTGCTTCAGAATGTGTGCGCGCGAACACAATACGCATAGGCATGCGCCAATCATAATTAATTTCGCTATTTCGCGCAACAGGTTTCCGTCGCATTCTTAAGCACCTATCGGTATGCCACTGTAAATATAGTATATAAGTAATGTAAATAAAAATCATTCCTATTCTTGTAAGATTTCTGTACATAGCACCTATTGAGTATCATTTTACCTTCAACGTATCGTGAAAGTTAGCGCGAAAGTTTTGACCCCGACAGAAGGAACCGCCGAAAAGGAATCTCTGCCCGAAGATGGATGGAGCGCAACAACAAGATTTACCAGAAATTGCCAATATTTCGCTGGCAATGCGAATTTCGGCATTCTGGCGTGACAGACCGCGACTATGGTTTATCACTTTTGAAGCAGCCACCAGCGATCTGAAAAAGGGACAGCAGCAGTTGGCGCAGATGGTCATCGCACAATTAGAAAAACAAGACGTCGAACAGATCACGGATTTTTATCCGTCAACGATTTTTATAAGGCAATCAAGGATCCCTCATCACAGTATACGAAGAATCGGATAGCCGCCAACTTCAGAACTTGCTGTCGCAAATGGAGTTAGGAGACCAAAAGCCTACACAGCTACTTCGACGCATGCAAGAGACAAAATTCCAGACGACACTTTACGACTCATGTGGACTAACCTGCTTCCACCGCACTGTGCTCGCCGTTAGCAAAACTCTCAGCACGAAAATAGCACTAGAAGAACTAGCAGTGCTCGCACACAAGATGACCGAACAAGTAGTTGAGAGTTTGAGAGTAGCAGGCAAATGTAGAATAGCATCGCCAGAAAAAAATAATTACGCCAGAAAAAAATGTGTCCTGGGCTTTTTAGACTCGCTTACCTATGTACTATATGAATCCAAAAGGGCGCATTGGTTGACACACGTGAAATATTTTGGTATAATTTTCAACTACCTTAGGCAGTTGTCCCACCAACGACGAGAAAACGACTAACTATCGGCTATTTTCTCGCTCAAGAAACGTACAATAGATATACTTTCTGTGTGAACAAAAGAGATGCATATACAAACAGTTGATCGCTGACTGTTCACACTGCCGGCGAGCACTCGCTTCACTAGTTTGTCGCTGAGCGACAAGAGCTATGAAAGATAACACTCGCTCGGCGATACTCGCCAAGCGATTAGAACTCACGCCGAACCACCGCCAACCAGTGGTCATTTCTCTACAGTGCGTATCTGAAAGTACACGTTTTTTTTTAATTTAATATGAATATCGAAAAATCATTTGAATTATCATTGTTATCTAGTTCAGACGACGATGATGATGAATTCTATGATAGGATTTGTGTAGTGGCTGCGGCAATTCTGAATAAACGTCTGCGGCAATTCTGAATTCTGAATAACTGCCGCGAGCGAGTGATGCGAGTAATCGCCCGCCTCACTCGCACACTCGCTTATAGCCGAGCTACACAAATATCGGAACTACGCACTCGCTCCCCGCGTCTCGCTAAACTCGTTTCTAGTTCTAGCTCTACTCGTTACTCGTTAATCGTTGCCGGTGAGACAAGTGCCTTACCCTGATGCACCGGGAAATATAATATCACTTATAATGAACGCCAAGGCTGTTGGCACACGGGGCCATAAAACGTTGGAGCAGCATTGCCAATATCGCATGCTCTCTCGCACTCACTGGCCTTATGGCGAGGACTAGTAATGCGCCGTGTTACTATCGATTATGTAAATAAAACTTTTGTTTTATTATGAATAAATAAAATCTTATTTATTCTATTTATTAATTAAAATATGAAACATCATGTTTACAATATTTACAATCGTTATATACTAAGAACGAAGAAATATCAACATGCTTACAGTCGATTCCAGCTGCAACAAATTTCATTTGCAACATTCCCAATTATTCTAGCAATTGATTGTAGATTAAATTGAAAAAAATATCTCTCTTAGCAATATTCAAGTAGTACACAAAGTATCGACAATGTGTGCAGAACATGCGCAACCCTAGCGTTTGAATGATTTATGGCCCCGTGTGCCAATAGCCTTGGCGCATACAATAATATATAAAATTGAAGACCTTAGGTCAATTTAGACCTTATGTTTAGTTGCAGACAGCAGCCTAAAACTACTCCTAAAAAAATGAAAGTTGACGACTAGGAGCTAGTCATGGCTCCTCCCATTATACAACTACTGACGGGCATTTGTAAATTTTCCCAGGAACTTCAGGCTTCACAGAGTGTGCCAAAACCCGGATTAACAATAAGGTGATGCTGTGTGTATGATGGAATTGGAAGGGCATTGTTCATTATGAGCTTTTATCGCCGGGCAGAACCATCGATTCGGTTCTCTACTGCCAACAACTGATAAGATTAAAATAAGAAGTTGAGAAAAAGCGACTGGAATTGATCAATAGAAAGGTCTTTCATCATGACAACGCTAGACCACACACATCTTAAGCCACTCCACAAAAATTAAGAGAGTTCGGCTGGGAGGGGTTAATGCATCCGCTATATAGCCCTGACCTTGCACCTTCAGACTTCCAGTTACTTGTACTGCTAAAACTACTTGTCGCGTTTTTTTGATCAGTAATCCCAAAATTTCTACAGTAATAGGATCATGTCAAGTAGTCTACCTACAGGATGGCAAAGTCATTGAACAAAATGGCTCATAAATACTGTAATTAAATGTAAATGAACTTTGAAAAAAAAAAAAAGATGTGTTGAGTTTTCATATAAAATGCGAAGAAACTTTTTCCCCAACTTATTATCCGGTTGCAAAGAGTCTTCAGGTAAAAATCGTCTAATAGGCATTCTTCTCACAAGTAAAAAAAACACAAAATAAAATTATCCTACACTATGTTTCGTATACGGAAACGCTAATAGGTAAAGAACATTATGAGTAGTTAAGATGAATGAAAGTGATTTTCAAAAAGCTATTTTTGTTTGATTAATCAAAAAGAGTAATAAGCAACATTACTTAAATAATTTAAGTAGTACTTACATGATACATGTGAATAGCTTGTTGTACTTCGAACACGATAGGAACAATTATGCTAACAAACATGTAAAGCCGAAATAATCTTTGTTTCCATAACGAATTCTTCGGATTCAGGCGATATACACCTAATATCTGAAGAGTTTTTATATGGGGCGCCAAAATTTGATGAGCTAGCTTTTGGGCCATATCTGAAAGAGCGCCTTGTTAAAATAGTACCTTAAATTCAAAATCTCATTACCTATGAATTTATATACGGGATAGCAGAGTCCATTTGTTGTTATGACCATCTTGTTGTTAAAATTTAAACCACTGGTTATAAAAAAGCAGTATAACTAGTACTATTAATGGTATAATCCAATAGTACAAAAGTTTCTAGAGGAATAAGGGTCGGTAGTAACCTTTTAGCATTGTTTGTGTTTTGTAGGCGACGTTAGTTACCTAACATCAAGTCGTGAAAATAAGAGACTTAGATTTCACACCTTACTACAGTATATATTAGATGAATTAGTGTCTAAATCAATACCTAGTCTTTTTGGATTATTTTTATTAATGTTAAGATCGGCAGACAGGCTGACGGTCCACTTGATGGTAGGTGGCTACCGTCGCCTATAACACAAGCAACGCCAAAACTACTGCAAGTGCGCTGCCGACTACAGCAGGATTAAGGATAAGGGATTAGGAGGGAGATAGGGAAATGGGCTCTAATCCAAAACTGAATCTAATCTAAATCTTTTAAATCTTGTACAATTCTAGTAAGACGAATTTGTTAACTGATGGTAATATTTTCAATAATAAATTAATAACAAGTAAATATTTACCAATATTCAGTTCAGACCAGGTTGTAAACTTGTCACTTCGAAATGTAACCACACAAATGAAGCTATACACGTTTTAAAGACTAACTCGGACACTTCATATAAACGTATAATTTTCGTTATTAAGACATTTACTACTTAATTTGAGGCGCAGTAAGTATGCTTAATTTGCGACATTATTTAAATTACTTACGTTCTTTTTCAAGGAATAAATTTAATAATGAAATTTTATTTCTATTTTATTAATATTTTTTCTATTTCATTTACTTGTAAGGTATAAGACGATAGGGGGATGGGCTCTAGTTTACACAATAGCAGATACATTTATTTAAATATCCGTAGACAAGTTGCTCAGTTTATTACTAAGAAACAAAGTGTTGGCACAATCTCCGTTTTAGTTCTTAAACTATGGAATAATTTGGTCAAAATGTTATTTTATACCTTATATTACTAATACTAAGACTTTTCGGAGAAATGTAGATGAATTTAAATTTTCAACTCAATAAAATATTGTAAATGGTTTAATTGTTTAGCGCCATCTGTTCGTATAATAAGAACTTATCGATTGATATCTTTTAATAAATAATACAGCCACGTATATTTACCATCAAGTGGACCGTCAGCCTGTCTGCCGACCTTAACATAAAAAAAATAGTATTTACCTACTGATGGTTGACACCATAAAAATTTCAGTCTTACCATGCCTCTTCTCCGAAACTGAAATCCCAACCTTGAATTCTCTAAGATAGTACTGGGAGGGTTCAATGTCAAACAGAACCAAAGTGGACTCAGACAATCGCCCTGATATATGCGTATTCTTATCCGATGAGCTGTGTCGGTCATCCGTTGACCTGAAAGACCAAACATGGTACTCCACTGCTCCATACATACCCGGAGGAATTGCCGGAGGAGTCGCACTATCAAGCTTGTACAACTGGAGAACCCTCAAAAGCCATGTATGAGGAACCGAGTCAAATGCCTCTTTATAGTCAATCCAGGCAGCGGAGAGATTACAACAATTGCGTTTTACCAGTCTGGAAACAGCCGTGTCGATGAACAGCAGCTCTACCGCGACTACCACCCCTACATCCATTCTGAGCACCTGACATATTATTATTTTCGGCAATGTGCCGATTTATCTTAGGAATCTATGTAAGTATCTTATAGATTGTACAAAGACACGTTATAGGGCGGTATTTAGATGGATTCGCGGTGGCACCATCTTTGGAGCCAAATGAGTGAGCCCCATAGTTAAGAATTCTGGGAGCGTTCCGTTTTTTAGAACCCCTTGGAATTGACGAGCGAGTGTAGCATGGCTTCCCCAAAACCCCTTCAACTAATAATTGTGCAGTCAGTTCGGTCTCGGACATTTCCAGTTCCAGGCCTTACGGACCGCAGCAACTACGTTATCTTTAATAATGGTGGTGGGGCTTAATTGTGGCACATACACCCTCCACTGTCGTTATCCAAGAGCCCTCTGCATGAGTGATTGATTGCGACCACAAGTTTCGCCAATAGGTGATAGTTTCGGCCTGATTTGGTATTGGACCAGTCGCTCTGCCATCGGAACGCTCTAAGCTTTTGTAGAATTTCTTTTGTTCACTCATGAAGAGGCGATTCTGTCGGTACTTCTTTACCCTTTCTGAGTACCGGCGGATACGTCTACCCCAAGCTGCCATTTTCTGTTTCAGGTCGTCAGGTCGTCGATGCGCTCACCCGAAAATGCCTTCCTTACAAAGCGCACCACTCTCTTTCTGGTGTCGTTCGACCTGAAGCTGGTCAGTTTGCCGATGAGGACTCTGACCCAAGCGATACGGTTTTCGATCCATCGTTGCCAGGCCGGTAATAGTGAGTTACGTGCCCGGCATATACACTTTGGCGTCGACTATCCGACAAACAGCTATAGCCGCGACAAATAGGACCGAATCTGTATCACAAAGATCTATACTGCTCTCTAACTAAGAGGGCAGCATATTACTTATGGCCCCAACGACTTCCCGTACCTTTCCGCTAAGAGGTACTCGGGGCACACGCGGCCTTATTTCAAGAGGTGTTCGGCGGTACTCCAGAATCGCCTCTTTTAACATGCCACTCATCCACTCTAAATCTTGGGTGGCTATTCCTTTTTGCCTCCTCATTAAAAGAAGGTTGGGAGGAGACCTTCCGTGTTTGTACGGAATCCAATTCTTGAAAAGCCTCGCATCGCAGTCGTTCGAGTTCGTATCTTAGTACAAATTAAAAAATAAGCTTTAAAAACACCGGCCACGAAGTTCACTATAATTATACGAAAAATAATTGCAGCGTAAATTAATTTAATTGCAATAAAATTGGTATTTATTAAACTCGATGCGATGCTACCGCAAAAGATATAATTATGGGAATGTCAATTACTCGTATATTCCCACAATTATAGTATTACTGATCCCTCGCGAAAAGTATTGTACGCTGTGTCATTTGCTGTACCACTGATAAACATACAAGCGTAACATACAAACAAACTCACTTTCGCATTTCATAATATTAGTTAAGATAATTTGAAATACGATTTTTATTTAATGTTAAACAATTAGGTGTAAACTTTTTAAGCGGCGTTTAGAAACCTGCAAGCGCGCTATCGTTTTTGTATGCAATCAGAGCCGTTTTCATTGTTTATCGCTGCGTCGCCTTGAGTAACTAATTCTAAGTTTGTAACCGCGAAACCTCTGCGGGGCGTTAGGGCTCCGCAGGCGTTCCAACCGTTACTCACCGACTGAAACTCAGGGGTAGACACTACATGAGACCTGTGTTATTTCTCAAGGGCGCCAACTACTTGGGGTGGACTTAGACAAAAGAAAGCCAAGTTCAATCACACAACACTATATTTGCTGAAAATCTACACACAATTTAACAAATGAAAATTTACACAAGAAAGTATATATATAGGTACAAATGAGAAACAATTTTGAAGCTAATTTGTCCTGATCTTCCTCGCTGAAGGCGGGGGATGCTCTTGAAACACTCACTTGTAAACCACAAAGAAGCAATCAGACCACGTCGAAGTAATGCCACGTGGCCTGGTGACTCGGCGAAGGAAGATGTCGGGATACCCCTCGACACGTAGATGTCGTCGCCTCCGACTGCGACGCAGCTATAGTCCAAACCAGGGGTGGTTTGGACTGCAGGAAGGCGAGATCGACCCAGAAGCCGCAGGGTAGATGATGCATGACAATGCGCGTTCGCATACAGCTTTGGCCGTCGTGCTCGTAGGCCATACTCATGCAGTCGATTTCGCACAGTTTGGCAGCTAACAACAACACCACTTGAATTTTGTAGCCTTAAACCTATCCCTCGGGCGGTTAACATCGGCTGGCGTCTTGCAGTCAGTTGTATGTATCGATCTCGCCGTGTGGTTGTTTCTCGACCATCTCACCTTTCTCGACCTGGGTGCTGCTCAGCAGGATCTCCCGTGTTAGTGTAACGCTGATGAAGACGGCAAATAACGCTTCTGTTGACACCAAAATACCGAGATACCTGAGATTGACTTCTTCCAGCTTGCAACATCCCTACAGCTCTTTGCATTTCATCTGCGTTCAAATGACGTCGCTCAATGACGTAAAAAATGTCTCAAAATCCAAATTTGTACAAAACTTTTTTCAAATTATTGTTTAAATCATAAAATTGACACAGAATACTAAATTTTAATAAGCAAAGAAAACGCTATAAAATTCGAACAAATGCATTCGCTTTTGAATTTGTGAAAAAAAAACAAATGATACTTGAATTTTTTTTACAACCAGCCATATGTCCTCTAGATCAAAAAAGTTTACATAGGTATTACCTACTTGGTAAGAAATGATATATGTAATAATTGATTAATAATTTGAAATAGTATGTGTTGCTTAGACTTTTTTTGATGTGTTTACATTATTAGAAGAACACTACTTGCATTCCCTTGTTGAGTAGAATATACTTTGTACTGTAACTGTTGTGCAAAAATTAAAATCCTACATTTTTTTTTAATTTATTTATTTAATTTGTAAACCTTACGTCAGCGCTGTCATTACTTATTAAATTATCAATTATTCTATTGCTTGCTTTTTATAGACAAAAGTCTTTACAGTGTTATTACAAAAAAGTTAAACATACATTGAACAAGTGTCTAAAAAAAACTTTATTACAAAAGCGTGTTTAAGCAGTTAGAGTTAGGCACGGTTTAATTAATAGTTTTCATATTTAAATACAATCCTTGTCGAAGCCTCAAAGTTAGTCTAAACTGCTTTGTTTCTAATTTTCGCAAGTTGTATTTAGTGGTGTGGTGTGCATTTCAAATTGAAATAATAATAATATCAGTGATGGAATTAAACTTTGCAGATTTTATTGATGACAAGAATTGGATCACATATATAGAAAACTTTCGAAACAATCAAGTGAATTGTATACGAATTCCTTTTGAAGTTTTCGAAAAATAAAATATAAAAACAAATTATGAAATATGTTGTTGGCGGCGCACAGTGGGTCGAAACTGCTATATGATGGACATAGGGAACTTTTTACAAATTCCATTTTAAAAAAATACCTATCGAAATGTCTCGTCGATTTGATAAATAATTGTCATTAAACGTTTTTCTCTAAAACTGATAATTTGCCTGTAAAAAAATATTATCAATATTTGTTGTATGGAATGAAACAGAAACTGCTAAAATTTGGCCAAGTCTTGAAAGGTCTTGCTTTATAACTACTTCAGTCTTATTACTTGGCTTGTTGGCTATAATTCTACGCTATCAGCGCGCACCTATAGTTGCCCGTTCAAGAGTTATGAGGTTCATTAAAATGAAAAAAAAAAAAAGTAAGTAAAAGCACTTTTTATTGATAACTAGCGACCCGCCCCCGGCTTCGCCCGGGGTACAATTTTTATATATATGAACATTCCCCGTTTATCCCTCTTTCCATTAGTATAAACCGAATTAAAATCGGTCTACCCGTTCACGCGTGATGCCGTGACCAAGGGATATGGGGATTCATTTTTATATATAGAGATAAATAAAATAATTGCATTACATTAAAATACTTATAATTAAAAGTACAAAAAAGATATTTTCAAAATTAAAAGGAATAATAAATTTAAAAAAAATTTAAAACAAATTAGTAGGTAGCTATAAATTATTTAAAAAATGGTTTTATAGTTATTTTTATTCAAAACTACAGCTAATACAATAAAAAAAAACGGGACAAGTGCGAGTTGAACTCGCGTGAAGAGGGTTCCGTACGATGTTACCTATCCGCACAATATTGAGTGATTTACCATTTTCTTTTAATATCATGAACTTCTTATAGGTTTTCCTATAATCTATAAGTAGAAAACTAATTTGTGTATTTTTTTTTCAAAATTTTTGTTTCAGTAGTTTCGGAGATAAGGGGAAGGTTAATGGTCAGACAGGCGGAGACACGAGTGATCCGTTTTTTTATTCGAACCTACGGAACCCTAAAAACCAACTAAACTCTAAAAAATTAATCACTATCACTATCTTGTAAGGTATGTACATCTATAAATTCCAATTCGGGTTCAGTTGGAAGAGATACCAAAACTCGACTCCACTTGAGGTCGAGTGGAGATATAACGATTCTCCGTTATTTGGACATTCTTGGCCTTAGAAAGGTCAATTTTGGATCAGACGACAAGAGAAGATTATGCAAGATATCTTCATTTGTCGCTGTTCTACTTACTTTTCTAAAAATGTTCTCTCCATATTTACGAAAGTCTTTATTTCGGACCTCCGATGCTTCTTCCGATAGCTTCCCAATCGGCAAAAGTCCAAAATGCTTAATTATTACCGTATCATGCACTAGTAACTTATGTACGCTACGAGCATGTAATACCATGGATATAACTGTACATACAAAGTGGCAGGGTCTATTTGTTTTTTAATAATTTGTTTTTTAATTTATTATTTGCTTTAATTTTGAAATTATCTTTTTTGTACTTTTTTCGATAAAATATATTTTTTGAAAATATTAATATTCCTTAATTATAAGTATTTTAATGTAATGCAATTATTTTATCTATGATATTATCAATAAAAACCTCATAACTCTTGAACGGGCAACTATGGGTGCGCGCTGATAGCGTAGAATCATAGCCAACAAGCCAAGTAATAAGACTAAAGTAGTTTTAAAGCAAGACCTCTCAAGACTTGGCCAAATTTTAGCAGAGTCTGTTTCATTGCATACAACAAAAATTGGAAATATTTTATAACAGGCAAACTATCAGTTTTAGAGAAAAACGTTTAATGACAATTATTCATCAGATCGATTAGACCTTTCGATAAGTATTTTTTTTAAATGGAATTTGTAAAAAAGATCCCTATGTCCCTCATATAGCAGTTTCGACTCACCGTGCGTGGGGCATCATAATTTATGATGAAATATCGGATTGTTTTACCTCTTATTCTTGAACCCAATTTTCTTCAGTTTACGAATTTTTATTTTAATATTGCAATTGTCCATTTTTCCATATTACTTAAAATAATTTTTATTTATATTATACTCATTTGACATTGAGTAATGACGATTGACAAGTCATTCCATTCTTTCAATTGATCACTGTTCTATGTGTACAATTTACTCATTATATACGTTAGTTTTGGTGTCATAACATACTTATGGCGGTGTATTTAGAGCAATAATTAATTTATAATCACACACGGCACTGTTTTATTTATATATAGATAATTTTAAAATATTTTTCTGCGTAGGATATTCTATTAGCACATAACAAATTTGCATAGAAAGGAATTTTTCGGATTGAACCAAATGAAGTTGAACGAACGTTTTGTAATGTTGCTATTTTATTGTTACTATTTGCTATTTTATAATTTTAAAATAGCAACATTTGGTTGCCTATAGGCTGCCCAGCGATGTTTTGGTTAGTCAAAGGACAAACACGATTTTGTAATAGCGAAGGTTAAACATTATTTGAGGCAGGGTTTGAACTGTGAAATTGTATACAAATGTCATTAGACGCTGTTTGACAAAACACGTGTTGAGACATAGTTTAGTATTTTTTTTTTGTAATAACACCCTAAGTGTTTACAATATTATTACTTTTCTAAGTATACATACATAAATAAACATTAGAATGTCCTTAAAATGTTATGATTGATGGATACATTATTATTTATTCGTATTTACTAGTAAACATTGTGTACTTATTTACAAACCCATAGATGTTTCCATATTTAAAATCGCGTTGATGGTGACAGTTTATGAGAGAGTGTGGTGTACTCGTGTATATATACAATATACCTACTTACACATTTTTGCTCTTAACTGTACACTGTGCTTTTTATTTCCTCTTGTACACTTACAAGAAGTTTCTTTAACTGATGCTAAAACCTTGTCGTAATTGTCTAAATTAGTGAAGACATATTTTTACTACTTAATTTGTCATTTCATTTATTATTTTTTAAAATAATAAAAAACTGCATTTAAATGTTGATAAACTTTATTTAAAACTATTTTTATACACACAATGTAGTATTTATATTCTTGCTAACAGTTGATTATGTAGAATTAACTCATAATATGTAGTATTAATTTATTTGTACTAACAATTGAATAGGCTGATAATCCATCTCTTCTTCTCTTTTGTTTGTTCATGGTCTTTAAGTTTTTCATTAACATTTTCTCTGACCTTGTTTCTGTGATAATTATTTGTAAATTGACCGTTCTATACTTTCGTAAGAAAGCTTATTCCTATAAGAAGTTAATGTATTAGTTACAAGACAAATACTTATTATTTGTTGGTTTTTCTTCGAGTTTTTCATTTGTATGGCTTACCTTCAAGTACATTTTCTCCTATAACTATATGTATTAGACACGGGGGTACCAAGTGATTATATGTCCTTTTTCATGTTCTATATTTTACTGAATACATTTAATTATATTTGCGGACCAATCGTTAAATATTTACAAAAATGTATTTTTTTGACATTTCTTTTGTGTTTATTTACACCGTTACCTTAGTAACTCTATGTCGGTTTTCAGAGATGATGATCATGATTTCAGATTCATGATCATGATGGTTTTCAGAATGATGTCAAATTTTCGTTTACAAACTCTTTGGAGGAGGTCGAATAGCTGGCACCTATGGTATCAAAATTTAAATTCCAAAGATTATTGTAAAAATAATTCATTTTATTCTCCCGGGGTTTCTTTAAGGATCTCGCCGAATATTGAGCATTCGAGAATCAGCTTTCAAGTATTCTACTATCAGTTTTCAAGTATAAAGCTACCGGATATATCTACTAGTATTATATAAGCTTTTACTACCGGGTCCACTCTATCCCCGAGTAGTGAGATTGGAAGTGCTACCTTGTCTCCGGTAATCCTCGAAACAGTTTGTGCTCCTCAGTCCACGAGTATAGTGGAGGAAAGGAAGTGCCACCTTGCTTCCGGTGTTCATCGAAACAGTTTGTGCTCCTCAGTCCACGAGTGTAGATGAGGAAAGGAAGTGCTACCTTAATTAATTAGTTAATTCTAGAATAAATAAATCTAAAGAGTCAAAATTTTAATTAAAACATCACACGATATTTTGAACAGTAACATTTGAGCCAAACCTTTTTTTATTTTGATCAGTTCCTGAATTTCGTCTTCCATCATTATGATCGTAATTTGTTTGAATAAAAGGCCAGTGTATGATAAAAATAAAAACATTGTCACCATTACTTTATCAAAATCATCTCTCACCTAACATAAAGAAAACGAATTTAGAACAAGACAAGAACAACTAGCTTCAAGAAATAATAATAATAAAAATATTACACATCATTTTAAAAACAATATTAACTAATAAGAAAGTTATGCCAGAGAACCCGGCCCCTCTTTGCTGTCGCATGCGCGTGGGCCGCGCGCGGTCCTGCACACTGTGCTTTTGTATATATGGTAATATTGTATTTTTCTAAAGAAAAAGTAGCCTAATGTACTCCTTATAACACCAGCTATCTGCCAGTGGAAGTCGAGTCAAAATCAGTCCAGACGTTTTGGAGATTAGTCGGAACAGACACACAAAAATTTTGAAATTTTTTTTTTTTTTTCAATGCAAGTAACGTAAATATGTTGAAACATACATTTAGTAAAAAGCGCTTATTTTGACATTACAAACAGACACTTCAATTTTATTTATTTGTATACTATAAAAATAATTATTTGGAATTTTTATTACTCAGGTTCGACATTTAAGTTTTTGTGCTGACTTACTTGAAAAATGTATTTGAGTTCCTGTATCGGGTATATCGTTATTGCTAACAGAATAATAAACATGTACAATCTGTATGAAAATCTGTAAATAATTGGAGATTTAGAGCTGAAACGATATAAACCAAAAATGCGTAATGTTTTCAAATGCGTCTCAATTAGCCGGTAAGCTATTTTTTTCTCCATTCTGTGGAATTGCTAGTTTTATTTACAATTGGCAGTTATTCGAAATGTTATTGAAAACTAATATTGCTGATACTTTCGATGACGTCGTTTAATGCTAAACCAAAAGCATACATTAGTTTATATTATATATATATATAAATTTTACTATAAATGACACTCTTCATGTCTCAAAACTTGAATCGGTTTTGTCACTTTAAGTAACGGTAATAACATAGCCATAACATAACGATAATAATAAGCGTGAACTGTATATTCGAGCAGAAAATTACATGCTTCCAATGTTATTGACAAGGAAAATAATACTTAACGAAATGTAACACATATAATTTATGACGCAAAGAGTCAATATCAAATTAAAGAATCTTATAGGCAATATTTTATAAAACAAAATGTTTTCATTTAAAATTATTAATATCTGCGTCAGTGAGTTATTGATGTATGTTTTTTACAATTATTGAAGTTATTGTTAAGTGTAAGGATTGTAAGTCAGTTGTTCATTCGCTTGTTAAAGTATATAAAGTCTGAAAAGAAAATATTTATATATAGATTAATTCATTTTATAAATTAGAGTGAAATGTCGAAAGAAACACATACAATGAAATTTTCTCGATAGAACAAAATCACCAAGTTACCTCTCATTTTTATTGTTTTTTTTTTGTTGTTTTAGTTTCAAAGAGACATATATTACTAGCCTAAAAAAATATCAGTAATCTCAATTCACATATTATTCACAGGTCTTTGTGGATAAATTTTTTATTTGACATTATAGTTTACGAGTAATTAATATTTAATATTTTGGCACATATAACTCCGTCTCATGTCATGCATTTTTATAAAGGCTCATTAATTGTAATGAGCTTTTATAAAAATATTCATAATTTAAACGTATTCTAAGAGCCTTGTGGTTTATTAATTCTTTAGGACACATTAATGATTTTACTTCTCCTACAAATACTTTTTAATACTAAGAAAATACTTTTACTAGGATACTATGATGTTAAAGGTATTTGGTAAGGTATTTACCATACCCATGGTCATAGGACAACACGCAGGACCTTATATCATGACAATTAATAAATATAAAAATCTTATGTGGTTGACATTGTCAGGGTTCATGTCGGTTCAATACTATTCTAGATAAATGTACACAAAATGAATGCAATAAATCTATACATAATAAAATCGTAAACGTGTCTGTGCATTGAATATTTTTTCAAAAAAAAAAAAACAATGTATACACGTTGTACTTACGGTACCGAAGTCAAAAATATAGTTTTTATAATTATTGTCTGTTTGTTTGTTTGTCTGTGCATTTGTTGGCGCTAATCTCAGAAACGGCTTAACCGATTTAAATGCGGTTCCCCTAACATTTAGTGTTTGTTTTATTCTAATCGGTTTACAAACAAAAAAGTTACGCGCTATACTGAATGCCACGCGTACGAAGTTGCGGGCTCAGCTAGTATAATAAAACGTTGTTTGCTTATTATTCCTTTGTGCATGCTAATATCAGAAACGGCTTAACCTATTTTCATGTAGTTTCCACTGATGTATTTATTGTGGCAAGTTTCCGATAATATTTGGTGTTTGTTTCATTCCAATCTGTTTAAAAATAAAAAAGTTATGCGCTATTTCGAATAACACGCCTACGAAGTCGCTGGCACAACTAGTGGTTAAATAAATAGATTAACATTAACATAATTCAAACACGAAGAAACCATCATTTACAACAATATCTCATAAGCTATAAAAAAGTAATAAAAGGGATGAACATACAATTTATTTCTACGATATTCACACAGAAACACGTACATTGTCACCTTTATTTCGAGAACATAATTATTTTTCTTACGTATATATATTATTAGTTATTGATTTCGTTGATCGTAAGCGTCAATTTAATTAGTAGAACCTCTTTTGATTAGTAGACGCCAAGTGTTTAATAAGTAGACTTCTTTTGATATTTACTTAAATTTCATTTGTGCAATACTAATTATTTTGTTATACTCGTACTATTTAAAAAAATATTTACTTATGTATTGCTTGGTTAAGAACGTGTCTGAAGTAAAAGGAAAGGTTGTACGGATCTTTCTAAATTATGCTTAAAGTTTGGCGCACCGAAGCCATTTTCCGGAGTGCCTTGTCTCCAGCCAGCAATTCTTTTCCCATATTATTGCTCTCCGCTTTTTTGTTTAGCATAAACGAGCAAAAATTATGAAAAGCTTTCAAACACAAATTAAAAGGACAAAATCTGTATTTGATTGTCATTCGTGAAACTTTTTCGAAGTTTTTATTATGTTCTGCACGATAAAAGCTTCGAGTTGTCCCTTTTGTTGCCTCACATTGGCATTCATTAACAAGCGGCTCTTATAACTTTGTCATTACGTAATCAAAGGCGATCTATTAAATTAATATTAATTTAAAATAGGCGATTATGTTTTGATTATTGCTTTATAGTAAGACTTATTTAGAAGACGACATTACTATATATTCTGAATAAGATTTTTAGTCTTAACAAAACTCAATCAAGAATGATAAACTTAAATATTTTATTATCACTAAAATTGACGAGCCTGTAAGATGAGTGGTTAGGGTGATTGCTTTAAGGCTCTGTTTTAGGGTACCCGGGTTCGATTGTCGACGGGTTCAACTTTGGAAATGATCTTTTTAAAGTGGGTTCTGGTGTGGATCTGGAAGGTAATGCCAGGGCATACTGCGTTTCTCAGCCATTTGGGCAGCCCGTCTGCCGGCAGTAACCACCCCCTTACAGAAGACCACCGTGAAATAACAACACTTGTGCTGTTGTGTTTCGGTGTATGAGTAAAGGATGCCAGAGCTCATTTCCATAACCCTTCCCAATCCTTTATCCATATTTTCTACAACAGTAGTCGGCAGCGCACTTGCAGCACCTGTGGCGTTGCTTGTGTTATAGGTGACCATCTAATGGACCGTCAGCCTGTCTGCCGACCTTGAAGTTAAAAAAAACATAAAATTTAATTTTTCTATAATGTGTTGACTTTTTCCTTTTAAATTCTTATTTAAATATAATTTTTTGTAAAGTTCAAAAACAATGTAAGTATTATTTCAAATATTCAAATAGGTACTGACGTTTCGGACGTGTCGGTTCCGACATCCATTGTCTCGGCTAAATAAATGAGGGCCTGAACAAAACTATAATATTACATACATAAATCGAAAATAGTAAACGAAACCGTTTTTTCTAAATTACTCTAAATTACTCTTAACCATACCTTGAAACTTTCAAGAATTTTAAAATTAGGTAATATTGTAGACTAAACTATTAAAAAAAAACTAATATATCTATAATATCTATGTTTATACATATCTCTATATATAAAAATGAATCCCCATTTCCCTTGGTCACGGCATCACGCGTGAACGGGTAGACCGATTTTAATTCGGTATTCACTAATGGAAAGAGGGATAAACGGGGAATGTTCACATATATAAAAATTGCACGCTAGTCATTAAATAAAAGAAGAACGAAATAAGTGATATTGGAATAGGGAAATCATTACGTGTTAAGAGCGCGTATAAATAGAAATAGCTAATCCTAGATTTGAATTTTGTCTAAGTAATATAAAGTCCGAATAAGAAAATATATATAAAATTCATATATATAAAATAAAAATTCATTATAAATAAAAGTGAAATGTCAACAGAAACAGGGTCAACTTTGAAAAATCAACTTTTCAAATTTGGCTCTGGTCTGGATTAGGAAAGTAGTGGCAGGGCACACTGCGTTTCGCAATCATTTGGGCAGCCCGTCTGGCGGCAGTAACCACCCCCTTACAGAAGACCACCGTGAAATAACAGCACGTGTGCTGTTGTGTTTCGGTGAGTGAGTGAGGGATGCCAGGGCCCATTTCTCTATCCACTCCTAATCCCCTATCCTTAATCCTACTGCAGTTGGCAGTGCACTTGCAGCAGCTTTGGCGTTGCTTGTGTTATAGGCGACGGTAGCCACCTACCATCAAGTGGACCGTCAGCCTGTCTGCCGACCTGACATAAAAAAAAAGAAACAATTTTTTTCGATAATATATCACTAATATACTTCTCATTTTTATCGTTTTTTGTTTTATTTTCAAAATGACACATATTACAAACCTAAAAAATTATCAGTGTTATTATCTTCACAGATTATCTAGGCCTTAGTTTATAAATTTTTCATTTGACATTGTAGTTTACGTGTAATTAATATTTAATACTTTTGGCACTTATAACATTTTTACTCCGCGAAATGCGCTATCTTCCGTCTCGTCCATACTTCAATGTGCATTGTTTCACATGCTTAGTCACAATCGCTCCACTGAGACGGGAAGATTATGTTTCTGTACGCAAGAATATTTAGACGTATTTTTTTTAATAACACTTCTTGTGAGTAGATTATAATAAGTGTGTTGTGTATTAAAATGTTTCATATTTCTTTAATAAGATTGTGTAAATAAATATGGCTAATAAAAGGAACTCTGTTCTGTTGTGTCAATTTAATTATGGGGCCACGCGGGTGAAATTAGAATTTATTTTCGCTTTGTGCGCCCCCTTAACCCGTGAAATTGCCATTTTAAATGGACAAAATCAAACAATTTTTGTTAATGAAAAATGTATATTTAAATAATATTGTACATTATTGTCGTGCCCAATTTGCCATTTGGAAGTTTATTATTGCCTCTGCTATAGGAATCCTGGGGACGGGAATCGATGAACTCTTTAAAGTTTGATTTTGATTTGATTGCGTTTTCAGATCAGATTTCAGATAAAAAGTTGTCAGTTTCCGAAAAAAATAATGTAAATAAGTTGGTGCAAGGTCTGATGAATATGGTGTGTAACAGAGATTTGGAATTTGATTTCCAATTTGACGTAAATGATCAGTATCACTTAAGTTGCAGGCTGCTGCTAAATTTTTTTTATGTTAAGATCGGCAAATAGGCTGACGGTCCACTTGATGGTAGGTGGCTACCGTCGCCTATAACACAATAAGCAAACGCCAAAGCTGCTGCAAGTGCGCTGAATCGAACCCGGGAACCCTAGAACAGAGCGTTAAGGCAAGCACCCTAACCACTCATCCCATGAGGTTTGAGATGAATCTGTTTCCACTATGGCTTTCAAATTCGTCGTTATCGACTATCGTCTCCTGTCGACTACGGGGCTCATTGTTTGATTATAATTACCAGAACGGAAGCGATCAAACCAAAAACGGACTGTGCGTTCACTTGAGGTACCCTGGTCTATAATATACCCGTCGTTCATATTGCGTGCCGACTTTGCTGCGTTGATGCCACGACGAAACTAACGTATTCAGACATAACGAGCAATTGCGATTTTTCCATCGTCGCAGAAAAAGCGATATCAAAGAAAAATGGAAAGTCGGAAAACCAATGAACAAATGATTTTTTTTAAAGAAATGACATAGCTATATTATAAAATTAATTTTTCACCTCTCCAGCACGAAAAGGGTGCTTTTGGTGCCTAAAAACTCGCAGGAAAATCAAATTTTGCTGCGAGCGTGAGGAAAAGTTATTCAAATTTCGACACGTGATTTAACTCACAGGAATAACATTAGGATTTTATTAGTATGTCCAGCCATAGCCGACTAGAGTCAGCCGGCCATAGCCAACTAGTTGGCCCAGCTGGGAAAATAGTTTCGTGGCCGTTCAGATACTGGTTCAGCATTAAGTCTTGGTGTTTTTGTACTGTTTTAGTAAATATAAAAAAAAGAGTACGTTCAGTGGTGATGGTCTAACTCCAGAAGAATTAAAATTATCTTAATTGATTTTCTTACCTAAAGATAAAGATCTAGTAACGCTTTTCTCGCGGTTGAGGTGAAAAGTTGTATGTTTAACACGAGAGCAAATTTTTTTTATGTGTCGTGCCTTTAAATCACTCACTTCACTCAGTTCGTGATTTAAAGTTGGCACTCGCAGGAAAAAACATTTTTTCTCTCTAGTAGAACTAATAACTATTAATTTGGAATTACAAGTAGAACGAAAGATTTCGATATTCACACTAGCCATTATTAAAAATCGACAGTTTTATAGATTAGAACCTACTGTTATTTTATGAAAGTGACCTATTTCTATTAGGTCACTACCTCCATATTCGTTAACTACTGTAATGTCTACGTGTCCGTATCCGTACGTATTGCGGAAAAAGTGGCTATTCCGAGATAAACTCGTTAGCGATGTCTTTCCTTCTAACATTACGCACACACTGTTGAGAAAAAATTTTTATTTTCCTTTCTTTACTTCTTTCAAACACCATTGCACAAACTCTATAATTAATTATAATAGGTATAGTACCCGGCAAACTTCTTGGCCATCGCGTGAGGTGGTGGGGGAAAGTTTGCGCATGGTACAAAAATATTGTTTCATTGAAAAACGTTATTTTTTTATTACTGGGTTTTTATTGATTGAGCTAATAACGTTTTAGTTGGTGTATAGAGAGAAAAGAGATCACGAGAGACAAAGGGACCTGTTTTTCGTTTCTGCGCATTCAAGGTCGTTTGTCCAAGAAGTTTGCCGGCTACTATACTTAATGTTACATTGTTTATTAAACAATGTCTTTATGCTTTTTAAAGCTTTTTTGTGTAGTAATTTGCTATTATTGCTAATTTCTTAGAAAATAAAATTTCTTGTAAAAATCTTTAGATCGGCATAAAAGAAGCAATAAAACTTAAATTCAACAGAAATTTTATAAGTACCCTGCCATCTGACAAATGTACTGGAATTCATCAATGTGTTCAGATGTTTCAGTTGTTCAGGTTTCATGTTTCAAATGAAAGATGGCGCTATGAGTTTATAAAATAAACATATATCTCACGGGGTTAGCTGCTACGTATAATCTTTAAACGAAAATGTGAACATAAATGACTCAAAACAATAAACTGTTTATTTTTATAAAATAAAAATGTTCTATGTTAAATGTTTCTATATTTTATAAGGGCCGCTTTTGCTTTTGCTGTGAGCTTTAGCTAAATAACAGGTCAATTCACCGATGTTCTACTGTTTGTTATACTAATAGGACTGACAGGAAAATATTTTCACATCTGTTCTACTACACGGTATGACAAATAGGAATTTTTGAAATAACAAAAAAAATTACTATCTATTCTACTAGTAGAATAATCAGGAAACGTTTGATGATGATTAGTCTTTCCTATTTGTTCTATCTCAGTGTAATTAGTTACAAAATTCCGTCGAAATAAGTGCAATTTAAAATTTATTGATTTTATCATAAAAATTCGTAATATTCGTAAAATTCGTAATAGGGGATCGGACAGTAATCAGATTAAAATCTAAAATGTACTTAGAAAGAAAATATATAATTTTTTTTACGATATTTATTATTATTATTATCATTTATTTATTTATTTATTGTATTTCCGAGCTCATATAACCCAAATCTTTTCAAGGTTCGAGTGAATAGGCATCTTCTGGGTGAGCTCGCTCCATCTTCGGCCTCATCCTTCCTGTATGGATAGATGCTGGTCAAGAGCAAACCCATCTATAGTAAAAAAAAAAATATATAATTCATTTAAATGTTTTTAAATGAAGAAATAAAATTTTATTATTTACAATATTTTTAATCTATACTGAAACACCAATCACAGTGCGTGACGTCATTTGTGGGCAATCATTGTCTTATGCCAATGCAGCTGTTTTGTTATGATATGACCACAAATGACGTTACGCGCTCTCAGATGAACTATCGTGGCGTTTTGGCGGCATTTTCAAACAAACAATATTAAAACATGATTTTGAGTACCTAAAAGACTATAAATAAATAAAATAGTATTTTTTGTGGGAATAAATATCCATGAAGATTAATTTAAAACACTTTCTGAAAATTTGTCCGATCCCCTATTGGTGGATTTAACCGTGTTGCTAACTTATTTTAGATTTAAGTGATAATCTTAAATAAGTTATCCACTTGGGAAGACTTACGATTCCGGATTATGTTCACGTGTATCCAAATTGAACAATAATCTTCGGTGTCCTCGAGTTCGTCTGAGTAGAATTATTACATAAGTAGCATAGCGTAAACTTATTTAATAAATAATAATTAAATATTTCTCCAAAACAAATTCATCACCTTCAAGTTTAATTTTCGCGTATTAGAGTTTTTACATGTATGGGTAACTCTGTGTCTATGTTTTAAAATTTATTATAATTGCTTAAACGCAACTGAAAACGGCGTGAAAACGCAACTGAGAGGCAGACAGATTAACTTCAGCCTTTATCATATTAGTTCGCATTCTTTTCTTATGTTAATGTCATTAGACAAGTGATTTTTTTTGTGTTAAGATCGGCAGACAGGCTAACGGTCCACTTGATGGAAGGTGGCTACTGTCGCCTATAACACAAGCAACGCCAAAGCTGCCGCAAGTGCGCTGCCGACTACAGTAGGATTAAGGATAAGGGATTGGGAGTGGTTAGGGAAATGGGCTCTGGTATACCTTACTCACTCACCGAAAGACAACATATGTGCTGTTATTTCACGGTGGTCTTCTGTAAGGGGGTGGTTACTGCCGCCAAACGGGCTGCCCGAATAACTGCGAAAACGCAGTGTGTCCTGCCACTACTATAGTGATACATCAAGACAGGTCAGACTTGATGATAGGCGGCTATTGTCGCATAAAACACACTCAACACCACAGATGCTGCAAGTGCGTGGCCGACCATATAGAAAGGATAAGGGAAAGGGCCTCTTATATATTCTCTTATATAAGCATTTTCCGACATAAGATAGCCGATGCATGATTGAAGATATTTGAGTGCCAAGTTCCAAGCATATTCAATGGAAAATTTGTTAATATAATGCTACAAGGATCTTTGCCACGTGGCGAAAATCGGAACTAACGCCTCTTAAAAGTCATATAATAGTGCTAAAGGTGAAGAAGTTTTATACGATAGGATAATTATCTATTGCCCCATTACAGAATTACCTACATTTAAACAAAATAAGCGAATTGCGAGCCAACTCTCTGAAAGAAAAGGCATTTATTTTAAATGGTAACTTTTACTTAACGCCTACTCAATCGTTTGAACGTATTTATAAGTATTATAATTTAATTGATTTGTAATTTAATTCAATTTATATCAACCTCTGGGGGTCCTAACAAAAACATTTATTGTTAGTGTCAGCCTTATCCTTACATAATATAAATTGAGTCGCTGCCCGCGTCTGTCTGTATATTCTCCTCCTAAACCGCGCAACGAATTTCGATGTGTTTTCTGCTATAAGTTAGATAATTCTTCACGGAAGGTTTGTATATCTAATATAACCTAATTGCATCCCTGCGAAGCCGGAGGCTGGCCGCTAGTATTAATAAAAATTTGCGACTAGTTGTATATATTTAGTTTTACGATTGAATTATTCAACCACATTCGACGATCACTATATCTTTAATTATTCAGCTATTCATAGCTTTTTCAAAGACTTGTAACTGAGGTAGACGTGGTGTACCTACATACTTTACCAAATGACATTTGAAAAACAATCTAAAAACTACACACGTACGGGTGTTGAACTACTCGTACGTACCTATATAACCGAACTCAGCCGTAATGTCGCGACCATAGAGCCGATACGGAAACAAACGCTCGCTAGTACAGACTGATACAATGTCACATAAATTTATTAAAACCCATGAAAATGCGCATTAATTCTGTATACTTACGGCGCAACTAACATTGTTGTTACAAGATAAAACTATTAAAGGCTTTAGGTGATAATAATGCAGCCGTAATTCGTTTTATTATGCGTAAAACTCCGTATGAACCAAAAACAATTCAAAATTTAAGTTACTCAAGCGTTGATGGATTAAATACATAGAAACGGTATGTTCTTACATTACGTCATCGAAACAACTAAAGTTCACACAACTAAAGTTCGAATATCGAAGGTGTAACGACAGAGAGAGTCGACAAATGTATTCAAACCGTAGCGTGAATTAGATGACCATAAAATGACACTTCTTCGCAGTTCTGTATGCGACTGTTATGCACAGCGCTCGAACACTGAATGCAACGGTGCGAATTAGCGCCATTTGAACGATTCATGATTTGGTGCGTATGCCTCGTCTATCTCAATGACTCATGTAAAAAGTCTTTGCGCTTTTTACACTCTACTTACACAAACGCAAAAAGAGAAATCCGAACATTATAACGAGATCCAATTTGGTACGCAGCTACACCATGCTCAAAATTACAACTTCGTCTTGAATTTATTGTCCGTCGCGTATTCTGCACTAAGCCTAACGAAGAGGCTTTGGCAACGCCTCGCCATTGTTATCATTGCGTGAATTACGTAGGTAATGGGCCGCGTTTACAGCGTACGTGTCCCGACATTCATTAAAACGGCTAATTAAACCTGCCGACGAGATTCCAACGGGATTCCGACAAGAAATTCAGACGACAAAACGTTCCAGCAATTCTTTCCTACAATTTGCACTCCGATTCCATTCAGCTGTTTCGTGGGCGAGACTTCACTGAATACAGTTGGTATTAAGGCGACTCCAGCCGCAAAACTCGTTCTGTACTGAATTGACGGGACTGCTGAGGGGGAGTCGCTACTTGAAAATCTCGAAAATATCTATTTAAAAATTAAATAAAGTATAATTCAAATTTTTCTTTTAATGAGCCTTCAGATAGTGGATCTTAAAATTTATCTTAAGAATTAGCTATTTAAAATATTGATTATTAAGCAAATCGCACGGTTACAACATCGATATTAGACAGCAAATTAGTAATTTATTTATATATGTGATTAAATATAATTTAAAAAATAATTATGATGATCCCCTTTCATATATCCTGCAGATGATTTGAATATTTTTTAAATTATAATTATTATGATAATTTAAAAGGAAAACGGTTACAAATAAGTGGATTTTTTTATCATTAGGGGCTGGCGTCGCCTTGAGGGGTTAGGTAATATGGGTTGCATACATGCAAATCGCGCTCATTAGCTATTATGCAACGCAAACTAGAATGCAAGCAGTAATTATATTATTTTAAGCACGCATTTCTTCTGTTTTCTGCATTAGTTTTATTGTTATATTATTCTTTTATATCATCAGTTTTATATATAAAACTATATATAAACTCAAACCATGAGCCTCGTAAGAAAGCTCAACGTCGCTCAACGAGCTATGGAGAGGGCTATGCTCGGGGTTATACTGCGAGATCGAATCAGGAATGAGGAGATCCGTAGACGAACGAAAATTAGCGACATAACCCGGCCGGCGAATTAGTAATTTGAAATGGCAGTGGACAGGACACATACAAGTAGTACGGAGAACTGACGGACGCTGGGGCCGGAAGGTTCTCCAGTGGAGGCCATGGATCACAGGCAATAATCATTTTCGTTTATATTTCTTCGATTTATTTAAATTAATATGGTTTTTACTTTCTAGCATTATAATAAATTGCATTCAATTCTATATACGTTTCAATAATTAAGTTGATATTAATGATGATTTTAAAGAATTTTTTAAAATCCATTAAAGTTATCTATTGTAAAGATAACACGTTCCTCAAAGTCGTATCAGTTACGAGTATCATTTATCCTGTACAGGTTTTTTGTTTAGGCTAGTATTGAGAAACGCGAAACAACTAGACATACAGGGAAACCGTTTTATGTACCTAGTATAGTAAATTTTTCGTCAAAAACAAATCGTTTCTGATTTTTTGCAGTTTCAGTGAACAGCCTGAAACGTAATTAATTACTTTTATTAATTTTTCCAAAAAAACATAAAACATATTGGTGTCAAATTTGTTTTCGTAAAAAAAAAATTAATGTTTCCTATGAAACGCTATTAGGATTTAATTTTAGAAATAATAAGATGTATAGACTTTTTTATTTCTTTAAAATGAAATAATCGGATTTTCTAGTTAAAAACAGTTAAAAAAAACCATTTCCCTATCCCTTATCCTTAATCCTACTGTATTCGACAGCGCACTTGCAGCATATGTGGCGTTGCTTGAAAAAAAAATAGGAAGAAAGAAAGAAGAAAGAAAGAAAGATACTTATACAATAAACGAATGTCAATAATGGGGAATTTGTCATTATGATATATCAATATTATTTTATGTCCTCATTTATTTACTTTGTGACTATTATTATTTTCCCGAGCATTTATTTATTTAATACTAGCTGATCCGGCGAACTTCGTACCGCCTCAGATATTAGCTGAATTAAATTAAATTCCTTAATGAATGAATAGTCAAAATGCATTAAGTTCCATAAAGGAATGTATACAAAAATCAAAATGAAATCTATTAAAACAGAATGAATGTAATTTGCTATAGAAGCGAATCGAAATAATATCATTATTTTCGTATCTGTTATCAGACATGGCGTTATACGAGTATACAATTTATTATTGTATTTATTTACTCTAAGTATTCACCGCATATTGCGTTTGGCAGGGGTTTAAGGTTGCGTTTCTCAACGCCCTTACCCATAGACTGCGAGAGGAAAAACCCTGGTTTTTTAGTGAGTAGAAATCTCAAAAAACGGGAACATATATGAGAGATCACGATCATCATAGGAAGATCGGTGGATGTCTGGTTCCAGATTTTCCCACGCAAAAAAGGCCACACTGCGTCTCGCAGTCATTTGGCTAGCCCGTATGATGGGATTAATCACCCCCTTCGTGAAATAACAGTAAGTGTGCTGTTGTGTTTCGGTGAGTGAGTGAGTAAGGGATTTCAGAGCTCATTACCCTACCCCTTTCCTAATCATTTTTCCTTAATCCTGCTATGATCGGCAGCGCACTTGGAGCACCTGTGGAGTTACTTGTGTCATAGACCGTCAGCCTGTCTGACGACCTTAACATAAAAAATGTGCGAGGAAACTTCTCGAGGCCGAGACGAACAAAACATATTTATCGAAAACTGTCAATCCGTTCTCGACATATCCACAAAAAAAAAGAAAACTTTCCATACAAAATATGTATATGAGAAAATGAATTTTATCTACAATTTTTTTTTCATGCATATTTCAGATGTTTTAATAGTTATTCTGCTATTCGGGGTGGAGACAAATTCAACAAATTAAAGAGCATTAAAATCGGTCTAGCCGTTTTCGAGTTATAAATGAACATGACTTTTTTTTTTCATGTAATAAAACAGTATTTTCAATAATGCAGTTCGTCTTGCATTTATCTCCATCTCTGGTATACCGAGGTACATTACTACTGTTGTGTCTATGGTGCCTTGGAAAAGATAGCTGTTAATCATCATCATTGCAGTCTAAACCATATTTAACTGTTATCAATTATCTCATTTATTGACAAATTTAAGTTATAGTAAATTACTAAAAGACATTTAATTGTTTCTACTGCAAATGTAAGTTTTAATTTTAATCTTTGTAGTTTTTAACCCTGTCTAAGCGACCCAATTTAGAATTTTTTTAATTAAATATTTTATATTTTACGTACTTACTTTGGTCTCACTAAGACATCATACCAGCCAGCCCAATCATCCCCTGAGCTAAATTATAAATAAATAAACTATTTAAAGCTTCACTGAAGCATAAACTTATCATATAATACAAAATGTAAGTATCTTATTATACTAATTTTTTATTTTTTATTGTTATTATTATTACAAAGCTTAATTAGGGTTCCGTACGTCCGAATAAAAAACGGAACACTGATAGGATCACTCGTGTGTCCTTCTGTCCGACCATTCCCCTCCTTATCTCCGAAACTACTGTACCTAAAATTTTGAAAAAGTACAAAAAATAGTTTTCTGCTTATAGATTATAGGAAAACCTATAAGAAGTCCATGATATTAAAATAACATGGTAAATCACTCAATATTGTGCGTACGGAACCATCTTCACGCGAGTTCAACTCGCACTTGTCCCGTTTTTTTTTATATTCCTAACAAGATAATAAATATAATACATAATGTGCTCCTCATCACTGATGGACAACGACCCTATCTATATATCGTTATATATTCTATATGTAACGATCCGGGTTATAGTCCTGAGATGACAAACATTGAGAGGCCTTCTGTAATGCCACCGTGGTTACCTTATTACATGTGTATCTGTCGTATTTTTATAAAACACTTATTACAGACATTAATTTGTACTACTTGTAGTTAATTTAATTGTTAGACATTAATTTGATTTTAATTGTATTTTCCATGACTTCGCTCACTTCATATTGTTTATTTATATAAGGGTCGTCAGACAGGTTGACGCTTCACTTGATGGTTCGTGGTTATCGTCGTCCGTTAATGCGAGCAATAGGTGCTGTAAATGCGCGGCCCACTGCGTAAAATTTCATACAATCTTTTCAACGGTTTGACGAGCATTCATGTAACGTACATTTTTTTAATGTTAAGATCGGCAGACAGGCTGATGGTCCACTTGATGGTAGCAAGCAAAGCCAAAGGTGCTGCAAGTGCGCTGCCGCCTACAGTAGGATTAAGGATAAGGGATTAGGAGGGAATGGGGAAATGGGCTCTGGCATCCCTTACTCACTCACCGAAACACAACAGCACACGTGCTGTTATTTCACGGTGGTCTTCTGTAAGGGGGTGGTTACTGCCGCCAGACGGGCTGCCCAAATGACTGCGAAAACGCAGGGGCCACTACCTTCCAAATTACATATTATTGACTTATACTGATTTAGTTTATACATCAGAATAGTAGGATTTAATTTATTAATATACGCGGACAAAGTCGGCGGCAAGAGTTAGTGTATTCAATTAAATGTATAGTTTATTTATAGAATGTAATTTATGAAACAAAGGACCTTAACGTGTATATTTTGGGACATCCATCTCAAGACTTTGCCGTATAATCGGACACATTCGAAAATGTATTATTAGATTTAAAAGCTTTAAGCTTGTAAAAGCTGCAAATTTTACAAAGCTCCGAAAGAAAGTAAAAACAAAAGGGACTTTTTGGCCCAATAATTATCAGCGACCAACTGGTTGAAATGTTTAGTACAACTGAAACCAAAACAGTAGCTTTCATTGAGTAGCCTTTCATTTGGCTGCGACAAATTACAGCTGCGTTGAAACCAGAGAGGACTCGTCGGACATTGAATACAAAAATTCAAAAACAGTTCTCGGAAAATTCAATTAGCTTTCCCTAATTTTACTAGTGTGTGTGAGCAATAACTGAAAGGATTTTAATATTAACGATTTACAAGAGGTACTCTAGGTCTGGTAACATTGTTTATTCGTTTAACTTGCAAAGATAAGTATTTATTACAAAATTTCGAAGACTATACATATATCTTGGTCGAGTGGTATGTATGTGCTTATCTTAGGGTCTGTTTCAGGGTTCCTGGGGCTAAGGTCCGAATCTGGAAATTAGTGGCAGGGTACCTACACTGTGTTTCACAGTCATTTGGGCAGCCCGTCTGGCGGTAGTAACCACCCCCTTACAGAAGACCATTTTGAAATAACAGCATGTGTGCCGTTGTGTTTCAGTGAGTGCGTAAAGGATGCCAGAGTATTATATCCTTCCCAATCCCTTATCTTTAATTCTACTATGGTCGGTATTGCACTCTCAGCACCCATGGTGTTGCTTCTATTATAGGCGATGGTAGCGACCTACTATCAAGTGGACCATTACCCTGTCTGTCGCACTCAACATTAAAAAAAAATGAATATGTCATTTAATTTATATATTTAAAAAACGGGACAAGTGCGAGTTGAACTCGCGTGAAGAGTGTTCCGTACGATGTTACCTATCCGCACAATATTGAGTGATTTACCATGTTGTTTTAATATCATGGACTTCTTATAGGTTTTCGTATAATCTATAAGTAGAAAACTAATTTCTGTATTTTTTTTTTCAAAATTTTAGGTTCAGTAGTTTCGGAGATAATGGACACACGAGTGATTCTATAAGGGTTCCGTTTTTTTATTCGGACGTACGGAACCCTAAAAGTATTATAATTTTGTTTTTAATTATCGCTGACTCACTTTTTAATCCCTGCTCACAATGTTTATTGTACTAATACCTAAAACTGATTAACAACGGACATCTTATATAATAAGTTCAGGAAGGGTTATGCTAACATAATGAGGGTAAAGGTTATAATTTCGGGCTACAAACCGAGCTTCAAATGTCTTAGGTATCTTACAAGTATTACTAAGTAATTTTAATGTTACCTTTGGCGCCCAAGTAAATACTAAATGTCGCCTTTTGCTCTAATTAATTTAGGGATTAGGTCCAATTAGGTAAAACCAACTTCGAGAATTAGGTCAATCGTCGAATCCAGCTTGGATGGGCAGCCTTCGGGAAGCTCCGAGACATCTCATCCCAAATTCCTCAGTGTCTTAAAACAAAAGTTTTCGACAAACGTGTGTTGCCAGTGACATGTGGCGCTGACACGTTGTCTCTAACTATGGGCCTAGTAAGAAAGCTCAACGTTCAACGAGCTAGGGCTCCGGGTTACACTGTGAGATCGAAGCAGGAATGAGGGGTTTCGTAGACGAACGAAAGTTACCGACATAACCCAGAGGATTAGTAAGTTGAAGTGGCAATGGGCAGGACACAAAGTACGGAGAGCCGACGACGGCCGCTGGGGTCGGAAGATTTTCGAGTGGAAGCCACAGACCGGCAAGTCCGTTGGATGAGTGGTTAGGGTGCTTGCCTTAACGCTCTGTTCTAGGGTTCCCGGGTTCGATTCCCGACAGGGTCAACCTTAAAAAATCAACTTTTCAAATTTGGCTCTGGTCTGGATTTGGAAAGTAGTGGCAGGGCACAATGCGTTTCGCAGTCATTTGGGCAGCCCGTCTGGCGGCAGTAACCACCCCCTTACAGAAGACCACCGTGAAATAGTAGCACGTGTGCTGTTGTGTTTCGGTGAGTGAGTAAGAGGTGCCAGAGCCCATTTCCCTATCCACTCCTAATCCCCTTATCCTTAATCCTACTGCAGTCAGCAGCGCACTTGCAGCAGTTTAGGCGTTTCTTGTGTTATAGGCGATGGTAGCCACCTACCATCAAGTGGACCGTTAGCCTGTCTACCGACTTTAACATAAAAAAAAGCGCAGCGTAGAACGTCCACCCACAAAGAGGACAGACGACCTGATAAGGGCCGTGGGTCGATGACGGTGGATCCAGGCTGATTCTGATTCGTCCTTTTGGAGAATTAGGGGGAGGGCTTTGTCCAGCAGTGGACGTCCTATGGCTGAGATGAGGATGATGAATTTAGGGTTTCGTCTTGAGAATCTCATTAACATAAGTTGCTCGAATAAACAGCAAAAAGCTGGAGATAACTAATAAATTAGTTATCTCTTTTACATGTCTCGTATCTATTTTTTTTTATATATTATATAAATAAAAATGCTAAAAATCATGAACGGTTGAAATCTGAAAAGGGTTCTTTAACATAAAAACTCTATTTCTCTTTTTCCTAACCAAAGTTCCTAGCTGATAATTACCCAGCACATCAGCATTAGTTTTTGTCATAACAGCGTCTGTCGAGTCAGCTAATTTAATATTAAAATTTAACTAAAAATTTAAATTCTAACTAGGTATGTGTTTCGAACCTCAGATAATAATATTAAGACAATAAAACTATTGTCTCTGTAGTTCGTATCAAGAATCAATCGGACTATTGAGCCCTTCACATAATTACTAGTTCTGTAATATTTCGGTTGCCGACGTAGAATAAATTTAAATCGAAATAATTATTGTATACCTACTTAACATGTTTCGGTATCCCACTGGGAAATACATAGAAAAGAAGTATACTAGTAAACACATCAAAAAAGTTTAAGCAACACATACAAATTTCAATTTTACAATGTGTTTTCGCATTAAATCCTTAGTGTTTTCTTATTTATATTAATTTTTAAAGCTTTTTTGATATTAAACTTCAATTATTTTTTTTTAATTTTATTTTTCAATAATCTTAATTAACAATAATTACGAGTAAGTACTGTATGTACGTAGTACAATGTAAGGTGCCTAATCAACTAAACTTAAACAAAAATTGATACAAAGTGTAATTATACATAAATTAATACAAAGTGTGGCCTCCTCTGTTATTGAGAACTTGCTGGCACCGATTATTCATAGAATCGATGAGACTGTTAATGTTATCCTGCGGCAATTGTTCCCAATGAAATTTTAGCAAGTTGTTTTAGCATCAGTTGTTGGGTTGTTGTCACTCCATCCAAGTCCTTTAAAACACGTGAATGAACGAACATAAGGCCTTAGAACATCCTCAACGTAATTTAGAGCGTTCATGTTACCATTTACAAAAACGAGCTCAGTTCGTCTGTTCTTCATAATACCCGCCCATACCTTAACTGTTGAGCCGTTGTATGGATGCACTTCCTGAACGCACCTCAGTCTTTCAGTATTTCCAGGACGACGGTACACTCTTACCCTTCTATTATCAGGCTTAAACCCAAATCGAGACTCATCACAAAATAAAATTTTATCCCATTGTTCCCGGGTCCATGTAATGTGTTCCCTACACCATTCATTTCGACGAGCACGATTCCCGTGACGTATCGGTGGGCACCTAATTGGCCGTCGTGCTCGAAGGCCATACTCATGCAGTCGATTTCGCACAGTTTGGCAGCTAACAACGACACCACTTGAATTTTGTAGCCTTAAACCTATCTCTCGGGCGGTTAACATTCGCTGGCGTCTTGCAGTCAGTTGTATGTATCGATCTTGCCGTGTGGTTGTACACCTTTCTCGACCTGGGTGCTGCTCAGCAGGATATCCCGTGTTAGTGTAACGCTGATGAAGACGGCAAATAACGCTTCTGTTGACACCAAAATACTGAGATACCTGAGATTGACTTCTTCCCGCTTGCAACATCCCTACAGCTCTTTGCATTTCATCTGCGTTCAAATGACGTCGCTCCATGACGTAAAAAATGTCTAAAAATCCAAATTTGTTCAAAATTGTTTAAATCATAAAATTGATACAGAATACTACATTTTAATAAGCAAAGAAAACGCTATAAAATTCGGACAAATGCATTCGCTTTTGAATTTGTGAAAAAAAAAAAAACAAATGATACTCGAATTTTTTTTACAACCAGCCAGTATGTCCTCTAGATCAAAAAAGTTTACATAGGTATTACCTACTTGGTAAGAAATGATATAATAATTGATTAATAATTTGAAATAGTATGTGTTGCTTAGACTTTTTTGATGTGTTTATATCAGTAGAGGACGTCCTACTGTTGAGATAATGAGGTTGAAATTTCGTTATGAAATACTTATAACTTTTCTTTAATACCATCGAGTTCCTCCAAAACTAAGAGGGATGGGACAATGATAAACGTTGTTATCATTGTAGATGATAACAATGTTATTACAAGAATTACAAGAAAAATTACAAGAATTACTACCAGATGTTTATGTTTAAAATGTGATGTATTTTAGTTCTATTTTATCAAATTGTATGAGAATAAACGGAATAATGGTTATGGCAAAAATACTCTCTATTACAAAACGTGTTACTTACAAGACTTATTTGTACTGAAAGCAAAGTGAGGTTGGGTTCTAAAGCTCGTGCGTTCACAGTACTGACATAACAATATTTTTAGATGTTTTGAAATTTAAAAAAGATGTAAGTATGAATCTTTTTTGTCGTGTATGAACGCTGAAGAAGAACATGAAGAGCGGGAAAAGAATATTATATTTTATATGCCTTTGTTTTAGAATAAATAATGCAATAGTAGTCACTCTCGCGCTTTGAATAAGTTCGCTTTTTGTTAAGCATTATGTGTACTTAAGTGTACTTGTAAAATTTAAATAATTTACCTTTATCCCTAAAATGGTAAATAATAATAACGACGTTTAATCCTAATAAATAAAATGTCGTTATTATTAATACACAACTCACAATTGGTTCTAATAGTCTTAAGAATGGAAACTTTGGGGAATATTATCTCTTTGCTGTGCCATTGACATTTATAATCACGGAACAAATAAATACGGAGTGTTCCGTGCCTAAAGTTATAAACAAATAGCATGAATTAGTAACTTATGTAAAAATAACATTATAATTAGTACAAAACTGAAGAAACTGCTTAAGTAAAATAAAAAGAATATTGTTTTTAATGTTGTAAGTTTGACCTTTCCGCAGGTGGAAAGAGAAAGAGAGAGTTCAGAAAGTTTAGAAATAAACAGAATATTTATTTTAAAAAAATATAACTAGAATTTATATGACTAATAAAATATTACTGGTAAATTACTAACATACTTACTAATAAACATTTTACAAAAGAAAATAAATGTAATTAAAATTTTTTATTATGATTTGTTTCTAAATCAGCGCAAACGTTATTTTACTGTTTTCGACATTTTCACTGTCAAACTGTCTGTGAGTTTTTTTGTTATGTTCGTACTTAGCCGGTCGCCAGTTGGTACCTAGTTTCAAAGCAAATAGTTACGAAGCCAAAAGTTGTCCGAATTTTTTGTCGTTGTCACTTTGCGACGCTACATTGCCAAACTCAGATTTTTTGAATCACATAGGAGTAAATGGAAGCGAACATTGGAATGAAACATTCTACTATTTCAGACATTCGTCAACCTGGATTTTTAGAGACCAATGTATTATTTTTTACGCTAAAAAGTACTTTTAAAAATAAACAACCAAGACAATCTTTACTGACGTTGATAGGACAATATTTTGTTGATTCATCAATAATGCATTACTAGCCTACAATGCCACATCCTTCAAGCCTTGGCTGGCAGATTGGATGGGCAGTACTTGAATCATTGCTCTATGATTCATGTATTGACCACCAAGTCATGATTTTTATTGTTTAGTGTGTTAGATTTTATTTTATTATTATGTACATATTTTATTTAATTATCTTAATTTTAAATTTTATTGTTATCATTATGACCCTCGATGGTTGATATAAAGTAAATAAATAAAGAAATAAATAATGGTTATATAAACTACATGTGATTTTTAAACATAAGCAAAATAATAGAAAATTTTGTTGTTTAATTAAACATTAATTAGGGCTTTGTCCGGATGCAATTAAAAGGTTTGGTGCACTTAATAGCCTATGTGAAACAGTTATTGATTCATTAAATCAAAAGAAACACTTTTAAACGTCACCTTTATCAGGGTCTCGGAAGAAAAACAACAAAGACAATGAAAATCCTGAGAAGAAACTCGGGATGTCATTTTTTTTAAAATTAAATATATAACAATTACAATTAATAATATTTTTACACAAATCCCAATATATGTAATATTGAACATAGTATGAGCTCAGAGTTGAACATATAATCCGCAATTTTATAATTTTCGAATCGAGTTTGGTATCGAATACAGATTTTATAACCTTTCGAATAGAGTTTGGTTTTGATTACACTTTTATTTATAGGTAAGGCTCTTATCACCGCGAAGTTTATTATAAAATCCTAAACTTTGACTCATAAAAGAATTACTTTGTAACGCGCCAGCTAATACCACGCGTACAAATGAGCCAGCCAGCCAGCCAGCCAGCCAGCCAATAGCTATCGTCAACCAATCAGAAGACAACCTGCGCCTCGCGTGATTTTATGCGAGTGGTGGAGTAGCTTATAAAAACGCTTGCACGCGTAAATTTAATTTAATCTGTAATTGATGTCTAAGAAATAAACGTCCTTACAATTTATTTCATGGAGAAGCGTTTTATATAAATCAATAATCAACAGCAGGATTAGGATAAGGGGGTGATTACTGTCGCCAAACGGGCTGCCGAAATGACGTGGGATTTTGCATGGGAAAATCTGGAACCAGATCTCCCCACCGATCTCTCCATGGTGATAGTGATCTCATATATGATCAAATATGTGGTACTTCCTTGCACCGTCTATGAGTTAGGGATCGTTGTGATAAGCAACCTTAAACCCCAAACGCAGTATGCCCTGTCACTGCTTAGAGTAAGTAAATCACAAAAAAGAAATCCTATACAACGCCATGTCTGATACATAACTGATAGAAAAATAATGATACACGAATTATTTCGATTCCCTTCAATAGGGAATTACATTCATTTGATTTTTGTATACATTCCTTTTGATACATTTATTTAACTTAATTCATTTTGACTGTTCAATTATTAGGGAATTGAAATGAATTTAGCTAATAAGCATTTATTGATTTTGAATCAGTACGATGTTGGACGGGTCAGCTTTATACATATTTTATAATGCTAATAATGTCATACCACCCGAATATTGTTCTGTAACTCCATACATAGTAATCTGTTCAATAAATTATAAATTAAAGTTTCCTATACAACCGAAAATTCAAAGACAAGTGAAATAATAAATAGAAATATTTGCTATTTTACCTTCAGAAGGTGGAAACTGACAAGAGAAACGAGTATTTTAAAAAAAAACGGCTACACCATCGAATCGAGCGGACGTGTGCATGTGCGCTCTGGCGGTATTTGCGAAAATTAATTTTACACAAGTTTAACCTCAAAGTCTGAGCTCAAAAGTGACTTAAAGTGCTAAGTGATCATATCACCAGATTCGTCACAGAGTGCGAAATTTATTGGTGCAAACCACGTGAAGATCGGTGCATCCTGCGGGTGGATATCTTCAGAAAACCAAAAGCTTCGAGTTTCGACAGTTTGAGCGCATTTAGCGCTCGATTAGTCGCTGTGACAGCTGCTCTTCACGACAGCGCTCGGAGCGGAGGAGTGTCTCCTTCACCCCTACTTAATACCAGATTTTTCCTTCGAAGTATCCGCGCAGGGCAAGGAAATTGGCAGAACTAAAAATTCAACTCTTCGCTGAGGATTCTGACCTCGTTTACTCGAGTGATGCTGGACGCGGCTGAGTGATTGGAGACCACCGGTGAAGAGAATACGGAAGTTGGGCAGGTGGTGCTCGAGAACAGATAAAAAGGTCTCGTCGAAAAACAACCTTGATATTTGTAGGATCATTGGTAGGAGGAACGTCATCGACCCCTCAGTTCCCATAAACCAGCGAGTGCGAAATTTCATAAGCTTTTCGGAGAGGTCTCATCTGTATTTTTTTGGTTCCAAATACAATTTACGTAAATATCATTGCAAAAACCACTTCCTCAATATCAGAGCTAAAGACCTGGAAAACATCTCAATTTAAGGGTAACTGTTTAAAACCTACCCCACGCTTTTAAATATATTCTACTCAATTTGTAAAACTAAATTTAAAAAATCAAAATATTTCAAGTATTACACTGTAAAAGTATTATAGTAAATTAATTTTAATTGACGTTGTGTTGACACAGCTATAATATCTATACTCAACGATAGATAACAGCTGTGTCAAAACCAGCTCAATATCTGTAGGCTTTAGATATAATTAGTATAAATTGGCTTAGCCATAGGTTTTAATAACTTGGCAGGTTTCTAACCTTTATTTAATTTTTAATTATATACTTATTGATTGACTGAGCTTGTACAACTCAAGTGTTTAAATTCTTAATTGATATTATTGTTAACCATAATTTATCTGATTTTTACTGTTTTACTTTAAAATACTTCTATATTCGAATTGCATTATTTATATTATTTTATCATCGTGTATTGTGTTGTAATCTTATTGTACCAATACTGTTTTGACTTTTTGGGCTATTTAATACAAATAGACCCAATTAAATCTAAGTATTGACTAGGCCCCTGTACAGCCAGTTCTACGTGACGAGGCCCATATACAGCCCAAGTTACAGTTCAAAATCCTTAAACTAAATTTAATTAGCTTGAATCTTGTAATTGAAACGCTTTGCAAGTAGACTAATATTGACAAAATGATCGGTATCCGTACCCCCCCAAAAAAAACAGAAACTGACAATCTAACTCAATCACCAAAAACGACTGAGAGGGCGGGCTCCCCTATACAGACCTTGCCCTCAAAGGTCAGACGAAGCATAGGGGAATGGGAGGCAGTAAATAACAAAACTATCACGCTCCCGGATATGCCCGAAAAATCCGAATCTATTGTTGTTAAGTATGCAAATAGGATCACGGAGGCCAGGGCATGCCTCCAAAAAGGAAAACTTAATTTAAACGCAGCGAGGACCTTAAAAACAGAATATAAGAACGCGGTAATGCAGGCCATAGAAAGGATGTATTACCTCATAAAAGAGTCGGAGGCGGCTTTGAACGCAGCGAGTAAAGGGAAAAAACCTCCCTCAAACCACTCGTTTGAAGAGCAAAATATAGATTCCCAGAGGAGGGAAAACATCGCTCCGGTGTCGGACGAAATATTAAGAGAAATAAAAGAGCAAAAAACTCAGCTGACTTCGATTGGTGAACAATTAAATAGAATACAGGAGAGTATCGAGCAACCTCCCTGGAAAATTGGCAGCAGCTATGCTGATGTAGCTGCCAGTGTTAAACGAAGCATGAGTGGGGGCGCCCCCGGCGGCCCTGTACATTCTATTAAAATCACGTCAGTTGACGAGAAAGACACCAGCGAATCAGTCATCGCACGTGTCCGGAGGGCGGTTGACGCGAGGACCAGCGGAGTTCGGGTAGCAAAGGTCCGAAAAATTAGGAACCAGGGTGTGGTTATTGGCTGCTCCACGAGAGACGAAATGGAGAAAGTCAAAGACAAAATCAAAACAGACAAAGGACTCATTGTGGAGGGACTAAGAGCCAAGGATCCTTTGATCATTTTAAAAGGTGTTCTCACAGTTAACACTGACGAGGATATCATAAAAGCCCTTAATATCCAAAACAGACACCTGCTTACAGAAATACCGGAAACGGAGGTGAAAGCTGAAGTTAGGTACCGGCGCAGGACAAGGAATCCACATTTAAACCATGTAATCCTAAGAGTTTCACCGGTCTTGTGGCGGTGCCTGACACAAGCTGGACACCTTCATGTGGACCTACAGCGAGTGCCTGTCGAAGACCATTCGCCGCTGGTTCAATGCTCCCGCTGCCTCGCTTACGGACACGGACGTCGATGGTGTAAAGAAAAAGAGGATACCTGTTCGCACTGCGGAGGGCCTCATATAAAAGCCAAATGCCAGGCATGGCTGGAGGGCGAAGGGCCAACTTGCAAAAACTGCACCAACGTAGGGCTGGACAAGAAGCACCACAACGCATTCGACGACATATGTCCCATTCGGCAAAAGTGGGATTCGATTGCAAGGTCTGCAGTTACCTACTGCTAAGGGCACTTTAGGAGAGACAGGACCAAAAGATAACCCGGCCGACCCCAACAGACTGAATAGTGTGATGATGCAAGCCAACCTACAACGAAAAAAACTAGCAACTCAGGAATTGATAGTGGAGTGCCAGAAGAGGGGCGCATGCTTTGCTGTGGTCCAGGAACCGTATGTAGGGTCCCAAGGTGAAATGGGAAATTTTACTGGGGCCCGCATTGTCCAGATGACTCGGAATAGGACGGGACCAGTCAAGGCAGCAGTAGTTGTCTTCGCGAGCAATGTTGAGATAGTCGAATATCCCACATTGACAAACGAAAACATAGCCGTCGCAGTCCTTAAAACGGACCTGTGGTCATTAGGGGTGGTCTCGTTTTACTTCGAGGATACTCTGGACATTGAGCCCTACCTGGACTACATTAAAGCAGTGTGCGAAAAAATGGAGGTCTCATGGATCCTTCTGGGAGGAGATAGCAACGCGTGGAGCACCTGGTGGGGATCCGTGAAAACAAACCATAGAGGTGAAGCACTGAGCGGGGCGCTTAACGAGATGGGCATGGAAGTGCTTAATAATGGAAGTGTGCCTACCTTCTTTACAATACGAGGCAACAAGGTTTATCAAAGCCATGTAGATGTAACAGCCTGCAGCGCAGCTATGCTCCACAGAATTCATTCCTGGAGAGTAGATGAGAACATTACCAGTTCGGATCACAACACCATCATTCTAACCATAAATCTGGAGAAAGGTAATAAAGAAGCTGTCCCAACGAGTGCGACCAGAATCTTTAATACTAACAAAGCAAACTGGTCGCTTTTTGAACAGCATCTTCGTAAAGCCTTGGAGGACAAAACCATAAATGAGAACTTGATTAGCAACATTAATAATAAAAATGAATTAAAGGAAATGATTGTGAATTACTCGGAATGCATTAATCATGCCTGCAGAAAATCAATTCCAAAAATTAAAAGGAACCTAAAGCATAAATTGCCCTGGTGGAGTGATGAGCTGCGTGATCTGAAACAGGATATGATGAGGAAAAAGAGGCGCATAGCATGCGCTGCGGCTAAACGCCGCCCATATGTGGTGGCGGAATACCTTGGTGCAAAGAAGGAATACGAGGTGGCGGTGGAAAAAGCACAAGTAAAAAGTTGGAAGGAGTTCTGTTCTCGGCAGGACAGGGAAAGCCTGTGGGACGGAGTCTACAGGGTCATCAGGGGCGCGTCCAAACGTAAACAGGACCAGCTCTTGGAAAAGGATGGTAAGCTACTGAGTCCTGAAGACTCCGTCCAGCTCCTCGGAAAGACTTTCTTTCCTCCAGACGATCCATTACTCGATAACGAGGGTCACATAAAAACACGCGCTTTAGCAGAAAGATCCTTCGATCGGGTGCTACCCAGCGCGGACGATCCGCCCTTCACCAGCGATGAGCTGAAAAGAGCAATACGGTGCTTCAACCCCCGGAAGGCTCCAGGTTCTGACGGTTTCACTGCGGACATCTGCAGCGTAGCGGTGACAGTGGAGGGGGGGATATTTCTGGGCATACTAAACAAATGCCTGGAACTATCATGCTTCCCCTGCATCTGGAAGCGCGCGACTGTAGTTGTCCTCAGGAAACCCGGAAGAGACAACTACACATCGCCGAAATCGTATAGACCCATAGGCCTACTATCGGTACTGGGAAAAATATTGGAAAAATTATTGATCCAGAGAATTAATTGGCACATTCTCCCAAAAATGAATACAAGACAATACGGATTTATGCCCCAGCGCTGTACGGAGGACGCCCTCTATGATCTGGTGGATCACGTCAAGAATAATATAAAAAAGAAATTGATAAATGTTGTTGTATCTCTAGACATAGAGGGGGCCTTCGACAGCGCCTGGTGGCCGGCCATTAAGTGCCAACTAGCCGTCAAAGGATACCCGGCGAATTTACAAAAACTGGTAGCAGATTACTTTGACGAAAGGGTGGCAACATTAAATTATGCCGGTCGAGAATATTCAATAAATACCTCAAGAGGTTGTGTGCAGGGATCGATCGGGGGCCCCACCTTTTGGAACCTGTTACTGGACTCGCTGCTTGATGAAATGGATCATCTTGGAGCGTACAGCCAAGCATTCGCGGACGATATCGTCCTGATCTTCTCCGGAATAACTATGGTAGATATTGAGAGTAAAACAAACGCGGCACTCGCGCATGTGTATGAGTGGGGATTGAGAAACAAATTGAAATTTGCACCACATAAGACTCAAGCCATCGTGCTTACGAAAAAACTAAAATATGACGAACCACTCATACGCATGGGCGGGACTCAAATACAAATAGTGGACGAAATTAAAATTCTAGGTCTAACTATAGACAAGAAACTGACCTTCAACCGACATGTTCAAAAAATATGTGAGAAAACTACAAACATTTACAAACAATTGGCACGTACAGCAAAATTGACGTGGGGCTTGAATCCGGAGGTAATCAGGACGATGTACGTAGCAGTCATAGAACCCATCATACTGTACGCCGCCAGCGTGTGGGCTCCTGCCGCCGGGAAATGGTGTGTAAGGAGACGGTTATATGCCGTGCAGAGGGGCTTTGCCCAGAAAATTTGCAAGGCCTACCGAACCGTCTCCCTAAATGCCGCTTTAATTCTGTCCGGCCTCCTGCCCATAGACCTACGGGTCGCAGAAGCAGCGACAGTATATGAGGCAAAGAAGGGTAGGACACAGTGGTATTTAAAGGGCAGGGAAGTGGAAGAAAGGGTATCCTTCTTGAAAGCTCCTCACCCAGCGACTGATGTAGGCGTCGATTTTGAGAACATCGAGTCAGAAGAAGAAATACCAACTACAGGCCTGACTATATATACCGATGGTAGCAAGATCGACGGCTGCGTCGGCGCAGCACTTTCCTGCTGGAGGGACGGCTCGGAAATCCAAGCAAAGAAGTACCGGCTAGAGCCCTTCTGTACGGTATTCCAGGCGGAACTCAGCGCCATCCACGAGGCAACGATCATCGCAAAACGCAGAAAGGACACTGTGATCAGCATCCTCAGCGACTCGAGATCGTCACTGGATTTACTGAAGAACGGAGGCACGTGGCACCCCCTGGCATACGCAATAAAACAAAATTTGCGAGAAATTAACGCAGAAGGTAAGGTGGTACGGTTCTTCTGGGTCAGAGGTCACATGGGGATCGGCGGTAATGAAAGAGCTGACTACTTGGCAAAAGAAGGGGCATTGAAGTCGAAATCCGTATCAAAATATGATAAATGCCCCATATCTTATGTGAAACGGATAGTCAGAAGCGAATCCGTTGCCAAATGGAAAATACGATATGAGGAAGGTGAAACGGCGGCTGGGACAAAATTGTTCCTACCGGATGCTGAGGCGGCGTACAGTGTGATTCACAAAATTAAAATGACGCCCACCTTAGTACAGGTGCTCACGGGTCATGGAGGCTTTTCTGAGTACCTGTACAAATATAAAAAAAAGGATAGTCCGGACTGCTTATGCGAGCCTGGGGTGCAGGAAACAGTTGAGCATCTACTGCTCTGGTGTCCCAGGTTCGCAGTGGCACGACTCAACTTGGAAATGGAGATCAACGAAAAAATAGAAAAAGAGGGTATTAGTGAAATTGTACAGAAAAAGGATTGTCGGGATAAATTTTTGGAATACTGCACAAACATTGCAGAAAAAATCATCAAAATTAATAAATAAATAAAACTAACTAGGTAATTAAATTTGGATAAAAAAGATCCCTGATTACGTCAGGGGTACGGATCATTCCCCTCACAACGGGGAAATAAAAAAAAAAAAAAAAAAAAAAAAAAAAAAAAAAAAAAAAAACGAGTATTTTAACAATATTTCAAACCGCAACTTGCCGAAACTCGAATCATCAACTAATATAACAATTAACAGACGTCCACCAATTACATTTTAAAGTTACTATAAATTCCAGATAAAAATAAAGATAAAAACATCATAAAACATTTCAAATGTCCCAGTGAGTTCTTTGAACGTTCGTTGCAATTCAACGCTTTAAAAGAGCGGTTAGTAGGTATGCTAAATATCACATAGAAACTGCTTGAATATTTTTTTATTTTATCCACGTAGAAATACGAAAAAGTACTATTTTTTCTAAAATGAATAATAATGTTTTAATACTTATGAAATAATTGCAAAAAAAGTACTATATTTTAAAATTAATAAAATAATGTTTTAATGCTTATGAAATAATTGCAAAAAAAGTACAATTTTTTTAAAATGAATAATATAATGTTTTAATGCTTATGAAATTGCAAAAAAAAGTACAATTTTTTTTAAAATGAATAAAATAATGTTTGAATACTTATGAATTAATTGCAAAAAGAATGCAGTTAAGATTGAAATTAGTGGAAGAAGGAAAAAGACTTTTTTTAAAACTAGAGATTTAAACTATATTTAATGGTACATTTTAGAATGAACAAAACCGAATAACATAATCGCAAAGCTTTTTTATAAAAAGAAGAGAACCAATTTAAATTAAAAAGAAACAACCAAAAATAAAAAATGTAGGTACAAATTAACAAATCCTATATAGTCACGGTGCATCTGTGTACACTCAGACATCATCTACACTCAGTTCAAAGTATAATTTGAAAAATTATTGTTATTGGGTATGAATGAAGAGAAAATGATTAATATAGTGACTGGTTTCGCTGGTATTCTTAATTACCCTTTATATCTGGTCCTATCTCTCTCACTTCTACCGCACTTGCTTGCCAGCAATTGGATTAAATTGTACTACCTCGCATAAGAAAAAAAATGAGCCGTCACGGGACGCCTGGTAGATGTGAAACATCGAGTGAAATAAAATGCTGACTGTTTATTTATTTACTTAACGTTTATTTTTATTGAATATAAAAATGTTAATATTTATTTCAAGTTGCAACAACCAACAATCACAACAACAACAACAATCACCACGGCACGCGTTGCCACACCGTACACACTACTACGCATAGACTGTACGAGTATATGTATGCCACGCTATCAATCAGTTTCACGCGCGCCTATAGATATTTCACATCAAAAGTTTCACTTGCGACATTAATAGTGTGCACAAATTTAAAAACCCCTGTTATATAAAGCTGGACTAATTTTGGTCCCGAGGTGTAGCTCCGACACCAGCGGAGGGGTCACGCTGGAGAAGCGAAGGCCAAGAGGAGGCTCTTTTGATGTGAAGCTTCGAGTTGGCAAGGCCGAATGCGGGTCACTGCATCTCGGCTGGGGTCATTCCCGTTCTCAAGGAGTGGATGAGAGGGCGGACCGGCTCGCTCTCCTTCCGGCTTGTGCAGGTGCTCACGGGGCACGGCTGCTTCGGAGAGTACCTGTGCAATGTCGCGAAGAGGGAGCCAACCACCGCCTGCCACGAATGCGGGACATCGGTGGACACGGCCCAGCATACCCTAGAAGTTTTCCCAAGTGAGACCAAGAGAGGTCAGCTCTGACGGCAGTTGTGGGACGGGGTTTGTCCCTACCAGCTGTCGTCAAAGCAAATTCAGAAATGTGACACCGTGCTCAGTAGCAAGGAGGCCAGGGAGCGGCTCCGAGAGGAGAACCCCCTGGCCGCCCCCCTGAGGCGCCGCAGAGTCGGACGACGGCGGGCGCCGCCCTTACGCCGTAGCGCAAGTAATATAATGTCTGCCAGGTGTCAGAAAGGACGACTGGCACCCGGTTTACATTAATGAGGTGTGGCAGTCTAGGCATGCCCACTAGATGGAGGGTCCGGGAGCGGACGCAGCGGTGATGGGGGACCATGAGGACAAGGCTTTGCTGTAGCCTCGGTCTTCCCCCTACCACCGCCGATAGTAGAACATGAGGGGCGTTTAGTGGGTATTACCGGCGGCATCCTTGGCCGGGTAAAACACTCCCCTTCGTCGACGTTGTCCTCGTCGGCGAGGGGGGACAATACGTAAATGTATTTCCCCTCCTCGACCAAAAAAAAAGACTTTCATGAAAAAATGAGTAGGTATTTCTAGTACAAAAATGAAAGAATGTTTCGAAACACGATATTAGGATAAAAAATAAAGAGTGGCATGACTCCAATAACAAATTAAATGCAGTCAAATTCAGAGTCATCTGGAACTCACGATGAGTTGCGAGTACTCTCGATTTGGCACATGGAAAGCTCTTATAAGCCCGTGGGCACAAGTGGTCTTTCGTGAGAACGCATTATTATCCACTCAATGCAATTGTATTCGTGTGCTATTATCCCATGTTCATTGGTCTTTGGGTTCATGAATATTCTTCTATAGTTGCCTAAAGAGATTACTAATACCTAATACATCTAAATAATTTAATTTAACACACAAATTTAACTTATTTAATACAAACACTTCTATTATAACTGAGATAGACGAGGCATACGCACCAAATCTTGAATCCTTCAAAGAACGTAGCTAATTCACATCGTTGCACTAGAGCGCTGTGCGTAACAGTCGAATACGGAACTGCGAAGAAGTATCATTTTATTCGTAATAAAATAATTACGGCTGCATTATTATCACCTAAAGTCTTTAAAAGTTTCATCGAATAAAAACAATATTAGTTAAACCATAAGTGTACAAAATTAATGCCTATTTTAGAGATAGATTATGTTGATATTATCAATGTGTAGTTTTCAGATCGCTTTTAAATGTCATTTGGTTGAGTATACCACGTCTACCTCAGTTATAGTAGAAGTATATGGTTTAAATAATTTACGGTAAGCGCCTTAAAATGTTTGTTAAAATGGTTATGAGAGAGAGTGATCGCTAATGGTATCATAACGTGCATTTGAAATATTGTAAATTAAAAGTGCAAGAAAAGCATGAAAATTCGGTTACGTAGCTTCGATCATATACTTACATCCATATACATGCCATCTATCAACTATCAACCGGCCGGAACTATCGCCGGGAGCCATCTATCAACTAGATCCGCAGTCTTCCCTCGAAGAAAAGTTCAAAGAAATTAAGATTTTAACTGTTACATGTCAGTATATTTATGAAAATTTAATTTACGCGCATAAAAATATTAGTCAATTTAATAAAAAATGTGATGTACACAATATTGGTACTAGGTTTAAAAATAATTTAGATTTACATAAGACGCGACTCCACAAGATAAGTAATTCTTTTATGGTATACGGTTTTATAATAAACTGCCTGAGATGATCAGAACCTTATCTATAAATAAATTTATAGTTGTCATTAAAACCAAACTCCTCTCGAAAGGCTATTATAAGGTTACTGATTATTTAAGTGACAATGAAGCCTGGAATTAAAGCCTGGATTCGGAGCTCATACTATGCTTAGTATTGTATATTTACTTTAGGTATTAAGTGTATGATTATAATTATTGTAATTTTTTTATATTGTAAAGATGACAAAAAGAATAGTATCCTGAGTTTCTTTCGGGGTTTCTTCTCAGGATCGTCATCTTGGCTTTTTTCCGAAACCCTGGTAAATTTAAATTTTACTGATAATTCTAAATGACGATCATAAGAGTTTCTTGGAGAAACCTAATTGATAAATAAATATTTTGATTTTGATTTTGATTAGTTCCTAAAACAGGCAGTGATTGCATAGATGGCAATGATGGCAATGATAGACCGTGATAGCCCCTGGCTTTTGACTTGATGAGACCGCCCAAGATTGTTCATAGAGGTATGGAAAATAATTTACGTTAGAGAATATCCTGCGAAATAAATGTCGATAGCTTCTTGTGGTCAAAACGCTCAGAATACATAATATGTATTTTGAATGTGTATATATACACATGTATTTTATGTATATACGATTCTTCTAAAAAAATAAATATGTACCCATTATTTAAGAGTTGTGTTAGGTTAATTCTACCATGTAGAGCATTACGTTAAAATGTTTGCATATGTCTCTGAGTAAATATTGAGTTACGCCCTTAAGATGTTATTGACTTGCCTCCAATTAGATGCTACATCCGAAAATTAAAGTAATTACAAATAGGATTTTTTAAGTCAATAGTAAACAGAACAAAAAACATCTGTTATTGAAATTCATATAAGTATTTAAAATTTGCAAAATTCTTCCTCTTAGTTTAAATATAATACAATCATAGCAGCAATGAGCGTATCTTATAATATCGACACTCGAGCTGAATATTCAGGCATTTTCTCTATATCTATAATTAAAATTATTATGGGCACCGAACTTTAGAGAAACAGGTACATTACTTACTTTACAACTTGCCTGAAGTTAAAGTACTTTACACAACGAACCCCTTTAAACAAGAAATTTGCTTGTAATATAATAAAACCCTGGCTAAATACATAGTTTGTAATTTATGTACTTACTCTTTCATACATTAATTCTCTTATCTTGTATATAATCATTTGAAATAATGTTGAGAGACTCGAGTTCCCGAAGACAAACCGTGTCAATTGTTTTGTGGGTCAAGGCTTAGGGAAGTCTTTAAGTTGTTATTGTTATTTTTAATATTAAGGTCGTCAGAAAGGCTGACGGTCAGAAATGGGCTCTGGCATCTCTTACTCACTCACCGAAATACAACAGCACACGTGTTTACTGCCGCCAGACGGGCTGCCCAAATAACTGCGAAACGCAGTATGCCGTGCCACTATCCAGTTCCAGACCAGAGCCAAATTTGAAAAGTTACCTACCGTCTACCGTCGCCAATAACACAAGCAACGCCACAGGTGCTGCAAGTTCGCTGCTGACCATAGTAGGATTAAGAATAAGGGATAAGGAAGGGATATGGAAATGAGCTCTGACATCCCTTACTAACTCACCGAAACACAACAGCATACATACTGTTATTTCATGGTAATCTTTCATAAGGTAGTGTTTCTGCCGCTTATGAGCTGCTTATTTAAATGATTGCGAAACGCAGTGTGCCCCCTCACTACTTTAAATAAATAAATAAAATAATAACACATGGGTCGCTTACGAGAATATCCTTAAAATCACTAGTGTACCTCATACAGAATTAGCAAGATGAAATGGCAGTATGCGGCCGATATAACTTGTAGAGCCATCGGAGAAGTAAGATTCTTGAATGGCGGCTACGTATACGGAAACATTTCGATGGAAGATCCGACTAGGCAGAGTACACAAAGTCACGGGTAAATTGTAGGTTCGTCTATGGTGTCCCCATAGAATAGTGATTGATAATTTATTTCTTTTATTAGGAAGCCAACGCAAAGTACAACCATCCTTAATACGTAAACACATTTATAATTTCATATACTCCACTTATAGGCTAACTTGGCATGTATTAAGACGAAAACAAAAATAAGCCAATAATAAAAGAATAATAATACAAATATAATAAACAAAAACTCAAATGAAATTGAAATTAAAATTAAAATTAAAATGAACTGAACTGTTAGCCTTACAAAAATAATTAAGTTTCTAAATGAAAATGAAGTTGTTTCCAAGTTTTTATGAAACAAACTGGACCTTTAGTTCGTACTATTTAGAAACGCTTAAAATAAAAAAAGTGAAGATTTATTGTATAGATTAAAGTGTGACATTCATTAGCAACAATCACTCAAGCGAACTAAGCAGGGTGCCCTTCCGACGGATGGCAGCTACTTATCTAAATAAGATCGGTGCCGTGCGTGATGGATTTGAGACCCTCGTCTGACCAGCCGGCTATAACGTTTATAATTCAACAAATAAAATGTAGATTCCACGCGCTTACTCCGTTGAATGTTTAATGTCTTCAGCTGTACCTAGATGTAACGGTTTAACGGTTCCGATTAAATGAAAATTAAATGAAATGAAAGGTCATTAAATGAAAGGTAAAAATGAAGCTCAGACTTGCAGAAAGATGAACCTGAAGATGGTTCAGAAGAAACCGAGAAAGGACAAAATTTTGAAAATGATTACAAAGTCAAATACGTACAGGTCTTCAAAAAGAAGAGAATTCTGAAATTAAACTGTTAAGAAAGTGATTTGCACTGACAGTCTATATATCAAAATGACTATGCGTCTTTGGATGCAGTTTTCCATTTATGCTCTTATAAAGTACGAAGTTTTTGGGCATATTTGTCTAATAAAAGCGTATAACAATTAAAACAGGAGTCTATTACTGATAGAAATTTGTGTGATGATTTGTTATAGTACAAATTTTGACCCATTTGAAGAAAGCTGGGTATACAAAAAAAGCTCGATATTTGGGTGCTACACGAGCTCACTGAAAGAAACTTGATTAATCGTGTACTCATTTGCGATTCTTTATTGAGACGTAATGAAACCGAACCGTTTTTGAAGAGATTGATAACTGGTGATGAAAAGTGCATCACGTACAACACTTGTCGCGTTTTTGTTGATCAGAAGTCCCAAAATTTATAAAGCAACGGGATCATGTCACTACTTACAAAATGGCAAAAAGTCATCGAACAAAATGGTGTACATATATTGTAATTAAATGTAAAAAAGCCTTGAGTTTTCCTATAAAATGCGAAGAAACTTTTTCCCCAACCTATTATATAGATATAAAAAGATATTTTAGTAGGTCATGAGACCCGGCGAATTAGTAAGTTGAAATGGCAATGGACAGGATAAATAATAGGGAGAGCCACGGTCTCGGGGGCTATCGGGACATTGGCGATAGTCTTAGTTAAGGCCACCGCTCTTCGTGAGGTCCCCCGAGATAGCCGATGTACCTTCACTTTTGGGTTCGCCGAGGTTCCGACTGGGAGCTCAGTCTTTCCCACCGTAGCGGGTCGCGGTTGTCATGTCTCAAGCGCAGCGTACGCCCTGCACCTATAAATGGCCGAGGTTTGAAGTTGGATTCTGGTTACTTTCGACCGGTCCCAATGGAATATTATGAAGGAGGCATTATGGTAGAGCAGTGGACGTCATCCCAAGATAACCAATTTCCGTGTATATATTGGATCATTTAAGAAACGCAGTTTATTTTTATTCTAACTAATGTATAAATTATTTTATTTGTATTAAATGCGCAGCGAGATTAAAAGGTTCGTTAGTCTACTTTCCTAAAAAACGAATACAAAAAAGTGTGTCGTTCTACATAACTTTTCCCTTACCTTTTTTTTACAAACGAATAAAAAAGTTCATCGTCCCAAATTCCTAAATTCTATACTCTAAAGAGCGAAGCTGTTTGGATGGCGTGGATGTGGGTTAAAAATATAAAAAACAAATTGACGTTACAATTTAATAAATGTCGACGTAAAATATATGTCAACTACATTACGTTTCGTACGGCAAGCAAAAGCCAAGTACCGAAGCGAAGGCAAACACTAAGAGCTTTATGTTCTTCTAATGTACAAAATACGCTCTTGTGTTCGTTTGTGGAATTTAATTTTGCATAAGTAAGCTTCTTACGAGCGTTTCGTAAAATTTCATACGCATAACACAAAGTTGTATATAAAGAAAATTCAGATTAAACGTGACACGGGGCGTCCCGGCGCGGCGGCGCGGGTCTTACGGGTAATTCGCAATAACATAGCGCTAATGACCCCGCATTCACAAGGGAGAATTCTCAGCTAACAGCGACATTAAAACCTTCTTATTTGGCTATTTCACTTCGTTATGGGACCTTTGTGGAAGTTGCGGAAAAATATCCATTTTACATTAACAGTCGCACAAGTTTGGGACGTGTCCCTTGAATCCCAGCGGCACGTATTGAAGGAAAGAAGTTATGTTATAATGCTTCGTTTATTCATGTACTTTTATTTCTTTGTTGCTGTAACAAGCTTCGATCTATACGGCTGTAACACTTCCGTGTCTATTGCAAGTTAAAAATAAAATAAAATATAGTGAATTATTATGTCATCATTCGTATAAGATTATATTTATATTCAAATAATAATGGTTTTCTCCCAAAGTCTATTCAATAAAACACAGTCGCGTAAAATATTACACTTTTAGAAACGCAGCCTCATTGAACGAAACAGTATTATTATCTAGTCTATAACCATGTAGGATATCTAATCGAAAGTATGGTTTATTCCTGTATGTAAAATAAACTCAGGGATTAATAATAATAATTATATCAAACGACAAAAGTTTTGAGTTGCTACAGTTTTAATATAGCACCAATTATATAAATAAACATTTCTAATCCATTTATCTTACATATAATAAAATCTTAAACGAGCCGTGTCTGTACATTATATATTTTTTCAAAAAAAATGTAAACTCAAAAAACAATTTGTACATGTTGTACTTATTTGTTGTTGTCAAAAAAATAGTTTTTAAAATTTTTGTCTGCTTTTGTCTGCTTGTCTGTGCCTTTGTGCACGCTAATCTCAAAACGGCTCAACCGTTTTGAATGCAGTTTTAACTGATGTATTGTAGCAAGCTTCCCGTAACATTTAGTGTCTGTTTCATTCCAATCGGTTTACAAACAAAAAAGCTACGCTATACTATACCGAATACTACGCGTATTAAGTTGTGGGCTCAGCTAGTTTCAAATATATAGTTATGTAGGCATGAGGTGAGTCAAATGTAGCGCTTCAAAAAAAATAACTTAAAATTAAGTTAATTTACAGCTTTCCACAGAACGACTAAAGTATTAATATTTTAGTCACAATGTAATTTATAATATAGAGCATTACATTTTGTGTATAATTTGAACTATAAGAAATAACATCAGCTATTTTTATTACTATTATTTTCAATATTTTTATTTGCTTAGTTAAATAAAAAATTACAGTTCTATTTACAAAACATACACATTAAACCTTATATTTGCATATTCAGTCTTTTGATCAAGTTCGTCGAAAATGAGGCCTTTGAAATTCAATCACATTGTGAACTATGTCTTCAGCGTAACTTATATTAATTTGTTTAATAAAATAAATTAGTTTTTTACCTCCCCAATGTAAGCTAGCTCATTAATCAGTACTCAAAAGAGATCAAAAGGTCGTCAGTACTTTCACATTAATAACTCATCTTGAATTAAACCGACAACATGTGGTTGAAAGCAGAATAATACAGCAACCATCACTTACTAGATGAAGGATTTCCAGTTCACTGGATTTATGTAGGCCGTTTTCATCACATTCTATCTAAGCTAAAAATAGTGAAGGATCATTACAAATTTTAATATTCAATAGGCTTACAAAATTGTTATTCACTCTTTTGTATGATAATCAAAGAAAATGATAATCAATTAATATAGCAAACCGATTGAGCTATTGAAAAAGTAATGTTTTTTTTTTATGTTAAGGTGGCTATCGTCGCCTATAACACAAGCAACGCCACAGCTGCTGCAAGTGCGCTGCCGACTACAGTAGGATTGGTAAGGATAAGGAAGTGGGGTCTGGCATCCCTTACTCACTCACCGAAACACAACAGCACACGTGCTATTATTTCACGGTGGTATTCTGTAAGGTGGTGGTTACTGCCGCCAGGCGGGCTGCCCCAATGACTGCGAAACGCAGTGTGCCCTACCACTACTTTTCAAATCCAGACCAGAGTCAATTTTGAAAATTATATTAAAATTTCCAAAGCTTGACCCCGCCGGGAATCGAACCCGGGGGCCCTGAAACGTTAGGCAAGCACCCTTGCCACTCATCCAACGGGCCGTCAAATATAATATATGTATATTTATATCATACTTTTCATGCCAATTACAAAATATATGAAAATTTAGTTTCATTATCAAGATACTTTGTGATTTTCATTTAATTTATACAGAATTGATAATTTTTTTATACAAAAAATATCACTCAGTTTTATATTTAATTTTATTCTGTACTAGTGACCCACCCCCAAGGCAATTATTTCTTCTTTGCACAGCAACGTGCTTTTAGTTTAGTGTATCAAACTACTTCACTGTAGCGAGGCAAACATTTGCAACACTTTTACTGTTTAATTTGGCATAATCAATAACCCGAAAATTCGGAGACTCAGATCAGATTGCATAAGTTGTTTTAAGAATTCATCAAGGAGGTTTGGGATTGGGACGCTCTAAAAGTAGTTCCTGTTGATCATGGAGGTACGATGTTTAGTTTCAAATTTATCTATAAATTATATCATATGTATGTCCTCAATTAACAGAGTTGAGATATTCATATAGATGCGTTGTTAAGCATACCAAGCGTCAGCGTTAGCGATGCGATCATAACAACATGAATATGTGATCCATTCAGAACTGATTGTACCTACTTTATTGTACAAATTTTGACCCATTTGAAGAAAGCTGGGTATACAAAAAAAGCTCGATATTTGGGTGCTACACGAGCTCACTGAAAGAAACTTGATTAATCGTGTACTCATTTGCGATTCTTTATTGAGACGTAATGAAACCGAACCGTTTTTTAAGAGATTGATAACTTGTGATGAAAAGTGCATCACGTACAACACTTGTCGCGTTTTTGTTGATCAGAAGTCCCAAAATTTATAAAGCAACGGGATCATGTCACTACTTACAAAATAGCAAAAAGTCATCGAACAAAATGGTGTACATATATTGTAATTAAATGTAAAAAAGCCTTGAGTTTTCCTATAAAATGCGAAGAAACTTTTTCCCCAACCTATTACTATTATATAGATATAAAAAGATATTTTAGTAGGTCATGAGACCCGGCGAATTAGTAAGTTGAAATGGCAATGGACAAGATAAATAATAGGGAGAGCCAAGGTCTCTGAGGCTATTGGGACATTGGCGATAGTCTTAGTTAAGGCCACCGCTCTTCGTGAGGTCCCCCGAGATAGCCGTACCTTCACTTTTGGGTTCGCCGAGGTTCCGACTGGGAGCTCAGTCTTTCCCACCGTGGCGGGTCGCGGTTGTCATGTCTCAACGTCTGCGCAACCCCGCCCATCTACTCTTGCAAGTCGTTGGGTTTTAGCCGGTAGGAGCCAGCCAGGTCTCTGGAGCTAAAAGATTCTCGCCAGACCTTGGACCCGCAGCGTACGCCCTGCACCTATAAATGGCCGAGGTTTGAAGTTGGATTCTGGTTACTTTCGACCGGTCCCAATGGAATATTATGAAGGAGGCATTATGGTAGAGCAGTGGACGTCATCCCTTGATAACCAATTTCCGTGTATATATTGGATCATTTAAGAAACGCAGTTTATTTTTATTCTAACTAATGTATAAATTATTTTATTTGTATTAAATGCGCAGCGAGATTAAAAGGTTCGTTAGTCTACTTTCCTAAAAAACGAATACAAAAAAGTGTGTCGTTCTACATAACTTTTCCCTTACCTTTTTTTTACAAACGAATAAAAAAGTTCATCGTCCCAAATTCCTAAATTCTATACTCTAAAGAGCGAAGCTGTTTGGATGGCGTGGATGTGGGTTAAAAATATAAAAAACAAATTGACGTTACAATTTAATAAATGTCGACGTAAAATATATGTCAACTACATTACGTTTCGTACGGCAAGCAAAAGCCAAGTACCGAAGCGAAGGCAAACACTAAGAGCTTTATGTTCTTCTAATGTACAAAATACGCTCTTGTGTTCGTTTGTGGAATTTAATTTTGCATAAGTAAGCTTCTTACGAGCGTTTCGTAAAATTTCATACGCATAACACAAAGTTGTATATAAAGAAAATTCAGATTAAACGTGACACGGGGCGTCCCGGCGCGGCGGCGCGGGTCTTACGGGTAATTCGCAATAACATAGCGCTAATGACCCCGCATTCACAAGGGAGAATTCTCAGCTAACAGCGACATTAAAACCTTCTTATTTGGCTATTTCACTTCGTTATGGGACCTTTGTGGAAGTTGCGGAAAAATATCCATTTTACATTAACAGTCGCACAAGTTTGGGACGTGTCCCTTGAATCCCAGCGGCACGTATTGAAGGAAAGAAGTTATGTTATAATGCTTCGTTTATTCATGTACTTTTATTTCTTTGTTGCTGTAACAAGCTTCGATCTATACGGCTGTAACACTTCCGTGTCTATTGCAAGTTAAAAATAAAATAAAATATAGTGAATTATTATGTCATCATTCGTATAAGATTATATTTATATTCAAATAATAATGGTTTTCTCCCAAAGTCTATTCAATAAAACACAGTCGCGTAAAATATTACACTTTTAGAAACGCACCCTCATTGAACGAAACAGTATTATTATCTAGTCTATAACCATGTAGGATATCTAATCGAAAGTATGGTTTATTCCTGTATGTAAAATAAACTCAGGGATTAATAATAATAATTATATCAAACGACAAAAGTTTTGAGTTGCTACAGTTTTAATATAGCACCAATTATATAAATAAACATTTCTAATCCATTTATCTTACATATAATAAAATCTTAAACGAGCCGTGTCTGTACATTATATATTTTTTCAAAAAAAATGTAAACTCAAAAAACAATTTGTACATGTTGTACTTATTTGTTGTTGTCAAAAAAATAGTTTTTAAAATTTTTGTCTGCTTTTGTCTGCTTGTCTGTGCCTTTGTGCACGCTAATCTCAAAACGGCTCAACCGTTTTGAATGCAGTTTTAACTGATGTATTGTAGCAAGCTTCCCGTAACATTTAGTGTCTGTTTCATTCCAATCGGTTTACAAACAAAAAAGCTACGCTATACTATACCGAATACTACGCGTATTAAGTTGTGGGCTCAGCTAGTTTCAAATATATAGTTATGTAGGCATGAGGTGAGTCAAATGTAGCGCTTCAAAAAAAATAACTTAAAATTAAGTTAATTTACAGCTTTCCACAGAACGACTAAAGTATTAATATTTTAGTCACAATGTAATTTATAATATAGAGCATTACATTTTGTGTATAATTTGAACTATAAGAAATAACATCAGCTATTTTTATTACTATTATTTTCAATATTTTTATTTGCTTAGTTAAATAAAAAATTACAGTTCTATTTACAAAACATACACATTAAACCTTATATTTGCATATTCAGTCTTTTGATCAAGTTCGTCGAAAATGAGGCCTTTGAAATTCAATCACATTGTGAACTATGTCTTCAGCGTAACTTATATTAATTTGTTTAATAAAATAAATTAGTTTTTTACCTCCCCAATGTAAGCTAGCTCATTAATCAGTACTCAAAAGAGATCAAAAGGTCGTCAGTACTTTCACATTAATAACTCATCTTGAATTAAACCGACAACATGTGGTTGAAAGCAGAATAATACAGCAACCATCACTTACTAGATGAAGGATTTCCAGTTCACTGGATTTATGTAGGCCGTTTTCATCACATTCTATCTAAGCTAAAAATAGTGAAGGATCATTACAAATTTTAATATTCAATAGGCTTACAAAATTGTTATTCACTCTTTTGTATGATAATCAAAGAAAATGATAATCAATTAATATAGCAAACCGATTGAGCTATTGAAAAAGAAATGTTTTTTTTTTATGTTAAGGTGGCTATCGTCGCCTATAACACAAGCAACGCCACAGCTGCTGCAAGTGCGCTGCCGACTACAGTAGGATTGGTAAGGATAAGGAAGTGGGGTCTGGCATCCCTTACTCACTCACCGAAACACAACAGCACACGTGCTATTATTTCACGGTGGTATTCTGTAAGGTGGTGGTTACTGCCGCCAGGCGGGCTGCCCCAATGACTGCGAAACGCAGTGTGCCCTACCACTACTTTTCAAATCCAGACCAGAGTCAATTTTGAAAATTATATTAAAATTTCCAAAGCTTGACCCCGCCGGGAATCGAACCCGGGGGCCCTGAAACGTTAGGCAAGCACCCTTGCCACTCATCCAACGGGCCGTCAAATATAATATATGTATATTTATATCATACTTTTCATGCCAATTACAAAATATATGAAAATTTAGTTTCATTATCAAGATACTTTGTGATTTTCATTTAATTTATACAGAATTGATAATTTTTTTATACAAAAAATATCACTCAGTTTTATATTTAATTTTATTCTGTACTAGTGACCCACCCCCAAGGCAATTATTTCTTCTTTGCACAGCAACGTGCTTTTAGTTTAGTGTATCAAACTACTTCACTGTAGCGAGGCAAACATTTGCAACACTTTTACTGTTTAATTTGGCATAATCAATAACCCGAAAATTCGGAGACTCAGATCAGATTGCATAAGTTGTTTTAAGAATTCATCAAGGAGGTTTGGGATTGGGACGCTCTAAAAGTAGTTCCTGTTGATCATGGAGGTACGATGTTTAGTTTCAAATTTATCTATAAATTATATCATATGTATGTCCTCAATTAACAGAGTTGAGATATTCATATAGATGCGTTGTTAAGCATACCAAGCGTCAGCGTTAGCGATGCGATCATAACAACATGAATATGTGATCCATTCAGAACTGATTGTACCTACTTTTAACTGAAAAGTATATTTGGATGTGGCAGGGCACACTGCATTTCGCAGTCATTTGGGCTGCTTTTGGATTGATCATTTGGACCACTCCCTTACGGTGAAATGACAGCATAGATTAAGGGATGTCAGAACCCATTAACCTATCTCCCCTTCCTTATCCCTTATCAATCCTATTATGGTCTGCAGCGCACTCGCAGCACCTGTGGCCTTGCTTGTGTTATAGACGACGGTAGCCACCTACCATCAAGTGGACCATTAATGTGCAATTATTGGCAATTTAATATGCTCTTGTTCCAAACTTGATTTAATTATTAATATAACTTCGTTCAACCAGTAAGTATAGCTATAATAATTGAAGAGTTTTGTATTTTAATAAAATACAGTAATATTTAAAAAATCAAACATTCACCAATAATTACAAGCCAAGTTAGAAAGTATACCCACATACTTTAATGTGTCCTTTAATTTCCTGAGAATGTCAAGAAGTTAGATTTGTAATGACACCGCGTATTTGGACGTCGTGTAATGGAAATGGGCCTTTCAACTTATCGACAGACAGTTAATTTCACATTTATTTATTTGCGTCACCTAGTTCCTTTCAGCTACTACTATGAAACGTAAAGTATTTTAGCTTTTACCAAAAATCATGAAGAAAATCACAATTATTTTTCTTTCAGCCATTAAAGCAGATTTTACTAGATTTATTAACGTCTCTTGATAAACTAATGACTGTTGTAAGTCTAAACACTATGTAAAACACTATGTATGCTACACATCTAGCTTCTGGCTTCTGAAATTGTCTATATATATATATATATATATATACCTATATTAAAAAGACATTCGTTATCTGATTTGTTTTTGATAGACAATAAGAACATGAATTTCCGCTCTGGCAACGTGTTCTGCCTGTCTTTGTCCTACCGATTGGACGACATGAACTTTTTTTCCTTTTCACTCTTCAACAGAAATCACCTCTTCAACAGTAAGGCCGTTGCCGATTCTTAATATTGAAGATAATTATGGAAAATAATAATTTTAAACAAAATACTCTTATACAGAGTTCTCGAACAAGGTTAATTATAGACTATATCTTAGTATTTATCAGTTGCGTAGTAAACAGAAACATGGCGAGTTAGACACGGATTCAATTAACGTGTAGGCGTGCGAGGCATGTTACACGGCATACTGTACGTGGTGTCGTGCCGAAGCTGTGGCTTGTTGCACCCACAGCACTTAGGGCTTGAGTTGTGGTCCAAGTGGCAAGAGTCAAGCGTATCTAGGCAATAGTTTTGTAGTAGTGACAGGGCAGTTAGCCCTTTTCGCAGCCATAAACTTATTTTTTTTAAGATGTCGTATGTGCATTGAAGCTGTTGGTGGACAGTTCGAAAATTTGTTATAAAAATATTAAATCGTTGTTATTGTTCTTTGTTTTATACATATTATTTTGAAACATTTAGAATAGTTAAATTTTTTGTATCAAGTTATAATTAAACTGGTGAACTGCATTGCTAGCTTTGTCTTTGTCTTTGAATTGATAGAATAAGTCAAAACTACAATGGTAACGAGTTACAAGAAACAACTTTCTTGGAATTTGAAAACAAAAAGCACGTGATATTAAAGTGATATTTTCACTTTCCTAATTTGTAAAGTAGATTTTGGTCACGTGTTTTATGTGACGTATTAACAGAACATTGAAGAAGTTTTTAAGATAGTTTTTAAATTTTTTTTTCTAGTATTTTTTTTTGAGTTATAACCTTAGAAAGTTAAGTTGTTATACTCGCTTTTAGAAAATTTTTGAGAACAATATTTTTTTATTCAGTGTAGTTCAATAGCATCAATTAAATTATGTTTTCATGTGATAGCTATAGTATCAGGCTATAAGAATAAAAATAAATTATAGCTTTAGTAACAATGGATTACTCACAATGTATATTTATATTGGGCCCCTCTACCACCACCCTGTAGATTATAGGTAAATTACTCAATATTGTGCGGATAGGTAACATCGTAAGGAACCCTCTTCACTCGAGTTCAACTCGCACTTGTCCCGTTTCTACGTATAAAATTAAATGTATAAAATTTTCCTCATTTCAACAGATCATTGGATACCTATTTACATTGTATTATTTAGTTAATTAATTCGTTTGATTATGGAAAAATGCTTCGAAAACGTGTTTTTAAGTTACACTTTCCACCCATCAAATTCAAAATACAGCATCTTCCTTCACTCATATATCTACAACAAGGTCCTATCACGCTGTTGTATGAAGTACTGTTCAGAAATGAAGATCAAAGTTATGAAGTGGATTGCCACACTTTCTTACATCGAACTTGAAGGGCTAAGTGAGCAACTTGAGAACTCAAATGACTGTTTAACATAACAATAAATTAATAAGATCCTTATCACTATCCTTATCTATCACGTATACTGCCTTTCACATTCACACTCACACACAAACTAACACCCTCGCATTAACTTACACACACCCTCTTAGATACACCCCCACACTCACACACTCTGAAAGTGTCCTTTTATTTAATCTTTTAATAACATTTTTAAACTTAGATCTTAAGGTGGAGACAAACGCTATATACTAAAAATATCCATTGTTTAATGAAGATGTTACAAGAAATAGACAAGACAATTGCTTTGAAAAAAATCTATATTATATTTTTATTTACATTATGACATTTACATTAGAACTCGCTGGCGGCGGAGACAATTCAACAGGCCTAGAAATTGTGTTTTTTTGTTTTTACCATCAGAACAATATACAAAAAAAAAATTATTTATACAATTTTTTAAGCTGACATTAACTTATTAATAGGTACAGGATTCATAGCCATAAGCCGTTTTCGAGAGAATTTTCAATAAAAGTTTCAATAAAGTTTTCAAATTCTTCTTCTGTTCTAACTTTTTTTGTGGAGTTTCTGTTACTTTATCGAAAATTCTAATTAATACAATTGGTTCTTCACATGTTTAAGTATAATATATATTTTTTTCAAAGCAATGCTTTTATTAATTTTACTCCTCATAAAATTTCCATGTCGATGGCCTTTTTTGAAAATCGATTCTTAAGGAGTAAACTCCAAAAATAAAATTGTAGACGTAGATGTAAGATTGTTCCTTGGTGTACATCGCATTAGGCGGCCAAGAATTCACAGTTGAATTCACAGGTTGCTTTTTTATGAAATATATCTAGCTATGCTTGTGTAATTGTTAATTGTGTAAAAATATAGAAACAATATTCTGGGTGCATCCATTGTTACGTGAAAGATAATCATTATTATACTTACTATTTGGACATGAATAAATATGAAGATAAGTACTTTAATTAAATGAGAATGCCGAGGAGCACATTCTGTCAGCTACTTGGTGGAATAAAACAAAAATGTCTACACAGATTTAATATAACTGCATATAGGCGAGACATAGTATTTCACGTCGTCCGTTCGCCCCCTGGTGAAAACTACCGGCCGCGCGGCTAATCCTCCAGCAATGTGCGATTTTCATACAAATCGAATTATTTCGACTTCTGGGGCTCACTCCTGCCCGAGTATGCTTTGCACCTGATCTCGCTGGCCGCCAATCTTGGCCATTGACCGCTTGTCATTAAATGCTTGCAATTTTAAAATCTACGAACTACAACAAGATCTCACTGGCTACCTTATGTGCGTGTATGCTTAAAAATAACAGCCATTAATTTTAAACCCATTAACATAATAAATTACAAATCTGCTTGTCGTTTCTAACTTGTACAAACGCACTACAACCACCTCCAAATTACCTTACTGCCTTCCATTCTATCGCCAGTTAAAATACTTAGCACTTAAATTATCTTGACATACCTTTTCAACATTACGTTAATTACCGAACTGTCACCCGATATTACTTCCAATTAATTAGATGCCGGAAGCTACTTGCTTTTATTGAAGGCATCATTTACTTCAATGTAAAATTATATGTACATTTAAATCGGGCATATTAAAGGCTAATTACATTGAATTCTCGAATATATTTTTTTAACTGAATTTGAAACAAAGCAATAGAAGCATAAAAATAAATTATCGATAAAATATCGATAATATAAAATATCATATTTTCTTAATTTCTAAGCCAGCCGGATTTGCATGCTTTCCCCTTTAATGGCGACTTTTGAGCCTTTAATTGTGATATATAGGTATATAGGTAAATTTTTGTAATTTATTATGGTTATTATTTTTTTTATGTACTTTTAAATATAATTATATAATCACGTAAAAAGTAAATGTTCTGAAATTTGAGGCAGCGTGCCCAAAATGCTGGCGGCATTGCCTCGTTGAATGGCGATGCTAAGTTTTTGCCCGAAATAGAAACCAGCATTTTGGTCACGAGTGGCCGTAATTAACCTTCCAGACAGATCTTTGAAAATCTTTAATGCGTCCGGCCCCCATGGTCCAAGTGTCTCCACCCCAAAAGGCATAAATAGGCATCCTTTGTCTAAATTAGAATATTTACGCCTCTTGAAATGTTCTGCATATGTAGCCGCACTACCGGCACTCACTGAAGTTTCTGAAAGATGAGACGGCGCCAAGGTGTCAGCACATGTGGCGTCCCACACAAGAGGACGTCCCATCTTCCAAGGAATGAGAGTCATACCATCAGGCCTCTTGCCATCGTCGCGTAATAGGCCGTTTGGTTCCAAAATTGCTGCGACGTTGGCACTTGCAAAGGCCCGACGGATGATATCATTCAAAGCGCTATGTCGAGCAATGCGGCCAGCACTTCTGTTACAGGATAAACCATGGTGGCCGAGCGAATTAACACCTTCACCACAAACACATCGGTGAGGAACTATACAGGGAGCTCCTATACGAAGTGATATGGACACTCGGAATGTGTTGTTGTCCAAAAAATTTCCTAGGTATACGGATGGAAGTGTGTGTAGCCAAAGACCTGATTCCCAACGTGAAGCAGCCAGCAGACGAGCTCGGTCTGTAGGAGAGTTGGACGATTGCATAAGATTTTTTTGTTCCAGCTCACAGAGCGGCAGGTCCCACTTCTTTTGGGAAGTCAGGTCTTTGGGCAAAGAAGCATTTGGGCAGACTATTTTCCAAGCATTCGTGGCCTCAGTCAAATATGATATATGTAGAGTTTCAGTATTCTGTTTAAGGATCATTTGGGTTAAATTTTTGGTACTGTTGATCGAAGACAAGAAAGCTGGTAAAGCCAAACTAGAAATTTTTCGAATACCTAGGCCTCCATACCGAATTGGTAGGGATGCCTGGTTCCAACTACGATCATCCAAAGATATGTTGAACGTGGCGGAGAGGGTTTCTTTAACGCTATTGTCCAGTTTTTGTAAAATATCAGGGTGATTCCAAAGCTGGCAACAGCGTAAAGTATAGGTAAATTTTGGCACAAATAAACAGTATTTGATAATTACATAAGCCACGTGCATATTTATGTTAAGTAGTCGTTTGGAGGTATCATTGAAATTTTGAATTTTTTCTTGAATGAAATCAGGTATAGACTCATCGAGGACTGGAGAGCCTAATAGGCGGAGAGAATTTTTGTCTAGAATTTTAATATTGTGGGCTAAATGGTCGAAACGTTTTATTATGTCACTTTTATTTGAAATTTCCTCAGAAACATACAGTTCACATTTAGAAAAATTTAACTCCAATCCGATAGTTTTGAATTCTGTTATCAAAAAGGTTAAATCAGTTCAGCTTCAGCTTTGCCAGCTAAAGTACCGTCATCTAAATACCATACATTAAATTTTGACTGAAGACGTTTGATGATAGGATGAATCGCGAGGCTGAAAATAGCCGGCCCAAGAGGATCTCCCTGTTGACAGCCCATTTCTGACGAAAGAAAATCATTTCCATATGCTAATTTAGAATTTTGACCGTAACATTGCCAAAGAAATGGATAGAGATCCGGAATATTATTTTTGACTTCGGTCAAAAGAACATTTCTTTCAAGGGAATTGAAAGCGTTCTTAATGTCCACCTTCAACACGACATCGCTGTCATTGTCAACCAAAAAGGTTCGGAGTGCGTGTACCGCAGCTTCACAACCTCCTCGCGAACCGAAACCTAGTTGTGTAGGTTGAAGGTGCTTGGATAAAAACGCCCTTTTTTGTTTGCAGCAGATTTTAGCTGCGAGACGGCGATATGTAGTACCGACAGCAATAGGCCTTATCCCTCCGTCCTTTTTTTTAAGAGCACATAGGTTAGCTCCATATAGGATTTCGGTAATATTGCTGTTGATTCTACCTGTGAGCATGTGGTTAACCAAATTAGTCAGTGCCACAGCAAGGTTCTCACCGGCGTTCCCGCAAGCGCCACCAGTTAGGTCTTTGAGATGTTGCGGAGTCAGGGCGTCAAGCCCGCCAGCAGATCCACTTTGGAACGATGTAATGGCAAATAGAGTGTCTTGGGCCGTTACGATAGGATAATTATTATCATTGGCATCTGGAGGTGGAGGTGAATTTTGCCCAGTTCCAGAAGGATGTTTAGAGCGCAGGGCTGCAACGGTATCCAAATTGTGAGGTGCGACTGTGTCGTTGGAGAATAATAAACGTGCTGCACCCCTGATATCACCATCGCTCACTTTGTTTTCTATCAGACGATATGGTATTGAAGTAGGTTTTGATGTACTAAAGGTATTTTCAAGGTGGTTACAGAAGTCTGAAGACGATTGACAGTTGCGTTTGATTCTCGTTGTTAATGATGAATTATCGGTGGTAATATGAGGGATATGTAAAATTCTATACGGAAAAGTTAATAAAAGTTCCCAAGCTTGCTCCGAGTTCTGTGCTATTGCATTCTGTATGTTAGAGGTAAGATGTTGAGCCACCGAGATGCGAGCTCCACGGGGAATTCGTTTTACTACTGGAAGTGAAGTTTTAAATTTTGTCAGCCTGGTGAAGAGGCTCTCGTCTTTAGGAAAAGCCTTGCAATGACTCACCTGCGAAGGCGTACATTGGCTTTGTGTTTGTGTATTCTTGTGTACTTTTGCAATATGAATTTTTAGGCCTCTGTACGTTTGGAACTTGCGAGGTTGGGAACACTCATTGCACGCGTAAGATTTCTCTAAAGATGCGACATCTCGAGTGTCCATTACAGTGTAGATTTGTCTGGTGGTTAACAAAGATGGTTAACAGAGATGTAAAAGCAAAAACTAAGGAAATAAGAGAAAAAGTAACAAAGATAAACATACACTAAACACATAAAACTTAGAAACACAATAAAGAAATAATTAAATAAATGTCAAAGCTTTCGGCACGTTTGGCATTTCATGTGGCTTCGTCAGCGCATGTGATGCGCAAAACCCAATTTTTAATACACGCTCCGTCTCGGCGCTATTGTAACAGGATTGTTTCCGTGGAAACGGCGTGATGTCTGATGGATGGAATCAAAGATGCAGCTGTCAGCGTAAATAAATTAAATAGATTTCAGCTGATTCGCAGTTATGCTGGCAAACGCCTCCTTGAAAATATCACTGATAGGCGGCCGGAATATTCAGCTATGTTTTTAGTACATAGTTTAATTTCTTCAACAAAGATTTTAATTTTAAACAATTTAAAAGGGCTTTGATCAGTCACAAGACTTTTTGACGTCCCTTTTTTCGCCAGGGTGACTTAGTGAGTGAATTGCGTTGAAAACTTGCCTTCTCAAATGTTTTACTACGTATGGTCGTGGTGCTGTTGTACTGACGTCGCAATACAACTTTTGATGGCTGCCAGGGATGTTGATTTGCTTCAAAATAAGTGATGTTTCGCCTGTAAGAAGTTGTTGCAGTTCAGGGTCGTGTGACTGAGATTTCGCTAGGATATCGATGTCTAATGGCTTTTCGAGTTCTTCGATGCGAGATAATGTGTCAGCCACGATGTTATCTTTTCCCGATATATGACGTATATCTGTTGTGAACTGTGAGATGAAGTCGAGGTTTCTGAACTGTCTAGGTGAACAATTTTCTTTTCTTGAAGTAAATGCGTAGGAAAGTGGTTTGTGATCGGTATAAACTGTGAAATGTCTAGCTTCCACCATATGTCTGAAATATTTTATCGCTTCATAGATAGCTAGGAGTTCTCTGTCATATGGTGAGTACTTCTTCTGTGCTGGACTAAGCTTGCGAGAGAAGAAAGCTAGTGGTTGCCATGCGTTGCTCTTCCATTGCTGTAGAACAGCGCCTATAGCGTTGTCAGAAGCGTCGCACACGACTCCTAGTTTTGCATTGCAATCTGGATGGGCTAACATTGCTGCTTGAGATAAGCTTTTTTTGCAGTTCTCGAAAGCTTTTAGGCTGATGTCATCCCAGTTGACAGGGTGTGATCCTTTGATAGATCCGGTTAACAAGTTGTTTAGAGGAGCTTGAATATTGGCAGCACCGGGAATGAATCTCCGGTAAAAGTTGAGCATGCCTAAGAATCTTCTCAACTCTTTGACAGTTTTAGGGATCGGAAAGGAATCAATGGCCGTAACCTTGGATTGTACAGGTTTGGTTCCATGTTTTGAAATATGATAACCCAGAAACTCTATCTCAGGTACACCAAATTCACATTTTGCTACATTGATGATAATGCCGTACTTTTTGAGTCTGGTGAAAAGTTGACCTAAGTGGTTTTCGTGAGACGTTTCGTCAGGGGAATAGACCAGGAAATCGTCGATGTAAGGATAAACGAAATTTAGTCCACGCGTCACTTCGTCAACAAAACGTTGAAATGTCTGACCTGCATTACGTAGGCCGAATGTCATGTACGGAAATTCAAAAAGACCGAATGGAGTAGTGATCGCAGTCTTGGGAATGTCCTCTGGACTGACAGGAATTTGGTTATATGCTTTTACGAGATCAATTTTGGAGAATATTTTGCAACCAGAAATATTGTGAGAGAAATCATGAATGTGACGAACGGGATATTTGTCTGGGATAGTTCGGGCATTTAGCATGCGATAATCACCGCATGGACGCCATCCGTTGTCTTTCTTGGCAGCAAGGTGAAGAGGGGATGCCCATGGGCTATCTGATGGACGAGTTGTTCCACATCTCATCATCGACTCGAACTCTTGACGGGCTATCTGTAGTTTGTCTGGAGCTAAACGTCGAGGAGAACAGGCAATAGGTGGGCCGGGAGTAGTGCGTATGTGGTGTACAGTATTATGTTTCGGTACGCTATGAGTCCCAGACGGCCTTGTAATTTCTGGAAAACGACGTAATATGTCCAGATATCTTGAAGATCCAGTGAGAGTTTTCACAGATGCAATTGTGTTCTTCATTATATCGGGAGTTGCGCGTGTCGTTAAAGATGTGCTGTTATCCACCAGTCTTTTATTCCGACAGTCTACTGCCAAGTTGTAGAAAGATAAGAAATCGGCGCCTATGATAGCTTTGGGGACATCCGCCACGATGAAACGCCATGAAAAATCTCTTCTTAAATTTAAATTCAAATTCAAGTGGATGTACCCGTAAGTGTGAATCGGTGTACCGTTAGCAGCGTACAGTTGATACGTTGACAGATGGCGGCGTTGTTTTAAAGCTGTGTATGGGAAGACACAAAGCTCGCTTCCGGTATCTACGAGAAATTGCATCTTCGTTCTAACGTCGGAGACGAATAGGCGACCAGCGACCTGTGGGCTGTCAGCGGTCGCTATTACCGACGGCCCGGAGAGTTTTCCGACTTAAAGCTGCATGGTTGGGAGCATTTCTTTGCTCTGTCGCCGAATTTGTGGTGGTACCAGCATGTCGAGAATCGTCGGGCTGCGGTAGAAGACTGCGATGAGGCTGATCGGCTTCGTTGTCGTTGCGAGCGGTGGCTAAGCCTTGTTGTAAGGTTGCGCAGGCCTTTTCTTATTTCTGCAATTTCTGAAGCTAAGACGTCGTAAGAAGTAGCGTGTGGTGTCGACGGAGATGGTGTAGAAACGACCGTAACATGTGGCGTCGTAGGTGCAATCTCCATTACTCTATCTGCTAAATCAGCGAGTATCTCCCATGGTGCGTTTGATTGTCCGGCTATCACTGTCTGAATATTTTGCGGCAAACGGCTAGTCCACAAAGTAAGAAGGATGTCTTCGGGAAATTTGTCACCGGCTAGACCCCTAAGGTGTCGTAGAAATTGCGACGGTTTCCTGTCACCCAACTCTTCGTGCATCACTAACTGTTTGAATTTTTGCTGCTTTGAAGCGGACAATCGTTTGATCAACTCTGACTTTAGTTTTTCATATTTACCTACGCTTGGTGGCGATACGATGACGTCTTTGACCTCGATCGAGAATCGTTGATCTAGCTGCCCAATGACGTAATAAAATTTTGTGGTATCGGAGGTGATGTTTGAAATCGCGAATTGTCCCTCTATTTGAGCAAACCAAATCTCTGGCTCGTCCGGCCAGAATGGAGGTACTCGTACGCCGACTTTGAAAACCTCTGGTTGTGCGCTATCCTGTGCTGTATTTTGTTCTGCAGTGCTGGCTCCCTGTTGCTCCATGTTGATGCGTACTCGGTTGAGGGGTCACCAGTTTAGTTGGATGGGTGTAATAACTAACCAACTAATTTGTTATATACAGTTTATTTATACTATATTACAAAACAAATATTTACAATATTGCACTGCACAATATACACAAGTATTAAACACTGCACAAGTTTTCACACAACGTTCCACTACACTATTTTATGTACACCGTATTTTACACTTCTTCTCGCCAAAGCCCAATCTGTTCTTCCTCTATTTTTCTCTTGCCTTTCTTTAGCGCATGTCCGTTTTTCTGTTTGCGCATGATGTGGCCGCTCTCATTGGGCCATTACCACCTTCCCAAGGCTTTCGTTACTGCCTGACAGCAATAGATCGTTTCACTCGTTGGCCTGAAGTCGTACCAATCCAGAACATAACAGCTGAGACAGTCGCAAAGGCGTTACTAAGTGGTTGGATTGCACGATTTGGTTGCCCGTCAACCATTGTCACCGATCGCGGACGCCAGTTCGAGTCAGCTTTATTCAAGCATCTGTCGATCATCGCGGGTTTCGAGCACAAGACAACGACAGCTTACCATCCTGCTTGCAACGGACTCGTGGAAAGATTCCATCGACAACTCAAAGCGGCGATAACCTGTCACAGCAACAAAGACTGGATTGAGACGCTACCGTTAGTGTTACTGGGCATTCGAAGCGCCTATAAAGAAGACATCGGAGCTACATCGGCAGAACTTGTTTACGGTGAAAGTCTTCGATTGCCAGGCGAATTCTTTAGTACCACTACGCCCACAACCACCGACATCACCGACTCAAAGCGGCGATAACCTGTCACAGCAACAAAGACTGGATTGAGACGCTACCGTTAGTGTTACTGGGCATTCGAAGCGCCTATAAAGAAGACATCGGAGCTACATCGGCAGAACTTGTTTACGGTGAAAGTCTTCGATTGCCAGGCGAATTCTTTAGTACCACTACGCCCACAACCACCGACATCACCGACTTTACAGCGCGTCTATCTAAATATATGAAGGAGTTACAACCAACGCCTACTTCAAGACACGGCCGGAAGCCTACATTTATATTTAAAGAGCTGGAGAGAGCAAGCCACGTATTCCTGCGAGAAGACGCAGTCAAGAGCGCATTTCAGCCTGCGTACACGGGGCCACATCCAGTGTTATGGCGAACCGACAAAGTTTTTAAGATAGCAGTAAAAGGTAAACCGGTGAGCGTATCAATAGACAGACTCAGACCTGCCTACTTACTCTCTGATGACACGCCTCAAAAGGGCAGCGAAGAGCAAGCAGTGGTCACATCAAGAAGCGGTCGTCTCGTCCGCCCGCCAGACTACTATCGCCCGTAGGGACGGTCTCTGGAGGGGAGTGATGTAGCGGTACCCGTTACCACATACAATGGAAACGCGCGGACATAGTTATCGTCCAATGGAAACGGACTAACAACTTAGGTATATTGATTTTTCTGTTATATATCATAAGGCAAAATGATTTTTAACGCCTGACGCAAAAACTGGGTGTTACAAGTTTGACATGTTTATCTAATTATCTGTGGAATTGTAGCTCCCAAACGGATAGACCGGTTTTCATCCGTGTTTTTTTTTTTAAATCTGACGTGGATGGTTCTGTATTTATGAAGATTTGTTCAGTTGTTTGAATTTCCCCTATTTCCTAGCTGATGAAAGGATTTCACGAACTTCCACGGGTTCGTTTGATGTGAAATTTAGTATACAGTTACTTCGGTGGTATTTCCGTGACATGGTATTCAACCTTGACCTGGTGCAACATCTCAAGTGGTCTGCGAGACCAACTCCTCAGCAATTTATAGCAAATATAGCGTGTTTGAGCTTAATAGAAAGTCAGGGTTAGTTTAAAATTTTTAATTATAGTTTGTTTTTTTTTTTTTTTTTTTATAATAAATAGAATGGCGTAATGTGAATAGCTATTTTATTTACAGTTATCGTTTTTTGTTGATTTTTTATTACTTAATAATATTCTTCTTTTTCTTAACGTGTCAATCTTCTCTACGAAGATTGGCAACCATCATGACCATCTTCACATTGGCAGCTGCTACACGAATTAGGGTTAAGGGAGTGTTTTAAGCCAAACCACTCACTTCCTTCAATTACATTTCGAGAATTTCTTGTGAATTTATTTTACGAGCCCGTTGGATGATTGGTTAGGGTACTTGCTTATTAACGCTCCGTCTCAGGGATTCCCGGCAGTGCCAACTCTGGAAATTAACTTTTCAAAGTCGGCTCTGGTCTGGATAGTAGTGGCAGGGCACACTGTGTTTCGCAGTAATTTGGGCAGCCCGTCTGGTGGCAGTAACCACCCCCTTACAGGGGACCACCAACAGCATATGTGGTGTTGTGTTACGGTGAGTGAGTAAGGGATGCCAGAGCCCATTTTCAATATCTCCTCCCAATTCCTCATCCATAATCCTACTATGGTCGGCAGCACACTTTGCACTTGCACCTGTAGCTACAGGTGTAGCGTTGCTTGGGTTATAGGTAAAGGAAGTCACCTAACTTCAAGTGGAGCCTCTCTGTCAGCCTCTCTGTCAACCTTAACATAAAAAATAATAATACAGATATGAAGAAAAGCATGGTTTCTAAAATATCTATTTTTAACTCATTGGAGATGCTCGTTCTGGTACAGGCAATAGAAAGGAAATGTCTCCTTGAATGCTCTATGGCCGGTAAACCGCTAGAGAGATTTCAATCGCCGACAATCCGCAGAGCACGTCGTTAGTCCAAGTCAAGTTGACAATAGGTGGCACCAGCACAGTATTCCATACACGACCCAACTTGTGCTTACGGAGTAAAATATAGCTTCATTTTCTTAAAATTTCAAGCTATTTTAATGTCAGTTTTACCTTATTATTGCTGAAAACTACGACACTATTGACCAATTTTAAGAAAGTACAGACGTTGTTGAATTATTATAAAAATCGCCGTTCTAATAGCTTATTAAGTGTGATGTGTTTAAACCAAATTATTTTTCTGGTATAAGAATATGTCGCAGGGCTATTGTAATAATCGTGAAGTTATAATTTCTCATATTATAATTGTCAATATTTTACTCTATATCACGTGATAATCTTAATTACATTATAAATGAATGTGATGAAGCTTTTGATTGGTCGGTTCACTGACAAACGTGTCCTCCCCCATTTGTAAAACAAAAAACTGTAAACATTGTCATTGAAAACTTACCAATTAGGGACCGAATCCATAATCTGTCTGCGATTCTAAAATCATCGAAATATTACTGCGCTATAATATCACTGTATGATTCTAGTGAAATTATAATAAAAGTAAAAAGAGCGAAATCGTAGCGAATTGGTGGCGATTGATAATTATAATTTTATTATGTCACCCGTTATAAAAAAACCCGTTCGTGTAGGTTTTGTTTTAATAATGGCCACTTTTTCAGGACATGTAATAAAATCGTAAGCTAGCCGTATCCTAAATATTTTTTCAAAGAAACAATTTGTACACGTTGTACTTATGTTACCGGGGTCAAAAAATAGTTTTTTAGAATATTTGTATGTTTATTTATTTATTGGATAGCAAACCTGACAGTATACAAAAAATTACAATAATAATGACAATATACATACATACATACATATAAACGCATATTATGGCTGTTGCATGATTGTGTATACGTATGAGGGTGAGTGAGTTCGTATATATAATGTTAATGCGCGTGTGCTGTGTGTTTGGTACCGCACTCAATGGAGGAAACAAAGTCACTCCTCAAAATGGTACAGACTATCAAGCACTCGCCCAATAAACGCCTTCTACTCAAAAAATAAATATCGACATCGTTAAATTTATTTTCGTATGTTCGCAAGATTCTAAAAATAACAGAGCTCCTGGCATAGTTACTACGCGCATTAACAACATTAAAAAGACATTTCCGCCTTGTATGAGCCGCACTTGCACGCAATCCTAATAGCTCGGTTAGATATGGGCAATCTATTGCAGAGTTGACCACATCGAATAGTAACTTCAAGTCTGCAACCAGCCGCCTGTCTTCTAGCGAGAGCGAGCCCAAAGAGATAAGTCTATCCGCGTAATCACGTTAATCTCAGAAACGGCTCGACCGATTTGGATTTGGTTTGCACTGATGTATTTTAGCAAGCTTCCAGTAACATTTAGTGTTTGTTTCATTCCAATCAGTTTACAAACAAAAAAGTTACGCGCTAAACCGAATACCACGCGTACGAAGTTGCCGGCTCAGCTACTTTAAAAAAAGTTACCCGTTTTGTATTTTTATTTTTATTTTATTTTACTAATAACAAATTTACATTCGATGTAAAAAAGAGACGAAACGAGGTAAGGACGAAAACTAACGCTTTTTTGACAGAAAACTTTGGGATCGCAATGCCATGCAACACTGCGTCAGAACAACATATTATACAATGTAATATGGATACTGATACTTATATAATACTGCGGTGCTGTTAATATTTGCAAACAACACAAACGGTAAAGCTTTCACTTAGTTACATGCTTTGTTTTGTAACAATCGTGGAAGATAAAGGCAAGCCTAGATTTAGTTTGCGGCCCATTGTTCGTTAATGCAACGTCAAATCTACCACCTTCTTGGTTTAACGCCATTAAACATTCTAATGCCTCGAAGTCGCCCTTTTCAATTCTATCGCCCTTTGCGTCCATTTATCTAACACCCATTACTAATGTTTATTGTTTGTTTCTGTCACTAAACATTTTGAAATTTCGACAAATTTTTGTTATGATAATATGTAACAGACAGGCGGAAATTTCATTAGATATCACTTATAAACTTACTTACGTCGGTAGATCATAGCCAAGAAGACAGACGGGGGTTAGACAAAGTCTCATCATGACGACTTTTATTATGACGGTGGCAGGAAGGCTGACAGTTCACTTGATACCAGGCTACCTTCCTTAAGACGTAAGCAGGAGGATGAAGGTGCGCTGCTCTATCCTATAACAAGCGTGTTGAGAGGAAATAAAATAAATGAAAAGGGGAAGTTTAGGATAGGGTAAATGAGATTTTGGAGACCCTTGCTCTTGTATTGAAATAGAACAGCATCATATTTGATTTTACGTCACACTTATACATTATACCTACTAGATTACTAGTATTAATGAAACAAAATGTTAAGGGAACCTTGCTACAATACATTAGTGAAAACCGAATTTAAATCGGTTAAGCCGTTTCTGAGACAAACAGATAAACAGAAAAAAAAATTAAAAACAATTTTTTGACTTCGGTAAGATAAGTACAACGTGTACAAATTTTTTTTTTTTTATATTTAATGTACGGCTCGTTTACGATTTTATTATATGTATAGATAAATAGGTTGTCAGTCTCTGTCTATTTCTCCCTTAACTACTCCTATACCAACCAATGGATTTTCAAACAGTTTTTACTAATGGAAAGATTGAAAAACGAGGAAAGTTTGTGCATAATTTACAGAACCGTGCGAAGCCGGGGGCGGCTCCCTAGTAAGTATATACTAATTTTACCATACTTATGTTTTAAGCTGTAGTGCTACCATATAATTTAGACGAACCTCTCTCAAACTTGATTATTATAACAATTTAGTTAATTATTTATAACAAGTTTTAATAAATAATAAAACTTATATGCGAGAAAAGTTCAATAAGAACCTGCTTAAAGGCTAGATGTTTTCATGTAAATATATATATGATAATACACTCACGTCGGATTCTATTTTGTTGTGTAACTAGCTGTGCCTTGAATTCGTAGGCGTTTTTCTAGAATAGCCGAGTTCACTTATTAAGAATCGACTTTCATATAAGGCCCCCGGTATGGAAATATTATGAAGAGTAAAATTAATACAAGGGTTAACTAAAAATCGTTATGTAAACTGTCATTTTGACATTTGCGCGACAGCTGACGCATATATTTATGTTCCCTATTCAATAGAAATCTGGGCTTTTAAAGGCAAACGTCGAAATCTTGTATGAAAAGTATAGTCCACGTTGAGTAACGAAACGATAGCGCCACAGTTATAGCGCGTTATAACCTGCCGGCGGCGCAGCGACATCTATCCTCGAAAAAATGAACTATTTGAACTTACTTAAATGAACTATTTATTTAAACGTAGTGAGATCTGTGTATACCGAACGTAACTAACATAACTTTTGTTTAAACACGTGACATCTGAGTATGCAGAATGTAACTAAATAATATACAGTAATTAGGTATCCAATTATCTCTATTGACACGAGGAAAATTTTATACGTTTATATATTTTATACGTTGTACACTTTTTTTATAATACGGGAAGCTTTTTATAATATCAGTGAAAATCATTCGAATCGGTTAAGCCTTTTCTGAGATTAGCGTGCACACAAACAAACAAAAATTCTAAAAACTACTACAATTGGTACAAATTGTTTAAAAAAAATGTTTAATCTGCAGACACGGTTTGTTTACGATTTTATTATATTTCTATGTATTGATTTAGAAATCAAAATTGTTCTGGGTCCATAAACTAAGACGGAAACCTTGATTGTGTGTAAGGGTCTTTATTTGGCGCTTATAGCTAGTGTACCTAAATTCTGTGCCTATGAGTGATCAGTTAAATATAGTGCCGTGTTTCGGTGTGCACCGGTGTTGTTAATTGTTTTCTGTATCGGGCAAGAATTAACAAGGGCGCTTCAATGTGGGCGGAGGCAGACCGCGCGCCAACTTTCCCACCGACACCGACGGGACCGACGGCAATTTCCGTTGCAACGACGCCTGTTAGCAACACCTGCTCACTATTAAAACGACTCAGTGCTGAAAAAAAACTTTCATAAACGAACGATTGCCGAAAACAACCCAAATAATAATAAAGCGGTTCCTTCTCAAGAACGTGAAGTCACCATAACTCATTCTGTTTGGTCTTTTATACGCTCCTAAATTATGTTACATACTGTTTGTCATTATATTTTTTTAAATTTAAAGGTTTTCTGGTAGGTGGCTGCAGTGCCTCTCCAACTAGTGAAGGTTGGCGATCAGCCTGTAACAGTTCTCCTTGTCTTTTGTTCATCGGGATAGTTCTATTGCTTTAGCTATCCACTCCCTGATGTTCTTCAGCCACGACTTCTTCCTTCGCCCAACTTTCATCTTTTCAGCGACTGCCCATCATCACCAGCTGAAGCTGGCTGTATCGCTCATATCTAAGATAATATCCAGATAGGAAGCTTTTCGCTTTTTCAACGTGAGCATGAGGTTGCGTTTTTGGCGAATCATTCGCAGAGGACTTTTGCGTTGGTCACCTTTTGGGTCCATCTAATGGACAACAAGCGCCTATACGTCCACATTTCAAATGCCTCTATTCGCCTTTTGGGGTCCTTTTTGACGGGCCAGGCCTCAAAGCCATACAACACAATGGGCCAGATATAACAATGAAGTAAACGGCTACTTCATGATATACGGTCTGATATAATGAAATATACGGTCGCCTATAATAAAAATAATGCTATACAGGTGCTACAAAGTACGACCACAGGATTAAGTATAATGAAGTAGGAACGGATAGGGAAAAGAGCTCTAGAATTCCTTTCCGGTTCACCGAAACACAACAGCACACATGCTGTCCTCTTTAAGAGGTGGTACTGCTATCAGACTGGCCAAATGATTGCGAAACACAGTGCGTTCTCTACCACTACTTGCCAGACCATAGCTAACTTTGAGAAGTTCATTTCTAAAGTTGGCCCTCCCGGGAATCGAACCCGGAACTCTTGAGAGATAGCGTTAAGACAAGCATTAACCATTTGATCAATGAGCTCGTCAAATCTGTAATGTCGTCACATGTCTTTAATTATTGTAATTGAAGAAAATTAGTTTACAATTACCTGTTAAAGATTTTATTTATTGATAATAAAATAATTTCAATAATAATAACACAGTTTAACAAGTTATAAGTAAATGATATAACATTATCATTATAATAAAGAGTCATACTCTATTTAATAATGAGTAAATTAAATGGAACAATATTATCACTTACCTAAATTAATTTAAAAATAGTATAGTATTTTTTTTTTCGGACAATGCATTTTTTTAGTAATTTTATCGGAAAATAACCCTTATATGGAGAGAGTAGAAAATATAATTAAAAACCCGTTTATATAAAAAATATTAGACCTATTTATAAAAAAATAATTAATTTTAACCGTGTATTTTTTATGTTTAGGTCGATAAACAGGCTGATGACGGTCCACTTGATGGTAGGTGGATACCGTCGCCTATAACACAATCAATGCCACAGGTGCTGTCAGTGAGCTGCCGACAATAGTAGGATTAATCAAGGTGGTCTTTTGTAAGGGGGTGGTTACTGCCGTCAAACGGGCTGCCCAAATGACTGCGAAACGGAGTGTGCCTGTTACTACTGACCTATGAATCAAATAAATAAATAAGAAATAATGTAGGTATAATTTTTTTATGATCTAGGAGAGCTAAGCAGAGTATTATACAAATATAATCAATGTACTGTGAATCCATCAGTAAAGCACAAAATTACTAAAGACAGCTACGTTGCCGGGTGGACACAATGAATCTGTGGGAGACCGAAGCTTTTACAGAACACGCTCTGGGGCGTCTTGCCAAAACACAGCAGAATTTAGCCGCCTACGTGTAGTAAGGGGGCCGATATTTATCTATGTAAAATAAGAAACAATATACCTATTTATCTGAAGAAGTAAGAGTCCAGTCTATAGTCAAACTAAATAGTAATTTGTAATAAAATGTATTTTTCTAATATACTTCGAAAAACTTATTTTGTGAATATAACAATTCTAAAAGATTAATAATATTAACTATAAGGTTTATGTAAAGAGAAGTTTCGTGCTTCATACGAGTAAATAAAGAATTAATAAATGTTTAGCTTCAATTGGTTTATATAATAAGAACGGGTCAGTTAGTATTTTTTTATAAAGACAAAACTAGATTTTTGTAGTTTTAAATAAAGTTCTAAATGAAAGCCTTCATCGGTTTTAGTAGCACAATGCACAGCAACTTCCCAGCGATTTATCGGTACTATAAGACTTCTTAAAACACAATAATTCTTAAGACACTTTATTATAGTACTAGATGAAAACCCGGCTTCGCTCGGGTGTAATGTGACTCATAATATGTACACATGTAGGTACAAAATGTAGGTAGATATTTCTGTAGTTATCGGTTCTCAAGGAATATTAAAGGCAAAGCGGCATAGATTTCGCTCAATGTTTGCGGCAAGACGTTTCGTTTTACAGTCACATGAGTCACAATTCTTTGTAATGGACACTTTTTTTTAAATGAATGGTGCGACGACGTATTGAGTGGCGAGGCGTATGTGCGCTAGTATGAATGAAACGGAACGTTTATTAACCACTCAAGATGTCACAGGTGTCAGTGACGTTTCGCTAGAGTGGCCAATATGGCGACTGCGATTTGTCTGTCAGCACCATTAGAATTTAACAAAATACTTGAAAATCCGAATTTTGCGGATATATGTTGTCGACTCGAAATCTTTATTTTTTTATGTTTTATTATTCAGGTAAGGTTTCAGTCGAGTCTACCGTACCCCTTGACGAAATTATTAATATAGATCTGACTAAGGATTGTACCAAAAACGGATCTATCGAAATAAGTATATGGCCAATTTCGTGAAATCCCTTTAATCTTTTATTGGTCATAACTACTAACTATTCTTTAGCTATGGGCTGTCAAGAGCAATAAAATAAATTTAAAAAACTTTTAAGAAAAGTAGGTACCGTTTTTTGAGTCATTTCCTATGAAAAAAAAGGAATGCTTATGAAAATAGTGAAGAACATTGTTAGGAAACCAACCCATAAAGAGCCGGGGAGCGGAGCACACTGCCCGCCCGCTGCCTGAGTGATATACAAGTTGTTTGTGCGTTCCAACCGTTTTTTAAATTAGCTTTTTAAATTTATTTTTATCAATGTCTATCTGCGCCTGTCATATAAAAGTTGTCAAAAGTAAAATATATTAATTTTCAAATAATTAAGAACACATGGTTTCATTCTAAACAACAAATAAAAGAGGAGTACAACACTTTTTAACCATAACACTTTTTTTGAATACAAATATCTAATTAACCCTTTGTATGCCGGAACGTGGATCCATGTTATAAATAAATCATGGTAGAACCCCCATGACTCCTTCTGGGAGAACAATTAGGTCAGTCAGAGTCAGTAGTTAAATCGGTAAAAACGGTTGAAATTTGAACAACCAGGGGCCCTAGCCAAGATGCAAACGCTTCCTTTGCGTACTTACGAAACGAAAGAAATAAAGCCCGGTGATTGGTTGTTGTAACAGTTGTAACTTCAACAACCAATCACCGGGCTTTCGTTTCGTAAGTACGCAAAGGAAGCGTTTGCATCTTGGCTAGGGCCCCTGTATATATCATTGCAAATGGCACTTGAAATGATAAATATAAGCGCTGGCAGAGAAGGGTAATTCGGCTTCCGGCATACAAGCTTCAGTTTTTTTTTTAATAACAAAAAAACTGAAGCTTATTGGTCGTTCATGTGCTTATTAGCAATTGCTAATAATAGCGTGTGTTATTCCGCCATTTAAACCCTATTAAATGTAATATAATTCATATATACAATATATTGATTGCATTTCGCTATTCACTGAACTTTGCGTAATCGGGTAACCTTGTATTCCACGAAGAAACTCTAAGAAGTCTGGGTAAATTAATCCCGTCGATGTGAAGACTACACATACGTACCAGTTCAAAGTTGAGGTACAAATATATCTTATACAATACACTAATTCTCAGCGGGAGCCTCGAACCAGATATCAGGTATTATTTTTCATCGATATTCTACCACATATTCCACGAATAAGTTTAAAATTTACACTGAATAATTGAAAATTAATTACTGGCAGTTAGTGTAGAACTGTTAGAATACTAGTTTCAGTGGAAAGCAGCTTAGCAAAATGAAGTTAAGAGACGCGCGATATAAATGTCAAAACTTAATTGCGAGACTCGGACTAACAGTAATCCAGAAGAAGTTTTCAACTTAGACGTTTAATTTAAACTTAAACTTGAAATTTATAAAACGTTCGTTTCTGCATAAACGTATCTAATATACTGAGATTTCGAATTGATTGTAAAAATACATCTGGAAAGTGGATGTGTCTTTAAGGTGAATGAATTAGTTAAGTTAGTGAGACACAAGACGTGCTATCAAGACAATGATACTTGGACCCGTTCTCGAAAATGGTCATGCCACGCTCTACTGGGACCGCTCGATAATCACGGACAGGGGCCCTAGCCAAGATGCAAACTGTTGCAAACGCTTCCTTTGCGTACTTACAAAACGAAAGAAATAAAGCCCGGTGATTGGTTTTTAAAAAAACGCCAACCAAATATTTCTTTCTTTCTTTCTTTCTGATATCGTGATTATTGGGTAAAGGGACAGATACAGAAGGTGGTGCTTCTTGACACGGCACGTATTGTCAGGAAGTTCCTTACTCTGCAGCCCTAACCACCGGTAGCTTGGATCGGTATCTGCGGAATTCTAGTTTTAAGTTTCTTATGACATTTATATTGTTTGTTTGTTTTCTTTTTTAATGTTTATATTGTAAAAAAAATTAAAATTACGAAAGAAAATAAATAAGTGAATAATAATAAATATTCATTTCAGACTATTTGTCCATATGTTCTTTTTTAGTAATACCTAAAACTAAGGTTGTTATTTTACAACATTTTACACTATATTAGTCCCATCTATCCTCATCCAGTGATTTTGGATAGGACAGTCAAATTTAATAGATATTGATCTCAGGAAACTGTTGCTCCGTAAGCGCTTTACCAAGGAGGCAGTTCTTTTGCGCATTATTGCATGAAAGCCATCAGTACGTATCACTGCAAACATAGCAGAAGCACTGCAACGTCGATGCAGGCTTATCAGCATCCTGAAAGAATTATTATACTATACACGCAAGGCGTTGAAGGCCCGTAGCATACGAGTATATGTCACCCATAGGCCACTTTAAAAAAGTAATATTTACTGGGTTTGTACATCTAGTTGGCTCGTACCGCCAGCGCCCTGTGCTCTCTCTTTATGTCCTTATCGTCTCGGAGGTCTACGGTCACAACTTGACCTTAAATATTTGAATTCATCAGTTGTAACGGAATCCCACCTAGAATTACAGGAGGCACAAGAGACGTTAGAAATTTGCTTGATTTAAAAATATTTAGTTTGCTCTTAGCAGTATTATATTTTAGCCCATGCGTTTTTGCATAAGTTTCTCGAACTCAGCAGCACCATGCTGTCTGCGTAACTAATATTATTTGAACATATTCCATCAATATGACAGCCCACATGAGTGCTGCTGTCGCCCGCCTAAGCTGATTTATATATATATATATATATATGTGTGTGTGTGTGTGTGTGTGTGTGTGTGTGTATGTATGAATATATATATATATTACAGTTTTCACATTAAATGAGTTTTTGTGTAAAATTACACTAGAGTGCAGAATCCATTAACTCTTCACTGTAGTGTGATATTTTTGTATGCTATTTTGGTACACTGTAAATGTCTGTATTGTCATTTCGCGAGAATAATATTCAAAAATTCACTTATATAAAATTCAAATGAACTTCGGTTGCAAATAAATTTGACAATTAAAAATACATAAATATATCGAGGCAAAAAATTATGCGTATCTCATAAGCTCCTTTGTTTGAAGGACACACAATATTGCTGTGAGTTAACATGTGAAGGATCAAGGTTTTCATTTAATTCTGTGGTGTTTAAAAATATGATAAATTAATTTTACCAAAACATTTATTATATAACGATAACGTAGCCTCTTTGGTGATTAACATGCCGAACGCATATCGAGGCCATAAATTATGCGTATAATTCTATTATCAAATTTACAATGCATTGTATTTTCTTTTTCTCAATTTCTGTGTTATTTTCCGTGTTATAGAAAGAAAGAAAGAAAGAAAGAAAGCATCTTTTATTCCTCTAAATAAACACAATATACATATATGAACAAATAATAATTATAAACAAACAAATATATGAACAAGTAAGAAGAGGAAAAGGAACCCTGACTCAGTATACAGTTGTGGTGCGGACCACAACACTGATATTCTGCCAGGGACCAGAAATTGAGAAAAAGAAAACAAAAAAACATTAACGCGGGACAATTCATAATACGATTACAATCCATGGCTGAAATTATTGCAAATTTTCTTAAAAACTATTGAAGGCTTTTACTAGCTAGTTATCTATATGGCAACGTCACTTTAAATATACAATAGCACACGAGAATGTACAAAAAATGGACCGGCCGCCCCCATAAACTGTTTCGTCTAATCGTTTCTCTGCACATCCATCAATGATGAGCGAAATCGTTTTTTAAAGCATCCCAGAGATGTAAGATCGCGTAGCGGGGGCGGAAGATTATTCCAACATTTCGAGGCACGGTAACGAAAACAGCCTCTGAAGAAAGCGGAACGGAACCTGGGAATGGACAAAGGGTGAATAGATTTGCAAGCCCTATAGCGAATGTTAGTCTGTTCCCAGGTAAGTTTGTCAAATAGATACTTGGGCGTACCAGACTTGATCGTACCAAAGACAAACGCAGAATAATGCAACCGCATACGGGCATCCATTTTCAAAATATTAGCGTCGTTAAGATACGGCGTAACGTGTGTCCTAGGTGGTATGGGGAAACAGAACCGAGCACAAGCATTTTGAATTCTCTGAATCAAGCGCTTCGATCTCTTCAAAATACAGGGACCATAAACGGTTATACAATAATTTAATTTGGAGAGAACAAGGGTTTCACACAGCAAAATACGTGTTTCCACAGAGATGAACTCACGAATTGTGTATAGTACTTTTAATCTGTAAAAACACGCTCGAGTAACATGTGCAATGTGGCTTTCGAAATGCAGTTCACCATCCATCACTAGTCCAAGATTGCGCACCTGGTCAACTCGATCCACAGACTCGCCCATGACGTAAACAGAAGGTTTAAGTCTAATCATTGTTTGAATACGCTTAGTGGAGCCCATAATTAAGAATTTAGACTTGGAGGGATTTAAAACCAAACAGTTACTTGTAGACCAGTTGGCGACATTGATCAGGTCCGAATTGAGATCCTTGAGTGCGCAATCCAAATTATTCGTGTCACAGGGAACGTACAACTGCAGATCATCAGCATATAGATGATAGTTACAGTGTTTAATATGCTTCACAATGTCAGATGTGTAAAGTATAAATAAAAGTGGTCCAAGAATTGATCCCTGAGGAACACCCCGAACCACAGATTTATGCATTGATCTAATTCGTTCCTTACTGTGCCCCCATAGTTCAACAAATTGTTTACGATCACTCAGGTAACTTGAAAACCAATTGACAGTTTGTTCAGAGAAGCCATAAAATTTTAATTTAGCTAGAAGAAGTTGAATGTTGATGGAATCAAAAGCTCTGGAGAAATCAAGCAAGACCAGTAAGGTAGTCATTCCAGAGTCCCGATACGAAATTATATCATCGATGACGTCCAGAAGAGCACTGGCAGTACTGTGACCCTTTCTAAAACCTGATTGTTTAATGGGAAGGATGTTATTAGATTCTAAATACGTGTACATCTGATCGTAGACAACTTTTTCCAAAATTTTTGAGATATAAGAAAGTAAGCTAATTGGACGGAGTTCCTTTACAGAACTTGGGCAAGGTTTTTTAGGAATTGGTTTTATCAACGCAGTTTTCCACAACAAGGGAAATGAGGAAGTGGATATAGATTTATTAACAATATTGGTAATTGTCTTTAGAGTGTGGGGAAGGGTTAAAATAATCATGTCTCTCGATATTCCATCCGCGCCGCTAGCGTTAGATTTTATTTTTAGAATAGCCTTCGCCACCGTGGCCTCGTTTACAGGCGTTAACTCAAAAGTTGAAGAATTAAAACTTCTTATTAACTTATTATATTAACATTAAAATATTTAACAATCGAAATATAAAATAACATCATCGTTAGAAGCAACATAGGGTCTAGTTTTTTATTCTTTCAGCAATATTCATTCGCAAAGGCAGTTTCAACCAGCGTGAAGTAGTTAACGCCACCTGTGTTTTATCAGATGGTATATGGTTCGCTTAATACCATCATAACTAAACCATATACAACATCGAAATATAAGACTTGAAGTACAACTTAAGTCACATGTTCATTAAAATAAAACTTAACAAAGTAATTTATTACATGGTTACGATTATTTTACCCAATATTATGCTGAAGTAAGTGACCCAGTTCTTTTGGCATTTATAATTTAAAGGTAATTTTTAGTATTTCCGCATATTTTCAAATTTCAATTTATTATTCTACCTGCAGGCTATATAATTTTATTACCAAATTTTGAATTAAATAAAGTATTAAACATTACAAATATTATATTTTATGCGAAAAAACTATCTAACTTTGCGAATGCCAAAAAAAATATATAGGTAATTTTAATATTTTTATTGCAGTAAAAGTATTCAGTTTTAAATTTTCAAGTACTTGTTTTAGAACATTAATGTATATAAAAAGCACTGCATAACAGCTTTATCCGCATAAGTGAGATCAAAATATTAAATACGAATGAAAGTCTTACTACAAAAATATTACGAATCCAAAAGATACTAATAAAGTAGGATAGTAGATATAAAAGATACATTAAAAATATACTGGACGAGCCGGTTGGGTGAGTGCTTAGGGTGCTTAACTTAACTCTCTGTTCTAGGGTTCCCGGGTTCGTTTCCCGGGTCAACTTTGAAAAATGAACCTTCAAATTTGGCTCTGGTCTGGAGCTGGAAAGTAGTGGCAGTGCACTACTTTCCAGCTCCAAACCATTTGCGTTTCGCTGTCATTTGGGCAACCCGTCTGGCGACAGTAACCACTCCCTTACAGAAGACCACCGTGAAATAACAGCAGGTGTGCTGTTGTTTCGGTGAGTGAATAAGGGTGCCTTAATCCTACTGTAGTCGGCAGCGCACTTGCAGCAGCTTTGTGTTATAGGCGACGGTAGCCACCTACCATCAAGTGGACCGTCATCCTGTCAAGTGCTAATATTAACATAAAAAAACTGGTTTTTATATTTTAAAACCACAATTATGAGTTTAGTTAAACTTAATTGAATGGCTCACTTGATTAATTTCGAATTCTATCAAAGCAAATTAAGTCACAAAAAAGTTACTAATAAATATACAAATAGCTTACAATTAGTTACAATTTAAAAATAAAATCATATTGCAGAGATATTTTCATTGAATCTTCATTGAAAATCAAATTCTTAAGAAATAAATTTCTGTAACATTGCTACGGTTAGAATTTTTTTCCAATACATTCAATGAGTATCTTTAAAGAGAATGGCAAAAGTATATCTCGAAGGAAAATTTATTCAATAATCCAGAAAGACAGGATTAACTGGGCTTGATAACGCTTCACTTGAGCCGAACTCATCGACGAAGCTATTGCTTTTTTGAGCCTCAAATTTTCATATAGCGAAAGACTTTGCTAGTCGATTGGCTTCCAAATCTCTGTAAAAAATTCAGTTTGCTTTTGATGTATTGCAAAGCGTTCTTAGTCCGATATGAACTTTAGACGAGATTTAATCAAGTCGTTGATAGATTGGAACACAAGTGCTGTATACAGTTGATCCAGATATCTTTGTACGTAAACCTGATGTTAAGTAACATAGAACAGTATCCTAACAACGTTAGTGCATTTTATAATAAGCAAGTTAAAATAATGAACAGTGAAGCAACTTCAATAATTTCGTTCCATTCGTAACTTGATTTTTGTAATAAAAATTACTAAATTAAGTAAAGGCCATTTTAAACTATGTGTTGAGTCGTGTAAACTCCTTTGAACGTATAAAATTTTCCTCGTATCAATAGATAACTGCATACCTAATTATTTTATATTATTTAGTTACATTCTGCATACTCAGATGTCACGTTTTCCAACAAAAGTTATGTTTTATAGTTCAAATAGTTCATTTCTTCGACGACAGATATCGCTGCGCCGATAAACTCCATTCAATAAATATTAAAATAATTCGAAAAAAGGAAATTTTACTTCAAAATTATAACTAATATGTAGTTATAACATTTAATAAGTAAAATGTGTTTAACAAAAATAATTTGAATTTAAAGTTGTAGATATTAAAATTACTCCACGGACTTGATTTAATATAATTCATATGACAGGCTGATGGTCCACTTGAAGCTGAACAACTAGGAATTGAGCACAAACTAGTTTTGACCCATTTGGGAAAAGCTGGATACACAAAAAAGCTCGATATTTGGGTGTCATACGAGCTTACTGAAAGACGTAATGAAACCGAACCGTTTTTGAAGAGATTGATAACTAGTGATAAAAAGTGGATCACTTACGACAAGAACGTGCGATAAAGGTTGTGGCCAAAGGTCGGTCAGGCTTCACAGACTGTGCCAAAACCCGGGTTAACTCTCAATAAGGTGATTCTGTGTGTATGGTGGGATTGATAGGGCATTGTATATTATGAGCTTTTACCACCGGGCAGAACCATCGAATCGGATCTCTATTGCCAACAACTGATGAGATTAAAGCAAAAAGTTGAGAGAAAGCGTCCTGAATTGATCAATAGAAAAGGTGTGGTCTTTCATCACGACAACGCTAGACCACACACATGTTTAGCCACTCAGCAAAAATTAAGAGAGTTTGGCTGGGAGGTTTTAATGCATCCGCTATATAGCCCTGACCTTGCCTTCAGATTTCCACCTGTTTCGGCCTCTTCAGAATTCTTTAGGCATTGTCAGGTTAACATCAAGAGAGGACTGCCAAAACTACTTGTCGTGTAGTTTTGGCAGATTACGAAAATGTAATACAAATAACGATCTCTTGGTGTAACGGTGAAAGAAAACAGCGTAAGGAAACCCGACTGCCCTAGTAAGTGTACGAAAAAAATTCGAACACTACCTATTTACTGTTTTATATTTAGTATTCGACTCTAAACCCTATCCCTTCAGACATAGAAGAGAATTAAAGATAGCTGAATTGCATTTGTATCGTAATTTTTTTTATGTTAAGGTCGGCAGACAGGCTGACGGTACACCTTGATGGTAGGTGGCTACCGTTGCCTATAACACAGGCAACGCCTAAGCTGCTGCAAGTGCGCTGCGGACTGCAGTAGCATTAAGGATAAGGGATTACGAATGGATAGGGAAATAGGCTCTGGCATCCCTTACTTACTCACCGAAACACAACAGCACATGTGCTGTTATTTCACAGTGGTCTTCTATAAGGGGTGGTTACTGCCGCCAGACGGGCTGCCCAAATGACTGCGAAATGCAGTGTGCCCTGCCACTACTTTCCCAATCCAGACCAGAGCCAAATTTGAAAAGTTGATTTTTCAAAGTTGACCCTGCCGGGAATCGAACCCGGAATCCCTAGAACAGAGCGTTAAGGCAAGCACCCTAACCACTCCAACGGGCTCGTTGTTTACTTACTGTTTATTTTGTCTATTGTGACTAAACCTGGTTTCGGAGCTTGTTTGTTCTTTAAATTACATAGGTCTGTTCGCAGCGCGCCGGTAGACTGTTTTGTTTTCCCCGGATTGCTCTTCGCCCAAGTTTCAATCCTATTTGGGTTTCGACGTTGTGGACAGCATACGATTTATTCAAACGTTGTCTAAACGTGACACTATTATTTATTTCGAACACCTGTGCTCTGTAAACAAAGTCCTGCGCTCCTTTCTACAGAACGAATAGTTTTTATAACCCTAGTACACGTGTCTCGGAGTTGAGTAGGTAATAATTATATCTTGAAGTTAGAATGGGTTCTATGAATTTTTTATTTAGTTCCTGAATAATCCCGATGGAAGAGGCTTAATAACTCGGTTATAGGAATTCGATGGAGGATTTACTCTTCAGAGGTTAAGGCGTGCTAAAACATTTCAAATAGTTTTAAAGCGAGGACTTAGTACAAAAGCGTTTTGTCTGCCACTTTGTCTGCCGGCGCTTAAATTTATCATTTCAAGTGCCATTTATTGATATTATAACCTGTATATTGATTATACATTTATAACCTGTATATTGATATATACAGGTTGTTCAAATTTCAACCGTTTTTACCGATTTAACTACTGACTCTGACTGACCTAATTGTTCTCCCAGAAGGAGTCATTACCATGATTTATTAATAAATTTACCACGTTCCGGCATACAAAGGGTTAAGAGTAAAATTAATTTAAAGAAAAAGTTTATATTTAAAGAAGTTTGAATCGGGCAGATTTACAGAAGAAATTATATTTTCTGAGAAAGAAAATAGTAAATTACTGCCCAAAAACGCTTTCTCGTCACAGTACTAAAAATTTTCAGCTACTACATTATTTTTTAAGCTTATTAATTAACTTAAGTTCTGTGCTAAAGTTTTAATCTGCTCCTTTTGTATCTTTTATCATTTTTTACTGAATATTTAAGAAAAACTTCCATTCAAATCTGTTCAGTTATCTCCGAGAAGATACAAATATTTGTTGTGCAAAATTGCACCTTAAATCGTAGGTTATTAGATGGTGCTCATTTTGGTAAAAATTGTGTTCGGTCTTATTTTAGTCCTTGTCTTAAAGCTAATTTCCGTTTCAGTAAACAGAATTTAGACAACATTTCTTAATTGCGGCTTAAATATTGAGCACAATAAGACATGAATAGCGATATAGAATCGCATCACAAAAATTTGGCGGCCATATTGATTACACATCAACGCCGCTAGAGGCCCACAAAAAAAATTTTCCTGGCTTTTTAGACGCATCTGTCCATGTACTATCTGAAACCAAAAGGGCGCAATGGTTGCCAGATCTGAAACTTTTTTTCAGCTACCTAACCCCACTACTAAAAATATTTTAAAAAGTCGGACCACCGTCGTCACCCGTTATATTACTCATAATTTTCTCAGGTATTATATTTTCCACTTTTAACTCTGACGATGTCGCAGGCACCAGCTAGTATAATATAATTTTTTTTATATAAATCGAGGTAGCGCTTGACCACTATCTCATCTGATGTGAGGTGTAGATGCGGCCGAAGGTGGACCACGCTTACCTAGTAAATATCCATTCATCCTGAAGACCCCGAGGTTGTATTCTTGTGGAAACACAGACGCAGGCAACGAGTTCCACTCCTTAGCAGTCCGAACAAGGAAGGTGGAACTAAATTAAAATATAACAACAAATTACATTAGATAATTATAAACAATAAATGAATTTTAAAAAATCTTTATCTATAAGGTGACTACTTTACTTCCGTTTGATGATATTGTAAATGATTCAATGGATGCTATGCACCGGATCCGGCGAACAAACAAAACGGTGCACACCATACGATACCTATCTGCACAACAAAGTAAAGAAATAAAGTGTATGTACGCGTTGATGGCGCCGAAAGAATAAAATGCAGATGGCCGCTTCACTGAACTATCTACTGCCGTTTCACAAGAGAATTTTATTGGCTCCTTTATTTCCACAGTGGAAACAATATTGTCCTCGTACATTCATGTTTACTTGCTTCATGCCCTGGACAAAATTGAATGTAACAATTTAATCTTACCCCACCAAAGATACATGTATTAATGACTAGCTGAGCCCGTAACTTTTTTGTTTGTAAACTGTTTGGAATAAAACAAACAATAAATGTTACGGGAAGCTTGCTACATTGCATCAGTGAAAACCGAATTCAAAACGGTTAAATCTTTCTGAGAATAACGTGCACAAACGCACAAGCAAACAGACAAAAATTCTAAAAACTATACGTATTTTTTTGACCTCGGTAACATAAGTACAACTTGTACAAATTGTTTTTTTTTATATTTAATGTACAGACACGGCTCGTTTATGATTTTATTATATGTATAGACATGGATAATGTTAACTTCAAAGTTATTGGCGTTTGACCAGAGCATAATTTTATTTGTGTGTGTATTGTAATCGTTTCACAAAATAAAGTAATATTTATCGAATTAAAATGCTTAGAGTTAAGACCAATACAGCACTTGGGACCTGCAGATGTATTTCATAGAATTTTTTTTATAAACTACTTCGTATCACCATTTCAATGTCTAAGCGATCCTTGACTCGAAAGAAATAAATAAGTTAAACTTAAGTTTAAGTAACCTTAAACTTAAGTTTCTGTTTACATTGAGAAGTGACGCGACGCGAAGCGCACTTTTAAGGTAGCAATATAATATAGAACTTATTTATGCCCCGCGATTATAGAGTAAAGTAATACATATGCCGCGATGCATCTCGCGACATGGCACTGCATATTGCGGCGAAGCGCGGCACCCCGAGATGTACCGCGGCGTCCCAGCGCACCGAGACGCAGCGCGAACGTTACATATAATAGCTTGACGGGGCTTGACGATGCGACACGCTGGATCGCGATGTGGCTCGCGGTGTAGCGATACGTATCGTCAAGCATTTTGCCTCTTCAAGTAAACTTAGATATTGACTAGACCTGGGGCCTCAGACAAAGTAACATTTTAAAAACGATAACGAAGTTCGCAAGAATAAAATGTATGGAATGTATTACGTGATTTAGCAACGGCATATGTCAATCCCATACGACTCCAAATACACTCAAAAGGTCAATCACTGTTTATTTTCTGTACCAAATAACACTCTCAACTATAAAAATATATCACATAAAAATCTAAATATTTACACACATTACACACTTTATATAAATATATGAAAAACACTGCCACTCTGTACATACATTTCACTTGGTCTTTGGTTTGCTTGCTTTGCTTGAGAAGGTGAGATTTGCTTGCTCCTCAATGTGAGTCAAAAGATCTTGATTCCCCGCATTCTTCTTCGATCCTCGCAGTCTGAATGCCCGTCGTCGTCTCTCGTGTTTTTTTTTCTTTTCCTGTGTCAACAACTGATTCGTTCCATTCTAATATTCAAAACATATTCTAATATTCACACGGAGTATGCATCACACCAATATAATAAAACCTCTATAAGGTTAAACTAAAATTACTTCTTGCTTTTGGCTTGGATTGAGTAGTCCATACTAATATTATGAAGAGGTAAAGTTTGTATGTTGGAGGTAATCTTTGAAACTATCCAATTTAGAAAATTCTTTCACCAACAGTTTGAATAGAATTTCAGGATGTACAGGCTAAATATTATTCCTCGCAAGCGAAGCCTTTTTTTTTTTTTTTTTTTTTTTTTTTTTTTTTTTTTTTTTTACGTTGGGAAATCCATCATGGATACCCAGCAGCGAAAGGGGACGCTGTGGGTTATGCCGGACTCCTACCGGCTAAAACCCAACGACTTTCTAGCGCGGCCGTAGATGGGCAGGGTCGCAGGAACGTTGTTGCACAACTACGGCGACCCGCCACGGCTGTTCAGCGCGAGGAGGACTACGCTCCCTGTCGGAACCTCGGCGTACCCGAAAGCGGAGGTACGCCGGCCATCTCGGAGACCTCACAACGGGCGGTAGTCTCCCCTTAGACTACCGCCCAGGTCCTGGTCAAGGGGGAAGGCGGCGGATATAGGCCATCCGCCTGCGCCCGAGCCTTCTCCGGCGGATCGGCTGGGAGAGGGGATCCTCTTCCCGTTGCCTCTCCGCCGCTTCCTTGCGCGACATAACGTGCTCACAAAATGTGAGCATCGCTTGCCACGCAAGGTCGCTGCCGACCATCACTTTCACGACGGCCGGCTCGCAAGCGAAGCCTAGTGCATCAGCTATCTAAAAATAAATAGCCAACTATTGGAAAAAGTATAATGTCAGGCGTCAATGTATGTGTCAAAGGAAATTGGTCTATATGTTTACAACATAGAGTTTGCATTTCAACAGAAATATCATTCACGAACTTTCAATGGCTGTACTATTTTTACGATCTTGTTTAGATTTTCTGGAAAATTCTAAATACACCGAGGAGTTTGGCGCCAAGTATAAATAAGAGAGCAGGCGGACGAGATTAGTTAGTGGTGCGATACCCGGCGATACGAAAGTGAATCTTCGGAGCTTTTGCGAAGTTATATGCAACAGTGAACCAGCGCGGCGACACATTAAGGGAATCATTGACGAATTTAGTTTCATCGGACAAGTTTAGTGATTTAGAAGTCATCTTGGTTTGTGAAAATAAATCGTTCGTTTCGCCCTCAAACGACATTTTAACTCAGCCCGCACTTAACAATATAAAAAAAAGTTATATTTTTATCTCAATTTAGCGAGTATAGTCCAATTGGGATGACTTTAGAATTTCACTTAGACTTACTTTAGACTTTACTTTAGACTTTTATTTGTTTAATAATACAGTTATATACATATATCAAGGTATATTAAAATTTAAGCGAATAAAAATATATATAACCAAGAGATTGTGTATAAAGGGATTTTAATATTAAAAGCATTAACAGCTCTCTTTTGAAAGAATGTAACGTTAAAAGGGAAATGCCACAAATGAAAGGCTTTCGAGAGAAACAGGACGCAGAAGTGCATTTAAACGATCATACACCCAGCGGTGTGGTTACATAGATGTATTGAACGTACGGCGAAAGGCAATTGCATTGAAACAAAGAACACTGACCCGCGATTCAGCTTTAAAAACGATTTTCATAATAACATGCTGGCAATACTGGCTGCTCGCGAGGTGTGCAATTATATTTCAATATTTCACTATAGCGGGCTCTCATTACACTTAAATCAGTATATAGATGGGTAACACTTAATTGCTAAATTTGAGATTTATCTAATCTTTAATAAGACAAAGGAAATTAAAAAAAAAAAAAACATTTTTTTATTGTTGTAAATAATAGGTTGGGGAGAAAGTTTCTTCGCATTTTATATCAAGACATTATTTTTTCAAAGATTATTTAAAGACTACAGAATATATGTGCCATTTTTTTCAATGACTTTTCGCCATCTTGTAGATAGTGACGTGATCCTGTTGCCTTAGAAATCTTGAGACTTCCGATCAAAAAAAAAACGCGACAAGTAGTTTTGACAGTCCTCTTTGATATTAACCTGACACTGTCTAAATAATTCTGAAGAGACCGAAACAGGTGGAAATCTGAAGATACAAGGTCAGGGCTATATGGAGGATGCATTAACACCTCCCAGCCAAACTCTCTTAATTTTTGTTGAGTGGCTAAACATGCGTGTGGTCTAGCGTTGTCGTGATTAAAGGCCACACCCTTTCTATTGATCAATCTGCCTGCTTTCTTCCAACTTCCTGCTTTAATCTCATCAATTGTTAGCACTAGAGATCGGAATCGATGGTTCTGCCCGGCGGTAAAAGCTCATAATGAACAATGCTCTTTCAATCCCACCATACAAGCAGTCACAGCATCACCTTATTGTGAGTTGCCAAATGAGCGACTTGACTTAATTGACCGCGATTTTTTCGCACTTTCATCACCAGTTATCAATCTCCTCAAAAAACGGTTCGATTTCATTACGTCTCGCATATGAGTACACGATTCATAAGGTTTCTTTCAGTGAATTCGTGTGGCACCCAAATATCGACCTTTTTTGCATACCTAGCTTTTTTTAAACGGGTCAAAACTGTTTTGTTGTCAATTTCCAGGTCTTTAGCTATGTCGTAACTACTGATATGCCGATCTTGTTCTATTTTTTCAAAAATGGCGTCCATTTTATCCGTAACAGGGCGACCAGAGCGAGGAGCATCTTTTTTTTTCTTTTTGATTCATTTTGACCAAAAGGAAAACAAATGAAAAATAGCTGGAAACAACATTTTACTGATTTGTTTCGTTTTTTTGAAATGTAACCTTTTTAATGTCATCAAAACCAGCCAGATAAAAATAGTACAGCCAAAGAGATTTTATTACAAGTTTATACATACGATATGCGAAAAGACTTTTCCCTGGCCTAATATATTGAGAAAAATATAAATAACAATAGATCCAATGGTCTTCATACAATCATTTTTAAAATGAGATTTTACCTCTATGTATGTTAACTTGGTACGTATACACAAATAGATCATATCCTGGTCTATTATAAGTTATAAGTTATCTTAGAAATCAATTGTGCTCTTTAAGAAAGCGTTATCTTGTTTGAACCGTCCAAGCAGTCAACAACCTTAAGTATTCTCAGTTCAAGAACTATTAAACTGAAGTCCTACCAGTTTTTTGGTACACTATTCCTATCATATTTGAAAACATTTTATGAATCTTATTCCGTACCTACATTTGATAACAGTCATTTATATATACGAATATGTCTGATCTGTTTGTTTCAAATTAACATGTATCTATTAAATGCACTAATTTGCACATACAGATTACACAATATATTTGTTATAAAATCATGTTTTAAAATTGGTAACATACGAGTATTAAAGGAAAATAAAATTTTTGTAGTTTTTGTAAATTTTGTGTGTGTGTGTGTGTGTGTGTGTGTAAGTTGGTGTTGTGACTTATATTAGGCAGCCAGTTTAGCGGCAGTAATGTGTGCTGTTGTGTTTCGGTAAGTGAGTTAGGGATGCCAGAGCCCATGTTTGTGTTAAAAGGTGGCGGTGTTTTGGGGAATAATCTGGTAATAAAACCTCATGATGATCACCAACTTATACATTTGTAATACAAGCACTAAATATAAAATAAACAAATTGAAATAACAAATAATAAAAGACTTTAATATGGCTTGAGACTGAAGACAATAAATTATTAGTTTTTATATCATTTTTATTCATATTTTTTTTTCTTCGCAAACGTTTTACTAAAAGAGCACGTGCGGACAGAATACTTTCCATTTTTACGCGAAAACAAAACGCTGAGGTCGGAATTATAAAACAATGAAACCGTACATTAAATTCCAGAGTATATGTGGGTATTGTGGGTCATGTGTAATCTGAAATATCTGTTACATTTTTACATAGAAACAAGATAACTGTAAACTACTTACTGTACTACAAATTCACTAAATTTACATTTGAATAACCAAATAAGGAGTCATTTTCAATTAGAGCAATTTTTTTTATTTGAAGTTCGCCAGACAGCTAGGTTTATGACGGTCAACTTAATGGTAATCGACGAAACACAACAGCACAGATGCTGTTATTTGACGATGGTCTATTGTAAGTGGGTTACTTGGTTACTGTCGCTAGAAGAGCTGGCGGATTCAACTTTCATTCACAAAGTTGGCCTTGCCGAGAATCGAACTCGACATTAAATTCTCGACTTGTCAAATTAAAAATTATATTAAATTATATTTGATTTATTGATTAAAATCCATACTAATATCTTAATATATAAAAATGAATCCCCATTTCCCTTGATCACGGAATCACGCGTGAACGGGTAGACCGATTTTAATTCGGTTTTCACTAATGGAAAGAGGGATAAACGGGGAATGTTTATGTATATAAAATTTGCGCCACGGGCGAAGCCGGGGGCGGGCCGCTAGTATTATTACAAATGTGAAAGTAACTCTGTCGGAGTGTGTGTTACTTTTCACGCCTAAACTGCTGAACCGATCATCATGAAATTTTCCATGTACAGGAAAGGACATAGAGTATTTTTTCATCCAGAAAAAATGTTCATCCAGATCATCTAACGCCTGGCAAAGCTATAACTGCAATAAAGATATTAGGCGTTACACTGTTCATATATTTAGTCAGGCGTTATTTTTTTATTTTTCAACGCTGAGGAAGTCCCGAACAAAAGCTTGTTCAAAATAACAATAGATACAAAAGATGAGAAAGTAACACTTCCGAGGCCTCGATGGTATTCCAATATGATTTCTAACATAAACATGAAGGTTGAACTCTTCAACATTGTGGAATATTAAATCGTAGTTAAAATACGCATTTTAATGCTGATGTGCGACGAACGGTCAGGTAGAAGAAAACCACAACGGCCTAGCACAAAGAATAAAGGGCTCCAGAATAATATGTTATTATTCACTCCCTAAAACGCCACAATAAAGGCACCGTCACCCACTGCAATTAAGAAGGATAGTTATTTCCTCAAGATAGTTATTCAAAATACATTGAATTTTTTTCTTTAATTTTACTTCTTAATATACATTTGAAATACTTAAAAGCTCAAAACATATATATCTCTACATATAATAAAATCGTAAACGAGCCGTGTGTGTACATTAAATATTTAAAAAAAAAAAACAATTTTACAGGTTGTACTATGTTACCGAGATCAAAAAATAGTTTTTTAGAATTTTTATTTCTTTGTCTGTCCGTTTGTGCACGCCAATCTCTGAAACGGCTTAACCGATTTGAATGCGGTTTGCACTGATTTATTGTAGCAAGCTTTCCGTAACATTTAGTGTTTGTTTCATTCCAATCGGTTTAAAAACAAGAAAGTTACGCATTATGTCGAATACCACGCGTACGAAGTTGCAGGCTCAATTTAGTAATAAATAAATTGATGTTATCAAACAAAAAAGAAGAATACTGACAAATTTGTGAAAAAATAATAACAATTTGAACTTAAAAGAAAAAATTAAGATAAACTCGTCGTTCCTAGTTCCTAGAGTTTGTTTAAAATCATGCCTTTAAATACGTGAATACATCGCGGTGAAAGTAATTACACAGTCCTCGTACAGTGGTCGTCCGGAACCAACATAAATCAAAAGCTTTTACAAAACTCCTTCTCATTGCTTCAGTATTCGGGTGCTCTATTTGCACGAACGCGCGGCTTTCGTGCTTCGGATTATAAACAAATGGACATAAAAATCGTAACTCAATCTATATATTTATTTATTTATACATTTATGCATAGCTTATAAGTGATGTATACAAAAAGCACTGAAGTATAGTACTTAATACATCAACTTTTACAAAATCCACTAAGCTTAATAAACACGAACTTTTAATCTTTTTTAAATAAAAATCAATGTTCGTGTGTTTATTGTGTACCCTTCATCGGAAGATGTTCTGCGTAAGCCTGGAAGGATCCAGTAAGAAAAAAACTACGTGGCGTTGTAATGCATGTCCGGTACCATACTCCTAGTCTAATAATAATAATAAAAACTTTAATATTGGATTGATCAAAACCGCAAATCTCAAAATTACCATGAAATTTTGCATAGGTACATACCAGAAAAAGATGTACGGAACCTCTCATCTAAAAAAAGTTCTATTCCCGGGGGACCATCTAAAAATAAAAATAAATAATTCAACACATGACAAAAATATATGAGAAATAAAGAAGATTTAATAAACGATAATAAGGAAAAGGTTCGCAAACGAATTAACCGGCAGAAGCTCTTAATTTATCAATGGGTCGAGTTCACAAATATTGTACTAACAATGCGTTATGTAACCAGTAAGTTAATTTCTAACAGTTGTTTAAACGAAAAGCGATTATTTTGTTTGATCACCAAAGCTACATCATCGGCGGTTTCGTAACCGAGCGTTTATGAATGAATGAACGAATGCTTAAATACGGCTCAATAAGATGTGCGTTAGATATCGAGGAACACACTTCAAAATAATGGCTTCTTAAAATAGTAGCATGATATATTATTCTCCAAAGTAAAAATACTCTTTCATGAGCAGTTTCGAGCTAATGAAATGTAATTTTGTATTCGATAGTGTCATCTGTTGACGTTACCATTGTTTTCAAATTGTGGACGTGTTATTTTAATAATTGTGTGATAATTCTTGCTCGTGTCGTTGTAGTGTTGTTTATTGTGATTAATAAAATGTAATATAAGAGAAAGCGTACCGCTAATTTTAATAATGATAAGAAAACGGTAATAACTTATTTGATATTGAAATACCAAAAAACAATAGAAAACAAATGGACTGAAACAAGCACCAATGCTGAAAAACTCAAAGGGTAGTGCAGACTTGCGGGCGAGTTTAATACCATTAGTACACATTGCTTTCGCAGTTCAAATAGTTCAAAAGTCAATTTATTTATTTACAACATACAATATTTTTAATATTTATATGGTCAGTATAAGATGTTGTTAGGTGAGCTAATTTCGTAATAACTCAAGACAGAATTAGAACTGAGTTGCGAGAGTTTAAAGTTATATTTTGATGGCATTTACTTTAATAATAATTATATTATACTAGCCGAACTCGGCCACGCTTCGCTGCGGCCCATACGGCGGCGGCCGGCGTGCGCATGGGGCGAGCGGTACTGGACACTGCTTATATATAATACTATTTATTGTAGCGTGATATTATATAGCCTATAACCTTCCTCGATAAATGGACTATTCAAAACAAAAAGAATTTTTCAATTCGGACCAGTAGTTCCTGAGATTAGTGCGTTCAAACAAACAAACTCTTCAGCTTTAGACGCAGTTTCACGATACTCTGTTGGTTATTTGCTGAATCAAGCATTAAGTAATGTAGGCTAACATCTCATTAATTTTGTATGTCCTACGACGAAAATTTAACAGAGCATTTGTAAATCGAGCATTGTGAGTGAATGACTCGCAAACAATTCACTTCTATTTTAAAACGACCAAATGAAAATGTCATTATTTGTAATGTCTTTCTTCTGAAAACAAGCATCTCTTCTCGTAAGTCGTATAATAAATTCTATTTGGTAAGGCAACTGATTTAAAACACATTTTAAAATTTTGAATTCAACAGAAATTGTTTTAAATTTCGTTTTGCTGGTTGAAACTTGAAATGTCAAATAATTGCTTTTACCTAATACCTCGTGTAAAAATAATAATTAGTAGTGATTTTAAAAATAATATAATAAAATCCCTATAACTGTGGTAAAAAAAAATAATTCAAATTTTGTTAATATGAAGCACCGTTGTGTAGGAAGTCCTCTTGTGTGTTATTTACATTTATGTATATTAAAATTTAACAATATCCAAAAAACAAAGGAAACCAAATTGAAAAGTAAATCTTAATACAATTTTGATTACTAAATATATAGTATAAAATAAAAAATTTGATGCTGTAAAAACTTCAAATAAAAATGAGAGATGATTTATATAAGTTATTTATACTTTGTAAAAGATATCCATGGTCGAATATAAAATTATATACGGCGTCTATTTCGACCACTATTGTATGTTGTAGACTGACAGAACTAACGTCAAGCAGGACTAACACTCTTGTTACAAATATAACGGACCTCTAGAGCAGCTGTTAAAATTTAACACCTGATTAGGGCATTTAACATTGTTTAGAGTGTGGTAGGACACTCGCAAACTGTAACAGTCTGTTAAATGAGTTAACAGCGCTGTCAACTAACTAACAGAGTATGGTGAAATTAGACCTTATAATGTTAAGTATAGATTCGATAGAGCTACGCCAATAAACTGCTACGAGATGCTACGAAACTAATGCTACATTCACGGTGCTTAGCGGTATTGTAGCGGAAAAAACATGACCATGTCCAATTTTTTATATCAACTAAATTTTTGCAGACTTTTTGCATGTGTTTCAAATTATATTGGAAGTACTATGGAAACTAGCAAACAAAAGACCATCGATTGTCGAAAACAAGTGCACAGTGAAATAACAAAAACGAAAAACGACTAACTGTAAGCAAAAAACATATAGTGGTCTGTAAAGGCCCGTGCGCGAGTCGCTCTCTCTCTCTATTTGCTAATGGACATATCAACTAGATTGGTTTCCTAACACAAACGAACACATGTTTTTCATTTTGAATACTGCTGTGTGTATTTCGTTACCCCTTAACTAAATTTACACTCTTTTTAAAACTTGAAATGTCAACTGTTATTGAGTACTATTAAATGGTACAAACTTTTACATGTTCGGTATTAAAACCGAACATGTAAAAGATGACAGGCCTTCTGTGAGGGCGGTACAAGGTGAGTCGAATCGGTGGTTATAGAAATATATCTAAATATATATTATTATTAACTATATATATTATTTATAAAATGATATACAGATTACTCTGACAGTAATTATAATTCCTTTTTGGGTCTAAGAATGAAATTTCACTCTTTTAAAAAAGATTTTAATATTTTAAAAAGTTTACAGTACAAATTAAATTAAAAATAGCAGAAATAAAAAAAATGTATCTTACTATAATACTGACATTGGCAATCTTAATTACTTTGGTCATTTCAATGCTTGCTTGGATTAAGTAGTCTACGCATTTCATTGCAATTTTTTTTTGTCTCTAACACATTAAATAAATAGATGAATCTTTGCACCGACACATGTCATGTCTATGCGATCTTAATTCATATATGCAGTTAAAGTGCAAGGCATGTTTTATCCGACAAAAGCAGCAAATATTTGCAATTAATTATTTTAATTTATTATAACTTTTCTATTTACTAATAGCATACTCTAATAAGTCTAATTACTGTTAAATCCTAAATGGCAACTGTTGCTTTTTTGCTTAAAGTTTAGGATCAGGGAATTCCTTTAAATTATTGGATTATATATATAAACAAATAGTCCAATTTGGAGCCAACTTCGAGACATTGGCGGATAAGACCCAGGAATTCCATGTTTTTGACTTAACTTTTCAATTCAATTCAAGTACAATTCAATTCATATATTAACTGAATATAGAATAATATAATCCATATCAATCAAAGTTATCGAAAGTTTCATAATTCATGTCAGACATTTGAGACAGTTCAAATACGCGATTACGCGGGTTAAAAGTATTTGCAATTTTTTACTAGTTGAGATGCATTATGCATCTCAACTAGTAAAAAAAATACACAAAAAAATTACTTGTGATATTAACCCTAACTCCGAACTTTGTCAGAATGACCCCCCCCCCCCCCCAAATGAAATCCTGGATCCGCCCCTGCTTCGAGAAGGCTGGATTCTCCCGACGACAAATCCAGCGTTCGGGAATTTGGTGTCTCTCGTGGTCTCTCAACTATGGTCCTCGTATAAAAGCTCTACGTCGCTCAACGAACTATGGAGAGGGCTATGCTCGGGGTTACAGTGTGAGATCGATTCAGGAACGAGGAGATCCGTAGTCGAACGAAAGTTACCTATATAGCCCGGCAGATCTGTAAGTTGAAGTGGTAGTATACTGGGCACATTCTACTAGGCACAGGAAGGTTCTCGTATGGAGGCCACGGACCGGCAAGCGTGGCGTAGGACGTTCACCCACAAGGTGGATCTAGACTGCTTCTGACCGGTCCTTTCAGAAAATCATCACACCTATGTCTAGCAGTGGACGTCCTCTACGGCTGAAATGAAGATTTTCTAAAAAATTGTGACTTCAAAACAAAACCTGTTTTCATTCAGTGAAAGAGACTAACGTAGGTACATGCAGAATTTCAGCTCTATCAGGCATGACACATAAGTTACAAATGGATATTTTGATATTGATCACCTGTCGTCCGCATAGAGTAAGATTTTGTTTTGCTTTTCTAGATTTTTATTAGTACTTTAACAGAATATGGTTATAATTCCCATGTCAATAAATAACTACCAGAAATGGGTTTATAATATAATTTTGTGTTCCTACTCAACTATCATAATAATAATAATAAAATGTAGTAAGGGCACCAAGCGCTCTACATTTCAAAAGAACCTTCTGCTAGAGACTTTTCACTACGCGATGCCGATTATTATGAGATTTTTTGTGGTGATGACATTCTCGTAGCCACTCTCCGCACTCATGACGGGACGCAGCACACGCTACGACACGGCTGGTATTCGCGGTAGGTACTTATCAAATAAAAAGTTTAATGAACTTGTTTTTTTTTTTTCTACTATATATATTTGTTTTTACTATATAAAACACAGGACTTACCAAAACTTCTATAGCGTATCGTCTTCTGCTACATTTATATCCTTGAGGGCCCTGGTTGATATCTGAAAGAGGTAGCTGCAAGAAAAGAAGTATTACGCGCCACTGTTCGTTCGCTTCTCAGACGATTCAAAATGTTCTTAGTGCAAATATTGTAAAAAAAATTCAAACGGCCGCCATTGATGATTCCACGTAAATCGAAACTAAAATGACTGTTTCTTTTGTCTCATGACACGGATACAAAACTCCATACAGGAGACCGTTACAATATAGCACAAAATCCGTATATTATTCACTTTCTACAGTTAATTTTACCCAATAAAGAAAAACACACGCTTCGCGTTCAAATCAATTACAACTGGCATGTTTTTTACAACTGGCCACAGACTACCGAAAGACGACGCAAGTCAGTGACATAGAATATATCGACGGCTAGGAGTGATATATAGAAACCGAACTGTGATAGGTATATCATGTTTTAGTATGACCAATAATTCCTAGTGGTTTTGCCTGTAATATACTTTTGTATTCTACAGGATATAAAATGTTAATATTATGTCGTCTAAAAATGATAAATCGTTGACGAGCATAAAGTGAAAGGATTTATTACGCAATTGTACGTAAATACATAACCTCTTGTACAAAGTAATTAATAGTTGTATTTGTGTCACGTGGGGATGTTGTCACACCTAGATTTGATTTAGAAAATGTTTGCTTAGAGTTGGTTTCGAGATGGTGGGAGGAGAGGGGGTTGAACGTGACGAATTCAGCTGAAAACGCACGTAGACAATTAACCAGGGGCTGACGTTTGCAGTGATACATGGACCAGGCAGCCCCCAGAGGCCGCTCTAAATAAACCGGGCCCAAATAAACACGAACCCCAAGGCTTTTCTTAACCTTCCGTGCTATTTGTGAGTAAGTTTTAGTGTGACACGCTTAAAATTGACAACATTATTTTCTATGGAGTACTGAAAATATTCTTTTGATAAAATGAACCCATATAAAAAAGTAATAAGGGATACATATTTTATATGTATTTTTAGCTCTTTAGAAAACGGCAATTTGAAGTTAATCCACTGACAAAACATTGGATATCTTGTATTGACGCACAAAATGTATGGAGCTGAGCAATATTTTAAAGGACTGTGTGATAGCTCCATCAAAGAAAAAAATACTCTAATTTTAGACTTCTGAATATACATTTGGTAAAAGCATCGTTATAAATCGGGAATATATATACGTCGAGAGTAAGATACCGGGAAATCTTACTATTTTTTTAAATTCAGTATTTAGTTGTTTCATTAAGCATCAGCTAATCATTTTATTATTAAAAACTGTAGTAATAATACTCCTTGTATCCAGCAGTTTTACCGGCCGTTTAATTTCAGAGATTAGCGTGATCATCTTTTCAGATTTATATGTATTGTATTATATTATATTATATTATATTATATTATATTATATTATATTATATTATATTATATTATATTATATTATATTATATTATATTATATTATATTATATTATATTATATTATATTACATTAATATCTTTCTTTATATATTAATATAACCGTACACGTTATATTAATATATTCACGTGGTTCCAAAAACATACGTGTTTTGAACCAAGTGTTCAAAATAGAATTGGAGTGGAATTCATGCCTGTATCAGAAATGATGATCACTGCTCTAAATGTGAAGGAAAACGTCGCAAAAATCCAAAAGAAATCTAGGAGAATCTATCTTGAAATCTATCTTGAATCTTTGTAGTTTTAAACTCTCGAAAATTCATCCTATATCTAAACCTAGATTTTTTTTATTATAACTGTTAATGTTGATACAATTTCCATTTATTTTTTGATATTATAATATAATAGTTATTTTTAATATTGGCATTATTTGTTGCAACAACAAAACAACAAACACGAAGCTGTCTCTAAATAAATATAGCAATGAAACCCACACAGTCATATTTATTTAGATTGAATACTGAATGTTTCTCTTAATAAATATAAAAATTGTGTCTGTGTTTAAATACTATCTTCAGGGCTATATCATAATCGTAAAATTTAAACTCAAGGATTATACCGGTTAAGATCAAAATGGCACGTGTCGCTGCCAAAAAGTTAGAAGAATTTGTAAAATTTCTCGACATAAATCTTCACCGCGTCTAATTACAGGGATCCAGCTCTCTCCGTTCCTTTTCTTGGCGGACTTATGGCGGCCATGCGTCATGATACTTTTATGAAAAAATAGCGTCGCGCCCTAGAGATCCTTCGCAAGAATTTATGAAATCACTAACTTACCGAATCTCTTAAATATTTTTACATGAATTTCTGAATAATGCGTTTGTTGGAAAAAATCTTGCTCCACTAACAGAGACGGGTGACGGAAAACTCATAACGTTATGCGCTTGTTCATTGTATAATTAGGTAGTATGAAATATGGGAGTTATATCCAGCCAAGTGTACACTCGCAGAGGGAACGTCACATACAATTTTATATTAGCTTTAGGGTACAGAGTCTGCTCAGCCAAGCGGCTCACTTGAACACAGACTGGCTGTGTATTCAAGTCGAGGGCTCTCTCATACTCGGCGAAAAATAAACTGAGCAAATACTAGCCGTACGCTCCGTTGAGGAAAAATTATTTCGAGTGCAAAGTTTCAAATAAAATTCCACATATATATATATACAATGTTACGCTTTGACTGATGATTGGGGCGGTATCCGTTTTCATGCGGTATATTTACGTAATGAATTTGCTGGGCCTATCGTGTTTTAACACATGCAAATGACCTTTAGCTGAAACAAACATTTTTTATTTTTTAAAACTTATGTGGAATGTTTTTGATTTGCGAAATCTTACTTAAAAGAGATTTGCTTCTTAAAATCGTTCGACTAGACCAATACTTGCTACGAATGATAGTCTAAAGAGTAATATTTTAGTACATTTTATATTAACATAGACTTATTCGTCTTGTTATGCATACTTATGGACAAACTCTTTATAGTAATCTATATACATATAAAATATAATACATATAATAAAATCGTAAACAAGCCGTGTCTGTACATAATTTTTTTATTTTTTTTTTTCAAAAAAACAATTTATACACGTTGTACTTTGTTACTGAAGTCAAAAAAATAGGTTTTAGAATTTTTGTCTGTCTGTGCTTTTTGTGCATGCTAATTTCAGAAATGGCTTAACCAATTTAAATTCGGTTTTCACTGTTGTATTGTAGCAAGCTTCCCGTAACATTTAGTCTTTATTTCGTTCAAAACGGTTTATAAACAAAAAAGTTACGCGCTATACCGAATACCGCGCTTACGAAGTAGCGGACTCAACTAGTGTCGAGATTATTATTAAAGATTTTTCAAAAAAACAATTTGTACACGTTGTACTTGTGTTACCGAGGTCAAAAAAATAGGTTTAAGAATTTTTGTCAGCTTGTTTGTTTGTCTGTGCGTTTGTGCACGCTAATCTCAGAAATGGTTTAAGCGATTTGAATGCGGTTTTCGCTCGTGTATTGCAGCAAGTTTCCTGTAACATTTAGTGTTTGATTCATTCCACGCCACGCGTACGAAGTTGCGGGCTCAGCTAGTAAGTACCAAATAGAAATATTGGAATCAAAGTGGTACATTTCTTTTAGTATAAAGGTCGACAGGCAGGCTGGTGGTCCAATTGAAGAAACGTGCCTATCATCGCCTATTATGTAAGGCTTTTTGCTCTGCCGATTTTATTAGTAAGATATAAAAGATAAGTTATACACGATGGGATGGTCACTGCCGCCAGACGAGCTGTCCATTTTATGGGTGCAAAACGCAGTGTGTATTATGTCAGTCTGTCATCTATAGAGCGACCCGTAACTTGACCCAATAAGACGTGTTAAATTATATACGAAAACATTCTTCGTTTATTGCTCTTTCCACTAGTGAAAGCCGCATGAAAACGAAAAAGAAAAAACGGATGAAAATCCATTGTGTGGTTTAGAAACAGTTAGGGAAGAAACAGATTAATAGACAGAAGCGGACAACGAATTTATTTTAGAAAAATTTTTATAAAAGTATTTTTATCTTCTAATATATAAAATTCTCGTGTCACAGTGTTTGTAACAAAACTCCTCCGAAACGGCTACAGGTACCCATTTTTATGAATTTTTTTGTATATTTGAGAATAGGTCGTAAAGTATTTTTCACCCTCCTACCCCCAACCCCCATTTTTTTATAACGAAAATATTTTTGTATGAATACAAAAATATTAAAATCTTAAAATATTAAAAATATTAAAATATTCTTCAGAATATTCAAACAATTTAATCGTAGTCGGTCGCGTCGTTCATTGACTTGAAGTGACACATCACTTTAACATATGGTTTGAAAATAAAATTTGACCCGTTAGGTGGCGCCACAATTGGGTTACGGAATTATTTTCTGGTTCTGGCAGGACGACGTCTGCTGGGTCAGCTAGTATTTTATATAGTATTTGGATGAGTGTTTAGGGTACTTGTCTTAACGCTGTGTTCTAGGGTTCCCGGGATCGATTCCCGGCAGGGTCAACTTTGAAAAATTAACTTTTCAAATTTGGCTCTGATCTGGATCTGGAAAGTAGTGGCAGGGCTCACTCAATGCGTTTCGCAGTCATTTGGGCAGCCCGTCTGGCGGCAGTAACCACCCCCTTACAGAAGACCACCGTGAAATAACAGCACGTGAGTGAGTAAAGGGATGCCAGAACCCATTTCCCTATCCCCCCTCCTAATCCCTTATCCTTAATCCTACTGTAGTCGGCAGCGCACTTGCAGGAGCTTTGGCGTTGCTTGTGTTATAAGCGACGGTAGCCACCTCCATCAAGTGGACCGTCAACCTATCTGCCGATCTTAACATAAACAAGAAAGAAAAAATGATATTTTTTCTTTTTTCATAAAGCTTCTCAAATGAAATATACAGACAATTGATTACATAATTCAAATTATATGAAAACTAAATTAACACGCAGATAAAGAAAATGCGGTTTTTTCAGTTAATTTTATAACCTATGTTGTTTGTAATTTATAACTTCAGTAGCAATTAGCATTGTTAGGAATAATCTCAAAATATACGCTTCAATGGAGACTACCTGTTGCTGACCACATTAGATGTATAAATGAATGTATAATACAATAATCGATGCTTGAATTGCACACCAAAAGCTTAGGAAATGGACGTGAGAGAGTTAACGTGAATAATAGAATGGATTGACTTAACAGGCCAATTGATATCGCCAGGGCGACAGTGAATGTCGGTGCCATGGGCCGTCGTTGAGCGTCGGGGCTCGGGCGTACAACGACACACGCCTTTGAACACCCACTCTTTTGTGAGCTCAACGTGTGCGGAATTGCAGACTTCACGCTTCAAATTCGAAATTTGAAAATAGATTTTTAAACAGCCATTCCTTCTTACACACTCGAATGTTTTAAAACGAACGAAAACATGTACTTATAGGTAGTTTCTCTAAATGTAGCCTGGCTTTCTTCTTTTGTTTAGACTGAATGACAATCAAATTCAAGTTGAAAAATAAATTTAAGGTTCACAATAAAGTAGACATTCCCAATATTGTAATATAAAAATAACTATTAGGCAAGCTCTTCATAAAAAAGCGCAACTTGTCTAAAACAAACATTGCAGAAGTTTTTATAAGAAAAATATCTGAAACTTAAATGTGCATATAATGAAACTTTCTAATAATTTTTGTTCCAAATGAAGGTTTATAGGATTAATTGATGTTACGTAAAATAGTCCTTCGAGCTTGATTTGTATAATTGCAGATAAAATATTGCTTTTGTTTAAGAAATAAGTATACTATAAAAAGGCACAAAGATTAACATCTCTAAAACACACTTGCATTAAACTAATGATTTATGTTTGAATTTATTAAAACTGTAAGCATCTTTTCCGCGGAGCGAGCTCAAGAACAAAGTAAATTAAACGTTTTCATGAAGTTCTACAAGAGTTTTATTTTTCGTTTCCACTTAATAGGAAAATAAATAATCTGCTTAATAGGCACCGAGAATTAACTACTTAATTTACTCCATTGTAAATTCACATTTTGCACTTTATCTGAAACTCTCTAGAGTTGTTGCCTCGCAAGATGACCAAAAATTATTACAGGATGATATAGATAGTTTGTATAAATGGTGTCAACATAATTCTATGGAACTTAACATGAATAAATGCTATCATATAAAATTCTCTCGAAAACGGAAGCAATTAAAAACAATTTACAGTATAGGAAACAATACCTTAAAAACTGTCACTGATGTTGTGGATTTAGGTACGATTGACTCGGAAATGCGGTTTATAACTCACATAGAAAATACTTTAAACAAGTGTTATAGAATGTTAGCCTTTATAAATCGTAATACCAAAGAATTTAAATCTGTAACTGCCTTAAAGACCTTATATTCCTCCTTAGTAAGAAGTCATATAGATTATTGCTCTATTGTTTGGTACCCAAAATTTCAAAACAACATACAGCGATTAGAGAACGTACAAAAAAGGTTCCTCAAAAGACTTGCATTCACATCAGGAGTGCGCTACACAATCAAAGAATATAAAGACAGGTTGCAATACTTTGAAATGAAATCTTTGCATTGGCGCAGTGATTTTCTGAGTTTAGTTTTTTTATTCAAAGTTATTAATAATTTAATAGACTGTCCACCGCTGGTATCACAAATAATTATAAATGTACCTAAAACTTCGGCTAGACCTGAGAACTATAAACCTTTTGCAGACAGATTTGCCAAAAACAAGTAGTGTTACACCTCTCAACTACACTATTAAAAAATACAACGAATTATTTCATAAATGTGATATTGATATTTTTGCCGGACGGATCGGAGCCTTCAGAAGGGCTATTTGCGATAGTTATAACTGACCTTATGCTAGACCTCTAAGCTCGATTGTGGCGTTAACGATGGCCTTTTCCCTCCTTTTTCATTTATAACCTAAAGTATTATTTTTTCTAATTAAAAAAAAAACTGCTTTTTGTAGAATGGTTTGGGTGGTATATAATGTGTGTGTGTTCTTTTGGTTTTTTTTTCTATTGTAAACTAATATCTTTAATAATTATGTAATGCTGTGCATACCTTTAAGTTAGATGCATATTTAGTAACAGAAAATATTTCTTCTATGTAAATGTATCAATATGTATTTAGTTGGTAAGCCTCTTTAATAAATAAATAAATAAATAAATAGTGGCTATAAAAAAGATAAAATATCCGAACCCTTCCCTTATTTATAACTCATAGCGTAATATATAATATAAAATGTAACAAACAAATCTTTTGAAGAGTTAACTTAATTCTATAAGTAGGAATTATGAGGAAAATAATTCTATAAATATATTAGCTTCGCAGCAAAGAAATTTGGTTTGATTTTCATGAAAATATATAGTATTACTTTTACTGCGTATGTCTACCTACTGAATTTCATAACACTCTATTGTTAGAATTTAATACAATAAGTAAAATAAATTTAAAATAAATAACTGAACTGATGTTAAAAGATTAGAATGAATGTTTTTTTTTGTATTAAACTAAACTTCCATCAGGTGGCCTGTAATAGACTGTATTGCCTTTATGCAAAACTCAGTCCCACCAAACTGATACGAGAAAAGATTTGATAACATATTGTTACGGTTGGCCATAGAACCTTCTCGAAGGAACGCGAGTTGGCGTTAGGGGTATAAAACATTCAGGAAGAAGAGGTAATGTTTACCAATACATGGTGACGACGCCTCTTTAAACAAGAGCAAAAGGAAATTATATAATTATTATATAGGGTTCATATTATTATATAATTAATTATATAGGGTTCATATTCCAGGAACCGAAGCACCATTCTAGAAACGATAGATTAATCGACGCTCGATGTTTACTCGTTTAAAAGTTCGAATACTTTCTACGACTATCCAGACTGTTTTTGCGCGAATATAAAAACGAGCATGGGCGCTTGTGGAGTAGTGTGCTACGGTACGCGATACGGAAGCGATGGTTGAGAGTTTTTGCGAAGACATCTGCGATAGCGAGTTAGCGACACATTGAACGAATTAGCGACGAAATTGGCGAGTTTAGCGGTTTAATCGAGAAACCTTGTGATATATCGAATAAATCTTGATCTACAAGATCAAATCGACTTATTTTACCCTTACACAGCATTTTTGCTCACAAAAATATAAGTCACAATATATATAAATATTCGTATTTAGTCCTTTTTTGGATTGTCATTCGCCTCTTGTTATTTGTGGAACTATTGTTATTGGCGTTATTGAAACTATTGTTTCTTTTAAATATGACTAAACCTTGGTAGTAAACAAATAGTAAAGAGAAAAAATATTGTCTGTTATAAAGATTCTGTTGTTTTATAAAGGTTTACTTCAAGAAAGCTCGGAATAAATTCTTCAATAGTAGCCGTGCTACTTTTAAACTTAGAACCCCATTCCCATTTTTCCTTTCTATCTCAAAAGATAATCTAACATTAGAAGATTACAACTATAGACAGCCACATTTTTCAATTTTCCCAATGCCAGTGAAAATAGAAAAGCATTGAAATATTCACAGCGAAAGCACAAGGCAAGCAAAACAAGAGATAAAAATAAGACAGTAAATGTTTTTATTTCGTGATTAAAGTAAACTGTTGGAAATAAAAGTAGACCATTGTAATTGTAATTTTAGATTGAGTATTTTACCCATCTATATTATACAAATTATAAAATAAAGTCGCTGTCCACCTGTATTTGTTTCTACGCTAACTTCTTCAAATTATTCTATTATTTTTTTCATTTTTCATTTTTCAAAACTTAACATTTTTCATTTCTTCTCCACCGAACAGATTGTGATACGGTTTTCACTAATACAAAGAGCGAGTAACGAGGAAGTTTTATGTATATACAAGTACATTATTACAGCAAATTGCATCTGTGCGTAGCTGGGAGCGAGTTGCTAGTTTAATATAAAGTCTATTTATTACAAGTTTATGCCTAGTATCGTTTTATTAAAAAATTTTGTGTACATATCGGAACCAAAAAAAATTTTATTTAACCATATTGATATACTAATAAATTTGAAGATAAATAAATTTTGTGATAAATGATAAATTTTTCCTCTTAAAATTTAATTGACAAATTTTAAGATGAAAGTGTTTTGCTATGCCAAATTTCATAAGAAAGGGTTTATTGTTTTACGCGGGATAAAAATAAGAAATGTCTTCACAAATTCACATATTTATATTATTAATATTGATTTTCATCATAACGTTTAATGTTATATCGTTATTCGATAACGTTATCAATTAATAAGCGTTATGGAAACGCAAACAGTGTTATTTGATAACATTCATTTTCAACATTGTTCTAGAAATGCATTCTCGGAACTTCATGCACATTTACACGGTGTCGTGTAATTGGCACTTACTTTCCACTTAAACAACGGAGCCGTCAACCGTCTTTGTATTATTATAATACTAGGTATCATTATATTGCGACTGAGCTCGTTCAGTCGATTGTTAAATTTCAGAACCAAAATATTATATTACCATGAACCTTTCACGGTACAAGCCGATCTAGAGATCTTAGGGATTTGTTTCATGTAATGTATGAATTATTAGAAAAATTCATCCATTTTTCCATTCAAGGACACGGTACTGTCAGTAATATACTGAAAATATAAACGGGACACAGCTTGTTCAAATACGATGTGTGTTTAAACGAGCTGTTATGTTTTTTTTTCCTGCGTTATTATATTGTTGTTAATTATTATTAATCATACAAATTGAATGTTGATTTCAGATATATAAATAACATGCAGGATAACGACTATATACTGTGGCTTCGCTCGCATGAATAACCTACCTATATACACAGTTAAAAAGATTTCCCTATAAAATATTACCAAAATCGTTTTAGTCGTTAAAATTTAATATACAGAGTCAGTTTCGGATTAATTATAATACAATTATGTATGCCTCTCATGGCAGGATTCGTCCACAAGTCACTCAGCGAGCTACGGAGCGGACTATTATGCTCGGAGTCTCTTTGGTGGATAGGATCATAAATTCTGAAATTTGTCGAAGAACCAACCTTATCAATATTGCCGAAAGAATTGGCAAGCTTAAGTAGCAATGGGCCAGTGACATACATGTGTCGCAGAGAGTATAATCGATGGTATGGTATAATGAGTAGGTACTCGAATGGAGGCCGCAAATTTTAAAACGCAGCGAGGGATGCTCTGCGGCCATGTGGACGGACAACCTGAAAGGCAAGACGGGAAAAGGCTCACAGACGATAGAGAACCTTGGTAGAGGCCTACATCCAGTATTGGAGAAACAGGGGGTGACGATGTTGATGGTATGAATATTCATTAAAACATTAATAAAAGTTATAACTCCAATAAACGTTAAGTTTCATTAGATTTTTTTTTAAATCCGTACAAAATATTTAAGTATCTATTAAACACACCATGAATATTTAGAAGAATTTCACTGCGCCTTTCAGGAATATTCTCTTAGTTTCGAACAATCCGCGCCCTCTCCAAATCCCTCTTTTATAAATATAAACGTTGCTATGAAACGTAATCTTTGATCCGTAAAACGGAAAATATTATGTTCGACACAAAAGAAATTTTCCTCCCGAGGAAAAGGCTCGAACGAGCAAGCGCGGTCGCGTCAGTAACAGTCACCATTGTCGCATTCAATCAAACTATTCAAACGGGGCGTGTGTGTCCCGACAAAATAAAAACGGGACACAGCTACGTAACAATTTCACAGATCCATACAGTAAAAACAGTGGGATCTCATCCAATTTTGCATTCAATCTACGACCACGAGAATTGCTTCCTCCGAGATGACCCGCCACTTCTACTCGCCATAAAGCGATGACCTAATCCGGTTTATTTGATTCGGGTTCCTTACTTCACTCTACTTTAGCAATTTGTAAGAATAATGTTGGACGGTTAAATGTGTTTACTACAATACTAGTCTGAATATTATTTATTTTAGTGAACGCACAATGAATCATGAGAACTTCAAAGGAACAAAACGACTGGTATTTTATTTGGAATCAAATGCTTATCTTTAAAATATTTGTAAAGATTTATGCTTATCCCTTTCATTGGAGAGAAATATGGGAGAATAATTCTTTATAAATACTCGTAGATAAGCTGATTTCAGCTTAAGGTTGCCTTTAAATTGTATTAAAGGAACGTACAAATTCCATTTTGACATTTTATTATAGTCGCATTTTTTTAATGTTAAGATCGGCAGACAGGCTGACGGTCCACTTGATGGTAAGCGGCTACCGTCGCCTATAACACAAGCAACGCCACAGGTGCTGCAAGTGCACTGCCGACTACAGTAGGATTAAGGATAAGGGATTAGGAGGGAATATGTAAATAGGCTCTGGCAACCTCACCGAAACACAACAGCTCACACGTTCTGTTATTTTAGGCTGGTTTCTGTAAGGGGGTGGTTACTGTCGTCAGACGGGCTGCCCAAATGACGCAGTGTGCCCTGCCACTACTTTCCAAATCCAGACCAGAGCCAAATTTGAAAAGTTCGTTTTTCAAAGTTGACCCAGCCGGGAATCGAACCCAGGAACCCTATAACAGAGCGTTAAGGCAAGCACCCTAACCACTTATCCAACGGGCTCGTCAAAAACTATATTGTAAACTAGCTGGTGCGCGTTGAAAGAGAGAATATGAGTAATATAACGCCTGATATCTTTATCGCTATGACCACGGTAGCGTCACCACGGCGAAAGTGGTGCCATTTTTTATATTTTAGACAATGCCTCGAAAACCTAAAACTTATCCAGGATAAAAAGGATCTGTGTGCCAAATTTCATTCGAATCCATTTAGTAGTTTTTACGTGAAAGAGTAACAAACATTCGCAAATTTTTGCCTTTATGATTTTAGTAGGTGACATGTCCTTTATGGAAAAGCTTCCAAATAAAGATTTAAAAAAATTATATTAGTATGATATATATATACCTATACATTATACACTATTTATATGAGAAAATAGGAAACTATGTATTGTTTAATACATCCCTAAAAATGTAATGGACACATGTTTCAAATGATATAAATAAAAATTATTTTGATTAAGTGTGGATTAAATTGAAGCCATCTTGATTTAGTTTTCATTTTTTTATCAAATCAATTAAATAGATCAATTTATCTATTTTAATATCAAATTTACAGAAATAGAACATAAATATACAATTCAAAAACTTAATATTATTCATTGAATTACGGGGATTTTGAAAATTAAGGTGTGTTTAAAATCTCGAATCTCAGCACAAAACTTGCAATCTATATAAATTTGCAAATATTTATAAATAGACAAAAAATGCCTGCTTAAATGTTATATAACAATTATCAAGCTTTTTATGTCATGTCGGAAGACAGGCCGCTTGATGCTAAGTGACCATAGCCTTTTAGGAAGCAATACCATAGGGGTGAAAAGTAAGTCTTGAACCTTGATATGAAGACTCTGGCATCTCTTGCTTATGAAAACATAACACTGGGGCGGTGACTGAGCCAATCCGTTTAGCTGCCTAGTTATAATATCGGAATAGGAATTCATTAAGTGTTTCCTGCCGATTAATGAATTGGATTAATTTTTTATAGATATTTTTTTATCCCTTAGAGTTATTATTATAAATAAAGAAAATGTGAAAAATTTCTCGTATATTTTTAATTTTATTATTTGGGTTATATATATTAGCTAGGAGAAAAAGTCTTTTCGCATATAGTATACGATGTATAAACTTGTAATAAAATCTCTTTGGCTGTACTATTTGTATCTGGCTGGCTTTGATAACATTAAAAAAGTTACATTTCAAAAAAGAAACAAATTAGTAAAATGTTGTTTCCAGCTTTTTTTCATTTGTTTTTCTTTCTGAGTGAATCTAATGAAGAAATTCGATAGATTTTAAAATTTTATCACAAAAAAGGAAAAAAATGCAAAGCAAGCCGCGAAAAAAATTCGTGACGTTTATGAACTTAATGCAGTGTCAGTAAGAGTAGTAAAGTTAAAGTTGGTTTAAGCGTTTTCAATCCGGGAATTTTGTGCTAATTGATTTACTAAGGAAAATATATTAAATATTAAACCTACTTTCGCTAATTTGTAACGCAAGTAAGATAACAAACAGTTTTGAAATATTACTTAATTTTCCTAAATGTTATGGATAATTTATTACTTTGAAAGCAAATAGACTGAGTAACTTTATATTAACTAATTTGTTTAGTAAGAAAATTTTCAGCTTCAGATATTCAGATTTTAGATTTTCAATAGGATTACGAGGGGCACACTGAAATGATCGGGAATAAGAAAAACCACATGCACTGTATAGTTAAATTGTATTTTATTGTTTGTCGAAGTATTCTCCGTTCAACTTAATGCACTTTTCCATTCGTGCAAACCAATCATTCAAACAGTAATTCCAGTCTGAAGTTGATGTTGACAAAATGGCTGCTTTGTACGCTTCCACAGCTGCTTCGGGGTCTTCAAACCGTTGACCGCGTAATAAATCTTTCATTCTAGGGAATGTAAAGAAATCACTTGGGCTCAGGTCAGGACTGTACGGAGGATGGCTCATCAGCTCAACGTTTTCCTGCTTCAAAAAATCATTTGTCTTCCGAGCCGTATGGGAGCTCGCATTATCGTGATGTAAGATGATGCGACGTTTCCGGTTATTTTTTCGGAGTTCGGCTATCATTTCTGGCAAACAAACCGTGATATACCACTCGGCGGTAACCGTTCTGCGTTCCTGTAAAGGAATTGTAGCAACATGCCTCTTTTTCGAGACAAACATAGCGACCATTTTCTTTGACACGATGCGGGAGCGAACCACTTTCGTTGGCTCGACCTCGTCTTCGAAGACCCAAACTGCTGACTGATGTTTTCTTTCAGGTTCGTATGAATAAATCCATGATTCGTCACCTGAGACGATATTATAAACGGCATTTGATTTCCCTCCGTTGAAGCGTTGCAGAGTATTCCGGCACCAATCTACGCGAGCCGCCTTTTGCTCTTCGGACAAATTGTGGGGAACCCAGCGGGAAACTCGCTTTCTTACACACAGCTCATTATGTAATATCGACTGAATTGCTGTCATTCCGATACTGATAACAGCCCGAATCTACTCGTATGTCACATGACGGTCATCTAATATAATAGTTCGCACAGCTGCGATGTTTTCAGGCGTGACCGTTGTTCTTGGTCGACCTGCAGAAGAAACAGTGCTGAGCGACACACGACCGCGTCGGAACTCGGCATACCAGCGGTATATTGTCGTTTGACTCGGTGCTTCAACATCATAAATCGAAACAAGTTCGCTGAGACATTATTTATCTCGAGATAAGCCGCGACGAAAATTGTGATAAATTATGGCACGGAAATGATCACGCGTGAGCTCCATTTCTGTTAACGACGTGTCAACTTTAAACCAACATAGTTTTTGTTTTTAATAAAAAAAAAATTGTTTGAATGTCATTAAGATTCTAAGAGGCCAGTATTCAAATTCTAAAAAAGGTTTTATTGTAACTCAATCCGAAATATTCTATTCTCGATCATTTCAGTGTGCCCCTTGTACACCACTTGCTTTCGTAGCAGTTAATTTAAACACATGTATTTTCTTGCACCTTTTTGTACATCATTGGTACGTAACTGGTAGTAGCAACGTATACTTTACGGCAAACATAAGTGGGTTTATGGCATTGTTTGTATTACAGGCAGCAGTAGCCACTTACCATTAAGTAGACCGTCAGCCTGTTTACCGACCTTTAACATCAAAAATATTAACTTCATGACTTAAACATAAGAAGTTAAGGAGCCACCATGTGATACCAACCGCGTGGGCCGAGTAAGGTTCCTCAACCCAGCGAACGGTTTGAGTTGGAGCCTCCCAAACTTTGCTCCACCACGGAACGCCCGCACGGAGTGCTCACGGGTGTGCCTTCTTAGTTCCCCAGTGACATTCCGATTAGCCAAGCGAAGGCCGATGACCCCACCTACCCCTGTAACCGCTCATATTGTCGAGGGTTAAGCCCCCCACTACGACAACGTCCTAGCTGGTCATCCGTTTTAATTCGGTTTTCACTAATGGAAAGAGGGATAAGAGGATAAAAATTGCACGCCGGGCGAAACCGGGGGCGGGTCGCTAGTCTTATATAATAAGGAGTGTTTCATCGGAAAGTGAGTGTAACGGGGAACTGCATTCTTATATATTTTGGTTACAAATAGAAAAATCGCTATTACCATTGTTACCGCTCTCAGATAGCATTTCATAATCTTAATATTTTACAAATTGCTATTTAGCCTAAAACTAGATACATTTACCTCCGTAAACACAGTAAAAAGTAAGAACGCCCAACAAAACATTCAGTGGACAAATCACACGGTAAACATATTTTCAAGGGAGTTGCCGTTGAAATGTTGTGCGTCTGACAAGAGCTACTTTGATTCGCTTAATTTTACGTCTCGTTGAATTAGCTGGGTAATTATGCCTCGTAAAACAAACAAATGCCACATTTCAAAATCTTAATGAACATGTTTGAATTCCTTCACTATTTTACCAACAAAAAATAATAATATCTCTTTTATTTTAACACACGAATATCCGATCAAATTATTATGAAATTAACACAGAGTAGGGAATCGTCGCACCGCACTCTACTAGAGACGTTAGTAATAACAATATTCGTGCCGCGCAAATGCGATAAGCGCACATTTTGACGCAGTTCCTATTTGCACGTTGTAGAGTAAACATTATTTTAAAAAAAAGGGATAGAAATGCTTCATTGAGCTGCGATTGGTTTAATAATCAAAATAAAAACGTGAATAATCAAAACTCTGGTCTACCATATCCTAAATAATTAATTAAATACAATTTTTAGATTTTAAAAATGCGTAACCCTGCTTGTATTCATATTGATTAAATGGTAACGAAAACAGACTTTAGATTTATTTGGTGACACTCATAAAAATTGTTTTCTTTTTGCTCAAGCGGATTACAAAATTACTTGTAGTTTTCAATTTTAATGTTTTGTTATTATTAATGTTATGTTTTGTTATACTTGTTATTGTTATTAGGAACATTTATTTAATGTTTTGTTGATATTTCATTTTGGCCACCATATTCTAGTTAGTTTTTTTTAAATGTATTGTAGTTCAATGTTGTGGATTTCCATATGTTATCCATATAACTGACCCATATACCAGATATTATAGTTTATCAATGGTATATAATAATTATAATTTAAGTATGTGTTGATGCTTGATGGCGTCTAAGAAAATTAATAAATTAACATTGTCATTTAATCTGTTATCACAAACAATAGAATATTATTTTTTTTCTTATACTATTTTTGTAAATACGTTTAATACAAACTTTTAATAAGAATGTTATGGTAAAATTATATTATTTTGTTAACAACGCCTGTTGCTATCAACACAGCAACTTCCCTGAGAATAAATTTTCAAAAATAAAATAAGCTTGTTGTTATGTACAAAATAAAAGTTAAGAAATTAAATGCAACATCGAATAAATAATGAACTTTGAACTTTGGATGAGTGGTTGGGGTGCTTGCCTTAACGCTCTGTTCTAGGGTTCCCGGGTTCGATTCCCAGCAAGGTCAACTTTGAAAAAGGAACTTGCAAATTTGGTTCCGGTCTGAATCTGGAAAGTAGTGGCAGGGCACACTGCGTTTCGCAGTCATTTGGGCAGCCCGTCTGGCGGCAGTAACCACCTCCTTACAGAAGACAACCGTGAAATAACAGCACGTGTGCTGTTGTGTTTCGGTGAGTGAGTAAGGGATGCCAGAGCCCATTTCCCTATCCCTTCCTAATCCCTTATCCTTAATCCTACTGTAGTCGGCAGCGCACTTGCAGCAGCTTTGGCGTTGTTTGTGTTATAGGCGACGGTAGCCACCTACCATCAAGTGGACCGTCAGCCTGTCTGCCGATCTTAACATTAAAAAAATCTCCCACGCATTTACAAGCATTTAAACCTTATTTTAAATGCTTGTAATTTTAATTTAATTTTAAATGCATTATCTTTTCTTTAATCCCTAATAATATTTTCCGCAAATTTCAAAACTATAGGTTAACTACCTACGTTTCAACCGTGTGTAGTCTTTTATTACACAATGTCGTTTTATGGTGTGTGTAAATATTAATATTTTTACAGCAAAATTAACTTAAATTTTTGAATAATTAGTTGCTAAGACTGGTTGTTTAAACCTAGCAGAGCACACTGTGGACCACAGTGAAAACCTGGCCCCATGTATTTATGTACAGATTATTTATATTTGTCCTTGTATTTATATTTTTGAAGGTTACAAATTTAAATAGATGAAAAAAACACAACTTATGGTTAGCACTACGGGACTGACCTACGGGATTTTTAGACTGACCTAAAAATTTATTTTATTTTGATAATTTGGTAGTTGCAGGTCTCTGTGTCCCGCAGTAATAAACTGGGCAGCTCGTCTGGAGACAGTAACCACCTCTTTACAGAATACCAACGTCAAGTAAAACTATTTTTCGATGCGGTTGTCATTTTTATGCTCAAATTGTTCCTCATCCTTTAAATTATCAGTATATTCCCTGGACCTACCACAAATAGAACAAAAAAATAATATTAAAAACCCAGTTTGTGTTCTTGTTACGGATAAAGAAGGCTCTGCTGTGTTTCGTGATTCGCACAGTAAACAAGGCCCATTAATTTAAGAGCAATAAAGAAGTGATCAAGAGTCTCGCGGCAGAAGTAAACAAGGCCTGTAGTGGGGTCATGTGATTAATTTCGGCGAACACTCTCCGGCCACAAATGGCTTGTCAGAAAGTTTATTGCAGTAAAAAGCTCGAGTTTGTACCGGGAGAATGACGCGGGGCTTACACTAATGGCCCTTCAAGTTTCAACCATTAAAACTAAGTTTTTTTTTAAAACAAAATTTTGGGTGTGAAATTTTGATATATGACCAGAGAATTCTGTGATTTCTGTCTAACATTTGTAGACGACGAGTCGGCTTCAGGAAACAAAATATTTTGCTCAAAAGTATTTTACTCAGTTTTAAGAACACTGACACTTAGTTTTGAAGACCCAGCAATGACTTTAACAGAGCAATTTCTTAAATTGAATTTTTAATCTTCAAATTCAAAGTTCGAATCTATAATTGTTTCAAAATATCTTTACTTAGTCCACATATTGGTCTAATTTTCGCTTGAAAGCAGTTATTTTACCCTGAAAGTAACCACATTTTAAAGAGAAATTTAAATAAAATTATAATTTTTTTATAATAATTTTAAATTAATAAACCAAGTTTATATTAATATAACATATAAAAGTTTTCACAAATTAAGTAAGTAAGTAATTAAGTTTGTATATTTCTTTCGCATTTAAAGCGCGATTTAATAAAACAATCGCTACCTGAAAGTGAAACAAATTTGGCAAAAGAGAGGTAACTCGGGTTATCATCTTCAACACAAATTATAAACTAAATTCGCTGTTCGCCTCTGACTGTTTCTAGGCTAACTTCTGCTAAACTACCCAGCGGGTTTTGATACAGTTTTTGCTAATAGCATTAAACGGAGTAGGCTTTTGTATAAAATTAGAAAAAAAAATTAAAACTAATTCATCTAAAAAATAAAACTAAGTCGCTAATTCTCTTATAATTTTAATGGAAAAAATTAGTATTGTGTCGTCTATAAATATATAAATTACATTAAGTACCCGCTCTTGTCCAATATTAAAATCACGTAATTACAGATAGATTTAAACATCGGCCGACAAGCTGACGGTCCACTTGATGGTAGGTGGCTACTGTCGCCTATAAAACAAGCAACGCCAAAGCTGCTGCAAGTGCGCTGCCGACTACAGTAGGATTAAGGAAATATGCTCTGGCATCCCTTACTCACTCACCGAAACAACGGCACACGGTGGTCTTCTGTAAGGGGGTGGTTACTGTCGTCAGACGGGTTGCCCAAATGACAGCGAAACGCAGTGTGCACTACCATTACTTTTTAGATATTTTTAAATGTTAAGTGCGACCGACAGGGTAATTGTCCACTTGATAGTAGGTCGCTACCATCGCCTATAACAAAAGCAACACCATGGGTGCTGAGAGTGCGGGGAATTAGGACAGGGAAATGGGCTCTCGCATCCCTTACCCACCCCCCGAAACACAACAGCACACGTTCTGTAATTTCACGATATTCTTTTGTAAGAGGGTGGTTACTGCAGCCAGACGGGCTGCCCAAATAACTGCGAAACGCAGTGTGCCCTTCCAGAACCAAACCGGAGACAAATTCGAAAAGTTCATTTTTCAAAGTTGACCCTGTCGGGAATCGAACCCGTGAACCTTAGAACAGAGCGTTATGGCAAGCACCCTAACCACTCATGTATCGGCGGTGTACAATAAAACCAAAAACATTTAGAATTGTGCCTTGGCTTGACTTACTAGTATCTGGAATTGTCACAGTTGAAAAGATTTGCTAAGTCAAAATAGACTTAATGAGGAAGTATTTCCAGGTCAGTTTATGGACGAGAGCAATTTGCATATTATCGGGGTGTGGACAGAAGGTCGCGTGACAGTCAGGTCAAATTACCATAAGAATGGGCAAACGAGGTGAACGTTTTGTTAAGATTCCGCCCAATGTCCCATTGTTGAGCTCTTAACAATTAAACGCTTTTAAGAAATTAGATCTTACAAGCCCTTTCTTTGCGAAACTTAATCGTGAACAATGCTCTATTATTGTGTTATACTTGAAAAATGTTTTGAAAACCTTTTTAATAATGGCATTAAGTTAAATCATCTGTTTATTACCTGTTATCTCGCTTTCTTTTCACTGCATCGATTTTCAAGATTTGTTGTAAAAATTAGGAAAACATGATAATACCTGTTATATTATATGCTATAAAATGAAATATTAAGTATTAATTTAAAATGAAATATTTTTTTTATCTTTGGCAACCCGCAGGTCTTGCCTACTGCAAGGTTATTACAAACATTTTTTTTAAAAAGCTTAGCAGGTAAGTTTATTATCTATTAAGATAAAGAGGATAGATAGATAGAGAGATAAAAAAAGAGAGAGGATTTTGTAAGTTTATGACGTCAAGCCTAAATTTTATGCGATATTTATATATTCTCTTTTTATATTCAGATATACATATGTATTTTGATTCCTTAATAAAAAGTCGATAGAAAACATATACAAGAACGTAAAACATACATACATATTATATTTAAAAAGGTGACAAAAATATCTTATGTAGGTAATGACCATAAATTTTCAATTCAATAATTTATTTTAATATAATAAATATATTAAAGATGCAATTTCTACATTTAATCTGGGCCGTTTTTTTTTCTATGCCTGAAATAAATCCATTTTTTTTTTTAATTTAAAAGTGAATTATGTATAACTAACTATGTATTTTTTGCTTTTTGAACCTCAGTGAAAATATTGTCATTCATTGTCACGGTGTCGCCAGCCGAATAGGTTTACCGTTGCATGATCCAAAGCAGTTTCCTGTCGGCACAAATTTAGGGCCTATAAAATTGATGAACAGTTTCTTAATAGCGCCTTGTACTTACTTTCTAAGGAATGTTACGACGTTATGAAATAAGAGAAAATAAAAGGTTATAGCTGTGGCGTGCACGAAAATCAATTTTGGGTAAAACTGTCTACGCTAGGCAGCTGAAATGCGGGCGCAATATTTGCAGGCGACGACGCTATATTTGAAACTTCGGTTGATGCAGCTGAAGTTATTAGAATTTGAGGGCAATCGTCTTACAAAATGAACCGAATAAATATCCCAACATAGATTCTGTGTCAATATGGACATTAAAAGTATATGTTGACATGCTTACACAAATATATAATAGAAACAATGTTGTGATCGAAATAAAGTAATAAAAGTTATTTACATTTACTTCAAGCAAACGATATATCTAATAAAATAAGTGAATGCTTATTAATCAAACAACTAGGTAGAAATAAAAGTCACCTTTTATCTCGGTTTATTTGTTTAATGGAGGCGAGCTGCGAGAGTGGAACGCTAAGCAACGCCAGTCACGCAATCGCTTAAATTTACACTCATTGTGTCTTATCTCAACTTAAAAGCTATTCGATAGTACCTTTAGAAAACACCAAAATTTGTTTATCTGTCATACGTGAAACAGGTATATTATTATCTAGATGGTATTTCCAAAATACACTTTGGCTGGATATCTCACACATATTAGAAGTGACAGGGCAATTTGTGTTGTTATGAGCACTGGGCAGTAACAGTCAGATATCGCCATTCCGGTGGCAGTATTCACTCCCTTGCAGAAGACTACGATGGTATAATTGAAAATATAAGTGAGTAAGTGATGCTAGAACCCATCCCCATATTTTCAGCTTATATTTCATCCTGTCAAGCTCTGCAGTACACTTTAAGACCCTTTATTATTACTAATATTAATAGGCGTATCATCTACCTCGAATTTTACCATATATCACCTGATAGTCTTTATATAAAAATGACAATAGCATCTTTATTAACTAGCACAGCTAAACAAGTCCATAGGTCATAATCTAGTTTGGAATATACAAACGACTTTATATTTTACTTCTTCCTGTAGTTACACCCACCCGAATAAAATTGTTTATGTCCTAGGTTTTGGATTAGCTTAAATCTAGGACACAAAACTGTCCCCGAACTAATTTCATCAAAACAAATTAAGGTCCGTATGCCTCGTCTACCTCAGTTAAAATAATAGTCTTTGGTTATTTCACGGTGGTCTTCAGAAAGGGGGTAGTTACTGCCGCCATACGGGCTGCCAAAATCACAGCAAAACGCCAGATCCAGCTGCTAATACTTGCCAGAAACCTCTGTGGCGGAGCGCTAACCTAAGCATCTTAACTACTCGACCAATGTGGTTGTCAAGACTCACAAGGCTGCGAAAACATTTGATCAAATGAGCTATATGTAATTTTCAAAAATATTTTTTGTGACTAAACCTTTTTGTACAACAAAAAAAGTATGTTTGTCAATTATTTGACAATTTCAAGGGGTCCCGATTATTCAGAAAACTTTTTATGGTAAGTTATACGCAAAAATTATTTATTATATTTTCAATACGTTTTCACGTAATCAACATTGCATTAGTTAGTTTTAAGCATACAAACAACGCCAGATCTTAAAGAAATATATTGACACCTTGAAGAACCTCGGGATGAAAGCAAGTCTCAATCAGTTTGTTACACATATACATTTAGCAAAACTAGGTCGGGATAAAATTTCCGTTCCGTTGGATCTGTGTCCAAATTATTCCGGAATAAAAATTTTACAATATCTCTATCCAGTACATAAGAATATTTGAAATAAATAAATAAAAAAAGAAGGAAGTACCTTTATACCTACTAAATTTTTATAGCAGATTTTTATACATACATGTGATTTGATATCAAATTAAGATAATTTGTCTAAAATATTAATTAATTAATTCGTATGTGATAAACATACTACCTAGTTAATAAATCACTATTTATCATCACCACTTAACCATGACCAAAGTTCGATTCATTGTATAAATATTGAATTTTAAAATTCTGAAATAAATGAAATTTTCTTTTATGAAGGACTCTAAGCATTTTATTTCTGTGACCAACGTTGATCAGGAGACCCCGTAGGTATTATTTACCACCCGTCCGTGTAGGGTGTGAGAACAAGGAAAACATTTTAGTACTTACCCTCGAGTTGGCTTACAGAAACTTTCTCGTATAAACAAAAAGTATATAATGTATATATACACATTTGGAATCGTTTTCAGCAGATATTCTATAGTTCCCATAAATATTGGAAAATACTCGGAATACAAAGAAACTAGATGCCCTCAGTGGTAAATTTAAGTAATTAGAAAATTTGGCATTACGGTGCCACACTCCTTTCGCTCTATGCGGCTGCGGACACATTCTTTTGTGTTTATCCTCTAAAGGCGTCGTTGTGAATTATGTATATCGCTAGGAGTGACAAAAGTTGAATTTAGTCACAATAAAGCCTAGGTCTATAACTATAGGCCTTATAAAAAAGGTCAACCTCACTCAACGTGCTATGGAAAGGGCTGTGCTCGGGATTACAGTGCGAGATCCAATCAGGAATGAGGAGATCCGTAGATGAACGAAAGTTACCGACATAACCCGGCAGATTAGTAATTAATATTTTGTATTTTTAACAGTGGGAGGACACATATTAAGGAGAGTCGACGGCCGCCGTGGCCAAGAGTTCTCGAGTTGACGCCATTGTCTGGCAAGCGCAGCATAGGACGTCCATCCCACGGAGCATATACAAAGAGGAGATGGCCTAAACAACTGTGCACTGATTTCAAACTAGGTCCTGACGTCATTTTTTGTGGGCGTAGTCTTGGTCAGTCTGCTGTCGGCACTGGTCACGGTGTGGCGGCGCTTGTTTGTTGTAGACTACAGTCAATTTTCATTGGCAATTTAAGATAATTGGGCGGGGTCTAACTTCCTCCTTGCCCCGCGCAGTAGTCACGCGCCGCTCTATAGAAAAATTCAATAACAACATCTCCTCTTTGTATATGCTCCGTGGTCCATCCACAAGGTGGACTGGCGATCTGATAAGGGTCGCGGGTCGACGGTGGATCCAGGCTGCTTGTGACCGATCTTACTGGAACATTATGGGGAAGTCCTACGGCTGAAACGATGATCCCTTGGATCAGATAAAAAAATTATGAATTAGTCAATAGTTGTTTTAATTTATGTTTACATATTGGAAATATAATAAATAATTTTAGCATATAACTTGCCACAAAAAGTTTTCTGAATAATCGGGACCCCTTGAAGTTGTCAAATAATTAACATAAGTAATTTTTTTGTTGTACAAAAAGGTTTTAGTCACATTAACACAAAATATTTTTGAAAATTACAATGATTGATCAAATGTTCTCGCAGCCTTGTGAAACCACATTGACGAGTAGTTAAGATGCTTACGTTAGCGCTCTGTCCCAAAGGTTTCTGGCAAGTATTAGCAGCTGGATATGGCGTTTTGCTTTGATTTGGGCAGCCTGTGTGGCGGCAATAACTATCCCCTGTCAGAAGACCACCGTTTTTAGGTTGACGAGGCATACGGACCAAATCTTGAATCGTTCAAACGGAGCTTCTCCAGAGCGCTGTTCGTTACGGTCGTGTACGAAACTGCGAAGAAGTGTCATTTTACAACGAATTACGGCTGCATTATTATCACCTAAAGTCTTTAAAAGTTTCATATGGACAACCCACTGCAATTAAAGTTACCGATATAGCTCATACTTGCAAGCTGATTTCAAATATGAGCTACTTTTGCTCGCGAATTCTTCCGCGCCTCTTTTTGTAGGTGTTAAGACAAGCACTAATATCAGACCGAACACAATTTTTACCTAAATGAGCGCAACCTAATAACCTATGAATTAAGGTACAATATTGCACAATGAATAATTTTTGTAGCTTCTCGGATAAAGTAGCCGATTAGAACTTTAGTACAGAACTTAAATTAATTAATAAGCTTAAAAAATAATGTAATTGTCACTGAAAATTTTTAGTATTGTGCAGTAATTTACTATGTTTTTTCTTAATGAATTATGTAATCCTTCCTATTCAAACTTTTTTAAATGTAGTTAATTGTGCTCTGTATTTTTATCTAAGTTTCAATTTTACTCGTAACAAGTCAAATAATTCGACGAAAATAAACCTTTTCTACTAAGTCCTCGCCTTAAAATATTTATTGAATCTTTATTGCTCATGTATTTTTATGAGGAGTTGAATTTTTTATTTCATGTTTCGATGATCCTTCACGAACAGTACTTTTTCTGGATAACAGGGGGCTAGGTCAAGACTATAAAGGTGGGTGACGAATTTCTATGAAGCCACATCTTAAAACAACAGCCTTCGCAAATGCGGCGATGTACACGCCTCTGCTTAGTTTTCCTTTACGTTTTTGCTTAACTCTGTTGTTCGATAAGATTAGTATATTAGCTTCCTGTCATCGTAGGGATTACGTTCTTTTATGTTTATGAGTTATTCCTTGACGATCCTAGAATACCGAGCCACTACCTTTTTAGTGGATTGAAATTTTACCTTTGGTTTTCTAGGCGGTTTTCACTAGAACGACCACTCCATTGACTCTCTTTTGAAAGGAGATCATAGAATAGTACCGTAGTTTGAACTCTAGTGACAAATTGACTCCATGAAATCGTTCCCGTTTGTGTGAAATACCTCCAAAAGTTCTTTAGAGCACGATACTCTTTCACTTCTCTGCACACTCGAAAGAAGTTTTGGGATCCGCTTTGCACAGACCTTATTCATATGAAGATGTTCATGAGGAATTCTCAAGACTGTAGTTTTTGAAATACCTGTCTTCTTCTTTCACTAACTAGATGTTGTTTGGTGTGAGTACCTCAGCGGGCCGACCGGAGCAAGGGCCCACGTCCTCCTAAATAAAATTCTCTTCCTAAATAAAATTGCTTACACTAATTTTTAATGGTGGAAAATGATAGAGATGTATCCTCGTACACGATATCCAATCGTTGCTTAAGATTGGTTAGGTTAACACCTTCCTTGGTAAGGAATTTAATCACAAACTGATATTTGAATTTAAACATTATAAAATATTGCGTCTTAGTACTCTTCAAAAGGTCATAAAAGCTACATTAATGACACTTATATCTTGAAAATTATTTTTGTTTTAAGCAAAAAAAATGACAATTGAAATGAATGTATATATTGTCATATTTAACATCTACATATATTTCCGGCTAAAAGTTTTAAAGACTTCTTGATTTTCAAAGACAGACCTTCAGTGTTATTTCTTTATGTTTACATACAAATTACAATTCTGTCTGTAACTTACTAATAACATTAATCGTTAACCCAGTTTCCCATTCGGAAACGCTAAACTGAACAAGGACGAAGATTCCAATCTGTGGAATGAAAAAAGTACTCAGGGATTCAATGGTGCGAAATAGCGGTTGCCAGCGGGCGGCGGGTGGCGCAGTAAGCGTTATTAAAATTTGCTTACAGTTGCAAAGCGAACCGCAACCGACGAGTACGAAAGAATGGTGAAATAAGCCTGTTATCTGGACGAGATAGAGCTTTATCAAGCTTTGTTGACGTTTACTTTGATATATAAACATAATAAAACCGAGAACGAATAGAAATTTAAATCAATGGTATTGCTTCTTACAAATAATCGAATTTTCGTTGTGTTTGGATAAAACGAATTGTTGTTACACAGATACGTGTAGCTCGTATATTATTACAACAGGATCTCTTTAAATATAAGTCGAGTCGCTAAATTTATCTATATATAATAATAAAATCGTAAACGAGCTGTGAATATTTAAAAAAAAAAAAATTGTACACATTGTACCTTTAGACACATTGTAATTTTAGAATTTATGTCTGTTTGTTTGTGCGTTTGTGCTGTTGCGTTGTGCAAGTAAATCTATACATATATTATAAAATCTATATTCTCTGTACATTAAATATATTTTTTTCAAAAACTATTTTTACACATTGTACTTATGTTACCGAGAACAAAAAAAATGTTTTAGAATTGTCTGTTTGTCTGTGCGTTTGTGCACGCTAATCTCAGAAACGGCTCAACCGATTTGAATACAGTTTGCACTCATTTATTGTAGCAAGCTTCCTGTAACATTTAATGTTTGTTTTTTTCCAATCGGTTTCCAAACGAAAAAGTTACACGCTATACCGAGAACCAGCCGTACGAAGTTGCGGGCGCAGCTAGTTTGAAATATAATGGATAATCTTCTAAGTGAGATATAGCGACAGACAAAGTGATACAGCGATTTTTTTTATTTCGTAAAAGCTGTTTCATTACGCATTTTATTCCTATGTTTCGTTTTTAAGATGATTCAATTGACTAATGCAGCATTAGATATATGTTTTTACATTATAAAGACAGAGTGATGTTTAACTTGATGGTAAGCAATTACAAGCAACACCAGGGAATGCAGATGCGCTGCCGACCCTGTAGGAATTTGTTTACGGATCACTTGAAGAGTCCCTTATTATAGCTAAGCGAGAAGCCAAGCAGAAAGCAGATTATTCAAAAGTTCTTGTTTTCGCGCGATAAAGTTTCTGCTCATCAAAACTGTGCGAAGCGGGACCTCCAAGAAATGCAGAAGTAAAAAATGGAGTAGACATTAACTGGAACAACTCATCAGAGCCCTCACAAATATAAAAAACGGGACAAGTGCGAGTTGAACTCGCGTGAAGAGGGTTCCGTACGATGTTACCTATCCGCACAACATTGAGTGATTTACCATGTTATTTTAATATCATTGACTTCTTATAGGTTTTTCCTAAAATCTATAAGTAGAAAACTAATTTCTGTATTTATTTTTTTTTCAAAATTTTAGGTTCAGAGGCTCTAATATGAGTTTACGATACTACACTCGCTAGCGAGAACGTAAAACTTTTGAATGGAAAATCGTGAACTGTCAATGTCAAATTGTCAATTTTCCATATAAATGTTTTACGCTCTCGCTAGCGAGTGTAGTAGCATAAACATTCTATGAATGCGTTTTTGACATTTCTTTATGTCCATTGCATAAAATTCATTTCCGAATAAACGATACAGAAAATGTATGGAATTGACACCTGTCAGAACAGAGGCTCTAGTATGAGTTTACGATACTACACCAATAAATCGTGAACTGTCAATGTCAAATTACCAATTTTCCATATAAATGTTTTACGCTCTCGCTAGCGAGTGTAGTATCGTAAACTCATGCTAGAGCCACAGTAGTTTCGGAGATAAGGGTTCCGTTTTTTTATTCGACGTGCGGAACCCTAAAAATGAATAGAATAGCATCATACCCATTTAAAGGCGAGGGAAGCCGCTTGCAAAATCTGGTATAATATAAATAGCAAAAATATTATAAATTACTATTGTGTTCTTTTATTAGATACTTAAAAGACCGCGTGTGTGTAATGTTCTCAGCAAGCAAAATAATGTCGCGTGTTCAGTACAAACATCACATCGCATATATCGAAGCGTCTCTTATTCTCGTGGGGCGAAAGGAGGGTTAATGTGTTGTTCTGAACCGCGTTGTTAACCCTATGACCCGTCATTCCGCCCAAAGCTGTGCCCGAGGGGGAATAAAAAGGTTATCGAAGCATTTTTTTATATGTCCGAATAGTCATAAGTATCATCTTTTTATAGGTCGATTTTAAAATGAACCGACGATTTTCATCAATTTAAATTAAGTAAAGTCAGGTAAGAAAAGGTTCGTCACCTGAAAGTCGACATTTGCTTGCACTAGGACAATTATCAGTCATGCCAAAATTTCATTTCAAACGTCTATCAGTTGTCTGCTTAGTGCTTTAGTTTCAAAAGGTGCTAAGTGTCTACGGCTTGATAAAGGAATTAATTTGAAAACTGACCAAGGGTTTCGTACCCCGACTGTACTATCATAACTAATATCGCTTATTTATAGACTTCTTGCGCAGCTGAGATGGAAAACGAATTCTGTTTATACTTACACAGAGCTATTATGTCTACTGTATTCGGCGTTTTAAGAGAAATATAGATTAACGAGGTGACGTTAAATATAGTGCACCGCCGATTTTACATGTTTTTTTTTTTTGCAAATTATATACAAGAACCTTCCTCGGTGATCGCTCTTTCCATTGGTGAAAACCGCATGATAATCGGCTCTGTAGTTTTTGAGATTATCGCATGCAAACATACATACATACATACAGACGCGGCGGGGGACTTTATTTTATAAATATGTAAGAGTATAAATTTATAAAAATATACTATATTACCTTTTTTTTTCAAGTTGGGAAATCCATCATGGATACCCAGCAGCGAAAGGGAGGCTGTGGGTTATGCCGGACTCCTACACGACTTTCTAGCGAGGCCGAAGATGGGCGGGGTCGCAGGAACGTCGTTACACAAATTCGGTGACCCGCCACGGCTGTTTAGCGCGGGGAGGACTACGCTCCCTGTTGGAACCTCGGCGTTCCCGAAATCGGAGGTACGCCGGCCATCTCGGGGACCTCACAACAGGCGGTAATCTCCCCTTAGACTACCGTCCAGGTCCTGGTCAAGGGGGGAGGTGGCGGATATAGGCTAGCCGCCATACAATATTACCTAATATTCAAAGATTTTCAACTGTATAATAATATATCGAACAAGAAGAAAGAAACCGTAATGTGACATTTAGAACCACGTGGCACAAAATCGCTCAGTCCATCGCCAACTTTAACAAGGCTATTTAGCTACGCCATGGCCATCCTGATTACGGCGATCAGGATCAATATTTTTGGAGGAAAAATTTCCTAATGCCCTCTCTATATATTCTATATATTTAATATTTTTGCTAATATTGGTATTTGGTAAGCATATTTCAGGAAATACATAAATTTTTACCTTTATATAAAACGGTAAATACAACTTGTTCAGTTGTTATGTCGTTGTCAAAACTTTATCGTTAGAGTTGAGTTTCACAACTGTCTCCAGTCAGCGGCAAGTAGCCACTTACGAAACTATCTCGGATGTACTGAAGCAGACTGTTATCTATCTGTACAGAAATAAAGCAATAAATTTATCATTCGATCGAATATAAAGCGATAATTCAACCAAATATCTGATTGTGCGCTTGTAAACTTCTCGATTCTTCTTTATAAGAAGTACAATATACATACAATTGTATATTGTGACAGTAGGTATCTTGTATTTGACTTGAATATTATTTGATTTCATAAGATAAAAAAAAATATATATTTGGAAACTAGCTGAACCCTTAACTTCGTATGCGTGGTAATAATCGGTTTAACGCTTAACTTTTTCGTTGTTCCGATAGGAATGAAACAAAAAATGTTACGGGAAGCTTGCTACAATACATCAGAGAAAACTGCATTCAAATCGGTTAATCCGTTTCTGAGATTAGCGTGCACAAACGCACAGACAAAACAGACAATTCTAAAACAATTTTTTTGTTCTCGGTAACATAAGTACAATCATACAATGTGTAAAAATTGTTTTTTGAAAAAAATATATTTAATGTACAGAGAAGGCTCGTTTACGATTTTATAATATATGTATAGATTTACTTGTAAATAAGAATCATAAATTATATTTTAAATTGTAGTAGCTTCGCATATTAAAAGCGACCAGAGGTTGAATATATTTAAAGAAAATAATTTGTTTGAAGCAATTATGCTACATTTTGAAAATTAAATACAAGTTTCGAAATAAGTTTCGAAAGATTTTTTTTTTATTTATTTTTTTATTTACGCTTATAAATGATACTTACACGGTTTTTTAATTTACAGCTTTTTCTCTTCTAGGCAGGAATTTCTATGTTCTCATTAGTAATTATTGTTACGACTATCTATGGAACGTTCTGGAAAAAGCGTTCGCGCCGACCAAAAGTCTCGAACGTCCCACCCTATCGATGGTAGCCACGTCCCTTTCCGATTAGTGTCAAAGGAAATTGGTCCTTATGTTTACAACAGAGTTTATATTTCAACGGAAATAGCATTCCCGAACTTTCAATTGTTTGTTTACAATCTTGTTTACATTTCTAGTAAATTCGAAATACATCGAGGCGTTTGGCGCCAAGTTTAAAAAGAGGCGGCAGGTCAAGTTTTAATTTTAGTGGTGCGACAAGCAACGATACGAAAGCGACTCTTCGGAGCTTTTGCGAAGTTATCTGCGACAGTGAAATGGCGACACCTTAAGGGAATTAGTGACGACTTTTGGCAGTTTAATGGTTTCATCGGATAAGTTAAGTGATTTTGGAAGTCATCTTGGTTTGTGAAAATAAACGATATTTTGACTCACCCCGCATGTAACGTTATTTTATTGCATTTCTTTACTATATCACATTCTAAATTAAAATATTCTTCACATAATGTTTTAATCTAGTTTTAAATTTAATTATGTTTGCTTTAATTAGTTTTACATATATAAAAATGAATCCCTATTTCCCTTGGTCACGGCATCACGCGTGAACGGGTGAACCGATTTTAATTCAATTTTCACTAATGGAAAGAGGGATAAACGGGGAATTTCTTATATATAAAAATTGCATCCCGGGCGAAGCCGGGGACGGGTCGCTAGTGTTAAATAATTTTGTTTGTATATTTGCTTTAACTCAGTTTTAATTAAATTAGTATATTATTTCTCTCATCGCAAATAGAGATCCAAAAAAAGTGAGTTTGCAAAATAAGTTTGCAAAATGCCCGAGGCACTCTCTGTCGAGCCGACGCGTGCCCGAATAACCCCGAGGCACGTCCACACCTACCTAGCGTTTAGTTCGCGAGGAGCCCGTGCGGACGGTATGGACGCGGCTAATGACATTTCCTGTGAGGAATGAAGAAAAATTCCCATCAAAATCAATTAGACCGTCTGTGTATGACAAGGGCTTTACGTAGTGAGTTTTCTTTTCGTGCGAGTTTGCCGGTCTCAGGTCCCCGTGATTTGTACACTGTTTCCCATTTATTCATGCAGTTTGTAGAGGCGATTACCTATTCCCGCTGCTCATGAATAAATTTGAATAATTCCCCGCCGAGGTGTAAATGATGCAAGTTTTTTGCATTTAGAACTGTTATTAATTACTTTATTTTTTTCTGTGCACAAATTGCGCCGTTACGTTAGTAACATTAAAGTGGGACATTATTCACTTTGTTTTTTTACCGACCTTAAAACTTGTTTAACTATTTAGTGCTATTTCTTACTAGAGAATAAATAAGTGCAGAAACAAGAGGTCTCTCTAAAAAAAATTAAAGCCAGTAGGATGTTTTTTTTAAATTAATACATCTATCTATGTAGAAAGGATGAGGCCGACGATGGAGCGAGCTCACCCAGAAGATACCTATTCACTCGAACCTTGAAAAGATTTCGGTTGTATGAGCTCAGAAATACAGATCCCGGCAGGGAGTTCCAATCCTTAGCAGTGCGCATTATAAAGATATAATATATAGGATCTTATTGTTATAATTAAAAAGATTTGTTGATTTACAATATCATACTTAAATATTTGTAAGCTTTAATATTTAACCTACAATGTACATATTTACAATTCGACGATCTTGAGAAATGACGACGATCTTGAGAAGAAACATCGAAAGAAACTCAAGATACCATACTTGTCTTCTTTAAAATCTATAGTAATATTATAAAGACGTAAATTTTGTGCGGTTGTTTGTTTGTACGTAAGGGGTAATCCTCGAAACTTCGGCGCCATGTGTCATCACTGACAACACACATTGGTCGAAAACTTTTGTTTTAGGACACTGAGAAATTTTGGAAGAGAAAATGTCTCGGAGCTTCCTGAACATTAAATAATAATAATAATAAACATTTATTTCAGACTATTTGTCCGTATGATTTTTTTAGTATAAAATAGTATATATATTTTAAGCTTGGTTTTTACAATATCTTGTACTATTTTACATTATTAAGTCCCATAGCTATCCTCATCCAGTGATTTTGGATCGGACAGCCAAATCTAATAGATATTGATCTCAGGAAGCTGTTACCGCTTCCCCGTAAGCGCTTTAGCAAGGGGCCAGTTCTTTTGGCCCATAGCAGAAGCAGCGTCGAGGCAGCTTTAACAGCACCATGAAAGCATTATTATACTGTACGCGCAAGGCGTTGAAGGCCCGTAGAGAATATGTCACCCACAGGACACTAGAGTAAAACGTTTGACCGTAAGCTTTAAAAAGTGTAATCTTTACTGGGTTTGTACATCTAGTGAACCCGCGAGTGAGCATGTTGGCTAGTACCGCCAATGCAATACTCTCTCTCTCTCTCTGTCTCTCTATGTCCTTATCGTCTAGAAGGTCTACCGTCACAACTTGACCGTAAATATTTAAATTCATCAACTTGTTGTAACGGAATCCCACGGAGAATTACAGGAGGCACAAGAGACGATAGAAATTTGCCTGACTTAAATATATTTAGTTTGCTCTTAGCAGTATTTTATTTTAGCCCATGGGCCTTTGCATAAGATTCTCGACTTCAGTTCTAAGTTCGAGAGACTCAATAACACCATATTGTCTGCGTAACTAATATTATTTGCACATATTTCATCAATATCAGCCCACATGAGTGCTGCTGAGTTGCTCACTAAGCTGATCTGACGAGCGCGATTCCCGTGACGTATCGGTGGGCACCTAATTGGCCGTCGTGCTCGTAGGCCATACTCATGCAGTCGATTTCGCACAGTTTGGCAGCTAACAAGAACATCACTTGAATTTTGTAGCCTTAAACCTATCTGTCGGGCGGTTAACATCGGCTGGCGTCTTGCAGTCAGTTGTATGTATCGATCTTGCCGTGTGGTTGTACACCTTTCTCGACCTGGGTGCTGCTCAGCAGGATCTCCAATGTTAGTGTAACCCTGATGAAGACGGCAAATAACGCTTCTGTTGACACCAAAATACCGAGATACCTGAGATTGACTTCTTCCCGCTTGCAACATCCCTACAGCGCTTTGCATTTCATCTGCGTTCAAATGACGTCGCTCCATGACGTAAAAAATGTCTCAAAATCCAAATTTTTTCAAATTATTGTTTAAATCATAAAATTGATACAGAATACTAAATTTTAATAAGCAAAGAAAACGCTATAAAATTCGGACAAATGCATTCGCTTTTGAATTTGTGAAAAAAAAATTATACTCGAATTTTTTTTACAACCAGCCAGCATGTCCTCTAGTTCAAAAAAGTTTACATAGGTATTACTTACTTGGTAAGAAATGATATAATAATTGATTAATAATTTGAAATAGTATGTGTTGCTTAGACTTTTTTGATGTGTTTATATTGACATGTACTAATAGTTACAATTTTTCTTTGATTTTTTTTTTTGGAGTGAAGTTCCCAGGGTTATATATTAATTTTATTTTGTTGTCTTTTCTATTTTGAGATAATTCTCGTCCTTTACCAATGAAATAAAACAGATAGGTATATTTTATTATATTTTTAGTTTTTTTTTAAATCATACTTTACCAATAGAATAAAACACATATCCTATTATTTTTATTTATTATATTTTCAATTTTATGATAAAAATCGTCCCTTACCAAAGGAATACTAGAGCAGCTGTTTACTACAGCTTGTTAAGACAATTAATTGTCTTTCAAGTTATGGTGGAATTCTCTGTAATCTTAACAGTCCTTTAGCCCAATTTAATAATGCATTGTCTCACACTTTGTGCATGGTGAAATTGTCTAAGTCTTTCTAAGTGATGAATAAATTTCTTTCAATGAACCTTATTTAATAAAAAACACATTTTTCTTGAATCCCCGATACAATAGAAATCACATTTTTTGTCTTCATCTTCAAGTATGAAACTCCATCAACTTAATCAGAATTCAATTTCTAACAACTGAAACAATATTATCAATTTATCTGTGAAAAAAGTCAACTTATTTCAGATAGGTAAAGTTACCTATAACTTCCCTAACAGAAGCTTACTTCAAAGTTTTTAGAGTATGCATTTCTACTGATTAAGTATTTGAATTATCAGAAGATCTCGATTCGTTGCGATCTTAAAATAGACTCAGTCTAACCTAAGTTAACCTCAGACCAATTTTACAAAAGTCTAATTTAGACGGATTAATTTCGACGTCGACAGATTTGTACTGCGTCTGAAGTTGTATTGCACTCGGGTGGATTACTACATAATATTTCTATGGCAATAGAGTTGATGTCTCTTGATCTTCCATCTCCTCGTGGTCTTAAGTAATAACAGGAAAAATGCAACTAATAAATATGTATGTGCAATTAATAATAATAACTTTATTTCAAACTTCACTGTGTCCATAGCTTTTTAAGTTATATTACTATACATTCTAGAAAATTAAAATTAAAATATAAACTAACAATAAATATAAAGTGGTGCCACCTATCATTTTCTATTGAGGGTGATGTGTGATATCGCCTAATGTTTTACTATTGGGCAGTCCATCTTCCCAGGAATTACCTTCAACAGCGTGTCGGGCCTGTCCCGTACTCTATTCATCAGGGAACTCTTGTATTTGCAAACATCCCCGACGCACTACAGTAGCGCGGCAGCCCCAGAAACACTCTGGGGCTATTAATAAATGTCTTGTGTGACAAATTAGGTAGTTTTTGTTCAAATCTGCCTTCAGATATCTCTAGCGCCACCCGGGCCTGAGGTGTCTCGTACCGAGCCGCTGACTTGGTCAATGGTGCACATTAAGCTCGGATCTACAATACTTGAATAGTCCACTTGGACATCTCCATATGAAGATAAAAAGAAATGTTGGTTTTAGTTTCGCTCATTTAAAATATTTACGTAGTTGCTAATTACAACGTTCAGATAAAGCAATTAGACTGTATTCTCTCAATGTTAATTGACCTTATTTACGTGTAATGTAGGTGCATTTGCATCAGGTGCACTATTCACAGTTAACAAGGCACATTGCAGTAGATTACCGTTGTAAGCTCCGCTCAAGAACACACGTTTGAATGTGAATATATTTTCCTTACTTGTGTCTAGGTCAAGCCCAAGAAAGAGTCTTAATTGTCCATAGAATTGGTAGTACACTTATTATATGACTAGCTGAGTCCGATAGCGCGTAACTTTTTTGTTTGTAAACCGATTGGAATGAAACAAGCACTAAGGCTCGAATTATATGCAACTGCGAGGCCGGTCCGCTCCGCTGTGAATTTGTGTGCAAATGTATGTGTCGCGTCGAGTGGCCTCGTCGCTGCTCATATTTCTAACCAAAATGTTACGCGAAGCTTGCTACAATACATAACTGAAAACCGCATTCAAATCGGTTAAGCCGTTTCTGAGGTTAGCGTGCACAAACGCAGAGACAAACAGACAAAAGTTCTAAAAACAATTTTTTGACCTCGGTAACATAAGTACAATGTGTTCAAATTGATAGCCACGAATCTTTTACGATTTTATTATGTGTATAGATTACATGATTATATCACAGTCTAACCATACTTAGGTCATACAATCGAACAACGCTCAATGTTCGAGCCTGCAAACTGAAGCGAGTTCGCCGAACGTTGCTCTACGCAAGTACATTCGTTGCCTGACTGTATGACGTAAGTATGGTTAGACTGTGATTATATTCTTATAATATAATCATCTCTATCGCCAAGGCATTGAATATTTAAATCGTGAGTAATACGAAGCCTGATCTGATCAGGTCAGAATGTTACTCTACTAATATTTTTCAGATTGTTTTTACTATAAACGATGGTACCTACCTATACATACTGAGGGTCTAGTTGATGAAATTACTAGGGTAAGCAAGTGTGCTGACAACTCTGATAAGGCTAACAAGCTGGTCTACGCTTAACCTATTCCTGTTGTTTTCGCCTACGGAAATGAGTTCTATCATCCCTTATCAACCATCGTGCTGCTATAACACGATGGTTCTCTATCAGATGTCGCTCACTGCAACCAAGATCTTAAAAATAGATTAACATATTCAAAACTGTAGAACGAGTTGCTACTGCAAATTTCAGAGCAATTCAATTTTAACAAATTTAATTAAATTAAGGTAATTCTTATTAGAAACCCTCAACATTTGAAGAGATTATATCATTTAAAGAGTAAAATAGAGATTATATCATTTTAGAAAAAAAAAATCCATATTTTGCCGAAATAATTTCAAGTACAGTAACATTAAATTTATAATTACCAGTAGCAACCGCAGTGCATGCAACGAGCTAGGAAGCCAGATAGACTTTACATTTTGCACCTATTGGAGTAGCGATAAAATCAGTTTACCGTGCGTTTGAGCCTATTAACTAGTCCTGTATTTAATTGGAGCCAATTTAAATGGAATGTTTTGATTTCTGCTCGTCTATAGATGAACACCTAATTAAGTAGCTTATATTAGTTGAATTATTAATTAACATTACCCTTTGTTTGCAGATTACTAAAATTTTATTACAGTAATTTCGCTGACAAAATATTCATTGTCGGTGTAATGCATATAAACTGACTATATAAATACTAGATTTTGCCCACGACTTCGTCCGCGTACCTATTCTTCCTCAAGAATTAGGCTGCGATTAAGAAACCAGTGGAGCGGGGCGGGGTGGAGCGGGTTGGGCAACAGCCATCAAACAAATGTATGGAACTTAAGGGCTTCACTTAGGCAAATGACATTTAGAATAGAACTCGCTGGCGGCGGAGACAATTCAATGGGCCTAAAAATGGTGTTTTTTTGTTTTTACCATTAGAACAATACGCAAAAAAAAAATTATGAATACAAATTTTTAAACTGACATTAACTTATTAATAGGTACAGGATTCATATGCGCGCAATAAGCCGTTTTCGAGAGAATTTTCAATAAAAGTAAAATTCTTCTTGTGTTCTAACTATTTTTGTGGAGTTTCTATTACTTTAATCAAAATTCTAATTAATACAATTGGTTCTTCACATTTTGTAAATGGCGCTGAAATGGCTTGGCGATGAATCGTCCCATCCCGCTCCACTGTACCCACTGACGATATCCCGAATGTAAAACATTATTGTATAAATTTCTTAGAAACAGGCCATATTAAAAAATATACATTTCCTATCTATTTTAGGAATTGTATATAATGACGAATTACATAATATATGTATATTATGCTATGTATGTTAGTAACAATAGGTTTTGTAAGGCAAAATAAAATAATTTGATAATATTTGACTTGTTTTTAAATACTAATAACTGTTAAAAACGTTTCAGGTTTATGTGTCTTCACAATGCTAGCAGTTCATATAAAGCAGAGGGGATAGTCAGTTCGGCGACCTACCACAAGATCGATTGCAGCCGCAGCCCGGCTCGCGACGCGAGTGGCACGCCACCGGCTGTCACGCGTCCAACGAAATGATCCACTCAAGTGACTATTATCGTTTCCACCTACACTCCGTTGTTATGCTTCATAAACAGTTGCTAGCGATGAAACGATGTTGGTAACTTAAAACATAGCTGCATATGAAGCCACTCCTTGGAAAACAGAAACGTGATTTGATTGATCGATAGCGACTAAGCTTAAAGAGCATGATTGCAATCTTTTATGCAGGTACAGGGAGCGTGCTTTTTAATTTGACATGCTCGTTGAGTAAGTAGTTGACGTCGGCAACTTGAGCCCGTTGGATGAGTGTTCTAGGATTCCCGGGTTCGATTATCGGCTGGATCAACTTTGGAAATGAATTTTGGCTTTGAAGTAGCAGGGCACACTGCGTGTCGCAGCCATGAAATAACAGCACGTGTGCTGTTGTGTTTCGGTGAGTGAGTAAGGGATGCCAGAGCCCATTTCCCTATCTCCTGCTAATCCCTTATCCCTAATCCCACTGCAGTCGCTAGCGCACTTGCAGCACCTGTGGCGTTGCCTGTGTTATAGTTATAGGCGACGGTAGCCACTTACCATCAAGTGGACGGTCAGCCTATCTGCCGACCTTAACATAAAAAATTAGAAAAAACTTTTCGATTCATGACTTGAAACTATGTGATTTCGATCTAAATAACTAAATTCGGGAGCATTATATTGGATTGTATGATGATTATTTATATTGGTAAATATGGATCTGCTATTATTAAATACAATCTTTTGCCCTCGACTTTGTCCATGCCTCCTTATTTTAGTTTTTAAAACATTTTTAGTATATTTATTGCCCTTATATTTTGGTCAGGTGTTGAAAATTTTATTTCTATATAGAAAAAATCATTTTTTTATTAATCTGTAGGGGATTAATTAATGAAAAAATAGACAGGAACATGACACAATATTACCAAAAAACATACATACACAGCGTAGAACACACACATTGTATGTAATTGTAGATAGTGGTACAGCCACTTTGTTTCCCGGTCACATATTAGGCAACCTTTCTGGCGAGAGTAACCGCCCACTTACAGAAGACAACGTCAAATAACAGCATGTGTGCTGTAGTGTTTCGATGAGTAAGGTATCCCATAACACATTTTCTTGTCCCTTCCTGGACGGCAGCGTATGACATTTCTTGTGTTATAGGGTACGGTAGCCACCTACCATTAAGTGGACCGTCAGCCTGTCTGACGATCTTAACATACAAATTAATGAATTAATATCAAATTAATGATTAGGCAACACTTTAAACTTTAGTGCATTTTAAAAAAGAAATTACTGATTGTTAACCTATTAAAAACACTAGAATAACTAACTACAAACCATAAAATTATAAGCTTGATTATTATAAAGAAAATGCTATATAAATGTTGGACCTTTATCTAATCTATTGCTATTCCTGTAGCGTAAATGTCAATAACCATTAAACTTGGTAATATGTATAACATTAATATAACGTGCTGAAAGAACCAGGAGAGCTTTCTATAACTACGTATTTTACTCTCATTTAACAGCTTACGTAAATTTTCTTGTCAAACATCTCCAGTAGGGTTTCTTTGTCAAAGACTGATCGCTAACAAAGACGATCGCACGTTTTCCAACACAGTAAATAAAAAAAAAAAAAAAAAAAAAAATTTTTATTCACTGAAAACTCGTTTACAAATTAAATTAAGATTGAAGACTCCTTTTAAGCGGAAGCCTGTACCAGGAGCCTTCGCTCTTCCATAAAAGCTAGTCATTTATTAATAAATCAAGCCTCAGTAAACTTAAACAAACAAGGACTGAGTTAGAAAATTATTGTTAATAAAATTATTATTATGCTGTGTTAGAATGTACGATGTGTTAGTGTGGAATGTATGTGTGGCACAATGTAAGCTTTTGTGTGTGTGTGTGTGTTTGTGTTTGTGTGTATTATTCCGTTATTGCATTACTATTAACATATTTTCCACCTCGTCATAATTTTTAGTTCTAAGCCAATCCGTAGTAAGTTTTTTACATTTGAAGTACATTTTGTCATATATATAAATTTCCTTATTAACTTTATTATATAAAAAGGACGACCTTACACAGTATTGCATTTGAGCAAATTTAGTTTTTACTTTTATCATTTTTGTTACTATATCCAGTAGTCGTATTTCGAATTCTGTTCACAGTAAGTCGCTATTTCGAATTCTGTACCTCATTCTTTCTTTTCAATTAGGTCTTATCAATTTATGTGTGAAGTAAAATGCTACTAATTGTTACGAATTTAAATGTGGAGAGAAAATGTAGTGTGGAAACCTGCTTATTTTTAAGAGAAAATGGTGGCAGACAGGCTGACGGTCATTGACCTAGCTAGAACACACCAGAATGATGTAAGTGCATATAATATACGATATTAATATACGATAAGGGATTAATATACACGGGTAGGGGTTATGGGGTCTGTCATTTCATACTCAATACTCATGCACTGTAACTCAACAAAACATGTTCTCATATTTGGGTGTGTTCTACGTATTCGGTATACAAAGCTGAAATGTCAGTAAGAACCAATGCTTTCAAAAAAAGAAAAATCCAGATGAGCCAAAGTGCTAAAAATATATTGTAGGTAAAAGACTTTCCAAAAGGACCGGTCAGAAGCAGCCTCGATTCGTCGTCGACCCGCGGCCCTTATAAGGTCGTCTGTCCACATTGTGGGTGGACATCCTACGCCGCGCTTGATTGTCCGTGGCCTCCGATAGAGAACCTTCCTGCCCCAGTGGCCGTCGACTCTCCGTGCTTTGTGTCCTGCCCATTGCCACTTCAACTTATAATCTACGGATCTCCCCGTTCCTAATTCGAACTTGCAGTGTAACTCTTAAGCTTTCTTCAAGGTCCTTAGTTGAGACCACGTTTTAGCGCCATATTTCATCTCTGGTAACACACATTGGTCTAAAACTTTTGTTTTAAGACACTGAGGAATTTTGGATGAGAAGATGCACAACATGCACATTAGATATAACTTTCGTCTTGTCCATATTCATCTCAAAGCTCATCCTGTGGGAAACTCGGTTGAGGCCATCGAGCATCGTGTTGAGTTCTCTTTTTGACTTGCGAGGATCACAATATCATCAATCATAGGTGAGAATCCAATATCATTTTTTTTTTCTCACTGAAACACAAAACAGTGGATCCAGACTGCTTCTGATCGGTCCCTTTGGAAAATTATGGGGCTGAGTTGATAATGATGATGTTAACGGCAGAATCATAGTGTTATAGCTAATGTAGAATGTTAATGTTAATATAGGTAATGTAATGTAGATTTTAGTTATAAGTTTTGTATAAATGTATTACAGTCCACCAAGCATTGGTAAACACAAAGGATCTCAGGTACATGGGGACGGAATGCGACGGTTAGTGCTACCGTGCTAAAATTATTTGAATGTAGTTTTTGAGTCAGTGTTGGTCCGTTCGCCCATAGTGAATGTCGTGTACGCGCTCTGAGCCTCCTTTGTGTTCGCCACGTGGGATAAATGCCATGTTGCATTACACGTGTGTACGATAGTGTCTGTATTTTCCTTTCCTACATAAACCCCTAAGCCCTAAGCAGTAACGCCGTTTACATTGGTCCTACGAGTCGGATTTGTGTAGTGATTTTGAGCAGGAAAATGACTAGCTATCGTACCAGGAGTAGAACATCGACGTTGGAGGAAAGCGTGCAGGAACAAGCAACGGACTCAGGGCTCCAATCAGCACTACGGGCCCCGCACTCATCAACAATGCTGCCAAGAAGAGGGACAGAAGATCAGTCGAGAATGAAGACCTGTCGGAATGAAGACAGCAGGAGCAGTCGCACATCTGTGGTGAGTCGACTGAGCAGAAAGGCAGCACAGCTTCGTCTGGAGTACGAGGCTGAAGCCGAGATAGTCAAGTTGAAGGAGAACTTAATAGCGAAAAAGAACGCTATGATTATGGCCGAAATGGAAGCAGAAGAGGAAGGCAGGAATTTTAATCACAGCGTTTCCAGCAGAAGTCGAGTGAAACGATGGGTGGAAGACGCATCAGCGACCACGCGCCTACAACCACGTGCGGATTTGGTGCCACCTCCATTGTTCGAAAACACAATGGGCGAGCGCCACGTGGATGAACGGGCGATATCACCACCAACACCGTTGCGACTAAGAGATGAACAGTGCTCCGACGGAAGACTTATTACTTGCCTGACCGAAGCGTTGCAGAACATAGCTCGACCTCGGCCTATGCCTAGGCAATTCTATGAATTACCTAGCTTTAGTGGACGACCAGAGGAATGGTTATTGTTTAAGAAGAAATACGACGACACAACTGCCAGCGGAGGTTACACGGCAAGTGAAAATATTACGCGATTGCAATCCGCGTTACAAGGGGAAGCAAAATTAGCAGTTGAAGATTTACTAGTAAGTTGTACAGATCCAGTAGTTATAGTTAGTGCTCTAGAAAGACAATTTGGACATCCGACGGTGATATTAAAAAGTGCGTTGGACAAAGTAAGAAAACTTAATAAACTGAATGACAATAGTGTTAGTGATATATGTAAATTCTATAATGTTGTTAGGAACTGTGTTTCAGTCCTCAAGACTTTGGGTGCCGAGTGCTACGTTAACAACCCCCAAGTGATTGAGGAAATAGTTTCTAAGTTTACAACATTACAACGCGCTCAGTACAGTGAGTATTTAATGAACATTGATAAAGAACGCAATTTAAATTTGTGTATAGTGCCGGACCTGAACATTGTTGTAGAATTCTTAGAAAGACTAACAAGAGCGGCGACATATATAATGCCGGTCGAAAGCTCGCCAACACGCGGGGTGTTGTCTTTGACAACACGTGCACGACCATTGGCCTCGTGGCGCCCACTTCCGCTACCTGCTCCCCGAGCGCTCCCGCCGCGCCCCGCGCACAGAGTGCACGTGCACGCAGAGGTTGATCAAACAAAGAACTTAGAAAGGCAAGCCTGTTGTTTATGTAACAATAACAAACACTCACTGAGCACGTGTAGTGATTTTTTAAATATGGACATAAGTAAGCGTTGGGACTTTATTAGAAATAAGAAATTATGTTTTAAATGTTTTGGCGAGAAGCATTCTCGTAGATTTTGTAGAAGTGAAAGGTGTAAAAAGTGTAATTATGGACACCACTCGCTTCTCCACGTGGACAAAGATGAGACTGTGTTAAATATAAGTGTAGGTATAGACGTATCAAAGACTTTATTGAAAGTGTTACCCGTAGACATAGTGACTAATTATGGTGTAACTAAGACTTATGCGTTATTGGATGATGGTGCGACGGTCTCACTAATAGATGAAACTATCGCTACTGATGTGAGGGGACCGATCCAACCTCTTACATTTGCAATGGCAAAAGGTCATATTATTAAAGACAATGGATCCCGATGTGTAAATATCAATATTCGGGGTCCAAATAATAACATTCACAGCGTGCGAGTTCGAACTGTGAAGGATTTGGCGCTACCAACACAAAGTTTGAGTGCCGACGTCATAAGGGCTCACCACCACCTTGCTGATCTGGGCTGCGAAGAGATGCGGGACGCGAGACCACTGCTGTTGCTGGGACAGGACAACTGGGAGCTGATCGTCGGTCGGGATGTGAGACAGGGTAAGTCCGGCCGTCCAGTCGCTTCATTAACAGATTTGGGTTGGGTAATACATGGTCCTGTTGACATGTCCCGCGATGGCCCAGAAACCGTAAACTGTTGTATTGAGATGCATAATCTTATAAGATCCCAATTGGAATTAGAGTCGCTGGGGATAGTAGAACAAACGCGGAAACATAGAGATAATGACCGTGCACTTGAAATTTTGAATAGTACATCTCAATACACAGTTGATGGCTGGGAAGTAGGGTTGCTGTGGCGTGGTAATCAGGAGAATATTCCTGACAACTACAACTATGTTAAGAAAAGGCTTCATGGCGTAGAGAAAAGGATGGATAGGGAGTCAACATACTCTGACGCCTATTGTGCACAGGTTGACAGATTGATTGAGAATGGGTATGCACATAAGGTGATAGGTGGCTCTGTTAGTTCATCGCCCGTTTGGTATTTACCACATTTTGGTGTAACCAATCCCAATAAGCCTCAGAAATTAAGATTGGTTTTTGATGCAGCGGCTAGATATAAAGGCGTGTGTATGAACGATTTCTTACTAAGCGGGCCCGACATGTTAAATTCATTGTTAGGAATACTTTTTAGGTTTAGAAGCAAAAGAATTGGGGTGACGGCAGACATAGCAGACATGTTTTTAAGAGTAAGAATTAGGGAACAAGATAGAGGCGCTCAGTTGTTTTTATGGCGGGGAAAGAATAGGGACCGAGAGCCTGATACATATATGATGGATTCAATGATATTCGGAGCCGCTTCGTCTCCAACATCGGCCATCTATATTCTTAATAAAAATGCAGAACGATTTATACATAGCCACCCTGAAGCAGTAGAAGCTATTCGTCGTAATCATTATGTAGACGATTATGTCCATAGTATTGAAAACGTAAATGAAGGCATAAAGCTTATAAATGATATAATACATGTCCATCAACAAGGTAACTTTAAGATTAGGGGCTGGATAACGAGCTCTCCGCGTTTAAATCAGTTGCTTTCTACTACTACACCAGACAAGGTAGATATGAAAAAACTTGGGGGTGGGGACAACGAAAGAACTCTAGGTATGATCTGGACTCCAGCGGAAGATCGTCTCACCTTTGATTTATCTTTTAAGAGATTGTCCGCTGGTGTCATTAGCGGTGAGGTAGTTCCTACCAAGAGAGAATTTTTAAGGGTAATTATGAGTGTGTTTGACCCCTTAGGTTTGTTGACACCCATAATTATCAATTCTAGGATAATAATGAGAGATGTGTGGAAGTCAGGCATCGGGTGGGATGAAAAACTAACTGAACCAGATTTTGTAAGGTGGCAGATATGGTTAGACTTACTCCGCTCGGTGCAAAAATTGACGGTGCCAAGATGGTATGGCGTAGTCAATTCTGAATATGAATTACATGTGTTCGGCGATGCGAGTGAGCAGGCTTATACCGCAGTAGCATATTTAGTGGGAAAAGGTCAGGATGGTTCTTCGGTCATTGCTTTAGTGGCGGGTAAGGCGCGTGTAGCTCCCATGAAAATAATTTCTATACCGCGATTAGAATTACAGGCTGCCGTCTTAGCAAGTAGATTAGCACGAACGGTAGCAAGCGAACATGATGTTCATATTATTAGGAGAATCATGTGGACTGACAGCAGGACAGTATTACAGTGGATTAAGTCAGACCCACGTGATTACAAACCTTTTGTGTCACACCGCTTAGCGGAAGTTGATAGACTCACTAATGTAAGTGACTGGCGCTGGCTTCCCTCCTCATTTAATCCTGCTGATGAGGCGACCAGAATGGGCTGGTCCCAAGTCAGCAGCAGATGGTTTTCGGGTCCTGTGTTTCTTTCCAGACCGGAGTTGGAGTGGCCGGGACGAGAGCAACCTAGCGGCACAGGCGATGACTTAGAAGATGACGAACGACGAGTGCAGCGAGCTCATGTCACCGTAGAGAACCAGAGTGTAACGCGTCTCATCGATACGACGCGATTCTCCACTTGGACAAGAGCTCTGCGCGTTACTGCACGCGTACTCGCCTTCATCGCCCTTTCAAGAAGAAGACAGGTGGAGCGCCTTACTTCTAGTAACGTTAAGGATGCAGAAGTAGTCCTCCTTAAGGAATCTCAACGGTGTTCATTTACCGCGGAGCTAGAGAAATTGAGCAAAGGAGGAAGATTGGAGAAGAGCAATAGCATCAGTCCTCTCGATCCTATTGTTGTCGATGGACTGTTACGAGTGAGAGGTAGATTAACATTAGCGCCCATAGAGTATGAAGCGAGACACCCTATTATTTTAGATGGTCGTGACAGGACTACAGAACTGATCGTTGCGGCTTATCATAATCAAGCCAATCATTTGAACAACGAAACAGTCGTGAATGCATTGCGAGAAAGGTTTCACATAGTGCGGATGAGACCTACTGTAAAGAGAGTGGTAGCGCGTTGCCAACCTTGCAGAATAAAGCGCGCCAAACCAGCGCAACCTAAAATGGCAGATCTACCTCCTGCTCGTTTAATGGCGTACCAGCGTGCCTTTAGCCACACTGGAGTGGATTTATTCGGACCAATGATAGTAACTGTCGGTCGACGACATGAGAAACGTTGGGGTGTAGTTTTTACGTGTTTAACGACACGTGCGGTTCACCTGGAAGTCGCCGCTTCACTGAATGCCGACTCTACTATTATGGCGTTGAGACGGCTCATTGCACGTCGAGGACAACCGGTAGCCATGTATAGCGACTGCGGTACTAATTTTGTAGGGGCCGTGACAGAAATGAAGGCAGCATTCAGTTCTCTTCGCGATGATGCGACGGCAAGAGGATTTCAATGGCATTTTAACCCGCCATCAGCTCCCCACATGGGAGGTTCTTGGGAGCGGCTGGTACGATCGACTAAAGTGGCACTAAAGGCTACACTACGTGAACGAGCCCCACGGGACGAAGTATTGTTGACGTTACTTGCAGAGGCGGAAAACATCATAAACAGCCGGCCTCTTACCCATGTTCCAGTTGACGTAAACGACCCCGTAGCACTTACGCCGAATCATCTGCTGCTGGGGTCGAACTCCGAGAGTTACAGAATGGGTGATTTCGTCGCAGTGAATTTACGTCGACAATGGCGAGCAGTTCAAGCTTTGGCGGACATGTTCTGGAAGAGGTGGCTCAAAGAATACCTCCCTACGTTGCAGAAACGAGCCAAGTGGATGACGCCAGATAAGCCTATGGAGGTGGGTGATATAGTCATCGTCGCCGATACGAACCTCCCTAGAAATACGTGGCCCCGAGGTATAATTGATAAAGTATACCCGAGCGTCGATGGTCAAGTACGTGTCGTTGATGTCCGCACGACAAGAGGAGTGTTGAAACGACCAGCTGCAAAAGTTATCGTTCTGCCTACCGACGTGTGTGTTGGAGAAAAGTAACTTCTCCAACAAGGGGGTGGAGTGTTAACGGCAGAATCATAGTGTTATAGCTAATGTAGAATGTTAATGTTAATATAGGTAATGTAATGTAGATTTTAGTTATAAGTTTTGTATAAATGTATTACAGTCCACCAAGCATTGGTAAACACAAAGGATCTCAGGTACATGGGGACGGAATGCGACGGTTAGTGCTACCGTGCTAAAATTATTTGAATGTAGTTTTTGAGTCAGTGTTGGTCCGTTCGCCCATAGTGAATGTCGTGTACGCGCTCTGAGCCTCCTTTGTGTTCGCCACGTGGGATAAATGCCATGTTGCATTACACGTGTGTACGATAGTGTCTGTATTTTCCTTTCCTACATAAACCCCTAAGCCCTAAGCAGTAACGCCGTTTACAGATGATGATGACAAAAACACAAAAACTGGAACTTCAGGCACTTGGAAAATTCACTAGTAGAACCCACAGGAAACTTTAAAATATTTGTACAATTTTTCCTTTGTTTCAACCATTTTATAAATCTGATTGAGTTGAGTCGGCGTCGGGTGGTCGAATATTCAATCCGGAGGGCGTAGTATCAACTGTAAAACATGGTGGCGGATACGTTTGGTTTAGGATTGCGTGGCAGAATTGTTGGCGAATTGTTCGTATGAGAGGAACGTATGGATTTACAATGAAGTTTGGAATCTGCTTTGATAACCTTTCTATATTGGTGATACGATTATGGCGGTGTTAAATTTCCTCAGTATAATGGCCCCGTGTCATAAATCAAAGCGCAATAAAATACTTATGGTTTCTGAAAATCCGGTGGAAATGGCGTATTCTGAAACGTAAAGTCAGTCGCCAGACTATTTACAAACGATATAGGAATTGTTTTTGCCGAGAAGTCTCTCCTCCGATATAAGTATGTTTTAGTTTTCATCCAAATTTTTTTCGTTGTTTTCCTCCTATATACGTGAAATCTAAAATTAAGATGCTGGCAAAGCGATGGTTCGAAACAAAGTCGACAGCATCTTTTACGAAATATAAATTAAATGTAGAATTGATTACATTGCTAAGGTGTTTGTACAAGTCGCTTTATATTTACGATTACAAGTCGCTCAACAAGGTTTTGGATTTCTCCAAAATCTTGCATTTCTTGAGGGATATAATTCGATATTCATAGGAGGAAAAATGTGGCCGACATAGCTCAAAGGATCAGTCAGTTAAAGAAAGAAAGGTATGGTATAACTGCCGTGTAGCGGATTGTCCAGCAGTGGACGTCCTATGGCTGAGATGATTTTGAAGATGAACGGATGGGAGTTGGAATAGATGAGTCTTGAAGTGAAAACCACGGTCGAAAGACATTGAATAGACTATCTGCTCACTAGATCGATGACCTTAATTAGCGCGGAGGATCGAATGTGGTTAAAAAAAACCTTAATTAAAAAACCTATGTCCTATAGTAGAGTATTGCTTGCATGGAGTATTGCTGTCACCTTTGGGATGGCTTAGCAAAATACTTGCCGCACTCGACTCGGTGGATCGTAGAGTTAGAAGGCTCATAGGCGACGGTACACTAATAAGAACAAAGCTGCAACGTAAAATTGCCTGTCTGTGTGTATTCTATAAGATGTTTCGTAGAGTGTGCTCGGGAGCTGCATGAGATCATACCGCCTTCCCCTTTCTTCTATCGGACATGCAGATGTTGCATGGTTACCATTCTTACCTTGTCGAAATCTCTCTAATTCGGACCAAGCGCTTTAAAACATCTTTTATATTGTGCACTGCTAAGGATTGAAACTACCTGCCGGCGTCTGTATTTCCGAGCTCGTACAACCCAAATCTTTTCAAGGTTCTAGTGACATGGCATCTTCTGGCCGAGCTAACCCCATCGTCGGCCTCATCCTTCCTATATGGATAGGAGCTGATCAAGAGCAAACCCATCTTTAATTAAAAAAAAGAGTGGGCTAATAATGAAAATGACGACAGCGTAGTGACCGCCTCCGGTGGTATATAATTACTGTTTTGTAGAGCGAAACACTCAGCTCTAACGTCTCTAATACTGTGAATGTAACGCAAGATGACAGCTCAAAGCAAGCGTTCAACCATGTCTATGAAAACCTATGTGTGTTACAAATATGATACTGAACAAATATTAAAGAAATTAAATTAAAACACATAAAATATATTAGGATAATATGCAATTAAATACTCCATTACCATATAACCTAAATTATAACCTAAATCTGCATAACAAAACTTAATTTTCCCACATTCACAATACAGCTGAATGGTCCCAGGCGATTACCAAATTAACATGAACTGCTGTGATACCTAGAATTTAAAATACATTTTAAAACATCCTAAACAGATCCGGAAAGTTAGCTTTTTAAAAAACACTATCAGATTGTGGGTAAGTTAGCGAACATAAAATATAAGCTGACTGAATTTTTACTTCGTCTGTTTCTGAGATACCAAAATTCAGCTGGTAATTAGGTTTTTAAATTCTACTACATTGTACAAAGCTTCTTACCATGAATTACCATGAATCATGAATTCTTACCAAGTATGTCACTTACTTAAGCAAGATTTTGTCTTTTCTTATTTAAAGCAGATGGCAAGCGTCCAAGCAATCCATCAGAAGCGTTTCTACTACACTGGAGAAACTAACTATGCATGAGTGTAGTCGTACCAGTCTCTTGAACAATTTGATACTAATATTCAAGATAAGAGAAGTTGCGTGCAGATTGTTACGTGAATCTTTTTTCTTTCCTGAGAAAAGTTTTAACTATGTATAACTTATGTAAGTGTTATAGGCGACAGTAGCCACCTACCATCAAGTGAACCGTCAGCCTGTCTGCCGACCTTAACATAAATAAAAAATAAGTAATAAAATCATACAACATTATTGTTAAATATGTAACATACTTAGTAGTTATACTAGTTATACTAGTTATAATTGTAATCTTGTTAAAAATATTATTTATGTAAATATTGTCAGGTAATCTTTTTTTGAACCACTTGGTGGTAGGCGGCTAAAGTCGTCTATTAACACAGGGACCGCCATAGATGGTGCATGTTCGCTACTGACCTTAGAAGGATAAAGGATAAAGAAGGATAAAGAGTTAGAAGAGGGTAGGCAAGTGGACTCAGGCATCCCATACTCTCTCACCAAATAAAACACAACAGCACACATGCGGATTATCTATATCTATACTAATAAATAAAATTGAAGTGTCTGTAATGTCAAAATAACTGCTTTTTACAAAATGTATGTCAATATGTACGGTACTTGTAACAAAAAAAAATGTTTCTGTTCCGAAACGGCTAATCTTCAAAATTTGCCGAATTGTCTACGGCAACTTCCAGTCTAAACTCAGAACATTTTTTTTTCATTCTTAATTTTTCATTGTCCTTGTTGGGAATCTGTAAATTAAATGATATGTGTTACTTATGTAGTTATGTATTACTTAAGTTACCATTCGATATGTATAATTAACCATACGAGGAACTTGCTTATCTCGATTACTAATTGATTACCAATTTCGACAAAACAATTTTCAGATACCTAATCGATTCAGTTTCTATGTTAGGAGAACAATTAATTACCTACTTGAATTGCGGTCACTAATTTTAATTAAAATAAATTCCAATAATGAATTTTTTTGAGATCATTTTAAAAGTTTTCATGGAGACTAGAAACTTCTACTAATTATGGTACTCTAGTAATTCATTCATCTGTATCTTGCATTGGTTGAAATTGATCCGAAGACTGATTTCGGTGGTGAGCAAATAAATACGTTTAAAAAACAAGCACTCGTGTACCTTTACGCGGTGCTGTATTTTATTTTAATATTATTTAGAAAAAAATAATAATAAGGAAAAGCCCCAGGGCTACTTTCGTGACTTCTACACTTTCTTTGTATTACAAATACAAAAAAGTATATATTTTTTCAAGCGTAAATTAAATTAAGGAAATTTTATAAAAAGCAAAAATCACCCTCACTTTGCCTGTTCATGAAACCGAACGGGTTCAAGTAAACAACCCTTTAGAGTAAACAATGTAGCTATTAGAAAGAGCTTATAAAAACACATTTGCCTTAAAGCGTCGTCGGCCTTTCTTAACTTCATTTCTTAGAAGTGAAGTGCCATTACATGTGATATAATTTACATGATTCTCTTTTGCTTTTAAAATTATACAGTATCAAGATAAAAAAATTAGACGACGAGTAGACGAGACGCTCACCTATATGACATGCGACAGTGAAGCTTTTACCTAGATCAGAATAAATAAGGATAAATAAGGTGAATGGGTTCTATACAATATCCAAATGTTTAGTACAATTTTGAAAAAATAATAGTCTTCAAATGTCACATTTAACAGCCACCTGTTATCAACCAATCAATACAAATAATAAACTCGTATACCTGCTATACCCTTTCAAAATATTACTTAATATTCGCAACGTTTTCTTGAGAAAAATACAGAGAATCATGCACGTTGTTACAATCTAATAAAAAGCGAAAGTCGCTCTACTAATTTCACTTCGCAAACGAAACTTTCATATTTATTAGTACCTACGTATGACCCCACCCTCCCCTTTTTAATGAAAGCTAAAAGCACCAACTTGCCTCACGCCTGCAGCCTCGACTCATTTGGACATGGAGCAAATTTACACGAGCCAATCTAATATAGGGCACGTACGCACGAGATTGCCGCAGACTCCTCTAATCTATTGCTTTAATTTCGACTAGGAAAGCAAGATTACGGAAAGTAATCTGATTTGCTATTAGCCAGAAGAAATTATGGACGCGTTTTACGCAAAATTACCCACCTCACCCTATATTATATTTAATGAGAATAGTTCGTTAATTGCAAATAGTTGTGAATAGAGCAATTGTATCCTGCAGAGCGTGTAAGGTTTCAAACGACGTCGGGGATTGTCTCTATTACCATCTAGGCGATAGTTACCGTACCGTATTAGGAGATCCGGACATATTAGAAACATCTGTTCAGATATTCACTTCGATATTAAATCGAAAATTGCCTTACGAATCCTGTTAAAGTGGGAAATAAAGTAATATTTTTTAATCGCAGTCATTTGGACAGCCTGTCGGACGGCAGTATACCACCGCCTTACAAAAGACCACCGTGAAATAACAGCCAGTGTGCTGTTGTGTTTCGGTGAGTGAGTAAGGGATGCCAGAGCCCATTTCCCTATCCCCTCCTAATCCCTTATCCTTAATCCTACTGTAGTCGGCAGCGCACTTGTAGAAGCTTTGGCGTTGCTTGTGTTATAGGCGACGGTAACCACCTACCATCAAGTGAACCGTCAACCTGTCTGCCGATCTTAATATAAAAAAAAGATAATGATAAAGTTTAAGAACGGAAAAACGTTAATGTTTGTTTCTATATATTTTGAATATATAGAAACAAACATTAACTATACGATTTTGCTAATCACACCATAAATCTGTCACGGAGATATAATTGTAATACGTGGAAAAATATAGGTTTTTGGTAATACGAATTGGTTACTAACTAACCACGACAGCTTTGCTGAATATTTAAAACATAATCTAGATTATTTGATTTCGTTGTTATAGAAAACAAGTAAGTATATTAGTTAAACTAAAGGAATGAGATCAAAGTGAGGTTTGTTTTAGAACTGGCTAATTGGATAATGTAGAAATAAGAAACATTACAAGTTTAAATTATTTCGATTGGTAACCAATTATTTTTAATGTAACTTACAGACAACCTAAACTACTAGACCAATCATCATGAACTTTTGCATATACGTTGTCAGTGATATAGGATAGCTTTTATCCAGAAATAAAGTTCTGTTCCCGAGGGATCTTCTAAAAATTTAAATGACTAATTCAACGCCTAACAAAAATATATGAGCAATAAGAAAAAGGGAGGCGGACAATCACGAGCAAAAGCTAGTAATATTATAAATTTGAAAGTAATTTGTTTGGTTTTTGTTCTTTTAATTCTTTGAAGCCTTAATTACTTTACCGATCATCATGAAATTTTGCAGACACTTTGTCAGTGGTACAGGTAAGAAAATAAGTACCTTTCTCCTATGTTCTTATCTCAGAAAAATTTTTGAGCGTGGAAGAAGTCGTGGGCAAAAATTGTACACAATAAAACCTCAAATACTTTTAAACTAACATTTATAAATTCAATTATATAACGTAATAATCAATGTTGATTTATTGTAGAGTATTATTTTGCTAATCATTTACTATCTGGATCGTGATAGGTAGTTAAATTAAGTTTATTGTAAGGCAGCCTGTCCCTGAAATTCCAAATTCATGGTAAACGCGAGATAAGCGGATAACAATTCCGTTATCGTCGCACTGGATCACGAAGCAGCTCCTTTTTAACCGAGTATAAACAAAATGGGATATCAGTGCCCTTGAGGCCGGTTGACCCGATATAGGGCTGGTTGGGATGTACAAACAGCGACGCTGAGCCGCAACTGATACGAATATCTTCAAATTTCCCTACAATCGATGTATAAGTTGCAACCTTTTAATAAATGCTGAAGTATACTCTGCCTATACCCACGGGACTATATTAAGACTCAAAAGTTTGTGTACTTACTTTGTGGTACCTACTAACTATAGTTAAAATATTTGGTTAAATTACTTCCAAGGAGTAAAATACTCTTCTGTCAAGAGTAAGTAAAATACAGAACTATTCTTCTGTGATATATAGTGTTATAAAAAAATAAAAATAAAAACATATAAATAAAAAATGAATATTATTTCAGCAAAATGTTCTTTTATGCGATCTTTAAGAATTTAAATTAGTTTCCTTCAACTAGAATTCATCATCATCTCAGCCTTAGGATGTCCACTGCTGGACAAAGGCCTTCCCCCTAATTTTCCAAAAGCACCGATCAGAAGAAGGCTGAATCCACCTTCGACCCACGGCCCTTATCAGGTCGTCTGTCCACCTTATGTATGGACGACCTACGCTGCAGTTGGCGGACCGTGGCTTCCACTAGAGAACCTTCCATCCCCAGCGGTCGTCGACTCTCCGTACTATGCGTCCTGCTCACTGCCACTTCAACTTACCAATCCTCCGGGTTATGTCGATAACTTTGATTTGTCTACGGATCTCCTCATTCCTAATTCGATCTCGCAGTGTAACCCCCTCTCCATAGCTCGTTGAGCGAAGTTGAGTTTCCTTACATGGCCCATAGAGACCACGTTTCAGCGCCATATGTCATCACTGGCAACACACATTGGTCGAAAACTTTTGTTTTTGGACGAGAAGATGTTCATTTATATTTAAAGATTGTGTGGTAATCAGCTGCCCTGGCTACAATTACGGTGTCGTTCTATATTCAATTCTTGTTTGAATGTCAAAATGTAGAAAAAGAAGTATGTAGTTTGTTTGGTGTGCCTATATAATGTAATGTTTGTTTTCTTTCTACAGTGATAAGTTTCTTTAATATATCCACTGATTTTTTTCAACTTTTAAAAATATTAAAAAAAAAATATGTTGGCGTGACAAAAAAAAAATGGGGGGACAAAAAAAACAATCAATCCTCACTTATTTCATTTAGGAAACTCCCCATCCGTGGTTGGAACTCAGCCGCAAAGCAAATTTCCATAGTTAGATCTATCTTCACATTTTTTCTAAAGTTTTGGGAATGTGGTAGAAATGTAGCTGCCCGGAACCAGCTATATTTTGAAAGTCTGGGAACCTCTGATTTAGACAATAATTCTCTGACTTTACATACAAATCGAATTATTAAGAGAATTTGCATAATTAGGAAAGAATGAGTTATGAAAACAGTTGCACGGTTTTCTTTTTATATTTTAATTCATTTAATAATTTATTTTTTACACTACTATACATTGTTAAATGAAACCCAATACAAAGTTTCAATAAGGTGTGAAAATTATTACTTTTTCTAGAACATCGTCCCTTTCAAAGTAATTATTTGCAGACTTCAGTGCCATCAAGCCTTAATTATGCAATAATTAACTACTGTATTGGTTTTGTGGCCGCCATTGTTATTAATGACATTGTAATCGGAGCGTTAAATTATCTGGTACGTTCAATATTCCTTCAAAATAACTTAGCTATTAAAATATTAAGTTATGATAATTTTGGGTGCAATTTTTGGTATTACATGAAAAAACTCCTAATCCTAATCCCTTATCCTTAATTCTACTGCAGTCGGCTGCGCACTTGCAGCAGCTTAGGCGTTGCTTGTGTTATAGGCGACGGTAGCCACCTACCATCAAGTGCCTGTCTGCCGACCTTAACATTTTTTTTAAGTTTAGATATTTTAGCTAATTAATTTAGCTGGTTAATGTACCGAAATTATTCCCTGGCGTTCTTCTCTAACTTCACAATTCACTGAAGAGCAATTTTATTGCTTAAGTAGTGAGAGGGCACATTAGGTTTGGAAGTCATTTGGGCAGCCCGCCTGGCAGTAGTAGGTATCCAATCCTGTGAAATAACAGCATGTGTGCTGTAGTGTTTATCCTCACTCCTATCCCTTAACCTTAATTCTACTTTAGTCGGCAGCACACTTGCTAAACTCGTAGCATTGCTTGTATAAACAATGGTAACCTACCTACCAAGTCGGACGTCAACTGTATATAAAGAAACACACATATGAATAATTTTAATTGTAATTAAATACATAAACTCTTAATTATTTTATGCCATTATTTTATAAAGTAAGTTTGTTTGTTTGTTTACTATGCTTTCAAGTCTTAACTACTTCACCGATAATTGTGAAATTTTCCCTAACAACACACGTTGAAAAGGGCGGGGTATTTTTCGTCCAGATAAAAGTTCTATTTCCATAATAATTTTGTATAATTTTTATTGTTATTTTCTTTAGAGAAAATAATGTTAAATTTAACTGAAAAGCTTTGGCTTTTCATCTGACAAATTGTGTTGTTCGAAATTATCTACACGTCTATCTACCACGATACTGTTTAAAAAATATCGCGTTGCGTATATGGAACAAACAAGGTAAAAAGGTAACCAGATACACAGCGCTCTGCCCGTCGAGTGCACGACATGTGAAAATAACAACCTGTATGAAGTTGTGTTAGGTCGGAGTTTCCATCATGTAGAATAATTAAATGCAAACAAACTGCCGTGTCCGTGGCTGATTGAGATAGTTAAATTTATTTTCAGTATCTCCCGTTTTGACGGAAATCGATTTCGTTTATTAAACATTTGGCGAGACGATGACGTTTTCGTGACAGCTGAACGTCATATTATATTTAGGGAGCAGCTTATTTGAGGGTTAGATGAATATAACTGTTATTACGAGTCCTTTTGCCGCTTAATTAAATGAGTATTTGGCTACGAACGTGCCATAGTGACGTACTAAAACAGCACATTGTCACCACTTGCTGGAGACCACAGCGCTTATTAGATTTTGCTGTGCTGACACTAACTGAACAAGAAGTTAACTGTTAGTGCCATAACGGCAAAGGAACCATAATTATAGGACAAGCCTTTAAATTTTAAATTATCATGTAGGAGTTGTTCATCTAATATAATTTATTTCTTTGACTCCATTTATAAAGAAAAAGTCATCAAGTTATTGTCTGTTCAACTTCAAATATAAATAACGAATAAACAAACACATTCCACTAATTATAAAATAATAAAATATATAAAAAAACTGAAATATATACACAAATCACATAACACAAAATATTTAATACTAGCTGAACTCGGCCACGCTGCGGCCCATACGGCGGTGGCGTGCGCATGGGGCACGCGGAACTGGACACTGCTTAATAATACTATTTATCGTGATGTGATGTTATATAGCCTATAGCATTCCTCGATAAATGGACTATTCAAAACAAAAACAATTTTTCAATTCGAACCAGTAGTTCCTGAGATTAGCGCGTTCAAACAAACAAACTCTTCAGCTTTATAATATTAAGTATAGATTATCTCTATGTGAATATTACATCGTCACTCTATGTACATTGCACTGACTCGCCGAACCGTATAATTTGTTAATAATTAGCACGTTGCTTCTTCAAGTCCCCGTTCCACCAAGTCTGCCCAAAATAAACTCCAATGCCCAGTGGCTCTAGCATGAGTTTACGATACTACACTCGCTAGCGAGAGCGTAAAACATTTATATGGAAAATTGATAATTTGACATTGACAGTTCACGATTTCCCATACAAAAGTTTTACGTTCTCGCTAGCGAGTGTAGTATTGGTGTAGTATCGTAAACTCATACTAGAGCCTCAGTGGCTCTAGCATGAGTTTACGATACTACACTCGCTAGCGAGAGCGTAAAACATTTATATGGAAAATTGACAATTTGACAATGACAGTTCACGATTTTCCATACAAAAGTTTTACGTTCTCGCTAGCGAGTGTACTATCGTAAACTCATACTAGAGCCTCAGGTGTCCTCTCTCCACGCTCGTCGTCGTCGTCGTCTTCATTTATATTTTTTCCTGTCAATCGATTCGTTCCATTCACCTGTATTCAAATTTTCAAAGTTTCGAATTCTGATGACAGCTACATTGCGAGGAGTATGCATCCTATCGTAATCTTATATAGAACCTCCATAATCATGTAAAACAAATCTGACGCCACATTGTTCATGTTTTTTTTTTATTTTAAAGTAAATTTATTAAATTTTAATGTATTTATCTTATATTTTTAAGATCTACGTTTTTTATATTTTACCGGTTTGGTAGCTAAGATACGAACCTCTTGAAACACACATTTTTTCATTTAAAAGTCGTCAGGCAGCTGAAGATATTATGTACCCATAATGGTTAATAGGGTTCCCCTTTAATAGTTGCATTTAATGGGACGTTCAAGCAAAAAATACTAATCAGATTTTGATGAAATTTAACAGTAAGATAATTTATACTTTAGAGTAACGTATAGGCTATAATTTATTAAGACAGGTGAACGAAGGCTTTGTATCCAACACACGGATAGAAGAAACTTCGAAGTTGGTCCTTAACCTGGGATCGAATAAATATTTATTTTGTTATCAGGCTATACGTGAAAGGGAAATTTTATTCAATAACAATTCTGTGAATACATAAAGATAGAAAACTTGAAGCATCAAAACGATCTCCTATCAAAATGAGAAAGCACTTTTTGAATACATCTATACTAATATTATAAAGAGGTAAGGTTTGTATGTTTGTTTTTTTGTGTCTAGGAGGTAATCTTCCAACCTACTCATCTAATTTAAAAAAAAATATTTCATCAATAGGAGGCTATTATAAGTATTGTAAACTATTATCCCGTAAAATGAAAAGTCCTTTTTCATTATAATATCGAATTTGCAAGGTAAGTCGACGAAAAAACGATCGAACGAAGAAGTTTCTTTCGAACGCTGCAGTGAGATAGATATATGATTGAATTCTATAGAAAAGTTGCAAAGGTAATAATGCCTACAAAAAGTCAGCGACTGTCAAATTTTTATATTTAAGCCACAAAAACGACTTTTTGTATTAAATAAACATAGTTAGGTGAAGTTTATTGGTCATATTATCAATAAAATTATGAATCCTTATCAAAATCAGCAAGTTTGTCGTTTAATAGACGTTTTGCTTTTTAGTGCTGATATCGAGAAATAGTCAGAACGCCGGGGGCACAGCTAGTAAGTTTATAAATATAAAATTATTTTTAAAATTGTTGGTTTACAGTTTTCAATTTTAAACTTTAAGTACGATGCATTTAAAGATTAAAATTTTGTGAAACTAACGTTTTTGAATTATGCACAATAACTAACGTTAGTCATTTGTGGATCTGTTTAATCAGTGGATCAGTTGTGGATATGTATTAATGAATGTTCGTGATTTTTACAATTGAATATATTTCACAAACGGTAAGTTTCTTAAACTACATAAGTCCAACATTTTATATTAAATTAACATTTTAAACATATAATTTAAAATAAAGTGATTTATATAAAGTACTAGCTGATCCCGCTACTTCGTATGCGTCGTATTCAGTATAGCGCGTAACTTTTTTGTTTGTAAACCGGTTGGAATGAAACAAACAACAAATATTACAGGAAACTTGCTACAAATACATCAATGAAAACTATTTTTTTTTACCTTGGTAACATAAATACAATGTGTATAAATTGTTTTTTTGAAAATGAACAGTCATGGCTCATTTACGATTTTATGAGATAGAATTTCCAAGAAAATTTGCTTAAATCTCGATAAATGAGTTTTGTGCCAGTTACCGCTGATACTCAATTACTAAGAAACCTTTGGAAGCTCTTCAAAATTGTTGTAAACATTTAAATTTAATATAAACTTAATAAAACAATCTAATGGAACTTGCTTTTTACTGAATGTTTGTTTGCCAAATGAACATTTATATATTAAAACATCATTTCTCTATGCAAACATAGAGAAATGTTCTTCTGGTCACCGTGGAAAAACTAAATTTGTGCTGTTTTGTCTCTGTGAATTAGTAAGGGATACCAGAGCCCTTACCCTAAATTTGCCTCTCATTGTTTACAGTATCAAGGTCAGCAGCAAACAGGCATTCCTTCTGGCGTTGCTTGCGCTTATAAGCGACGGTGTCCATCTACCATCACGTGATCTTATCTTTCGACCTTTAAAGAAAATGAAAATCAAAACAAAATTCAAAAAATAAAAAAAATCTTATAAAATGTCTGGATCTGTATGAAATTATCTATATACTACTGAAAATCGTATTAAATTCCTTCGCGTAGTTTACAAAAGAATTACAAACACACGCGAAATGAGTTTGTTTATATAATTCAGAAATTTTCTACTCTTTCTCGTGCATTGTAAAATATTATAGTCGGATTATTTTGATTAAGTATATTAAATTGTATGAAACGAAAGTTTATAATAGGTAATTTTATTTCTCATCTGCTCAAATATTGTCTGTCAATATCAATAAGCGGGGCTAAGCTTCCGGCTATGTGTTTTGTTTTTTCCCGTTCATTAAAATCTATTTGATATAAACGTTTATATTTCATTTGAATCAGACACATATGGAACGAGGAAAACATTAAAAACGATACAAATAACGCCTCTCAAAATGTAAATAAGCGGAGTGTTTTCAATATCAAAGAGGGTTTAGGGTTAGGAGAACGGGATTCTTTTAAGTAACTCAAAACTGAATCCATTTTACCTTTACGCATGGAAATGAAAATATATGCACGTGCTAATAATTCTAATTTCAAATTGAAACAGCAATTCGTATAAGGGATTTTTCGTATCTTTATGCATGAGGACGAGCGAAGGACTTATCTTTGTAACGTCATTAATTGTAAGAGGAATCTCGTCAAAATATTTCTATAGCTTTTTAATGAGATTTATTATTAATTGTGAATCTTATATCTGGCACCGATTTAATCGTCAGCCTAACTTACTACTTTTATCATGAAATAATACTCTGTTGCATGTCACAATATCTTTAACTTCAACTAGGCGAGGACGATCCCTTACAACCAAGTGCCTAACTACTTCACAAAAAAATATATTAGTCTATGTCGCAATACCTTTGCTTCAACACTTACATCTCCTTCTATTGCTTATATTCGACTAGAAGATTGCGACCACTTACCATCATACAAAAACATAATATTGCTGTATGTCTCAATAAATATGCTTTGACACTTACAGTAGAGTCGACAGGTTTCCTCATATTTATAGTTCAAAAGAATTCACACAAAGTAATTACAATGGAAGCATTAGAATAATGTTTCCATTCCATTGTCATAACTGGTTTTAATAAGTGACTGAAATCGACTATTAAATCAAAGGTCCACAGTTATTGGATATCTGTTTCAAAGGGTTATCAAAGCAATATAAACGCCTGACTGTAAACGATCGGGTCACCGGAATAGGTCAATTCATTTGTTGTCAGACCAGGACCAAAGCTTAACTTCTTAAATGAAAACCTAACATTGATATTGTGGGAAGCGTTATATTTTGTGTTGATTTTCTTTGTAATTTTCGCGCAACAGTCCCCTAGGTACGCGTGATAAACCAAGCAGGATACAAGTACGTACTCTATCCTTGTTTTTTTTTTCTTTCTTATTTATTGTTTATTAATACAATAATGTTTCATTTGACTTAACATTGGTGTAAACAAAAACTCATAAGAGTTTTACCGTACACCATGTGCCGATTACAGAAAATTTAAATAAACTTTCAGTTGAAAAAAAAACACGTACGCTTCAGACTCTTCAATTACTTTAAGATAATATCTTATTTTGTGCCATATTCTGAATTGAAATATCTTACAATAATAATTAATATTTTTATAACTATTTTTGTATTGTTGTTAAAATTATATTTATCTGTAGTTAATTGTAAATAATATTGTTTTAGATTATATATGTATGTGATGTTTTTAGGTGTTATGTCGCTTTTTAATGTTTTAATGTTTTGTTTTTGATTTATTAAATTTGGTATGACATAAGGCAAGACTACATATGGCAAGAAAACTCTTACTTTTGAGGGAGCACATTTTTTTAATGAATTACCCTTGGATATAAAACAGGCAAAATCTTTCCGAGAATTTATTAATTTTCCTTTTTTTATTGATTAATAATTTAATTTTCCTTTTTTTGTCTATCTGTTCAATGAATCCTTACCTATTTAAGTTTTTATCATGATTTCTCATGTAAGTAGCTATAAGCTTTAATGAGGATAAAGAATATAAACCGAATAAGCCAGACGTCTTTTTTCGTAAAGGTTGTTATAGTTGGATAAATTATATTTTGATTCATCAAATAATCTAGTTGAGTAAGTTATTTTAATAATATAAACTGTGTTTTTTATTCTATAGGTAGAATTGTACAAAATACAAATAATTTGTGATAATCTTCTTTAAAGTTTTCTTTTAAATTTTTAAGAAAATTTTCTTTTAGAATACGCAACTGAAGTGAGAATATTTTGTCCAAATGGCTTTTAAAAGTTCTTCCGTAGCTAGATAGTCCATAGCATACGATTGGCTCCACCAATGATTTATAAAGTAATAGAATTAATTTGTAGGGTGTTTTGTTTTTTATTACAGAGAATTTTCCCAGTATGGCTCTCAGCTTATTGCACACATGATTAATATGTTCTATCCAATTTAGTCGATCATCTATTACTAGTCCAAGATACGCGTGTTTATTTACAACCTCGATAGTTAGGCATTCACATGATGCTTGATTTTTTTCTGCTATTGGAATGAAGACATTGGTGGTTGTGAGCTATAAATTTAGGTTCAAACGTAGATCTATTTTGGCTAGTGCTAATATACATTACTTTCGTTTTATTAGCATTTAGTACTGGATTAATTTTGGATAACTGGTAAAGTATAATGCGAAAATATGGAAATGAGATCTGTCATTTCTTACTCACCCACCTACACACAATAGTACTCATGACGTTATACACAACGGTCTTATGTAAGGGGTGATTTCTGTCGTTATACTACTTACTTAATTCCTGACTGCGGTACGCAGTCTGCTTTTTAGCTACAATGATTTTGTTTTCCTACATTATTATAATGAATAGTATTTTTGTATCGAACACTTTGCGCGAACTAATAGCCGCCGGTTTCGTCGACATATGATGTCCTGCGAATCCATGGCAGGCAAGGATAATCAAGTGGGCTAGCATGGCGGACTTACAGCTCATACTTTCTCACATTGGGAGAGATCTGTGCCTAGCACTGGCTTATAAAATAGGCTTGCTATTATACTAGGTTATTACGACATCCCCCCCCTCCCCCCTAGATGTGCCAGGACCTTGTCGTAAAGGAAACATTGACGACTTTTGACAAGTTTAACGGTTTCATCGGACAAGTTTGGTGATTTTGGAAGTAATCTTTGTTTGTGAAAATAAATCGTTCCTTTTGCCCTTACACGGCATTTTAACTCACCCCGCAATATATTCAAGTATTTCAAATAAACATCGTGTTATATTAAGCTAAAATCTTAGTTCAAAAGTCACGTCTATCAGTATTACGGTACATAACATTTCTAAGCAATTAATATTATGAACCTTAAGACAATAAGCTGATTAAAAAACAATTTGGTACAGTATTCGGGAGGCTTTACCGTTTAAATTGAACCTTTTCAAACACAACACATCTATTCGCGTGTCGGACGGTTAAAAACGTTCATTTAGGAAGCAGGTTGCCCTCGGGAGTATTCAGGATCTAACCGAGTTCATAAGCCACGCTTTTGAATTTTAAATTCAAAACTACATTGGATATGAGCAGAAAGGCGGGCGTTGTGTAAACACGGCTCTGTTTCTGCGAGTTATAAACTAAAAAGTGCCTCTGAAAAGATGCTGCGCCAAATGTACGAACAAAATGGACGTTTATTTCTACGAGTAGCAGCCGCGGTGAACCTTTTAACTGTCGTTTTGAATGACGTTTAGAAATGCCTTTTATTTCATACAAACGTTTTAATTCTTCAAGTATTACGGCGTATGTAGCAGTAGATACCAAAATGTAAATGCAAAAAGAAAAAAAAGCCGACTCTATTTATGTTCAAAGGAGATAATGTATCATTACTAAAAAAGTACATGTTGCAGTGCAATTATTATGTGTATAAATATGCAGAAAATATGAAAATAAAACATCACTTTGATATTAAAAAATATATAATTTTAACGTTTCACCGAGTCTGCAATTAGGGCTTGCATAGAATTATCTATTGCAGTGGAAGATATTTTATGAAAAGAGCATATTTTTTGTACTATTTTTTGCCTTTCCTATAGAATTTACTGAAATGAGATGTAAAAATCATTTTAATTTTTAAATCGCAGTTGAATTAAATCGTGGCTTCATAATCTGCAGTGCATCGAGAATGTTCGCGGAGGCAAGAGACTGTTTTTTTCCATTATATGCAAGCGGCGCGCGTCTCTGCTCTGCAGAATGAGAGCCAGCCCCAAACGAATCTTGGCTATGATAGCAGGTAGGCTTGACTCTCTTTACATGAACCATTGCTTGATGATGCATCTGGAGAGAAGTAAGTTTTAAATGATAAAAAAGTTTATATATGAAATAATGTCTATATGTTTATATTATGTATGCAACCCCTCACCTTGGGTCTGAGTAACCCAAATAATGAAAAAATAATCACTCACGCGCACACGCATACACACAAACATACACACAGCCACACACACACACTAACACACACACACACACACATCCTAACTTCAACTAGATCCTTTTCCCCATCTTCTTAAATCAATTTGCTTTTCAACTAATTTTCAACATAACTTGGGTACATAATGAAACCCTGTAAGTGGCAATGTGCTTTGTGATGTCTTTTTTGAGTATTTCTGCTGTATTGCTGTAGGGTTTTTGTTGAGAATAAAAATCAAATTAAAAATCAAAATCAATTAAATAAATAAATAATTTCAAAAGTTCAAAAATTTGAAAACTTGAATTCAAATGAATTTAATCTGAATCTGAACAAAAATTTATTAACACTTTACTAGCCTCACTTACTTGACTCTAGAAGAAATTGGAAAATGGGTCATGATTACAACCAAAATAACTAGAACTCCAAACGTTTAAAGAGTTTTGAAAATTTGTGATTCGGTTATATTAGTGATACAAAAAAACCTATTGTATAATATTATAAATATTAAGTCCTAATTTCTGTGACATTATGTACCTTTGTATATTATATTTTTCAAATCAAATTCATCTCAGAAGAACAAGATAATGGAAGGAGATATAAATACAAACTAAAGATAAAAGGATAAAATATTGTATCACATTATTATAATAGGTCGGGGAAAAGTTTCTTCGCATTTTATATGAAAATTGAAGATTTTTTTTCCAAAGTTTATTTATGTTATGTGTGCCATTTTGTTCGATAACTTTTTGCCATCTTGTAGGTAGTGAAGTAACATGATCCCGTTGCTGTAGAAATTTTGGGACTTCGGATCAAAAAAAATGCGACAAGTAGTTTTGGCAGTCCTCTCTTGATGTTACACGGCTATAAGAATCTAAAAAGACCGAAACAGGTGGAAATCTGAAGGTTCAAGGTCAGGGCTATATGGTGGATGCATTAACACCTCCCAGCCAAACTCTTTTAATTTTTGCTAAGTTTAAAGATGTGGGTGGTCTTGCGTTATCGTGATGAAAGAACACGCCCTTTCTGAATAGAAGTTGAGAGAAAGCGGCCGGAATTTATGAATATAAATTCCGGCCGCTTTCTCTCAACTTCTTGCTTTACGTTCTTGTCGTACGTGATCCATTTTTCATCACCAGTTATCAATCTCTTCAAAAACGGTTCGATTTCATTACGTTTCAATAAAGAATCGCAAATGAGTACACGATTCATAAGATTTCTTTCAATGAGTTCGTGTGGCACCCAAATATCGAACTTTTTTGTATACCCAGCTTTTTTAAATGGGTTAAAACTGTTTTGTGGTCAATTCCCAGTTCGTCAGCAATGTCGTAACTACTGATATATGCCGATCTTGCTCCACTTTTTCAAAAATGGCGTCCATTTTTTCCATAACAGGGCGACCAGAGCGAGGTGTATTTATGACATCAAAATTCCCAGATTGAAAACGTTTAAACCAACTTTGTGCTACTCTTACTGACATAAACTGACAAATCCATAAACGTCACAAAAAAAATTCGCGGCTTGCGTTGCATTTTTTCACTCATTCTGACAGACAGGAAAATGAAAAATAAAATTGTACTAATTTGTTTCTTTTTTTGAAATGTAACCTTTTAATGTCATCAAAACCAGCCAGATGCAAATAGTATACCCAAAGAGATTTTATTACAAGTTTATACATGTAGGATTTTATTTTTAGTTTAAGTAATATTTGCATAAGTTTCTGAACGAAATAAATAACTAATTGCTTTTGAACCAAGAGTGTGTGAAAGAGAGAAAGAGAGATGATTGAATGAATGAGTGAAAAGGATTTAGTAATGATCGACGGCGTTACTGGCTACGGCTCCATGTTCCACTAGCGCCGGCGAACGTGCCCCTATACAAAGATTATGTAAATTATATAACACTAAATTTAGTTCTACAAACCTTTTTGGCAGTAGCTTATATAAATTTAAAAAAGAAATAAATACTATTGTGGGCTAGGACAGACGTATATCTACGTGTAACGTAGGATACTTACAATTAAATTTATCACTATCTGTAATAAAGTGATCTGTAATATCTGTAATAAAGTGGTTGGGTTAAGTGATTAAATATAACTTCAAATGTAGTGGTTGAATGAATCTTGCACAATGCTTTCTCTTTTGTTATTGTCATCGTGGCGTGGCTAACTTTTCGATTGGATATTTTACATGTATTGTTGCTTACCATCTTGCGCTTAGTTTGTAATCTTAGTTGTAATCTTACTTTTGTAGCTTCCTTCTGCAATTTAATGTGTCTTAGTGAGAATGTTGGAGGATATAAGTTTTTATTTATTTATTTATTTATTTATTATACATCAATAATTACAAAAAAATATTTACAAAGTCCCATAAAACTGGAATGCTTATGTATTAGATTCTACACATGTAACTACAACATAAACTTGTGTCTGTTATTTCTCCGAATAAATAAATAAATAAATAAATAAATAAATAAATAAATGAATAGGTAGGAGGACGCCATATATTTTAACTACGACCTAAAAGATGTACTTAACGACGAGCCATATTGTGTGTGTGAAAATAAATATCTTGAAGAAAATCACATATTATCATTAAGATCCAATCCTACATACATATTACATCCGAAAAGACTTTTCATTAATGCAAACCAAATCAAAATCCCTTGGATGGTTCAGAAGGAGTTTGCAGAGAAAGAAACAGAGGCAAACAGTAAATAATATTTACTGTTATTTAATTTAAAAAGGGTGAGTATGTGGAAATGTTCTAGTTGATGAAGACTCGTCAGAAAAATCGGACATGATCCTAATCATAGAAGAGTGTTCTTGTTTAGGGTAGAACTTATTAACCTTCTAAAGAGTTTATTTTGTTTATTTTTTTAGTTAGTGTTCAGTATGAAACCTACACACAGCGACATCTATGAACCGAAGACTTATACTATAATGTCACCACTCATGTCATCTACCCACTTTGATAGAATTTGTACCAAAAAAGGAATTATAACACGTCGTTCGTAAAAGCTATATCGTTTTTTATTACAAAAATTAATAATTCAAGAAGTCTCCTCTCCAAAACTAAATACCGCAAGTAGAATCAACGCCTAGCTCAAACATATTGGTCCTTCGTCGCCGAACATATTGATCTTTCATCGCAAAACATTATTTATGAGAAGCAGCACCGTTGGAAAATACTAAAACATATTGGAGAAGAGAAAACGCACATCGACATTTCTTCTTGGACGAAAGTGAACGACCGTGATGAGTTATCCCAGTGACTGTTAACAGCTGTTGTCGCCGCTAGTACAAGCTGTATTTTCTTCAGACTTAAAATCCGCACGTGAGTACTCCAGCTTTCACTATAACCAAAATGGGGCTAGATACCGTAGTTGAGAACAAATCGCGCAGTAGATCTCCAACTAGACCCATTTGTGACGAAGAAAATGAGCCAGTTGTTCGTGAATTAACAAAAAAACGCGGAATTATCAAAGCTAGACTCACAAAGTTCGCAAACCACCTTCAAAGTTGTAGTGATAATTTAAGCACTTTAAATGCTTCCTGTTTAATTAATTTAAAGTTACGTGTTCAAGGAGCAACGAGCCTGTACACCGAATTTAACGATCTTCAAACCCAAATTGAAACAAAAGTCTTTGAATCGAATCTCGACGATCAGCTATTGCAGCGAGATCAGTTTGAGGATAGTTACTACGGTGCACTGGCTCTGGCCGAGTCCATACTTAACAGTGGCGAGATCGCTCAGAGCTCCTCAGGTTCGCAAAAAACAATAAACACGATTAAACTGCCTACAATATCTTTGCCTGCTTTTGACGGTTCGTATGATAACTGGCTTGCCTTCAGGGATACTTATATATCACTTGTTCACAATTCGAACGACCTGTGTGACATTCAAAAGTTCCATTACCTAAAATCATCACTATCAGGGAGTGCATTGTTAGTTATAGACGCGCTCGAACTAACAACGAGTAACTACTCAGTGGCATGGGAACTCCTTCTTAATCGTTACAACAATAACAGGTTATTGATACACAATCATGTTAAAGCACTATTTTCAATGCAATCTTTGCCTAAGGAATCTCACATATTTATTAGAAAATTAATTGACACTACACTTAAAAATTTACGCTCATTAAAAATTCTCGGTGAACCTATTTCATCTTGGGATACATTAATTATTTACATTTTAGTTTCGAAGCTCGATAGGACTACCGAACGCGAGTGGGAACAATATAAAAATAGTCTCACGGGCAACGATTCTGAAATTAAAATTAAACGGGATGATTTACTGCAATTTCTAAAAAACCGTGCTGACATGCTGGAAACATTGCAGGCGTCACAAAGTACGAGTTCTCTCGATAAATACGAACTTAACAAAAAACATGTCACCGCTTCTAGTATTAACAACAAAGTACACTGTAATGTTTCTACCAATAATAAAAAAACAAATAACTCACAACACACATCGAAATTCGCTTGTTCAATGTGTAAAATGAATCATCCACTTTATTCCTGTGTCAAGTTTCTTGAGATCGATTATGAATCTAAATTAAATTTTATAAAAAATAATAACCTATGTGAGAATTGTTTACGTGCGGGACATGGTGTGCAGTCATGCGTGTTAGGTCCGTGCCGGAGGTGCAATAGAAAACACAATACTATTATTCATCCTCCGAGCGACGATTGCATTCGCACCCCCGCCCCGCTAAGTACCTCAGGCCACGCGGCGTCCACCTCAGCCGTGTCTATCAACGCACACTATCATACCAGTGCATCGCAACGCACACACCGATCGCTCATTAAACCGGTTTTGTTATCAACTGCCCTTGTTGAAGTAGCCGATAGTAAAAATAACTATCACATCGCACGCGCACTACTTGACAACGGCAGTCAAAGATGCTTTATAACAGAATCATTTTCTGAGCTATTAGGCGCACCGTTGGTACAGTCAACTCACGAAATACGAGGTGTAGGTAATTTTGTGACACAGTGTACCCAACTCTGTGATGTACAGATAAAATCGCGCATTAATACCTACACAACCAACTTACGTTGTTTTGTTTTACCGCAAATAACCGCTACTATGCCAATTGTATATGAAAATCGCGCAAGTTTCTGTATTCCAGATAATATACAATTGGCCGATCCACAATTTCTTGATTTTCAAAACATCGACATACTAATAGGAGCCGATAAGTTTTGGGATCTACTTACGCAGGGTAAGATAAGGTTGCATAACGGACCTTACTTGCTAAATACTAAATTAGGCTGGATAGTATCAGGTCCTATCAATATAAACGCACGCATTGAAGGCCACATCCAGTGTAACTTCACGCACACAATAGATTCATTGTTACGACGGTTCTGGGAGATTGAGGAGTTGCCCACGGCTCGGAACGCTTTGACTGACGAGGAGAAGGCTTGTGAGGAGCATTTCGTTCGCACCACCACGCGCAACAGCGACGGAAGGTTCTGTGTCACCATGCCACTCAAGCAGTCACCCGAGGTGTTAGGAGAAACGTATCCTCAAGCTGAACGGCGTTTTCTGGCGCTGGAAAAACGGTTGCAGCGTTCAGAAACCTATAAAAAAATGTACACGGACTTTATTCACGAGTATGAAGATTTAGGACACATGAGTAAAATTTCATCATATGGCTCACCACATTTTATTTTGCCCCACCACGGTGTGCTTCGCGAGCACAGCACCACCACGAAACTTCGCGTTGTTTTCGATGGCAGCGTAGCATCCGCGTCTGGCACGTCACTTAATGACCTTCAGATGGTGGGTCCCGCTATTCAAGGTGATTTGTTATCTATTCTTTTACGTTTTAGGCAGCATCGATACGTAGCCTGTGCGGATGTGGCCAAGATGTACCGCCAAGTCCTAATTGCTGAACAGCAACGTGACCTTCAATTAATTCTTTGGCGCGACAGCCCCGAACTGCCGATCAGTGTTTATCGTTTAAATCGAGTTACTTATGGCACGGCTTCTGCGCCCTTCTTAAGTGTACGTTGCTTAAAACAATTGGCCACAGAATGCACTGACCATGACGTTAAAAGAATAATTAACGAAGATTTTTATGTTGACGACATGATAACTGGGTCACATGATCAATTCGAATTGTTACGGTTGTGCAAAGAAACCGCGCGAACATTGCAGTTAGGTTGGTTCCCGCTGCGCAAGTGGGTGTACAACTTTGATGAGTCACCATTAGAATCTCAGTTGAATAAAAAACAATTTGATGCGCAAACGCAGCGTACGTTCGATAAAGACTGCAATTCAAAAACTTTAGGCTTAGGATGGAATAATTATTCAGATCAGTTTTATTTTAATTCGCAATATAATTTAAATTTAATAAATAATAATGAAAATGTAACTAAACGCAGCATCTTATCTCATGTGTCACAAATATATGATCCCATTGGGTTTCTAAGTCCAACTATAATGCAGGCGAAGGTCTTACTGCAACGTCTGTGGCTGCTCAAACTCGACTGGGACGACAAAGTCCCTTCTGACGTCACGCGCGCCTGGACTCAGTTTGCCGAGTCGTTATCAGCTGTTTTAACTACACTGCGTGTGCCGCGTTGTGTAATTGACATTAACAACTATACGCGCATAGAATTACACATATTTACGGACGCGTCACAGGTTGCGTACGGTACTTGCATTTATATTCGTGCAATTAATGATAAATTGCAAGTATCATCACGTTTATTATGTTCAAAGGGGAAAGTATCGCCTTTAAAACCTTTGTCCATACCGCGGCTGGAGTTATGTGGTGCACTTTTAGGCGCTAAATTATATGATAAAGTAATAAACAGCATTCATTGTAAATTCGATGATGTCGTGTTTTGGTCAGATTCGACAATTGTACTAGGATGGTTACGTATGCCACCCAATCTTTTAAAGGCATTCGTTCAGAACCGGGTTACCGAGATACACGAGCTCACTAAAGGATTCTCGTGGCGACACGTTAGCGGCAGGGAGAATCCAGCTGATTTGGTTTCACGCGGTACCAACCTGACAGATTTAGCTAGTTCTAGCTTGTGGTGGTCGGGCCCTGGTTTTCTGCTGGACGCGAATTTCAATAGCAAAAATATATCTCAGGTTCCGAGCCCTGAAGATATATTGCCTGAAATTAAACCTAACGTGAATTTCACACTTGCCGCTAGCATCGAACCTATAACACTGTTCCCATTTGAACGATTCTCACAGTTCTCGCGCATGATACGCGCAACTTGTTATGTTTTAAGATTTATTCATAATACGCGCAATAAAAACAACAAGCGTACGGGTAACATCGATGTCGAGGAACTGAGAGAATCAACCAACTTATTAACTAGACTGGCTCAGTTGGAATCCTTCCCAAATGAGTACCAGCTATTAGTTGATAAACACACACTTAAACCTAAACACAAATTAAGTAAGTTAAATTTATTTATCGGTGACGACCACGTCATTCGAGTCGGCGGTCGCATTGGTTACTCGCAAGAATTTTCATTTCACAAGAAACATCCAATTTTGATAACTAGTAAACATTACTTCACGCTCTTATTATTTCGCCATGAACATAGAAAACTTCTACATGCCGCACCACAAGCGCTACTGTTCGAATTACGTAACACTTGGTGGCCGATAGGTGGTAGGAATCTCGCACGAAAGGTTTTTTATGATTGTGTGCTTTGTAAACGATTAAGAGGGAAAACCCTAACTCCGCTGATGGGTAACCTACCTGAGGAGAGAATTACGCCTACATTTCCCTTTTTTACCAGTGGCGTAGATTACGCCGGCCCGGTCTTCATATTAAACCGCAAAGGCAGGGGAGCTCGAACGATTAAAGCCTACGTTTGTTTAGTCGTTTGTTTCGTCACGCGGGCTATTCATTTAGAGCTCGTGAGTGATCTATCTACTGGCGCCTACCTTCTTGCTCTTAAACGCTTCATAGCTCGACGCGGAAAGCCCGCTGAGGTTTTTTCTGACAACGGGAAGAACTTTGTAGGTCTAATGCATGAGTTTGCCAATTTCCTAGCAAGATGTAGTAAAGATATTGTCAATTACGCTACTAGTGAGAACATTAAATTTCGTTTTATTCCTCCATATTCTCCCCATTTTGGTTCTATTTGGGAGGCTGGAGTAAAGTCGTGCAAGTTTCATCTTCGCCGTGTTGTGGGAAACGCTCATCTCACTTTTGAAGAGTTCAGCACCGTGTTAACGCAGATTGAAGGTGTTCTAAATTCACGACCATTGTCTCCAATGTCGGCGGATCCACACGATTATCTTCCTTTGACGCCTGGACACTTCCTGGTCGGCCGTGCCCTGACGTCGCCTGCCACAGAGGATCTTCAGCAGACTCCTGTGCATCGGTTAAACCGGTACCAGATGGTGGAAAAAATAAGACAACATTTTTGGCAGCGCTGGGCCAAAGAATATATTTCCGAGCTACAAACGCGATCCAAATGGAGGGTCAATTGTGAAGATTTGCCGCTAAATACGATGGTTCTAATAAAGGATGATAACCTCCCTCCTCTTAAATGGCATTTGGGTCGCATAGTCAACACGATACCGGGAAGGGATGGCGTATCAAGAGTAGCGGACATTCAAACTACATCCGGCATCGTGAGACGCGCATACACCAAAATCTGTCCCTTGGTGTCACAGCACGACCACTTTTGAATAGCAGCGAGGACAACCATTCTTCTTGAAAGACTGTCCTTTCAAGGCCGGGGGCATGTTCAGTATGAAACCTACACACAGCGACATCTATGAACCGAAGACTTATACTATAATGTCACCACTCATGTCATCTACCCACTTTGATAGAATTTGTACCAAAAAAGGAATTATAACACGTCGTTCGTAAAAGCTATATCGTTTTTTATTACAAAAATTAATAATTCAAGAAGTCTCCTCTCCAAAACTAAATACCGCAAGTAGAATCAACGCCTAGCTCAAACAGTTAGAAACACTTGCCCACGGAGATAGGTTACTTTAATATACAGAAATATATTTTCATTTTTCTGGTTACTTTATTGATTTTTTTTTATTCATCATCATTATCAGTAGTAGGACGTCCACTGCTAAACAAAGGCCTTCCCCCTAATTCTCCAAAAGGACTGACCAGAAGCAGCCTAGATCCACGGTCTAGGTCCTTATCAAGTCGTCCTACGCTGCGCTTGCCGGTCCGTGGCATCCACTCGAGAACCTTCCGACCCCAGCGGCCGGAAGTTTCTTCTTTTTTATTGTGTTCTACATGATTGGAGCAGTTGAGATATTAGTCAATTATCACTTCTGTCAAATATTATCTTCAATTATTATTAATAACTAGCTGAGCCCGCAACTTTGTACGCGTGATATTCGGTATAGTGCGTAACTTTTTTGTTTCTAAACCGTGTTTGTTCTAGAATGAAATAAACATTATTTTTTTTATGTTAAGATCGACAGACAAGCTGACGATCCACTGATCGTAGGTGGCTACCGTCGCCTATACACAAGCAACGCCAAAAGCTGCTGCAAGTGCGCTGCGGACTACAGTAGGGTTAATGATAAGGGATTAGGAGGGGATAGAGAAATGGGCTCTGGCATCCCTTACTCACTCACCGAAACACGACAGCACATTGTGCTGTTATTTCACGGTGGTCCTCTGTAAGAGGGTGGTTACTGCCGCCAGACGGGCTGCCCAAATGACTGCGAAACGCAGTGTGTTCTGCCACTACTTTCCAAATCCAGACTAGAGCCAAATTTGAAAAGTTCAATTTTCTAACTTGACCCTGCCGGGAAACGAATCCGGGAACCCTAGAACAGAGCGTTAAGTTACGTGAAGTGTTAAGTCAATGTTACGGGAAGCTTGTTACAATACATCAGTGAAATCCGTATTCAAATCGGTTAAGCCGTTTCTGAGATTAGCGTGAACACATGCACAGACAAAAATTCTAAAAAAAATTTTTTGACCTAGGCCAAAAAATTATTTTTATTTTTTTGATTTTTTTAAAATTTTATGTAATTTCATTTAATGTAGTGACACCGCTCATTTACAATTTTATTATATGCATGGATAGGTTGTCAATTATCAGTTGACAATTAATATTCTGGTTTTCAACAATATCTATAGGCATTAAGACAGTTGTGATCTACATTAAATAATGGAAATATTTTTCCATAAGCAAATCTGATAATATAATAGTTTGGTTTTGCTTGGTTAAAGGGTATTAAAGGGTATTAAAGGTACGATATAAGTTTTTACCAATTTTGTTATAGATGCTTTTATTATAGTCCCTATAGGAAAGTTATTAGAGTATAATAAGGCCCTATTTGAGATGTTATAAAAAAGGGCTATAATGTCACTGGCTCTGCACACACGCGAGTGTGTCAAATGTTAAATGACATATTGTAATAATAATTGTGTCGTAGGTACTAACATATACCTAGTATAAATAAGGCTGTACCATACTAATGTTCAAATATGGACCTCTGGTTCGACAAATAAAGTATTATTATTATTATTATAATCCTCGAAGTTCAAGCGACTTGTTCCAAAGAATATTACTGAAAAATTATAGGGACGGTCCAGCAGAGGCTTTCGAAGTCGTTTGGAGGTTTAGCTCATTTTTAGCTGCTTTGAAGCAAAAATCAAGCGATGAATTGCTGGCTATGAACTACTTCCATGCAGTCAAAAAGTATAAAAGCGATAGACGGTATAAAAGATTTCATGAATTCTTTAGTAAGGAAGCGAAAGAACCGTGTCAAGGTTCTCAAAAGATAAAATGCCTGAGCATTCAAGGCTGATTAATTTTTATATTAATCTTGAACGGACAGGTAGCTCCACTGAATGGGGGTTCCTCTATAAACTACTCTAGTAAGGGTGCAACAGATGCAACAATGGTTTCAATTGTCACACAATATTGAAAATGGGGTAAAGTAATTTTGAAAAGTTATTTTATTTTCGTATCAGAAAAACCATTTCATATTTCAATGTGGTAACTGTGTAAGGGTTATCACATAGATTATAAACACTAGGGGGATGACAAGCATCACCTGCTTTGATTAAATTTAAAGATAAAAAGACAGTGAGAATGTCCATCCCTAACTCACACACCGAAACCTTACGTATGCTGCTATTTCACGGTGGTATAAGAGAAAATTAAATTGGGAACTCAAGTTGAAATAATTTTCAATTCAAATAAATTTATAGGTAATTCCAATTTTTATTTAATGAATCGAAAAGCTGCAGTTTCGCGTTTTATTCAATCGGTATTAACACGACACAAAAACAATTTGATAAAATTTAACACACTTTAAAAAGTCGTTATCTGGTTCTATCTATGTGTATTCTTAAATTGTTCTTGTATTTGTACTAGAATTTAAAAATGTTCTTCGAAAAGGTTTATCTATGTGTAATATTATAACTCTCATAATTATTAGAGAAAATATGATGTTTCTTAATCAAGTATCCAGATTTGCGTTAATGTTGTTCATAGGGAGGATTTTTGTCAGTGCTCGCTACGCTTGGCAGGCGGGTTGGCAAGGGCAGTTTAAAATAAACGCTGCTGCCAACCGTTTAGTAATTTTTCCCTTAGCCGATTTCTACGGCACCCACGGGTCTAGATGGGGGGATACTATTCAAAGCCGGTACCCCACTGTGGGGGGAGGCCTTTGACCAGCAGTGGACGTCCTACGGCTGAGATGATTTAGTAACATATCTTTGTAGTTGTTATAAAGATACCAGATTTAGTAGCACAGCATATTTCATAACACAAACTTAAACTGGGCAGCCCGTCTGACGGTAGTAACCACTCCCTTACAGAAGATCATCGTCTACTTTTGTGTTAGTAAGTAACAAGTGAGTAAGTAGTAAACCCTTTCCTTATTCCCTTGTTCCTAGCATTTATTCTGGCATTGCGCGTTATATATAACTTTAGATGACCCCGTTGGTGAAGTAGTTAAGGTACTTGCTTTGGCTCTGTAGCTACTGGACAGATTCGCAATTGGACATTACATTGGGGACATATTTAAGCTAAATAAATTGATTTCATTTATTTAGCTTAGGCGCTCTGTCTCAGGGAAACTTTGGAAATAATCTTTTTATAGTAAGCACTTGTCTGGATCTGATAAGTAGTGCCAGGACACACTGCGTTTAGCAGTCATTTAGGCGGCTCATCTGACGGCAGTAACTGCCTCCTCACAGAAGACCACCGTAAAATAAAAACATATGTGCTGTTGTGTTTATGTGAGTGAGTAAGGGACGCCAGAGCCTATTTCCCTATCCATCCCTAATCCCTCATTCTTAATAGTACTATGGTCCGCAGAGCACTTGCAGCAGTGGCTTTGCTTGTGTTATAGGCGATGTCAATGGTACTATCAAGTGGATCGTCAGCCTGTCTGACGACCTTAACATTGCCTTAACTCTAACATCGGGCACTTAATGTAATATATTAACTATAATCGAAAGTCCTAATTTTAATATAAAAACTAAAATAAATTATTAAAAGGAGTCCCTTTAGGCAAGGTTCCGAAGATACTGGCAGCGTTCCCCCTTTGAATAGCTAGAATAATTCTTTGTCTGAGGTAGCTGCCAGCTCTTCGGTCTCCTGTGATCTCGACTAACCTTTTTACTATTTCCTTAAAAAGCCTTATAGCGCTAGGACCCCACGGACCAAGGGTCTTGACACCGAATGGGACAAAATCATATTCGGAGCTCAGACCCCTGTATTTGCATGCTTTAGCTTTTTCAGCCGCTTCACAAGCCGCACCAGCTCTGTTGTTGGTTCCATGTAGATGGGAAGGGGCCAGCGTGTATATTTTAATATATTACATGTAAAATGTAAAATTTTATATATTTTACATACAAATTACAAAGCATATTTACAAAAATACATGTATATTTACAAAGCCAGCGTTAGTAAAAATACGTAATATTTTGCATTGAATCAAGGCAGTATATTCAATGAATAGTTGATTTGTTATGTAAGTTTTCAAACCGAGACTTGATTAGATTCAACTTTCTCGCATCAACTGTCTCGCCTAACTAAAGAGCAACATCTGGCTGAATCAGCAAAACGCGATACGCAACGATTAACTTGCAACAATGTTTCTCGACGAATGTACAACTTAAACTTGACGAATGTTGCTTTAAATCGACAATTTTCTAAGTTTTAATGACATGTATTATTAATAAAGTTAATTAAATTATAAATAAAATTTCTTATCTGGACATTTTGTTTCGATTTTATACATTACGCAAAATTTATGAACATTATACATATTGAATTTTCTAATAGTAGACAAAAGTTTATAGCAATCAGAAAATAGTTCTTCTTATCTTCTTCTTGCGGTGCCTCTCCAACTATTGAAGGTTGACGATTAGCCTGGAACAGTCCTCTCTGTTTTTTAGTTCGTCGAAACAGCTCAATCCCTAGGTACAGCTATCCTGGTCCACTCTCTGATTTTTCTTTTTTTTTTATGAAGCAAGTAATAGTTTCAGAGAAATCCATTCCTAATTCGTTATCTCAAAGTTTGTTGAAGGTATTGGTTTAGATCTCATAATATCTCCTATTAGAATTCATTAAAATACTTCATTTACTAGACTTAGACCAGGCTAATTGCGAAGCAGTCATTTACTGAACAATTCGTTTGGTGTTAGTAACTACGGTATACTTAAGTGTGTGAAGAGATACCATGTCACATTTCCCTGTCCTAAACTCTTTATCTGAACATGCATCGGATATTCGTTGTATAAACTATGGAAGATTCTTACCATCAAGTTGAACGTCAGCCAGCCAGCTACCATTTCTCATAATTATGATATCAATTTATAAACAGGTTTATTAATTTATCTAAAATACTATTTATTTAAATACTTTCTTTATTCACAAGGTATTTAAATCATTGTTAATCACTTTGTTTTAATTTCATATTCATTTGTTTATTTTATTTTACAGACGCTAATAGCATATATGTACTTAAGAGCCCGTTCGATGAGTGGTTAGGGTTACAGCCTTAACGCACTGTATCAGGGGTCCCGGGTTCGATTACTGGCCAGGTCACCTTTGGAAATGAACTTCTCAAAGTTAGCTGCGGGCTGGATTAGGAAAGCAGTGCAGGGCACGCTGCATTTCTCAGTAGTTTGGGCAACACGTCTAGCGGCAGTAATCCAGTCAGTAACATTACAGAAGAACACAGTGAAATAATAGCATCTGTGCTGTTGTGTTTCGGTAAATGAGTAGGGGATACCAGAACCCGTTTACCTATCTCTTCCTAATCCCTATCCTTGATCCTATTGTTTACGTTAGCGCACTTGTAGCACCTGTGGCTTGCTTGTGTTCTGTCTGCTCAGCGCTTACTATAAAAGTAATTTTATTCTATAACTACAATAGACAATTAAAACAAATATTATTTAATTAAATCATCGATATTTAAAATTAATTAAAATAGCCTCTTTATTATTGGTACAGTAGGACGGTAAAGCCAGGACGGGTCGTTAGATTATTTTAAAAGATTTAACAAATTGAAATCTTTTAAAAAAATTATCTTATTGAGAAAATAATACAAAACGTAAATTAATTTGGGAGCACAACGACATTAGCTTCTTCAGAAATTATTTAGAAATTCGATATAACACAACCTCAATAAGGAAAGAGAACTCTTAGAAAACTCAAAGGCTATCAATTAAAAGTAATCCAACGTAAGAGATACGAAGAGGGTCGTTTGTTTTTTTAGCAGATTCATAAAAAAATAATTCGCAGCGAGAGCAATTGGTTCGCTAACTTTTTTAATATTTTGAACTTATAGTACTTTAATTTTACTGCTTCAAGTGCTTAAAATGAATAATTATGCGCCTATTAATTGGGGAAAATGAAATTCGATTGACATTTTTTTAATTTCATCAATTGTAATTCTAGCTTTTTTGTAAATGATGACTGACTTGAGAGCGGATAGCAATTTTACCCATAAACACAAGGATGAAAGGTAAGGGACAAAGACTACAATTACTTCCATAAGGTTAAAATTTAGCAGCGGCAAGGCACACTGCGTTTCGCAGTCGCTTAGGCAGCCCATCTGGCGTCGATAACCATCACCTTACAGAAGAAAACCCTGAAATAGCTGAAGAAAATTTAACCTCTCAAAATTATTTGGCATTTTTACAAAGTGATTTAAACCTTATTATTAAAATGTATTTGTGAATCTAATGGCTAAGTAGCTATTGTAAATATGTAAGTGAGTCTTACAAAGTTTTGAGAAATTAATCTATATACGAGTAAAGCAATAATTCGAATTCTGAAAAAAAAAATAGCTACTTTGGTTATGTAATAGCAATATCGTTATTTCGAAAGGAATAAAAGTACGTGTATTTTCCATCTATATTAGGTGGGAAACCTTTTAAGATAGTTGACCACTACAGACTTAATACATTTTTATTTGAGAATAATCCACTTTTTTAAAAATAACATAAAACCAAATGAAAATTTCTTATTTCACATTAGTAAAACAATTCGTTGAGAACAATAAACAGTAATGGCAAATCAGTGTGACAAAACTCCTTAAACTTAGTCTTTGTGTCCCGAATTAGGGACAAAGCGTAAGAAACTTCTAAAAATTCATAAAAAGCCCAATTTCTCAAAAACGGTGCAATTTGGGATAAGGTCAAATAGTGTTTTCTGAAAGGCTATCGATAACTTCAATATCGACAACCAGTATTTACGGGACACCTTGTATACTACAGCTTTTGCCCGCTACCTCATCCTTAGGCGTTTTCTTATGCGTTTTAATACTAGCTGAGCCCGCAACTTAGTACGCGTGGTATACGGTGTAGCGCGTAACTTTTTTGTTTGTAAACCAATTGAAATGAAACAAACACTGAATGTTACAGGAAGCTTGCTACAATACACTAGTGAAAACCGCAGTCAAATTGGTTAAGCCGTTTCTGAGATTAGCGTGCACAAACGCACAGACAAACACGAAAATACTAAAAACTGTTCTTTTGACTTCGGTAACATTAGTACAACGTGTACAAATTGTTTTCTTTTTATATGTTTAATTTACAGATATTTATTACAGATACGGCTCGTTTTGTATATTTATATTCATTTTTGTCAGGCGTTACAATAATAATATACAGTACAGTACTATTTTCTGATTAAAAGGTTACCCTTTTCTATGTGTACAAAATTTCGTGATGACCGATAGAGTAAATTAGGAGATTTGATATTTTAAAGAAATATAATATATAGATAGTGTATCAACACAACACATATGCCTTTCTTGAAATCGACAGGCAAAACTCCGCTCCATAGTAGAAACATTATTTAGTCGCTCCACGGACTTGCGGGAGAACGCACGTAGCGCTCGCTACGCCACAGCCGTAGTTACTCGCTACGTCACAGCCGTAACTACGCGCTACGAACTTCTACGGTTCCAGTACGAACAAGCAATATGCAGAAAGAGTGAATTCCTTTCGCTGCGTTGCGATGTGTCTTGAATAATGTTGTTTGGGAAACTTTTATTCTGTTTACACTTTGGACTTGTCTTCCATGTAGTGATTTGTTTTAAGGACTCAGTAGGTAAGTCGATGAGCAATTAATCTTTGTCTTAAATTTTGTTTATCTTCACTCTCGTCCATTTAAAATTTGATAACGCGAGAGAAATCGCGACTCAACGTGATAATAAAATTTAGTTATTAATGTCTTCCAAGATAAGATTTATTTTAAGGACTCTGTAAGAAAATCGATTAGCAATTAGTCAATGTCGTAAATTTTATTGGTATTTCATCCTCTTAAAATTTGTTATGACATGGTTACGAATAAACAATATTGCAACTTGATATAATTAATGTATATACAATTTAAGGCTTATACTTTTTATTTGTACTTTTTTACTTTTTTACTTTTTACTTGTATACATGTATATATTTTATTATTTTAAGGAAACAACACAGAAACAATTTTTAAATATTCCTGTCACCGAATGCAAACAATTTTTCTATTGTTTTTTCTTACAAAATGTCAAATTGACAAGCTTTTAACATTAATTTTATTTCTTTACTAAATTCGATACTGTTATTTGCATTCGTAATACAAGTGAAATCTTAGAAATATTTTTAAAATTCCCACTAATAATACTTTAATTTTCAAGATTTATATTTATGTTCACAAAAATATGGAAAACAGCTCGTGCCCGCGACTTCGTCCACGTTGAAAAATAAAAGATCTAAAGTCTGACAAAATATGTAAACGCCTGACAATAAAACGCCTCGTTCCCGCGAGTTCGCCCACGTGAAATATTAGCCTATGTCCATCCTGAAATTTTATTCAAACTATTGGTGAAAGAATTTATGAAATCATATGAGTATTAGTTTCGAAGGTTATCTCCTACACACAATCTTCACCTCTTTATAATAATAGTATAAATTTTTTATTTTGTATTTTAATTCATAATAAATTATGAATATATCTATAGAAATTAAGTTTCTAATTTTAAAAGGCTAATTTTAAATATAGTAAGTAAGCAAAAATCAACAAATAAAAACTTCGTTAGTTAAACATTTAAGATTTCAAATTTTAAATCACATATAAGTCTAAAACAATACAACATTTCCAGTATGAGCAAATTAGTTTAACCAATCGATTACACTTAGAATTTCATGTTCTATATAATAAATCTTAAAAATAAAAATAATTTCTTATTACGGTAATTATTTTTATTAATTAATTACTTTATTAAATTAGCATAGTGTTTGCTATGTGCACGTGTGTAGGTCTTGATTAATGGTATGCACAGCATTATGCGCTACACCTCCGTAGCAGGTTACGCATTATATCCAGTTGGTAGTGCAAATATTGACCAAAACATATTGCAGTTTCATGTAAATCAATGCAAATACATAACACACTACATAATTTGCTTCAATTTATTATTTGGTCGTTATTCCTCATTAAAAAAATTCTTGGTGTTATGATTGTCATATTCAGATTTTATAAGTCACATCCATAAATAACTTGCCAGAAAAGCTTTGTTTTTGGAGTTAACTCCTTAAGAATCGATTTTCATGTATATGGTATGATCGGCAGACAGGCTCGGCCCACTTTATGGTAGGTAGCTAAAATCAAGCGTCACCTGTAACACAATCAATGCCACAGTTGCTGCAGGTGCGCTGCCGACTATATGATTAATAAGGACACAAAAACAAGGGATCTAATAGAAAAATGGGCTCTGGCATCCCTTATTCACTCAATGAAACACAACAGCACACGTGCGGCTATTTCATGGTGGTTTTCTTTAAGGGCGTGGTTACTGCTGCCCGACGGGCTGCATGAATGATTGCGAAACGCAGCGTGCCCTGCCACTACTTTCCAGATCTAAACCAGAGCCAAATTTGAAAAGTTCGTTTTTCAAAGTTAACCCTGCCGGGAATCGAACCCGGGAACCCTAGAATAGAGCGTTAAATCGAGCGCCCTAACCACTCATCCAACGGGCTCATCAACGGAGTTTATGAGGAGTAAAATTAATACACGCGTTAACTAAAAAGCCTTACGTTATTTTCCACTTTGCATTGTGTGCGACAGCTGACGTATGTATTTATGTTCTCTAATTCTATTCTCTGGGTTTATAAAAGCAAACGCCGAAATCTCTTATGTAAAGTGTACTCAGCGTAGATAGGCGCATTATAAACTGCCGACGCAGGGGCATCTGTTGTCGAAAAACTATTTGAACTTATAAAACTTACTGCATACATATACCGAACGTAACTAACATAACTTTTGTTGCAACACGTGACATCTAAGTATGCAGAATGTAACTAAATAATATAAAGTCATTAAGTATCCAGTCATCATTGACACGAGGCCTATTCTATATATTTAATTTTATACGTTTGAACTCCAGTCGTGCGTCGGAGCCGACATTTTTTTGAGTTTTATTTGAGTAAAATTATGATTTATGTTTAAAAATTGATGATGCTTTTATTGTTTTTGTTCCGTCACTTCCTCTCTCGAATTTCTCGCTCTCATCACTAATCACTACATATTTATATATGTAACACCTTCCATTGAACGTTACAATGGACATAATACAGTATATGTCAGGCATACATGATTAAAGTATGCGTATACATAATTGAACATAATTAAAATGTTTATTATATTATCAAAATAACAAATAAACTATTAAATTTTAATGTTTAAAAGACAAAAAAGTTTAAGTTCAAATAAAATACTTTTTTTTTTAAATAAATCTTCATGTAAAATTTTTCAGAAGAACTTTTTTGTCAACATCTCAAAAGTATACTTTGCAGATAGCATATTTTAGTTTGAGAACGACGATATTCTCCCTTAAAAAGTAACTAAATAGCTGAAATTAAATCTAACCTTGAAAACATTAAAGATTCTTACTTTTCTTGAACGGCCCTCTCGCACCTTGCTGTGTCAGAGTAGCTTTCTTTCGGACTTACTCCTAAAAGACTGCATATCCCAATTCTATACTACTCTCCTTACTCAGCTCTCTCCTTAGATATCGAAAACCATTATCCATACATATTACAAAACGAACTACTGAACCGATTTTCATGCGGTTTTAACTAATGAGAATAGCGATCAACGATATTACTACGAGGCTCTCCCACTGCTTGACCGCCCTACTCAACGAAAATCGCCTTAATCTCTACAAAATGTCCAGCGCCCACGCATGAGACGCATTGACTACCCATTCCGTCGTCACCAATCGTCTTAAATTCTTAAATGAAATTCAAACAATAGGTTATTAGATTACGTTTTATGCAATGATGTAGTATTGACAACACCTTGCTTCGACCCCCTAACTACAGAAGATGTACACCATAGGTCACTTGAGATCATGTTGAATTTTGACCTAAATGACAATTTAGACTCCACACCTAGGATCAAATACTTCTATGAGAAAGGCGATTACAAAAGCATAAATGTATCATTGAATAAGGTGGATTGGCAAGACTCCCTCAATAATAAAACATTGGAATCAGCGATCGATTTCTTTTATAACATATTAAATACTTTAAAAGATAAACATATACCACATAAATTTGTCAAAGCTTCAACATTTCCCCCATGGTATAACTCATCCTTAAAAAAGTCTTTGAAGGAGAAATTATTATTTTTAAAAAAATTTAAAACTTACAACAATAGGTATGACTACGACACTTTTTGTTTGTTACGCGATAGAACGAAACGTTTAGAGCAGCAATGCTATAGGGAGTATATTGAACGATCTGAAGCGTCTATATCCAAACACCCTAAATTGTTATGGTCCTTCGTAAAAAGTAATAAAAGGGGACCATGTTCTATCCCATCTACTCTCTATTACAATGACCAATCAGCTGACACTGGTGATGGAATATGTGATCTTTTCGCATCCTACTTTCAATCCACATTCCTTTCCAGCTCTCATTCTACTTCTGCGTCAATCGATTCGCCCTCTCCAATTACAGCTGATGGCTTTGACTTCCCTAACATTATCAGCAGCATTGAAATTACAATGGATGCATTGTTGACACTACTTAAAAACCTTGATCCAGCAAAGGGGTCAGGTCCTGATGGTATTTCACCTTTGTATATAATTAACTGTGCCAACTGTCTATCTATTCCTCTTTCTATCTTATTTCGACGCTCAATCACTGAAGGTATTGTACCAAAATTATGGAAATCTGCATTCATTTCCCCAAATCATAAGTCTGGTTCCAGAACACAAGTAAAGAATTACAGATCAATCTCTAAACTTTGCATTTTTGCTAAGATTTTTGAACGATTAGTTTATACACAGGTGTATAATTCACTGTCACTTTTTTTTATTCCGGAACAACACGGATTTTTAAGGAGGCGATCCACTGCGTCCAATTTGTTAACTTTTGTCGATTTCGTTGCGTCGAGTATGGATTCCGGTGGTCAGGTTGATGCCATCTTCACAGATTATGCTAAAGCATTTGATCGAATCGACCATCAGATTCTGTTGCAAAAGCTGTTTCGTGCTGGTATCCATGGAGATTTGTTTAGATGGTTCACCTCCTATATCAATAGTCGCACTCAATCAGTCGTTATCAATGGCTACTCGTCTTTTTGGAGCGTTGTTCCCTCCGGAGTCCCGCAGGGTTCCTTACTCGGACCCTTACTTTTTAATATCTTCATTAATGACATAGGCTCATGTTTCCGTCATTCTAATTATTTGCTTTATGCTGACGATATGAAAATATATAAATATATTGGTAGCATCGAGGATTCGCGTCTATTACAAAGTGATATAAATTCGTTTGAGGAATACTGTCTCATAAATAAATTAGATTTAAACGTAGATAAATGCTATCATATAACGTTTACTCGTAAAGATAAAAGTCTCACAAGTAAATACTTTATAAAAGGAAAAGAGCTTAAACGCGTAGAAGAGATTCGCGATCTTGGTGTTGTTCACGATTCAAAGATGACATATGAAAAACATGTGAATAATATAGTGGACAGATCTTATAGAGTTATGGGATTCTTGAAGAGGGTGAGCTGTCAATTTAGCAATATTAAGGTTGTAAAAATTTTGTATTGCTCTTTGGTGCGCAGCATCCTCGAGTATTGTTCACAGGTTTGGAATCCCCAATATGATATTTATATCAACAGAATAGAAACTATACAGAAAAAATTCTTGAGATTTTTGGAATTTAAGTGTAGGTGTCATGACGATGATTACGAGGCTAGATGCCGGAGGCACCACATTCTCCCTCTTAAAGAAAGGCGTTTCATTGCGGATAATATTTTTCTTATGAAAATTGCCCAAAACATTGTTGATTCTCCTTATTTGCTATCAAAAATTAATTTAAAAGTTCCTTGTAGGTCTGTTAGGTCTGTTAGGATGGCATCACAACTAAGTTCCAGATATTACGCCACAAATTATGGGAAGAACTCTTTCTTTCCCAGATCTGTCAAATTTGTTAATAGTTTGGTTAAATTTCCAGAGCTCGATATATATAATTCAAAGATTTATAAAATAAGACAATTACTTTCGAAATCTTGGTTTGATGATTCACTGTAGACTTCTTCCTTGCAGACTTTTTCTTTTCCTTTTCTTTTTGCTTTATTTGTTTACTTAGTATTAATTTTTCTTTTTTTTTCTCTTACTTACCTTGGTTAGAAACGGTTTTATTAATTTTTATATGTAGACTCAATATGCGGAAACTTATAAATGGTGTCTAATTAATGTGCCAAATTAGTTGTTAAGTAATTGTTGTATAAAATATGTCACTGTAAGTTTTCCTTGAAAATAAATAAATAAATAAATAATCATTTCTCTCTGTTTCGCTCAATTAAAAGACTTACTTGTCTCTCTCTCGTTCTCGCTGTTTCATTTTCGCTTTGTCACCATTATATAATTTATTAGAGACCCATGTTTTCACAAAGCCCATATTTTTTTAATCCTTCAATTTTCTTATTTCATTTTCCACCTTCAGGTTTAGCAGCGTACGTGATAAAGCGCTGTAATCAATAACAATAAAAAATTCTATTCACAAATATTCATTTGACCAATCACTCGCTTCGTGAATCACAAGGTTAGTTTTGATGTTAATATAAACGTGATATATACACAAAACCAGTCGTTTAGCAGATTATAATCATATATGGAAATATATGATTTCCAATTTTCTTTACAAAAAAAAACTTCCTTTCTTAAGGCGAATCCAGCCGCAAAACTCGTCCCGCACTGAATTGACGGGACTGCTGAGGGGGAGTCGCTACATACAAATCTCGGAAATATCTATTTAAAAATTAAATAAAGTATAATTAAAATTTTTCTTTTGATGAGACTTCAGATAGTGGATCTTAAAATTTATCTTAAGAATTAACTATTTAAAATATTGATTATTAAGCAAATCGCACGGTTACAACATCGATATTAGACCGCAAATTAGTAATTTTTTTATATATATAATTAAATATAATTTAATAAATAATTATGAGGATCCCCTTTCAAATATCCTGCAGATGATTTGAGTACTTTTTAAATTATAATTATTATCATAATTTAAAAGGAAAATAAGTGGATTTTTTTATCATTAGGGGCTGGCGTTCGCCTTAATATGTTTTTCTACCAACATTTTGTTACTATGGTAACTGCATTTACTGATTATCGGCCAGTACTTATTTCTGTATAAATACTATTTCCAATAAGTTCCGTTACAGTGCAGACTGTGATTAGAACGCACGTTTGCCATTTTTATGTAAAAGAGGCACACAGGCTGACGGTCCACTTAATAGTAAGTGGCTATCGTCGACTTAATAACACAAGCAACGCCACAGGTGCTGCAACTTTGCTTCAGACCTTAGTAGGATAAAAAATAAGGGACTGAAAGGTAATAGGGAACGGCCTTAACATCCGTTACTCACTCGCCAAGACACAACAACACACATGTTATTATTTCACAGTGATCGTCTTAAGGGGGTTGTTTACTGCCACTAGACGAGCTCCCCGTTTTATGACTGAGAAACGCATTGTGCTGAGTGTTCGACCAACTGGGCTATCACTGCTAGCTTCATGGAAAATCGGCAATAACTGGCGTTAAACAAATTATAACATTACATTTAGGTTTTTAAAGAGCTTTATTTACACATATATGACAACGACAAATTGGAATTCTCTAAAAATAGATTACGCTTTTAATGTATAGGTAAAAACAATAAATCATCCGCCCGTAATAATTGTTTTAAATTAATTTTGTTCTTTCTTTTTTTTTCCAAAGCTGCTGCAAGTGCGCTGCCAACTGCAGTAGGATTAAGGATAGGGGATTAGGAGTGGATAGGGAAATGGGCGCTGGCATCCCTTACTCACTCACCGAAACACAACAGCACACGTGCTGTTATTTCACGGTGGTCTTCTGTAAGGGGGTGGTTACTGCCGCCAGACGGGCTGCCCAAATGATTGCGAAACGCAGTGTGCCCTGCCACTACTTTCCAAATCCAGACCAGAACCAAATTTGAAAGTTGATTTTTCAAAGTTGACCCTGCCGGGAATCGAACCCGGGAACCCTAGAACAGAGCGTTAAGGCAGACACCCTAACCACTCATCCAACGGGCTCGTCGGTTCTTTTTTACTTTCTTTCTTTCTTTTTACTTATACTCGTATTTTGCACACGATATGTGGTAGTACATGCTAGGATGTTATTTTATTTTAAGATCTGGTACACCCATTTACAAGTAAATAAATTGTTTGAATTGAATTGAATTGAAGAAGTCTGACGATTTATATGTCGTTTATTTTGAGATTAAAGCGGTCGTATTTTTGACTAGAGATTTTTCTGAGTAGTTAAATATGGACCAACACCATTCAAAGCATTATTTAATTACAATCTGTGTTAATAAATAAATAATAGTATACAATCTTTTAATTAGGTCGCCAACAAAGCAAGAAGTAGCACAGCTTTGTCAACACATGTAATAAACTGGATTAAATATTTTCGTCTGCTACTGTTAATAATTGAAATAAGCTAATTACTGTATAATTGTAATTTTTAATTAAGAAGCTTGATAAAATTGCTACAAAAGCTTCTGTATTTTTGTTAATTAAAAAATTAATAATTATGCATTAGAATTATTAAGAACAAGAACAATTGGATTGGTAATGCCGAAAGCAGGAACAAAAACACTACTTTTAACTTTACTTTTATAAGTTTAACTTATAGCAATGAAATTGGACATTTGCAAAGCTATTAACAGAAAAAAACAGTCTGCTGACATGGCCTGTATGACATATTTTAATCAGATACACATATGAGCATACTGGGTACAAGATTTAAAAAAAAAAGATATCGCATTATGAGGCCCAAATTTGCATAGGTTCTCAGATATAAGACTTGATTTCAGTCTCGATTCGAGCATTAATATTTTACAATTACGGCCAATTCGGAATACAGATTACTCAAATATTGAGTAATCTGTATTCCGTTATACCAGTTATACCAACCTAAGGCAAAAATAATTCAAATGAGACTTTCTGGCTACTGTTGGGGCAAAATATATACTCAAATCGAGCTATTTATTGATAAATTAAAAATATAAAATCCATAAGATAAAATATCCAGGAAATCTAACTGTGTGCAAAGTTTGATTTAAATTCAATAAATAATTTACGCATTATTAAAGTAAAAAGTAGTAACAACTAAATAAATAAATACCTGTCTACATAACCCGAACAACATATAGCCGTATGTATTGATTAGCGTTAAACAGTTACCGGTTTGTTATTATTGAAGTACGAAACGTTCTCACGTGTTTTAAGCCAGCTTAGCCGCACGGAGCGTTCAACCCTATATGCCTCGTATAAGCGGCTGTATTTGGAAAAGGTTTTAAGAAGCTTGCAATTGAAAACGAGAACTGAATCTTTAAGGCGTAAATAAAATAACCGCATTTAACGACAAATAGTCTTGTTTTTTTTTATCGCTTGTGATGTGCAATTAAAAAACTATTTTTTTTTTTGGACTCTGGACTAAAGGACTTAAATATAAGAACAAATAAAATATACTTTTTTCTGTTTAATTTAATGTAGTATCTGTTTTGTTTAATGTAGTATTTGTTTTCAAAATTCATTGAAGAGATAGATTTCAAGATAGAGACGATAAAATCCTATAAAAAAGTAAGATTAATTTAATTTTAAATGCATTATTTGCTATAAGTTGAGAATTAAACTTTTAAGTTAACCACTAAAGAGCTGTAAATTTTTAATATGGAATAAAATAAAATAAAAAAAATATGATTTTACAATTACTCATTAATTTATAATATTGAATGTATAATCTATTTTTCCGTAACATGTAACAATAATGCAAACTGTAACAGCAAACTTACAAATAATTATAGTAAAAAGAAAACAGACGCCTCTAATATATACTCGTATATACGGGCTGGATTTTTTAAGTGAAAGTACCTATTCTAAATATTCTAATGTAGATATTCCTATTCTAATGTAGAATTCTATTCTAGACCTATTCTATTCTAGAATAGGTCTAGAATAGGTCTTATTCTAATGTAGATAGCAAATTTTACTCAAAGAAAACGTTCTATTATTTTTTAATAGAAGCAAAATTGCATTTAAAGATTTTGGAAAATACGCTTGCCTCACCCGGGAATCGAAGCGGCTAAAATGTTATATAGCAGAGTTTGATTATTTTGTAGTTTGCTAAAGAAATGATGTCATACGTCATCATACATCGTGTATTTTACTGATAGTTATTTCTTTTCTAAAATTTAGACATCATAAACGACATTAAAGCTTGCCGTCCTATTCCGGTTAACATGGAATAGAACGTATGAGAGCTCTCCTCTGCCATTAAACTGTACTGATACAATTATCGATGACAGGTAGTGAGCTTCTTGTGGTATACAGCTTGGGAAAATAATCGTGTATCTACATAGTAAGGTAAAAATTAAGAACATAAACAACTTAAACCAAAATTGTTAGTTGTTATATTGTAACTTAAATTACACAAATTAAATTAACACACAAATTTGTATGCTTTTTACATAAAGACGTGTTCAAATTAAGCATTTATAAATTACTAGCGGACCAGCAGACGTTGTCCTGCCGGAACCCGAAAATAATTCTGTAATCCGATTGTAGCTCCATCGGAATTCATGATTCACACACAAAAAAATTCATGATTATTGGTCCAGTGGTTTAGGAAGAGTTCATGCACATGTATGAAAAAATTATGTAAATAATAATAATAATAATTTTCTATTCTTTCCAGCTAGGCAAAAAGTATAAAAATTGCCGGTCAAAATTATTAAATGATTGTAATTGAATTTCCCATGAGACAGCCAAAATGTGCGTGAGCATATTATCTTGCGATAAATCTAAAAATAAGTTGATTTTTTTTATATCTCAATATCTGTAGATACAGATATAGATCTGAATCTGTATCTGATCTCAATATCTGATATATGTTTCTATCTTTTACTCGTATTTTGAACTAATGTAAATATTGCCATAAACATTTAATTTTATTTTAATAACTTGAAGGTAACAAGAATAAAGCACCTCAGCTCCTGTATTTAGTATTCATGATATTTGAAGTAAGTACCTACCTGTTGTAGTGAAACAACTCTAGATCACTGTAAGGGGTGGCGGGATGGAAGGAAAGATAGAGACTGGAGGAAACACCACACTTTAATTTCACTAAGGTCCCTATATGTACACTGGTAATCACCGCAGTCCTTATTAATCTTCATAAATATTTATAAATAATTGTCCTCCGATGAGCACGTCTTCCGAGGTACAGTTTATGAGGATGATGCTGTGCACAGCGTTGGAACCGGATCTTCGGCAAAAATACGAGGTTAATGCTGAACTCGTCGTCTTAACGAAATAAGTTTCGGATTAGTTTATTCCGATTTCTTTGAAGTATAACTGAAACTCAGTTGTAACCAGTAAACCTTCTCCTTTTTAAAATTTCTCCACAATGCCCTTTTCTCCCTTCCGAAAAAAACCTGTCAATCCTTATTTCTCAATCTTTTTCCTGCTCCCTTTTTCGTTCCATTCTGTTCAAAATCCGCCGGCCAGTGTACATGTAATTATAAGTAAATAAAAAAAAGGTTACATTATAAACAGGAAACAAAAAGGTTTTTAATGAATGAGAAGCGAATGATGATGAACCCTACATTATCTCCCCTCCCCATGAAAAATTTTTGAACGCAGAGAAAAAATTTTGAGGTATGGGACATAAGCTTCACACTTCCATTCATCACCAAACATTTCTTTCAAATCCCCTACATGCACACAACCATTCAAAGATATGAGTCAGGCTCACGGCTGCTTTTCAGACCAATGGCACTGACTCAACGAAGGAACATCCCTAATGACTGTAAGCTTGTTTAAAGTGTCAGTCAGCTGCACTATATGACTTGAAAGCTTATTTAAAGTGTCAGTCAGCTGGACTATATAAACCCATAAAAAAAAAATGAATGAAAAAAAAAATGAACCTAAATCTAACCTAACCATTAAAACGACCCTAATAACTAAACTATCCTAAATATAAGAGAAAATTGACTTGTATCGCGACTTGGCATCTAGCCCGCGACACAAAGTCGAACATATAATGAGAAATATTTACAGTGAATGCTATTAAGGCTTATTTAATCCGGGTATAGCGACCGCCCGGGTGATTATGTGGAATATGCCAAAAGGAATCCTGAAATTGTTAATGAATGAGGTGAATGAAGGTGCAAAACAACAACAAACAAAATAATATTACACACTAAGAACAAAATTAAACAATTATTTTTACAAACACAAAAATAATTTTGAATAAAAGCCAAAACATACAGAATAAATATTTCAAAATAATTTAGAATAATTAACCAAGACATTATATACAAAATTACAAGACAACATATAAATAAGCCACCCTCTACAGCTAATAGTCGGTTATTTACATCACAAACAAATTAATAGTACACCTAAATTAAATTTTGATATCTTTAATGTGCCACTTCGCTTTGGCGCCATCTTTATCCTCCAAAATGTACACTAATGGTGATAATTTTTGAAATACTTTTCATTTCATGAATTTAGGGGCAAGTTTAGCAGAAAAATATGTACCAGCATTACTTAAATTGTAATTTCTACGCCAAACAACGTCGCCGACGTTAAATTCTTTAAAACGCGTCTAGTATTATAATGACTAGAGTTCTTGTCGTGAGCCATGTACAGTGCCATTGGAAGAAAAACAAACTCATCTAAGTTAGGACATTCTGTGTACAAGCTACCACACGGTATTTGTTCACGACCAAATACTAAAAATGCTGGAGAATATCCCTAGCAACATAGCAACATGAGAGGAAGACAAGAGAAAACGGTCCTTGGCTGAGAGATAAACTACATACATAATGATAATTATAAAATATATGGAAGAAGATAGATAGATTGATACACTTAAATACTATACCATAGAATATAAGTAATCATAATATATTACATAAATATACACAGTGTTTATATACGGAAGAGAGTAGCAATAGGCTTATTTAAACATAGTTGCAATCCGCTATGAGTGGGGGGTGAGTACATAAGCAGGCGTCAAAGCCGCGCAAAATGATGCACGAAAAAGGTACAAAATAATTAGCACACAACATGTACTAAAAAAAATGTGCAAAAATAATTAGCACACAACGTGTACCAAAAAAACGCTTTCTACTTATGCACTACCTTGGCTTTGGGTTTAAAAGGGGTCACCACCCGCCCCTGTATAGGAAGAGTAAGAGAAGAACTGCGTAGGCTTTTATTTAAAGAAGTCGCGACCCGCTTCTGGTAAAGGCTTATTTAACGAGTTACCACCGCTCGACAGGCTATTAGGAATATATATAAATAAAAATAAGTTTACATACTATAAATAGGATGTCTCAGCTAAGGCGCACTATTCTTCCACTGTAGAAATATAAACGGAAAAGAATTGCTAACTTATTAAGAAGGAGCTACTTAAAAAATATATCAATAATGCCAAAAAATGCAACCAGAAAATGTTTAAATAATTCACTTGAGCAAGTGTTGCTTTAGAATTTTGAAAAAGTCAAATATTATTTATTAATATTAGAGAATTAAATAATAATTAATATTATAATAAATAAAGACAGAGAAGAAAATAAAATAAAATTCTAATTAAAATAATTTAAAGTTAAGTTTTTTTATTTATTTTTATACAACAAGAAAAGTCACAATCAAGCGGTAGTTATACCTACTATCACTAAATCTGTCAAATAATTCAAACAAATAAATAATTGTTTAACGACAAAACAACCGTAATATAAGATGTCACACGTCTCACAAATAGAAAAATATTATAACACCTTTATTTTTGTGCCTCTTACCACAAAATAAAATTAAATAATTATTTCAGTAATATATCAGTGACTCACTCAACACTTCAAGACATGCGCAAAATATATTTCTGCGCAAATAATTATATTATCATATTTTACACCACGAATATTTATTTTAAATCAGCAATTCTACACACTCAATGAAACGACTCAACATATCCGTCTCATATAATAAACGAATATCGTACCGAACACAAAGTTTCCGTATAACAAAATCTAACCAAGAAGAATCAAGCTACGAAGAAATCCATTATCTTGTAACTTCTAAACAGAATTCTGTCCTTTACGCAATAAGTATACTAAAGAAAGTACATCAACTACTAGACATTATAATACGTAATAAACGAACTTACGTTTTCCTGGGAATTATCAATTATTAATAATTTCTTCCAAAATAATAAATTAAAATTTCAATTTGTAGACTTATCTGTCTTGACGTACTTTGACGTATAGCTGAAAGAAAATGAAATATTATAGAAGGTTCACAAATGAGGATTTAAATATATTATTGATGACCCGAAAATATTTTATTACGCCAAATAAACCGAAACAGACTATGGATTATGAGAATCCATCTTTTAGAATTTTGAAAAGACTCAGGGCGTGGAATCAATAATAATTGTTGGGCGCCAAAAATGTAGTGAAACAACTCTAGATCACTGTAAGGGGTGGCGGGATGGAAGGAAAGATAGAGACTGGAGGAAACACCACACTTTAATTTCACTAAGGTCCCTATATGTACACTGGTAATCACCGCAGTCCTTATTAATCTTCATAAATATTTATAAATAATTGTCCTCCGATGAGCACGTCTTCCGAGGTACAGTTTATGAGGATGATGCTGTGCACAGCGTTGGAACCGGATCTTCGGCAAAAATACGAGGTTAATGCTGAACTCGTCGTCTTAACGAAATAAGTTTCGGATTAGTTTATTCCGATTTCTTTGAAGTATAACTGAAACTCAGTTGTAACCAGTAAACCTTCTCCTTTTTAAAATTTCTCCACAATGCCCTTTTCTCCCTTCCGAAAAAAACCTGTCAATCCTTATTTCTCAATCTTTTTCCTGCTCCCTTTTTCGTTCCATTCTGTTCAAAATCCGCCGGCCAGTGTACATGTAATTATAAGTAAATAAAAAAAAGGTTACATTATAAACAGGAAACAAAAAGGTTTTTAATGAATGAGAAGCGAATGATGATGAACCCTACACTGTCTTTAGGAGTTTCACGTATAAAGTCAATTAAAAGTCCATATCACAATTTAAATAACCACTGTGTCAAAAATTGTCTATGAATAGAGTCCGAGTCTAATAAGAAATCAATATTAAACTTTATATCCGGTAACTAACACAATCACAAGTCAGAGAGAAGTAGAGTTTAGAAATGTATTTCTTTCAAAATACCTTAAAAACAATTAATACGAGATCATAAAAACAATGAACATAAAGATCTTCTTATAGTGGGTGTATCTTCTGAAAGTGTGTTACAGTCCTGGCTCATCAGCGTACAGTTTTTTTACATTTTTTTTTTTTTTCAACAATACCAACACGTTGTTTGACATAGAATTAAAAATCACGTTAAAGAACTAAATTCATAGAATTCTATCTCCATAATACCATTTATTTATCTAATCCACGTAATTTTATTATTTTCTAGGTGCTGAGCCCGCAACTTCGTACGCGTGGTATTCGGTATTGCGCCGTAACTTTTTTGTTTGTAAACCGATTGGAATGAAACAAACACTAAATGTTACGGGAAGCTTGCTACAATATACCACTGAAAACTGCATTCAAACGCACATACAAACAGATAAACAAACAGACAAAAATTCTAAAAGCAATTCTAAAAAAAAATCTTTTTGACCTCGGTAACAATAAGTACAACCTGTACAAATTGTTTTACTTGCGGGAAGCTTGCTACAATACATTAGTGAAAACCGTATTTAAATTGGTAGAGCCGGTTTCTGAGATTAGCGTGCATAAACAGACAAACAGACAAAAATTCTAAAAAACAATTTATTTTTTATCTCGGTAACATAATTTCAACGTGCACAATTTTTTTTTTAATCTTAATTTTTTTTTAAAAAAAACTCGTTTACGATTTTATTATATTTATACATTTCGGTCAGCAGTGCCGTGCACCTTCACTCGCTCTTTTGTGATGATAAGTCAAATCGTGTTGAATTTGAGCAAAATATCCATCCATCCATAGAGTAGATTTTCGCGGTTTCGCCCACATAAAGTGTAAAAAATATACAGTGCCCGTCTAAAGTCCAAGCTATTTTCATAGACAAATTTTATCAAAATCGGTTAAATTGTTCTCAAACCTTATTAAATACTTTATCATTTGTAAAATTCGTATTATGGATACGTGATACTTTGCTTTTCATTTTTTTTACAAAATTATAAATTTTGATACAATTATAATTTCATTTATGTTTATAATTTTTTTGTGTAGTCACTAGAAAAACTGTTAATTAGTAGTATTTAATAAAAATGAAATCCATACGCGGTAAACAAGAAACTTTATGAAACCGTGGCAACACAACGGCCGGAGCAGTTTTCTGTAATTTCTCTACGCTCTATTTGTTTGCGAGTTGATTTTAATTTTCCTACTGGCAAGAACTTATTCAAGCTAATTTGCTTATTATTTTCACTCTTTTACTTCCTACGTCGTCGCTGCGTAGCATAATATTGTGGTTAATAAAAAAGATAAATTTTCCGTAAAAAAAATTTACAAAAATCAGGTCACGGTAGAAGTTGCTATCGTTGGCCATGCAATATCGTTGACAAAACCAACAATGTTGCATGAACGCATTACATTCATTAATTAATTTAATGATAATTCTCTTTAAAGAACCTCGTGTTTAAAATTTCCGTCCCGGGCGTATGCTTCCCTAGATAAAGTCCTGTAAACTGGACTATGGATATTTCATTTTGTCTTCAATCAGGACTTCAGTCTGGGAGGCAAATAAGACTTCAATTTATAATAATTATACTAAACTAGCTTTTGCCTACGACTTCCTCCGCGTCCCTTTTCTTAAGCGATGAAAACAAAAACAAAAACACTTGACAAAAATATACGAGCAAAAATTTATAGAAGCAATTAATTATGGGACTTCGTAATATGACAATATTTTTCAAATCTAGATTTTCAAAAACTTATCATAATAAAATTTAATAGATTTTTTTTACATTTTATGACTTTTTATACGTTGCTAGGCAACGCCTTTTTCGACGCATAACTTTCGGACGTGGGTAGCGTGCAACATCACACCTATTTGTTTTATATTTTTAGAAGATACCTCGGTTACAGTACTATTTTTCTGGATCAAAAGTACACTATGCTTTTTATGTACCCCTAAAAAGGTGTATCCAAAATTTCATGACGATCGGTTATCTAAACTCACATTCGCATTTATAAAATTAGAATTAGCGCATCACTATACTACCTGCATTTTATTGTATAAATTAAAAAAAAAACGTAAACGTTGGTTAGTCAGATTTGTTTCACGGCAACAGTCTCTCGATAAATACAAATAACTTGTGAAAAAATACACACATACAATAACATTTTTTAAAAGATAGTGATACCACGCCATGTTTTACAATAAAATCGAGTGTGTTGTTAGGCTAGCCAAATGATAAGTCGATTTACGAGCATTATGGCTCGCATCGCAAATGGTCCACTGAAACAAAACGTTCATGAAGCGAAACGTCCACATAGAACTTGTCCACAAAAACTTGTGGTATCTGTGGTAAAAGTATAAGTTCTACATAATTTGATATTTATTACATCTTAAATAAACAGTTTCAATTCAGACATTTCCATTTCTCTATCCTTGCCTAATCTTGTTACCTCAAAATGAGCAAAGGTTGGTATATAAATATTATTATATTATATATCTATTATTCTTTATATTATCTATGTAGTTTGTAGTATAACCGTTCTGAAGGACTGTTGGGGTGGCTAAGGGGAGTAGTCCCTTTAGCGACAGGACCAGATCTCAACAGATTCAATAAAAATATCAGCTGGATTCGTTTCAGCTCAATCTGGTATGGTCGATTTCCTCTCTTGAATTCTCCCTCTCGTATTCTTTCTCTTGAAGGCTCGCTCTAGAATGCTGTTTCTCGAATGTCCTTTCTTTGTTTTTCTTGTTCGGAAATGTTGTTTTTTTTTTTGTTTTGTTTAATCCCACAGGCCAGTGTATATGTAAAACAGATAAAAAAAGTCACATTATATAAAAGAAACAAAAAGGTTTATAACGAATGAGAAAAACGAATGATGATCAAACCTACAAGTTATCTTTCTAGTGCGAGCCAAGTTGTTTATATGAAATATTTTTTATCTAGTTATGTCTATTATAGTGTCACTTATTTAGGGTCATGATTAAATATTGTTTTTTTTTTAAAGTGTAATCTATAGTAATTTAATGATAATTAACAAATATATTTTTATCCTTTAAAGTTTTCTTAATCTTAAACTACAATATATCTCAACAATATTCTTAGTAAGAAAACTGATGGTAAAGTATCTCGTTCAAACTAAATATATTCATAGATATAATTAATGAAGAAATACGCGTTGTCCTAATTGGCTGCCACGTACAAGTAAACGATGCATTTATGTCGTGCGAAGAAAATCATCATGCGATGGTCCAACAGATGTCCTATTAGATCGTGCGATGCTTTCGCCCGGTCATCGGTGCCTCGACAATGGCTGTTTACAAAGAAGCACAATATGATGCTGTTGGGCAATATTGATTTGAAATGACAGTGAAAAAAGAAGACGTAGATCACATAATATACTTTATAGATCCAAAAATCGGCGCAGTGAATTTTTCAATAATTATTTTAATATACGGCATAATGAAGAAAACTTTTACAATTATTTGTCCATGATAAAAGAAACATTTAATTACATATGCAATGGAATACGCAGCAATAGTAATCATAAGGTGACCAACTTTAAAATACCCATCAGTGTGGAAGAAAAATTGGTATTAAGAGTTAAGAAAGATTGGTCCAATTACGACACCCAAAAGACATCTGTGGCTTTTATTGCACGATCGCACGATCAATCCCATCGTACGATCGTTAATAAATATTTCCTGTGCTCGCGCGATGACTTGCGAGCTTCAATTAAGACACTCTTAAGAGATTTGTGTGTTTATTCTCGTCGTGCGACGAAAATGCATCGTTTACTCGTACGATGGTAACCACTTGGGACGACGCGTCAGGGTTCATATTGTGAGGTAGTTATGGGCTCTATTCAATCCTACCAAGATACATGAGTGGACGTTACCGGTTTTTAGGAAATGTATAACCTTCTTATTTTACGGCAGCACCGTGGGTCACAGGTCATCTTGATGGACCTGGGCAGCTTTCCCTCCTGTTTTCGTCTTTCATTTTCATGTATATTTACATCCGCTCCGGAAGGTAAGAGTAGTCCCACAGTGATCCGATAAAAAAATAAATTAAAACCAAAGGAAACAATGAATGAAATCCGCTAAGGAAAGTCCCAAAAAAAAAATACGTTCTCCGAAAAACCAAAAACCGAAAACTGCAAACCAAAACCAAGCCTCAAAGACCCCTGAAAAGGACAAAAAAAGTGTTAAAACATTAAATAAAAGAAATAATATCAGTACAAAGAGATAATTTACTTATAACAAAAATGCTTAACTACAAATCTAATCAAATTGCAACACATTCTATTGTCAATCAGACTTGAATAAATCAATAGGAAATAGTTGGACATTAATCTCAATTTTTCAATGATTATAGTTAAGTAAGGGACCATCAAAATTTATTCATATTGGAAGTAGGTAATTGACAAAGATCAACGGTTAACTTCAAACGCAATTGACCAAACTATGAAACTGAGATTGAACGGAAACTACAAGTAATTTAAACTGAAGTGAAACAATAGCAGAATAAATCCTACGCTTGAAATTAAAGAGAATTATTACTAATTGTATACGATAGCCTACCGATTTCTCGGGGGTTAAAACATTTACCCTATCAGTCTTTACATAATCTTCAATCCACGAAATTGTAAAAGCTTTTCGAGGAAAATTTGTCGATCACATTAATTTTTTGAGATTAACTTTAAATGTTCATTATAAATGAAAAGCCAAACATCAAAAAGATCCACCATTTAATAAAAGAATCAATTCTGCCAATGACGTCTATCATTACAATCCGTCAATGTCATAATTACGTGAATCTAGAGATTGAATCACCGACTACAGTCACAGTTTAGATTGTTTTTTTATATTAGGATCGGCAGACAAGCTGACGGTTCACTTGATAGTACGTGACTACCGTCGCCTATAACCAATGTTTCTTTCAGACAATTTGATTCGGGGGAGCATTTAAGAGGTTTGGGGGGGGGGGGGGGCGAAGTAAAACAAAAAAAGGACTTCATTATAAATTCAAGTTAATCTCTATATTTTACCAGTTGTGATTTTTATAGATTTTTTATAATAACAAAATTTTTTTTTTTTTTTTAATTATAGATGGGTTTGCTCTTGACCAGCATCTATCCATGTAGGAAGGATGAGGCCGAAGATGGAGCGAGCTCACCCAGAAGATGCCTATTCACTCGAACCTTGAAAAGATTTGGGTTATATGAGCTCGGAAATACAGACGCCGGCAGGGAGTTCCAATCCTTAGCAGTGCGCATCACAAATTCACAAATTCACGTCTGGGGACATCCTAGACACTAGTGTCTCAATATTTCTAAATAATGACCCACTGTAATAAAACTACAGTGTAATAAACCCACTGTAATAAACTAAGACCACTAAAATAAAAGATAACAGAAATATTCTATTTAATTTACACATAGACGACAAAAGAGTATAATGTAATAATTAAAATGAAACATTGTGTTGATTTCATAAGTATAATATTTTATATATTTATTAATATTTTTTTGTAAAAATAGTGATAAGATATATGTTATAAAACTGGTTGGTCATCAAAAACAAACAAACGTATGGAGGACGACTGGGAAAAGAAAACTCATTTGCCACCACTGGTGGCGAACACGGTGGCGGCGCTGCGGGCTGATGGAAATAATACATCCCAATTACCACCACTGATGGAGACTGGGAAAAATAATCCTATTTGCCACCACTGGTGGCGAAAATGGTGGTGGCGAATGGGAATATACCATAATAAGGTATAATAATACTAATATCAGTCAGATGTTTCGACGGCTGCCAGGCTAAATACTAAAATAATATTGTTAAGTTTTTAAAATATTGTCAATATTCAATAACATTAAAAGATTACTTGGAACGATCTGACTGATATTAGTCAGGAACTTCATGAAACGCCACCATATCACGATCTGCCTAAGCACCTAATATTTGCCTGCCTAAGTCGGCCAACGATATATACATAGAATTAGCGAAGCCCACCACCGCCGCGCCATAAAATTCAATGGCCTGCTATGACAGGGCTCCGGGGGGGCGCTATAGCTACTCCAGAGGGACATCCCCCCCCCCCCCCCCCCCGAACAAATACCTGAAAGAAACACAGCCTATAACACAAGCAACGCCACAGCTGGTGCAAGTGCGATGCCGACGACAGTAGAATTAAGGATAAAGAATTGGATAGGAAAATGGGCTCTTTCATCCCTTACACACTCACCGAAACACAACAGCACACGTGCTGTTATTTCACAGTGGTCTTCTTTAAGAGGTTGGTTACTGCCGCCAGACGGGCTGCCCAAATCACTGCGAAACGGTACTACTTTCCAGATCCAAACCAGAGCCAAATTTGGAAAGTTCATTTTTCAAAGTTGACCCTGCCAGGAATCGAACCCGGGAACCCTAGAACAGAGCATTAAGGCAAGCACCCTAACCATTCGTCCAACGAGCTCGTCAAACTAGCACTATACGTAAATCGGAATTAATAATCGCACAATAATTGGTTAGAAGAGGGCGGCCCGCTATCCGGTCACGTTTCGAAAACTTCCGGCCGCCATTAAATTAAGAGCAACTAAACTTCATTTATCTCGGCTTGTTACTTCTACGCGCGATAAGGTTCGGAAACACGGCTGAAAACTTTTCACCAACTTACATCCAACTGTGGGGGAAAGTTGTTGAATCACGCCGATCGTTGGCAAATTTGTTACTTACTCAATATTTTAAGTCTTCTTTACGTCATCTCTTATCTTCAAGTTTAGCTGTGAGAAGTGACTTTACTTGCGTTGCAAGCCAGCTGTTTTAAATTATGCTCAATTTACCCGTTAGGCTTCATTTACACTAGCCGATAGCTGCTATCCAATAATTACACAATATTTTCACTTATAGAAAGAGCGATAAAGGAAGGTTTGTATATATAACTTTGCCTCTATGCGAAGGCGGAGCGAGTCGCGTGTCTTTTATAGTAACGATAGCGATTTACTTTTTTTTATTCCATCGTTAAGGTGAGGAGTTAAGGTGAAGACAAACGCTAAATACTAAAAATATCCATTGTTTAATGAAGATGTTACAAGAAATAAATAACACAATTGCTTTGAAAAAAATATATATTATACTTAAACATGTGAATTAGAATTTTCGTTAAAGTAATAGAAACTCCACAAAAAAAGTTAGAACACAAGAAGAATTTGAAAGTTCTCTTGAAAACGGCTTATTGCGCTGAATTGAATTCTCACATATGAATTCTGTTCCTATTAATAAGTTAATGTCAGTTTAAAAAATTGTCTCCGCTGCCAGTTCCGTTCTAATGTAAATGTCATTTGCCCAAGTGAAGCCCTTAACCGAAAAGCGTTATTTTCGTCGCCTAATTTGACTTCTTAGAGCAAAATTAAAATTTAGGAAAAATATAGTGCATTAAAAAATCTAAAAAAAATTAGTAAATTACTGCCCAAAAAAAGTTTTCTCATCACAGTAATAAAAAACTTCAGCAAGAACTACATTTATGTTTTTAAGCGTATTAATTAAGTTCTGTGCCAAGTTTTAATCATCCACTTTTATATCTTTTTTTCATATTTTACAAAATATTTAAGGAAAACGATTGCAATAAATAGGCATATTCATTTTACAATGAGTTTACATTATCACAAAACAGTTCTAACCTTTTGTTTTCATATTTACTTAATAATTTCATATTATTTTAACCTCTTGCGAAAAAAATATATTAATGGGTCTGATCTGAATCTAATGGCGATATATATTGTTGTGGAAAAAGGCCCGTGTAACTTTTACCTCATTGCTTTCAAATATAAAACGGAAAACAACAGTTTTTCCTGCATTAAACAAAGTAGTTTACGTAGTCTTTCCCTAAAAGTAATTATAAATAATTACTGATCATTATTCAAATGATTGTTAAATTAAGGTCGATTTCAAAAAATCTTCCGTTTTCCGTTAAAAATATTGTGAGTTGAAGCTCGGGTAAGCAAAAATAAAAAAGTTTTTTATTTTTTATTTTGTGTGACGATGTTCAGGCCGACAGACAGACTAACAGTCCATTTGGTGAAGCCACGATCATCTTGATATCAAAAAAGAATATTTTGAAGAGATGATAAGGGAAAGATTTCTAGCATTTCTCAACGAGACACAGTAGCTCATATGTTGTTATTTCTCGGATATCCTAATAATGTTATAAATGCCAAAGTTTGTATTTTTGGATGTTTGTTCCTCAATAATGCAAAAACGGCTTCACGGATTTGCATGAAATTTAGCACGCAGATAGTTTATTGCCTGAATTAACATACAGAATACTTTTTATCCTGGAAAAATTTTAGGTTCCCGAGGGATCGTTTAAAAATATAAAAAAATCGGTACCACTGCCGTTACAGCGATAAAGATGTCAGGCTTTATTTTCATAAATTTTTCATTTTTCAACGCGTGCGAAGTCACGGGCACAACTACTCTTCTATAAAAGTGTGGTAACTGCCGCCAGACCCTTTGATGGCCGTATATATAGTGTCCTGCCGCTATTATTATTTCTAAGAATTGATACTATGGGAATTTTAACTATAGTTTTTACGAAATTAATTAATATTATATGGCGGGAAAACTATAAATATTTAGTGAGCTTAATGTTTCAATCTATCTCAAATAGTCTCCATAATTAATTAGTTAATCCGCTAGAAAATATATTGCTTTCATTGAAACTTATCAATGTTATTATTAAATATCAGCTTACCGAAATATGATTAAATTTGAACACACCTGGTATTTTCATTTAATACAAATATAATGTATTATTATATTATACTAGCTGACCCAGCAGACGTTGTCCTGCCAGAACCCGAAAATAATTCCGTAAACCGATTGTGGCGCCACCTATCGGGTCCAATTTTATTTTCAAACATTATTCTCATACCTACCAAATATACAAAAAAATAATCGTAAAAATCGATGTCACTTTGTGAAATAATGTTGCCATGTTCAATGTAATAGTGGGGCGTTCAGTTTTCGTTCAATCACAGGAATTAGTGATGATATGAATGAGTACATCGTTAATCTTATCTTACTATACAAAAAAAAGAAATTATTTCTATTTTACTGTATCCGAATGTTGTATCGATAAATTAATCTACAGCAGGCCTACCATGAATGTCATTCGAAGTTATGTAAGAAGTTGCAAGTGGGACACAGAGGGTAAACTTCGGATGCCGTTCATGGTAGCGGGCAGAGCCATCTATTAATAATTCATCTATTAACTATTGTTAATAGATGGCACTGTATCCGAATGTTGTATCGATAAATTAATCTACAGCAGGCCTACCATGAATATCATTCGAAGTTATGTAAGAAGTTGCAAGTGGGACACAGAGGGTAAACTTCGGATGCCGTTCATGGTAGCGAGGCAAAGCCATCTATTAATAATTCATCTATTAACTATTTTTAATAGATTGCAGAGCCATCTATTAACTACTGTTGTATAATAAACATTTAATTTGCAATAACAAATATTGATGTCAAATAAGATAAAAACTAGATTTTTATTTTAGTTGAGCATCTTGTTTGACATTATTTGCAGAAGCATCCAAAATTAAAGCAAATTGTTTTTACAAGCTGGCCGAAACTTAGTAAATAAGCAAGCCATTTCGATTGGACGCTTCGATTAAATTTCAAATATATTGCAAACGAACTACGGTTAGTTCTTTTATAAACTGAATAAAAAATGTATCGCAGTACCGTTTCAGGTATAAATAAATAAGTATTGTAGTTAATGAATTGTGGTTGCGTGACAATAGCGATAAAAAGCAGAGAGAAACCGGCATTCGACACCGCGGAGCGACTCGTCGGCACCGAGCGCGTTCACTTCTGATACGCAAATATCATGCACAAGTCATTGCCTGAAAGCGTTGTCTTGTACCACTGTCGCTGTAAACAGAAAATATTGCCTGCCGATATAATTTATGGCGGCGCGGAACAAAGAAATTGTATAAAGTACGTCTTACAAGAGAATCGTCCCAAATTGAAATTAACTGAGTATTTATGTACGATGGGATGATATGTTCAATTTGTTAAAGGTTTTGTCCTATATAATTATAAGTAAAAGGAAATACACTATGGTGGAAATGTTCTTTTTAAATTATTATATACAACTAGCGACCCGCCCCCGGCTTCGCAGGGGTGCAATTTTTATATATATGAACATTCCCCGTTTATCCCTCTTTCCGTCAGTGAAAACCGAATTAAAATCGGTCTACCCGTTCACGCGTGATGCCGTGACCAAGGAAAATGGGAATTCATTTTTATATATAACAAGTAACACAGCCAAAGAATTTTCGGCTGCAAAAACAGTGGACGGCGATTCAATTCCTGGTCGAGTGCATCTGACTTTTTATTTATTTTAGACTTTTATGTAATACTTAGGAAAACTTAGGAATTGTATACAATTCCGAGCTTAATTAGGAAATGTGTAAAATAATGTTTCAAAGATTCTTTAATACAAACATTTTCTGTGAATATATATTTCCTAAGAATTGTATGCAATTCCGAGATGATCTTAGGAAATGTATATAAAACGAATGTTTTCTGTGAACAAAATGAATAAAACACGTTATTAAAATAAGTGAAGTCTTGAACACATTTTGTACAAGTCCTTTAACCCATTTTGTAATAGACAGTATTTTTGCCAAAACCAGTATTCCGGGTGTGAATTCCGCTCGCATTTAATTTAATAAAGATTCCAGAACCTCACCTAACTTTGTTTTAGTACAAATAAGTCTTTGAACACATTTTATAAATCACGCTAAAATTGCTTGACGATGAAACGGCGGCGATGAATCGTCTCATCCCAACCCGCTGTACCCACTGACGGCATCCCGATTTTAATACATTTCCAATTGCTATTTAGGAAATTAATAGATTTTTCTAGGAAAAGTGCATATTACAAAATATATCATACATTTCCTATCTATTTTAGGAATTGTACACATTTCCTAGGAATTGTATACAATGACGTATTACATACTTGTAATCCAACGGGTTTTGATACGGTTTTCACTAATAAAAGAGAGATCTGCGAAGAAGGTTTCTGTATGTCTATAATTTGCAGAAAAAAATACAGAGTAAGAGATCCCAGAGCCTTCCTAATCCCTTACCCTTAAAATAACTATGGTCAAAAGTGCAGTTGCACCTTCTGTGGCGTTGTTTGCGTTATAGGCGCCGGTAGCCATCTGCTATTAAGTGGACCGTCATAAAGAGTCCGACAATCTCCAAATATAAAAAATTGCCCAAAAATTAATTATAAAACTATCACATTAATATTAAAAACAGTAACAAAATTTTAATAGTAGAAAATAATAAAAAAAATATAAAATTAAAGAGAAATACTGATTGTAGAAATAACAGGTGAGATACTCGCCGAGTCCGAGTCGCTTCGCCGGTTCGTTGGTTCCAAAGTCAGCAGTTGTCAGCAGCAATGCCCAGTTGTACATGAACGCGGAAAATTCGGATATAATTTAGAATATATGGCGAGAGAGTTTATATTTTGGAGTACATTAGGGATATGTTTTAATATGGAATCCAAAACCATAAATACGATACAGAATTTGTCTTAGGAAATATGTTTTTGAAATGAAAAGTTCTTTAGGCGCGTTTTTGCTGAAGTGTGACCGTAAGAGAACTGTCACGCTCGGGTTGGTGATGCTGAATCGGGTTTAATTGGCTCCACTCGACATCAAGTGACATCGCAATTATATGGCAAACTTTCGCATTTATATTATTAGGATCATATCATATAGTACCGTATCTTATCGTACTTATCGCATCGCATCGCATCACATCACACATCACAATAAAGACTAATATCTGTGTTACGGGCAAATGTCGATAGGGAGCCGGAATGTCCATCTGATAGTAGGTGGCTACCGTTACCGTTGCCGGAGAACGCCGCGCCGTAGACGTAGACAAATAATAGATAATGGAGATACAGGAATTGGCTCTGGCAATTCCTGTATCTATATTATCTATGTTTCTAGTAAGTAGTACTCACGCATCGAAATACAATAGCACAAGTGCTTTTTGACGGTTTGCTTCTTTAAGGGGATGGTTTCTGTCACCCGGTTATGCATGACTTATGCTACTGACTCATTGCAAATGCTGGTTATTATTGCAAACGCTCCGCGCAGCGTCATTTCCCTTCGCCTTAACAATTTTGTAATAATGGGCAATTTCTCCTTCATACGCAAATTCACTTTTATTAACTATAATTATACACCAGTTCTTGGCAATAAAGTGGAATTCAATTTTATTTACAGGGGCTGTTTAAACGGTTCCCGCGATTGCAAATATATGCAAGGATTTCGTTTTCAAATTAAAACAAATTAATAAGTATAGAACATAATTACAATGCACCTATGCACATGATGAATTTTGCGGCGGAAGCATTAAATTTCTAAGCGCTTCGTTTAATATTGATAAGTTCGAACACGTAAAAGATGCCCCTAATAGGCAATTATTTACTATATTTAACCACTGAACCTAAATGAAATTGATTTAAAGTCTTTTAACTATATTTTTTTATAATAATGTTATATTTGCATAGACGACAGTAATAATCACTTAAGGCGACATGCACCTTTGATGATAGTTTGCCGGCGTAATTCACCTTAAATTTAAATAAAATTTCTGCCGTTTGATTCAATGACGACAAATTTAATTGGTCGACATTCTTAACAGTTTTAGTCGTTTTTAAGAATGAATATCTGTAAATCAGATTTCAGCTGCGTTAATTCCCTGACTGTGTGCAGGTTCAATCAAGGACACCTACCATCAAGTGGACGGTCAGCCTGACTACCTTTATGTATAAAAAAAACCAGATTTATAACCTACTGCAGAAAATTATAATATTAAGAAAGAAAGGAAGATATAAAGAAAGGAAGAGTTATTGATATTTAAAAATATAATAATAAAACTACAGAAAACACATAAAAAAAGTAGTCCACTACAAATAAATACCAAATGGAGACAACTAGGCTACATTTTTACAATTGTGCCCTTTCTGATGATTCATGAGTAATAACGCGCACCAGGGCCATCGTACCGATGGTGGAATTAACTCTTTTATCGATTCATAAACTATGAAATGATGAACAAGAAACAAAAACCAAGTGGCTGACAAGTATTTACAAACCTTAAGTATTTATGATGATTAGGGTAAATTCACAGTAATTAACGATGAAACAGGACACGAACAATGTAATCATAAACTATGCCGCCCTAAGTGTTTTATAATCGTTATTAAGGAAACGCTCCCGAAAACTAAGACAGACGATAGTATTAATGACACCTTTAATGATGAGTCAGGAAAAAATTGATTCCGATGAAAAATGTTTTGGGGTTCGATTTTTGTTCTGACCAATCATCAAAGGTGTCATTAGTACTATCGTCTGTCTTAGTTTTCGGGAGCGTTTCCCTAATACCGTTATAATATATGTAATTCATGGACCACTGCAGGGGCACAGGCCCACCCTCTCAATAAAAGTGTATGGGCTATATGGTCCACCACGCTGGCTCATTGCAGGTCGGTGGACTTCAGAAGCCTTAGAATTTCTTTTTTGGCGTATGCGGGTTTCCTCACGATGTTTTCCTTCACCGTTTGAGATTTTTAGAAGAAAAAATCCACTGGTACATGGGCATAACCGGCTATCGAACTCGGACATCTCGACATGATAGGCTACGTCTTTTCCACTGCACCACCGATGCAGACTTATTCGACTATAATTAGACTCTTTATGTTACACTTATTCGACTTGTATTCCATGACATTCGTCCTTTCCTTGATATTAATATTAACATGAATACCATGAAGGTAATAACAAATTTAAAGCATCTCTTAAAACGCTTTAGCAAATAAATATCGGTGATTTATTCTCCTTATGCTAAGTACCAGAGAAGTCAAATTCACGTAAATAATAGATAAATCCTTTTGTTTCAAAAAAAAACAATCCCTATATATTTCAGAACTTAATATTTTTAAATTTCAGAAACTTTAGAAGACACGACTTACGACTCGTGTCGTCTAAAGTTTCTGAAATATTAAAACATCCCTAAAGACATAAGGTTTTCAACAAATCTAAAAGTTAATTATATTTTATGAATAATTTCCATCGTCTGCTTGTTTATATGCAGATTAATTTGCATAAAGCGTTTTCGCAATCCCAAAGCAAGTCTGACAGCTAGCACCAGTAAACACATCACTGAATTTGTAGACACAATTTAAGTTCTTTGTAAATAAAATGTCGGGGACGAAGTGAAGATAGAGTAATTAAAATGTGTTTTAATTACTGCGAACATTTATGTTATATTGTTTAAAAATTCGCAACCACTTTAATTCGTATATTAGATACAATTGGAGATTTACAAATATCCACATTTTTGACACCTTTTTTGTTAGATACCTTAGTTTTTGCCAAAACAGTTAGTTGTAACAAAGAAGAAAAGAAATATAATGTAAAAGTTTGCATACATTTCAAAAATATATATCTCATACATTTTTAAACAGTGAATAATTATTATGTATCCACCACTGGTTCGTAAAATATAGGATACAAAAATCTATACATTTACTGATTATGTGTTATTGTTACGTGTGAGTAAGGGTGAAAAGAGTCGATTTATTACTGCGGACCAAGATTTATTCCAAATATCACAAGGCTTCTCGATTAAACCGTTAAACTCGCTAATGTTGTCGCTGATGATTCTCTCAATGTATCGCTCTCAACTGTCGCTTCCGTACCGTAGCACACTGTACCTCGAGCGCCTATGGCCGTTTTTATTTTCGCGCAAAGACAGTCTGGATGGTTTTAGAAAGTACTCGAAGTTTCAAACTAGTAAACATCGGCGTCAGTTATTCTATCGGTTCTGGAATGGTACTTTGTTCCTGGAATATGAACCCTATGTCGTAACCGTAAAGACCAATTTCCTTTTGTTACTTGTTATTTTCTTTTGTTTTTTTTTATGTTAAGATCGACAGACAGGCTGACGGTCCATTTGATGGTAGGCGGCTACCGTCGCCTATAACACAAACAACGCCAAAACTGCTGCAAGTGCGCTGCCGACTGCAATAGGATTAAGGATAGTATTAAGGATAAGGGATTGGGAAGGGATAGGGAAATGGGCTCTGGCATCCCTTACTTCACTCACAGAAACACAACAGCAGCACACGTGCTGTTATTTCACGGCAGTCTTCTGTAAGGGGGTGGTTAGTGGCGCCAGACGGGCTGCCCAAATGACTGGGAGCCCGTCTGGCGTGTGAAAGTAGCACACTAGAAAGTAGTGCCCGAACGCCACTACTTTCTAGATCCAGACCAGATATAAACTTGAAAAGTTCATTTTTCAAAGTTAACCCTGCCGGGAATCAAACTCGGGTACCCTAGAACAGAGCGTTCAGGCAAGCACCCTAACCACTCGTCCAATGGGCTCGTCATGTTTTGTTACTTATACGTGGCTGTACTTGTGTATGCTGCTGCGTGCTGGTTCCATCGCGCCACGTTTCATGGGGTTCGCAGTGCGCTTTGCGCTCGCAGAAAATGGCTTTAGTCCTTTTGACTAAGACCTACCGGTCCACCAGCACAGCGACGCTCCCGATTTTGGCCGGAATCTTGCCTGCTGACCTGGGAGTGAGCCGTGCTGGAGGTGAGACCGAGGCCACACATCAGTTTGCTGTGGTGTGATGTCGGCCCCCGAAGGGGAAGAATCAACAAGGGACAGAGTGACGAAAAAAATAATTTGTACACGATTCGGCGCGTATGACTTGATTGTCGATAGGGCCATGGGTTGGTGGAGGGTCTGTTACTTGTCATTAGTTGTTTAAAGGAGCTTAATCACTATCCTTTATTGGATATTACATCTAACTCCCGGAATGTTCCATGCCCCCAACGCCAACTCGCGTTCTTCGAGAAGCTTCTATGGCCAACCGTAACATTACGAATCTGCTGTTTTTATTATCCATTAAAAAATTAAACAAACAATTCAGAACCTTAAGCCGTAACAATTGAAATCTATTTTAAGACAACATCTCGCCACACATTCTCAATTTGATTACATTATGGGACAGTAAAATTTAAGTGCGAAGCGGGGCGCCTAACGCGAAGGGCTACTAAAACGTTAGCCTTTATTATACCTTTAGTAAATTGACTCCTCCGTACACACAGAGAGAAAAAACGTTCATTATCGGCTCTCGCGAGCAAATAAAACAAGATCGCACCCCGGGGACCGTTCGCTTGGATATTGCGACCCGCAAGCAAATTTGCTCTAGGCACAATAAATGCTTAGGACTGTACGTGCGAGAACACGATACTCCGGCTACGATAACATTTATTTACAGCCACGTTTAGCCCGGAGATGAAACGTTGCAACGAAATATCTGACACTAGATACGCAAACACTTTGAACATCTCTTCCCATTCATGGAAAATTTGATAGGTATCGCAAAATAATGTCAGCTTATCAGTACAACAGGTTACTTCAAAGAGCTCAGAGGTCCATAATCTAAATTTGTAAATCAAATCGTTTTTAGATTATATCAACAACGACCCGTTTAATACCCTTAAAATAAATATTGAAATATTGTAATTAAATTGTGTTCATTTGTTAAGTTATTATTCTGTAAAGCAATATTAAAATTTTATGCCAAGTTATCGCACAAAGGGCAATTTTATAGATTTGTATATAAAACTAATTGGATTGTTGTCTGTTCCCATTCTAATAAGTTATTTTGTTGGTGTTTTTGTGTTCTTACAACAACACCACCAACAACAACAGCAAGTTAGAAACTATAGAAAATTGTCGGACTTGCCTTATTCAGAAACCCTAGGCACGCCACTGCTTTACCCATGCTTTTAGTATACGTTGTACCAGGATGAGATAATTATATGCGCCTGATATCTGTGGTTTATCAGTGTTGTGACCTGTATTACAGTCAACAACAACACTACAATTTGTTTGTGTTTCTTGTGTTTGTAATTTGTTATATAATTGTATAATGTTAATATGTAAAATACCTAGTCATAAGTTCTGTTATGAATGAAAATGCATTTATACGATACATATTTATTGAAGTCTCAGCAAAAAAATAAAAAATAGTTGAATTCAAAATAGCCACCTTTAGCTTTGATACAGGGCTTTAATCTGTTTGGCCACGAATCTATAAATTCGTGGCCAAACAGATTAAAGACTTCTTAAGCGACTCAATGTCGACGTGTCGTTTAGAGCAGGCCTAAGGGCTACTCTACACATTAGTCAGTTTAGTCGTTAGTCAGTTAGTCAGTTTTAAAACTGACAATAATTTGCATAATTGGGCTAGATGAGGGCCAGTTTTCAGCTCTTGTAAAGTCCAGAACGTTGATTTCGCCTTGTGAACTTGGGTAGTTCGTGCCTTGTGACCAGGTGCAGAGTCCTGCTGGAAAGTCCACGGTACATTTTTAAAAAGTGTATTGCTGAGAGGTTTCATAACACGATCCAAGACGGTCTCTTGATACACTTTGGCTGAATACACCTTTTCCATAAAAATGAAGATTTCCATAAAATTTGTGACTCCTTGATAAGACACCCCCACCAAACCATAACTACCGCAGGATGATGACCACGTTGTACCTTTTCTACCACTAGGGCAGCTTCTTTAGGACTGTGAGCGTGCACTTTGTCATTTTGCTTGTTGTAGTGCTCTTCAATGGTAAATTTTTTTTCATCAGAAAAGAGGATACTTCTGTATCTTTCACTTGCGTATCGGCACAGAAGGCGTTTTGATCAATCCACTATTTTTACCTATCTATACAGGTAAAGAGAGTGGATCGATCACAATGGATTGATTTAGGGCATATCCTGTATATCACGATAAACACCGAGCTTCAGGTCTTGTTTTAACACACGCGACAGAGTCCTTCCTAGCGGGAATCTTCATTTCTTGCAATAAGTTTTTTTTGTTTCCTTATGGGGTTCGGTGAATTCTGGCTTTAACAGCATTAACAGCCCTTGTAGTTCTAACAGTACGTTGCTGCCCCGACCTTTTATGGTTATCGACAGAGGAAGTGTTGGTATATCTGTCGATAGTACGATATACGAAAATACGACTGATACCAAGCTTTTCAAATGTCTTGAATATGACCGAGGGCTCCATACCCACTCTGTGTAAGTCTGCATTGCACATCACTGCAATCCTATTTTCTTAACACCCCATTTCATATTGTAATTTGATAATAAACACGAAAAAAACATGTGAAATGACGAGAAATTAAAAGAAGTTTTTGACACAATAAGCGAATTTCCAAATTCAAAATGAATAAAGAGTTGAAAAAAGAAAAAGTTTTCATGTATAAGTATCTATGGCGAGACCAAAAAGTCCATTATTCATAACATTAAAAAAATAAGAAAAACAAGAAAATTGGAATTAGAATCTTATACATTTTCTTCTCATGCACTTTATAAAATATCTCAAGTACCAACTACTTAGAGCAAACTATTTTGTTTTAAATAGTAACATATAACAAGATTGCTAAACCACATAAACTACGTATATTTGCCAATATAAAACACCAACGAATATACTACATTTTAAAAATTGCAAATGTCAGATTAAAATTTATGTTTAACTGCATATAATTTGCCTCATTTATAAGGATTGAGCTACACGAAAATGATTTCTCTATTTAATTTAATACAAACAACTCTGCAATTTGCACAAGCAATTACCAAACAAACAGATCTCCAATTATTTGTTATGAACGTTCCAATTTTATTGGCCACCATTATTGCTTACTTGGCTTCATTAATGGTAAATTCTTATAACTGTATCAGCTGTCTTCGATGTAATTTTATGTTTATGAAAGACTTTTTTATTGTTGAATTTTAATTTTATCTTTAATCACAAATTATTTTAACTATACGGAACTTTCATCATCAGCCAATGTTGGAAAAAGTCTTTTTAGGGTGCCGTACGTCCGAATAAAAAAACGGAACCCTTATAGGATCACTCGTGTGTCCGTCTGTCCGGCCATTCTCCCCCCCCCCCTTTCTCCGAAACTACTAAACCTAAAATTTTGAAAAAAAATACAGAAATTAGTTTTTTACTTATAAATTATAGGAAAACCTATAAGAAGTCCATGATATTAAAATAACATGGTAAATCACTCAATATTTTGCGGATAGGTAACATCGTACGGAACCATCTTCACGCGAGTTCAACTCGCACTTGTCCCGTTTTTTAATTCAACACACCATACTCCGTTAAACCCCCTTCCGGGTCCATCCACTGCCAGCCGCTTTCTTGAGTTAATCAGTCTAACGCGCAGGTGGACTGCCCAAGGGGCTTTTCAACCCTGGTTCGAAACTCCCCGTGTTTGCATATGACGTTTACTAATCCGGTGTATGGCAGATAATTTATGTCTAGTCCATTCACTTTTAGAGACATATGATGAAAAGATATGACGAAGTTACCGAATGCTGCCTAATGTTTCCGCTTTTTTATTGAAGTCTTCTTACCCTGATGTATGATTTGCCTATGGTGAATAGTAAGTTCCTAAACAATTTCAATACTGACATTATATCATCATCAGCCTGTGTCTCTCTACTGCTGGATGTGGGCCTCTCGCAAGGCTCGCCATCGTGCACGGTCTTCGGTCCTTGGCATCCAGCCGCTTCCCGTGAAGCCTTAGGTTACCTTGCCGCAGGGCGCCTCACGCTGCGCTTTCCAATTCATGGCACCCATTCGAGAAATTTTCTACCCCATCGGTTATCCGCTCCGCCCATTGCCGCTTCAACTTGCTAATTCTCTTGACTATCTCGACAACTTTGGTTCTTCGCGAATTTCAGAATTTATGGAACTATCCTCCAAAGAAAGTCCGGACATAGCCTGCTCCGTAGCTCGCTGAACGTCTTTAAACTTGTGGATAATTTCCGCCGTGATAGGCCACGTTACAGCACCATACGTCATCATTGGCAGGACGTAGAATATATACAAGCTCTTTATTTACTTCGACGTGTCCGGACATATTGTAAGGCCCATAGTTTCAAAATAAGAATTCGAAGTACACGATTAAATCTGTAAAGCTTGATTCATTGCAATAAAATGTATTATATGACATATGATCATTCTAATCATAGAATAATATGAGTGGTAGCAATTACACTACCAACTGGAATAATGCAAATGCAATGTCGTTTCCAACAGGTTAAGGATAAGGATAGGAGAAGAACTAATGCATTTTTTGACCCAGGCACAGCAATTGAATAAGATTTGTGCTGTAATGATGAGTTTGTGTAAAGTCTAACTGCAATTCAGATTTTACCTGCCTCTTTATAGTCCTAGATCTTTCAAATCTAATTTAAATACATTTTTGATGTGGAAATGTAAAAATAACTCAGGATTTGTTTATTCTGTTGCTATTAGAAACTATTTTGTGTTTTCAGCTTAATATAATTGATGTAAAATAAGACAATAATAGAAGCAACTTCAGGTGTAGATAATTGTCCATTTCAACTACAGATCTCTTGAGCATCAATAACACTTATTTTAAAATGAGTGTAATAAATGATACCCTAGGAAAACATTGTTACTATTTTTTATATATATGTGAATTCACAAAACTCCAGGCGTGCGTCAGACAGAGCTGATATATAAATTTATAACGTTTTAACTGTGTTTCGTGACTTCTACCGCTTTGAAAATTGACTGCACAAAATAAATGTCAGTAATAATGCATATATTTTTTCATGAAGAATTTTTCACACTAGCAACATTTATCGTTATCTGTTAAACGATTTCGTATATACCAACAATAATAACAATTATTGTTACAATAATAATTATGTATAATTATAATAGAATTTCAAAATATTTTGTGTTCTGGTATTTTACTTTTATTATGGTGGTAATGATTGTTAAAAATAAAAATTCTTTATGTTGCAGAAGTTCCCCGTTTCGAAGATAGTTTAAATAATTTAACTGTGTCCTTGGGAAGAGAAGCAGTCTTCACTTGCGTCGTCAATGACCTCGGCTCTTATAGGGTATGTGTTCTGACATTTTATTAATAAATTAAGGTTACTTGGACGTACAATCTTTCTATAATATTTTTACAACATGTAACGAGGTAGCTTTATTTCTTATTTAACCAATTTAGTTAATTAAACATATTTAAAAGACCGAAATAGCTACCAACAAGCACAAATAAAACTTTTTTTTAACTTATGTAGATTTATTAGTAATCATAATAATATAGTCTCATAGCAGTGGCTTAAAAAATTGTTTACACATTACTGGGATACTGAAAAGGACAGTGTACCTTTGATCCAGAAAAAAAGTACTGTTCCCAAGGGATCATCTAAAAATCCTTATAAATCATAGTATAAATTGAAGTCGCTGCCCGCGTTAGTCTGTCTCTCTGTATGTTCTCTAACTCCTGCTAAACCAAACAACGGGTTTCGATGTTGACAATGGAAAAAACGCATCCGTATGAAGTCTGGGGCGAGTCGCTAGTGAAAATATAAAATTCAACGCCTGAACAAATATATGGGCAAAAAAATTTATTAATGTTTTAACGCCTAAGAAGAGGGAGTACGGACGAATCCGTCGGAAAAAGCTAGTTTATTATAAAATTTGTTTAAAATAAATTCCTGAACAATTAACCATTTTTTTTAAATGTTACAATCGGCAGACAGGCTGACGGTCCACTTGATGGTAGGTGGCTACCGTCGCCTATAACACAAGCAACGCGACAGCCGATGCAAGAGCGCTGCCGACTACAATAGGATTAAGGTTAAGGGATTGGGAAGGGATAGGGAAATGGGCTCTGTATCCCTTACTTCACTCACCGAATTTCACGGTGGTTTATTTCACGGTGGTCTTCTGTAAGGTGGTGGTTACTGCCGCCAGACGGGCTGCCCAAATGACTGTGAAACACAGTGTGCCCTGCCACACTTCCAGATCCAGACCAGAGACAAATTTGAAAAGTTCATTTTTCAAAGTTGACCCTGGCGGGATTCGAACCCGGGAATCCTAGAACAGAGCGTTAAGGTAAGCACCCTAACCACTCATCCAATTATAATTGTTTGCTATAATTTGTTAATTGAGTTGCTATTATCAAACCTCCCCATTTTATAAAGCATTCACCCTACTTTTGTTTTCTTTGTAACTTTCTTTGTATGAGTAATAAGCCTGCGTCTGCATCAAGTGAGACCCGTTCGTCGCGTCGCGTTGGTGCGAGACCGTTTGAATTTATTTTCTCGCGCTTAGTTTTTAATTTACGATAACTCATAAGATATTCATTTAAATTGTATGGTATTATAATGTATATGAACTGCTTAAGGTAACTAACGTTTTTAATTTGATAATGAATGATACTGTATCCGTCTAAATAGCTTTTTAAATATCACATTATATGTGATCATTTTTTAGTACTTAAAATGGGTATAGCAAGCTATCCTTAAAAGACATATGACACCGCGGACTTTTTTGTAGACCTATGAAAGAGAAGAATCCCACCATATGTACATTGTTTTGTTATATCACAAACTGATTAGGCAGCTTTTTCGATTAAAGCTCCCAGACCGCTTGATATCTTCAACAATCATCGTCATATTTCAACCAATTAACTTTAACAATCTATACACCTAAACCTTCTTCAGAAAACACTCTGTTGATAGATCAAAAATTATGAAAATCGTTCAATAGTTTTTGAGATTATCGCGAACGTACAGACAGACAGACGCGGCGGGGACTTTAATAATAATAATAATAATAATAATAATAATTTATTTGCGATGACCATGGGTAACTGATACCAGAGATGACATTTAGTTTTCTTGTTCCTTCATGACCAACCGATATTCGGTATCTTGATGCTGTAAATCTCGATTATTGTGTTATTACTGATAATACCATACAATACCATTCCTTATTGACAATCGAATTTAGGTACATTATTTCATTATTATTATTTTGACTTTCATAATTTCTTAAATTTTAAGTCATGTTTTGCCTCTCGCCCTTATCTGTACTTTCATTTGTAGTTGTTAACTTATTGTTGTAATCACTCACAATTTTTTTTAAATTACAAAGTATTTTTTAAATACTAGCAATTAAAATGATAAAATGTAATAGCTGCAGATACCTGTAATACTATCATATAAATGTTTGTTTATATGTTGTTAATATGTTTGTTTGGTCATAACAGTATGACTTAATGACTTTTTGCTATTTTGTCGGTAGTTATATTCAATAAATGAAATAATATAAAATTATATTATTTCATTTATTTGTTTTATAATACGTAAGATTTATTTAAATAAATGTATTTATAGACTCAGATCTACCCTCGGAGACATAAAACAGTCTCACGCGTAGCATACAAACTGCAGTACCAGGATAAACTTCGACGGCACTATTGGGTTATTATTTATTTTTATATTAAATTTATTTTTTTCTCTTAATCGGACTATTAAAAAAAAGTTATTTCGTCACATTGCATCATAAACAATCTATTTCTAACAACAAGTCTTAACGATCTTAACGATATATCTTAAAGAAACCTTGGCCTCCGGCTTAAATAGGCCACTTCTTTGCCTAATTTCAATGGCGATGGCGGATAACACGATTCCGTCCTATACATATTTCAATTTAAATCAACACAAAACAAATAGACATGCTCTTGCAAACCAAACAGACATGCTCTTGCAAACCAAACAAATAGAACTTTACTTTAATAATTTATTTGTAAATATTATATTACTTTAATTTAATTTCTTTGTAATATTTTGCAGAACTACGTTGTATAAGAATACAGCTCTGTATAACATTTGATATTGAACAAAGGGTTGAAAGAATATTAGAATATAACAGTGAGGTTTTTAAGGCGAAGTACTTAACTTACATTATATATAACTAGCTGTTGCACACAACTTCGTTCGCATCTCTTTATAAAATATGACTCTCTGTTAATGTAGCTTTCTATAGGTGAAAAAATTTTTAAAATCGGTCAAGTAGTTTTTGAGTTTATTCATTACACACATACATACATACAAATCTTTTTTTTCTCTTTATATATTAAGGTAAACTTTATGTAACTAGTTATAATGTGAATAATCAAATCCCATGAATAATTCAGGGCATGATCAAATATCAACCAAATGAATCTTAGACAGCTTATGATCCCTTAGGATCCCTAGACCTAATAAAAATGAGAAATTTGAAGTTACACTTAGTAAATGTTTCCGAAACCAAGTATATATGTAAGTTATATTATTGATCTATGGAGCTTTTAGAATGTATTTCTTATTCTTAGTTACAAAAGTGACGTCTTCAGCATTAATTATGTGTTAAGTAATGCTGAATATGTATTTTTATAATAAAAAAATTGTAATTGCTTTTGTTAAATATTTATTCTGAATTTAACTACACATATAAATTGTAAGACGTTCCCAAACAGCCACGACTTGTCTTAGGCCTTATTTATACATTGCTATGCCAAGCCTTAGGTTAGGAAGCAACCTTATCCTTACATAGTCGCTGTCGACGTCTGTCTGTCTGTCTCTATTTCCTTCAACTGCTCCTAAACCACTCATTCTCACTTCGAAATTCCATGCTTATCTGAGTCTGTTTTTAGCACACAATAACGTTTTTAAGTATAATGACAAACTAATTATGTTTGGCTCTTGTTCAGAAAAAATATTCATATTTTTGAAATGAAAGTTTTAGACACGCAACGGACTTTGATGAGGTTTTCACTAATAGAAAGAGCGTTCGTTATACGAGGAAGGTTTTTATATATAATATTTTGCAGATTGCACCCTCGCGAAGCCGGGAGCGGGTCGCTAGTATTGTAATGCTGTGGTAATGCTGGGAGATAATTCATAATCATATATTGGGAATCCCGTCTGGAGGCAGTAACTACCAGGCTTTAATCTTTGTTAACTTGTGACTGGTAATCGCTGTATTGTCTGTTTAAGTAACGTAAATAATGATTCAAAGAATTATTCTATTGAAATTCATATGAAAATGGTACTAATTTTGTACTTACATTAGCTTACAGGCAATTCTTATACGAGTAATAATATATTTCATGGATTATAGAAATGTAATGATATTACGCATTACATTTGGTATATCGTCGTTGTCAATAGAGAATAGTTAAGGCATGAATAAATAAGGCATTTAGCCTTATTTATCGAATAAAAAAACTGGTAACTACTTTTGAGCTCTATTTGTCGAATTACGACCTCTTAATAAAATATGCTATGTGAAGCAGCTTGAATCTTGTACGTATGTTCAAAATTTACTCTACTAACAAAATAATAAATAAACTATTAAATTTTCACCTTAGAAGACCAATAAGTTTACGTATAACCCTAAGTTTCCAATAAAATGATATTTTTTTAAATAAACTTTCATGTATTTTTTTTTTTCAGGAAAACTTTTTTGTGAATATCTCAAAAGTATACATTTAGCATATATCAGATTTTGGGTTTGACAACGATTTAATTCAATGATAATTTTAAAGTACGATTTCACTTTGAGATAACTATGTATAATGAAATCCAATTATAACAGCACTTTACAAACAATTGCTGGTTATGAATTCGAATCAATTTTAATGAGTTACGAGTGATTTCGGCTCCCAAACGTTTACCAAATAAATTCATAATATTAATATTATTTACTAGGACTAATATTGCTTTGGAGACAGTAATAGAGAAATAAATTGAAAACTGCCGACAAATACATTGAATTTATATGCTTAAATATTGAAGTTAATTGGCTACTGAAAAAAAAGTGTGCCCTCACTTTAAAAAATACTATTGATTTCTTTCGCAATTAGTACTTATGCTTAAAAAATAAATGCTTCTTCAGTACTTGGAGTAAAATTTAAAAACTAAAAATACTATATAAGAAGGTTTCATTACTTTTTGTATATAGAAAAATAAAGGGAAACACTTGGTTCGTACGTCGAGGTTTATCATTTTCCTTTCGACTCAAAATAATTGCCCATTGACTATTTTATTTTAAAACAATCTATTCTTTTTCTATTTGTGTACGTAAAAGATTTAAAGGTTAATTTATACAAAGGTGGCGTGGCTACGCGTGGACACGCAGACTATCCTGACGATTGCGACTCACGTCATCACGAAGAACCACCGAATCGCCGTGAACCACAGCGACAGGCGAGTGTGGTTCCTTCACATTCACGACGTGCGACAATCGGATAGGGGATGGTATATGTGTCAGCTGAACACTGACCCGATGAAGAGCCAAACGGCTTACTTAGATGTCGTAGGTATGTTTCTAATTCAATATTTAATAGTTGTTTAAATAGCAATAGCAAGTGCAGCGGACAGACGACTTGGTGAAAGCCACGTCGACTGTGGATCCAGGATGTTTCTGACTGTCCTATTAGAAAATTATGGAGGAGGCTCATGTCCAACTGTGGACGCTTTACGGCCAAAATGATGACTATGATGATGTTGACTTAGGATAATTTTCATTAAATCTATAGATCTTTTAGGCCGCCTTCAAGTGAATAGCACCCTTAAACCCATTAGTCTAAATCTGTTTAGCAGTAAATTAGTTAATACTGCGTCATACTTATGATGTTTAACATATTTAATTATTTACAGATTAATTACAAAACTTTTAATGCTGCTTACTAACAGTTTCAAATGTGGACATTGAACAAAAGGGTGAAAAGAAAGCGACAAACGTCAATAAAAAAATATCAACCCTCAATATTAGCTTAATTTTTGCTGTTTAAAAAAGTACTTAATTCGATTGCCTGTCCAATCTTTAATAAACCTAAGAATGCAATTCTTTTAAGCAAAAATTCAATGTCACCATTGAATCAACTTCTATACTGTCAAAAGTTTATAAACAAAAGTTTCTATTATGTTTTTTTTATATACATAAATGAATGCCCATTTCCCTTGGTCACGGCATCACGCGTGAGCGGGTAGACCGATTTTAATTCGGTTTCTACTAATGGAAAGAGGAATAAACGAGGAATGTTCATATATATATAAATTGCACCTTGGGCGAAGCCGGAGGCGAGTCGCTAGTGTTTTATAAAAGGGGTGATGTCAGGGATAGATATCTGTGGCAACGTTGCGTTCGCTGTGCGAACCCCGATGCGCGTGTCAATCCTGTGTGTAACCTCAAGCATGTAAATTTATACCATATAATAAAACAGTCAATAGAATTGATTTGTATTAAATATTAACAATAAGACTTATACTTTTCCTTCGATCGTGTGGAAATCAAGTTGGCCTTTTTTTTAACGTTGGGAAATCCTCATGGATACTTAAGGCCGTCGCGGAGTTATGCCGAACTCCTACCGACTAAAACCCAACGACTTTATAGCGCGGCCGTAGATAGGCGGAGTCGTGGGTACATTTGAACATAACGTCCAGCGCGGGGAGGACTACGCTCCCTGTTTGAACCTCGCCATACCTGAAAGTGGAGGTACACCGGCCATCTCGGAGGACCTCAAGACGGGCGGTAGTCTCCCCTAAAATCAAGATCGCCTACTAGATGATGAGGTGGGGTTTTGTAATACCGTTTAAATGCAAATGTGTTGCCTACACTTACGAATTAAGGGGTTAAGAACAATAAAATTTGTTACTAACATTGCGAGTAATCGCCTTTTTAATATTATTGTTAATTATGTAATGTTTTAACATGTTCAGTTCCCCCGGACATCTTAGATTATCCTACGAGCAGCGACCAAGTGGCGCGCGAAGGTGCCAACGTAAGTCTTCGCTGTGCAGCTCATGGTGTACCCACACCAACAGTTGTATGGAGACGAGAAGCCGGTGACCTGTTACCGGCCACTAATTTTAGTGATGTACAAAGTAAGATCTTTTTTTAGTTACAAACCAACTAGGCTCGTTGTTAATGTAGGATTAGATTAATCTAGGTCTAATTTAGACGATATGATTGTCGCTGAGACACAGTGGCGTAGCTACAGTTTCAGCGCCCTGGAGCAAAATTTTTCAAGCGCCCTTACTCATTTTTAAGCGATCGATTGTAACAGTACGAGTAACTTTGTGAAATTGTAACTAAAAATTGCATGCATATAGCTAATAAAAGTATTATTATTATCAAGAAAAATGTGCTGAAATATTACAAATTCATTATCATTATTTATTAAAACTGAAAAAAAAACATACATAAACCTCCATATGATTCATTTCGAGGTTGTGTATAATTCCTCCCATATGAGAGAGACGCGTTTGAAAATTTTTGCTCCAGGACGCTAAAAGTAAAGCTCATAATACGCTTCTTTGGTTTGAAATTGATTTTAGTTCCGTTTTCCGCTACCTTTTCTGGAGTACATTTAATTACCCGCTTTTTGTTTCATTTATATCTGTTCGAAACTAAAATGTTCCGAAAAAGTGAATTGTGAATATTTAGTATTAGGTGGGCATTTTCGATTGGCTATTGACAAAAATTTAAGAAAAAAAGATTTGCGCCCCCCAGGCCGCGGCGCCCTGGAGCAACTGCTCCCACCCGCTCCCCGACGCTACGCCCCTGCTGAGACAGACTTTTTATATTGAAAAGATATAATCGAGCAGAACCACTTGTACCACTAACGCGAAAGTTAAATAAAAACATTATAAATTATAATTCATAATGAATACTGAGACACGCGTTTGGAAGTTAGATATATCACGTTTGATATTTTTTATTACTATTGTAATTTTTTAACACAAATTTGACGTTAATTATCCCAGAAAATCGGTGTGCCCACTACAGACTTTTCAATTGACAGGACAGAAATGTTTAATTCTGTCCGTGGAAACTTTAATTTTTTTAATGTTAAAATCGGCAGACAGGCTGACGGTCCACTTGATGGTAGGTGGCTACCGTCGTGGTGCGCTCGATGACCCTGTATGGAGCGCCCATATGGGTTGACTCCTTGTCCGCCTATAATTTGGCCCTGCTGCGAAGACCGCAGCGGGTTATGGCGACCAGGGTCATCAGAGCGTATCGCACCACCTCGTGGAGGGCGGCATGCGTGGTCGCAGGGACACTTCCCTGGGAGCTGGATGCCGAGGTCCTTGCGGCGGTATACCACCAGACAGCAAATGCAAGGGCCGGGGGCGCGAGTCCACCCCCAGAAGAGGTAGCACGATGGAGAAGGGAGGCTCAAGAGGAGGCACTCGAGAGATGGCGCGACGAGGCGATGCAGCCGGGGTGGGGTTACCGCACCACATCTGCGATCGCACCGCTGCTGAAGGAGTGGATAAGCAGGCGGGCCGGCTCGCTCTCCTTCCGGCTTGTGCAGGTGCTTACGGGGCATGGATGCTTCGGAAAGTATCTGTGCGACATCGCTAGAAGAGAGCGAACCACCGCCTGCCACGAATGTGGAGCGCCAATTGATACGGCCGACCACACGCTGGCGGAGTGCCCAGGTTGGGTCAATGAGAGGGCGGCTCTGATGGCAGTCGTGGGACAGGACTTGTCCTTACCCGCTGTCGTCAGGGCGATGATTGAAAGTCTTGACGGCTGGAATGCCGTCAAGACGTTTTGTGAAGCGGCCCTGAGTGGAAAAGAGGCCAATGAGCGGGCCCGCGAGGCAGACCCCCAGGCTGATCCACTCAGGCGTCGAAGGGCCGGCCGACGTGCCCGGGCGTATGCCGCGGCGCACGTCGCGTGACAACCTCAGGGCGTCGGAAGGGGACGTGTCTGACGCCCTGAAACACCCAATAAAGACGCGTGGTGGCTTGCGGCATTCCAGTGGGCCGCCACATTTGAAGCGAGGCGAAGCCATTGCCCTAAGCTGGGTTAGGTTAGGTTAGCCTAACATAGCGGTGCGTGGGGATCCGAGGATAAGGCCTCGCTGTGAACTCGGACCCGCACATCACCGCTGATGGCGGAATCCGGGGGGGTTTTAGTGGGTATTCCCGGTGATAAGTCACTTCACCGGGCGAGTCCCACACTCCCCCTCGTCGACTGTCCCCGTCGGCGAGGGATAGTGCGTATACGTCATTTCCCCTCCTAAAAAAAAAAAAAAAAAAAAAAAAAAAGGTGGCTACCGTCGCCTATAACACCAGCAACGCTACAGCTGCTGGAAGTGCGCTGTCAATTACAGTATGATTAAGGATATGAGATTGGATATGAAAATGGGCTTTAGCATCCTTTTTTCAGTCACCCTAACACAACAGCACATTTGCTGTTATTTTACGGTGGTTTTCCGTAAGTGTATGTCAATCTCATTTGATTAAGGGCGCACAACTTGTTCGTTTTGTAGTATCTGCCAATAATGTTTGCCAATTGTCTGTCGAACGTTTAGCCTCCTGTGTCGTGTATTGTATAGTACCTCAAATGTCATATTCTCGTCTGCCGTTCTCTCTATCCGTGATTTCTTAACATACTTACAATATAATTTGATTCAATTTTGAATTGAATATTTTTTCTCCATATTTAATCAATGAATTGAATCAATTGGCGTGAAATAGTAATAATTTAAAATCTTATTAAACATTTAAGAACACGATCCGATTTCCTTATAGACAATAAAAATATACCATAAAATTTTACATATAAGAAACAATGCAAACATTAAACAAATGGATAATATGAAAGAGTTGTGTAATGTACAGCCTTTGTCCTTTGTATAACTTACGTGGGCAGCAAATGCCATTATCAAGAGTGAAACAGAGTACACAAAGCTAGCACTCAATTAGTAGATTACAGGGTTACAACAAATGTGGAGGCGAAAACAAGGTCACATACAATCTTTTTTTTTTATCTCATTCATGACAAATAATTGCGTAGTTGTTTATGTTGCTCTCTGAACTATATGAGTGAGTAGCGATATGACATTTTATAATAACATTTCTATACAGTTATTAAAAAATAATAAATCGGCAAAATTTTATTCTGCAACTTTATTCGTGGATCACTTCGAACTAGACATTTTATTTGTCACATTTGATGGTCGCGTGTGGGTCGTTAAAGTGTATTTCTAAAAAATATTGTTGATACAATCTCCTAAAAAGCTATTAAATTTCATAAATTTTAAGTTTTATGTGGGACGTTCTTTTAAATTATTTAATTCATTCATTCGAAATCAATGAAATTATTTAAAAAAAACAAGTAGCAAAGTATAATCTATTGCGACTTTTATACGTAAGGCGAGGACATAGCAGAAAAGCTTTATTTTCGTCGCCTAATTTGACTTGTTAGAGTAAAATATAAAATTAGATAAAAATACAGAGCATAATAGACTATATTTAAAAAAGTTTAAATCCGGCAGATTTTTAACAATAAATTATATTTTCTGAGAAAAGAAATAGTAAATTACGGCCCATAAAAAAATTTCTCATCACAGTCATAAAAAATTTCAGCGCGGACTATATTATTTTTTAAGCTTGTTAATTAATTTAAGTTCTGTGCTAAAGTTTTAGTACTTTATTCCTTTTTTTCATATTTTACACAATATTTAAGAAAAAAAAATTATGCAATATTGCACCTTAATTCATAGGTTAACGCTGACTTATGAATTGCGCTCATAAATTAGGTTGCGCTCATTTTGGTAAAAATTGTGTTTGGTCTGATGTTTAAAAAGACATCCTTGTCTTAAAAGAGACTTACTCTCTGAATACGCTAATATTTAGCAATGTTTCTGCAATAGCTTTTTTTTATTTTGCAACCCAGATAGGTATCTATTAGTTAGATTCTTCATCCATAGAAATAGGACAATATTTCTTGTGACATTAATTCAGAATCAGGCCATACATTTTTTTCTCCACATTCCATATAATTAAAATAAGCTGTTTTACTCATATCCATAAATAGTACATTACTGCAGAGTCCAGGAAGTGAAGGATTGCCGGACAAAGATCTGAGTCCGGCAATCCTCATTCCGGTTGAGGCTGGTATAGTGCTTTTCTTAATAAATGTGAGGAAATATTGAAACACGTGATAATGCAAAAAAAAATAGTATAATATGAAAAAATAAATAAAAAATTAATTTTCAATGAGTGCAAAGGAAACAGCCATACAGCCCAGTCATGAAAAGAGCGTGCGCTCGCCCCCGCCTACTACGGCGGGCGCGTTCGTGAAGACTCGTGAAACTTCGGGTTCCATCGGGCTGAGCAGCGGCCAGGAATGAATTTTCATACAACATTCTTGGCCTAGGCCGAGAAAGAAATGCATGAGTCAAAAATTACAAACTTCGTCGCTTGTTTTTAGTACAAGAATGCCTACATTTCCGAGCATGTTTGAGAAAATGAATATTCGATCTAGCGTCGGCAGACATTCTGTTTTAAAATCACTGAATTGCGTAATATTGCAGTTCAGTGCCCATTAAGTTATCCTATTAGGATCAGCAGGGATTGTTCCTAGATGACGAAAGCCACCTAGCACCAAATGGACCCTTAGGCTGCCTTTTGACTTTCATTTAAAAATAGAAATTCCAGGTTGAGTTCTATCATAAATATTCAATAAATCTTTAACAAACAAACAGACACGTACGAAAAAACATTTCGCTTCACGCTTATGTAAATAAAATGTAATATTTCTCTCGCGTGAAACATGCACGGCTTTAACACGCCAACTTGCAATGCACCGATCTAGTGCAAAGGAGCTTAACATAAACTAATTTGCTTGCTGAATTTTCAAACAATAACACTACAAATCTACAACCGTACAGTATTTGGTTGAGTCATGAAGAATCTTTACTGATTCGGAAATAGTTTGTATGACTTATTTGCTGAAAATAACAACCACGTTTGAATTTTTGAATATAATCTAGTGCCTTCTTTAGAAGTTAACTCCCTTCTAGAAGGTCACCGTTAAACAGCACTAACAGCACTAGTGCCTTCGTGTAGTATTGTTACGTGATACGAGAGTCAATTCTACTTTACAATCTGGTTCCTTTCTTATACTATCTACTTTATTTCCTTCGTACACTTCAGGCGTAGACTTCTACGGGCGACATTTAAGTTCGTCTCATTTCTTTACAAAAATAAAATATTTTGAACGTAATGCTAATCCCCTTGAAATCAATCACGATCATTGATATTGCCAGAATTCATCAATTGGCTCTCTTTCCATATCGTACCGTGGCTTTCATTCATTTCAATAATTTTGTGGATCACATACTAATTGATGTCGATTCGTATAAAAGCTGTCCCAAAATAAAGCCACTACCTGTCCCACTCTTGCTTGCCTATGGTTACTATCTATCTCATCTGAATCTGTAACTCTGAATCTGACCCTGAATCTGAAACTCAAAACCTTTTTTTTGGCACACAGTAACGTTTTCAAGGATAATGACTATATAACTATGTTTAATCCGTATTTAAATTATTTTGTCTGTATACGTTAATATCCCGTATAATTCTCACTAATAATATGTTATCTTATACCCTTAGCTTACATTTCCTTAGCAACCAACATCATTTGTACAAGGTATCGTGTTTTGTGTCGTTAGATATGTCAGTAAGTGGTGCGGTGTTACACTTGACAAAAGTGTCGAGACTGCATATGGGCGCGTACCTTTGCATCGCTAGCAACGGGGTCCCACCCTCCGTCAGCAAACGGGTGATGCTCGTGGTACATTGTAAGTATTATTACATCATTTATATACATCATAACATATTTTATACAATAAACCTAACATAAAAAGTACAAGGCTTTTAAAGGCCTTTTAAACCATAAATAATGTCAGTGCCTCAATGTTAGGTTAGTTTGGCACTTTAATTATGTTTATATTAAAATAAACAGTTTATATTAAAATAAACAGTTGAATTAAAAATTTATGGTCATCATGAGAGCGTCGGTGGCGCAGTGGTAAAAACGCGTCTCGTCTTGTCGGAAGGTCCGAGTTCGATCCCCGTTCAATGGGTTTATTCTAAACACTGAAGTGCATGTTATTAACTGCTCTCACACGGTAAATGAAAACATCGTGAGGAAACCTGGATACATGGAAGAAAAACTTCTAAGGCGCGGGTGAAGTCCACCAATCTGCACTGGGGCAGTGTGTTGGACCATATATCCCATACGTCCTTGTTGAGAGGGTAGGCCTGTTCCCCTGCAGAAGGGCTGTTGATGATACATCAAGATAAATCTGTCACATTTTAAAATATATGTTAAATTAGTAGGTACATGGAGTGATTTAAATAGTGTCATCAAAGTTTGATTAACAATGAATCATCGAAATATTAACTCTTAGCCTTGACAAGAAGTTTGACAAAGAAAAGTTTGACAAATCACTTTCAGCACCTGTGGCGTTTCTTAAGTTAATAGGCGAGGGTAAGCCACCCCCCATCACAGATACTAATAAGCTGAGCTTGGCAAGAATTTATTATATTTATAACATAAATTAAGATTGTGTTACTGAAACAATACTTTAATATCTTAAGAAAACTTTAATTTGACGAGCCCGTTGGATGAGTGTTAGGGTGCATGCCTTAAAGCTCTAAGTTCTTAAGTTCTAGGGTCCCGGGTTCGATTCCCGGCAGGGTCAACTTTGAAAAATCAACTTTTCAAATTGGATTTCAATCTGGATTTGGAAAGTAGTGGCAGGGCACAGTGCGTTTTCGCAATCATTTGGGCAGTCCGTCCGGCGGCAGTAACCAGCCCCTTACAGAAGACCACCGTGAAATAACAGCACGTGTGCTGTTTGTGTCTCGGTGAGTGAGTAAGGGATGCCAGAGCCCATTTCCCTATCCACTCCTAATCCCTTATCCTACTGCAGTCGGCAGCGCACTTGCAGCAGCTTTGGCGTTGCTTGTGTTATAAGCGACGGTTACCATCAAGTGGACCGTCAGTCTGTCTGCCGACCTTAACATTAAAAAAAATGAGGTATTAAAATAATATATCTCGTAATACACAATAAAATAATCACACGGGTGATAGAATACGAGTAGCAAGACTAGAAATTATGTGTGTAAACTACGGAACATAACACCGGTGATAAAGAAAATAATTATAACTAAGTGGGACTATATAAATTGTATTTTTTCTTTCCTTTTTAAAAAATAAATTAGTAGTTTTCTTGGAATTGGTTTTCTTAAAATAATCTTTTAACGGCGCGTTGCCAGGTTACCTTCTGAGACGTCTGAGCTCTTAAGATGAGTTTATTCATTCCTATCGCTATTGTTACACAATGTGAAACGTTGTTGTATTTTAATAAGTTACCTTATAATATCTTTTAACAAATTAATTGTAAAAGAATATTTATCATCGATAACATTTATTACTTAGATAAATAAATACAAAATAATATATAATTAAAACGCATAGTTTTGTCTCGCTTTTTAAAAATGCTATTTTTTTATGAATACACAAAATAGTTACAGAAATATACGTACCATCTTGTGGATGATAATTACAATCCTCTTCTCTTAGCTTATTAAACGTCAAATTTAATTTATCAGTTTGTTTAACATCGACGTAACACCCTACTTTAATTATAAATCTATAATTATAGATGACCAAAAGTAATGTCTGCTAAGATTAGGCCAAAACCCTTTGAAATTTGATCGTTTATCAAACCAAAACATCTTTCAAAGGATAGAAGGATAATAACTATATTTAAAACAACATTTACAATGGTCTTTTAACTGACTGTTCAAGATTAAAAAGTCCTAGGATTATTAAAAATTGTGTTTTTTTTAATAAATTGTACTTAAATGAACCTTAGAAAAAAAATATCGAAAATATAAGCTTTTGCTAAAGCCCGACTAAAGCTTGTATCGACACTAAAAGTAAAATCAATTTAGAGTATTATCTCTCAATAAATTAAAACTAAATAGTTTCCATAGAAAGTGTGGTATTCTAATAATAAATTAAAGGACTATTACCTTAATAATATCAATCTATTGCTATTAATAATAGCAGGCCACACTGAATTTCGCATTTGTAAACTGGGCAAACCTGTGTTGCTGCATGACCACCTCCTTCCAGCAGACCACCGTGGTATAACCGTGGTGATGTATTTCGGTGATTGAGTAAGGGATGCCAGGACCCATTCACTATGCCATCCTTATCTCTTACCCATTATTTGTCCTATCAAGGTTGGCAACGTATTTGCAACCTCTATGGTAGTGCTTGTATTAATAGGCGACGGGACCAGCTACTAACAAGTGGACCGTCAGCCTGCCTGCCGACACATGTATTCCTCCCTTCGGGACACCGTGCTGTCACTGGGCCGTGCGCGTATCGTGTCATTTCCAAGAGTGCCGGCCGTGCTAGTTATACTATTATACTATTTTGTACTATTAGAGTCACCTCACTACACTCCGTCATCAACTAGTCTCCGAGTGATCGGTGAAAACAAGCGTGTTACGACATGTCGCTATTGGAACCGGAGCCAGGAAAGTATATCCACCGAGACGCACCGACCACCGTTCATAGAAAACCATACTATGAATATCTTGACGGTGCCCCGTCAAGATATTCATAGACCGCACGGAACGGTGTTATAGTTGACGGTTGGTTACAATTTTTAAATACTGTTCAAAATAGTTCTCATAACTTATTTAGTTGTAATCAAAAGCGTAGATATCACTTTTTAACTTGGAGCACTCTAAACGGAAAATAAGATTCTAACTAAACAATGACAATGAAACGTCAGTAAACAGAAATACATGCGCATATTATGCTGTGTACGTCGGTTTCAATGCGTGTAAAGATCATGCTAAATGTTGTTGACCGAGTCCATAAAATAATTCAGTGGTCGTCAAAAAATCGAGGCCATTGCCATATCCGTTCCTAATCCCTTATCCTTAATCCTAATATGATCAGCTGCGCACTTGCAGCGCCTGTGACATGCTTTATAGGCGACGGTGGCCACCTACGATCAAATAGACCGTCACCTGTCTGTCGACCTTAACATTAAAAAATTCAAAGCAAATATTAACGGCATATAAATCATCATTTACAAATATCTAACTCAAAACGTGATTAATATTAAGTAAGTAATACTGATCTCAAACGCGTTTCCCCTTGATTATAAATAAATAGTAACACATTTGACTATCCAGTCAACTACCGCATTATTAAAATCTCAAAAAGATTTTAAATCTCGTAAAGAATTAAGATAATTAGAGTTAAACACCGACATACCCACCTAATAGCATATTCATGAACGAAACCCATTTACCTCGACGGTTTCCTGCAGCCGTTGCAGTGTGGGTGTATCAGTATAGATACAGTACTCTATTACCATTTTGTTAAGCTTAGATTTATTTTTACAGTTCCGCCTATAATGACAATACAAAACCAGTTAGTGGGAGCGCAGGAAGGGGACACTGTGCACCTCGACTGCCATTCGGAAGCATTTCCGAGATCCATTAACTATTGGACCATAAATGATCAGATTATATCACAGTGTAAGTATAATTTATTTCATTTTATTGTATTAAAAAAAACGAAGAGTCACATATGCAAAAAATAATAATTAAGATCACAAATTTATAATTCAAGACTTATATTTTTTATTTATAAAAATAATATTAAAATAAAGCTCAACACACACGGTCAGTTGAAATTGACGTAAATCCAAAAGGTGACCGTGAGTGTGACTGATTTTTTCGGATATACCGAAATCTGGCTACAGTTCTTTTACATCACGCCAAACTGACCGTGAGTGCGCGTGCTTCAATCGGAGCTTCACCGCGATAGCGTGTGATAACTCATTTAACAAATTCATATGAGATAATTGATATCGCTTTTTTACCATTCTTTCGCCATTTTTCTTTTTTTGGATTTTTTAGTTATTAAATGGCAACAAACAGCAGCCGCAATAAGTATAATATCCTCTTCAGAATCCGAATCCATTCTTTGACTGCTGCGGCTCACCGTAAAACCCAAACTCTCAAGTTTGCCTAGCCAGATATTTAGTAACGCACGTCTGCGCTCGGCCCCGTCGTCGTCGAGAAATGAAGGCTGGTTTGAATTGTCTAGGTCAATTCACCACCGCCGATTCATCGCCGCCCTTTCACCACCGCCATTTCATTGCTACCCGTTTCATCGCCGGCCGATTCGACGCCGGCCATTTCGTCGCCATTTAGTTAAAATATTAACATTAGCATCACTAACAAATATCAACATAAAAAATGAATGTCACACCGGTTCCCAGTACAATAAGTCTTGTATCCCATTTTGGAATAAACAGTCTATTTGCCAAAACCAGTTTTCTCTTGAAAACTGGTTTTGGCCAATTGAACAGAAGCCACTTTCATGTGAATACATTTTCAGATCAGATTGTTTTTCCTTAAGATGTACTTTTTAATCAATTATTCATACAAATAGCGATTTGGCCTACGTGAGGTTAACCTTCGTTTCACTTATGGAACACTCGTCTGTTACTTCTCTAAGTTACGCTGAACCTTGGGCAGACCACATCACAACATAATAATTTAATTTACATAATTTTACTACAGTGTAATCATTAGAAATATTCCTTCATTTTACAGCTCATGGACTTCATTAGACAAATGTAACACTTATTACACTACCTTCCATTCAAAAAAATTACACCAATTTGTAATGATTTATTTTATTGTTACAGTAAACCATTAAGCTAACGTTGTTCAATTAATATGATAAGAACTATCGCGATAGATAACATAGCAGTATAAAAAATAAAAGAATGTTTTGTAAAAAAACATAAATATTAAAGCATTTGGGATACTGTGTTTTGTAAGCGGGTTAAAAATGTCTTTGTCTCAACATAACCTATATATATATCGTCACCTTAGTGGTGAAAAGAGCTAACCCACACTTTTGACTAAATAGAGTTATGAACATCATCATATTCAGCGTTAAACGGAGATTCTAGTGGTGAAGAGATCTAAGAGATAGCTCAAATAGAAGTTGTTTTTTTTTCCTTCATAAGATAAAATAAAATGAAAAAATTTATGGGTGCTTATTTATTTCAATTGTCATTATCGTGGAACCAATTTAGTGTGGAATAGCTCACTTCACCACTAAGGCGACGATATATTTTTTCATTTCAAATTCAACACAAGTCGTAAGATATTTTCATAAGTATTCTTAACATTAAATGTAGCGCAGAAAATTTAAATAAGGGAATTATATTTGCCAGTTTATTGTGTCACTAATTAGTCATGAAGCGAAATTCGTCTGAAAGATATCGTTTTTCCACAGCGGATAAAAGGTTCGTGGTTGCCGCCGTTGAAAGAGGCTACGAAGTTGACATGAGGCTAACCATTAAAAAAGTTGGGAGAACGACTTTCGGAACATACAGTTGCATATCAAAGAACTCATTAGGAGACACAGATGGGACTATTAAATTGTACTGTAAGTATCACATTACATGAATTTATGTTTTAAACGTTATTATTACCACAAAGCGTGCCCGCAATGACGGCACTGATTCGCCGACGAGGTAGGGGCGTAAAATTTCCGTTAAAGGAAGAATTTGAAATAAATTTCACCAAACCCACAATGATTTACAAGGAGTGTTTTTAGAAGCATCTATTTCCAGAAAATTTTGGTACTTTAATTTTGGTAAAAAAAGTACTTTTTTTAAAAAAAGAATAAGAAGCAAGAAATCAAATGTTTGAACAAATTTTATTGGACCGGTATTGTAATAACTTTCGAATATTTATACTTTCCTAAAAAGCGTAGAAAATAAACTTTTAATTAACATTCCTTACTATGCGAATTATCTTGGACAAGTAGGTTCTCTACACCCGGCCCTATCTAAGGGTATCCGCTATTCTAAAATATCAAAAACCTTTGTTTTTCTGAAACTATTGAATTAAGTGAAAAACTGTTCGTGTCATTTATAGTGTAAATGAAGCTCTACCATTTGGTCATAGACACAATGCAATGCTTCTTAAAACAACCAACTTAAATCGATTTTTGTAACAAAGCAAAACATTCAAATTTTATTTATTTACTCGTAAACCATTATAATTAAAACAAAAAAAAACTCGTCAGAAAATAGACCAAGAAGATATTTCTTTGTTATAGTGGTTTTATGTTTGAAAAAGCTAAATAGGAAAACAAAGCAATTTTTTTTCTATGGTGTGGAGCCTCTTATTGACCTTGCGTAGCATCTGTGCTAGAATCCCACGATGCTACAGCTGCAATCGATCGTAGCGGTAGCTCGTAGCCGTAGCTGTTGTCTATAAACAAGATAAATGTTCTATCTCTATAGGATAAAACAAAGTCATTGCGTCTTTCTGTTTGTACGCGTGGTTGTTCCAAATGTATGATACTATTGTTTTCACTCTGTTATTAAGAATATATTGTGGCCCTAATTTTTTACAATATTAAATCATATACTAAGCCACATGGTCATATTTCACCATGTAACAGTTCCATGGTGTTTTGTGTTGTGGCAGTACATACTGCTTCTCGCAGTCATAAATTAGAGAGACTGTCAAGCTACATTGACCACCCCTTACAGAGGACCACCGTGAAATAACAGCTTATGGATGTTGTATATTGGTGAGTGAGGAAGAGGGATGGTAGAGCCCATTTCCATATCACCTCCTAATCCTTTATCCTACTAAGATCGACAGCATACCTGCACGTTGCTTAATAAGTGACGCTAGACACCTCCCATCAAGTGGATAGTCAGCCTACCTGACGAACTTTACATAAAAGATATAATTTTAAAATCATAACATCGTCCATTGCAACTACAAGCGGATATAAAAAAAAATAAGTCTAAAATACAAAAATACACAAAAATAGTCTAAAATTAGGTTTGGCTTTCCCTTTAAGAATAGGACAAATTCCTAACACTATTATTGAAATTGTTATTATTACTTATACTTATTATTACTTAATAGAATCACTTACGAAGATAACTTAGGTAACTTTAGATAACTCTCACTATTACTTCCATCACTCAAGTATAATGTGCCAGATAATATCTAAAGAGGTGCAAATTGATGAAAACGTTGCCGAGTTATCCGATATTTCTGAAGGATGCCTAATCGGTTCTGGTTTTCAATTAGTGTTGAATTACAACACGATTTCGAGTACATACTTTACTCATTGAGACACGTTTGAATCTTACTCCTCAATAACATTACAAAGGCGGTAAATTATAGGAAATACAGATCAATTATACGGCTTCCATGTATTTATGTGTATACCAGAAATCAAATCACCAGTAATTCCTTTTAAACTGTAATTCTGTTTATATTACCACGAATTTCTATATAATTCATAATTTAAAAAGGAATAATATTGGTAAATTGTCAATGCGACGATTGATATTATGTGTTAGTTATTGATATTGATATCAATTAATAAATAAATGACTAAAACCTAAGTTTCTAAGAATATAGTCCAATATACGAGTGGAGTATATTGGCCCAATAATAAGCAATCAGAAAACAATTTATGATACATGTTATATAAGTCAAACTAAATTTAGGAAAGTTATTGTTGTTTATTTTAATAATCCTTCCATTAATATTTTTGTGAAATAATGACGAAAATTTCATGATGATCGGTTCAGCGATTTAGGCGTGAAAAGGTAAAAGAAAAACAGACAGAGTTACTTTCACATTATAATATTAGTATGGATAGTATGGCGAGAGCTTTGCTTTACTGCGCCGCCATCCGCCGACATCGCGGCTCGTGCGATGTCTTCCTTAGTCTTCGGATACTTTGCAGCAACACAAAGTTTGATTGAAAGGAAATCTATATCTATTTCTTTATATATAAAAATGAATCCCTATTTCCCTTGGTCACGGCATCACGCGTGAGCGGGTATACCGATTTTGATTCAGTTTTCACTAATGGAAAGAGGGATAAACGGGGAATGTTCATATATATATAAATTGTACCCCGGGCGAAGCCGAGGGCGGGTCGGTAGTCTATATATATAAAAATGAATCCCCATTTCCCTTGGTCGCGGCATCACGGGTGAATACCCATTCACCCGTGATGTCACACCGTGATCACCGACCGATTTTATTCGGTTTTCACTAATGAAAAGAGGGATGAGCGGGTAATGTTTTAGGTTATATAAAAGTTGCACGCCGGGCTAAGCCGGGGGCGGGTCGCTAGTTTTTATATATCTATATATCATAGCTGCGTTTTGTTACAGCGTTGTCTGGTAAGTATGAAGAAATGCAGTACAACGAAGTAAGCGACCAGGATGACACGCCCGACGTCAGTGAATTGGAAGCGTTGAAGAGAAGCGCTAGCGTTCACAGAGTACCTCTCGCTTCCGCGTTACTCTTGACGGTCTTCGCTGTATTATAAAATGCTACTTTGTATATACGAAATATATTGTTACATTTATCTTTTGTTTGGGAATTTCATTTTTTAACTTTTATACTTTGAACAAATGGCTGATTTAATTGAACAAATTGTGATTAAGGTGCTTGTCTTAACGCTCTGACTCAGGGGTCCTGATTTGGATTCCCGACAGGGCAAACTCTAATCTAGGTCTTTAAATTAGTGGCAGGTCACGCTGTGTTTCGCTGTCATTTGGGCAGCCCGAAGGCGGCATAATGTGAAGTAACAGCATGTTTGCTGTTATGTTTCAGTGTGTGAGTAAGGGATAACCGAGCACATTCCTTATCCTGAATTCTACTAAGGTCGGCAACATACTTGCAGCAGCAATGGCGTTGCATTGCGTCGCAGTAGCCATCAACAATCTAGTGCACCATCAGCCTGTACACCGATCTTTGCATAAATAAAAATAGTCCTTACGAATAATATAAAACTTTATAACGTTATAATGTAATACCTATGTTTATAGACTTCAATAATAATAATAGCTGATTTACAAAGATCATATCCAAAACTGACTTGTGCATTGCACCCCTACAAATTTATCATGTGTACAAATTTCAAAGTTTGAACATTAAGCGGGCTCAGTAACTTAATGAAAATTATAACACAGCTAAGTTTAAGGTTACTCGGGCTTAAGCTAATATTTTTATTTATTTATTTGCGTTTCTACTTCAACGATAATACGCAAGATAACTGATTTTGAAAAACTACTCCATGGTGTCTACGCATTTCCTTTACACAATATAAATTTAATTTCTATGTTTCAAATGAACTTTGCGTCAAAACGCTAGAATTGCAATGGCGTTTGTGTGTGACGTCACACTTTTTTAACTCAGGAACAACTTGACAGTTCACAATTAAGCGACACGGTGATATTTACGAAAGCGTGATTTCATTCTTTCTGATCAGTGTTTCAGTTAACATGACGGATTGCATTATTTTATACTTTAATTTTATTGAAAATATTATTAATTTTAATGTTTATATTAAAACGGGGTTTTTTTTTCAAAGCATTAAGGCAAGCACCCTAATCACTCATCCAACTGGCTCGTATGCTGCGTAAAAACGCTCAACGAGCTATGGAGAGGGCTATGCTCAGGAATGAGGAGATTCGTAGACAAACGAAAGTTACCGACATAACCCGGCAAGTGTTAGCGAATATAAAATCTCAATACAGCAAATGGAAAGTGCCGCATCATACTTTCCACGCAGTCGGTCCACTTAACGTGAGAGAGGAGTCTTCACTGGGTTTTCAATCGACCTATTCGTCATTCGAATTCCTATTTCTATTTACCAATTGTTCAATCTTGATTTTACACTAATATTAAAGAACATGAATATGCTTAATTTGTATTTTATTAAAAGTTTCGGGTCAGGTTTAGCTGACCCGAATAAAGTTATTGTCCTTTATTCATAAAAAATAACATCCATTTTTTTTTCCAAAAAGAATTACAAACCTTGTCCTGACAATTACGAACACAACAAAAAATAAATCAGCAAAATCGGTCGTGCTGTTCCCAAGTTATGTTCTCTCATACATGTGCTAATTATTTTTTTTATTATATACATTTTCCAATATAAAAGTTAATATTTATATGTATACATATTACAAAATGAACATGCTGTCCGCTTCTGTTTGTATTCTCTTAAGTCACCCGACGGATTTTAATATGGTTTTCAGTAATGGAAGGAGGAAACTTTTGGTTATAATTTGCAGAAAATACGCATCCGAGCAGTCTATACCGCTAGTATAGTCTAAATTAACTTAGCCTAGATGAAATTTTATATAACATTTAAAGTAGTACATAGCAAATGATCTTATACCAAAATGCTTTTAATAAAGACGAGAATTCTGTAACTTAAGATATTGTTTGTAACTTAAAGGATTAGAAAATCTATGTAATAACTAAAGGCAGAAAATAAATTAAATTACATGACGGAACACGAAACGTCAGGTTTGTCATAAATCACGTAGTTATCCAGCGGCATATATTTTACGTTGCGTAGTCCCATAGGGTCGAATTCAAGGCTACACCTGCGTCTTGCAGACATCGCCGCGTCTTGTAACTTCATTATATACATCTTATAAAAGTTATATATAAAATCTGATTTTAGATTTTAAAGTAAAATAAGTAACCTAAAAAAATCATAAGTTGTTTTAAATTCGTTAAAATTTAAGTACCTATGATAATCTTTTAAGATCGATGAGAGTTTTTACTACAGTTTTGTTATAAATAACAACTTAAAAATAACTTTCATCCGATTTATATAATCCGATTAATTTTAGGAGTACATCCGCATCACTTCGATAGGCTGTCGGTGCGCTCGGTCCAGATGGGCAGAAAGTTTCTAAAACTCTTTTCTTAGATTAATCTGTTCTGATCTCCTTATCTGAAAGTCTACGACTCATTATGAAGTTAAAGATAATAGAAATTGGTTATGACATCTGAAATCTGAATTCATAAATTTGATTTGAATTATGTCTTTGACAATACAAAAAATGCAAAGCTTGATATTAGATATGAGAACACTAAAATTGAAGAATTAAATCAAACTAAATTTCTGGGAGTAATAATAGACAGACAACTCATCTGGAATTCACATATCGATTATGTCTGTGAAAGAGTAAACAAATTTGTACGTATATCTATACTAATATTATAAAGCTGAAGAGTTTGTTTGTTTGAACGCGCTAATCTCAGGAACTGCTGGTTCGAATTGAAAAATTCTTTTTGTTTTGAATATTCCATTTATCGAGGAAGGTTATAGGATATATAACATCACGCTACGATAAATATATTATATATAAGCAGTGTCCAGTACCGCGCGCCCCATACGCACGCCGCCGCCGTATGGACTGCAGCAAAGCCTGGCCGAGTCCTGCCTGAGAAAAAATACAAACCTTGGAAAAGGCTATTATTACTTACCATGCTTACATAGTTTCTGTTCTTCACTATGGTTTGATCATTTGGGGTAACAGTGGTCACCTAGGTAGAGCTTTTGTTGCACAAAAGAAACGTTTGAGAGCTATGACTTTTAAAACACTACGGGATTCATGTAAACCTTTATTCAAGGAGCCGATACCTAGCCTGCATTATATGTTTACGAAATGTGCATATTCGTGAAGAAACATAAATATTTATTTATAAATGTTAATGTTAATAATATCGATTCACGTAGCAACAGATACCCGGAGGACTAAAACAATCAAGTTGGCTAAATATAAAAATAGTTGCTAATACATGAGCATCAAAATATTTAATAAAATTCCTCTTAAATGACTTCTTACACTATAGCCATTTCAAACTAATGAACTGATCCTTTATTTAGTTCACGCTGTCTTCAAAATAAGGTTGATAAAATCGATTGAAATCTCCAATAACAAGTATTCAAAACTAATCTTTCCAACAATAATAATTATAATTTCAACAGTGTCACAAAATAATTATAGAATGTAACAAGCGACACCGCTCTCGTTTGCAACGTGAATGTAAATTTGTACGAAGGTCCGACAACGTCGCGTGACTACCCTTATCTCACTTATGGGCGTTGTTAAGAAGCGCGTCTCGTGGAATGGCACCTACCCTCAACGAATACAGATCATCGCGTGAGACAGTCACGCGTATCACACATTTTACATCAGGTTAACTTAAATTATATTATAAGTCTGTGTCTCAACTGCTGTGCTGGAAACATTTATGGAACATTAATTAGACAGCCTACATTTGAACAAAATTACTTATGAAATAACTGTAAGTAGTGGCAGGGCACACTGCGTGTTTTGATAGTGTTTAATTTATTTCATAAAATATTGTATACGAAGGAAAACAATATATGTGCACATAATATGGAACAACAGAGTGTTTTATTAAATTAAGATGTTCGGATCCCAAACATCTTAATTTAATGTGATTTGTTGTGTAGGCACACAAAAAAACACAAAATCATCACAATACTGGCTCAGCATTGTGCTGAGGCGCCAGACAAACACCTACAGCGATGATTTTCAGCCAGCACTGTTTCTGAGATTAGTGTGCACAAACGCGCAGGCAAACCAATAAAAACCCTAAATACTATTTTATAAAAAATAAAATAATATTTGTATAAAGTATAATTGATTATTAACAAAAAATAACAGATGTCACAAAAAAAATTCCACTTGATGGTAGGTGGCTACCGTCGCCTGTAACACAACATACGACACAGGTGGTGCGAGGATAATAATTAAGGATAAAGGATAATAATGGGGTTTGGCATCCCTTACTCACTCACTCAAAAGTTTTTCTGTTTTACAATATTTCATATGGTAAGTATACATGAATTGAATCTAATATTTGTACAATCAGTTGTAATTTGTATTAATACGACTGATTGTACAAAAGTTCCATAGAAGGGAGAATTTACAGGAGAATTGTAAGTACATGGGAGACGTTCAGGTAGCGAGTATTAAGGTAAGACGATCGTCACGAACGCGAAGGGTCCGGATGCATTCAGCCGGGCACAAGCAGCCCATTCACTTTGAATCAGACACGGGATTACGTAGATCGTGATCTGGAAACTGTACGAGACTCCGCTGCGAAAAATGTACAAAACTGCTTAAAGAAAAACCGGGGCTACAAATGAACATAGCTTTCAATGCGATAGACCACATCCTTTTTCCCGTTCATTTTAAATATTTGAGTATAAAGTTTTTTTTTAAATGGTAGTAGAAGAAGACATATGAAGAAAAATTGATAAGTCCTTTATTTGGTACTTACTGGTAGCCGAGACTTTTATTTGGGCTATGCAAATCGTAGACATTTGCATTTATTCCGACAGGAGTAGAAGCAAACATAAGTAGTGGGAGGGCACACTGCTTTTAGCAGTCATTTCGGTAGCCTTTATAGAGACAGTAACCACCGCCTTAGACTACCATAAAATGACAGTATGTGTACTGTTGTGTTTCGGTGAGTAAGCAAAATGCCAGAGCCCATTTTCCTATGCCTTACTATTCTCTTATCCTTAATCCTATGGTTAGCAGCGCACTTGCAACATCTGTGGCGTTGCGTGTGTTATAGGCGAAGGTAGCTACCTACCATCAAATGGACTGTCAGCCCGTCTGCCGACCTTAACATAAAAAAAATACACAAAATGAATCGAAAATCTATACATATAATAGTCTGACATTAAATATTTTAAAAAAATGTACACGTTGTACTTATGTTACCGAGGTCCAAAAATAGTTTTTAGAATTTTTGTCTGTTTGTCTGTACATTTGTGCACGCTAATCTCTGAAACGGCTTAACCGATTTGAATGCAGTTTTCACTTGTGTATTGTAGCAAGCTTCCCGTAACATTAAGTGTTTGTTTCATTCCAATCGGTTGACAAACAAAAAAGTTACGCGCTATACCGAATACCACGCGTACGAAGTTGCGGACTCAGCTAGTATTTTAATACATTCTTTTTTCTTTATCCATCTTGGAATAATTACAATTTGTAAGGATACCAACATAGAATACCTACATTTAGGTTTTGTCTATTTTGTATTTTGTCGAACATAATTTTATCTAGAGGCTCTGTTTGCGATTACTCATCAGATTCAGAGACTACGCTAACTGCTCGTTACGAAACATTGTAAAATGCCTTTAAACCCGTTCCTTATAGAGTTTCAAGACTGCTTTACACAATTAACTCAACAACTACTCCAAGTAATGTATCCTAGGAGGAATCGTAACATTGTTTTGTTGCACAATTACATTGTATATTGTCAAAGTCCCAGTTCACCTTTGTTCCCGCATTGTTAGTACATGGTATCTGTAACACAATAGACGCGATGTCTTGACGGCCCCTTTCTCTGATACCAGGTAACAGCTGTTAACATCTTTCCTCGAACGCGTCATTCACTAATGATACACGGGAACGATAATGGCAAATACATTAATCACTCTCAATATTTATAATTTTTCCTTAAAGACAGGTTAAAACACAACTCTTTGTATACCTACAGTTTGAAAGAAAAAATCAATTTCCAAAATCCGCTACATAAATGAAATAGTGCAAAGTAGGTGCAACGTAGTGCAAAGTACTTAATAACTCGTGTTACTTTCTGCACAATTAGCTTAATAGATTCAAATTTAGTTTTACTAGCGAATTGCATTAATGTACAAATTCTAAAATGGATCAATTTCAACCAAAAATTAAAGAGCACTATAAAAAGCAAAATGACAAAGTTTACGCTCACAGTTCTAAAGAAGCTGCCCTTGTGGTAGGAAAAGAGACCGTCTAAGATTGTGTGGTGAAACAGCAATACACTTTTTTAAAATGTACCTTGGATTTTCAGCAGGACTCTGTACCTGATCACCAAGCCTGGCTTGAAACCAACGTTCCGGCCTTCATAAGAGCTGAAGACTGGCCCTCGTATAGCCCAGATCTGAACCTCTTAAACTACAAATTATGATGAGTTTTAGAGGACATGGCCTACTCTAAATGACAGGCCGAGATTGAGACTCTTAAGAAATCTCTGAAGAAAGCAATGGCTAAATTTCCCATGAAAACAGTGCGTAAATCTATAGATTTGTGGCCAAACGGATTAAAGGCCTGTATGAAAGCTTAAGGTAGCCATTTTGAATAGTCATTTTTTATTTTTTTTTGCTGAGACTTCCACGAGACTTCAATAAATATATATATATATATATATATAAGTTTTATTAAGATTACCTTACTTCATAAAAAAATGCATTTTCATTTGTAACAAAAATTATGGCTGAACTAGGTAGTTGAACTCATTCACTAGGTTTATTAGTGAATGAGATGTCAAAAGCTATTCGCCTATCACAAATCTTTATCTAACTGAATAGGCAACGCACTTGAATCGATCTGATGTTTTATGGGTTACACCAAAGATAATTGTATTAGTGTATAGATGGAACAATAAAAATTGAAGATTCCTTCGATACTCGATACCCGTCTTTCTAATGGCTGCATGTCGTATGTTAAAAAGAGATAACAATAGCCGAATATGACGTCTTAAAACGCTGCGCGCCATAAAAGAGGCAACGTCATATTTGTTTATATCATGCTGGTTAACAAGCGCGTTTAGCTTTGTGTGATTTAAAATACTTAAAAATCTGAAAGTGTGATTTCATAAATCTATTGCTTGCCAAAAATGGCTTGTACTGTTCCCGTTTGTCCAAGTAGAGTGAAGGAGAATAATGGAAACATATCATTTCACCGGTAAGTCGCACAGCTCGCACTCATTAATTTTGGTGTTTTGTAAACAATTTTTTATAATTATTTACTAAAAATGAATCATTGTACATGCATACACAGCTCTAAGGTTGATTTATTTAAAGAAAAGCTGGTGTTTATAACTAAAATTTACAAAAACCAAAGTTAATCGGAATATTTGACATTTGTTTTGCTTTATAGTGCTGTAGTCTGATCTTGATAAGTTTATCGATATCGATAACTAATTTATTTTTAGTAGAGTGTTGACAATTTCTAGCATTCACTGCAGGTTGAAAGTAATTTTTATCAATTTATAACAGATTTCCCACCGACATCGATTTAAAAAAAACGTGGACAAAAAATGTAAGAAAAGCCGACGATTGGAGAGCTTCGCAATATACAAGAATATGCTCGATGAACTTTGAAGATTCTTGCTTTCGCCAAGGATATCAGCGTAAAATTCTACACTCGTATGCAGTGCCGACAATATTCCCAAAATTACCACCATCGTGTAAACCAGTAAGTAATATCTATAAGTTATAAAGAAAGTTATGCTTCAATCTATGAAAAGTATGAAAATCTTTTGAATCATTAATAACCAAAAACTATTTCTTTTCAGAAATTACCCAGAAAAAGAAAACTTACTAATAAATACGTGGATACCCAAGCGTCAACATTAACTGCAAGTCTTTAAATTAAAATGTTGACGAATCACAGATGAACGATATCACAGATTGGACGTTTCTAAAAATAAAACTTTAAGATTATCGAGTTTTTTTTCTCTCGTAATAAAAACCTACTCCCGTTCTACCCCTTAAGGATGGATTCTAAATATTTCTACTCAAAAAATAACTATTATTTTGAAATATTTTGGTGAAATAAATGTGAGAGGTTGCATACAATCTCATACAACCGATTAGCAATGCGGCGAGTACAAGTACGCACCCACATTTAAATATATTGAATAACCAAACAGTACACCGAAACGCATTTAGCCATACTTTTTATCCGTCATAATATATTTAAAATCTATATCAACGATATCTAGTTATCAATAAAAATGCACAGCACTATTATACGCTATAACTTTAGCTTGCATTGTATAGTCAAAATGGAGACATTCACTCAACTTCGACCCGATAGATTATATATGTATGTCTCTTTCAATCTTATGACAATTTGAAGGTGTTAGAAAGAATAAAATATTGCTGCATTTTGTGATCCATCTATAGGTACAGACTAATACAACATCTTTGGGTTACACAGTATCCACCTTACGTAGCGGCCTATTATGTCGAGTGATCCGATTTCGAACCCTGGTTATGCCATATAACCAGGGTTCGAAATCGGGACATAACATTTTAATTTAACAATAACGAAATGTGAAATCGATAATTTCTATAACCGTTTGAATGATTAGGCACATGCGAAAATTTTTCATAGAGCTTTTTATGTTTTTAAGGCACTTTTACATGTTTTAAACAATGTATGGTGCTTTTTTTGCAAAAATAAACACAAGAACCGACAATAGTTCATGTTATGTAATCTTAAGTTTACAAGCGCGATTTCAATTTAGTACTTGCAGAAGCGTGTGAAAAGAAAAGGGCCGTCGGTTATTTGAGTAAATCGTTACAATTTAGCGACGCCATTAACCTCCAAAACACTTAATGAAATTATATTAGACACGCACATGCATCCTGTAAACATTTATTAGAAGAAATATGTAGATATGAAAATATCGCGGTCTCTGTAATTTCTTTCGAGTAATAAGTAGGTTAGTAATAATTAATTCTTTAACAACATTATCGCTGATGTTGACAATAATAATTGTCTCAATAACTGTAATCTAAATAATTAGTATAAACTTGACATCAGTATTCAATCCGAGCCCGTTAGATAAGTGGTTAGGGTGCTTGCCTTAACGCTTTGTTCTAGGATTCCCGGGTTCGATTCCCGGCAGGTTCAACTTTGAAAATGAGTTTTTGAAAATTGGCTCAGGTCTGGAACTGGAAAGTAGTGACAGGGCAACCTGCATTTCGCAGTCATTGCGGTAGCCCGTCGTTTGGGAGAATTTATTCTTATACGAAGTAGCCTTAATGCGAACTTGCCCTTCTGCTAATAAGCCGTTTGGCGGCAGTAACCACCCCTTTACATTATACCACCGTGAAATAACAGCATGTGTGCTGTTGTGTTTCGGTGAGTGACTAAGGGATGACCGAACCCGTTTCCCTATCCCTTATCCTTAATGCAATACTACAGTGGTCGGAAGCGCACTTGCAGCATCTGTGGCGTAGCTTGTGTTAAAGACGAAGGTAGCCACCTACCATCAAGTAGACCGTCAGCTGTCGGCCGACCTTAACATAAAAAAAGTACTTAAAGATATATAGACAAAATTACGGGCAAGGCTTGTCTTTTATAGGACAACGCATACGCCCATATTCAACCCTTAACATTTCATAAATTTAAAATACCATAGAAATAAACATTATGTAATAAATAATATATTTATTTAATAATTTATAAGTACAACGTGTACAATGTGGTTTTTTTTAATATTTGAAATATAGACACGGCTCGTTTACGAATTTATTATATGAATAAGATTATTTATATTCAAGAACAGCGACGCTTACAAACCCTATGGCCTTCCTTTTCTTTCAAGTTTTTCATCACCCTGTCTTCCGAGCTTTATATGAAATAATGTATACATTTATTTTACATCTCCTTCTTACAGTCATATACTGGATTGAACTGAACAGATCTACCCGAATCAATAATATTTATCCCCCATAAAGAAAGCAATAGAAAAACCACATTCCTTTCACTCGTAGGTACGTAATATAAAATCGACCATCGAAAACGGAACGCGGCTAATAAAGTGAATTTCCAATTAAAGGAGAATCCCTTTTTCGCAACGTCCCCAACTGATCAGCCTTTATGAAAGATCCGTAAAAACGCTAAAAGAAAATGCTCGGAGCTGAGTAAGATCTAAATTTAATGTTGTTAGGTACAATTCTTGCGCAATCTTCATCGGAAAGGAATTAAAGTTGGCGGAAAAGAATTTCGCTTCATATAATGCAATCATAACTCGTGAGAGACTTCATAAGCTGGGTCTTTTAAAGGTATAACCTTAATCGAAACGAGTTCTAATTCTAGGTGCAATATATATTGTATTATACATATAAAAATCTCGTGTCAGGATGTATGTTCGCGATAAACTCAGAAACTACTTAACCGAATTTGATCAAACTTCGTAAGTATCTGTTATTTGGTCTATCTTAAAAGATAGGACTTATTTTATCTTAATTATTGACATCAATATTTGTTATTGCAAATTAAACGTTTATTATACAACAGTAGGTGTCTTTTTATAGGTTAATTCGATTAATTATAAATAGATGGCTCTGCCTTGCTACCATGAACGGCATCCGAAGTTTACCCTCTGTGTCCCACTTGCAATTTCTTACATAAGTATGATAGAGAGAGAAAACTTCGAATGACATTCATGGTAGGCCTGCTGTAGATTAATTTATCGATACAACATTCGGATACAGTAAAATAGAAATAATTTATTTTTTTGTATAGTAAGATAAAATTAACGATGTAGGTACTCATTCATATCATCATTAATTCCTGTGATTGAACGAAAACTGAACGCCCCACTATTACATTGAACATGGCAACATTATTTCACAAAGTGACATCGATTTTTACGAATTTATTTTTGTATATTTGGTAGGTATGCGAATAGGTCTTCACTTTCAATTTCATATTGTTTGAAAATAAAATTTGACCCCATAGGTGGCGCCACAATCGGTTTACGGAATTATTTTCGAGTTCTGGCAGGACAACGTCTGCTGGGTCAGCTAGTATGTACATATGTATAATGTAGTAGATGGCCCGCGATTTCGTCTGCGTTAAAAAATAAATGATATAACGCTAACGAAATATGTACAGCAAATAACGTCCGACATCTTTGTTGTCATACTTTGCCAAGCGTTAAATCTTTATTTTTAGATAGTTGGTCTGCGCGGCTTCGTCCGCGTAGTATATATAGCCTATGTCCATCCTGAAATTCTATTCTAACTATTGGTGAAAGTTTTTTTTTAAACGGATGAATAGTTTCGAAGATTACTTCCTACATACATACATATGTACAAACATGCCAAGTTTACTTCTTTATAATATTATAGTATATAGTATACATAAATGTTGTGTATACAAACTATAACTGATACCTAAATAATGCTGGCAACTTAAAATATATTAATTTATATAATATTAGTATAGATTATTATTAATCACTACATATTACAAAACAAAATTTTCTGCCGCGTCTGTCTGTGTGTTAGCGATGATCTCAAAACTACTGAACGGATTTTCATGCGGTTTTCATCTATCAACAGGGCGATTTCTGAGGAAGGTTTAGGTTTATAATTCTTTAAGGTTTTGTGTAAATTGCTTGAAATATGACGATGATAGTTGAAGATGTCAAGCCGCCTTCATCGAAAACGTTGCCTAATCCGTTTTAAATACATCAAAACAATGTATGGTGCTATTGTATATAGGTCTACAAAAAAATCCGCGGTGGCATAAATGGCATATGTAATTTTTTTAAGGATATCTTACTACCCCAATCTAACATCTAATAAAAATTATCCCATATATTGTAGTATTTAAAAAGCTTTTTAGACGGATACATTATTAATCACTACCAAATTAAATATATTAGTTACCTCAAGCATTTCATACACATTATAATAGCAATTTAAACGATACAATTTAAATGAATATCTTAGGAGTTAACATAAATTAAAATTAGGCGCGAGAAAATAAATTGAAGCCGTCTCGCACCAATGCGACGCGGCGAAGACTCGCTTGATGCAGACGCAGGCGTTATATTACTCATATAATTTCTCATTTTTCAACGCGAATGAAGTTTCATGTTTAATTGGCCAATTATGTTTAGAATAAACAACATACCTACAATTGTGGCTTTGTGAAAAGAAAACAAAAGAAACCTATGACTAAAGAATTTTAGTAGGTTTTATTGGTCGAATTTTATTTTTTAATACGAAAAAAATTGGGTTGATGGTATGTGATTGAACCTTTTTAAAACTTATTAAGTTTCTTTACATATAACAAATAAAGTACCTATACGAATTTCTATTTCAAACCAATGATGATGTTATATTTTAGTTATTATTGTTTTCAACAGTAATTTTAGCTTTTAAAAGTTTGAAAACACAAAACTGATGAAAGTAAATAAATAACTAAAGAAAGCATAATAGTTCAATTTGAGGATGGAGTTGAATTGCGTACCAAATTCACGCCTCCCGGATAAATGGACTTAAAACTTCCACAACTTCCACAACTTTAAACTACAGATGTATTACAACAAACAATACACATTAATTGGAGCAGATAATTGATAAATAATAACAGAAATTAATTATGAATGTGGGATTTCAGACAAACAGTTTTAACTGATACTTATTTACTCAGTTAGTTCGCGTGCAGTATTCCATTAAGTAATAAATTGGGGTTCTAATGTTTACTAAAATTAAGTTTTAGGGCAATTAAGTTATGTGTAAGTGTCTTTACAAAATAATATATTGTCTAGGTGTTTTAGTTCAGAGCCACAAGCGAATCGATGTTTCAATAAATGTTAGGTGGGCACCGCTGCTTAAGGAATACACTTCGATAAATACTCCGACACAGGATTAAATAGGAAGAAATAGATAAAGCTCTGATCAGGTTCCATTTACATATTTAATTTTTACCTTATATACAATCTTTACACAACCAGTAAGTGAAATACCATACGTTGTTTACTAATTGAAGAAAGCTATATTTAGTAGATAAGCCGATTTTCCACATCTTTAATTACATCATCCGAGTATCTTAACTGAAAATATAAAAAAAGATTTTATCGAGAGGATCCCCTTAAAGAGGATTTGCGCAATTAAAACGAGTAGAGGAAGTCCGATAAAGAAAAACGTTTATTTCTTTCAGAAATAATAAACCTCGAGTAACCCAATATTGCTTTGAATTTAGAACGTTATAAGATTTTAAATTTAGACAAACGCTCGATTACTTCTTGTGAATTAAAAGTATTTTGGCTACCAAAAGTATTATGCGAATCGATTGGTTTCAAAGGCGGTATTCTGTGCTTTTTGTCCAAAATGAGTTATTAATTTGGCGATTTCTTCTGGGCGTATTAAAACATTTGTTTAAGAACACTCAAAATGTAGAAAATAGTTTTATTTTTCACATACTTACCAAAAATTCTCACATTCAGATTGTCGACCTTAAGACTAGTCAATTCATATTTGAAAAAATATATATAATCAATTTAAAAAGGAATTATGTTCAGCATGTTTAATTTGTAAAAATATTAATTAAAATTTAACTGTATGCAATTTCAAGAAATCTTGATTGAATATTGATTTTAGTTTAGAATTACATAAACAGTGAAACACTTTTCTAAATTCATATTTTTTGTTTTAATTTTCCATAAAATATAAAACAGTTATTTAATTGATTTTGATTTGCACGTTTACAAAAGTCAACATTAGGCTGCAGTTAGACCAGAGGTTTCCAGACTTTTTTCTCCATAAAAATTTCGGAATATGGTAGCTACATTTCTACCATATTCTGAAAACTCGACAAAAAAATGTGAATATGAGATCTAACTATGGAAATTTGCGTTGCGGCTGAGTTCCAACTACGAATCTGGTGTTTTCTAAATGAAATAAGTGAGAATTAATTGTTTTTTTTGTCATCCCCATTTTTTTTCTCACGCCAACGTAGACCCTGTCGAGTCTCCCGTGGATCCCTGGAGCTGGACCACTTTGGGAACTAAGGAGGAGACGAAAAAATTTTTGCGACCGCGTAATAGCCGTGTATTTGTGTACATTCGCAGCAAATTTAAACTCTACTGTCTAGGCAACAACATTCAAATTCCTTGCAATCACTCAACCGCGCGGTGTCAACGCGATCGGTCGGCGCGCTCTCTCAAATATTCATGAAGATTCTTTAATCAACTTTATATAGTTACAACAAAGCTTATTTTTCCATAACAATAGAGCGCGGTACCGCACGGTAACCGCGCGGCGGCCACGCTGTGCTGGCTGACGAAATAATTGGTGTCATATAAACGCGCCCTTAATGACAAAAGGAGATCTGTCAGTTTTGTATGGAGATCGAGCCATCAGTGTATGGCATTTTCGTTTTAACGGTTTTAACTTGTATTACTTACCTAATGGTAAGTAAAAATTATAGATTTTACTGGAAAAATATCGTCTAATTTGGTAATGGAGTTTCATAGATATTTAAGATTGAAATTATTAAAAAATCCAATTGTTCCAGGTATATTGTTCCAGTAATAAAAGTTTTTAATTTTCAAGTGTTATCCCCATTTACAAAATCTGAAATATTCACAGGAAATTACTGAAATTAAGAAAGACTTTTATCACCAAAATCTCCAAAGTGTAAGTTAAAGAAAAAAACTGTCTGGTTTTGAACGATGTCCTTTGGCTTGTGCTCCGTTCGCCAGGAATAATTTATTCCCTTTGACACTAATTCGTATGCTCTGTGGCGAAGAATAACTTTTTACATTTTCTTATGAATATGTGTATTTCTTCATCGAGAAAGTTTTTATAAAAAATAATGAACTCCATTTTATTGTAATCATGTTATCTTGCTTATTTCAAAAGGTATAAATTGTAATGTAGGTATAATTAGCAGTTGAATGTATTGTTTATCTTTTATGCTTGTTTAACTGAGGTTCAGGTGGCGTAGCCTATCTTAAAGTTAGTTCAATATCTTGAAACGCTCACTGTCTATTTGATAATAAAAGCTACAATCACCATTGAACACAAGCAAGCACAAAGGGGTTTTGAAAGAAAACCTGGTTTTGAAGACCCCGAGGTTGTAGTCCTGTGGGAACACAGACGCAGGCAATGAGTTCCACTCCTTAGCAGTCTGAACAAGAAGGTGGAACTGAAACGCTTTGTGCGTGATCGAGGAACATCGACCACGAAGGAATGAAACCCTCGCCCGCGCCTAGTGGTCAACAAGTGGAACGGACTATATTCGGAAAGACTTTTTCCCCGACCTAATATTTATTGAAGTTGTTCTTGACTGTGAAAAAATTTTAATCTTACCGAAAAAAAACTGCACTTATGTTATCAGTGTGGCCTTTTGTAAAGGGTATTTACAAAAGACCACACAAGAGGATGCTCATTTCTAAATTTACAAGGCAACAGTTGGTTAACAAATTCAATTAATCGAAAGTTAAGTGCTATAAATTGAAAATGGCGTTCCATACGAACGGTCGAGAAAAGCGCGCGCCTCTAAAACTCGACTTGCGAAACGTGTGTGTTTTACTAAGTTAAAATGATTCATATTACACCGTGCCGCCATCGGGCCGTGCGCCCGCCGTGTTTTTCTCAACGTGCTTCGGTCGGGTTTGCCATTCGTCACCGTGCCGCCGCCGGGCCGTGCCCGTGCCTTGTTATTTCCAAGTATAAAAGATGATTCATATTACACCGGGCCGCCACCAGGCCGTGCGCTAGCCGTGTTTTTCTCAACGTGCTCCGGTCGGGTTTGCCATTCGTCACCGTGCCGCCGCCGGGCCGTGCCCGTGCCTTGTTATTTCCAAGTATAAAAGATGATTCATATTACACCGGGCCGCCATCAGGCCGTGCGCTAGCCGTGTTTTTCTCAACGTGCTCCGGTCGGGTTTGCCATTCGTCACCGTGCCGCTGCCGGCCCGTGCCCGTGCCCGTGCCTTGTCATTTCCAAGTATAAAGGATGATTCATATTACACCGGGCCGTGCGCTCGCCGTTTTTCTCTCAGAGGCCAGAGCACGGACACGGCCCGGTGTAATATAAATCCACCTTTAATCTTCCGTTTCAACTACAAGTAAACATGTTTAAATCTTTTTTCATGCGTACGTGGTGCATGCACTGGAAAATCGTAACCGCTTTTAAAATTCACACACAATTCAAATACCAGTTGTAAAGGAAACTAATTTCCTAACGTAGGTACATACCAGTGTGTCATATAAATGTAATATTAGTTTATACCCACTTCATTCTAATGTTAAAAAAGCCAACCACCAGGATAAGGTAACAGAATAAACGAAAGGGCTATAAATAAAGAAAGCATTGCGAAATCAAAATAACAGGAAACGTGCGTATGGTATTTGAAATATAAAATTTGAAGCAATAAATAAGGCACAATAAGTTTGTGATCAATCCAATCAATTCGTTTCATTCGATTGCAGATATAAATCAAGGTGTTACGTGACAGCTCTCTCCAACATAAAGGTTATGTAAATAAATATACATATATAGAAACGATGCCCGCGTTTATTATTAAACATTCGAACCGAAATAATCCATTGAAAGACAACTTGTAAATTCGAAATTGCCGTGAAAATACGTTGTCAATATCTCGCACCAGATTTGTATTGATAAAATTGTGACAAAATTTATACAAAATGGCAATATTTATTAAATTTATACAAAATACCTATAACTATATTATATTTATAATAATAAATCTACTAAAATCTAGTATGCATCTTTCTCCAAAGTTTCGTCGTAACCGTTAGTTAGTTCAATTTCTTTTTAATCACCATCATGTCAGACATAGGACGTCTACTGCTGGAAATAATTCCAGTCGATGGCTCAGAAGCAGCCTGGATCCAGTGTCGACCTGTAGCCCTTATTAAGTCGTCTGTTTATCTTATGACTGGATGTCTTGCACTAAAATTTGCTAGCAGTCTACACAATTTTTCTCCGGGTCAGCTAGTTATTATACATTATAGATAAATGTTGCGTATAAAAGCTATTACTGCTAGCTAAATAGTGTTGTTTTTTAACATTATAGTATTTTATTATAGACCAGCTGGTGCCACGACTTCTTCTGCGTTGAAAAATAAAATATATAACGCCTAACAAAATATATAAAGCCACTTAAATTACTTAAATTGACGGCTGACATTATACTTTTGCCAATATTTATTTTTAGATAGCTGATGCGAGCAATATTTAGCCTGTGTTAATTTTGAAATTCTGTTCTATTTAAATCTGATGAGTAGTTTCGAAGATTACCTCCTACGTACATACAAACAAATCAACATACAAATTTTACCTCTTTATATTATAATATATAGAATAGATAAATGTTGTGTAATACAAACTATTATTGATACCTAAATAGTGCTGGCTACTTAAAATATATTATTAGTTTCGCAGTTTAGACAGGAAAGTGAGTAAAGCATGCCAGAGCCCATTTCAATATCTACACAGCTGAAACTCAAAACTGACATAATAAGTAATCTAATTTAGTTAAAAATATTCATCCTTTATGTATATATATTAATTTACTACTATAAACTATACTTCGCCCGCGTAGATAAATGAAAAATATAATACCTGAGAAAACATATGAGTAATATGCCTGACATCTTTATCGCTGTTACGATGGTGGCGCCGATTTTTTATGTTTTTAGACGATCCCTCGGGAACCTAACATTTTTTCAGGATAAAAGGTATCCTATATGTTATTCCTGATAATAAACTATATATGCGCCAAATTTCATCCAAATCCGTATAGCAGTTTTGGCGCGATTGAGTAACAAACATTCGAACTTTCTTATTTATTATATTATTAGGATTTATGTAATTTGTGTCAAATAGCACTTCGATCATTTTAACTGTCAACCTGTCTGCACATATATATTTTTTTAATTATAAATACATTGAAATAGCAAAGTAAAGTGCACTGCTGTGATGCAGCGCGACTCTCGGTATCGTATCGGTCGTCCGGCGAACTCTGGCCGACAATAAAGCAGCCATCAAATGAACTACGTGCCTCACTATGAGACGGTTTGTACGTGCTTCCACCCCATTATTTGTTCATGAAGCTAAGCCAGCGTGAAAACTGAGCAAATTAAAAAACGAGAAATTTACATCATCACATTCCTTGCGAGAGTTATTTTCACTGTTTTTCCAAAGCTAAACGTTGAACTTTAAAAAAGCTCTCCACTCCAACCTCGGTCAGATTTATTTATGCATTGTTATGAAAACACTAGAGGCAAAACTCCCCTGCTGCGGTGGCTTGGTTCAATAAGGAATGTTGGTTTGCGTCTCGGTGTTTATACAGTCCACTTAATAAGCCCGTGACGTGTCACGGTACTGGGGCAATAAATCGAAAATCACGTCCTTGCCACACTAAGTAGGTACCCATCTAACTAATTGTGATATACCGACACGTTCTTGCCGACGCCTGTTAATCCCCTGATGAAAGTTTTTATAGTTTCTCTACGCTGTTTTACAGGAACTCGTTACTTGAAGAATTTTATACGGTTACATTTCCATTTTAATTTGAGGTCGCTGTCCGCGTCTATCTGTCTGTCCGTATGTTGTCTAACCCCTTCTAAACCACGCAACGGAATTTGATGCCGTTTTCACTAATAGAAAGAGCGTTAGACGAGAAAGTTTTTTTATTTATAATTTACAGAAAAAAATCCGTGCGAAACCGGTGGCGGGCCGCTAGTTGTGAATATTTCTAGGAAACTAATCTAAATAATATTTAGCTTTATTTAAACTTTATTTTTCGATTTCATGTGAATCTATTATATTATTTTGTAATTATATTTTATTACGATAAATGTATATTATCAGTTCAAATTGTTAACATTTGTAAAACAAAAGGCATGCAAATGTGATTCTCTATCAAAAATTGTTGTCAAACTAAGACCCACCCATACCAAAGCGAGCGGAGATATGTGAAGCGGAGATGTGTTCTAAAGACAATTCTTCGAACGACTTTTAGGCAAAGGCAGACAACGTCTCGGGACCCAACTAGTACATACATAAAAATATATACATATAATAAAACCGTAAACTAACCCTGTTTGTACATTAAATATTTTTTCAGAAGAACAATTTTTACATGTTATATATACTTATGTTATTGAGGTCGAAAAAATAGTTTTTAGATTTTTTGTCTGTTTGTTTGTCTGTGCGTTTATGCACGCTATTCTTAGAAACAGCTTAACCGATTTGGATGCAGTTTTCACTCTTGTATTGTAGCAAGCTTCCCGTAACGTTTAGTTTTTGTTTCATTTAAATCTATACCGAATACCACGTGTAAAAAGTTGCGGGCTCAGCTAGTATATAATTTCATTATATCAGTTAGTATATTATTTAATTCATTTCCAAGAACCTTTGACTGATTGACTTGAAAAATGTCATGTATTTTTAATGGACAGATTTATATGTTGCCAAGTTTCAAGGTGGACGATGCCGCAGAACACAGCTAGTCCACCGACAATTACGATAACATTTTAATGAATATATTTATTCAAGAAACAACTACAATAATTAAAATTACATTTTAATTAATTTCCTATAAATCGTAATAACATAACTTATAATGATTATCTGAAAGACGCAGAACATATTGTAATTTACATTTTATAATTAACAAAACATTAATTTTGAAGTTTTTGTTTGATTAAGCGAGATGTAAAACATCTTTATTATTATTATTAAGAGATGCCAAAGGAATATCTACGTATGTGTACAATGTTTGCTTTGGTTTCCCAAAATGAAGCTTTCGGGGCGAAGTTTATAATTTGCGTGAAAGAAAATATTGCTTTTCCTGTAAAGTAGCAGTCATGGGAAATTTTATATCCTATTAAGGTACATTGAGTACATTTATAATACATTTAATTTAGGCCGTTTAAACATTTAATTGAAATAAGAATTTAAATGTAAATAATTATAATTTAGCGATGTTTGAAACTGCGTTCATTAGAAGAATATTGTAAAATAACTAGTGTTACAGCCACATTATATGAAGTACCCGCACATATTGATAAGACTTTTTAGCTCTTTTTAACTTTCATAGAGAAATAGATTTTTTAAGATTAAGTATATTGTGAGAAGGCTCTAAAGTAGTACTTTTTTATGTTTAGGTCGGCAGACAGGCTGATAGTCCACTTATAGGTACTGCAGTACGCTGACGATTACAGTAGTATTAAGGATAAGGGATTGGGAAGGGTTAGGGAAATGGGCTCTAGCATCCCTTATTCGCGCACCGAAACACATGCCTATTTTTCACGGTTGTCTTCTGTAAGGGGTGGTTACTGTCGCCGGACGGGCTGCCCAAATGACTACGAAACGCAGTATGCACTGCCACTACTTTCCTAATCCAGACCAGAGCCGAATTTCGAATGTAATTAAATAATATTTAAAAAGTTGCACAAGAATGAATGTGAGTGGTATATTATATCGAGTTCAGTTTGAAGAAATAAAATAAATTCAGATATATTTAATAGAGTTTAAATTTTATTCAATTATGTGAGATACATTTTACATTGAATGTTCATGTACAATAAATAATCTTATGTCTTCCTTAGTCTTCGGATACTTTGCAACAACACAAAGCTTGATTGGAAGGAAATCTATATCTATCTTCTATATATCTCTAATATAAAAATGAATCCTCATTTCCCTTGGTCACAGCATCACGCGTGAACGGATAGACCGATTTTAATTCGGTTTTCACTAATGGAAAGAGGGATAAACGAGGAATGTTCTTATATATAAAAGTTGCATCCCGGGCGAAGCCGGGGGCGGAACGCTAGTATGAAATAATAATTTGCAAGTAAATACAGTAACTTTATCAATGTATATATTTTGTTAACAAAAAAATTACTTCAATTAGTACCATGGAAACCTTTGCAACGACATCTACGTAGTCAAATAAAATAAAATACACCAATTGATCTACGGCCCCAATTCTACGGACCAAACACCGGCAAAAAAAAACACACCAGTGGTTCTTCTTTTCGAAGCAAATTTAAAATTTGATACATAAAATTACTTACAAGATTTAAAAATTGTTAATAATATGAAGGAACATAATTTCATTGTTACTAAAAAAATGCCCGTAAAATTTTAAATAGGTACTATGATTATTATTTAATAATTATAATTAGATATATCAAAAAACAATTTTCAACGTTATCTTCTTTCTATATATAAAAATGAATCCCCATTTCCCTTGGTCACGGCATCACGCGTGAACGGGTAGACCGATTTTAATTCGGTTTTCACTAAGGTCCTCGAATGGATACCACGGACCGGTAAGCGTAGAGTAGAATGTCCAATTGTCCACCCACCAATGTCCAAGGTGGACAGACGACCTGATACGAGAAAATTGTGGGATACATTGTGTTAGTTATATGTAATGTGTACCTATATAAAAAATGTTAAGAGAGTTCTGTGATGCTACAATTCAGTCAAAATTAAACTATTTATTATCAAAATAAAACAATGAATGTTTATTTATCTTTACTCCCAAGTGTATTAGAAACTCACTTTTATTTATAATATTGCGCGACTATTTGCTTAAGGTGGCGCTGTACGAGCGTGGGAACTCAGTAATAGGTATATTGGAGATTTTTTTGTCTCAACTTACTATAATGCGATTAACCGAAAACAGAATGCGACGCAACACATTCGCGCCACATTAGTTGAATAACAACTCGCGAAAATAATAGAACATACGCCAGAAATTTCAATATTTTAGAAAAACCTAAAGATGGGTAGCTATTGACATCCCTATTTCAAATGTACATTATAGGTAGGATGTTTCCATGGAAAAACATTTTTCGATTTTAGTCAGTAACAAGAATTCAACCCGCGAAAATATCACAAATTCTACACAATTTGGAAATTAATTATATTAGATAGAAAATTAATTTCAGTTTTTTGTTGGTATTCAAACCTTCATATTAGGTTCCAGAAATGTCATGTTTTTTATGTATCGCTACGACCTATAATTGTAATCATAGAATTACGTAGTATGGAATAAGTAAATTGGAAAAATACATAAATTTTACATTGTACAGCGAATATTGTGTCAATACTGTGTCACCTACAATATTTCAGTAACACTTCTACTGTTTTAATATTTCTTCTACGCCCTTACCACAGACTTAGGTTGAAAGCCCGCCTCGATTGTAATGATACACTTGTACAAGTATGTCATTTAAAACTCAAAAATGATACTTAAAGTTGAGTAAAAGTTAGATCAACAAACGAGATTTATATAGTTTCTAAATTAAGAGTAATCTATATTGAAGTATATGTTTCGTTATGTTTGACAATAACTATTGAGTAGCAATAATGGAAAGGAAGCTGCAATGTTTCGGGCACATAATGATGGGCGAAAGTTACCGTATTCTTCAATTTGCAAGAGAAAATACAAGGCAAACGTAGTAAAGGCAAGAGAAAGACAGTTGAAGAATTAGGAGAATCTTTTGTCATGAGCACTCGCTCCCCCTTTCGTGCAGCAGCTTCAAAGATTAAAATAGCCATGATAGTCGCAAACCTTCATAGAGTAGTGGCACCTTAAGAAGAAGAAGATTGTGTGGTTGATGAGTTTAAAAAATAAATATTTATCCAAATTAGTTCCAATAAGTTGTTGTATATTTTTAATTGGTTTGTACTCTATTCCAATCAAAACTTTTTATCACTTAGGCAGCTAAGTATAATGACTGCCGATTAGCATAGTGGTTAATTAATTTACATATAATAATTGAATATGTAGCGATCAAGTGGCCTTACGTACAATAAGATGTTATCATCATTGTCAATTAGCATAATAATAAGATTGAATATTTATGTAGCAAACGTTTTCATACTTCATAGTAAATAATAACAAAATCTAAAAATACCAGACAAGTTTCTTAACCTATTATCTTTAAGAAAAAAATGTGTGTATGTCAGCTCCGACGCACGACTCTAGTTTTACACCTTTAAATATATAAAATTTTCCTGGTGTCAATAGATAACTGGATACCTAATTATTGTTTAGTTACATTCTGCATTCCAACAGAAATTATGTTAGTTACGTTTTATAAGTTCAAATAGTTAATTTTTTCGATGTCGCTGTGCCGGCAGGTTATAACGTGCTATCATTTCGTTCCTCAAGGCGGACTACACTTTGCATACAAGATTTCGACTTTTGTTTTTATAAGTCCATGAACTCTTGTGTTGCTTGTTATACTACAATAGAATTTGGGAATGTAAATACATGAGTCAGCTGTCGCACAGATGTCAAAGTGACAGGTAACGTAACGCTTGTATTAATTTTACTACTCAAAAAATTTCCATACCGGAAAAGTATGTTCGCAATAAAAATGACAAACAAGAGTAGTATCAGTTAGTAAGACCATTGTATACAAAGCTATGATTTTTCCTTGAATAACCTATGACATGCAGATTCCATACTACAAAACGCAATAATGTGGCAGTGAGCTAATTGCGGATTATCTGTTGCCTTTATCGGTGCAATCAATTGTACATTCAATGGGTTCCAAATCTAAACGAGGCAAAGTACGAAATGTAGTTAATTCCAGTACTTAATAGATTCTATATTAAGGCTAATTAAAAGAAATCTTTCATTTAGCGAGTTATAAATTTTATACATATCTTTTAAAATTCATTTACAGACTTTATAGAATATTTCGACTGATAAATACGTCAAAGAGAAATCAGACGTATTATATTATGCTTGGGAATGAATAATGGCACATAAATATTTTTTGTTACGGTATAAATTCAGATTATCGTTTGTTGTATTTACTTGCTTCCTGACCAATTTCACAATTCTGGATCAACAAGAAATACCCGATAACGAGAAATATGAATGAAATAGTAAAATCTTTTTTTATACATAAACAATTAACATTTCTTATGTTATGGTCGACAGGCAGGCTGACTGGCCACTTGATTGTAGGTGATTACCGTCGCATATAATAAAAAACAACGCCAAAGGCGCTACAAGCGCGCCGCAGACCATAGTAGAATTAAGGATAAGAAATTGGGAAAGGATTGGGAAAAGCATCCCTATCCCTTTCCCTTATTATTAATCCCACTAAGCTCGTCAGAACACTTGCAGCATCTGTGGCGTTGCAGGTTTTAATAGGCAACGGTAGCCACCTTTTTAGCCACCTTTGTGGGAGGGGAAATGACGTTTACGCACTATCCCTCGTCGACCGAAACAGTCAACGAGAGGGAGTGTGGGACTCGCCCGGTGAGAAGTAAGCTGTCACCGGGAATACCCACTAAAACCCTCCCGGATTCCTCCATCAGCGGTGATGTGCGGATCCGAGTTCACAGCAAGGCTAAGGCCTTGCTGTGCCTCGGATCCCCACGCACCGCTACGTTCTCTTCGAACCCAGCTTAGGGTGATGGCTTCGCTTCACTTTAAATATGGTGGCCCACTGGAATGCCGTGAGCCGCCACGCGTCCTTATTGGGTGTTTCAGGGCTTCAAAAGGGGACGTGTCACGCGATGAGCGCCGCGGCATACACCCGGGCACGTCGGCCAGCCCTTCGACGCCTTAGTGGATCACCCTGGGGGTCTGCCTCGCATTGGCCTCTTTTCCACTCAGGGCCGCTTCTCAAAACGGCAATGACTAAAAGTCTTGACGGCAGGAATGCCGTCAAGACTTTTAGTCATTGCCCTGACGACAGCGAGTAAGGACAAGTCCTGTCCCACAAGACGGTAGCCACCTAACATTAGTTGACTATCAACCTGTCTTAAACTGTCTTCCAATTTTTACATAAAAGGAAAAGAAAAAAACAGTAAATAATTGATGTTGGCATTAACCTCGTTCTAGTCTGTGGGCGGCAACATACATCTTCTGCGAAACGAATTAAAACCTTATAACATTGCTAAAATATATCTACTATAGAGTACTGAAAAGGCTCCCATTAGGTAAAATTTCATTTGTATACTTGAAAGCATACGCTATTACGTAAGTGGTTTCAACATAAGAACTCGCCAAGTCTAGGTATCGTTTTACCCACACAGCCAACGGTACAACGATACCATCGACTTGCTACGAAATTGCAAGGTAGTTCCTCAATTTCCACTATGCAATTTGCTTTTAGATAAATTAGGATATCGACGTCGCCTCAACTCAATGTTTGTGAAGAGAAGCGTTTGTACTGCATGCGTACTCTGTTTACATTTTGCCCGCATATAACTGGTGTATATGTATATAGTGGTGGCCATAGCAAAATTTATGCAACCTACATTGCACTTTAATATGACCAAACAAAGTTCAAAATACTTTAAAGATACGTTTGTGTTCAGTGCTATGAATTTTCAAATTCAATTTGCGGAAGTTAAGTATTCGACACTATTCCGGGTAGGCAATAAGGTTAATTATGCAAACATTGGCATATTTATTTGTTTAATAATTTATTTAAAATGCACAGCACTTACGCTCAATTTGCATATAAAAAATTCTAAACACACAGCAAGTTAGGGATTTTTCATTTATACAAAAACAAATACAAGGGTATGACGAGCCCATTGGATGAGTGGTTAGGGTGCTGGCTTTAACGCTCTTCATCAGGGGTCCGGGTTCGATTCCCGGCAGGAATGAAGTTTTCACAGTTGACTCAGGTCTAGATTTGGAAAGTAATGGCAGGGCACAGTGGCAAAGCAATTTAATTTTCGAACAACATAGTAATATTTTCTTTAGCTACATAAACATATATTAGTTATTACCCTAGACTCATAAAGAGATATGTAATAAATTTGAGTCATTTCTATAATCTTTTTTGGGCATCATAATTTCTAAATGGAAGAATTTTTGGTCGGAGAAAAAAATTTACTATTTATGAAAATTTAATTAATACTAAGTGTATAAATCTATATGTCTACTAGAGTATGCGTCACTGACATTAACCAACGAATCACTCTTCGTTGTGTATGTACAGTCAGGCTTCATCAGTTTTAAAATTAATTCCTTTATCAAGTCGTAGACTCTTAGTACCTTTTGAAACTAAAACACTAAGCAGACAACAGACAGACGCTTGAAATGAAATTTTGGCAAGACTGATATTTGTCCTGGTGCAAGCAAATGTCGACATTCAGGTGACGAACCTTTTCTTACCCTGATTTTACACGAGGATAACAAACTTCCCGGGATATTTAGAGAGCTACCAAAATAAAAGTGTAGGTTATTAAAACCAAACTCTGTTCTATGTTCGAGAATAGCTGAATAATTAAGCAATAACGAAGCCTGGATTCAAATGGGCTCATATAGTTATATTATAAATACATATAATAAAATAGTAAACGAGCCGTGTCCGCACATTAACTATTTAAAAAAACACAATTCGTACACTTTGTACTTATGTAACCGAGGTCAAATAATAGCTTTTTAGCTCTTTTTGGTCTATTTTTGTCTGTTTGTGCGTTTGTGCACGCTAATCTCAGAAACGGCTTAACCGATATGAGTGTGGTTTGGTAACATTTAGTGTTTGTTTTATTCCAATCGGTTTACAAATACGCGCTACAGAATACCACGTGTACGAAGTTAAGGGCTCAGCTAATATATAATATGATTTTCGCACAAAAATAATGATACCCTTAATTGCTTTCGGTTTTCTTCTTGGGATCGTCAATAATAGACCGACAATTAAAAGTGTTTCTTTACAACCTATTTAATGAATAAATAACTGTTTCAGTAAAACATGTACAATTTTTTTTAGTAGATACATTTCTAGTTGAACTAATAATCTCGTTTTTATATATGTTAAGTACACCTGTTCCTCCGATGACTTCTGCTAAACCATATATCGGATTTTATTACGATTTTCAATAATGGAAAAAGCAATAAACGACAAAAGTTTGTGTACATAAAGAGTCAGATTACTTAATTACAACGTGGATAGACAAAACAATAAATTAGGAAAATATATTAAAAGAAATAAGACGTAGCGGCAGTGAAGTAACAGCAACACCAGCCCGGAAGCGGTAAAACGAAACGGACTAGTATTTACGAGCAGTACATCCGCCCACTGAACTGGGCTTCATTAACACACGCCGACTAAGGCGGGCGGCGGACCGCGGCCGGCGCCGCGCCGTAGAACAAACCTCTGCTTAAGTATTATTTGCGACTTCAACACACCATAAACACACTTAGATATCTTTATAGAAAACATGCGATATTTGGCAATACTTACATTTTAAATTCGATAATGTTATTGTTATTTCGATCATACACAAAACACTTTTTTATTAATATTACAATACTTATTTATTAATTTTTATTAATTGTACAACACTTACAATTAATTAATTTTTAAAAAATAAATTTTATCCTTAATTTATTTTTATTAACAAATAAATAAATTGTGAAATAAAGAATTTCTCTCACGATACAGGAATAGCCTAGTGTGGGATCCATTATGAATATTCATATCTTTGTTGTAACTCAATATACTTAGTCAATTGTTTCTTTCAAAACTAATTACTTAATAAATTTAAACCACTCCATTTGTACCGAGCTTTGAAACTGTACTGTACAAAGAACTTTTAAAACTTAGACTTGGTAAAAATGCTCTTACTCATTAGTACCGGATGCTATTCCTGGCAAGGTTATGGAGAAGAAACTTCCAGAATAAATTTAATCTAGATATAGGTTTGGTAGGATACACTGCGTTTCGCAGTCATATGTGCAGCTCGTCTGGCGGCAGTAACCGCAACCTTACCCTTAAATAAAGGCGTATGTGTCCGATCCTATTTCCCTACCTTCTTCTAATCCCTTATCTTTTATCCTAATAAGGGCGCTAGTGCAATAGCAACACCTCTGGCATCGCTTTTATTGTAGACTAGCTATGACCGCAGCTTCGCCCGCGTTGAATTCAGATGGTTTCTCGATATAAGTAATTATCAACCAGTATCCTGGCAGTCATGACGTATGCGTCTTGACTTTGCACTGCCTCTGTGGGTTCACGGCGCGATTGCGCTTTACATATATCGTATTATTTCTTTAAACATAAGTCCAAAAAATATGCAGTAAAAAGGAAAAATAACGGTGTATTGAATTAAATACCTGTGACGGACGATAAACTTGCTGATTTTGATAAGGATTCGTATTTTGTGGGTAATATTATACACATTATACTAAACACTTGAGACAGCCTTCTGTTTGAATATACAATATCTCCTTCTTTTAACAACAACATTGTGCATACACAAGCCAAGTATAGAATCTACGATAAACTAAAACTCACAAGACTATTAATTGTTAATAACCAAATACTTATTTAAATAAATATTTACCCTGATTTACCTTGAGAATCGCTCTTGTCCTGTAAGCGAGAGCTTCACAAAAAATCAATTATATGCATGTTTTAGTACGAGTCTACTTAACTTTATTAACTCTTTTCAAACTCTTAAAGCTCACTTATTCTTCAGAACACCTTTATTTAAATGTACCAGGTCACCTTTTGTATGTAAGACCCAAGTCCAACATTAACTGTGACCCTAATATATGTACGTTCAGCATAGTTATTCGCCTGAAACACAATTTACCTTAGCACTCTATTCAAGAAAGTTCAAAGTTTAAACTGCGTGTGAATGTGGCATTAGTCGGTGTAATTAGTTCTATGCTTACCCTCGACAGTAGTTCAATGAGCCACAAACAAAAGCTAGGTGTGATTAACGCTTGTTTATTCTCATTGTTCCCCAAAGGCAAGTACAGTGTGTCCGCAGTCAGTTCCACTGCAAATATCAACAATAGTATGATATCTTGCAGTGCAGGGCAGGCACACTAACCTATTGAAGAAGGCACCAATCACTTAAGCTTTCTCAGTGTAGTAGCTGAAACAGTGGATCTGTCCCACTGTACTCTGAGTGAACTCACAAGGGTTACACTGTATCTTATCTCCTATTTAATTAAATAGATTGATGATCAAGTTTTAGAGTTTAAATATTTTTAATTTCTATGGACAACTCACACTAGAAAAAAAGTCTAAGGTAACAAAAAATAAAAAATAAACCTGTGCGTGTACAGTGAAATTTCTATAGCGATTAAGTATATAGTAAGTGATAAATGTCATGCAGAAACGTTATAATAAGCGTCACGTGATCGTTACACTGAAGCGTCACATAATATTCGACTTTGAAATTTTACTTTGCTTCAAAAATTTGTTTATAGGATAGTTTAGCAAAAAAAACTTAATTCCCCACTGTCCGTGCATTGTACTGTGGCACCGCACACTGGCTAATTAGCCAGCCACAAGATAAATGTCAGCAATCACGAACGCGCGGCTCACTGGCCTCTCTGCTCGCGCACCCGCTCCAACCGTCCGCCCGTTAACGTGTACGGAACAAACAGATTGCTTATAAAACTTGCTTCCTCATCTTACCGAGCCACTTCTATATTTATTCACCTTTATGTATCTTAGCTTACACTTTGCGAACTTTCCTTTAAGGAAATACAAAATTCACTCTTCATATCGCTAAAATTATAGAAATCATTCGAGTAACATCTTGGCTTTACGTATGAAATACAAAATAGATGTACACATTATATACATATTATGTTCCTTCAAGTCTCCGTTGAATTTTTATCATATCTGAAAAAAGAGTTGTATATCTCTCATGTTCTAATTCGTCACGGAATGAAACATTTTAAGCCTTATATGAAATTTTAAATAAAAGTTTTCAGCTGTTTTATAAAAACATTTTTAAAACGACCATCTATAATTATATGTATACATATAAATAAAAATTAATCGCAAAATGTATTGCAAAATTCAAAACTCAAGAACGGCTAGACCAATTTGGCCCTTTCTTTTTCAAGTATTCATTGGTTGAAGTCCGAAGAAGGTTTTTACGAGTATGAAGAGAAAAATTTAAAAAAAGGCACGGAAAATTGCAAATTGCGATCCCAGGACCCACCCTGACCACCGAGGAAGACCGCCGCGGGGTTTTAGTGGGTATACCTCCCTCACTATGAGGAAGGAGAGTCCCAAATAACCGTACCGTTTCCCCAGACGGTGTGTGTATGCGTGTTATAACGTTCCCGCGACCCTACCCATCTACGACCGCTCTAGAAAGTCGTTGAGTTTTTGGCGGTAGGAGTCCGTCATAACCCCGCAGCGTCCCCTAAGCTGCCGGGTACCCATGAGGATTTCCAACGTTAAAAAAAGTACGCTAGGTTACAATGTAACATTTCAAAAGAAAGTTGTTCTTATCGTCTAAGTGGCTCAGAGCCTTGATGATTATTGTTTGTATACGAAATCTTGTTTGTATACAAATTAGCAATATCATTTTATTGCAATTAAAGATAGATCAACCACTGAGAATTGACCAAATTTAGCCAATATAAAATTGATAATGAGACACTAATATATTTTCTCTTGGATGCCCTAAAATATAGTAAAAAGAAGCATTGTCATTTATGGCATCTAAGCCAGTGGAAAAAGTGAAACCTTTTTGGCCGACCCAAAGCCTTTACAACAAAACACACAAATTGTTCTCACAAAATGACTTAGTTGTGCGTTTTCATTTTTGCTCATATCAATGACATTACCCATCGAAGCGTGGCACAGGATGAACTTAAGCAGCTCGTCACAAATGTCAATTGTTGAACTTTTAGAGGGACCTGCAGTAATGACAAGGGTCTGCGCTATTGAACCGTATCGTTGTAAATCAATGCTTCACGTAAACATTTGAAGGTGAAGCCTGCTGAAAGTTCACTGAATGCTGCTGGAAAATAAATCACCTTAGTTTTGGCACTTCCAATACCTGAATGTGGACTTATATTAACTAAAAACCGTCTGTTTCCAACTGATGGATAACACTATATACATAGTATTTGTTAATACGGTTGAATATTATTTTTCACAAATATTATATTTATTACATATTCGTTTTAGTTGTTCCTAATAGAGAAGTAACAATAATATTTATTGTACTCTCAATTAAATAAGAACAGACACACTTTTGTGAATTCGGTTTTTAAAACGTGTGTTTTTTTTTTTTTTTTTTTCAATATTGGTTTCCAAGTTAACTTACTTGTGAATTGTGATTCCATCCTACTTTTTAAACCCTTGAAGACTGGTTGCTCAACTAATAAGATGAGACGTGGTTTGTTTGTATTTGTGTGCGCGTAACCGTGTATGTACACGGCGAGGCGTAGTTTTACCGACTTCACACTGCCGTCAACAGGAGTATCTTTAGTTCTTATTATCATCTAATAATTCAATATTTTTTTTTTGTAAACAACCGGCACGAAATTCAATTAGCCATAATAAGCGCAATCCAAGGCAAATGTATGTTGTACCTGTAACCAGAGTTGTAGGTATAACCAAATCACAGAGCAAACGTTGCTGTGGGTGAATATGCGAGTTGTGGATGTTCTAATTACTGCCGCAAGTTTGCCATTTGTCACAGACTAAGTTAAAAAGTATGTTATCTTACTTGTATTATTTACGTAAATTTGCGATCATTTGCTTTCATTTCAACACTTTAATTGTAAAAGCGAAATCAATGGATTAGAGTAGAGATCAAATCTCCGGTTTTGCCTTATGTCTTATTGCCTACCTAACACTAAATTTATTAATAAAAGTAGTAAATACCCTGGTATGCCCTACCAGTGGGCTGTCGACCTACAAAGAAAAAACCTACACGAGGACTTATTCTCCATTACTTTATTCTCGCACCGCAACAATTATTATTAATAATAAACAACAAATAAATAAATTACAATAAACCGAAGTAATAAAATAGTCGTATTCCTTGTCGAAATCCCTCTAATTCAGACCAAGCTATTTAAAAAAAATCTTTTATAATGCAGAATGCTAGGGATTCCAGCGTTTGTATTTCCGAGCTCACACAACCCAGATCTTTTCAAGGTTTGAATGAATAAGCATCTTCTGGATGAGCTCGCTCAATCGTCGGCCTCATCTTTCCGACACGGCTATATGCTGGCCAAGAGCAAACTCTTCTTTAATAAAAAAAAATTGTAGGAAGGTGATTCGTAATAGGTACATCTAAGTAATGTTACTATTAAATTTAACAAGAGGATACAAAATCATAACAAATACAACTCAAAAGGTATACTGGAATACCTCTTCAGATGAGCTGGAATAAGAAATGGATTAGCTGGCGGAGATCAAAACAGATCATACAAGGTCAGAGTGATACTGATCTTAGAAGACGACAAGCCAGTTGGATGTGTGGTTAGGTGGCTTGCCTTAACGCCGGTTGTAGGGGTCCCGAGTTCGATTCCCGGCAGGGTCAACTTTGGAAATGAATTTTTCAAAGTCTGGATCTAAAAAATAGTGGCAGGGCACACTGCGTTTCGCAGTGATTAGGGCAGCCAGTCTGCCGGCTACCAGTATGTGTGGTGTTGTGTTTCAGTGAGTGAGTAAGGGATGCCAGAGCCCATTTCCCTATCCCAATCCCTTATTCTCAATCCCACTATGGTCGGCAGCGCACTTGGAGCACCTGTGACGTTGGTTGTGTTATAAGCGACGGTAGCAACCTACCATCAAGTGAACCGTCAGCCTGTCTGTCATAGATACAGTTTATGTAGATCTCAGTGTTTCTTGCTAACAATTAGGGGTTATTCTGTCAATTTATCATTACATCTTATAAAATTTCAATTACTTGCTAAACAAATTTTAAGCTTAATTACAAGAGGCACATTGAAATGATCGGGAATAGAATATTTCGGATTGAGTTACAATAAAACCTTTTTTAGAATTTGAATACTGGCCTCTTAGAATCTTAATGACATTCAAACAATTAATTTTTTTTATTAAAAACAAAAACTATGTTGGTTTAAAGTTGACACGTCGTTAACAGAAATGGAGCTCACGCGTGAACATTTCCGTGCCATAATTTATCACAATTTTCGTCGCGGCTTATCTCAAGATAAATGTCTCAGCGAACTTGTTTCGATTTATGATGTTGAAGCACCGAGTCAAACGACAATATACCGCTGGCATGCCGAGTTCCGACGCGGTCGTGTGTCGCTCAGCACTGTTTCTTCTGCAGGTCGACCAAGAACAGCGGTCATGCCTGAAAACATCGCAGCTGTGCGAACTATTATATTAGATGACCGTCATGTGACATACGAGCAGATTCGGGCTGTTATCAGTATCGGAATGACTGCAATTCAGTCGATATTACATAATGAGCTGTGTGTAAGAAAGCTAGTTTCCCGCTGGGTTCCCCACAATTTGTCCGAAGAGCAAAAGGCGGCTCGTGTAGATTGGTGCCGGAATACTCTGCAACGCTTCAACGGAGGGAAGTCAAATGCCGTTTATAATATCGTCTCAGGTGACGAATCATGGCTTTATTCATACGAACCTGAAAGAAAACATCAGTCAGCAGTTTGGGTCTTCGAAAACGAGGTCAAGCCAACGAAAGTGGTTCGCTCCCGCAGCGTGTCAAAGAAAATGGTCGCTACGTTTGTCTCGAAAAAGGGGCATGTTGCTAGGATTCCTTTACAGGAACGCAGAACTGTTACCGCCAAGTGGTATATCACGGTTTGTTTGCCAGAAATATATAGACGAACTCCGAAAAAATAACCCGAATCGTCGCATCATCTTACATCACGATAATGCGAGCTCCCGTACGGCTCGGAAGACAAATGATTTTTTGAAGCAGGAAAACGTTGAACTGATGAGCCATCCTCCGTACAGTCCTGACCTGAGCCCAAACGATTTCTTCACATTCCCTAGAATGAAAGACTTATTACGCGGTCAATGGTTTGAAGACCCCGAAGCAGCTGTGGAAGCGTACAAATCAGCCATTTTGTCAACATCAAATTCAGACTAGAATTACTGTTTTAATGATTGGTTTGCACGAATGGAAAAGTGCATTAAGTTGAACGGAGAATACTTCGAAAAACAATAAAATACAATTTAGCTATACCGTGCATGTGATTTTTCTTATTCCCGATCATTTCAGTGTGCCCCTCGTAATAACTTAAATAAAGTCCAAAATTTAATTAAGTAAAACTATATAGAATAATATTTAAGTAATTCCTTTGAAATGATACAGGACATTCACTACTACTGAAAATATTTTGTTATGTGCTTGAGAGAGCTCTGTTTTGTGTCCCAGTGACTGTAATACGACTATACGAGTTGTGTTACATTCCTTTCAAAACTACATACTAAGTCCCTACGGCATGGTACAAATGCACATTGCACACACGTGAGCTTGCAAAGTAATAGAATAGTTAGGCAATCACACCCACCCCCTAATTAAGCACTAGTAACTATAGACTTGTGCTATGGAAACCACATATTGGAATGGGCAACGAACCCAGCACACCGGGTACTTTTGAAAAGATCGTTTACACAATTTATTTTTAGAAATCGAATTAAAGGCCCTGGAAAATAAGAATCGTTATAGTTTAAATATGTTATTTCCTTCAATAAAAATCCTTTTCGATATCCCACAACTTCCCTTCATAAATATTGCAAGATATTCAGTGTGCACAAGTTATTTTAATCTGGACTGTACACTCTGCTCACAGATTGCCCACCTCGAACAGCCCCTAAATTCGTAAAACAAATTTCGGGATTCTGGATTCTGGACAGACTCAAATTGGCCACCCATTTTGAGGAGACTTTTGGGCGGTTTATCATCTGTTTAACTATTATGATTAGTTTTGCCCACCTCGAATAGCTTCAATGAACCATTAGTTCGTGAAATAAATTTCAGGATTCCAGACCTTTGGCAACCAGTTTTGGGGTGAAATTTGTGCGGGTTTCATCTGTTTATCTATAATATGGTTAATTTTGTGACTTCTAGCCAGCCCCGTTCTATTAAGTCATCGCAGACTTACACGCATATCGGAAATCTAAGATACAGAAAGGCTTCGTTTGTTGTTAGAGGTTGGGATGCTGACTCGCACATTTGCGGACACTGCAAATATCCCCCACTCGGTTTATAAATCTTAATGTTATATATAAAAATCTATGTATCTGTGAATTCAGAACTATACTCATACGGGATCACTTTAATATATAAGTACATCGAAATAGTGACGAGTCTTGGGAGAGGCCTTTACCCAAAAGTGGAGAAACACAGGCTGATGATGATGATGACACCATAATTTTATGTAGTTGACTCCCGTGACAGAAGCACGGCTCAGTGTAGTGGTCAATGTTAAATCACTGGTTAATTTTATATCAGCTTTGATCGGTGTAAAATGTTTAAAAATATATATAAAGAAATTAAAATTTTATTTAGTAATAAAAATACTTGTAGCGAGAAATGAGAAAATTATCTTCTTACAAAATATAAATGAACACATAATCTTATTTTGTTTTTTGTTCTTTCTTTAAAAACTTGCAAAAAAATTTAACCTGAAAAATTTCCAACGATCCCTTTGAGAAGCTGTTTTCGGTGAAATTGACTAACCAACTTTTTGAATGATACTAGGGCGGAGTGATATGTCTCGTAAAAATCGATTTTGGATTAAAATTATCGCAAATTGCATGAAACCTCCTTGTTCACAACTCTTTTTAAGGACTAAATTAAAATTTTCAGCCATTATCGCCGGTTAGACTTTTTGTGACAGCCATTAAAGAAACATAATTGAACAAATTTTTGCAAAGATGGAGAAGAGTGAATTTCGTATCTTGATTAAACATTATTTTTTGCGCAAAAAAAACTATTACGGAAACGAAAAAAAGACTTGATAAATATTATAGGGGCCTCTGCTCCGTCGATTAAAATGATTCATAAGTGGTTTACTGATTTTCGCTGTGGTCGTACAACCACAAGTGATGCTGTGCATCCAGGACGCCCAGTTGAGGATAGTGTTGAACGAACTACATAGTGTTGAACGACCGAAGAGTAAAAGTGAGGGAGACAGGCGAGATAGTAAGCATCTCAGACGAACGTGTGCGCAACATCTTACACCAACATTTAGATATGAAGAAGCTCTCCGCTCGATGGGGGCCGCGTTTACTGACTGTTGATCAAAAACGTATACGTGTGACCAATTCGGAGACGGGTTTGGCGTTGTTTCAACGAGATAAAACTGAATTTTTGAGTTGTTTTTTAACAGTAGACGAAACATGGATCCACCACCATACTCCAGAAACCAAACAACAATCGAAACCGGCGAACCAGCTCCGAAGAAGGCCAAAGCAGTTTTATCGGCCAATAAAGTGATGGCTACAGTTTTTTGGGATGCACGTGGAGTATTCCATATTGACTACCTAGAGAAGGGTAAGCCGATTAATGGCGAATATTATGCCAATTTATTGAACCAATTTAACACAATTTTACATGAAAATCGACCACATTTGGCTAAGAAGAAAATTCTCTTCCACCAAGACAACACACGAGTGCACACCTGCGTGATTGCTATGGCAAAACTTCATAAGTTGCGTTATGAGATGCTTTCTCACCCACCGTATTCGCCAGATTTAGCCCCTTGTGACTATTTTCTGTTTCCGAATTGAAAAAAATGGCTTGGTGGGAAAAAATTTGGCTCCAACGAAGAGGTCATGCACAAAACCAATGCCTATTTTGAAGGGTTGCCTAAGTCGTATTTTATGGAAGGGATCGAAAAGCTAGAGAAACGCTGGGTGAAGTGCATTGAGTTACAAGGAGACTACGTTGAAAAATAAATAATAATAATTTAATTAATTTTACTCCTTGTTTAATTTTTACCAGGCTTATCACTCCGCCTAGTCGATTTACTAACCTAGCCTTTTGAATACTTAAAGATGTTTTATCAAAACAGTTTTTAACTATTTCTAGCGAACTTCTAGCCAATTGTGCTTACTTCTAATGAATACCTATAAACTACAAATTAAATAATAATCGGTTCAAAATTAAACTCAGTACAATATTATTGTACTCATTGATTAAGAGTAAATTAAACAAAAACCCAATTAGAAATAGTTGCCACATAGCAAACTTTCCAGAAATATAGAGACACATTATAATGACAAATCAAAGCCAACTTTGCTTTTAGTGGTTTCCTATAGCTAAACAATGTTTGTAAAACTATTAATCAACTTTAGTTAGTTTATGGGGAACAGCTTTTAGATATCTATTCTCTATGATTTTAGAAATCATTCAAGTAGTTTTGGTTTAGAAATGCCTGAATTATTCAAATTCCATTAAAAAGCATGGCGTAATGAATATGTAGCAAAAGTCATACCTTATTAACAAATTTTTGGCTGACTTGCTGCCCAAATAGGTTTCTTGGCTGATCAATCATTAATTGGTTAGGTTAGGTTAGTTTTTTTTTTGCTGATCGATTAAATAACAGCCAAACTTTTTAATGTTAAATAGAAGCCTCTAAGTTTTTTTTACATTATTTCTATTTCGAATTTTTATGAAAATATACTATAAAATATACTATAAATTGTCACATATATTTTATAAACCTATAAATGTAACTCATTTTCGGTAACAGTATTCCATATTATTATTTAGTAATTACGTGCCTTGCTTGCACAGAATACTATACCTGTATTCTGTGCAAGCAAAATAATTGTTTTGTTTCGTTACTAATTGCTTTCTTTTAGTTAAAATATCAGATTTTATAATTAGATTAGATTATTTTTGTTTCCATATATTGGAACAGTAGTGTATTAACTTATTTTACATCCTAGTTTTTAATGTTTCCTGTAAACATTAAAAAATAGTAACATGTAACACCTAAAATAGATAGTCGTGGGTATACAGTTAAAACGCACCATAACTCACTCTGCAGCTAAAAATAAAGAAAAATATTACCTACACAAAAAAATGCATTAATGATACGAAGCAGTCAACGATTAATGACAGTGTTTCAGGAGCAGAGTACATTTGGCCCTAAACACCAGCTTATTGCAACCGATACAACAGCAAATGTCTATTTATTTATAAAAAGATTTTTTATTATAAAAAGATCGTCAGACAGGCTGACGGTCCACTTGATTGTAGGTGACTATCGCCAAACTTGAAAAGTTAATTTTCAAATTTGGCTGACCCTGCCGGGAATCGAACCCGGGAACCCAAGAACAGAAAGTTAAGGCAAGCACCCTAACCACTCATCCAATGGGCTCGTCAATAATGATAATTTATGGAATAAATGATTTATTTATTATAGTTAAAGTTTAAGCTTAATTAAGAATATTATCGTTCATTTCTACTTGTACTCGTTTTGAAAACAGCAAATCAAGATCACTTTATACAATTAAAAAGTTGAGCTCTCCAGCAAAAGAAGAAATGTGCGCCCCGAGTTAAAGAATAAATTTCCGTGAGCTGCACTAATGGTGCAGTTAAAAAGATGGCAGAATGGATAAGTATCAAATATTCAAAGAGTTTCCTTGCAGCAAACTCGAAAACTTTCTGTTTATTAGCCTTAATTTGCAGATCAAAGAGATAACAACATTATAACTAAAAAAGGCTTTATGGTTTGAAAATTACCTTGGAGAACTTGTTAAAATGAATGCTTATGCGAAAGTATTTTTCTTTGTGTAAAAGTCGGCTGGCAAGCTGACGGTTCAATTATTCGTATGATTACAGTCCCCTGTAAACACTGAAATCACCAAGAGGAAACATATTATAAAATGTAAAGACCCTGCAGTAGGCGCCGAGATACGCCACTCCGGTGCATCGTCCGATCAATTCATCAACTTGCCCGCGCACACACTTATGTAACACAGCTCATGTCATCACCCACTAATGCTCTGTTCGGTTTTATCGCTCATAGCCATCGAAATGTTCTGTAGCACTGAATGGCAACATAGAATGTCAACGCGGTCGTTGATTTACGGTAGTCTGTGGCCAGCGGTAAAAAATATAATGAAAAAATTTTGATTTGAACTCAAATCATGTCGGGAGTAATTTTAATTTTCGAAAGTGTATAATTTATAGATTTTGTGACTTTGTAACGGTCTGCTGGTTGTGGTATCCGTATTACCAGATAAAATAAACAGTGACTTTAGTTTCGAATTGTGCGTATCGGCCGCACGGAACCGTCGAATGGCTGCCGTTTGACCTTTGTGGGACAATATTTGCACTAAGGGCATTTGAATATTGTTTTTGTGATGACCTAACTCTTCTTTTTCAGCTACCTCTTTTAGATACCTACAACGGCCCTCAAGGTTGGAAATGTAGTAGAAGACATAAGAAGAAAATTTGGTAAGTCGTTTATTTGGTACTTATTGGTATCAGAGACATCTATTTGGGCTCTACGAATCGTAGAAATTTGCATTTATTCCGACAGGAGTAGATCCAAACAAATATCAACAAGAAGTGGTTCCAAACTGCGAAGAGGGATGACAATTATTCCCCATAAACTATCACCATATGGCCTATAAAGACCACTTTAAAGTAAGTATACTTGTGCAAATATAGTTACTTCAAAGTGGTCTTCAAGTATAAGCCAAGTATACTTGTTATGCTTGTACACAAAAGAAATAGGTATTAGTTACCTAAACATTTCACCAAGGTATCTAGTTAAGTGGAACGGCTTATACATACCCTAGTAATTTAGTTTGATTAGTTTATTTTGCTCAACTAAATATCGTTTTCTTCCATAATAATAAAAAATGTTATCTTTACATGAGTGACGGTCACTAGACGCTGATTGGTGGATTAAAATAAGTAACTTTTAATTTGTATTAAGTTCTTTTAAGTAACTTTTAAGTAAATAAAAACATTGCTCTAGCTTTTCTTTTATATTTTTTCAAAACATAGTTTTCATAATTATTTGCATCTTCCATGTTCACCATTTTTACTACTAAAATAAAATAAAAATCGCACAGCTATTACTCGTACTAACGACACGTGGTGGTTGTTATAGCAACTGACGCGATTTTGGCCATCACTTCTCTCAGCTATCAAATGCAAAAGATTTTTTAAACCCTACTGGTTGTTCCAAGGATTAGCCCGTTCGACCAAACTAACTCTTCAGCTGCTTTATTATCTATACTAATATTACAAGAGGTAAATATTGTATGTTTATAGGAAGTAATCTACGAAACTACTCATCCAATTAAAAAATTCTTTCACTAATAGTTAGACTAAAATTTCAGGATGGATATAGGCTATATATAGTCCACGCGGGAGAATCCGCGTGCACCAGCTATATGAAAATAAAGATTCAACGCCTGGCAAATGTATAATAGCAATAAAGATGTCAGGTGTTATATTGCTTCAGACACTTCGTCAGACGCTACAACCTTTATTTTTTAACAAGGACAAAGGTGCAGGCAGCAACTAGTATCATTGATATTAATATAAATATATTATCATATTCTTGATTATAGCTGCTATCGTAAGCGGATCACAAAGTCATTCATTTGTTTTATTTTGGTACTATCTTCACCCCACTGATATTATAGCCGCATAGAATTTTTACGATCCCAAGTTGTGGAACAGATGCGAATTTTATCTCTTCTTATGTTAATCTTAGCTATTAAGGAGTACTTTAGCTTGGAATGTGTAAAATATTTTTAAATGAACAATACTTATCTGCACACTATTTTATTTTTATCCTCTTATACATATTTGTGCCGACTGCCACTTCAGGTTGCTAATTTTGTGGTAATGGGCCTATCACATCTGTCGTAACGCTTTACGTCCCCGTTGAGGTAGACGAGTTCTCGAATGGAGACTATATGAATTAGAAGACGCAGCGTGGGACGCCCTGCAGCCAGGTGAACAGACGGCCTGAAAGGCTTCGCAGGAAGCGGCTGGTAGCGAAGGGCAAAGGACCGTGTGTGATGATGAGCGTTGAGAGAGGCCTACATCCAACAGTGTTTAGACGCAGGCTGTTGATGAAGCTGATGATACATATTTCGAGGGCACGGCACACTGCGTTTCGCAGATATAATTAGGTATCCGTCTGGCGAGAGTAACCCACTTAAATAATACCTCCGTGAAATAGAGTCTGTGTGTGCTGTTCTGTTTCGATAAGTAAATAAGAGATTCCAGAGCAACCAACGCCACAGGCGCTGCAAGTGCACTACCGACCACAGTATGATTAAAGATAAGGGATTTGTAAGGGTTAGGGAAATGTGCTCTGGTATCCCTTACTCACTCACCGATACACAACAGCACATATGCTCTTATTTTACTGTGGTGCTTTCGTTAATAGGTGTCGATAGCCACCTACCATCAAGTGGACCGTCAGCCTGTTAGACGACCCTTACATAAAAATAGCCATAACTAATTAACTAATTTATTACAAGTTTCCTGACTACATTTATTACTAATTTCTCGTGAAACTCGAGAAATCTCAGTGAAAATTGGGTCATTGTTTTAAGGATTTAAGGAAATGTAATTTGATGTAGAATTAAATTTAATTATAATACTAAATTAAAATAAAATTAATTAATTTCAATATAAATTATTTAAGTGTGTTTCCTGATACACAACTCCTTTAATATTTTTTTATATAAACGTTGGCAAGCAGACTGCCGGTAAAATATACAAAATATATTTATTGTCAAATCCAATTTTTCGGTCGGTCGGAATTTTTCATTTTTCTGTACAAAAGTATATTGAAAAAAGTACGTCAGTATATTATTAGAGTCTAGCCGCCCCGAGGCCATTGACCTGGAGAAGTCGGAAACTTGCATTTATAAGACATTTTTGTCGTGTTTTTGTTTAGTAAAATTTATGACTATAACTAAATATTACAATAGAAATGTTTGCAAAGTCACATGTTTAATACTAACCTTGGAATCAAATATGGTAACATAAAAGAAAAATCTTATTTATTGTTACATTTTATTTGTGCAGGAGAGAAAATTCTTCAATCGCAACTGGTTTTCGAAAATCAGCTTCGAGTGTGCCTGAAGAATATTTGCCAGTCTAAGCTATTTATTGATTCTCTATTAAATATTTAAGGAAAAAATAGCCAATAAACACTATATGTATATTTGTTTCCAGCTTTACATTTAAGTATCAGTGGTAGGTATATCATTTTATCTCTGAAAATATATTCTCTTAACTTCAAAGGATCTATCTGTCCATTGTGAGAGTTAAAAATATCGTAATCTTATACAACTGTACAGTATAACACACAAAAGCCCTTTGCTCTTTTCTTTGGTAGATCAAAACACTCGATAACAATAAAGTTATTTTTACTTTTGTATTCTTTATAAAGAATTACTTATATAACGATACAATCGATTATTATCTTTGGTTACCACTTCAATTCGCGCAGTTGGTACAAGCAGAATTATTAATTATGTAAAGCAGAATTATGTTAAGTATTAAACATGGTTTTAATTATCTACTATATTTCAAGAGTTAGTGAAGACAAAAACTAAGGAACGGATTTTGGTGAAATTTTACAGATATATAATTTATAGATAAGAATAACATAAAAGCTGTTATTATTTATGAAGACATGTGGACTCCTGAGACTGAAAATAAATGAAACATTTAAATGCGTGATGATACAAAATATGTTAACGGTTCAATTGCAATAACAACTAAATGGTAAATACTGCAGAATGCAGCTTTCATACGCTCTCATTAAACTGACTTTTTATTTGCAAACGTAACTAGAATTTTTAAATTAAAACGGAAGTTAGGCGTTCAATTAAAATATTCGTCATTGAACTACAGGATATTGAAATGCAGATAAATTCCGGATAAGTTTTTTGTCGTTTCTTATTAACCAATAATAAATAACTGATTGGAAATCAACCTATGGTTGCGTTAGTTCAAGTTTCTGTCGAGTTACACACCATTTCAGTGGTACCATACCATGTTGCTCTTGTATTTCGGTGATTGAGTGAGGAATGCCAGAGCTCAATTCCTTGCTTGTGTTAATATGTGATTAAGTGGACAATCAGCCTGTCTGACGACTTTATATTATATAATATAAAAGTAAAAATTAGCTGTAATTGATTATTATTTCGTTAGGTAAATATTTTAGAGATGTCAATTATTTCATTTACTTACTTGTAAAATTATTCATACAGATCATTTATTGTAGACTGGCGACCCGCCCACGGCTTCGCCCGCGGTGCAATTTTTATATATATGAACATTCCCCGTTTATCCCTCTTTCCATTAGTGAAAACCGAATTAAAATCGGTCTACCCATTCACGCGTGATGCCGTAACCAAGGGAAATGGGGATTCATTTTTATATATAGAATATACTCCACGGCTCTGTAGGATAAATCTATTTTACTTTGACAATAGAATTTCAAATATGTTAAAGGTGAAGATATACACGATATATTATATCTCTAGTAAGTTATCTGTCGTTATACACCGACTTTACACAAAAAGTAAATAACACAAACTGAATTAATACTCAAGGTATATCGATAATTTTAATAATGTCAACGTAAACGTGGCAATCGTAGCAACGAACACGAGACAACCCTTATTAAATGTAAGAATATAAAAATATAAAAGAACTGGTGGAAGTTAGCGCGACGCATTAAAGAAAATATTATGATGTCAAAGAGCGGAAGAAACAATTACATAGCAACGCGCCCATCCGTCTGCAATCAAGACAAGATATTTCAGGGAAAACAACACAGTTTCCGAGCAATTCACAGATTATATTCCACGGAATATTATTGCCTCGTGATTGTTTCCTAGAGAACGCGACATAACCAAGACATTACTATTTTCTTAACCGCCTACGCTAGAATTTCGCCATTTTTCTATCAGGAATAAAGTTTCACTTGGTTATCACAATTTCTCCTGAAATAGACATAGACATTACATAGATTTCGAAGACAATTGAGCTAAAAACGAATACTTTCTGGATTAGCAGCTTGGTGTTGTTTGTATTTACTTGAACCCCTATGCCCATCACGTGGACCGTGAGCCTACCAGGGAAAAACAGTCAATTAAGTAGAACCAACTTCGAGAAGAAGGTCAATCGTCGAATCCATTATCAAAATAATATTCCAATTTTATCAAAATAATATTCAGCGTATTGAGCGAGTGCAAAAAAAGTTTCTAAAGAGACTCTCTTTTCTTTCGGGAATTCATTATTCAGTCCATAGCTATGATGATAGACTAAATTACTGTAGTCACTGGCGGAAAAAGTTTCTGGGTCTGATTTTTCTTTTTAAAATCATTAACCAGAGCGTCGATTGTCCGTCCCTCACATCAATGATTAAGTTGAACACTCCCAGAATGTTTTCTTTTTGTTGTTATATAAGTTTTTTTTTTCAGTCTATGATGTGTTGCCTATAATTTTGCTTTAACAATGCTGTGCTTTCCTGTAATTTAAATTCATACTTGAAATGTTTCTTTCTGTGTTGTCAGATGTTATGTCTAAGTATGTATTTAGTTCGTAAGCCTTGTCAAATAAATAAATTAATTAATAAATAAATCCAGCTCGAATGGGCAGTGTTCGGGAAGCTCCGAGATATCTTCTCTTCCAAAATTCCTCAGTGTCTTAAAACAAAATGTGTGTTGCCAGTGATGACATATGGCGCTGAAACGTGGTCTCTAACTATGGACCTCGTAAGAGAGATCAAAGTCGCTCAACGAGCTATGAAGAGAGTTATGCTCGGGGTTACACTGCGAGATCGAATCAAGAATGAGGAGAACCGTAGACGAAAGAAAGTTAGACATGACCCAGAGTATTAGTATGTTGAAGTCCCACTGCGGGCGGGACACATAGTACGGAGAGCCGACGACCGTTGGGGCCTGAAGGTTCTCGAGTGGAGGCCACGGACCGGCAACCGCAGCGTAGGACGTTCACCCACAAGGTGGACAGACGACCTGATAAAGGCCGCGGGTCGACGGTGGATCCAAGCTATTTCTGATCGCTCCTTATGGAAAATTAAAGGGAAGGCCTTTGTCCAGCAGCAAACGTCCTGTGGCTGAGATGGTGATGATAAAGTTGAGCCTAGCAAGTGTCCATTTTATTAAAAAAAACGCCATGAGAGTTTGATATCGGTTTGTGCACTGGTCTTCGATATAACTTAATTACATTATATTTCTAACAATAGTATCACGTAAGTATGTTATTTAGCTAATGTATTGTTGTGTTTCTAATCGTAATAGCATCTACAATTTCCATACAAGTTAATAAAAAATATATTATACGAATATAATTTTATCAAAGCTTTGTATAAAACAAACAATTAAGGCGCACAGTGGAACCGTCGACGATACGACGAGCTAAAACCAGTGTTCCTGTAAAATAAAGTCGAGTTAAGTCTTAAAGTAATTTGTATTATTTCGTTCCATGTTCTGCTTAATTATTCGCTTCATCGAGACAAGCAGGTGCGACGAATCTGTATTTATTTGCATTAAAAATAAATTTACCGAGAGACTTGCGTAATTCGGGATTATGATACGACAGCTGTGCCAGATAAACTCGAATTTGCGGATTAAATCTTAATTTTCCTATTAACTTGATTAATTTATTGCGCGAATGAACGTGTGTAAGTGTGATATTACATATTAACATACCCTTTTTATTATTTTTTGCAAAAAAAAATACACTTTTTCCAATGCAAAGAGTGTTTTGTTTGTTACACAGAAACTCAGAATAGAGGCGCAAAGAGCATCTTACTATTAACTCGCGTATGGAAATGAGAATGCATGTACATTTAAAAGGAATGTAAAAATTTCAGAATCCGCAATTACTTCGAAATGTAAACTATAATAATTTACTCGTGTGTACATTTATTTTTTTAGGAGCAAACCTAAAGCATCACATATTTTACATTGAAAAATATATTTAAATTTTTACATTGCCTGTTACTACGTTTGACAGCAAAAATATATATATGAGCAACAGAGGGCATTGGGAAATTTTCAATTGCATACATATAATCAAGGGTACAGAAAAGAATACAGGTTACAGGATTCAGGAATAGTATTATTTCTGAATTTCTTTCCGTTCTGATTTTCCGGAGATTTCCGAGAGATCATCCAAGAATGAAAAAAATATATTCGACGCCTGCCAAAAATATATCTCTATATATTATAAACTAGCTGAGTATTCGGTATAGCGCATGGTATTCGATATAGCGCGAACTTTTTTTGTAAACCGATTGGAATGAAACAAACAATAAATGTTATGGAAAGCTAAAATACATCAGTGAAAACCGCATTCAAATCGGTTAAGCCGACTAGCCGAGATCGCACAAACAAACGGACAAAAATTCTAAAAACTATTTTTTTGACCTCGGTAATTTTTTTTTGAAAAATATTAAATGTACAGACACGGCTCGTTTACGATTTTATTAGGTAGATATGTAATAGAATATATTGAAGTAGTAGCTGTCTGTCTATTTCTCCGCTTCTAAACCACCAAACGAATATTGATACGGTTTTCGCTAATGAAAAGAGCGATCAACAAGGAAGGTTATTGTATATAATTCACCAAAAAAATATTCGATTTGGATTGTGAGTAATAAAAATTTAATAAATGTTTCAACGCCTAAGAAAAACGAGCGCGAACAAAGTCACGTACAAGAGCTAGTAGAAAATAAATTTGTGCCGTGTGCCGGTTAAAATTTTGCGCGATGACAATACTTGGTCGATTATTGGTGGTGCCGGCCATTGCGAGTTTCAAACAAAGGGACGCCACAAACAAACATTACCGTGATTTAGGACTGTACAAAATGAAGGCATTTATGATTCGTGCATTTATTACAATACAATGATAATGGACTAATGGTATTTTGAACGATAAATTGGGGGACTTTGAACTCGTTCATAGGCATACCTGTGCATAGGTGTGGGGAAAGAAACATTGAATAATAAAATAATAGAAAGCCTTTTTGTATTTTGTATGTTTGAAGTAATTTTATAAGCCTAGTGAATTTAACACAGATATTAGTCATTTAAAAAAAATACAAAATGCGAAAAAAATAAATAATGTTTTATTTGCCCTATGGTCTAGTTGAAATTAAACAGTATTCCCAAATGTGTAATTATTAAATTATATTTGAAATAAATGACCTATAGGTTTTTTTTATGTTAAGTTCCGCAGACAGGCTGACGGTCCACTTGATGGTAGGTGGCTACCGTCGCCTATAACACAAGCAACGCCAATGCTGCTGCAAGTGCGCTGCCGACTACAGTAGGATTAAGGATAAGGGATTAGGAGGAGACAGGGAAATGGGCTCTGACATCCCTTACTTACTCACCGAAACACAAAAGCACACGTGCTGTTATTTCACGGTGGTCTTCTGTAAGTGGGTGGTTACTGCCGCCAGATGGGCCGCCTAAATGACTGCGATCATCTGTTGATTAATGAAGTAAGTAAATAAACAAATTTGTTAAGGTCGACAGACAGACCGACGACGGTCCACTTGATGGGAGGTGGCTACACAAGCAACGCCACAGGTTCTGTGCCTTGCTCCGCCATAGCAGGATTAAGAATAAGGGATAGGGATTTAATTTAAAAAAAATTAAATGAGTGTTTTTACTAAATACATGTACACTATTTGCACAACTGAGGGCATACATTTTTGAACTAATATAAGTATATAGTTGCAAAGAAAAACAAAAATACGTTAAAAAGTACGCTTAAAAAACTGGCGTTGGTTTTCGAGAGTATTCCTACTTATTGAAAAATGAAATCTACAAATAGAAAGAGGAGAGATGATATAATATACCTACACAATTCATAGTGACTGGAATTCCTTCTATACTAATATTAAAAAGAGATAAAGTTTATTTGTATGTTTGTTTGTATTTAGGAGATAATCTTAGAAACTATTCACCGATTTAAAAAATAATCACATATAGTTAGAGTAGAATTTCAGTTAGTTAGAATAGTTAAATAAAGATCCAACGCTTGCCAAGTATCAATTTATGTCAAACGTTATATTGCATTACATATTTTGCCAGGCGTTATATCTTTATGTTTCCACACGGACGAAGCTTGTATTTTATATTCCGTCAGTCATAGCACAGTAGTATCTGCGCTCTGATACCGAAACGACAGACTCATATTCAAATCTAAAGGAGATTAGAAATAAAATGTTTAGCCGGGAAGTCTAGCAATTCAAGAACATGTAAAGTGCTATTATTTTGAATAAGTACAATAAGATCTTGCTAAGTATCTTGAAACATTCTACACTGAACAAATTCCCTAATATTTATTATATGTGGAGAAAACCTTACACATACGAGTACGTATGTGACATTAACTTTATTTCCATGCCATTTAACTAACTCGCGCTTAGCAATGACAGGTTTACGACCCGATAACTGCTCAAAGGTTTCACGAAATATTATTTCAAAATATGTTGTTACACCTTTTTCCGTGTGAGGCGCAGACAGGCGGACAACACAATAAAAAAAGAAAGAAAGAAAATTTAAAAAAAAATTAAAAACAAAAGACAATTTAATAAAATAAAAAAAAAACACAAATTACAAGTTATAAATAAATTAAAAGTTATACAAATTATAATATAAAAAATAGCAGTGACCTTGTGGAGAATTGAACGTAAAGAAATTTTACCACCGAAGGAGAGCCGTCGATACAAAAATATTCCGAAGTTAATAGGCCAAGAGAAGAACATAAAAAAACGGGACAAGTGCGAGCTGAACTCGCGTGGAGAGTTCAGCTCGCACTTATCCGTACGATGTTACCTATCCGCACAATATTGAGTGATTTACCATGTTATTTTAATATCATGGACTTCTTATAGGTTTTCCTATAATCTTTAAGTAGAAAACTAATTTCTGTATTTTTTTTCAAAATTTTAAGTTCAGTAGTTTCGGAGATAAGGGGGGGGGGGATGGTCAATTTTTTCTATTTTCTTGAATAACTTAGAAACTATTTATTTTAAAATTACAAAAAAATACATTTAAGATCTTCACAATAAGACCTTCCATTTAATATGTCACACGATGCAGTTTTCAAAAAAAAAAATTTAATTTTCCACCTTCCCCCCAAAAATTACCTCCCATATAGCAGATTTCATCTATTCACGTGACACCTCTGCGTTTGGGTCACAGAAATTGATATGTGTACCAAATTTCAACTTAATCGGTGTAGTAGATTCCGAGATAATTGACTGTGAGCGATGGACAGACGGACACACGAGTGATCCTATAAGGGTTCCGTTTTTTATTCGGACGTTCACTTAAAAAAAAGGAAAAGTTCACTTGGTAAGATTTCGGTCCGATGCGCCGTTGGATACTAACGAAGACCGACGGATTTACTCGGCCGACGCTCTGTGAGGACGCCACGTACGTTTCACTACCACGGCGTGCGGATTCGCTCGGTCTCCGATGCACGGCGCATACGGTGAAAAGTAGATCAGATGCTAGTAGAAGCCAAGGCATAAAAAAACCCTGAAACGGATATAAATCGCCTTAAAATATTGTAAATTCTTATGCAATCTTTCTAGGAAATCCTAATACGTGGGCTTCGTTAAATTCAAAATTTAATCAATAATTGCAACCTAGTAGGTGTTTAATTAATATTTTAAAAAATAATGGACACTCGCGGAATTGGTATAAAAATATAAAATCTTCCAGGACTACCCGTTTAATTAATTAATCGATGGCTATCGGTACAAGCAATTAATGGATCTGGAAAGTAATGTCAAAACGCGTTACATTTCGCAGCCCGTCTGGCGGCAGTAACCACCCTCTTAGTGTAACCACCATGAAATAATTACATGTGTGCTGTTGTGGTGTTACGGTGAGTGAGTAAGGATTGCCAGAGCTTCCCTATCCCTTCCTTATTACTTTCCTTATTCCTTATTCCCTTCTTTATTACTTGCAGCATATGTGCCGCTGCTTTTGTTATATGCGACGTTCCGTCGTAATTAACATAAGAAAATACATATATAATCATCTAATAAATTATATAATTTAAATTTATATAATATGAAATTATCAAATTATATTATTATAAATAATAATATTTTAAAACATATTATTATCAAATACATATGTAATCAGTTTACTGCGATAATTTAACTAAATAAAAGTCAATAATAAATTCTAATTTTTAATTAAGTAGTTGTAGAACTATATGTAGTGCTAATAAAAAGGGCTTTTTTTTTAAATTGCGAACTCTGGACGAGTACCCAGGGCCTCACCATCGATATGGCCATTTAGTTCCTGTCAGATCATTTTGTATTGTTTTGAAAGTGATAAGTGGAGCAGTAATGTCGATGATGAAAATTCATGTTGCCTATTTTAATAAAATAATCCTCTATCATAGTCGCAGGGGTACCATTATTTTAAATTGCTCAGGGCCACCAACAAGTTAAAGGCAGCCCTGCCGATAGAGGCCTGTAATGGAGTAGCCTAATAGAATACTACAATAAAATAAAATAAAAATACGTGCTGTTGTCGTATGATATACGACAACATTTAATTTACTCAATGCAGAAGTTCAATTGAAACTGCTCAGAAGAAATCTTAATCACTGGTCAGAGCTCATTCCTGTAATAAGTATTTCACTTACAATATATTTCCTTTTACTTTTTTCCTGAAAGGGTTTTGCTAAAAAAATAGGGATAACGATCTTTTTTGTTTTCACGCTTCCACGCATACACGTTAGGTAAGTCGGAGGTAAAAGTGCGTGAGAACGAAACAAGATGCGGACTGACGAGCGTATGTGCCGCAAAAGATATTGCACATAATTAACCACTTTCTTTTGCTTACTTGCTTTTATCTTTTATAATGCGCACTGGTAAAGATTGGAACTCCCTGCCGGCGTCTGTATTTCCGAGCACATACAACCCAAATCTTTTCAAGTTTCTAATGAAGAGGCCTCTTCTGGGTGAGCTCGCTCCATCGTCGAACTCATCTTTCCCAAATGGATAGATGCTGGCCGAGAACAAACCCATCTTCATTAAAAAGAATAAATAAAAATATTGCCTTCAGATTTTTTCTAATACTGACATTGTTCATAAAATGGGCAGATTGTCTTGAGGCAGTAATCAACCCCCTTACAACAGACGACCGCAAAATAACAGCATGTTTCTTATGCCAGAACCTATATGCTTTGTCTTATAAAGGTCGGCAGCTTGTTCTATGGCGTTATTTATGTTAATAGGCGACGGTAGCCATCTACCATCAAATCGACCGTCAGCCTGGTCGTTAAAATTTCCAAAAAAAAGCTAAGTCTCAGAAACACCTTATAGATTACAACTAGAACAGATATATTTAATGTAACATAACAAAATCTGACTATCCCCTACAATACAAACAACCCTAAAGTAAAGGGGGTAAATTGCGCCGTCGACCTACAGTAGAACAAAGGATAGGAGACAACGATCCTTCATGAAACTTGCTGTAACTGTGAGTGGAACACTAGAAATCTTCGTATATATATATATATTCATACCGGCTTGTTCATCACACATATAAATTTGAAACACGAAAAAAGCTGTCAACTACGAACGAATAAGAGAGTAAGTGGTATTGTCCAGTCGTCACATTTTGTTATATATGCACCTCCTTTTAAATCTTATTGTCTTATTGTCTTATTGAGCTTGTTATTATTATAAGAGTCTTATTCTTAAGCGGGTTTACTGGTTCCTATTAGCCGTATCCGTAAGTTCAGGCTATTTTATCTTATTTCTATTTGTCGCTAAATACGCCAATAGGAATTTTCTGTATATATCACAATTTTAAAGAGATTTATCTGCTTACTAGGAGCTATAAATCTGATATACTGATAGCTACAATTCCAATTTATGTATATGTAGATTAGAAAAATTTACTCACTCTTAAAACACAGTTTTGTCTAAATTGGTAGTTTATAATCTATAATATACTTAGTACTTAGTTATTCTATATAATATTATAAATAGAAAAGATTTGTATGTATGTGTGTATGTTTGTAATGAATAAACTCAAAGACTACTGGACCGATTTTAAAAATTCTTTCACCTGTAGAAAGCTACATTATCAGCGAGTAATATAGGCTACTCGCCCTCCCCCCATCTCCCCGGCCCTTTATATTTTATAAAGCTGCGCCGACAAAGTCGCGTAAATCAGCTAGTAATTGATAAAATTAAAAAAAAACATAGTCTGACAGAGATACAGGGAAGAACATTAAGACATTGCAAAGTAATAAAACATTTTTATTCTAAGCACACTTTTGTACTAAAACGAGACATCGCATAAATTATAAAGTTGGTAGATAGATAAAGAAAAGACTTAAATGATACAGCCTACATTTCAGGTGCGAAAACTTTGAAGTGTTTGACATCGCATTGTCAATTTAAAAGCATCAATTTGGGCCTTTATCCAAGGAGAACCTTGAAAATGGTGTTAGCTCTTTCTCTTTTATTTCACGCTTACCTTTTGTACACATTTTCGTCGACCCATCGCTTTGAATTAATTTCACGCCACGGCGGTCGTTTGTATTTCTTTTGTTTCGATGGTGGAGGCGCTTTTGGTTCCAGTTAAAGATATATTTGGCCCGTTAGCACATTGCGACAACTTTGAAGCCGGCCATTTATCTACTTGTCTCAATAGATGCCGCCGAGCGCCAGTATTTCAGATTTAATCAAGTCTGACAGAGTGATTAACGTCACCTTTCGTATTCGCAATGCTAATGTTCGGAATGAAAGCATTGAAACTTGATTGCAAACCTATTTTATCGATCGGCCAGATTGCTTTCATAGAATTACCACACTACGGCTTCAGTGAAAATTGCTTATAAACCAATTTATAAACGCTTTCTACTCTACACAATTATACATAATATGTATTATTAAAATTATTTACTCTAAGTAGATACTATTTACTATTTCAAAGAAACATTTTAATGTATTTTAACTCTGCTTTGATGATCCTGAGAAAAATACCATTATTTTTGTCATGTTTAAAATAATATATATAATAATATTTATTATACACAAATCATTGAATGAATTGAATGAATGAAATTGAATGTATGAATGAGGTTTTCACTGATGTAGCTGATGTTTTCACTGATGTTTTCAGTGATTTATTCCCGTAACATTTAGTGTTTATTTCATTCCAATTGGTTTACAAACAGTTTACAAACAAAAAAGTTTATCGAAAATCACGCCTACGAAGTTGTAGGCTCAGGTTTCGAATTTGGCAGAAGCGAGTATATTATATAATACTAGACATAGTATGAGCTCAGAATCGCTTAAACCCCAGGCCTCATTATCACTTAAAAATCAGCATACCTTTCGAATAGAGTTTGGTACTAGTAGATTACACTTTAAAATTGTTACATGGGTAAGTATTATCCAGGAAAGTTTATTATTTTAAGTCGTATATATTGGCCCACAATAGTTTTTTTTTTATGTTAAGACTGACGGTCCATTTGATGGTAGGTGGTTACCGTCGCCTATAACACAAACAACGCCAAAGCTGCTGCAAGTGCGCTGCCGACTACAATAGGATTAAGGATAAAGGATTGGGAAGGGATAGGGAAAATGGGCTCTGCCATCCCTTACTTCACTCACAAAAACACAACAGCACACGTGCTGTTATATCACGGTAGTCTTCTGTAAGGAGGTGGTTACTGCCACCAAACGGGCTGCCCAAATGACTGCGAAACGCAGTGTGCCCTAGCCACTACTTTCCAGATACAGACCAGAGACAAATTTGAAAAGTTCATTTTTCAAAGTTGACCCTGCCGGGAATCGAACCCGGGAACACTAGAACAGAGCCTAACCACTCATCCAATGGACTCGTCAATTACTTATCTTGTGGGTACTTACTTTCAGTACCTACTAAAATATTTTATAAATAATTACTGTTGTGATGTAATTTTCTGATAACGCTAAGGATTCGTAACTGTTTCATTGTTACATAGAGATTATTTTTATCACAAATTAATATTTGAAAGGTACGCCTACAAGGTAAGAAACCTAAGAAACCGCCTAAAAGATAATGTGATTAAATGGAAATTGATTATTCTTATATCATTTTTTTAATAGAAATAAAAAATCATTGCCATTTATTTAAACTTTGCGACCTGCTCCCGGCTTTGCATGTTGTATGCGATGTTTTTTTATTGCAAACTAGCGACCCGCCCCCGGCTTCGCTCGGCGTACAGTTTTTATATATATGAACATTCCCCGTTTATCCCTATTTCCATTAGTGAAAACCAAATTAAAATCGGTCTACCCGTTCACGCGTGATGCCGTGACAAGCCTTCCTCGCTTATCGCTCTTTCCACTAGTTAAAACCGCATCAAAATCCTTTTGGTAGTTTAGAAGTTTCTGCGGAAAAACAGACAGAAACGGACAAAAAGTTTATATTATAAAATTCAAACATATTAAGAATTTGATATTAAGAAGACTGTTTTTATATGTAATTTATTATAATTGCACAGTGTAATATTAACTTTTATACAACTTACAAATAGAACTTTCTACAATACAAACAGATAAATATAATAGTGATATAAATATTTTTTTATGTTAAGATCGGCAGACAGGCTGACGGTCCACTTGATGGTAGATGGCTACCGTCACCTATAACACAAGCAACGCCAAAGCTGCTGCAAGTGGCTGCCGACTACGTAGGATAAAGGATAGGGGATTAGGAGGGGATAGGGAAATGGGCTCTGGCATCCCTTACTCACTCACCGAAACACAACAGCATAATAAAATAATTCTATATATTTGTGTATAATAAAATAATACTGATTTCAGATCTGTAAGTAAGTAGATTGAAAAAACACCCTTCAAGATTACTTTGACTTATGGATCAAAGTTTTGCACACTACACGTGTGTGACTTTGCCTGCGACATGCTGCTGCAATTAGTTATAAATTTATAGCTATTACTTACACCTTTGCCTACATTCGACATAAATCATGGTTGCGTTGCGTTAACAGCAATAAATATCATCTCGGATAACCACATAGGAGCGCTCAAAGCGAACGGTTCAAATTGTAACTTCAAAATGTAATTCTATTTAAAAAAATCGTCAAGCGAAAATGCTTTTTTAATATTTCCCAGTTGTCCGTAAACTATTCACACCACGTCGTATAAAGTAATTCATTTATAGCGAACTATCGAAAATTTGATTGCGTTTTACGAAAAGCTAGCTGACCAAAATTTAGCCACTAAAATGAAAGAGGAAAGTAACTCCATTACGGTAATGGAAAACAGAGGGCCCCTCGCGTTGCTACATTTTTTTTTTTGCTTTACCAATGCCGCAGTGCAGTTACAGAAATACATGTATCAAAGCTCTCTTTCATTTGGATACGCGTCTCGCAGCTGCTGCATCCCAGGAAATATCGGCTTATGTGAAACGTTATTCAACCTCAAATTATAAAGCGATTGAGAGCTTTTCACACTGATTAGATTACATTCGATAGAAAATTTCACATCATTTACGATTGCATACATCATGTCTTCTTATTGCTGATTCGGGTTCTGGTCGTGTCAACTGTGTCTACCTGGGTTGCCAACAGACATTTTTTCTGGCCCGTAGTGTGATTCAATAACATACATTTATTTTATTTGTTTATTTTACTTCAGACATTTCAAGTCCATAATTAAGGCGACGCAGCGATAAACAATTAATACGGCTGTGATTGCATACGAAAACGAGAGTGCGCTTGTTTATGTCGTAGGGTCGTATGCGACAAAACGATGTTTTATTAAAAAAACTATAATGATTTTAAGAAATCCAACTGTAAAATATAAATCTGTGTTTTAAAAGAGGTTTCTTTGAATTTTTTTTTTCTCTGTTATAAAAGTTTACAAATCGTGTAATCCAACTGACAAAATAAAATCATTAACATGAAGAAATAGATTACCAAACATTACCAAAATCTAAATCCCTGCCACCAAAATTTACAATTCGTCGCCTTAATTACTACAACAACAAGATAACATAGTATCACATTAATGTAAACTAATTGATAAGTAATCAATACATATAATAAAATCGTAAACGAGCCGTGTCTGTACATTTAATGTTTTTTCAGAAAAACAATTTGTACAGGTTGTACTTATTGTTACCCAGGTCAAAAAGATTTTTTTTTAGAATTGTTTTTAGAATTTTTGTCTGTTTGTTTATCTGTTTGTATGTGCGTTTGAATGCAGTTTTCAGTGATGTATTGTAGAAAGCTTTTCGTAACATTTAGTGTTTGTTTCATTCCAATCGGTTTACGAACAAAAAAGGTACGTGCTATACCAAATATCACGCGTACGAAGTCGCGGGCACAGCTGGTATAGGTTAGTACTAAGCAAATATTGATTGATGGAGTGACAAAACTATTTGCAGGTAGTGTAAAGGGTATTAATAGTGCAAGCAGGCGGTGTCATAGTCTGAAAGGCAAAAACAAACATAAACTCAAAAAAATCGCATGTTAGGATACAATTAATCTTCTTATATATAAAAATGAATCCCCATTTCTCCTGGTCACGGCATCACGCGTGAACGGGTAGACCGATTTTAATTCGGTTTTCGCTAATGGAAAGAGGGATAAACGGGGAATGTTTTAGGGTATATAAAAATTGCACGCCGCGCCGGGCGAAGCCGGGGGCGGGCCGCTAGTCTATATATATAAAAATGAATCCCCATTTCCCTTGGTCACGGCATCACGCCTGAACGGGTAGACCGATTTTAATTCGGTTTTAACTAATGGAAAGAAGGATAAACGGGAAATGTTCATATATATAAAAATTGCACCCCAGCGGGTCGCTAGTTAATAATAAAATTTGAATTTTTTTTTAAAGTTTAGTCGTCGACCTGTGTATCAACGCTTGCCTCATAATTATACAGTCAGTCCTGTCCGCAATAACGCTCAGAATACCTTATGCTTAGGCTTTACGCCTTATTGCTGTGGACACTGATCTCTCCTGAGATGACTAAGCAAAGCCCACTACACAATGCTTCAAAGATCTTTGTATGTCTCGAAGGCTGGGTAGGCTCTCATACATTTAAGTTATAAAGGCTAGGTACAAAGTCAAACGTTATTATTATTCGCACTGTAACATTATTTAAGACAAGCTAAAATTTAACCATTTTTTGGTCCATTTAATTTTCATTTAATAGGACTTTATTTGTGTTACCTTTCGATGAATTGTGTAATACATGTGTTTAGAAAAAATTTCTAAATTCAAGCAACTAAAGTCGGTCCGTAGAGTACACACGAATTGATGTTATAATTTAAAAAAATATATATGTTTTATGTTAACAGTCACGACTGTTAAAAAAATTAACAGTCGTGAATTGGGCAGTCCATCTGCCGGCAGTAGCCACCCTCTTACAGAAAACTATCACGAACTAACAGTGTGTGCTGTTATGTTTTGTTGAGTCAGTAAAGGCTGCTAGAGCCCATTTTCCTATCCCCTTTTTCTTAAGATCGACAGACAGGCTGACGGTCCACTTGATGGCAGGTGGCTACCGTCGCCTATAACACAAGCAATGCCATAGCTGCTGCAAGTGCGCTGTAGACTACAGTAGAACTAAGGATAAAGGATTAGGAAAGGATAAGGAAATTGGCTCTGGCATCCCTTACTCACTCACCGAAACACAACGGCACATGTGTTGTTATTTCACGGTAGTCTTCTGTAAGGTGGTGGTTACTGCCGCCAGATGGGCTGCCCAAATGACTGTGAAATGCAGTGATCTGCTTTCCAGATCCAGACCAGAGACAAATTTGAAAAAAATCATTTTTCAAAGTTGACCCTGCCGGGAATCGAACCCGGGAATCCTAGAACAGAGCGTTAAGGCAAGCACCCTAACCCTAACCACTCATCCAACGGGCTCGTCAAACCCTATCCCTTTCTAATCCCTTATCCCTAATAATAAAAAGACTATTGTTTCGCTAAGTATCAATGTGTGCGTGAACGAATATAAGAGACGTATGAATGTGTGTATGCGAGGTTAAATAAATATTACAAGCATAATAATTTCAGTTGAAATAAAATCAGTTTACAGTCCACACGTGTTTGTCTTATTACCAACGAAGTATTCAAAAGTAAACCTTATCAACGATCAACTATCATGTTTTTTTTTATATTTCTTGTTGTGTTCTACCTCAGTTTAACGCCTGATTTAGTAACAAACACATTAATAATAGCGTGTAAAAAGAAAAAAATTACTTTCGCATTTATATATTACTTAGAATATAAATGAATAGGATATTATTGTTTCCGTTTCCATCTGTAGAATCTGTTTAGTTCTAGACAGATAGTAGGAACACCCAAACAAGACCAAGCAAACTCGCACTGTAAGCTAGAGACCGCAATCGCATTATTTTAATTATCACTTGTATTTTAAAGTGAATTTCCATCATATTCAAGAGTCACCCGGGCGCACACAAAATAAAATAAGCACAAACTACATATACCTACAACGTTTTTGTAACAAAATTTATAACAAACAATAAGTGACAGGCTTCGCCCTCTGGCAAAGCAATTTTTTATTCATTTACAATTGGTAAAATTGAATTCGTTTATATAGCTTTTATTTCTTTTTTACAAGAAATAATAGCTTTTTTGACCATAAATATCGTGCGTTTTTAAAATATTTATAAGGAATATGAGTCTAATTCAAAAAAGGCTTAATTTTTTTATCAACATTTTTGCTTTAGAATTATGTCTATGTAAATATTTTTTATAATTATTAAAAAGTGAAAAAAAAATGGGGGAAATTCAAAATTCTTGAAACAGTCAGTTCGAATGTGAATGTCAAAGTCAAAGTCAATGAAATGTCAACAAGTATGTAGATGTTTGCGATTCTTAACATTTGATTGTTATTGTAGACTGTGACGTCACGACAACCGCGCCAAAAGAGCGGGGTTTCTTCTCAGGATCATTTTAATCTTGGCTATTTATTTCCGAAACTATTTTATTCCTTGGCTATTTATTCCGTTTCAAGTTCCTTTGAAACCTATTTAATGAAAAAAAAACTGTTTCACTGTTTCAAGAACCCTGACATCCCGAAACACTTACCAAAATATATAGTGTAGTTATTTCACTGTGTTCTTGTGAAAGGAGGTTCTTTACGAATACTTTCGGATTCTTTGAAAGATTATAACAACTTAGAACTTTACTTTTCCCAATTGGCAATGAGTGTTCATCGCACACAGCTATCACTGTTTATCAAAATTTAATTGAAAACCATTCCAAATTTAAATGAAGTTATTGAAACCACTAATAATTCGTAAAACGTTCTTAAAGAAAAATTAAATTACACGAGTAGCTCATCAACATGCAGAAAAAGTATTCACTAACGTGAATTTCATCGCATTTTATGTCGAACTCATTATCCGCACCAGTAATATTTTAAAAGTTCGCTAGAACGTTATTATATACTTTAATAATGATGACATGAGATTAACATTTCATTTCAAAATAAAACGAGAGCTTCACTATTTTAAAGCATTAACTATTTTAAGACAAACCTTTTTATTGTGAAACGTAATTCTGAGAGGCGGAAATAGGTTGTTAATTTTCTTTCGGATAGAACTGTTTTATTAAAGTGTAAGATTTAAAGTATCGTATTATATTCCAAAATATAAATCAATAAAATAATGTAATCATTTTTGTAAAAACTTGTTGCTTTTCGAATTATTATACTTTCAGTTTCGTAAGTCCGAAATTTTTTGTCGCGCTAAGCGCAACATAGAAACAGTTTTATATAAAACTTTGTATAGGAGTGGAGCATATATACCTTTTATTCAAGTATTACGTTTTCACGAAATAATATTACGTTTTAACAAATAAAATTTAAATGTTATTATAATAAATTAATTACATTGGTTAATAAAATTAAATGATTATATAAATTAATAAAATACATTTAGGCTCACGCAGCTACAGGCACCCTCAAGCTTTTATTAAAGTTTAAAATCGAATAGACGATAAAACATAAGCTTGAAATTCTGTTTCACATTGTCTCTTTGTGATACAAAGATTGTCGATACAAAGTCATAAACAATTTCTTCGGTCGGCATACGTTTCAAAGTATTACTTTATTATTATAGTACATATATTACTTATATATAATTTTTGGGAAAGCACTACCCTCTTTTGATATTTGTAATGTTAGCCGTAGGACGTTCACTGCTGGACAAAGGCCACCTCTCTAATTTTCCAAAAGGAACAATCAGAAGCAGCCTGGATCCATCGTCGACCCGCAGCCCTTATCAGGTCGTCTCTCCACCTTGTGCACCTTGGACGTCCTACGCTGCGCTTGCCGGTCTGTGGCCTCCACTCGAGTACCTTCCGGCCCCAGCGACCGTCGTCGGTTCTCCGTGCTAGGTGTCCGACCCACTGCCACTCCAACTTACTAATCCGCCTGGTTATGTCGGTAACTTTCGTTCGTTTACGAATCTCCACATTCCTGATAGGATTTCGGAATATAACCCCGAGCATAGCCCTCTCCATAGCTCATTGAGCGACGTTGAGCTTTCTTAGAGGCCCATGTTAGCGACCACGTTTCAGCGTCATATGTCATCAATGGCAATACACATTAGTCGAAAAGTTTTGTTTTAAGACATTGTAATGCATAGAAACCGTGCGAGCCATCTCCGCGGGGTCTGAAGTGCAGGTGGGGGCGAGGTAGTAAAAGAATAGAGCGTAACTGTGTCGATTCTAGATTGTCGAAAACTGCAGCAAGTAATAATAAATAAATAAAGAACTCCAAATAAAGGTAAATGACTTATTTCCAATACTATAATTACAATTTTTACGTAATAATAAATTAATGACAGTTCACAACAATACGATTATAATTTAACACTAAACAAACTGTATTTTTATCATTCACAAACTTAATTTAATTAAATGAATATATTGCTGAGATATTATTTGTAGTAATAAGTCTTGTTAATCGATATTTGTAAAGAAGACGCAAGCACAGCACTATCGATGACAGGACACTATGGATGACCGTCATATTTTGACATAGTAATGGCGCATCAATATTTGTAAAATATTAAAATAATATGAAGTTTAAACTACTTACATGTGGAAAGTAACCCCACGAGATTTTATTTTGGGGTTCTTAGAATTGTTTTTGCACTGCTTAATTGCAAAATTCGGCATTTTTTCACTGAAAACTTTTAATTTTCTTCTGATGCGAATCTGTCAGCGTACGTAAGCGGACTGATGCTCGCGCAGGGCATACACTACTTTGGTAGTGTATGCTTGGTAAGACGGCAAACGTTTTGTGGTGCTTCTATCCGGGCGCGCGCCTATTCATAATTCTATGAAAGATACACAGATAGTTGACATATAATTACCTAGATTTACATATAGCATACTTTTTATCCTAGAGAATTGTTAGGTTCCCGATGGATCGTCTAAAAATATGAAAAATTGGGCGCCACTGTTGCCATGGCGGCGGGCGCCACCGTCGTCACAGCAATAAAGATGTCCCATCATCATCATCATCATCATCATTAACAGCCTATTATATGTTGCCACTGCAGGCCTACCTTCTCAACAAGGGAGTTTGGACTATATGGTCCACCACGCTGGTCCAGTGCGGGTTGGTGGACTTCAAATGCGCCTTAGAATTTCTTCTTTGGCGTATGCAGGTTTCCCCACGATGTTTTCCTTCACCGTTTGAGAGCAGTCAGTAAATGACTTGGCATGGCATTACCGGGGATCGAACTCGGACCTCTCAACAAGATTGGCCGCGTTTTTTCCACTGCGCTACCGACGCTCTTGTTATAAAGATGTCTGGCGTTATATTTCTCATATATTATCATGTCTAATATTTTTCATTTTTCAACGCAGACGAATAGGCGGGCGCCAGGTAGTATAAAAAATAATATAATAATTGCAGTCTAGTTCGATGAACGTATACGATAACAAACCAACTGTAACAGTGATTTTCTGCATAAATCACAAAGCTAGATTTGTAGATCGATGCGTGCCTATATTACGCGGCACAGAACGGGCCCCCTAATAGGCCAGTTGTCTCCGCAGCGCGGTTTACGGTTTTACGAGAGATTTACGAGTACATTTTACGTGTAATTTGCATACTAGTAAATAACAGGTCTGTCGGTTTTGCCGCTTATTTAGACGTTATAAACTGATTACGCACTCGATAACGCCACACCGCAACATGTAAATGTCTGAATATTCCATCGAGATATAACATAGCGAAACGATAAATACGGAAGCTAAGGTCCATTTTCGGATGGTTAACTGTATTTTATGTAAAGGGTATGATTTGTTTCGAACGTTTATTATAATTAGACATGTGAATATTTATTGTTGCTTTTATTTTACAAATGACCTCATTAACGTATCTTTATAAATAATAGTGTAATGTATGTGGGTAATTATTAAAGAAGAGGTATGTGTAAAAACGTCTGTCAAAAATGTGTAGTCTGATTAAAGTCTGAAACAGTCACATCGAAGGTGTTATTTACAATTCCAAACCCTGAAATACTTCAACTGGCGACGAGAAAAAGGACCTTGTGTGTTATTTATTGTATTGTTCGTGTTTTTGTGTAAAATCGAAATGTCAATCGGCAAAATCGAGCCGTTTGATATAACGGCCGGCAACTGGGCCAGTTATGTGGACAGATTGGAACAGTATTTCGTTGTAAACGAAATCCAGGATACAGCGAAGGTGCCCACATTAATTACCATCATAGGTGGACCGGCTTACGAATTATTATCTACATTGTGCACGCCACGGAAGCCAGCAGATTGTAAATACACGGACTTAATAAACTTGATGCGCGATCATTTACAGCCGCAACCTAGTGTGTTAGCTGAAAGATATAAGTTTCGCCAGCGTAAACAGACGCCTGGGGAATCAATTTCAGAATTTGCAGCAGATTTGAGAAGATTGTCAAAATACTGTAATTTTCGTGATTGGTTAGAAGAAAGTTTGCGGGACCAATTAGTGTGCGGTTTGGAAAATGACGGTATAAGGCAAAGACTGTTTGCGGAGGAAGACCTTAGTTACAAGAAGGCGCTCAGCTTAGCGCAAGCTTCGGAAGCGGCCGAGAGAAATGCAGCGGCAGTAGGAAAAGAAACAATAAGCAGTAAGAGGAATGAACATTTACTAGCCACACAAACGTGTGAGTTTATAAGTACGAAGGGACGGCGAGGCGGCACGAGAGGGCGCACTGCATTCATAGCGAGACGAGCACAAAGCGATGTCGACGGGCAGGCGAGCTGCGGAGCGGGCGCGGGCGGAGCGGCGCGTGCTTGGAGTCGACGCGACAGTAACGTGGGTCCCAGTTGCAGTCAGTGCACGTCATGCGGCGGCGCGCACCCTACGGCGACCTGTCGATTTGCAGCGTACGTATGCAGAGTATGCAATAGGCAGGGTCATCTGAAGAAGATGTGTCCGAATCTCAGAAGTCAGAGGCAAGAGGCACATTTCGGTACACTGGAGGCGGAGGGTGACGCGGTAGACGAGGTAGTTATAGTCTGTAATAACATTATTAATCCTTTTGAGCGTTATAAGCCGTATATTTTAACAATAGAAGTGAACAAAAAGCGAATTGATATGGAAATAGATACGGGCAGCACTATTTCTTGTATAAGCGAAGATTGTTATAAGAAATTGTTTAGAGATCTTTGTTTATTACAATCGAACCTATTTTTACGATATTAGACTGGCGAGCAAGTTAAGGTTTTAGGTAGAATTAAGCCAGTGGTCAAGCTAGGAGGTATTACTAAGTCTTTAGATTTGTTTGTTTTAAAAAATGCTAGGACAGCACTTGTCGGCCGTCAGTGGATAGAAGAGTTAGGAATTCGTTTATCGCACTTTTCAAGGATGTATAATATAAATTGTGATTTTAAAAATAACATTTTTACGTATCTCAGTTCCAGATACAGTAGTGTGTTTGCGGACGGTCTCGGTCGGTTCACGGGCAAGCCGGTGAGTCTGTGCGTGCGTCCAGGGACGCGGCCGATATACTTGCGTGCGCGACCCCTACCATACGCACTCAGAGCGCCGGTGGAAAGCGCACTCGAACAAATGGTAAGAGACGGCATTATTACCCCTGTTGAAACCTCTGACTGGGCCACCCCTATAGTACCGGTCGTTAAGGCGGATGGGACCATTCGTATTTGTGGGGACTACAAACTCACTTTGAATAAATACTTGGAAGTCGATAGGTATCCAGTGCCTAGGATTGACGACCTATTAGTAAAGTTAGGTGGAGGAGAGAAATTTAGTAAATTGGACCTTAGCCAAGCCTATGCGCAGTTGGTTTTGAACGAGACAGATGAATCGCGAAAATATACAACTATAAACACTCATAAGGGTCTGTTCATGTATAATAGATTAATTTATGGTCTTTCTACAAGCCCCGGGATTTTCCAACGGACGCTGGAGCAAATGTTTGCCGATTTACCAACAGTAGGTGTGTTTCTCGACGATTTGATTTTAACTGGTAAAAACGATGAAGAACACTTCGAGACATTACATAAGGTCTTCGATAGGCTACAAAGATTCGGATTAAGAATAAAAAAAGAGAAATGTACCTTCTTCGCGAACACTGTAACATATTTAGGGTACGTTATCTCGCGTCGGGGAATCGAGACTTGTTCAAAAAAAATCGAGGCTATACAAAGGGTACCGGTACCTACCACCATTACCGAGTTGAGATCGTTAATCGGCATGATAATGTATTATGGTAAATTTATTAAAAACATTAGTACGGTCTTATCTCCATGGTACGAGTTGCTGAAAAGGGGTACGGAATTTACTTGGACGGATAAGTGTCAAGAAGCATTTATTAAAATTAAGCGTTTGCTTGTGAGTAGTGAGGTGTTGACACATTACTCCCCAGAGCTGCCACTGGTGCTGACGACGGACGCGAGTAACGTGGGCGTGGGCGCGGTTATCTCGCACCTGACCCGCGACGGCGAGCGGCCTATAGCGTACGCGTCGCGCGTGCTCACCACAGCGGAGAAGGGGTACTCGCAAATTGAGAAGGAAGCGCTTGCCATTATTTACGGCATTAAAAAATTCCACCAGTATTTATACGCACGCAAATTTACATTAAGAACAGACCACAAGCCGTTAGTAGCTATTTTTGGTAACAAACACGGCATACCAATTATGGCCGCCAGTAGACTGCAGCGGTGGGCGCTAATGTTGTCGGGTTATGTGTACGACATTGAATACGTTACCAGCAGTCAAAATGGAGCGGATGCATTATCGCGGTTGCCAGGTGATAATCAGAGGGAGGACGGAACAGAGGTCACGTATTTAAATTTCGTACAAGATTTTTTGCCTATTAGTAAGGAGGACGTCGTGGTAGCCACACAGAAAGATAAAGTATTGCAACGAGTGGTAAAATATATAACGTCCGGTTGGCCAGCGCATTGTACGGAGGATGAGCTTAAACCCTTCTTTATGAGACGCAATGAGTTGTATCTAGAAGGAAGATGTATATTTTGGGGATATAGAATGGTGATACCATCGGCGTTGCAAACCGCCATATTGAAGGAACTTCATGTCGGTCATATGGGAGTGGTTAAAATGAAGTCTTTAGCTCGCAGTTATGTTTGGTGGGCGGGCATCGACGGAGACGTGGAACGAACAGGCAAACAGTGCGAAACGTGCATGGCCGAGAGTGACGTACCGCCCCGCACGGTGCCTCAATCTTGGCCATATACGTCGGAGCCCTGGACTAGGCTGCATGTAGACTTTTTGGGGCCATTAGACGGGGAGGTTTTTTTAATATTGGTGGACTCGACGACTAAGTGGATCGAGGCTTTTAGGATGACGTCAACCAAGTCGTCGGCGGTTATTAGACTGTTAAGGGAGACCTTTGCGCGGTTCGGTCTTCCAAGAGTAATCGTATCCGACAACGGTCCTCCTTTCACTAGTCAAGAGTTAGATAATTTCATGCGTAACAATGGAATCAAACATGTCTTCGCATCGGCATATCACCCGGCGTCGAATGGAGCTGCAGAGAACGCGGTCAAATTATGCAAGAAGGCCTTAAAAAAGGCAAAGAGGGAGAAAGGCGATTTAGATGCAGAGTTACAGGCTTATCTTATGGCGTATAGAAATACCGTCCACAGCACGACGGGGTAGACACCAGCCTCACTGTTACAAAGGCGTACTCTTAGGTCACGCCTTGACTTACTCCGAACGACGAGGTCTTTGGAAGAACATGTTCAGAAGGAACAACAGAAACAGACGGTCGCCGTGGGTGGTGCCTCACGGCAATTTAAGGTTGGGGAGGAAGTATGGGTTCGCGTACACTCACAGCCAGATCGTTGGATAAAAGGTACAGTCAGTGAAACGGTGGGCTCGCGTAACTACATAATAAAAAAGGAGGATGGTAGCTCGATTAAGAGACATGTAGACCACATTAAAGGTCGAGTTAGTGCGTTGGCGTGGTGGTCCAGTGGGGCGGTTAATGCAGGGGTTGGTAGTGGCGTGGCGGATCGGCCGGCGAGCTTAGTGGGACCAGAAGCAGCACAGAATCCTATCACAGGCTTGCGTGTGAGCCGGTCGGGTCGCGTCATTAGACCCATTAATCGGTATTCACCTTAATTGTTTAATTTGTTGTTCATTTTTTTATTTGTATTTGTCAATGTTTATAGTAGGTTATTTAAGTGGTTGTTGTTTTAGTGTGGGGGTGTAATGTATGTGGGTAATTATTAAAGAAGAGGTATGTGTAAAAACGTCTGTCAAAAATGTGTAGTCTGATTAAAGTCTGAAACAGTCACATCGAAGGTGTTATTTACAATTCCAAACCCTGAAATACTTCAAATAGTCTATGTGTATTTATGGTGTATAAACTATATCTGAAACGAAGGACAAGGATCCGGCTCGAAGGACCATGAAACGGTTCGCACGCTACGGTGGTGCTGGTTTACCGTTTGGTCTGAAGGGGAGGGGACCGAGATAGAATTATTTATAAAGATCTTTTAATTGTTCACACTACATTTAATTAACACATTAACTCTATCTTATCATTACACATTTATGGTTTATTACACTTATGATCGTATGGTCTTTTGGTATATGGTATGTGAGTACGCGCCTAACACTGGTGGTCAATTGGTTAGCGTAGTGTGGTCGCTAATCGCTATGGTAGTCGAACGCACACTGGTGTTAAAGCGTGCATTTAAATGGCCGCAAATTATAAAAATGCAAGAAAAGCATAAAATGGTAGCGCGACGCTGTTCGCGCAATATCCCTATCCCTCTTCAACCCCTGTGGACAACGCATTTGCAGCACCTGATAAGCGACGGAAGCCATGTACCATCAAGTGGACCGTCAGCCTTTCTGTCGACCTTAACATAATAGAATAAATAAAAAGTAGTGTAAAGTTTCCTCAAAATCCTTTCGACATCCATAAATCCATACTCACAAACTTTCTCTTTTAAAATATAGTAGGATTTTTATTTTATTTATTTCAATGCCTCAGGAAATATGTATTTTAACCAAAATAACGATTTCACCTATACCAGTGCAATACTGAAGGGTCACAGTACAGTAACGCCTGAACGATTAAAGATAAGAGACAAGATGATTATGTGGAAATCCATCTCTCCTTTGTAAGATTTGTCCTGTTAGAGGGTTGTCTCTATATCCCTCGCCTCTAGTGTGCAATACTGTCGTTGAGTATATAAGCTTTCAATTAAATCAAATGTTATAAATAGAACTAACTACATGAATGCAGCTCTGATCGAACAACTAATAGCTTAAAGCTCAAAAAGGTTTTAGAACCGTTATTTAATTAATTTACTTACAATATTAAATCACAAATAATTTTAATCTTTTCATTTAAACTTTTCTCATGAAAAAGTAATTTAAATATTGTAATCTATAATTAATATTATAGAGAGATAGAGGATCTTGTATCTATTTATTAAGTATGTTATTCATTAAGTAAACTCACTTAAATAATTGCATTCGAGCAAAGCCAGGGCGCACCGCTATGTGATTTGATAGATTTCAGAAAACAGACAAAGGAAGACAAAGACTTTATTTTGTAACATGTAATTATATATATATATATATATATATATATATATATGTGTGTGTGTGTGTGTGTGTGTATAATATAGATATAGATATAGATTATCATTTCCGTTGCTTTTTTGCGAATGAAACAGTAAGAGGTTCTTAAGGCTATAAGGAATTTATAGAATTAAATGTTTATTAATGAAATCACCTCTCATATCTAATTTAAAGCCTCAAATAAGAACATTTGCTTAGGACTATAAGTTTTTAGGGTTTTCGATCGAAAGTTTCTCTCAGACATTAGAAACGTTGGCAACAATAAGCCAAGGGGTATGTATAAACGGCACGTGAGAATAATCGACGTTTGTGGTTCAGTTCTGTAGTTAGTTGAGAACTAATAAACCTTAACCACTACTCATATATAACTAGCGTTGCGTAAAATTGCTGCGTCCCTCACTCAACTACCTAAAATAGACCTTAGACATTTCGCACCCACCAAACATGTAATCCTTTGTTTGATTTCTAAAGTAACAATTTCGAATTTGGGAGCTATTTCTGGTCCGGAATTTATCACTATTTTAATTCTAATTTGTTTGGGCGACGAACGCCTTTAAAACTTGCAGTGACGATCTTTGTTGGTAACATAAAAGAATAAAATAATTCTGTGTAAATGACCACTGATCGTAAATAATGTTTGAGTCATTAAATGTTTGTAATAAAAGGGACATGACTCCATTTTGAAATACTATTTTATTTGTTAGGGTCCCGTTCGTCGGAATATAAAAAAGGAACCCTTATAGGATCACTCGTGTGTCCGTCTGTCCGACAATTCCCCCCCCCCCCCCTATAGATTATAGGAAATAATCTATAAGAAGTCCATGATATTAAAATAACATCACTTAATATTGTGCGGATAGGTAACATCGTACGGAAACCTCTTGTCCCGTTTTTTTTTTTTTTTTTTTTTTTTTTTTTTCGTTTTTTATTTCCATTTATTTGTCTTAAATTGTTAATATTGGCCTGTTAATATTAATATGGGCCAAATGGCATAATACACTTCGGCAGCTCACGTAATGCCTTGGCACATCATGGCATTCCACACCATGCGACCGTGCCGTGCCGAAAACAGACGTTCTCTTTCAATCAACTATTCAGTTTAGCATTGCATTACTCCGAAGTCGGTTGTGTAGGTACATAATTTTGTTAAAATGATTGATTGGGATTTAATGGTAATAGCACTTCTTGCTGTCTCTTCAGCAAAGGTAATTACAGGCTGCCAAGTCGAAGATAAAAAGGGATTCCGTGGCATCCCGTGCATTACGCGGAATGCTACGGCCTCTTATTAGAGTGCGAGTGCTAAAATCGTTGGAATAAGATTAAAAAGAATATGTTTAGGAAAAAAATCTTTTGCCAGTCTACGCCGACCCTTTAAAGCCAAAAGCTAGTAATCTAGTCTGGTCAAATACGCGTTATTTAATTTATAAAATTGATCAAGGTAATATAATGGTGATAAAAAATTCTAGATTAACCTCTTAGTGCGGGCGTGGTTCGCAGCAGTTGTTCATAAAACATGGTCAATTAATATAATATATTTATTATATTATACGTATACTTATCTGCTATTATTGTATGCATACTAATTTTAATTTGAAAAAGTTAATAAATATTGCTACGTTAAATATTCTGAGCAATTTTACATTGTTTGCACTTAATAAGTTGAAACTTAATTTGAAAAGACTCAAGCAAACTAATAAAAACTTAAATTATTTTCATCGAAATAATTTTATACCCTATCTTTTAGACTTTCGTTAGCGAATCTATTAAATCCGCGTACGAACTTAAATTCTTTGGCTTAAATAAGGCTTAAATTATTTGAAGGCATTAAATGAATTTTGCCTCAATATTTTCAATACAATTTCTCTATAGCAAAAATGGTATTTAACTCAGTCGATAATAAAAAAGTGAAAAAATTTCTTTCCATTTTCCTTAATTATGTTGTTTTTATTTTTTATTTATATAATACTTGGTGCCCGCGACTTTGTCCGCGTCGATAAATGATAATTATAACATCTGAGAAAACATATGAATAATATAATGCCTGACATCTTTATCTGTGTGACGACGCGACGGTGGCGCCGATTTTTTTATGTTTTTAGACGATCCCTCGGAATCCTAACATTTTTCCAGGATAAAAAGTATCCTATATGTTATTCTTCATAATAAACTATATATGTGCCTAAATTTCATTCAAATCCGTTTAGCCATGTTGGCGTGATTAAGTAACACACAAACATCCAAACATACGAGCTTCGCATTAATAAGATTAAAAAAATTAAATGAGTAGGTCCCTGGATGGTTTAGTTTCAGAATTAAACCGTATATCGCAATCGGGTTAAAAGAGTCTGCTAACAGTATCTACTGTTACAATATTTAAACCGACAATGTATCAAGTCCGAGTGTAAATAGTTATTTCGTGGCATAAAATGTAATCAAAACGAAACCGATTCATCAATTCGCCATAACAAGTTTAAAATCTCAATCATGGGAGATTGCACAGCGACTCGATTTTACGGCAGCTCGGTCTGTATGCATGTTGATGCACGCCGCGAAAACACGACATGTAATGCGAAACTTAATTGTGTTTAAGTGAATTTATTTTTAAATAATACGTTTGTAATAAAAAATACTTAAAAGTCCATTTGACAGTCAAGTATAAAGATATGCTTATTTTTACTACACCAGAGTGGCGTGAAAATGTTTATTGTGAATAAAAAATATTGTTACGTGCGGGGTGAGTGTGAATGCCGTGTATGAGCGAAAAAAATTATTTATTTTCACAAACCAAGATGACTGCCAAAATCACCAAACTTGTCCGATCAAACTTGCCAAATGTCATCAATGATTCCTTTAATTTGTCGCCGGTTCACTGTCGGAAAAACTCCGAAGAGTCGATTTCGTATTGCTTGTTGTCGCATAACTAACGCCATTGTCCGGCCGCACTCTTATAACTTGGCACCAAACGCCTCGAAGTATTTCGAATCTACCAGAAAATGTAAACAAGATTGTAAACAAGCCATTGAAAGTTCGGGAATACTATTTCTGTTGAAATGTAAACTCTATGTTGTAGGTAAACATAAGGACCAATTTCCTTTGACACTAATCGAAAAGGGGCGTGGCTACCTTTTCGATAATGGGCCTGAAAGGGATTCTATCATAGAAAGGGGTGGAACGTTCGAGGCTTTCGGCCGGCGCAAACGCTTTTTCCAGAACTTCCCATAGTTAGTTGTAACAATTGTCGCCTCTAGGTGTTATGTAAAAAAAACAACCATCCGCGATCAATTAAAGGATATATTAAAAAAGAAAAAAAAATCGGTAGGGCGACACAAATTTATAGGTCGTGGGTGTCCGGCCTATCTGCTCTCGCTCGCAGTGCAGGTATTCTCCTGATGATCCAGCCGACGAGGGTGATAGATGTGGCTGTTCGTAACCAGACGCGATGGATCGTCCTACAGGTGCGCACGGCCGCTGGTATGTTGGGAAATCGCGCAGTGATGAACCGCAGCAGTTTGGAACCGCGGCAGTTGTTCAACCGCGGCAGCTGTGTTCAAACGTGGCAGGTGTTTAACCGTGGCGTTTTTCCCTAGCGCGGGAAAACACTTTATACAAAGTAATTGTGATTTTACACCGCAATAACTATTAAAATTTAAGTGTAATGAAATGTTAGTTTTTTATAAAATAATTTCGCGCAACCGGCTTCAACGCACGGAATTGTTTCAAGTAGTCTGCTTTGCGTTCAGCCTAGTTGCGACTGAAACTGGAACTCGCGCCGCTTGCGCAGGTGTACGCCTCCGCAGCTTCCCCGTTCACCTCTTGAGGTCCGTTAACAACATTTTATTATTATTCTATATTTTTTTAAAATTTAATTACTAATATTAGTAACGCTTCGCTACACAATATAAAAAAATTACTGAATTGGTACAGCCGTTCTCACGTTTGGCCTTAGCAACACATTTAGCTATTCATTTTTATATAGATTTTGTACAATCCTTTTAAAATTTATATTAATGATTTAGAAAAGTAAGTCACACAAAAAATATTTTTGAAACTTCATGCCAAAGAAGTCTAAATATCTAAGACGTTTAATTAATAAAGAGGTAATAAACATCTGTTTTCTTTTTAGTTGTATCTAGTCCACTTAATTACAATTCTTATAAATCTTAACAAAATATCTAAATTAACTTACATAAAATATGGATAAAAAGCCACACTGGGATATTCAATTTTAAAATAATTTAACTGTACTTAAAAGGCTTCGAATTATGAAGGAATGACCCAATTAAAATGTATTACTTTATCCAGTATAATACTCTTCAGAGGCGTGGGATGATAATTATTCAACTCTATGAAAATTCAAAATACTTTCCGGTTTTATAAGGTTTCAATAATTAAGGCGCAATGGACAGAAATGTTAAAATTAGATAGGTATATATTAAACTACTGTTACAGAGAAAACAGCATGATACAGAAACAACATTGAGAAATGAAATAAAAATTAAATGTACGTATATAGTTTCATTAATATAAATTTAATTGAGATTCAATCATTGTAATCAATGTGAAATTATATATAAAAGATTAATATTTTACCTACGCTTGTTGAAGTAGGATTATCAGATTTGGAATCCCTATTTTATGAAAAATATGATCTGATCAGAAAAAGTTCAAAGCCTAGCACTAAGTAACCGCGAGAACTTAAAGGCAGGACTTGTGAATAGATGCTAAAGATGCTAAAACTCCCTACACCCTACACTGCAAAAGATACGGGCACTCAGTGACCTAATTGAACATTGAACAAAATTATAATACATTACTATAGTATTTTCATAGTAATGTATTATAATTTTGTTTTTCATAGTAATGTATTTTCATAGTTTTCATAGTAATGTATTACGACATTTAATCGATTGTTTGAAAATATCGAATCAGTTGGCAAAGCAAATGGAATCGAACTACCGATTTTAGATTTTTAGATTAAGAAATAAATTCTTAAATCTTAATGAACAGGTTATGTTAAATAAATTATAGAATACAATGCAGTCTGTTTATAATATTTATTTATTTATTCATTACTGTCAGAACTCGAATCTTGATAACTCGTATCAGACTCAGAACAAAATTTACTTTTGTTTTATTGTTATTATTAGTCAGGTTTAGTTTTTATAAATAACTAGAATAGAAAAAATATTTATTAAATCTCCGAATATCCTACATATCACAAACGTAGAGTACTTTCGATATATCGAATATAAGTGAATATCCCTAGTGTCAATCCCTATTGACACAAGCTCCGTTCCACGCGTTTGACACTTTTAAAATATATGTTTTTTAGTTGTATATAGTACTTATTACTTCCATGGTTTTTTATTACATTTACCTATTATAATAATAAAATAATTATAAAAGTGATAATTCCTTTTGTGTTTTTCGAATAGATAAATTTTTTTTCATACATTAGTTTATTTAATTGTTGTTTTTTTGTGCCAGTTTTTTTTAGTTGTAAATAGTATGCGTGACATGAAAAAAGTTAGAACTGTGACGCATATCATCATACAGTGAAAATACTATATAATGGGCCAGAAATGGATTCTATATATAATAGAAATAATGAATCACGAAGACATAACTTAGCTATTGAGCTATTGAGAGGACGAAGGCTAATTCAAACCCAAACTACAATTTTATCTCTAAGAGTTATGTCGTGGAACAGCTGCTATGAGACATGAGATCAGCGATCAGTCTCCACGAGTGAGTTAGAGATTCCAGAGCTCATCCGCTATACCCACCTAATCCTTTATCAGTTGAACTCGGTGATGAAATACATCAAGAGGAGATCTATACAGAAAAAAGCAGATCTATATCGATGCTTTGAGAATACGTAGTAGTGGACTAATTAATCCCTGACAGAAAATCAATAGCCCATATTAATACTCATACCGATATAAAAGCTGTTAAAATATTTGAATTTTCACAGATTATAAATGCATGTACGAGGGCTGATCTAAAAACGAGAAATTTATTTCTGCAGTCTCTGTTCAGAAATGATATGTAAAATTTCGGTTATTTTAGATTCCTTTTTTGGTATACACATTAGTAAGACAAGTTTTATTGTGAGTTGTTTTTAACAAGCTTTAAGAAACCACCACGCGAACGAAGGCATGAAGAAAACTATGACCACAGATGAGATAAAGACCGAATCGCAAAAGGAATTAAAGGCTAGAAGCACGGACTCGGTGCTAGAAGTGCGATAAAAACTGGCATAAGATACCTAATTAAATCTGACGGTGATTACTTTAAAGGGGACAACATAATTCTAATTCCCAATTTCAAAGTAAAAAAAAAATAACTGAATTAATATTCATTTCGTTTATATATCTATATAGGATCTCGGGACAACGATGGCTCCAGGCTGCTTCTGACCGGTGGTGCTATTGGAATATTATGGTGGAGACCCACGGAGCACATACAAAGAGGAGATGTTGTTATTGGATTATCCTATAGAGCTGTGCGTAACTACTGCGAGGGGAAAGGAGGAAGTTAGACCACAGAATAAATAATTCCTACTATCGTACAGAAGTTGCACTAGTTTCACATTCAATGTGAGCGACCTTAGGCAATTGTATCACGGCACACACGGAGTGACACAGGCCTGGTTAGACCCCGCCCAATTATACTTAAATTGTAAATGAAATTTGACTGTAGTCTACAACAAACAAGCGTCGCCATTCCGTGACCGGTGCCGACAGCAGACTGACCAAGACCACGCCCGCAAAAATGACGTCAGGACCTAGTTTGAAATCAGTGCACAGTTGTTTAGGCCATCTCCTCTTTATATATGCTCCGTGGGAAGACCTATGTCCAATAGTGGACGTCTTACACCTGAGATATCTATAATTAAACTGCAAAACATATTTAGCAACAATATGAACTTAACAAGACACTGATTAGTTTGAGCCGAATAAATTCGTTGAGAGCTATTGGAAAGGAAAATATAAGAGGCGAATGAATGTTAAGACACCTGTACAAGAAATCTTATCTACATAGAGAATCGTGTAAACGGCCTGTTGGACTAGGTCGTCAAAGTGACAGACGACGCGCGTCGGCAAGCGTTCGGTAATAAATCACACGGTAGCTGGAGCTTCTCAAACAGAGAGACTGCATTTTATCTGTCACTTGTCTGCCAGAGACGACAAATTGATGATAACGGATTTCTGCTGAAGTGTGGTTAGCGCTAGAAAGCATTTAGACAGTTGTTACTTCGCATGTTACAATTTACTCATCAGATTGTTAAGACACTGTTCTAGGTCTAATTACAAAAAAATAGTATTATGTATTTTCTTGTCCTAATTATTCAAATTTAGCTTTTGAATTTTTGTCTAAATGTGAATGATTTTAATCGAAATGTTTTTAGTTGATCCTAAGTTCAAATTGTGTACCATAGATCACTTAGAGAGATAGATAGACAGAATGGTGCTGTTGAGAAGTAGGGAATATTCAATGTATTCCATGTATTCCCCAGACGTCTACAAAAAAAGAAGAATCACGCCAACTTAATTTTTCAAACAAATACTCAGGTCTTTTAGTACCAACCACTTCGAAGACTAGCGTCGCGTAATAAAGTTGCCTGGCATTCATACGCAAGATGTTATATATGTTTAAGAAAGGCGTTCTCACTCTGAATGTAGTTCAGTTGAGACATTTAATTTATCTGTAGAGAATTTATAAGAGGACATTCATAAGCCCGGGCTCCACAAAAGCGGAGCGGAGCTGGGATGACTCCACCGAAAGCTGGGAGATGGGAAATGGGCTCCGGCATCCCTTACTTACTCACCAAACACAAAAGCACACGTGCTTTTATTTCACGGTGGTCTTCTGTAAGGGGGTGGTTACTGCCGCCAGACGAGCTGCCCAAATGACTGCGAAAACGCAGTGTGCCCTGCCACTACTTATTTAAGATATTTACTAAGATACTAAGAGGGGTACTAAGAGAGTCCATTTTTTCCTTTCAATCGTTTTTAAATTCGTTGAAATCATTAAATTATAAGTTGCAATATGCAAATACCTGTATGGCAAAAGAGCACACTCCAAGCACACTAGCGAAGCGTTGCCTTAATCGATACATCGAATCGGCACATCGAAGTGTTGAAATGTTTATATCCGGTTCCAATATCAGAGCGCAAAGTCTATCTAAATGCAGAAGGGTGAGAGACATAAAGACATTATATCTCCGCAACTATTCACAACAGATATTCACAACAGACTAATGGACTCTGAAGGACTTGGCATTCAAATAAAGGCAACAGAAATTAAAACGAAAACGAACATAGTATTGAACAAGAAAGGTGATCTCCTATCGGGAGAGGTTACACTAGATGCCCTCACAGGTAGTCCAGTGGCAGAATAAAAATGAATAAAAACGGTTAAATATCGATCATTTATTAATAATAGTTTCTGTGAGAAAAAAGAACAACAATTTAAATGTTCACTCAGTGAATAAAATTGAAATATTTACACAGTCTGATGCGGATAAATGATTTCTGTATGATTTTTAAGCAAAAATTCGAAATAATGTCTATTGTAAGTAATATTTATTTTAAGTCTTCCTATGCGGTCTAGGTAGCGCTTGACCACTATCATGAGGATAAGCAGTGGATATGAAAATCTTTTTCATATACACTGCTTATCCTCATGACTGTTAGTCTATAGTGATGATTTCCGGCAGGATACATTAATTTTGCAGCCCGTCTGACGGCAGTAACCACCCCGTTTTCACTTTCACAACTGGTTGTTAGCCTGAGTTTTCAAAGCGACCGAAAGCAAATTTACATAGTTATTTTCATTTCGGGGTAGACTACGTTTCTCAGTCATAAACTGGGTAATCCCTGTCTGCCCAACCGCAATAATCATTGGCTTACAGATAACACTTTTAAATAATAGCACGTGTACTGTTGTGTTTCTTGAGTGACTGTAAGGGTTGCCAGAGGCTATTTCCCTATCTCCTAAACTCTTATCCAAGTCAGATGAGCCTAATCGACGTGGAGCCCTTAGGTAAGTGTGCGGGCCTTGTCTAGTTGGGGAAGGCAGACCGGTGGTTCTTCGATCCCCTAACCCCGTCATGGATGGCGCGAGGAAACACCGTAGGTTTTTAGTGGGTAAAAGTCCCACATACCCCGTTGCACCAATATCCCCATTGTCGGTGGGGATCTGGTTCGCAGATTTTCCCATACAAAAAAAAGGTCAGAAGAGCACTTGTAACCTCTAAAGCGTTACTTATGAAGTTTATTATAGTTTATTAGTTTATAGTTGAAGATAAATTTGGTTGTAAGAGATATCCACAGGTTTTTTTTTTATGTCAGGTCGGCAGACAGGCTGACGGTCCACTTGATGGTAGGTGGGCACAACAATTGCACTAAAAAAAAATTAAAAAGAGATATGACGATTAACAAAAAAATATATAATACAAAAACAAAATAATTCGCGACAAGCCAATTTGCTATAGTTTACGCTTACAACTCTGGTCGAGGGTTAAATAAGCTTCCCCAGAGTGAAACGATTTTTCAAGTGATTTTACAGTTCAAAAATGTCGCTCTTTATTACACCCGAGGCTGCCACACAGAATATTCTCCTTAAAAAGAAATTTAATGTTATGAAAAGTCGGCGTGCGGTCGCAAAATCTCCAAAGCGTTCTTATCTCTCAACGAATTCCTAAGAGAACGCCGATTTGCCTACTTTATGCCTACATTTTTATACACTCAATAGCAACTACCTTATTTCAAATGTCTACTTTATTTATTGACAAACTTTTATTAAACCAGAAAATATATCGTGGGATTTCCGATTCCAATCTCATTACAATAATTTATTCAATTTTCAAATTCAATTCAAATTTCCTTTAAAAAATAAGTTTTTTTACTCAATAGATTTTTTAATTATTCACTAGCGTTTTCCAGTACTTAACTTAAAAATTAATTTCAAAATAGGTAGGTAATTGAGATTTATATTTAAATATGTATGTCAAATGATCAACTTTTTTAAAATAATATTACGAATTGGTCAGCACAGGTCAATTGTTACCAAACAAAGCATTTCTTAAGACTGTTTAATTAAATTAATGAATGAATTTATACATTCGGTTCAATAGTTTCTGAAATTATATACTTAAGTCTGAACAACTAAACAAACAAAATATTGTTCCTCTGTATAATATTTTAGTTATGATTCAATTACTCCCTAACTTCATAACTTATGTCATTAATATTACAACTTTATTTAAAAAATACCTACGATTGACATATTTTGTCAATTCCATCTATCCTCTTTAATAGAGATGTATATAAATATAGTGACTTGGGCGCGAGCTTCTATTTTAAACAAAACGTTATATTTATCATAATATGAAAGACGTTGTCTAGACGCTCGAATGCAAAGTCAAGTTTTAGCACCGTAGACATTGTTATTATTGAGCTGCTTAAGTAGGCTTTGTTTCTATATAAATAACTAACGACACGCAACCGGCTTCGCACGGGTGAATTTATTACTGCAAATTGTATACACAAACCTACCTCATTGATCGATCTATCTATTATTAATAAACGCATCAAAATCCGTTACGTGGTTTAGAAAGAGTTTGCCGATATACAGACAGAGAAACAGACGCGGGCATTTTATATAAATAAAAAAATAGATCTTCGAAATGTATGTACGGCCATAACTTTCGAACGGGTAGACCGATTTTAATTCGGTTTTCACTAATGGAAAGAGGGAAAAACGGGGAATGTTCATATATAAAAATTGCACCCCGGGCGAAGCCGACGGCGGGTCGCTAGTCATCATATATAATTAATTAAATTAATAAATAAATGTGACGATAGTCACAAGAGCGAACCATCCTCATAGCCAAAAAAATTTACAAATATCACCCTATTGTGTTAAATCTATATTCAACAGTTTAAACCAATCAGATAAAAGAAATTCAATTTTTGAAACGGATCTTTGAGTGCGCATTAGTTACTGCAGGAAATGAAATGTCCTCGATTTATTTTAACCAGTGTGGCTTGTTCCATGCCATTAGCTATTTCAATCTGAGGATCGGTGTAAACTGGTAATGATGAGACCTGAGTAAGATCGCTTTGAAACATTCGTCTTAAGAGCAAAGCCATACGTCAGGGCTTCCATCGACTCGATCAGAGTACATTTGTTTATGCAATCACAATTTATTCGGATCCTTACACAAAGTGTACCTACAGCGCGAAAACATCTATTAGGGATAATGAAAGGTCTGAAACAGATAGTTTTCAATACATTGATAGATGTGAGAACAGTTTAAGTAGAAGGGATAAGTGTGTTTTCGTAACGTGTGTTGAGAAATTCGACACTCACCCTCCGCTATTTACTAGCGATGGCTCGATAAGCATTTTCTCTTTCAATACCATCAAAGAGACTGACCGTCTATTCAGTACGCGCCCTACAAAATGTTACTTATAAAAGGAAGACGGAGATCGCAACTTTGTTTCCGACTAGCCTCACAAGACATACTAAAATCCAATTTCAATAGCTCAACCATAATACCCCACGAGGCGGAAGTACGCATTACTTTCAACTTTTTCATTTGGAGTGTGCGTCACGAAACATTATCCGGGCCCTCTCAACTCCTGATGAAGCCCATCAAAACATTTGTCGGTATAGCGACGCGAAAGTTCGCCTATTATTCCGCTCAGTTTACTAAAACAAAAGTGTTCTTAATTCTTGATCTGGGATTTCATGCGATCATTACATTCCACGGTTCGTTCGGTGGGCCGACGACGTCGCGCGATGGAATAGTACCGCCGCTTAGTACAAATTAAATTTAGCAAGCTTCAACAAGCGGAATTAAACTCTTAAAGACAACGGAAAATTGTCATGAGTATTGAAGCAAATATTTACAAATTAATGTCATGTGATTCAATAGCAAATAGTTATAATGGGATACATCCCATAATATACGTATTACATACTAGCTATTTCCCGCGACTTCGTCTGAACCCCTTTTTCTTATGTATTAAAAAATTTGACGAACCCTTTGGATGAGTGATTAGAGTACTTGCCCTAACGCTCTTTTTTTTTTTTTTTTTTTAGGAGGGGAAATGCATTTACGCACTATCCCTCGTCGACGGGGACGGTCGACGAGGGGGTGTGTGGGACTCACCCGACGGAACGTATCGCCCCGCCGGTCCTACTCCACTAAAACCGCCTCCATGTTCCACCATCGGCAGTGATCGTGAGACCCGGAGTCACAGCGAGGCCTTATCCCCGGGCCCCACGCACCGCCATGTCCTTGCGGACCCGCATCCATCACGGCATGCCGTGTAACTCCTCCTGTGGTGACCCGCTGGAACATCTGCAGGCCACCACACCTCACTGCCCGGTGTTGTGCGGGCGGCGCACCTCCCCACGTCCACCGCCCCCGAGCGAAGCGGCACCAGCCGCCCGTGATCATCTTATCCGTCGCAGCGAGCAGTCAGCGAGGGGATTCGTAATTGAATCAACCCTTTACCTCTTCTCCGCGGCACAACCATCCGCGGAGTCGGAGGCCGCTTCCACCTTCATCCCCCGAGCGACCCCCGCTCGTGTGGCCGCTCATCTCATACGACATTATGGGTGGGCGGCCCATAGGGGTGTCCCCCTGACATTTCCTCAACAATCGCGGCAGCCCGAGACGGGCTCCACCTCATGTTGTCGTCGCGGAAGAGCTACTAAGCCGGGTGGCGAGGCCGGGTCTTCACTCTTCCGGACGATTGCGGGGGGTAGTACTAAGCCGGTGCCCACCCACCGGGTGTTCCCCACCCCCCACATGCCACGATTGCAGGTACTATGCCAGTTGGTCCTTCCCAGTCGCATGAGCTCCGTCTTCGCGTAAGTTGCCCGACTACCACTGAGCGTCGGAGCCGTCCGAGAGAATCCACCCGCTGCGACTCACCTGCCGATCCTCATCCGCAGTACCGAGTCCCATACCTCAGTCTGACGAACAAGGACCGGGGTGACCTCTCTCTCACCGGCCACCAATCGCGCGGGCCGAGTACGGATTCTCGGCCCGCGCGAGCGATGACCGGTGAAGCTCCAACAGAAGGTTGGAGCCTCCAAATAACAGCTCCGCCACGAGCTCCGCTGGGCGGAGCTCGCTCGGAGCCCATCTCGGTGTGGGCCTTCTTAGTCCCCAAAACCAATCCGATCGATCGAGCAAAGGCCGGTGACCCCACCGACCCCTGCAACCGCCCGGATTGCCAAGGGTAAGCCCCCCCACCACGACAAGGTCATGGCCCACCTAGGGGGGGTGCCCTAACGCTCTGTTCCAGGGGTCCCGGGTTCGAATACCGGCAGGGTAAACTTTCGAAATGAACTTTTCAAAATTGACTCTGAAAATTAGTCTGGATCTGAAATTTGAGCAACCCGTCTGGCGGCAATAACCCTTACAGAACACCACCATGAAATAAAAACATGTGATGTGCTGTTGTGTTTCAGTGAATGAGTAAGGGATGCTAGAGCCCATTTCCCTATCTCAATCCTTTATCCTTAAATTCCACTATTGTCGGCAGCGCACTCGCAGCACCTGTGGCTTTGCTAGTGTTATAGACGACGGTATCCGCCTACCATCAAGTGGAAAGTAATTTTTACAGGTGTAAATTGCCTATAAAAATGAACAAAATTCAGTGAATAATTTTGCAATCGCTAACAACCTATCCAAACCGCAGTCAGTCTAAGCAAAACATCGTAAAGATAACACGCGTACGGACTCATCCCGCTGATCTCGACCCGCGAGATTTGAATTTATTTCATCCGCTAACATTATCAGGCATTGGGCTTGTAATTTATCTAATTGGTCCCGCGAGTGTAATCACTGAAGCGGTGAAGTGCTGGAGCTTCTGGAGTCTGTGTGTGACGGGCCCGTTGTAATCTTCGGCGCTGGAAGACCAAGGACCGGGTGATTCACGAGGTAGTTGACAGATTTTCTTTCATTTCCTCGCCCTTTGATTACGTGTATCACCAACAAAAAAAATAAAGTATTTTTTTTTACAATCGAAGATTATAAATACTTTGGCGTGATCAATTGTGTTAACGACGTTTGATTGCAACTATATTGAAATTGAAATGGCTTAGTTTCGATTAATTGTATTTTTTTATTTTGTACTTTATTTTATTTTCAAAAATAAAGAATTCAAAATCCACATTTTGAATTAGATAGGTTCTCGTAATGTTTATAAAAATGTGCAAAGCTTATATGCAAAGCATTTGTATGCATTGAGCACAGCGCGTACTTTTCTTGTTTGAATTGAAGACTATTAAACCGTTTGTCATGGTAATCGCTTATTGATCTTCAAGGCAATTTTGTTCGCCAGTTGTTTTAACATAGTGAACTACCACATCGCTGTCCGGCTTGTTTATTCACAACGTAAACCACTTATGTAATTCAAGCGAACCTTATAACAGCGTCGTAATCGCGTCGGACAGCAAACATACTATTATTATTTGTATTGCCGGCTTACATTTCTTTTAATTTTTAAAAATAAATTCAAAAAAATTCTCATTCATAAACAGTACCTAAGTTAAAATACTTACGTGCTCTGATCAAAGCAGTTCTGCTGAGTATGATGCTCTATCTACAAGTAGCAAAAATTTGGCCAGTGTAGATTTATTGACAACAGGAAAATTTCCCAACGTCACATGAAATACAGAATTTTTAGCAATTAATACGATTATTAAACAATAACCGGAAGGATATAACGTTTTATTAATAACGATTTCGTCCGCGTTGAAAAATGAAAAATATAACACCTGAGAAAACATAATTATGACTAAAATAACGGCTGACATTTTTATCGCTGTGACAACGGTGGCGCCGATTTTTTTATAATTTGAGACGCTCCCTCGGGAACCTAACATTTTTCTAGGATAAAAGTATCCTATATGTTAATCCTGGTAATAAACTATGTGTGTGCCAAATTTCATTCAAATCCGTTCAGCCGTTTTGGCGTGATTGAGTAACAAACAAATTTTCGCAGTTATAATATATTAAGTAGGATTGTGAAAGCATCGTGCACTCAACGTGCTTTCTGTCAGTCTGTCTTCTTCCAGATTCATGAAGTGTGACCCGTATCCCACATCCTGTAAACGACAATTTTCAGTATGTTAGTTTTTGTGTACTAAACTAAACACCTTGTAACATCTTAAGGTGCTCTCTCTACGGGAGCATTCGTCTGTAATGTAACAATCGACGTAATATCCAACTAGACTTCTAGTACAGGGCGAACGCATACAGACAACACATTAGAGAAATAGATATTATATAATTCCACGCCCGGTAATGTTCGGGCAGTAACGACCAATAGAATTTCGTCATGACCTTGATCGGACCAATTGGCGTTCAGTACCCCGCGCCCGCGCACCTCAGTAGTTGTCAGAACAATTTGCATTTTGAATAAATAGGTATTAGCCGTCTACTTGGATATTATGTCGATGAATGTAACGTTACAGATTGTGACAGATTCGAGTATTACATCAGTGAGGGAGGAGATCCGATCATTAAGGTGGATTTATATTGCATCGGGCCGTGCCCCAGCCGAGGCCCGGTCAAGATATTCATTGTTTTTGTACGAACAAATCCATACTTCACCGGGCCGTGTCCGTGCCTCGTGCCGGAGCACGGCGCGCTCCAATTGTGACATGCTGTAACATGTAACACCATGCGGTCGGAAACAGCTTAGCGAGGCCGCCATGGCTCTGCCTCGTATATACTATATAAGTATAAATAGTAATAGTAATACAAAATTGTATAATAGTAGATAGTAGGTTGGAAACGACAAGGCACGGGCAAGGCCCGGCGGGGCGCGCCGGCACGGTGACGAATGGCAAACCGGCCGGAGCACGTTGAGAAAAACACGGCGAGCGCACGGCCCGGTGACGGCCCGGTGTAATATGGTTCATCCTTTACTGTGCGCAACCTATGAGGGAGCACCTTTACATTTTGAGACAAGTGTATCTTTTTTATATATTGAATGAATATCAAAAGATTTGGGATATTAAAATTAAGTATATATTTTGGGATTTTATAGTTAGGGTGTGTTGTTGTGTTTCGGTGAATGAGTAAGGGATGCCAGAGGCCATATTCCTATCCACTCTTAATCCCTTATCTTTAATCCTACTGCAGTCGGCAGCGCACTTGCAGCAGCTTATGCGTTGCTTGTGTTATAGGCGACGGTAGCCACCTACCATCAAGTGGACTGTCAGCCTGCCGACCTTAACATAAAAAAAAACTTAAACTGAGCTATGTTCTCGCGCAATCGGGCGTCAAAAAAACCGTTGAAATTAAAAACAGGGAACTTTTTGTATTTGTAACAATGAGTGTGGTGGGAAATTTGCAATTCCGTTAAACACGGTCCGCTCTTTTTGTAAAAGTATTGTTAATATGTAAATAAGGATGTACTTACAAAAATCACAGTGGTTTTGTAGCACCGTAACGGCGGAAGCTTTTTTGCTCATAAATCGAAGCGAAAACGGCTGCAACGCTTCCACGCGCGTTGTCTGATTAAATTTAAGACATTAGCATTTTCAGGCACAAAATATGATATAATATACTTATATTATGCACAGAATGTATGCGAACAAATTTACAGTTTTCGGATATTAATAGTTTTTTTTTTTAAATATGTTTTATTTATTTATTGATTTCCATACTAAAATTATGTAAGCTAGTGTGGAGTTTCTGAGGATTATATATAGATATTAAATATTAGTATGACGTAAAATAGCGATTAGCTAACCATTGTTTGCGTGAATGTTTGCGCGCGCGAGTCGGGCACCAACCGGTCGCAAATCAGCGGTGAATGAGATTCAGGCTTCCCATTACTGCGCTTTTGATCGCAATCGAAACGCCGCTGACCTTACATTGTCCCACTAATATTTTAAATCGATTGCACTTTGCATAGATTGTAGAGAATATTGTTCAAAGGGTCTTATAGTTGTTGTAAATTCGGATAAACAGCAAAAAAATCAGCAGCATGTTAGATTTGTTTTTCCTGCTTTTTCCTCTATGATACAAGCACACGCGTAGACTTCGCGTATACTTTATTTATTTATGTTTTTATTTATTACTATCATAATGCACATTATTATTTCAGGGAACCATAGAAGCGTTTACCTGAGGACATTGCCAAAGAAGGAAAGAAATCTGTGTTAATATTATAAATGTGAAAGTAACTCTGTCCGTCTGTCTGTTACCTTTTCACGCCTAAACCGCTGAACCAATCGTCATGAAATTTTGCGTACACGTTATCAGGGACGCAGGAAAGAACATAGGTGTCTTTTATCCAGAAAAAAGTACTGTTCCCGAGGGATCATCTAACGCCTGGCAAAGCTTTAACTGCAATAAAGATGTTAGGCATTACATTGCTCATATATTTAGTCAGGCGTTATTTTTTTATTTTTTTAAAAATAAATTAAATAGTAGCAATAATACTAACTAATATTGTGATTATTTAGTTTTTAGATTCCTTAGATTAATTAGATTACTTGTATTATAATCTAATTATGAGTATATATGTGAAATCGTTTAATGACTTAGTCAAAATTGTCGTACAGTTTTATGGGACAATTTTATTTATAAATATTAGAAAATTAGAAAGGCCAATATATAATGCACTAGCTACACGCCCCCGGCTTCGCCCGTGGCGCACTTTTTATATATATAAAAATTCCCCGTTTATCCCTCTTTCCATTAGTGAAAACCGAATTAAAATCGGTCTACCCGTTTACGCGTGATGCCGTGACCAAGGGAATTTTTTATATATTATCAATCAATCAATCAATCAATTTATTTGTAACTTATAAAACATACATTTAACAGACACAGAGAAAAAAGAAATAACAGTAACAGCAGGAAAGAAAGTTACAAAAAGGTCCCTACTCAGCATTTTGCTGGCATAGGCCAGCACTGATCTTCCGTAGGAACCCTTAGTTAATACACAAACACGGTCACACACCATGCATGTACCCGCTAACAAATGAAACAAAAAATATTTATTTAAATTTATTTGTTGTCAAGAAACACAACTGCTTGCACGAATATTGAAAACATTACTCCAGTTCCCTGCCGCACATAAGTAAATATTAATGCTATTATTAGATGATATTTAAAAAGCTCAAAAATAAATAAATAAATAATAAAAACAATAATAATACCTAACAATAACAATAATGAAATCATTTTAATTTTTTGGCTGAGTGCGAGGAGGTATTAAAGATTATATTATTTATTAGTGTAGGTACAATACATTATTTCTTAATGTATTGTTTGCTGTTCAAAATTATGACCTACAGTAAGATGTCAATTGCGATTTGACGTTATTTGGTTTAATTGAAGTTTAAACAAATCGCATTCCTTTCACAGATTCATTTATATTTTAATCGCTGATAAAGTTAGTATGCACAATTGAGAAACACTCAATGAACGAATGACTACAGTTAGAAAACTTTAACATCTTCTTCCAGGATGAGAGAACACATTGAATAATATATTAACTTCACGAAAATAATCCCCGATACACAGAGAGTTGCGAAATAGCGACAAGTCGCCGAGTGAGTTACCTCATTGTTCTAACCGAGTAAGTTGGAGTCGAGTCCTAAACTTGGAAAATAAGGTTGGGCCTCCTATCTACTGGTAATGGCTTTGTTGTGTACCTACACCAGTTTGACGGATAACTCGAGTTTCCTTCCAGGATATTTCTGTACAACTTTACAGTGCACTCCTTGAACCAGGACAGTGCATGCAACGCCAGTTTTATGTCGCTGGGGGGCATTACACGAATTCCTACAAATTTTACTAAGTCACGCTCAACTTTACTGATTCACTGAAAATTATTTTTAAAATTTGGTTCCATATATTTGCTTCTACGTTTGATCAATGACGTATCATGAGGTAAAATATCCACTTAAGGCTACTCTGTCCAAAAATTCGTCATAAAAAATCATGCTTTTCTCAGAAACGCTAAAATTTGTAGATGTGAATAAAATATTGTGAATATTGAGAATACCTATCATCTGTAAAAAGACAGCTTTCTATACACGATTTATAATTCCTCACTTAATCCTAAAATAATCCTAAAATACCCTCTAAAACGGAATTTCAAACTAATTTTCCTCTTATTTTCTGTATGAAAATAAGAACAAATTTTGGGGAGCTAAAATAAGTTTCGTATATTGGTTTCAGTTCAAAAATCCTCATCTGACAACTCTCATTTGCAATCCAAATGTGCGTCCCATTCTGGAATACTGTAAGGTAGTATGGAACCACCAGGTTCACATCGATCGCATTGAGCGCACTCAAAAGATATTCTTATATTGTTTAACTTACAGTGAAGAAAAGTGCGACAAGCTGCAATCTTATGAACATTTAACTAAAGAAAATGGGCTTTGACCTTTGCGAGTTCGAAGGAGAATTTGTGACGCTCTATTCGCCTTTAAGTTGTATCCGGGGCTACATTGACTCGCCTGATCCCCTTGAGCGCCTGAACTTCTATGTTTCAAATTCTTATAGTTGCCTATGCAACAGGAAAACCCTCTTTCCGCTGTCATCGAAGATGAATATAGGCTAATATTCTCCTCTCCCGCACCTGTGCATTAACTCACTACAAAAGAACTTTGACATATTTTCTAATTCTTTGGTCTCTTTGGAGGTGATGATTACATATGATTACATAAATCATATGTAATCTTAGTTTTACTTTTATTTTAATTTAATTTTTATATTGGACCTTTCTTGTTTTTTTTTATTATTATTTATTTCTTACTGTCTAATTGTTTTGTTATGTTGTAAAGCACAATCATTGTAGAGTTAATTCAAATTAATTGGTATTTTTTTTTAATATTAAATTGTGTGCTGTTTAGCAAACCGAAAGAAGAAGAAAAATGAATCTTTACAGAAACAAAATTACTAAAATATCCATAATGAATATTAAATAATTAGACCTCTTTTCAATAATTAACAAAATCCAATTTTTTTATCACTATTAGACGATTCAAAACGATACGCTTATGTTCTCATTCACACTCGCAAAATGTGACCCCTCTAGAGTGATAGACGGTTATAGGTGCTAGACGGACCTGTGCTGCTAGCTGGAAGGTAAGGCCCAATTCTGAGTTTTGGTGGCTAGAGGAAACGGCCTTAAATTTATGTGAAAACTGTTTAATATTTTTTTATATATTTTTTTCTATTTACAGTTTTTTACAAAAATGTTTGCACAACTACAAAAGCATTCATCATAATTATTTATTTAATGTTATGTAGGTATATCTTTTAATATTTAACTGACATAATAAAATAGGATAACTTACGCAATACGTAGCATAACTTTATGCTTATTAAGTATAAATTATACTTCTATATGTTCAAAAGTAACAAATGAGTATATTGTTGAAATGTTAGAACAATGTACCAAATACAATTAACGTTTTTAATTGTAATTTCGAAGAATGAAATTTTAATGTCATATAATACTTATAGCGACCCGGCATTGGACATATGCATTTTTTTTGTACAAGTTATACAAAACGTTCCTCGTTTATCGCTCTTTCTATTAGTTAAAAAGCTTATCAAATTCCTTTGGGTGGTTTTTTTTTATTTATTTTTTTATTTGATGGAAATACCAACAGCACAGCAAAAATTGAATAAGTTACACAAACAAATACATACAACATTTACTTGCCAATTACAGGTATCTACAGCTGTATATGTTGCATGTTGCATTCGAAGAAGTTAACGGAGAAACAGACAGATTTGAATAGTGACAAATATATTTAGATGTCTATACCGACATATATTTATCTTTTTCTGTTTCTGCCTGTAAATCGCTCGCCTTCTCGGCAGGCGAATCTAACACTAATTTATACTGATTTATTGCTTGTCAAAATTTGTACTAGTATTACAATACTTAATATAAAAACCATTAAATTTAATAAAACCAATGAGAACCACGTGGGAGTGTAATTTGCTAGAAATATTGTTCTAAATACAATTTACTACTGGTTAAACTTTACAAATTGAGCGATATGGACATGGGTAAATGTAGATGAAACGGACAGGTGATTGTTAGACAGTTCTCCGGACGAACGGACGCGAGGACGTCCAACTTTGTGACTACCTGTTTGTTTCTGCCAATAACAGATGCATAGGAACCTTAAAATACTGAATACTGTTCCAGATCATGTAACATGTACCTACCTTATAGGTACATGTCACACACATTTTTACACGAGAAAATGAGACTTACAATCTGTCTTTCCTGTGGGACTTAGAACTAATACTGCGCACTAATTACTGTAGAACAGTAAAGTACTATTTGAGGATAATAAGACATTTGAGGATATAGTATATGCGGATAAAGCAAGGCTCTGCTTGAATTCTCACAACGCATTAAAATATGCCTTGTAATCGTTGTGTCTATAATTTCCTAATTTACTGACTGCTCCAGTAAATAATAATAATATTTATTTATTTCGGATAACATAATCCGTTTAAAATGTTTTAGTAAAATGTTTAAAAATTGAAGAGTTGCGTCTCTCAGCAACAGTTTTAAAGATAGTGTTGGCGCTGTCCCGTGTCATCTTACTAACGACGCAGTTTTCTAATAATTGTAGAAAACTGCCAATTCGTGCTGCCTAAATAAAGATGTCGGACGTTATTTTTAACGCAGAGGTAGTCGCGGGCACCGGCTAGTTAATAATATTTTTAAAAAATTTCAACGCTTGAACCAAAAATTCAAATTTTAATTAACAAGTGCGAGTTGAATTCGCGCGAAGAAAGTTCCGTACGATGTTATCTATCCGCACAATATTGAGTAATTTACCATGTTATTTTAATATCATGGACTTCTTATAGGTTTTCCTATGATCTATAAGTAGAAAACTAATTTTTTTTTTTCAAATTTGTAGGTTCAGTAATTTTGGAGATAAGGAGGGGGGGGGGGGGGGAATGGTCGGACAGACGGAGTGATCCTATAAGGGTTCCGTTTTTTTTCCCTAAAAATTATTATTTTTATTACCGAAACTGCGGTTTTAATGTTGCACTATTCATGCAAATAGTAATACGAGCGTTGAATCGCGATGGTCATTAATGTATTGACCGCCGCGATGTGATAATTAGAAAGGAAATTTAGTGATTGTCGCTGCATGTCATGCCGAACGACAGGTAACGTTTGCGATATTTGTACTATATCGGGCATCGTTCACAGTACAGGGTACAGGGGCGGTGACGGGGCGACGCGCTGCCTGCACACCACAAATCAGCGGTAAATCAGATTTCGAACGTCCACGTTCGTGATTGCAGAAACAAATTTGTGTTGCGTTCTGCCGACAAACACTGACTGTGTAAACGGCTCCTATTAATACACGTGCACGGTTCTCCGAATCGAATCCACGATGCATTTAAATTACGATAACGTACTGTTACATTGGTGCCGTTTGCTGTTGCATCACAAAATTTTATTAGTAGGTCAACGTTTAAATGGAGCTACGAAATGTCACCTACTTTGTATTAAGGCCTCGCATCGGTGAGGAATGCACGTGGTGCGCTCGCGGTTCTGGACATTTCTTAAGTTTAATTTAAAAAAAAAAAACAAAATAAAGTAGCCTAAGTTACTCCTTAAAACATCGTCTATCTGCCAGTGATAGTCTCGTTAAAATTGGTCCAGCTGTTTCCGAGATTAGCCGGAACAAAAGTACCGTATATACTTTGATACACATTTAGTGAAAAGCTTATTACAGTTTTTGACTTTACGAACAGACACTTCAGTTATCTATTCTATCTATATCTATACATATAATAAAATCGTAAACGAGCCGTAACATTAAATATTTTTTCGAAAAAACAATTTGTACACGTTGTACATTTAGTACCGAGGTAATAAAAATAGGAATTTAAGGAAAAAAGAAATTTCTAATTTACTTAGAGATCTTTCTAACACTTGGTATAGTGTTGGATTATAGTATTTCTGTCTTTTATGTTCTACTTTTAAGACGTAGTCGAGTCTGCTTAAAGCAACCCGTGAGTTGGCAATAAATGTTAAAGTACCTTGTAAATCATTCGTTAATTTTACCCCTAGAAACGTGTTATAACTTTTCACCTCACGAAAAAACACTATTGTTAATTCACCTCTGCATTCCGGTTTACAGAAGAAATTACTTCCAAAAAAAATGAAGACAAAAGAAGTACAAGTAACCGCTCAGCAGGTTTGCATCGTGGAATAAACTCTTGGATTGTTTGCATTTCATTAACTCCGGTCAACAAGAGATCTAATTTATTTGCCCGTATTTTACTTTTATACCGTTCCGTTGAACTGTGTAACGTCGGCACTTCATACCACTTTTTAACAGAGTTTAATGTGCGGTAAAGGAGTACCATTGAACAATTTGAGCATAATTAATTACCGGTTTATTTCGAGTCGGTTGAAAATTTCAATAAGTTTACGCATCCTGTAATGTGTGTTGGTTTCCGGCGCCATATTTTGTAGATATATTACAACTTATCTGAAGTTGGGCAATTATGCGAAGCTAATATTTTCTAAATGAGGAACGATCTGACTCTCGACAGTCGTTAGGTTACAACACAAACATTATGTGTGAATTAATCTAATTTAAGATGTAATATGAATATGTAATACAAGCTCGTGCCGACGACTTTGTCCGCGTTGAAAAATATAACACCTGAGAAAATAACCGACGTCTTCATCGCGGTGACTGTCGCTCAGGATCCCTCGAGAACCTAATCCAGGATAAATGTTAATGTAGGTAATAAACTATATGTGTGCCAAGTTTTATCCAAATTTCTTAAGCTTTTTTTGCGTAAAAGAGTATCAAACATCCTGTGTGGATTCATCCTCACAAACTTTCGTTCTTATAATATTAGTACGATTGAGATAATTGCCGCCATTAAAGAGAGTTTTTTTTAATAAATTTTAGCAGACAGTACTTGATGGTAAGTACCTACCGTCACCTAACAACAGCATAGTGGGATACAAGTGCAATGCTCCTAGATGAAACAGCATTTAGTACACCTATAAATATTCTTAATCTGCTCACTTTTTATGCATATTTTTTGATTTCACAATTTGAGCCTTCCACCTAACAGGCCATCACGGCTTATTCCATATCATAATTGGTACTATTAAATATTTCGTATTCAGTATAATACATATGAAATTTAGTAAAGGCAAGGCACACCATTAGTGGCAATGGACACTGAGTTTCGCAGACATAAATTGGGCAACCCATCTGGCGACATTAATCACCCACTTACAGAAGACCACCATTATTTCACAACAGCCATGACAGAACTCATTTTCCTGTATCTTATCTTTAATCCTACAATGATGTGATTTTTGGTCAGAAAGTTGATGTTGATTCTCTATTCAAAAATAGCTTAAACATCGCAATTTAGGTTGACAAAAAAGTTTTTGTTCAAATTTTATAAAAATAAATCTTCTATTGGTCTCGAAGAACCAGGATATCGATGTAGCCAAGAGAATTAGCAAATTAAAGTGACAATGGACCGGTCACATCTGTCGCAGAAAAGCCGATGAAGTAAAAGAGTTCTCGAATGGAGGCCACGAATTGTAGCGATGTGGCGTTGGATGTTCTGCGGCAGATGAAAGGTTTACGGGAAGCGGCTGGATGCGAAGAACACGTCTGTGCGTGGTGGCGAGCCTTGGGAGAGACCTACATCCAGCAGTGTAGAGACACAGGCTGATGATGATGATGATAATCTCCTATTACCTACTTTACATACATTCGAAAGTACTTTTTATATGCTGTGTGTGTATGCTACTTAGAAAATAAATAAAATTCTCAAAATGGCGTTCTGGAACAAAATAAACATACATATAAACCGGGCGCTACAAAAAGAAGACTAAACAAATATATGGCACTGTTAATATGTATAACGCTACTCCGTATTGATTGCAATCCGTTTGTGTACCTTCTTATAAATTAAATAAATAAATAGATAAATCATACTAAGTTCAGCAGTGCATTTGTATCATAGACGACCTTCACATTAAATAATATCATGCGATAATAGTTGAAATAAAACCATAAGCACAAATTTAATTAAACGGTCGCAGTAAAAGCTTTCTGCAGTTCAGTTTCAATGTCAACCCCCGTATTTGTTAAAAGCAAAGCGTCGAGCGAAACGATGATTGAAATGAAAGGAACCATTCTTTGTAAGCGGAGAAGGACTAACGTAATTGCATCGCTTCAGTTCAATAGATTCGTGCGCCGGGAAATTTAGTTTTTCAGACTAGTCTCGGTCTCGAGTTAAGTCCCGAAGGAATAACTCTATTCAAGCGTTCCATTTAAAGTTTACTCACTCATGCCCATTTATTCCTAACAATGTCGATCAGTTTTTTTAATTAACTTACAAGCATAATTAGTAATCAGCTTGTTATTATTTTTTTATTTTTTATAACAGTTATATTTCGTTTTAAGTCTTTTTAAATTCAGTTATACATATTTCATTTTATTTCATACTAGCGACCCTCCCCCGGCTTCGCCCGGGGTGCAATTTTTATATATATGAACATTCCCCGTTTATCCCTCTTTCCATTAGTGAAAACCGAATTAAAATCGGTTTACCCGTTCACGCGTAATGCCGTGACAAAAGGAAATAGGTATTCATTTTTATATATAGAGATTAGCCGGTGCACGCGTCTTCGTCCGCGTTGAAAAATAAAAGATATAACGCCTGATAAAATAATTATGTAAAGCAATAAAACATCTGACATACTTTTGCTGAGCGTTGGGTCTTTATTTTTAGATAGCTCTTGCCCGCGGCTTCGCCCGCATGGAATACGAGTATTTAGCCTATGTCCATTCTGAAATTCTATTGTAACAATTGGTGATAGATTTTTTTTAAATCGGATAAGTAGTTTCGAAGATTACTTCTTTATAATATTAGCACAGTCTAACCATACTTACGTCATACAGTCTGGCAACGCTCAACGTTCGAGTCTGCAAACTGAACCGAATCCGTTTCGACGAACTCGGTTCAGTTGTTCTACGCAAGTACATTCGTTGCCTGACTGTATGATGTAAGTATGGTTAGACTGTGATATTAGTATAGATATCTTATTGAATACACGAGTATTCAATAAGCTGAAGTAAATAGAAGTAATATAAAGAAGTTCGTATTCCAAACAATCTCTCTACTTATATTGACGTATAAACGCTACCGAATGAAATAACAACAAATATCAGTCAAATAATCTTCCATAAGTGAAGTCAAATCTTCACTAATGGAAAGAGGGATAAACGGGGAATGTTCTTATATATAAAAATTGCATCCCGGGCGAAGCCGGGGGCGGAACGCTAGTATAATTATAATAATAGGTACCCCGTATGTGCACGAAAGTATAATTAACAAATTATTCTTTCGTTTAACGTTTGCTTGTGTTGCGCCCGTGATCTTTAAATTTTTCGGTTCCAGTCAGAATATGTACTGAACTTAATTTTATGATCTATACGTAACTCATAGATCATAAAATCATGCTAATTTCAAAGACTAATTTCTCGCTGCATTAAGATATTGTATATAGTTTGAGTTTACTTGTGGTTTAAGAGAATTTAAACGTTTTTCTTTCTTTCTTTGATTTATATTTTTCATATCAATAGGTTTTGAAGAATCACCTTAAGATTCTTAAAGTGCTCTAATAAGAATATTTTGTACGTTTCACTATTTGTAGTGGATTAGACTTACAACATCTTTGGAATATATTTTTATTTTAAACTCAGGCTATTAGGCATTTTTTTTAATTTAAATGGTTAAGTAGTAAATATTTGGAAAAGACTTGCGTAAACAAAGAAGGCCACGTGGTTTCAGTACACGAATTATGCTTCATCTCCATACCCATATCCTTCTCATCTATCCTTATCATCTATTCCAGTGTCAGTATTTCAAACTGTGGGTTGTTACCCGTGCTTTACATATGGGATAGCGAACAAGGCAAGTGTTTCTAGGTCTAACACTACAATAAAGGAACAATTTAAATGAAAAGGGTGGGTCTGTTTAGTTTGATGCTTGTTTCTATATTTGACATATTAATAATCAAGTAATTTTCTAGTTGACGCTTATTTCTCCTTTTAGTTTTAATGTCCACCATTAAAGAAAGGTCAGAAGTGACAAATGGTACTAATAATTTTAAAACGTCCCTTGCCAGTGCCTTGTTCTTGTTTTCTCTTCATCCAGAACACGTCAATACTTTGGGAGTAAAATTCAATTGCAAGCATGTCCTTTAACCAAAAAAGCGAGGAGCATCTGCGGAACGACACAAGTGCCTTCTGAATATATTAATTTAGTTGAAGTTGTTTTGAATAATTATTATTTATAATATGCATTTTATGATTTTGAAAGCTTTATTTTGTTTGTGTTTTAATGCTTTTTTCATTTTTAAGTATATATATCATTACTAGCTGTGCCCGCGGACTTCGTACGCGTGGTATTCGGAATAACGCGTAGCTTTTTTGTTTGTAAACAGATTGGAATTAAATATACACTAAATATTACCGGAAGCTTGCTACAATACATCAGTGGAAACCATATAAAAATTGGTTACGCCGTTTCTGAGATTAGCGTGCTAGACAAAAGTCACAGCCGTTTTGCTGTAGCAGAGTGCCGAGAAAGCTGAGTTCTTTTTCTATGCATTTTATTTACGATGAGATATGGCAAAAAAAATTTTTTAAAAAAGTGCATTTTATGCACTCCTGCCTTTTTATAATATATGTCTATAATGTTATATTATTATTATTTTCTTTTTGTATACTTATAAACTGTAATTTGTCAGACCTATTAGGCTTTGTAAAAGCAGGGGTGCATTTTATGCACTCCTGCTTTTTTAAAATATCACCTCACAACCGCCCGTATATTATTCTTTTTAATTTTAATAAGTGCCTGACCTCACTATCAGCTCTAATGGAAGACATTAGAGCTGATAGTGAGGTTTTTACACCATACATTATGCTGAGTTGGGGCCGGTTTGTGGACGTTTGTGTTTGTGCCTATGTTGTTTCTTTATTTATTTTATTTCTGTGTATTTCTTTGTATCTATGTGTTTTCAGTGTTTTTTTCTGATTTTTTTAAAATATACTTTGTCCTTTGTCACAAATAATATTTATTCTATTTTATGTCATCCAGTTCTATTGACCTATCGAAGCAAGGGTTTATAAGTCCCAAAACGAAGAAAATTATGAACGCGATCCTTCAAATTACTAACATTTAATTTGTTTGTGGCCCTATCCTATGGTGTATTCAAAAAGATTGAAAAACACTTCTCTATCCTATTAGAGTTGGCATTTGAATTTAAATCACATCTATTCTATCTATTTCTATGTTTAATATACTGCACAGTAAAGGAGAACCAGATGATAGAATTACTATTCTTAGTATGAAACACGCATGAAAAAATATAACTCTACATCTACATTTATAAACAAAACTTTTTCAGTAAAACATTGAGTTAGGAGATCGTAATTGACTATTACTGTAATGCGTCATCCAACCGTAGTACATCAAGTAGGTACGTGTGTCGGTATTTGTCAGGCTAGTTTATGGGAATATTAGGCAAAGTGGCTGTCAATGAGTTTGAAGAGTCTGGCCGAAGTTCCGACCGTTGGGAGAACCCTCGGAATAATGTCCTGACATATCCTCCAGAGGAGCATACATCCAACAAAGTTTATTACGTTCGTTACGTCTCTTGATATTATCTTGATAGAAACGGATATTGTAAACTGAAATACAACTGAAGCCTTTTCGGTTGTATAAAGAATCGTAGATAAAAGGTGTCTACTGTCGAATCAAGGTTTTAGATAGAATTGTATGGAACTACATAAACCTATGTATAGAACTAATTGTAAAGAACTACATAGGTTTATTTAGTTCTATACAGTTTTATTATCTCTAGAGGCAAAAAGGGACAAGTATGTAAAACTAAATCAGATTTAATCGAAATCTAACTGCTAATAATTTTGTAATAAAAAATTAATAAAAAAAAGATACTTTTCATATCCGAACCTCGCATAAAATAAGAACTAAAGATAGATAACCCTGTGGGTGGCAGAGTGAAGCCGGTAAAACTACGCCTCGCCGTGTACTTACACGGTTACACGCACTAAAATGCCATCAAAACGTCTCGCCTTTATTTGAGCAATATCAGCGCGTGGAGCTTGACATAGTAATAAATTTATATTTAAATTTTTAAAATGCGTAGTGAAAAGGTGTAAAAACCAGTCTTCAAAAAATAAAATCTCATTTCACAAATAAGCAACCTTGAAAACCAATATTTTCAATATATATTGGCCGGCCTATGCACACATGTTTATAAAACCAGCTTCACTATATTGTCCGTAATATTTTCTATTTAATTTTTATTACATCTGAGATCCGACCAGACTGTTTGGGATTCAATAGACGCTACTTAGTCATTAAACAAAAATAAAATTATGACTTTATTGTGATCTTAAACGAACCATGTTTTAAAAAAGATTAATAAAATTCTTATTTCGAAACTTGTTTCCAATGAAGAGAATTAATTTCTTATGAAAAATGAAAAGAAAATATCTGTTATGTTTAAAGCGAATGTTGGTGTAATATTGATATATTGACAAGCCCGTTGGATGACTGGTTAGGGTGCTTGCCTTAACGCTTTATTCTAGGGTTCCCGGGTTCGAATCCCGGCAGGGTCAACTTTGAAAAATGAACTTTTCAAATTTGGCTCTGTGTAACTGGATTTGGAAAGTAGTGGCAGGGCGCACTGCGTTCTCGCAGTCATTTGGGCAGCAGTCAGTGAATCATCCTATCAGTCAATCAGCCAAAGGGAAAGTGTGCAGGACATATACCATACGTCGTGTAGCGAATGAGCGTTGTAGTAGACGAGTTTTGGTCCCCACTCCAACCGTCCACCTGCTGGTGGACACCCGTGGGCCGTCCACCTGCTTTTGGACTGATGAGCTTAAGAGAACGGCTGCCAGTGGATCTCTCTTAAGGTTAATTAAAGATGGCGGCGCTCAATTAAAGATGACAATACACACCAGCAAGAAAGTTACTATGATATCAATAACATCATCGTCACTGTATTAATTACGAGTTTGTTTCGTGCTCTCTTGAGTTACCTGGTCTAAGTACTGTAAGATACTTACTTTAGTTTAATGTACACAGTATTTTTTATGACCATTGAAATCGTAAAATTATAATAACTCGTAATTTATTTGTTCCAGATCCAATCATTAGGACTCATGTGCAAAGCCTATAAGACAGTTTTAAGTGTTTACAAACATAATCTAGCGTACATTAGATATCAGCGTAGGCCGGTATCGTGTTCGACGCTACTTAACAAGCGGTTACGCGAAAATTCGCTTACTTCGTAGCAATTTTCTGTCATAATCTCTTTAATAATTCAGCTGTATGCATCCTGCTGAGAATGAAAACTGATGAGATTTCCTTGTGAAGGCTTTGTAATTCTTTCTCGTTACTCTGATTAATTTAGGGAACTCGTTATTTATTTATTTTATGCACAATAACATTGAACATACACTAATAACACGAAAAATATAAATAAATGAACAATTTTAAGTTCGCACATCAATTATAACCTTTCTCAACATTAATATACAATGTAAGGAATTAATAAGCATAAATAATTTATCATTATATAACTATAATGTTATTGGCAACATTATTAAATTCGTCAATATTATTCTGCAGTATTATTAAAGACACAGAGGACCTCTTGGATTTGTTTGTGACATCGGTAACCTACACATTCTGATTAGTTCTCCCCGAAGTTGAAGAACTGGCACAGGAAAACTTGGCACACAGATAGTTTATTACCTGGATTAACATATAGGATACTTTTTATCCTGGAAAAATGTTACATTCCCGAGGGATCGTTTAAAAATATAAAAAATTCGGCGGCACCGTCGTCACAGCGATAAAGAAGTCGGATGTCATAGCTCAATATTTTTATTTTTCAACACGTACGAAATCGCGGGCACAGCTAGCATATTAAATAAATATAATTCAAATATCAGCTGCCAAACAAACCGGCTTTCCCACTAAACGAAGGTCACCGTGAAATAACTTTACGTATGCTGTTGTAATTCTCTTGTTATCTATTCTTCTATTTTAATATCACTTTTTTTAGGGAAAAATTATGCCACTGCAATCTCTCATTCAAAAAAATGTATGGAATCCACAGACTATTTAATCAGTGATACAAGCACTTTCAACTAAAAGTTAACTACGACTTTTTAGCTGATGCTACACAGATATAATACACTGCGTTTGTTCATAGCAAACATCTACAGCTGCTACGAAGCACAGTAAGAACATAAATTTACAATAACCGCGTGCGAAATGACATCAGTGATAAAATAAAGCAAGAAATAAGAATATACTATGTACTCTTTAGTAGCGACAATATTTACAATATTACCTGTCAATTACTATTATACTAGCAACTCGCCGCCGGCTTCACACGAACGCTTTTTTATCTGCAAACTATATGTACCGTTTATCGCTCTTTACATTAGTGAAAACCGTATATCAAATTAGATAAAATTGAATTAGATAAATTTGTCTTTTAGATTTGCATACTGCTTGTCGGTTGAATATGTGGACATATATGTATAAAAATTTACAACTTGTATACCATATTCAGCAAATAAATTAATTTGAATTTGAATTTGTTTAGAAGAACTTAGCGGAGAAACAAACAGAGGCGGATTGTGATTTTATTTTATTTTATAATAAGCAATAGATATAGAAGGTTAGTTGTTGCCTGCAGCTCTGCTCACGTCATATATATTTTCGTAGGTTAAAAAGGAAAACTTAGTTGAGTTATTAACTCGAGTTTCCCCTAACGATAACTGTTGATAAATTTCAGAAGGAATTTAATTATTTATATCCTATATGTTTGTAGGAGCTGTTGTCCTACTTTCAAACTAATCTATAAACTGACTCCAAAAACACAAGAAATTAAAACTGTTTATTGTCTGTACACAAGAAATACATATATTCACAAAATAAACACTCACAAATATAAAGAATAAAATTTCACCATAAAAAATCAAAATATTTACATTTTACACATCACTATGTACACTTTATATATATTCACAAAACACTGTCACTAAAAATGTTCCTCTTGAGATCTTCCAGGACTTTTGCTGATCAATGTGAAGATGAGAAAATCTTGAAATCCTGTGTCTGCTCTTTCGATCCTCGCAGTCCCCGTCTGAATGCTCGTCGTCGTCTCTCTGCACTTGTTTCTTTTTCATTGCGTGTCAACTTCTCGTTCGAATTTAAATATTCAAAACAGATTCGAATGCATGCCAGTACATCACGGAGGATGCATTACATGAACCTCTATATCTTCATTCCAAACATGGTTTAAATATGTGTAACGTTAACTCTATCGTCCATCACAAAATTTTGATACAGATCAGGGATACAGAACTTTCCATCCAGAAAAGTACTGTTCCCGCGGAATTAAGGCGTTTCCGAAGTATCAAAGATTGTATAAATATTTTAACACTTAAAAAAAGGAGACACAGATGAGTTCGCAGGAAAAAGTTAGTTTACAATAAATATGTCTACCAATTCTTTTAACAATATCATATATCGACAAGCCCGTTGGATGAGTGGTTAGAGTGCCCGTTGGATGGATGGTTAGGTTGCTCTGTTCCAGGGTTCCCGGGTTCGATTCCCGGCAGGGTCAACTTTGAAAAATGAACTTTTCAAATTTGGCTCCGGTCTGGATCTGGAAAGTAGTCGCAGTGCACACTGCATTTCGCAGTCATTTGGGCAGCCCGTCTGGCGGTAGTAACCACCCCCTTACAGAAGACCACCGTGAAATAGCAGCACGTGTGCTGTTGTGTTTCAGTGAGTGAGTAAGGGATGCCAGAGCCCATTTCCCTATCCCCTCCTAATCGCTTATCCTTAATCCTACTGTAGTCGGCAGCGCACTTGTAGCAGCTTTGGCGTTGTGTTATAGGTAGCCACCTACCATCAAGTGGACCATCAGCCCGTCTGCCGATCTTAACATTAAAAAAAAAAAATTTTGTGTATATAACATGCGAAGAAATTCTTATTCGCGATAAATTTCCTTTTTATATTTCCTTTTTTTATGGTTATAGCGAACTTTGCTTTCGTGGAATACAAACAATACAAACAATAAATGATACAAAATAATTAACAATAAAAAAAATCCGAATTTACCCAAAAAATGTTCTCTATTTCTCTAAACGCCTAAGCAACAAGAATAAGTAAATTTTCCACTTACCAAACAATAGATCAGAAGAGGCACACATGCGAAACTACTTTGTACACAGGAGTGGCCGTCTCTATTCTATTTGTTACAAGTGTAAGCAAGTTGGTATTAAATAAAAAGAAATTGTATTTCGCTACGCTTAAAACAAAGGCCTTTGAAGTTGAACGGCTAAATAAAATATTCATTGTGTAACAGAGAAGGAAAGCCTAATGAGTATCGGCTCAAATAAACACATAATAAATTATTTTCATCGCCTACAACAAACCGTTTCGTTGCAAATTTCTTAAAGAGGTGTTTTTCTAACTGTGATTTGAATTGCTGAAATATCTTATTTACGCATAAAATAGGCGCACAATGATGAGCAACAGAGCTCGCGAACGCGGTGGCAGCTGTTGCCATCGAAAATATTGTATTTTTGCTACCGACGAGTCCATTCAGGCGGCGAAAGATAAAAATTACAAACAGTGAGGTGCTGAACGCTGTTTTTATCAAAGCGCCAAAAACAAAGGGTTGTTTAATGATGGTATTAGCGGAAAGTTCGCGATAAATTCGGGTCGTTAGAGGGTTCTTTGTCACTATTGTATCTTCTATTGTGCCATGAGTCAACTGCTCACGAATCGTTTCATTGGGACGCTCGTTATAACTGTTACAATTTATATGACATGGTCGAAAAATATTTGCAACTTAAGGCGGCCTCTAACTCGTCAATCAAGTTAGGTGGTAGATTTGAACTACGATCGTAGAGCAGTCTAAAATATATATTTTAGACTATTTTAGACTGCTCTACTAACCTAGTCTCTGTTTAAACTAAAATATGAAGATGATAGTATTGCCGATAAATGAAAACCTTCAGGGACTACGTTTACTATAAGGCACGCGCCGTTCCGTTGTCATAAAAGCTGAATGAAAGCCACAATGACAATTGATAAAGCCCCTTAGTCATGGCTTTTTTTTATTATTTTTTAACATTGAGAAATTCTAACGGATTCCCGGTAACGAAAGGGACTCTGACAGGTTATGTCGGGCTCCTACCGGCTAAAACCCAGTGACTTTTGTAAGGTTCTCTTGGAATGATACGACTTAATAACTTTGTAGTAACGTTGTAATTTATATTAAATATATACAATACATGTGAAGCGTGGCAGCAGCCGTGAGCAAGAGAACCTTACATGGTGTCAGAAGTGGGATCAGAAGACGTAGCTTTCCATTCTTTTTGGATGTTAGGACTAAAGAACTTACCCATTCCGTAGGTTCTTCTACACGACATATAACTCCACTTTGCTCAAGATCATCAAGTTCTGACTTGAGTGCTTTTCTTAGTCTGCGATATGCATATATAAAAGGTTTTGCATCTGGTTTAAGTTTAAAATCATATTGGAAATCTTTACAGGGACACTTACACAGGGATACTTGTAAGTCGCTATACCTAATCAAAAGAGTTTATAAAATAAGTGTAATTCGTGATGAATTCATGACACTTACTTTCTTTTGATTACTTTATAAACGGGATGAATTATTCATCCCACTTCTGACACCATGTAAGGCTCTCTTGCTTACGGCTGCTGCCACGCTTCACATGTATTGTATATGTTTTAATATAAATTACAACGTTACTACAAAGTTATTAAGTCGTACCATTCCAAGAAAACCTTACAACTTTCTAGCGCAGTAGGTGGACGGGGTCGCAGGAACCTTGTGATATGACATCGGCGTCCCTGTCCAAGGCGGGGAGGGCTGCGCTCCCTGTCGGATCCACGGCGTACCCGATAGTGGGATTAAGGATAAATGATTAAGGGATAGAGAAATGAGCTCTAACATCCCTTACTCACTCACTGAAACAGCACACTTTTTGTTATATCAGGGTAGTCTTCTGTAAGAGGGTAGTTATTGCCACGCGTATTAACAATGCGCGTATGAACTATTATTAACTAAGTATTACGTTTTTATTTAGTCATACTGGAACCATCGTAAGTTTCACCTGTGAGATTACCTTCGATAAAGTACGGCCCGACAATGTGATCCTTCAGTATACCAGCCCAGACATTTATACTGAACCTATGTTGGAACGACTGCTGACGTATAAGCTTGGGGATTTCGATACGACCACCAATGCTCGTTGTGTCGATTGAATAATCCAATTCTTGTGAACATGCTTTCATCGGTGTACAAAATATTTTCATCACGATTAGCTAGCAACCAATTGCAAAATTCTATCCTAGGTGCTGTCTATTTGAGTGAGCTCTTGTACCTTTTTAAAATGATAGGGATGCATCCCAGCCGAGTTGACAACATTCCAGGCAAGGTACTGGCTAATATTGAAATAACGAGCTCCGTCATTGGTGCTTCTTCGAGGATCTTCCATAAAATACTCCGGGACATCGTCATAGAGGTTTTGCGGGTATGCAGGTCTTCCTTATCCTTGTGCATGTGTCTGTGTGTTAAACGAGCTGTGGTGCAGTAACCGCGGATAGGCATCGAGCATTGTCCTGTAAGTCGGTATTCGAGTATTCGGGTGCAAGTCCCGATACATCCGTAATGCTGCATTAACATTTTCACAAGCCAAAAAGTATGCACGAAGCATCGAAACCATACCAAAACGTATTCGCGAGACGTAAATTGGTAAGCTAAGACGAAAATCGTTGCAAAAATTAGACGCGCGTCCTTGACCGAATTATGTAAGGACTGACCGAGAGAACTGTTACGCGAGAGGAGCCGGGCGGTGTGCGGGCGCAGGATGCGGTTCGTTGTAACATTTACGAGGATTCCCCGACACGGGATGACCAATTATTATTTATTTTTTAGTGATAATATTTTTATTCTGTTTTTAATTACATAATTTACATAAACGTGATCAGTAACCGTAACAGATAACCCATTTTTTTTTCTGGCATGATTACAGAATAATCATGCCAGAAAATTATAGCAAATAATACATTAAGAAATATAATATATTATTTCTTAATGTATTATTTGCTATTCAAAGTCGCTACATTAAGATATTAATTTTGATTCGATGTTATTTTGTTTATTTGAATTTCTTAATATAGTGCCTAGTTCAATCACATACATACTTCCCTCACTTGCGCATCGAAACAGCAAATGTATTGGTATTTTGCTGTAGACTTTCAATTGATTATTTTAATGTAAAACCTATTTACTAGTAAAGAAAATATAATTAAAAATTTATACATGCGTGGCTACTGTCCAACAATAAAATGTCACGTGAGAGTCTGATATTTCCGGCACCGCACGGCTCTTGCCGACAGACGCTACTCGCTTGCGAATAAATGGAATATTTTAATAGTGACCTATATTATCATAAATTAATAAAACTTCACTCTTTTCCTTGCTTGAAAGGTCGATTTTCTTTCCTATGATTGAATTTTAATTAACCGATACCGGCTACTGGCTTCCGTGTGATTTCAAAACCAACTTATGACTCGTAAAGCTAATTATGGATAAAGAATGGACTTAACGTTGAAAATTCATTAGAACAGTAAAAACTTTGTAGGCACCCAAGACGAGTATAATGAAAGCGATTCATTTATTCATAACTCTCGAAGTAACTTGTTTAAACGAACAGAAACAAAAGGCCGGTTTACTGTAAATGGAAACAACAGTGGCTAGTGGTTGCCGTTGCAAATCAAATTACAACTTTTACATTACGCCGCTCCTAGATATTCATTCAACACATAAACTTGTGAGGCCTCTGCACTTAAAACTTTCTCAGGGGAAAACTGTCGGCACATTATATGTATATCGTTCAATTGTTATTGTTACTGAACCTGGTGATATGGCTGGTTTTTTTTTTTTTTTTTTTATGAAAAGTACCACATATTATACACACTGGCACAATTAGACTGGCCCGTTAACTGTTACTCTCATTTAAAAATGGAACATTAGGCGACAGTCACTTTTTTCATAGAATTATTTTTAGTTCCCGCTAATACTGATTTGTTGGTGGTACGAGCTCAGTCTGTGGTGAATTTAAAAATTTTGTTAATTTTTATTTTTATTCGAAAAAGTTTTTCTTATTGTCAGTCTTAGGGCATCTTAGTTGAAATAACTAAAATGCGAAGAAATGGACACACCTATAGATATATTACCGAAAGATTTCAGCAATCAATTTCATTTATCGCAGTAACTGAACTTGAAGTCGTAAGAGGAGTGCGAGTGAACGAGCGTACAGTTAGCAGAAGATTTGAAGAAGTTGGCATAGGTTCGTATGTACCTTTTTTTTTATGTAATCGAGATAGCGCTTGACCACTATCTCACCTGATGTGAGGTGCAGATGTGGCCGAAGGTGGACCACGCTTACCTAGTAAATGCCCATTTACCCTAGTTTTGAAACCACCAAAGCTCCTGTAACCTGTTGTAGTACCTGCGAAAGCTCCAAAACTTGAAAGACACCATTGTGTACATTGATTAAACTTTGCATTGCACGTGAACATCGCCTTTAGGACATGAATCACAGGGGACGAGTACTTTTCACTGATGAGTGCAGAGTGCTTTTAAATCAGATCGACCGAAGACAGCGAATATAGAGACGCAATAGAGAACTTTACATTCAGTCTAATTTTGAAAATACGGTAGCATGTGGGGGGCTTAGTTATGGTGTAGGGAGGGATATGTTTGAGAGCTCATACGGAGTTAGTGGCGGTCGATGGAGGGAATATGATTGCTTATCGGTATATCAGAAATATCTTAGAAGAACACAGTGTCCCATTTGTGCCCTATAACGATGATGGTTTTTTTCTGATGCGGGATAATGCTCGGGCTCACAATGCTCGCTCAGTCCAAGTATATCTAAACCAAATGGGTATAACAGTGATGCAGTTGCCAAAAAGTTCCACTTATGAATCCTTCAGAACATATATGTGACTTGTTCAAGGGAAGCGTTAAAACCAACAACCTGGGAGAACTGCAAAACGCATTACTCGCATACTGATTATGTCTTGTGCCAAGACATAATGTTTTGTCTTGTGCCCGTGGTAGGTATTGAAGAATACCTGTATTACAGGTCACCGGGTCTCACTGCGCAAATTGCAAGAAATTGTAATTGACTTAATCTTAATCGACTTAATCGATAACATAATTCTCAGCATGGCCAGACGGATGGAAAGGTTAGTCAGAGCACTAGGGAGAAATATTCGTTATTAGACATTTATTTGTTTAAAATTAAAATCTCAAAAGTATTTGTGTTATCACAAAATATAGAAAAAGTGCACTTTGTTTTAATTTTATTTTTAATAAAATTTAATTAAGACTTTGTTAAGTTGTTGTTAAAAGATGTCAATTGGTTTGTTATTTCATGTCTGATGATTATTTTTTTCAATATACAGCTTATTAGGTACTTCATACTCAGCCTTTTTTTCTTTTGCGCTAATTGTAAACCTTTGTTTATTTGCAACTACGAGTATATCATGTTTTCTATAAATTATACTTATCTTTATTAGAAAACATGATATATTTTACAATACATTTAAAATTCGCTATCATCTTGTCATTTATATCATAAATAGATAACTTTTTATTAATGTTTTCCCTAATTATAATTAGTTATTTTTTAAGTATTAAATGTTATACTTAATTAATTTTTTGTTACAAGCACATAATTGTAAGATAGTTAATGGCTCCCGACACAGGAACAGATAGATAGCCTAGTGAGGGACACATTGGAAAGATTTATATCTTTGTTAAAAATTTCTTTCCGTCTTTCTTTTTATTAAAGCATTGGTTACCGTCATGTTGCGACTACAATTTGAGAGACACATCCGCTTTTTAATCAAATCTTCGGTTGACATTCAGATTTGGCTTTATTAAAACATTCTGAAGAATATTTGTTTTATCACTTACTAGCTGGCCCGCGACTTCGTCCGCGTTGAAAAATATAAGATAACGCCTAACATAGATTGACGCCAGACATTATACCTATTTTTAGCAAGCGTTGGGCCATTATTTTAGATCTTGAAATTCTATTTTCTAACTACTGTTGAAAGATTTTTTTTTAAATCGGATTCAGTAGTTTCAAAGATTTTAAATTATACACTAGCTGTGCCGTTGACTTAGTACACTTAGAATTCGGTATTATTTCAATTAACTCAACTTTTTTGTTTGTACACCGATTGGAATGAAACAAACACTAAACACGGAAAGCTTGCTAAAAAAACACAAGTGAAAACCGTAGTCAAATCGGTTAAGCCTTTTCTGACATTAGCATGCACAAATAGACAGAAATTCTAAAAATGAGGACGTCTCACAAGATTGATAGTCTTCCCGAAAACCCTGATTTCCTCGTGATACTGTCATGACAGAGCGAGAGAAACATGAATTAGAAAAGAATTAGTACGAACCAGCGTCAACCATATCAATAGCTATTAGTGCCACAGGTGCTGCAAGTGCGCTGCCGACCATAGTAGGATTATGGATAAGGGATTAGGAAGGGATATGGGGAATGGGTCTGACATCCCTTAGGTACTCGTTCACCGAAACACAACAGTCCACCATGCTATGGTGTAGTATTTTAAGGAGGTCTTCTCTTAAGGGATGGATACTGCCACCAGACAGGCTGCCCAAATGACTTCGAAACGCAATGTGGGGCACGCGGTACTGGACACTGCTTAAATATATACTATTGATCGTAGCGTGATGTTATATAGGCTATAGCCTTCCTCGATAAATGGATTATTCAACACAAAAAGAATTTTTCAATTCGAACCAGTAGTTCCTGAGATTAGCGCGTTCAACCAAACAAACAATCTCTTCAGCTTTATAAAATTAGTATAGATTATGTACATTATATTAAATACATATGTATATTGTATATATTATTCTATATACGTATATTATATTTAACATGCCGCACATACCATATTAAATACAGTGTAAAACTGTGCTATTTATTACTAAGAAAGCCAAATAAAACACAAGCATTTAGTTCCTGTAGAAACAGAAAGTTTTCCAATTGATAATAATTTCCATTGTGATGCAACACAAAAGAGAACAGAAGGTATGAAGTTGTGAAATAAATTCTTAATTTAAGAGCTGACTGAACGCTATCTGAAAGGAAAGTCCGGATTAGAAGAACAAAGGCCACGGCTCACAGTTGAATTTCATTTTTTGTTGACTTGTTTGCTCTTTGTATGAATTGGACTCTCAATTTACTTAAATAATATGCATGTGTTACGGGTAAAGCTAGAAAAGGTCTAGGTTTAGGTACACTAATTCGTTTTACACTTTTTAAAGTTCTTTGTTTAGTGTACAAAAATTACATCCTAATTTTATCGATTTACTCAGTAGTGTATATGGCGCATTACGTTTAGCAGTAATAAGCCATTCTCTCACAGATGACCACCGAAAAATAAGAGTACGTGTGCTGTTGTGTTTGGCCGAGCAAAGGATGCCAAATGACAGAGAATTCCTTTAAGCTTCATCAAGGTCAGCAGCTCATTTGTATCCCCTCTGAGTATTGCTTGCGTTAGTAGGCAACTGTTAATTATTATAACGTTTTTTTTTAAAGTAGGTATTAACTATGCCATTTGTCATTCTTTTTTTTTTTTACTTTTATTTAAACAAAGTCACACAGAACTTAATAGTTAGTTCATTAGTTAAGGGCCGCGGGTCGACGGATCCAGGCTGTTCTGATCGGTCCTTTTGGAAAATTAGGAGGGGAGGCCTTTGTCCAGCAGGGGACATGACTATGATGACCCGAACAGCCAAAGTGCGCCGTGCCTCTCAAGATATCAAGGGGGCGGTCCTATCGCCCTATGCCCTGTCAAGGAGGGAGTTGACGGATGTGCGCCAACCGCTTGAATACTGTACGTCTGCGGCGAAGGGGCTGGTACAGGGTATCATCCTCCCGCCCGTCTCGGGCTGCCGCGATTGTTGGAAAATGCCAGGGGGACACCCCTATGGGCCGCCCACCCATAATGTCCTATGAGATGAGCGGCCACACGAGCGGGGGTCATCTGGGAGATGAAGGTGGAAACAGCCTCCGACTCCGCGGATGGTTGTGCCGCGGAGAAGAGGTGAATGGTTGATTCAATTGCGAATCCCCTCGCTGACTGCTCGCTGCGACAGATGAGACGAATATGGGCGGCTGGTGCCGTTCCGCTCGGGAGCGGTGGACATGGGGAAGTACGCCGCCCACACAACACCTGCAGAAGAGTGGTGGCCTGCAGATGTTCTAGCGGGTCACCACAGGAGGAGTTTTTACACGGCTTGCCGTGGCAGATGCGGGTCCGCAAGGACAAAGCGGTGCGTGGGGCCTGGGGATAGGGCCTGGCTGTGACTCCGGGTCCCATGATCACTGCTGATGGTGGAACTTGGAGGTGTTTTAGTGCGTAGGACCGGCGGGAAAATAACTGGATATTGAAAAGTCGTAAGGCTATATCAGTTATATTACTCTACGGATGTATAAATCCCGTGTAGATGTCACACCTCCTAAAAATATAAAGAAAAAGGACACAAATACGTGAAAAAACAGGAAATGTATTAAAATATACCCATCATAATGCTGGTCAATAGCATTATGATGGGTAATTATAGAAATGTTATCCCAAATATGTCCTTTTTAGATCACTTTTAGTCAAATTATAGTAACATAAGTGCTCTACTATGCAGAAATAAGCAAAGAAAATGCTGTATGAGCAGCTTATATTCAACATAACCGTGTCGCCATTACATAACCTCTAATAAAAATATAAACGATACAATTTCTAATCAAACACTGGTTTTTATTAATAGAAACACTTTTAAAAGGTGGTTAATATTAGCCACGTTATTATTGCACACTGAAATCCTTAAAAGCGTTAAAAAATCGCTTATTCAAGCCAGGCTACAAAAACATTGTATTCACTTACTGATTAGTAGCTTAACTATGTAGCGCTTAAGTATTTTAACGGTAAAGATATATGTATATTCACAGTTAAAGTTAAATATACAATATTTAACTTGTGGAAGATATATAATAAATTATAAATTGTGGAAGTTCACTTCCACAATTTAAAATGTGGAAAACAAAAGTGTACTTACCAAACTTCAAATCCCTTGCAGAATAATAATATGGCGACGCGAGTTAGTGCGAGGGAGCCATACGTGTAACGATTAGAATTGCACGTATTTTTTTAATATTATTTGCATGTCTCTAAAAAGTATGAGAATAATCTAAATGCTGAATATTAAATGAATAACTGAACTTGAACGCTTTCAACTGGTTAAAATAGTTTTAGTAGCTGTTTAAAAGGTAGATCTGCATTTATACAGACGATATTAAGGTTGTTCTACATTTATTCAGCTACTGTGTTGCTATTATGTTGCTACTATACAAATTAAAGCGTTTTATTTTGTGCCCAAATTGCTTGAATAACGTATGTTTAAACCAGTTATACAGAGATTAAGCAGTTTCCAGAAATCCATTTATTCAAAAATTATTCAGCCAATCTGTGTTGCTTGGGCGCTCTCTCTCTCCGCTGCTTCTTTCTGCGAGATGTCATGCTCGCAGAAGGAATCGACCTCCAAATGTCATAGCTTTCACTTTGTTGATCATAGCTTTCACTACAGACGGCATCGAGAAGTCCATGGCCACAGTGGCAGAGAGTTCAGTTTTCTGCTCCGCTGTCCACTTAGGGAACTCCACAAGAGTGTGCGCTATTCTCAGAGCACGTACACGAATAACACTCCGATTTAGCACCTTGGGTTAACCTTTTTCATGTAAAATATTGTGATTTAAAAGAAATTTTTATCCCACCAAATTGTCTGGTAAGAATTTGTATTAAAGTCTATATTGCGTAAATATAGAACCGTATAAATATATATACAGTGGGTGGCCATATTATTAGGGACAGTACTGATATTTTTGAATTTTCTAGTCTACTTAGATTTCTCTAACAAATGATTGGTTGTAGGTCTCTTATGTATTTTTTATTTGTGTCTGTATTCTATTGGGATCATAAATACTAGAAAAAAAATCTACTAAATTCTTCCTATGAGTAATATTAATAATGATAAAAATTAATAAAACGTGTTTCAATATTTAGTGATGCCCCCCTTTGCTGCAATAAGAGCTTCTATCCGTCGGGGCATGCTCCTTTTTGCCATTTCTTGGAGTGGGAGTTGATTCCATTCTCTGATGAGACTTTCAATCAACTGGCGCTTCGTGGTAATCAGTTCTTTCGCCATCGCCCGTTTGGTGAGTTCCCACACGTTCTCGATGGGGTTCATGTCTGGTGAATTCCCTGGCCAAGGCAAAACAGTGACATTTTTTTCAACCAAGAATGCAGTAATACTTCTGGCTTTATGGCACGGTGCAAAGTCATGCATAAAAATGTAGGTTTCATCATCAGGGAACCATTCATTGACCTGCGGCAGTAACCGGGTTTCTAGTACTCGCTTGTATTGGTCTTGTTTCATTGTCCCTTCCACAATGTATAGGCGTCCCATGCCTTTGCCTGAGATGACAGACCACACCATGACACTGACCGGGTATTTAACCCTCTCCACAAGGCAATCTGCATGGAACCGTTCCCCAGGGCGTCGTCTCACAAAAGAACTTTTGTCAACCAAAATTTGAAAGGTTGATTCGTCGGAAAAGCACACCTGTAAATTAATAGAATTAATAGTAGAAAATCGTTAAAAACCAATTGCACTATTCAAAAAAGTTTTACTTACTCGACTCCAGTCTGCAACAGTCATATTTCGATGTTGTCTAGCCCATTGAAGTCGTTTTTTTTTTCGTAACATCGGTTAGGCGTGGTTTTTTGCTAGGTCGCCGACCCATCAGTTTCTGTTCGACCTTCTATCCGTAGAAGTAAACAGGAATAAACTGAGAAAAAAATTGAGAACAATAGAGATTTAATGTATATTTAATAGGGATTGATAATGTATGTTCAAAGTATCTGGATGATATCTGAATATAAGGCTATATTAATATAGCCTTATTAATATAAGGCTAAATATAAGGCTAGGTACTACAAGATATATAATAAATTATAATTAGTGACGCCGTTGTGGAGTGTGGATAATACACGCACAATTCACATTTTAAATATTTCTATTCTGTCAGAATGTATTTTAACAAGAATCTGACTTGTATACCCATTGTTCGTTCGCTCCAAAGATTCATTTAAAGTTTTCTAATTTATTCTTTAGATTAGACAGATAGAGTTAAGGCACGCGTTACTAAAATAATATAAAGACACACAGTTTGTTCACTGAAATTTTGTTTCAAAAGTGATCACTTTAATTTACTTCGTGACAAATTAATGAGACCGTTTTCGGTGCTATTGAATTGTATCCATAAAGTATAAAATAATGACGCAAAAAATATCGCGGTAATAGTTTTTCGAGTGCAGTTTGCGGAAGCATTTCGCTCGTAAATCCATGTTGTTCCATTCCGGCACGCCCGCCACGTGCCGCCCGATTACATACCGATTTCGAATATTCGTGGGCGAGCTAACGTTGATGGGGAGGCGGCAACAATAATTATGCTCAACATAAACTTCGTTCTATTACAAGCGACTCGTCCGCGGCTTCGCACCGATGCAATTTTTTTTCTGCAAATTTCTGCTCTTTCAATTATTAGTGAATAAAAATCCATGGGGTGATTAAGAAGAAGTTAACAGAGATACAAAGGTGGATAGCAAACTTTATTTTATAAAATGTCTATACTAGCTGATTTCGGCCACGCTTCCCTGGGCTCGCGGTACTGGACACTGCTTATATATAATACCATTGATCGTAGCGTAATTTTATATAGCCTATAGCCTTCCTCGATAAATGGACTATTCAATACAAAAAGAATTTTTCAATTCGAACCAGTAGTTCCTGGGATTAGCGCGTTCTAACAAACAAACAGACTCTTCAGCTTTATATATTGTATAGATACGTATAGATGTGGGTAACAATTATTTTAAATCAAGGACAGTAAGCCTGTTTGCCTGCGCTTGACTTTAGATTAAAAATTTCATTGTAGTCTGCACAATACTCGCAAAGATTTTTTAAAAACTTTTGACTTCACTGCTGACATTCTGGTTAAAAAGAGTAAATTTTAAATTACATTTTAGGATAGTTAAAGAAAAAGTAATAACTAATATTTTTATGATCAAGTGCGGCAAACAGGCTGACAATACTTAGCGGTAGTGGCTACCGATGCCAATAAATCGAAGAGGAAACAAAGTCGGATGCAAAACATCGCTGGGTAACATTGATAAAGGAAAATCACTATCAAAGTAGCCATCCCTTCCCCCGTACCAAAACACAGCAAAATAATTCTGTTATTTCACGTGCTATATGTTTTTGTAAGAGATTTATTGGACAGGTAAACCCCTTACAATAACTGGATACAACCTTATACGGGATATACAAATATTGGTTGCTAAACTCAGTGTGCCATTGTCACCCAAAACATTCTTTTGCATAAGTCACCAAAATCTCTGAATATTTACATGGCATACTTTCTAATATTATAAACTAGTTTTTTCCCGCAACTTTGTCCTTGACTTGTTCTCTCGGGAGCATACTTTTCCCACTATGACCTTTTCTCTACCCCTGACAACGCGTATACAAAATTTCATTATGATCAACTGAGTAATTTAGGTTTGAAAACATAAAAAAACAAACAAAGTCACTTTAGTATTATGTTACGATTCTGTACAAATTTAACAGTTCACAAATTTAACAGATGCATGTTTGACTTCCTTGACGAAAAAGTGTTTCCTGAAATTTTTCTACCCAAAATCTTACGGCAATTAGTTACTCCTGTCGCGAAATTAAAGGAATCACTTAAAATTAGGAAGTAAAATTACAATATAAACCATTAAACTTTATAAATATTCACTTCTCACACAATCCGTAAACAACCGGAAGGCAGGTGAGCTGTTCCGTCATCTTCATGATTTACTGCCATGCAAATTACACATCCGTCGCACGAACGTATCGCAACCTATCAGATATATATTGTGCATAGTGGTATAGGTAGTTACTGCACTTCATGAAAGAGCCTGAATTAGCTCCTCTATCAAGCCAAATATTAAAGGCTTACTTTTGGTAGCAGGTTTAATTCATTTCGTAAAAGATCTAATATTCAAAATATGCCGTATTCAGATGTCCTTCGTAAACGTGCACCAACCAAACCATATTACTTCTGATTCCGCACCAAACATTAAAGGAAAATCCCACCTGATTGTTTCGCGAACACTGAATGGATTTAGACGGAACTAATAATGATTGTTACGCCCGTTATACATTCCATTATTACTGAAATTTGTTTCATCAGATCATACAATGTAGTCTAAGAAATTTAGGTTACGGGCTATTTCTCTATGAATATTCTGACAGAACACTAATTTTCTTTGACGATCTCCGGGATGTAGTTTCTGTACCAATCGTGGATCACGAAAACATTTGTACACTAAGTACACGAATATGGCTGGTGCCTATCTCTTGAGCAGCTTCCCTAATAGATAAAAGCTTTCGGGTAACACTCAAAGTATGTCAAAATGTTTAGATCAAAATCGAAGAAGTCAAGATTTTGTTGCTTTTTTTGATAATGTAGCTTTCTATAGGTGAAAGAATTTTTAAAATCGGTAAAGTAGTTTTTAAGTTTATTCATCACAAACAAACAATACTTTTCTCTTTATAATATTAGTATAGATTAATAACGATGCTACTGTTGAAGACGTGAAAAAAAAGATTAACTCTTTACGGTTATACTAAAAAAAGGAATTTAAAAAGGTCGTGGAATCAAGAAGATCATGAGCTGACACTGATGAAATGTATAAGCCGAAATCATGGGTGTACAACCTAAAATAATAGTCACACAAGGTTTATATCTACCCTATATACACAACTGATTTCTACCAAAGACGTATCAGTACTGACGTGATAAATATTGAACGTATAGCCTTGCCTGTGTTGTGCGAATAGAATGTGATCCATCAGTATTTATCATATTGATGGATCAAAATATTTATTGTACGTCTAGCCTTCGCCTAAGTCTTCAACAAGGTACTTATATATAAATTAGCAAGCTTGTACTTCATAGAATGTCGTTGGATGTTAGAGTTATAAGAAAATTATAACGTGTCTTTTACTTGTTGAAAGTGAACAGTTCTAGTCTAGGGCAATGTTGATTAAAGGCCTTGTGTACTAAACATGAGATTTCATGCATATCTTGTACGACAGACGAGTGTAAGACCTAATGTTTCTTGGAGAAATTTTATCTTTAACATTGACTGTATCGACTAGTGGAATAAAATAACTAGTGTTTATTTTTTTAATTTTTAGCTGGTTCGATTCCCGGTTCAGGTAAGCTTTTAAAGAAATCTGTGGATGCAATTTCTTTTTAAAAATAAAGGAATGTTTTCTTTAAATAAAGTAACCTATCTTAAGGATATAAAGTGTCTTAAGGATCTTAAGGATATCTTAAGGATATAAACTCTCTTCAGGGCCCATTGATTTTTTTCATCCTATAGCTTGGAACCTTGTTACACAACATTGACATTTGAAGCCAAGTAAAAGTGAAATGCAAATAAGCTAACTCGTATCGTAACTAGCTGACCAGGTCTTAACATAAATTCATTTTTTTATTGATATTAAAAATAATTATTGTTTCTTCTTTCTTTCTTTCTTTCTTTCTTTCTCTATATTTTTAGATTTGCACGCCGCTTGTCGGTTGAATGTGTGGATATAATATACATTTACAACTTGTTATATTCAATTTATTCAACAAATAATTTATTTTGAATGTGAATTTGTATTTCATGCGTATTGTTAAGTAATGAACAACGTTGTTAATACCAAAGAGGACTTGTACATTAAAAATTACCCTTTCAACAAATCACCTTTGCACAGAGCGTAAATAAAACAAACAAAAATGGAAGCGTTAAAAGGGTTGTATTTTGTGGTTTATGTAATTAACATAGCACTTCAGAACCCTCTTCTTTCGATTCATAAAGGACGGGTGGGATTAAATCCGTGTGGATACAATTAAAAGGTCAGTTCTTTAAAATTGCAAACTCTTTTTAAAGTCTTTATTACGGTATCAGTGGATTTAGTGGTGAGGTCGCGTTGGTATCTGGAGGTTCATTTGAATATTATCTGTGCTGCTCGGCTGCGATTCCGTGCCGTCCGTCACCACTGCTTAGCTATCAGTGAGGCACTCTCTTCGGTGCCACAGTTTACATCTACTTATAGTTTACGTAGACTTACCGTTTTGTTAAATTCTTATTATAAAATACATATAATCGTTACTTACAATTAGAGATACGCATAAAAAGTTATCAGGCAAAGATAATATGTTTTATATTTTGTTGAGGATAAGCGATTAGGGTGGGATAGGGAAATGGGCTCTGGCATCCCTTAATCCCTCACCTCACCTCACCCCAACAATCTCCTTTCCCTTAATCCTACTGTAGTCGGCAGCGCACTTGCAGCAGCTTTGGCATTGCTTGTGGTATAGGCGACGGTAGCCACCTACTATCAATTGGACCGTCAGCCTGTCTGCCGATCTTAACATAAAAAAAAGAAAATGTAGGTACTTGCGATATATGCTCTTAGCTATCTGTATACATTAAATAAATGTCTATAATGTAATGAAAAATTATTTTTGCAAATTATTTTAAGAAGAATATAAACAAGCGCTTGTCCCGCTGTTCAAACGCGCGCCTTTGAATCGCACGATGTCTAGATAGCCACAATGTTTTTATTTTGTTAAATACATAAAATTACACTCAAAAGCGTTAAATATTTGAAAATTGTTTGTGAAGTTCCCGCACCAAATATGTGTACCTATTTTAACCACCAAATATTTTAAAAGTTTAAACGACAGACCAATTTCAAATCTCGTTTGCCAACCTTGAAAGAAGAAAAGGCTTAACTATGACTCAGTTTATAGAATAGTTCTACTTGAATAGGGCTTGGAACCTTAGAATTACTTAAAACGTACTTAACCTTACCAATGAAAATTTACTTTTTACGAATAAACTTTCATATATAACAAATACAACCCCATGAATTACCTGAACTAACCAATAGAGTGTAGGTAAGCACTGTACCTAACACATAAAATAGCCATCGGCGCTTCCGGATAAGGCGAATGTTTGCTTTTAATTAAGCCGTGGTCAACAACCAGTTTTAACCCCATAAACTTTTCATTTAACAATTCCACTGCACTTTATGTAGCCGCTTTGTGTTTACTTAATTTTTCATTCCAATGAATTTATTCATAACCCGTAGCGAAATATGTTGTCGGTGCGTCGCACGAGCACGATACCATTTTAAAAATTTGCAGTAAGTACGATGATGGAGCACAACGAGTATTCTGATTGACATTAATTACGTGTTCAATCATTTCAATCGACAATCGAATGATAAATTGGTTTTATTGCTATGCGAAATGACGAATACCTATTCTTAGGGCCGTTAATGTAACTACATTGTGAAATTTAACGACTCATTTCTCGAATATTACATTTCACACAATTATACTCGTAGATACTATTTTTTAATACATTTGTGGAAGTTTCACTCAATCAAGGGAAGCAATGAAAATTGAATTCAATTTTGGACACTAATACAATGCAATATATCTAGAATACTAATAATATAACCACTATTCTTCTTCTTTACAGTATTAGCAACACGCCCCTGGCTTTGCACGCAGCTTTTTTTTTTTTTTTTTTTTTTTTTCAATTATATACACAAATCTTCCTCGTTTATCGCTATCTCCTTGAGTAAAAACCGTATTAAAAGCCGTTGAGTCCTTTAGAAGACGTTAACGGAGAAATAGACATATTATAAAACTAGCTGAACCCGCAACTTCGTACGCGTGGTATTCGGTATAGCGCGTAACTTTTTTGTTTGAAAACCAATTGGAATGAAACAAACACTAAATGTTACGGGAAGCTTACTACAAAACATCAGTGAAAACCGAATTCAAATCGATTTTGTCGTTTCTGAGATTAGCGTGCACAAACGCACAGACAAACAGACAAAAATTCCTAACAACTATTTTTTGACCTCGGTAACATAAGTATTTAATGTACAAACAGTTTTTTTGAAAAAATATTTAATGTACAGACACGGTTCGTTTACGATTTAATTATATGTATAGATTAACTATTTCCAATACGTACTAAATTTAGTAAGTTTTCTATAAATTTAAACGAATATGTTTTGTAATAAAAACCATGAGTAAAGTGTGTTAAATTACCTACTTAAGTGTGATATCATCGACCTGGCCCCGGATAACTGCAAGTTACATACCCGTTACCTTCATTGTGTAGTATTAATATTTCTATCAGTAGTGGAATATGTAATATTAACTATAATATTCGTATCAATATTTATATATCTACTTTGTGTTCACTTATAATATTGGTACTAACAGTATAATAGGTTGATAATCCACCTTCTTCTTCTCTTTCCGTTGTTATTGATCTTTGAGTTTTTCATTAACATTTTCTCTGACCTTCATTATGTCATAATTCTTTGAAAATTGACCCTTCTATGCTTTCGTAGGAAAGCTTATTCCTATAAGAAGTTATTGTATTAGTTACAGGATTAGTACTTATTATTTTCTGGTTTTTCTTTGAGTTTTTCGTTTGTATGGCTCACCTTCAATTACATTTTCTATTGTAAATATACGTATTAGACATAGGGGTACCACGTGAGTACATGCCCTTTTTCATTTTCTATAAATTACTAATTATATTTAGTTATATTTCCAAACACATTGTTAAATATTCACAAAAATGTATTTTTGTGACATTTCTTTTATGTTTATTTACATCGTTGCCGTAGTAACTTTGCACCCGTTTTCAGACCATGACGTCAGATTTCCGGGTATAAACTCCTTAGAAGAGGTCTAATACCTGGCCGCTTGAATATAAAAATTCAAAATTCCAAATTTTATTTTAAAAGAACGGATTCGTTCTACAGAGGTTTCTTAATAGATATCGGCGATGGTTAGGTCATTGGAGAATCAGCCTCTAAGCTGAAAGCATATATATATATTTATTACGGTGTCTGCTCCTCTCCTACGGTGTCTGACCTCGAGTACCTCTGTACTCTCATTCATCGGGTGCTGCTGTTGCTTCTGGGCTGCTGCCGGCCGACCACTGTACCGGCTGCTGTCCCTACTAGGACCGCTGCCGGCTTACCACCGCTCCGGCTGCAGTTCCTCCAGGGCCGCTGCCGGCCTACCACAGCTGCAGTCACTGCTCCTCCAGGGCCGCTGCCGGCCTACCACAGCTGCAGTCACTGTTCCTCCAGGGCCGCTGCCGGCCTACCACAGCTGCAGTCACTGTTCCTTCAGGGCCGCTGCCGGCCTATCACCGCTCCGGCTACCGCTTCTGGGCCGCTGCCGGCCTATCACCGCTCCGGCTACCGCTTCTGGGCCGCTGCCGGTCTATCACCGCTCCGGCTACCGCTTCTGGGCCGCTGCCGGCCTACTTCCTCTTCGGCTACTGTTCCTACCGGGCCGCTGCCGGCCTACCACCGTTCCAGGCTGCTGTTCCTGCCGGCCTACCACCGTTCCTGGCTGCTGTTCCTGCCGGTCTACCTCCGTTCCGGCTGCTATCCTACGGGGCCGCTACGGAATAGAGCATCCAGCAGGAGACCCTCTTGGGGTAGCATAGCTTAATTTACTTATTTCATCCACTGTAGTCCCTAACTCTCCACACCACCTACACCTACACCCCTGTTCACCAACTCCACCCTTCCCTTTTCTTAATAAATTTGTTAATTTCTTTTCCCAGTCTTTTATTTTATATATTTTTTTTAGTCTCGCAGGCTGTTCTGTAACAAATTGGCGCCCAACTATAGAATCGACTCCCTTGACTCCCTGAGCTTCTTGTTTATTTTTCACACCAATGTACTATTGGTATACATAATCCTCTAAATTCTAAAACTACACTTCTTCTAGTGTTTAATTCCGTTCTCTAATAGTTTATCTGATAGCCTGTGATATGTCCTCTGGTATTTAAGTACCAAATGGTACAAATATTTTTTGTTAATTTTTCTAAATTCTATTAAGACACTGCTTGTAGTGACTAACTATTCGAAATTCTATTAAGTCACTTCTTGTAGTGACTAACTCTGCGATATTCTATTAAGACACTTCTAGTAGTGTTAACTCATGAACATTTGGTAGTGATATTTCTCATTGTGTTCAAGCCTATGGGTTTATCTTTATAATTTTTCAACTTTTGTGACATTATTCCCTTTTGACTTATTATTACACTTCATTATAAATAATTTCTTTTATTCATTAGTTATAGAATAGTTGAATATTATTTTTCTCTTTTAAAACTAAATATATTAATTTTATTAAACGTAGTCTTAGTTTAATTATCTAATAGATAATTTGAATATACTTAGCTAGTCGTCATTACTTTAATAATAAATATTGATTTATTGTTTTAATTTTAAACTTGAACTTATTTCTTGAATTTTAATTGCGATTTGCTCTTGATCTTATCGACGATTTTATTTTGAAACTTTAAATATGGCTAGAATTATTAAATTTGAGTTGCTCAATAAAGTTGAACTTGAGTATGAAGCAAAGATCAGACTTGTGGAACCTGCTACTACTGTTATTTCTTTAAGAGCTCAAGTCATTCGACTTGCTGAGGCAATTCCTTCAGAGAATATCATAACTTCTCCAATACCTATTGAAGAAGATCTACGTCAGATTGAGGTCACCTTAAAATATTTAGATCTAAAAATTAAAAAATTTTTAGATGGACTAAATAAATATCTAAGACTGATTCAAACTTATTTGAATCATTTATACTTTCGATTAGAGAGAATTGACCTTGATCTTAATCCAGAATTAGCTGTGGACTACGAAAAACTAAAGGAAGAATTCTATAAGCTTCAAAACAAATCAGAGTTATTTAATACAGAAGCTAATACTATCTCATCGATGCCTTTCACTGATGCCATTTCAGAACCTTTAGAGGTAAACTCTCTACATGCTGAAAAGGAAAATCAAGAAGTGCGAAATCATTCTACAAATGTGACACAAATAAATCCAGTTGCTTTAAATCCAAATATTTATAAGGAATTAAAGAAAGTTAATTTTAATGGAAAATCTTGCCCAAGGTCTTTCCTTCAGAGACTGGAAGAACTTCGAATAACAAGAGGCATAGAAAAAGATATGCTGATTTCACAAGGTTTTGAGATTTTTAGTGATAATGCTTTACACTGGTTTCGATTACAATTAAGTCGGAAGCCTAACATAACTTGGGATGAATTATCTATTCTTCTTATCAAAGACTTTTCAGTGTTCGATTATGATTACAAACTTTTGGAATCTATTAGAAACCGTACTCAAGGTAGAGATGAAACAATAATTGTATATATATCTATTATGCATGGCATGTTCTCTCGACTTACAAAAAAATTGGATGAAGCAGAGAAATTGGAAATAATTTTAAGGAACATTAGACCATGCTACTCAGTATTTGTGGCAGTGAAAGAAATTGACTCAATTGATTCTCTTATTGATACTTGTCAGAAATATGAAAAATTTTTGGACAGAGATAAACAATTTACAGAACCGAATCTTCAACAAAATGATATTAATGCGGAATTTATGTACAAAAATAATACAGGAACAAATAAAAACTACTCCACTTCTTTCGGGAATCCTCAAGCTTCTATATCGAAGAAACCAGATCTTCCTTCATCTATTCCATCATCGAGTACAAGTAATAAATTTAACCACTTCAAGGCTATTCCTAAAGTTTATAGTATAACTCAGAGGAATGTCTTTTGTGTCCGTTGTCGTAAACATGGACATAGCCTTAATACTTGCACTCAACCACACTTCGATATATGCTTTAAGTGTGGTTTAAAAGACTTTAAAAGTAATAATTGCCCTAATTGTACTAAAATTAAGGTTGATAAAAGCTCAAAAAACTGAATAATGACTTAAAAAGTAGTTCAAAATTTGAAATAAGTGATTGGAATAATTGGTTACAAACTTTAAAAAATTATTTTAATTCTTATAAAATTTCTTCAACTGATTATTCATGTGAAAAAATTTCAGACCGCCCTTTCATTAAGGTTAAAATTAATAATTTAATTATGGGAGGTCTTCTAGATTCGGGAAGTTCATTGACTATTCTCGGAAATAATTCTCATTTAAAAATCAGTAAATTAGGTTTCACACTTTTTAAGTCAGATTTAATAACAATCTCTACAGCCAATAATCAACAGATTAAATCTATTGGTTATTTTATGTTACCAATGGGTTTCAATAATGAAACTCGTCTAATTAAAACTTTTGTCTTTCCTGAAATTTCACTTCCTTTAATCTTAGGTATTGACTTTTGGAAAATATTTAATCTTTTACCGAAAGTACTATCTCCTTTAAACTGTGAGTGTCTAAACACTGTTACGGAAGGTAGTAAGGTGTTATCTTATGATCATCTAACTTTGACTCAGAAGGATATTGCTGATGATCTAATAAAACGTTTCAAAGAAATTTCGTTTGAGGAAAGAGGTGTGCTTGGCCGTACCCATCTCATCACACATAAGATCGATACGGGTGACTCCCTCCCGATCAGACAAAGATGCTATAGATTGTCTCCTGAAAAGTCAAAAGCACTTATTAACGAGGTTGATAAGATGTTAGAATGGGATATCATTGAAAAAAGTGAAGGTCCTTGGTTATCACCAGTACTAATTACACCTAAAAAGAACGGAGAATGGCGTTTCTGTGTAGATAGCAGAAAACTTAATGCTGTGACTAAAAAAGATGCTTACAACCTTCCTCTTATTAACGAAATTCTGGACAATCTTAAGAATGCAAAGTATCTGTCAAGTATTGACATTGCTAAAGCCTTCTGGGAGATACCTCTCAATCCAGGTGATAAGGACAAAACAGCTTTTTATGTACCTGGTCGGGGAATGTACAGATTTAAGGTCATGCCCTTCGGACTAACCAATTCTCCTGCCACCCAACAAAGATTGATGGATATGTTATTTAATCCTGACTTTGACAACAAGGTCTTCTGTTATTTAGATGATATTATTGTCATTAGTGACACATATGAAGAACATATTGCATTACTGTTGAAAGTTTACGAGAAGTTGGCACTTGCAAAACTTACGATAAATTTTGAAAAGAGTAAATTCTTCAGGAAAGAACTAAAATATCTGGGTTTTGTTGTAGACGAATATGGTTTACGAGCAGATCCAGACAAAATTAAAGCTATTTTAGAATTTCCACCACCTACTTGTAGAAAAGAAGTGAGGAGATTCATCGGTACCTGTAGTTGGTTCCGTAGATTTATTCCAAACTTTAGCACTATTGCTACTCCACTGAATAGACTCACTTGTTCTGGGAAGAATGCTCCAAAGTTCTGTTGGAATCAAGAAGCTGAATCTGCTTTCAAAAAACTAAAAGAAGCATTAGTGACAGCCCCTGTTCTAGCGTGTCCTGACTTCAGTCTTCCTTTTTCAGTACACTGTGATGCTTCTAATTATGGTATAGGTGCTATGCTCACGCAGTGTCAGAATGACCGTGAAGTGGTAATTGCTTATATGAGCAAAGCCTTGAGTAGTAACCAATCTAACTATTCTACAACAGAAAGAGAAACCCTGGCTGTAATAACCGCTTTAGAACATTGGCGTTGCTACTTGGATAACGGGAAGGAATTTACTATATATACGGATCATGCTGCATTAAAGTGGTTCCTTAATCTGTCGAATCCTTCGGGCAGACTAGCCCGTTGGGCACTACGTCTATCCTGCTTTAACTTTAATCTGAAACATAAGAGAGGCAAAGACAATGTGGTTCCAGATTTGTTATCAAGATCTAAACCAGAAGAAAATCTTCTTCAGGGTGTTAACCCTATAACAATTAATAATGATTTAGTTGATAACAATTTAGAAAAATATAATAAAATGTTTTCAGATTGCAGAGACAATCCAGATGCTTATCCTAATTTTACTATTAAGGATAATGAACTCTATCGGTGTATTCACTCGTCTCAAGATCTAAATAATGATTTTAGTTGGAAAAAGGTTCCTTTACCTTCAATCAGAAGCGCTCTCATTGAATCCTACCATGGTTCCACTGAAGAACCACATTTAGGGATTTTTAAAACTTTTAAAAAACTATCTTTGAGATATTATTGGCCTGGCATGTTCAAAGATGTTGCGTGCTTTATTTCCAAATGTGAAAACTGTTTATCTTATAAACATTCCAATCATTCTCCATATGGTCTCATGGGTAAACCTAAAATATGTTCGAGACCATTCCAATCTATTTCTTTGGACTTGATGGGTCCACTTCCTTTGACTAGGAGACGCAATCAATACATATTGGTAATAAATTGTAATTTTTCTAAATACACATTAATTTTTCCATTAAAATGTGCTACTTCATCGAATATAATTAATATACTAGAAAATTCAGTATTTTTAGTCTACGGCGTTCCACAATCTATCATTATGGATAACGGTCCACAATTCCAATCTCGAGAATATTTAAACTTTTTAAATAGATATAAAATTCCATTTATTTTCCATACAGCTTATTATAGTCCTCATGTAAATCCCACTGAACGGTTTAACAGAACGATAATTACGGCATTAGCTTCATTAGTTGGCGAAGATCACAGATCTTGGGATATTTATCTTCCGAAAATACAATTAGCAATGAATAGTTCAGTCCATATAGTAACGGGTTATTCTCCATCATTCTTAGTTTTTGGAAGGGAAACTATACCTTGTGGATCGATATATACACCTACACAGAATATCGATGAATTTGTATTTTTACCACGAGACATTTATGCTAAGAATATCGGATTCCTATCTTCAATTTTTGATAAAGTTCAACAAAAATTATACCTAGCTCATGTTAAGAATAGTTCACGTTATAACCTGCGTAGAAACTTAAAGGAATTCAATGTTGGGGATACTATCTGGCGAAAAAACTATGCGTTAAGCAACGCAGGTAACTATTATAGTGCCAAGTTGACTTATAAATATATAAAATGTAAAATTGTTGAAAAACTGTCACCTTTGGTCTATATTCTTGAGGATCCTAATGGTTCGAGAGGCAAATGGCATATTAAAGACTTTAAAGTATAAAATATTAATGTATTATAAGTTATCTTAAATATATTATTTAGCATATTTTGTTTAAACATATTGTAGCTAGTACTTTATTTTATTATCTTGTCTTCATATGTCGTATCTATTTCTTACTTAGTTCGTAATTTCAATTGTTACTCTCTTTCTTAGTCTTCATAGTAATATTTACTACATTTTTCATACCTGAAATGAAAAATATTTTTTAGAATTTTTTAACTTCTGAACACTACAATATCAGTGTTCTTTAGCCTTGTGCTCTACCGCACTAAGCTTACTTTGATCTCTACAAGATCAGTGTTCTTTAGCCTTGTGCTCTGCAGCACTAAGCTTACTTTGATCTCTACAAGATCGCTTCAGTCTCGTGACTAGGGACTTTACTTACTATTTATATATATGTATATTATCTCTTAATCTAATAGGAGCGGTTGATAACTCCTCAAAAAAAAGCCATACTATCAATTCTAATATACATATATATAGATATAATGCTTTTATAGATTAATTTTTCCATATAAGAGCGGATGATAACTCTTTATAAATAAGCCCTATAATCATTTTTAAGTCCAACCTATAGAGTGGCAGTCATTGGATGTGAACTCCACCCTTATAGTATGAAAGTAGTATGCATATGAGATTAGCATGAATTTGAAGTATGTGAGAAGTGTTAGTGATGAATGATAGGCTAGGTTGAGTCTTTACGGACCTATTGAGAAAAAAAAAAATTAAATCTTATTAGTAATATTCTTCATTTTTTTTTTTTCTTTGGAACGTGGGGAAAAATGTAGTATTAATATTTCTATCAGTAGTGGAATATGTAATATTAACTATAATATTCGTATCAATATTTATATATCTACTTTGTGTTCACTTATAATATTGGTACTAACAGTATAATAGGTTGATAATCCACCTTCTTCTTCTCTTTCCGTTGTTATTGATCTTTGAGTTTTTCATTAACATTTTCTCTGACCTTCATTATGTCATAATTCTTTGAAAATTGACCCTTCTATGCTTTCGTAGGAAAGCTTATTCCTATAAGAAGTTATTGTATTAGTTACAGGATTAGTACTTATTATTTTCTGGTTTTTCTTTGAGTTTTTCGTTTGTATGGCTCACCTTCAATTACATTTTCTATTGTAAATATACGTATTAGACATAGGGGTACCACGTGAGTACATGCCCTTTTTCATTTTCTATAAATTACTAATTATATTTAGTTATATTTCCAAACACATTGTTAAATATTCACAAAAATGTATTTTTGTGACATTTCTTTTATGTTTATTTACATCGTTGCCGTAGTAACTTTGCACCCGTTTTCAGACCATGACGTCAGATTTCCGGGTATAAACTCCTTAGAAGAGGTCTAATACCTGGCCGCTTGAATATAAAAATTCAAAATTCCAAATTTTATTTTAAAAGAACGGATTCGTTCTACAGAGGTTTCTTAATAGATATCGGCGATGGTTAGGTCATTGGAGAATCAGCCTCTAAGCTGAAAGCATATATATATATTTATTACGGTGTCTGCTCCTCTCCTACGGTGTCTGACCTCGAGTACCTCTGTACTCTCATTCATCGGGTGCTGCTGTTGCTTCTGGGCTGCTGCCGGCCGACCACTGTACCGGCTGCTGTCCCTACTAGGACCGCTGCCGGCTTACCACCGCTCCGGCTGCAGTTCCTCCAGGGTCGCTGCCGGCCTACCACAGCTGCAGTCACTGCTCCTCCAGGGCCGCTGCCGGCCTACCACAGCTGCAGTCACTGTTCCTCCAGGGCCGCTGCCGGCCTACCACAGCTGCAGTCACTGTTCCTTCAGGGCCGCTGCCGGCCTATCACCGCTCCGGCTACCGCTTCTGGGCCGCTGCCGGCCTATCACCGCTCCGGCTACCGCTTCTGGGCCGCTGCCGGTCTATCACCGCTCCGGCTACCGCTTCTGGGCCGCTGCCGGCCTACTTCCTCTTCGGCTACTGTTCCTACCGGGCCGCTGCCGGCCTACCACCGTTCCAGGCTGCTGTTCCTGCCGGCCTACCACCGTTCCTGGCTGCTGTTCCTGCCGGTCTACCTCCGTTCCGGCTGCTATCCTACGGGGCCGCTACGGAATAGAGCATCCAGCAGGAGACCCTCTTGGGGTAGCATAGCTTAATTTACTTATTTCATCCACTGTAGTCCCTAACTCTCCACACCACCTACACCTACACCCCTGTTCACCAACTCCACCCTTCCCTTTTCTTAATAAATTTGTTAATTTCTTTTCCCAGTCTTTTATTTTATATATTTTTTTTAGTCTCGCAGGCTGTTCTGTAACAAATTGGCGCCCAACTATAGAATCGACTCCCTTGACTCCCTGAGCTTCTTGTTTATTTTTCACACCAATGTACTATTGGTATACATAATCCTCTAAATTCTAAAACTACACTTCTTCTAGTGTTTAATTCCGTTCTCTAATAGTTTATCTGATAGCCTGTGATATGTCCTCTGGTATTTAAGTACCAAATGGTACAAATATTTTTTGTTAATTTTTCTAAATTCTATTAAGACACTGCTTGTAGTGACTAACTATTCGAAATTCTATTAAGTCACTTCTTGTAGTGACTAACTCTGCGATATTCTATTAAGACACTTCTAGTAGTGTTAACTCATGAACATTTGGTAGTGATATTTCTCATTGTGTTCAAGCCTATGGGTTTATCTTTATAATTTTTCAACTTTTGTGACATTATTCCCTTTTGACTTATTATTACACTTCATTATAAATAATTTCTTTTATTCATTAGTTATAGAATAGTTGAATATTATTTTTCTCTTTTAAAACTAAATATATTAATTTTATTAAACGTAGTCTTAGTTTAATTATCTAATAGATAATTTGAATATACTTAGCTAGTCGTCATTACTTTAATAATAAATATTGATTTATTGTTTTAATTTTAAACTTGAACTTATTTCTTGAATTTTAATTGCGATTTGCTCTTGATCTTATCGACGATTTTATTTTGAAACTTTAAATATGGCTAGAATTATTAAATTTGAGTTGCTCAATAAAGTTGAACTTGAGTATGAAGCAAAGATCAGACTTGTGGAACCTGCTACTACTGTTATTTCTTTAAGAGCTCAAGTCATTCGACTTGCTGAGGCAATTCCTTCAGAGAATATCATAACTTCTCCAATACCTATTGAAGAAGATCTACGTCAGATTGAGGTCACCTTAAAATATTTAGATCTAAAAATTAAAAAATTTTTAGATGGACTAAATAAATATCTAAGACTGATTCAAACTTATTTGAATCATTTATACTTTCGATTAGAGAGAATTGACCTTGATCTTAATCCAGAATTAGCTGTGGACTACGAAAAACTAAAGGAAGAATTCTATAAGCTTCAAAACAAATCAGAGTTATTTAATACAGAAGCTAATACTATCTCATCGATGCCTTTCACTGATGCCATTTCAGAACCTTTAGAGGTAAACTCTCTACATGCTGAAAAGGAAAATCAAGAAGTGCGAAATCATTCTACAAATGTGACACAAATAAATCCAGTTGCTTTAAATCCAAATATTTATAAGGAATTAAAGAAAGTTAATTTTAATGGAAAATCTTGCCCAAGGTCTTTCCTTCAGAGACTGGAAGAACTTCGAATAACAAGAGGCATAGAAAAAGATATGCTGATTTCACAAGGTTTTGAGATTTTTAGTGATAATGCTTTACACTGGTTTCGATTACAATTAAGTCGGAAGCCTAACATAACTTGGGATGAATTATCTATTCTTCTTATCAAAGACTTTTCAGTGTTCGATTATGATTACAAACTTTTGGAATCTATTAGAAACCGTACTCAAGGTAGAGATGAAACAATAATTGTATATATATCTATTATGCATGGCATGTTCTCTCGACTTACAAAAAAATTGGATGAAGCAGAGAAATTGGAAATAATTTTAAGGAACATTAGACCATGCTACTCAGTATTTGTGGCAGTGAAAGAAATTGACTCAATTGATTCTCTTATTGATACTTGTCAGAAATATGAAAAATTTTTGGACAGAGATAAACAATTTACAGAACCGAATCTTCAACAAAATGATATTAATGCGGAATTTATGTACAAAAATAATACAGGAACAAATAAAAACTACTCCACTTCTTTCGGGAATCCTCAAGCTTCTATATCGAAGAAACCAGATCTTCCTTCATCTATTCCATCATCGAGTACAAGTAATAAATTTAACCACTTCAAGGCTATTCCTAAAGTTTATAGTATAACTCAGAGGAATGTCTTTTGTGTCCGTTGTCGTAAACATGGACATAGCCTTAATACTTGCACTCAACCACACTTCGATATATGCTTTAAGTGTGGTTTAAAAGACTTTAAAAGTAATAATTGCCCTAATTGTACTAAAATTAAGGTTGATAAAAGCTCAAAAAACTGAATAATGACTTAAAAAGTAGTTCAAAATTTGAAATAAGTGATTGGAATAATTGGTTACAAACTTTAAAAAATTATTTTAATTCTTATAAAATTTCTTCAACTGATTATTCATGTGAAAAAATTTCAGACCGCCCTTTCATTAAGGTTAAAATTAATAATTTAATTATGGGAGGTCTTCTAGATTCGGGAAGTTCATTGACTATTCTCGGAAATAATTCTCATTTAAAAATCAGTAAATTAGGTTTCACACTTTTTAAGTCAGATTTAATAACAATCTCTACAGCCAATAATCAACAGATTAAATCTATTGGTTATTTTATGTTACCAATGGGTTTCAATAATGAAACTCGTCTAATTAAAACTTTTGTCTTTCCTGAAATTTCACTTCCTTTAATCTTAGGTATTGACTTTTGGAAAATATTTAATCTTTTACCGAAAGTACTATCTCCTTTAAACTGTGAGTGTCTAAACACTGTTACGGAAGGTAGTAAGGTGTTATCTTATGATCATCTAACTTTGACTCAGAAGGATATTGCTGATGATCTAATAAAACGTTTCAAAGAAATTTCGTTTGAGGAAAGAGGTGTGCTTGGCCGTACCCATCTCATCACACATAAGATCGATACGGGTGACTCCCTCCCGATCAGACAAAGATGCTATAGATTGTCTCCTGAAAAGTCAAAAGCACTTATTAACGAGGTTGATAAGATGTTAGAATGGGATATCATTGAAAAAAGTGAAGGTCCTTGGTTATCACCAGTACTAATTACACCTAAAAAGAACGGAGAATGGCGTTTCTGTGTAGATAGCAGAAAACTTAATGCTGTGACTAAAAAAGATGCTTACAACCTTCCTCTTATTAACGAAATTCTGGACAATCTTAAGAATGCAAAGTATCTGTCAAGTATTGACATTGCTAAAGCCTTCTGGGAGATACCTCTCAATCCAGGTGATAAGGACAAAACAGCTTTTTATGTACCTGGTCGGGGAATGTACAGATTTAAGGTCATGCCCTTCGGACTAACCAATTCTCCTGCCACCCAACAAAGATTGATGGATATGTTATTTAATCCTGACTTTGACAACAAGGTCTTCTGTTATTTAGATGATATTATTGTCATTAGTGACACATATGAAGAACATATTGCATTACTGTTGAAAGTTTACGAGAAGTTGGCACTTGCAAAACTTACGATAAATTTTGAAAAGAGTAAATTCTTCAGGAAAGAACTAAAATATCTGGGTTTTGTTGTAGACGAATATGGTTTACGAGCAGATCCAGACAAAATTAAAGCTATTTTAGAATTTCCACCACCTACTTGTAGAAAAGAAGTGAGGAGATTCATCGGTACCTGTAGTTGGTTCCGTAGATTTATTCCAAACTTTAGCACTATTGCTACTCCACTGAATAGACTCACTTGTTCTGGGAAGAATGCTCCAAAGTTCTGTTGGAATCAAGAAGCTGAATCTGCTTTCAAAAAACTAAAAGAAGCATTAGTGACAGCCCCTGTTCTAGCGTGTCCTGACTTCAGTCTTCCTTTTTCAGTACACTGTGATGCTTCTAATTATGGTATAGGTGCTATGCTCACGCAGTGTCAGAATGACCGTGAAGTGGTAATTGCTTATATGAGCAAAGCCTTGAGTAGTAACCAATCTAACTATTCTACAACAGAAAGAGAAACCCTGGCTGTAATAACCGCTTTAGAACATTGGCGTTGCTACTTGGATAACGGGAAGGAATTTACTATATATACGGATCATGCTGCATTAAAGTGGTTCCTTAATCTGTCGAATCCTTCGGGCAGACTAGCCCGTTGGGCACTACGTCTATCCTGCTTTAACTTTAATCTGAAACATAAGAGAGGCAAAGACAATGTGGTTCCAGATTTGTTATCAAGATCTAAACCAGAAGAAAATCTTCTTCAGGGTGTTAACCCTATAACAATTAATAATGATTTAGTTGATAACAATTTAGAAAAATATAATAAAATGTTTTCAGATTGCAGAGACAATCCAGATGCTTATCCTAATTTTACTATTAAGGATAATGAACTCTATCGGTGTATTCACTCGTCTCAAGATCTAAATAATGATTTTAGTTGGAAAAAGGTTCCTTTACCTTCAATCAGAAGCGCTCTCATTGAATCCTACCATGGTTCCACTGAAGAACCACATTTAGGGATTTTTAAAACTTTTAAAAAACTATCTTTGAGATATTATTGGCCTGGCATGTTCAAAGATGTTGCGTGCTTTATTTCCAAATGTGAAAACTGTTTATCTTATAAACATTCCAATCATTCTCCATATGGTCTCATGGGTAAACCTAAAATATGTTCGAGACCATTCCAATCTATTTCTTTGGACTTGATGGGTCCACTTCCTTTGACTAGGAGACGCAATCAATACATATTGGTAATAAATTGTAATTTTTCTAAATACACATTAATTTTTCCATTAAAATGTGCTACTTCATCGAATATAATTAATATACTAGAAAATTCAGTATTTTTAGTCTACGGCGTTCCACAATCTATCATTATGGATAACGGTCCACAATTCCAATCTCGAGAATATTTAAACTTTTTAAATAGATATAAAATTCCATTTATTTTCCATACAGCTTATTATAGTCCTCATGTAAATCCCACTGAACGGTTTAACAGAACGATAATTACGGCATTAGCTTCATTAGTTGGCGAAGATCACAGATCTTGGGATATTTATCTTCCGAAAATACAATTAGCAATGAATAGTTCAGTCCATATAGTAACGGGTTATTCTCCATCATTCTTAGTTTTTGGAAGGGAAACTATACCTTGTGGATCGATATATACACCTACACAGAATATCGATGAATTTGTATTTTTACCACGAGACATTTATGCTAAGAATATCGGATTCCTATCTTCAATTTTTGATAAAGTTCAACAAAAATTATACCTAGCTCATGTTAAGAATAGTTCACGTTATAACCTGCGTAGAAACTTAAAGGAATTCAATGTTGGGGATACTATCTGGCGAAAAAACTATGCGTTAAGCAACGCAGGTAACTATTATAGTGCCAAGTTGACTTATAAATATATAAAATGTAAAATTGTTGAAAAACTGTCACCTTTGGTCTATATTCTTGAGGATCCTAATGGTTCGAGAGGCAAATGGCATATTAAAGACTTTAAAGTATAAAATATTAATGTATTATAAGTTATCTTAAATATATTATTTAGCATATTTTGTTTAAACATATTGTAGCTAGTACTTTATTTTATTATCTTGTCTTCATATGTCGTATCTATTTCTTACTTAGTTCGTAATTTCAATTGTTACTCTCTTTCTTAGTCTTCATAGTAATATTTACTACATTTTTCATACCTGAAATGAAAAATATTTTTTAGAATTTTTTAACTTCTGAACACTACAATATCAGTGTTCTTTAGCCTTGTGCTCTACCACACTAAGCTTACTTTGATCTCTACAAGATCAGTGTTCTTTAGCCTTGTGCTCTACCGCACTAAGCTTACTTTGATCTCTACAAGATCAGTGTTCTTTAGCCTTGTGCTCTACCGCACTAAGCTTACTTTGATCTCTACAAGATCAGTGTTCTTTAGCCTTGTGCTCTGCAGCACTAAGCTTACTTTGATCTCTACAAGATCGCTTCAGTCTCGTGACTAGGGACTTTACTTACTATTTATATATATGTATATTATCTCTTAATCTAATAGGAGCGGTTGATAACTCCTCAAAAAAAAGCCATACTATCAATTCTAATATACATATATATAGATATAATGCTTTTATAGATTAATTTTTCCATATAAGAGCGGATGATAACTCTTTATAAATAAGCCCTATAATCATTTTTAAGTCCAACCTATAGAGTGGCAGTCATTGGATGTGAACTCCACCCTTATAGTATGAAAGTAGTATGCATATGAGATTAGCATGAATTTGAAGTATGTGAGAAGTGTTAGTGATGAATGATAGGCTAGGTTGAGTCTTTACGGACCTATTGAGAAAAAAAAAAAAATTAAATCTTATTAGTAATATTCTTCATTTTTTTTTTTTTCTTTGGAACGTGGGGAAAAATGTAGTATTAATATTTCTATCAGTAGTGGAATATGTAATATTAACTATAATATTCGTATCAATATTTATATATCTACTTTGTGTTCACTTATAATATTGGTACTAACAGTATAATAGGTTGATAATCCACCTTCTTCTTCTCTTTCCGTTGTTATTGATCTTTGAGTTTTTCATTAACATTTTCTCTGACCTTCATTATGTCATAATTCTTTGAAAATTGACCCTTCTATGCTTTCGTAGGAAAGCTTATTCCTATAAGAAGTTATTGTATTAGTTACAGGATTAGTACTTATTATTTTCTGGTTTTTCTTTGAGTTTTTCGTTTGTATGGCTCACCTTCAATTACATTTTCTATTGTAAATATACGTATTAGACATAGGGGTACCACGTGAGTACATGCCCTTTTTCATTTTCTATAAATTACTAATTATATTTAGTTATATTTCCAAACACATTGTTAAATATTCACAAAAATGTATTTTTGTGACATTTCTTTTATGTTTATTTACATCGTTGCCGTAGTAACTTTGCACCCGTTTTCAGACCATGACGTCAGATTTCCGGGTATAAACTCCTTAGAAGAGGTCTAATACCTGGCCGCTTGAATATAAAAATTCAAAATTCCAAATTTTATTTTAAAAGAACGGATTCGTTCTACAGAGGTTTCTTAATAGATATCGGCGATGGTTAGGTCATTGGAGAATCAGCCTCTAAGCTGAAAGCATATATATATATTTATTACGGTGTCTGCTCCTCTCCTACGGTGTCTGACCTCGAGTACCTCTGTACTCTCATTCATCGGGTGCTGCTGTTGCTTCTGGGCTGCTGCCGGCCGACCACTGTACCGGCTGCTGTCCCTACTAGGACCGCTGCCGGCTTACCACCGCTCCGGCTGCAGTTCCTCCAGGGCCGCTGCCGGCCTACCACAGCTGCAGTCACTGCTCCTCCAGGGCCGCTGCCGGCCTACCACAGCTGCAGTCACTGTTCCTCCAGGGCCGCTGCCGGCCTACCACAGCTGCAGTCACTGTTCCTTCAGGGCCGCTGCCGGCCTATCACCGCTCCGGCTACCGCTTCTGGGCCGCTGCCGGCCTATCACCGCTCCGGCTACCGCTTCTGGGCCGCTGCCGGTCTATCACCGCTCCGGCTACCGCTTCTGGGCCGCTGCCGGCCTACTTCCTCTTCGGCTACTGTTCCTACCGGGCCGCTGCCGGCCTACCACCGTTCCAGGCTGCTGTTCCTGCCGGCCTACCACCGTTCCTGGCTGCTGTTCCTGCCGGTCTACCTCCGTTCCGGCTGCTATCCTACGGGGCCGCTACGGAATAGAGCATCCAGCAGGAGACCCTCTTGGGGTAGCATAGCTTAATTTACTTATTTCATCCACTGTAGTCCCTAACTCTCCACACCACCTACACCTACACCCCTGTTCACCAACTCCACCCTTCCCTTTTCTTAATAAATTTGTTAATTTCTTTTCCCAGTCTTTTATTTTATATATTTTTTTTAGTCTCGCAAGCTGTTCTGTAACAATTGTTTATCGTTCTTTTCTATAGTGAAAACTATATAAAACCCTTTGGGTGATTTTGAAGAAGTCAGCGTAGAAACAGCGACTTTATTAATAATAATTATCATCTTAGGATGTCCACTACTGGACAAAGACCTCCCCCCTAATTTTCCAAAAGGACCACCACCGTCGTCCCGCGGCTCTTATCAAGTCTTCTGTCCACTTTGTGATCGTGGCCTCCACTCGAGAACCTTCCGGCTCCAGCGGCCGTCGGTTCTCTGTACTATGTATCCTACCCACAACCACTTCAACTTACTAATCCACCAGGTTATGTCGGTAACTTTCTTTCATCTACGGATCTCCTCATTCCTGATTCGATCTCGCAGTGTAACCCTGATCATAGTCCTCTCCATAGCTCGTTGAACGACGTTGAGCTTTCTTACCAAGCCTATGGGCTTAGAGACCACGTTTCATCACACTAGTAAAACACATTGGTCGAAATCTTTTGTTTTAAGGCACTGAGGAATTTTGGACAAGAAGATGTTTCGGAATTTCCCGGACGCTGCCCATCCGAATTGGATTCGACGATTGACCTCCTTCTCGCAGTTGGCTGTACCTAATTGGACTGTATGTCCCAACTTCGAGAGTTACATTTCCAACTGTTACTGGGGTGGACACAACATGGACATTAAACATAACTTTCGTATTTTCCATATTCATCTTAAGGCCATCGAGTTGAGGTTAAGACCATAATAAGCATGTATGAATAGATATAGATTATTGATGTTCTTTTAAAAAATATATTTATGTGTGTATCAATTCCACTTACTAGATGATGAATTATTAAATCATGGAAATTGTGTATATCTAAAAGTTAACGTATCTAACTTCAATAGATTGGCATAGCGAATTCAATTATCAATTCGTTTAATATGGGCCGTAAATCTCAGTGGACACGACCGACCGCAAAGTGGTCGAGCTTCTCGCCCCGCCGCGCCGCCGCTTTATGAAGATTCAACTTTCCACTGAAAAAGTTAAATGGTCCGGAATAAAGCACCGGTAATAGAAAATGGATGACAATTCTCATTTCCTTGCGCTCTTCGGGACTTATTTTTACTAAGTAAACGGTATTTAACAGAGATTTAATTTTAGAAAAGCTTTTTCTTTACAAAAAGTTTGAGGCTATTAAAATTTATGAAAAACTAGCTGAACTCGGCCACACTTGGCTGCGGCCCACACAGCGGCGACCGGCGTGCGCATGGGGCGCACGATACTGGACACCGCTTATATATAATACTATTTATCGTAGCATGATGTTATATGTTATATCGTAGCCTTCCTCGATAAATGGACTATTCAAAACAAAAAGAATTTTTCAATTCGAACCAGTAGTTCCTGAGATTAGTGCGTTTCCAACAAACAAACAAACTCTTCAGCTTTATAATATTAGTATAGACTAGCAATGTGGAAGAATACGTATATTTGGGCCAAATAATTGCTACAAAGGATATCATGCACAAAGAAATAGATAGGAGAGTGAATAACTCTTGGAAAAGATATTGGTCTTTGAGAGAAGTGATGAAAAATAAAGATTTACCTCTGAAGGACAAAAAGAAAGTATTTGATATTTGTATTTTGCCATGTTTAACATATGGATGCCAAACATGGGCTCTTACAGAGAAGTTAATGAGGAAATTGAAAGTAACCTAAAATTCAATGGAACGAAATGTTATTGGAATTAAACTGAAAGATAAAGTAAAGTTAGTAGATATCAAAGATAAAACAAAATTCAAAGACATAGAAAAAACCATAAGAACCCTTAAATGGAGATGGGCGGGCCACATGATTAGAGAACAATTACCTAAATGGACGAAAATCATCACAGAGTGGTACCCCAGAGACCAAAAAAGGAACAAGGGAAGACAAAATATGAGATGGGACGATGAAGTGAAACAGACAGCAGGAAAGTTATGGATAAAAGTGGCAAGAAACAGAGAAGAGTGGAAAGCCTTGGAGGAGGCCTTTGTCGAAAGACAAATTGTTAACAAAAACTAAAAATAAAAAGGAAAATTTCTACATTACTGCGAAGAGAAATATAAATTAGATAAGACATAAGTAGATATATTTTAAGATTCAAATATTGTTAACAGTAATAAAGGCTTTTTATTATTATAGACTAGCAAGCACCTGCAGCTGCAGTCGGGCCATCGGGAATGAGGAAGTAGCTAGAGTAACTCTGCTGTCACCTTTTCAAGCCTTAACTACCTACTCAACCGATCATCGTGATACACATTGACATAGGACCTTTCATCCAGAAACAACGTACTGTTCCCGAGGTTCATCTAAAAATAAAAATCAAACGCCTGACAATACTATAAAAGCAATAAAGATATCAAGCGATATAATAATAATAATTTATTTCCAAATAATTAAATTAGAATGGTCGTAAGTTATCGTTATATTCTTCAATTTTCAACACGGACGATGTCGTGGACATCGGCCAATAGGTACACATACTAAATAAATAACTGGTTTAGATTGATTTGGTTGGCAACATGTCTGATTTTGTACATACGAGTGTTGCCACTTATGTATTGAGCCTACTATTGTAAAAACAAATATTGATAAGTGAAATTGGTCTTATTGTTTTTCAAAGGGCTCTCCATTATAATGGATACATTTTTGCATGCGTTAAAATAGCATTTTTTCTACTCTGAGGTACCAGTAAAACGTGGTTTTTGAACGTTTCAAGAGGTTATTCTGCTGACGAAATCGATATCCACGCATTTTATTATTGATGTTTGGGAACAAAATCAAGCGCCTACCACTCGAACAATGGATCGTCATAGTTTCAAATAAGAAATTATTATGAAGGTACATGTCTGATATCTTTTATACTAGTTAATATTGGGTCTATATTTATAAATCTTCATTGACATTGTAGTAAACATATTTTGTTCTTTTACTGTTAAAATTATCAAGATTTAAAATAAAAGTATGGTTTTTTTTATTATTTAAAATTAAAGTTTAAAAGTATATATATTTTTTATCTATTAACTAGGGACCGCGTAAGGCTTCGCATGGATGCAATATTTCTGCAAATTGTGAACACAATAAACCTTCCTCACTGATATCGCTCTTTTTATTATTGAAAACCATATCAAAATACGTTCAGAAGAAGTAAGCGGAGATACAGCCAGAGGCGGACAGCGACTTTAATTTCTATACATATTATATAAAAAAATATATAGATATGAATTTACCAAATCTTGTAGCGATTTAGGTAATTTCTGGAACATTCTTTGATCAATATTTAGAATGGACCTTCATGATGGACTCAAACTACATTTTATCGTGGGCAAAAGCTAGCAAGAAAGGTCCAAATCCAAAGTATTGTGCGATAATCTATGAGTATACACATAAAGAAATTTAATTTCGCACGACACTTATATAAAAATGTACTTTACATAAGTGCAAGATGTAGGTAAGTATGTATTGTATAATAGTTCTAACAGAACTTTAACGGTACGAACTCGCTCCCGGAAATTAACATTTTCTAAAGCGCTTGCAAATGAAAGCATACATATTGAAATGATTTTTTAAAAGCTTTTATCTACTTATTTCCTTCTTATTTGTATCTAATATTCTTAGTACAGGAACTTCGTCCATTTAGTAATCTTTTCTTTTAATGTCAAGTTAATACTAATTTGAATTGATTTTAAATAGCCAAACATTCCATTTCTATAAAAGTTGTTTTTAAAAATCCAAATCCTACTACAATTCCATTTCGACGAGACCATTGGTTAGGGTGCTTGCCTTAACGCTCTGTCGTAGGACCCCTCGGCAGGGTCATCTTTGGAAATGAATTTTTTAAAGTTGGCTCTGGTCTGGATCTGGAAAGTAGTGGCACACGAGGTTTTGCAATTTTTTGGCAGCCCGTCCGGCTACAGTAACCACCCCCTTAAAGAAGACCACCGTAAAATAAAAGAATGGGGCAGTGTTTCACAGTAATTTGGGCAGCCCGTCTGGCGGCAGTAACCAACCCCTTACAGAGGACCAACAACAGCATATATGATGTTGTGTTACGGTGAGTGAGTAAGGGATGCCAGAGTCCTTTACATATCCCTTTCCAATCCCTTATCCTTAATCTTACTATGGTCGACAGCGCACTATCCGCTACTGGCAATACTACCACGCAATTATTACATTACTTATATATAATTATTAAGTAGATAATGTCGCATTTAAACAAGTTGTTAAAAATTAAAAAAAGATATAACCTGATACTTGTAAGTAACATTTATTTTAAGATATTTAGTAATTTGTAACAAACACAATATAATAAAATATAATACTAAATTTGTACCTATTTAAAATCTGTAATGATGTCGATAGATAGTAGGTATTACCTACAAATTGCTTACTCACAGTTTAATGAGGAGTTCAATAAAAACATCCGATAAAATGAATTTCTTATATTCATAAAGCTAAAAGAGCCACAATCAGATTTTCATTGAAAGCTCGAACGCGTCCCCCAGTCCCCGGCGCCGCCCGCTAAGACGAGACGAGGAGAGAAATGAATACTTATTGCGAAAATGAAGCGAGCCATTAATGAAGGCTCCGGTGAACCGATCGGCCGCGCTTTAATTCCCTTCGAAAAATATTCAATAAACTCGGCAAAGACCCGCGCGAGGATCATCCGCAAACAGGCGGAAGCTAACGGGGAAGAAAAATTGCACAGACGAGGAAATATTAACATCTCTCCCTTGCTCTTGATGACTTCTTGAAACATTTTTATAATCTACTGTCTTTTGCCCGCAACTCTGTCCACAATGAAAAATACTTAAAATATAAAACGCCTGACAAAATATAAGAGCAATATAAGGCTTATTTCTGTCTTAGTATTGCCAGGCTTTAAATTTTTATTTTTAGATAATCCCTCGGGAAAAGTACCTTTCTTCTGGATAAAAGGTGTCCTATGTCCTTTTCAGCATCAGTGTCAGTGTGTATGTAAAATTTCAAGATGATCGGTTGAGTAATTAAGGCGTGACAGAGTTACTTTCACATTTATAATATTTGGATTTACAAACATTTTTAAATGTGTTCTATTGGAAAGTATAATGGATTTTTAAATAAATTTAAATAAAATAATATGAAAAAACCTTTACTAAAATGCACAAGAATACATGTTTTCAAGGCTACTTAGCTTACCTTACTTACTTACCCGTTGCTCGCCTTGCAAGTTCACTTGGGTGTACTACGAGCACTCGTTCGGACCCTTGGTTCACCTCAGGAGCGTACTATAGGCACCGTATAAATCTTATTATCCATGGTTCGCCCAAGAGGTGGTCTATTGATTGTTTGAAAAATATTATAACCTATGGTACAACAATTATTAACTCTATATTTGCACAAAAACGCTGTATTTGCATTAAAAAAAGTATGTGTCTCAGCTCCGACGTACGACTGGAGTTTACTCCTTAAGTACGATTGTCTTTTTTCGACGACAGATGTCGCTGCGTCGGCAGGTTATAACTCGCTATCGTTTCGTTCTTCAACGCGGACTACTACACTTTTCATATAACATACGATACGTCAGCAGTCGCCCAGACTCCAAAGTGACAGTGACAGATAACGTAACGCTTTTTATATGAACCCTCATAAAATTTCTAAACCGCGGGCCTTATATGCAAATTAAACTCCAACCAATAATAAAAATAAATATGCTGAAGTAAAAAATTAAAAGTGTATTTTGATTTTTTGATCTATCACAATTACTTTTCTTTTTTCTTTTCTTATAGGAGCCATGAAGGTTCGCTTTTCACTACTAATAATTTGTTGTAAAGGAAACGCTTCATAGATGGTACACCCAGGTGTATCAAACATCCACCCGTAGAACACCCAGGTGTGCTACGGGTAAGTAGCCGTTTTCAAGCAGATGGACAACACAAAATAAACAATTATTCGTACACGCACTAATAAAGAATATTATACAGGGTGGTAATTTGAGATGGGTCAGTAAGGGCAGCTACCTAAACCATTGTAGCTAGAACAAAACACTCTTAGGAGACTATCCATTATTTTAATAGTTATTCCCATCGGCATTCAAAGATTTTGGAAAAATGATACAGTCAGCGAGAAAAAGGTCAATTTTCACGTTTTGTTTTTATAATGCCAATCGATTCTGTTACTTATAAGGATCAATTGACCCTATGGGACCACCTGAGGTTAGAGTACTAGAAACGTCAAAAAACTCAAAAAACTACTTCCATACATTTCTTACAAAATGAGATTGAAAAATAAGTTCAAACATTGTTTTTAATTAAAAAAGGCGGCAATCACTACAATGGAAACTGGCTCGGCAATGTTTATTTTAAATTAATTTGAATTTGGAAGGAAAACATTGTTTTAGAAACAAATGTTATTTATTATTATTCTTGCATGTCAGCTAAATTGTGAAAATATTGAAGTAAAAATGGTTTCAAATTTAGATTATTTTATAAGCTTATTTTATAAATAATATCAGATGCCATGGAATGGTATAAAATTAAATACCCTATATCAAAAGTTATAAAAAATCTCCTAAATATTCTTGTAGAGTGTAGCTCCTTTAAGAGAAATCCTCACGACAACAATGATCTTGATAAAAAATAGCGGTTGCAATTTTAACACTCGTAGAAGTCGGTAGAAGCTTTGAAGTCGCTGCCGAAGTAGGCATTTCCCATAACCAAGTTTTAAAGATATGTAAAAAGTACAAATACAAATGCTGTCGTTGTGGTCGTTGAGACCTCTTGATATTTTTTTTTGGGATATCTCAAAAATGGAATTTACAAGAAAAATTAGGTACATTACAGTTCAAGAATTGTCACTACAACGGTGTATGGAGTTAATGCAAACAAAATATCAGCGGTTACACGCTCATTGCAGAAACCGTCCAAACGGCAAACAAATAGAGCAACTACTATCGTAGATTTATTACTTACGATCTTTACTTGTTTTTAAAGATTGGCAATTGTAGTGATTGCCGCCTTTTTTAATTAAAAACAATATTTGAACTTATTTTTCAATCTCATTCCGTAAGAAATGTATGGCAGTAGTTTTTTGAGATTTTTGACGTTTCTAGTACTCTAAGCTCAGGTGGTCCCGTAGGGTCAATTGATCCTTATAAGTAACAGAATCGATTGGCGCTATAAAAACAAAACGTGAAAATTGACCTTTTTCCCGCTGACTGTACCGTTTTTTCAAAATCTTTGAATGCCGATGGGAATAACTATTAAAATTATGGATAGTCTCCTAAGAGTGTTTTGTTCTAGCTACAAAGGTTTAGGTAGCTGCCCTTACTGACCCATCTCAAATTACCACCCTGTATACACATGCCAGTACTTATCTACATACCTACTTAGATTAAACCTATTTAATTTTATATAGCTTCAACGTGTTCAAACTATCTACGCTTCAGTTCATTTCAAATGGAATTTTTACAAGGATTAGGTATACCATGATATAACGCGAATATATAATACACCCAAGCACTATTTTTGCGATTCATTGTTGAAGCTACCCGCATGAATCGAGGCATTAGATATGCATACTGTAATCCTCTTACCATTTTTATACAACAAAGTGTACCCTATTCTTATTTCCGCTGAAATTATTATGAAGAATGAAAGATGACGAGCTGACGAGATTATTCGCTTCGACTTTTGTAAAACCTTCGTATTCAGTGGCTCAGTGCTCACAGTATGCGAGAATCAATAACACTCTATTGTTGGGACAGCTGTTATAAAATATTTTTAGGTGTTTTTTAACGTACAGACGTCTCTCTACCTATTGATTGGCTTCAGTTTTGTTTTTTTATCATCCATTGGATGAAATTAAAATCATTGCGACGATGCCATCATTCTAAGCACTAATTCTACATAACATGATGAGGTGTATTTTAAAAAAGTAAATGAATGGCGGCGCTGTTAAAAAATTTTATTTTTAAATGGATGGTGGTCGTGCGCGCTAGTGTGAGATTTTTTTTATTTTTATTTTTTTATCTCTTTATTATCCTCCGGCATAAGCCGTAGCCTGTATTTACTAATTACATTTTTGTTCAGAATTTTGTTCTCTCTATATATATTTACTGTTATTTTATTTATTACTAGCGGCCCGCCCCCGGCTTCGCCCGGCGTGCCATTTTTATATACCCTAAAACATTCCTCGTTTATCCCTTTTTCCATTAGCGAAAACCGAATTAAAATCGGTCTACCCGTTCACGCGTGATGCCGTGACCAGGAGAAATAGGGATTCATTTTTATATATAAGAAGATTTGTTAAAGTTTTTCCTATTACATTTTTTAATTTATTGGATTTTTATAATTTTTAAGGGCATTATTCCTTTCTATGACTCTTTTGATTACTTTAATGCAAGCCAGTCTGAGATTAGAAATATTATATACCCTCATCTGTTATTTGACGGCACAGAGCAGATAGTGATGAAATGTCATTCATTTAGTTAGAAAACAATTTCATCCTATCCCTATGGCGAATGTCGCGCTCCGATTGATCAATGGCAGCTCATGCATCACAATAGAGTTGGACACCAAATATTATTATCGAATTCGATGTTTAATTATTGTATTAATTTTTATTCTAGAACTGAGCAATAAATGTGATTACGAAAATAGTGATATTTTATCGATTATAACAATTTACTTATCAATGAAGTTGTGTACCTACTTATAGGATAATGCAGTTATTATTGAATACCGGTTTATCGTAAAATAAACAAACAAATCAATAAAAGTTTCTAACCTATAAGTTTTTACATTCATCGGAAGTTCACTTTTAATTACCTACTTTTGCCACACTAAGACGGTACTTTACAAAGGACGGTATGACACTACTTTGCAGACCGAAATACACACGAATATGAGAGAATTAGCAAATTTTTAATATTTCGTATCTCTTATGATTTGAGATTTGTCCTCACTGATCTATTTGGATTGTTATATGTTAGGTCGGGGAAAAAGTCTTTTCGCATATAGTATCTACAAACTTGTAATAAAATCTCTTTGGCTGTACTATTTGTATCTGGTATTAATGACATTAAAAAGATTACATTTAAAAAAAGATACAAATTAGTAAAATGTTGTTTCCAGCTATATTTTATTTGTTTTTCCTTCTGTCAAAATGAGTGAATCTAATAAATAAATTCGATATATTTAAAAAAATTATTACAAAAAAGGAAAAAATGCAACGCTAGCCGCGAAAAAGAATGTGACGTTTAGGACCTAATGCAGTTTCAGTAAGAGTAGCACAAAGTTAGTTTAAACGTTTTCAATCCAGGAATTTTAATCTCAAAGGTGCACCTCGCTCTGGTTGCCCTATTACGGATAAAATGGACGCCTTTTTTGAAAAAGTGGAACAAGATCGACATATCAGTAGTTAACATAGCTGAAGAACTGGGAATTGACCACAAAACAATTTTGACCCATTTGAAAAAAACTGGTTACACAAAAGAGCTAATTGAAAGAAACCTTATGAATCGTGTACTCATTTGCGATTCTTTATTGAAACGTAATGAAACCGAACCGCTTTTGAAGAGATTTATAACTGGTAATGAAACGTGGATCACGTACGACAAGAACGTGCGAAAAAGGTCGTGGTCAAAGGTGTGTGGTCTAGCGTTGTCGTGGTGGTTAGCGTGATAGTCTAGCGTAGCGTTGTCGGCCGCTTTCTCTCAACTTCTTGCTTTTGTCTCATCATTGACAGTAGAGATTCGAATCTCTACTTCGAATGAATTCGAATTCTGCTCGGTGGTTAAAGACAGACAGACAGACTTTCACATTTATTAGTATGGCTTTAAATGTATGAACCGTGATAACATGGTAACTTAATTAACCTTTAGTTATTTTACAGTTTTTTAATTGATTACATAAATAAGCAATGTTTAAGTAATATTTTGTATTTTATTTAAAATTAATTAATATTAATAATTTAATAAAGGTATTTAAAAAAAAAGAATTCACAGCGGCAGGAATATCATGAAATTTCTTGTCATTATTCTGATATTAATATTGGCAATTTTCTTATCACTATTTAAGTGTAATTCACGATCGGAATAGTGGAAAAATAGTGAAAAATGCTTACCAAATCTTACTAGAGTTGAATAAAATTACCTACTCGAGTGATTCCTCGCATCAATACACACACTGTGTGGGTGGCAGGGAGAGGGCAAGTAATACTCGAGACGTGACTATGATTACAATTATTTGGTACTCGTTATTTTTACAATATTAATTTTAGATTTGCTCAATTTTACTTAGAATCTCATCTCTGTCATGTGTAATGCCTCTTAACATGCGCAATGAATTTGTTTTTATACTGTATTATGTATACATTGTATTACTGACGGAAAATTGTAACGGTATTTATATTTTCGATAGAATAACATTACTTTTGGACTGATTTGGACTTGACTGATTAGTTTTTTCAAAAAAATATCTAGAGATACTTTTGATATTAATTTGAAATTTGCATTTTTTTATATTGCTATTTTCACAACTGACTGGCAAGATCATCGGAGAAGATCTGATGGAGCTAAAACATTTGTAAGAAGAACATTACTGTCATTATCAGAACTCGAAGTGAGGTGATTGTTCTTGATAAAGAGCCACATATTGAAAAATGATGGTGTAAAAAATATAAAATGATGATGTAAGAACACACAATAAAATTAATATGAAATTTAAAAATACAAATATTATTTTTAAATTTTTAAAGTCATTATTTTAGCAGTTTAGTACAATTTTGTTAATTAAAAACAATTAATAAACGTATTAAATAAAAATTATTTATTACATATATTTTAACGCTTTGACAACACAAATATTATACATAAGATTGTTTTGTAATTTCGTCCACGCTTCGATCGCTGCCGTTTCAACTGTGTCCAAACGCCCCCTTAACTCTTCATTGCTCGATATGACTCTGGTGTGCATTTTCAAATACAGCCCTAAGTATGACTGCGCCAACTCAAAGTCCTTATTACTCTCCAACATAACATGTATCATTTGCAAAAATTGCATCATTATTTCTATGGAGCCGCCTACATCCGGCGCCATACTTGAAACTTCCGCCTCCACTATTGAGGGTGGAAACGATTTTAATTTTTCCGCACACACTTTGAAATCTTCGTCACTTTTGCAAGCGACTAGCTTTTTACCAAACGCTGTCAAAGTTGATAGTGATTCGGGTATTAGCAATTTGTTTGTACTCGAACCCTTTTCTTTTTCTAAATCAAACTCTAGGTCCAAACTCGGCAGAGTTGGAAGGAAAAATGGAGCCGATTTCGGAACCGTTAGTAGTGTTTTAGACTTATTTCGTCTCTTCACTGTGTCCAGATGAAGAAGATTGACCCATTTGGATGTGGGTTCGTTAGAGAGGGTTATGAGCTCTTTGCTAATTTGTTCTGGCGATTTGTATTCCGGTTCGTCTCCGAGGTCTATCATTCCGATGTCATCAATATCTGGTTTCTCTTGAACAGCTTTCGGTAAACCTGAGTGACAAATTACAATTAGCTGGAGTGAATTGAAAAAAAAAATACTTTTACCTCTTTTTCAAAATTTCGTATGTAATTAGTTGTTAGCCGCTTTCATATCGATCAATTTATATTAGGAATAATTAAAAAAATAAGTTTATTAAATATTAAGACACAAAGAGCAAAAAAATATATTATCAGAATTTATTTTTTTCATATTAAAATTCTAATTTGGTATTGAATGGCATACTGCGTTTCGCGGTCATAAATTGGGTAGCCTGTCTGACCGCAGTTAAGGCTGACAGACAGGCTGATGTTCCACTTAATGGTAATATGCTACCGTCGCCTATAACACAAGCAACGCCACAGGTGCTGCATATGCGCTTCTGACTAAAGTAAGATTAAGGATAGCTTCTGTAAGGGGGTGGTTACTGCCGCCAGACGGGCTGCCCAAATGACTGTGAAACGCAGTGTGCCCTGCCAATACTTTCCAGATCCAGACCAGAGCCAATTTTGAAAAATTCATTTTCAAAGTTGACTTGACCTCGCCGGAAATCGAACCCGAAACAGAGCCTAGAACAGAGCGTTAGGTTAAGCACCCTAACCACTCATTCAACGGGCTCGTCAATACAGTGACAGTGAAATAACAGCATTTGTGCTGTTGTGTTGCGGTGAGTGTGAATCCATTTCCGTATCCCCCTCCTAATCCCTTATCCTTAATCCTACTGTAGTCAATAGCCCATTTGCGTTACCTTTGGCGTTGCCTGTGTGTGTTATAGGCGACGGTAGCCACCTACCATAAAGTGGACCGTCAGCCTGTCTGCCAATGTTAACATTTAAAAAAAAACACAGTTTAAAAAAACACTGTAATACAATATTAATTTTGTATTACAGATTGTATTATGTAAAAAAATAATATTTAAAAAAATATTTGTATAGTTTGTAACATGTAGTTGAGACCCTAGTAACAATACAGTTACTAACTCTTCAAAATATAACAATGCAAGTCAATGAAAATTGTAAACAACTTTCTTTGTTCGACACTACACAAGTTTTCTAGATTTTACACATCTAAATCAAAATAATCACTTTTATAATTGGAATCAGTCTCTAAAGGAGTATAATTTTCGCTGTATTAATTATGATTCTATTTTGAGGTTCGTTTGACTAAGTTTATTTTCTTCTAACTGACTAAACCAAACATTCTGTTATAGGTATTATAAATGGTAAGAAGTATCAAAACCGTTCCTAGAATCTCGACAAATGTTATAACTGTGATATTCAACAATGCTCTTTCTAGAGAATGATTCTATAGTGTCGTAAAAATACAATAAATAAACTAATATAATAAACTTGAGAGCCGCTAATTATTTGCAGTACAATGCACTTACTTAATTTGGGTACATGGATAACACTTCTATCGATAGGCTTGAGGAAGACTCGTTCGTAAAGCAGTTTGTTTGCCCAAAGAAAGACGCCGAGCTCTCCGACGTGAGTACTAGCAAGGTAATCTCCGGTTGGAGACATGCTGAGGGACGTGCAAGGCTTCTCAACCTACACAAGCGAGTACATATTTATCTTAATTTTTTTTATACTTTAGAATTTTAAAAAATATTTAGATTCATTTTTTTTTTGGGACAGTATGGAATACCATTTCTTTTGTTCCTAAGCAATAAAATTATCATTACATGAAACAGAATTAAACCGCATTTGAAAAATTTTTATGCCTTTTTATGGAATTCATGTTACTCAAAAATGAGAATGCAAAAAATGTATTTAATAAAAAAACGTTTAATAGTCCCCAAGATAAAGCAGTCTTAGGTACCATTAAGATCTGTTAAACCACTTAAAATCTCCCTAATTTTAGTAGTTTATTTTACATCTTATTATTATAACATAAGTTTAGTTAGTTACTTACAGAAAATATATCAACAAGTTGACCACTTGGTATATCCCAAGTGCAGACTGTGCAATCCATTGACGTGCTGATCAACCATCTGTTAAAGAAGACATTATTATAATGTGGAGAATATACTATTGACCCATATGCTGAGCAAATAATCCTTGAAATCACGTTTTTAATTACAAGTTAAATTATTGTTTAAGTTGACACGTTAATAACGGTCTTACCTGCTTTGAACGTCAAATGTCAAATCATTTATTTTCCCAATGTGTCCGTCAAACTTTCTAACAATATTCATTGTGTCTATATCAACAATGGTGATAGAGAAGTCTTCATTGGCCAAGGCGAGTAGAGAACTGTCTCTGTGACATTTTGTACTGGTCACTGATTCCTCTAATCTCAGAACGTTATATGGCGTTGTAGCTAAAATACAAAAAATTATTTAACAAACTGTTGTATTTATGACAACCACGTAATTACGGAGTGTTGCAAGAGGAAATTTTGTACAATGACCAGTCATTTCTTATCGCTGTATCTGGAATTTGAACAAATTGTATCACAAAATAAAAGGCTATGTGTCACTATCTCACATTTGCACAGAGATATGTTCTAAGTTTGATATAGAATACTTCTTTTATTGTATTGCAAGCATAATTTTTACAGTGATTTACAATTCCTCATCACCATCAGCCAAATGTCTATTCACTGTTAGAAAGGGCCACTCCGAAAGCTCGCGCCTTCTGGTCACAGGGCATTCAACGCTATGTCTTTGAACCGGCCCCTTACTACTTCAGCTTGCTAATTTTATTTAGTTTTTCAACTAATTTCAAAATCATATCCACCAAAAAAACTCCAAGCGTAGCCTACTCCATAGCAGTCCTGAGTGACTTTGAACTTTGTACCAGACCTGTCGTGAGACTACATTTCAGATTGATATGTCATTAGTGCAAAATGCATTGATTATAGACCATGGTCTTCAAACACTTACAGTTACGTATGCATAAATTAAGTTATTTAAATTGATAAGACAAGCATATAATTTAGGTAAAGATTCTTGGAATATAGAAATCAAATGTAATATGAAAGTTGCCAGCCTAAGGACCCTAAGGAAGAAGAGAAAAGAGCAAGAAAAATGACAAGATGAGGCCAGAAAAATAAGCTCTGGCTTCTTCTACTATTTTAATAAAAGCCAAAGACAGCATTAGTGCTGTAATTCCATTTTCAACTGCTGGCACACAGACTATGTGTCCAGTGTACTGTTAAGAAATTCATTGTAACCTCACATTTCCAAAATACATATGGAACTAAAACTGCAATTGAATGCTAAATAGGTGTCAAATAAAGGTAATACTAACTTAATTTGAAATGCCAAAATTTTAGTTTGTCATCAGCACCAACAGTTATGACCCGTTGGTTACACAGATCCGTTTCTACTCCCCTTAAAGCACCTTTGTGTGCAATTTTACTCTCTGGGCCATAGTGGCCACGATATATGCCTGATTGCATATTAAATTTGTGCACTTGTCCATTGGAATAGCCTGAAAAATAATTGTATGAAAGTCACTTATTCTTCACTAGCTTGTGCACGCGACTTCGTTCGCGCCGCTTTTTCTTGGGTGTTAAAACATTTATTCAATCTTTATTAATTTTTTGTTAGATGATCCTTCGGAAACAGTACTTTTTCTATGTCCTTTTCTCTATCCCCACAAGGTGCATTAAAATTTCATGAGGATCGGTTGAGTAATTAAGGTGTGAAAGCAGAGTAACTAAACGAACAAACTCATTTTCGCATTTATAACTTTATGATTTAGTACCTGAAATTATGCTGTATTAGCATTTTGTTGAAGAACTATTAGTAAATATACACATCAACAATGTCGAACACTCGTTTATAATCAAAACACAATAAATTACTGGAGTTGGAGCAGAAACTGGTTGAATTTACCCACTTTTATCTTGAAAATCTATACTAATATTATAAAGCTGAAGAGTTTGTTTGTTTGTTTGAACGCATTAATCTCAGGAACTACTGGTTCGAATTGAAAAATTCTTTTTGTTTTAAATAGTCCATTTATCGAGAAAGGCTATAGGCTATATAACACCATGCTACAATAAATAGTATTATATATAAGCAGTGTCCAGTACCGCGAGCCCAGCGAAGCGTGGCCGAGTTCAACTAGTATAAAATATACATATAATTTTTATATTTAAATTAACCGGCCTGGTAGAAATAATTTTGTTATTTCCAATAGGTAACTTGCGATTGTAGCATATCTGTAAACTTTGATGTGATGGATATACAATCAAAAGGAAACAAATGAATTCCTAATCCAGTTTATTTGCTAAATTAGTTTGACCCATCCCCATCAAATAATATAAATAAAGTTTCATAACATGTGATAATGTTATTTCAAAGATAAAATAATAGAAAAATTTTAACTGACATTCACATACCAATAACAACAAAATTTCCACAATTTGTTACAGTCAAACATGTTGCTTCAAAATTTTCGTCAGCCTTTTTGGGTGGTTTTAATTTGTGTTCGCCCATACGTATTTTATTATAAGACCAAGTGGTAGCCATATAGAAACCTTTATGGAGGGTGGCTATACTGTCCCACTGCTTATCCCTCTGCATGCAAGAACTCAATTGAATAATTGGTGGTAATACCAGATTATCTTTTTTAAATTTCTCTGTAACAATGAAAAACAAATAATTATTGTCATATTAAATGATCATATTAAAAGTCATATCATTGTGTGGCTTTTTATGCCACATAATATTGTCACCGGCCTGCCACTAGCTTCACACAGATACAATTTTTTTCTGCAAATTACATACACAAACCTGCCTCTATCCATTAGTAAAAACCAGTATCAAAATCCTTTGAGTGGTTTAGAAAAAGTTAGAGGAGAAAGAGAAAGTTTTTTTTTATGTTAAGATCGGCAGGCAGGCCACTTGATGGTAGGTGGCTACCGTCACCTATAACACAAGCAACGCCAAATCTGCTACAAGTGCACTGCCGACTACCGTAGGATTAAGGATAAGGGATTAAGAGGGGATAGGGAAATGGGCTCTGACACTCACAGCACACATGCTGTTCAAGGTGGTCTTCTGTAAGGGGATGGTTACTGCCACCAAACGACTGCGAAACACAGTGTGCCCCTGCCACTACATGTATATGTAATACATGTAGACCGCTGTCTACATAAATTGAAGTCGCTACTTCAATTTATAAAATGTAGAGATACTTCAGTTTATCAAGTCATATTAATAATGTTGTCATGATGATACCATGTTTTTTTTTATAAAGAGGCATGTATGGCTTTTGTAGAGGCATGTATGGCACACAATATTTTAAGGGAGTTGTTTTATTTAATCTAAACTAAAATATATTTTATACTTCGTTTTATCAAGCAATTTCCAAAACTCAGGATAAGATATATATTAAATGATTATGGTCATATTAACAGAATTGTCATGGTTATACTAATTTACTTTTAAACAGAGGTATGTATTAAAAACTCTCATAAAATTTATGTTCTCTTGAAACATTAAAATATGTATAAGTTATGATAGTAATTAACATAAATAAATAATAGTACTAACATACTAACATAACAGTAAAGTAGTAGGTAACATAAATAACATAATAAATAACATATTTATATCATAATAGATCATTATTATAGCTAATAATAACATAAATACAGTTTTAAATATAATATAGGAAGGATAAAGTTACTTACTCAACCTCTTTGCTTTATTTCTATTATGTGAAGCTTTTCCCATATTTTTATTGAATGTTTCTGTAACTGTGTTCATTATGTGCAGACTACTATCACCACCAGCGGCCAACAAATTTTCTCCAGACGGTTCACAGTAGCGAACCAATATTGGTGGTTTACAATGACCCTCCCTTTTCTTTAGAAGCCTTGCACCGCCATCGGGCAAATCGAAAATCCACATCTTTAAAGAATTATCTTCAGAATTAGTGACCATTAATGGTTCTGACATTAAACATTGCATGCCAACTATTCGGCCATTGTGAGCTGACTCCAACTGTGACATTACTTTCCTCTCTTCCAAATCCCATATCACTATATGACCTGCACTGCTACCTGTAACCATTACTGGAGCACCATCAAGTCTAAATGATAAGCTGCTGATCTCTCCCCAATCGTGTATGAACTCCATGATACTTTCATCGTAACGTAAATTATGTAAAATAACTTTTCCATTAGCCAGGGCTACAGCGACAACATCCACAGCTGGAGCAGGCTCAGTAACAACGATAGCTGAATCCCAACTTTTAAAAGCAAACACCAATTTTGAAGTCCTCAAATTCCATAATTGAAGTGTACCCTGTTGACTTCCCAGTAAGATTTTGTTCAAATATGTGGGCGGGTGACATAGAGTAGTTATTTTAAAATTTCGCATGTGAAACGTGAGGTCGAGGAATTTGGATTCCTCCTTAATATCAAACACTTGCAGTGTATTATCCTCGTCTACTGATATCAAATGTTTACCGAATGGAAACATTAAGTGAATCGGTGCGTTATGCCCCTTATACACGTGTTTGAGTTCGCAGCCTCTTCTCCAAGCGTAGACATTGCATTCGCTGGCGGTATACACATGATAATTGTCACCGCTCATACACGTTATAGGGCCAGGATGTTCTCCGCTGATACTGAGCAAACGAAATTTGTTACAGCCATACGTATGAAACCACTTCCCGACGCTTGTACAGAGGAGAGTTTCTCCACGTCTTTTAATAAATCTAGCCACGAAAGGAACATGTGTACTAACATAACCTAGCACTCTTGCACCGGTAAATATTCTACTTGCGGACTTTTCTTCCATGTTGTGTTCATTAAAAATATATATTTAATACACTGTTATCTCACTTTTTCGAAACCCGTGTTCGAAACTATATTTAATTTAAAAATTCAATAAAAATCAAACACCTTTACTGCCAGTGTGACCATATTTAAATTAGTAATTATGCTAGCTGCCTTCTAAAAATCTGCTAAAATATGCTAAACATTTTTTAAAAAATGCTAAAATTCTGCTAAAGAATTAATTTATACTTTGTAAGGACATATATGAAATAAAACTCTTTTACGTGATGATATTTATTATTTCTTTATAAAGCAACAACACACTAGTTATTATGTTATGAAAAACTATTATTATGTTAGTTATGAAAGGATTCATAATTATCCGTGACGTCTGTAAAATTATTCTGTCGTGGACGTGTCAATATTTTTATATAAGGTTGTCGAGCTTTGGGCTGTCTTAATCATATTTTTCGAAGGAGTAAAATTTACGCACCCGTCCTGCTCTTTTAAAGCTTGTTTTACGTGTAGGATTGCAGAAACATGTTGATTTATAAATCTATTCCGTTGGTCCGTTTTTATATTATTTAACTGAGAAAATATTCTCTCACAGGCAGTATTGGACATTGGTAAAATCATCATGGCCTTTGCAAACTCGACCAAGTGTAAATACCTTCTAGTTCCATCTGCCTTGGTCATTTTTGCAATGTGACCCCAAAATCTTTCCGTGTTCATAGGCGTAGGATCAGAGCTTCCTCCAGATTCTAACAGATCGCTCACTGCTTTATCCAATTTGAGCTCCCTGTATTCGGTGTCAATAGTTTGTACGTCAGATTCATGGACTAAATTGGGAAATTGAGAAACTGTATTGGCCAGAGTTGTAAAATCTTTGTAGACAACGTTTTTTGGATCCAGAAATTGCATTTGCTCAAATTGTTTATTTAGAGGTAAACGCAATTTAAGTTGAACACATAGTTCGGTCAAAAAAGATTGAATGCGTTGCAGGAAAGTTCGGATTTCTGACTTTTGCCTGGGATCTTGAGTTAATAATTCAATTTGTTTACTGACGTGTACTCCGAGATATATTTCATTTAAAGGTAAGAAATTCACTGTTGAAGTCGGATCTAAGTCCAAAGGATTCGTGCTTCTCAAATAACTCATTTTCATATAACAGCTTAAAAGTAGTACAAGCATATCGGCCGAATCTTTGTACACTCTTTGCACTGTGGAGTACTCACCTTGAAATATTACATTCATTTTATTTGGGATGGGTAAAATGTAATCCAGGGCGTAAAAGTAAAGTTTAATGATATTATTCTCGAAATTTTGGGATAAGAATTCAGATGATATGTTTTTGTCTTCCATATACTGTTCACGAAAATAAAGCTTCAGTGGATCCCACTGTTCAATAATTCTGTTTATACATGCATGAAGTGATAACCAGCGAATATCGTAATGCTGCAAAATCTTGTGATTTTCAGAATTGAGAAAGTTTTGAAATTCTTGAAATTCACGCTTTCGTTTGCTAGAATGTGCGAAATATCCGTAAACTTCTTTGACAATCTGGTTCAAACTCCTTGGTAAAGTGCTTTTACTGGCATGACTTACCGCTAAAGCAATTGAATGACAAACACATTTAACAAACACGCAATGCGGATTAAGTTCTCTTATTTTAGCAATGACACCACCTTCATGCCCAAACATTACGTTAGTTGTATCAGCACCAAACCCAATACATTGTTTTATGTCCAAGTTAGCATTAGTTAGTGACTGTGAAAGAGCGTCAAACAGATTTTGGGCTGACTCACCTTCTAAATCCATTAATGTCAAAAACTTGGTTTTTACTTCCATGTTATTATTTTTCTCAGTGCAATATTTTATTATTACAGCAAGAACCTTCGTCGAAGTAACATCCGTGCTTTCATCAATAACAACTGAAAACACAGGTTTCCGGGACCGCATATTTTCAGAAGACGCCAACTCAGCATGCAATTCTTTTTCTATTTCGGGTTTCAGAACATTATATGTTATTGCAGCAGCTTTTGAACGTTTGCATGAAAACTGTTTTGCTATTTCTGAATCATGAAAACATTCTTCTAATAACTCACTCATATGATCCATAATTCTAAACGGTAAATTATGTTCTACTAGAAATGCACACATCTTGATCTCGGCTTTCTTTACCTCGTCCGCCAAAGACGTTTTTGCAAAGTATGTTTGCACCTGTAATAAGAACCACACTTGTGTTACTCCATTAACAAAATAAGTTTCTTTTAAAAATATTTAGTAAGAATAGATAAATTCACTTACTGATGACTGTCCAGAATAACCGATAATACTTTTTTTATGTTTCGCTGACTTAATATGATCTTTTAAAACAGAAAGACGTGAAACTAATTTCATATTACACGCTTTGCAAAAAGCGGCATTAGTGTCATCCTTGGCTCTTGATAGCCAGGACGAAAACAGTTTATCCTCCTCCCACTCGGAACGATAGTTTTGGTCATATTTTCTTTTCATTTTGCGCTTCCACACACAACACTGTTTAGCTTGACTACTAACCACCCAATACGAAGAAAATGTATTCTACATACATACTTCTCTAAGAGAAAATACATGGTTAGGGAGTTCCCCTAAAAGTGTTGCCTTGTGTTACAAGAAAAATGTACACAAATGGAAAATGGTAGAATGGTAGAAAATGGTAAATGTTTTTTGCGCAACTATCCAAATGAAATTCGGCTAACTTATAAAATGTGGAATACTGCTAAATTTTTGCTAAGGTTTTTTAAATTCTGCTAAAAACTGCCAACTTTTTCTAATCTGCGACATAATATGCTAAGCCTTAAATTGAGGGTCATATTCTGCTAAAATCGCAGAATTCTGCTAAATCTGGTCACACTGTTTACTGCACATTTGCGGAGAAAAACATGTTATTTTTGTTATGACAGATGACAGTTGAGCTGTCGTTTGTTATGACATATGACACTTGTCATTACCACTATAATCTATATAATAAGACTATATTATTTATTTCACAAAAATTAAATATTTCACAAAACTATGTATTAATATTTACTTTTGTGGTATTTTTAGTTTACATACATAATACATACATATATGTACTCGAGAAAATGGAACCATATTTTTTTTTTTATTAAATACTATAGTACGGTCATTCTATGAATGCGTTTTTGACATTTCTTTATGTCCATTGCATAAAGTTCATTTCCGAATAAACGATACAGAAAATGTATGGAATTGACACCTGTCAGAACAGCACTGGAATTGACCATTTGTGGCAGATTACTGCCATTTTGGCAGATTTCGCTCTTAAATTTTGTGTGTGGCAGATCATGCTGACGATTTACAAAAGTGGCAGATTTCGGCAGATTTAAAAGATTTCAAGAAAATTCACATTACCTAATTTGAATATTCAATGAATTCATCTTTCTTAAAAAAAGTTAGATCAGGTTTTATATATAATTAGATTACAAATGATTTTATCGATCTGGCAACTTCTGTTTCATGACCAAATCATATGGCAATTTCCCGCTTATTCTGTTTTTAAACAAGTGCGTCATATGATTATAAACTGTAATCAAACTGGAATAGTGTTCATATTCTTATCTTCTTTACTGATTTGGTTCCAATCAACTTTTGAATTTACCTCTTTCTCTTTTGATGTGTATCGTGTGCGGTTCTGTTTAAATTTTGCTGTTTAACTTTATACGTTGCAAAGAATTTTCCCAACATAGTAGACGATCTTTGCTAATCAAAATTAAATTTGATAAAAGTGTAAGAGACTTGTTAGAATCAGGTGGAAGTAGCACCACCAGCACGTTTTTGAGTGTAGACAAATTTTGGGGAGCGATAAAGATGTCCAAAATAATCGTTTGTATCGATACAGCGTATCGATACGTATCGCAACCAATCGTATCGATTCAGCGATATATCGCAACGTCTTGTATCGATACATCGATATTTATCCAATTTTTAAACAGGTTAAAATAAAACAAAAGTATTAGTTCAATTCAAACAGTAAAAAATAATTTATTTCTTAAAAATGGAAGTTATACCTATTACAGTGTTTTATTAAAAACTATAACACTATAATAAAACTTTATACCTATATAAAGCAAGCAAGAAAATTATTTTATTTTATTATGCCGGTACCTAACATTAGATAAAATACCTACCTACCTATCTACAATTGTCGGGTAGGTAGTGCACAAAGCGTGCCGCACGACGCCAGCCCAGCTGGTCGGTGCGAAGTTTGTTTACATAAATCTCTCCTTACCAAAACATAGAGAATGTTTAATATTACAGGTTCAAAATCATAATTTTAAGCAGATATACATGGATTCGATATTTTTACCTGGAGATACGATATATCGATGCGTATTGTATGGTTGTGTATCGATACAAAATATCGATATATCGCATTGCTATGTATCGATACAGCATAATATCGATTCGTATCGCTCATCTTTAGGGAGCGATTGGAAAAATCCTGGACGCGAATGGGGCTACAAAATATCCAAAAATTACAAATTTCGCAAAAGCATTATTATGTTTGCCGATGTCCAACGCTTCGTGCGAAAGAATCTTCTCAGGTGAATTTAAACATAACAAAAATAAGGAATAGATTCTTAAATCAACATGTGTCAGCTTTAATTACAACAAAAGAGGGGATTAAGGAACACGGAGACTGTGTCTCCTTTAAACCAACTAAAAACATGATAAAAAGATGTCGTCAAAATCTATTTACACCGAAAATGATGAAAATTTGGAGGCAAATGTGGATACGTAGAGTAAGTAGGGTATAGGTTTAATAATGCATAAGAAAATTATTAAATATTTTTGTTGATTAAAGAAATATCATTGATATTGTTGTGTATTTTTTTCCATTTCTGTGAAGGCACATTTTTGGCATTATTGGCGCTAAGTGTGGCAGATTTTGGCAGATTTTTTGCCCAGTCTGTGGCAGATTCGCCATTTATAATATGGTCACCCTGCTTATAATGGCCGCCTGGCCGGAGTATATAGATTTTATTTATTTATTTATTTATTTATTTATTCACTTCAGCAACAGCTTAGCACACTTAACGTTTATTAGCATTAACATTCAACATTTATGGTCCAGTGTGCAAGCCAATTAAAGCTGAACACGTCTTTTCTGTTTGGTATACAAACCTATTACATCTTATATTATTGTATCTTATAATACAATGTTATGTTGTTCCGAACAGAGAACAGTGTCCTATCTATTAGTACGAATTTGAACAAAAGGCGTAAGCGCCGTAGAAAAAACAATGCTTAATATGGGTAATTCCACCGTTTCGTTCGAATCGTCTTCCGAAAAGTCGTATTGAATATTACAGATATCGAAATGTTTAATATGCATTAAGTTTACATTCGGTTACATTCGGTTTAAGCTCAAATGCGCACCGGTAATATTAGATCTAGATAAAACATAAAAAAATATACTGAACAAAAAAATGTCTAAAAGTCATTAATTTCCACGTCCAATGGTCACTGACGATGTTCTCAGTTAACATTATTATGTTTTACTATTAAAGTAAAGTACAGCTTTGTTGTACTTTTTAAATAACGACTTATAATTAGTAACATACTGTCTTATAACGCGTGTGTAAGTAAGAAATAACCGGCTTTAAAATTTTGTCATGCAAAAATAGACATTTTTTCCAAAAAAATTGTGACCAAATTATTTGAATGTTTTCATCCCTATTGGTACAACGGCTCCCGCGCATCTCAGTCTGCCGAAATATTTCATCACGGAAGTACTTTCGTGACTGTAACGAAAAATATATGTACAATTGTGTGTGGAAATTACGTTTATCACAGGCAAGTACACATTACATTCCTTTGATTTAAAATGTAACCGAACAGTTTTGCCATACAACTGTAGTCTATGGTTCCCTAATGTAACATTATACTTATTAGTTACGACCATGTTACGACATCCTATCCAAAGAGTATATAATCACTACGTTTTAATCTGATTCTAAATAAATAACCAAAATCTGCCGAAAAGTCATTCAGTTCCATGTCATTACATTCCATTTTTTATTTTATTTTTATATTATTTTTTTAAATGGAACGCAATGACGCGTTTCGGAAAGTAATGACCACTTTAGCAGATAGATACAAGGATATAAAATATTTCATCATTAAGTATATAACTTTTTTGATTAAATTTTTATCAGGTAGTACGCAAAAATTCACCCGCGTACACTCGCGGGCGCCCGCTTGTGTGTATGATTTCAAAACAAGCATCTGCTAAAACTAGAATGGGCACACGAGGCGGTCATCATACATAGTTACAGCTCCCATGGCTCGACACCTTACCTCATAGGGGGCAGAACGAAACCTTTACCCATTGAAAGAAACCCCTTTGGAGACCGCAATGCGCATAAGTTGTCAGCCCCAACTCTGATAGGTTCCAAGATCAGCCACATTTTATGACTACCGCCATACTAAAAAAAAATTACATCATGAGGTGGCTGGCTAAAAATATCAAATATGATGCTTCTGCTATGTGGGCTCATTTAGAGCATTTTGAAAATGGTTCAAGAGTTAGTTCCACATCTTACAACAATCCACTTTCCGCGAGTCAATACCGGAACCGATCCATATTCTACATGATGACAAGGTTGAAAGAGCAAGTTTCTAACCTAAATTTAATTACGTGGAATTACCAAAAAGCAGGGCATGGAAAGGAAGCAACTGACGGCATCGGTGCTGTTGTATTCTTTACTACCGATAATAATGTTAGATTCTGTGGGGATGTGGTCACATTTGAAGACTTTGTTCAAGTTGTTCAGGAAAATACCAAAAATGTTGAACTTATTGTTATCACTGAAGAAAGCATTTCAGAAAAAAAAATTCCCCGAAATATTCCTACATTTAAAGGTACAACTCAAGTCCATCAAGCTGTTTGGTCTTCTTCGGCACCCTTTGAAATTGCGTTGAGAAGCCTCAATCGTTTTGCTTGTCCTGTTAGTTACATACAATGCAGAAATGGGAATCATCTTGGAATACTGCATGTCGGGCTTTGTCAAGAAGCAACTGCACAATCAACTTATGGTCATACCGATGACGATGAGGTCAGTAGATTTAATGACTGATAGACCTGCCGCAACTGTGCAAGGACCTCTTGATGGTAACAATTCAATTAACATTGACGATGATGATCTTGTGATGATGTCAATAGATTTCTTAACTGATAAACTTAACTGCTGCAGCTGTGCATGACCCTCCTGATGATAATAATTGCATTCATATACCTAGATACTCCAACCATATTTAACAATGTAGGAGACTTGATGCAGTTCAGTTCAGCAACAAAAACTTTGAACCTGGACAGAATCACAGAAAAAAATCCAAAATATTTTTTTTTGTCGAATATTTCAGTAAACTATCAACGCTTTTCAGTTCATGGCCGTAACTCTCAAGGATTCAATTCCACTGATCAAACGGAATTCGAAAAGTTTATCTAACGTCCACTTCTCCAGAATGTCGAAGATGATATGGAGCAGTTAATCGTTGAATCCCATTTTGATCACGTTTTTGATATTTCCAATGCAATGGTCTGCCAAGATGAAACGAATAAAGAAAACATTTGATAGATAATTGGGTAGTCATTGAGTACAATACGAAAAAGAATTCACAGTATTTTATTGGCAAAATCATCGACAAGAAAATAGGTACTCTAGAATATAAAATATCTTTCTTAAAAATGGGGCAAGGAAAGTCAGTGAAATTTGGTTGGCCAGTTATTTGCGACGACGATGTCCTATCTGAATCTCTTATTCTTCAGCGCTTCAAGGGACCAGAAGAATTGAGACGAGGTCAATTTACATTTAAAAACTTACCAATATTTAATTTTATATAAAGTTGACAAATTAGAATATGTTATATTATTTTTGTTTATATTTATGCAATGTTCCTACTTGAGTTCCTAGTTGTTTTGATGCTATTTTTTTTTAATGAAGATTGACTATGTATATTTCGTCCCAGATGTTTTAGAAATACGTTTTTACCCCTTTTAATTTATTTCACAAAAGTAATTTATAAATTTCTGTTTTGCTCGATATTTTCTACTAATTATAAGAAAAGTAATTTTAGATTCAATATTGTATTTGATTTTTATAAAACAAAGTTTTTGTGTTTTTAATTATTATAAAAGACGAAGAAAAATACTTTGTATTTAAGAAATAATTGCCTAATCCTACCTTTATAAATTCGGTTAATAAAACGTGATGATAATACATTTTTTATTTAAGAATCTCATATAAAGTAAATTTAAATATAATTATATAAAATGTATATAATGTCACTACGCTCCAGACTTGATCATTACACTCTCTCCATATTTCATTACACTCTGTGGTGTCATTACACTCCAACGATTTTCTTGAAAAATAATTCATTTGCACGAGTGCCTTTCATAATAAGCTACATCTAAAGTCCATTCAACATATGCGTGAACTTTTAGTAAACAAAAACCGTTTAAAGCGGTAGAACGTGCAATTTTATATCTATCCTTTTCTATCAAGTGTAGTTACAATAACGGCAAGCGCTCTTCGTTCTTTTTCATTTTTTCGATGCATTCGATCTTGGGGGACACCAACATTTTTTCGATGTATTACGTTCGTTTGGAGTTCCAGTTATTTGTTATTATTTGTTTTGTTTTAAGCTTATTGTTGATTGTTTAGGTTAATTTGTTTGTTAAAATTTTGTTTAGGTTTTTATATTGTTATTAAGTGTTCTTGTTATTAAGTATTTATTGTTTATCATGGAGCCAAGCACTTCCAAAGACTTCAGTTCTCCAAAAAAGAAAAGACCGAAGATACGTTTAGTATTATTGTTTTCACTAGTACTGTATTATTAATAATATCATTAATTTGTTATATTTACCGGACTATTGTAAAAATTTTAATAAACATACGACTTTCAAAAATGTTTAGTAACACTGAATGAACTGCGTGACCTGCGTTCGGTTTGTTTACATTTAGTTTATCCTTATATTGAATCAACTATAGAAGACATACGAACAAATTTAATGCATTAATTCGAGAAACCGATACAAAAAAACACATTCTACGAAAATGCTCCGATTTGGACGAAACGGTGGAATCAACCTTATAACCTTTCCATACGACAAAATGAAGATGGGATGCAATCTTCCCCATATTTATATATTGTTTTTTATATTTGTATTTTCTCCCATATCTATATGTATTTTGTTAGATACGTATATGCATTTGGTCTAGTGTTAAGTAATTACTTCTGTGCCATCTCGCGGCTCATTGAAGCCTTTCGAGAGCTTACTAGCCCAAACTTGGAAATTTTCTTGTTAATTAGGTCGTGACCCTGACCAGTACGGTTCTATACGTATTTCTCCATATCAACTTTGTTTTATATTTTTACTTTTCTTTCAGCCTTGCCACAAAAGGTGTGTATAATAAATTTTAGAATTTCTAATTTTCAAGGAAAAATAATGGCAACATAATATATCATTCACAATGCATATATTTTAAAATAAGGTACAGAAATGGACTTAAAGGAGCCCCTGTCGTTTCAAATCTTCGTACGTTTTACGGTTTACAACATTCCCTTGGGAATCTTCAAATTCCTCATCATTCTCTGCTACAAATCGCTCACCCTCTTTCTGATGCTTGATCTTTTCCCACACTGCAAAATAATAATATAACTTATTAAAAACAAACATTTCGAGTAATAGATGCGTAAAGTGAAATTATTTCATTAATTTATGACAATGTTTCCTTGTTTTCAACTTAAAGAATTTCCAAAGATCTCATACTGTTAAATAAAATACAATTTCATAACTTGTGAACTCCATTGTTTAATTCATTCAAAACTTGGGCAGTCATTTTCATAGAAAAGCTAAAACTTAAAACAAAGTCTTATAATGTATGTTATTGTGCTGAGCTGCGGTGTGTTGTGTTCAGTAAAGGATGCAGAGCCCATATCCGTATCCCTATACTAATCCCCTTATTCTCAATTCTACTATGGTTGGCAGTATACTTGCAGCACCCGTCATAGACGACGGTAGCCACCTACCATCAAGTGTACCGTCAAGTTAACTGACGACCTTTATATGTACTTGTAAAAAAAAAAAACAAGGATGGATATGGACAATGTAAATGACGGACGACTCACGGGCGAGCGCGTCCTCGATCTGTGTGACGTTGGCGAAGTGCGCAGTGTTAGGGATGCCAAGACAACGCATGCCGTGCGCATGGCGCCACTCGGCGAAGTGCCGCTGGAACGCCTTGGGCCCCTTGTACGTGTAGTTGCCGCAGATCTCGCACGTGTAGCTGATATTGAGGCCGTGCAACTTGTACAACCAGTAGGGGATGGGCTTGCCGTCCCAGCCCAGCGGCAGGTTCTTGGGATTGTAGGGCACCTCGTCGTCGTCAGAGTCGGGCTCAGGCCCTGCCGACGCGTCGCTGTCGTCGCCGCTGTCGTCCCGCCTCTCCCCCGCCGCTCGCGCCGCGCGCCGCGTCACGTTCTCGCCGGTCGCCGCGCGCGCCGCCGAACAAATTCCCGCGAACCTATAATTTTATTCGGGTCAGGAGGAGCGCAAATAGGAAACCTAGAATTTACACTTGGCGCCACTACCTTCAACACTACTGATGGCAAATACGGAAAATATTCACATTTGCTATTTGCCGCTATTTATGTCATATTAAATATTTTTGGACACAGAAGATTTTAATTCGAGATAAGTGCTGATAAAAACAGAAATATTTGAAATGTTTTATTTATATTAATATTAATTTATAAAGAATAAAACTAAAGATGAACAGAATATTTTTGAAGGTAACTTTTGACCTGATAAAAAGCCTCAAGGACACTCAGCTTGATATTTAAGAACTAAACCCAGAGTTTAAAATCAAGATACTGGTAATCCCTTACTGAGGCTACAGATTGTGTTTATTGGAAAATTATGTTATTGACGAGTAATTTAGGTTTTGTTTTGCTGTGACTTGACTGACAAAGTCAAGAAAAAATTTGCTGGTAAACTAAACCAGTTTGGTAAAAATAAATTGAAAACTTTAGACATCTTGAAAAGTTCTATTATTTTTCATGTGTTTAAAACAATTTGGTTTTGTGCTTTGATTCAAATATCTACAAAATAACGAGGAAAATGTATTTACAAGATAAACCACATTGCCCAAAAGAGTTGATTTAACCAATGTGATTTATCTATTGGCCTAGATTTCTGTAATTTAGAAGAAATATTCAAAGAGGGCTTCATTATCTTTCATCTTTAACAACCATACAAGCTCAGTGCTGGATATAAGCCTCCCCCATACATCACCAAAGCAGTAAATATGCAATCGCATAAAAAATTACTTGAAAATATTGTTAAAAAATAACACCTTTTCGTTATTTTGGAAAATACGCAAAGAGAACTGCTGAAGTTTACGGAGAGTTTTTACACAGCAAATTTGGAAATCAAGAAAACGCAGAGTCAATGAAATAATGAGTATGATAGATGAGTGTGAACAAATACTAATAAATATTTACCTATACACTTGGGCTTCAATGGCAGCAATATCTTTGTGTCTCTGTTGAGTGGAAGCCTTCGCTTTGTTACCTTTTTTAGCTACGAGTGACTTATCCAAAGCAGTCTGTCCTTTTGTGCTAAATAACCTGAAATACAATACAGCATATTAATACAGCATATTAATTTCATAAGAACTCGGGACAATGGATAACTCAATTATTGTGAAGAAGTTTTAGTCTTCAGAGTGTCTTTTAGAAGGGCAATTGCCCTTCTAATGTACGTATACAATGGAAATAAACAAACAAAAAATATTTAAAGATGGAGGTTGACCAATTATCGAATCCTAAATTCGGTACTTGGCAGTGTTTTTAGATAAAAATAGGGTTATGTCAAAATGATAGATTAGATGTTAAAGAGTCATATTTCGAGGTCTTAAAATAAATACGTAACTCATACAAAGTCACCTCAATGTCTCATACATGATGCAAGTAACCTCAATGTATAATTATGACAAATATTATAATCTCCACGAAATAACATTTCCTTATTGGCCCTGCCTAGAAAGGATACCCTGAGACAGTGTCTCAGCCCTCCTAGCTCTTCAGATCCCCGCTATTGGTACATATCATGTACACTTCCATGTGCACAGTTTTGTTGTCATCATATGTTATATTATTTCATGGTCCGTTATTCAGAAATTTATACAAATAAAAAATCAATTCCCACATGTATGACTGAACATAACTTGATAACTGCACGACTGATTTTCTGCCAGTTTATGATAGAATACAAATATTTCATTTTGTTAAATTATGATTTTCAGTTTGTTCTTTTGTTTCCATCTAACCCTGTATATATTAATAATGTACCTTTGAGCCCTTTCCTCCAATGTTCCCCCGCACTTGAGCCCCAAAGCCATTAGAGCAGACTTCAATCTGTCGAGACCGAGAGAAGCCAGCTCCTCCCAAGAAGAGAAAGCTGACAAATCCAAGTGAGCGCCAATGTTTGTAAGTGCTCCTCCAGTTTCTTTCTGTATGGATAATTTTAATTACAAAATATTCAAAACGCAATATTTTTTTTATTAAATAAAAACAAATGCTCACCGGCCATCCCGGGAAGGTACCGGCTTCCCACTGTTTAATGAATTCCTGATGAGCCAAGGCCATCTCTTGTGCTTGATCGAGAAGCGGCTTTACACGATTCACGAAGTCCTTCAAGTATGTCAAAAGAGCCCGGATATAGTTCCTGTATTCACTATTCTTTCGCTCTCGTGGAATGTCAAAAAGATGATCGAAAATGCTCAAATAAGTTATGTAGTCCACTTTCTGCAAATTTATTGAATGAGTTTTTATTTACGATACACAGAAACTTTCGACATTCATGACAATGATAAAGAGATTTGTTATCAAAGCGTTAGCATAGTTTGGAAAAGAAATTAAAAAAGTCAAGGATAATTTTGTGATAATTAAATATGTGGACTTATGCAGAAAAAGTTCATCCCACTCATAATTCAATTAATAATTATTGTAAATTTATACTGAATTGCATATCTATTTATTTATGAGAATGACAGATTCTAAATTAGTAGGTATAGTCTATTTTTTTTTTTCGATTTTGTAGCCAGACAAGACATCACAATCATCACACTATGTCTCTCAACTGTTGGCTATAGGCCTCTCTCTAGGCTCGTCACCATGCACGTTCCTCTGACCTTCGCATCCAGCCGCTTCCTTGATGCCTTTCAAGATATCTGTCCACCTGGTAATATAATGTCCCACGCCGCGTCTTCCAATTCGTAGCCTAGAATCGAGAACTCATCTACCACATCAGTTACACGCTCTGCGATATATGTACATATTATGTGACTGCTGACTGGCCCATTTCCAAACTTTGACTCTTTGGCGGATTTCGGAATTTCTGATTCTATCACCAAAAACATTCCGAAAATAGCTTGCTTCGTAGCTCGCTGAGTGACTTTGACCATGCGGACCAGTCCTGACGTGAGGCCACGTTTCGGCACCATACGTCATTACTGGGAGAACACACTGATTATAGACCTTGGTCTTCAGACATCACGGCATTGGTGACGAGAACAGATGGCGTAGCTTCTCCAATGCAGTCCAACCGAGCTGGATTCTTCTAAGCACATTATTTAAATCTACACTAAGTCGTCAAATAATAAAATAAAAACTGAACATAGATTTCACCCAACCTCAATGCCCTTTAAATTGATGAACTTTTCATAACACTCATGGAGATCCAAATACTTCCCGTATCCCTCTTCATCGGTAAATTCAACTGGAGCTGAAAATAATATACTTTCATTATAACTTATAGCCATAGAGGACAACATCTAAGTCAGGGGTGGCCAAGAGGTCGACCGCGGTCTACCGGTCGACCGCGAAGGCAATTTAGGTAGCCCGCAAAGGCAATTTAAGATATATTCGCAATTAATGAAAAACGTAAAGCGGAAAGAAAAATGCGAATTGCATTACATTATTTAAAATTTAATTAATAAATAAGTACTCACAAACTTATCACAAAATTTTTTTATTTCTCTTTTATAAACTCTAACTTGCAGTCGACCGCGAAAAATTTTTTTGATCACAGATAGATCTCACAGGTCAAAAGTTTGGCCACCCCTGATCTAAGTAATACCAGTTATGTTAGGTACTCAGTTATTGAGTTAATTATGAGATTTTTAAAAAAGGTTAATTATTTTGGTATTATGTGCAGAGTAGTCAAGCCACTTCTCAGTTAGTGTCAAATGAAATTGGTCCTTATGTTTACAACATAGAGTTCACATCCAACTGAAATAGCTTTCCCAAACTTTCAATGGACTTGTTTACAATCACGGAATAGAAAAAATTTCGTGCTTACAATTTTGTTTATATTTGTAGTAAATTCGAAATATATAGATCAAGACGTTTGGTGCCAAATATAAATAAGAGAGCCGGCGGGCTGGAGAGAGTTGTGTGCGTAACAGCGATTCGAGGGAGCACAAACCTCCGAAGGGATTCTTCGGAGCTTTTGTGAAGTTACTTGCGACAGTGAACCGGTGACTCATTAAGGGAATCATTGACGACTTTTGGCAAGTTTAACGGTTTTATCGGACAAGTGTAGCCCTTTTGGGTTAGATTAGTCGCTTTGGATTAGATTAGTCTATTATCTATATTAATGCAGTGAAGATGTCAGGCATAATTATGAGACACATCAACAGCGAAAGTGTTATGAAATTTTCTTCTACTATTTTAGCAAGTTATAATATGTCTTTAAAAATACTAATACTAAATAGTAAATAGTACTACAGTTCCTTAACGTGGTAGGTATAGGTCTTTAGTTCACGTGGCGATCACAATATTTCAGCAATGGACGACGTGATACTGGTACTCTAGCAGACAGAAATAGCCACTAAGACAAGATAAATAGTAAATAACGTTTTACAGTCTTACTTGTGTAATCTTCAGATGGATTCTCTCGTATTTTCGCCATTTCTTCAAACTCAACTGACATTGGCACACATATCTAAAAGAATATAAACAAACATATTATATCAAAAATACTAATATAACACTATTGGACTGTTGATTGGTATTAGAAAAAGCAACTCTGATTACAGAACAATGGAAGTATTTTAAAACAAAACTCTTATATTTATAACGGTTTCTAAACATAACAGTCATGTAAAACATTTTACATCGATTTAAGATTCATTAAAAATAATTTAAAGTAATTTTGTTCAGACTGTGTAGGGTACCTCACGCCACTTGATGGTAGGTGGCTAAGAATAAAGGGTTAGGAAGGGATAGGGAAATGGGCTCTAGCATCCCTTACTCACTCACCAAAACACAACAGCACACATGCTCATATTTCACAATGGTCTTTTCTGTAAGAAGGTGGTTATGTACTTCCGCTAGAATGGCTACCCAAATGACTGCAAAACGCCCTGCCACTACTAGCCAGATCCAGACCAGAGCCAACTATGAAAAGTTTATTTCCTAAGTTGGTGCTGCCTGAAATCGAACCCGGTACCCGAAAAAGTGTTAAAGCAAGCACCTGGACCAAGGAGCTCCTCATATTTCTCCACTGATATAACCACACTTGCACTTGATATAGCGTAGCTATGCATGTTATGCCAGCACAAGGATGTATTTGATAAGGGACTAAAGGAGATTCAACCTGGATACAGCATATTTCTATGAAACTCTCAAGCAAATTAGACAAAATGCTTGGCAATTCTGTTACGACAAGCTAGGAAAGATAGTACTTTTTATTTTTATATTAATCTATTATAAAGAGAAAAGATTTGTATGTATGTTTGTAATAAATAAACTCAAAGACCATTGGACTGATTTTAAAAATTCTTTCACCTATAGAAAGCTACATTATCAGCGAGTAACATATGTTACTCACCGTCCCCCATCTCTCCCTCCATATAAAATTGCCTTTTTCCACTAATAATATTTTATAAAGAGACGCAGACGAAGTCGCGTGCAACAGCTAGTAATGTATATTTGAATAAATACATGCAATTAGGATTCATAGAAAGAAGGGCTACCTTTATCTTTGTCTTTACATTTTTCTTAATTTCTCCTCTTCCAGAACAAAGATTAATCAAACAGTAGAAAATTGTGCAAAGAAAGTAGATAAAGTGCTTTGTGAAAGAAAAAGGTTGACAAAAACAAGCTCTATTCCTATTATCAAATAATATACAGTTACCTCATTAGGATGTTTCCTATGAAATTCTTTAATTTGTTTCAATCTTGAATAAAACTCTTGAAATTCATTGGGGCCGGATAAAGCAGCAATCTCTTCCTTTCTAAGGTTATCCTTGTCCTCATACAATTCTTTGAGTCTTATTGTAGCTTCTATGTATCGCTGCAATTTTAACACAAATTAGCAACAAAAATAGTTCAGAAGAAAGAAAGATATAAAACATTCAAAAAGACACAAGTGGAAAGATGGAATTCAAAATATTGTACAGTCGAAACTGCATATAATGATTAAATGGCAAGGTCCCTGCTGAATCTCTATAGCGAATTAATATTGGTTATAATGACTATCCATTAATTACGACCAACTTTTGTAGTCCCTTGAAAGTCGCTTTAACCTATTTCCACTGTAAATGCAACTACAGGGTTAATTTGTTAATGGCAATATACTTTAGTCATTAAAATGATTAAAGAGAAAAATTGAGCTTAATGTTATTAACAAAAAACCCATCACAACATTTACAACAGGATTATATGGACAGTCGGATAACTTAAAAAATTACTATTAAAAAATTAGTAATTTTTTAATACTGAACATTACTAAAGATACACGCTCATCAATCTATTAAATCTGAAGTTTGGATAATGACATAAAATTCACTCTATAAAATTGTGAAAAAAAAAATGACAACACTCACATCATGTAAATTCTTCAAACGATGGTCACCATTTATTATTTCTCTGTGCTGTAATACAAAAGTTCTCATTCATTACAATTTTCAACAATCTCGTTTAGTTTATGTTTAGTAAATTACGTATTTAAAAACATGCACTTGAAAAATGTGAAAATATACAAAATAGATTAATTAACAATGAAACATTTTAATTGAGTAATTACTTTTTAGCTATTTTGGATTTTGAAGATAAAAACCTTTGCTCTTAAAGCAAAAAATATTGGGTTGGCAACTAAGTGATTGCGAATTGTAAATAAGAAAGAAATAACTTTATTCAATGAGGTATACTGTCAGTTTTTGTTGATAATCTTTTGCCATTGTACAGGCATTGTTATAATTTCATAATCATAAAATTTCTGATCTAAAAACTGAATTAAATGTGATTTGACATCATCAATGTCATTAAAAAATTTACCATTTAAGGAGTTCTGCATAGAATGAAACAAATGGTAATTTGAAGACACAAGGTTAGGGCTATATGACGGATGTGATAACATATCCCGACCCAGTTCCAATCATTTTTGGTGACTAAACAAATCATGGTGGAAAACGACACCCTTACAATTTGCTAATACTGACCACTTTGCTTGAATTGCATCTTTCTTTCAATGGTTTATTCCCATATACAGTACATTAATTTTTTCTTCCTTGCAATGATTTCTTGCCTTTTCAAAAATTTTAGTTCTTCCATTATTAAATGGGATAAAAAAAAGAACTAATAGATATTTTATATAGGTTAAATATAACTAATATATAGCATAGATAAAATACTACTTAACCAGTATAGATGGTCAACTTCCATATAACGATCTGAAGCCAATTTCATATTGGGATTTCCACTCCCTAGATGTCACTAAGAGTCTCGAATTTAACATTAATGTGTATTTTGTTAAAAATCATAACCAACAAATTCAATCACGCAGTTATAGTTCCTTATTATCGTGGTAATAACTAGAGGGCGACGTTGCTGAGAGGTACTTTTATCATTAATCTGTGACTTTTATGTATGATATTATTGCCCTATTTTTTAGAACAGAACCTATACCGTTCATACGGCCCTTTTATCGTTGTTCGTGCCCACTTTTTTTATATTTTAAATAAATTTTAGTAGTGCCATCTCTTGTACATGAGAATTGACTGAATGGTCGACTGCAGCGACTCTAGCGGATTTTTAATGACAACAAATAAGCGACAAACTACACAGGCGGCATCTAGATATAAGCGAAATTTGATAGGGTACGGATTCAATGTACGTGAGTGACCATCTATACTGGTTAAGTAGTATTTTATCTATGTATATAGGTAAGGTGCTTTAAACAAGTTAATGAAAAGGCCATCTATTGAGAAAATCCACAATCACATAGTTGCCAATTTTATAAATAAAATAGTAAACAAGTATTTTATTTATTGTGATAATGAAATTTAGAATTAACATAAATTAGCTATTCTTTCAACTAGTGTAGAACCTGACCGAACATTCTCAGGTGCTGCATATGTTGCGAATTAACTACAAAGCAGGGTTGGAAGTTAAAAATTAGATGCTTTGATATTTTTATAAAATGTATTTTCGGAATTCTTAATAGCATTTTGTTTTGTCTTTTCTATTTTGCTCCTTATTTGAGTATAATTAGTGTGCCAAAATTTCTAAGACATTACTTATTTAGTTATTTGAGCCCAATCATTCCACAGACTAATTCTGGGATCATAGGATTACACATCTAAAATATGTAATCATATGATTACACATTTAATATGATACCACCCAGATAATCAAAATGTAAATTTAAATTAAATTACACATTTAATTTAAAAATTACATATTAAATTTTCATAGATTTGAAAAACATGAACAAGATTGTATTCTCCAATTGTAATTACCCCAATATGTAAAGAAATTGTTTTAAAAATTTGGTTATTTTTTTTTTACTCAAATAAATTATATGTTTATATTTAAAAAATGCTAGGTAGTTGAATTTCCTTGGTTTTACTGCCAATGGAATTTAGTTAAATGCCACTCATTTAACAATTTAGTATATAGACAACTAATTAATAACATTGTTTGTCCATTTTAATTCATCAGGGCACTACATCCCCCGTGGTGTTGCTTATGGTAAACACCTATTTTACCTGTTATAATATATAAAAAGGTTATTCAGCACAAAAATATACATATCATAATTTAAAATTAGCGACCAAAATAAAGGACAAAAAAGGTTTTTTGCTGAATATACTTAATGATAAGAATTTTATTTTACTTTCCATTTATATTTCTATGGGATGGGACCAGTATGTTTAACCTCAAAAGGAATGTATGACATAAGGTTAAACTTATACAACTTTAATAAAAATTTCAGCACCGCGCGTTGTTTGCAATTACTTACTCCTGTTTTCTTGTGTAAAATTTCTTTAACCATTGCATCCATAGTTCGTTCCCTTTCTTCATGATAACTTCTTTGTTGTTCTAATATAGTCTCCATGTTTTCACCTCCTTTGAAATCACGATTTATATTATTTAGTTTTTAAAACACCAATTTTAATTATTGTTTATTACTTTTCAATGACATAAAACCAAAATGCATCTGCTGTGTGATATGGTGTGTTAGATTCACAGAACATAATATATACTCCTCTCTATCTAGGTTAGATTTTATATGTAGACTTGTAGCAGCTGCAGAAGCAGAACCACAGAACACTATTACTCCTAGGCGGAATATATACTCTCTAGCGAGCATAGAAAAATACATGGAAGAAATGGAAAAATATTAGTTATTTATTTTCTTACGTCCATGTTTCTATGCTAGCGAGAGCTTTGTACAAAGAGTATATAATCACTACGTTTTAGCCATGGAAGTATTATATACTACGTATAGCTGGAAAGTTCACTATTGCCAATAACGCGTGCCGAAAGAGACATTCAAACAAAACCTTTTCAAAACCTTCGTGTGTCCCTTTCTAAGAAGGGTGACCATGTTGAATAAAATATTGTGGATTTATTATTTTTAATGCTCAATTTAAGGCACTAACAATAGTAAATATGTATACCGTTGATGTTATAGATAGATAATACATGTAGGTATTATTATCTATTTAATACTGCAAATATATTTAACAATGAAAGTATAAAATTAAATTATTATAGTACGGTCATTCTATTAATGCGTTTTTGACATTTCTTTATGTCCATTGCATAAAGTTCATTTTCGAATAAACGATACAGAAAATGTATGGAATTGACACCTGTCAGAACAGCACTCTTATAATGGCCGGAGTATACAAGACGAACAGCCTCTTGTTACACTCTTGCTGTAGCGTTGTCTATGGTTTCTTGTCTATGGCTGTTTATATTTCTGTACATATTTAATTATTTCTTGGAAACAACGTTGTCACAAACATTTTTACCAATATATTCGGAATTCACAAACGATTTCCGATCGATTGACTACCCGGAAGCCCATCTTAAACGAATTTTTAATATTTTGTGGCTAATCCGTATGCCTTAATTAACAATTAAATTTCTAATTAACTATTAGGCTGCCAACCGTACCGCATTAGGGGGGACAGTCCCGCATTTGCCTTTAATGTTCCCCTTTACCGAAACCGTCCCACATTGTCCCCCATTTATCTAATTTGTCCCACATGTCCCGCATTATTCATGCCTGTGATTCGTGCGCACAGTACCTACAACGGGCAGCTCTGTCTGCGCATTTTGTGAGCTCTACCTACATAGGTACCTATGTAGGTAGGTACGAAATGCGCGCGAAACCACGCGAAACTAAAACCACCCGAAACCGTCGTAATTAATACGACTACATTACGTAGGTCGGTACCTACTGTACTAAGCCGGGTTGCATGAGGTGCGTGCGAGTGACAGAGACGAATGATTACGTTTATAGAAGGCAGGAGAGAGAGGTTTCGCTTTGCTTGGAATGTTTACGTTTGTTAGAGCTATGGTAACGAATGACTGAGTGCGATTGAATGAATGATTTGGGGCAGATTTGCCATTTTTGAAATGGTCACCCTGAATTCTAGTTTGCTAAGTTTTGCTTAAGTATTCTGTGGTTTGGTTTTGTTTTTTGTAAAGAAAAGTTGTTTTGTTTGGATTGAAAAGTTTATTTTATTTAGGCTACCCTACCTATGTATAATAATGCCTCCACCACCGGCTAAAAAATATAAACGTGTTTGCAAATTAACAGAGGACATGTTGAAGGAGTTTCCATTTCTTCAGAAAATCGCTGCGTCTGATGCTCGCTGCAATAAATGCCATGGACACGCAAGCGGCAATTTTTCACGATGCTGTAAAACAAATGGAGGGTGATAAGAAAAGCTTTACGGAGGTTTCACAGATATTTAATGATCTGAGATCCAAATTCACTAACCGTTTAGAACACGATTATGTTCCTTTAGGTATCAGAAATAATTTGACTCTTCTAGTCGAAAATGGTCAAATTGATCGTAACTACTTCATGGGTCACGTACGAAACTTTTATAATAATTGCATTCAGTACTTGAGTAAATACGCTCACCAATACGAAGATTTTCAAACTTTTACCTGGATCCTACTCAAAAAACGTCCTTTATGGGCTGAAGTTGAAATAACTTTGAAATATTATGTAAATAATGTAAAACAACAGGATAATAATAAAATAAATGAGGACAATTTATTTGACGAAATATGCCGGCTGGGAAATTACATTGACGAGAATATGTTAAAGCAATGGACAGAAAGCAGCTGTGATACTGAAAGTAGATGGCTGCAAGTTTTTAAACATTTTCATGAAGAATCTATTCCGATTAAAAATTGCTTGTTGATTGTGCAGTATCTATTGACTGTTCCTGGTACTAACGCACCTACTGAGAGAGTGTTTTCATTGATGAACGCCATGTGGACCGCAGACAAAACGGCGCTCAAAGTCGACACGCTACACGCCATGCTGCAGGTCAAATTCAACATGGGTAAATGCGAGAGATTTTTAGATATTTTAAATCACGACCCGGAGCTAGTTAAGAAAATCCACACTAGCGAGAAATACGACTTTAAAAATAAGTGATTGTACCTATTGTACGTAAACTATAACCTGTAATTATTAATGTATATCTTTAAGTTTAGTATGGACAATACATACAATACCTACCGTATTTCAAATATAAGTAATTTATTTAACAAAAGTTTTTTTATTTAATAGCCTTATTTTTTTTATTTCACGATTCCTTAGAAAATCCTTGTCCCGTCCCCCATTTCAATGTAGGAAAGTTGGCAGCCTTAATTAACTACGTAGTCACAAACGAAATGAAAGGCGTCACAAACGGTCACAAACGTTCACAAACGATTCACAAACGATTGATCAAAGCAAAATCAAGCAAATCCTACCAGTGTTGTTATGTGAAAAAAAAGAAAAATCGTACAGCCAACCTGAAACAATCGTATTTTAGGGCGATATTGACAAAAAAAATCGTACATATACTATTTAATAAAATATAATATTTTTTAGATACATATCTTTTTTAATATAATATTACCGAATGTTGTTTTCACTATACCTGACTTAACCACAGAACACTATATATTATTTTTGGATTTAAAACACACAAAATTCAGTTCTCGTCACTGTCACTTTCGAAGTTTTCATTAGTACTTATACATATTTACATTATGTCGAGATTGCATGTCACTTGAAGGAGTGAAATTTATACATGATCCTTGTTCTTTAACATGTTAAGCTGTTAACAGAGCTCCATTTACAGTTTCTATTGACAACTTATTCCTTATTTTCGACTTCATTAGGTTAACTTTACTGAATACTGAAGTATTCTGTATTGTACATAGAGTATAGGTACTGATTCGAAAGTTTTTTACCATAGACAATTTGTAAAGGTGCCTCCTATATTATTACTATGGATAATAATACTCTATGCTACATGGGTGCATCCATGTCGCATAGAGTATTACTTTTCGGAATTCGGATGATTATATTTACTTGGTACAAGTATGAAAAAATCGTATTTTTGCGTACGATCCCAAGTTTACGATCGTACATCGTACATGAGTCCAAATAATCGTACAAATACGATTTAAATGGTACGGTTAACAACCCTGAATCCTACGGATTAGCAAGATTGGAGCTAATCCGTAGGAGCCATCAATGTCAACATCAACAATACAGACCATAAACCAAATTACCGTGTGATTGAGTAGTCTATACTAAGTTGCAAATCTCTTACTCATAGAAAAATAACAAAGCATTTGCTTTAGTTTAAGTTTAGTTATTTTTCTATGCTCCTACCCATATACTTAATACTCCTAAAGTATTAAATATATGCTCTACCTACAGCTCCGCCTCTCACTCAATCTCTTGTCAGCTCAGTCGCAGTCATCAGTCATCACTCAATTTTTTACTCATCTCAGTCAGTCAGTCAGCGGCTCGATCCTCGATCCATTGCGCTGCGGGCAAGCAGAGTATATAATCTAATCACTACGTTTTGCGGGCAAGCAGTACTAGTTAATACTTAATAGTTAATAATCTGTGGGCAAGCTGCGGGTCTACGATTTTATTTAATTTTGATGTCTAAGTCTAACTAACACACGTGTACGATTCTTATTTATTTTTATATATAAATTGCAATGTCTACGCCAGATAATATTTCCAAGAAGAAAGTTAAAAAGCGACAAAAGACAAAAATGAAAAATAATGTCCCTCAAGGAAAAACTGGTATTATAACCTCTCAACTTTTTTACACAAGAAAACATCTAAGAAAATTTTTATCTGAATTTATACGTACACTTTCTTAAGTTATTTATTTACTTTTCATTAATTTAAATGTTTCTTTATATTTCTTAGACAACGTTTTTCTCAATATATGTATTGTAAATGTTTGTAGGAGCAGAAAATAAACAATCATCAAAAAGACAGCATGAAATAAATGAAAACACGCAAAATTTTCCTAAGAGTAAGTACTATTATTATTTCCAACATACTTATAATAATCATTTAATTTAGATATTAAAATCCATATTAGCAGCTACAAAAACTGCAAAACTACAAACTTACAAAGTATGACCTTAATTTACATGGGAATAAATTCTCATGAACCAAATGGTTGCAGCATTTGGTATGATTGTGGAAATTTTGTAATCACAGCACAATGTCTTATAGTCTGAAAACAGTAAATGGTGGTTTTAAAATTATAAAAATCTACAGTCCTGGTAGCAGAACTATTTGTATATATTTCCTAGGAATTGTATTACTGTAAGTAAAAGTACATATTACAAAATATAATACAAAACTACTATCTATTTTGTGGAATTCTACACATTTCCTAGGAATTGTATACAATTGTATAGAATTGTATAAAATGATGAATTACATACTTTTTCGTTAACATAGATATCTAAATATAATCTATAATATAGGCTTATGTAGTAATAATTTGCCTATTATTGACAATCATTAACATCACGTTTCTAAGAACATAGTTGTGTATAGAACAGGGCTTATAATTAATTTACCAGCTGTATTCAGTGTTCCTACCAAACATAAATTACTTTTTACTCTTCAAAATTTTGCTTTTGATCAAAAGACTAACTTTTCATTTGACAAATATTTGTAATAACTGTACCTATGCATATAAATTGTTGTGTGCTTTTTATGGTAGCAAAGCGAAGTTTTCTAGAGCTTTACAGGTATTTCTGCAAAATTGATTTAATGTTATAAGCCCTTTAATTAAAAAGATTATTTGGTTTTCTCAGAAACAAAGATTGATTAAATTTAATAATATAGTTATAGTGGCAATGGTTTCTTATAAAATTTTAATTCACTTTTAGAAAAGAAGAAAAAGAACATGGTAAGCAGTATCAAAGAAGAGCATTCAGAAGAATATGATTTACCATCAGAAAATAAAGAACCTAATGTGACAGAAAAGGAAGATAGTGGTCCAAATAAACGTAAGTAAATCAATTTTGAATGGAGTTTTTGAGAACTAAAGTAAAAAATATTTTAAGGACTTTCTTAATAACATATTATAATTTAATTAGATACTGCTTTTACTAGATCTACTTCTTGTTCACTTTTATATTAAGCAATTAATTTAAAGATTTGTTAAAACTTGTAGGCTTGATTATGTATAATTTTAAAAATTCAACAAATACTACAAAATTAATAAAGAAAATTAATCTCTTTTAAAAAGTTACTAATAACTTATTAACTAATCATATGTAACATATGACATGTGTCATACATATTACAAAGTTAAGCTAAGCTAACTTTAGATAAATTTTCATACATGGAATCTATGACACCTTAGATTTTAAAAACAACAGCTATGTGAGTGTACTGTAGTTATATACTGAGTTTAGATAGTTGATTCGTAGTGACATGACGTATGTAGTAAGCGAGCGAACGCCACTCATATAGTCGGATTTAGTATATCTACCAGGAGTCACCCTTAAGAACTACAGTCAACTCGATAGAGTCTGTAGTTACAATGACATCCGTGCCTGCTTCACACCCATTCATCGTCTCTCTAACGTTACATGAAAGACAAAGACGTGATGATTGATTATTACGCGAAAATTAACGAGCGCGCAATACGATATAACTCATAGGAATTATAGAAGTTTTAAATTTGTTGGTTTAAACGTATGCAAGTACATACTTAATGGTTTTTTACTTGTGCAACTCATACTACCGATTTTAGTTCTTTGAGCGACAGCTAGAGGCGCTGTAGGATTTTCCATATAAATTTTTTACACTCTCGCTAGCGAGTGAGGTCATCGTGAACTCATACTAGAGCCTCTGTTCAATTAACAGTATGGTTTGTTTTTTAATCAATTTCTTCTCAATTGACATTCAAAATTTAAATTGTCTCTTAAAATGTTGGTCAATTGTTGCAATTCTTTTGCAATTTTTGGATATGAGTGAATTTCAGTTTTTAACAATCTTATGTTAGCAGTCTGTCTCAAAATGTTAACACATTGAACTAGCGCTGTTTTCAATAACATACTGTCAATATATTTGTCATTAACAATCAACAGTCATGGTTCTATCAAAAAGAAAAAATGGAAATACCTTACCTCTCTAAACATAATGGTTCCATCCTTTAACTTCTCTCAAGTGTTTCATAATATACAAAAAAAAAAAAATTAATTAATTTTTTCAAAACACATTTTAAATCTCATTAATACATATTCCTCTAGGAATTTTCTTGACTTATATCTTAACAATGTTAATTTTTATGTTTCAGAATCACCAAGCTTATGCCTTGGCATATTATCTGACCAGAAGTTTGATTCTTTAGATGGAAAAGTGTGCGAGCCAACACTTATGGCAGTCAAGGATATGGGCTTTACAACTATGACTGAGATTCAGGCTAAAGTTATACCCCCCTTGCTGGAAGGCAGAGACCTTGTTGGTGCAGCACGGACTGGCTCTGGCAAGACCCTTGCCTTCTTAATCCCAGCTATTGAACTAATATACAATATGAAATTCAAACCCCGAAATGGTGAGTTTAAGACTATTTATTAATTTATTTGTAACTAAACTTAGCAACCTTAAGTTTTTCTTATAAATTTCACATTAATATTTAATATTCTAGGTACTGGTGTTATAATTCTGTCTCCAACTAGAGAATTGTCGATGCAGACGTTTGGTGTGCTGATGGAACTGATGAAGTATCATCACCACACATATGGCTTAGTTATGGGAGGCGCTAACAGGAGTACAGAGGCGCAAAAGTTGTCAAAAGGTAAGAAGTAATTAATTATTGTTAACAATTCAATTACATTGTTGACAAAATAAAGGGGATGCTCGAAATCGACTATGTTAAAGTTATCGTTCTTAGAGTAAATGTCTTAAAATTCATGTATTTTTCATCATTTCCATAATTATGTTATCAGTGTGGATTGTTGTCGTCAGGAATAAATATATTGGTGGCAACTCCGGGAAGGCTGTTGGATCATTTGCAAAATACACCAGATTTCCTCTACAAAAATCTACAGTGTCTTGTCATCGACGAAGCGGATAGAATATTGGAGATCGGTTTTGAGGAGGAAGTAAAACAAATTATTAAATTGTTGCCAAGTTAGTATGCTTTTCTACATGTTTTAAATGCTACCAAAGAATAGTTATAAAACGGACACAATGAAAAAAATAATAGGAATCACACTATGTATTCAATTTTCAACTTTCGTCCATATTTAGTAATTATGTTTCATAACTAGACACGAAAAGAGGTTTTTTCTTCTGCTTGTTCAGAAATATTCCTTCATTATTTAAAAAAAAAATGAAGTTTGCATGCCAGCAAGAGGACAATAATGGAATTTGCTGGATAGTTTTAAATTTACCAACTATATCAGAAGAAGACGTCGCCATTTTGTTTTATTCATACTGTAACCTATTCTGAATTAACAAATATTTTCAACATTTTTACATTTAAAAGTTGTTATAATAAAAATGAGTTCAAATGGTTTTAATGCCTATTATTTTCTCGCAAATTAGAGAAAAATACTAGACAAGAGTCGGCCTTTTAAGTTCACTCCGAAAGATCTCAGGTTCATCTGAAACTTTCAATACTATTCGGCTGACAATTGCTTTATTTCCAGCCTGTGCAGTGACGTGTTTTTAATTTTGTTCATAGCTTGTTCATAGCTACATAAGACTTACATAACTAATAATTAACAGAGATTTTTCCAATAAAAAATAATATTCATCAAGCTTCAAAAACTTGTTATTGGTAAGGACAATGGTTGCAAAAATTAAAAATAACCATTCTTGGATTACAATTAGTGGAAGCTGCGCCACATTCATAATATGGTCAACAATCTCTCAATAAATTCTAATGAGGGATTTTAAATGAAAGTAAACGCTTTAGAACTACTTTTATGGTTAAAATAGAATGGCCATGAAATATTAAAGTGGTAGATTTGACATATTTAAGTGAAACTTGCAATACATGGAGCCAGAGCAATAATTTCAAGGCAAATCTTCTAAGTTGCATTCATTCTCTTTATAAGTTCTGCCCTTAGAAGCATAAGGATCCTTATGCTTTATAAGGGCCATCTTCTAAAGATCCTTATGGATCTTCTAAGGATCTTCTTTTTAAAATTCTTCTTCTTTAAATTAAAATTAGTGGCCAAGAAGGATTTCTATTCATATTTATCATCCTTCAAGATTATTGAAGCACTACATTTTATCATACACTTGACCCCAGTGACAAAATAAGACTTTTTTTTCATGCTCGAATTCATAATTATGATCACACTATACAAAACCTATTTCAATTTTTGTAACTTGTTTGTAAGTTAAGAGAAAAGTGGACAAAACCCTCTTTTTTAATAAGGAATGAAATTTCATCTTCACTTGGCTAGATATGATACACAGTTACTGAGGCGAATAATTTGGGATTTGAGGTTTTCGACTGTCGCGAATACATTAGCGGGTACAATAATAAACAATTTCCAGAACGTCGCCAAACGATGTTATTCAGTGCAACGCAAACAAAGAAAACGGAATCATTAACGGCTCTAGCGGTTAAACAGGAGCCCATTTATGTGGGCGTTGACGACCATAGAGAACAAGCCACAGTTGAATCACTTGAACAGGGGTGAGTGAAATTCTACTAATCGAGAAGTACTAAAAGTAAGTATACTAAAAGGCACACGGTCGATATCGTGAGTATCGTGAGTATCCATATTACGGCGAAGGCGTGAGTGTTGAGGTGAGGAGTCCCCGCTGTCCACCGTCGGTACTACCCAGTGTCACTCAGAGTGACTTCGACTTCGACGGCTCTGGGCTCGCTCTCAATCACAATCAATTGACATTTATGGTAGCTTACTCTATGCTGGTCTTACTTATACTTATTAGTAAATCTACGCGCCGTCATACTTATTGGTAAATCTAAGGCACTTTTAATTGATACTTATAGTCGGAAATGAAATACTTATAGTCAAGATCAAAAATCTGAATAAAGAAATGTCATTGTCAAAGTGATGTTTCAGGGGCAGTCAACATTTCGCTAGACATTCCAATTATTTGATTTTATCATATTTCGTCATTTAAAAACTCGCTAAAGCGGCATGACGAAATAAAACATAATTATAGCCTAAAATCTCGTCGTAAACTAATGTCGTTTACTCATGAAAATAAAAGATTTCTATTCTTATGAACAAGTTGCCTAGGTTTATTTATTCAATTTGAATTGTTAAGCAACATAAAATTAATAATTTTTAGGGTTCCGTACTTATATTTATAGGATCACTCTTGTGTCCGTCTGTCCGACCATTCCCCTCCTTATCTCCGAAACTACTGAACCTAAAATTTTGAAAAAAATACAGAAATTAGTTTTCTACTTATAGATTATAGGAAAGCCTATAAGAAGTCCATGATATTAAAATAACATGGTAAATCTCTCAATATTGTGCGGATAGGTAACATCGTACGGAACCCTCTTCACGCGAGCTCAACTCGCACTTGTCCCGTTTTTCACTTCCTGATTCGGGCTCTGGTGAGCTGGATGATACATCACTTGCACTTGTTATAAACTGTTTAAGATTAACGTACAATTTTAACACGATATTATAGTACTTTTTGACAAACCACACAATTGCAGTTACCATTTTTAATTGGCAACCACTTTGTTTAAATTTAACACTTTGTTAATAATTCAATGGCGCGCCTCAATCTTTATTATGTCAAAACAATATTGATAAAAAAAAGGTTTGTTGTAGTTCATATTTCTTTTTGAAGTCATAAATTTTGGGTAAGCTATTCTTAACTACCCTTACTAATAATAGGCCAAAATCGTTCTATTTTTCAAGAGGAAGGGAGAATTTCAACCTCTGTGCTAATCTGAAAAATTCTTTCACTTCAAAATATTTTGATTACAGTGAATTTTGATACAGCCCTTAACGTAAAAATCCTTGGTTGACAATATTATTTTTCAGATACATAGTATGTCCGTCAGAGAAACGTATGATGGTTCTATTTACATTCCTGAAAAAGAATAGAAAGAAAAAGGTGATGGTATTTCTGTCAACGTGCATGTCTGTCAAGTACCACCATGAGTTGTTCAACTACATCGACTTACCTGTCATGTCCATTCACGTGAGTGTTATGCACAATTGTACACTGTTTTTAATTAAAGCGTTTATTTAGTTAAAATCTGTTTTTAATTAAATTGACACATTTAATTAAAAACTGTTATTCTGTTGTATTTTTTGTTCTTATTTTCGTTGTAACATCAGATCGGAGTAATATGGGTTCTAGTTTGACATAAAAACATGGTTTAGATCTAATTAAATGTTTTAATGCACATGTTCAATTTATTTCTTTATTTGGGGTAAGTATTTACAGAAGTATTTTTTTCTTTTGGAAATTAGAAACTATAGGGAAATATGTTTAGGGAAACCTTAAGTCTTATTTATGAAAATAAAAATTGTAAGTGTGAGTTGCCCATTCAAATGAATGAAATTGACTTTTTTTTTATTGACTGACTTATCATGAAATATTTCGTTTTATCGTTTCATTGTTTTTAAAGAAAAATTCAGGACAGAAGTTGGTTCCTTTCTTTGGATTTTTCTGTATTTTGAAATTACATAAATTAGTAAAAGTTGTAATTTAACTTTGATATAGTGTGTGAGGTCATTGTAGTACACCTCACACTTAACTACAATGACACAATGGGAAAAATTATCGTGTAATTTTTATCATTGGTATAAAAATTTTTCTTTTACGTACATTTAGTTAAATAAAATGTGAACAATAAATAAAGCGTGTTATTCAATTGAAGGGCAAACAACAACAGTCGAAACGTACGGCGACATTCTTCGAGTTCTGTAATGCTTCAAGTGGGATACTGCTGTGTACGGATGTCGCGGGACGAGGGCTTGACATACCTGCAGTCGATTGGATTGTCCAGTACGATCCACCTGATGATCCAAAGGTAAATTGGGCTTAAGGAGCTTGTTACAAGTGAAGAATTTTAATCTTAATGTATGAAAAAGGTCTCCATTTGTATTAGTTTCTTCACGATATTTCCCTTGAAAATTAGATTTCAACCATTCTAATCCATAGATGTCTTGCCTGAATTCCGAATGTTTGCCCCCTTTTTACGTATCATATCACAGATCTGCTATATCAATAAATATCGCCGCATATGTCGGTTATTGAAACTCTACGGTGTTTTATTGAAATAGGTATACAAGTAATGACACCTAGTAACAAGTTTTTGTAACACTCTCTATACATCTTTTAGGAAATATAATTCAGTTACATAACACATTTCTAGGTAATAATAAATTTAGTAGTGGCAGGGCACACTGCGTTTCACATTCATTTGGGCAGCCCGTCTGGAGTTAGTAACCACCCCCTTACAGAAGAACCACAAGAAATAACAGCGCGTGTTCTGTTTTGTTCGTGAATAAGGAAGGCCAGAGCCCATTTCCCTAACCAATCCCTTATGCTTAATCCTATTGATAGTCTGCAGCGCACTTGTAGCACCTATGGCATTGCTTGTATTGTAGGCGACGGTAGCCAGCCACCTACCATAAAGTGGACCGTCAGCCTGTCTGCCAACCTTAAAATAAAAATAACTCCACCCATGTTTTTCGGACTATAGAACTAGGATACGTTTTCTACACATACTTAAAGCGTTCGACATTATGTGACAATAATAATGATAATTACAATAAAAGCCATCATTTTGGGATATTATTTACGCATATAAAATGACATGTGCAATGAAATGCTTCACAATTGCAGGAATACATCCACCGCGTGGGTAGGACGGCGCGCGGTCTGGACTCGAGTGGTCACGCATTGCTGTTTCTTCGTCCCGAAGAGTTGGGTTTCCTCAGATATCTCAAAGAGTCAAAAGTCAATCTAAACGAGTTTGAATTCTCTTGGAATAAAGTTGCGGATATACAACTGCAGGTAATTATCCTACTTGATATTATAAATCCGAAATCCGAAAGGAGGACAGATATATGGAAGTATGTTACTGTTTCGCTGATTTTGACGAATCTTATAGTTATAAATCAGAATTACACATTGGTTATTATTTATAAAGATAGGTGAACGAAGTTGTGGCCAAAAGCTAATGAATAAAATTATTTGGGTCCGAATAACGCATACAAGGTGTTTTCATACTCTCTGTAAAGTCAATCTGATATTGCTACATTAGTACATCAGGCCGTCCATCTCACCTTGCACTAAACTTATTATGCCCTTGTAGGTTATTTTAAGTGATCTTTTATTTAAAATTTAAAGATTTTACTGTAAATTTTAAGTATTTGGGGAATGAACCGCAATGACACATTTGTGGCTCTCTAGTCCCTCAAAGAATATTCGTGCTGTACATGTTTTACTCATTTCAGGACTGTGTTAAATTGAGTAATCCGAGCAATAACGCAAAATAGGCGATTCAGATAGTCATTTTGTTTTTACCCAAATCAGCATCTACCTAAAATGAAAATTGAAAGCAAAATCTCACATAAAATATTACTTTCTTAATAAAAGTTTCATAATCCTTTATTTAATTTTTATATTGTATAAAACATAAAAAATATTCCCTATGCGTATGTTCTATGATGTTTTATCTAAACGCCAGTATTTGAAGAGGTATACAAAATTTTTCTTTGACTAAATGTCCAAAATGCGTCATACACCAGTTATCTAGTCTGAGTTAGCGTACACCAGTTAACATAATATTGTAAATTTGTTCCGAACCGGAAACTAATACTTGGAAAAGGTCCGTAAGGGTATTAGAAAGCTTTCTAATTAAATCTCAATATCTAGAAAGGGCCTCTTTTTTTTAAATTGTTTTGTGTAAAAAAACAGGTTTCAGTTTTTTTTTAATTGTGAAAAACATTTATTTTATCATGTTCCAATGTTTATTTAAGTTGTAGATATTGGTGAGACGAATTTGATATTATTAACAAAAAAGCGTTAAAAATCTTCCATTTTTTAAATGTTTTAGTTTACTCCTTAAGAACAAGGCTAGCTGTGTTCCGCGGTATCACTCGTCGTTTAATTTAGCGTATAACCTTCCTCAAGAATTGTTTTAATTGATTATATATTTTGTTTCTATTACAGTTGGAAAAACTAATATCGAAAAATTACTTCTTAAACCAATCGGCCAGGGAAGCGTTCAAGAGCTACGTGAGAGCATACGACTCGCATCACCTTAAGAACATCTTCGACATAGACACGATAGATCTGGCGAAGGTTGCTAAGGCTTTCGGCTTCACTGTGCCTCCGGCCATAGAGCTCAAAGTGGCCAACAAAGGGCCGACACAGAAGAGAAAAGGAGGCGGTGGTTTCGGCTACTTCAAGAGTTTGAATACTCCTCTGAGTCACAGGAAGGCGGCTGCGAAAACCAAAATATACCGCCAAAAAGGGAACAGGGATAAGAAAAAACACAGCTAACCTGTTTAGTGTAAATAAAACTAAGTTCAACTCTTGTTTTTTTTTTTAATTTCTAGAAATAATACAATGCAATCTTTCTTATCGCAGACAGGTGCCATAATTTAATTTACAATTCTATTTGCCACTTTTAGTAACACAATGTTGCATTTTCAATACAAAAACAAATATTATAAACGATTATCTCTTGCGCGACATCTTTGACCTCTTGACACTCGAGCTGTACACAATAAAAGTCTTCCGAAAAAACGTTTTAATCTTTCTTCTTGCTTGATGTCACTGTATATAGCTTATGGTTAAGAAAATTATGTGTAGTAAGTACCTGCATAAAAAATAGGTAAATTAAATTTAAAAAAATTATAACCTCCTTATCAAATTAAAAACTGCTATGTGCACTTTTTTGAAATTTCAACATTTTGACCTTAGTGAATAGACAATTCCTTATTTATCGTATAAAAAAATTGCTAAGTACTTTATGAGCACTATTTGTCGAATTACGACCTCTTAATAAAATATGCTACGTGAAGCATAAGAATCTGATATGTTCAAAATTTACTCTATTATTAAAACAATAAACTAACTTATTCTACTTTCATGTTTAAAAGACCAATAAATTACGTATAAAAACCCCAAGTTACTAACAAAATACTATAATTTTTTTTTTTAAATAAGTAAACCTTCGTGTAAATTTTTTCAGGAAAACTTCTTTTGTCAATAACTCAAAGTATACTTTAGCACATACCTAGCAGATTTTGGTTTAAGAACGACGATAAGCTTTATTTGTCCCGATAAACAATAATATTTAGCTTTTTACCACACGTTAACTTAGCTATTAGGCATCTAAGGCTGACGGTCTACTTGATGTAGATGGCTACAGTCGCCTGTAACAAGCACGCCACATGTACTGCAAGTGCGCTGCCAACCATAGTAGTATAATTCACAAATGCTGTAATTTAAAAATTTAACAGAATTGCACAAGCAAAAGTGAGGTTTTCACTAATAGAACGCCAAACTTCGCCATAGTTAAAAAAAAGTGAAAGTTTCACTGTGCAATATCTACAACACAGGTGAGGCACGAAGACTATGAACTTTGGATTATCAAAATGTACAAAATTACTACACAAAATCGTAAAAAAAATTATTATTATTAAAGATGGGTTTGCTGTTGGCCAGCATCAACCCATGTAGGAAAGATGAGGCCGACGATGGAACGAGCTCACCCAAAAGATGCCCATTCGCTCGAACGTTAAAAAGGTTTGGGTTGTATGAGCTCAGAAATACAGACGCCCCGGCAGGGAGTTACAATCCTTAGCAGTATAAAAGATGTTTTAAAGTGCTTGGTCCGAATTAGAGAGATTTCGACAAGGTGAGGATGGTAACCAGCCGTATGTCTACATGTCCGATAGAAGAAAGGGGAAGGCGGTATGATGCAGCTCATATCATGCAGCTCACAGACAGGCAATTTTTTTTAAATATTCTCGTCGTCAGTCATAAAGATGACAGATGTTATTTAGATATTATATTTTTCAACGCAGTCGAACGGGCATCAATTAATGTTCCTACATATAAGAAATAAAAAAAAGATTTGAAAAAGGATACGGAAATCAACGTGCGGTGGCTCCAAAAAGCCAAACGATTTTGCTGCACATTTCAAGTCCAACTTGTCAATGTTGAATATTTTCTTCAGAGGATGAGTTTTATAACATCTCAAAAATGACAAATAAGCTTTCCTCGCTAAAGTTTTAACTACTCCGTTTTCCAAAATTAGTTTTTCCAACTGCAATATAATAATCACAAGTCTTCAGACGAATCAAACAAGACATAAATAGAAAAGTAGAAAAAAAATTGTGCGAAATATAACTTTTTTATGTTAAAAGTCGACACACAGGCTAACAGTACCAACGCCACATATTGTGCTGCAAGTGCGCTGCCGCACATAAGGGATAAGGATAAGGGGCAGGAAAATGGGCTCTGGCAAGTGGCATCCCTTACCACTCACTCAAACACATGCTGTGATTTCACGTAAGGTGGTGGTTACAGCCGCCAGACGGGCTGCTCAATTGACTGCGTAACTACTTTCCAAATCCAGACCAGAGCCAACTTTAAAAAGTCAATTTCTAAAGTCTCCAGGAATCAAACCCGGGACCTATGAGACTGACCCTAACTAACTACTCATCTAATGGGCTCGTCGAATGGTCTTAATAAAGTACTTTAACATTCTACAAGATTTTCTACAATTAATATTAAAACGAGAAAAGAAATGGAAAAATAATGAATTCGTACGAAGTCCCTTTTTTTAACATTTATTATTACAAATATGACTTTCCATACTTATTTCGTGACATACTTAGGTGGTTTTAATATTTAAAGTTTCTAAAATTTTTCGTATTTGCACAAACAGTACCCCCAAAAAAAGACTGATATTTTTCGATTTTGTTACATGTCTCGATGTATCCACACATAAAAACATATATTTTATATACTATTACTTACCATCTCTTGGACATCATTTTTCTGGTAATCAAAGGAATATTTATCTAAATAAACCCTCCGTTTTTTAAGGAAATCAACGAATTCCTCTTCCTCCGGCCGAAGGACTATTACAGCGTTTCCCGTATTGTTTAAGCCTCTTGCCGTACGACCTACTCTGTGAATGTACTCCTAAAAATCAAGGCAACAAACAACATTTCTTAAAATTTTGTTTACTCATTTAATTTTATTTGGATTGTTTTTTGTTATATTTATTAAGAGAAGTGTACCGTGAGCGCATTTCATATAAAACGAAATTTCAATCATATTTTAGATAATAGATGGGTGGGTTGCAAATGTTCTGCTTAAGTACTACTATGATAAAAAATATAAAATTAGTATTTATTTTAAAAATAATCTTATTTTAAAAATGATAAAAGTTCAACGCAACAAGTGACCTTTTCAAATGATTAATTCATTATAATGAACTGATATGATATTGACATTTGGCCAGTTATTAAAAATGGTAGATTAACAGAAATTAATGTTTATGCAGGGTTCCATAGCAAAATTTATTTCTTATGACTCACTATCAACTACGGTAATAACAATAATTACTATTTTTTTAGAGTGATTTGACCAGGTTCGATTTTTGGTTGGGTATGAGAGTAATTTAAAATACTTAGTTTGAAACAGTGGAGCCCTTAGGTCAGTTCAAACCGAAACACGACGCGGCGCCCAAATTTGATTCATTATAATGAATCGATATTATGTATTAACAATTTGCCAATTATTAAAATTGTAGACATTTTTGTTTATTATTTATATAAGGTTCCATAGCAAAAAATATTTCTTATGACCCACACTATCAACTACGATAATAAAAATAATTGTTATTTTTACAGAATTTGACAAGGTTCGATAATTTAAAAAAAGTTAGAATGTAGTTTCTATTTTTTCGAAAATCGAAGCCTTAGTTCCTAAGAACACATTTTCGTATCTTTTATGGTTTGAGATTTGCCCTCACTGAACCATTTGGATTGATCACCTGTATAACATCAATAAGCATAACACATTTTGGGAAAAAACAATTTAAGATATCAACGTACTGGGAAAATATAATTATACATTCTGGAAATTCAAAATAATGGGACTATACCTATGTTTTAGGAAATTCAATATTAAGTATAAGAAGTCCAATTGTGAACCTGAAAGAAATAAAATGACCTATTACTACACCAGAACTACAAAGAGAGAGGGATAAAATACGATAATATCCTAGCAATCCTATCTCTTAATGATTCTTTTTCAACATTACCTTTGGATCCGTTGGGGGATCGTATTGTACAATCCAGTGGACACATGGAATGTCCAGGCCCCTTGCGGCCACGTCTGTGCAGAACAAAGCTCCACTCTGAGCTTTTACGAAACTTTTGTACGCTTCTTTTCTTTTGGCTTGGCTTTGCTTACCCTTTTTAGTGAACAGAAATTTTATTTTTAATTAATTTATATATTTTCTTTAAAACGGCACCCAAAGATCCGAGTTGGAGCTGATTGCGGGTGGAAAATAGAAAGAAATTGTTTATTGAAAATGAGGCAATAATAATTTGAATCAATAATATCAAGAACAAATAAGTATTGTTTCTTTTTTTTTTGCATACTAAAAAGTTTTTGACCATACTAATAGCATTATGGGTAACCTATATTTGACATTCAGGTTTCTATATGATGTCTTTTTCAATTCATAATTATTTGACATATGAAATCGACAAGGATCAACCCAGCCGAGATTAGAACTCGATAACAGTAACTTAGCGTTGGTGGTTCTTAATGAAAGAGTTGTTGAATAAATGAATCGATTTATCTTTCATTAGGGCCCTTCACACGCGTATCCTACGCAAGTCTCGAGTTTGAGTTTCCGCGGAATATCTCACATAGATTTATATGATGAATCGCGATGTTGGTCCCCCGTGAGTATCGTATCCAACAAGCCACCATCTTGCCGATATCGTATCGTCAAGATGTCGGCGTAGCAAGAATAAATATTAAATTTGACTAGAAAATTTAAAATTTTCCATGTTTGTACAATTACAAACTTCCAAAAGCTCTGCAATTTATATTTCTGTTAATATTAGGATGAGTCCAGTTATTTTCTTTTTTTTTCATAGTCGTCCTCTGTTTCTATAAAATAGAAAGACCCAATTGCTTCTTCATCACTAAAGTCACTCGACATAACTAAAAAGATGAAAGATGAAAGACTTACATGTATACTCATAACCGAAGCCTTGCAATGGTTTCGAAAGAAATCATAGTGAAAATCAACTGATTTACATGATGAAAAGAAAACCATCACTTTTAATTTTTTACTTTTCCTCAGCATTTTGTATAACCAAGGTATTTTGTGCTCTATGGGGCAAATTGAGTACCTAGAAAAAACATTTATCAAATATTACACAAATTGATGCTTTTTCAGCTATTTCAATAAGTTATAACTGTGAGGAAAAAAATTTGTCTGCGTTTGTACACGCTAATTCGGTTTTCACAAATGTATTGTAGCAAGCGTCCCGTAACATTTTTTTTTTAATGTTATGTCGACAGACAGGCTGACTTGATGGTAGGTGGCTGCCGTCGCCTATAACACAAGCAACGCTACAGGTGCTGCAAATGCGCTGCCGACTACAGTAGGATTAAGGATAAGGGCTTAGGAGGGGATAAGGAGATGGGCTCTGGCATCCCTTACTCACTCACCGAAACACAACAGCATGTATATGCTGTTATTTCACGGTGGTCTTCTGTAAGGGGGTGGTCACTGCCGCCAGGCGGGCTGCCCAAATGACTGCGAAACGCAGTGTGCCCTACCACTACTTTTCAAATCCAGACCAGAGTCAATTTGAAAATTACATTAAAATTTCCAAACTTGACCCCGCCGGGAATCGAACCCGGGGCCCCTGAGACGTTAGGCAAGCATCCTTGCCACTCATCCAACGGGCCGTCAATTGTTTAATTCAAATGTTTTATTCAAATCGGTCTACAAACAAAAAAGTTTGGTGCTATACCATATACCAACTTGTACGAAGTTGGGGCCTCAGCTAGTTTTAAAATATGTTAGATTAATTAACATACAGCAAAAATATTTGAAATGCTATTGGAAATTTGAAATAACTAATAATTTTTAAATTAAAATTAGCTTGAATTAAAAACTAGTTTTTTTTTTTAAATTGAACATTTCAAATTTAATTTTTCGAGATCTATTTCATTTTATAACTAATTTTCCAGGTAATCATTTTGGAAAAAGCTTTAATTAAAAAAATTAATGCATCCCTGGAAAATATGTTATGGAACTAACAGTTCTATAAATAAAAATTGTTTATAATGGATAGGCTACCATAGTAAGTATCTGAGACAGTCAATTAAATACGTAATAGTTACCCTTGCTTCAATCCTGTAACTGTAGACTGAACTTGATCTTCAACCGATATGACAATTGGATTAGCTTTGAGAGCCAGTCGAGATAGCCTTTCCACTTTCTCATCCATTGTGGCACTAAACAGAACTGTTTGCCGATCACCTGTATGGAGAAAAGTATTAACATCAATACCTAAATGGATTAAACCTTGAAATACTACTAGGATTCAGTAGTGGCTTGAATAGAGTATAAAAAATAAAGGCAATGTTAATTGTTTTAAGAGTAAATGATAGACCAACACACCCCAGATTCGCACATATGCAATTAGGGGAGTAGGTAAGTGCAATATAACCTTGAATGATATATATTTTAAATTAACTTATCAAAACGAATTTATCAAATTGGCACAGTAATTACGTGGTTTATCTCTCTTTAAAATATTAGTTCAGTTTATATGATAACCTTGATACCTGAATATGAGCAGGCTAACATGTACAAATATTTGTGACTCAAAATTCCAACACAACAACATACATCCAATTTGATATACAACATACGTCAAATGTATTCCAATGGGTAATACATTTGATCTCTTACCACCAAGAAATCTGATGGTTAAACTGCCTTTTTTAGTAAAAAATTTTAAAAAAATATAAAATTTCAAATAATTACGTGGTAACAGTTTTATAATTCCATTGATATGTCTCTCAAAGCCAGCTTCAAGAAGTTTATCAGCTTCATCCATCACAAGGCATTTCAAATTATGACAATTGAAATTTTCTGTGTTCTGTAAGTGGTCCAACAAACGACCTGGAGTACTGATTATTATATTTACTCCTGAAAAATATATTTTCTATAAAATACATCTTTTAGTGATCATTAAAGCTAAGACTGAAAGCTGCACAATGGAACTGATGATAATTTGTTACTGTATTACACACTAAAATAACTGCGAAAATCACTCAAGTTTCCCAGTTCATTCTCTTTAAATCTTAACATGTTAAATACCATGCTGCACACCATGTGAGTGGCAGTTGAGTTTCTATTGAAGTCAAGGCAAAGTAAAAAAAAACATAACTTCAATCAATATGTTAATTTGCATTTAATCAGACCTAAAATTAAATTTTAAACTATATTAACTTACAATTAAACAAGTAGGTATAGCATGTGATGCTATAAACTATAAACAAATAATTATGCTTGCTTCTATGAGTAAGTAGAGTTACTTTACTAACTCGCTTGCTTGCTTAAGAATTTTCTTTAACATCAATTTCACAAGTCGTCTATTGCTTGATGTAAAAGTTATTATTTTGAACTTGGCATTTAATGTGTTAATAAATACCTGCACACATTTTCCCAGAAATACATTGAAAACAGTAATACAGAGGAAATATAATTGTAGCACCAAATCAATTAACAAAAATTTACCTTTTCGCAATAAAGACAAATCTTTTGTCTTTTTTTCTCCACCGACAATTAAAGCATGTGACAAGTTGACATTGAGTAAAAGTTTCTTTAAAACTGTGTAAGTCTGTAAAGCTAATTCTCTTGTTGGAGATAAAATAATACATGCTGTACCTAAAAAGAGAAAATGGTAATATTTTTCACTTGTGAAAAAAGAAAAACATTTAAGTGAAAAAAATTTAAACTACATATTTCAAATTAAGTTTTTCTTATGTTAAGGTTGACAGACAGGCGGACAGTCTATTTTTAAGTAGGTGGCTACTGTCACCTACAACACAAGCAATGGTGCTGTAAGCTTTGGCATGCCTTATTCGCTTACATTTTTATACTACTACAAGTATATTATGCACTTACCATTCCTTTTAGTGTATCCATATTGAATTAAATTTTCAATAACAGGTATGAGAAATGCTAACGTTTTACCGCTACCTGTTTTAGCTGCTCCAATTATATCTTTCTTGAGCAGTAAGTATGGTAATGTCTTTACTTGAATTCTTGTAGGTTTTTCTAACCCCATAGCCGTCAAAGCATTCAAAATACTACTATGAATTTTACCTTCAAGCATAGAGAAAGTCGAATGTGCTATAATATCTTCCTCGTTGATATCATTCATTTTAGGTATTTTTTAATTTGGTATTGCAGTCAACAATAAATTGAAAATTACTATACCTACTATAAAGGAAAATTTTAAGCAATGACTCCCTTTATTTTGTAATTTGACCAGGTTGTTCATTTGTTTCGTGTGGCCTATATATATAATAATATTATTTATAGCATTTAGTAATGTAATGAAATAAAATCAAAAATAGTCCTAATAATAACTGGTAAAAGCAGAAAACCAGAAAACCTACGATCAAAATTCAAAACAAAGTTCAAATTTCCATCAATCAATCACGAATCAAACGTCATAACAAAAACACATGGATGGACCATAGACTATTATCACAGTTTATTACAGTTTTACAAGTATTGTAAAACTGTGCTATTATGTAATATTATTGGAACCATCCAGATAAAAATAAAAAAAGCTTTGATAAATCTATTTGATAGGTAGATTTGATAACATATTTTGACAATATACGATATTTATAGTAAATCTTATGAGTGATCTGTGCACCCTTTGCAAAATTTTCCGGTTTCCCTTATCTTTTAGATAATTTAGATTACATATTGATAATTTAAATAATTTAGGTACTTTTGCTAGCTTTTGAGATAAGATGAAAAACAAATTGAATTTAAATTGTGCTTCATAGAGCTTTAAAATAATTTTCCAGTGCATTTTTCAAAATCATTATCTCAATTAATTCCACTACAAATAATTAAAACTAAATTGTATTTTTTTTAAACTATGCACGTACCTCAACCTGCCTTAGTAAACTGAGTTGAGTTGGTTAATTGAATGAAGATTCTCATTTCAATTTCCCTCTTTGGCATCCGGCAAAAATGGAAATGTTGTGTTTCATATGTAATAACAAATTGACCACCTTCTTTCAATACTATACAGTTTAAAATATTGTTTCCTAATTCATAATTTGCACATACCTTCCATAGTAGATATCAGCTGCTATTAATTTATATATACAAGATAAATGAAAGTTTAAAAAATATGGCCTAACAAGGCCACCGAAACTCATGAACTAGTTTACATATTAGTTCTGTATTACTCAAAAAAACTTGATTCTGGTTACTAAAAATTAAGAAATAGGTCAAAGATTTAAATTAAATCCATTACTACATTAAGTGCATGGTGTTAATAAACAAAAAAAGCACTAAAAATAAAACTAGATGATTACACAAAAACAATTTTAATTATCACTAAACAATGTTTGTTCATTGATTCTTTATTACATAGAACTAAAACAGCCTTACATGTTAGGAATGTGTGAATGAATTGTATATTTAATGCATTTCAGTCTTCATTTCAAAGCACAATGTTTGAAATGGTCCATTATTTGCTGCATTGATAAAGGAATTTGGCCTAAAATTATTAAGTGTTTAGTGTTTTTTTTAATTAAATTACTAATAAATAAATTAATTGATTTCACTATAAACATGTTACACTATTTGTGATGAACTTGATTCTTACAAAAAGAAGGAAAAATGGTACCTGTAAATAACACAAGCACTTGCAAATGCATATTATAAATTGATTAATATTTTTATTTATCAATCTATATTATAGACGGGTGATTTGTATTATCGTAATTTGTTACAATCTATCGTAACTTATTATATTACATGATATTAGAGTTCATCGTGTGTTGCATCTTCCGATTCGTGATTGTCTACGCATGCTGCCGGAGTACTAAACTCTATTTTATATTCACATCGGAAAGGTTCCGTGACAGATAATAATTTAGTTTCTAATCCACATTTGAGATATACAGATGTTACCCGATTAGGTCCATTCCAACAAGCCACACCATTTGTGTACTTCATAATGGAGTATTTGTTATTTTCTCCGCCAGCCCATTCTCCCCAATTTCCGAGACCAATTTCTGCATGGCCTTGTTTCGACTTCTGCGTCACCTTTTGGAACAAACACAACTTGTAGACATATTCTTTATCTTCATACTCGAAACACTGTCCGTCTAGGGTTGCATACTCTTGCTGTGGACCATAGTCTTTTTCTAAATTTTGTTGAATATTCCTTATGCTGGCCTCAATTTCACGAACAGTACGTTCCGCATCTGTAAACTGGCGGCGTGCCTCGGTTGCTTCGTCCACTATTTTTTGAGTTTCCTCATCATATGTCCTCTTGTCTTCTTCTAATGTATGCTCATCACCATCATCTTGAGGCAAATCTACATCACCAATATCTTCATTATTGTCCAAATCTTCCGCATCTGCATCAAGCGAAAGATCCTCTGTATCATCATCATTTTCTGCAAGCTCTTCATCTTTTTCTGATTCAGCAGGCCTGAACATACCTTGTTCCATCATCAACAAAGGCTTAACTAAAGGCCATACAGAGGTCACAAAGTTTTCTAAATCAACATTTTCTTTTTCTCCAAAAAAGTATTGTATTTCCTCCACATCTACTTCGCCATCCTTATTCTTATCAAAGACATTGACTACTTTTATTTCATCTATAACTAATATCTTATCATTATTTGAATCAAATCTGTTAAAGTGGTCTGTTGCATCTTTAAGCTGTTTTTCTCTTTCTTGTTCAGCTTTCTTCTGCCTCTCTTGCTCCTCAGCTTCACGATAAACTTTTAACACTTCATTCTCCTTTGATTCCAGCTCATTTTTAAGATATTCTTTTTCAGCCTTTATTTTTTCAGCTTCGCTTTTATCTTTTTCAAATTGTGCCAACTGTTCTGCCATTTCATTTCTCCTATAATTACCCTTCTCTATGAATTCCTGTCTTATTTGGCTACCGGCTTTATGTAATTCAGCTAACCTTTGTGCTTCTGCTCTGGCTTCCCTGCCTAGTTCTTCACACGTATTTAGACAAGTGCTAGCCAATGTATACTCGTCACTACCATCACAACAGTCACACACTCCATCATTGACTCTTGAGCTAGGAATGTTTTCTGGTCGGTGTCCGGCATTTGTGCAATAAAACATTCCGTTTAAACAAGCCGAGGTACCTGGTTCATCGCTACCGTCGAAGCAATCACAATAATCGTCGTTCACATAACTAAATGGAATTGTAGCAGTCCCATCAAAGCAGGTAAAATCTTTAGTCGGCGAATAAAGAGAAGCTTTGGATGGTGAAACTCCGCGAGGTCTAGGCACATCAGACTGGGCGCAAATAGAAAACATAGAGATTGTTAATATAAATGAATGAAACCTTCTCATCCATAACGAATAAATCATGGCTTTTTTGTAGATATTATAAACACCGGTCACTTGAAAACCTCCAATGTACAACAGCAGACAACAGTGAAAATGATATATGGTAGAACGTCACAGTCACAACATGTAGGAAAGTGTTGCCCTTCTATTAAATCTCAAGTCCCTCGTAAAAAGTGAGTTTATGGGGACATCATTAAAATTGCCACATAAATTTAAAAATACCTAATATTACCTACCATTAAAGTCTGATAATTGTTATAATATTATTATATTTCGAATTTATTCTTATTATATTTAAATTTATAATTATTATTATATTCCAAGAATTAAAGTGAGGAAGAGACGATTTTACCCTGACAGATGCACAGTCGATCGGGGTTTAGGGCGACGAGGACAGAAACCGACTTACTACCTTGGCCATATCGAACAGAACCTCTCTCTGCATTGGAAGGGAACCGACACGGAATACCAAACGCTTCAAATTGTCACTTAGACTGACCAAGATCAAAACGGTAACGGACATTATTATTAGATAAAGTATTTTGCGACACCTAATGGTATTTTTACAAAGAATTGATGACCAACAGTTTCACATGAGTGGGTATATTACGTAGTTACGTACCAATGTAGGTAGATAACGCATGAAGTAACATACTAGTTGAAAAATAACGCTTGCCATCGTTATCATTGTGACGACGGCGGCGCCGCCACGGCGATAGTGCCGCCCAATTTTTAAATTTTTTAGATGATCCTAACATTTTCCAGGATAGAAAGTATTCTATGTGATAATCCGGGTAACTATCCCTGTGCCTTATTTCATCTAAAGCCGTTCAGTATAGTTTACGTGAAAGATTAACAAACATACATCCATCCTCACATACTTTCGCATTTATAACATTAGTAGGATATGGGGTAAGGTTCCAATGTTATTGTAGTTAAATATATTAAATATACGTATAAAACTTATTTAAGTGAGTTAAATAAATAGTACATATGTATATACCTGCCTAAGTAAATTGTAATAATATCCAAGTAGTAGGATAGGATTAGTACCTAGATTGAGTCGGTATATTATGTATCTATACATAATATACCGACTCAATATTATGTATAGATACAATACATATGTATGTAATTAAAAAATACAATACATATGTACTCAATATTATAATTAAAAAAAAAATGAAACGATGAGCAGAAAAATTTAGTGCAGCTAAATTATGTTTATGATTTTTACTAGTAGCCAGATTTCTCTCTAATCCTATCCAATATTCTAGAATCTATGGTAAATGAAAACTAAACTAAACAATGAACAAAACTGTGGCGGTAATGTTATTAGCTTTGTATTGGTATTATAACAAAAAACATAAATATTTGCAACTAGCAGTAATCTAAAAAAATATATTATTTTCAATAGGGTACCTTTACGTTTTGTACTTCTGAATACGGTTAATTCTGGCGACAAAGTTCTCAAGATGGCAATAGTGACGTGTAGCAAAAAATGACATTACCGTGATGACGTTTTCGTGTTGCCAGATGGTCATTCATTCGAATTATTCCGTTTTTTGAGAACGGGCAATCCATTGTCATCTTAGTTCAGTTCAAATTCAAATACATAGATAAATATAATATACTTCAAATGAAAGTGGTCGACGGGGTATTGCGACTACAGATCAGATGTATTTAAAAAACGTTTATTCAAAGAATGTTTATATATATTTAAGTAGATAAGATAACCTATCTTTTTTCTGTTAATAATTTGGTATTACATTTTTTGTCACAAGGAGTACATAGTTACCGTTAGTAAAAATAATATAATTTACTTACGTAATTTTATTTACAGAATTACTAGCTAAATCAAAATAAGTAAATAATAAATTACCTAATTATTAATAACGATGAAGTGGTTTTTTTCGTTTGTAACCGCTCGACTCTTTCAAACGAAAAAAAAACTTAGCAGGAATAATTTCAGTTAAACACTAAACGAAAAGTTTAGAGCGTTCTGATGCGGAGGGTCGGTGACCGGGGTTCGGCCACCTGACGAAAATCGAAAAAATATAATTTATTTTAAATTAAATGGTGAAAGAAAACACAGGCTACAGCTAGTAAAAAAATACTCACTGTTTTTATGTTCACAATGACATGCGGATTCAGTGCAAATAAGGGCCTCTATGCACGTTTTTTAAACAAGCTGATGACGCGCGTCCTCTGCGTATTAGCAGATTATATGCGTTTGTATCGTTACATCGGAAATGAAACGCGCGTTTGTATTGCTACAAATACAAATGGAACGCGTTATACCCCTGCCACACACTCGTCGAGTCGAGTGGTATGGGAAGTGGCGAGGAAAGGAGGCAGAGACGTAGTGTAGCAACGTTAACTCGTCATGCCGCACGTCATGCTCCTCGTCTTGCCCACCGATCCATGTTTTGTCGGTAGGTTTACAAGCAGCTGAAAGTGGGGAGTTGACGAGGGGCGCGTATCTGCGCTTTTGTAGCGATACAAACGCGAGAATCGTGTGCAAAGGTGATCGCGTTTAACACACGTCGTCAGCGCGTTTAAAAAACGTCGTGTATAAAGGCCCTAAAGACGTTTTGCAATGAATCGGCAATCGGCATGTCATCGTGCTGCTCGAAGGTGTGCTATTCGTGTTGTAAGTCTAGTTTCAAATGCACATCCGGCCATGATTCTTATACGCAAATAATTGTAGCACGCTTTAAATTTTCGTACATTAGGCAGGTACATTCTGGTTCTCTGAGGTAGCAAACGCAAGAGGCGTTACCAAAGCCTTTGTGTATAAGGTACGTTATTATAATCTTTACGCAATTTGTAATGAGAGGACATTGATTATATATTTATAATTGCAGGGCACACTGCGTTCTGGAGAAACCACACCCTTACAGAAAGCTGCCGTAAAAAAATCACCGCCATACGTGGTTTTGTGTCAGTGAAGGCTACCAGTTCTAATTCAAGGGGCAGATGAGTTCTCCCATTTCGAAGAACAATGGGTTCTTTTGTCCTTTTACTGGTGAGACATGGAATTGTGGGAAAGTTAAGGAAGAAAACCTCTTGAAATCCGGGATAATTGAGGGTAGTCACAGACACACTATAAGCCCTTTCCTACCCCAAGTTTCATTTCACGAAGCCTATGAATGTGTCTCTCTACCCCTTCAGGCCTCATTCGCTTCCACACTTGTAGTGACCCTTTATAATAATATCAGGGGTTAACTACCATTTGGAGAATCCAGTGGGGCGGTCGCTTTGAGACGAGTCTGGAGCGATAGGAACTGATGATTTATATTATAAAATGACAAAATAAATCGAGCCTTTTATCTATACATACTTTTCAAGAGAAATCACAGAGACGATAATATTCCCTAACATGAGCCTAACGCTAGTCGAGTGTTGCTGATGGTATAATAATATGATCTCTATACAGCACATACATTTTTAGGGTTCCGTTTGTCCGAATAAAAAAACGGAACCCTTATAGGATCACTCTTGTGTCCTTCGCTCACAGTCAATTAGGTATCTCGGAATCTACTAGACCGATTAAGTTGAAATTTGGTACACATCAATTTCTGTGACCCAAACACAGAGTTGTGACGTGAATAGATGAAATCTGTATATGGGAGGTCATTTTTGGGGGGAAGGTGGAAAATTTAAAAAAATATATATTTGAAAACTGCATCAAATGAAAGGTCTTGTTGTGAAGATCTTAAGTGTATTTTTTGTAATTTTACTATTCAAGAAAATAGACGAAAATTGACCTATCCCCCCTATCTCCGCAACTACTGAACCTAAAATTTTGAAAAAAATTCAGAAATTAGTTTTCTACTTATAGATTATAGCAAAACCTATAAGAAGTTCATGATACTAAAATAACATGGTAAATCACTCAATATTGTGCGGATAGGTAACATCGTATGGAACCCTCTTCACGCGAGTTCAGCTCGCACTTGTCCCGTTTTTAAAGAGAGATAGCTCTAAAGTCATAAGTGTTAGAAAAATTTTAAAGTAAAATATCAGTTATTAAGCTGGATCGTCTATTTTGTTACAGAAATTTCTAGTTTTATTAACAAATTAGTTAAAACTAAGCGCCTTTTAAACAAAAACAACAAAAAAAAAACTGGGCAGGGTTGTTAACAAAAGAAAATGCAAACCGAAAACTATGAAAAAGTGACTCTTCTGAAAAAACCTAAAATGTTAAATATCTAAAAAACGGTATATTTTTGGATAGAGTATTACAGAATGAAAATTGTTAGTTTTTATCAATACTAACACCTCTCAATGTATGTACGACCACTTACAAGTAACCCTGTATATATATTTTATGTTAAGCTCGACAGACAGGCTGACGGTCCACTTGAAGGCTACCGTCACCTATAACACAATCAACGCCACAGGTGCTGCAAGTGAGCTGCCGACCATAGTAGGATTAAGGATAGGGGAAATTCACTCACCAAACACAACAGCACACATGCTATTATTTCACGATGGTCTTCTTCTGTAAGCGGTGGTTACTGCCGCCAGACGGGCTGTCTAAATGACTGCGAAATGTAGTGTGCTCTGTCACTACATTAGCCATTTTAATGTTCTACACCCATAACTATCATACTTTATGTGATTAGCCATTTAATGGTCTACAGTCTACACTCATAACAATCTCAGGTTTTAATGATAAATGTCTCTATGACTAATACCACAGTCTAAACATACTTACGTCATACAGTCTACCATGTTATGTACTAGAGCTTTAAATTCGAGATAAAAAAATGAGGAAAAGAAAACGATTATTTCATTTTGTAAAATTTTAATTTAAAAAATGAAGCATAATAAAATAAACTACTTTGATACAAATAAAATAAAAATTACCGGCCATTAAGGTAAGCTACCCGAGTACCGTTTTTCTTTACCCTTTTCTGATCTTTATTTCTTTTATTTATCGGTTCTTTACTAGATGTGTTGACTGGAGGTGGGGGCTTAATCAAACCGAACGACTTAGCGACTTTCGTCAAGTCAATGTTGTCCTTATTGAAAATTGCTTTGAATGGATGCGATTCGTAAGATCTGATGTAACTTCTAAACGCATCCATAGCGAGATGTCGAAGTCTCTTGTTGTTTGATATCAAATCTTCAACCTGCAACAAAGATTTATGAGAAATAATGACCAATTCTTGATCTTAACTTGGATTGGAAAGAAGTTTATTGGATGCCTAAAATTATTCCCATTACTAGCTGTGTCCTGTGGTTTCATCCGTCTTAGCTTCTAATGATGTAATGAGTTTAGTAATGTTTAGGAAGACCGAAAATGAACAAAACACATAAACTTAAACACATTTTCGCCAATTGAATTGCAATATGAGAATAGTGTGCTCTGCCCACGCTCATCCCCATTAGCTTAACGTTTATCACTTTAAACTCGGCCCTTAAGTTTCTATTAATTTAATAATGCTATCAAATTTTAAAAAAATGTTTCATATCCGACTGCCACATCAAGAGATTAGCACGATTAAACAGCTTTGTTATTAGAATAGAATAGATAGTAAAAAAATGAAGGTATAAGGGATTAGACATAAAAATGACTAGTCTCCTTTTGAAATCAAGCCTCCATCTCGTACTAACCTACTAGGAACATCGGAGAAGAAAGAAAAGAAGTGAAAAGAAAAGAAGATGAAAGTGCAGTTGAAACTTACAAATCCTTGAATGTCTTCTACTTTATGCCAGGGGATAGTGGAAGTGTTGAGGTTGACTTTCGCCCACTTCAGTACACTGAGAAATTTGAATTCCTCTTGGCGCAGGAACAGTATTGCCATGCCATTCGCATTGAGCCCACGAGCCGTGCGACCAACTCTATGGATATATTCCTGAAAGGCGCATTCCAAATTCGTGACATGAATTTGCGGAACAAGAATATGTGACGATTGTGTTATGAAATTAATAGACAAAATTATTTCTAGGCAGTACTCATAAAAAGTAGATATGTAAAAGCATCGTGTAAGCATGGAGTAAAGTATAAAAAAACTTACTGTTGAAAAAAAAATCAACACCTAAAAAAATTATACGAGCAATAATTTATTAAATTTTTATTTTTTGTATATTATATTTTTGTCAGGTGTTGAATTTCTATTTTTAGATGATCCTTCAGGAACAGTACTTTTTCTGGATGAAAGATATGTATGCGAAATTTCATGATGATCGATTGAGTAGTGAAGGTGTGAAAGCCTAACAAACAAACAAACTCACTTTCATATTAGTTAGGATAATTGAATGCTATTTCTCTTTAGAAATCCAGTACCTGTTTAGAATTTTGGTTGAAAGAAGTTAACGTCCTATTTAATATTAACTCCTTTTATGGTTAAATAAGAAAAGGTATTTTACAAATTTACGTGTATTTTGACAATGGTTGCACTGGCGTATAAAAGAGTTTACATTTTGCCAAAGTTCATAATTTGCAAATAGATGGAGGGGCGATATTAACAATTTGCTACATAATATATGTAGTATTCTAAACATATATGAAAGTTTTTACTAATCCTAAAATTAAACCAATGTTGTCAAGCACAGTGTAACCATTTACAAGGCTGGAAACAATTTGAAGGTCGTGAAGGAGTTGTGTAACACTGGTCCTTCCAGCAGGATAAGTTGGCTTCAGTTACCTTATAATCAGTGGGCGGGTCGAATTGTATCACCATGTCCACTGCGGGTATGTCGAGTCCTCGAGCCGCAATATCCGTACATAACAATATTCCACTCTCGGCGTTGCTGTATCGGAAGAAAGTTGTGGTGCGTTTCGCTTGTGGCAGTTGTCCCTGCAAAGTAACATAGATGAGTTAAAATTTCGGGTTGATAAAATGCTTCAGTATGTCAAATTCTAGTCTAAAGCCACTAGGTAATGTAGAGGCATCATAATAGATTGTAAAAAATAAACATTGCTATGAACAGAATTTTGTTATTTTATTCAAATATTTTTCATCCATAGCAACAAGTTTAACTATTAGAACCTAATACGAGTTCATTTTTGTATTCAAGAAACTAACTTAATATTTTCGAATTTGAAGTGAACACGAACATTTAAAATAAATGAACAAAAATATTACACAGCAGTTTAAGATGTAGTAACTCAATTTCTGTAATAAAATAATACCTGGGCCATAGAGCAGTGCTAGATGGACTTAAGGTAGTCACAATAGTTGCATTGCAACCGACGCCGGTTAACACAATAATTGAATTGTTACTATTTGATCCAAGCCGAACATTATTATTCATATAGCGTCATCTCTCACGAAATTTAAGGTAACAGTTGATTGTTATCCATTGGCAACAATACAAGTATCACAAACGGGAGGGCGCTTTAATAAATAATTTTAAAAAACTTTTTGTGTGTACAATTGCCTTTTTACAAGAAATACAAGTATTTAATAAGCTAATTTTCTCATCCTCCCTAGCGTTTCCTTTATTCCCTCTTTGCGCCTTTTTTTTTTCGTGATCTGCAGCGACTCCTCTGACATTTCAATGGTTTATAAAATTGACGCTATCTCATATGATGTCTTGCATAGACATCGCATTCGTATAAAACAGAAAAGAAAAACTTTTAAAAACTCACATGTATAGCAATACAAGGCAAGCCAATGCAGTTCAAAAGTTTATGGTAGAACTCAACCGCCATGCACGTAGAAAAGAAAACCATTACTTTCTTGTCCTGGACTTCCTTCAGAGCAGAAAATAGCACCAGGAATCGTTTCTCCGAAGGACAAATGACGTAGCTAAACGAACAAAATTAAGTTAAGGGTTGAGCTCCAACAGTCCACATCCATTCGCATTTTTAATAAGGCCTTTAACAGAATCAGATACAGATAAATTCTTACAGAACTTGTAAATGCATACTCTTATTTAAGTGAAGCTTGGTGTCTTAATCTTAATTATACTTTGTATATGCCACAATCATATAGGTACAAAGAAATTACGACATGTGACACTGGAACTTTCTGGGAATATATGGAATATGGGAAGTCATTGGTTTTTCGTTGTAGAGTCGTTTACATTCTGGGGACAGTAATAACCCTTTTACAGAAGACCACCGTGACATAACACCGTGAAACATAGGTGAGTAATCCCTTATCCTTAACATAACTATGGTCATCAGCGCATTTGCAGCACCTGTTGTGTTGCTTATGTTATAGACGACGATAGCCACCTACCACCCAATAGACCGTCAGACTGTAAGAACTTGACATTAAAAAAAACCTACCAAAATAAAAAAACATAAAAAAATGTTTCATTGAGAATATGAAATTAATGTGTTACTAGAATTACAACAGCTACGGAAAGTTGATTTATGGGGAAGAAAGGGCCTTGAAACTTCACAGACATTTGAGAAGCCATAGTTGACCGTTTTAAGATTTTTTTTAGACTATTTTCATTTCAAATTATTACACTATCAATTTTCTGAAAGTAACATCCTTTTCATGGTTGTACTATAACTACGTATGTTCGAAATTTAATCAAAGTCGGTGTCTAGAAAACGTAACAGACAGAGTTACTTTCGCATTTAAAAAATTAGTAAACATAGATGTATAGAAAATCTAATATCAGTAAATAGGCAATTTGTTAATCTATACTTATAAAATCATTTGTCCTGACTATCAACGCCAGCCAAAAATACTAAGTTTAGAAAGCTGATGTTTGGAAAATGGGTTTATTTTATGATGTAAGCATCTGCTAAGGATCTGCGAAAATTTCAACGGTTGTTAGTTATAAAATATCAGTACTTACTCTTGTTCGAGTTTGTCGACCGTGGCTTGCCTCATATCATCGACACCGACGTAATGGGTTTGAAACTGACATGCCAAATTCGACAGAGATTCGATTTCATCTGATAGTGTTGCGCTGAACACTATTGTTTGTCGATTTTCTACAAATTATGCTCTTATCAATAAGGGTTGAATAATAATTGAATAAGGTTGAATAATGTAAATAGGTTCCTTGAATTAATAGGTCGTAAATGAGGTCTCTTCGCATTTTGGATGTATAAAGATGTAATCAAATCTCTTTGGTTATACTTTTTGTAACAGACTTACTACTACTAATGAAAAAGTAATATTAAAAATGCATTTCACTCTGACCACCCCTTTTTATATAAATATATATTACACACTAGCTGAACTCAGCCACGCTTCCCTGCGGCCCATACGGCGGCGCCCAGCGTGCGCATGAGGCGCGCGGTCCTGGACACTGCTTATATATAATACCATAGATAAAATACTACTTAACCAGTATAGATGGTCACTCACGTACATTGAATACGTACCCTATCCTATTTCGCTTATATCTAGATGCCGCCTGTGTAGTTTGTCGCTTATTTGTTGTCATTAAAAATCCGCTAGAGTCGCTGCAGTCGACCATTCAGTCAATTCTCATGTACAAGAGATGGCACTACTAAAATTTATTTAAAGAAGTGGACCGAACAACGATAAAAGGGCCGTATGAACGGTATAGGTTCTGTTCTAAAAAATAGGGCAATAATATCATACATAAAAGTCACAGATTAATGATAAAAGTACCTCTCAGCAACGTCGCCCTCTAGTTATTACCACGATAATAAGGAACTATAACTGCGTGATTGAATTTGTTGGTTATAATTTTTAACAAAATACACATTAATGTTAAATTCGAGACTCTTAGTGACATCTAGGGAGTGGAAATCCCAATATGAAATTGGCTTCAGATCGTTATATGGAGGTTGACCATCTATACTGGTTAAGTAGTATTTTATCTATGATAATACTATTGATCGTAGCGTAATGTTGTATAGCCTTCCTCGATAAATGGACTATTCAATAAAAAATAATTTTTCAATTCAAACCAGTAGTTCCTGAGATTAGCGTGTTCAAACAAAGAAACAAACAAACGACCCGTTGGATGAGTGGCATGGGTGCTTGCCTAACGTCTCAGGGGCCTCAGGTTCGATTCCTAGCTGGGTCAACTTTGGAAATTTTAATGTAATTTTCAAAATTGACTCTGGTCTGGATTTAAAAAAGTAGTGGTAGGGCACACTGCGTTTCGTAGTCATTTGGGCAGCCCGCCTGGCGGCAGTAACCACCATCTTACAGAATACCACCGTGAAATAACAGCATAAATACTGTTGCTGTTGTGTTTCAGTGAGCAAGTAAGGGATGGCAGAGCCCTTTCCTTATCCCCTCCTAATACCTTATCCTTAAACCACAGTCTATCGACCTAAACATAAAAAAAATATTAGTATAGATATACATTAATGTAATTATATGTTTTGAAATTGTATGAAGAAACCTCTCACCGAAAATTTAAAAAACAAATCATGCAACATTTTTTTTTGCATTTTTCAGAGATACACAAGAGTTTCACTTGAATATAGTATAATTCTGTTGAATACTCGCGTAGCAAGTTCGGGGCACAGCTATTCTTCAATAAGTTGGTATTTCAAATTGAATTATTTATACATACGCCATTTTTAAGCATTTTTATTTTATATTTCGAACGAATGCTACCTTTTCATGCAAAATGATTTCTGATGAATCTATTCATAGGCAACTTAGTTTTACAAAAAATTCCACTTACTCGGCAGCATCTCTAAGATTACTTTCATCTCTTTCCTAAATCCTATCTGCAGCATTCTATCGGCTTCATCAATAACCAAACAGAGTAGATTCCTGTAGTGAAAATCTGGACTGTTTTTTAAATGATGCAACAGTCTTCCGGGTGTTGCGACAACAATGTTCATACCTGAAAACATTAAAAATAATTTGTACAAGTTTGTAATATTAAATTATATTTATAATGGTGACATTATTTATTTATTAAAATTAACAATTTATATTTTATACAACTAATATAATACGTTACAATATCCTTTTTAATCTAAAGTATTCGTCTAATCTGTAAAAATTACTATCTAAAAGCATTTTTAAACAATTTTAAGAGTAATATTTTTCAATTTAGTCTCACCATTGCAAAGCTTTTGATCCTCTCTTTTCTTATCATTGCTTCCCATTATCAAACCATAAGTGTATCGATGGTATTTCATCAATTCGTTCAACACGCCAAATGTCTGCATCGCCAATTCTCTTGTTGGTGACAAAATGATAGCACCCGTACCTGTATAATTAATAAAATTTAAAGAATATAATGTAGAATTTCAGTTATTTTAACATTATTATAAATATACATTTCAAAAAATCAGATATCCATTCTGTGTTCACGAAACGACTCTTGACATACTCCTTCAGTTAATGTCAAGAAGTCACACAAGAGCCTCGACAGTTTTCACCAGAGTCTCATTGCGTTATTGCTTCTTACATAAACCAGTGGAACGTACGGAGTCCAGTTTTCATATTCGCCTTTGTGTCATCATTATAATGAATAGACAGTATTAATATTATAAAAATCATTGTACAGAAAAAAGAAAGGGGATCATTTCTGATCATTTTTTATATTTTTAGACGATCCCTTGGGAACCCAGCATTTTTCCAGGATAAAAAATATCCTCCATGTTAATCAAGATAATAAACTATCTGCGTGCTAAATTTCATGCAAATCCGTTGAGCCCTTTTTGCGTGAGTAACAAATTTTCATCCATCCTCACAAACTTTTGCATTTATAATATTAATAGGATGAATATACAGATGTTCCTTCTATGAAATATAAAATAAAACAAGGTATATATATTAATTTCCTTCATACCTACTACTTTTCCGTTACAAGAGGAGGATGTCCCTTAGGTCTAATTTGAAAAACATCTAAAAATTACATATTTTAATAACGGACTATTTGTAAATAAACATTTCCATACAAATTTTCCATTTCAAAATTAAATTTCAAAATCCGTCCAAAACATTTGCAGTTTTAATTTCCCCCAATAGTGACATACATTCAATAAATCTTCAAGTGATTGAGTGATGAATGTGTGTTTATTATTGAAAAGGGCGCATTATAAAAAATTACGAACAGCTTGAAATAATTTTCTTTATTGTAACATGGTACACTTCTCGATAATAAGAAAATTTAAACACAACTGGTGAGGAGGCTGGGGGTTGGAGGATTAATAGGTTATTAAGATCCATAGCTAATACATAAATAAATCAATAATTAATTTATTGTAGATGTATTGAGCTGTTACAATAGTTGCTGGAATTACAAACATATTAATGAAAATTGTAGATAAGTCTAGAAAATGATATATGAAATATTGTTAAGTAAATATGGCTTCAGACTTGGAACAAAACACATTTGTTTAATAAATATAACGAATTTACATAACTTTATGTACTCACCATTGCGAGGCTTGAAACCAAAATCTTCCACCACATGAATGACTTGTAGAAGGAAAGCTAAAGTCTTTCCAGAGCCAGTTTTTGCAGTCGCGAGAACATCCTTATATTTCAATAAAAGTGGTAAACTTTTGGCCTGAATCTCAGTCATTTTGGTAAAGCCCATGTCTTTGATAGCCTTTAATGTGGGTTCAGATATTCCCTCTAAGGAACCAAATGTTTGTTCCGATATTTCTATTACACTGGAACTGGTCTCTGAAACATTAAAGTGCATTAATTTACAGAAATTTTTTAATTCTCATTTTTCATGTTTTTAGGCCAATTTATCCAATACGCTGGTGCCCGCGACTTCGCCTGAGTTGCAAAATAAAAATATATAACGCCTGACTAAATATATGAGCAATGTATCGTCTAACATCTTTATTGCAGTTATAGCTTTGCCAGTCGTTAGATGATCCCTCAGGAACAGCATTTTTTCTAGATGAAAGGTACCCTATGTGCTTCCCTGCACCCCTGACAACGTGTATGCAAAATTTCATGATGATCTGTTCAGCGGTTTAGGCATGAAAGGGTAACAGACAGACAGAGTCTCTTTCACATTTATAATATTAGTGTAGATTTTCAAATAAGATCTCACAACCTATTTGGCTGTGATTGACTATTATTTTTGCCTCTATCTGCATGTTTGCTGGTACAGCCAAATAGCAAACATGCAACAATCATAAGAGTTGTGAACTCTATGACAAAAAATAATTTGAAACAACACCTTACTTAATACTCTTAAGATTGCATTATGTTTTTCAGATGCTCCTATATTTCATGAAGTTGATTTAGTTATTAGTTAGACATTAATGAAGAAATACATGTATTATTTAAAAGTTCATACCTTTACTATTTTTATTTTCTGGTATTTCTTCTGCAACCCTTTTCCTTTTCTTGTCTAAAATAAAGATTGAAATTGCATTATCATTATGGCATTACTTTTGTAGCTGCTTTGTCAAAATTAAAAGCCACCAAATTTCAATTCAAATTTGTAAATATAAGTATAATACAGACTGAGTTACTTCCACATTAGTAAGTTTTTTTTTTAATCTGGGGTCTCAAACCAAGATATTTTATGGTGAATTTAATTTAATTCTTAAGACATGATGTGAACAAAGGCTTATGAACGAACAAAAATTAAAAGTGAAAGATAAAATGGAAGAAAATTTTAATAATTTTTCTCTATTTAATTTACCTGTTCTCTGAGTTCTATTGTCTATTTATTATTTTGGGGTCACACTTCAATTACTTGAAGTGAACTTTCTGTAGCTGTAAGTAATTAATTCCTCTTTATGACGTCATTCAATATGAAAAAGTGAACTAAATTAATTTCACTCTCAACTTATCTGCTTTTAATTTCTTAATCATTTAATATTATCATCTTATATCTTAATCCATAGAGCTTGAAAGAATGTAAGTACTTACTCTTAGATAAATGGATCCTATTTTCAATATCTCCATATAACCTTTCTTCTACTTCTCTCTTGTGATAACTATCATTAATTTCTGTAAAAGAAACAAGAAAATAATTTTGCTACAGTATATCAACCAAAATTAACCATAAAAAATCAAAATGTTAAGTGATGCATCAAAATTAATTTAAGCAGGACACATAGGGTATTGCAATCATTTAAGCACTCCAACTAGTGGCAGTAACCACCCCCATTACAGAAATAACAGCATGCGTGCTATTTATTTTTGGTAAGCAAGGGAAGCCAGAGCCACTTTCCCTTCCTAATCTCTTAGCCTTAATCCTACAATGAATGACAGCACACTTGAAGTACCAGTGGCGTTGCTTGTGTTATAGCCATCATTCTAATGGGCTGTCAGCCTGTCTGATGAATTTACATAAAAACTAGATAAGTACTTAATACATCATGTTTTTGAGTTTAAAATTTTGGGAGCCAGTCACAATATATTCAGGGATACCTAAGCTCTTTGGATATTTATTTTTTGAGTGGAATGATAATATCATATGGGGGCAGAGGATTCAAATATAACAGTTAAACATCTTTGTATACGGGTATTTTCAATTATAGTAATAGTGCTCAATGTTCTGCAGTAATTAATGGAATGAATTTTGGAAGATAGTGCTAAATACTGGCTTCAAGAAAGTTATTTATGTGATTTATGCCTATTATATATAGATAATATAGTAATTAAGAACCGATAAGTGTCTTCGATATTATAATAAATTAAAATATATCGTTCTTGCCTGTTTTGTCTTCTGTTGCAATATTTTTTTTTGCAATAATTTTTATTTTCATTTTTTCTCGCTTCTTAATTTTCCTCATAAGAATTTGTTCCGGTGTAGGCATTTTGAAATTATTTTCTTTGATATATAAATGTTTTACAAATACGTTCAAAAAAAACACGTGCATGCACGACACGACACAACGAATCCTGTGGCTCTAGCATGAGTTTACGATACTACCAGGGGGTGGACACTTGCTAAGACTATAGAATTCAGAGAAAACAGCGCCATCTCATATCGTCCGCCTAAAATTAATAGACAATTTAGTTACATAAAAAGTCGTAGATGGCGCTTTTTAAATAATGATAAAATATTAATACTTTTTATAATTTAATTAAAGTCTTTAATGGTTGGAATTTTCATTATGAATTAATTATATTTTTAAATTAATTTATGAAATAATTAGCAAGCTCTATAAAAACATTTTTCTGACCGACTATATCAATCATTGATTGAAAGAAAGAGCAACATACTCTGACTCTGTGACAACTGACACTGTCACACTGACAACATTTACATTCTGCGCTCGAGCATGTTTTGTACTGGTTGTGTGTGGTGTGCTGAAAGTTTCTGAATCTTCTGATCCCATATTTGCTGCTAATCCGCGTTGAGTTGAGTTTTCTCCTCCGCTGTGAAGTGAAGTGAATTTCCTAAGAAGTTTTCGCGAGTCGAGTACTACTCCTCCGATACTTTATCATTAAATACGACAGGACGTTTTCTAGTTTTCAGGATGCCCAGACGTTGTGAACTTGGTTGTCCTTACAACTCCGGTAAGTTTAATTACAATTACTTCGAGTCCAGTTCCACTACTATGCAAGGACCTATTCAGGACAACGCTCATATTGACATATTTACCACGTGTCCAATAATTACCACGCCATTTTACTGTGTCCAGACACGTCTATATATCATTACAATATGTATTCCTTCACCATTTGTGTGTCTCTGGTTTTATTAGAGAACTTATGTCTCCAAGGAGACACATTGGTTGAAGAGGATGATACATGCAAACTCTCGCACTTGAGATTATATGATTGACAACTTATCTATTACCAATGCTAAAATTCCTTCTAATGTTATTAACTTGTATAAAAGTATAATCCATGATATATAATCATATTTGCTACTTACCCTTACATCTTACCTTACTGTGATATTCAGTACATTGGCACTTTTGCTTATTCACAACTAATTAATTTAAATAGAAACAGATACATAATTTGATCGAGACAGTTCTTGGCATAAAAAATAAAAAGCATAAATCTAAATGTCGAGAGACTGCTTACTAAGTAACCACGCCCCCCCTAAATAGTAGCTAAGGCCCCCCAAAGCAAAGTATAATTTTTTTTTTGTATTTTATATTAAATATAAATATATATAATTATAACATTCATACTGATCCACAGGTATTCCTTATCATCAATTTCCTCACATGGAGAAGAATTTAGACCGATTTAAGGCTTGGGTCCTTTTAGTGGGAGGAAAGTTGGAGACCGCACAAGACTACCAACATTATAAGAAAAGGGTCTTATGTGATAGACATTTTAAAGCTGAAGACAAGGTCCGGAATAATCGTCTCAATTATTTGGCAGTACCGTGTCTACACCTGTCAGGTAACTTTAATGTATTTCATCATAATTAAATTTTGTAGTTTTAATTATACTGTTTAAAGGCATCTTTGGTCAGTCCATGTGTCATCCATTATGAACAAAAATGGATGGTGCATATACATACCTTGTAAAATGTGCTCTGTACACATAACTTGTAGTAAACTTGGCATCAATATTTGTGCATATTAAGTATGTATATCCTTTTTATACATTTACCTATTTATTGTTTATTTTTAGAAACATCCTATTAATATTATAAATATAAAAATGTTTAGATGTTAGAATGTTTGTGTCTCATCATCATGCAAAAATTGCTGAACATTTGGCATATAGAATTTTGAAAGAATCATCTAAACAAGCATTGGATATAATTCTTTAGTTTATGAATGAAACCCTAAAAAGCTTCTGTTTATAACTTGTTTGTAGTTACAAATATACTGGGACATCCACAGATACTATCTAGACATGCAATACGCTTGAGTAACTCCGTACGCAACTATATCCTCGGATATGTATCTTCATTTTGATATGAACATACACTTCCTTCTCTGTTTCCTATATCCAAATATATCCATTTCATTCTTATGTTTAAATGGGTCCGAGAACGAACGTAGTTGTCAAATGTGAATGAAATAGTTACTCGCTGATTATGAAGTATTGAATGAATGGAGTCCAATATATCCAATCTCTAACTGTAGTTGTTTAGCACAAACCTAACATGCAATTATAAATAATATTGTTAATTACATGGAGTATTTACTTTTCAGATGTGGATGCTACCAAACAAGTAGATTTACAATGCATTGACTCCACTGTGCCCGGGTTACTTGCTGCCTCTCCAGATGCTCAAATTATGCCTACAGAGCAAGTTACTCCCTTGACTTGTGTTAATCAACACCATGTAACAGGTACAATATTTAAAAAAAAATACAGTGCAGGATGTTTGTAATAACAAGTCATTATAAAAAAAAACAACTTGTAAACACTGAAACAAGGGTAATAATAAGACATTTACCTATTGATCTATTTGATTTTGTGTCAAGTTAATAATGTAGAAGGCAAAATAGGTTTTGAAGTTCATTTCAGTGTTTTAATGTCGTTTTTTATTAAATTACTTACCCTTTCAACCATCCACTATTATTTACTATGAAAATGATTATTTATGAGGCTTAACACTATTTGAACTAAATAAAAAAACTTTTTCTATTATTATTTTACAGAGATATATGGCGATATTAAGGCCATAGCTGCAGAACACAACTACTTTAGATGTCAAGAGAAAAGTGTTAATATGAAAAGTAAGCTTTATTTTATCATGTTACTAGACTTATCAAGAAATTTATTGAGCTTTTTTATTTTACAAAGGTTATTAATAATAATTCCCCATCAAACATTATATATATTTGATCATAAATCTTGTACTAAGCAAGACAGCCATTAACTTGTGAAAAATGATATTGGTATATAAATTGAAAGACTTTCATTGCGACTTTCATTCTCTAACAAAAAACAGATGAAGCGTAGCACAACTAGAAAACTATTTAATTTAAATATTTAAATTTGCAGACAAGAGTGTGCGTCGGAACTTCATTCCATCAATTGTCACCGATCGACTCAAAGTATCCAGGAGACAAATAAAAATATTACAAACAGAAGTAATAAGGTTGAGAAAGAGAAGCCAAACTTTCAAGGCAAGGCTGACAAGTGTCGAAAAAATAGGCAGAAACAATTATTTTAAATTATTAACACAAAATATGACAGAAGCTGCCAAAATTTTTACTGCAATGCAGTATTTGCAGACCAACAAGAAGCCTGGAGGTCGTCGTTTTTCACTTAAACAAAAAATACTCTCCTTATCTATTTATAAAAGAAGCCCAAAAAGTTATAATTTCTTATGCAAATATTTTACATTGCCCTCAACAAAGTGTATGAAAAGATTGTTGTCTCAATTAGAGTTAGAGGAAGGACTCAATAGGACAGTATTTTTAAAAATGAAAGAAACAGTAAAACAGTTAAGCCCAGAAGACAGACTGGTTAGTCTTATGTTTGACGAAATGGCTATAATGCCTCATGTCCAATATGATGTCTCTAGAGACAAATTAAGAGGATTTGCCTGCAACAACAAAAATTTTGCAGACCATGTTATAGTTTTCATGGTCAAAGGCATTAAGAAAAAATATAAACAGCCAGTGGCTTATTATTTTACCAATTGTTTAAATAAATATAAATTGGAAGACACACTAAAGCAAGTAATTAAATATGTTCAAGGGACTGGTCTCAACATCTTATCCACAGTATGTGACCAAAGCACAACAAATGTAGGTGCTATAAACTCATTAATAGAAAACACAAAGAAAAAGTACTTTAAAAAAAATAAAGAGTGGAAACATGACATGATTGTAATAGGAAAAGCGCAGATTATTCCATTATACGATGTTCCGCACCTTATCAAAGGAATTAGAAATAATTTAGTAACAAAAGATTTAAAATATTTTGATAATGAAGAAAAAGTGGAAAAAATTATAAAATGGGACTATTACAAACAAGTATACGAAGCGGACAAAAGTTACGGCGAATTAAAACTACTGCAAAAACTTACTGAAGAACATGTGTACACGGAAAAACTTAGAAAAATGAAAGTTAAGACGGCGACGCAAGTATTTAGTCACAGTGTCGCCGTCGTGACAGAACACTTAACCGCTAGAGGAGACCTGCCAGTGGAATGTAGGAATTTAATTAAATTTACGAAAATGATTGATAATTTATTTGATTCACTAAACGGCAGCACTTTTCATGTACCTAATGGCAAAATATATAAAGGGTGTATCAAAAGAAATTCGCCTCACCATCAATTATGGAATGATAGCATAAAAATGCTCAAATCAATTAAATTTATTAAAATAGAAAAATCTAAAAATAAAGTTAGATTAGTTGAAAAATCAAATGTACCATCAGTACAAAATTTAATTAAAACAATTGAAGGCATCAAAAGCATTTGGTCCATTTTGTCCCAAAAATATTCTTTTGACGCAATGTTTACAAGAAATTTTAATCAGGACCCACTCGAAAACTTTTTCGGTAACATAAGAAGTTTTGGTGTAAGAAATACTGCACCTGATACAGTAGCATTTGAGGGAGCATACAAATCTTTGTTATTAAATAATTTTAATATACCCCACTCCTCAAATGCTAATTGTGAAAGAGATGACAATAACTGTCTACAAAATATTGATTTTTTTATAAAAGAAAACGCTGCTTCTTCTGTTACCGGAGAATATAAAGAAAAAAATATAGATGAAGATTTAATTCAATTACCGTATATTAATTTAAGTGATGAAGTTGTTGATGCAGGCCAAGGAAATTATGTTTGTGGGTGGGTTCTTAGTAAATGTTTGAAAAGAGTAGCAAAGTCATGCAAAAATTGTAGGACCAATGTTTTAGGTGATCCAGACGATAAACAAAATTCTTATATAAAGGCTAAAGAATACAACAAAAGAGCAAATTTATGCTATCCTTCGAAAAATATATCCAAATCTTTTATACAAATTCAAAATATTGTACAAGAATTTTTAAAGAAAAGAGACGTACCAAAAAATAATTTAAAAAAGCACATAAGAACGTATACATCAATATTTGTTGACTATCCATTTAATTGTAAAAAACATAAGGATGAAATGAAAAATTATTTTGAAAATACTGTAATAAATATTTTAGTTCATAGTTGGTGTCGATCCATTAATAGAATTTTATCTGGCAAAATTACATATGATGGTGATGATGAGGTGAAAAGTGCTGCTCAAGTGTATCGAAATAAGCACAATATAAAATTTCATAAATAGTAATTTATAAAAGTCTCGAATAAACAAATAAATATTTAATCTACTATAATTGGTCTTTTATTTTGAGTAAAAATAAATTAGAACCCCCTTCCTTAATACTATTATATATAGCTATCATTTCTATCCATATATAATGTATGTATAGCTATTATAAAGGTAAATAACGCCATCTCTTAACGTCTTCCAAAACTAGATCACATTCAAAGTATCAATTTAGTCTGCAAAAAATAAAGCGAGTTGGCTCTCTATTCTCAGTATATATTACATTACTCTATGGATACTACACTCGCTAGCGAGAGCGTAAAACATTTATATGGAAAATTGATAATTTGACATTGACAGTTCACGATTTCCCATACAAAAGTTTTACGTTCTCGCTAGCGAGTGTAGTATTGGTGTAGTATCGTAAACTCATATTAGAGCCTCTGACCGCTAATACATATTGTAGTCTTTGATCCTGACAAAGAAAAGAATGAATCCTGACATCCGCATAAACAAAAGACACAGAGCATAAAATACAGTACAGGTAAAAAGAAATCACAGATTAACAAAATTGACTACCAGACACATATACTTAATAATACTTCTATATTGCTAGTAGGGTGCACCGAATCACCGAACCGATGCCGACAGAACGGTGCAGACCATGTGCAGACTTATACATATATGTATGTCTCCCTCATGAAGACTTCGAACGTTGTGCGCATGTCCGAGAACTACATTATAAGCATCTTTAGGCTGGGTTTCTCTCACTACTCCCACTACTGTCGCAACGCATGCGCATAACTTGTCAAGTATCAACGAGTGAGAGAAAATATGTAGTTCCGTCTCGGCAATGCTCCCCCTTACGGGGACTAGCAATATAGGAGTATTAAATATATGACCAGACATAGAAAATGACCGATGCCTGGGAGACGATCAGAGATATGTTTATATACATATATCTTTTTAATTGATACACTCGCTCGTGGGCCTAATAACCAAAAAGCCTAGTTGTATTATTTCATGGTCCTATTAGGATAAAATGAGATAGCACTGAGCGAGTGCAGAATAGTGAACGTTATAGAGTCCTAAATCTTTTTAGTAGCAAGATAGCTCAACGATATATTTATGCTTATTGTGATAAGCCGATAAGCGCTCATTGTGCATAACATTGCTCATGTGCTATTATGCCATTGTCCTTTCTTCCATTGTAATTCCTTACGTTCTTTAATTACCTGTTGTAATTTCTTACGCATAGAAATACAAAAAGCACATGTGCTGTTATGCCATTTTTCTTTCTTCAAGAGCCGTAGTCTCCAACTGTTATTCCTCAAGGCCCGCACCGGGTGTCACCCGCTCAGGGGTGACACCCAACCGTAAAGATGAGTAGTGCCACATGTAAAAATTATAAAACTGTGGCAGATTGCATAACCTCCATTAATAAAATAGCAATATATGTAACAATAATATATAGGTGCCTATATATATTATTGTTAATTGTGTTTTGTGTACACACTGTCTGTCGATCGGGGATTCCCCGGAAATAGCGATTGCTTGCCACCTGTGTGCTTGGGGAATTTCTCTTGTTCCCGTTCAACATTTCTTTCGTGAACATGTGATTGATGCAAAGTATTTGTTATTAAGTTATTATTAACAACAATTATTGTTATTATAAAAGCGTTCTAAAAGACTCAATATAGTTAATTCTTCTTCAAAAAAAAAACGCAGTGGATGCAACTGACACATTTACTCTACGTTTATCCCAAAATGTTAAAAAAATAAATGTCCACCCGTGCGAAGCCGGCACGAGCCGCTAATTTATAAAACATAAATTATTATTACCTACTTTTTTTATTTTAATAGTTTTACTTGATTTTTGGGGTGGCACCTACAATATCCGCTGCTATGCTAGCTACGCCACTGAAGGTAACTCCCTTTCCCCACCTCAAAACTCGACCAATCATCATGAAATTTTGCATACACATTGTCAGGGATGCAGAAAAAGACACAGGGTACCTTTCATCCAGAAAAAAGTACTGCTCCCGAGGGTTTGTCTAAAAATAAAATTTCAACGCATGGCAAAACTAGAACAGCGATTGAAAAAAAAAACTGTCAAACATTATATTTTTTAAAAGGGGCACGAATGAAGTCACGGGCACCAGCTAGTTATAAATAAAGAATATATTTAAATCTAGATTGAAATTTAGTTGTCATCCCCTGGGCTTCCCACTAGAGATCATCCACATCTCAAACGTAGTATGCCCACTACTAGAAATATAGCCTCCCCCATATTTTTTCGGTAGGGCAAAAGCAGGCTGTTCTATCGTCGACAAGCGGCACTTTATAGGTTTGTCCATTTTGAGGATAAAGGTCCTACCCTATGATTGCCGCTTCGTGATTACTTAGAAACTTTTTGGTTCTAACGGGAGATGGTGGGTCGCATCGGTAAAAATATGTATGTATGTCATGGACGTACAAAAAAAGTCGGACGGAACTCCCGCTAAGACAAACCTGAGTCACCGTAATGGCGGCGGCTATTTGAAAGAAAGAAAGAAAGCATTATGTGTGCAATTATTTTGTTCTAGTGAATGAAAATTAATTTTAATGTATAAAATCGGGAAATTATTAATTTACCTATGAAAAGTGATTCCTGGATTTTTTTCTTTCGGTCACTACTGTTTTTAAACCGTTTCACCACACAAGACATGCTGTATATTTACATTTTTTCGCCGCGTAACGTGTCGGTTGTGTTGACGTTTGCACGCGTAATGGCCGACTAATGTGTGAATGTGTGCGTGTCGGCCTGTATGTACAGGCGAGCTGGCCGACTCTGAGTGACACAGCGTTTTGTTAGCGAGACTCTGTCCGACTTTTGTTGTACGTCCATGATGTTTGTATTTTTATAAAATACTACTTTTATAAAAATAATATATATATATATATATATATATTTAGATTAAAATAGCCAGAAACAGTTTATATCCACAGTATTTATACATATAAAATTAAATTGCTGCATAATAAAGTATATTAGTCATTTACTATTTACATACAAAACACTTGTACTTAAATAAATTCAATAGACTTAATAACATTATTAAACATAGAACATCCGAAGCATCTCTCGACTTCTTTACAACTTTTTCATCCACTGATTGGAAATAATAAAAAAATTTTTTCCCCCAATTTCATTTTGTGTATCTATGCCCTCCTCTTCGTTTCCTCTTCTTTGGGGGACCTTTGTTAGCTACTTTTAGATCTATGGGTGGCGTTGATGCAAACCCGAACGATTTCGCAACTTTTGCCAGATCAATCATCTCTATATCAAACACATTTTTGAGACGATGTTGATCGTACGCTTTGAGGTAACTCCGGAATGCTTCTTTAGCAGATTGGTGCAAGTATTTGTTGGCTATTAGTAACTTTTCCAGCTGTAAAAAATGTAATTTATTAATATTATTGCGAACTTGAATATAATTAAACACTTTTAATACCTAATATTTCAAAGGAGACATTGCAAAGACGTTATTGCTAAGCTTCTTGCATTATTATGTTTACTATTGAAAAATATCGTTAATAGTTAAAATAATAATATCGTTAATAGTTAAAATTCGTTAATAGTGCCACCGCAAGTCCTGTGACACCTATGATATACCAAAGTAATAAGTATAGTCCATTAATAGGCTTTTCGGGATGTTATACTGATCTGTTTGTTAGTAGATGATCGCAAAATTTTGAAGGCGTTTTTATTTTTTTAGAATTATTTTTAAATGTTAAAGGGTGATGTTACGCTTGATAGTATGTGGCTAGGCCAATATACTACCCTCGCCTTTTAAAACATGCAAAACGAGTGGAGCATGATATGATTAAAATAGAGGAACCCTTACCTGAGATTGTATATTGCCAACTTTATTCCAAGTGACTTCATATTCCTTGACAATGACTTTCGATTGTTCCAAATAGTTAAGGAAAGTCAATTCTTCTGGACGTAGAAAAAGCAATGCATAACCGCTAGTGCCGAGACCGCGCGCCGTTCTGCCCACTCTATGAATGTATTCCTACAAAAAAAAATGTGGCTACAATCTAGAAATTTAAAAAATAATAAAAAATAGGCACTATTAAAAAAATGTTTTTTAATAGTGTATGCGTAACAATAAAAATACATTTTTTTAAAATTATTCTATTAAAAATAATTATTGAATCGATCTTTTCATCAATATTATGCATATGTTTAATTTGAAAGCCAATAATAAATATTATTACCAGCTCTAAACTGATAAAAATATTTTATTTACTTCTGTATAATATTTTATTTACTTCTGTATAAGCCGTTATATAATGTAAGTCATTACTATCATTTATCGGAATAAATTTTCTAATTGCCATCTAATTTTGATGAACTGAAAAGATTGTTCAGCAACTAATTTCAAATTTTGGCAGTACTTAGGTACTTAAGTGAAGAAACTTTTTCAATTGTTAATTATAGAAAAAAAAAATGCTTCTCGTCTCACAGACAAGCATTTGAGACCTACTCTAAGAAATCCAAATACTAACTGAAGGCTAACATACAACAAATTGTCACTCAATTACAGCCATAAACGACACACTGAAATTTTAATAAGTACAGTACCTCTACCATGAGTTTACAATGACCGCACTCGCTAGCGAGAGCGTAAAATATTTATATGAAAAATTGTGAATTTGACATTAACAGTTTTTCATATAAATGTTTTACGCTCTCGCTAGCGAGTGCGGTCATTGCAAACTCATGGTAAAGGTAAAGATGTCTACTTAGAAATTCTCCTTTAAGTTTTTTAATTGTTCCCACTTATTATTAACTTCAAACAAAAAATTTTCGCATTTCTATTATCAAAACCTACATATCAAAATTGTGGACAAATGCGACCCGCCTTTACCTTACTTTGCCCTTGCTCGGTAAAAGGTTGCCGAATGCTGATTTACAAGTATAATTGAATTAATACATGTAGTTTAATTAATACATCTTGCCAACATAGATTATCGTGGACTGTTCACAAAATATCCTAATCGAGGTGGCGTATTTAAGTTTCACGATGGAATTTCTGTTTTTATTCGAACGCAACAATACACGCATTCCTTTGCTGTAAACATATATTTGCAGTAAAGGAGTCTTTACCGAGGTGTCTGCGTGCAGTTTTAATTTGTTTCCTTTTTTAAAATGAATAAAATGCTATTAATATCGAAAATACTGGAAAATTTTATAGGGTACATTTATAGAAAATATGTACTGTAATAGTGAAATTTGCCATAGATTTTCTTTTAAAAACTTAAACTGTACCCCGTACTAGATGCTGATCGCTTTTTTTCTTTGAATTCTCTTGTTGATCAAAGAAGAAAAAAGAATGAGTACATTGAAGAAAGCTCATAGAATAGCCGCCAGCCTTTAGAAAGCATTAAAATTATATTGCAAACTTATTGATAATCTGTTTATGTAAGGTCAAAATTAATTAGGAAGTAGTGAATAGTATTATAATTAAAGTAACCTTAGGGTCATCGGGTGGATCGTATTGTACAATCCAATCCACTGCGGGTATGTCGAGTCCTCGCGCTGCTACGTCAGTGCACAGCAGTATGCCGGTCGAGGCATTACAAAATTGAAAAAAAGTGGTAGTGCGTTTTGTTTGCTGTTGTCTTCCCTGTAACATCACACGTTACGTTCATTGTAAATGCGATAATTGAATTGTTCATTGCGACATCTGTACACAGATAAATGACTTCGAAAACAGCAAATGTGAATAATAAATCATTAGAAAATATTTTTTCCTTGTGATGTAGAGCAAATGTTGTTAAATTGTACAATTTTTATTTTAAAATTGGATATAAATGTGACGTAAATTCAAGCTACTAATATTTTAAGTGCGAAAGCGAAAGGATACTGAATTGATTTTGATAAAACTTTACAGTAATATAATTTTATGCTTATAATAACAGAATTACACCTTTATAAAGGTGCGAGGGCGAAGTCGCGGGCAATATAGTTAATTATTTAGAAGAATAAATAAATTAAGACTAGATTTTGAATGAACATAAAATGGATTAAATCTTTTTACTTACATGTATGGACATAACGGGCAGGTCTATGTAATTGAACAATTTATAGTGATATTTGACCGACATACACGTCGATAGAAATACCATCACCTTTTTGCCTTTGTTCTTCTTAAGAAATGAGTATAACAACATCAAACGGTATTCAGATGGACACATTATATATCTAAAATATCAAAATGAATCCATAAAATATAAGTTTACTATTTTGAAGCCACATTTTTTAAGGATGCAAAGAGAAAAGGAATAAATGAGATAATATAGATTTTTATGCTAAGGCATTATGCAGTAGCACGCAAGTTTGCTACCAGTGACAACCTTGATACGAGAAAAGATAGCATGGAAAGTCGCTGGTTGCCTCCTCACTAACTGAAATACATCAATACAGAAACTGTTATTTCATAATGGTCTTTTGTAAGACAAAACAGTAAAGTACCTTTTTATCATTTGTATTTGAGTTTTTTTATAATTTTTTTTAGGTATCTATTGACGAGTTTCAATGTTATCAATAAAAAAAAAATTGGAATAAATAAAAAAAACCTTGGCACCTTTGAAATTATTGTCAATTTTTGCCCAGATGGTGAAAATTATTTATTATTTATGTGAGAATCTGATGTTGTTAATTCTCGATATATTTGTACGTGGCTGAGTGGTAAACAACTCTGAGTGAATGACTATTAACGGAACACTGAACAAGGCTGTTCAACCGGGCCACGGTGTGATTTTTAAATAGCCCGCGCAAGCATATCAGCAATCAGAAAATATAGATTTAGATATCTTAAATCAAAATCTAAATAAAAATTAAGATAAAAAATAAGATAAGAAAACTATTTCACAGACATATTATGTTGATCCAACACTACTTAAAAATTATAAAGCCAGTTTCCCGAAATTCATTAAATTTTGTGTTTTCGACAAAAAGGTTTTTAGTGCCAAATGACTTTGCAGTTCAGTGAGTTCTAATTGGACATTGGCAGTATAAGTATTTATTCAGCCAAGATTGTATATCTTGTTTTTTACTCTCAGAGTCCTGAATCTCAAACAATTGTAGTAAGTATTTAATTTTAGATTCGAACTTAGAGTAATCGATCGCTGCGGTTTTATGCTTCTCTTTCAAATGTTTGAGCATGGGAAAAAGGTAAATTCTTAAATTAATGTTCACCATTATTAAATTCCTGTTCTTAAATGAATTGAAAAAAAAAAAAAAAAAATCTTAATTTAGCTTTCAATCCACTTACCAAAATTAATCGGAAGGAAACAATCTTTGCCTTGTAATTTGAGATTCAAAATATTGAGGTAATTCGTAACGGCAACAAGAAATCCAGGATCACTCCACCAGGATGTATTGTTCAGTAAATCGGTCGTCAAATGTATGTAACGCCCCTTTTTCAAAAATGTATAAATATACAAATTTGATTCTTTATTCGGCAGAAAATGCTCTTTGTATTATTACTTTAATAAACAATTGGAATTCATAATATTGGTTTCTTTATCTACTTAAGTCTTAAAAGTAATTAAATAATAACCATATGTGGCCTTCAAAAACGGATGATCCCTCAAAAAAGCTCAGAATCATCCGTTTGACCCGAATGATAAAAAGTTGAGCACCCTTGCTTTAGAACATTTAAACAAAAAATTAGGACCTTCCGACATTCTAAAGTAACCCTTAGTAAAAAAATATTTATAATAATAATAATAATATTTTACCCACCCTTGCTTTAGTGTTTCCACTGTGGCCTGATCTCTATGGTCATCCACACCAACATATACAGGTTCGTCTTTGACCGCTAAGGCCGTTAAAGCTTCTATTTTCTTTGTTTGTGTTGCGCTGAATAGCATTGTTTGACGGCGTTCTTTAATGTCAAATAATTAAATATTACATTAAAAATAATTAAAAAAAATTCGGGACCATAGTGAATTGCGGTGTTTTCTAGAGACTTTAAATGTACAAATAAAATTTGAAGATCTATTACTGGATGTAGGAAAGTATTGAATTTTATTAACCAAATGAAAAAAATTGATTCTGTATAATAACTTAAAATGAAATCTTCTATAAAATGAATTTTAATATTAGGTTCTTGAATTCAAGGACAAATAAACTACTATAAGGCCGGGTGCACTAGGCCGAATATTGAGCAGCCAATCGACGGTCAGTTGCGCCTTTCTGACTAAAGAGCAATATGGACTTGGAAGATCTTATAATTATTTACCTATCTCGTAAAAAACACAAAGCAAAGAAAAGACATCGGATTCAAACTCTTTTTTCATAGCCATGAGTACACAACAATGACAGGGGTTATGGTTTGATAACCTTTTGGAAAAAATGGAAAAATCTTTGTGATAACGTTTCGTAAACAAAATACTACCTGCTACGACGAATTGCGTGTTGCATGCAAACTCTATGTTCATAGCTATGTAAAGTAACATAGCTAATTTGATATATAAAAAAACAATAGAAATGCGTCAATTTCGTAGGAACAAAACAGAATTAGGAAAATCCCGAAAGTTGAAAATTGGAAAAATCACAATTGATAAATTGCATGGGAATTTCCAATTCAGATTTACTTTTAGTAGAAGGCATTCGTTGCGGACCTATGTTCGATGATTTCGGTATTGTAAAACTCTCAAAGAAAATTCAAAACATTTTAATGACATTATCAATCTCAATGGGTGGATCAATTGATTGATAATCACTTATGAACATTTACAATCAAATCAATTTTAGATGGTCCTAGTTCTTGCTGGTCCTGGTCTTGCTGTTCAATAAATATATTTATTTAAAAAGTTATTGAGTTTTTGTTCTAAAACCAATTGGTCGCTGATAGGAGATCCAACACAGCAAGAATATGCCATTGTAATTTTGGAAATTTAAAATTGCTAAAAAGGACATAGACAAATTTAATAACACTTACTTGGTAAAAATTTGATAATTTGATTCATTTCCTCTTCAAAACCAATCTCTAGTATTCTATCAGTTTCGTCTATAACGAGACATTGCAAGTTTCTATAGTTGAACTTTGGAGTGTTCTGTAAATGATCTAATAAACGTCCAGGAGTGGCCACTAGAATGTTTATACCTGAAAGAAAAAAAAAAACGGTTTATTAATTTTATTTTATTTAATACTGTCTAAATATTTATTTAATCAGTAACACCGTGTATTTAATGAAACAAGTAAAGAATGAAGCACACAAGCACCACCCTGGTGTTGTTGTTTATCAGTGATGGTAGCCATCTATTGACAAGTGAGTGTCACCTTGCCCACTACACTTTCTCATTAACGTTCCCCACTACGCTAATGACCTTGGGCAACTGGGCTCTCCATATCCAGGCCCCGCTAGGGGCATCTGCATCTCGAAAACATCAAAAATCTTTGTTTTTCTGTAACTATTGAATTAAACGAAAAACTGTTTGTGTAATTTGTTGTTTACAATTTTTAAGATGGCAGGGAGCCTCTTAAAAATATTCCACTAACCATTAGATAGTTTTTGCGCTTCAGTATTCCTATTTGTGCCTCCCATGATCACTCCATAAGTGTGTCGGTGGTACTTCATCAATTCATTTAACACACCAAACGTTTGCATCGCCAATTCTCTTGTAGGCGATAAAATAATAACACCGGTACCTAGAAACAAATAAAATATGACAATCGGACATAAATTTAGTCATATAAATATTAATGTACATTTTATCAAATCAGATATCCATTCTGTGTTCACAAAACGACTCTAGACATACTCCTTCAGTGAATGACAAGAAACAATCACACAAGAGCCTCAACAGTTTTCACCGGAGGCTCATTGCATTATTGCCTCTTACATAAACCAGAGGATTGTATGGAGTCTAGTTTTCATATTCGCCTTTGTGTCATCATTTAAAATATAGGGCTGTTTTGACTATATGGAAATTATTTTATATCTTTTGCTATTTCATATATCTAGTAATTGTAATTCTTTGCAAACTAATTCTAAAATAAAATTAGCTAGATACTAGGCATAAAATGTAATAAATTGTTCAAAATAAATTGAAGGATAATAGTCACTTAGTATTTGAGAACCAGTAGTTAAAAACAATCTTTACTACCAAAAATAATGGTGTGTACAAATAATAAGTAAGACTTCCAAGTTTCTCAAAAAGATTATTAGAAAATTTCGAAACACAATGAGTTGCACAATCACAAACTGCACTGTAAAATATTACAGCCGCCATTTTACATTTTACTATATAATATATTATATGATATAATATACTCACCATTTGCTGGCTGAAACTTAAGTTTATATACGAGGTCGATAGCTGGTATTAAAAAAGCTAGAGTCTTCCCGGAACCAGTTCTCGCTGAACCAACAAGGTCTCGGCCCTCAAGCAGTGGGGGTATAGCCTTAGCTTGAATCTCTGTTAATGTGTCAAAACCCATATCTTTAACAGCCTTGAGTGTAGGTTCACACACTTTTCCTTCTAAAGAGCTAAACTTTTGGTCAGATAATATCCAGAAATATAAACTAGAACCAGGCACTAAAAATTAAAGATTGAAAAATAATTAAAAAGAAGGTTAAAGATGTGAATTACTCCTCCCCTTTGTTAAAAATGTAATTAAATACACATTGGCAATGCTCAAAAATCCATTTATACTTCTCACATTTGGAGGACATATTGGACACACATTTACTTTCTCAGAATAGATTTAAAAGCATCCTAAGATTTGTACTTCACACCTGTTATTTACAGAATTCAAATAAGACACCATAATAACATTTAATCTATACATATAATGAAATCGTAAATGAGTCGTGTTTGTACATTAAATATTTTTTCAAAAAAAAAAAAAAAACTATTTGTACATGTTGTATTTATGTTACTGAGGTCAAAAAAATAGTTCCTAGAATTTTTGTCTGTTTTTCTGTGTGTTTGTGCTCACTAATCTCAGAAACGGCTTAATCGATTTGAATGCGGTTTTCACTGATGTATTGTAGCAAGCTTTCCGTAACATTTAGTGTTTGTTAAATTCCAATCGGTTTACAAATATAAAAGTTACATGCTATACCAAATACCATGCGTACGAAGTTGCAGGCATCAGCTAGTTAAAAATACAAACATATTTTTCAATTTTATTATACTAGTATAGATTAAGGATACACTATTTTAGCATATTTAAGAAAATATTTGTGTGAAGATGTGAAAATTTATCTGCAATTTCCTTAATAAACATTGCCAATTTTTGTAACTTTGATGAGCCCGTTAGATGAGTAGTTAGGGTGCTTGCCTTAACGCTCTGTTCTAGGGTTCCTAGGTTCAATTCCTGGCAGGGTCAACTTTGGAAATGAACCCTTTCTAAGTTGGCTCTAGTTTGGATCTACAAAGTAGTGCCAGGGCACACTGCGTTTCGTGGTCTTACAGAATAACAGCATGTGTGCGGTAGTGTTTCAGTGAGTGAGTAAGGGATGCCAGAGCCCATTTCCCTAACCCTTACCGATACTGTAGTCAGCAGCACACTTGCAGCACCTATGGCGTTGCTTGTGTTATAGGTGATAGTAGCCACCTACCATCAAGTGTACCATCAGCCTATCTACTGACCTTAACATAAAAAAAAACATATTTTGGTTGCTTGGAATAAACACTCAGCAATGTATATTAATATGAATGTAATTCACTTCTCTCCATTATATTCAATTATGGATTAGAGATTATAAGAATAACTTATGACAACAATGAATCTGACAACAGGTTTTAGAGTTTCCATTGTACAACCCAGTCGTAATACAATTACAGACAGTATAAGAAAAAAGTCAGCAATAAAAAGTCTTCATATAATTTGATAAACAAAGAGGAATCAAAAAGTAATCCCTACACATGCTTTCTTTCATATCTTACAGAGCATTAATATGAAGTAATAGCATTAAGTGTAGATATTATGACTGGGTTATAACTAGGTGCATTAAAATTAGTGTTGTAAGCTATTTAGCTCGCCCAACCGTTTAGTGGCTAAATGATATTTAGCCGCAGCTAAATTTATCGTCAACAAAAAAACGGCTAATGGCTAATTGGCTAACAACTCTGTCAGCTAACAACTGTCAACTACTATCGACAGTTGGTTATGGTTAATTCTAGTTATGGGTGGATAGTTAGATATTTAGCTGTCAGCTAAATTAGTTATCTATGGCTAATAGTGGATTTTAGATATTTAGCCTATACATACAATATGCATTTTGCTTTAACTGATAGGTAAACGATTACATAGGACGATTTTTGACGTTATGCAAATGAAAATAAGCAATTTTTTCATAGTTTTGAATTACATAGGTACATATATTGCATATTTTTATAAATGTTTTAAAACATATTTAAAGTAGATTTATATATTTAAAACAATTTGTTTTCGCGATTAGTACTTATGATTAATGAGTACCTAACATGGAAATAAATAGTATCATTTTATTGTTCTATTCCGCCGGAATTGACACGGCAAATTTGAATTCCCTGCATTAATTAAGTTTTTTTATATCATTGAATTTTAACATCAGTAGAACGTAAACATTACTCCGCGCTTGTTTGATGATATTTTATTTTGAATTAGATTTCGTATTGAATTATGTATGTACGTACATCTTTAGTTGTGACCTTTTTTTATTAAATTCTTATTATGTACTGATATTAGACTTTTTATATCAATTTAGCTGATTTCGCTATTTAGCCGTTATTTAGCCAGCTAAATTTGACCAGTTAGCTAGTTGGCTAAGTTGACAAAAAATCTGTTAGCTGACCAACCCTAATTAAAATTTTCATAAGACATTCATGTCCTAGTCCTAGAGTATAAAATTAAACTTACATTGATTTCCATCCTGATTGGACACATTCATTTGTTCATTTTCATTCAAATTACTGTCCGGTTTCTTTTGCAATTCATTATTTTGTATTGAATGCTGAGATTTTTTCTTTTTTTCTAAAAAATAAAATTATTACATATCATACAACACCAGAAAAAATCTAACTGCTGTATCATTTATATATATTATACATAGTATATATATCAGATCAATAACGCGATATTAATAACATTTATTTGACATTTGTTTAAATTACTTACTTTTCTTAAGGATTTTTTCAGCAATCTCATTATGACCATGTGGCCTTTTCTTCGCTTCTTTTGATAGTTTGACCTTATCTTGTGCTGTCAAAATAAGGTGATAGACCTTAAATAAATGGAATTTAATGCCAATAGCCCTAAGGTTACACCTGGGTTCTTTCGTTATAAGTATCATTAAGATTACAACGTTTACCTGTGTTTACTTCAGTTGTAATATCCGCAAGTTTGGAAAGTAACTTTAATTTGGATTTTTCCTTTTTTTTAAAATCCTTTGTAAAAAACTTGTCAGGCGGCGTCGTAAACATCCTAGAATTCGCTTCTTCTAGATAATGAAAGGCGAATTCTACTATTATTTATAATGAATAATTTGTAAATCATAATCATAACATAACCAAACAAGGATCACAGACCAGGGGCAAGGAAAGGAAGGAAGGAAGGTTTATTTATAATAATAGTTTAGTCAAAGATGTTGTATTAGTCTGTAGATTATCCATGTATTATCACAGTTTAACCATACTTGTCTGATGAAATACAAAGACTAAATAAATATATACGTCAGTCAGTTTCCTAAATACAGATATTGTCCATGTCTATGGATTATTCAAAGACATTATACAAGTAACGGATTATTTAGAATTTAGATCTAATGTGTCCTTCTGTGGCTTCAACTAAGTATACAAGTATACTACAGGGATAGGGTGAATAGGAGTGACGTGAATGAGTCGTTGCCGATTGTTTATTGGTTTATATACTGAGGTTTATATTTTGTTCAATCAATGAGTAAAAAATGAATTTTGTTGACATATTTTGTTATTAGGTTATTAAATTTATTATAGGTTAATAAAAAAATATGCATAAGTATACAGCCACACAAGTAATGACAATAATTCTGAAATAGATTGTAAATTGTTTTGATTTAATTTTATTTGTGAATTACATTATAATCCAGTGTTTCTTTTTTGTTCTTCCAACCTGATTGAAATTTATAATGAATGAAAAAGTGAAAAATCCAAAATTTAAAAGCCTCAAGACTAAAGTTTCTAATGCAACATTAAGTGCAATCAAAGAAATGGAATTTAAAAGAATGACAGACATTCAAGCTGAAGTTCTACCTAAAGCATTAGAAGGGATGGATGTTGTAGCCACAGCCAAAACAGGATCTGGTAAAACACTGGCTTTTATAATTCCTGCTGTGGAAAATGTTAATAGACGATTAGAAGAGGGATCACAAGGTATCCATTTTTTTATCACATGTGTAGTTTAATCATGTGGATCTTTCCCCTCGACCATGGTTTACAATGATCAGACCGCCGACAATGGCAGGGATGTTTGTGAACTCTTCAATCAATACTTCCATTCCACTTTTCTCCCTAATTCTCATATGAACCCTCACCTTATCAATAACACATCTCAGGAAAGTGATCAGTTTCTGAACACCATCAATGACATTGAAATCTTACCTGAACAAATATTCAAACTGCTTCAGACTGTGGACTGTAATAAAGGTGCTGGCCCTGATGATATATCGGCAATACTTATCTCTAAATGTGCCGCCAGCCTCACTCTCCCATTGAGTATATTGTTTAGGCGCTCTATTGATGAAGGAATAGTCCCCGCTGTCTGGAAATCAGCCTTTATAACTTCAATTCATAAAAATGGTAGTAAGAATAATATCAAGAACTATAGGCCGATATCAAAACTGTGTATCTTCGCTAAAATTTTTGAACGTATCGTTTACAATCAGGTATATAGAACAATGGTACCACTGTTTATCCCTCAGCAATACGGTTTTCTTAAGCGGAGATCCACTGTCTCGAACCTTGTACTCGCTACTGAATTTATTACATCTAACATGACTGCCGGGGCTCAAATAGATATAGTCTTCACAGATTTTAGCAAGGCTTTTGATCGAATAGATCATTCGATTTTACTCCACAAGCTATACTCCTGTGGCATACACGGCAACCTATTCAGATGGTTTACGTCCTATGTCTTAAATCGCTCTCAAGCTGTAGCATTGAATGGTTTCTCGTCCTGTTGGATACCAGTGCCCTCTGGTGTACCACAGGGCTCGTTGCTGGGTCCTCTTTTATTTATTATATTCATTAATGACGTCAACTCCTGTTTTTTACACTCAGAATTTCTCTTATATGCTGACGACACAAAAATTTTAAAAGAAATTAGAAATGTTGAGGACTGTATGCTATTACAAGAAGATCTAGCAAGGTTTGAATTCTACTGCGCTACAAATAAATTAGATCTTAACGTATCTAAATGTTATTCTTTATCGGTGACACGTAAAGTTAATCCAATTCAGCATAAATACGTCCTTCAAAATACAGAGTTGATAAAAGTAATGGAAATGAGAGACCTGGGTATAATACTTGATAACAAATTGATTTTTGATAAGCAGATTGACGCTATTGTGAAAAGAGCATTAAAAGTACTAGGTTTTATAATAAGATCCACAGCGAAGTTTACATCTATCAAACCTATTAAAGTTTTGTACTGCTCCTTTGTCCGCAGTATCCTCGAATACGCCTCCGAGGTGTGGAATCCTCAGTACAGTGTCTATATCAACAGAGTTGAATCTATTCAGAAGCGCTTTCTTAGACACCTTCAATTCAAAAGCAGGCAATGCCTACATGGCTACTTTAACAGATGCAAAAAATTCCATTTTCTTCCGCTTTTTGAGCGAAGGAAAATTGGCGACCTGGTTTATTTAAACAAAATAGTTAATGGCAAAATAGACTGTGCCGAGCTTTTGAATAAAATTCGTTTTAGAGTACCTAATGTCCAGTTGAGGCATTTCAATCCGTTATATGTAGAAAATGTGTCTACAAATTACCGTATGAATGCCTTCTTAGTAAGAGTCGGCAGTTCAACGATTTAGTAATGAGCCAACCTTCACTGGATATATTTGCCATCGAGCCTAACTCAATCAAACGTATACTTACCTCTAATTTCTTTGAATCATAATTAATTATAACTGTGGCGCCGTTTACTCTTATTCATATTTATTATTATTTGTATACCTTAGTCGCTTTTGAAGCTTAATTTAGTTGACTAATTGCGAAGATTGTTAAATGGCTTTTAGACACTAGTATTGGATGTATTGTTATCTTTAGTTTAACTGTAAGTCTTCCGAATAAATAAAAATAAAAAAAAATAAAATAAAATCCTTAGGGCCGGCCCATATATATGTATAGCGAAGTGCAGCATAGAGAATTTTTTTTGTTGAACTATTGTAGATATTGCTTGCATTAAATAAATCGAAAATTACGTAACACAACAAACATTCTCCTAGATGGAGCAAGCATTTAAGCAAAAGCAATGACAATATTCTCTCAACAAAATTGCAGGAAGAGGCGCGTACGTCCGTGGTTGCATTCTACGCCCAGGCTCGTTTAAGACTGGACTCAACCAAAGTGGAGTGGAGTGGAGTGGAGATGTGTACTGGATAGAGCAGAATGGAGATGAGTGTGCCTAGTGTATCATGTTTAGATAAACGAACTATGCACAGTTTAGAAGGTGCATTGCTCTCATTGCGCAAGCACAGTTAATGATATAAATATATATCTCCTCTCCTCTTAGGCTGACTGTCCACTTCATGGTAGGTGGCTACTGTCGCCTATTAACACAAGCTACGCCACAGGTGCTACAAATGTACTACCATCCTTAGTACGATAAGGATAAGGGATTAGGAAGGGATGGGTATTTTAAAATGCTTGCTAATGTCTTTGAAAGGATTTTATATTACATTGTCTTTGTTACTGATGTTTACAGGAACATTTTGCATTATAATATCACCCACAAGAGAGTTGGCAACACAAACATATACTGTGCTCCAAGAAATAGTAAAACATCAGAAAAATATCACATCTGCCTTAGTGATTGGTGGTGAAAATAGAAAGTTACAAAGTGCAAAACTGTGTGAAGGTTTGTATAGCTTGTCTTTATGTAACATTTGGTGATATACAAGGTTTGCACCTAATTTATGCCAGAGATAAAAAGTTATTCTGAACTTGTTTGATAAAAAACACAAGTGGAGTAAGTAACAGTTAATGTTAATATTTCATTAGTCACATTGGATGACGAGCCTGTTGGATGGGTTCTAGGTTTCCCAGGTGTGATTCCCAGCAGGATTAATTTTGAAAATGACCTTTTTAAATTTGGCCCTGGTCTGGATCGGGAAAGTAGTGGCAGGGCACACTCCATTTCGTAGTCGTTTGGGCGGCCCGTTTGGCGGCAGTAACCACCCCCTTACAGAAGACCGCCGTAAAATAACAGTATGTGTGCTGTTGTGTTTCGGTGAGTGAGTAAGGGATGCCAGAGCCCATTTTCCTATCCAGTCCCTTATCCTTAATTCTACTGTAGTTAGCAGTGCACATGCAGCACCTGTGACGTTGCTTGTGTTATAGGTGATGGTAACCACCTATCATTAAGTGGACTGTCAGCCTGTCTGTCAAACTTAACATTAAAAAAAAAGAATTTTGAGTGTAGGTATGTTTTTAAGATTCTATTATCTTTTTCTTTGTTAATAGAGGATAATTATGAGCCATTTTTTATTTTAAATAGTCTTGTTTTAAAATATATAATTTTTATCTTAAAGGTTGCAATTTTGTTGTGGCGACACCAGGCCGTCTGTATGATCATATGAGAAGTAAAGAATTTGATTATAGATTGGTCAGTTGTTTAGTATTGGATGAAGCTGATAAAATATTTCAGTATGGATTTGAAGAGGACTTAAAACAGATAATTAATCGTTTACCAAGTAAGTACTAACTACCAAGTAAGTACTAACTTATTGAGTAAATGAAATAGTTAAAAATACATTAAGTACTTCTAAAAGTTATTTGGTAGGTCCATTAAATAAATCACAACCTAAATTTTTATATCTACAATATTTAAATTTTTAAATTAGCATACTTAAAATTCGTGGATTTTGATAAATGAGCTATGAGGGGAAGTCCAAAAATCTGCTGAATAGGAGGGTTGTAATGTTTTTTTCCCTTATCATTATAACCATTTTAAGTTTCTCTAAACCAACAAGTAAATATTATTTGTCTTTGTCCTCAAAATGAGCTCCTTCACAGCTTTGGAATTTTTACCCCTCTTTTTTTATTTTTTACTTTTGGCCCTTCAGCCAAAAGTCTACCAAAATACTCTTTGTATCCTAGAGAGTTCCATTTTCAAATGTCATAATTATTTTTAATTAATTTTATTACAAGTGGCCAGGCTCAGTATGATCATTATATAGGTTAGTATGTAGCAACAAATTGACCCCTTGCAAGTAAAGTAATTTTGTAATGCCGCTTAGCAATAAGGGTTGTTTATTTGTTCACCAATCCTTTACCCGTACTCTGCAATACAAGCGTACATTATGATATTATTTCTTGGTGCTCTTGAGTAAAAAGGTTCCCCAGTTACCCACCCATTTACAGAAGACAGGTTGGCCTGTCTATTTATAATTGTGTAATGCAGTATGCCTTTAAATAAATATTTTTTAGAAGTCCATTTACCAATAAACAGAAGAGATATTTATTCAAATTACTGTTTGTTTTAGAAAATAGACAGACAATGTTGTTTAGCGCTACACGGTCAGAGCGAACAGATGCTTTGATAGAATCAGCAATGAAGAAGGAAGTTGAAGTTATAAATACCAACAATGACAATATTATGGCCACTGTTGAAGGATTGAAACAAGGGTAAACGCGTTTTGACAAGTATAAATCAATCGTTTTACCTAGCACTGTCATAATATAAACTGTATCAGTGCTTTACCAGTGCCAACAACGAACACAATCATATAACTTAAGTAATGCAAAGATTTCTTAAATAAGTCGTTAATATGTAGTAAGAAAGCAAGTAGCATTGTGAGCTGAGTCTGTATAGAATATAATAAAATTATAATTTTCGTTTTTAAATCCTAGGTATGCAGTATGTGAAACTGAATATCGATTGTGGTGGTTGCATAAGCTGTTAAAGAAGGTTCACAACAAAAAGACAATGGTATTCTTCTCCAGCTGCAAGTCTGTTGTTTTTCACCATGAATTCTTTAATGCATACTGTCAAACAGCTGCACTTTGCATTCATGTGAGTAGCTGACAAGTAGACTATGAATTTTTTTTAAACAAATAAAGTAATACTAGAGTATTGTTTCTTTGTTGTCTGCAATGCCACACACACGTCACAAATCACGATTAAAAATCGCACTGTTTTCATCACTGTTCAAGAATATATTCATTACCAATGGCAATTGATTTGATGTATTTCACTTACAAGCATCAGCCTCTAACTAACAATATTAAATCCTTCATAGTGAAGACACAATCAGAAAATATTGAAATTTATTGATGGATCACAAGAAATAATGATGTCTTACCAAAATACATATTTTTTTATTTTTTTTATTTATTGTTTATTAATACAATGTGTTCGACCCGTGGCCCAACACATTGAAGAAATCCTGAATAACCCATTATTAACTGTGTAAGCCCAGTCTATTCGTGCCATCGAAATATAATATAACGCTGATTCATGCACATTTTCTTATTAAGTAATACTTATCTCAACAATACAGTTTATTTTCTATAATTAATTTGCTAATATTTTGTCAGCTCACACCGAAACGCGACTCTGTGCGCACATTTTAAGGTAGCAATTCAATATAGAACTAATATAGTACACAAAAAGGTATACAATTCAGTGCGTATCGCGCTCACTGAACTGCGTACCTTTTTGTGTAATAAATAAGTGCTATACCTTAAAATGTGCAAGCCGCGTCGCCTTTCGGTGTGAACGTGACGCTAAAGAATTTTTTATTTTTTGCCTTTAATTCAATTGATTTTGATTTCAGGGTAAAATGAATCAATCTGATAGAACAAGAACAATTTCGAATTTTTCTAAAGCAGAAAAAGCAGCACTGTTTTGTACGGATGTGGCCGCTCGTGGTCTAGATATTCCCGCAGTGGATTGGGTTGTGCAGTTTGATCCACCAGCCGATACTAATGTAAGAAATCACGATTTCGTGCGATTGGTGCGTGTCCCTTCCACAGAGGGAAAAGAGATGTTACACGCAGGATTGGATGATGCGATTCAATTCGCAAGTACTTGCTATGTACAAAACTGCGACGTCGCATCGCAGTTTTGTGTGTCGACCCATAATGCGCACTGCTAAGGATTGAAACTCCCTGCCGGCGTCTGTATTTCCATGCTCATACAATCCAAATCTTTTCAAAGTTCGAGTGAATAGGCAACTTCTGGGTGAGCTTATTCCATCGTCGGCCTCATCTTTCCTACATGGATAGATGCTGGTCAAGAGCAAGACCATCTTTAATAAAAAAAGTCTTAAATTTTAGTGCATTATTCCATATTTTATTAATGTAAAGTTAGTCTATTATATCAAAAGCAACGCCTTAGCTGCTTCAAATCTACAATGAAGCCTTGGTAGGATATAAGGTGGTGGATTATGAGATGTTAGAGAAACGGGTTCTGGGATACATTACGCACTCAATGAAACACAAAGGTGGTCTTTGGTAAAGTGGTGGTTACTATTTACCGCCAGACTGGCTGCCCAATTTATGTGGCTCTAAATGAAACTTCTGGACTAAAACAGATTCTGATTTCTCTTACTTGTTGATGATGATAAGTCGACTTACCCAGGATAAGGCAAATATGGCCCGTTATTTGATGGCAACATGTGTTGAAACATAAGCAACATTAGTTGTGTGGGTATCCCACAGTGGGATTGAATAAGATAAATATAGTGCAGAGATCGATCAGTTTATCAATGAAACTGTTGACTCCTGTGAAACTATATTGCATTATACCTATGTGTTTTTCTTATTGTGTGTGTTTTAGGAGTACATACATAGGGTAGGTAGAACTGCAAGAGGTGCTTGTGCTGACGGTAATGCAGTCATGCTGTTGAGACCAGAAGAAATTGAGTATGTGGAACATTTAAAAGAAGCAAAAATATATTTGGATAAGTACGAATCGTGGGATCGGTTCTATAATTTACAACCTAAGGTGAGATTTTCTAACTATTGTAGTGATTCATTGGATAAAGTATAATTAAGAATTGTCGTCGCTAGGGAGTGCGAATGTGTTTCTGTGATTGGCCTATTAGAATGCATTTGCATTATCAACCAATCAGGAACATATTCGAAACATTTGTGGGATGTTTCGAACATAATTAAAAAATATCTAAATTATATTACTATAGTCCCTGCCAATCAAATGTGCAATCTATTAAAGTCAAGTTCAACCGTTTTAAGACAAAGGGATGGGTCTTCAAGTGTTCTGTGTTTTCTCTTGACAAAAAATTACTTGGCGACAGTTTTATAAAGTACTTAGTAGAGGTGATTAAAAAGACACGGCCAGTTTCTGTGCAGATTCATTAAGCTCCGTAATTGAGTAATAATGTGAAGACATTTCAATTAGTAGTGATCGGGTTGCGTACAGAAAAGTTTTACATTTCTTCTATTTTTTTGTGTGTTGATTGGTGGCAGGCAGGCTGATCATCCATTTTGATTAAAGGATACAGTGATGATGGGTTCTGGTATCCCTGATTGCGTGAGGAGTCTTGAAAATTTATCCTCACTAGGGTTGCCAGATTTTTTTTTTAACTGTAAGGGAAGAATGCTCAATTTGGCAAAAAAAACGGGATTTTAAATTAATGTACGGGACAAATGAAAAACGTCATGTATTTTACGTTCTTATTTATATGTGTTTTTATTGCTATTTAATATTTATATTTTAAAGAAGATCGTGTAAGTTTGAACATTATCTTTGTTTGATTTCACATATTTGTAAAACTCAATGCAGTTATTTTAACGCTATCTGCGAAAAAATCCTCTGTATATAAGCATGTGGAGCTAGGGATACTAAAGATAAACAATATAATTATAAAAATGTTAGGGTTTCAGCATCTTGAAAAGGATGTTTCTTTCTGAGAAACTGCATTGTGGTGTCAAATATTCTATGAAATTTATTTAAAACTGTCGAAAATCGATTTCGATAGATTTTTTGGCATAAGTAGATTATCCGCTAGTTATTTGTCTTGCTTGACTTCCAAAAAAGTTGTCTTTTAATCTTTGCTCATTTCAACAACGATAGAGAATCTGTTCAATCATTTTCATTGTCGTTTCTATTGAAAACATTACATTATGCGTATTATTAATCGAATAATGTTGAAATACGGGACAGTCTGTCCCGGTGGGACGTTTAAAATTAAGCCTGAAATACGGGACGTCCCGGGAAATACGGGACGTCTGGCAACGCTAATACTCACACTAATAATTTTGAAATTTTCAGTTAGATACAGCAATATCAAATCCGCATTTCCATCAATTGGCTGCGGAAGCGTACGAGGGTTACTTGAGAGCGTTTGGTGTGAGGAAACTGAAGCACGTCTTCAACCTTATCAGTATGGATTTAGATGCGGTCGCAAGATCCTTTGGCTTAAAGGAAAAACCTGATGTAGATGTCCGTAAGTATTTAAAACACATTTCGTGCCCGATTCACGTACAATAATTTTTTTAAATATTTTACTTGTTAACAAAATTGATTAGGTTGGTTTCTGGAAATTAATATTAGATTATTTATTTGTTTGTATACAAAATTGTATGATAATCATACACTTTCTGTTGTTTAGAATTTTTCGCACTAAATTAACTGTTTAAATAACGCGTCGAAAATCCCTAGGAATATAACGGTCGCATCGCTAGACGTCACGCGTCTGTTTTTAATTAGCAAAGCTAAGGCACCAATAAAGGACCCCGTGTGAAGTAATCATAAAACAGCCTCGGATAAGGTTTTGAAAATGTTTTTGGTAGTGGTTCGTTATTTATATTTGCTATCCATTTTACAGGAATCGGTTTCAGTAAAAAACACAGACCAAGGAAAAGATTGGCGACACTACTGGCGGGCAACGCACCAAAACTACTAAAAGAGTAGTCCTTTTTAGTCCCCAACGATCAGATCAAACCGAGGGTTCTACTTGTATAAATATGAAAGTATAAATAAAAGTAAGGCTTTAAAATATGTACATATTTATTTGATAGGTTATTATCATAATTATTATATATTTTTGTTTGAAAATAAATAGTATTACATAAAAGAACTTTTTTTTCTGACTAGACATGGATTGGATATATCAGTAATACAAAACGTACGTGGCATATTTGAGTTTACCCTATGAATTTAAAAAATGGTAGGAACTTGAGTTTGTGTCGCTAGGATAGATAGATTATTTGCGGTTAACATTCATTTCATAAATGTTATTTCTTGAAAGTTTCTCGTAGCAATCTTCGTGGTTGTGTTGATGGTTTATGGCGTAAATCATCGAGTCTATGGTTTCTACTGTCGCCGGACAACGGTTCAAAGAAAAGTACTGTACGCATCTCCACGAAGTCTTCCCATGAGTCGTTGAATGTTTTGTGTAAACGAAGTTCATGTGAACCAATTGTTTATGCCCTTTTCTACTGTAAATGTATTTGTAGCGAACCGGTAATTGCGGATTTTCACAAGATTCATTCATAACCAAAGACAACGCACCTGCAAAAGAAAATTTTAATTACAAATTTAAGTTTTTTTCGTCGACAGACAGGTTGACGGTCCACGTGATAGTAGGTGGTTATCGTCGCCTATAACACAAGCAACGCCACATGTGCTACAAGTGCGCTGCTAACAATAGCAGGATAAGAAATGGGCTCTAAAAGTATAGGGGGAGATTTGCTTCAGAATTTTTAGCTGAAGTTCTATGTTTGCACAAAAAATATTAGGATAATTTTATTAGCGAATAAAATAGAAACTTTGTAAACGACTTATTTGCTCCATAAATATTCATTACCCATTTTTTTCTTTGTAAAAAAACTTTAATTAACCTTCGACACAATCAAAGAGATGTCGCCTAAAAAAAGTGTCTGTCGCTTGAGTAAAACTGCGCTGCTTGCGTCAATCTTTGTTTAGTCATTAGTCAGTCTATGAAGCATCATTCCTGCATTAGTAGAGGGCCACGTTTACGTTCTCATGATTAGGCATGTTTGCGCTTAATAGCGATAAAATTATCCACATGTTAAACCTCATCGGCCATTTACGTGATTTCGTGGCAATTATGTAACATCTAGCGGCAGGTGGAGCCAGAGCTTGGATTCCACGAAGAAGCGCTAAGGAGTCTGGGTAAATAATAAACGCATATTAAGCAGCTCAAGCCCAACAACAAGCAACAGCGACAACCTCCGAACCAATTATTATTTTTGGTCGACGCTTTTAAACTCCATAAATTAAATATCCAAGGGTAATTTAATTAATTTATTAAGAAATTACAAAAAATACAGGTATTTATGAAATTCACACATCACACAACACAAAAAAAAACATAGAAATATGTAGTAGATCTTAAAAATATAATTCCAGGAATGTTTTAATAAATTTTGGCTTTGCTCACACAAACTCACTTAAAAGCTAAACTCTTATAGAGATCAATACATAATTCATGGGGTTTCATGTAAACATTTTAAATGCAACGCTAAAACTAACTTATCAATAAATGTTTCAATATAAACGAATGTATAATAATTACGCCATTGAATAGACTAGAAAATGAGCAATAAAAAGATCTCATCCTATTTCTCTTATGGCAGAATGTTCATGGCACGAGACAATATTGATAGATTGTGATTTTTTTTAATACTAAAAGTATGATGCTAAGCATTATTGTTACTTATAAATAAGTGTGTGATTGGCACTTAAAGAGCAAGAATACCCATTATCACAGTTACATTGTTAATTGTGCTTGAAAATTCAATATAATTATTTCATTTTTCTGTAAAGCTCTTGCACTATGTAATAAGTGTGAGGATAAATGTGCAAAGTGTTTAGAAATTCTCTAGATATGTATTGGTATATGGTTTCGGAGCCTATAAGCTCAATTCCAGTCAGTTATAGGTAAAAGTTAAAAACCTATTCAGTTAATATTATAAATGCAGAACTGTCTTTAATTTTACGTCGTCTATATGTCAATGGAAAAACCTAAATTCCAACAATTTATTAATCCCATTATCGTTACCGAATCGATTTTTTTTATAACAATCTACTCTATTTATGAAGAAGTTTTAGTCTATTTAACAATTTGATATTTCATTTTAGCTCACCATATTATAACCATACCCAAGCGTTTAAATAACTATTATCGATATAATAATATGATGTTACTTAAAATTCAAGTAATGATTCTAGGCCTATGGAGAAGATTTGGATTAGAATGTTTTTTGCTATATAACAATGTGAATGTAATATTGTCAATATAACGATGTGATGTCGATAAGTTTCATGATGGTTACTGTCAATAAATTCGTATCTTGATAGGCGTGCAAAGATCCAAAGTAAAATAAATGGTTGGACCATGGGGAATAGGGTAAGAAGGACTAACTTATATGGGTGTTAAACTTAATAACTTTCAAGATACAACCATTAAATAGTGGTTTAAATTGGCCAGAATGGCGCTTGTGTAGTATTGGTGAGTTGGTACGATTAGTTGGTTCCGTAATTCATGAAACCACCAGAAATAAAATGCTAGCTGAAAAACGTAAAATTAAACAACATGAAAAAAATATAGGCTTAAACAGCAAGGGAGAGAAGACTTTAAAGAAAGATAAAAGATTGAAACTTATTACTTGTGCTTAGAAGACAGTCTTTCTTCTATTGCAAGTAGGGATAACACTGGCAACACTGCTGACTTAGAAACACTTCAATACCTAAATAATTAGGACACCAGCCTTAAGAGTTTCAAATTTTTATCCTATAATAAAAATAAGTTCAAAAATAAATAAAAAAACTTGCTTGCCAAGTTCCTCCCTCTTTTGAACTTTTCTACTCTTTTGGAGTGATGTAAAAAAAGAAAATGTGTGACAAAATGTTTCACGAACTGTAGGTAAATAAATCTTATTAACAAAAATAGGTTTTATTTTAAAAAGTGTATGGAAAATTCGTGTTTTGAATCTGTATTTCAAATATTTTTTCTGATGTATTTTTTGTATCTCTACAAATAAGTTGTGTAGTATTTAAATAACATCTTTCTTTAATTGTCAAGTTACTGACGAAGTTCCGTCCTCTGGACACTGGTTGCCTATTCATATTAATTTGATGATCTACATAGTACTTTGTTTATTAAATAGTTGGATTTAAATATAAAAATTCTAGTACGATAAAAGGAGCTAGACAATTCCTGTAGTTCCGATATATCATTAATTTTATTTTTGAGGTATGAAGGTATATTTAAACATTTTCACGCATAGCCAGCTGGAACAGTTTTAGGCTACAGAATATAAAAAAATGGGTGGTGCTTATGGACAAACGATAGAAATGAAAATAAAGCGATTCAGCGTCACCGACCCGAGCGTGACGGTTCACTTACGTTCACTCTTCAGCAAAACGCGCAAGTATTTTTCACTCCAAAAATATTTGCCTAGATTTAATTGGATATATTTGCACGTACACATTATTAAACTGTAACTACTGTTTTTTAAAAGTACTGATTACAAAATAGACAACAAACAACCATACAAAGATTTTTAAAGCGCAAAACACACTGATGCGGTACCGAGAACGTTCCGGGGGCGGGAATTATTGTAATGTACGAGTTTTTATGCACCAAGCCACACAGAAATTGCGGTAGAGGCGGCGCGCTTTCACCGCTATCACAGACAGAGGCGGGGGCGGTAGCTGTGTTCCGTTGTACTCAGCGTTGCCAATTTGTGGGTAAAACGCCCAGTGTGGGGGCAAAACTTATGTTGTCATGGTGACGAAATTCTTAACGTTACTATTTAACAGTTGTAAATTTAAGGATTCTGTTTGTGTAAACTATTTGATAGCAATATGTCTTGAGTCATCATCAATAACTAATATAAAAAATGTTCTAGTCAATAGCACAAATAACTGCCATTAATTACTAATCACTTTACACGTCTACCTTTATACTCACACTTAAAACTCTTAAAGTGTTTTAAAATAGAATATTTTGGTCCCAAAATTAAGCGGAATACTCGATCCATTTTGAAGTAGCATCACAACTCTTAAAGTTTAAAAAATATATTCTTAAAAATAGGTTTCTTCATTTCTTGAAGAGTATATATATCATATATGGTTATAAAAATATTAAGTAGCATAATAATCTCCTTGCAACTGCGCTACCTTCAGTACATCATTGAAGTGTATTTCAAAACAGGGTGTTTTGCAGAACGGCAAGTCACAAGCGCTGCACATGAATCTAGTATCTCTCCGTTTTCCTATTTTCCAACAAAGTCTGCACGATCGTTGTGGATATTTCTTCTTTCCGTCTTCCTTCTGCGGTATAGTCACCAATCTATGATCCACTGTCGGCCTTGGAAACTCATCGTTTGCATTGTACTTCATAATATTGTGTGACACTTTACCGTTTACTAAATTTTTAAGGTCCATGAACAATGAGCTTAGACTGCTACAATCTGAAATCACGATGGCCATTTTCAATACACTTTTGTATAGAGGATACATTTTTATATTGCTTATAAACACATTCGGTTTTGTAATGTTGAAAATGCCATCGTGTTTTCATAGCATGAAGGCATGGCAAATTAATGTACTAAAGTAAATGAAAAAGTATGATTGCATTTTCAACACAATCCCTAAATGATTTGAATAAAATAAACCACAAATGTATTAGTTTAGTAAATAAAAATTAAGAACAAAAAGGAAAAAAATCAGTAAAGAATCTACACTTCAAAAGAAATGAAATTATACAGTACAAACTAGAGGCATTATAATAGCTATTATCTCAAAAACTACAACCAAAATAGCCATCTATTTTAGTTTTATTTTGAGATGTTTAATTTAAAAGAGATGTTTACACACAATTGGCAAACCTAAACTTAGACATTTTCACACAATGGCAATAAATTTCTTTAAAGTAAATGAACGCACGGGTTTAATTGATCGAATTAAAATCAATGGTTAAGTATTTTTTATGTAAAGGTCGGCTGGCAGGCTGCCAGTTCACTTAATGGTAGGTAGCTGCTACTGTTGCCTACTGACACATGGAATACTTAGGGGTTGCAAATGCACTGCTAACCTTTTCAGGATAAAACTAAAGAGTTTAATGCTAATTGATTTAATGATATATTGAAAGTATTTTAAATTACAAAAGAAAATAAACAAGATACTTACTATCTTGAGGTGAATTGTATTCCATAGACATCGACATATCTTTTGGGTCTTCTCTAGAGTGATCGTAATTTTTAGGAGTGTTACACACTGCTGGGTCAGTGACGATGATGTCACCATCATCACATTCCGATTTCAAATCTATAGAACCGTCAGGATCATGACATTTGTCACTGGTCTCTTTGTTGGTATCACTTGATTTTTCCGTGTTATATGTAGGTGAACTATCAATGGGTGTATCTTCATAAATATTTCTTAAACTATCATAATTGCTGCCCAACAACATGTGATTGTTTTGTGTGTTATACAATGTCTGCTCTTTTATATGATCATTTACTTTAGGTCTTTTTTCTGCGTTCATAGTATCTGTATAATAGTTTTTCTGTAAGAATTCCTCTGATTTTCTTTTTAAATTAGTGAGTTTTTGTAATTTCTCGATAAATTGTCTCTGCTTCAAAAGTTCATGATGTGTAACTTCGTTATTTACACCAGCATCGTACGTTTCGGACAAACACGATTCCGATTCTGAAATTTTGTTTTTATTTTCACCATTGTTTTTATTTGTATCACTTTCTTTTACATTGCCATCTTCATCAGTCTGGAAGAAGTAGAAAGATAATAAAGTTTTGGTATATTGATCAGAATCAGCATAAATTACAAATGGGCAGAAAAATGTTGCTATATTATCATTAGTGTGAAAATATAAAGCTTATAGAACATAAGGAGATGCTGTGTTCGACAGCTCCTCATGGTCATGGGTCATGGGTCTTTGGTGGTCCATGGGGGTGGCCCACGTCCAACAGAGGGTGTGAGCTAATAACAATAACCCCATTGGTTAACATTAAATGTTTTTATAACAATTTTAAATTGTTTATGTGATAGCCACTATGCAGATGTGAGGCATTTTAAATTTTAACTTGATATTTTCTATATTTTGTATATTATAAAATTCTGTGTTGACTTAGTAAATAATAATTGATAAAATTAAATAATTGTGCTATCTATGCAATGTTCTCAAAATTTAATTGAACCAAATCTCTAAAAAATATATTTATAATTATTTTTGAAAGATGTGGATCACTCTTATGATGTATTCTTTCTAGTAGTACAATTTTTTTAGTAGTATAATTTAAAATTTTCAGTTAATAAAAAAAAGCATGTGCATGTACAGAGTACACAATATGTCAGAAGTGTAACTTCTTTGTCAATCAAATATGTAGTAAGCGGTAGATGTTATGCAGAAACGTTACAAGAAGCGTCATGTGATTGTTACACTGAAGCGTCACATAATATTCGCCCTTGAAGTTTAACTTTAAAAAATTAAGACATAGATTTAAATGGAATGTAGATATTGGTGACAAATAGGTATGTTCTTGAGGTTGAAATAAATGGATCAAAATAACTGTTATGACAATGAAATTTAAACATTAATTTTAAAAAGTCCCATAGCAAGCTTAACTAAAACAACAAATAAAACTAAAAAATAATATAGACGTTTGTTTGTTGAAAGAATTAAATTTTTAGGGAAGATTTATTTTTTATTTATTTATTTATTTTAAAATTAACAGATAGTTTACAGATATAGTTATTTGGTGACCTTTACACTAAGCATAGCTTGAATTGATATAGTTTAACTTGCCTCTTGTTAAGAGGTATGTTATACCTACTGATAAGTTTTACCTTATTGCACTAGGGATTTTCATATAGCAAATGTATGTATACTCAAAAAGGGCATTTTTATTATTAATCAGTTAATATTTTATTAAGTTCAATTGAATCTTAAATATCTGTTAAAATATTGCAACCAGGATTAAGCATATTAATTGATATATTAAATTGTGTATTAATTACCTCTTTATTTGTCAATCCCTTAATTTGTAAGACTTCTGCGGTTCCAATAAAACTAGTGAGATCCTCTCTTTTAACACTAACTTCTCCATGATACATAAACTGAAGTAAATCTCTCATTGCTTTGTGTGTGACATCTCTCAGTACCACTGTAACAATATGTTCAATTTGTAGCTTCAACACTAGCGTTTACAGAATACTACAATAAAATAACTACAGAATGTTGTGGAATTTCTACTATTATATACAGTGAAAATCGGTCCAAGAGACAACAAAAGTTAATAGGTAGCTATAATATTAATAATATGAAGGGTATAAATATGAAATTCCTGTTTTATCATACTGGCCACTTTGAATTAAAATTAAACCAGATTTCAGAGTGAAACATTTTTCAAACGAAAACAAAAAGAAATAAACAACATTTTATTGTCTGACTTTCAATTTAATGTAATTTCATACTTTAATACCAATTAACTGACACAAATCTGGTTTAGCTTATTCGGTCATATTGGTCTGTTTCTCTTGTTCAATGTTCTTAAAGCAAAAAGGTTTCAGAGCTTATATTATAGTTTTATAGGTATATAGATTTTCTGATCAATAAAAGTTTTCTTTACACATTTCTTCAGGGGTCTTCTTTTTTTTCCCTAGATTTACAGCTTTCGCACTGTGCTGGCCACTTATGATAATTATAACCATTCCTCCACCTAAGCCTTAATCTTTACATAAGTATTTGTATAGAGATCTGTGGCTTGTATAATATAACATAGTTTATATCACTAAAAAAACATACCAATAGGATGTTGACATGGATTCATTTGGAACATTTTCTTGAAATATGGTGAACATATTGATAATATTACTTTATGCGCTTGTATTAAATGTCCCTCAACTGCAATCGTTACATCCACGAATTCACCTTTTCCCAATAAACCGGTGAAACCTTTTGTTAAATTTCCGTGAAAATTATTCCACGACAATGAGAATTGTTGTTCCATATTTAATCACTTGTGTTTCGTTTGTAGGTAAAATACACATCTGTATATGAAATTTATCATACGAAAATCATCAAAAAAATAGGTAACCGAACATTTTTTGACCGTTTTATTAGATAACTTATTTATTACGTTTATTGCAAATGTAAATTGTTTGTAATGTCGTTCCAGACAGTTTTGGTTGACAGTTGCGTTGCGTTGCGTCGGTCGGATGCGTTGCGTATTGCAGCGAGCAGCGCGTCGCATAGTGATGGTGATGTCTATGCGACACACAGAACAAGATAGAACAGAAACCACACACAGAACAACGAACTTTTCGAAATATATGCACAACGATACAACCACACCAAATAAATTATTTATATACCACCAAAGATTTTCCACTGCATAGATTGGGCAAGACGAAAGAATCCGTAATGCGACAGGACCACGTGATACAAAATCGCTTAGTCCATCACCAACTTTACAAGGCTATTTAGCTACGCCATGGCCATCCTGATCATGGCGATCATCAGGATCAATATTTTTGTAGGAAAATTTTCCCAATGCCCTCTATTATATTATATACAATTAATCTTTTTGTATACGACAAGTTTCGATGGTCTACTGGTCAACTTCGAGACAAGCAACTAACAATGTTTTTTAATTTGTACATTTTTTTGGTTGTTTCTTGAAAGTCAAATTTTTCAAAGGCTTTCTTTAATTTATTAACTACCTACTAGACCCGGCGAACTTCCTACCGCCTCGTCAGAATCAATAATAGTTGTATTAACTTATTAGCTGAATTAAATTAAATTTCTTAATAAATGAATAGTCAAAATGAATTAAGTTCCATAAATTTAGGTATTAAAAGGAAATTATACAAAAATCGAAAATAAATCTATTTTAAATACGTTGAATGTAATTCTCTATTGAAACGAATCGAAATAATTCGTGTATTATTATTTTTGTATCTGTTATGTATCAGACATGACGTTGTATACCATTTTTTTAAAAGATTTACTTACTCTAAGTATACTGCGTTTGGTTTGCGTATGTCAACGATCCCTGACCCATATTAGGCTCGAGGAAACACCGTTGTTTTTTAGTGAGTAGAAATCCCACACATGGGATCATATTATATGAGATCACGATCACCATAACGTGATATCGCGGGGGGCCGTAAGTATATTAATAATATATTATTTATTATTCTTAATGATAATAAGATAGGCACAATAATAAAAGCTTTAAAAGCATATTGCCGAATTAACAAAATTTTTATACACGAGTATATACATAAGCATAGGTAAACAAAATATAACACTAATAGGTGAAATTATTATTAACTAGCTGAGCCCGCAACTTCATACGCGTGGTATTCGGTATAGCGCGTAACTTTTTTGTTATTAAACCGATTGGAATGAAACAAACACTAAAAGTTACGGGAAGCTTGCTGTAATACATCAGTGAAAACGGCATTCAAATCGGTTAAGTCATTTTTGAGATTAGTGTGCAAAAACAAACAGACAAAAATTCTAAATGTACAGACACGGCTCATTTGCGATTTATATTGCAGGTCAGGTATAGAATATAGATTTACTCATTTTCGAATAATTATATTTTTCTTCATCAATTCTTTAGGTTTATTCTTATAATAAATCAGAGTTTTTTTAATTCTTACATCTAAACCGAAAATATGGTTTCGTAAGTTCGTAACGAACGATTCGACATAATTTTTTGTTGTATTGTGTCATAATATGTATTACAAACACGGGATAGTTTATTTGTTCTACAATTAAGGCCGGCGCCGACTGACGGTATGGCAAGGCATGACAAGGCAAAGGATTTTTCCTCGACATATTATTTTTAATCTTATTCCAATGATTTTAGCATTCACACTCCTTTATTTCAGTACCAAGACACCGTTACGCCGAGGCATACCGCGGCATCTCTTCAGCAACAAATGCTATTATGACTAAATCCCAATCAATCATTTTAACAAAATTATGTATCCGCAACAGACATCAGAGTAACACAATGGTCATCTGAATAGTTTTCCGCACGACACGGGTGCGTACTGTGGAATACCACGACGTGCCGAAGTAGGCCACGTGCATCCCAAGCATGCTGTGCCGCACAATACTGTAGTGCACTGGTGGCGGCAAGGTGACAGACGGGGAAGCGGATTGGAAGGGGATTTGAAGCCGTGCTCTGAAGATACCTTATACAAAAATGTACTTGCCATGTACAATACTACAAATTAGAGTAATCTTTTAAAATACAATTTTACTTGTTTTAAAATTTATCCAAACTTTTTAATGTGATTCTCAGATGTGATTTTCTAAATATTTTTTACACTACGCGTTTAGCTAATAGTGCGATCTATGGAACAATCAGCTAAGTTGAGTCTCTAGTGATTTTGTTCAGCTTCCATTAGTAGTGAGCTTGCTAAAAGTTCTAACCGCGCGGTCGCGGACCTCGTCCGGCTAAATTAAGTTTCAGACAAACTTGTAAAAGTTTGTCGACGCAGTGGAATCCTAACGAAGATTTTACATTGACCGACCACTACTGTCTAACTAACCAGTTGCCGACTTATGTGTTATGTTCTATATTTGGTTTATATAGTTACTTGGCTGACTCATAAAAGGTTAGCAGATTTAGCATGTTATGGCTTGCATACGAGATGGCTTTTAGATATTATCGTGATGTATATGTTGTTTCAGCGAATTTACTAACTTGGTTGCTCACGGTGGTTGACGGCATCTCGTTCTGGTCTAGTCATTAGTTTTTGTGGACTTAGATCCCGACATATACTTAGATTTGTAGTGGAAGATCTGTAGACCTAATTCTTTTAATATTTACAAATATTTATTGATAATCTTTTGTCTGTGATTTCGTCCCATGGAATTCGGTTATATCATACATACAACATTTCCGGATAAGCAGCAACTCAATGAGAATCTCAGCTTCATAACCGTTTCTTTATGAAGCAATTTGTTCAAATCTCTACATAAAATAGTATTTTCATAACTTAAGTTCAGGTTTATACGAAAGATGTCGCATTCATCAACTAATAATTAATATGTAGGATACAAGAAACAAAATTATGCAATTGTATGTACAATATATTATATTTTTTATACTTAATATATAAAAATCCCGTGTCGTGGTGTTAATGAAATTTAGTACACTCGTGTGTGTACTCGTAATTTGGTCTAACTTGAGAGATAGGATAGTTAATGATTAATGACCAAATTTTTTATGGCAAATTAAATGTACCTATTTATAGGACAAATTAAGTGTTGTAAGTTCCATAAGTTGCTAGCAGATGGCGGTGTAAGTTTATTGACACAACACTTCATCTTTTGTTATTTAGGTTGAGTAGGTAAGCATAATGGCGCCGTGTTTTCATTTCAAACTTTATTGTAATAACATTTGCATTACTTTTATTTCTATATTACACAGTGAAACTATCTTCTGTACGTGTGTAAGTCATTGAACGCTTAAACCGCTCGCTGGACCGTTGATGATTTTTTTTCGTATCTCTAGATGGTTTAAATTCACAATTAGTTCCGATAGGTGGCGCAGTAATCGGGTTACAGATTTTTTTTCGGGGAATGACAACGTCTGCTGTTTCCGATAGTTTGAATATATCTTTAAATGGAGCGCCCAGAGTATGACTGCCGAACGCAGTGTGCTTCATTATTGAGAAAAATGAGGGCTGTCCGTTTGAAGCCAGTTACAAGTTACCATCCTTTAAAAGAGGTTCACAGTGAAATTTTAGTAACATGCAATTCTGATTTTTCTTCACTTATCAGTAAAGACTGCAGCAGCAAAATGTTTCATCCAATTAATCTATCAGTGTTATATCGGATAAATTAAAACAAATTAATTATCCTCGAGAAGCAACGGTTTGTGGTTAAATAGTCAGCTAAAATTGAAAGGACAAAGTTTCCTTCACCATCGATTCTTAGACATGTCCACCGCGGTCGAAACCACCAATTAATTAAGTTCTGCAAGAGCCCAGTCACCCTATTTCCTAAGATAGCCCGAGCATGACGTCGTACTTTTAATTTTCTGGTGTCACGATTTACAACGATAAGGCCTGCCCCCTTCCCTTCTTGCCTTACTGAAGGAAAGTATGCGATGAATGGGCGTCTTATTAACAGTGTAGAAAACTTTAATCGGGACCAAGTTTTGTGTGGTGTTAACAATAAGGCGATAAATAAAATGCATCATTAAAAAAAAATTACGCTATCAACTCTTACGGAATAAAATTTCATTAACGCTACCACCCTCTTTTTTTTAAATTTTATTTTTTATGTTAGGATCGGCAAACAGGCTGATGACGGTCCACTTGATGGTAGGCGGCTACCGTCGCCTATAACACAAGCAACACCATAGGTGCTACAAGTATGCTGCTGACTACAATAGGATTAAGGATAAGGGATTGGGATCGATTAGAGAAATGGGGTCTGCATTTAATTTTTATCATTGTACTTAATTAATCCCCACACAATCTAAACATTTTGAACAGTGAATCTAATTGAAGAAAATATTGATTTAAAATTTAACACGTTAACCTATTTATTTGACAATCATGAAATTATATTACTCAATAACGTAACACTAGAGACAGTAAAAAGCGACAGTTATCTAAATAAGGTTTAAAAACGTGCCTTACGTACCACGTATTTAGCGAATCTCCACCGTTTGGTCTCAGGCAGGGCTTCGCCGGCGCGGTCACTCGGCTAGGCTGCCGCTGACAGGTAATCGATGCGGTTTGCTAGTTTATTTGGCTATCGGTTCCGTTCCATACATGTGTATCTACTCAATATAATCGATGATGTCGGCCTCGATACGCTTCGGTTATGAATTGGATATACATATTTGTACATGCACGTGTGTTGTCGATTTCTATCTCAAGAACGCTTTACGGTCTAGGTACTTTAAGCCTACTTATTAGATATCTTTGTGTTAATAATTTATTCAAATACATTCTTAACTATATGACTTAACTATAACGAGCCCGTTGTATGAGTGGTTAGGGTGCTTATCTTAACGCTCTGTTCTAGGGTTCCCGGGTTCGATTCCCGGCAGGGTCAACTTTGAAAAAATGAACTTCTTAAATTTGCCTCTGGTCTGGATCTGTAAAGTAGTGGCAGAGGGTACACTGCGTTTCGCAATCACCCGTCTGGTGGCAGTAATCAACCCCTTACAGAAGCCCACCGTGAAATAACAGCACGTGTGCTGTTGTGTTTCGGTGAGTGAGTAAGGAATGCCAGAGCCCATTTTCCTATCCAATCCCTTATCTTTAATCCTACTGTAGTCGGCAGCGCACTTACAAAAGCTGTGGCGTTGCTTGCGTTATAGGCGACGGGCGACGGTAACCATCTAGCATCAAGTGGACCGTCAGCCTGTCTGTCGAACTTAACATTAAAAAAACTAGCTGGTGCCCGCGGCTTCGCTCGTTTGGAATACTTAGCCTATGTCTACTCTGAAATTCTATTTTCTATTCTACTGGTGAAATATTTTTTTAAATCGGATGAGTAGTTTCGAAGATTACCTCCTACATGCAAACTTTGTCTCTAGTCCAGATAATATAACGCCATGTAGAAGGTAATCATCGAAACTATTACCAAAAAAATATAGTGACACGGCCACATTTTCTTATATTTTTAGATGGTCCCTTGGGAACAGTAAGTATTTTTTTTTGGATGAATGGTAATTTATGACCATGTAGGTATATACAAAATTTCATGATGATCGGTTGAGTAATTTCGAAGATTAAGCAATAAGGCATCAATGAGGCATTATTTGAAATAGACACCGTTTGCAATCTCGTCACTAATATAATTTTAAAATTATAATTGATTAATTCAACATTTGATGTATGTCGTATTATATATGCACTCTGTGAACAGATGAAGCGTATAGGGCTGATGTACCTAAACGTGTGTCATCTGTGATTGACAGCATATCTCGCGGCAATGAAAATCAATTGCGCTAGTGAAATTCTATTCACGACTCTGTTTCAGTATTAACGACAATATTATATTTATGTATCTTTGGTATTGCAAGGTACAATTTTGTACCAAATATTTTGGAATATTGTACAAATTCACAAAAGGATATTTGCCTGTTTTTCAAAAATAGTGTAAATTTAATTATTAATCAATTTAATACGAAAATAATAACCGGATAATAATGATAAAACACAAAAAAAAAAAATTGCATTTTTATTTTGCCGCCTAAGCAGTCTAAGCACCTATACGTCGTCACATGGTCTGTATGACAACATGCCTACAACATTTTAAAGTTTTTTAAGTAATTATATGAATTTACAAAATTATTTTAATGTGCAAAATTGCATTGATTTTTCACAATTCCATTATTCAATTTTTTTTTAATGTTAAGATCTACAGATAGGCTGACAGTCCACTTGATGGTAGGTGGCCACCGTCGCCTATAACACAAGCAATGCTGCAGATGCTGCAAGTGCACTACCGACTATAGTAGGATTAAGGATAAGGGATTAGAAAGGGACAGAGAAATGGGCTCTAGCATCCCTACTCACTTACCGAAACACAACCGCATAAATGTTATTTCACGGTGGTCTTCTGTAGGGGGCACTTACCTCCCTCGCGGTGGAGCTGCGGAAGAGTGCTTGTCCGACCTCGCAACTTCACCAATAGCGGATGAGGAGGACGCCAAGAGGTTTAGTCGGTAGGTCTACCCCACTACCATCTCGGGGCATTAGTCCGACATAACCCACCACGGGTGGGTTTCCATGATGGATTCCTCTTGTAAAAAAAGGGGGGGGGGGTATTTACCTACTGCCGGCAGACGGGCCGCCCAAATGATCGCGAAAGGCACTGTGTCCTGTCACTAATTGCCAGATTCAAAGCAGAGCAAACTTCGAAAAGTTAATTTCCACATTTGGAAATAATTGCATAAAGAAAATTATGTTTTGAATTATTGTTATTAATAATGTTCTTGCCGGTTTCTTCCTCATAAAACCTTTTCAATTTATGTAATTATTATTCATAAAAATGGTAACACATGCTGACTTTACTCCACGTAAACTCAGAGTTGTAATGACGGTAGCAATAATTTGATTTTTTGCCCATATGGCGGAATACCAAGGCACAGCCACAAGTCGGAAGTGCGAGGACGTGCCACTCAAGAGATGTTGGAAGTTGGAGCGTCCTGATTGGCCCCATTGTAAATCTTCAATAGACCATCTCCAGACCGCTAAGCTAACTGAATCGTTCGTTTCACGACTTCTCGTTCCTTCATTACTTTAGGCCTTTTGCGGGTTTTCTCATTACGTATGCGATACAGTCAAGATGCCGTAGGTATACTTAACTTCGGCAAGTAGGTAATTAGATTTTTTTATTTAAAAAAGTTTTAAGTAGGTATACTTTTATGTTCTATAGTCTATAGGCATATTTCTATAGGCATTTACGAAATTACTCAAACGAAGCTTTTATATTATATCTTCTCTTCTCTTCTATATATAAAAATGAATCCCTATTTCCCTTGGTCACGGCATCACGCGTGAACGGGTAGACCGATTTTAATTCGGTTTTCACTAATGGAAAGAGGGATAAACGGGGAATGTTTATATATATAAAAAAATTATACCCCGGGTGAAGCCGGGGGCGGGTTGCTAGTCTATTATAAAATAAAATTAATCGCTACTTAAACTTCTACACCATCCAACAGATTTTGGATATATACATTTTTGCATATATATGAAGCCGAAGGCGGATCGCTAGCGCAATATAAATTTGACATCATTTAAAATATCTATTCTGGACGATGACGAATGATTACCTTATCAGTGTTTAGATACGTATAGAAATTTGTTAAAATTTAAACACAACAATAAAAAACAGTAGTATTGTAATTGAATGTTGACAATCGCAAGGAGATGTTTTTATAATTAGGTTACTGGTTCTAAATGAGAACTCAATCTGGCTAGGAGCCCTTCGCTGGCGAGTGACCGCTTACCAATATCTCAGTTGAATGGACTTCAATTAAGGCTCGCTTTCTAACCTCGAATAAATCTCTCGTCCTTAGCATTCGAAAGTAATGGAGAAGACGACAATTGAAACGTAGATTACATCCTCCTCGCGATGAATTTTATTCAGAATTTTTATTTAAAAATTTAGAAGAATTTTCACTTTTGAATGTAATTTTAAAATACTAATTGGAAAGGTTAACGACAGTTTTAATGTGCTAATATTTAAGTAAAGGTCGTCAGATATACTGATGGTCCACTTGATGGCAGGTGGCTATCGTCAACTATTGACAGAAGCAACGCTACAGCTGTTGAAGTGCGCTGCCGAAATTAGTAGGATTAAGGATAAGGGATTACGAATTTCTGCTACTATTACCATTAGTAAGTACCATTCTTGAAGGGTTTCAGCTCAAACTATATACTTTTTTATGTAAAGGCCATCAGACAGGCCGAGTTCACTTTATGATGTGATATACATAGATGGCCACCGTAATAGGTGTTGTCGACTTTAGTAGGATTAAGTATAAGGGACTAGGAAAGGTTAGATAATGGGATCTGGCATCTCACTCATCGAAACACAAGAGCACACATCTGTACAGATACGTCTAACTTAAATAACATATTACAATGTCATAGACGAATGTTTTATCTGTGGGCAATTAATAGAGTTTAGAGTGTTAGTCTATAACACAGAGGTTGTCATTATTGCTTTAACAGTTGGAAATAAATATTACAGAAGTGTTGAAAATGAATAAATCAGTCAACAAAAACAATCTGGGTATACTTATCTCTCAAAATTTCCTACTCCCCAACATAACATTGCAACATAAAACAAGACTGTACACATTAAAATAACAGTGTAACATAAAGTTATCTAACATTAATTGTCTCGGTCGCTTCATTAAGACACATGATGACGTGACTCATTAACTTTGTTTTAAATTTTATCGTCTATACGTTTAAAACATGCGATATAATTATGTTTTAGGGACAACATATTTTGTTATATGATTTGGATTCACCTTAAGGGGACAATTACTTTCGCATGACGGGCTGCTCAATTTACAAGTATGACTGCGAAACGCATAGGTTCTACTTACTGCTTCGGATAGTTTTTTTTTTTTTTTTAAATATGAATTGTTTCTGTCCCATCACACTAATAGGAAAGTCTCTCAACAATCAATCCCCTGGGCCTCATTGTCTTTTACGTTCGATGGTCATTTCAGGCGACGTTTGGAAAGATTCCAGAAAGACAATGGCAAGCTTTCACTGAAATGACGCCATAGTGTTCACATGTGCAGACCAGCCGGTGCTCAATTTTGCAAACAATTGCGTATTTCTAAGTGCGTTCGTCATGATCATCCTCTTACTCGATATTGTCTGTATTTACATTTTAACAAAATACAAAATAAAAACTCAATTAGACAACATTTTCAAGTTTATTGTAATATGTTTAGTTATTAAACGATATTTTGTGTCCTTCAATGTGCTTGAATAATATCAATGGCAACAGACATTGAACTAATTTAAGAAAAAAATTATATTAAAATTTGTGGAACATAATATCCAATACTAACATTTATAACATAATTTATACGTGTATAGTTTGAACAAATCAAATGTTTCAATTCTTACAAACTCAAGTTCAGTTCTTGGTAGTGTGGCCCCCGGTCACACATATTCTCCGTCCCCGGTCATCCTGCCCAAGGGATCCCCTAAAGTAGTAAAATTTTATAATTATAAAACAAACTTAATAATTACTAATCATTAATATTAATAATCATTAATATTTACTATACTTTTCATTTCTCATAATCTTTATATTAAGAATCATAGATTCGTTTATTTATCATTAAAATGTTCTAATTATAAAACAGACTGAAAATGTAGCATCTTACCTACACATACTAATCATTAATAATCCTCACCTAGTCTCTAATTATCAGTCATATAATAATAAATAAATATAATGAATTAACAAATAGCCTTCGTTGCAGATTTCATAAAATAGACTTTAAAAAAAAATGAGAACATCAGTAAAAGATTGCGAAAAGCAAATAAAGTTTATCATGTATGTAATTTATTTTACAAATAACTTACCATAACATAATATCAGGTCTAGTCTCGAGTCCCGAAGTCCCGGGACCCATGACAGCAAATCTCTCAAAAAGTCCCGTGACGTTTTGAATCTCGAAGTCCCGGAACCCAAACCCTATTCAAAAATAAATAGATTAGGTACTCAAAAATGTTGGGTTTTAGATTAAAATTATATAAAAAAATAATGAAAAATCAAGTACTTTTCTTCATATAATTTAATTGAACCTTGATTAAGAACTTTAAGTAAATGGTCTACATATTGTTTGTTACTGTATTCTTACTTTTTACTTTAGTTTTTTACTGATTAGTCTAATTTATTAAGTCGGATTTTTTTATAAGCATTCTTCTATACTATAATAAAATGTTTTAATAAATAAAAGATCGTAAGAGTAGATGATTCCTGGTAAATATCGAATTTTTCATTTGTACTTATAAAAAAAATATTACTTTCAGATATGATGGTCGCATCATTTTGATCTGGAGATTATTAGACATTCTCTGATTTTTTTTAGAGAATCGTGAACATTTGGAAACCTTCAAAGCGAAGACCACCATAACGATCATCTTTTTCTCAAGCGTACTAGTCATACCTGCTATCTAGTCTTATCGAGATGTAGGCATAACATTTCTAACCCAAATTCAATGTGGGTTTCAAATAATATTATCTCCGGTTGATATGTTATGGGTGTATTACTTATTCCTTTACTACTATTGTTGCATAAAATTTAACAGGAAAGCGACAATAAAGAAATGTTGAGTTATAGCGGTGGACTTGGAGGAGGATAATGCCGCTTCAAAGAGAGGATAATGCCGCGGAACGATTCGCTTATCGTCGCCTGCCTTCTTGCCGGCTGAGCCGCAGACGCCCTGAACTATTTTCTCATTGTTCAGTTTAGTTAGTTGTGCATTGTTTTGTGTAAAGTTATATCTTATGCTACCAATATTACTGGGATGGCGGTGTGTAAATAACCACCATTGTCGTGCGTGTGCGGTAACGGTTTTATGGGTATCTTGTGGTATTGGGTGGCGTTTTACACAAAATTAAGAGCGATCGAGTAACAGTACCTGCTTGACGCATGCATCCAGGTCCAGATGTCCTCCAGATGTAACCGTTTGTATAGAAATAAATAAATAATTATGAAACTTTCCCGTAAGGTTTATAGTTTTTATATCGGAACTAGCTGAACTCGGTCACGTTTCGCTGCGGCCCATACTGCGGCGGCGTGCGCATGGGGCGCGCGGTACTGGAAACTGCTTATATATAATACTATTTATAGACTTCCTCGATAAATGGACTATTCAAAACAAAAAGAATTTTTCAATTCGAACCAGTAGTTCCTGAGATTAGCGCGTTCAAACAAACAAACGAACAAACTCTTCAGCTTTATAATATTAGTATAGATAACACATAGCCTATTTAGCCAGAATTTGTAATTTATAAAGAAATGTGGACACATTCGCGGACAGAAATCAGTATGTATAAATGTATATTTAATAGATACACGCAATTATTTGATTTTGTATCTTCAATCAGATGTGTTTTTACTCTTAGTTGGTAATCGGTTTTGTATGTTTATGAAAAATGTTTGTTATAAAAAAATTTCTCTTCTAAATATCAAAAAATAGTGTTAATACTATATGATTATGATGGATATATAGATAGATAAAAACAAAGTTATAATAATACTATTATATCTAAAATATGGCAAGGATGTGGTAAAGGGATGGCGTAAAATGTAATAGAAGGTTAAGTAGTCAACAAAATATAAGTTTGAACAGCAACAGCAAATGTGACTTGAAAATAATAGAAACTTAAACTTCAGCCAGTTTAAGTTTTTATTATTTTCAAGTTAGATAAGTCACTATAAGGATTTAGTGTCGCCATTTCTGAAAATCGTTTTGTCAAAAGTCGTTATAAATTTTCTTCTAGGTTATAAGTTTTAGCAGCATTTTTATATTTTTATATATTCATTAATATTTTTATGTCGTAGTCAACTATCTGCTAGCTCTTGGCAACATTAGACATTAACCGTTTTGGGTCATGGCCATCCAAGAAAGTTTACTGGTTAGAATGTGAAAAGGCAGGCATTTTATTTTCCGATATTCCCTGCAGTCGCTCCTTTTCTGCCATTGGATCAGCGAGGAGATGGTCGGCCTGTGGCGCGTTTCTACGGTGGTCTTCTACTTCAAATGTCGAACTTTGCTCTCTTCATCACTCGCTGAGTTAAGGTGGTCAGACAGGGTGACGGTTCACTTGATGGTAGGGTGGGTATCGTCGCCTCTAACACAAGCAACGCCACAAGTGCTGCAAGTGCACTGCCAACCATTAGAATTAAGGATAAGGGATTAGGAAGGGATAGGAAAATGGAGAATGTTTTAGGCTCAATGTATTTAGACTCTAAACTTTTAAACGCTTAATTGCACAATGGCTAGAATCACTTCTATTCAAGGTTAAATGGTCTTAGATGATGTTAACAACTCTGTTCAAAATTGTTCATTGGTTCAATGTTAAATAATTTGCTTTTAAACAGAAAAAAAACTATAACAAATGTCAATATTGTGAAATATTCTGTACTTGTAAATAGGAAGCACTTGGTTCTTGTGGACACCAAAGTTTTCCTGGGCATTACTCTAGATGCAAAATATGACCATGGAAGTGATAATCCTACAACGCAGTAGTAGCATCCTAAATTGATTGATAACGCAGATATATCATTTTTAGGGTTCCGTACGTCCGAATAAAAAAAACGAAACCTTTATAGGATCACTCGTGTGTCCGTCTGTGCGACCATTATCTTATCTCCGAAACTACAGAAGCTAAAATTTTGAAAAAAATAAAGAAATTAGTTTTCTACTTATAGATTATAGGCAAACCCATGATATTAAAATAACATGGTAAATCACTCAATATTGTGCGGATAGGTAACATCGTACGGAACCCTCTTCACGCGAGTTCAACTCGCACTTGTTTGTTTTTTTTTGATATATCTGTGTTCAGTTTATAAACTTATAGCATGTTTTTTAATACTTTGGTACGTATTTAAAGGAGTATATGAACCGCTAAAATGATAGGGCATTACAATAAGAGCATAACAATGCATTGGGTGGGTGTGCACGGGGAGCCGATAATGCCCCTCGGCACATGGATTACTTCATGAAATGGTAGCGCTTAGCGGCTCTTCCGTGAAAGCCTTAGATCTGTTTGCAGTCAGATACTCCACAATACAATCCTAGTGTCAACTGTCACTACTGAAGATGCTTCTGGAAAACAGTTAAATGTAAAATTCCTTTTTGTAAATTTTTGGGTAGACTAAAATTTGCATTATTCCTGAATATGATTCGCAATAAAAATCGAGTAATTAACATATTTATTTGTATTTATTAACTTGATTATTATCCAATGATGATCAGTTCCTTGTTTTATTTCAGAAATTATACTCGTATATCTAAGCAATTTAATAATTTTGAAACAAATGATGCACAATTAAATAATTATTTGTTATATCGATTTCTTATCTTTTTATTTTATTTCTCATAAGTATTATAAAATGAAATCGCTCTTATTTTCTGTCCATTTCTTCGCTAACTTATTCTAACAATGTAAAGAATTTTGATACGGTTTTCACTAATTGAAAAAGCGATAAACGAGGAAGGTTTGTGTATATATTTGCAGAAAAAAATGCCGGAGGCGGGTCGCTAGTGTTTTATAAACAGATTGTTTTCCAAAATAAGTCATGAAAAGAGAAAGAAACTGTGTTTATTAATATAATTTGAAAATTTGTGAAATAACGTAACAGATAATTTTTATCCAGGTAATACTTTCCCGTAAGACAATAATTAAGGATATGTACTCGTTTTATTTTATGCAACAATGCTTTTTACACAAAAAAGTTATTGCTTTCGCTTAATCTAGAAACCTTTAATTAAGATTATTGTAGCAATGTTACTTATTGTTTTAGATAACTTCACTAAACTTTTTTCCACACTATCGTAAAAACTTTGAAAGGATTTGAATCCGGGAGCTCTACGTCAGGAAGCCAACACGTAAACCCTCGACCATCATGTTGTCCCGTATATTAAGAATATTGTGCACATTTTCGTGCAATTTCAATGTGCAATTCAATTTTATAATTTATAATAATATAATAGAGCTGAACAGTTTTTTTATTTGTTTTGTTGGTTGAACGCGCTAAACCCTGACACTAGCAGTCCGATGTTAAAAATTCTATTCGCCCTAGAGCGCCCAATTATAGAGGAAGGTTATAGGCTATTTATTATCACGACTACGACCCTTAGAAGTTGAGAAAAAAGAATAAAATTCAGAATTAATGATTGTTTCTCGCCCGACGAGAAATAATCATTAATGAGATAAGCCTAAATGTATAATACATGCTGTCAATTTAAACGGCTAGTAAAACTACGTACACAACTATATGATGTAGAAATGTGAGAAGAAAATACATGAAAATACTTATTTCACTACAAGTACTGGTCTTCATACATTGTTATTCCCTAAATACGAATTATGGAATTTAAACGTCTTAGAGTCTAGTACTGATTTTTTCTACTGCTACCATTTTTCTATTTATAATAAAATTATTTGCTTTTCAAGGACAGAAAGTAGTCCAACAATGTAAGTGTTGGATAAGGTGATAAATACGCACAATACAAGGGCAATGTCTTCTGGAGAATATCTAATTCCTAGGGTTGATAATTATAATGGTGACAGAACTATAAAGACGCTGTTGCCGTACATTCATTCTAAATAATTTCCCCGAAGATATTGTCCAAGAGGGAAATAAAACTATATTTAAAAATAAATTAATGTAATTTAGGTTATTATTTTATTTTTCATAACTTAATCCCATAGCCAAACTGCTTTTCAGTTTTTAAATAAATAAATAAATAATAAATAAAAATTAATTATAAAAACCCGCCTTCTCGAACGTTTCCACTAGTCGTGAATGTAGAATGCTTGTAACAAAGTTTCCCTTCAGAAATATTTTCTTATTCCCTCCTGTCGATTGTCGAACTCAGTTGACTTGACACTTTGAACAAAGTCGAGGAGAAACTTTTTATTTCACCGCTCCATCTATTGGCTTCGTTCATGAGAACTTCCACAGAGTGTTAATGGAAATCAACTGTTATTGGTTTCCAACAGACGAATTCTGACACGTTGTCATTCGGCAACTTCAAATATAAGCGAACGTTTATGTAATTCAAGTAGCGTAACGCGATTACAATGTAACGAAAATTTAAATTGAATATGTTCCGTGTAACTTGAATCCAGTCTATCTGTAATGTAGCTATGTGTTTATGGAGGGCTTATATGTTTATCTATTTATTCTTTGGAGGCGAGGGGTTACTGTAAACCCTGGATTTACTTTACGCTGATGCAATTACCTTTTGTTTTCACTAGATTTCCTCAGTAACGTTCTTAAATAGTGGTTTGCAACTGATATTGAACACTTTCTTCTGCTTTATGCAATTTTTTAGTATTTAAAATTCAATAAACACATTATACATTCGTTACGTTTACATTTAAAAAAAATGTTATTTGAATATATTAATAAAAGGGAGTACAAAAAGAACATTTATTAGGTCACGATTTTGTCTCCCCAAATAGAATCCGTGCATGTCAAAAGAGCAGACGTTTATTAAATGTTCCGATGTTGGCATAACCTTTGAGTCCACGTTTTGTGTCATCGTTGATGGAAGATTGCATTTTAACAGACATAAAGACTGTAGGAATTTTATCACCGGAGTTTAGGACAGAAATCAGTCTAATATAAAAGAGATGAAGAGTTCGTTTGTTTCTTTGTTTTTTACTTTTTCACGCTTTAACTGCTCGACCGATCAATATGAAGGTTTGCATACGTGTACAGAAATAGTATATTTCATCACAAGTGCGGAAAGGCTGTCATTGCAAAGAGTTCCGACAAATGTCTACCCGAGCCGAGGCGCAGCCGAAGGCGAGGGTTGACAGTCGAAACAAGTTGCAATGACGGTTCCGCACGTGTACTGAACGACTATTTTTAATACAGTTGCGAAAAAATGAAGCAATTTAATAAAACAAACAACTAAACTCGCAAAGAAAATTTCTGGAAAATGGCGCCAACCGTAGAATATAAGCAGATATTTTTTTTTCTTCACCCATTCTGGTAGGCAAAGGAAACTATGCCCATACAGCCAAGTCTTCAGTAGAATTTTTTTATTGATATGAAATGAAAATGAAATTTAATGAGATGAAATGAAATGAAACCTAACCTAACTCATTCAATCAAATCATTAAATTTGATATTGAAACAATTTAGTAGCTTCTTTTTAGAAATATACGTATTTGCATGAATCATAAAAACTTCTATGATTTTTTTTAGTAAAAACTTCATGGTTGGTTTTTCTTTTTAATAGACATTATTTTGACAGTTGGGAAAGAGAACGCACGAGTTCGGGAAAGGTAAAAAAAGCACGAGTATGTAATAGCCCACATCCCGAACGCTATACATCCCTGCAATACGCCACTTTTTGAGCAACTGTATTAAAAAGGTAAGAAAATGGTACCGTTCCCTAAGATATCATCTAAACATGAAATTGAAATCAAGGAATAAAGATTGAATAATTGCTTCAACGCTTTAAAGAAAGGGACGCGGATGAAGTGGAGGGAAAAAGCTAACATGTTTATAAAAAAAGGCTTTATATAGTAAAATACACAGTAAGGTATACTTAAATAGACTTAAGAAACTACTAAAAAGCTCTTGAAGGGTCGGCAGAGGGCTTGCGTCCTATCTGATGTAACTTATGCCTCTAGGCGAGGTAAAAACCTACCATCTATCTAATGCATTGTGTCTTATTTGTCTGTATTAGCTTAATTTTCTTTCTACAGTTAATCTTGTGTTTTAAACTTTGGTTCATAACAGTTGACTGCCCTTCCCCCATATTACAAAAAAATCTGCTAATGTAGCATTGTACAATATTTAATTGGTAATTACAAATACAATGATTACAATTAATCGCCATCATCATCTCAGCCGTAAAACGTCCAATGCTGGACAAAGGCCCACTAATTTTCTAAAAGGACCTGGATCAACTGTCGACCAGCCTTTATCAGGTCGTCTGTCCACCTTGTGGGTGGACGTCCTACGCTGCGTTTTACCGTGGCCTCCACTCAGAACCTTTTGGCCACAGCGGCTGTCGGCTCTTCGTACTATGTGCCCTGCCCGCTGCCACTTCAACTTACTAATCCGCCGGATTATGTCGGTAACATTAGTTCATCTACGGATCTCCTCATTCCTGATTCGATCTAGCAGTGTAACCCCGAGCATAGCCCTCTCCATAGCTCGTTGAGCGACGTTGAGCTATCTGACGAGGCCAATATTTAGAGACCACGTTTCAGCACCATATGTCATCACTGGCAATTAATATCAAATACTAATTAAAACAATTGATTGTTCCATTTGTTTTTACAAGTCAAAAAATCTCAAAACATCCCCTCAAATTGTCTTTCGTACCTAACTAAAAAAAAACATAAAAGTTTATAGGTATTGCTTAAAGTTTTAAACTTATGTATATTGTTGTCAATGACCCAAAATAAGGCTAAGTATGTTTATTTTCATTGGGCCTGATAAGTAAAAAGTTTATTTATTAGTTTACATTTAAATTTGTCTATATCTACATATATAATAAAGACGTAAACGAGGGGCGCCTGTACATTAAATATTAAAAAAAAAAACAGTTTGTACGCGTTGTACTTAAGTTACCGAGGTCAAAAAATAGTTTTTAGAATTTTTGTCCGTTTGTCTGTACGTTTGTGCACGCTAATCTCAGAAACGGCATAACCGATTTGATTGCGGTTTTCACTTGTGTATTGTAGCAAATTTTCCGTTACATTTAGTGACTGTTTAATTCCAATGCGTTTATAAACAAAAAAGTTACGCGCTATAACGTATACCACGCGCACGAAGTTGCGGGTTCAGCTAATTTCTTTTAAACAACCTAACCGATTTTGATACTGTTTTCACTAATGGAAAGAAAGAGCAATAAAGGAGGAATGTTTGTGTAAATTATAAATTAATGTTTTAGCGTGTTATTGTACTATGGAAAATTCTCTTTTTGACAATACTACCTTTTATTTATATCTATCACAGGGTTTACCAATATTGCCAAATATAATAATACATTCATAATTTGAGAATATTACCCTCAAGTACTGCCTCATCTTCACGATCAATACTCGTATGGTGAAACGTTTTATTGTATTTTTATCGTAAAATTACCGAATCCTAGAGTAATTTTAATTAGAAATTCTCGAGTACGACAAATACATTGGTAGAATATAGGAACAAAATACACATATCCGCTTCGATAAGTCCGGGCGGGGTAAAAATGGAGAGCGTTATCACGGCGGCGGTAACGATTCCTGTGATCTCACGTAAGCCCAGATTAGGTCGGATTGAGCAGAATCGCGCCACGAAACCGGTTATTTTGGAGACTTATGTACGAATTTCTGACAACTCTCGTAATACCCATTAACTTGTGTGAGCACGCCAAAATGGACCTCCATTTTATTGTATAAATTAAGCCGTTTCCAGGCGAACAGGAAGCGCTGTCTGCTTATTACCGCAATTTGGGACCGAAAAATAAATGGTATTTTCTTATATTTGACGTTGAATTTCGTGTTTACTAGCAGCTGTGGCTAGTTAGGATATTCTTTATTGAATACAAGCATTTTAAGTTATATTTTTTGGCTATTGACAACAATAGCTTGCTTTTGCATGCTATTACACAAATCAATTAATAATTAATTATTTAGTTCGTATTACATGATCGGTACGAATGCCTGACTAAATAGTATTATATGACCTTTCAATGTCAAAATATATATTTTTTAATAGTTCACATTCGATTTATTAAAATAGCAATTAGATTCAGATTCTGTTTTAGCTGATGATCAACTCACTCGCTAGCTAACGCTCTAAAATTCTGCCTAATCGATTCTGCAAGGCGGCTGACCGTTTTCCGATTAAATCTTGGTATCAATTTACATCCGCTTCTACAATATGTTCCAATACTGCAAAATGGTGGCACCTCCAACAGAACCCTAAACGTGTTAACACCAGTCTGTTTCCAGTGGTAACACTGAAGTTACATTGATGTAAGCAGTAAGAAAAATTCTGTTAATTAGGGAGATTTTTTCGTTACTGTAGTGAATATTTTCCGGACACAATGAATGCATGACAGGAAAATCAGGCAATCAACAATAAAAATCTATTTTATTAACTGTAGAAAAACTTCACTAAAAAATTAACAACAATCGTTACAGCGATTGTTTGTTGTTAACAACAAACAATCGCTGTAACGACGATGGCGCCAATTTTGTTATGTTTTTAGACAATCCCTCGGGAACCTAACATTTTTCCAGAATAAAAAGTATCCTATATGTAGGATACTTTTTATTCTGGAAAAATGTTAGGTTAGTTAATGTTATATGTTATGTTATAAAAATGTTATATGTTAATTCTGATAATAAACTATCTGCGTGCCAAATTTCATCCAAATCCGTTTAGTCGTTTTGGCGTGATAGAGTAACAGACACACAAATATCAAAACATACAAACTTTCGCATATAACATTATTATAGTAGGATTTCTTATCGGATCGGATCGATCCGCAAAGCCATGAATTTCTTCAATGTATAATTTCATTTGAAATATTTCAATAAAGTGGCTAACATTGTTGCTCGAACTGTGTAATTTTTAATTTCCTAACAGCATAATAATAGTATGCAACAGTATGAATTTTCATTAGATTCGAAAGTTGATTCATCATCTTCATCTGTGTCACCAAATTAATTAACAGTTTTTTGGGACACTTAATTTTGAGTCAAAGTTTGCCTGCGATTAATTACAAATCCTTGATTATTCCTATAATTTCGGATTAGAAGGTGACTCTTAGGCTTTAGAAATACAGTCGGTAGGGAGTTATTCTGAAAAGGCTAGCACGACGCGCCCTACGGCGTTCTCTTGGCGTTCATATAATAATAGTCGTCGGGGCACCGCGGAATATCATCTCAGTACATTGTGAGAGGCAGGATGCTCATTAGATGAGCGCCCCGGGCCGGTGCCTCCCACCGCCCGCCACCTACCGCGGAGCACCCTGTTATGTAGCACTTTACATCCAAATTAGTTTTATTATTTCCACTCTGCTTGCTGTATGTTCATTTCAATATCATGATGCACAAAGCATTTGCACGTTGCCATAAACGTATGAATTATCATCTGCTCAAGCATTATCCATTTCATTTTCTGAACACTAATTTCCTTCAGTTTTATGATAACACTGTAAAGTAAGTGGCAAAGCTTAATTTACTTAATCTGTTTTATTTTAAAATGTAACAGATTTATCTTGATGTATTAGACCATAAATTTTCAATTGAATAATATAATTTCATACATTTAAACCGGGCCGTTGTTAGATGCCCGAGAATTTTATTAGTTTAATGTAGTTTGCTGAAAAATTCCAAATGATGATCATAAGAGTTTCTTGGAGAAACCTATATAATATTTTGATTTTTTGATTTGATTTTGAAATAAATTGAGTAACCGGTCTGGTTAAGGTCACAAAAAACAAATTTTAATTTGTCAATGACAATTGATGCAACCAAATTCAACAAATAAAACGCAAAACAATATACGCCAATACTATCGCTTTCGAGCCCCTTGGTCCATCTAGTGGTTAAGGTGTTTGCTTTAACGTTCTGTCTCAGGGATCCTTCGTTCGAATCTCGCCTGGACCAACTTTGGAAATGATTTTTTCATAGTTGTCTCTGGTCTGGGTCTCGAAAGTAGTGGCAGGGCACATTGCGTTTTAAAGTCACTTGGGCAGCCCGTTTACAGAAGGCCATCGTGAAATAACTGCATGTATTTAATGATTTGATTGAGTGAGTAAGAGATACCAGAGCCCATTTCCCTATAAGGGATTAATATCCTTAATTAATGGCATTTCTTGTGTTATAGGCGCAGGTAGCCTTATCCATCAAGTGGACCGTCAGCTTGTCTGAAGACCTTTAGATAAAAAATCTGGCATTTATATATTTTTTAAATTGGTAAAGTTTGCGAACAGTTCCGGAAAGGACAGTAATGAGTGTTTATATATACTAAGACTATATACTAAGACACGATAAGCACTGCTATACTTATAAGTGGCAAACGAATTCCGTCCATATATCTTCTACAGGATTATACTTATTTAATGTGGGTGCGTAAGGGCTTCAGAGCCCATTCCTCTACCATTATCTTGTATCTGATATATTATTGCAGCCACTTACAGAAGACCGCTGTGAAATAACAGTATTGTGTGCTATTGTTTTTCGGTTAGAGTAAAGGATGCTTATTTTCGAATCCTTTCTATTCCGTTATTCTTAATTCTACTATGGTCGGCAGCGCACTTGCAATACCTTTGGCGTTGTTTGTGTTAGTAGGCAACGGTAGCTGACCTTCCACTTGAAGGTAGGTGATCCACTTATACAAAAAAAACCATGAATTCCCTTGGCACATTCAGCGTCCCCCGTTTAAAAAAAAAACTGGATTGCCGGCTACGAATTTATGATGCAGTGTTATTCTGCAACTAGTTACAATGTCGCGGAAGTAGAACGGGAGTTGTGAAGACGATTTAATATTTTAATCTTATTTGATTAAAGTTTCAAGTCTCGCCAGGAAACTTTAATTCGAGACTCGGGAGGGAGTTGGGTTGAGCCTCTGTCTGTGATATGTATCCCATCAATGGGGTTACTTTTTTCTTTATAATTTGAGAAATAGCAACTTTTCATAGATATGTTTTACAATATCGCTTCTCAAGGGCTCTTTTGTTGTTTCCAGTTAATGCTTCCACCATATAGCCCTGACCTTGCACCTTCAGGTTTTCACCTGTTTCGGTCTCTTCAGAATTCTTTAGGCAGTGTTAGATTAACATCAAGAGAGTACTGCCAAAACTAGTTGTCGCGTTTTTTTTATAAGAGTTCCAAGATTTTTACAGCAACGGGATCATATCACTACCTTCTAGATGGCAAAAAGATGGCGAACAAAATGGCACATATAGGTACTGTAATTAAAATTAAATAAACTTAAAAAAAAAAGTCTTGAGTTTTCATATGAAATGCGAAGAAACTTTTTCCCCAACCTATTACATAAGAAAAGTTGGTATTTAAATAAAAGATTCGTTTGAAGAAACATAACGTCGTTTGAAATAAATTTCTTTTGTGCCATTTTAGAGCTGACTAAGCATCTTTCGAAGTTGAAAAGCCTTGTTTGGACGCTTCCGATATTTGTTAAGCCCGTGTCGGTTTTACAAGACGCCTGCTAGAGATAATTAATGTGTATACCGTCTCTTTAACTCCTCTAAGTAATTAAACAAACTTCTAATTTAATATAACTAACGTCCAAAAGGTTTTGAGCAGTCATCGAAGTTTCCATAATTCATTAATGCCAATAGGTGCCAAATATCAGAAGGACCATTAATATTTAGTTATAAATGTAAATGTAGCGCAATGAAATACATTTTAATTTTAATTATTAATGATTCTTTCATATGTGTTTTGACACCTTCCAACCATATCTTTATTAAAACAAGTATCTATCTATTGTTACACCTATTCCGCGGTGTGAGGCGGACAGGCGCACAATAATAAAAAGATAACAAAAAAAAAAAGGTGCTACTGGTAACAAAAATATTTATTTAAAAAAAAGAAATACACAACAAAAAAAAATTACCAGAACACACAGAAATAATAATAAAAAACTATACAAAATAAATAAACGCTAGGTATATAGAAATAATTTGCCAGGAACCTTGTGGAGATTTGGGCTAGAAGAAACCTTGCCCCGGAAGGAGAGCCATCGACGTGATAAAATAGAAATGTCTTTAAATTTTGGTATTTTCTAAATTATAGCTAATTAAATTAAAAAAAATAATGAAAGAGCAAACTTGGTGTCCAGGGCGCGGTATGCGACCGAGATCGGCGATACGGACGGCCGGCTCTCTGCAGAGATGTCCGTTCGATTCAAGCGTACTCGCGCGGTCTTTCTGGTTTGGCTACTCGACGGTTGTTCGCTCAGTCTTTCGATTTTAATTTTGGTTTTTCAAAATTTGTTCAAAATTCCCAGATAAAAAAAAAACACTGAAATTGAGAAAAGAGCCGTCTTTCAATTTGGCCTACCTATTCTATGGTCTAAGGAGGTCCAGTACGTGGGCTTGTTCATTAAAATTTACTCAACCATTACCACAAGTAGGTATTTCTACATTTAACATTTTGCAAGGAAGATAAAATAAAAATATCGGTCTACCGCGGAATTGGTATTGCCAAAATAAATGTAATTACAAGGGTTTCCTGTATAATCGTTAAAATTAAAATATATTTAAAAAAGAGAAATTTGGCCGATGCCATCGTAAAAAAAATACCTATCCGCGTGCCGAAATGGAAAGTAACTATCTGTGTAATAAATGCAGAAAATAGGCACACTTTCCACCCAATGGATGGGAATATCAATTTATGAAAAGATTTGATTTTAAGAAAAAGACAAAAAATGATCTACCGCACGACTAGAAAAAGATAAAATAATTTCTAAAAAAAAAAGTTGAAATGAAATGAACTACAAAAGACGCTTACCGCTGTATTACGACGAGGTTGTTTCTTATCTTGTTTATAATTTTATAAAGATTGCATTGTATTTGTCAGATTAAATTATTCGATTTTCCAAACAGAATAATTTTCAATCACGCCGACTTATATTGGGTGCAGGGGCACTAGCCAAGATGCAAACGCTTCCTTTGCGTACTTACGAAACGAAAGAAATAAATCCCGGTGATTGGTTGTTGTAACAGTTGTAACTTCAACAACCAATCACCGGGCTTTCTTTCTTTCGAAAGTAAGTACGCAAAGGAAGCGTATGCATCTTGGCTAGAGGGCCCCTGTTGCGCATACGTCTGTTTGCTTTGAGATTCGCTCGGCCAAAAAAGGGCGCGAGCCTGACGATTGCCGCTAGCGGGACCTTACAAATCACTCTCCGAACGGATCAATCGTTCTTCACTCGTGAATGAATTGCGAACCACAGACGACTCGACTACGCTCAACTACGCTAAACATTGAACCAGCGCCGCACAGACAATTATGTTCGAGCGAGGAAACCTGTTTGGACCATAGGCCAAAACAATTAATGTAACATATAAACAAATTACATATATTACTTACATTTATATTATAAAACTATCTGAGCCCGCAACTTCATATTCGTGGTATTCGGTATAGATAGCGCGTAACTTTTTTGTTTGTAAACCAATTGAAATAAAACAAACATTAAATATTACGGCAAGCTTGCTGACAATACATCAGTGAAAACCACATTCAAATCGGTTAAGCCGTTTCTGAGATTAGCGTGCACAAACGCACAGACAAACAGACACAAACTCTAAAAACTATCTTTTTGACCTCAGTACCTAACATAAGTACAACGTGTACAATTTTTTTTAAATATTTAATGTAGAGACACCGCTCGCTTACGATTTTATTATATGTATAGAATAGATGTAAACGTTGTTTGCCTCTGTCTGTTTCTTCGCTAACTTCTTTTAAACCACCTAACGGATTTTACACGGTTTTCACTAATAGAGAGAGCGATAAACTAGCAAAGTTTGTGTATATAATTTGCAGATAAAGTCCGCTACCGAATATCTGTACGGTAAGCCTAAAAAAGTTTTTAAGAAGTTTATACAATTTATACGATAGGTTATATTGTTATATAACCATAAAAAAATATCCAGCGTCGAAAAACTAAAATTTAGTAACAAAAAAAAATATGTTAAAATTAGTCTCATTTGGCGCGCTCGTCGTGACAAAACAAACAACTACGCGCTTGTTGACACTGTCATTATAGTCTTGACGTACATTTGATTTGACAATAGAATTGCGTTTCAAGTATTTTGAATTTCCCAATATTTTTTTTGCACATTTTAATAAATTTATTTTCTTAACGAAAAAGAAATAATATTAAAAAATGTTTACATAGACATAATTCTGAAGCAACAATGTTAATAAAAAATTTTGAATTAGACTTATATTCCTTATTAATATAACAAATATGTTTTTTTTTTTTGTTTTATTAATATAAAATTTTATTATTAACAGCTTGTAATAAATTGAGATGGAGGTAAGATTTAGCCAAAAAGCAATCATTGAAAATTAGTTCGTGTTTGAGTATAATTTGACGGTTAACCAAGCTATTAAGCAGGAAATTTGTTAAGAGGCTACGTAATGGATGCGCTACTTACCCAATCAAGAGCACATAATAAATGGAGAACGGCGGCACAATTAATTGCTTCTAAGGAATGCACCCAGCTGCAACACTGCCGTGATAACCTACCCACAAGATGAATAGTTCCACTAAATTAAAATTATACGTGGCTATGATGCAACGGGAACATAACAATTATTTATTTATATAAATAAAAAGTGAATTCACTTGTAATAAATATACGTTAGCTAATGATTTTTTTAATGTTAATGTCCACAGACATGCTGACGGTCCACTCGATGGTAAGTGGCTACCGTCACCTATAACATAAACAATGCCACAGGTGCTGCGAATGTGCCACATACCATAGTAGGATTAAGGATAAGGGATAAGGAAGGGATAGGGTAATGGGCTTTGGCATTCCTTACACACTAACTGAAACATAACATTATTTCATGGTGGTCTTCTGTAAGAGGGTGGTTACTGCCGCCAAACGGGCTGTCCTATGACTGCAAAACCCAGTATTCCCTGCCACTACTATAGTTCTTTTTAAGTGGCGGTTCAAAGAGAACTTAAGAGAAGTAAGGCTCTCTTACTTACTACGAGCTCGTTCTGCACAAATTGTAGTTAAATCATATTAAATATTATCATCATCATCATATCAGCCGTAGGACGTCCACTGCTGAATAATCATTTATCTATGATCTAATTTTATATAAAAACTAGCGGAGCCTGCAACTTCGTATGCGAGGTATTTGGTATAGAGCGAAACTTTTGTGTTTTTAAACCGATTGAAATGAAACAAACACTAAATGTTACGGGAAGCTTGCTACAATATATCAGTGAAAACCTCATTCAAATAGGTTAAGTCGTTTCTGAGGTTAGTATGCATAAAAATTCTAAAAATTATGTTTTTGTAAGTACAACGTGTATAAATTGTTTCTTTGAAAAAACATTTAGTGTACAGACACGGCTCGTTTACGTTTTTATTATATAATATGTATAGAAGAATAGATTATAATAGACAAAAGTAATATATATATCTACAGCCTCCCACTACTTTCCAAATCTACAGTGGATAGTAGCTATTCGAAATAGCTAGAGGTAAATAGACCATAACTTCTGTCGCGTCTTGATACGGAATAATCCCGAGCGATTCACGAAACTCCACATCCAAGATAGAGAATAGAAATACGATTAGTAGGGTTTGTTTAGTGTGATTGGAGCTCTACTAAGCTTGTATTAAGGAGAGATAGCACGATTTCTCCGCGTCCGTAGTTGATAACTTCAATTCGTTGTAACTGTAGGATCAGGGCTTCCATGATAAGGATCTAAGTCAAATGTTGTCTGTCTTGCTTAAGGGTGGAAGTAACTTAATGACTCGGAAATCATTTGGGTTAAGTTACTTCGACTTCGTATTTTAAGATAAACAGCAACAGATTAGTCGGTGTTTCTTATCAATTTTAATTAAAACACAGATCATGCAAATGGATTGCATAATTCTACTAAATTATTCTATATACTGTTGAAATTTTATTTGTAAAGTTTTGAGGATTTGAATGTGTCTGGTGTGGCAATTCAACTTCTAGACACATATTAACTAATAAATAAAAAAAAATTGTAAGTAAAGTAGGTATTTACTAAAAATTTAAACTGCCAGATAATGTCCATTAAGCAGTTACACGTTTGTCCAATAAAGTGATGCTGTGACGTCACCATTTTCTTGGGAAACCAAAACTTTAGTAGCAATTAAAGCTCAACTCAACGTCAAAGCTGTAAGCTAACAACGACAACGGAACTATTGGGAAGGGAAACGAGTTATTTTTATTTATCTAGTGACCAAATACATCTCACATTGCTCGAGAAACAGTTTTAACACTACAAGAAGTGCAGTTAAGCAGTTAGCTACAAGACCATTTACCATACTCGCCGGACCTCGTTCCAACCGACTACTATTTTTTTCGCGATTTGGACAAAAATTTGTTCCCAGGAAGCAGTGCGAAATGCCTTCATACAGTTTGTGGAGTCCCGCTCCTCAGAGTTCTATCGCCAATGGTTTAATTGATCTTCCGATTAGATTTCTTAATAACTGAAAAAATCTTATCTATTCTATCTAAAGGTTTAAAAAATAAATAAATAAATAAAACAATTTGTACACGTTGTATTTATGTATTATGCCGAGGTGAAAATTTTTTTTGGATATTTTTGTCTGTTTATCTGTGAGTTTGTGCACGCTAATTACAGAAACTGATTTGAATGCAGTTTTCATTAATGTATTGCAGCAGGCTTCCCATAACATTTAGTGTTTGTTTCATTCCAATCGGTTTACAAATATAAAAGTTACGTGTTATACCGAATATCACGCGTACGAAGTTGCATGCTCAGCTAGTTGTAAATAGTTCTGTTTTTGTTCAGATGGCTTCTTTCTCCTATTTACTAATCACAGTGCGTCGCTTTAGAGCGTCGCTTTTTAGTTTTGTCTTCAAATTTAAGTAAAAAGTTTACAAAATGTTAAGAAAAATTACAGTTTTCGACAAGCAACTATATTTATCGTTACATTGGAACGGGGTTACCAGCTAGATTAAAAAACAAACTATGGCTCATCTTTAATCAGAATACATATTTCGTTATCGTTGTTTGAGTTGTTACGTAACAGGAAACTATAAAATAATTAAATTTACATATTATATAAAATTATTTATTTAAAATTAAAAGATATGGATTCATTCTGGATCGGTGTATGTTGTGGTATAACGAAATTTTATCCCCAATTCGAATTTCGAATTATACACAAAATGTGAGAAATTTGTTTATATGTAAATTCTCACATTCTGCAATTGTCCAGTTTTTCTAAAGATTTCTATATTTTATATTTGGACTGAACGAACTCTATGTTTGTATATGTAAATGGACTAAATATTACTCATAAAATAATTGTGTATGATATTTCGGTAATTTCATAAACAACGTTATTATATCAAATCTGTAGGAGTTAGTGAACGCTAGATTTCCGGGTCATTTATTTGGTATCTCATCACAGTTCCGCAGGCGGATGCACCCGGTCAACGGTTAATTGATTATCCGGCAGTTAACCGGGTAACGTCCGGCCGTGCCTTGTGCCTTAGACGTATTATAGCCTTTCAGCTTGAGGACCTTCTATATTATGTTCTCAGGAGGTTACAATCTTGTTTGTTTCTTATTACTATTTATTATTGCATTTATTGAATTTCTAATTTGTCAATTAAGAGTTGATATTAATAAGGTTGATACAAAGTTTATTTTATTGTATATTTTATTTTAGTTTTATTGTATAAGTAAAACATATTAGCAAATTTTCGTAAAACATAACATAAACCTTATAAATATGGATTTACCGTTTTACGCTTTGTGATGAGACAAATATGAAGTTTTAAATATTTTTTTACTTTTGACGATTGTAACTATTATAAAAGATTACGATAAAATTTCATTTGCTTTAGTAATCATCGGTGTGGTGTTCTATGAAATGATATCTTTATTCTCTATTAGTTTTCGCCTACGACGTCCTCGTTTTTTTCTGAATAAAAAGTCTTTCAGTATCTCTGAAAACATGTGATAATGGTTTGGGCGTAAGAGCGTAACAGACAAACATACTCACTTTATAATATTAGTTACGATTGTTACAGTCCATTACTAATAGAAAATGTAGTATAATTTAGAGTTATTGTGTTTCCAAAGCGCCCTGTCACTCAAAGCCTCAGCTCCGATCTTTATGAAGTGTCTTGACAGTAGGTCTGCAAGGCCGTGCTCCTGATAATTGACGCCCGGGAAATTACACGTCGGCCCGCAGACAGTTGTTGATGACATCACGGTACTTGATTATGAACGATTTATTTTACAAATGACGCGTCGTGCTGCGGTGGAGACAGAGCTTCCAGTCCTTGAATATGGATCGAATTGAAGACAGCCATCGTCTCGATTTAAACAAATTCTAAATTATTAAATTATGTCTATGCACTAAAGTCAAAAAATTATAATTATACATACATACTTACAATTTTAAACAACTAAATAAATTAAAATTCATTTATTTCATACATCTAAAAATAACCCTAGATTAAATGAATTCGTTTTATTGTCAAATTGTATTACATTATATATATAAAAAAAAGCACTATAAAAAATCTAAAATATATTACTTTGAGCTGTGTAAAAATAATTTTAAGTACATACCTACTTTAATAAAATAAATGAAATAAAAATTACTAAAACTAAAAATGGGTTAAATGAATTACGTAATTTCTTACCGTTTACCGCAAGAAGTGGCGGATCATATTGGATTAATACCTCCCAACTTCAAGATTCTCCATCCTACATCTTCAAGATGGAATGGGAACTCCAACGCAATCTGCAGAGCAAGAAAGCGGTCTTTTTGCGTATCGTCTGTTCTCACTAGTGCATGTCCAGACGAACTCTACAAACGTGGTAGTCCCAATAACATCCTGAAGTCATTGTTGTATTTGACGCGAAGGGTACTAATGGCCTTAATTGGTCCATAGGATACACTTAAATAATGAGTTACGTGAGAATACACGTAAATACGTTGCGATAATAAATTTGGTTGTAGAAACCTTTGCATCAGAAGAGATTTGGTGTGGGATTTTTGATCTCTAAGTCAGCGGGCTATTTCATCAATGAAGCTTATAGGCTCAGTGTACCAGCACTCCTATGTCGATCGTCTAGGCAACCTTTTGGGGATACTGGTGATTTCCTATCAGTAACTATGTTTTTAACGCGTTCATATGAGCAGTATGAACAACCATCTTTGTGCTAACGGATGTGGGTCGTTGCGAAGGAGTTTATATAGATGGTCTCATAGAAATCTTTTATATTGCATTCAGTAGAGTTTCCGAGAGACTTTATCTGACCTGGTATCCTTATGTGTTACCAAAGATACGATTAATCTTTTAAAATGCATTAAAAGGGCAGCCCAGCTAATGAATGCGCAAAGCAGTGTGTCTTGCCTCCTTAGCATGAAGTTGTATTTGTAAATATCGCACAATAATTGTAAATATTTAGGTATATGTATCAGCATATCCCTAAACATATATTATACATATATTACACAATGTCTAAAAGTATATTCTAAGACTCGTAGGTTTCCTTGCGAGATTTTCTGTGATATTTTTTTTTCTAATCCATACATCAAATAAAACATCACTTAAAGGGATTCGAAACTGTGTTTACTGACTCGACAGTCGAACCCACTGGGATCCACTACCTTAAGAGAAATACATTTAGCACTAACGACCTTCCACGGCTTCGTGCGGAAAAGATTCTTTTTTGTGATTTATATACACAAACCTTTCTCGTTTTTTGCTCTTTTCATTAGTGAAAACAGTATCAAAATCCGTTAAGTTGTTTGGAAGAAGTTTAGCGGACGTGCGACTTTATTTTATGACTAGCTGGTGCTCGCGATTACGTCCGCGTCAAAAAATAAGAGCATCTTTATTGCTGACATACATTTGCCAGGCGTTGAATCTTTATTTTAAGATAGCTGGTACCCGCGGCTTCGCTTGCGTGGAATATATAGCCTATGCCCATATATCCTATTCCTATGAAATTCTATTCTAACTACTAGTGAAAGATTTTTTTAAATTGGATGAGTAGATTTTTTTAATTTTTTTTATTAAAGATGGGTTTGCCCTTGATCAGCATCTATCCACGTAGGAAGGATGAGGCCGACGATGGAGCGAAGATTACCTCCTACATACAAATAAACAAACATATAAACTTTATCTCTTTATAATATTAGAGTATTGATGTGTACAGATATAGATAATTCAGATAACACGGTATCACTTATTTCGTTTATTGTTATGTAGGTAATCGTTACCCAAAAGTACTCTCAGCCATGAAGCTACCGATGGGAACTAAGTTTTTCATGTAGGTACAGTGTAGATGAAGTTGTAGTATTTAAAAGTTGCCTTGTATTAAACTCACCAGTCGGCGAGGTGGTGAGCGGTCGAACTAATTACCGGATGGATGCACTCCTGCACAACGGCAACGTGCTCGTACCACGGCTCCCTCCGCATCTGTTTAATAGTTGTTTTAATGAAATTATTACTTTGCTCAATGAAAATTCCAGCGGTTACAACTAAGTTTGTATACATTCAACAATTTAAACACTAATTAACGTTTAAATCTTTAGGAGATTTATTTGGCATTTCTCCTTCGCAATATTTATCGTATGGTTTTGTATATTATATACATTCGTATGTTCTGAATTTATATATCAATTTTAAATGATCATATTCATCTATCACAAAATAAGATTAAGTATAATTTTTTAAGGGCTACGGAGTTGAGCACGCCGGCCCCGTAGCCGCCGGCCGATTCGAAGCCTACCATTTCATTGCCGTTTAATTAAATTATCAACATTAGCATCACTTTAAAAAATCAAATCCATTTTGCAATTAGACACTCTATTTGCCACAACATACTGGTTTTACTCGCCGGGTGTACTCGCTTCGCTTACATTTAATTTCATAAAGATACTAAAACCTAACCTGACTTTGTAGTACAAATAAGTCTTGTAACACATTTTGTAATAGACAGTCTTTTTGCCAAAATCAAAATTCCGTTCATTCCAAAATCACATTTAATGTGATTTCAAATTAACTATGTAATTTGCTAAAATAAAAGTAAAATACATCACATTTTATGAAAAGTTATGTCTTTTCTGATGATAAACAATTGGTAGTAATATTTCTTTTGTTTTCTACAATAAGTAGGTACTGCGCATGATCAAAAATAGAGCACAACAAACCGCGATGAAATGGCCGGCGATGAATCAACCGGCGCTGAAATGGCTTGGCGAAGAATCGGTGGAGATGAATCGGCGGCCATGAACCGTTCCATCTCATTATTTTATTATGGCTATTACATGTCGTGCGTTTAATTCACGTAGTCTAAATTAATTAAGACACGGTTAACAAAATGTCTAGGTACTTAAATTTTGATCTTCGTTACTTTTATAAAATTTTATAAGTGGATTTGTTGTTTATTTTGGCTATTCACTGTTTTTTATGAATTTAAATTTAATTCAAACACCTCATGCCAAAAATGCTACAAATTACAATATAACTGCGAAATCACAACTGTTGAAGTAAGAAATCGTAACACTGTAGAAAAATACAACGGACGTTGCATAAGAATATCGAAGTAGTAAATTCAATAGTGTCGGTATAAAAGTTGTGGCCTGTTGACAACAGTCAGGGCCAACTGAGACTTCATTTCAGTCTGTAAATTTGTCGAGCAGTACCGGTTCAATTGCGAGCTTATTGCGCTTACGGTTGTTTGCTGAACGGTCAAAGCTGCAAGGTAAGCTGTAAATCAAATATAACTGCCCAAAACAAATAACGACATCTATCGAAATTATTTGTGCATAGAGACCATAGACAAGTTTGTCTATTTAAACTGACATATGTATGCATTGATAATTACATTACGTCCAAATACGAAAACGATTTTTTCAAAAGGTAATTTGGGCATCTAGTATGGAAACTATACCCACGGCGTAAAGACAAAATATAGCAGGTTGTATAGATAATAATCTCTTATTTACGATACTATAAGATTATTATTGTAGTCATGGGAAACATAAAAAAATGTATGTTTATTTTTTTAAATCCTGTTTTCACGCAATTAAAAGACCTTTTAGTAAAAGAAAAATAAAATAGTTATTATTTTTTAAGATTTATTCGGCTTTATCAATGTATATATGGGTACAGTAATATCTTTCAAAAAAGTATTTGCTCCTGATGTCTTGCCTAGGATAAAAAATAAACAACTATTAATTATGAAATTAATAATATTATTAATTATACGATGAGATATCGCAAAAAATATTTAAAAAAAAGCAGTTCGCTGAACACGACCAAGCGTCTAGGCCGCGCGGCAGGCAGGAGCCCTCCTCACGACCGCCCGCCTTTCACAATGCGCGCGTGGTACTTTGTTCATTATTTTCTTGTGGAGTTATTTTAAAACTATGATATCTCCTAAGATATTCAATGATGAAAACAAATGATGTCAAGGGCAATTTTGTTCAAAATTAAATACTAGTGATGAATAACGTATTTATATGGATAAGGATTAGTATAATGTTTATAAAAACACCTTCAGAAATAACGAATTATTTTAGAACTAATTTCATTACCATAAAAAAGGTTATAGTGAGTCAACCTTAAAAGATGTCGCAGACTTTTTTTTAGAACTTTTAAAGGGGAACAATTCCGTCATACATGATTTTTGCGTAACTTTAATCGTTTACGCAGCTCATGCAACGGAAGCTCTCAAAAAGGATAATTTTCCCCGTTTATGCAACATTTTTCAATGAAGCTCCGCTCCTATTGGTCGTAGCGTAATGTTATATAGCGTATAGCCTTCCTCGATAAATAGACTATCCATAACAAAAAAAAAAAAATTCAATTCGAACCAGTAGTTCCCGAGATTAGCGCGTTCAAGCATACAAACAAACAAACAAACTCTTCAGCTTTATAATATTAGTAAGTAAAGTATAGATATAGTATAGACGAGTATAGATATTGATGATGAACATCCGAAATCTTTGCATATGGCGACTCTAACCACAAGGAATGAATATACAATTGTGCAACAATTTCTGTTAACTAATGTACCAGTATAATAGTATTATTTGCACGATTCGTTATTCAAATTCTCTGAGCACCAGTGGTTGAAACATCGTTCAGTTATGTAATTATTTGAAATACAAATCCATTTTGGCGCCACATAATTAACAATCTGCAAACTTTGCGATATGCGACAATGGATTAAATACAGAGTGGGTATTATGGTGGAATCCTTGCAATTTTCGCGTGTGTGTCATTGTTGCTAAGTAATATTTGTTCAAGTGCAGAGCTGAGATAACTGGGACTGGGCTGAGACGAAGGGAGGCGTATTTCTCTTAAACTTACTCCGCGTTTGACATTAAATTGAATAAGCTAAGAACTGCTTTGAATGCCGACGTCTTTTTATAAGTTATAAGCTACTAGGCAATTAATGAATATACCTACAGATAACTTATCTGATATACCTACATTCATTTTTTATTTTAACGCAAAAACATATTTTATCTTTTAAAGTTACACACGAAAATATTAAAATATTAATAAAAAAAACTTTGATATCTAAATTAACAATAGTGAAATATTGCCTGTATTTGGAAATATTTGTAAGCCATTCTCAGTCAGTTCGTCCTATCTATAATAATAATTATAATAGACATATAAAATAAGTACACATTATAAGTGTTATTTATAAAAGAATAGACTACAAACCACTTATACAAGTAATTTTAGGAAACACACGGGATTTGATCGCCAAGTATTCGACTCCAAAGTCCTTTCGAGACGATATATTTCACAGCATCTACTTATTTCGCTATTAATGAAATTAATATGAGAAAATCGTGAAAATTTAAACAAATATACTCCTCTTATATCGATTGCTCCGATTCCGTTACGATTAAAAATATCTTTTATAGAGGAGTTGCATAATTTACAACTATATTTATAATAATTTTAAAGAATGTTATAAACAATCGGAGTTTTTAATTAAAATTAACCCTAATAAAAAACGAAATAACATCGATTGGATAAATAAGAAGGTTATAAGGGCGTGTAAATACAGAGATAGCTTGTTTGTTGACTGGATAAAAAATACAAGTGATATGTTAAAAAAACAAAAATACAATTTAGCTAGTAATTACACAAATAAACTAATACAAAAAACTAAAAATAAGAAAATACAATAAAATATTAACTCTAGTAGAAATAACTCCAAAAAACTGTGGAATATACTAAATGACCTTACTGGTAGAATTAAGAGATCAATTGATGTAGAAATAAAACGTTCTTTTGGTAATTTAAATAATAAAACCATTGCAGATAATTTTGCCTATAGTTTTGACAATAGTGTTAAACAATTAACCTCAAAATGCGTGGAACCTTTACTCGATAAAACGAAGTATGCATCATCTGCAAATGTCACAATGTATTTTAGGCCTGCAGATCCTAAATCTGTGGAAAAAATAATAAAATCTCTTAAAATAAATAAAGCACCTGGAGTGGACGGAATTAGGGCTATTGATATAAAAATGTTATGTAATAAAATCAAATCGGTCATCTCTAACCTAATAAAAACAAGCATAGTAGTGGGAATTTGCCCTTCTTTATTGAAAAATGGTATTGTAAGACCTATATATAAAAAGGGAAGTCGGGAGGATTATGATAATTACAGGCCTATAACTATCTTGCCAATCATTGATAAAATTGTGGAGAAATATATAAGTGCGCAAATACAACAATTTTACAGCAAAAATCGTATACTAACGGGCAACCAGTTCGGCTTTCAACCTCATAAGAATACCACTCAACTATTGTCTGCGTTTACTGAAAGTGTTTACCAACACTTAAATAATAAAGAGCATATTATAGTAGTTTTTATTGATTATAGTAAAGCGTTTGATACACTCAGACATGACAAACTCTTACAAAGTCTAGAAGACTGGTGTTAGAGGTAAAATGCTAACTTGGTGTGACAATTACTTGAAGGATCGATCGTATCGTGTTAGGGTTGGTAATGTAAATAGTTTCTCTGTAAATGTAACAGAAGGTACTGGCACAAGGTTCGGTTTTGGGACCTTTACACTATATTACATACGTTAATAGTCTTTCTAATAGTATAAAACATTGTGAAATATACCAATTTGCAGATGATACATGCCTGTTAGCCGCAGCAAGTAATATAGAGATGGCCCTCAAGGAACTCCAAGATGATTACGATATACTCGCTAAATGGTCACATGATGTGGGATTGGTACTAAATGCTAATAAGACGAAAGTAATGTATATCAGCACTAGCCAAAATAGATCTACGTTTGTACCTAAACTTATAGCTCACAACCACCAATGTCTTCATTCCAATAGCAGAAAAAATCAAGCATCATGTGAATGCGAAACTATCGAGGTTGTAAATAAACACTTGTATCTTGGACTAGTAATAGATGATCGACTAAATTGGATAGAACATATTAATCATGTGTGTGATAAGCTGAGAGCCATACTGGGAAAATTCTCTGTAATAAAAAACAAAACACCCTACAAATTACTTCTATTACTTTATAAATCATTGGTGGAGCCAATCGTATGCTATGGACTATCTAGCTACGGAAGAACTTTTAAAAGCCATTTGGTCAAAATATTCTCACTTCAATTGCGTATTCTAAAAGAAATTATTCATAAAAACTTAAAAGAAAACTTTAAAGAAAATTATCGCAAATTATTTGTATTTTGTTAAATTCTACCCATAGAAGAAAAAACACAGTTTATATTATTAAAGGAACTATATTTTAACGAAAATTTAAAAATTCCAAAATTAACTTACTCAACCAGATTATTTGATGAATCAAATTATAATTTACCCAAATATAACAACCTTTACGGAAAAAGACGTCTGGCTTATGTCATACCGAATTTAATAAATCAACTACCTACCTAAAACATTAAAAAGCGACATAACACCCAAAAACATCACTTATAAGCTAAAAAATACTATTTACAATTAACTACAGATAAATATAATTTTAACAATAATACAAAAATAGTTATGAAAAACTAATACTAATTATTATTGTCTTGAAGTAGTTGAGGAGTCTGAAGTGTACGTAGGCGTCAACTGAAGGTTTATTTAAATTTTCTGTAATCGGCACATGGTGTACGGTAAAACTCTAATGAGTTTTTGTTTACACCAATGTTAAGAGAAATGAAACGTTATTGTATTAATAAATAATAATAAAAAAAATAAAAATAAGAAATTATATCAGTTTGCAAGGTGTCTTGTACTGACTAAAGTCTTAACTCGCTAAGAATTGATTAAAAATGAATATAATTTCATTGTGAACATAGGAGAAAACTTTTTGGATTTGAAAAGTTAATTTATTTTTTATTGAAACATGAAGTAAAGTAGATAGAGTATGAAACGAAGTGTTATATAATCGCTTTCTATATAGAAGAGCGTCGTTCGTATAACAACTTGGAAGTCCTCGGCTCAAGTTAAATGTAGTGTAAACAGAGGTAGTTATCGCAACACAGAGCGACACTAAATCTTCAACTATAGCGTCGGGGTGTGCTACTGTTTGTCAGCTCATCTGTTCTATTAACACTTTTATATATAAAACTATGATAACTACGGTATAAAGTTTGTTTGTTTGTATGTAAAGTGTCTTACTCGAAGTTTGTGAGGTGGCCATTTTGTTTGAGTGACATCTGTCAAATTTTTTGCAAATTATCATCGTGTGTAAATTATCAAATTTTATTATCGTTCGAGAAACGTTTCGCGCATTACGTGATTTTTATCTTCGCCACAAAAATTCTTCCGAGTCGCGTATTCGACGTTTGGTAGTAAAATTAGAGGCAATTAGACCAGTCAATAATTAAACAACACCTGTCAACGAAACCCAAGGTCTGCTGAAATAATCGCTACAGTGCGTGAGAGTCTACAAGTTATTTGAGGGCATGGTTATCTCTCGCAGCGACGACGTGAATTGGACGTGAATCTTAAATTGCAGGTCTACATGAATAAACAATTGATGCCGATAAAATCAATATAACGAACGCCATCCAGCAAGTTCAGCCCGACTTAAAGTTAAGATAAATTAGACTTGCCCAATACGTGCCACCAAGCAAAGCTACAGTGAAGATGTCATAATCCACACCTAATGCAATAACACCTTCTTATAAATAAATTTTAAAAAATTATAGTGAATATCTCACAAACAACTTGTTTTATTTATGTCTAAAGTTCGAGCGTCCTTATAGAAAGACCCTTTAGGAGGTAAATAAGTATAGAACTTATCCGATTTAAGTATAGAATTTCAGGATGGACATAGGCTAAAAGCCGCGGGCAACAGCTATCTAAAAATAAAGATCTAAATGTTCACTCACTTCCTAAAACAACAGCACACGTGGTGGACTTCCGTAACGGGGTGATTACTGTCAACAGACAAGTTTATGACCGCGGAATGTCTGCAGTTATTTGCCAACCTAATTGTTAGTGATTTTAGGATTTCTTGAATACTAGAAGCGTTTATTGTGCAAAGCTGTAACTGCTGCGACAGAGTTATCTTTTTATGGAATTCACACCGCACTACAAAGGCCTGCTTTTAACTGAGTCAAGTTGATCTGAAAGCTAACACTGCTGTGATCTCTCGCCTCGATTTAAAAAACGCTGCGGACGGTCCCCGCTTCTCGTTCCCCAGGCGTATCGGCTTACGCCATATAAATGCATCGGAATTTTATGCAGAATATTCGTTTAAAGATTTTACGAGTATAATTAGTTATTTAAAATTCTTAAATTAGCGACGAAGATTATAAATTTCTCCCAATTTTTGTAGTATATTGCATTCTTCTATTCTCTGTAAAAACAATTGTTATGTAAACTCAAATAGAGGAGAGAAGAGGAGAGAGGGATAGGAGAGGGAGAGGGTGAGGAAGAGGGAGATGGAGATGGAGTGGGAGTGGGAGCGGGAGAGGGAGTGGGAGAGGGAGCGGGAGAGGGAGCGGGAGAGGGAGCGGGAGAGGGAGAGGGAGAGGGAGAGGGAGAGGGAGAGGGAGAGGGACAGGGAGAGGGAGAGGGAGAGGGAGAGGGAGAGGGAGAGGGAGAGGGAGAGGGAGAGGGAGAGGGAGAGGGAGAGAATCCGCCAGAGCTGTGCGAGGAAGCATAGCGATACTGAAACGGAGTATCTGCGTGAAGCGAGGATGCGTGCGTAAAAACCCTCGCTCCGCTAAACCCTTTTCCACCACAGCTGTGTTTTGAGGAGCTAGGAATGAATTAATCCTATTGGTGCATTTTTTCCTCACTCACTGCCACGCTTCCTAGTACAGTTCTGGTGGGTGCTCAACCGGACTGTTTTTGTTTTTAACAATAATAATAATAATTCAATATTACGACCGACAGCTTGGCTCTTCGGCATATAATCACTCATAATAATATATGTGGTTAGTCCTTCTACCAATCTATCCTGATATTTAGTTAGCGTAAAGTATTTCAGGGAAAGGGTACAGAAATGAAATGGATTCAGATCAGTTTAACTCGCGATTCCACTTTTGAAGTTTATCGAGGGTGTCGGTAGTCTCTCATAATCGAGTGGCTCCCTTCATCACCTACAAACACCGTTTAAAAATATCATATAATTTAGGGCGAGGGAACCGCGCATGTGCACATAATATGTCTGGAAAGGCTCTAGATTGGTACATAATATTGCAATCTCCGTCGGCAAACACTGTGTATGCGTTAGAAAGCAATACTTATTCACAACACTCGCCTGCGGTTACGACACAATAGAAGGAAAACAGAGGTTAATTAAAAAAAATCGCCAGCCAGTTTAAAGGATCACTTGATGATAGATGAACGCCGTGGCCTATTAACACAAGCAATAGCACAGGGGATAAGGGATGGGGAGGTGATGGGGCAATGTGATCTCATTTTATCATTCTCTCTCTGGACAGGAAAAAGATAAAAGCTTGTATGAATTTATTTTTCTAAAACAATCTTCTTTTGATTTAGTAAACAAGTTATTTGTTATTTTTAAATTAGATTTTTACAATATAAATATCCTATTAATATTATAAATGCAAAGGTTTGTATGTTTGTTACTCAATCACGCAAAAACGGCTAAACAGATTTGGTTGAAATTTGGCACACATATAATTTATTACTTGGATTAACATATATTAGGTTCAGGCAGAATCGTCTAGAAATTAGAATCTAGAAATGAAGATTTCAGGTTCAATATTGCTAATAAACACAGCTCGTATAATACATCAAATACATGTCATGTAAATATCGGTGATTAATAAAATCGATGAACTGAAATATGTCATAAAATCCTTAAATGTGCTGTGTACATTTAAATGTTCTTTATATTAAAAATAATATATGAAATATTTTTTAAAGTAAGCTAACCACTAGGCGTGGGCGAGGGTCTCATCCCTTCGTGGTCGATGTTCCTCGATCACCCACGAGGCGTTTCAGTTCCACCTTCTTTGTTCGGACTGCTAAGGAGTGGAACTCATTGCCTGCGTCTGTGTTCCCACAGAAATACAACCTCGGGGTCTTCAAAACCAGGGTAAATGAGCATTTACTGGGTAAGCGTGGTCCACCTTCGGCCGCATCTGCACCTCACATCAGGTGAGACAGTGGTCAATCGCTACTTTGATTTAATAATAACCAAACTAGGTTTCATAAAACCAGATTCCACAAAATACAAATTTAATTGAGTCCAAATATATATATGAAAGTGTATTGTAGAGTGAAACATTCATACTCGTAGGTTTTATTTTGATGAGCCCATTGGCACAGTGGTTAAGTGTTTGCTCTAACGCTTTGTCTTAGTGGTTCCGGGGTTCGATTCCCAGCACGGTCAAGTTTGGAAACGAATTTTTCAAATTTAGCTCGTGTTTGGATCTTGCAAATACTGGCAGGGCACACTGCGTTTCGCAGTCATTTGTGCAGCCCGTTTTGAGGCAGTGACCACTCCCTTAGAGAAGACCACCTTGAAATAAAAGTATATGTGCTTTTGTGTTTCGGTGACTAAGCAAGGGATGCTAGAGCTCATTTCCCTATCCCTCCCTGATCCCTTATCGCTAATCCGGTATCGCACTTGTAGCACCTACAAATAAAATAATATCGAAAATGCTCTTCGACTAGGACAAATTCACATACTGTAATTATTGATATTGTGATTGAACAACGAACATCCATCTGCTCTTCGTATTTAAACATTTGCGGTTTGATTGCCCTGTTTACGGTCATATTACGGATGGGAGTAAAGGCAAAAATGATAACTGCAATACGGCTGTTCGTATTTTTATTAATGAATTCTTTTTAAACAATATGCGTTTTCCCATGACCATGGATATGAGTTTCGTGATTAAAATTTCAAACGTGATTATTCGAGTAGAAAATAAACGCATATTCGGAATTAATACAACGAAAATTGGAAAGAGAATTATAATTTTAGCTGTCGACTTTGTCCCCGCCATCTATTGGGAATTATCGGAACCCATTAGCGGCATAGAAAGCATTATATATGCGTTAATTTACAACTTTATCTACATGCGTGTCAAATTTTATTGTAATTATTTCTATGGTTTTCGTGCATATCGATACACACTAACAATATTGAAACATCTTCACAAACGCGGCTGGAATGATCAGCACAAATTTGTTTTTTTTTTAAATATTTTAAATGAAAGTTAAAATGTTTTGGTATTATATAAATAAATGACTTAGATTAAGGTCTTCAAACTAGCTCCCGGGATGCATGAACTCATTGCCTTTATATTTTTAAATTTAAAATCTTAAAAACTGCAATATACAACAAATTTCAGTGGGAAAAAAGTACTGCTTAAATATTTCGCTCGACATCTGAAAGCCAGACACAGCATCAGCGGTCAATACATATCTTAGAAGCGAACGATGACTTGATCACAATAGCAGTTGACAAACAGTGCTAGCCTATGCTTATGTGTGATTTTGTACTGACACTAGACACGATGTTCACGCTGGAATAGTTCGAAATAACTAGAGACACAGCGCACAGCGTTTGACGCCGCTTACGACGGCCAAACGCGACGTCAGCGTGTGAGAGACGGTAATATAGTACATTTCCATAGAAAGGTCCGATGAAGTTTCTAGGAGACCACAGTCCAAGTGAGTCAGGAATGCCAGAGCCCTTTACCTATCTCTTATCCATAAAGTCGATAATATGGTATGGCGAATCTTGAGTTAATAAGGAAACAAATCTATCTACCAACAAATGGTCCATCTGTCTGTTTGACTATCTTTACATACGAGTAAAGGGAAAATCATTGCAACAAATGTAAAAAATCTTTTTTAAGGCGACGACGCAGCGATAAACAATTAATACGGCTCTGATTACATACAGAAACGAGAGCGCGCTTGCTTATTTCGTAAGGTCGTATGCAACAAAATGATTTTTATAAAAAAAACTGCAATGTATTTTAAAAAATCCAACTGTAAAATTAAAGTATATATTTATACTAATGTACATAGAAAATTTGGAGTAATAAATTGATCCCGTTTGCCTGTAATATGTAAATCTTTGTTTTAAAAGAGGTTTCTTTGATTTTTTTCTCTCTGTTATAAAAGTTTACCAATCGTGTAATCCAACTGACAAAATGAAGTCAGTAACATGAAGAAACAGATTACCAAACACCACTTTCATATGTTTTGTCATTGCTGAGAAAAATTTAAAACCCTACCACCAAAATTTCCAATGCGTCGGTCCTTTTATTTTATCATAACCCAGTGACTGTCCACCTTGTGTAGAAAAAGTAACTCTTCAGTGAATATATTACACGGAAACACAACAATAGTAATAAACGGTACCATTGTTGCACATATTATAGCAGTTATTGCCTTTGTTGTCGGCAAACTAATGTTTGTGTATTTAAATAAGGCTCTTGTCTACAGATCACGAGAGAATTGCCTTCATTTAGCACATCGCTACATTATTTGCACATTCCTGCACATTTATTGTAAATGCGAAAAGCGAGAGTTAAAATCAAATATATTCCAATTTAGTGGGGCTTGATTTTAAAATCAGACTGAAATTCGAGAGACAAAATCGATAGTATGTTTTCGTATAAAAAAAAGTAAAAAATAAGTCCGGTTGGGAATCCCCAATCTATTGGCTGGGAATCCTACTGTCCAACGGGAGTTCTTATCGTAATTTATTCTATTACGAGGTCCCAAGCCATATTCAAATTTATGTATAAACTTGCGTTTGAACAAATATAATATTTCACTGGTGGTATTTTGTTTGTTTTTAGTGCTTATAATTACACATAATAGGGTATTTGAATATTTTTCAAAAAGTGTTTAAACTTTATCAATTTTAAGATATATATTTTTTTGTTTTACATAAATAATAACCGGATAATAAGGATAGAACACAAGAAAAAAAATCACATTCAAATTATACCGCCTAAATACCGTCGTCAAGTGGTCTGTGTGTCTCATATTACTCAAACAAGGACTGACGAGAGACGGAAAGAAACTGTTACCAAATGCAACAATGTACTTTTGTGAAGATAATTTCGATGTATAGTACATTACTGCAGAGTTCAGGAAGTGAAGGATTGCCGGACGAAGTGGTTTCAAGGCCTCGCTAAAGGCCTTGATAAAGATCTGAGTCCGGCAATCCTCATTCCGGTTGAAGCTGGTATAGTGCTTTTCTCAATAAATGTGAGGAAATAATGAAACACGCCCCCGCCTACTACGCCTGTGTAGGCGGGGCCCGACTCGTGAAACTTCGGGTTTCATCGGGCTGAGCAGCGGCCAGGAATGAATTTTCATACAACATTCTTGGCCTAGGCCGAGAAAGAAATGCATGAGCCAAGAATTACAAACTTCGTGGCTTTTTAGTACAAGAATGCCTACATTTCCGAGCATGTTTGAGAAAAGTATATATATTGTGCCGATCATTTGTGTTCCTCTTGAAGTTACGATGTATTTAATACTAGGTGAGCCCGCAACTTGTACGCGTGGTATTCGGTATAGCGCGTAACTTTTTTGTTTCTAAACCGATTGGAAATAAACAAACACTAAATTTTACGGGAAGCTTGCTACAATACATAAGTGAAAAACGCATTCAAATGGGTTAAGCCGTTTATGAGATTAGTGTGCTCAAACGCACAGACAAACAGACAAAAATTCTAAAAAAAAAAATTCACCTCGGCATAATACATAAATACAACGTGTACAAATTGTTTTATTTATTTATTTATTTTTTAAACCTTTAGATAGAATAGATAAGCCGTGGAGTAAAGATATTTTTCAGTACCTAACCCTGGTCTGAGGGTTTTCACTATAGTCTTTATGCAAACAAGAGTTCAATACAACATTTAGTAGGATATTTTAATTTAAATGAATTCAATTTCGTAAACTCCTAGTTCTCGAACGATTTTAAAGCAAATACTTTTAATTCCTTCCTTCGAACTTGGCGGATTGATCTTCTTCGTGAATTTCTTGTAATATTCAAAGAAATTATTGTTTCGATTTTAAGTATTTAAGATATTTTAACCTCTGACTTCCTAAGTAAAAAAGGATGTTACAAGTTTGACGTGTTCACTATGTGTATGTATGTATCTGTAGATATGACTGTCTATGGCATTGTAGGTCCCAAACGGATAGACTGATTTCGATCCGTTTTTTTTTGTTTTGAAAGCTGATGTGATCGAGATGGTTTATGAAGATCTGTTCAGGCGATTTCAGGCGTTGAAGAAAAGTTGGTATACTGTTACTTCGGTGGCATTTCTATGACATGTCAACCAGCTACTTCAGATATAGCATGTTTAGGCTCAATAGAAAGTCGGTGGTTAGTTTATAATTTTAATTATAGATATCTAGAGTAAATATTCAAATAAAGTCTACTAAAAGCATATTTTCGATAAAAGCGTAGTGTATTTCATCTTTTTCTTATAATATCTTTCTGTATAAGGATTCGTAATTGAAATTGAAGCGTATTACATCCGAGGAATAGTGAACTTAATATAAAAATATAATTATAAAAATATTTTCCTTGTTAATTAAGTGGAAAAATTTGAGAAAACGGAAAATACTATTTTCTACAATTCTTAAAGTTACCTATGTGTTATTATCTTTTTCATCATTTTGTCCCACAATCAAACTTCATTCTTCATTCTTCATGCTCGAATAACTCTCAAACTCCCAAATTTCTGTACATTTCATGAGAAATAAAATAAGACAATAAGATTCTAAGCATGCAATACAAACCCATTTATTTATTCAAATAATTTACATTTTTTTTTATTATTATTATACACTAGCGACCCGCCCCCGGCTTCGCCCGGAGTACAATTTTTATATATAAGAACATTCCCCGTTTATCCTTCTTTCCATTAGTGAAAACCAAATTAAAATCGGTCTACCCGTTCACGCGTGAAGCCGTGACCAAGGGAAATGGGGATTCATTTTTATATATAGAGAAGATTAGTGGTGGCAAGGCACTGGCAGTGAAATAAGAGCATGTGTGTGACATGTTTCGGTGAGTGAGTAAGTGACGTCAGAGCTAATTTCCCTATTCCTTCCTAATCCTTTATCCTTAATCCTACTATGGTCGGCAGCTCACTTGCAGCACCTGTGGTATTGCTAGTGTTATGAGCGATGTTACCGAGGTGAAAAAAAAATTGTTTTTAGAATCGTTGTCTGTTTGTCTGTACGTTTGTGCACGCTAATCTCAGAAACGGCTCAACCGATTTGAATGCGGTTTTCACTGATGTATTGTGCCAAACTTTCTGTTTCATTCTAATTGGTTCACAAACAAAAGAGTTACGCGCTATACCGAATATCACGCGTACGAAGTTGCGGGCTCAGCTAGTAAATAAAATTTGTATAATTTTTTTTCTTTATTACTCTCGTGATACATAATTTATTACTATAAAATTTTATTATGTCGCCCCATTAAAATTGTGACTTAATGACATTCATAAAATAATAATAATTAGAAAAAGTAAATGGAAATCAGGCTGTGCGTTACCTTATTGTTATCGTAGTGCATGATCTTAAGAGGATGAACCTAAAATGAAGCTTGAAGGTAAATTATTTATTTATGTATAAGACTTATTATAAGTTGTAAAATAAAGATTTTTATTTTAGTATTTACTTAATAATAATAATTAAGAGAATAACTTTGAAAGAAAACAATTAGGTAATATACCTTTTGTAGTAAATAAAATCATTATTTTTAACAATTCACGACAGTGAATCCTGTCAAATCTCAAACATAAATTACTTCTATTCTTCTCTGGAGTACTTATACTCCATAGACTATTTACTGATATAATTAAAAATTAAAGAAATATACATAGTTTCTTTACATACGTTACGAAATTATACGTCATACATTTGCACTATCACACATTCCCCTCTAATTAGAATTGCGAAATATATCTCGGGGAAAGTTTGTGCGGGTAGTTCTTTTATGTCGTACTGTTATCAGTGAGAAGTGGCGCGGTCGGCGGGCTAGTACATACAATATTACTTAGCCAAATGTAACTTTGCGCTTTCCGATCTCCAGTTCCTTGACTGAAATGCGCTATCACATTTAAATAAAGATTAGTTTAGCACGAGACTGTGCATGGAGTGTACACATCATGAGCAAATGTTCGTGTTGTGTGAATGGGCTTTGTTTGAAAGCGTTGCCGATATATCTCGAAAGTTGGGCGGTGCATTTCTAGGACCACAGCTGCGGCACGTGCGATTACGTTTCTCATCATTGTTGTTGTATTTTTAACTTTTATTTCATCCCCGTTGTTTTTATCTCCTTCCTTGAAAATAAAAACGAAATACTGTTCGTTGCTAAGCATTAAAATGGAGTACGGCTGTAACGTTCAAGTTAGGTTTTTTAGAGAAAGAAGATGAAAAAGTTATCCAGAAAACGAGTAAATTATGAGAAAAATATTTTTTTTTTCCGGGGCATTTTTCCAATATATTAAGATCATAATTATGATTTGAACATAATCTACATATGTGTCTTATACACAGTTATTGTAAATTGAAGTCCGTATCCGCGTCTGTTTGTTTTTCCGCTAACTTCATCTAAAATCAATCATATAAAGGTTTTTTTTGATACGGCATTCACTAATGGAAGGAGCTATAAGCGAGAAAGGTTTGTGCATATAATTTGCAGGAAGCATTTATATTGATTTCATTGATTAGCTCAAATGAATGTTTGTAATAAAAAAATATCGAGATCTTTCTAGACATAAATAAATACAATGAGAACACTGAGATACTTCACAAATTCACAAATCGAATGCAAATTTATTGAAATTTACACAGGAATACTTACTTCGGTCGATTTAGCTAGTTTCATTATAAGGCTTAAGAAAAGAATTTTTTTACATAAAAACCATAATGAAATAACAGCATGTGCCCTGTTATACCCTTAGAGAGGCACCCTATGTGATGGGAATCTGCTTGTCCGACACACGTTCTTCAAGTGCTTCTTCAATCCTGGAGGTTGGTTGTCAGCCTTTTGAACTTCTCTCTATCAATAGATAGAAGCTCCGCCCAGCGCTTCTAAACCTCTGTACCCACTTTTATTTGTCCAATTAGGGCCGGCGCTGACTGATGGCAAGGCACGGCAAGGCACGCTTCGGCATTCCACGGCATGTCTAGGCACGTCGTGGTAACCCACAGTACCTACGCAGCCGTGTCGTGCTGAAAATTGTTCAGGTTACTATTGCGTTACTCCGAAGTCGGTTGTAGATACATAATTTAGTTAAAATGATTGATTGGGATTTAGTGATAATAGCACTTGTTGCCACAAATAAGGTTAAAAATAATATGTTCAGAATAAAATTCTTTCTTCCTCGTGCCGTGCTATGCCGTCAGTCAGCGCCGGCCCTAAAAGTAACAACAATTAATTAATTTCATACATTGCGTCTAAGTAAGTAACAGTCAAATAAAAGCCCATTTTTTTTGTAATATGTGCGAGGACTTGATTTCAATTAAACGAAGAAAGGTTGTTATGTGAGAGCAACCCAAAAAAACGTTGCAATGCGATGCAATGCTGGCTTCGGATACACCGAATTCCTTTTAATGCATATAGAGTGTTCGGCCGGGAGATTGCAATGTTTGTTTCAATTTCCTGCGCGGACCGAACCAAGCGAGTTTGGGGGTCTGTTTTGTGGATTTACAACAACAGAACTACAACGCGATCGTGTTACCATATTGTTCTGATGAAATGTCACTCAAAATTATGTCACATATAGGGACAAAATAGATCTTGACTTTTTTATGGTACTTTTTTTTTACCTTTATGGTCGGTAGGCGAGGTGACGGTCCTCGCCGTAGTAATCGTCGCCTTTTATTCTGCCGAACTTGTAGGATAAAGGATTACGAGGGGATAGGGAAATGGGCACCGACATCCCTTAGTCACTCACTGAAAAACATAACAGAATACATTTTTTTTTTTTTTTTATAATGATAGATCAAGCATTTGACCGCAGTCTCACCTGATGGTAAGTGATGAAGCGATCTAAGATGGAGCATGCTTGTCTATTAAGAACCGATTCACTCGCGACTTGAAGAGTCCAGGGTTGTAGTGTTGTGGAAACAAGGGTGCTGGAAGTTGGTTCCACACGCTAGCAGTTCGAATCAAAAAAGTTGACCCGAACCGCAACGTGCGGATTTTAGGTATATCAACCATATAAGGGTGACATTTAAATGTGCGCCTTGTTGTCCGATGGTAGAAGGGGCTAGGGGGGACTAGCTGGTGCAAGTCCAACGCACACTCTCCGAAGTAAATCCTGTAGAACACCGAAAGGCTGGCTACCAAGCGCCTGTGCTCAAGACTCTGCAAGCCAGCCCCGGTAAGGGAGTCATCGCCAATGACATGCTGTTATTTCACGTCTGTAAGGCGGCTGCACAATTTCTGACGGTGAAATGCAGTGTGCTCTGCCACTACTTACAAAACTTGCCACACTACTATGCTGCTGTTTTGTAAGAAGTCGTAATCATTTCAGCCGTTGGACGTCGACTGCTCGACACAGGCCTCATCTATAATTTTTCAATAGGACCGGTTAGAAGCATCTTATCTGTCTTATTTTTTATCTTTTACTTAGATTATCTATTACTCTAAACGAAATTTTGGTTGATTGCATTTTTACTTACATTTGAATACAAATAATACGGTATTTTCCACGCTGCAATCCTTTTCAGCCTAAACAACATTATTATTAACTAGCGACCCGTCCCGGCTTCGCACGGATTTGAAATTTTCAAAAATTCTTTCTTATTAGATGCTTACCTTATAAAATAAACATATACTTATATTAAAAGTTTCAAATTTTTAGACTTGTAGTTTTGGCTGGCGTTGATAGTCAGTAAGGACAAATGATTTTATAAGTATAGATAACACACACTTCACTACGGAATCAAAAAGACCGCCATCTGAGTGGACAGCAACTGGTCAACTTCGTTCCAAAGCGCCCGAAAGCACAACAGTCGGCTGAAAAGGTTTTGGCCTCGATATTTTGCGATGTGCGTGGTGCAATATTCATTCACTATCTTGAGAAGGGAAATACCATCAACAGTGAATATTATATAGTGTTATTGGAGCGTTTGAAGGCAGAAATTTCAAAGAAACGACCGCATATGGAAAAGAAAAAAAATTTTTTCATCAAGACAACGCACCTATCACAAGTCAATCAAAACAATGACAAAATTACATGAATTGAACTTCGAATTGCTCCCACGTCCACCGTATTCGTCAGATTTGGCTTGCAGCGACTACTGGCTGTTCGCAGACCTCAAAAAAATGCACGCCGGTAAGAAATTTCTCAAAGAGGTTATCACTGAAACTGAGGCCTATTTTGAGGCAAAAGATAAATCATTTTACAAAAGTGGTATTGAAATGTTAGAGCGGCGCGCTATTGGAATGATTGCGTTGCTCTTGATGGAGATTACGTCGATGAATAATGCTAATTTTGAAAAAAAAAATACCGTGTTTTCTTTGTTAGGCCCGGGACTTTTCAGCCCATGCGTTATTAGTAGGATTGGTGCATACAATACATACATACTTTGAAGTTATACATAAATTTAACGAATGTAGATTTATTCACACTACGCTTAATAAATCTCAAAACAATAAAGTTTTGCCAATTGCTCTCTCACAGAGCGCCGTAATGCTCACGCTAAAGGCGGCATTTCGCAGTGCAACTATTTTCATTAGTCCGTGCCCATTTGTATTGTGCGCTGCTCTTACTTATTTTGAATAATGCATCATTGTACTTTTACTCTATCTTTTGAAGGAACCATATTCATAACAAGACTTTCTAAATGCGTCTTTCTATGAAGGCACTCAAGCTCTGGCCCCCAATTTTACTCTCTGATTATTTTTAAGCTCATTGCAGTTCTTCTCGGTAGTGCTCGGTTTCCGTCGGCCATCAAATATATACTGTAATTAAATGTAAATAAACTTTGAAAAAAATATGTCTTGAATTTTCATATAAAATGCGAAGAAACTTTTTCCCCAACCTATTATTTAGGTGTAAACGGTTTGAATACCTCTGAGTGACAATAAGCGTGATTATGACGTCCCCTTCTTCGGTACAGTTAGCACGCCGCATCGCGCGTAGCCAACCAGTGCGGAAGGAGCGTTAATGGGCATCTCGACCGATACCTGTCAGATGAGTGTCGACGCGATGCCTCCTCCTCTTTGCGGATTACAGCGCACCCACATCGTTTCAACCAACGCGACGACACTTACTCTCTAATGTTTCAACTTATTTATGTAGCTACCGATATTGTGTAACAATATTTTAACATTTAATTAACATACAAAAGAAGTAGTCGCTTAATGGAACATACACGGCCGATTCAGATTCTAATCCCGGACAGGCTTATAATGCATTTTTTTTTACATCAAGTTTTTTACATGGGTATATTATACTATATTCCTACAATTTTAGTTTGTTATAAAGCATAGGGCCCATATAACATTGGAATTTATGAATATAAGACGTGTTAAACATAGTATCTGAACAGACCCTATCTTTAGGCCTCTTTAATGTTAGGTTATTGTCATATGGAAGTTTTATATGTTGAGATAATATGGTATCTATAATGAACTCAGTCACACTCAGAATATAGTTTAGTGGTAGGGTATCTAAAGGGCTTAAAGGTTTAAGCAGAGCTCTTTGTGTCTTTTCCAATTTTATAAGGTGGGTTTTGTGTGCTTCTCCTCACGAAGTAATACAGTAGGATAGAATAGATTGGCCAAGAGCATACTATATTGTTTTAAGAACGGGATAAGAACGTAGTTTTTTGAAAATTTATATCAATTTTCTTGTTTTGACTGTTACATGATCGATTTGTGGGCACAAAGTTAATTTTTCATTTACTTGGAATTTTGAATGTATAGTGCAATTGAAATTGCAAGTTGTTGGACATCTAACTTGACAAATGTGTATTTGGATTTCAAATTCCAGTTCATTATGCAGCGAACATTTAGTATTTGCAAATTGCAAATATTTAGTTTTTGAAATGTTGAGAGTTAGTAAGTTGTGGTTTAGCCAGGTAGCTGCTGCTTTTCTCTGTCGGTTATAAATTCTAGACATCACTGTTTATAAATATAAATTGAATTCCCTTACAGATAGTGGAAACCGCATCAAGATGTGTGGCGTTGTTTGCAAAAACTTAACGAAAAAATCTTAACACACGAGGGCAGTAATTTTGTTTTATACTATGTAGACAATTCTACATCAAGTTACAAGAAAAAAAGGCAATCCACTTTTCTTCTTGTGACTATTATATCTTTGGGACAATTTTTTTAATTAAAACATTAAATAAAGTTTGTATGCTAATTCGCAAATCCCGCGGGCTTGGCATGTTAGCTTAGTATTGGCTTTTAGATATCCACTAGCCGTTTAATTATGCAAAATATTATTTTTTATACCGTTATTTGGTCTACATAATCAAACCTGAAATCAGACCGCCCATGGGAGGACTTGGCACTGATTCTTTTTTTAAAACACATTTCTCCTTATAACGTTTTTTGCAGTTTGAGCAATTGATCGTCATTTGTAATCCACGCAAGAATACGAATTACTCAGAGGTCTTGTCCCAATCGGGATTCGAACCCATCGTACCACTGAGTTGTAACAGTCTTAATATAAAGCCTCAGTTAGAATAATACGTATTTACTTAAATCTAATCAAATTTAATAATCGAGCTTCTACTGCTGTTTCATAAGACATCGTATCAATAGAATCAAAAATAGAAACTCTTTTAATTTTATTGTTATTATTAACAGCAATCCGCCCCTGGTTTTGCACTGGTGTAATTTTTTTTTCTGAAAATACACAAATTTTCCTCGTTTATGACTATTTTCATAGCCAAAAGTTTACACATTATCTAGACTATTTTAAAAATATATAAATATAAATCTATACTATATTATAAATCTGTCTATAATATAAAATAAAAAAAGTATCGACTTATATTCTATAATATGTATAAATATACATATATTGATAATAATAAGAAAACGAACGATGACCAATGAAACCAGTCGCTTTTTTTTGTATACCGTACAATTACAAGCTTTCGATGTTAATTTAAAAACCTTTTTAAAGCACTTCTCTAAATAGATTGTGCTAAAATTAATTTTCAAATTAACATCAGATTAGATTGGGTTACAATTTTTTTCATTAAGGGATTCACTGAGGCAAATGACATTTACTATAGAACTCGCTGGCGCCGGAGACAATTCAACGGGCCTAGAAACGGTGTTTTTTTGTTTTTACCATTAAACATTACACAAAAAAAAAATTATCAATACAATTTTTTAATCTGATATCAAGTTATTAATAGGTACAGGATTCATATGCGTGCAATAAGCCGTTTTTGAGAGAATTTTCAATAAAGGTCAAACTTCTTCTTGTGTTCTAACTTTTTTTGTGGAGTTTCTATTACTTTAACGAAAATTCTAATTAATACAATTGGTTCTTCACATGTTTAAGTATAATATATATTTTTTTCAAACCAATTGTCTTGTCTATTTCTTGTAACATTTTCATTAAACAATGGATATTTTTAGTATTTAGCGTTTGTCTCCCCCTTAATAAAAAAAAAAATAGGAACGTCGAATTGTTCAGCGGAACATGGACAAAAAAGTGTACTGAGACTTCAACGCCGTCTACAAATGGAATTCAAAAGTAAATGTTAGAGTAATGTTTTTAACGAATTTGTCTGATTGTGGAATGATTTTGAATTTTGATTTTGAAGCATTTTGTTCTCTATTCTTGGTAAATTTGGTTTTTCATCACGCATAGTTTTAGTCATGTCTATACCTATCAATAATAGGTTCTTTTATGCCTAAACTACTCAACCGATCGCCATGAAATTTTGCATACAAAGGTTTTAGGACACTTTTCACCCAGAAAAGTACCATTATTCATCTAACAATACAAGATTCATTGCATTCAAATCTCCTCATGGACATCAAAGAAAGAAACAAATTAGTAAAATGTTGTTTCCAGCTATTTTTAATTTGTTTTTCTTTCTGTCAAAATGAGTGAATCTAATGAAGTGATTCGATACATTTTAAAATTTTATTACAAAAAAGGAAAAAAATGCAATGTAAGCCGCGAAAAATTTGCCATATTTATGGACCTAATGCGGTATCAGTCACAAAGTTGGTTTAAGCGTTTTGAATCTGGGAATTTTGATGCCAAAGATGCACCTCGCTCTAGTCGCCCTGTTACGGATAAAATGGAGTTACGACATAGCTGAAGAACTGGGAATTGTCCACAAAACAGTTTTGACCCATTTGAAAAAAGCGGGGTACACAAAATAGCTCGATATTTGGGTGCCAGATGAGCTCACTCAAAGAAACCTTACGAATCGTGTACTCATTTGTGATTATTTATTGAGACGTAATGAAACCGAACCGTTTTTGAAGAGATTGATAACTGGTGATGAAAAGTGGATCAAGTACGACTAGAACTTGCGAAAAAGGTCATGGTCAAAAAGGTCGGTCAGGTTTCATAGACTGTGCCAACACCCGGGTTAACTGTGTGTATGGTGGGATTGGAAGGGAGAAACATCGATTCGGATCTCTACTGCCAATAACTGATGAGATTAAAGCAGGAAGTTGGGAGAAAGCTGACAGAATTGATCAATAGAAAGGATGTGGTTTTACATCACGACAACGTTAGATCATACATATTTGTAGCCACCCAGCAAAAATTAAGAGAATTTGACTGGGAGGTGTAAATGCATCTGCCATATAGCCCTGACCTTGCACCTTCAGATTTCCACCTGTTTCGGTGTCTTCAGAATTTTTTAGACAGTGTCAGGTTAAGGCGAGTCACCGCAGGAGAAGCGGCAAAATTGTTTTGCTAGATCATATATTTTGGTAGCGGACTATTAAATAAAAATCTTACAAAAAATATGCATCAAACCTAAGGATTTTGTTTAAAGAATGTGCTAATTTGGAACACGGTAGGATTAACTTTACTCGATCATATAAAATCCCAAAAATCGACTTAAATCCAATTTTCAAACGAATTATTTATCAATAAAATGTCTAACTTTCCACATCATTTTTATATGGAAATATTTCTTTTTGAATACTACAGAGAACCTGCTAAATTTTTGTTTTAAATTGAAGACCTATATTTATTAAATCCATGTTTATTACAAAACTTGAACCTCGCTCCACCATCGCAACCAGCGGTTTGACGACCACCGCGCCGCGCGCTACCCCGCCAGTCTCAATTAGGCGCATGCCAGCGACAGACGTATGTCAATTTTTCTCCGCTTTATTCACGTAACAGATTTGAAAATGGGTAATAAAAAAAACAATATTAGGAAGAAATCAGTGCTAATGTCTAAAAGAAAGACAGGAATAGAGAACTATAAGAAACGGTATGTAAATGACTCATGTTTTATTAATTGTTACCAAATAAATACCTAACTACGCAACACAGTATCGGTACTTAGTATATGAACTAGTATATGATTTTTTTAAAATTGTAAATTCCCATTTGTTTCTGGTTTTTGTATTGTAAGTAATTTCATGTTTTCGTAATTGCTTTTTGACACAGACTAAATACAATTAGTATGACAGAAAATGTGCACCAATTGTATAGTTTGTACCAGATACTTGAAGTAGGCTCTCAAGTGAGTTCTACTTCAAGTATAACAAAGCAAAGCAATGAAGATTGTAAATAACAATTATTTATGTTAGGCACTACAAAATGGTCTTGATACTTTTTAATATTTGTATTGTATAATTTCACACAAATTAAAAACCTATTTCCTTTCGTCATTTTTAAACTTTTTAAATGGTACAAACTATACTGAGAACTACTGAGATTTTTTTATTTTATATTTTAAATACCGCAACAATTAAGAATATTTTTGGTTCGAAATCTGTATTTTTTTTTTGACAAAATGTACCTAATATCGGACAAGTTTGAGAAGTAAACAATTTTCGGATTTCGAACCAGGTTTCTTGGAGTAGATGTTCTATTGTATGGATACAACCCAAACTCAAAGCATTCATATAATTCACTGTTTTATTTTAGGTCAAAAGAACAGCCACGAACCTTGACCTCTCCATTGATGGAATTGCAACCTGTCAACTTCAATACTCCAGCCATAGATAAGTAAGCGAATCATCCATACTGATATTATAAATGCGAAAGGTTCTCTGTCTGTATGTCTGTTCCGTTTTCACGACTATACCGCTCCCTTGCGGTGCAGCTTCCGACTAAGTTTGTTCCGACTAAAGTGATGATGGAGAAGAAAATTGTGAACTTTTACTTGAAGTGCTTATTACCAGAAATTATAGATCCACGACAATTTCGTGGAATGGCCATAAGAGATGTAACATTAAGGGAATGTTACATTAAGGGAAAATGTTTCTTCCTATTTGCCACAACACGAGAAAGTAAAATATAAAAATACATCTCTAATAGCTGAATCCAACACACACCATGAAGAATATGATGCAAGACAGCATTCCTTCGAGCCTCAATCTAAATGTTTAGATTTTAGTGAATATTGATCTTTTTTTTATAAAATTAAACAATCATTCAATAGTTACTGTATTTTTATTTCGTAAATTTTCAACATTAGTAAAACGAAAAAAATGAACCTTCCATACTATCCATACCTGTCTTCGTTTTTCGGTCTTCTGTAGTCGGTCTTGTCGGTCTTCTGCCTTCGGTCTTTGTTATACATCAATAGAGAGGAAATTGTTACATTTGTTAACTCCAGTTTGTTTTCACACTTCATAGAATTTCATATCGGGGACCTTAGATGAAAATCGATTCCTAAGAAGTAAACTCCAAAAATAACCTATGATAACTAAATCTAAGTACTTAATTAATAAAATAAGTAGGTGTGTACAAAAAGTAATAAATACTTACTCTTGAGTATACAGAAATACATACTTACTCACTCTATTTATTTTTAAATTACACATATAAAAATAAATAAAGCATTTCACTTGTATTTGTAGTATGCAAGTTAAGTATTTACTTGACATAAATAATTTTTGACATAACATACGTCATAATTAAAGTTTATCTACTGCTCGTAATACTGAAATATTTTATACTGTGGCGCAGCGCTAACATCACGGAAAACGAATGCCGCATAGAGTGCGGGTTGGGCAGGCGGCCCCCCACACCTCACCTCCTAAAATCCCAGTTCACGTTGAAATACCTCGCCTTAACATCAAGAGAGGCTTCTTCTTTAGGCTCGTAGGGGAGGACGATTATCGATATTGGTTATAATAGGAATGAACAATGAATAACGAGCAGCAATGAGGAATACTATCTACATGAATTGACAATTGTTAATGTGTCCACATTGTTAAATTAATAAACTTTATATTTAACTTTATCATAGTTATATTGGAAACGTGTTGTCAGTCCCGTAACAAGTTTTCGTGATACACGCTGAGATCACACTTCGTATTCATCAAACACCCATCCTTGTCTCAATATACAGTTGAAACTTAGTATCGCCTCGAGGTTCATCTTAGTTCGCGAAATGGGGTGGAACTTGTGAACTCGGTCTGGGGGAAACTTCACAACCGCTTGTTTGCAGCTTTAATCAAGGTCAACTACCTAAGTTCACCTTAAAAAACCATTTTAATTACTTCATACTTTTGACTGGGCCACTCTTGATATTAAGTACTCGTGAAAGGTTTCCAAGTTTTTCACTGTGAACTTTATGGGCTTTTATTATTGTTAAGAATTATCACAATAACATATTGGTTGTTTTTATTTATATTTTAATCAAAATAATCAAATTATCACTGGCTATTAAATAAGACAGCATGCCACAAGTAGTTCTTTAATGGGTCTGCTAAGGAGCCCTTACGGTTAGACGAAAAAAGACTTTATTCTTTCGAAATTTTATATTGTTTGACCAATTGAAAAATAATATTTCAATGCGTATTTTTGAAAAAGATTAGTAGATTTTAACTCACTTTTTATTAATTATTTAAAAAGAATAACCAATTGAAATAATTAAGACACAATATGTTTTTTGGGTGAAAATTCCAGACTTATGCACTACAAATATTGTTTATATCCAGATAGATAGATTAGACACACGCAGATATCTATTTGTTATTGGCTTTAATGGATTAAGAGTTTATTAAAAACGTGCATAAAAATTGTGCAATAAATTTGTTACTGAAGATTTATCAGTTTGTGTTGCACGTCGTTCCGGCCCAACAACCTCATATAAAATATTCAAATTACCTACTCATTAAATTAAATCCTAGTCATACGACAAGGTACTTTGACTCTTGTTACATCGTTAAGAATTATTCTGGACGATTCATAACGTTTCTGTACAAAGTAGTTATCTGAAATAGTAATAATAATAATAATGATTTATTAGCTTGATAAACTAGTTTACAATTGGTAACTTGAATTTTGACCCCTACACTAAGCTCAGCTTATGATGTAGGAGATCAATCAGCAAAAAAGAAAATCCAGCGAATATCAATATATAATTCAATGTTTGATTTATATTTCTATTGATTTTGATGAAACACAAAATAACCGTTTCTCAAGAGATTGTTTTTGAAGAGATTGATAACTGGTAATGAAACCCGGGTTAACTCGCAATAAGGTGATGCTGTGTGTATGGTGGTATTGGAAGGGCATTATTCATTATGAGCTTTTACCGCCAGCCAGAATCATCGATTCGGATTTCTACTGCCAACAACTGATGAGGTTAAAGCAAGAAGTTGAGAGAAAGTGGCCGGAATTCATAGAAAGGGTGTGGTCATTCATCATGAAAACGCTAGACCATACACATCTTTAGTCACTCAGCAAAAATGAAGAGAGTTTGGCTGAGAGGTATTAACATCCGCCATATAGCCCTGACTTTGCACCTTCAGATTTCCACCAGTTTCGGTCTTTTTAGAATTATTTAGGCAGTGTCAGGTTAACATCAAGAGAGGACTGCCGAAACTACTAGTCGCGTTTTTTTAAATCAGAAGTACCAAAATTTGTACAGCAATGGAATCATGTCACTACCTACAAGATAGCAAAAAGTTAAAAAAAAAAACTTTGAAAAAAATATAATGTCTTGAGTTTTCATATAAAATGCGAAGAGACTTTTTCCCAAACCTATTATCATAGTTTATTTAAATAATAATAATTTAATGTTAAAATTTTATGTAACAGGTTACTATAACAAATTATAAATATATGTTAATAATATAATGAATATAAATACATTGTAGAAAAAACATATAAGTTCATCGGTTGGTTGTATTAAAAATTTAAATAATCTTATTTCACTTTAAATTTTATTATAGACACTTTAAACATTAATATATGTGTAATAACTAGCTACAAAATAATTACTTTAATTATATTAGCGAGATTATTGGCATCGAAAAGATACGACAGCTGCAAACAATCAAATAAGCGATTCGATACGACCTTACAAGTGTTATTTTAGTTAGAAATGAAACTGGGAATGAACTGTGAAGCTATTCCGTGCAATATCTGACGTTTTTTATGAGACCGCAGGTGTCTTTTATGGAATCTTGGTGTTTCCTTTAATACTTACACCTTTAATATCGTGTGTATTTCAGTTGACATGACATGTCGCCAGGTTTGCGACGAGAATTTTAATATATTACTGTATTATAATTCTAATAGAAGAAATTCCCGTGATGTATTGTTCGCGCAAAGTATTTAAATTTTTTATGCATTTGTTTAAATTTTTTTTGTATTTTTTTTTATTAAAAAGAGCGACATGCTAGCTTATATATAATCTAAAATGTCGCCTAAGAATACTAACATCAGGGTGATTACTAATGCTGAAATAATTTCTTTAGAGCCCTTTTTTAAGGGGCTCAAGTCGCTGCGGTCTATAACCTTGACGTTAACCTAACCTAACCAAAGAGACCTTGTTCGATACCCAGATTAAAGTAGCTTAAATTAATTTCAGAAAAAGTAGTTGACTATTTTTTAGTAAAAGTTCAGTCACAATTAGTCCAGACACTTCGGATATTCGCCCGGACAAACCACCAGAGAGATTAAAAAATTATGAACGTCTGGCTGAATTTTCATAGTTTAAGCCTTTATATTAAAATTACAGAGAGATTTTTAAATTTGCCTTTTGTACTAATAATTTACAAAAAATATGATTGGTGAAAAATCTCTGTACAAAAGTTCTTAGTTCAATCATCAGAAGGACTATAGCAAGGATCGTATATTTCTCTTAAAGACTCGAATTGCGACAATGAAAATGCGCTCGGTACTTTTTGTTGCTCTTGCACAGATCGCATGTCCATTATTTGCAGGTACCAAACAAGGCAACCTTACAATTTTTGTGAGCAAGTAATTCAGCCTCTAGCCATTGGGAGGCATTTCACTGCCTGGAATAAAACATTTGATCTCGGAATTAAAGACGGCAGAATATACCTTTATTTTTAAATACCTCGATTAGTCCTTATTTTTATTAATGGTTAACGATGGTTCAATGGAACGATTTATTTTCACAAACCAAGATGACTTCCAAAATCACCAAACTTGCCAAAAGTCGTCAATGATTCCCTTAATGTGTCACCGGTTCACTGTCGCAGATAACTTCGCAAAAGCTCCGAAGAGTCGCTTTTGTATCATTGGTTGTCGCATCACTAACTCATCTCGCCCGCCTACTATCTTATTTATACTTGGCGCCAAAAACAACAACTTATACTTGGAGCAAACAAACCATTGAAAGTTTGGGAATGCTATTTCTGTTGAAATGTAAACTCTATGTTGTAAACATAAGGACCACTTTCCTTTAACACTAATCGGAAAGGGGCGTGGCTGTCAATCGAACGCTTTTTCCAGAACATTCCATAGTTAGTCGTAACAATATATATAGATATAATTTTTAGGAGGGGAAATGACATTTACGCACTATCCCTCGTCGACGAGGACGGTCGGCGAGGGGGTGTGTGGGACTCACCCGACGGAACGAACAGCCCCGCCGGTCCTACCCACTAAAACCCCTCCATGTTCCACCATCAGCAGAGATTATGAGACCCGGGATCACAGCCAGGCCTTATCCCCGAGCCCCACGCATCGTTACGTCCTTGCGGACCCTGCTCCATCGCGGCAAGCCGCATAAAAACTCCTGTGGTGACCTGCGGAATATCTGCAGGCCAACCACACCTCTTATCTATTAATTTCCAGCACCAGATGTCCTCCTCTGACGCCCGAAACAGAGAGCGCCGCCGTCGATAAAGCGACGGATCCACCGTCTCTTCGGACACCTCTGCAGAGCTAGCCACTAGTTTTTACCTACGGTCTGACTACCCAGAGGAGCTCAGAAACTCCCGGGGACCGTCGGCTGGACCTCTACATTGATAAAGGGCCGGTGAACCCTCTGGCGCCCAAGTGTGGCAGCCGCAGACCCTCCTCCCAGGTATCTCGGCCACCCTCCCTCGGGACCCCGACGCAAAATCCGGGACGCGACGATATTGGAGGGTCACGCCGAGAGTTACGTCGAGATCGCCCTCTTCTGTTTCGCTCCGCCACGAGCTCCACTTAACGGAGCCCGCTCGGAGCCCACCTCGGTGTGTGCCTTGTTGGTCCCCAAAACCAATCCGATCGGTCGAGCAAAGGCACGACCCCTGCAACCGCCCGGATTGCCTAGGGTAAGCCCCCTCCCCACCACGACAAGGTCCTGGCACATCTAGGGATATATATATATATATATATATATATATATATATATATATATATATATATATATATATATATATATATATATATATATATAATATATTAAATGTAAATGTAAAATTCGATAGACAGGTTGACAGTTCAATTGATTGTATATGGCCATGAAGATGTTAAAATAAGGGTTGCAAATGCTCATCTAATCTTGATAAAATATGAAGAAGTAAGGTGGGGGTAGCGGAATAGGCTCACTATGGAACACAAGTGTTGTCACTTTAGTTCGGTTTACTCTAAAAAAGTAATTACTGTGTGTGTCCTGTTACTACTAAAACTATATATTCATGTAATTTTCAGAAAAATCATCATCATTATCAACGGACTATTTTATGTCCTCACTGCATGAGCACAGGTTTACTCTCTCAACAAGGGAGCATGGGCTATATGGTCCACACATTTTAGTGCTCTAATATAACATATCACTATCGGCGTGTGTATGGGTATAAAATAATAAATAGATTCAAATTCTGCACTAATCACAGTTCATGGTAACGTAGATGAGATAGTCAATGTTTAAGTTTTAAGCATAGAAATAGGTTTTAACTTGCATATTCTTATTTAATTGCATATAACTTGCATATTTTCGTTTGTAGCTAATATACATCACCCCCTTACAGAAGATAACCGTGAAATAACAGCACGTTGCTGTTGTGTTTCGGTGAGTGATTAAGGGATGCACTTGCAGCATCTGTGGTTTTGCTTGTGTTATAGGCGACGGTAGCCACTTACCATCAAGTGGATCGTCAGCCCGTTTGCCGATCTTAATATAAAAAAGGAGAAATAGACATTTAAAACTTTAATTGAACATGTAACGAATTAGTAAATAAAATAATTTAACTAATATTAAGACGATTATACCCTGGAAATATTTGGAATAGTTTTCCATCTCCTCCACAAATATCCCGAGACCGAGTCGGCTTGGCTTCGCCCTAGTGCAATTCGAAGAGAATACGTTAATACAGCCTTTGTCAATTTGAAATTAAGTGTCAAATACAATTATTATTGTAGGTTCCGGAGATCTCTACTATCTATATCTACGAGTAATACATATTTTAAAATTAAGTTACTCTCCACCTCTATCTGTTTCGTAGCTTTTTCTAAACCACCCAAAGGATTTTGATACGGTTTTCACTAGAAGAAAGAGTAATAAATGAGGAAGGCCGAGGCCCGGCCGTTAGTAAACATATAAAATCTGCCCTCTCCTTCTTTGATGAGTTTGATCTTGATAGTATATAACTACATATTGTTACGACTAACCAGGGAACATTCTGGTAAAAGCACTCGCGCCGGTTGAAAATCTCGAAGGCCACCCACTATCGATAGAAGTCACTCCACTTTTCGGTTAATGTCAAAGGAAATTGGTCCTTATATTGACAAAATAGAGTTCACATTCAACAGAAAGAGAATTCCCGAACTTTCAATGGACTTGTTTACAATCACGGAGTAGAAAAACAATTCCGTGTTTACAATACTTGTTTATTTCTAGTAAATTCGAAATAGATCGAGACGTTGTGCGGCAAATATAAATAGGAGAGTGGCGAGCGGCAGACATAGTTATGCGATAGCAAGCGATTCGAAAGCGACTTTTCGGAGATTTTGGAAGTTACCTGCGACAGTAAACCAGCGTCTCATTAAGGGAATCATTGACGACTTTTGGCAAGTTTAACGATTTTATAGGACAAGTTTAGCCCTTTTGGAAGTCATTTTAGTTTGCGGAAATAAATAGTTCATTTTCACAATTACACGGCAGTTTGACTCACCCCGCACGTAACAATATAATTTTATTCTCCCAATTTTTTTAAGACCCAGAATACAATTTATAAAATCTCTACGTAATTTCAAGATATTTTTGTTATTAAGTTGTTTCGAAGCAAGTGACGGGTGTCTATTCCAGGATTCGAGTATTGCGTTCGGCAATGTTCCGGGGAAGCTTCGCTCGGTCACGTTCCGAAGTGCGGAGCGATGTACCGCGCAACCGCCACTTCGCAGTAAAAAGACCTCCAGCCGCAATGGATTTGAATAATGAATGAGTACTATTTTTAATTTTTTTTTTTAATAAAACAAATCTTTTTAATTGTTTAATGGTTTCAGTCTCGTAGTTCTTGATGCTTTTTTTTCAATGGTCACTTTAATAACGAAGCAATTAATGTAAAATATTTTTAATGAGTAACCGTAACATGTGTAAACCGCTGAATGAACATACTCAGATGAAACTTGATACACAGATAGACATTAACTATTTACGAACCTTTACGAATCATCTAGTAGTAGGAATAATATCAAGTAATGTATTAAGGAAAAATTAACATTTTGTTTTAAATTTGACGAGTCCGTTTGATGAGTGGTTAGGGTGCTTGCCTCAACGCTCTGTTCTAGAGTTTCCGGGTTCGATTCCCGGCAGGATCAACTTTGAAAAATGAACTTTTCTTTGCCTCTGGTCTGGATCTGGAAAGTAGTGGCAGGGCACACTACGTTTCGCAGTCATTTGGGCAGCCCGTCTGGCGGCAGTAACCACCACCTTACAGAAGACCACCTTGAAATAACAGTAAGTATGCTGTTGTGTTTCGGTGAGTGAGTAAGGGATGCCAGGGCCCATTTCCCTATTCCCTTATCCTAATCCTAATCCCTTATCCTTAATCCTACTGTAGGCGGCAGCGCACTTGCAGCTTTGGTTTGGCGTTGCTTGTGTTATAGGCGACGGTAGCCACCTACCATCAAGTGGACCGTCAGCCTGTCTGCCGAACTTAACATAAAAAAAATTGCGATATTGGAAAATGAAATGAATAAAAACATTGCAACGGATTGTTTAGAGAGAAACTCAAAGAGTGAATATTGCAATATAGGAGAAAACTTCTAGCAGCGAAATCGGCTTTGTATATGAAAAAATGAAAACTTGCTGGAATGCTGGAAAAACTTGTGAATTTTTTTATGAAAAAGTCTTCAGGATCACATAGACTCACCTACACTGCGATCTACACAATGCACAGGCGTTGGACATTGTTCTAATTATGTTTTATAAATTATGTTTTTATAAATTATGTTTATTAAAAGATATCACCAAGAACTCTGTTGTAATTTTATAGATTACAACAGAGTTCTTGGTGAAGTAATTGTTTATTATTAATTGTTTATTTATGTTGAAGTAAAATAATTCTTTCACTAATTATTTTAATTGTTTTTTTCGTTATATATTTTTTAATAAAACTGCTAAGTTAGTTTAAAACTACGGACAATCTAAACATCTTATTTGATCCATATTGTTTTGAAAACACTAAAACTCTTTTTGTAAAATGCTAAGTGAAAGGTTTGGTAGAGAAGTTGAAAGAAGCTATTTGAATTTAAATCTGAATATTTTGGAAATAGACACGATCGATCTATATTTTTTATTTACTTTTTAAATTTAATTGAAACAATATGATTTCAATTCACAAGTAACTTAACGCCCCACAGAAGTAAAATTATTGTGTATTTCATGAACATGCTGTAGGTGGAGCCTCAGAAGATGATCGAATTTTCTACATTTCCTAGATTCTGTATAGCCTCAACAACTTTTTATATATCTATCGTAGATGCACTTCTATTTAAAGCATCTGCAGTTTCATTCCGTTATTATTTTCCTAGATAACAAGAAGTATTATTAACGAAAATAGATAACTTGAAATGTTGAAAGTCTAAACGAAGGTTGAGTTAAATTCTCAATTACTTTTGAATATAAACCTTTTAAACTCTTTCATCAATCTACAAATGGATAAGTGGGTTTTAATCCACACGGTAAAAACATTGCCAGAAACAAGATCGGAATAGAGGGCTTTGGCATCCCTTACTCAGGCACAGAATTACATCAGCGGTTACTTTACTCGTATTGTGTAACAGTGTGATTAGAACCGCCAAACGGGTATTCCAGTTTATGACTTTTAAAATTTAAAATTAAACACATTTTCAATGGTCTGAAATCTTTAAAATTAGCAAAGAGTACTTACGGAGTATAGTAGACACTGCTGTGTCCTACACCTACAGGAATACTGTAACATTTTGTGGATTTCCATTCGTTGAAAATTAATATGAAAGCCACAATGTCATAAATTTTAGAAAAATCTTAGGCTAAGATGTGAAAGGGCGTCATAAATAAAAGGCTTGAGTATAAAAGTGTTCTTTATGAAGTGTCGCCGCAGTGGGCCGAGCGAGGCCGCGGGCGCGCCGGCCGGCTGTCGTTGATACCTACTTAATACTTCTGCAATATTGAATTCGGCTGGGACATCGACTCACATATTTTATCGATACTCATAAATGTACATACCTATACTTTTTGTAATATCTGTTTTTTTTTAAGATTTATGATTTTACTCCGTTGGATGAGTGGTTAGGGTGCTCGCCTTAACGCTCTATTCTAGCGTTTCCGGGTTCGATTCCCGGCACTGTTAACTTTGGAAATGACTTTTCAAAATTGACTCTGGCCTGGATCTGAAAAGTAGTGGCAGGACACACTGCGTTTCACAGTTTGGGAAGCTCGTCTGGCGGCAGTAACTACTCCGTTACAGAAGATCACCGTGAAATAACAGCACGTGTGCTGTTGGTTTCGGTGAGTGAGTAAGAGATGCCACAGTCCATTTCCCTATCCCCTCTCAATCCTTATTCTTAATTCTACTTGCATCCTTATTTGCGGCACCTACGGCGTTGCTTGTGTTGTAGGCGACGGTAGCCACCTACCATCAAAAGTAGGTCTGCTGAATTTAACATAAAAATATATCTTATTTTACTAATATTATAAATGTATTGAAAAGATTATTGTATTTTACTCTTTTGGACATTATTGAATTTACGAACGAATTTACTTAAAATTAGGCTCAGATAAATCATATCCTACGTTAAAGCATAGAATATTCCTGTCATTGCATTCCAGTGATATAATAGTACTGAAATTAATATTGAATATTGCAACTGCACGGCGGACTTAGATTTGAATTCGGTTAATCCGATTTGATTTCACAGAGACAGATCGTGTCATGGATTAATAAATTGTTTTTGTTACGGTTATGTTTTTAGTTGTGATTTAATTGTAACTGTACTTTTATTGCTTATATTTTTATTTTTCAATCGCTTCTTGCTGTCTAGAGTAGATATATAAATGCCCAAATCGTCTTGTGTTAAAAGATATATCAAATTCTCAATGTAGAATATCTTAATAAATAAATGATAGTTCATAATGTAAATTTATTATAATTTTCATTTTGAATTTTATTTATGAATATGTGACGTCTCTGAACTGTATCTGTATATTATTAGTTTTAACCTTATTTGTAAATGAATAAAATTCATTATCATTAAATAATGTTTTTCTTAAAATATTTTTTAAATATCAAAATGCAATACTCGATATTTTCTATTCATAAGGTACGCACATCACTAAGAGAACGCGGTCTCGACAGAGGGTCGAAGTTGGCTAGGGAGAGACTAATAAAATATGTAGATTTGATGACTTGTCACATTTTTTGCAACAAATCCGAGATTCAATGTTTTTAGCCATTGTACGAGCAATTTCGGTTCTTTTTATTAAGACTTTAATAACGCGAGTTGAGTTTTTGCAATAACCATCAATCATACGCCGTACTAATATAAGCAGGTGGTCGCAAACTGTATGGTATAAAAAGGGATCTCCAATATTTATAACGTAACGTAATAAAAGAAGAGATATATTTTTGAGATTTAAGGTTTAAATAAGTGTTTCTTTTAAAATACTTGGTAACACTCTAATAATTTTTGTTTGAGCTGGTGTCACATACTAATATCGTGTATTTTATATTTTCTTTTGTTGATGTAACACGGCAAAAACATATTATGCTGTTTCCGGATGACATACTCGTAATTGTAATTTTTTTTCAAAATAATAATTCAATAATAACTGACCGGCCCGTTGGATGAGTGGTTAGGGTGCTTGCTCAACGCTTTGTCCCGAGTTCTATTCCCGGCTGAGTCAAATTTGGAAATGAACTTTTCAAAGTTTGTTCTTGTCTGGATCTGAAAAGTAGTGGCAGGGCACACGAGTTTTGCAGTCATTTGGACAGCCCGTCTGGCGGCAGTAACCGCCCTTTACATAAGACCACTGTGAAATAACAGTATGTGTGCTGCTGTGTTTCTGTGAGCGAGTAAGGGATGCCAGAACAGAACCCATTTCCCTATCCCAATCCATTTTGGTTGGCAGCGTAATTGAGCACCTGTGACGTTGCTTGTGTTATTTGCGGGCGACGGTAGCCACCTACCATCAAGTGGACCGTTAGCCCGTCTGTCGAGCCTAACATTAAAAAAAAAAAAAACTAATTCGAAATAAAACTCAATAATTTTTCCAGCATTTCCATTGCCTCATGATTGAATAACGGCAGTAGGTTCGAATTTAAAGCATATTACAATAAAGGGGATAGTTGATGCTCGATGGTTTGATTGACTAAAGAGTTTGAACAGAATATTTTATCGTTTGTAGCGGAGTGTATAAAAGAGAAATAAAAACAGTGGAAAAATAGATTACAAAACGCGTTGTTACTATAAGAGGACAGAGCAGACTCATTTATATAAAAAAAACATACTCTTTTTACATGTGAAAAACAACATTAATTTAAACTGAAATGCGATTAAATTTTTTGCTCATATATTACAAATATTTATATATTCTCGAATTTCCTTAAAAATATATTAAATAATTATTTAATGTTTGATTTGCAATATTCATTAAAATTAAAAGTGAAAGTTAACAGGAAATGTAATCATAATAAAAAAAACCAGTTGATAAATTGGTTTTCAGACTGATTGTGCAGCGTCGGATAGGTCAGGATTTATAGTATTTTAGAGATACCTACGAGTATTTGGAATAGATACGAGGATGTGACGTGGCGAACCTAGTAGACCACGTCGCTAGTTGAAGCTAATTTTTAATCTCACAATATTCTACATTGAGAAATATAAGAATTCTCATTATTTTATTTGTTTTTGTGATAAATGTTAACTAAACCAATTAATTATTATGTTTTTGAATTTTTCAAGAATAAAAATGTACTGTGACTTATTTTATAGAACATACTTATAGTTTCTTCAATACTCATTGTGATTGGTTTGACAGGGTTAAATGTCATACTTTGAAATACTTTGAACCTTTTGTATATTTTTATAAGTAAAGATCTTTTTCTTGGTATAACTAACTTACATACTCAAATAATCGTAATACATTCATTAAATTACATTTTCAAAATACCACACAGTGTCCGTAGTTCATGTTGCAATAATGTTATTAAATAAAGATTATGAATTGTAATCTCTAAAATTATATTAATGAAAATTTCTCGTACAGCTCATTTGAAGTGCTTGTTTGAAAAAGAAATCAAAAAGTCAAATAAATATACAAGAATCTATAATTTCCTATATGTCCCGTTAAAATTCAACACTAAAATAGTCGAAGACTAGTAACACAAGAAATGTCAAAATTGTCGCTACAATATTATTGAACCGACTTTAACTAAGCCCCAAATATTTAGTTTATATGGAGTATTATAATTGTTTGTCAATTGACGTTTGGATGAGTGGTTATGGTACCTGCCTTAACGCTCTGTTATAGAGTTCCCAGTTTCGATTCCCGGCAGGGTCAACTTTGAAAATAAACTTTTGGCAGGGAATACTGCGTTCCGCAGTCATGGTGGGTAGCCTGTCTGGCGGCAGTAACCCTTACAGAATACCACCGTGAAATAACAGCACGTGTGCTGTTGTGTTTCGGTGAGTGAGTAAGAGTTGCCAGAGCCCATATTCCTAACCAATCTCTTATCCTTAATTAATCCTACTGTAGTCGGCAGTTCACTTGCAGCAGCTGTGGCGTTGTTTATTGGACCGTTAGCCTGTGTGCCGATCTTAACATAAAAAAAAATAATTTGTATAATTAATCATATAATTTGTACATTAATTCTAATTCTACGAACGAAAACTACTATAATATTTACATGTGATTCTGATAAAAACGCTATGTGTGCAGTAGTGTTTTATTAGAAAACTATTTTATAGATCCATATGGTAAAATCTGCTAATACTCAGATTTTTTATTTTTTAACAAATTTAAACCCAATTATACCCTATTTAAATATGTCACAGACACCAAATCAATGTTTCGGCCATTGTGGACAAATAATGTCTTATATCAAAGTCGCACACTCTTGTCAGAGTTGTCGTGGTCGTGCGGAAGATGTACATGGAGGATGGTCTTGTTCGTCCTCCCTGGCTTGTCGCACTGCTGCCCCCACGATTCCCCTCTTTTGTCTGCTGGTGGTGTCACAAGCACACTGTACCACAGTATATCATATCCTATAGAGCATAATTATAGACATTCATTTAGAGTTATTTCGCAAAATATTAGATGTAGTGAGCCCATTTTTAGTACATTTGCGATCAGTTGCAAACTGAGTCAGCCTATCTGGGTGCAGTCTTTCTTACAGCACTGCATCATATCTAGGCTTTCACAAGTTTACATATGATGTTTCTTATAATAGTATGTCTGACTATTCGTCCCTCTGTTATTGTAAAAATTACGTAAAAAATTACGTGCACTTAGTCGGCTGCATTCTAAGGGCAAGCACATTTGTCATAAATCGCGTGTAGAAGGCACGCGGCCGCTCGGTTCATCTGCGATTAGTTCGGCTTCACTGGCTCCCTGCCTCCGCAATATTGCCTCGACTGTTCACCCTTAATAGCTGCTGGAAAACTGTTTGGAACATTAAAACATATTTAGTTTGCCCATTTCGTTTTCTATACTTTTATCGATGTACGTCAGTTGTATCTTATTGCGGAAAGGAAAGATCTCAAGTGTGAAGATATTTTTTCTCAGACTATATTAAAATTTGCTATTTTTTCTATTGCCAATATTATACTGAAATTATTTCTAATTTTCTCAGACACGCATGATCCCTTGTGTTATATCACCAAGAGCACTGTTAACATAAAGACGACAAGACCCGCGCGGCCACTCTGAGTAGTCACTAAGGCGCACCACCAACCCGCACTGGGCTAGCGTGATGGACCATATAGCCCATACGATCTTGTTGAGAGGGTATATCTGTGCCCCTGCAGTGAAGACATATAAATAGGATGTTGATGACTCAGTAAAAAAGATTACTTTAGTATTACTCAATAAAAATTATTACTCTAGTAGTAGGTACTCGGTCCCGGTGTCCCGGTCAGCAAGTCACTTCTCCCGTCATGCACACAATTCGTAAGCTTTCGCTGTGTAAGTGCGTCTGCGATCTGCGAGTGAAGTTGCGATGATACGAGTAGCTAATAAAAATTTGAGTCCCACAAGGGCATTTTTGATATAAGTTTTTAGAAGATATGAAATATCGATGGATGAAAGAAATTTTTGATTCCACCTGTAGAAGGGGTGAAAAATGTTTTGCTAAAATTAAAATTAACAGAATTAGGAAAATTAAAAGGGTTGATAAGGGTTGGTAAGTAATTTTTTTTAAATCACAGTGAGCCAAAATGTTTGTTTATTTATTTATTTATTTACTAACCCCTTTGCAAAAAAACGGGCACCGAAATAAAGAACTTATACTCTAACCTAACCTATCCTCTATTTTTTTTCAAATTAATTAGCAAGGAATAGTTTTACTTTGTTTTATCATAAAATGTTGATTAAGTTAATGACAAATAATAGTAACTACTCGCTAAGTAAGAAAGAAACACAGTTTTTGTTTATTTTTTCAAGATTTTAGCAAGAGGGAGTGTGACCCCCTCTTGCTAAAATCACAGCTTGCATTCGTCTGGGCATACTATAGCAAGTATATTTCTTAAAGCGTCCCGCGGAATGCGTTCCTACTCGGTGGTAATCGCATTCTTAAGCTTTTTAATGACCTGCGGAGCCGGCTGTACTAATCTTACTCATCGCTTCAGAACATCCCAGACATGCTCTATAGGACTAAGGTCACGACTTCGAGCTGGCCAATCCAAATGACTAATTCCGACCTCCAGCATATACACTTCAACATTGCCAGACCGGTGGGCGCAAGCATTGTTGTCCATAAAAGTTGAGTTTTCGCCAAGAGCGGCCAATGCGGGTTGTGCATGAGGAATTAGAATTTTCGATATGTATCGGTGTGCAGTCAGTATGCTGTTTTCGATGAAGGTTACTCGATCCAAAGAATTTATTCTTGTACAAAACATAACAGAGCCCCCATCATAATGTATACGAGTATTTTCTTCAAAACAGGCATTTGTAAAGCGTTCTCCTCTTCTTCGTAGCACTCGGCGACGTCTTCACCGTACAAAGTATTCTGGCTTTATCGGCGAACCTATATATACCACGCCCTATACCAGGCTTAGCTCGAGAGAAGCTAAGCCTAGCATCTCGGTGCTCACGGAGAAATTTAGGGCCGCGGGCCGGACGATGACTGTGTACATTGGCAACAAGAAGCTTCCTCCTGACTGCCCATAGAATAATCCATAGTCCATAGACTCAAAGAAGTAGGAATGCAAATTTCTTACTTCTTCGATGTTATTCTTGAGGTCCACATATGAAGATTTGCGATTTCTAAACGCTTGACTCACCAGAAAACGTTCATCGCGTGATTCGGTATATGAATTCCTTCCAGAACCAGGCCATCTCTTGACGGAACCGGTTTCTTGATTGACTGTCAAACGACTCACTTTAGCTTCTGAGCCACGAAACAATGGTTACAACCTTCCCTAAGAAGCGCAATAATTTATCTGGCTTTTATCACTAAATCTACCATTTTCGAGACCACTAAATAGCAATTGATTTTAAAATATCAAGGAAATGAGATTAATTACTAAAAATTGACTAAAAGTTATTTAGAATCGATACTAACCTTCAGAAATGGAGTCACAAAAATTGTAGTAAAAAATTGTTTTCTTTCAAATCCCACCAAAACCAAAAAATTTAATTTGGAATGCAAATTTTTAATTATTTTTTATAACCAGTAATATGTTCCATTGATTAAAAACCTTTTGGAAAAAAATCAAATACTTTAAATTAATTTTTCTGTGTATTTTTTGACCAAAAAAAATAAGACAATTATACTTTTGAAATTTATAATTAAAAATAATATCTAGATTTTTTTTAGTACTTATATTGAAAAAAAATAATAATAACTTGGCTCACTGTGATTTTTTAAAATTTACTTATCAACTCTTATCTTCCTCCCTAATTCTTAGCAAAAATAAACCTTTTTCTTTTATCGTACCAAAATTTGTTGGGTTTGTTGTGAAGAAGTTAGCGGAGAATCTGACAGAGCTGGATCAGCGAATTTATTTTATAATATTTATAGATATAGAAAGATCTATTTATACAGTTAGACACGAGTAGACATAGATGGATACAAAATTTGAGAGATTCGAGTTTCGTTATTCTGTAGTACACATCTTCGTTACTTCTGTAGAGTGTAGTCGCAGTCACATTTAAACAGCTACGAATTTTTGCTACGGACGTTCTGTGGACAAACTAAATTCGATTACGAGTAGAGTTTACACTAGTAACTAAATAATGTGCTTTTTTAAGCACTTAACGATTTCTTTTCAATACTGATGGCACGTAATAGATTTACACACTAACCTATCTTCTCATTATTTTTTAAAAATAGTAATGGTACCTCCAGAGGACAATATTGAAATTAAAAAAGGGAAACGTAAATATTGATAATATGTTACATTTTCTCTTCTTCCGTTATCCACAATTTAATAAATGAAGTTTTAAACACATTTAATGTACGACTATGTAATGTTGGGTTTATAAAATAAACTTTAAATTATATACCTGCATTTTTTTTTTTTTTTTTTTTATTATTATTTATTAAAACAATAGTGTTTCATTTGACTTAACATTGGTGTAAACAAAAACTCATTAGAGTTTTACCGTACACCATGTGCCGATTACAGAAAATTTAAATAAACCTTCAGTTGACGCCCAACGTACACTTCAGACTCCTCAATTACTTTAAGATACTTTAAGACTTTAATATATTATTTAGTGTCATATTCTGAATTAAAATATCTTACAATAATAATTAGTATTACTATTTTATAACTATTTTTGTATTGTTGTTAAAATTATATTTATCTGTAGTTAATTGTAAATAGTATTGTTTAAGCTTAAACATTATGTTTTTGGGAGTTATGTCTCTTTTTAATGTTTTAGGTAGTTGATTTGTTAAATTCGGTATGACATAAGCCAGACGTCTTTTTCCGTAAAGGTTGTTATATTTGGGTAAATTGTATTTTGATTCATCAAATAATCTAGTTGAGTAAGTTATTTTTGGAATTTTTAAATTTTCGTTAAAATATAGTTCCTTTAATAATACAAACTGTGTTTTTTCTTCTATGGGTAAAATTTTACAAAATACAAATAATTTGCGATAATCTTCTTTAAAGTTTTGTTTTAAGTTTTTAGGTATAATTTCTTTTAGAATACGCAATTGAAGTGAGAATATTTTGTCCAAATGGCTTTTAAAAGTTCTTCCGTAGCTAGATAGTCCATAGCTCACGATTGGCTCCACCAATGCTTTATAAAGTAATAGAAGTAATTTGTAGGGTGTTTTGTTTTTTATTACAGAGAATTTCCCCAGTATGGCTCTCATCTTATCACACACATGATTAATATGTTGTATCCAATTTAGTCGATCATCTATTACTAGTCCAAGATACATGTGTTTATTTACAACCTCGATAGTTTCGCATTGACATGATGCTTGATTTTTTCTGCTATTGGAATGAAGACATTGGTGGTTGTGAGCTATAAGATTAGGTTCAAACGTAGATCTATTTTGGCTAGTACTAATATACATTACTTTCGTTTTATTAGCATTTAGTACCAATCCCACATCATGTGACCATTTAGCGAGTATATCGTAGTCATCTTGGAGTTTCTTGAGAGCCATTTCTATATTACCAGCTGCGGCTAACAGGCATGTATCATCTGCAAATTGGTATATTTCACAGTGTTTTATACTCTTAGAAAGACTATTGACGTATGTAATATAGTGTAAAGGTCCCAAAACGGAGCCTTGTGCAGTACCTTCTGTTACATTTACAGGGAAACTATTTACATTACCAATCCTAACACGATATGATCGATCCTTCAAGTAGTCGTCACACCAAGTTAGCATTTTACCTCTAACACCACAGTCTTCTAGACTTTGTAAGAGTTTGTCATGTCTGAGTGTATCAAACGCTTTACTATAATCAACAAAAACTACTATAATATGCTCTTTATTATTTAAGTGTTGGTAAACACTGTCAGTAAACGCAGACAATAGTTGAGTGGTATTCTTATGAGGTTGAAAGCCGAACTGGTTGCCCGTTAGTATACCATTTTTGCTGTAAAATTGTTGTATTTGCGCACTTATATATTTCTCCACAATTTTATCAATGATTGGCAAGATAGTTATAGGCCTGTAATTATCATAGTCCTCCCGACTCCCCTTTTTATATATAGGTCTTACAATACCAGTTTTCAATAAAGAAGGGTAAATTCCCACTACTATGCTTGTATTTATTAGGTTAGAGATGACCGATTTGATTTTATCACACAACATTTTTATATCAATAGTCCTGATTCCGTCCACTCCAGGTGCTTTATTTATTTTAAGAGATTTTATTATTTTTTCCACAGATTTAGGATCTGCAGACCTAAAATACATAGTGACATTTGCAGATGATGCATACTTTGCTTTATCGAGTAAAGGTTCTACGCATTTTGAAGTTAATTGTTTAACACTATTGTCAAAACTATAGGCAAAATTATCTGCAATAGTTTTATTATTTAAATTACCAAAAGAACGTTTTATTTCTACATCAATAGATCTCTTAATTCTACCAGTAAGATCATTTAGTATATTCCACAATTTTTTGGAGTTATTTCTACTAGAGTTAATATTTGATTTTATTTTCTTATTTTTAGTTTTTTGTATTAGTTTATTTGTGTAATTTCTAGCTAAATTGTATTTTTGTTTTTTTAACATATCACTTGTATTTTTTATCCAATCAACAAACAAGCTATCTCTGTATTTACACGCCCTTATAACCTTCTTATTTATCCAATCGTTGCTACTTCGTTTTTTATTAGGGTTAATTTTAATTAAATACTCTAAATACTACAATTAAATACTACATTAAATACCTACAATACTTATATGTGTTATGATATATTATTATATATAGCAAAAACTTTTTTTGGCTTGAAAAATCTTCCTTTTTTATGACAAATATGTTATTTTAGTCATATTTATTTTTTGTAGAAATTTATAAAATATTGATCTCATCACGAATTTTCTTCTCTCGAAGCTTTAAGTGTGTTTGTGTGGGATTTCCCAGACACTTATATTCCCGGCTTTCAAAATGCGAATGATAATCGTGAAATAAGAGACGTAAAGTTATAATTAAAATACACACGTTAAAGTGTACGAGCAGAATCCATTTGTTAAATTTTTGCAACATTGGAGATACGCTATGGTTTTGGTAATTTTATCTTTGTTTTCATGACAGAAAAAAAAGGCTGTAAGGTGAGTACAACCGTTACAAAAATACAACAGCTCACTGCTCGTATGAGGCAGTTGAGCAAATAGTAAAGGTTCTCGTAACGTATAAACTACTAGTTATAGAATATGAAAGGCCTACTTGGTAACGAATCAATAGTTCAATCGTTGGCAAGCTCGTACCACTCTATCAGCGATTAGTTTTGGTCTACTGGACACTAGTTCGCTTCCTGTTCGTTAAATTATGAAGTTATGGTATAGTTTAACCTTTCGAAACGTATTCGATGAAAATTTTGAGTTTTTTATTAACAGATACATTGCAATTGTTTCTAAAGATATTTCATGTATTCGTATTTGCACTTCGAATATATATATATATATATATGTAGTTATAAGAGTCATTGCGTGAAGTTATAAATCGTCACTTTATAATATCTCTTGTGTTTGGGTATATGAGTAAGGAATACTAGAGCCCATTCTATGTTTCTCATCTTTTACCCTTTATCTCATCAGTATTCTATAGTTCTGGTTTTGCTTCTAATGACGATGGTAGAGGCACCGTTAAGTGCATCGTCAGCCCGCCTGTCAATGTTTTATATCTATACTAATATTATAAAGCTGAAGAGTTTGTTTATTTGTTTGAACGCGCTAATCTCAGGAACTACTGGTTCGAATTGAAAAATTCTTTTTGTTTTGAATAGTCCATTTATCGAGGAAGGTTATAGGCTATATAACATCACGCTACGATAAATAGTATTATATATAAGCAGTGTCCAGTACCGGACGCCCCATGCGCACGCCGCCGCCGTATGGGCCGCAGCGAAGCGTGGCCAAGTTCAGATAGTAATAAATAAAGCTATTTATAAATAAAGTCGTACGACTTCTCTTAAGAAAGAAATTAAATATAATAAGCATTGTCATATGTAGGTACTGATAGATAAATTATTATTGGCCTTTTATTTGAATATATGAATATGATTTTTATGAATATAATTCAAGATATAATTAAGTTGGCTGTATAATATGGCTTACAAAAATTATAATAAAGCATACACCTCTATATTGAGATCTCAGCACCTATTCAAGCCCTTACTTCCTATACACAAATTTAAAAGAGTAGTAAGTAAAACAGAAACTATTTACATAAGGGTTTTCACTCGCATATTGTTTATTTGAGTGATGGTTTGGGACGGATAGCTGGTTACTTGTTTATTGAGTACTAGCTGTGCCCGCGGCTTCGCCCGTGTGGAATTCAAATTGTTTCGCGGTATTAGTCAAAATCAATTACCTATCTTGCAGTCGTAGCGTATGAGTCTTGACTTGCATTGCCTCTGTGGTTTCAGAGCGCGGTCGCGTTTTACATACATATATAATATATCGAATTATCTTTTTAACCAGACGTCCAAAACATTTGCCATAAAAAGCAAAAACATCCTGTTTATAAATACTTGTGATGATAAACTTGCTGTTTTTTTTATTTATAATTTTGTTGATAATGTGACCAATAAACATAAACTAACGATTTTTTTTTATTTTTACCTTTAAAGCAGCGTTGGAAAGAAACGCTTCGTTTTCGTTCGACCGTTTTTTCACCGACTTACTTTGCAAATTCGATTACCACGAAAAAAAGAAGTAAATGGAAAAGAATTGATTATTTTAAGTACAAAGAATATTTATGCAATATGGAATATTTTTTATTTTATTTTTCTGCTAATTATATACGCAAACCTTCCCCGTTTATAAGTTTTTCCATTACTGAAAACATAATTTCTTAGTTGTATCTCTTAGTAGAAAAACAGACAGGATGGTCAGCGACTTTATTTTATAATATGCTAGCAAATACTTTAAACCGTTGCCACTTAAGTAGAATCCAATGTCAAAAGACGTTAAGAAGGAGAAAAATGGTTGATAAGCTTTGAAAATGTATTCGCGTGGTAAACGTCAGCCCAGGATCCATCGTCGGCTCACCAACAAAGAATCGTCCGAGGTCCATTATGCTAATGAAAGTGACTCCCGTTTGTCTTAAAGTCGTAGCTCAATTTGCAAGGCGAGAGATAAACGCTGTTAAACTGTCGAAGTTCGTGACAAAGCCTGAATAATGCAGATTACACCGAGAAAAATACGGCCGCAGTCAAATCTGCATATTTTATTGGTCCCTTTTCAATGTCGCTCCGAGTCCACATTCATCCAAATAACGTCTGCGCTTTTTCACATTTGGAAATTTTCATTTCACTCCACATAAACAAATGTGACATATATTGTTTAGGTAGTTATTGCTTGTAGAACATCTCAACTTATATTTTAAATGCGAAAGTGAGTTCGTTTGTTTGTTACGCTTTCACGGTATCAGGGACAAAGAAAAGGACAAAGAAAAAGGACAAGAAGGTACCTTTCATTCTGAAAAAAAAAAATGTTCTCGACAGATAATTAAAATACATACACGTAAATAAACGAACGCCTGATAAAAATATACGGGCCAAAAAGATTGAATAAATTATTGCTCACATAACATTAAAAAATAAATATTTTAAAACTTAAAAAACTAGCGTTAGCTAGTCTAGTGATAAATTTCATAATTAATGGAGATGTAACCATACATAAATATGTTGCTGTGATTGAAATCAACACACATGAGCTAGTGCTCTAAACTTCGTCAACGTTGAAAAATAAAAGATAAAAACTCCTGACAAAATATGAACAGCAATATAACGCCTGACATAAATTGACGCCTGATATATTTTTGCTAAGGTTTGGATTTTTATTTTTAGATAGCTCGTGCTCGCGACTTCGCCCGTATGGAATACTTAGCCTATGTCCATCCTGAAATTCCATTCTAACTATTGGTGAAAGAATTTTTTAAATTCTGATGAGCAAGTTCGAAGATTCCTTCTATATACAAACAAACATACAATCTTTACCTCTTCATAATATTAGTATGCTGATGTTATATTTGTGTACATTTCATCTAAATGAGTTCTAGAGTTCACAGCAAGATTAATAAATACTTGAAACTCTAACTTTCACATTGATAATTTTATTATTGGTCGTGATTTAATTTGCTTGTATACTGCTTGTGATATTTATGGAGGCTTTACTAATCAAACTTTTAGTAAAGTCTCCTTAAAATATTTATTAAGTTTGTTATTTCTTTTAATTCGCTTAAGTTTATTTTATCTTTTGATAAAACTCTCGGCTTATGCTCAAGAATAAAAACAGCGTCTGTACTCCTTTCAACATATAAAATTAAATTAATAATATTTTCCTCGTGTCAATAGATAACTGGATATTTAATTATATTCTGCATACTCATATGTCACGTGTTACAACAAAAGTTATGTTAGTTACGTTCGGTATACACAGATGTTACTACGTTTTATTAGTTCAAATAGTTTTTTACTCGACGACAGATGTCACTGCGCCGGCAGGTTATAGTAACGCACTATAGTTTCGTTCCTCAACGCGGACTGCACTTTTCATACAAAATTTCGACGTTTGTTTTTAGACCAGAGATAATCTCTGGTGTTGCTTGTTATACTAAAATAGAATTGGGGAACATAAGTAGATGCGTCAGCTGTCGCACCATGTTAACGTGACAGATAACGTAACGCTTTTTAGTTAACGCTTGTATTAATTTTATTCCTCATATCGTACCGAGGGCCTTATATGAAAACCGTATCTAAACTCCAATAACTCCAAAAAATCTTTATAATAATTTTTCACACAAGGAAAATCGAGATAAACACACTTTGAAAGCAATTTAAAATAATGTCTTAACACCTATACTATCCCCTCGCCCTACACTGCGCTATGTAATTTGTGAATAACCTCTTATTTTTAAACATTAGTATCGGAAGTTAGAGCTAAATCTCTTTTAATTTAATAATTACTAATATGACAAAAAAATAGTCATGTCACTAAATAGATTAATTAAGTAATAATAACATTGCCACTTATTAAAATTAAAATTAATTAATTTCAAACATCCGCTAAAATCAATAAATTTTGGATACTATAATTCGCGATACATACGAAAACGAACGAAAACAAAAGTGGTGTCAATATTTTATAAGCTTTAAAATATCTAATCTCATAAGAAAACAAAGATTTTCAACTGTGTAGATCGGGCAAGACGAAAGAATCCGTAATGTGACATTTAGAACTACGTGGTACAAAATCGCTCAGTCCATCACCAAGTTTACAAGGCTATTTAGCTACGCCATGGCCATCCTGATTACGGCGAATAGGATCAATATTTTTGTAGGAAATTTTTAAGATCTCTCTACATATTCTATATATTTAATCTTTTTGTAAGAAAACGTACTACATATTTTATAAGGTAATAATAGTTCTAAGCGATAAGGCTTTTCTGAATGGGCGTTGTTTCTAAAATTTGCGAGAGTTTAAAGTACAATAGAACCAAGTGAAGATTTAACATTTCAAACGTAAAGGCATAGCTGGAATACGTGCCTTTAGTACCTAGATAAAGTCAAGTGACGCTGTGTGCCGTTCTAAATATGTGACAGTGCTTACGCCTAAGGCATTCAGTCGCTTAGGAACGAATTTACGGTTACGAGTTTCGGGTCCGTATTCCTATTTCCAAATTGTATTGGCCGGATGTGATTTGTTAAAGAATATATTTTTCCCTTGGAACGCAGATCGATAACCTAATGCAATTTACTTAAGCGGCGGATATGGCATTTTTATAGTTACCTCTTGGGAGGAAAAAAATAAAAATTCTTACATTTTCAACAGTGTATACTTACTTTACTTGATTGTTTTACTAAAAACAACTAAACTCGACATGTGTTTCTTCATTGAGTAACATAATAGTTTGTTTGTGAATAACGGTATTGAAACTACAAATAAGTTAAATTGATTAAGGTTATATGTTTTCTAAAGAATTAATCAACTAGAACACAGTAGTCTAAATGTTTCAATCAACCTTGAAACAAAAACAATAACAAATTAGTATAACAGAATAAATTCATTTTGTACAAGAGAAGTAATTGTAACAACATTCTAATTAAATTGTACAGACAATTAAACAAGTTGTTGTTTCGATATAGGCCTCTATTAAAATAGTTTTTTAAGCCAAAAATACCTCTTTGCTAGGTTTGAAATTGATTTTGTAGTGGCAGGGCACACTGCGTTTCTCAGTCATTTGGGCAGTCCGACTGGCGTGAAATAACAGCACGTGTGCTGTTGTGTTTTGGTGAGTGAGTAAGGTATGCCAGGGCCCATTTCCCTATTCCCTCCTAATCCCTCATCCTTAATCCTATTGTAGTAAGTGGACCGTCAGCCTGTCTGCCGATCTTAACACAAAAAGAAAATAAAATAATTTTTTAATACATTTTTTATTATTTAATGGGAATGTATATGTCAATTCTTTTCACTTTCTTCTCAGTCAAGTTTGACTTTCGGGGTAACCCGGAAATTGATTATATTCCTCTCGAAAGACAAAACTCTAACTCTTGGAGTAATTTAACACACTGGTCGAAACTCGTGGAAGAAGCAGGTCATTTATGTTACGTAGGAAAAGAGTCAACAGATCCCTGAGGAACACCGACATTTATAGCCATTAGGTACTCGAATCGACCGTCCACTTAGGAAATCAGAAATCCAGCTACAAAGGGGATGCCGTATGTAGAATGCTTGCTTAGTAGACGTGGATGCCAAACTCTGTCAAAGGCTTTTGATATGAAAAGGCTTTGAACCTTCTATTTATTTATGATAACCAAGATTAGATTAAAGGAACCGATGTTGGTTTAATTGCCGTCGTGAAATACATATGTGTACGTAATACTATAAAAGAAAATGTGCCTTCATTTTTTATATTTGAGTGTAAAATGTTCATAAAAGAAAATTCTAACATATTTAAGTTCATGGAGCGTCCACGACATAATGATAAGCTTTGTATGGTCCCTGCCAAAACTAGAATGAAAAAAATAAGTGTCTTTTGAATGGCACCACACTTATACAATAAAATTCCAATAAATATAAGAAATATTGGAAAACTGACAGTATTCAAGAAATAATTACGTAATTTTCTGGTGGAAAAAGCATATTATTCCCTCAAAGAATTTTTGAGTGATAAAACTAATATAGTACAAACGATGCAAACTATGTCTTTAAATCATGTCTTTTAGATTTTTATTTTATTAGATAAATTTGTCTCGATTTGCATACCGCTTGTCGGTGGAATATGTGGACATATACTAGGTCATTTGAAAAGTTCTTAGCCTAACATGGTTAAAGTCATTGGTTTTTTTTATAACTACCCTCATTTTGTAGTTACATTATTTAGCAACAAGTATGCACAGTTTAGTTTATTCACAGTAACTCATTGTTCGTTTACACGTGATACCGTAAGTCAAGTCAGAGCTATTTTTGAAAATGGATAAAATTGAACGTCGTGCAGTGATAAAATACCTGAATTTGAAAGGTTTAACTCCAAAAGCTATACATGAAGACATGTCTGCTATTTTGGGTGAGTCCGTTCCTTCGTATGCGACTGTTAAAAACTGGGTGGCAGAGTTTAAACGTGGTCGTAAGACCATTCAAGATGAGCCCCGTAGTGGCCGGCCTTCGACTGCTTCCAACAATCAAAACAAAGAAAAAATCTGTGATTTAATTTTATCTGATCGAAAATTGACTGTCGAGGAGATAGCTAAGACTGTAGGCATCTCATCTGAGCGAACACATTATATAATTACCACTGAACTTGGATTCTCTAAGGTGTCTGCGCGGTGGGTACCGCGACTGCTTTCAGTGGAACAAAAACGCAACCGACTCACAACTTCTCGCGACTGTTTAGAGTTATATGAAGCTGACCCAATAGAATTTGTTGAAAGATTTATAACCATGGATGAAACCTGGGTTCACCACAATACACCCGAGACAAAAGAACAGTCGAAACAATGGAAAAGAGCAGGATCGCTCACCCCAAAGAAGGCAAAGGTGGTTTTATCGGCGGGCAAAGTCATGGCATCCGTTTTTTGGGATGCAAAGGGTATAATTCTCGTGGATTATTTAAAAAAGGGTGAAACAATAAACTCCGATTACTATTGCAACCTGTTGCGTCGTTTGAGAGAAGAAATCAAAGAAAAACGTCCAGGTTTATTGAGAAGAAAAGTCTTGTTTCATCAGGACAATGCGCGCGTTCACACCTCTGTGCAATCCATGGCAGAAATCCATCAATGTGGCTTCGAATTGTTACCTCATCCCCCATATTCACCGGATTTAGCACCGTCCGACTTTTATCTGTTCCAAAAGTTGAAAAATTTTTTAGGTGGTAAACATTTTTTTACAAATGAAGAGGTCATAGCCGCCGTGGACGCTTATTTTGAGGAGTTAGACGAAGATTTTTTTAAAACGGGTATCGAAGCCTTACCGGGTCGATGGAAAAAGTGTTTTGAGCTCGGAGGAGAGTATGTTGAAAAATAAAAATAAACTCAAAATCGTGTGGTTTCATTAAGTATGTTAGGCTAAGAACTTTTCAAATGACCTAGATAAAATTTATAACTTGTATACCATATTCAGCAAATAAATTAATTTGAATTTGAATAGCTTGAATAGATTGATTCGAATTAGAAAAATTCTTTTTATTTTGAATTATCGAGGAAGGCTATAGGCTATATAACATCACGCTAGATAATCACGCTACGATAAATAGTATTATATATAAGCAGTGTCCAGTACCGCGCGCCCCATGCGCACGCCGGCTGCCGCCGTATGGGCCGCAGCGAAGCGTGGCAGAGTTCAGCTAGTGTCAAATAAACTACAGAAGACAAATATAGCTTTTTCCCGCAACTTCGTCCGCGTTATTCAGACTTTTATCTGCATTCTTTTCTGTATCTTTTTCTGTGCTTCCTAACAACGTATTTGTACATGATCGGTTGAGTTATCAAGGCTTGAAAGCGTAAAAAGCAAACAAATAATGAGATTTTCGCATTAGTTAGGAATTATTTATTTTTCATTAATTAAATAATTTTGACCAAAACATTTAAAACACATATTTATTGAATATTAAACCTAAGTAGGTATGAAGGCGTATTCACAAATAGGATTTAGTAAATTTCCTTTCACCCTTCACTTATTTAGGTGTGTACATTTGATTTTACACACCTGCGTATATGGCCGACCCTTTTAATGTCTTTAGTTCGGTTCATTCGCTTTAAGTTCGTACCATAGATAGTGTACTATGCTTATAGTTGTTGTTGGATGTTGTTTTCGTGTTAGATAAATTGGTTGATGGGATTACAACAAAATTACATTTTATAAGTGAGAAGATTTTATCAGCTATATGTAAGTCTATCGGGAAATCCGTGATCACTAGTGCTGTTCATGCATCTGGAACTATGATAAAAATATAATTAGTTGAAATCTACATCATATCATAATGAGAGATGCGGTTGCCTCACTCTATATAATTAAAGCATACAATTTAATTATCATTATTAAGTATAGCAGTTACAGATATCATAAATATGATAATAAGTAACAGGTGCCCGCGATTTCGTACGCGTTGATTAATGAAAAATATAACACCTGAGAAAACATATGAGTAATATAGCCTAACATCTTTATCGCTGTGACGGCGGTGGCGCCAATACTTTATATTTTTAGATGATGACTCGGGAATCTCATATTTTTCCAGGATAAAAAGTATCCTGTATGTTAATTCAGGCAATAAACTACCTGAATGCCAAATTTCATCCAAACCCGTTCAGTAATTTTTACGTGAAACAGTAACAAATATCAATACATCCACCCACCCTCATAAACTTTTGCATTTATAATTTTAGTTAGTGGAATATAAAAGTTAAATTTTTTTTCTTTCCTTAAAAGTAATTTTGAAAGTTACGGTACAAACAGTTCACATATAATCACTCTCCGACACACACATAACATTTTATTTATTAATTTTTAGATTTTAGATATTAAAAATATCTATTTTATTAGATATATATTTTATAGCATTGCATGTTTTTATTAGATGGAAACTATCTAATTTCTCCTATTATATGTAATATGTATGTTAAACGGATATAATAGATATCTATTAGATAGATACTACACAGTTAATAGAGAGCCGAGCTTTTTGACAAAAAATTTAAGCAGAAAAGGAAGCTTCACGTACACGTAACATCTGAGTATGCAGAATGTAACTAAATAATATATAGCAATTTAGTATCCGGTTATATATTGACACGAGGAAAATTTATACATTTAATTTTATAAGTTTAAATGAGTGAACTCCAGTTGTGTGTCGGAACTAACACACACACAATTTTTTTTATATTCATTAATAAAAAAAATAACACCATATTCATCATTGAGGAATATGAGGTGTGAAACCAAGGGGTACAACTATTGTTCTAAGTATACAAGCCAACTCGAAATATCTTTCCGGTTAATAGACTTCAATTGTTATCTTAATTGTTAAACTCCATTGAAGTGTGAACGCCTCCCCGAATAGGCTGTAACAATTGTAAAATTAAATTCCTTACGAATTAATACGGACAATAGTAAGTAACCGCCATTTCAACTTGATCTGATTATGGATGAACAATAATGTTTCACAATATTATGTATAAAACTTATTGACGAGTGTGCATCGACCTTTTTTTATCTTCTTATTGGCTATTTCTGTCTGCTAGAGCACCAGTATCACTTCGTCCATTGCTGAAATATTGTGATCGCCACGTAAAGAAACTGTAGTACTTTTTTGAGAATTCTTCATATCTTCAGAAGCCACTGTGTGGCTTCATAGGATGTGACTGCGCTTATGCATCACGAGGCCACAATCGCACAGAAATGCATTGGTGTTTCTTCTGCCTCATGGCAGAAGCGACACTCTCCCGTACTAGTGAGACCCATTATTTTAAAGTGCCTATTGAGGCGGCAGTGCCCTAGTTAGCATACACAAATTGCTCCTACTAAGCAACATAGCCTGGTTTGCCTGGTGCATCAGCCTTATCTAAGGTAATTGTTTTTGACTACATTGATTTGACGTCATATTTCTAGATGTGATAACATGTCAATTCGATTTGCATAACCTTGAAGATATTAATAGTAATGTTGGAATTATTATTTTAATAATAATCATCTCAACCGTATCCACTGCTGGACAAAGGCCTCCCCTCTAATTTTTCAAAACGACCGATCAGAAGTAGCCTGGATCCACCATCTACCCCCCATCGTCTGTCTACCTTGCGGGTAGACGTCCTACGTTGCGCTTGCCGGTCCGTGGCCCCCATTCGAGAACCTTCCTGCCCCAGCGGCCGTCTCCGTACTCTGTATCCTACCCACAACCACTTCAACTTCCTATTCCACCAGGTTTGTCGGTAACTTTTTTTCGTCTACGGATCTCCTCATTCCTGATTCGATCTCGCAGAGTAACCCTGATCATAGCTTCTCCATAGCTCGTTCAGCGATGTTGAGCTTTCTTACGAAGCCCATAGTTAGAGGCCACGTTTCAGCGACATTGTTATCATTGGTAACACACATTGGTCGAAAAGTTTTTTTTTAAGACACCGAGAAATTTTGGACGAGAGGATGTTTCGGAGCTTCTTGAACGCTGCCCATCCAAGCTGGATTCGAGTGGATTTTACTAATAACAATATAATACATTGTATATCCGCCGTAGTTATTACATTTGTATAATTAGGCTAATTTTAAGAAAAAAATATGAATTTAAAAATTATAAAGATCGAAAATATAGCCGCAAAAAATTCAATCGTCATCATCATCACCAGCCTGTTTCTCTCCACTATTGGATATAGGTATTTGCCAAGGGCCGACATCACGTACTCTGCCCTTCGCATTCAGCCGCTTTCTGTGATTCAGGTCGTCTGTCCACCTAGCTGTAGGACGTCCCACGCTTTGTCATCGGTTATCCCTTCTGCGATAGATGTGACCGGCCCATTGCCACTCGGCTATGTCAATGTGCCTCGGCGGATATAAGAATTTCTGATCCTGTTCACAGAAGAGACTCAGAGTATAGCTCCATAACTCCGCTGAGCGTCTTTGAATTTGTGGACCAGTCTTGCAGTGAGTTGTCACGTTTCGGCACCGTACTTCATAACTGGTAGGACGCACTGGTTAAAGACCGTGGCCCTCAGACGTTGTGGCAGCGGTGATGAGAACAGATGACGTAGCATCCCGAATGCAGCCCAATCCTTCAGTCAGCCTTTTTGTTAAAATACAAATTAAAATAATTTCATTTCAGATGTCCATGATGTTGATAGAAAAATACTATTGCTATTGCCCCTATTACTATTGTTATGTCCGGTAGATAGTGTGACGATCCACTTGATGGTAGATGGCTACCATCGCCTATAACACAAACAATGCCAGAGCTGCTGCAAGTGCGCTGCCGACTACAGTAGGATTAAGGATAAGGGTTTGGATAGGAAAATGGGCTCTGGCGTCCCTTACTCACTCACAACAGCACGCGCGCAGTTATTTCACGGTGGTATTCTATAAGGGGGTGGTTACTGCCTCCAGACGGGCTGCCCAAATGACTGCGAAACGCAGTGTGCCCCTGCCACTACTAATATTTAAATTATAATTGATATTTAAATTTAATTTGGCGACTATTATAACGCTACATGCGGATTTTTGCACATTTATAAACGTGTATATGTTTTTTTAATGCGCCAAATAAATAAATTGGCTGAAATAGACATTCGTGCGATATCTGTATGGAATGCAAATAGATACTAATTAAGTAAAATATTTCTAATTAAAACTAGTGAGCAACGAACGATAGATCAACGATTTGCGTAGAGCCATCTCCGTCTGCTCAATTGACTTTTAACTTGTCAGCTTTTGACGAAGGTTGACTAGAGGATTAAGCCTGATTTTGTTACACGACGTAAAGTGTGGGATTACGTTAATTCAACTCGGTTACTTTGTTTTGAACTTTACGACTTTATTTAACTTTAATAACAGAACGCGACGAGATCAAACAACTTATGTATATTTACATAAAATAATGTCGCGTTTTTATCTCTAAATAAAAAGGGAAGCTTTCGAGTGTCTCGCTACAAGTACAAAAGACGTTGTATAAAGTCGATGTTGTCTATTTTATTATAATTTATTTGTAAAGAAATGTAAATGCTTTTCTTTCAAATTAAATACCCGGGATGTATGAAAAATAAGTCTGTAAAGAGTTCTTTCAAAACGATCCTGTTTTGCGGATTCATATTTACGCGCTTTTCTGTTCGTATTTTTCTTTATCTCTGAAAATATTTTCTCAAAGGACGGGTCCAAGATGCTCAAGGCATTTTCTCGTCTGATTATTTTTCTTGCCGAAAAGACGGTAGGGGCTTATCATTAAGAACTAAACAGATGGCAAAGAGATTTCACGTTGATCCTCTTTATGTCTATCAGTGTAAATTTAATCTTAAGTAAAAGTTTTTCTAACTTGACGTTGCTTTCTCAAAACTGGCATTAGGCAATTAATTTAAGACTATAATTTAAGGCTTGGGGATATACCCGACGTCCGATGTTGCTTCGAGCTATGTGTCATCTACTATGTTGTTTCTGTACATTACAACCTCCAGGGACCGCGTCGAAATTCAGAGTCAAAATGTTTGTCGAATCCTTTACGATTTCTTCTTTGAAATAACTATAGCTTTGTGTTACACCATAAGATTTTTACTAATTTATATTTTTAAATTATAACCTATAGAAACTGTGATAAATCTTTAATTGTTTAAATAGGTCTGTGTCAATGACAATTTATTTTAGTTACCCGCGTTTGCGTTTTAATATTATTTTTTTAAATCTGTAAATATATGTAAAACGAAGTCTTTATTCATTTATCTGTTTGTTAACTTAGTTTTTCTAAACTATACAACCGATGTTTATTCTGTTTTCATTATCATTTTTTTAACTGTTTTTGTTATAAGTGTTATATATAAGAAGGAAATAACAGCGATTTAGCACTAGAGCCAATTTCTCTATTCCCAGTGTGTTCTGTCTGAGTCCAGGAAGCGCTTGCATACCTTCGGTATTCGCTTGTGTTTAGAAATTGTGGTAGCACTGAAGCTACTAACACGGAAACTGTCAGTCTGGCTGCCTATTTTTATCATAAAAATATTGTAAGCCATATTGGTTTTTACCTTTGCTTATAAATATCAATTTCTTCCTGGCCGAATCACTCATGGCAGTACCAGACGGCACTATTTCTCCCTCCTAGTCCTGTCACATCGTGCAGTAAATAATACTACACCGATGTTTATTTACATTTAATTACAGTATATATGTGCTATTTTGTTTGATGACTCTTTGCCATCTTGTAGGCCGTAGATCCCGTCCCGTTGCCGTAGAAATTTTGAGACTTCTAATAAAAAAAACGTGACAAGTTTTGCAGTCTTTTTTTGATGTTAATCTGACACTGCCTAAAGAATTCGGAAGAGACCGAAACAGGTGGAAATCTGAAGGTTTCCACCTGTTCAGGGCTATAATTATGGTGGATGCATTAACTTCTCCCAGCCAAACTCTTTTAATTTTTGCTGAGTGGCTAAATATGTTTGTGGTCTACCGTTGTCGTAATGAAAGGCCACATCCTTTCTATTGATAAGTTCTTCTCTCAACTTATTGCTTTAATCTCATCAGTTGTTGGCAGTAGAGATCCGAATCGTTGCTTCTGCGCAGCGGTAAAAGCTCATAGTGAACAATGTCCCACCAATCCTACCATACAAACAGCATCATCTTATTGCGATTAAAACGGGTTTTGGCAACAGTCTGTGAAGCCTGACCGACCTTTGACCACGACCTGTTTCGCACGATCTTGTCGTACGTGATCCATTTTTCCTCACCAGTTATCAATTCCTTCAAAAACGGTTCGGTTTTATTACCTCTCAATAAAGAATCGCAAATGAGTACACAGATTCATAAGGTTTCTTTCAGTGAGCTCGTGTGGCACCCAAATATCGAGCTTTTTTGTGTACCCAGCTTTTTTAAAATGGGTCAAAACTGTTTTGTGGTCAATTCCGAGTTCTTGAGCTATGTCATAACTACTGATACGCCGATCTTGCTCCACTTTTTCAAAAATGGCGTCCAGTTTATCCGTAATAGGGCGAACAGAGCGAGATGCATCTTTGACATCAAAATTTTCGGATTGAGAACACTTAAACAACTTTATGCTACTTTTACTGACAATGCATTAGGTCCATAAACGTCACAAATTTTTTTCGTGGCTTGCGTTGCATTTTTTCCTTTTTTGTAATAAAATTTTAAAATTCTTCATTAGATTCACTGATTTTGACAAAAAGAAAAACAAATTAAAAATAACTGGAAACAACATTTTACTAATTGTTTCTTTTTTTGAAATATATCTAACCTTTTTAATGTCATCAAAACCAGCCAGATACAAATAGTGCAGACAAAGAGATTTTATTACAAGTTTTTATATACTATATGCGTAAAGACTTTTTCCCCAGACCTAATAGTTCTTGGCTACCTTAATTTGGCCTCTCAACCTCATAAGTAACGCTAGAAGGGATGCCAATCTTGACAGGATAATGGATAAAGTTAAAGGTGAAGTAGTCAGGAGAATAGACCATACCATATCTTATGCACCTACAGAGCCACGAAAGCACACGTGCTGTTATTTCACAGTGGCTTTTCTGTAACGAGGTGATTATTGCTGCCAAGCAGACTGTTCAGTTTATGTATTTGTGCAGTTTCAAACAGTATACTTGGTTACCCTGTGCCGTCCTACGGTGAATATATGTGATATTTCTTTTTAATATAAAAACATTTTTATAACAATAAAATATTGTCGAACTATATGTCGAATTATAAGCTTTATGCAGCTGTCTCATTATTTATGTCTACTTGTTTACTCGAGTAGACATAAATAAATTAATAAATAAATTTTATGATCTAAAGTTTTATAAAGAATTAAAACCGTATTGCCCTGGTTTCAAATTTATTATTAAGCTTTGAGCGGGGCACGGCCTAACTTAACTCATGCTATTAGCCCCGCCATAAATATTTGCCGAAGTGTTTAAGGGATTGAAATTTAGCTTATATACCCTTCATGGTTTTTTATATAAATAATATATATATATAAATAATATAAATAATAAATGGTGTATATAAATAATAAATGATACAGATTATTTTGTAAATTGTTAATAGATTAAAATGTAATAAGATTACATTTTCATTTGTAAACTAATTAAAAATATATTAAAAGCGGCTTAAGTAAAACGCAGTAATTAAATTCGTTACCCTTTATATCTTGAGGGCCATCGCCTATTATTAGTACATCTGATAATTTTAAACGAACAATTCTTGTGTATATAATTGAACCTCGGAAACGGCTCTAATGATTTAGAATGAAACAGACACTAAATGTTACGGGAAGCTTGCTACAATACACCAGTGATAACCACTTTCAAATCGGTTAAGCCGTTTCTGACAAACAGATAAATAGACAAACAGACAAAAATAAAAAAATAAATATTTGACCTCTGTGACATAAGTACAATATGTACAAATTGTTTTTTTTTTTATATTTAATGTACAGACACGGTTCGTTTACGATTTTATTATATGTATAGTTACCTATAGATTTACCTAACAATTATACGTAACGATTATAGTTATATTTCTACTAAAAATGTAATTTTACACAAAAAAATATAACTATTTATTAAAGTAAATTTATTAACTTGTAAATTTTGGTAGTAGTTGTATTGTTTGATGATAATCAACTGTTACTTCAACATTTGTGAGATGGCGCTATATGAATACGAATACTATCCGCTTACATCCAACATTAACAATGCAATTATTGTGACGATTTTGACTCTACCTTCGCGTAAAAAAATACCGAACGCAGCTAGATCGCTCAAGTTCCAGTTATTATAAATGACATATCAGATTTTCTTTTTAACCAATTTAAAATTAAATATAATATAAGCAACTACCAACTATATACCGCCTTGGAGGCGATACATAGTAGATTCGAAAATTTGGTTATGAAATTTACGTACAGGCAACGAACGCTGGAATTTTTTTAAGTGGGGAAAAATCTTGCATAAGAAACCTTATGCAGCTACGCATTGATTGTGATTTGATTGTAATGCAGCATAGGCCCTATTATCTACGTAAAATGGGTACATACATCTGGGGATTCTTACCCACTAAAAACCGCCTCGTATATGGGGATTGAATCTATTCTCGGTGGGTCTTTATCAGCTGTGTTATTTTCCATTGAATATACTGTCAGACTGTCTATATTTATATTCGTATTTTTAATATTAAAATATCTGTATACAGTTTTAACTTTGCAAGATACTTAATTGCGCCTGAATGATTAAATTAAAGCTGGGAGCGTTTATTTCAAAAATGATAATTTGAAGCATTGTTATTCTTCATGTTTTTATAAAACAATAAAAATAAAGTTTTTTTGGTCTTCCGCATTTTAGATTGTATACCTTTAAATGTAATCTAAGTTTTGTAAATTATATAATATATCGCTGGTGACCGCGATTTCGTCCGCGTTGAAAAATATTACTGTACTTCCTATCTTTATACGGCATCACGCGTGAACGGATAGACCGATTTTAATTCGGTTTTCACCAATGAAAAGAGGGATAAACGGGGAATGTTCATGTATATAAAAATTGCATCCCGGACAAAGCCGGGGGTGGAACGCTAGTAAAATTATAAAAACGAAAATTTGTGAGAATGGATGAACGTATTGTATATTTGTCACTCTTTTACGTAAAAACTTCTAATCGGATTTTTATGAAATTTGGCACACAGATAGTTTATTACCTGGATAAACTTATAGGATCCTTTTTTACCTGGATCGAATCAGAAATGAGGAGATTCAAAGATGAACGAAAGTTAGGATTTGTAAGTTGAAGTGGCAGTGGGCAGGACACATAGTACGGAGAGCCGACGACTGTTGGGGCTGGAAGGTTCTCGAGAGAAGGCCACGGACCGGATACCGCAGCGTAGGACGTCCACCCACAAGGTGGACAGACGACCTGATAAGGGTCGACGGTGGATCCAGGCTGCTTCTGATCGGTCCTTTTGGAGAATTAGGGGGAGGGCCTTTGTCCAACAGTGCACGTCCTATGGCCGAGATGATGATGATAATGAGAATACATAAATATTAAATTACTTAGCTTAGATTAGATACATAGTATACTTTCAGTTGCCATAGTTACTTTCTTTGTTGCATTTTCAAAAAAAACTCCGAAAGAAAATTTGATGTAATTTCAAATTCAGATAGTTTTAAACTGCGGAGAGTTCACTTTAAGTTTTCACGCGAACGGAGCATCCAGAACTTGTGTTTTATGTAAGCTGTTTTACATATTTCAATTTAATTTTTTAAATCGTTTACAATTTGGAGAAACACGAAGACCTTTCGCGCAAAGGAGCGCGTGGGTCTTTTGTGCGTTTGTCGACGAATTCCGGAAAGATAAAGCGTATTCATAGCGTTTTACGTTTAGACATGGCGCGGCCGTCAGAACTAGAAGCAACAGGGCCGCTATTGGGCGTCTAGACGCATGCGTCGGGCGGCGGGTGGTTGTGCGGGGGGGAGGGCCTTCGCAGCCTCCACGCTCGTTCTTAATGAATCGCCGGTACCCGCGGTGCGCTCGCATCCGTGCGCTCCCTTTAAAAACTTCTTAAGGAGCTTTTCTCGCCGTCTCTCTCGCGCCCTCTTGTGTTGCACTAAATAATATCAACGAGAGCTGCACCGGCGGTTGTTGATCTCTCGGTAAGTGCTTGCAATTGCTTCTGACGTCTTGTCTTGCAGTGTCCAACAATTCAACCTTAGTGAACATTTGGAAGTTTTTGTCAACTTTATTATTTGTAATCTTCTATACTTATAAAATCATTCGTTTTGACAAATATCAAAGCGAAGCCAAAAATACTGAGGCTAGAAATCATAGGATCTGCTAAGAAATCATTTTTGTAAATTTCAAGGGGTAGCTAGTTTTATATAAGATATAAAAGTTTGAAACGTTTTTAAAACAACAAAAAAATAAATTTTACTTATAATTAATTTGTCCAGAAAACAATTTATCAAGTGAATGCACACTTTTTAAGTTTTGACTATGCAACTGCTAAGACACTTTTCATTTTAATTCTATTTTTTAAATGAATGTTTCATTTACTAAGATCTTAAATATGAAGTTATAATGCCAGCCGACCACAAATTTGCTACGATATTCTCCATTGTTTCTGGTAACACAATGGAACCGTCAATGTTTCAAAAATGAATTCAACTGTCGAATGAACAGAGAAGCTGGTTTCCGCCTTTGATATTTCGCGAAAAATAACGATAGATAGTATTCCCAAGCTTTCATGACTATTTAATGATCCAAGGATTCGGTGCAGTAATCATTTCTTTCATTGACTTGTTGTCAATAACTTATAACTACATAAAAAAATGAAGCAATATCCGTATCTACTCGGTTCCGTATCTTTTACATTTTAAATTAAAACAATTCAACAAAGAAAACGGTTTTCGGTCGCTTACATGAATTATAATTTTGGTTTTGGAAGATAGCTATGTTGTTTATGAAATCGTATCTTCGGATTTTTAATTAATTCAGTGAAAAATGTGGTCATAACAGTTCATTACTTTTTTTAAATCATCCATAGTTATTTCACTAGTTGCTTTGAAATATATTTCTATTTGATTTTGCTACATCTATTGTTTGGCGATCGGCTATGTGATTTGACGAGCCCGTTGGATGAGTGGTTAGGGTATTTGCCTTAACGCTCTGCTCTAGCGTTCCCGGGTTCGATTCCCGGCTGGGTCAACTTTGAAAAATGAACTTTTCAAATTTGGCTCTGGTTAAGATCTGGAAAGTAGTGACAGGGCACACTGCGTTTCGCAGTCATTTGGGCAGCCCGACTGGCGGCAGTAACCACCCCCTTACAGAAGACCACCTTGAAATAACAGCACGTGTGCTTTTGTGTTTCGGTGAGTGAGTAAGGGATGCCAGAGCCCATTTCCCTATCCCCTCCTAATCCCTTATCCTTAATCCTATTGTAGTCGGCAGCGCACTTGCAGCAGCTTTGGCGTTGTTTGTGTTATAGGCGACGGTAGCCACCTACCATCAAGTGGACCGTCAGCCTGTTTGCCGATCTTAACATAAAAAAAACTTAAAAAAACTACTAGAAAGTACACTCCGTTTCGCAGTAATTTTGACAGCCCGTCTGTAATCATCTCCCTACAGAACTTCCTTGAAATGACAGCATGTAGCCACATGCTGTGTTTCGGTTAGTGAGTAAGGTATGTCAGAGCCCTTTTCTCCCTATCCTTTCCGAACCCCTTATCCTTAATAGGTACTACTATGGTCGGCAACACATTTGCAGCACCTGTGACGTTGCTTTTATAATTGGCGACGGTACCCAAAAACCATAAAGAGGACCGTCTTTATGCCTTAAGAGTCTTTAAGGCCATAAGAGGCCGTTAGAAACAGTAGAAATAGACTTCAGCTATTGCTGGAGGGATTCTGTATTAAAAAAAAAGAGGACCTTCGGCCTGTCTGTCTACCTTAACATTTAAAAAGTGGAAGGCTCTTCCCTATCCGAAGTTGTAATCGATTATGCTAGTCTACGGCAGATTGGAAACACTTTATGTCTTCATACATTACTGGTTTTCTGACGCATGCATCACTAAGTTTTATTTTAAGGTTTGAGCTGTTGATCATAATTTCTACTCCACACATCATATCAAAAGATTTAGTAATGGAGGGATTCGAATATGTACGACATACGTATCTATTGTGAAGGCAGTCGAGTGTTTTACGCAATAGGATATCTACTACAAGGTAAATAGGAAACTGATATTCTACTCAAATGTTTATGAACGAATTGGGAATTTGTGATGCGTTCTGGGTAACGCTAAACTAAATGTGTTATGTATGGAACACACAACTATGGTAGTTCTATTTACAATACTCGCAAACAAAACTTACTGTTGAAACACACATGATCGATTTACTCTTAGTCTATTTGAGTACTCTAGTGAGAATAGTGATTGGCTTGTCTCAAGCGAGTTTCTAAGAAGAACGCTGAAGTCAAGTTTTCTTTGTTAAAAACATTTCAACCAGATGCCAGACAAAGATCGACACGAGTACTTAGTAATAAGTAATAAGAATCTATAATAATTAGTTAATGGAGGGTTACAAATAATAATAACGAAGACCGTTATCATACTGAAGAAAATGTGAGACAGTAAAGAGGGTTGTGGGGACGCTTTTCATTATATAGTATCCAAAAGCTTACCAGAAAACCACAATAACTCTGACCAGGAGTTATTGACAGTTCTACTTACATTAGTAAATTAGTAAAATATTTTTGTGTAAACAATAAAAAATATTTGCCTTCGGGCTTTTAATTAGGTAAGAGTACCGAGGGGGAGGGGAGTTCTCAAGGTCTCTACTTGCCGTTATCTCAGGTAGGGGGTAAAAGCCATTCTTATGTAATACTAGCTGAGCCTGCAACTTCATATGCGTGGTATTCGGTATAGCGCGTAACTTTTTTGTTTGTAAACCGATCGAAATAAAACAAACGTTAAATATTTCGGCAAGCTTGCTAAAATACAACAGTGAAAACCGCATTCAAATCGGTTAAGCCGTTTTTGACAAACAGACTAAAATTCTCGGTAACATAAGTACAACGTGTACAATTTATTTTTTGTGTTTTGAAAAAAATATTTAATGTACAGACACGGCTCGTTTACGATATGTTTAGAATAGATTTTTTAAGTCGAAATGTGCGATTTCTAACACGAGGAAACAACACTGATATTTTTATTTTGAAAATGCTAATCTAAATGTATCCATATGAGTAATATAATGGCATATTATCTTTTTAAAATAAATATCTCTATGATTTACGTCAATAGGGCAATTTATAATTTTCTAAATTCAGATAAAATTTTAAGTAAGAAGGGGGAGGCTCTTACGTGATCTTACATAGGTGTAAGAGGGGGAGGTTTCAAAAATGACCTTACATATTTAATGAATGCCCCCTTATATATTGGCTTTATTGAAAAAAAGTAGTTATGGCAATTTTCCTGGGGATTTTGTGATCATCTGATAAGATGTTCACTTCACCTGCCCCATATTAAACATTAGGTTGGGCTCAATTTATTGATCATGTTGTATTTCCATTACTGTCCTCAATGGCCACCTCATGGTAGTAGACATCTCCATAGTCATAGATGTGTCATGGTAGGTTACATCCAATTTATTAGGTCACAAGTTAAATACCTAACGATCATAATTCCTACTCTGAGTTTTAAGTTAGTAAAAGTTACTTGCCTCTGTAAAAGTTTAAAGATATTTTACGATTTTCTGCATCCTTCAACCAATCTTCTTTACTTTATTCATTTAGTCGTAGCAACGTAACAGACGAACAATGAAAAATAGCTGGAAACAACATATTACTAATTTGTTTCTTTTTTTGAAATGTAACCTTTTTAATGTTTTCAAAACCAGGGAGATACAAATAATACAGTCAAAGTTTATTACAAGTTTATACATACTATATGCGAAAAGACTTTTTCCCCGACCTAATATATTTATTACCTTACCAGCAGCACAGACACTCTTGGGTTAAATGCAGTTATTAATGTCTTTGTTGAATCAAGTACATACCTTTAAAACTTTGTACCTATGTTTATGGCTTTCGTTAAACAAAATAGAGAGTGCACAACAATTTGAATTTATATTTTTCTCATTTTGTAATACCAACATAACCCACTAAACTTTACTCCAGTTTTCCGGGCTATGCCGACTTGAAAGTTCATATTAAACTAGCTGAACACGGTCACGCTTCGCTGCGGCCCATACGGCGGCGGCGTGCGCATGGGGCGCGCGGTACTGGACACCACTTATATATAATACTATTTTTCGTAGCGTGATGTTATATAGCCTATAGCCTTCCTCGATAAATGACAAAACAAATAGAATTTTTCAATTTAACCAGTAGTTCTTGAGATTAGCGCGTTCTTGAGATCAAACAAACAAACAAACTCTTCAGCTTTATAATATTAGTATAAATATTGATCACAGAATTACTTGAATCATATGTTGAATAGATCCGAAGATTACCTCTTTATGTATCTCCAACTTTACCCATTGACAATATTTTCAGAGTAAATTTTCGCAGGCTCGTAGAAAATATAAACTCCTTTACATAATTAATTGGTTGTTTTTAATACCTACACCGACTTTTGATTTCGCCTTTTATAAAATCTGTATGTATGTCTCACCACTTATAGCACAATTTAAATGATGATGTAATGAAATTCAAAAAATTTAATTTGAAAAAAAAAAAAAAAATTAAAAAAAAGTTAAATTTTGATAGTGCATTAATCGAATTTTATATAAAGTTAGCTGACCCGACAGAGTCTTTCTATCAAAAGCTATTGGAATGTGGCAACTGATGTGTAGTTGTCAGCTAGGAACTTTGGATGCGGAAAAGAAAAATGGCGTTTTTACGTTTTCCTTGGCAAATTTTACGACTTTTCTCTTCATAAGAACCTTCCTTAGACTTCAATGAGTATTTGAATAAAAAAAAATAGTCGTTTTAGTTCAGCCGTGCCCGAATTTTAGGCTTACCAACACATTTAGCGATTTTAATTTATTTTATACTGGCTGTTGCACGCGACTCCGTTCCGCGTCTCTTTATAAAATAAAATATTATTCGTGGAAAACGGCAAAATGTAATAATTAGCTGAGCCTGCAACTTTGTACGCGTGGTATTCCGTATAGCGCGTAACTTTTTTGTTTGTAAACCGATTGAAATAAAACGAACATTAAATATTACGGCAAGCTTGTTTCAATACATCAGTGAAAACTGCATTCAAATCGGTGAAGCCGTTTCTGAGATTAGCGTGCACAAACGCACAGACAAACAGACAAAAATTCTAAAAACTATTTTTCTGACCTCGGTAACATAAGTACAAAGAGTGTACAAATTGTTTTTGTTTTTTTTTTAAATATTTAATGCACTGCTCGTTCACGACTTTATTATATGTAATAGATTTTGTCGGCAATAATGGTCAGATAAACAATTCTAGCGTTTCAGTTATATTTCCTATATATATATTTTTATCATGGCTTTATTAAACTCACTAAAATTTATTAAAATTGGTTGATTGATTTGGCTGACAGAATTACTTTTGCTTTAAATAGAATTAATATCGACAAATAAAATAAACCTGATTAAGTAACAAACACACAAACATTTTCATTAACATTCAATTTTTTTTGTACCAGCATAAAACTTGAACACAATGTCAGCCTTTCGATCTGAGCTAAAGGTTATTTATGTCGAGAATCAGCAGTGAATGCGCCGGCCGATAGGAGCGACTCGCCATAACAGTATGTGGTTGCGGTGTAGCACAGATGCAAACGCTAGTGTTGCCATGTCTCGTATATATTCACTATATATATATATAGTGCACTTTCATAAAATGTCTTACACCCTAAAAACGGTTTTAATACAAATATGTAATTATAAGTGTTTTGTTCTACCCAGCCAGTTTTCGTTGCTTTAGTAATTTACTCGTAGTTGCTCGAGGGGTTTAGGTCTTTACTAGCAAGGCACGGGAAAACTTGCAGCAAAATTCAGGAGTGGAGATAAAAGAAACTTGAGGATTAAAAACTTGAGAATATGAAAGAAAGAAAGATATTTTATATATGTACACAATAAACAAGTTTCGAATAAATACAAAATTGCTTTTATATTTTTTCGTCCGCGTATCTTTAACGTGATTATATATATATAGCCTATTAAATACCTCGAGCTATTACATGCAAGAAGTATTTATGTATCCGACTGGTGGCTGTTTTCAAACAAACAAACTCTTCATTTTTATTATATTACTAGCTGAGCACGCAACTTCGTTAGCGTGCACAAACGTACATATAGACAAAAAATTTAAAAACTATGTTTTTGACCTGGGTAACATATGAGTACAACGTGTACAAATTTTTTTTTGAAAAAAAAAAACATTTAAAGTACCAGACACGGCTCGTTTACGATTTTATTATATGTATTGAAGATATTATATCGCAGTATATACTCCAGTGCTTCAAATCGGGCTGTGTGTGATAGAAGCCACAGGGCGCTGATCTTTCCTTGAAACCTTATAACGACTCCACAGATAAGTATTGATTTAATTTATATAATTTATGGTATGACAGAAATTTTACAATAAATAAGTAATGTACGACTACATAAAGATTTAAATAATTAACTGTCAACGCAAGATACACAAAAAAGTATTTTTTAGATTTTTACATCTTCTAGAATAGTAATTGTTCGTGAATGTATTTTTAAAATGAAATTTAAATAAAGTTGAAATGTCTGCTTGTAATGCTAAAAAACTACTTTTTACTAAATTTATATCAAAGTATTCAGCGTGATCAATCCAAATGGGTCAGTGAGGCAAATCTCAAACACACACTATCAACTAAAGTAATAAAAATAATATGCGACTTTTTTTACAGAAATTCGATTCCTGGTCGCGTATGAGTTTGAAAGTTTGAATACAAATTTAAGTTTTTCAAAAATCGAAGCCATAGTTCCAAAGAACACATTATCGTATATTTTATTGTTTGAGATTTCTCCCCACTGACCCATTTGGATTGATCACCATGTACAAGGTATTTATAAAAGAAAATCTCTATGCAGCGCAGCGTGGCGGAGTTCAGCTAGTTTTAAATATAAATCGAAAGATGCGACAAAACTTAATTTCGAAATTAAAATTCAATTAAAAAAAACTCAGTTGTTATACAACATATGAATATGTTTCAGAAGGATTCATACTGTAAGTATGATATGGTGATAACGGAAAGCGGTTGCGGTAAAGCGCACAGATGCAAACATTTTGGTATCGCGCGGTTGAGCCTCGGAAGCATTTTGATAAAACGTAGCACAATTTCCGCCTGCGCCACCGTCGACGACCGAATGTTGATTGCAAAAGGACCAAGGGACAATAAAATACCATTTATACTTGTACTGACGCACAATTTAGTAGTATTTAAAACTAATTTTTTTAAAAATGTTAATATGGACAGACAGGTTGACGGTCCATTTGATGGTAGGTGGCTACCGTCGCCTATAACACAAGCAATCCCACTTGTGCTGCAAGTGCGCTGCCGATTAAGAATAGGGTTTAGGAAGGGATAAGAAAATGGGCTCTGGCATCCCTTAACTCACTTACCGAAACACAACAGCACACATGCTAGTATTTCACGGTGGTCTTGTGTAAGAGGGTGGTTACTGCCGGCAGACGGGCTGCCCAAATGACTGAGAAATGCAGCGTGTCCTGCCAATACTTTTCAAATCTTGAAAACTTATTTTTCCAAAGTTGGGGAATCGAAGCCGGGACCCCTGAGCAGAGCGCTAAGGCAAGTACCCTAACTATTCATCCAACGGGCTCGACATTCACACAAAGTAGTTGGAGGGCACACAACGTTTCGCAGTCATAAATAACCACCATTAAATAAAAGCATATCTGCTATTGTATTTTGTGTAAGTAAGGGATGCCAGAGCCCTTTTCCCTATCCTAATAGTTTATCCTTAATCCTATTATGGTTTGTAGCGCATTGCAGCATTTGTGGCGTTGTTTGTGTGGAGCGTCACCCTGTAGGTATATATTTTTTAATTTCAACACTACCAAAGCATCATTGCTTTTTTGAATTTGATTTGTGATTAAGGAAATAATCGTCTAATCACTTCCAGACATGTTAGAAGTACGTTTTTTAAGACATACATATGGTGGATCCAGGCTGCTTCTGATGGGTCCTTTTGGATAATTAGGGGGGAGGCCTTTGTCCAGTACTGGACGTCCTACAGCTGAGATGATGATTTTATTAAAAATATCGACATAACGCATTTAATTTCAAATTATTAATGCTACTATCAAGTTCCCATAAATATTTAGCTAATTAAAATTTTTCATGCAAAATATTTTTCGAAAAAGAGAAAGATATATTACGAATAAGTCAACGAATTCCTTCACGGGCGACATTGAATATAGAGGGGTGGTATTTTCCAATAAAAAGTTCAATAAATGTACAACGCGACGGGTATTAGCGACGCGAAATTCCTTCTCGCGTAATAATAACATAAAGATTTTCCAATACGTTTCCCAATAACAACCCCCATCCCCACCAAACATCGACGCGTCGTATGTAATGTCTATCTGGTACTCACGCCTCGTTTAGCTTAAAAACAACAATTATTTGGAACACTAGTTTTTTCCCACGACTTCGTCGGCGTCTCTAGAAAGCAGGAGGTCTATTCTCTGTATCCTTGATAATGTGTATGAAAAATTCCTCCATGATCGGTTTAGTAGCGTGAAAAGCGTGAACGTGAAAGCGAAACAAACATAAACACTAATAATATATTATACCTACAAAGGTATAAGACTTCAAGGTCTTAATGTACAACTGTAAATTTATCACAATTAATTATATAATTCTGTGTGATGGATATCAGCTGTTATTTACGCTGGATGTTTGGCGCACAGATAGTTTATTACCTGGATTAGTATATAGGATACTCTTTATCCTGAAAAAATGTTAGGTCCCCATGAGATCGTCTAAAAATTAAAAAAAAAATAATAATACGAAGTCGCAGGCATCACTTAGTTAAAAATAAATAAACTGGCCTCTATTAAAAATATGCAATCACAATTTTTTTCCAGCATTTTCATTGGTTTAAGCGGAACTGATGTTCAAGTCTGTACAAGAACATCAGCTATCAATGTTTTGCTATGACGCGGATTCTGACGCTAATGTAACTCTAGTGGTATCTGTAAAAAGTAACTGTAACTCGTATCTGCAAAAAGGACTCTTTAACAGTAAAAAACTCGGTAACTGTAAAAAGTCTCCTTGCTACTAGTGCGAAGTAAGCAAGAAAACGTTGGATTTATTGTGGTATCTGACTTTTACAATGATGGTCGCAAGGCGAGGCTTAACTCTTAAGATATTATTATATTATTAAAACATCTTATCCCCCGTACGAAGTCGGGAATTTTGCACGGAGTTGAAATTTTCAAAAATCCTTTCTTAGCGGATGCTTATGTTATAAAATAAACGTACGTTCACTTTCTAGACTTAGTAGTTTTGGCTGTGAGTTTATAGTCAGTCAGGACAAACAATTTTATAAGTAACTAGCGGCCCGCCCCCGGCTTCGCCCGTGGCGCAAATCTTATATACATAAACATTCCCCGTTTATCCCTCTTTCCATTAGTGAAAACAGAATTAAAATCGGTCTACCCATTCACGCGTGATGCCGTGACCAAGGGAAATAGGGATTCATTTTTATATATATAAGAGAGATTCGTCAAACTTTATATTTTGAAACCCTCCCCAAAAAAATCCTTATATATAAGACAAAATTCTAGACATCGTACATCGATAAATTAATTTTCTCTTATTATATTTTATAGAACCGCTTCTGAGAACGCCTCGTGAAAAGATATCTTAAATTACGGGTGAAAAAGAACGGAGAGGTTTATTAATATAGATCTGATGCGAGGCATCCATTTTTCTTTGATGTTTCTTCCGATAATAAAGTAGTAAAAAGATATTTTCTATTAGAAATTTATATGTGAACATATGTAAGTTGAATTACACCATTTGAAATTCTAAGTTAGTGAAGGAAAGAAATATTATTGCTTTATTACCAAGTAAAAAATAAACAAAATTACTATAATTTAGCCCGACTTGTAACAGAAAAAATACAGTGTCCACGCACAATAAAAGCATTAGCAATTATTGGGTATAGTGATCCGGACATCTAAATGTATTATAGTAATACAACAGCTAATTGAACAAATGAAAGATATCTTCTGCACGAAAACAAAGGACTTTAGTTTAACTAATAGATTTTTAGAAAAAATCAGAAGCCTTGGATTAATGTTTTAACGTATCGTAGCCACAGACTGAAGGGTCTCCTTCAAATATTAAATGACTGTCTTACTGAAAAAGTATATTTCACAACATTAAATAAAATAGCTAAAAGAAACGTAGGTACAACTTACTGGATAGACGAAATCGTTCGCGTTTAGATTTGTGGACTCGCTTAGATACTCCATTGTTCTTGAAATTTGTTTTCTAAAGCTCTACGGAAATCACTTCCCTTCGTTTCAGATATTCTAACTAAATAATTATCTTGGGAGGCTTTTCAGTTGTGAAAGGTTAAGTAAATTCTATAATTAGTTCCTACCATCTTTATAATAGACACTTTACTAAAAGACCTGTACTATATTACGTTATTACACAATAATCCTTTGAGCAAAGTTAAGGCTTTTTTTACAAATCTAATACAGCCCAAATAATACATTAACAAAATCCATTTCACAGGCATTTGGGCAGCCCGACTGGCGGCAGTAACCACCCCCTTACATAAGACCACCGTGAAATAATAGCACGTGTGCTGTTGTGTTTCGGTGAGTGAGTAAGGAATGCCAGAGTCCATTTCCCTATCCCCTCCTAATCCCTTATCCTTAATCCTATTGTAGTCGGCAACGTACTTGCAGCAGCTTTGGCGTTGTTTGTGTTATAGGCGACGGTAGCCACCTACCATCAAGTAGATCGTTAGTCTGTCTGCCGATCTTAACATAAAAAAAATGTGATAACCCTTAACCAAGCTAAGGCTGCCTTACATATATTATTTTCATTATCCTAGTCGGGCTTTCAGCTCAGACAAACATAAACTGTAAAAATCAATTTAAAATAGATTATTCTACAAACCACATAATACAATACTGGTCCCGAACCTCTAAGATACATTAGGCTCCATTTGAATGCGCTTCATCAGTAAGCACATATTTTTTTACGATTAAAGTACGAAGATATTGAATTTTGGACAACTAAAGATCGGATTATTTTTGGAGACGTTGTTTACTCTGAAATTTCTAACGAAATTTAGTTATTTTATTTTACTACATATATTTACCGTACCTTGACGGGTAATGGGATATGCTTTTCAAACATTCAACATTCTGAATAAGAAGTTGTTAGTGATGAAAATCTATATAGATTAATTATAAATGCGAAAGTGAATTTGTTTGTTCCTTAAGCTTTCACGCCACCAATTATCATGAAATTTTGCATATCGGATATATAGAAAGGACAGTAACTTTATCCAGAAAAAAAAGGGACAAGTGCGAGTTGAACTCGCGTGAAGAGGGTTCCGTACGATGTTACCTATCCGCACAATATTGAGTGATTTACCATGTTATTTTAATATCATGGACTTCCTATAATCTATAAGTAGAAAACTAATTTCTGTATTTTTTTTTCAAAATTTTAGGTTCTTGAAAAACTACAGACGTACAGGAGCTTTTTATTTAATGAAACATTCGCATTTTAATTGCTACAAGGAGGTTTTATTTTAATTTAATTCAGCTAGTAGGTACACTAATAAATAGAAAACATTTTAAAAACACTTAATTTTGTTTTTTTTTTTTAATTTTAAATACATATTTTATATCCAACATATAATAAGAGCTTTAAGTTTTTGCTATACCATCGTAATATAACTAAAATAATAATAAATTACATAGTAATCAAAGTACTGTAGATTTTAAATCACGACTTTTTTTCAATGATTGTATAAAAAATTAGAAAAATCTCATTTTCTCCTTATAATTAGTGTCTCGTTGACATGAAAATTGAGAATGTATTTTATAAGGGTTCTTTAGAGGTTGGCATCTTGATAAGTGGCTTATGATAAAGAGCAATTAGTGATTTTAATAAATATAAATGTTCACGGAAATTTATCTTCCAAAGCGAATAGTAAACAGTTTGGTATTTCAAACCCTTTGCCAAATACTCTGGATTCCGCAGGAACCTCACTAAAATTAACTCATTATTTTCAAGCATAGTTCTGGGGAATTCATTAACATTTTTGAAATTTCTAATAAACATATAAAAGAACGATTTTTTGCTTCCATATACTTCAGAAATTTTTATTCTTAATAGTTATTAATTCTTATTCTTAATTGGAAATACCAACGATGCCTATACCGCGTGCAAAAAATGTAGTGGCAGGACACACTGCGTTTCGCAGTTATTTGGGCAGCCCGTCTGGCGGCAGTAACTCCCTCCTTACAGAAGGCCACCGTGAAATAACAGCACGTGTGCTCTTGTGTTTCGGTGAGTGAAGTGAGGGATGCCAGAGCCCATTTCCCTATCCCTTCCCAATCCCTCATATAGTCGGCAGCGCACTTGCAGCAGCTTTGGCGTTGCTTGTGTTATAGGCGTCAAGTGGACCGATTTATATTTAACTTAGTATACGATTCATATACTAGTTAACTAGCCTAGACAACTCAATCAAGAGTTTGAGACATTACTCACAATATTATTGTAACCCACAGTCAGACATACTTTGTTCTTAAAATATCTAGCCCCAATTTGCCCATGAAAATTATGTTCCAGTAATGTTTAAGTTTTAGTCTATACATATAATTAATCATCATTCATCTCAGCCGTAGGACGTCCACTGCTAGACAAAGTTCTCCCCACTAATTTACCAAAACGACCTATCAGAAGCTGCCTGGATCCACAGTCGACCTTCGGTCATTATCAGGTTGACGTCCTACGCTGCCCTTGCAGGTCCACGGCCTTCACTAAAGAACCTTCCTTATTCTGATTCGATCTCGCAATGTAAAGCCTCTCTCCATAGCTCGTTCAGCGATGTTGAGCTTTCTTATGAGGCCCACAGTTTAGGACTACGTTTCAGTGCCATATGTCATCACTGGCAACACACATTGGTCGAAAACTTTTGTTTTAAGACACTGAGGAATTTTGGATGAGAAGATGTCTAGGAGTTTTCCGAAAGCTGATCATCCGAGCTGGTCGCACAATTAATCAATAAATTTTATTATATTTCAGCTCATATCTTCTATATATGTATATTATACAATAAAATGAACTCGCCGTCCGTCTCTGTCTGTTTCAAGTAGATATTATCGTAAATCTATACTACAGAACGTAACTAAGTTAAACATCATTACGCTTAATTGAATTTTTACTTATGTAACGTTTCAACGTTGCCAAAAAATAGGTCAAGTGTTATTGGAATGGAAATAATTAATATTATTCCACTTATAGAATGAAAAACTATTTTAAATTGGATACGAACGACCAATTTAACATGCATGCTCTGGAAGTTTATTAACATCGGTGCCAATTTTACAACGCTTTGCTAAAAACAAAATTATTCAAACGTATTTTAGTATGTTATTATATTTGCTTACATGTATGTTTTAAATATGACATACATTTAGTATAAACAAATTTTCTTCGTTCACATTAGTAATCTATATTCAAAGCTAAACATTTTCGAAGTAAAGTAAGTCTTGTTTAGATAATATTAGGTCGGGGAAAAAGTCTTTTCACATTTAGTATGTATAACTTTGTAATAAAATCTCTTTGACTGCACTATTTGTTTCTGGCTAGTTTTAATGACGTCAAAAAGGTTACATTTCAAAAAAGAAACAAATCAGTAAAATGTTGCTTCCAGCTATTTTTTATTTATTTTTTATAATAAAATATTTATTTCCTCTTGGCAAAAAATTGACACTTAAAAAAAAGGGTTTAAAAAAATGTGTGCCCCAGCTACGACGCACGACTGGAGTTAAGAGAAGCGGCGACATCTATCGGATTTGGGTACAACTGCTTAGAAGAACATAACGCTTTTTAGTTAACGCTTGTACTAATTTTACTCCTCATAAAATTTCCATACCGGGGCCTTATATGAAAATCTATTCTTAAGGAGTAAACTCCAAAAAAAATATCGAAACATGATAAGACTGTTTGAAGTACTAAGTATGTTTCATGTTCATGTCATGTCTCACGTATGTTTCATGTTAGTTGAAGCCACGAAAGGAACACTAAAAGGAAATTATAAGAATAAGGCATGGGTGTCCGTCTGTCCGTCCGTCACAGTCAATTATCTCCGAATCTACTTAACCGATTTGAATGTGGTTTTCACTGATGTATTGTACCAAGCTTCCCGTAACATTTAGTGTTTTTTAGGGTTCCGCACGTCCGAATTCACTCGTGTGTCCGCTTGTCCGTTCGTCACAGTCAATTATTTCCGAATCTACTAGACCGATTAAGTTGAAATTTGGTACAGATATCAATTTCTGTGACCCAAACGCAGAGGTGTGACGTGAATAGATGAAATCTGTATATGGGAGGTCATTTTTGGGGGAACGTGGAAAATTAAAAAAAATTTTTTTTTGAAAACTGCATCGTGTGACATATCAATTGGAAGGTCTTGTGAAGATCTTAAATGTATTTTTTATGTAATTTCAAAATAAATAGTTTCCAAGTTATTAAGAAAATTGACGAAAATTGATCATAATCTCCGAAACTACTGAACCTAAAAGTTTGAAAAAAATAATAATAATACAGAAATTAGTTTTCTACTTATAGACTTGCACTTGTCCCGTTTTTTTTATTCCAATCGCTTCACAAACAAAAAAGTTACGCGCTATACCGAATACCACACGTACGAAGTTGCGAGCTCAGCAAGTTATAAAATAATGTCGCTATCCACCTCTGTCTGTTTCTCCGCTAATTTCTACTAAACAGATTTTGAAAGAGTTTTCACTAATGGAAAGAGCGATAAATAAGCAAAGTTTGTCTATATAATTTGCAAAAAAAATTGGATCCGTTCGGAGCCGGATTGTGTCGTTATTCTTCGTTTTTGTTCTATCCCTTACATGGATAATTTCAGAGTTTAATTTTAACTTTAACCTTAAAACAGGAAAAAAAAGATCCGATTTTAATCTGCATGGGCCAAAAAAATAATATTATATTGGATAATTTCAGAGTTTAATTTTAACTTTAACCTTAAAACAGGAAAAAAAGATCCGATTTTAATCTGCATGGGCCACAAAATTATATTATATTGGATAATTTCAGAGTTTAATTTTAACTTCAACCTTAAAACAGGAAAAAATCTGATTTTAATCTGCATGGGCCAAAAAATAATATTATATTGGTTTAAAACCAAAATTAAGCGAGAAGATATTTAGTCGCCTTTTTGACCTAGGTAACTGTATCGCCCAGGTAACATAATTTATTATTAGAATTGAAAATTGATAAAATTTTCCAATAGGAAGTCAAATTATCTTGTAAGTTATCGAATATGTGCAAAACAATTTCGAGGCACAAAATATAGTGTAGACAGATAATGAAACGAGGGTCCCCAGCTCTTGAGGATAACGGTCTCGATCTGTAATCGATAATATCCCGACCCTTAGCCTAATAAGACCCTGGCTTTGTACATGGCTATTAACGGACGTTTGGATCAATGCAATTATGTGCCGAACGTCTAATACCTATAACTACAATTTACAAATATAGTTAATTTAATTATCTTGCATTCTATATTATGTTTCCCTCTTAAAATTTCATACCACAAAGTGACAAAAATATATTTAGTTAGACGCAATTTTGAGTTGGAAAAGAGGGTAAATAATAATAATAATAATAATAAGAGCCTCGACCAACATCTCAAGAGGCTCTCGCTAGATGGCTGGATCAAGGGACAGATACAGAAGGCGGTACTTCTTGACACGGCACGAATTGTCAGGAGGTTCCTCACTCTGCAGCCCTAACCACCGGTAGCTTGGGCCCTGCCCCGCTATCTGCGGAATCCTAGTTTTAAGTTTTTTATGATATATATTGTTTATTTTTTTAATATTTATATTGTAAAAAATTTAAAATTAAGAAAATAAATAAATATGTGATAATAATAATAATAATAATAATAATAATAATAAAAAAAAAACAGTCAAAACAGTGGCATAAAACAGAATATATAGTTTGTTACTTTCATACAATCCGTGAAAAAATGTCAAATTGTTAGTGAAATTTGTATTAAAATCTCTTGCGTGGTTTAGGAGGAGTTAGCGGATATATAGACAGACAGACGCGGGCAGCGACTTCAATTTATTATATACTAGCTGATCCCGTAACTTCTTACACCTGGTAGTCGGTATAGCCCTTTTTTTGTTTGTAAACCGACTGGAATGAAACATAGACTAACATTTAGTACGGGAAGCTTGCTACAATACATAAGTGAAAACTGCATTCAAATCGGTTAAGCCGTTTTTGAGATTAGCGTGCACAAACGCACAGACAAACAAACAAAAATTTTAAAAACGATTTTTTTAACCCAGTGACATACATAAGTACAACGTGTGCAAATTGTTTTTTATGGAAAATAATTTAATGTAAGGCTCGTTTACAATTTTGTTATATCTATAAACTGTATAAGGATTAAAAAGTCGCTGTCCGCCTCTGTCTCTTTCTCCGCTGACTTCTTCTAAATCACTGAACGGATTTTGATGCGGTTTACACTAATTGAAAGAGCGATAAATGAGGAAGAGTTGTATATAGAGTATGTATAATTTTCAGAAAAAGATTAGTAATTTTTAGTGATTTCGAAACTCACACATATATATATATACTACTCAAAACAAAATAAGGGCCACTAAGATTTTTTGCTGTACCATGAAAACAATAAAGACATTAAATTGTTTAACTTATGTAACTACAAAATAATGTTATTGGTTATAATATAGGCTAACAATTGTTTAAAATAATGATCATGAACTGTTTTTTTAAAATTCATAATGAAATTGGCCATTTTGAATGAAAAACATGAACAAAAGAAATCACGGGAAAAAGACAAAATACTGTTCTTGTCACTTTTGTTTCTTCTTTTTAGTAACGAGTATGTCCTCCTCTCTTAACAATACACTCCTGAAGCCTCGTATGCATACTCTGGATCAAATTCCTCATGTTTTCATCTGGAATCTCCTCCCAGACACGTTTTAAAGCGTCAATCAGCTGCTGTTGGTTGTAGACCCCTTGCTCATTCTCTCTAACCCTTCGTTTCAATTGGTCCCACAATTGCTCGATTGGATTTAAATCCGGACTGTTAGCTGGCCATGGTAATACCTCAATATGAGACCCTTCTAGGACAGTTTGGGTCGATCGAGCTGTGTGTGCACGGGCATTGTCTTACATCAGGATGAATCCAGGCCCCACTCGCTGTGCAAATGGGATCACTTGAAGCCTGATGACGTCTTCGATGTAACGTTCTGCAGTTATGGTATCCGCATTTAAAATGGTGAGCTCGGTTTTACCGTGTAAACTAATCCCACCCCAAACCATTACGTTGGGACCACCGAAACGGTCAACTTCGTGGATGCAGGACTCCGAAAAACGCTCGCCGCGTCGTCTCCACACCCTAACACGCCGATCATCATTAAAAATTTTTACTTTGCACTCGTCTGTAAAAAGCACCTTGCCCCACTGATTAATCCCCCAGTTCAAATACTGACGGCAGAATCTTAAACGGTTTGCACGTTGAACCCTAGTCAAAGGAATTCGAACAACTCGACTTCTTGACATTTGCTGGTCTTCGTGCAATCGATTAGGTATAGTTTAATCACTGACACGGGTACCCGTTGTCAGCCGTAGGTGGTGTTGTAACTTACGGGCCGTTACTGTACGATCACGACGAGCACTTAGTTGGACGTACCGATCCTCGTGCGCCGTTGTTACACGAACTGTACCTGAACCGGGTCTCCTGGCAACACTGCCGGTCTCTTGGAATGGATTCCATACATTTTGGACAGCTCTTCGAGAAAAACCCAACTGCAAACCCACGTAACGCTGAGAACGTCCTTCTTGAATCATAGTTATGGCTCTGGTTGCTGTAATTGTATCCATGTGCCTTCGTAATGGTGGCATGATTAACGCGAGATGATAAATGAATCAATTAAAATTGAAAAAGTAAAACTTTTTCCTAAAATAACCGAAACAAGTTAAGAAGACAATCGAAGAAAACATAAGAATAATTTCCAATTATTTTTTTTCTTAAAACAATGGCCAATATTTTTCAAATTAGGAAGCATAAAAGAGATCAAACACCAAAGAGTTCGTAATATCAATATAATGCTACTTATCAGTTACTTTCAGTTTACTAAAGTGCACTTAAATGTAAATAAACTAGTGGCCCTTATTTTGTTTTGAGTAGTATATATATATATATATATATAATAAAATCGTAAAGAAGCCGTGTCTGTACATTAAATATTAAAAAAAAAAATACACGTTATACTTATGTTACGGAGGTAAAAAAAACAGACATTACAGTTTTTGAAATGGCTTAGCCGATTTGAATGCGGTATTTGTAGCAAGTTTCCCGTAACATAATGGTGTTTGATTCATCCCAATTGGTTTACAAACAAAATCGTTTACGCGCGATACAGAAGTTGCGGGCTTAGCTAGTCTTCAATATTTCTGAACCGATATGAATGGTAATTTTATACCCAGTTAAATTTATTGTAGACTAGTTTCTATGACCATACGGTCATAACTAGTCATAACTATAGGTTAGAATCATGTTTATTTCTGAAAATGAATTACAAAATTCACTTAAATGAGAAACCCTCGAGTGGTTCTGGAGTGGTATTGTGTTTACTCTTTTAAATTGCTTAGGTATGATTTTTGGTCTTTCGAATTGGTTTGGTAAGAATTTGGATATATGTTTTGTATTTCGTGATGTATCGACCGCCGTCTCTTAAGGGCGAAAGATCCCTAACAGGGTGTAATTTCGTACCGAGGGGGTCTGAGAGGTGGGGGGAGAGCGACGGGGGGGGGGGGTCGCGACTTGGTGACCCCCGATGGTCCTCTGTGACATTCCGCAAACCGTGTCCCTCTCGGGCCGATAGTTTCCGAGATCCCGTCGCCGACTTTTTACGAGGTCACGACCCTCAACCTTTGGTACATTTCTGGTACTCAGTGAGCCACCCCCTCTCCGATCCGTCACAGAAGGGAATCTGCCGGCGACTCCCTCCTGGTAAAATGGTAACCGTTCCAAAAAAAACTAAATTTGTATGGAGGTGGGATGAAGGGGGTGAAAACGGAAAAGCGGGATAGCCCCGATGAACCATCCCACGGAGGGATGGAAACCCACAATAGAGACCGTCGGGATACCTCCTACCGTTTGGCGGATATCCCCATCCCTTTCTGAAAAAGTGGTAATTTTGTATGTAGGGGGGTGAAGGGATGGGGATAGAGGGAGGATGAAGGTCCCGGGCGGTGGGGCTCGGGGAGCGATCGCTATCCTCCAAAGCGATTGCCGAGATAGGTCGCACCGTTTGGGAGCTACAGGGATTGGAAATTTTAAAAAAGTTGTATGGAGTGTAAAAATAATGTATGGGGGGGATGAGGATGGGTGACAATTTGGTGACCCCCGATGACCCCCTATGACATTCTGTAAACCCTGCCCCTCTGCGACTCGTAGTTTCCGAGGACCTCCCACCGACTTTATACCAGGTCGGTGTACCGAGGGTTCAGGTCATCTGAGGTGCTCGTGACGTCACCCCCTATAACATGGGATAGAAAAGCCCACCCCAAGTCGACTCCTTCCTGGTAAAATGGCAGCCGTTCCAAAAAACTAAAAATTTGTATGGAGGTGGGATGAAGGGGTGAGAAACCGGAAAAGCGGAATAGCCCCGAGGAACTATCCCACGGAGGGATGGAAACCCGCCATAGAGACCGCCGGGATAGCTCCGACCGTTTAGCGGGTATCCCCATCCCTTTGGCCAAAAGTGGTAACTTCGTATGGAGGGGGGGTGAAGGGGGACAGGTGGGGAGAGGATGAAGGTCCAGGCCGTTGGACCTCGAGGAACGATGATCGTCCGCCGAAGAGACCGCCTCCCTATCCTCGACCGTTTTGGAGATATCCCGCTTAGAAATATATAAACATCGTATTTTGATAATAAAACTAAAGCTGACTAATAATAACAATAAAACAAAAGTAAATTTTGTTCAGAGTCTGATACGAGTTGTCAAGTTTCGAGTTCTGACAGTAATGAATAAATAAACTCTGGGATCTCTGGGATGGCTCTGCCCGTTACCAACTGGCCGCACTGGACTCGATTGAAAGGCGAGCAAAGAGGCTTATTGGTAACGACGCCCTTGTAGATTCCCAACATCAAAGCCTGCAGCATCGCCGAAAAGTAGCTTGCCTATCGATTTTCTATCGTCAACACTATGGAGAGTGTGCATCTATTCTGTACGAATTAATCCAACCGGAACCGTTCCACTTGCGGACCACTAGGCGTGGGCGAGGGTTTCATCCCTTCGTGGTCGATGTACCTCGATCACACACGAAGCGTTTCAGTTCCACCTTCCTTGTTCGGACTGCTAAGGAGTGGAACTCATTGCCTGCGTCTGTGTTCCCACAGAACTACAACCTCGGGGTCTTCAAAACCAGGGTAAATGGGCATTTACTGGGGAAGCGTGGTCCACCTTCGGCCGCATCTGCACCTCACATCAGGTGAGATAGTGGTCAAGCGCTACCTTGATTTAATAAAAAAAAAAAAAAATTTAAACAGACTGCAATGTATTCTATAATTTATTTAACATAACCTGTTTTTTAAGATTTAAGAATTTATTTCTAAATCTGAAAATCTAAAACTAGTAGTTCGATTCCATTGCCAACTGATTCGATATTTTCAAACGACCGATTAAATGTCGTTAGGTTGCATCACTAAAATTGTCAGTTACGAACTGTCACGCATATCATCCATACAGTGAAAATACTAAAATTATAAATTGTATTTGGTGAAATGTATCGTAACGACCGAAGTCTATTTCTATATTATTTTGTATAATTCAAATAGTATTTTACCTTTATTTTATTATAGAGGTCCACGATACTTTTATCATGACCCGGATTACATTCGGCGGAATCAAGTGGTGACCCAATATTTGAGGAGCTCTTGGCTGCCACACTGAGTGATGCGCCGAAATTTTTAGGTGAATGAAATTTTTGTAATAAATGTTCCAACAACCTTCGGAGCGAATAGTTCTTCGTTTATATACCTTCTTAAAAAATATATATAAGTACCTAACTAGCTATTTCTTAAGTGCTCTTTTTTCTTAACCATTGAAAATTAAAAATTCAATGCCTGACAAAAATATTGTTACGTGCGGGGTGAGTCAAAGTGCCATGTAAAGGCGAAACGAACTATTTATTTTACCAACCAAGATGACTTCCAGAATCACTAAACTTATCCGATGAAACCGTTAAACTTCGTCAATGATTCCCTTAATGAGTCGCCGGTTCATTGTTGCAGGTAACTTCGCAAAAACTTCGAAGATTCGCTGTTATCGCACAAAACTAACTCACACTTGACCCGCCGCCTCTTATACTTGGCTCCAAACGCCTCGATGTATTTCGAATTGACTAGAAAATCTAAACAACATCGTAAACAAGCCATTGAAATTCGGGATTGCTATTTCTGTTGAAATGTAAACTCTATGTTGTAAACATAAGGACCAATTTCCTTTGACACTAATCGGAAAGGCGCGTGGCTACCATCGATAGGGTGGGACGTTCGAGATTTTCGTCCGGCGCGAACGCTTTTTCCAGAACGTTCCATCGTTAGTGGTAACAATAAGTATAGGAGCAATAATTTATTTCACAATTTATAACTCATAAATCGAGAACAGCTGGACCGATTTTTATGATATTTGATTTGTTGAAATTGAATCAGAATAACTTATAAAGTAATACAAATTTTCAAAATCTATCTAATGAAAAAAACCGTAACTTAAATTTACTTGAAAGGCAAATAAAGAAGGTTAGTATCGTTTACGTAATGTATAATAAATAATATAATGAACTGTCGTTTTTATAAACGTAATCCAAATCAAAGCAGCCACTTCTTATTATATGTTGTAATTAAAAGCAGCAAATAAAAAAGAAAATCTTGCGGCGTTACGTAACCTAAGTTCCCTTTCACTGAAATAAAATGAAGTAAACTTCTTTTTACCTCTTAAATTCAGAATGTCACTGACAGATCAATAATTCTTTTCAGAAGTTAGCAAAAGGATTTATTAATTAAATTTAAATTTGAGAGAATCGTCAGTAACGAGCAAACTTTTTCGCCACAATGAATGTAATTAACTAAAAACTCCTTCAACTCTGTCACAGTTCATGATAGTGTACTATTAATGAAATTTTGAATAAAATTTACAACTGTTTTTTGATTGTGGGATTAAAATGAAAAAAAAAAGAGAAACATTCAAAATTAATATTTATGACAAATTATTACTACATGTTAATCATATTGCTTGTAAATTCATCGTCCCGTATTAATCAAACGTCCCAAGATTTTAAATATTATATAAAAATTAATAATAATAGTTTCTAATAAAATATTTAAAATGAAAATTTACATTAAATACGTATTTAAACTTAACTTTAAATATTAACTATCAGCCATAAAATAATAAAAACCATAAAAACCTTAAAACTACTTTTACTCGGTGGTTAGGAATGCAGAGTGAGGAACGTACCAGGCCTGACGATACGTGCCAGGCCAAAAAGTGCCGCCATCTGTATCTGTGTATAGTTTTAAATATTTTGATAGAGGAGTCTAATTTGAAGATGTTCATCGAAAGGCATCGAATAAACTATCTGGCGGTCGCCGTACTTACGCAAAAAAAGGACAATGATTTTTAGGAGGCGTATTGGACCGAATTTATGTGACTGAAATTTTAATGTTTTCTTACATGTTTCATGTAAGGGACATTCCTTACAAGTTTCCATATTCTCATTGCATCCTGATGATCTACGATGCTACTGCGACACCTGCACAGGTCTGTAGGCAACTTCCTACACCGCAACAACCTTCATCTGCATTGTCATAGCCTTTTAAAATATATATAATACTAGCTGACCCAGCAGACGTTGTCCTGCCAGAACCAGAAAATAATTCCGTAACCCGATTGTGGCGCCACCTTTCGGGTCTGTAGCAGCCCCCAGTCGTGGGATGAATCACAGGCTCGGACATGCACTCAAAGGGGCGGACGACCAACACGTCTACTGTCGCCTATCGCTCTCGTGATGCGTGGTGCGCACGAGACTGTATTGTCCGCGTCAAGAAGAGAGTAACTAAACGCATACACTACAGGGTCAAATTTTATTTTCAAACAATATGTTAAGTGACGCGTCACTTCACGTCAATGAACGACGATTAAATTATTTGAATATTTTTCATACAAAAATATTAAAATCGCGATTTAAAAAATGGGGGTGGGGGTAGGAGGGTGAAAATACTTTATGACCTATTGTCATACCTACCAAAATTATAGGTACAGCCGTTTCGGAGGAGTTTTGTTACAAACACTGTGACACGAGAACAGCATTTATGGTATGTTTTAAGAAGTATTTATCGATTTCCGGCAGGGCTGACGTTACAAAATAAGTTTCCATAGTTGGTTCTGGTCTGGCTTTGGTAGGCCAATATTTCGGAGTAATGGGCAGCTCGTTTGGTGACAGTAACCATCCCCTTATCCTTAATCCTACTATGGTCGGCAACTCAATTGTAGCAGTTGTGGTGTTGCTTGTGTTATTGGCGACGGTAGCCACCTACTATCTTAGTGAAACGCCAATTTGTCTGACCTTAATATAAGTTTAATTCTTCGCTATTAAATTTGCAAAAGAGCTACATAGTAATTTGTTAACGCTTTAAGCAAAATACACAAAGGCTAATGATTAAAAACGTTTATTGACTATAGCTATGAAAATAATAAAATAACTATTGCGGTGCGCGTTTACTTCTATGACGAGATTGTTCTGACTGCTACCTGGCATTCTGTAACTTCATGTCTTCAGTTCGTAACTTTACCACTTATTTTTTTTTATCTTTAGATGTGTTGATTTTTATTTTCGTCGTATGTTTGTATTGGGTTCGTGTAAGAAATAAGTGTTTTTTTTTTTTCTTCAAAATTCAAAAACAATTTCTTATTATAATCTAATGTAACCCGCTCGTTAGGTATGTAGCTGTTCGCCACGAAGTTAATAAATCACGCCACGAAGGATCACGCGCGTGTAAACAGTGCAAAGTCAAATCTCGGTTGGAGAGTCGACCACGAATTGTGTTACTCTAATTTATTTAATCCAAGTTCTTCACTTCGTTTATTAAGCGCAGTCAAGATTAACACTGGAAGCTTAACGTAAGACTTGAACTCGAGCCCCCATCACCCCCTCTTCCCACCGCCCCCTTCCCGACAAGAAGCCCCGCGCGTGACGTGGACAGATAAGCTAATTACTTATTGTGATTTACCAAACGGTTTTCTGCAAATTTTTCCCTAAATTTCATGAGAGCAATTGTGACTAATGGTTAAGCGTCTGCGATCACAATGTCCGCAATTAACCGGACAATTTAACTTTTTAATTGCGGTTTAAGAGAGTCTGTTGTGTAAAGGTTGAACAGTGTCTGTAAACTTAAAATGCCTTTTGAAAACCTTTTATAATTTCAGTTTAAGCCAGAAGTTTAAGTTAGCTTTTTAAGTAGGTTAGTGAGTAGAAGGAAAATTTCGTTAAAAATTAAAAGTTAGATTATATAACTTTAATGTTAGAACTCCTTTGTATAACAAGATAATATATAGCAACTCTTTGTGTTTGCTCTGATGATGCAATTGTGAGTGCTCTGATGAGTCATTCCAATTAATGTCTATCTTCAGGTTTTATTACCATCGTACTGAGCGTTACATGCCATCGACGCGGAGTTCATCTGCATTACTCGGATAAGAAGCGGCCGGGCACGGTTCGAATGGGTAGAAACTTTACCCCGCGAACTCGCCAACTTTGGAACAAACTTTCTTCTGAGGTGTTTTCGCCAAGCTACAATAAAGGCTTCTTCAAGCGAGCTGTTCACAATTTTCTGCAGGGTCGGCAACGTTTGTGTACCCTGCCTGATTTTGCTTGTGTTCTTAGGCGATAGCCATATACCATCGAGTCGATGGTCAGCCTGCCTTCTCTACACAAAAAAAAATACTAAGTATGATTTCCCGTTTCATAAAAAGAACTGCAGTATAAAATATTTAAAAATATTGCCCTTATGTGTAAATTTTGCAGTATCCTGTTCGAGAAACGGCTGATAAGTTTGCAGCCTCAGGTACTTTGCAATGACTTGTCCCTTGGCCCTAGACGGAGGTAACCAAATAATATCAAATATACCGACAGTCTACCTGAGCCCGTACGCTAAGCAAAATAAAATTATGCCCATAGTATGATGAGAAAATTTACTCCATGTATACATGGAGTAAATTTGTGTGTCTAATGCTATTTATAGCATATATAACGTGGGTTATAACCCACATTTTAAATATGACATATTCAGTGGATGTCTTGCGCAAAAAAAAAGTATATACGAGTTATCTAGGAACTACGTTTAATTTGGGTCCCTCTCTTTGCTTGTCGTAAAGCTACCTGTTTTAAGATGAACTTTCTGCAACTTCAATCCCACAAACTTGAGACTTTTAAACTTTATGTATACAGGGGACGGGCTTTTAGCCTTTTGATTTTACATGACGTGTAAATAAGCTTCATAGTTTTAATCACTTTTCTTTTTTATTTCATTGAGTTTTAGGTATACTCAACGCCAATGTCTTAAATTAAGAATATTGGGCATAATGTATAATCGAAAATACAACTGGTATTGTCCATTGGCCAAGTACTTTATGTTATGAATTATGAACATTTGGTTCCCATTTTAATATTAGTAGGCTTAGCGAATTGAATTGCATTTGTATATGTATTCATCTCAATAGAGGCTGCTTACATTGCGTTCTGCAATAGCCGTGTCCGTGTGTTCTTGCTTCACGAGCTAAATGTTCGGTTGGTGTGGACGTGCTTCGGGATGGTTCTGGCGCTCATTGGCTCGGTTGAACGTGCCTCGGGCCATGCGTTGTCAGTAAACTGATGGTGCTCAAAGGTGCCTCGGTGTGCGATTTGCGTGCGGTGTGGACGCTGATGTATTGGCTCGCGGGGTAATTCAATTTGACGTTTGAAAATATATAGGTCTATCCATTTCTGAATGTTCGAGAGCTTCTGGCTCAACTTTCCGCGCGAGCGATGGCTCTCGAGCCCGTGCGGCTGGTGTGATACGGTTAATTATGAACTGGGCATCCAATCGGGCGGTAGTCTCTTTAAAGGAGATCACTGTGAAATAACAGCGTGTGCGCTGTTCTATTTCGTTGAGCAAGTTAGGGATGCCCTGATCCCTTATCGTTATCCTATCAACCTCGGTGGGGCACTTGTTGACCATAGGAGTTGTTTATGTTTGTAAGCTAATGCAACCACCTATTTCAGCCTCCATGCGGACCATTTTATTTATTTTTTGTACCTAGGAAAGTACATCCTTTTAGGATTACAATCTAGTTGTAAGACTAATGAGCAATTTGAATTTAACCTAAATTCTTGAATGGATTAATAACTGAATATAACCATTAACTCAGGATAAACCAAGAATAAGATTCTTTATTGTCTCTATTAAGGAGAAGACACTTTTTTATGTTGTTGTTATTGATAGTACAAATACCGCGTTTGCACTAGTGAACATTCGCTTGACGTTGCTTGTGACATCTCGTGTCGTAGGACACAAAGATAATTGTATTAGTGTATAGATGGAACAATAAAAATTGAAGATTCCTTCGATACTCGATACCCGTCTTTCTAATGGCTGCATGTCGTATGTTAAAAAGAGATAACAATAGCCGAATATGACGTCTTAAAACGCTGCGCGCCATAAAAGAGGCAACGTCATATTTGTTTATATCATGCTGGTTAACAAGCGCGTTTAGCTTTATGTGATTTAAAATACTTAAAAATCTGAAAATGTGATTTCATAAATCTGTTGCTTGCCAAGAATGGCTTGTACTGTTCTCGTTTGTCCAAGTAGAGTGGGTGTTTTGAAGGAGAATAATGGAAACATATCATTTCACCGGTAAGTCGCACAGCTCGCACTCATTAATTTTGGTGCTTTGTAAACAAATTTTTATAATTATTTACTAAAAATGAATCATTGTACATGCATACACAGCTCTAAGGTTGATTTATTTAAAGAAAAGCTGGTGTTTATAACTAAAATTTACAAAAACCAAAGTTAATCGGAATTTTTGACATTTGTCTTGCTTTATAGTGCTGTAGTCTGATCTTGATAAGTTTATCGATATCGATAACTAATTTATTTTTAGTAGAGTGTTGACAATTTCTAGCATTCACTGCAGGTTGAAAGTAATTTTTATCAATTTATAACAGATTTCCCACCGACATCGATTTAAACAAAAAGTGGACAAAAAATGTAAGAAAAGGCGACGATTGGAGAGCTTCGCAATATACAAGTATATGCTCGATGCACACTAGATTCTTGCTTTCGCCAAGGATTTCAGAGTAAAATTCTACACTCGTATGCAGTGCCGACAATATTCCCAAAATTACCACCATCGTGTAAACCAGTAAGTAATATCTAAAAGTTATAAAGAAGTTATGCTTCAATCTATGAAAATTATGAAAATCTTTTGAATCATTAATAACCAAAAACTATTTCTTTTCAGAAATTACCCAGAAAAAGAAAACTTACTAAAAAATAAGTGGATACCCAAGCGTCAACATTAACTGCAAGTCTTTAAATTAAAATGTTACTTTTTGGTTCTAGTTTTCTTTACTATTTTCATTTAATTATCTATCTTATCGAGTTTTTTTTTCCTCGTAATAAAAACCTACTCCCGTTCTACCTCTTAAGGATGGAATCTAAATATTTCTACCCAAAAAATAACTATTCTTTTGAAATATTTTGGTGAAATAAATGCGAGAGGTTGCATACAATCTCATACAACCGATTAGCAATGCGGCGAGTACCAGTACGCACCCACATTTTATTTATTTTGAATAACCAAACAGTACACCGAAACGCATTTAGCCATACTTTTTATCCGTCATATATTTAAAATCTATATCAACGATATCTAGGTATCGATAAAAATGCACAGCACTATTATACGCTATAACTTTAGCTTGCATTGTATAGTCAAAATGGAGACATTCACTCAACTTCGACCCGATAGATTATATATGTATGTCCCTTTCAATCTTATGACAATTTGAAGGTGTTGGAAAGAATAAAATATTGCTACATTTTGTGATCCATCTATAGGTACAGAATAATACAACATCTTTGGTAGGACATGTCACTAGTCGATGCTCTGCGAGCGTCGACACGCACGATTTTTGTATACCCCGACAAAGGATGTATGTCGCTTTCGACGAGAATGTAGCCGGTGCGTGGGCCGATGGTAAGGCCTCTCTGTGAACTCGGACCCGCACATCACCGCTGATGGTAGAATCCGGGGGCGGTTTTAGTGGGTATTCCCCGGTGACAAGTTACTTCATCGGGCGAGTCCTACACTCTCCCTCGTCGAACTGTCCCGTGGACGAGGGATAGTTCGTAAACGTCATTTCCCTTCCTAAAAAAAGGACATGTCGGGCGATCTTGAGGCAAATCTTGAGCGATATTGTCTTGCAAAGTCGCAGAGACAGACCCCGTAAATGTTCGGCGCGATGTCTCTGCGACATGTCCGCTAGTGAAAACGCGGCCTTACCACTACATATCACTAATTCGTCACTAAACTATACACACACACACACACCAACTTGTATAAAGTGAGGTTGTACAAGAAAATTTGCAAATATAAAATGGCAATATATTTTTAATGAAACGAGTCTTAAGGGCGAATACAAAAATAACCAATAGCTTGTTAATTTGGAAACCGACATGATTAAAATACCTATAGTTTAAATAACGTTCGTGCATTTCGTGAGTGTGCATTGTAGGTACAAGAATGTCTTCTGCATGTGTGTGTCTTGTCTTCTAGAACTTATTACTTATGACGTCCCTTTTATAAATATGTTTCTATATAATATAAGTTACATCATTGAGAATCCTACCCTTGCTATATTCTTAACTTTAACAAGATTTTCGATTCAATCCATTTTTATTTTCTATTTCCGAACCCCTGGGAATCTATTTGCGATAATATTGGCATCAGCATTTTGTTAGGTGTCTACTTACTTTTATATAGATCATATATTTATCTACTTACATTGTGTATATATTGCTTGTTGTTACCCATCGTGTGGTCTTAAATGAAGCACTAGGTTTTATACAATGGTAACTACACAACGAGTCCGACATAGTCCAGAGGCCACCCATGAAAAGTTTTTTTTTGTAGTTGACATAGCCAGCAATCGAACCAGTGAACTTCGAATCTGATCTTTAGAAGTCCTTATACTTCTGTTCATAATGTTATCTTATGAATTTGTTCAAAGATAACCTAACAAATCATTTCTGTCATAAATAATGTGTTATGGGATTATTCTTTGGGGCAACGCTGCGGACATAAATACTATCTTCATTCTACAAAAAAAGGGCCATTAGAGCCATTTACCAAATATGTCTACAGTCTTCCCTCCGAGAAAATTTCAAAGAAATAAAGATTTTAACTGCTACTTATCAGTTTATGAAATTCTAATCTATAAACACAAAAATATTAATCAATTCAATAAAAAAAAATATTCACAATATCAGTACTAGGTTTAAGAATGATATTGATTCACATAAAACGCGACTCCACAAGATAAGTAATTCTTTTATGGGTCAATATATACATCTTTATAATAAACTTCCTGTGATGATTCCTCAGAGAAATTTAAAAGTCAAAATTTAGTCACAACCAAACCCTGTTCGAAAGTTATAAAATCGCTGATCATTTAAGCGATAATGAAGCCAGGATTTAAACGATTCTGAGCTCATACTACATATATTTAGTACTAGTTTAGCCCGCAACTTCCTACGCGTTGTATACGGTATAACGCTTAACTTTTTTGTTAGTAAAAAGATCGGAATGAAATATACACTACATATTACCAGAAACTTGCTACAATACATCAGTGGAAACCACATGAAAATCGGTTAAGCCATTTCTGAGATTAACGTGCACAAAAGCATAGTAGGCAATATCTATACTGCCTGTTTCTCTGCTAACTTCTTCTAAACCACCCAAAAGATATTGATATGGTTTTCACTGGTGAAAAGAGATCGTTCTTTTTTTGCATCCTTGCGAAGCAGGGGCCGAAGTAGGAATTTCAGAAAGTCTCCAAATAAATGACTGCACACGAACATACTCTCCCCTCTACTCAATACAAACAATATTTAAAGCAGCGGACATTTCAAATTCCACTACCACATATTAATACTTCTTTTGGTCGGCGTTCTGTTAACTTCTCACATATTTGTATTTACAACAAAACAAACCGGCATTGTATGAGTTGTGGGTTTCCGGGATGATGGCCCAGGTCTGTTGGAAATTCTTCCAAACGTTTCGTCAACAACTGCGGTTGACATCCTCAGTGGTGTAGTCCAAGTTAGAAGAAAAAGTACATCACATCACTGCACTTCACTTCTGCACTTTTCGACTTCTCGAGCGAGACTGATTTGTCGACTGGAATGTGTCTATATTTAAACTTAAATTTATATCCCCACCCCGTGGTTGACTTGGTGGGGTGTGGTCACTAGGAGAGGGGTTATAATGCCCTCTCTTTCTTTCATTATTATTATTATTCCTGCGTAGTGCCGGATACCAAATGTTGTGTAGCCTTAGATTTTCCTCCTTCCTGTTGAAATTATTTGGATGCTTGAAAATTTCAATGGCTTCCCGATTAAGGCGTGAGTGATAGTGTAGGGGAGCAGGGGGGAAATGGAGCCTACTAAGGAAAAAGTTCAATAAAAGGCAAATTTATGGATACTTTAGGAACTTTTTATTAGAAACCAAATCCTTACTTATTTGACTATCATTTAATCACAGCGTCAACGTTACATTACTAGGCATTTGACCACAGATCAACTTTTTTCAAAAAAACAGAATCGCTCCCATTATCCGACTTTGCGGGAAATGAGACCCTATAAATTCCCATATGTGTAATGGGAGCTACTTAATTAAGCCAGCCTCAAAAAATTCTAAAAGTCAGTCTGAAATCTCACTTTCTCATATAAATATTAATATAAACGTAACCGTATAATAATTAACTTTAAGGATCCAAGCAAAAAACACAAATATAATCAACCGGGAGCCAGAACCAGAACATTCTTTATGAGCAGAGTTCACAGTAAGTGAATTTTGTTGAACACTTGATGTAGATAAGTTCGTTGCTGGGTTCCTAACAACACGTGACTGCTCTTGTTCAATATTTGCCGTGGATTGGATTAGGACAGCTCCTTTCCAGCTCCTGTTGAATACCACGAGATGGAGGCGGAAGTGGGCAGAATTGCCAGAGCTTGTTGTTGAGAAACGGGTCTCTGAGACTGAGCAACAGCAGCCGAACTTGCTTGCTGATTAACTTGGTTTTGATCTTCATCCACGGCAACAAAATCTTCTTCTGAAAATACAGCAGGGTTTATGGGAAAAATTCCCGTGGCTTTGAAGCCAGAGCTCCCTTTGTCTAAGCTTGCTACTCTGGCAAAAGCTTTGTTGAACAACCCTGCAATCTCGTATGGTGTTAGTAGTGGCACGTTTCCTTTTTCTTGGCATTTTGGCATCTGAAAACAATACATATTAAAATGCATATGGGGTAATTGGGAGCTACAAGGGGTAATCAGAGCCTAATAAGCTCTGATTACCCGAATACCACCATCTTGAAATTTAATAAAATGATATCCTGAATCTAGCTTGTAATGAAATTATACGCACAGATACTCGAAATTGATAACATTAGCTATAAAATAAAACTGGTTTGATTGTAACAAACATATAATTTCACACTTACCTGGCCGTTGAAATTTCGTATTTTTTATAAGTGCGGAGCAAAAAAATGACAAGCATCCATGGTCATATAATGTGTGGCACTGGCGAGCCTAGCATGGCAGGGGAACACGGTCGAAGTGTGACGAAGGCATACGAATGGCAACAGAGAGAATAGGAGCTATAGTTTTATCTCTAGTCGCATCGCTCCTATTACCCGCTGGCTCCCATTACCCTCTGCTCCCCTACCTCGGATGACAGAACTAATGTGTTTTTGAAAAGGATTTTATGATTGCCTTCAGAAAAGGCGTGTTCAGCTACTGCCGATTTTTCGGTCTCTCCTCTGCGACAATTGCCCTTGTGTTCTTTAATTCGGGTGTTAATGCTGCGTTTTGTGGTGCCGATGTATACTGCGCCACATTCACAAGGTATTTTATATACCCCTGTCGAGGATAATGGATCCCTTGGGTCTTTAACTGAGCCGAGCAGGTTTCTGATTTGGCTCGTGGGCTTATATATGGCCTTGATGTTTCTGCTCTGTAACATTTTTCCTATGCGATCCGTTACTCCTTTAATATATGGGAGGAATGCTCTGCCTTTATCTGGGTTTTTGTCTTCGGTATTAGTCCTGTTTCTCCTCGGTTTTATCGCTCGCTTAATTTCAGTGGGTGTGTATCCGTTGCACCGTAGAGTATGGCTTAAATGTTCCAGCTCTTTTTGTATCTGTGTTGGTTCGCAGACTCGTTTCGCTCTATCATCATCCCGGAAACCCACAACTCATATGGATACCGGCCGAGAAAACCTACATTCTACTATTAAACCGGCATTGTGATATAAAAGACAAAAATACCAAGAGCATCAAACCCATTGTTCGGAATTGGCTTCTCGGACTTCATTATGACGATATTGAACTTTTACTGAAAGGCATCCAATAAGTCACAACACTAACTTACTATCTGAAACAGGATTTGCTGGCGCGCACACACACTCACACACACACACACACGCACACACGCACACACACACACACACACATACATACAGACACATACTATTTTTAATTCTAAAATTTTATATTTAATTAAATTCTGGCCTTTACAATACAAGCTATGCTTAGTGTAAAGGTCACCGAAAAACTATTCATATGTGTAAACTATCTGTAAATTTTAAAATAAATAAATAAATAAAATTTCTCAATTGTCCTTGTTATCTATTTTTGTCAAATAATGGATATAATTTATGTTAGATTGTGACTTAACGACATGTTAGAATTGATTATTATTAATAATAATATTTCTCTCGCTTTGTTCTAATCGGAATTTAGGAGGGAACAGTGATGACAATAGAAAATGGGTTGAACTCATATCGTCCCACTCGGAGCTGTGCTCCCTACGAGATAGCGAAGCGTCTTTATGAACGAGTCTTTACACGTCTGTTACATAACTGAGACAACAAATATTTTATAGTATAAAATTAAAATTCTTAATGAAATACATGTTTAAGCGAAGATCCACAACACGAACATTCTCGATGTTTAATATTTTTGTTTAGGTTAAAAATTTTAATTGTTCTTAATTGACGATTAATAAATGCGTTTTATTTTATTTTATATTTTTTTTATTTTCGACCGTGCCACTACCGGAATTAGCGTTCTAATGCTAATAGAACGCATTTTGTTAAGATTGTTTAGTTAGAGCTTTCTATTGAAAATTATCCCCGACTCCGTTTTATGAAGTAAAATTTTGCAAATATGTATTGTCTGAACCGACATCTGAGTATTATTAAGATAAGTATTAATTCGTATAAAAGAAATTCAAATTTTACTTTAGATTTTAACTTTGTCCAGGCGAAAAATTAAAATGTAGCCCACTTCTTTCGCATAGTTTTATGCCCTTTTATTATGTAAAAGTTCATAAAAATCGGTTTACTTTTTTAATCGTAATAACATACCGTTGTTGGTGGTATAACAGACTGACGGAGAAATCTGGACTAGCGACACTTTTCTGAACGCATTTGCAAATTGTACGAGTAGGGCTTTATTCGACCATCACTTGAAACCATCGAAATAATATAATGTGCAATTGAAATCGACTAGCGAATCCCACCTACAGATAGCTAACTAGATAGGTAATATAATAAAATTAAAATGTATCATCGAATAAACATACGTAAAAAATATTTAGATAATTTCAGCAATTGGCACGTCCAGGAACTATAAAATGTACAAAAAAGCGGAGCGTTTCGGAGAAGAATTTAACTAAATTTGTAGACACATTTTGATAACTATCTACAAAATGTATGGAACTTGTTTAAAAAGCATTTAAATCACTCACTAGTGTAATTTAAAAAAAATCACATTTTTTTAAATATTTCACTGGCAACACATATTTGTCGAAAACGTTGGCTTTGAGATATTGAATTCTTGTATGTATTGAATGTAAAATAAAAACATTTTTTTCAAGTTCTGAACGCCAATTGTAGAGATACCTTAAAATATACGTATATTGTTAGTACAAAGCTTTACATATCTCCTACTAAGAGCAAAAGTTTTCGCTTATTACACAGTTTTAACCTTATTCGCCTCTGTAACATTGAGGCCGATAAGCTTATACTGACCCATTTTTGTGCCGATGAATTTTTCCTGCATATTTTAAGAGAGATTAAATTGCTTGTAACTCGTCGGTGGTGGAACAAAGAAGCGTGGATGCCTCAATCCGCTGCGGAGGCAACGTTTTAAATAAATTGGAATCAGTTGGATGTAATTGCTTTAGTGAGGTGAGATTGTTCAATAATAAAGTAGCCGCAAAGTAAACACCATTCGATTTTATTAAGGAGAACGGCTTCTTTTAGAGAGTACCCCGACGGCAATCCCGTAAATCTCTATTTGTCGCAACTAAAACAGGTCACGGCGGAAGGCTATTACGCTCCCTAAATGCTGCCGAACTCCCTATAGAGCGTTCAAATCCACTCCGAGCGGGCTGGTGTCAAACGCAGCCGAAGGTTGTTTGTATTGTTTATTGTCGCGACGCTCGTTCCTACTAAAGACGCCGTCGCCGGCACGAAAGAGCATGTTTCAATACGCCCGAACAGTCCTTCCAGCGAACTATTATATTCCTGCTCACGAACGATACTTATCCGCACTTAATGTCTCCTTTACGGTCGTATGGAATCTGGTACAAAGCACCGCAAACCAAGAAATTTGCCGATTCTCCATTGTGTGCCTTTTAAGTAAATTTCAAGAATCCCTTTTGAGAAATGTGTAAATACTGTTTCACATGTTTTGTAACGTGAGATTTTCAATTGTAATTTTTCTTTATTCATAATTTATTATTAATCACAAACTGCTTTATTAGTCATCAATGTGTTTTCAAACTGGTAAAGAATAGTTGATTCGGTTGATGAATTAAACAATCAGTTAACAATGTTGAATTTTGTACAATGTATAACCTATTTCAAATCAGTAACTGTTGTTTAATTATGACATTATAGAACTCTCCTCTTGAAGGAAATGGGAATTTTTAGGGTTAGCATATTTTTACTAGGAAAGTTTCATATATAAAACTATGCTGTCGGATCACGTATCTGCGTGGTAGAACAAAAGCTAAAGGGAAAACGTTACAGAAGACCATTGTGAAATAACAGCATGTGTGCTGTTGTGTTTTGGTGAGTGAGTAAAGGATGCCAGAGCCCATTTTCCTATCCCTTCCTATTCCCTCAAATAAAAATAGCCTTTATTTATAAATAAAGGCTATTTATTTATAAATAAATAATAATTTATAATATTTATAATAAATAGCGTACTTATAAAAAATATAAATAGCCTTTATTTTCTACCACAATTCGAACTTGACATGATAGTATAGACATTAACAGTGTTATTACAAAAAAGATAAACATACATTGAACATGTGTCTAAAAAAATGTTTATTACAAAAGCGTGTTTAAATAGTTAGAGTTAGGCACGGTTTAAATAATACTTTTCATATTTATAACATGTCAAAACTTGTCGAAGACTCAAAGTTAGTCTACTGCTTTGTCTCTAATTTTCGCAAGTTGTATTTAGTGGTGTGGTTATGATTATGATGAAATATCGGGTTGTTTTACCTTTTATTCTTGAACCCAATTTTCTTCACGTTCACGAATTTTTATTTTAATATTGCAATTTATATTATACTCATTTGACAATGAGTAATGACGATTGACAAGTCTTGATAAACACATTCCATTCTTTCAACCGATCACTGTTCTATGTGTACAATGTACTCATTATATACGTAAGTTTTGGTTCCAAAACATACTTATGGCGGTGTATTTAAAGCAATAATTAATTTATAATCACACACGTCACTGTTTTATTTATATATAGATAATTTTAAAATATTTTCTGCGTAGGATATTCTATTAGCACATAACAAATTTGCATAGAAAGGAACGTTTCGGATTGAACCAAATGAAGTTGAACGAACGTTTTGTAATGTTGCTATTTTATTGTTACTATTTGCTATTTTATAATTTTAAAATAGCAACATTTGGTTGCCTATAGGTTGCCCAGCGATGTTTTGGTAAGTCAAAGGACAAACACTATTTTGTAATAGCGAAGGTTAAACATTATTTGAGGCAGGGTTTAAACTGTGAAATTGTATACAAATGTCATTAGACGCTGTTTGACAAAACACGTGTTGAGACATAGTTTAGTATTTTTTTTTGTAATAACACTGTATGTGTTTTTTTATGCCTATATGTATGTTATATATGTATACAGGATACAGGGTGATAATCCAAATGCATCAGTGAGGGCAAATCTCAAACCATAAGAGATATGAAAATTTGTTCTTAGGAACTAAGGCTTTGATTTTTGAAAAAATAAAAATTGCATCCAACTTTTTAAAATTACGCTCATTCGCGAACAGGAATCGAACCTGTTCAAATTTCTGTGAAAAATCGGAATTAAAATTAAAATTTTAATCAAAAAATATGAAGAAGGAATGGGATTATCACTTATAGTCTGATGGGGCTTTTGTTGATAATGGTTGAAGTGGAAAATTATGTATAGGTATTGTAACGCCAGTTTAAATCACGTTACCTTTTTATAGCTACCATTGAATTATGCAAGAGGGATCTAATTAAGTATTTTGAGTAGGGAACTAGCCTCTGCGTATACAGATACCTACATGTACGATTAACTTTGCACATAGATTGCAGAGAAATAAATGTGAACATAGAAATGTATATAAACGAAAAAAGTGACGGGAAGGTTGCAACATGGAACAAAATACTTGGAACAATATCGCAGCGGAGCAGCAATCATTTCTGTTTTATCAGAGTTTACTCACGCTGCGCCGCGGAAACTGGCGTAATAAAAAACAGCCATGTGTCTGTGTATGTTACATAGTATGTTGCTACTCGTACATAGGAGTGTATGCTCGCTGCACCTGCTGTTGCACACAAGGATATGCTTTTCATTTTGTGTATCATAAAATTTTTATAAAATAAGAGCAAGCGTGAAACTGCCTATAAGTTAACAGCGGAAATGAAATAATTTAAAACCATAGATAAAATACTACTTTTAAGTAGTATTTTATCTATGTTAAAACGCAGAAAATGTATATCCTGTCTAAATAACTTTAAATCGTTTTATATGATAAAATAAATTGATAACTATTGTCAAGTGTTGTGATTTTAAAGATGTATAATTTTTTCATGTTAAATATGAAAAATATATTTAAAAAAACATTAAATATAACATAAACATATGCTGTGTTATTACAAAATTATTACAATAGAGATACACATACATTGAACAAGTGTCTAAAAAATAATCTATTACAAAATCGTGTTTAATCAGTTAGAGTTAGGCTCAGTTTAAATAATACCTTTCATATTTAAATACATGTCAATGCTTGTCGAAACCTCAAAGTTAGTCTAAACTGCTTTGTATCTAATTTTCGACAGTTGTATTTAGTGGTGTAGTGTGCATTTGAAATTGAAATAATCAATAATAATATCAATAATGGAATTAAACTTTGCAGCTTTTATTGATTATATTGGTTTACAAGAATTGGATTATATGGAAAACTTTCGAGACAATCAAGTGAATTGTATACGAATTAATCCTTTTGAAGTTTTCGGAAAATAAAATATAAAAACGATTATGAAATATACTCTCTACGAATATAATTTACGATGAAATATCGGGTTGTTTTACTTTTTCTTCTTTAACCCAATTTCATCACTTTCACATATTTTTATTATACAAAAAAAAAATTAGTACAATTTGACAATGAGTAATGTTATCGACATTACTCATTGTCAAATTGTACAACTTGATAAACACATTCCATTCTTTAAACTGATTACTGTTCTATGTGTACAATGTAACCATTATATACATAAGTTATGGTTCCAAAATATACTTATGGCGGTGTATTTAGAGCAATAATTAATTTATAATCACACACTGCCCTCGCTTTGATTTCGTTAGACGTTTTGCAACTTCGAACTCTTGCCACCATGATATAATCTGGATATTTTGCCCCTAAAACGTTTTGCAATTCAGACCTTATGAACCTAACTGAAGGTACTGTGTTTATTATTCATTCCGTATTATTTAAATAATGTAATCTGTTTATAAGTAGTGAAAGGGCACACTGCGTTTTGCAGTCATTTGGGCAGCCCGTCTGGCGGCAGTAACCACCCCCTTATGGAAGACCCCCGTGAAATAACTGCACGTGTGCTGTGGCTCTAGCATGAGTTTACGATACTACACTCGCTAGCGAGTGCGTAAAACATTTATATGGAAAATTGACAATTTGACATTGACAGTGAGTAAGGGATGCCAGAGCCCATTTCTCTAACCATTATTAATCCTACTATAGTCGGTAGCAGTACTTGCAGCACGTGTCGTTACTTGTGTTATAGGTGACGGTAGCCACCTACCATCAAGTGGACAGTCAGCCTGATAAGGGAAGAATTCGAAAAACACTTATGATTCTTCGCAGAATCCTTACGCAAGTAGAACATAAATTTCATATCAATTAAATAAACTAAAGAAAATATGGAAGCTCAAATGTATCAGTACAGCTCTTGGTGCTATAATTATTCTAACATGTTACAAACTTTTATTTTCACATAATTTTATTACAAGAGTTTTATTACAAGAGCAACGCTATTATAATTTTACCATTCATTAAGAATGAAATTCAGAAGAATCAAAAAGAAAACCGGCCTCGATAGGTTAATTGTGGCAATTTTGCCCGTTTATACAGAGCACTGGAGAAACTAGAATAGAAGAACAGAAAGTGATTCCTTTAGGATTTACTGCAACGTAGCTTGCTAGAAAAGTTAAATCGCTGTCCTAAATACTTGATCAATGTAAATAGGTCATTACCCGCCCGCCCGGTCGACTAGCGCCAGTTATCAATTAATTCCAGAAACTGAATTATTACCCCATGGGAACGCAATTGCGCGATAAAAAGTCATTCTATGATGTCATGTGTTTTAAGCAGCTCGTGAGTAACTTGATTTACTCGAGTAAAAAGAAATATCTTCACAAACTTTAGACTTAGTTTATATTTTACTAGCTGACCCGGCGAACGTCGTACCGCCTCAGAATCAATAAATGTTGTATAAATTTATTGGCTGACTTAAATTAAATTCTTTAATAAATGAGTAGTCAAAATGTATTAAGTTCCATAAATGTATCAAAAGGAATGTATACAAAAATCCAAATGAAATCTATTTTAATTACATTTAAAGCGAATCTAAATAATTCGTGTACCATTATTTTTGTATCTGTTATATATCAGACATGGTATTGTATATGACTTTTTTGTGATTTACTTACTCTAAGTAGTGATACTGCGTTTGGCAGGGGTTTAAGGTTGCGTGTCTCAACGATCCCTGACCCATAGACGGCGCAAGAAAACACCGTGGTTTTTTAGTAATTAAAAATCTCACATATGGGATCACGATCACCATGGGAGATCGGTGGGGGTCTGGTTCCAGATTTTCCCACGCAAAAAAAAGGTCACATTGCGTTTCGCTGTCATTTGGGCAGCCTGTCTGCCGGCAGTAATCACCCCTTTCGAGAAATAACAGCACGTGTGCTTTTATTTTTCAGTGAGTGAGTAAGGGATGTCAGAGACCATTGCCCTATCTCTTTCCTAATCACTTTAACCTTATGGTCCTACTATGGTCCGCAGCGCACTTGGAATACTTGTGGAGTTACTTGTGTCATAGACCGTCAGCCTGTCTGACAACCTTAACATTAAAAAAACTTTCCATACGTGAGGAAACTCTTAGAGGCCGAGATGAACAAAAAAATCATCGAAATTTATCAATCTGTTTTCGACATATCAACAAAATAACCGTTCCATACAAAATATATGAGAAAATGTTTTTTTTTTTTCACAATTTTTTTCCATGAATATATCTTTCTTTTATATATTATATATAGATATACATATTGATTTAAAAACATTTTTGTTTCAGATTCCACATAAAACGGCAGTCACGCGAAAACTATTTACTGAACGTAGACTATACGACAATAAGAAAGGAGACATACTTAAAACATGTGATAAATACAATATTTACAAATCGTATACATGCTTGAAACAAGAAAATATATTTGATACAATTTGTTGCGTCGCAACATAACTTGTGTTATTGTTATGTCAATAACGCGATGTGAGAAACTTTTAGAGGCTATACTGAAATCAAGGACCATTGACATGATGACAACGATATCGCGACGCTCGAGACCGGTTTCCATGGAAACCGGTGGTCTACCGTTGGTCTCCACGTTTGCCCTATTGACTATAGTTGCTGGTGAGTACATTTTGCAAAAATAATGTACATATACATATATAATCGTCGCTCAACGTCGAAATTAACATATTAAGATAATTGATTACAATATACTTTTACATATAATTTTTTTAGCTAGCTGAGTCAGCAACTTCGTACGCGTGATTTGTAAACCGATTGGAATGAAACATACACTAAATGTTACGGGAATCTTGTCACAACACATATGTGAAAACAGCATTCAAATCGGTTAAGCCGTTTCATTAGCATGACACAAACGCACAGACGAAAATTGTAAGATCTATTTTTTTGACCTCTGTAACATAAGTACAACTTGTACAAATTGTTTTTTTCGAAAAATCTTTAATGTACAGACACGGCTCGTTTACGCCACTCGAAATAGCCACTAAGACAAGATAATCGATAATTCCACAAGTGAAAACCGTATTAAAATCCGATGAATGGTTTAGAAGACGTAAGCAGAGAAACAGACAGAGGCAGACAGCGATTTCGTTTTATAATATTTGTTGATAAGGCTTTAAGTACCATTAGAATGCAATAGTCCACTAAAATTTGACTATGGTGTTTGAATGGATTATTGTAAATTCGCCACAAAGTAAATTCGCCCACTTTTCTATAATCTTATCTCTTATATATAAAAATGAATCCCCATTTCCCCTGGTCACGGCATCACGCGTGAACGAGTAGACCGATTTTAATTCGGTTAACACTAATGGAAAGAGGGATAAAAGGGGAATGTTTTAGTATATAAAAATTGCACCACGGGTGAAGCCGGGGGCGGGCCGCTAGTATACATTGAAAGTAAACTCGCCACAAATCATGGCTTATTGTAAATTCGCCCACTTTCTGCATAAAGTTATAAATCTATACTAATATTATAAAGCTGAAGAGTCTGTTTGTTTGTTTGAACGCGCTAATTGAAAAATTCTTTTTAATAACATCACGCTACGATAAATAGTATCACGCTACGATAATAGCTACGATATATAAGCAGTGTCCAGTATCGAGCGCCCCATGCGCACGCCGCCGCCGCGCCGCCGCGGCCGTATGGGCCGCAGCGAAGCGTGGCCGAGTTCAGCTAGTTACAATATAAAATTTAAATTTTTGTGCCAGTGCGCATACTTTGTTTAATTTTAAGCAAATAAAAATGGCTTCGCGCTTTTTGTTTATAAATATTACTCACATCTGAATTGGACTGCTAAATAACTGAAAGTTCACTAAATTGGACGTGGCTGGTTTTGAACACACTTCAAAGATTGGATTGCTTTGGTTCAATTTAAGGAATTTCAAGAAAAGAAAGATTACAAAACAAAAGAAAAAAAAGATTACAAAGGAGAAAGAAAGATTACTATTACAAAAGAAAGTTCCCCGCAAGTAGAGAAACACTTAAATACACTCAATGGTCTCTGGCATGTGTATTACCTGGCCGAATCACTATTGGCAGATTGGTCGTGGTTATCACCTCTGAGTGGAACGTCGTAGCACAAGCCACCACTCCTCCATCATCGCCGCCTTCCTGGCACACTCATGTAACAGTATCGGAACAGTTGATTGCTGCCATTGGTCGGTCCACCTTGTTTGTGATCTTCCACGCGGTCTCTTGTCTTCGACTCTGCCCTGTACGACTAGGCGTTCAATTGACAGATCATCACGCCGAAAAATATTAGGAAACGAACCTGGACGACGGATGACAGTTTGTTTCCCCACATACTTTAAAAATAACACAATCAACAATGTGATAGCTCTGCATCTCATTGCCGTCTTTAAATTATAGATGACGATCACATAATATGCACAGCATAACGGGAATAAAAAAACCTTAAATAATTATTGCGCATCATATTCTATTGACTTCAGCATATTTTTCATATGGACCTTGTATGAACTGACGTGACCACAGTCCGCTACCAGACTCCGGAGATATCTTAGGGAAGTCCTGATAATATAGTCGGCACTAGCATCTTGGAAATATTCAATGGAAGTTCCATTTCGATGACCATGGTTGGAATTCTTGGAAGTTTTATAGTTAGAGTCACCATGGTCTGTGAGTAGACGCAGCTGTTGAATTTCTAATATTAGAAAATAGTTTTGGCTGCGACTTCGTCTGTGCCTATGTAATTATTATTAATATTGCTCATGTATTTTTGTGAGGCGTTCATTTTTTTAATTATTATTTTTAGATGTAATCTCGGAAACAGTACTTTTTTTCTGGATGAAACGTACTCTATGTCCTTTTCTGTAACCCTGATAACATATGTGCAAAAGTTAATGATGATTAGTTATTTAGTTGAGTAGTTTAGGCGTAAAGGTGTAAAAAAAAAATACAAACCCCCTTTCGCATCCTAACTAATTTTATAAATGTTTCCGAGGGACGCGAGCAAAAGCTAGTTGACGAGAATCTGTTATGTGGATGTGAAAAATTGAAAGTTTATCAAAGCCTAAAGGTTCGTTTATATCTTCAGACGACGAACGCATCAGACACGTACCGTCTCAGACACCATCAGACACAGTTTATTTACATCTAGCGCACCCTGCGTACCAGAAACGTGGCATATTAATTATCAGACAAAAACAGAGAAATCACCGGCCGCTCTTCGCCGGCAGTTACTTGCATGGTTCCTATTCTGGGGCACTGGCCTTCAGGCACATTCAGATACGTTTCGGTTCAGACAAAATATTTAAAATAGTTTGAGCGGACACAAGATATGAATAAGTTCTTACATATCATATGAAATAATATTATTTTGTCCGACTATAGCTACGTGTCTGATACGTTCGTAGTTTGAAGATAAGTTGCCTTTGTGCGAACTTCTGCTAATAAGCCATATAAACGGACCTTAAGAGTTATACTTATTTATTAAATTATTATACGTCCATATTTCATTTAATAAAACTTGTCTCACCGTGTTAATTAATCTATAGAAAACTCAGAGACGATGGACCTTTGAACAGTGGTACGTAGTACTAAAACTAAACGTTAATGGCCACCTTGTTGAAAAGCATAATATCCGGTCATCTACGTCTCTTTGAGAATATTAATTTTCTCTTCCCGTCTCTTTATACATACACTAATGGGACTGCTGCTTAATGTCCGCACCATGCTGACCCCTCATTCATGACGGAAACAATATTGTAAATAATGAGACAACATTTATTATGGGTTAAACAGTACGTGTCATCATTATTCTCCCTTTACTAGTACTTTTCTTTATTGTACCGTTTAAAAGGTGTATAAAACTAACCGCGTTTCACGTGACTTGAGCAAATTGTAGCACTTTAACGACTGTCTTGTGAGCGGGCGGTGATAAGAAACAGTAGCAAGACTCACACGTGCGAAGGAAATCAATTATTATAAATAATATACATACAATATGTAATACTAACTCTTGAACTAAAAAAAGACTCAAATGGTCAATAGAATTTAATGGCCATCTTTTTAAAAAACCGAGTGAAATAATGTGTTAATTTTTATGTAATTATTTTCAGTTGAATTTTAGTTTGTATTTTTTTTTGTGATTTTTGTAACAGTAGCCCATACGTTATATGGCTTTTTTAATAAAATATCTTTGGCTGTACTATTTATATCTGGCTGGTTTTGATGATATTAAAAAAGTTACATTTCACAGAAAGAAACAAATTAGTAAAATTAGAAAAAATTTTAATTTGTTTTTCTTTCTCTCAAAATGGCTCTTGGTATAAGCCTTTTCAATCCGGGAATTTTGATGTCAAAGATGCACCTCGCTCTAGTCACCATGTTACGGTTAAAATGGACGCCATTTTTGAAAAAGTGGAGCAAAGGGGTGGTTTTTCATTAGGGCAACCCTAGACCACATACATCTTTAGCAACTTAGCAAAAATTAAGAGAGTTTAGAGTTCAGATTTCCACCTGTTTCGGTCTTTTCAGAATTCTTTCATTCTTTAGGTTAACATTAAGAGAGGACTGCCAAAACTACTTGTCACGGTTTTTCGATCTGAAGTCCCAAAATTTCTACAGCAACGGGTCATGTTGCTACAAGGTGGCAAGGCGAACAAAATGGCACATATGTACTGTAATTAAATTTAAATAAACTTTGAAAAAAAAATGTCTTGAATTTTAATATTAAATGCGAAGAAACTATTTCCCCAATCTTCTATCTTGTATATAAAAATGAATCCCCATTTCTCCTGGTCACGGCATCACGCGTGAACGGGTAGACCGATTTTAATTCGGTTTTCACTAATGGAAAGAGGGATAAACGGGAAATGTTCATATATATAAAAATTGCACAACGGGCAAAGCCGGGGGCGGGTTTTTTTATTTATTTTTTTATGTTAAGGTCGACAGACAGGCTGACGGTCCACTTGATGGTAGGTGGCTACCGTCGCTTATAATACAAGCAATGACACAGCTGCTGCAAGTGCGCTGCCGACTACCGTAGGATTGGATAAGGGATTAGGAGGGGGATAAGGAAATGAGCTCTGGCATCCCTTACTCACTCACCGAAACACAACAGCACGTATATGCTGTTATTTCACGGCGGTATTCTGTAAGGAGGTGGTTACTGCCGCCAGGCGGGTTGCCCAAATGACTGTGAAACGCAGTGGTGCCCAACCACTCTTTTCAAATTCAGACCAGAGTCAATTTTGAAAATAACATTAAAATTTCCAAAGTTGACCCCGCCGGGAATCGAACCCGGGGCCCCTGAGACGTTAGGCAAGCACTCTTGCCACTCATCCAATGGGCCGTTTAAAAAACATTTTTTGCTTTTTTTTGGTTTTTTTGGTTTGGTTTTTTTGCTGAAATTTGGTTTTTTGCTGAAATATTCTTTTTTCGGATATGATAGACGTGTATCTATGTTATGGAAGGGAATTTCAAAATCTGTCATCATGCCTATTCCGTCCCTGATGGGACGATGTAGGCGAAAGGGGGCAGTGTAGCATTCTTTACGTAGCCAGCGAAACTCAAAAGCATAAGTATTGTTATTTCACGGTGATCTTCTTTGAGAGGGTGATTACAGCCTTCAGACGAGCTGCCCTGTAAGACATTACTTACTGTTATAAATTTGAATTGTGCTTGAAAGAGTGACACGCAAGAGGAGGGCGGTTGCAGTTTCAAAGCAATACCGCTCCAGATTCCCCTCCGTATTGCTCGCTTGACGTACGAAGCCCGCACTGAACATTGCCTTAGCGGATTCCAAGTTTAATTGAAAACACTTTATACGGTTGTTTCTTTTAATTGTTCCATGTTATTATATTCCGTAAGTGTAGTTTTATTTTCTTGCCACTTTTAAAAGGCTTCACTAAAACTTGTCAGTGAATGGTTTTTTAATGGACGTAAGTGCCAAATGACGAAGTATTTAGAATAGTATTTTAACTGTTTCATTTTTTATGTTATCCTTCTAGCCAGACCGGACTTTCCTGGAATAAGCCAAATAAAAAAATATTGTTTATTTCTCAAAATAGGATAACTTTTGTGAAGTCGAGTATATATTTTACTGGGATTTAGGAAATAGCCAAGATGATGACGATGCTGAGAAGAAACCCCGGAAGAAACTCAGGATACCATTCTTTTTATCATCTGTAAAATAATACTCGTATATATAACAATTACGTTTATTATACACAAATTACAGTATATTCAATACTAAACATAGTTTGAGCCCAGAATCGTTTAAATCCAGGTTGTTTTATAATAACCTTTTGAACAGAGTATGGTTTTGAATACATTTTAAAATTTATTTATAGGTAAAGCTTATTATCTCAGAAAGTTTTTTATAAAACCGTATACACTGACCCACAAAAGAATTACTTATCTCGTGTAGTTGCGTTTTGTGTTTAACCTAGTATTGATATTGTGAATATTACATTATTTTATTAAATCGATTAACATTTTTATTTGTATAAGTCATGGTGTAAGCCATGTGTGAATTAGAGAATAGATTTTTTTTGAGGACCTTTATATAATGTTCCCGTAAATATTCTTTTCATTGTTAATTTTACTTAAATAGCCAATGGACAGTTTACGTGCTTTTTAGATTCCAATGTAAGTTAACCTCAGATCTATATGATCAATCATATTAAGTAGGGTTCAGCTTACACTGGAAATTTTTCTATAATAAAAGCGTTGTTTGTCCATTAATTATGCCTTTGTGCACGTTAATCTCAGAAACGGCTTAACCTATTTTCATGTGGTTTCTACTGATGTATTGTAGCAAGCTTCCGGTAATATTTGTGTAGGTATATTTCATCCAATCTGTTTACAAACAAAAAAAAATTACGCGTTATTCCAAATACCAGGCGTACGAAGTCGCGGGCACAGCTAGTTCTTATAATATAGTCTAAAATTTGTTTAACAACAGTTCAAAAGCGCGGCTTTTAAATTAGGCATACTGTGAAATATTTATTTTACAAAACCTACAAATGATTGGACTACGTAATCATTTGATTAATTAGTAATTAGATATTGTATGTGGGCGAGATAAATTTAACGCAATTATAGATGTCGATGAACGCGAAACGCTCTATAATTGGAATACGTAATCTGATAGGAACCCCGATCACTGAAATATGTACCAATCATTAATAATTTACGATTATATTTATGTTAACACTAAAATTATTTTAATAAAATGAACTGATTATATTTTGTTGCGATGCAAAATGAATTGCTATGGATTTGCTATGACGTGTATTTAATGATTAAATGCATAATTAATTATTATGGAATTTGTTACATAATTTTTTTAATATGTATTCACATCTAGAAAACATTAAACGATTGTCCAGTTTAAGTTACTTGAATGGATTCCAGGAGGGTTTGGATACGGGTGTAATTCTTTATGAAATGATAACAGGGAGCTGGAAGGCTGACTTCCTTTGCTTTCCTTCCTATTTTCAAATATGATAATGATGATAAGATAATCTAAATATAAAGGTCGAGTCTTTTAAAAATCGTGTAACTAATTTTAACTTTTAATTGTGTATAACAGAAAGACACTTTTAAAATCTTGTGACGGATATAAGGTTAAAGTTATTTAAATACATATAACATTCTATATAAAAATCACAACGAAGATCCTATACAAGTTTTGTTTTTAAGATTATAGTTACGCGGGAAGCTAGGAAACAGCTCACTGTAGCTCTTAGCAGTACTGAAGCGGATTATTAGCTCTCTCTGATGCGTGCAAGGAAGCCACATTTATTAAAATGTTCTTAACTGAAGTTTGGGAAAACCAAGAAGATTAAATAAATAGAATACATAGAGAGGGCATTGGGAATCTTGAACGCCGTATTCAGGATGGCCATGGCGTAGTTAATTAGCCTTGTAAAGTTGGCGATGAACTGAGCGATTTTGTACCACGTGGTTCTAAATGTCACATTACAAATTCTTTCATTTTGCCCGATCTATACAGTTGAGAATCTTTGGGTAAAACAAATTTTGATATACCGATATCAAGTGACAATCAGTTAGCCCAAAAATTGTATAAAAACTCTATGTTTGATGTTAGATCTAAACATATTAACATTCTTCATCATTTTATTCGCGATATGGTCGAAAATGAAATTATTAATTAATATAGTAATTGTCCGACCGAAGATATAATTGCGGACGTATTGACAAAATCCTTGCGCACGCAATGATGATACATTTCGTTAATTAGTGAACTATTTAAGTTTGGCGGCAAATGTAAATAGGAGAATGGTGGGCGACACATAGTTGAGCTATAGCTTGCGATTCGAAAGCGACAGTAAACCAGCCATTCATTGAGGGAATCACTGACGACTTTGGCAAGTTTAACGGTTTTTGGATGACTTTTGGAAGTCATCTTAGTTTGTGGAAATAAATAGTTCATTTTCGCCCTTACACGGCAGTTGGACACACCCCGTACCATAACAGTTGCCATTATAGATATGACTAACATACATATAATTATGTTAGTTTCTATATGTGCAAAAAAATGCTGAAATCTATAACCGCTTGATTATTTTAATAATTATTTTTCATGTAAAAGGTTCAAGACGGGCGAAGCCGCGGTGCACAGAGCTTTTATTAATGTTATGATTAAATACATACATACACTTATACACACAGCATTTATTCCATTTATCTATACATACCTTGGTCCTTGTCCTTCATTATATTAAGATTGGTATTGGACTTGCCACCTCCTGGACTCATTTGTGTAGCAATTGGTGACGATAACCTCTCTATTGGACCAACAATGTGTCAGCCGCTTGCTGTTTATGAAAAATATCATATAATATCATGAACTGTTTAAGTTTAAGGAAGAGTGTTAAAGCTGTTTAAACTTAAATAGGTTTCATGTTAGTAGGTCTGTAGATAGGTACTGCATGTACATATACATATATTATTTTTTATTTAAATATAGAATACCTCATTAAATACTCTGTACGATTAATTGATTGTTTTGAAAACATATATTCTTATACATTTTAGTAAACATTTATTTGCACTTAATTTTATTTAAAGATCCATTATGCTGTCCAATACTTAAGTCTTAATCATTTTTTTATATCGCCTTCAACTGTCCTTTTACAGAAGACACCGTGAAATAATAGCATAAAAGCTGTTGTTTGTCGGTGCGTGAGTAGGGAAAACCACAGCCCTTTTTTCCACCCTGTTCCTTCTGGCGTTGTAATTTTTTGTTTTAATGTTAAGGTCGTCAGACAGGCTGACGATCCACTTGATAGTAGGTGACTGCCGTTGCCCATAACACAAGCAACAGCACAAGTGCGCTGCCGACTACCTACAGTAGAATTAAGGATAAGAGATAGGCAGGAGGATAGGCAAATGGTTCTTACATCCCTTACTCACTCACACTCACCGAAACACAACAGCATACGTGCTGATCTTCTGTAAGCGGGTGGTTACTGCCGCCAGACGGGCCGCCCAAACTCAGTGTGCCCTGCCACTATTTTTCAACTGGTGTTATATAGAAGAAACGCGAGGAGGTTGTAAATTCAACTTTACATAAAAAGTGTAGAGAATATTTTTATTACTAGTAGGTACTAACATTTTTATTACTAAAGCATTATTACTACTTTAAGCGATATTTTGAGTTTCAAACTCGAAATCGCATCATCCATCCTTTAAGAGATATATATTATAAAGACGAACGGGTCGGTCGTTAAAGTTGGCCGCGGCTCGCTCACTGGCGTCGCGTTATTAATTTTCATTTGACGCGGATAACAGCGTAACCAGTAACAATGAATCTTTGATTCGTTTTGTCACTGGCCTGATATCGCTTTAAGTGATTACTTACTTTCTTTTCGTTTTATCTTTGCCTTTAACAGTGTTTGTTTAGGTTGGTAGTTTTAGAAGTGAAATGCGACGCGAGTTGTTACTTAAAATTTTACAGCTTATTTGACGATTAAATGAATTTATATAATATCCTAGCTGTTGCACGCTACTTGGTCAGCGTATTTTTATAAAATATAGACTACTATCGACTCGCTTCCAGTTTAGCACGGGTGAAATTTTTTTCTGAGAATTATACATAGAAACGCTCTTTCCATTAGTGAAAACTCTATCAAAATCAGTCGCGTAGTTTAGGACTTTGAGAACCTACAGACAGACAAACAGACGCGGGCAGCGACTTATACTATGTAAGGATAAGAAAGCATAGTGCTTTTCACATGCCTTTATACTTTTAGCATTTTATACCCATTGTAAGTTCTAAACGAAACGTCCGATTTGAATACAAGAGAAATTTATTTGTATGTATTTACATAATCAAACTTGATTATGACACTACATATTTATTTGGATAAGGATTAATAACATCTTTCGATTCTATCCGTGATTTAATTGACTAATTTGAACAAAAACGCTTTGTCCCGAATCCCCCCCCCCTATATATATACAAAAATTTTTTTTTCAAAAGATGAAAGATAAAGATAATAGGTAAAAGTAAACTCTCACCCCATATTTCCTTAATAGAAAATGGGAAATGGATATATATATTTATCTATTTTGGCATTGTGATCGTCTAATAGTGGCAGTACTCTACGCTGTGTTTAATAGTAAACCTTTAGTTCTTTATAGAGGTACGTAATATCATGTGCTAAACTGATTACCAAATTAACTAGATGCTATTACTAACATGTTTACCTAAGCATTGATTGTTCAATTAAGACTATACTTTATTTTGTCAGTTATAGAGAGTTAGATTAACTGGTTCTGGGTCCTACCTAAACACTAGTGAATATTTTGCTGTCGCGTTTTCATTATTATATACCTTTATTAGCTTGGCCTGACTAACTTATTAATATATTAAAATAGATTGGGTCCCTATAACATCCTGAACAGGTGTTGTTCCTAATAGTCTTATGAGAATTAATATGTAGAACTAAACTAGGATGATTTTAAGCTGAGTGAGACTGATTTCAAATAGAGTGTGTTGTGCTAAAATTATTAATTTTCTCATTTGGATTTTATTTAGAAACCTTGTTCACAACCTAGAGAATATGACCACGCCCGATGAGTCTATTTATTTTTACGTTATCAAGCGAATTCGCGTATTCCTACTGAAGCTGTAATATATCAATCTACTGAATTATTATACAAATCTTATGGAATCCAACAAGTCTACGCCTACTCCTATAACTAGATACTAACTATTCAGAGATGCTTACAACGCGAATGACACGCTCACAAACATTTAATATAAATGAATAATTATGACCTACCTGGACGCCCGGCTTACGCTTTATTAGACTGACCAATCCGCCGCTCCGCAGCTCCCTACAGCCACCGCCACACTCCGATCAGTAGCTGGATCCCCTGGAATTGTTTAAAATGCAGAGCAGTAACTAAATCTTGTATTAGGGATTGAATTAAGAATTAAAATTGTCATCAATAATTATTTCTTATAAACTAATACGCTAAGTTAATTCTACCTTTACCTAATTTAACACCTGTTATGTCTAGTCTAAACCAGAGGAATTACTACTAATTTTTCTCTAGCTTATGATCTACCACTTACTTCCTAGGTCCATCGTAGATTTTGTCTCGTCTCGTATAATGTTAGGACTCCACTCTAAACACGCAGAAATCTTCTTAGCGAGGTACTGTTGGTAGGTAGGTATGCTAGTAACTCCTTAATGAATACTAATTATATTTTCGATATATATATTTTATTTTTCTAGTGCCACGCTATTTTTACATATGATCTATACCTACTGCATTTATCTACTTATAATGTTAAACAAAGTGTAATTTGAATGTGCCTAAAATGTAGAGTGTATGTGTATAGTGTAGATATAGATATAGTTCAGGAGTTGGGTAAGGATAGGTAGTGAACCGGCCCCACACCATCGCCGGGTCCCGTGACTTTCACCCTCGCTCCAAGCCTCCGTGACGGATTTAGGCTCACCGAGCTTAACCAACTGGAAGTCTATTACTTTAGGCAATTATGACTGATAGCAACTGTTCTGCCAAGGGTTAAATAGACTCAGAAGGTTGATGAAGAGTTGAGCTAATTCATAATCACGGACTATTAGTCAAATCAAAGCGTAGGGACTCAGGCCAGTCCGACACAGGTTTTAAGATCTGCGTGCCATTACAGCTCCGCCAGAATTAGGAACACTGCCGAGGCCGATAGTCCAGAGGTATGACGCATGATTGACTCAGTCAACGTGAACTTTCTCCGCCCGTAGGCCAGCCGTAGCTGCAAACTCCGATTAAAGTAATAGTGGGGCCTATAACCCCCAGCAGAATGTCTGCGATTAAAATCTTGATTTAACAGGCAAGACTCCTTTGGTTGAACTTGGCTTTAGGACGACTGTCCTTATCAAGACAGCCTTTAGGATTTGAGATGTGGCAGGAGTGCGTAAGCACGTGAAATAAAACTTCACCTCCTTTGATAATAATTTTAATAACATTCGCCTATCACATGCTATAATGTAATATATACATGTGTGTACTTAGGACGTCTGTCACTATTGAAACAGCCCTTAGGCCTTGTAGTGTGTCAGGAGTGTGTATGCGTGTAAATAAAAACACCGCTTCCTTTTATTAATAAAATTTAATAGCCTTTTACCTCTTTAAAAACGTTACCTTTTCAGATATTAGCTGAGAATGCCAATTATAGACTAGGTAAATAGATCGTTTCTAAATAAGTATAGCTATGATTCAAAATTTATTTACGGCTGCCCACTAAGTATACATGGTTCAAGGTCGCCTATCTTAGCGGCATTATATGCCCTTGGTATCGCCATCCACATGTATACCCGTCCGGCCAAGCGTCACCAAGTCAGAAGTACATAGGATTGGCCTATCCATGTCCTCTGCCCGGCTAAGCTCGCGATCAAAGTTGATTACTCTAACAGAATTTTAGAAATAATCTACTATCCACGTAATATAATTATGCATTCATTAAGCGATTGCACGATCCATGCTAGAAACGCCACGGGAAGCTCCGCCATCGGATACCGACACGTAACGCTTCCAACTGTACTCAAAGACTACTAGGCAACTATGCAAGACTGAGTATCTGGATCAGCATCCACCATTTTCTTTCAGCTATTGATTAATGTCATGCAATTATCCGCCAGACATGCCCAGACCACCCGATCAGACAAAGTATTTAATTATCGTGTTCCGTCTCATATTAGATATTCTTGCGAAAGTCAAATAACGAGTAGATCCTCAATCTGACCCCCGCATCAATAACTAACGTGCGAAACCTGATCATACTCATAACTTCGCCAAGTTCCTTCTGACTAGGAAATGAGCAGATCCGCGGCAAAATCTCTACTTCGTTTCCAGGAAGTCTAATGCTGTCTAACACACAACTACATAACTAGACAACCAATACCTTTTTACCTCGTAGCAGATAGCCATCCGCTACTACATATTTACCTTTTTAACCTTTACCTTTGTTAGTGTATGTGATGTAATCTATTAATACACATATAGGATAATATTAAAAGGTAAAATATATGTTTGTAGTGTATGTGTGTGTAATTTATTAGGCACATAATCGTGTATTAAAGATAGAAATGCCCAATTATTTAGTAGGTAAAACCTTTAACAATATTAGTTCGGTATTAAGCTAGTCTATATAATACCTACGGTTTCCCCTGAAATAGTCAAAACTGGTTATCGATAACCTCTATCGTTAAGAAATTCAGTTATCTAAACCGACGTAATATTAGTCGATTAGACGAATAAACTCAGGTAAATTATATAACAGGACTAGCTATTTACCTTGGTAATAATTTTCGCAAAGCGCTTTGTCTGCCACTGAGAATTAAATAATTCTTTCCCAATTCGATCGGGTGCCGCTATCAGGATCAGGTATATTTACTCACGTCAATTTCCCAAACCATCCGTTATAATTACTTAAATACATGGTAGAGCATATTCGATAATATCTGTACATATTATTATTTCCCGAGTTGTATGGGATTTATTATTAATATGTGGATTATAAATTTATTATCATAATTATAAACGTCAGGTAAATTATATAACAGGACTAGCTATTTACCTTGGTAATAATTTTCGCAAATCTCTCTGCCTGCCACCGAAAATTAAATAATTCTTTCCCAATTCGATCGGGAGCCGTTATCAGAATCAAGTATATCCGTTATTTAATCACATAGTAAAGCATACTCGATAATATCGGTAGATATTATTATTTCCCGAGTTGTATGGGATTTATTATTAATATGTGAATTACAAATTTATCATCATAATTATAAACGTCAGGTAAATTATATAACAGGACTAGCTATTTACCTTGGTAATAATTTTCGCGAAGCTCTCTGCCTGCCACTAAGAATTAAATAATTCTTTCCCAATTCGATCGGGAGCCGTTATCAGAATCAAGTATATCCGTTATTTAATCACATAGTAAAGCATACTCGATAATATCGGTAGATATTATTATTTCCCGAGTTGTATGGGATTTATTATTAATATGTGGATTATAAATTTATTATCATAATAAAATTATAAACGTCAGGTAATTTAAAGATAGTGAAATCACTTACTTGCGATTGGTTTGGCTGTCGGGCTGCAGTGCTTGGACGGACCTCGGGTTTTCACCTCTGCTCACCTTGCCCAGGACGATGACTCCTTCAGCTCTGAAGATTGACTCGCGAATTCTTCGTCACCTAGACCTAGGATCCGCGTTCAACTAAGCTAGCCCTAACTGATTTCCTATTTATGGCGAGACCTACTGTAAAATATAACGAACCTCAAGGAAGGCGGCGCCCCCTCCTAAACCCTAATATTTTATATGCCCTACCACTATTACAATTTATTAGATTGATTTACTAGTCGGTATTACACGCGCGTACTATGTTTCATTCGTGCATGCGACACGATCTCGACTATCGTGGAGCCCTATTACGAGTGTACGACCCCTATTCAATTTTAACCTGCCTATACTTCCTATCGACTTTCGCGATCACTTCGTCTGCAAATCTACACCTGCGTGTGCGCCCTCACAGGTCCTAATCTCAACTCTTCGCGTCCGATCTCTCCCAAAGTCTAGTCACCACTCCCTCGCGTCCGATCTCTCCCAAAGTCTAGTCCCGACTATCTCTCTACTTGCCTATCACTGCGCGAGCCTTCGCGCACCACCAGACTCTAACAACAACTCCCAACAACTCTCTTTGTACTTGCCTATTGACTTACGCGATTACTGCGCGAGCGTACGCGCACCACCAGACTCTAACAACAACTCCCAACAACTCTCTTTGTACTTGCCTATTGACTTACGCGATTACTGCGCGAGCGTACGCGCACCACCAGACTCTAACAACAACTCCCAACAACTGCCCTTGGCGAGCGTCTCCCTCTATGCAGTTGCGCTCGCGCGTATTTTTCTGGGAAGGGACAGCTCTCTTCCCCCGCACTCCCTGACTATTTATGACACCCTAAGGTCCCTACAAACATTCTGGCAACTTATTTACCTAATTTAATTTTAAACTGTAAATCGTCTTAGTACTAGCTTTCAATCTGATAACTAAATATTTATATTCCCATACCATAATTTGACAGATAATCTACCTAGCAACTCTATTCTCGAAAGGTGACTGTGGGGCCCTTTGAATTAATTGATTTAATTAATTGATTTAATTAATTGATTTAATTGATTGCCCTAGTTATATCGCTACTCTCATTGTTTTGTTGTTAACTCAGCTAGGGCATGGCCATCGTATCTACTAGGTCGTAATGATTTATTTATTTATTTATTTATTTATTTATTTATTTATTTAATAGTAAAGTACTAATTAACGGTTATGAAATTTTGTACTACTAACAGCTATACAACGCAACTATTGTCATCACTCCTTGGCCTACACTATTACTTATTTACTTATAGCAATTTATAACATACATAAGTTTTATATAGTCATATTATATTAAAGTTAATATTCCTCACTTCTATTTAAGAACAGTCGTGTCTACTTACAACTCCTGCAACCGTACTTACTAATTCATATATTACATATTTACATAAAGGTTGTTATTTACTTTTAACTTATACCTAGTTTGCTCCGCTCTCACGCCAAACCTTCATAAATAACCCTACTTAAAATACAAGTGGTGACCCAATGCATAAAGTACCACAGTTTTAGATTTCTTGACCTGTCAACATTTCGTATAGTTTATTACAGGCGCGCTTGTGTATTTCTGCCTTCACCTTAAGGCGACGTACTCCCAGAAACGCTGCAAATCTACATTAAAACGTCATTGCTGTAAACAACCAAGCAAGACTGTTATTATGGAGCCCGCATTGTTAATTGCAAGCAACTAATAAGTCAAATCGGCAACCATTATTGATATGATATTAAACAATTTACTTTGTTAAATTATTTACCTAGTTCCTTTATTGGTTCGGAATGCTAACGATTTTGTTTATAAGTGAGTAAGTGCAATGTTAAGGCTAACTAGGAATCCTTAACAATATTGGCTTGTTAGGTAATTACCAACCTTGCTTGTACATTTCTAAATAAACCTCATTTAATATTAAATATTCTGTCTTTAGCCGAGCCAAAAGGTCCGCAGTTAAATTAAGTTTTTTTTTTTTTTTCTCAGTGTATGAAGTTCAAAACATGATTTAAAGTCTTGACTCGATAAAATTAATTCCCCACAATAACCTAAAATTGACTATTAAAGTATACAACCTCTGAAACCTAGTTCTATTTCGCTACAATGAAACATATTCCACTGAATATTTTTCTTTCTTATCCCTTAGTAACAACGTAACCTCCGCACGCGCTTCGCCTTAATTGAGTACAGCGTTTTTGTGCTTAATTTTTTTTTCTTTCTCAAAACTGTTAACTTTTGTTCCCATGTACTTGTACTTAGGTATTTTAATGAACAAATCTTTGTTATCGACTCGACCCTGATTAATTGCCCTACAACTACACGTTTCGATAAATTCTAAGTGAATTCGATAAATATTTCGATAAAATTTAATGAAATGAAACTTCGATGAATACTAACTGACTATAACTTGGACATATCTGGACTTGGTGTTGGCATCCTGACAGCCCTCCTGGCGTTGCGTCCCTCATTAAGTAGTTAATACCTACAATGTTTAGTCCGATTCGGTTGATTCCGTTACAATTCGCCCCCTGAAAAACTAAGAAGTTTATCGTAGTAGTTTTTCACCTTATGCTCACATATAACCGAATCGATTCTTTCCTACTCGCAATATATATATACATACACATACATCAATGTAAACATAAAATTAGAATTAGGTTTAATTCATTTGTCCCTTATAATTTTATTTCACCCTATACATATTAATTAACTTCTATGCTAACCCCCCCCTGACTTGGCCACCGCACAATCCCCAACAAATGCCTTCATTCACAGTGGCATAAGGCGTCTCATTACATTAAGTGAAGCTAGGCAGTAAGTGTCAAAAAAAAAAATATTTTTTTTTTTTTTTTTTTTTTTTTATTATTATTATTATTATTTTTATTAACCTAATTTAATTAGATCTAACAATCAATTAAGGTGATCACTAGACCAATCAATTACGTCCATACGCATAAATCATCCCAATAGTCAACCTAAGCGAAACCTATACCAAATCACTATTAGAGTGTTATTACAAAAAAGATAAACAGAAATTGAACATGTGTCCAAAAAAAATTTTTATTACAAAAGCGTGTTTAAGCAGTTAGAGTTAGGCACGGTTTAAATAATACTTTTCATATTTAAATACATGTCAATACTTGTCGAAGCCTCAAAGTTAGTCTAAACTGCTTTGTCTCTAATTTTCGCAAGTTGCATTTAATGGTGTGGTTTTATGATTATGATGAAATATCGGGTTGTTTTACCTTTTATTCTTGGACTCAATTTTCTTCACGTTCACGAATTTTCATTTTAATATTGCAATTGTCCATTTTTTTTTCATATTACTTGAAATAATTTTTATTTATATTATACTCACTTGACAATGAGTAACGATTGACAAGTCTTGATAAACACATTCCATTCTTTCAACCGATCACTGTTCTATGTGTACAATGTACTCATTATATACGTAAGTTTTGGTTCCAAAACATACTTAATTTACTTAACAAAACATCCACAATCACACACGGCACTGTTTTATTTATATATAGATAATTTTAAAATATTTTTCTGCGTAGGATATTTTATTAGCACATAACAAATTTGCATAGAAAGGAATGTTTCGGATTGAACCAAATGAAGTTGAACGAACGTTTTGTAATGTTGCTATTTTATTGTTACTATTTGCTATTTTATAATTTTAAAATAGCAACATTTGGTTGCCTATAGGTTGTCTAGCGATGTTTTGGTTAGTCAAAGGACAAACACTATTTTGTAATAGCGAAGGTTAAACATTATTGGAGGCAGGGTTTAAACTGTGAAATGGTACTCAAATGTCATTAGACGCTGTTTGACAAAATAAGGGTTGATACATAGTTTAGTATTTTTTTTTTTTTTTTTTTTTTTTTTTTTTTTTTAATGACACTGTAAGTGTCCAAGCATTAATGTTCTCCTAAAAGCCAATGGATTAATAAAACCCCTTGTGAATAATAGTACTGACACGCAAAAGGCTAACAAATGGTAGACCAGTGAAATCCGTTATGCTAAATAGGCCTATTACGTGATCACTATGATTGGATACCTAAACGTCCAAGTACCGAACGCGAGTTGTTTACTATAACCCTCAAATTAAAACTGAGCCCACTAGTAGTAAGTATCTCCCACTCATGGTTTGCTTCTGTACCTCTGTAACCGAAACTATACCCCGATACTACGTACTTGCCTAGCATAATTAATAGGAGGTTTTAAACTAATCGAGTAGAAATCATTATATTATTATTTAGTTATGATCTTATAATAGAATCGTTCACCCCAAAACCCTCCTAAGTTACATTTTTTTTTTCCAATATGCTTTTTTTTTTTTCTGAAAATAGTTTCTTAAAGAGAGATGCGTATCAAGATAGCATTCTGGAAGAGCATATGCCATTTTATAACAACATTTTTAGATGGCCAACTGCAAATGTTGAAGATAATCCAGATGAGGATGATGGAGAATGTGACTATGTACCATAAAGATATTAAAACGTGACAAATTAATACATGTAAAATGACAATAAGTGTGACATGTAATAAATGACAATACATGTAAAATGACAATAATTTTTAAGTGTAATTCTCAATTATAAGCAATAAAAAATATTATTACTACTATTGTTTTGGTTACATTATATACCACTAACCCTATTTCTCGCTAAAACAACATAAGTCGAGAACTGTTTTTCTGGTTTTTTTTTTTTTTTTTTTCATTATTTCTAATAATAAGCTGTAAAGGTTATTCGCTATTTTAAATTTTTACCACTCAAATACTAAATTGAATATAAAAAGTCCTTTAAAACTCTTTTGTTTGTGTATGAAACAGTTTTTATTGATTTCTGAAAAATTCTAATTATGTGACTTATGAGGTCCCCGAAATGATCGATTCAATTACAGATTACTACTATTCAAATTAAGACGTTATAAGTTTAATCGCAATTGGCGCCGCCCCTCCAGCTTACTAAAAGAATTTAATCTAAATGATTCCTTCAAATACCACTAGACTGTAATAACAGAGAAAACCTTAAGTTCCAAGTATGGGAGGAAAAATATTAAAAAGTAACCAAAGATAAAATTTATTGCAACGGCATAGTCGCCACTATCGCTTCCCAGTAGGACTCAAAGCTCAATTAATTCAAAGCGGGAGAACTCTATCACACCCAGCGCCACCTTCCCAAAACTTCCAAAATTACTTCTACCAAGGCCAAGCCTTGCATTGAAAAGCGCCACCTTTAATAAAGTTAAGCTTTAACTGGAATTAACTAGCTCCGTCTAGCGACACCTTGTGGAACCTTGACCAAATAAGTTTATAGATCCGTCCAGCTCTAGAGAATGCCACCGACTTCACAATCATAATTGCATTTTCGACTGAGACTAATCCTAACCAAAATCATTATGGTAATTCCCTATCATCCACTTATTTTATCTAACTTTAATAATTAACCTCTCCATTATAACGATGCCAGCACCATTTCAGTATCCCTAGCGACCTGAATGCTCACTAATTACCTTTAAGAAAGCTCATTAATTCAGTGATAACATAGGATATTACTATTCATCGTTATTTAACTTACGCAATCTCCTTCCATTATTAAATTATTTATTTTTTAAATTAGCTTTCTGTCAAAAGCTCACATCTAGTTCTTTAACAATATAAAATCTAACTACTCACGCCCCTATGGTTCTAAATTAATAGACTATCTAAACAATCTAAATTAATAGACTATCTAACACCCATAAAATTCGGGCCCGTTCATAAGCACGTGAGGCAAAACATCATGGAACATAAGAACAATAGACTGCCAAAAAAAAATTAAAATAGTTAGAGCTTTTACTGAGTTTTTAAAATATAACCATTTTAAAACCCTTTACAAGTAACAAAACCTTTAAGACATAAAACTTTCTAGCAGTGTTTTTAACTATTTGACAAAATCAACATCTGGTTTATTGTTACGAATGAGGCTTTTTTTTTTTTCGCAACACAATACGCACAAATGTTATTTTTTTTTGTTTCTTTACTTTTGTAACACTTCGAGAGTTGCATAGAATGAGTTTAAAACATAATTAAAAATTCGAAAATTTAACTTAAATAATTCAAGCACAAGTCCTAGGCTTACTCCTTAATTCCAACTAACTGAATGCCCTGAACTAGCATAGATATTAAACCTCTCGCCCCCATATCTCAGAACTGGTGTGAATTACTTATAATTCTTCAAGTAAATTACACTCGAGAAAATATTAGCACAATCGATTACGTTTTCTAACCTCTATCCATTTCACGGACAACAAATTGTAGGCATGTCTAGCCTACATCTTAAAATATTAAAGCCGTAAGACCATAGTATTTGTAATCCTGGTCACGGCACCAAATTGTCACATAACCCCCCCCCCCTATATACATAAATTTTTTTTCGAAAAGATGAAAGATAAAGATAATAGGTAAAAGTAAACTCTCACCCCATATTTCCTTAATAGAAAATGGGAAATGGATATATATATTTATCTATTTTGGCATTGTGATCGTCTAATAGTGGCAGTACTCTACGCTGTGTTTAATAGTAACCCTTTAGTTCTTTATAGAGGTACGTAATATCATGTGCTAAACTGATTACCAAATTAACTAGATGCTATTACTAACATGTTTACCTAAGCATTGATTGTTCAATTAAGACTATACTTTATTTTGTCAGTTATAGAGAGTTAGATTAACTGGTTCTGGGTCCTACCTAAACACTAGTGAATATTTTGCTGTCGCGTTTTCATTATTATATACCTTTATTAGCTTGGCCTGACTAACTTATTAATATATTAAAATAGATTGGGTCCCTATAACATCCTGAACAGGTGTTGTTCCTAATAGTCTTATGAGAATTAATATGTAGAACTAAACTAGGATGATTTTAAGCTGAGTGAGACTGATTTCAAATAGAGTGTGTTGTGCTAAAATTATTAATTTTCTCATTTGGATTTTATTTAGAAACCTTGTTCACAACCTAGAGAATATGACCACGCCCGATGAGTCTATTTATTTTTACGTTATCAAGCGAATTCGCGTATTCCTACTGAAGCTGTAATATATCAATCTACTGAATTATTATACAAATCTTATGGAATCCAACAAGTCTACGCCTACTCCTATAACTAGATACTAACTATTCAGAGATGCTTACAACGCGAATGACACGCTCACAAACATTTAATATAAATGAATAATTATGACCTACCTGGACGCCCGGCTTACGCTTTATTAGACTGACCAATCCGCCGCTCCGCAGCTCCCTACAGCCACCGCCACACTCCGATCAGTAGCTGGATCCCCTGGAATTGTTTAAAATGCAGAGCAGTAACTAAATCTTGTATTAGGGATTGAATTAAGAATTAAAATTGTCATCAATAATTATTTCTTATAAACTAATACGCTAAGTTAATTCTACCTTTACCTAATTTAACACCTGTTATGTCTAGTCTAAACCAGAGGAATTACTACTAATTTTTCTCTAGCTTATGATCTACCACTTACTTCCTAGGTCCATCGTAGATTTTGTCTCGTCTCGTATAATGTTAGGACTCCACTCTAAACACGCAGAAATCTTCTTAGCGAGGTACTGTTGGTAGGTAGGTATGCTAGTAACTCCTTAATGAATACTAATTATATTTTCGATATATATATTTTATTTTTCTAGTGCCACGCTATTTTTACATATGATCTATACCTACTGCATTTATCTACTTATAATGTTAAACAAAGTGTAATTTGAATGTGCCTAAAATGTAGAGTGTATGTGTATAGTGTAGATATAGATATAGTTCAGGAGTTGGGTAAGGATAGGTAGTGAACCGGCCCCACACCATCGCCGGGTCCCGTGACTTTCACCCTCGCTCCAAGCCTCCGTGACGGATTTAGGCTCACCGAGCTTAACCAACTGGAAGTCTATTACTTTAGGCAATTATGACTGATAGCAACTGTTCTGCCAAGGGTTAAATAGACTCAGAAGGTTGATGAAGAGTTGAGCTAATTCATAATCACGGACTATTAGTCAAATCAAAGCGTAGGGACTCAGGCCAGTCCGACACAGGTTTTAAGATCTGCGTGCCATTACAGCTCCGCCAGAATTAGGAACACTGCCGAGGCCGATAGTCCAGAGGTATGACGCATGATTGACTCAGTCAACGTGAACTTTCTCCGCCCGTAGGCCAGCCGTAGCTGCAAACTCCGATTAAAGTAATAGTGGGGCCTATAACCCCCAGCAGAATGTCTGCGATTAAAATCTTGATTTAACAGGCAAGACTCCTTTGGTTGAACTTGGCTTTAGGACGACTGTCCTTATCAAGACAGCCTTTAGGATTTGAGATGTGGCAGGAGTGCGTAAGCACGTGAAATAAAACTTCACCTCCTTTGATAATAATTTTAATAACATTCGCCTATCACATGCTATAATGTAATATATACATGTGTGTACTTAGGACGTCTGTCACTATTGAAACAGCCCTTAGGCCTTGTAGTGTGTCAGGAGTGTGTATGCGTGTAAATAAAAACACCGCTTCCTTTTATTAATAAAATTTAATAGCCTTTTACCTCTTTAAAAACGTTACCTTTTCAGATATTAGCTGAGAATGCCAATTATAGACTAGGTAAATAGATCGTTTCTAAATAAGTATAGCTATGATTCAAAATTTATTTACGGCTGCCCACTAAGTATACATGGTTCAAGGTCGCCTATCTTAGCGGCATTATATGCCCTTGGTATCGCCATCCACATGTATACCCGTCCGGCCAAGCGTCACCAAGTCAGAAGTACATAGGATTGGCCTATCCATGTCCTCTGCCCGGCTAAGCTCGCGATCAAAGTTGATTACTCTAACAGAATTTTAGAAATAATCTACTATCCACGTAATATAATTATGCATTCATTAAGCGATTGCACGATCCATGCTAGAAACGCCACGGGAAGCTCCGCCATCGGATACCGACACGTAACGCTTCCAACTGTACTCAAAGACTACTAGGCAACTATGCAAGACTGAGTATCTGGATCAGCATCCACCATTTTCCTTCAGCTATTGATTAATGTCATGCAATTATCCGCCAGACATGCCCAGACCACCCGATCAGACAAAGTATTTAATTATCGTGTTCCGTCTCATATTAGATATTCTTGCGAAAGTCAAATAACGAGTAGATCCTCAATCTGACCCCCGCATCAATAACTAACGTGCGAAACCTGATCATACTCATAACTTCGCCAAGTTCCTTCTGACTAGGAAATGAGCAGATCCGCGGCAAAATCTCTACTTCGTTTCCAAGAAGTCTAATGCTGTCTAACACACAACTACATAACTAGACAACCAATACCTTTTTACCTCGTAGCAGATAGCCATCCGCTACTACATATTTACCTTTTTAACCTTTACCTTTGTTAGTGTATGTGATGTAATCTATTAATACACATATAGGATAATATTAAAAGGTAAAATATATGTTTGTAGTGTATGTGTGTGTAATTTATTAGGCACATAATCGTGTATTAAAGATAGAAATGCCCAATTATTTAGTAGGTAAAACCTTTAACAATATTAGTTCGGTATTAAGCTAGTCTATATAATACCTACGGTTTCCCCTGAAATAGTCAAAACTGGTTATCGATAACCTCTATCGTTAAGAAATTCAGTTATCTAAACCGACGTAATATTAGTCGATTAGACGAATAAACTCAGGTAAATTATATAACAGGACTAGCTATTTACCTTGGTAATAATTTTCGCAAAGCGCTTTGTCTGCCACTGAGAATTAAATAATTCTTTCCCAATTCGATCGGGTGCCGCTATCAGGATCAGGTATATTTACTCACGTCAATTTCCCAAACCATCCGTTATAATTACTTAAATACATGGTAGAGCATATTCGATAATATCTGTACATATTATTATTTCCCGAGTTGTATGGGATTTATTATTAATATGTGGATTATAAATTTATTATCATAATTATAAACGTCAGGTAAATTATATAACAGGACTAGCTATTTACCTTGGTAATAATTTTCGCAAATCTCTCTGCCTGCCACCGAAAATTAAATAATTCTTTCCCAATTCGATCGGGAGCCGTTATCAGAATCAAGTATATCCGTTATTTAATCACATAGTAAAGCATACTCGATAATATCGGTAGATATTATTATTTCCCGAGTTGTATGGGATTTATTATTAATATGTGAATTACAAATTTATCATCATAATTATAAACGTCAGGTAAATTATATAACAGGACTAGCTATTTACCTTGGTAATAATTTTCGCGAAGCTCTCTGCCTGCCACTAAGAATTAAATAATTCTTTCCCAATTCGATCGGGAGCCGTTATCAGAATCAAGTATATCCGTTATTTAATCACATAGTAAAGCATACTCGATAATATCGGTAGATATTATTATTTCCCGAGTTGTATGGGATTTATTATTAATATGTGGATTATAAATTTATTATCATAATAAAATTATAAACGTCAGGTAATTTAAAGATAGTGAAATCACTTACTTGCGATTGGTTTGGCTGTCGGGCTGCAGTGCTTGGACGGACCTCGGGTTTTCACCTCTGCTCACCTTGCCCAGGACGATGACTCCTTCAGCTCTGAAGATTGACTCGCGAATTCTTCGTCACCTAGACCTAGGATCCGCGTTCAACTAAGCTAGCCCTAACTGATTTCCTATTTATGGCGAGACCTACTGTAAAATATAACGAACCTCAAGGAAGGCGGCGCCCCCTCCTAAACCCTAATATTTTATATGCCCTACCACTATTACAATTTATTAGATTGATTTACTAGTCGGTATTACACGCGCGTACTATGTTTCTTTCGTGCATGCGACACGATCTCGACTATCGTGGAGCCCTATTACGAGTGTACGACCCCTATTCAATTTTAACCTGCCTATACTTCCTATCGACTTTCGCGATCACTTCGTCTGCAAATCTACACCTGCGTGTGCGCCCTCACAGGTCCTAATCTCAACTCTTCGCGTCCGATCTCTCCCAAAGTCTAGTCACCACTCCCTCGCGTCCGATCTCTCCCAAAGTCTAGTCCCGACTATCTCTCTACTTGCCTATCACTGCGCGAGCCTTCGCGCACCACCAGACTCTAACAACAACTCCCAACAACTCTCTTTGTACTTGCCTATTGACTTACGCGATTACTGCGCGAGCGTACGCGCACCACCAGACTCTAACAACAACTCCCAACAACTCTCTTTGTACTTGCCTATTGACTTACGCGATTACTGCGCGAGCGTACGCGCACCACCAGACTCTAACAACAACTCCCAACAACTGCCCTTGGCGAGCGTCTCCCTCTATGCAGTTGCGCTCGCGCGTATTTTTCTGGGAAGGGACAGCTCTCTTCCCCCGCACTCCCTGACTATTTATGACACCCTAAGGTCCCTACAAACATTCTGGCAACTTATTTACCTAATTTAATTTTAAACTGTAAATCGTCTTAGTACTAGCTTTCAATCTGATAACTAAATATTTATATTCCCATACCATAATTTGACAGATAATCTACCTAGCAACTCTATTCTCGAAAGGTGACTGTGGGGCCCTTTGAATTAATTGATTTAATTAATTGATTTAATTGATTGCCCTAGTTATATCGCTACTCTCATTGTTTTGTTGTTAACTCAGCTAGGGCATGGCCATCGTATCTACTAGGTCGTAATGATTTATTTATTTATTTATTTATTTATTTATTTATTTAATAGTAAAGTACTAATTAACGGTTATGAAATTTTGTACTACTAACAGCTATACAACGCAACTATTGTCATCACTCCTTGGCCTACACTATTACTTATTTACTTATAGCAATTTATAACATACATAAGTTTTATATAGTCATATTATATTAAAGTTAATATTCCTCACTTCTATTTAAGAACAGTCGTGTCTACTTACAACTCCTGCAACCGTACTTACTAATTCATATATTACATATTTACATAAAGGTTGTTATTTACTTTTAACTTATACCTAGTTTGCTCCGCTCTCACGCCAAACCTTCATAAATAACCCTACTTAAAATACAAGTGGTGACCCAATGCATAAAGTACCACAGTTTTAGATTTCTTGACCTGTCAACATTTCGTATAGTTTATTACAGGCGCGCTTGTGTATTTCTGCCTTCACCTTAAGGCGACGTACTCCCAGAAACGCTGCAAATCTACATTAAAACGTCATTGCTGTAAACAACCAAGCAAGACTGTTATTATGGAGCCCGCATTGTTAATTGCAAGCAACTAATAAGTCAAATCGGCAACCATTATTGATATGATATTAAACAATTTACTTTGTTAAATTATTTACCTAGTTCCTTTATTGGTTCGGAATGCTAACGATTTTGTTTATAAGTGAGTAAGTGCAATGTTAAGGCTAACTAGGAATCCTTAACAATATTGGCTTGTTAGGTAATTACCAACCTTGCTTGTACATTTCTAAATAAACCTCATTTAATATTAAATATTCTGCCTTTAGCCGAGCCAAAAGGTCCGCAGTTAAATTAAGTTTTTTTTTTTTTTTCTCAGTGTATGAAGTTCAAAACATGATTTAAAGTCTTGACTCGATAAAATTAATTCCCCACAATAACCTAAAATTGACTATTAAAGTATACAACCTCTGAAACCTAGTTCTATTTCGCTACAATGAAACATATTCCACTGAATATTTTTCTTTCTTATCCCTTAGTAACAACGTAACCTCCGCACGCGCTTCGCCTTAATTGAGTACAGCGTTTTTGTGCTTAATTTTTTTTTCTTTCTCAAAACTGTTAACTTTTGTTCCCATGTACTTGTACTTAGGTATTTTAATGAACAAATCTTTGTTATCGACTCGACCCTGATTAATTGCCCTACAACTACACGTTTCGATAAATTCTAAGTGAATTCGATAAATATTTCGATAAAATTTAATGAAATGAAACTTCGATGAATACTAACTGACTATAACTTGGACATATCTGGACTTGGTGTTGGCATCCTGACAGCCCTCCTGGCGTTGCGTCCCTCATTAAGTAGTTAATACCTACAATGTTTAGTCCGATTCGGTTGATTCCGTTACAGCTTATCGTCCCATAACTATAATAGTTATACATAAAGCTTCTAGAACTATTTTGAGGGTTATGATCAATACTACAAACATGTACATACATTTTTTATGTATCTATAGAAATGAATTTTTAGATATAAAAATGAATCCCCATTTTCCTTGGTTACGGCATCACGCGTGAACGGGTAAACCGATTTTAATTAGGTTTTCACTAATGGAAAGAGGGATAAACGGGGAATGTTCATATATATAAAGCCGGGGGCGGGTCGCTAGTCATCAATAGTTTTCGCAGTGTACGCCAAATAATGACTTTTATAAGCAAATTTTTGATACCTTGTGTTACATTATTGTAATTTTCATAGAGATCGCAACTGTTTTAAGATAAATTACATCCTATTGTATTCACTGATAATGTAGCTATCTACAGGTGAAAGAATTTAAAAAATCGGTTAAGTAGATTTTGAGTTTATCCATTACAAACATACAAACACGTAAACATACAAAAAGTCAAATCTTTCCTCTTTATATTATTAGCGTAGAATGTAGTTTATAAATGCGAAAGTGAGTTTTTTTCTTGTTTAAGCTTTCACGCAATAACTACTAAAACGATTATCATGAAATTTTGCATACACGGGATACACATAGAGTACCCACATTTCATCCAGAAAAAAGTACTGTTCCCGTGGGATCACTAAAAATAAAAATTAACGCCTTTCAAAAATTTATAAAGATTGACTAAATGTTAACACCTAAGAAAAATGGGGCGGACCAAGTCGCTGACAAAAGCTAGTTCAATCTCAAAATCTTAGACATACAATGTGGGTTTATAATCGATGTATGTAAGAAATAAAGACTCAAAAATAATTGTAGGCATTGGCAAATTCAGTGGCTTACATTATGTTGTTGTGATATATCAGCGTATAAAAAAATTACAGTGTCTCACGAGAGAATCACGTCGGGAGCGCCCCTGTATCGCGCGTTATTAATTTTCATTTGACACAGTTGGGCTGACGCGTGTAGCTCTAGTGGCAACCATCACAAAGACCTTCCACTATCAACACTTTTGTTATAAACAGCTCGACAGTCAACTCGACTTGTCTTTACAAAGCCAATATTTTCCAATAGTCTTTTACGGGAAACTACAGCTTTTCCCTGTCCCTCGAGAATCGTACTTTTTTTGTGGACAAAGTGAACACAAAGCTTCGTGATGATTGGTGAATAATTGACATGTGAAAGCTTAATAAATAAATTCCTTTCGCATTTGCAATGTTAGTACTGGTAAGGACAAATATTTTTTTAAGATGGTGAAAGATTGAAAGAGAATGGGCTCTTACATCCCATAATATAACTATTAAAATATAAAAAGGTGGTTGCTGTCGCCAACCTATCTTTTCAATTTGTGGTACTGAATTATAACGCATAAATAAATAAATAAAATGAATAAAAAAATATTTGGTCTTAAGAAAAATTCTACAGAAGAAATATTTCATAATTTGCATCTAAGACAATCTTAGAGTTCTAAAGATAATATTGTCTAAATTCCAATTTTATTTGTAATTATAACTAATTGGAATTTCTTTGTTCAATTAATTTCAAAATTTTAATTTAAAATTACTGGATACTAACTTGTTAGATTTTGGTAAGATTTTTATTTTTATTTTTTTATGGTAATTTAAACCATGTTAAACTTATATGAATTAACATCATTTTATTTTGTAGCTAACCTAAATCAATAAAATAGTTAGCTGCATCTATTCGTAATTCAAAAGTTTATTCTGCAAATAGGCCGCAGGGACCTCTTTTGTCATGTCTTGAGTCTACCAGCTTTTCGGAAGTATCATCATAGCCAAGAAAAATGCGCCGCAAGAAACTTGGCAGAAAGTCATCAAAAACAAATTACAATTTATACATTTCAAAGCAATTATTAGCACAGCAAAATCAGAAAACACACTTAATTGTCGCGATTTAATTGACTAGGAGATGTGTAGGGTCTCCAGGTCAATACCCACTTTGGTAGGTACTGCGAAGGGATGTATGAGGTTCCTAATATAATATAATAACAATTAGACTAAAATTACATAGAGATATGTCGTCTCCAAAGGTCAACGTAAACTAAATCTATGGTCAACAGAGATGTAGAAAGCCTCCATGGTGGATGTCAAAATAAAAATATTAAAATATATTTTTGAAGACTGTTATTTAAAATTAAGTAGTGGTAGGGCACACTGCGTTTCGCAGTCATTTGGGCAGCCCGCCTGGCGGCAGTGACCACCCCCTTACAGAAGACCACCGTGAAATAACAGCATATACGTGCTGTTGTGTTTCGGTGAGTGAGTAAGGGATGCCAGAGCCCATTTCCTTATCCCCTCCTAATCCCTTATCCTTAATCCTACTGTAGTCGGCAGCGCACTTGCAGCACCTGTAGCGTTGCTTGTGTTATAGGCGACGGTAGCCATCTACCATCTAGTGGACCGTCAGCCTGTCTGTCGACATAACATAAAAAAAAAAATTAAATTTCAAAATTAGTAATTATAACTATTTTATTAATTTAGGTTCACTGTAACATTAATTTAAGGTTCAATGTCTTTAAATGCTCCATTAGATATACTTAGCTTTCATGAAATATTAGAGCTGGCTAACCTTTGAGGACTAACTTTAGAGATTGCATGGTTATAAGAAAATTATAAAACATTAAAAATTTGGTTTAGGAATGGTTACGACATATTTAGGTTACGTATGTAAAATCAGGGGTTATTCCGTGTTCATCCCATAGGCATTGTTCTTCTAGGATGATCTAAACTATATTAGAGTAATTTAATTGAGTTTCTTAACTTACCCGAAATGTGTTCCTTACTCATGCCAAGGCAAAAATAGCTTAAAAATGCACAGACAGCATATAAAATTCTGGGTTTCAATAATGTTTCAATTGTTTAAAAATATTTCCAATAACTAAAACTACATATTTAAACAGACACAAGTTAATAAAATCATTTAGCGTGCCCTGTTGTGCGCTCTTCTATTAAAAATTAAAATAAATAATCACTAAAACCACTAAAATGATTTTTTATAAAAATATTCATAAATTAGGAAAAACGATCTAAGTGTTTTTTAATATTCAATTATTATTTAATGATAAATTGGGGGTTGCTGACTGTCGTATAAGAACAAAAATATAATTTTTTTTTAATAAAAGTGACCGAACTTTGGCTCTAATTAATAAAAAAGTATTGAATTTGATCTATTGCTTTTTTAACAATAGAAGTTGATATAAATGTTGACGTAAGCGACACTACTGCCACCAGCTGGTACTATGTATGAAATATTAATGTGTTTGTTGTGTTGTGTTGTGTTTGATAAAAATGTTGAATGAAATCTTCACACACAGAGTTACTTTTTATCCCGGAAATGCGTTTCTGTTTGATAAATAGATCACAAATTTGTCAATAGATGGCGCGTGCGAACCCGCGAGCTGCAGCTACCGTAGAATAATTTAATGGATCATATCAATCGGTGGTCCGGAAATCCATTACTGAACCGTACCATGAAACGATTTTAATTTTCCGTTCGCTTTATCTTTTCGTTACAGCGCGCCGTAAATTTTTTTTAAACATTTTAATAGTTCTCTCCGAGTAACGAATTAATAAATTTATCACGAAAAATGTTACATTTTTTAACGTTAACTCTTCGTTATGTAACCGATTTAAAAATTCAATTGATATTGTATTGCGGGTACATATTTGGGTGTAAACTTTTAAAATTTGGCTCTGGTCTGAGTGTTTTAATAGTGCCAGGGCACAATGCGTTTCATTACAAAACGCCTGGCGGCAGTAACCACTCATTTATAGAAGATCACCGTGAAATAACTGCGTGTGTGTTTCAGTGGGTTAATAAGGTATATCAAAGCCCAGTTTATTTAGAACACTTCAAAATTTATTATTTAGAGCCCTTGGTCGGGTGGTTGAAGTTCTATTCGCGGCAGGCCAGAGCCAACTTTTCATAGTTGGTTCTGGTCTGAATTTGGCAAGTAATGGCAGGGCACACTGTCTGTCGCAATCATTTCGGCAGCCGGTCTGGAGGCAGTAACTACCGTAACCACCCTCTTACACAAGACCGCCGTGAAATAACAGCATAATGTGCTGTTCTATTTCGATAACTGAGTAAGAAATGCTAGAGCCTATGTCCCCATCCCTACCTAAAACATTATACTTAATTTTACTAAGGTCGGCGGAGGATTTGCAGCAACTGCGCTTTGCTTGTGTTAATAGGCGTCATGGCAGCCTGGCTGACGATCTTACATAAAAAAAATATAAACGAAAACACGAAAATTTGAGCAGAATTGACTAAATCGTGGTCGAGTAGAGTTGCTAATGAAATACGGTAAGCAGTGTGATAAAAGCGGAAAATTAGTGTTAATTAGGAGTGTCAGTAAAATAGCGTGAATATTTGTAATTTTAGAGTAACAAATGTGTGTAACCTAGAATACAAGTGAATTATAATATAACTGAAGTTAATTGTTTCTGCAGGTACACTTAATGTTGTATAACAAGGTCCAAGTTAATTACATTGTTCCATATTTGATTATGGAATAATTAGCTGATAGTCCAGAATTGCATACAATTGTTTCTCCTAACTATCTCCGACGTTATAATATTGTACACAGTGTTCTATACATGTAACAGTGTTATAGATTTGATTTAGTCTATTTTGTATTGTTTATAATGTTCGTGTCCAAATTAATGAAGCCTTTTCAAAAAATAACCCATACATTTCCATGAATGTAATGAAAGATTTTTTTGCATAATATTTAGATGCATAACGCCCTTGTTGAGAGGGTAGGCCTGTGCTCCTGCAGTGAGGATACATAATAGGCTGTTGATGATGATGATGATTATGAATATTTAGATGCGTTGAGGTCAGAAGATACATTTAGAAACTAACAATTTAAATTTATTAAAACACACATTTTAACTAACCATCTGGTCTTTTTCTTACTCACCGAATTTCTCTTGGCAGAGTGGTCGTGTTCACCACTTCTGAGTGGTACGTCACTCCTCTCTCGCGGCTGCCTGAGGAAATCTGGCCGCCACCTGTTAGCAATGAAAATAAAAGAAACCTAATGTGACTCGCATTACATTTAATATCACGTGTACAAACTATCTTCATTTCAAGTAATTAAACCATAATTAAGGCACTCATGAAAATTGCGGTGAAAACAGAGTTGTGAACTGTTTTGGTTTGAGTGTAATTAAAACGAAACTTCATTTCGTCGTTGCCTTGGTTACCTCAGCGTGGTATTCAGATGAGAAGTAGTGTGTATATTTTATTATACATTTTTAACATCGAAACGAGTCTCTAATTACGTTAGCAGCAAGATATAAGAGAGAAATTTTGAAATTTTGGTAGACAAATTACAGGTTAAATTAAACATTTATAAATTATTATTTCATTATAATAGTAATTTAATTTCTTTTTATGTTAAGATCGGCAGACAGGCTGACGGTCCACTTGATGGTAGTTGGCTACCGTCGCCTATAACACAAGCAACGCCAAAGCTGCTGCAAGTGCGCTGCCGACTACAATAGGATTAAGGATAAGGGATTGGGAAGGGATAGGGAAATGGGCTCTGGCATCCCTTACTTCACTCACCGAAACACAACAGCACACGTGCTGTTATTTCACGGTGGTCTTCTGTAAGGGGGTGGTTACTGTCGCCAGACGGGTTGCCCAAATGACTGCGAAACACAGTGTGCCCTGCCATTACTTTCCAGATCCAGACCAGAGACAAATTTGAAAAGTTCATTTTTCAAAGTTGACCCTGCCGGGAATCGAACCCGGGAACCCTAGAACAGAACGTTAAGGCAAGCACCTTAACCACTCATCCAATGGCTCGCTTTTTGTTATTTAGCATAAAAACTCTTATTTGAATGTGGATTCAACAACTTGATTATATCAGAATATTTATATCGATGTCTACGGCCATTTAGGCTACAAGATTTTGTCTATAGACATGAATCCTGTGACATATATTGTCCTTGAGATCTTCAATTCATCTTTATTATCTATATCTTTGTTATTTGTGATTTTGAATTCAATTATTGAATTGTTTCTTTCTTGTTTATTGGCTTATAGCATGGAAATGGTTCTGGGTATTTATATTTTTGATCTCATTGACATTTGTTGATTCATTCATTTAACTAATTTCTAATAATGCTGTGCTTTCCTATAATTTTAAATTCATACTAGTAACGTATCTTCTATTATGTTTAAGTATGTCTTTAGTTGGTAAGCTTTTTCAAATAAATAAATAAATTATCTTAGGTTATTATAAATTTATTGTCCGTGTTGGATTTTTCTTTTGTATTTAAAAGTCGTCAAACAGGTTGGAGGTTCACTTGGCGGTAAGTGTCTACCGCTGCATGTTACCACAAGTGATGCCACAATTTCTGCAAGTCTGTTGTCGACCTTAGTAGGATAGAGTATTAGGAAGAGATAGGGAAAATGGGCTCTGGCATCCCTTACTTATTCACCGAAACACAACAGCACATATGCTGTTACTTTACGGTGGTGACAAATTATGACTGCGAAACGCAGTGTGCACTGCCGCTATAAAATTATTTCTAATGTTCTTAAAAAACTTCATTACCTTTACAGTAGGTATATATTAATTAGGCTTACTTATTTAGATAATCCGGTACAATTCACCTGATTCTCAATTAATCAGATTCGTAATTTACCAGATTTTGTACTATCGAGTAGGAAATGCTCATTTTTTTAATGTAAAGGTCGTCAGACAGGCTGACGATTCACTTGATGGTTATGGCAATAATTATCCTTAATGGAAAGTTCGAGAAAGTCTTTTCGCATATAAATTGGTTATATAAACTTGTAATTAAATCTCTTTGGGTGTACTATTTGTATCTGGCTGGTTTTGATGACATTAAAAAGGTTAGATTTCAAAAAGGAAACAAATTAATAAAAGCAATTTTTCATTTGTTTTTCTTTCTGTCAAAAGGAGTGAATCTAATGAAGAAATTCGATACATTTTGAAATTTTATTACAAAAAAGGAAAAAATGCAACGCAAGCCGCAAAAAGAAATTGTGACGTTTATGGACCTAATTTAGTGTCAGAAAGAGTAGCACAAAGTTGGTTTAAACGTTTTCAATCTAAATTTTGATATCAAAGATGCACCCCGTTTTGGTTGCCCTGTTAGGAATAAAATGTATGAGTTGTGGGTTTCCGGGATGATGGCCCAGGTCTGTTGGAAATTCTTCCAAACGTTTCGTCAACAACTGCGGTTGACATCCTCAGTGGTGTAGTCCAAGTTAGAAGAAAAAGTACATCACATCACTGCACTTCACTTCTGCACTTTTCGACTTCTCCAGCGAGACTGATTTGTCGACTGGAATGTGTCTATATTTATATCCCCACCCCGTGGTTGAATTGGTGGGGTGTGGTCACTAAGAGAGGGGTTATAATGCCCTCTCTTTCTTTCATTATTATTATTCTTGCGTAGTGCCGGATACCAAATGTTGTGTAGCCTTAGGTTTTCCTCCTTCCTGTTGAAATTATTTGGATGCTTGAAAATTTCAATGGCTTCCCGATTAAGGCGTGAGTGATAGTGTACCTCGGATGACAGAACTAATGTGTTTTTGAAAAGGATTTTATGATTGCCTTCAGAAAAGGCGTGTTCAGCTACTGCCGATTTTTCGGTCTCTCCTCTGCGACAGTTACCCTTGTGTTCTTTAATTCGGGTGTTAATGCTGCGTTTTGTGGTGCCGATATATACTGCGCCACATTCGCAAGGTATTTTATATACCCCTGTCGAGGATAATGGATCCCTTGGGTCTTTAATTGAACCGAGCAGGTTTCTGATTTGGCTCGTGGGCTTATATATGGCCTTGATGTATCTGCTCTGTAACATTTTTCCTATGCGATCCGTTACTCCTTTAATATATGGGAGGAATGCTCTGCCTTTATCTGGGTTTTTGTCTTCGGAATTAGTCCTGTTTCTCCTCGGTTTTATCGCTCGCTTAATTTCAGTGGGTGTGTATCCGTTGCACCGTAGAGTATGGCTTAAATGTTCCAGCTCTTTTTGTATCTGTGTTGGTTCGCAGACTCGTTTCGCTCTACCAACCAGCGTCTTAATCATAGCCCTTTTTTGTTGAGGGTGATGGTTGGAGTTTTTATGTAAGTACCTATCTGTGTAGACTTTATGTCCCAGGCTACCATCCTCGTTTTTAGAGACCAACACGTCCAGAAATGGGAGTGTGCCATTCTTGGGTGGATGCTATTGATATGTTTAAGAAACATATTTAGTGCTTCCTGTCCGTGGCTCCATATTACAAATGTATCGTCTACGTATCGGAACCAGCATGAAGGTTTCTGAAATGCTGTTTCTAGAACAAGTTTTTCAAACGATTCCATGTAGAAGTTGGCCACGACAGGGCTGAGCGGACTCCCCATTGCCACACCATCTACTTGTTCGTAGAATTTATTATTCACTTGGAAATAGGTGGTGTTCAGAACATGTTTGTATAATGACACTATGTCTTCCGGGAAGATTAGGCTTGTAAAAATTCCGGGACCATTGTAAAAAGGGAAACGACGTCAAAGCTCACTAGAACCCACAACTCATATGGATACCGGCCGAGAAAACCTACATTCTACTAATAAAATGTATGCCATGTTTTGAAAAAGTGAAGCAAGATCGGTATATTAGCTAGTTACGACATAGCTGAAGAACTGGGAATTGACTACAAGACAGTTTTGGCCCATTTGAAAAAAAAAAAGCCGGGTACACAAAAATAAAAACCTGGATATTTGGGTGCTATACGAGCTCATTGAAACAAACCGTTATTGAAGATATTGATTACTGGTGATGAAAAGTGGATCACGTACGACAAGATCGTGTGAAAAAGGTAGTGGTCAAAGGTCGGTCAGGCTTCACAGACCGTGCCAAAACCCGGGTTAACTTGCAATAAGGTAATGCGGTGTTTATGGTGGGATTGGAAAGCATTGTTCATTATGAGTTTTTAACCCCGGACAGAACCATCAATTCGGATCTCTACTGCCAACAACTGATGAGATTAAAGCAAGAAGTTGAGAGAAAGCGGCCGGAATTGATCAACAGAAAGTCTTTCATCATGACAACGCTAGACCACACACATCTTTAGTCACTCAGCAAAAATTAAAATAGTTTGGCCGGGAGGTGTTAATGCATCCGCCATATAGCCCTGACCTTGCACCTTCAGATTTCCACCTGTATCAGATCAAGTGTCAGGTCAGTGTCAGGTTAACGTCAAGCGAGGACTGCCAAAGGCATTTATCAGGTTTTTTTGATCAGAAGTCGCAAAATTACCTACAAGATGGCAAAAAGTCATCGAACAAAATGGCACATATATACTGTAATGAAATGTAAATAAACTATGAAAAAAAAAATGTCATGAGTTTTCATATCAAATGCGAAGAAACTTTTTCTCCAACTTATTATTTTGAAAGAATGTGACATAAATTCAAAGGAAGTCTGCGTTGTAATATCTTTATTAGATTTCAAAATCTACTTCGGCGTGAGGTTCAGCCACTACATAATTTATTTTAAAATGAATCAGGTGCTGGACGAACGGAAAATTTTCATTAGCTAAATTCAATGCAACGTGCAGGCGTCGAGACTGGCGGCGTTGGCTTGTTGGAATACTTTCTTGATGGCGTAATGTAGTGTAGGGGACTGCTGGATGCTGGGTGCTCACTCGCGGGTATGCCCTCACTCGTGAACACCTTGACTCTCAGACCGCGCTACGATTTTAATAACATTCATTATCCACACACTATCCACCGATAATAGCTCAGTTGAAAAATAATTAAATAGAGACCCGCCTTCGGCTTCGCACGGATACAAATTTTTTGCAATTTGTATGCGCAAACGTTTCTGGTTATTCACTCTTTCTATTAGTGAAAATCGTATCAATTTCCTTTGGGTGGTTTAGAAGAATTTAGCAGAGAAATAGATAGAAAATAACGACGACTTTATCTATATTCTATAAATATCTAATATATAAAATTCTCGTGTCACAGTGTTCGTAACAAAACTCCTCCGAAACGGCTGGACCGATTTTTATGAAATTTTGTGTGTATATTCAGTAGATAGATCTGAGAATAAAGTCATATAGTATTTTTAATCCTCCTACCCGCAGCCCCCATTTTTAATCGGGATTTTAGTATTTTTGTATAAAGAATATTAATATAATAAAATCGTAAACGAGCCGTGTCAGCACATTAAAGTTTTTTTTTGAAAAAAAAAAAGAAAAAACTATTTGTACACGTTGCACTTATGTTAACGAGGTCAAAAAATAGTTTTTAGAATCTTTGTCTGTTTATCTGTGCGTTTCTGTACGATAATCTCCTAAATGGCTTAATCGATTTGAATGCGGTTTTCACTGATGTATTGTAGCAAGCGTACGAAGTTGTGTGCTCAGCTAGTTCTGTAATATGTGTTTCATTACATTCATATTTATGTATATATATTTCAAATGCAGGATACTATAAATACGGAATATTTTTATTACCAAAGTAAAACAAGAAAAAAAATTAATCTCAGCCTTGCATTAACCGAATTTGGATTGAATGAAAATATTCACCGTTCCGAAATTCCGTACGATGCCATTAATCGTTTCGATGTCACAGTATGGGACATTTAGTGTGACCCTTTTTATGCGCCAACCTTCCCGATTTACGTTCCTAATCGCCAAATGCCGAAAGCCGAATCACGGGTGCGCTTCGGTTGGCCGCATTTAAATGGCAGATACTAATTGCTATCTGTTCATTGTCGGGAAATTTAACAAATGATGTTTTAGAACATCTATTGTGCTGCCCAACAGATATGGATCTGTCTTGTCTATAGGTTAATAAAAACTAGCGAATTTTAATATGTAGTACAGAAGATTCTTGCAGTCTTACAGAAGACCGCCGTGAAATAACAGCACGTGTTTCGGTGAGTTAGTGAGGGATGCCAGAGCCCGTTTCCCTATCCCCTCCTATCCCTTATCCTTAATCTTACTTTAGTGGACAGCGCACTTGCAGCAACTTTGGCGTTGCCTGTGTTATAGGCGACGGTAGCCACCTACCATCAAGTGGACCGTCAGCCTGTCTGCCTATCTTAATATAAAAAAAAGAAGTTTCATTAATAAAAAAAAGCTGAAGTCACCGCAGCAAGTCCAGACAAAATATATTATTTCTAATGCATATAAAGCCTATTATATTTATCGCCCACAGATATTACAAAAACTGATGTTATTTAAGTTTGCAAGTTTTTCCATAATATTACCTGAAACATAACAAACAATACAAGCAAATGTATACTTTGGCACATAATTAATACTTCCTAAAGCTGTCTGTCTAAACATGCTTTTTTTTACTTCTAGTATTTTCAATTTGTATTTCATAATTTCTTTTGTTTTGTTTTCAATCAAACAGATGCTACCATTAGTCAATCTACATTTTAATAACAATGCTTAGTTACCGGCAATACAATAAAAAATGTAATTAATAATTTCATCATTAATTTATTACGTTGATATGAATAACTTTAATTTACAACGACTCATGCATCCTATGTAATATATTCACATTTTTTATTATTTTTCTTTTGGATTGTGTAAAAATTTTAATAATAATGAATTCATGAAAATAACGTACAAACAATCTCCCATTAATTCATAAGTTAGATAAAACAGATAAACAGTATTAATAAACAATCTGGTCGTTGTTTATTAATTTATCTTATTCATTGAAGATCCTGTCTTTTGCAGAAACTGCTACTAACAAAGTTTTCTATAGTGAGATATTAATATTAATGATAAATAAAAATTGAAATGGTCTTATAGCAAACTTCGCTTCAATAATAAAGTGGTAATAAATTGTCGTAGAATTGAGTGCAGTCAGCAATTTTCTCACTTTTGTTTGTGCAAGCCTGACCCAATTTAAACCAATTCGAAAGGCCAATCCGACCTGAATTTCTTCTATTTGTGTTTGGCTAAAGCTAAAAATGAAGCTGACTCAAATGTTTGCTCGATTTCGGTGTAAATGGTTGTTGTAATGGTTTATTTTAGATTTGTTCATTTGCCGCCGTAATTGGGAGATTTTGGGAATGAATTTCATTTGAATAATTACAGGCAATAGTATACATATATATAGCTCTCATACATACTAAATCATATCCCTTATCCTTGCCATGCTTATCCCGTTTCCCCATTAATACACATAGAGGATTGATAGCGACACTGCGATCGCTCTGATGTCTATATGGGTGTTCAGTTTAAAGTTTTTAGAAACTTTAAAAAAAAATTACTTAAAAGAAACTTATATCAAAGATATCCTTAAATGTAGACTCTGCAACCATTTTTCTTTCACATGACAATCAAGTTAGAAAATCAGGTTATAAAGGAAATTTCACTACTGGAATTCTCTTGTTCCTATTGTTGACTCACTGTATTAAGTAAACTTTGTATATTCCACTCGTCTAGGGGTTAATTGCGACCAACAAATTACAGAAAAATGTAATTTTTATATTTACTTGTGGCTACTATAACTAACTATTCGCAATAAATAGATTTATCAAAGTTTTATAAGCAAAAAAAAAACAGAACAAAAAGACGCATAATGCATGAGAGCAGATCTGGACAAAATTTTAGGGAATATAAGCATAAATATGTACGGAGGAGAGGCATAAAACTTCAACATATTTATTTTTAAATTGCATTAAGAAGTTTTTTAGCTTATAGAGAAGACAGCTTAGTATGAATAAAGTCGCGGTTTCAGTAGCAGTACTTACTAGAAGTCTGAGAAATGAAAAAAAAAAAAAAACAAAACAAAACGATCATTTTTAATGTTCAAACCAATGTAACTTGAAAAATATCTTTAAAACAAAAAATAAGACTTAATTTGCTTACATACCATGGTAGACAATTTTATAAAAAAAAATACCACTTTTTAAAATTTCAGTTAAATTTTGAGTTAAATGTATTCACGCCTGTAACTTTTTTCAGTATATTTTTAAAATATTTATCTGAATACTATGAACAAGGACAAAATAGATTCTATGTACATAGTTTTATAAGGATATAATCAAAGATTATCTATATCTATCACTTAGTGCTTTTATTTCTAGGTCAACTGCAAGGGTCCGGCTATAGTGAACAAGAACCAGTGTTCCTAGCGCCACTCGAGAATATTACCGTGGCGCAGGGCAGGGATATACACTTCACGTGTACTGTCAACCACCTCAGCAATTATAAGGTAAATATTAACGTTAAGGGCATTAATAAAAGATAAAAGATAAGAGGCAGGCTGACGGTTCATGCTGATCAATAGCATTATGATGGGTAATTATAGAAATTTTATCCCAAATATGTTCTTTTTAGATCACTTTTAATCAAATTATAGTAACATAAGTGAGCACGTAATACTCTACTATGCAGAAATAAGCAAAGAAAATGCTGTATGAGCAGCTTATATTCAACATGACCGTGTCGCCATTACATAACCTCTAATAAAAATATAAACGATACAATATATAATCAAACACTGTTTTTTATTAATTAGAAACACTTTCAGAAAAGGTGGTTAATATTAGCCACGTTATTTTTACAAACCGGAATCCTCAAAAGCGTTAAAAAAATCGCTTATTCAAGTCAGTCTATAAAACCGTTGTATTTACTTACTGATTAGTAGCTTAATTACGTGGCGCTTAAGAATTTTAACGATAAAGATATATTGTATATTCAAATTAGAGTTAAATGCGCAATATAATTCACTTTCACAATTATAAAATGTGGAAAATAAAAGTGTACTTAAAATTCCTTGCAGAATAATAATATGGCGACGCGAGTTAGTGCGAGAGAGCCATACGTGTAACAATTACATATTTTTTAATATTATTTGCATATTGTCTCCAAAAAGTACGAGAATGATCTAAATGCTGAATATTAAATGAATAACTGAAGTTGAACACTTTCAACTGGTTAAAATAGTTTTAGTAGCTGTTTAAAAGGTAGATCTGCATTTATACAGACGATATTAAGCTTGTTCTACATTTATTCAGCTACTATGTTGCTATTATGTTGCTACTATACAAATTAAAGCGTTTTATTTTGTGCCCAAATTGCTTGAATAACATCTGTATAAACCAGTTTTACAGAGATTAAGCAGTCCCTATATCGCTTGAAGTTTCCAGAAATGCATTTATTCAAAGATTATTCAGCCAATCTGTGTTTCTTGGGATGGATACACTTCAGAAGGGAGACTTTTCCAAAATTCATATATTTGATACTAGTTGGTGCCCGCGACTTTGTTCGCATGAGTCCAATTTCTTATGTTTGTTACTCTTACACGCAAGATTGGGAGCCATTTTGTTATATTTTTCTCTCGGGAATTTAACATTTTTCTATGATAACAAGTGTTCTATATGTTAATACAGGTAATAAACTATCTGTTTGCCTAATTTCATCCAAATCCGTTTAGCCGTTTTTGCGTAAAAGGTAAAAAAATTAAATAATAAAAAAAAAGGTTTTAAATGTAAAAGTTTTCGTTCAAATAGGTACGTACCTATTTGGTATTATCTTAGGGCATATAATGGGGTACTGTGAGCTGTGAGATCAGTCTGTTTGTTCTTCAGATAGAGCACGCTTCTTATGAACGCGTCCCTTGGCTCTTAAATCCGTGGTCAGCTAAAAAGCCAATCCTTACTCACGGCGAAGGGACGCGTAGCCTGGCAACAATTAATTATTTATTGATTCAGATCAGTGAAAATTGACGAGTTATTCTTTTTGATATGTTACTTCAAACTAATTGAGAGAGGGAAACAATCACGAATGTACTGAATCTTATCTTTAACAGACAGCGACGAATATTGCGGGAATTTTTAGATGTCACGTCATCTAAAAATTTCCAAGAGAATCGTGGTCATACTGGGAAGACCCGTTGGTGGGTCGACGAGAAGTTTTCTGTTTACTTATGGTGACATAAATAGATAAACATTGTCACAATTATTAATTACTAGTTGGTGCTCGCAAATTCGTCCGCGTTAAAAGATAAAAAATATAATCTATATCGCTGTGACGAAGGTGGCGCCTAATCCCTCGGGAACCTAATATTTTTCCAGGATAAGAAGTATCCGACATCTTAATCTAGGTACTAAACTAACTGTTTGTATCCAAATCCGTTTAGCCGTTTTTGCGTGCTTGAGTAACAAACATTCAAACACACAAACATTTTTTTAGCATTTATAATATTAGTAGGATAAGGATATGACATTTCAAAAGCCTTTCGAAATACATACATTGATATTTTTTTGGAACATATATTAGTGAAACGGTGGGATGACAAGTTACTTACCGGTAAAAATGACGCACACTGTAGATGACCACAGGAAATCTTATCAACCTATTTATTGCTGAGTTGTGTCTTTTAAAGTTACAATGCGCGAGCGGAAGACATGTCTGCTTTTCAATTTAAAGTCGGCAAACAAGCTGACGGTCCACTTCATGGTAAGTGGCTAATGTCGTCAATAATACAAGCGACACCAGAGAGAATGGAAGTGTGATGGCGACGTAGAATAGTCGACAAGGTAAGTACAGATGAATGGCGTCTGACATCCCTTACAAACACAATGAATCACAACACAATCATAACCTGCTATTATTTCATGGGCTGCCCATTTTATGTCTATGGAACACAGCTGTGGAAATCAGCTGTATTTATGTGTTTTTATTTCTATACTAAAATATTAGCCTGCCATACTTATGGAAAATCAGTAAACATGATAACATGATACTAAACCTTAACATTTTCTTTAGAAGAAATGGCAAGTAAAGTCTAGTATTATTTTCATAGGTGGCATGGATAAAGTCTGACACGAAGACGATATTGGCCATTCACACCCACATGGTGACACTGAACCCGCGTTTGGCAGTGAGCCACAATGGACACAACACTTGGATGCTGTACATCAACAACGTAGAGCCCAAAGACTCCGGCACTTACATGTGTCAGATCAATACGGATCCCATGAAGAGTCAGGTTAGTTCATTTTCTATATTTCCATTTTATTCTTTAATAAAAATCTATATTGAATGAAAAAGTTTTCAGCGAGACTGAAAAAATAAGTACACTAGTGTGTAATATCTGTAATAATCTTTATTGATCACTAGTTACATTTTACATTAGCTAGGACTCTCCTTTAAGTTCATACCAGTATTAAGAGAAGTAGTCTTGTGTTCTTAACATAGTAATATAATTAATTAATTAAGATAAAAACCATAAAAAGTGAAATCAGAGTTTCAAAAGTAGAAGTGTTGAAACCATGAGGCAACTAAGAGTTAGTCTAATCCTCTTAAATATCTTAATTTAAATTTGAAGGTCAATTACTATTCATTTTATATTAAAAAACAAAAACAAAAAAGAATTTACCATAATTTTTTAAACTTTATACATGTCAGTGATGTCCAGTGAAATGGCAGACGCAGCTTTCGTAATCTGAGTTGTTATCAATTGCACATCAGAAAGTTTTAAATAAATCTCGCTTGCTCTAACTGAAATTAAGAAGGAATTATGAAAAACCCAGCATGTCCTAGAAAACTAGCACACAAGACTTGATATACTTGGACAATACTAAAGTTGTAGGTAAATATGAAAGTAATTCTGTATGATATTGTTACTAAGTTACGGTTAAGTCATTATAATAACAATTTTGGAAATTGTATTTTTTTTTCTCTTTTGTAACGTTCTTAGAAGTTTTAATATCTACCGTCACCTATTAAGAAATTCGTTTAGTAACCCATGTAACCCGTGTTACTTGCTACCCTTGTACCCATGTAATGACACAGGGTAAGAGAATATGAGGAGATAGGGAATTGCACTCCGGCATCCCTTACTCACTCACTGAAACGCAATTGATTTTTAGGCTATATTTTAGGCATTTTGCTTCAGGGACGAATTAGAAAGAAAGAAAGAAACCATCTTTTATTCCTCTAATACAATATGTGAACAATACAAACAATATACAACAATACAACAAAATAATAATTACAAGCAAACAAATATATTAACAAGTATTTTTGTTTGCTTGCTCTGGCTCAGTATACAGTTGTGGTGCAGACCACAACATTGATAATCTGCCAGGGACCAGATATTCAAAAAGAAAAAAAAAATTATACATTTACGCGGGACAATTCAGACAAATCAGGCATTTTATTTTTTCATAGAAAACTTGAAATTTAGACATTCTGAACGTAATTGAAACGCCTGCCACTACTAGTACTTTGATATATTGAATACTGGAAAGACCATGTGGACTAACTATGACATGTCAGTGTAACCCAATAAAACTGCATTAGTCAGATGTCAATTTAGACAGTTCGTCGTCATATCCAAATGTTGATGTAATTACCATGGAAGTAATAAGTACTATTTACAGTCTCTTTGCAAATAATTTGTGCGCCGAGAGTAAAACATGTCGGCTAATATTAAAATTTATGCAATCGATTCCGTCGTCAGCTTGCACCCGAGACCTGCAACTCGACGGCACGTGCTGGACATTTCCGTAGATAAATGTTACTTCCATTATTTGTACAATCGGTTATAATGGTGTCAAATACTATCCATTTTTATCAGGTTTTTTTTTGCTATGTATGAATCTCCTTAAGTTACTTATGCAGATTAATACACCCGCACGACATATCCGATATACAAAACATTATTTGCAGAGTATAACTTGATCAATAATTTGAGTTAAATTAAGTTAGAGTATATACAATAAAGCATGTTTTGAATTTGAATTAATTCATGTTAGAAAATCATTGTTACCCTAAACAGTGTAGGAATTTTTACGAAATATATTATTGTTATCTTGTCTATCAGAAAGAAAATTAGAACGGTGTACTCAAAAATCTCTACCAGTATTTATAATTGAAATATTTTAATTACCATAAAAAATATTAATTAGGACATCTCACACAGCGCCATCTAGTCACAAACTAAACAGAGCTTGTACTATGGGTGCTAATTCATAAATAAACGTATATACTTTATATTCGTAAATATATACATAGAAAACACCTAGATCAAGACAAACGGGGGATTGAACCCGCGATGCCGCGGCTTCTGGCACAGCAGGTAAAGTTATTACCTCTAAGCCAAAGCCGATTGTTTTATTGGTTCCAAATTATTTAACAGGCTCTAAAGGCTTCCGAAATTGACATGCAAGAATTTCTGAGACTTATAGAGTTATAAGTTCAACAAGCAACTCCAAATTTAAAATTGGAGCATGCAAAACAGTTTTGTATGGAGATCGGGCCATCAGTGTATAGTATTTTTGTTTTAAAGGTTGACGTTTATTTTTGTTTGAAACATGTACCATTAGGTAAGAAGAAATTATAGATTTTATTGGGAAAAATCTTGTAATTTGGTAATGGGGTATCATAGGTATTTAAGTTTGAAAGTATTTAAAAATCCAAATATTCCAATTAAGTAATAAGTTTTTTTTTAAAATTTCGAATGTTATCTCCATTTACAAAATCTGAAATATTCACAGGAAATTACTGAAGTTAAGAAAGACTTTATTAGTAAAATCTCCAAAGTGTAAGTTAACAAATTATGGCACGGTGTTAAACGGTGTTCTTTAAAAGGAGTAAATTTAAAAAATGAAGATAATGTATGCAAACTGATGCCAGCGTAGTCGTATGTACACTAACAATGAAACCGTAGGGGGCAGGCGTTGGATGCGGAATTTGGTGAAGTTGCGCGAGGAATGCACGTGCTTGCCAAAGGGGCCTGAGGTATGCCGCCGCGACATCTTCATGTTCCAAAATGTTCCAACTTTCCAAATGTTCCCGTGACATCTGTAACGTTGTACCACGCTCGCTATGTTCCCAGCGTTTGCGGTATTGTTTCGGGCACATTGTTTTGGTTGCTGTGTAATCATATACGACGTGTGTAATTATGCTTTGTCTTGGCACAAAATTAAAATATACAAATTGAAACAGCTTTTCAAGAAAATAAGGGATGTGCGTAAGGTTTTCATTACAACTTAGTTAACCTGAAGATATGTTTGTCTACTAATTAGCGAACCGCCTCCGGCTTCGCACGGTGTTCGTTACTTCTTTTCATAAGAATTACCTCGGACTTCAACGAATATATAATATGAAGAAAAATTTGCCGAATTGGTTCGCCGTTCTTGAATTTTGCCTTCAGCAAAATATTTAGATATTCGCTTATATTTATATAGATAGATTCGTATAAAATACTATTCGCTTCTATTAATAAAATTTGGCAAAATAAACTATTGTGTTGCTCTGTAATCAAAGGATTTATTTCATTAGTTATAAACTCTATAACTGAATAACAATATATTACTATTTAATTTTTTTTTACCTGTAATAAAAGAAACGACAATTAAAGTTTATTATTCATCATTTTGCCGAATTGGTTCGCGGTTCTTGAGTATTGCCCTCAGCAAAATATTTAGATATTCGTTTATATTTTACAATATTTAACAAAACCCCTCCGAAACGGCCCAACCGATTTTTATGAATTTTTTTTTTGTATATTTGGTGAATTCCAAAAAAAAAAACGTAAAAATCGGTCCAGCCCTTCGAATAGAACATAGGTCGTAGAGTATTTTTCACCCTCCTACCCCCACCCCACGATTTCGAGACGCGGACGAAATCGTGTGCAAAAGCTAGTATTTTAGATACATATAAAGTTTAAAAATACTTATGAAGGGATTTTTCTTGAATTGACACAAAAAAATAAGACACATTACTGTCTCAAATTCACCCGATTCATAAAATATTTTGTTTCTAAAGCATTATTATTATAGTAACACATTTTAGACACTGGTTACACAGTGGCGATAGGCAATCATACACTGGGCAGCCTGTCTGACAGTACTAAGTGATTTACTTATATGATATATATATATACTTTGTTAATGAGTACATAATGCTAGAGCTCATTCCCCTTCCATTTAGTCAGCAACACACTTGAACTCACCTGCACCAGCTGTATTTATCGTCCTTTAACCTCGAGTCCACTGTCAGCCTCTCCAATAAAACGTAAAAAAGAGTTCCTTCATTCCTATATAAAACTAGCATATTATGCGCATAATTTCGGCTAGTGTTTAGTTTGGTTTAATATTACGACACTACAGTCGTTTTATATTTGCATTCCAAGGCATATAACACTTCTCAAGTTGTTGGCGAAGCAGCGGTTAGGAATGCTTGCCGCTTCCTTAGAAAACGTTTTATCGCTTCGCTCCCGAAATTACTTGACGTTGGTTCTACTCGTGCAGGAACTGAGCTTCTTGTAACCTAATAAATATTTATAATTTAAAAATTAGGAAGCGAACATTGGGAATAATGAAATATTGAAATATTATAATATTTATTCACCTACTAGCTGAGCCCGCAACTTCGTACGCGTGCTATTCGGTATAGCGAGTAACTTTTTTGTTTGTAAACCGACTGGAATGAAACAAACACTAAATGTTACTGGAAGCTTGGTACAATACACTAGTAGAAATCGCATTCAAATCGGTTAAGCCGTTTCAGAGAGTAGCATGCACAAACGCATAGACAAACAGACTAAAATTCTAAAAAATATTTTTTAGACCTCGGTAACATAAGTACAACGTGTCCAAATTGTGTTTATTTTTTTTTTTTGAAAAAATCTTTAATGTACGGCTCGTTTATGATTTTATTATATGTATTTTCTAGGCGACAGTAGCTAAGCAAATGATCCATCATCATGCTTGCTTGATCGGTGATAATATAACGTCATTTTTTTGTAAAATATATTTAAATTTTTATAATAATTAATGTCAATCCACTGATTGAAATCGAACATAGGGAAAAAACTGACTGTGTGTAAAATATTTTTATTGATAACACTAAAACTCGTCAATAGCAACTAAATTAAAAAAAAACATATACAAACAAATGAGAAAAAATTGCTTAAATGTTTAAACGCTTAAATGGACTTTTTTATTTACATATTTACATTGAGTCATATCTTATATTTTATATATTTATAAAAATCTCGTGTCAGGATGTATGTTCGTGATAAACTCTGAAACTACTGAACCCACTTTGATCAAACTTCGTAAGTAACTGTTATTTGGTCCAACTTAAAATATAGGATAGTTTTTATCTTAATTATTAACATCAATATTTGTTATTGCTAATTAAATGTTTATTATAGAACAGTAGTGTCTATTTATAGATTAGTTCGATGAATTATTAATAGACGGCTCTGCCTCGCTACCATGAACGGCATCCGAAGTTTACCCTCTGTGTCCCACTTACAACTTCTTATATAAGTACGATAGAGAGAGAAAACTTCGAATGACACTCATGGTAAGCCTGCTGTAGATTAATTTATCGATACAACATTCGGATACAGTAAAATAGAAATAATTTCTTTTTTGTATAGTAAGATAAGATTAACGATGTACTCATTCATATCATCATTAATTCCTGTGATTGCACGAAAACTGAACGCCCCACTATTACATTGAACATGGCAACATTATTTCATAAAGTGACATCGATTTTTACGATTTTTTTTGTATATTTGGTAGGTATGAGAATAGGTCTTCACTTTAACATATGGTTTGAAAATAAAACTGGACTCGATAGGTGGCGCCACAATCGATTTACGGAATTATTTTCGGGTTCTGGCAGCACAACGTCAGGTGGGTCAGCTAGTCTTATTATAAATATACATATTTATAATATTTCTAATGATTAATACCTAACAACGTTATATTATGTAACATATTAATGCGATCTCTAATAGTTTATGTTCACACCTTAAATATAAATAAAATGTGAAACATTGAATGAATTTGAATGAATAAAAAAAAACTTAAGTCAGCTTCAAGTAATAATAAGTCAATATTGTTTCAATTAATTGGTTCATAAAGCGCAGAAATGTATTAGCGTTAAATTGATTAAGTTAATGCGAGTGTAACTTCAATTTAATAATAATTCAAAAGGCCACCAATCTCCGCAATGGACGATCGTATCATATACGTATATAATATCGATCTCCTAATTGTTTTCGGGTCACCCATGGCGAGCCATGTTGACAGAATTCATGATAAACGACCCCACTTTTTTACCCTTTTCCATTGACTTTTCGATACATTCATAAAACGCTTAAATAAAAATTAACATTTAAGAAAACCGGAACTTACAAATTTTCATATCTTGAATATAATCCCTAAGTCCTTTTGAAAACTTTTACAGTCCCGGGAAAGTTTTAACATAACTTTGAAAAACTTTATCAAAAGCTCTCGTGTTATTGTAAATCAAAACTCGTAATATTTTTTTTAATTTTTTTTTCTGTATCCATAGAATAATTTGTTTATTTTAACAGATGGACTTAAAAAGTTAATAAATCATTAAATTTATTAACTTTTCATACAAGGCTTTAATAAAATTTAACAAAAGTAGAATAGACATTTGTCGTTTGTAAACATACCCATTTTCAGGTGGTAAATAGTGCTTTGCTAAAAACCTGATAGCATGAAATGTATGTGCAAAATAAAACATAGATTATAAATGCTTCTTCATATTTATTTTCTCGTTATTGATCTGAATAATTGGGACGGCGGCGGTGCGTAAATAACCACCATTGTTAGCGTTTGCGGGAGCGGTTTTATGAGTATCCTGTAGTATTGGCTGGCGCTTCACACAAAATTAAAAGCGATCAAGCAACAGTACCTGCTCGATGGATGCATCCAGGTCCAGGTGTCCTCCAGATGAGCAAGTTCAGCTCGGCGCCAGTCACCAACTTAAATTATTGTTCACAATGAAAACACTAATTTAAGATTATAAATCGTTGCTAGGTTCATAAAGCGTTTTAAGTAAATTAATGTTTACAAGCGAAGCGAGCGGGGTCGCGTCTGCAATGGACAGCGACAATCGAACAACTGCTGCCCTCTCTCGTCCGAAACTGCGAGAAGGTCAGCACAACACATACTCCCAACCAGATTTTTTTAATGTTAAGGTCGGCAGACAGGCTGACAGTCCACTTGATGGTAGGTGGCTACCGTCGCCTATAACACAAGCAACGCCAAAGCAGCTGTAAGTGCGCTGCCGACTACAGTAGGATTAAGGATAAGGGATAAGGAGTGGATAGAGAAATGGGCTCTGGCATCCCTTACTCACTGGCAGAAACAAAACAATATGTATTCTGTTATTTCACGGTAGTCTTCTGTAAGGGGATGGTTACTGCCGCCAGACGTGCTGCCTAAATTACTGCGAAAACGCAGTGTGCCCTGCCACTACTAACACCCAAGGAATGAATGAAAGATGTCAGTTTCATCTTTCAGTCAGATTTTCCAGTTGGTCGCTAACCTTATGAGTCCATTCAATTTAATATGTGAATTAAATAATATGAAGAAATATACATGTTGTAGAATACCAATAAACTTAAAACAAAAAAAAAACCGGTCGCCAAGCTAGTTTTTTTTAAATATCTTCTAAGATTAACTTGTCAAGAGTGTTAAAACGTGTACGTCTATTGTACGAACAACACTAATACGAGCATAAAAACACTTGGTATTTTATCTTAATTACTTGGAAATCTTTGTGAGAGAAAATCCCGACCCTTATGTCGTCCATCGTCGTGCAACTTTATGAGCGGATTACTTTTATGACCCGGGATTAAAGACCCGTTTGCGAAATGTTTACAGCCCGAACTCGATGGTCATCTATACGAACCTATCTGCTTACTTAAGTTCAGTTTGCAATAAAGAAATGTTTATTAAACGCTTCACTCACGATTCAAACCACTGTCACATGGGCGAAATTCGTTAAATGTCTTCAAAACCAGGCCATATATTTTTTTAACTTAAACTTTGGAGACTTTGGTAATAGATGTCTTTCTTAATTTCAGTAATTTCCTGTGAATATGAATATCTCAGATTTTGCAAATGGGGATAACATTCGAAAATTAAAAAGACATTAACATCACTCCACGTTGTTCGACGCTCGATCAATGACGCGCAATTCAAACAGATTTTTTAATACTTTCAAGCTTAAATATCTATGAAACTCCATTATCAAATTCCGCGACGTTTTCTCAGTAAAATCTATAATTTCTTCTTACCTAATGGTACAAGCTTCAACCGTTAAAACGAAATTAAAGTAATGGCCTGATCTCCATACAAAACTGATTGATCTCCTTTAATTAATTGAGACAGTTACTGACAGTCCATTATAAAGAAATTGAAAGAGAGAAATCTGCTTAATAAAATTTAATCAGACACAGGGCTTACAAAAACAAAATAAAAGAACAGAGGACTTAACTAAATTTAAATTAGATCTAATTTTTAACACAGTAAAAATTAATATAGGAGTGTAGGTATGTGTACCTATGTATAGTCGATTAGTGTCTAGAGAAGGAAACAAATTATAACTAAAACTATATCCTGAATCACATGTATAAAATAACATCTCATTAGATAAAGTCTTTACATTGCCAGCTGTGGAACAGGTCAAGGGCAGATCGATAACTAATAGACCACCAGGAGTAGGGACGTAATCTCGTCAACCCCTTGTTTGACCACCCGATGCATGCGAAGTCAGCAGTGAAATCTGTCTCCTCAGCTCGTGCGAACTGGTATTCAAGTATACCTCATAAAGCAGTCGAAGATAGATCACAGTGCGAGCGGAACCGGCGACAAAGTATGGCGGTGTAGTTTTACCGGCTTCACAGTTCTTATATTTTTATCTGAGATAAGAATACTAATTTTTCTATAAGAATAATAGAAGAATAAATGAAGGTGAAGTTTCGAAATAAAACAATCGAAAAACAAGCTTTCTATTCTTACAAATTATATTTGTTACAGAAAAATATAGATTTTAAAATTAATAAATGTTAGGAGGGTAACATTTTCCATATTTTTAATTTTAATTTAAGTTTGGTTACTAACTCCTTTTGGAGAAAGGGAGGGCAACTGTTACAATAAAGACTTAAATATGTGGTAAAGAATATTTGTAATGAAAAAAAGAAGAGTTTTTGTATAATTATTTAATAATATGGTTCAAATGTCCTTTTTCCGTAGTCTTTTGTGTTATTCCAAATAATACCAATAGTGGAAAACTGATTGGAAGCGGCTCGCTCTGTGATATCCAAATATGAAAATAAATATGGGACGAGGGTTTAAATTAAATCATGAGGTAGTTTTGCGTAAATCTTGAGGTAGTTTTGGGCCCTATTCTATCCAACCTATTCCTTATTCCCTATTCCTTTAATGACAGTAATTGTAGGGATATTACCCGTCTTTACGTACTCATATCTAAAACAAAAAAGAAACCCCAGCAGAAACAAAGACCGAGGATTACAAGGACAGAAAAACTGAGAAACGAAGAACGAAGGCGAAAACGAAGACGAAAACGAAAACCCCCTTACAAATACAAAAGGACATTGCATGGAAGAATTAACTCTAGTAGAAAAGAAACAATCTACTATTTGCAAAAATTGCATTACTGGTTTAAGTAACTAGCTCTTTCACTGTCAATGAAACTTGAATAAATCAATTAGAAAGATGGGCCTTTCACCCATAATACAATGATTTTAGATAATAATTGTCGAAAATCAAAGGTTAAATTTAATTGGGATTGAATAGTTTACTGTTAAGCTGAGATTGTATGAAAACTACATCTAATTCAATCCCTATAATTAGTAGAAAAGAACCGTCTCTTTAAATAAGATAAAATGACAATCTATATAAAATCTTACCCCATTTGCGGGGCCATCATTGGCTATATTTTCCAATTAGCTGGTGACCGCGGCTTCACCCGAGTTGAAAAATATAAAAATAACGCCTTACTAAATACACGAGTAATGTAACGCCTAACATCTTTATTACAGTTTAAATTTGCTAGGCGTTAATAATCACTCGAGAACAGTACTTTTTTCTGGATGAAGAGTACCCTATATCCTTCCCTGACAACGTGTATGCAAAATTTTATGATGATTGGTTCAGCGGTTTAGGCGTGAAAAGGTAACAGACAGACAGACAGAGTTACTTTCACATTTATAATACTTATTAAGTATGGATGAACCTTTCATGACAGTGCATCCGTAATTCGGATGCACTTAGATTTCGGCATTATAGCGTGGTGTATGCTTTGAATTTTTGTGATATTTTAAATTGAATTAATAAAAAAATTGGTCTGGACGTGATGCGTCTAAAATGTGAAAAGGAAGGCTCACAGAACATCGCCAATCGGATTTACAAAAACCAGAAACTATTATCACAGTCTAAATTGGAATCAACAACTGTCAACGTTTTTTATTGGTGACTGTAAAAAACGTTGACTATTATAGAAACGAATGAAATAAATTAATCTGAGTATATAATCCGGTGTTTTAATTAAAAGAAAACAAAACAATATTCCTGAACCTCACACAACGCGGATATAGATTGTTCTGTGTAAGCAAGGTACGTAATAATATGCACATTTTTTTATATATTTTCATACGATAGGTTATATCGTTATATAACCGTAAAAAAATATTCAGCGCCAAAAAACAGAAATTTGGTAACAAAAAAAAAGTTAAAATTAACTAACAGCTACGGGCACTTTAAACACTTTTGGCGCGCTTGTCGTGACGTCAAAGTCTACAATACAATCAAATGTTAAAAATCAGAAACATCTACACGCTTGTTGACATTTCATAGACGTTGACGTCACATTCCATAGACTTTGACGTCACATTCGATCTGACCGTTTCAAGTATTTTGAATTTCCCACATTTTTATGCACTTTTTAATAATTATTTTCTTAACGAAAAAGAAATAATATTAAAAAAATATTTACATAGACATAATTCTAAAGCAAAAATGTTGATAAAAAAATATATTTAAGCCTTTTTTGAATTAGACGCATATTCCCTATTATGGCACGGAACTATTATTATATGTCAATTTATATGTGTTAGCTTCAGTTTTTCGAAAGTATTGAGATAGTAAAAGGCCTATCACGTTCGCTAGTTAACTGGCTGTACCCGCCCATTTGCAAGGGACCCAATGTAAATAACAGCATAATTATGTTATTGTGTGTGTTTCTTTGCTTGAGTAAGTACACAAAATATAATTTCCCTATCCTCATCTCATCCTCACCGCTATCCTATATCCCGATATCCCATCTGGTAACCCGTCAGTCTAAAATTCATAAATATAACGCTATTAGATAACTTCTGTAATTACTTTCAACGGCGTTACACTAAATAATATGTAGCATGAATTAAGCCCTCAGTTGGTTGGTAAGTCTTGGGAAGCGGAACAATCCGCCACTACCGCTAAGGAGCTCCATTCTTGGCACTATAAACACATTCTTCGACACATAGTTTCGTCGTGATGTCGCAACTAATGTTTTAAACACAGCTCCGGTGGCCGTGGAATTTAGGAATCCACCTCTGGGCTGTAAAACGTGAACCCGCTTATATTTGTCTACATAAATACTTTAATAACACAGTAAAGCTAAAGCTTTAAAGCGGCTAAAATCCGTGGGAGCTCTGAATTTTGCGGCAAGGTTCAGTTCCCCTTCCCCGTACAAGATTTACGGTGTTCAATGGATTACTGCTAGCTTCCATTACGCTATCAAGCGTTTTTTGTACATACACTCAACCTATTATGTAATTTGTTAAAGAAACTAAATAGTTGATGATAATATTTTATTACTTACCTACAAGTAGTTATACAAGTAGTCGGTAATATTTCACGAAAACATATTATGAAAATTAAAGGGACTGAACTACTACGGTATGCATAAGCCGTACGACTTAACTAGACACCTCCTTGGAATGTTTAGATAATTAATACGTATTTCTTTTGCGTACAAGCATAAAAAAACTTGGCTTGGCAACGTACTTCAAAGTGGTCTTCACAGCATAAATGTTGTTTTTGGAGAAGAGAACTGTAGGAGCGCTTTGGCGCGCAATTTAAATTATCGATATTTTGGTGTGTGTGACTTGTGGTCTATTCTAACTACAAGGAATCCTTTATAATTAAAACATAAATAAAAAAGTGTGTGTGTTAGCTCCGATCATATGTATAAAATTAAATGTATAAAAATTTCCTCCTGTCAATAGATAACTGGATACCTAATTACTTTATATTATTTAGTTACATTCGGCATACTAAGATACCACGAGTTCCAACAAAAGTTATGTTAGTTACGTTCGCTATACACAGATCTCACTACGTTTTATAAGTTCAAATAATTCTATTTTTCCGACGATAGAAGTCGCTGCGCCGGCAGGTTATAACGCGTTATAATCTGCTAACGCAGCTTTCCTCAATGCGGACTACATTGCTTTAAAATTTCGTCGTTTGCTTTTATAAGCCCAGAGAAATCCTCTGGTGTTGCTTGTTATACCACAATAGAATTAGGAACATAAATACATGCAACAGCTATCGCAGACATGTCAAAGTGACAGAAAACGTAACGCTTTTTAGTTAACGCTTGTATTAATTTTACTCCTCATAAAATTGGCACAAAACATGAATAAACTCAAAACGAAAATATTATCAGTATTTTTTTTTTGCCACCTGCCCCTTCATTTTTATTTTTTAATTTTCCTCCAAGCGACCTATTTTGTAGATATTTTTGTAATCAACGTGTCCAACTGCATATAATTCGAGATAATTTTGCATTAAATTTTAAAATGTTTTTATATTTTCGTATTCCATTATGCCAAAATCTGTCCGCCCAGAAAGGATGCGTGGTGACTAAGGAATAAAGAAGGAATAAGAATTCGAAAAGAAATTAATAGAAATTTGTAGTTATTGGAATACCAACTAATTGACAATGATATTAGAACGTTTTAATCTAACTTAGTATATAGAAAACTTAGTGAATGTAATATATGTAATATGCGTGGTATTCGGTATAGCGCGTAACTTTTTTGTTTTTAAACCGATTGGAGTGACACAAATACTAAATGTTATGGGAAACTTGCTACAATACATCCGTGAAATCCGAATTTAAATAGGTCTCTGAGATGAGCGTGCAAAAACGCACAGACAAACAAACAGACAAAAATTCAAAAAACTATTTTTTTACCTCGGTAACATAAGTACGACGTGTATAAATTGTTTTGTTAAAAAAATATATTTAATGTACGCACACGGCCCGTTTACGATTTTCTTATATGTGTAGATATAGAAGATATAGAATATCCTGAGTTATATTGAAATTTGCACTTAGAAAGTGTCTTTAAATTGATTATAAAGTACGTATATGTAAAATTTAAAAAGAAATTTCAAACAACTCATAAAATAATATTTTTAGATTTAGCTATAAAACTTTTTTATAATATTAAACAATAATAACCCTTATATTTTCTAATAATTCAAATGAGCGAAAAACGTGTTGTGATCTAGATTTCTAAGTTACACAAGAAATACATTCAAATATTTATTTTACTCCAAAAATTGATTTCAAGAATCCATCTTAAAAAAAAAGTGTTTTCTATTTCCTTTCGCGGGTATAACCTAGGCGTTGTGGTTGAAATTATGTCCTTATTTGTAACAATAAACCACAATCAAGTGTCGTAATAAAACCATCAGCAGTTGGAGAGCAACAGGAAAGTCGCACAAAATCCGCAAAAAGTTATACGCAGCCGAATAAATAATACATAAAGACACGTAAGTGGGAAGCTAGAGGGTAGAATCAACAAGTGAATTATTTCTTAGTCGAAAAATCGACAGGCATTACTCAGCGTTCTTTTGTTGTGCCGGGCTACAGGTGCGAGCCGAAGCGTATTTGCTTTTTCGTAAGGGTTCGCCATTCGCCTTCTGAGATGCTGAAAGCCACGTTCACGAAACACTGTCAATATTTATCTTTATCTCTCTCTGTATAGAAACTATTTTATTATAAAGTATTCGTTTGCTTTTAAGTTTTTACAGAAAAGGAGGCATTCTAAGTATATCATCTTATTTAATAAACAAATAAATATACAAACTCAGATAAGAACGAATAAAAAGTTTATTTTTTAAAATAAATTTTAACGAGCCCATTGGATGAGTGGTTAGGATTCTCGCCTTAAAACTCTGTTCTAGAGTTCCCGGGTTCGATTCTCGGCAGGGTCATCTTTTCAATGTTGGCTCTGATCTTCATCTGGAATGTAGTGGCAGGACACACTGCGTTTCACAGTTATTTGGGCAGCCCATCTGACGGCAATAACCACCCCCTTACAGAAGACTACCATGAAATAACAGCACGTGTGCTGTTGTGTTTTGATGAGTTAGTAAGGGATGCCAGATCCCATTTTCCTAACCCTCCCCAATCTCTTATCCTTAATCTTACTGTAGTCGGCAGCGAACTTTCAGCACCTATGGCGTTGCTTGTGTTATAGACGACGGTAGCCACCAAAAGGTTAAAATTACATATAGAATAAATTTAACAGAGAAATACAACTATGTTTTAACAGACAGCCGAGCAGATTGCAGTAATTATAATTTGTTTAAACATTGTAGGGCTAATGGCTAATATAGTGTATAGTGTTATTTTACTGTGGGGACACGCCGCTGATGTTCAAACAGTTTTCGTACTGCAGAAGAGGGCTATTCGAGCAATTTATGATTTATCTAATAGACAGTCATTAAGAGACAAATTTAAGGAGACATTCGAAAATAAAAGACTTATTTGAACAATTGGATTTTTAAAACTTTCAAATTTAAATATCTATGAAACCTCATTAACAAATTACAAGATATTTTCCCAGTAAAATCTATAATTTCTTCTTACCTAATGGTACAAGTTTCAATCGTTAAAACGAAAATACCATACACTGATGGCTCAATCTCCATACAAAACAGATTGATCTCTAGTAACTAAAATATATACCCTCTTTTTTAAAATGTTCTATATTCACAGACTCAAACTATTCATATAGAATTTCATATAGAATTTCACCAATAACCGTAGACAATATTGTATATTCTCAAAGAAAAAGGTTAAAGTAACCTAATTCAAAATTCAGTTAGACATTTTGGCTAAACTATTACTTTATAATTGCTTTAACGAAATTCGTAGAGAGACTAGCTGACCTTGATAACTTTTTTGTGGTCAATACTAGTCAGTTATTAACTGAATTAGATTAACCGCTATGGCTATGACTAAGGTATACTAAAAATATACTAGTTTGTGTGTACATGTGTTCTTAAAGTATTTTACGTATGTTGAGTTTTAATTTTTCGGTTCAACTAACTTCACTCAAAGTCTATAAGAAGTCAAAGTGGTATTAGAGGTCGTAACATACTCATTTTCTTTATTACACAGTCGAGAGAAAGTTTCGGTCGGTAAATTGTACGTTCGACTTAACGACAGAAATGTTAGAGGTCAAGAGAGCTGGAAAAAAGTAATAAACATCCCGACGGTCGTCCATCATGGCGTCTGTCAGCCGAACGGACCGGAGCCTTCAAATAATTGGACGCAACGAGTTGCGTGAACGAATCGTCATTGCGTGTAAAAACGAGCGCGCTACGAGTATGTGCTACGAGTATGTCGTAGGCGCTTCGGCTACGTTAAGGCGATACTTCAAAAAAGCTACGGAAATACCAATCTTTTTAATTTAATCTATATATAAGACAGAAAAAAATTATGCTAGCAATATAGTTGAAGATATGATTGATGTATATATTATTATTTTGCATCTCATGTCTTTAATAAAAAAAATATAAGTATATTTTATACTAGCCGAGCCCGCAACTTTGTACGCGTGGTATTCGGTATAGCGCGTAACATTTGATTGTAAACCGATTAGAATGAAACAACACTAAATGTTACGGGAAGCATGTTACAATACATCAGTGAAAACCGTATTCAAATCGGTCAAGCCGTTTCTATCTCAGAAAAGGCTTGCATGCACAAAGACCCAGACAAACAACGATTTTTTTATATGTATACTTGAGTGAGCCAGCAACTTCGTACGCGTGGAATACGTTATAGCGCGTAACTTTTTTGTTTGTAAACCGATTGAAATGAAATAAACACTAAATGTTGCGGGAAGCTTACTATAATACACCAGTGAAAGCTGTATTCAAATCGGTTAAGCCATTTCTGAGATTAGCATGCACAAACGTACAAGATAGCATACATGTGCAGTTATGCTATCTTAATACGATATTGTGTCTTTGATAATTTTATTTTTTATTTGCAGATTTTAAAAATATCTGCAAACTCATTCTAATTTTATAGTATAATCGAATTTTTGAAGATATCCCCTTAAGTGTGTCTACAGCTGCGGCCTCTGGTGCCAGATCGATGTGTATAGATGGCTCGGCGTTTTTGGAAGACACAAGCAATTAATTTTAGCAATACATTGCTGTGCATGGCGTGTTTGCGAAGCGTTAAACACTGTCATCTCCATAATATATCACTGTTGTCTGGGCTGCTAATGAAATAGGATTGTTTGCTTCTTTTTATAACAAATTAGATAGTTATTAATTCTATTAATCATTCTTAACGTTAACGTCATTTTGAATTACTCATCTTTTTAGTTACCTCTTAGTATGTAGCTTCTCTTATAAAAAACTGTTTGAACTCAAAAATATAGGAGTTTATTTTCCGGATTTGGTTCTGGCTTGATAAATTGTATCAGAATTAAATTGAAATAATTCATTTGAATAATTTATCCGTTCTAGGTCAGTTTCGTTAATAAAGTGAAATTTTAGATTTTGATTTTCGTGAGTAAAACTGTGAAAGAAATTTGATTTTCTTTCACAGAAAAAAAAAAGTTTGATTTCTTAGAAATAAACAATTTGGCATTCATAAAACAGTAATTACAGATTTTGTGGATTTAACCGAAATATTGATTAATATTGCAACAGTTTTGTTAGTATGTATAGTTAAATATTTCGTGTCAGTGTAGAGAAAACCTAATTTCAGCTTTTTTAATTGTAACAGGCAATGTATTTTAACTTTGTACAGTCAGGGTAAGAAGAGGTTCGTCACCTTAAAGTCGACATTTGCTTGCATCAGGGCAATTATCAGTCAAGTTAAAATTTAATTTTAACTTTGTCTGTATAGTGCTTTAGTTTCAAAAGGTACTAAGAGTCCAAGATTTGATAAAGGAATGAATTTGAAAACTGACGAAGGTTTTTCTACCCCGACTTTAAGATACTAATAAAATGTTGATATGTAAATTGTGGCAATATTAGGTACATATCAACATGTCACGTTACTATTATGAAGTACTAGTTGGTGCCCGCGACTCCATCCGCGTTGAAAAATGAAAAGGTGCCGCCACCACGGCGACAATGGCCCACAATTTTTTATTTTAATTACTCTTTCACGCAAAAACAGCTGATAAAAAATTATAAAAAAAATTGGGCGCCACTTTTAATATTCTTAGACCATCCCTCGGGAACCTAACATTTTCCAGGATAAAAAGTGTCCTATATGTTAATCCAGGTAATAAACATGTGTGCCAAATTTCACTCAAGATCCATACACTCTCAAAAACGCTCGCATTTATAATATTAGTAGGATTACCTTAGTGGCAGGGCACACTGCGTTTTGCAGTCATGAATTGGGCAGCTCACACTACCGAGTGAGTAAGAGACGCCGGAATCCATTCTCCCATCCCCACCTTGACCTTTCTCCTATATCCTTGTATCTTATTCTAGGTTGACAGCTCACATGCATTTTAATTTAATGTTTAATAATAATGATTATTTTTTAAGTTAAAGTCGTCAGACAGGCTGATGGTTAACGTCACCTATAACACAAACAAGCGTAGTACGCTTGCTTGGGGAATAGGGAAATGGGCTCTGGCATCCCTTACTCACTCACCGAAACACAACAGTATACATGCTGTTATTTCACGGTGGTATTTTTAAAGGGGTGTTGACTACTAATTAGGCGTAACACATATTCCTAATTCTTCAAAGCAATAAGAGCCCATTTCCCTACATCCCTTTCTATTCCTTATCCTTAATTCTACTATGGTCGGTGGCGCACTTGCAGACAGTATCCGTGATGTTGCCTTTATTATAGGCGGCAGTAGCCACTTCAGCTTGTCTTCTGTAAGAGTGGTTATCGCCGCCAGACGGGTTGCTAAAATGACTACGAAACGCGACATGTCCTGCCAATTCTTGCCAAATCTAGACCAACTATGAAAAGTTTATTTCTAAAGTTGGCCCAGCCGGGAATCGAACCCGGGACTCCTGAGATAGAGCGTTAAAGTAAACACCTTAACCACTCGACCAAGGAGCTTGTCAAGCCCATGGTCATCGTCATCAATGCTAATGACAACAATGCCTTACATCAATGGACTTTCGATCTGCCGTTTGCATAAAAAATATATATTAAGAAAGGTTTCGGATTATAAAAACGCAAAAGTAAGTCACGTCCGAAAGGCTGACTCTATAAATGCCATGGAAAAATGGATGAACGTTTTTGCACGTTCGTTTTCCATCTCAAGACCACAACTAGAGACGCATGTCATGACCTAACTCAAGACAAATGTTTCGTTCGAAAAACAAATGACTCAGTTACCTGTTGATGTGGTCACGTCGTCAGGACGCAATGTAGGCGCAGACAGTGAGGCAGGAAACAAGGACGTGACCAACCTCCGTGTCATGAGCTTGTTTTTTTTTTTTTTAATAAAATCCTGCTCGCACAGCGTGCCGCGAATAAAATTAACATTTACGATTCTTGTGCGCTACGTACGGCGCTTGCAAACAAGGCATTTATTATGCATTTTCAGCGCAATATCGTGACCATAAGAATATATTATTGCTGCAATATTACTGTTTGCCGTATGTATGTCTGCTGCAGCGGGCTCCCCATATGTAAATCTCTGATACACGCCGAACGTTGCACGTAGTATTTATAAAATTCATGTGACATGAGCTCTTCGTACATGAATTTTCATTGGAGAGAAACATGGAAATGGCAAACGCTCTTGCTTATCATGCCTTTTTGACAACATCTGTGAACGATTTACTGCAAATGATTTGTGGGTAAGTACAGCCATAAAATAGCCACATAAGAAGATATAACTTTTGATATACTTGTTATACGGTTGAAGACATATGCGAAATATATGACCCATTCGGTCGGTTTCGTGAGCTTGGAGAGAATTTTTATCTGAAACATTCCTCCGCTTGGAAAATTCTATTCAATTTAAATCCAGCAACATTCATATTACCCATATTATTTACAGTTATTGTGCACGCATACTTCGGCCAGTTGTAAATCATAGAATAGTTACAGTGGAATTTCACAAGCTGCTTTGAATTTTATAAGTTATTATAGTGAATAAAAGCGATAATTTCACTATACCTGCGTTTAAGAAATGCCAAGAGCGAGCAGTCGGTCCGGGCGTCCCTGGAATTTTGTCAAAGTCGGTCCCGCTTCGTGCTCGGGAATGCGAACAATACATCTTCATGCAACATTCACGGACCCCTGCCCCTACATTATTAGCTAGAAGGACAATCGACTTATGAAGCATGGGATTTCTATCGATAAACTCTTAAATAAAGGATATAAAACAAGATTGTTTAATCAAGAGAACTAGATTACAAATATTTTAAAGTTAATTTACATCTCAATTACTTTCTAAATTGACCCTTTCAAACTTTTTACTAAAGTAAAAAGAAATATTTCAAGATACAGTTCATTTAAAATTAATAATAAAAAAATAAAATTTATTTAGAAATATTATCATATACGTCAGACGTTAGTCAACGTAGTAAATATTTTTTAATATGATAAAGGTACGAGAAACGTGTCATCAGTCAGTATTACAGTGATCTCTACACTAGGCGAGGCCTGTCCTGTAGATGATCAGGAATGCATCCATTCAACAATTAAATGAAATCTTAAATAAAAATAAGTCTTAATTTAAACTTTATTTTATTTACATATGATAGTGCATAATCATCCTAGATAATTTAATAACAAATCAAAATTGGAGTCCCTCTGTGTTTTTTTATATAAGTTTCTAGAATATATATCAGTTTCTAAAAATATATAATATCGATGGGTGAAAGAAATCTTTGATTTCACCTGTAGATGGAATCAAAATTATATAAATAATTTATTTTTATTTTTACCACCTCTTCTACAGGGGAAAACAAAAATTTCTTTCACCCATCGATATTTAATATTTTCTAGAAACTGATATCAAAAATGCCCCTGAGAGACTAAAAGTTTGATTTGTTAGTAAATTTTCCTGCACTATAAAAATTATTACTAATGTTCTCGGATAACAGATTTAAGGTGGATTTATATTACACCGGGCCGTGCTCCGGCCGGGCAGGGCCCGGTCAAGATATTCATTGTATGTTTTTGTATGAACCAATACTTCACCTGGCCGTGTCCGTGCCTCGGCCGTGCGGCGGCTCGGTGGCGGCACGGTGTAATATGAATCATCCTTAATATTTTCTTAAATCATGGAGGAGTGGCGCATGCGTAAGTGTAAATAAATATTAAACCAAAATTATTAAAATTAAACACATTAAAAAATTAAAACTTTAAATGAACTGCTGAAGTAATTCAGTTGAAATATATTTTAAAGCAAGCGTCTTTAATACGAAATTTTTATATTTTTTAAAATACATATATTTCTGATTACTTGCAAGAAACTCATGTAAAATACACACGAGTATTAAGTTGAAAGGAAATTAGTTCATTCAACTTAACTTTCCGAAGGCCAGCAATAGATGTTAGTTGTTGTTTCCCCATGAGTAGGTTGTAATGGCTCTGTTCCCCGGCGAACATTACCGCGTAACTACTTCTATTGCGGTAATGTTCCCGATTAATATAACTTGTCGCATTCAATACTCCGTTACTGTGTGAGACAAAGTGTACAATATACAGGGATATTTGAAAAAACTTTTAAATTTCAAGTGTGTTTCATAATTTAAAAACTGTTATTAAACTAATAAATATCGCTACTTTCTATATGCCCAGCAGTGAGATCTAGATTAATTATATAACAAATCTAAACTAATTAATTTACATTTATTTTAAATTAAATTAATTTACTGTTGGCTTTGAGGGATTCAGTGTTTCAAAATGGTTTACTTTGATATATATATATATATATATATATATATATATATATATATATATATATATATATATATATATATATATATATATATATACTATACTATATATATTATATAGGCATGTGTATATATTTACATATATTTGAAACCTATCCACGTTTCGATGCGGCGTGCGCGTGAGGCGCATACGTTTCGGAGCGTTATATTATTATTTTTTCTAAAATAAAAGTAGACTCATTTATTATAACATTAGCTATCTGCCAGCTATCGGTCAAAATTATTTATATGGATGGATTGCTAATCTTCTCGGACTTGCTGGTTTCCTCAGGATATTTTCCTTCGCCGTTAGTGGCAAATATTGATTTTTTGTAATTTAGGCATGAAATGAAAAAACTACCCCCTTTAGTCAATTGTCAATACGATGCCAAAATGTAGTTAATTTTATCAATGAACTCTACATTTTTAATTTTTGCTGTATGTTGTTCAGTGTCATCTAATGTTCATCTCTAAAATGAATTGTTTAAATTGTATATTATATTAGCAGTTGTACCACATAAAATGGATTAATTTTAAATATTGTATTGTTATGTATCCAACTGGAGGAACTTGCTACCACAACAAGGAACTTGTTATCGTAGCAACTGCTACGAAGTTCTACGACAAAGCTCGGGAGTTTTAAGATTGCCCGTAGAAATTAAATTAACTCACTCGAATGGAAATCAGAATAGAAAAGATAAATTATTTAGCATAAATAGCCGTAATGTAATTTTTACGCGATAGAGAACTTAACGGTGTTATTACAAAAAGGTACTAACTAAACTATGTCTAAACACGTGTTATATTAAATAGCGCATAATGATGTAAACGCTGTCTATAATCCGCACGCATTTATTTGCCTATAGCTACATCATTGGTCAATAGGTTACAAAAAAGGTCATAAAATAAATTACATTATGCAATAAATTAAGGATTTTAATTTATTGTTTATACTTGATAAAAAAACAAAAACTGGTTGTCAAAACAAAAATTAAAAAATTTGGAGTGAGAGAAATAAATAAAATGAACGTACGACCGCGATGGCGTTGCTATTGGTACTGACCAGACGAGCGCGGGGTGCGTTTGGCGGAAGTGGGAGGGGTAGTCATTGGCAAACATTCTCCGCGGCTTATAAAGTAGCGTAATGTCTAACTTTCCATATTACAAAACAATGTTTTATCATTTGCGTAACTAAAACATCGCTATGCAACCAAATTCAATCTTAAAATAGCAACATTACAAAAAATTCTTTCAATATCCAATGGTTCATTCGAAAATTATTATATATACAAGTATAAATTATGTGATTATAAATAAATTATTGCTCTAAATGCAACACTATAAGATGAATGTTTTGGAACTAAAATATATGTATACATATAACAGTGATCAGTTGAAAGAATGGAATGAGTATATTTTTTGTTGTGTGCTCGTAATTTGCTCGTCAAAAAGTGTTCAAAATAATTTTATTGTATTCTGTTTAAAGAAAATAATATTATTATGGACAGTGATAATATTCAAGTAAAAATAATAAATCCTGAACGTGGAGAAAATTGGGTTCAAGAAGAAAATTTCGGTTAAAGTTACGAAAATTTATTTGATTTTTAACTCCACTGTGACCCTTTGCCCTACCGTTACAGAGGGGGGGGGGAGGGGTTTACTTATCGTTACTTAGACACTAGAGTTCGCTGCGAATGAACACAAGTACGCGCCTACTACGCGGGCGCAGCGCGGCGGCAGCAAGAAATTTTTCGATATGAATGACGAGATGGTCATTATTATTTTGTTTAAACTTATATTAGACTTAACAAAATTCAAATAATTTAACAATGAATAAATAATTACAAAATATTATGACACGTTTTAAAAAAAATATTATCCAACAGATGGGATCGCTATCAGTAGTGATACCCCCCGATATTGCTGACGGCGATGGCTCAGAAGCGCGAGCACCGGAAGGTGGTTCTGTGGAACTACGATGTACCGCAACTGGGGTGCCAGAACCTAACATATCATGGAAAAGGACTGGAGGAAGAAATATTGTGTTCAGGGACGACAACGGAAAGGAAATGAAAGGTTAGTTTCACTTTCAAATTATTGCATTGACCATACGGCGTTTCTAATGAATGTAGACTATGCGCGCATAGTGTTAGACATCGCAACAAAAACGCTTACCATGCGAGCGTCAGCACTTTAATAATCGGATTTTTGGGCAAATGACATTTACATTAGAACTCGCTGGCGGCGGAGACAATTCAACAAGCCTAGAAATTGTGTTTTTTTGTTTTTACGATTAGAAAAATACACAAAAAAAATTTATTTATACAATTTTTTAAACTGACATTAACTTATTAACAGGTACAGGATTCATATGCCCGCAAGTGTTCGAGAGAATTTTCAATAAAAGACAAATTCTTCTTGTGTTCCAACTCTTTTTGTGGAGTTTCTATTACTTTAACGAAAATTCTAATTAATACAATTGGTTCTTCACATATTTAAGTATAATTACAAAGTTTAACAAAATACGCTGTTCGCTTTTGTCTGTGTTTCCGCTGACTTCTTCTAAACCACTAAACTGATTTTGATATCGTTTTCACTAATGGAAAAAGCGATAAACGAAGAAGATTTGTGTATAAAATTTGCAGAAAAAATGGATCCGATAGTTCGGGTTGCTAGTACATACTATATATATAATAATATTCAGTAAATAAGTATAAATTAAGTATTAAAGAATTTATCACTTTCAAAAAACGGATCGTATCTATTCACCACGTCTTTGCACTTATTAACTGACATAATCTGATGATTATCATTAATTCACTCCAATTCTCTCATTTAAGAAATGATAGAGACTTTATGTAGTCCCTATATTTTTTTTAAATGAGAACAGTAATCTTCGTTGGTCTTAAAAGTGTCACAAAGAAGGATATAAAACGTCAATTTTGCTTTGAATTTTATTCGCATCGAGTCCGCCTAAGTGGTAAAAAAGAAACAAGTCTTATTTTGCATTCAAAGCCTGTTAGGAACGGGCGCAGGTGCTCGAGCGGTTAAAACATTGGAGTTTTATGGGATTTATTAAGATATAGCCCTAAGCTATTGAGGAGTATACACGAAAATCGAAACAAATGAACCCACTTACGGCTGGCTGTGTGCTGAGAAAAATTGCCTGTATTACGATACCTAATAGACATTTTCTGTTGTCTTCTCAAAAGATTTTACAATGGATTTGTGTTAGGGTTTATTTTAATTCAGAGCATCTGTTATGATTGTGACATAATTGGTTTGTTTTGTAAATAGTTTAGTAGCTCGTCATTAATTTTAATGGAAATAAAATGAAACATCCGAAGCTCACCTTAAAACTTGCTTACTCGTTTCAGCTTCGAACAGCGCAATTGGGTATTAAGTACTTTATTGAGAAGGTCATTTTTATTATTTAAAACAAAAAGTATTTAAATATTGGTATTTACCAAATATTGGTATTGGTATTTAATATTGGTATTGGTAAGGTTGGTAGTTAAAAGGATTTTTAAATTTTCTTGCGGGGTGAGTCTAACTACCGTGTAAGGGCGAACCGAACTATTTATTTTCACAAATTAAGATGACTTCCAAAAGGGCTAAACTTTTCCGATAAAACCGTTAAACTTGCCAAAATCGTCAATGATTTTTGGCCCTTAATGAGTCACCGGTTCACTGTCGCAGGTAACTTCACAAAAGCTCCGAAGAGTCGCTTTTGAATCGCATGTTATCGCTCAACTGACTCATCTTGCCCGCCGGCTCTCTTATTTATATTTGGCATCAAACGGCTTGACGCATTTGGAATTCACTAGAACATAAATAAGATTGTATACACGGAATTTTTTTTCTATTCGGCGATTGTAAACAAGCCGTTGAAAGTTTGGGAATGCTATTTCTGTTGAATGTAAACTCTATGTTGTAAACATAAGGACCAATTTCCTTTGACACTAACCGGGAAGTGGTGTGACTATTATCGATAGGGTGGGACCTTCGAGACTCTCGGCCGGCGCAAACGCTTTTTCTAGAACGTTCCATGGTTAGTCGTAACAATTTGATGAAATAACCTTTTGCATACAAAAATCGTTAGCTTTTCTTCCTATTCTTTCTACTCAACAAATGTATATTTTTCGTTTTTCTATCTTGACAAACTGAGATAACTCCGTACTTATTTTGATCACACCCTTTCGGGGAGTTAATTTTTTTAATAAAGTAGCCTACCCCTCCCCAGTGCTTAAGCCATCTTCATACTAAGTTTCATATAAAATTGTATTAAAGGTGTAGGCATGAAAGTGTTTAGCCATATTGAGAGGGTAGGCCTGTGTCCCTGCAGTGGGGACTTGTAATAGACTGTTGACGATGATGAATGTATAAAATATTATCCTTAATTACGATTTTCCTGTGATATCTTTTTTTATATCAAAATCGGTAGACAGGCTGACGGTCCACTTGATGGTAGGTGGCTACCGTCGCCTATAACACAAGCAACGCCAAAGCTGCTGCAAGTGCGCTGCCGACTACAGCAGGATTAAGGATAAGGGATTAGGAGGGGGATAGGGAAATGGGCTCTGGCTCATTTCCCTATAAATAGGGAACTATACAATACTGAATATTAAAGTGGTTCTGCGAACTTTAATTTTGGTTTGAATGGGTCGTCAACGAATTCGCAATGGAAAAAAAGTGCCGTTTCAGTTTCATGCCTTGTTTCATTTCCGAGGAAAAAACGTGTTCAAAGAACTCAATTACTACTTAAACAAAATAATGTTGCAGTCCTCCTTTCGGCCAGGAAATTAAACAGCTTAGCGGACTCGACCCGACAAAAGGTTGTTATCTCCCATAGTTATAATGACACAAACCCTTTACCGTTCAACCTAAACACTAGGTGAAAAGACATGCGTTCAAAGCAATTATAGGCCTAGTAATTTTAACACATACAACGGCGCGTTGGTCTTTAATCGCCTGTAATCCGGTAAACTAATTTATGCCTTAAATTAAACGCATTAGACTCGAGATTACAGGTTCCCCGTGGCGTATTTAAAACGTTTTTGGAGCGCTATTTTACGAATTTGACCCGTTTTATTTAAGCCATTAAGCGTAAAAAAAAGACTGGCGGCCCTCCGTAAACAGTGGGGCGATGTAGTAGTTAACAGAGTGGTGGAACCGGCTCTGCCTTTGTATTAATTGGACATGTTATACACGCTTCACTAAATAAGTATTGCCGTTCGGGTGGGTGACTCGACGGTTTCTTTTTCCTATTTTCTTTTACTGCTTTTGATTTTCGTCGGAATTATTGCATACGTCCTTGTTTCTTCTCAAGCGTAAATTCACGAGTCCGTTTACGAGACGAGTGGAGTAGTTAAGTTACAAAGCCTCCTCCTCTAGACATCCGCGATATTATCGATTATTATCCCTCGATATTATCGAACTACAATTATACATTGTGTAAAAACTGCTTTCGATCTTACTCACAACTATATATAATTATTAATATTCAACCAAATCTATAATTATATCGTGCGACTGTACCAATCAATTATATCGAGCGTTAACATGCGGTTGTTTGGTGGTGCGGTGATAATTTTTTAGAACAACTAGCTCTAACTTTGTTTAACGAAAACTTTGATTTAGCTTTTTCCTACTAGCACTTTCCCGCGACTTCGGTCTCGTTTCTTTACAAATTATAGCCATTATGTTAATCTGATATATAAATTATATTACTAAAAAGTTTTATCAATATCCATTCACAAGTTTTTTCGTAATATAATAACAAACATCCATACATACATTCTCAAAAAGTTTCTCAATTTTTATATTACAGTAGGATTAATTAAAATAAAAAATACTTTTACATAATTTCTTTATATTTACGACATACTATTTATTACGATTGAATAAACTAAATATTTCTAGTTTCGATTCGTTACTATAATTGCAGAGATTTTAAAACATATGAATCCTAATCTAAGGTTGAAAACCTAAAGGTGATTGGTTTGTAACAATGACTTTAAAGGTAAGGATACACCCAACGGAACATTTTACACAAACTTACTTCTTATAGACTTACACTACACTAAATATACTTACACCTACACCAAATTTCTAAGAAAAAAAATGAATAAAAGAATGACGTCAATACAAGGTTACGATTATTTTAATTAGCGCACGGCACATGACCGCCATTATGGACTTTGGGATTAAAATGAAATGTGTTAAAATTAATTACCTATTTAACATGTAACAAGATCACTTACCGATGATACGGTTTTCACGATTTACTTTTTAACCTTCGTATCATAGTTTTTGCAGCCTTTCACTACGCAACTAGGCTTTTTTATAACAATTTAGTACAAAACTTCTCTTAGCCACAATCTTGCGCGGGAGAGGGACGGCGGCTGCCGTTAGCTGGCCCTAAACTGAAATTTTAGGGCCAATGCGCTGGTGCCATTTCGCCGCGCCCTTTGCCGTTGGCCCGGTCCTAACGCTAGTAATATATACGTCAATGGTTTGTAACTTAATTATTGAAATAAATTTTAATGATATAACTACCTTGCGATTTGAGAAAATTTTCGATAAAAAACTCTTAGCTCCTGGATCTCCATCTCCATTATTTTTAAATTTAATTTAATGCTGTAAATAGGTCTTTTAGCGCCCGCTACGGGATGCGCGTAGCAGTCCTCTAAACAGGGTACATCACATTAAATATTTTTAAATATTTAATGTGGTGTATATTTTAATTTATAAGTTCATTTTTTTAATTAGTCATTTGTTAATTAACCGTTTTTTCCGAACTTCGGTTTATATTGAAAATTGTTTATTTAATTTTTTTGATTCGTGGAGTTCTTCTTGTCTACATATTAAGATTTGTTCTAGTTAATAAGATTAAGTCACAAGTGTTTTTAAAAGTTGTTTATTAAAATTTTATTTTTCAACATACATATGTTATGCTATTGCCGTTTTCGCATCTAAAAAACGCATTGAATATATTTTTTTACCTCATTTCTTTATAAATTGTTTAGTATGTATTAGTTTAGTATATTTTTTTACCATTTTGTTGTCATGAGGAAATAGTGATTTATTTTTTAATTTATTTTTTATTGTTTAAATAATTGGTTAAGATTATTTTTTATTTCAAAATTATTTTTCTGGGCAGAATAAAAAAACATTTTTTTATTAACAATGACATTGATTAGTAACTTTACAATTTGTTATAAACAAATTCCAGATCTCATTATATATTTTTTGTTGAAACTATAAAAAAATCCATGTGCTACAAAATGTCGAAAAAATTTTTTAACATAAAATATAATTATTATTTATTTCATAAAAAAAAATTCTCTTTTGTATTGCAATATCAGGTATATTCGCTGCAGCTCCGCGGTTCTTACTGAAGGTTGATTTATATTAGCCGAGTTCGAATCGGGAAGTAATTAATTTGCGCGATAATTCCGGCAAATTCAAACAAACGTCTCGGTAACAAGCTGCCAACGACATGTCGCAGCCCAAGTTTATAACCCGTTAATAAAACAATTTCATACAAGGCCCGCCTTGATATTCGCGTAAACGTAGTAGCAGTATTTTATGTCTGCGCCCGAGATTTAGGATCGGGGGGTCGCATGCTATAATAAAGTTATAAATTATTTCCATTTAAATTAAATTTGACATCAACCGTTAAATTGCGAATTGTCGCGCAACAATGTTTTGATTAAAGACGGTATTATGATTACTTAAAGCACTTTGAAGTACCACTTATTTACAGAGGATTTAAAAATGAATATAAATAAGTTAGGGTGAACAATTAAGCTGGAGTATGGTGATGTAAAATTAAAAAGGGATGGAGATTAATAATTGAATTGAATTGAATTGAATTGAATTAGTAGGCTGATTATGTTGAAGACGATGTTGATTAACAAAGTGTATTTTTACAGAGTGGGTAGCGGAAATATTCAGATAGAAACAAAATGTAAGGTTTATTCTTTCAGTTCTTTCATTGGAATTATGTTAAATTTTTAAATGTAAAATTTTTATTATAACTAGCGTCCCGCCCCCGGCTTCGCCCGGGATGCAATATATATATATATATAATCATTCCCCGTTTATCCCTCTTTCCATTAGTGAAAACCGAATTAAAATCGGTCTACCCGTTCACGCGTGATGCCGTGACCAAGGGAAACTAAGGGACCAAGGGAAGGGAATCATTTTTATATATAGAGAAGATTATTATAATTATAAGCAACAAACGAATAAATAAATACTTACATTATGTTCTTTAACAGAATTACAGCTTATTCGTAGCAGTATAAAGAAGAAAGGATGTAAAAACATTTAGTTTGGTCTTTAGGTAATTGGTTAGTTGAGAAGATCACACATGTAGTGTACAGTTTACTCGCGCATTGCGGTACATTTTTCTGATTATAACTTCATTGATCCATTTTATAGGCAGTTCTTTATTTCTTTTTTGTCATGAAGCCTGTAGTCGTAAAATTGAATTCCATTTATATTAGAAAGGACACAGTTAAAGGAAAAAATAGAGTTTATCAATGATAAACTCATTTATCAATCAATTGATAATTTCAGAAAAAAATTGTGAAAATAGTCGCAGAGCATTGGCTATTATCGCGCCAGCAACTACACTCGAGAGCAATAATTTCGGATCATTTATAAAGACATTAAAACCTCGGAAATTAGGAAGCTAGCTTAGTGAAATAAGTTGTGTTCGAAAGACAATTAAATATCCTTTGTAAGGGTTGTAAGTCCTTGCATAAGATTTGTATTGTCAAATGTCAATTGTCAGTTGGTTAATTCGTATGTGTAACGCCATGTGCACTGAAGGGAGCAAATTACATAAACCAACTTTCTTACTGGATGTAATCTCATATTTTGAATTTTGTCATTTTAATGGTATAACTATTCAACAACTAAGAATTTTCATTATTTTTATTTAAGTAGCATTTAATTGTCTTTCAAACACAGTTTATTTAACTAAAATAGCTTCTTAGTTTCCGAGATATTCAGGTTTTTATAGATGACCCGAAATTATTGCTGTCGAGTGTAGTTGCTTTGCCGGATTTGTACTAAGGCCGCACATTAGTTACTATCGCGCGGAAAATGCGGTTTTAGTTCGGTTCCATATTGTTGCTTGCGACAACTTTGGAGCTGCACAAACGTGTGTTCGATCGTTCTTGTCGCTCTGACAACTGATTTTATGATAATGTTAAGTGTGGGGTGAGTCAAATTGCCGTGTAAGGGCGAAAATCAACTATTTATTGCCACAAACCAAGATGACTTCCAATAGAGCTAAACTTCTTCTTTAAATCCGTTAAACTTGCCAAAAGTCGTCCGTAATTCCGTAATGAGTCGCAGGTATAGTTCCGTAGTATCGCTTTCGAATCGCAGAATCGAACTGTCTCGCTAGCTTGCCACTTCGCCTATTTATACCCGCTGCCAATCGTCTAGATCTTTCTCGAATTTAGTACAAACAAACAACAAACAATTAGAAGTAAACAACTTTTGTAAACACGTATTGTAAACAGGTCATTGAAAATTCGGGAACGCTATTTCTGTTGTATGTGAACTCTATGTTGTGTGCATAAGGATCAATTTCCCTTGACAATAATTTTTCCAGAAATTGTAGATAGGCGAAGTTTTCTAGAACGTTCCATAGTGAGTCATAACTAGAACATTCCCTGGTGAGTCATAACAATAATGATAACAAACTGTATTTATGATACAATGCAGAACGTACATACATCTTTCAATACCAACGATGTCACCGGAAAAAATTTGGGACTTGTATGTGCTTGCGCCGTTTGATCGTTCTAGCAACAATTCTATCGTAAACGACAGGACAGTGTATGCGGATGGTCCGAAAGTGAGTTACTATCGCTTAAGCGGCCTCCCCTTATGCACCCATTGTATTTCCTAAACAGTTTTAGAGGTTATTATTACGATTTTTAAGTAACAACTTGTTACAAAATTTTTATGTTCGTAAATTATTGATAAAAAAATTTTTTTATCAAGATATTAAATTTTAAGATATTAATTTAATTTAAGAAATTAAATTTTTATTAAGATATTTTTTTAAATATATTTTACTTCATATGAATCTCATGATCTCGAATGAGTATGCTACATGATCGAAATAAATTGATATTTTCAATTAATGACACGTCAAAATAAATATATGAATAGGTTTGAATTTGAATACAAATAGACATTTAAATAGGTAAACAGGTAGTATGCATTACTGCAGGCCATGAGTCCTGTTTTTCTAATTACAAAGGTTTCTATAGTTCTATGTCAAATTTATGTAGGTATATTATTGCTATTATATTGTATCTATTGACTTTATTTATAGTATATAATGATCCTAACGTGTTGTTTGTATTATATTAGAGAATTTCCTCAAATTGTGTACAGATGTGTACTGCTGCGAAAATTCTTTTGAATGCTATTTGTAACATGTATAAACGCTCCCAACGAGATGCGATTCAGTTAGAGGACCGCTTTTGTTGGTAGTGTGTTGGTTAGTTGGCGTAATATTTGACAAATATTTGCGTATTTGTACAGTTGTGGAGAGCTACGTGGGTTCAACGCTATCGTTGAAAGGGTTGCAGCGCACAGATATGGGCCCTTACTTGTGTATTGCGGCGAATGGGATTCCGCCCACACAGAGTCGGCGCTACGAAGTCGCCGTACAATGTAAATATTTTTAACTCCAATTAAATCAATTATTAAAAAATCATAAAATTAGCAGGGACAAGTTTGTTTTAGAATTATTTGTAGTTTATATAATATTTCGATATTATTAATATTTATTCAAAAGGGTGTCATTTTTTTTTAATTTATAGAATACATATCTATGTACAGTCGGGGTACGAAAACCTTCGTCAGTTTTTAAATTAAATCCTTTATCAAGTCGTAGACTCTTAGTACCTTTTGAAACTGAAGCACTAAGGAGACAACTGACGGACATTTGAAATGAAATTTTGGCATGATTGACAATTGTCCTGGTTCAAGCAAATGTCGACTTTCAGGTGACGAACCTTTACATTTTACCCTGACTTTACATACAATGCTTATGGATGTTAGAAAATTCTTTTATCTTGAATATTAGTTTTTTTAAATTCCTTCGAAATAGTTCTTATATTAAAAACACCATTTGACTTCATTTCATTGTAACTTCAACGTCAATTTGACTTAAATTGAAATTAATTGTAGGGAAATATTATCGTATTTCATAAATCATAATAAGGGCAAAATTTAGCGCACTAATTGAAAAATATTAAAAATGTAGACAAGTGTAAGTCTTAATTTAGTGCACTAAATTTCGTCTAGCGTAAAGATTGCTTAAGTCATTGCTAATTCGAGCAATGTGAAAAATGATAAACGTTAAAACTTAAAACATAGCACAATTTATTTATTTATAAATGTCTTAAAAAGTTTTTTTTTTTTTTTTTTTAATAATGGAACTTTGATATTTTTCTATGGCATTCATTTTTTTATTAGTTGAGCCAATGATTCGAGTCGGCAGTCCAGTGGTGCTACGTGCGGCTGATATGCAGGTCACGTTGCAATGCTACGTTGAGGCGTCTCCTAAATCACTTAACACATGGCAGCGTGGCAAGTCGCAAGCCAGTAAGTACACAATTAATCTGTCAATAAAAAATTACTTAAACTCAATTAATAAATATTAGTATCTACTTAAAGTTAATTAAGTTAGTACTTACTTTATTTATGGGGTGTTTACTTTCACATTAAAAGATTCATACATTGAAATTATATATAGATGGCTATTTAAACTGTCACAATTTAGAATACTGTCGCAAAACAATGCTGTTACTCTTTCAAAGCAGAACATTGCTAAGAATTGTATTCTATTTTAGGGAACCTTTTCATCGCTATTTATATCGTTATTTGTTCAGGTGGCAAGCTGTTAAACGGTTCGAAGTACATTATATCCGAGGAGGTATTGAGCGATTATGCGTTACGTATGAACTTGACGATCAATCGCTTAAAGAAGTCCGACTTCAGTGATTACACGTGTTCGGCTGTGAACGGTTATGGAAGAGCCGAAGGCGTTATCACTCTTAAAGGTGCGTAAATATTTATTATTTATAAATTCTATCTAATTTGTACAAACACGAAAATGCTAACAACCCACAGTTGTGTCGTTAGCACTATCACTATCACCGTCGTTGTCGTTATAATTGTCGCTTACGTATAGTTACGAGAAAACTGCTCACGTTCACTTTAGAACACCAGTCCTTTCTGGAGGCTGCTCCGCCGTATGAAGGACGTCCAGGATATAGTTTGTAACATTTTTAAAGTATCCAAAACTCTTGCGACCCTACTTCAAATATAACAATGCAAGTCATTGAAGGTTGTAAACAACAATTATCTATATTAAACACTACAGGTGATCTCGGTACCTACCTTTTAATATTTTCCAAGATTTCATACATCTTATTTAAAAAAAAAGCATCAATGTTAACACTGGTATCAATGTTTGAAGATGATTCATTTTCCATTGTATTAAATATGATGTGATTTTGAGGTTCATTTAACTTATATTTATTTTCTTTTGACTGAAAGCCTTTCTTAGAATATATCCACAAATGTTGTGAAAACTATGGTATTCAACATTCAGTTCCTGAATTTTCTTTGCTTTTAGCATCCCACAGAGCAAAGAATCGCGCGCCGCCCCCTACTCGAGATGGCTGTAATAATAATATTCGTGCCGCGCAATTGCGCTGAGCGCATTTCAAGGCGCATTTGGACGCCAGTTTCTATTTGCAAGTTGTGGAGTAAATATTTTTCAAAAAAGCGATAGAAATACCTATTTGTGGTGTTATATGGTTTTATAATCAAAGTATAAACACGATAAATCAAAATTCTAATGTATCAAAGCACCAAGTAGATAATTAAATGCAATTTTTAGCTTTGACACGCAGGATTTGTATGGAAAACGTTGACGATGTCGTCTCTAGTAGGGGGCGGCGCGGCTATTCTTTCCTCGTGAAATTCTTTCCTCCGTTGAAGAGTTTTCATTACTTTTAAAATGTCACCCTCTTACTATAACATCTAACTATGCCATGCGATGGTCGCGTGAGAACTATTTTTCTAGAGATTTTTTTTCTTATTATTTCCAATTCCTTATTTACGAGTATGCGTAAGAGTGTATGTATATGGTTAAAAGAGGTAGATATTTTATTGATAAATTCAGGACGATCCCGAGCGACTTCTTACGAAAAATAATTAATTAACCCTGCATTAACTAAAATATAACAAGAGGGAGAGGATTGGAATATCTAGTATCGTTAGCGGCAAGGCAATCTTCGAAGACACTTGACTTAGCATATTATCCCACAGTGAGCTCACATGGCAGACTGTAGCCCATTACTCCTTACACTGGACCTATGACCAACAAGGAGATAATATTGTATAAGCATGTATCCATTTATTATTTAAATAATAAGACGAATTTTTGATATATTATATTAGAAGATATATTTCAATATATTAGACTAAATATAGATTTAAATAAAATTTTCTGGAGTTCAAGAATTTATTATATTTATTTTTAATGTTTAATAACTTCTATTTAAGCGTCAATAATTTGTTAACAAAACATTAATTATGATTTTTCTAATTAGAATTATACGGGTTTAAAATATTAGGTATCTTAAAGTTCTGCTTTTATTATAATGATATCATTTTACTAGAAATATGTTTTGGATATTAGATTGAAAAAATATTTAAAATGAACGCCAGCTAATATTTTTACTACAATTGCTTTTTGTGTAAATACAAGTGTTTTTTAGTATTTTTAAAACGTATTAATTCTTCATAATAAGTGCTAATTTAGGTTACAAATACTACTTATCGAGTATAATAAACATTGTGACATTTAGAAATCAATTAAAAAATAAATATTGTAAGTATCTAATCAAATACTTCACGTATTCAACAGAGACCCCGCAACGAACGACTACGACGACAACCACAACGACAACTACAACGACGACGACAACAACACCGACACCCACAACAATGACAACAACAAAACAACCGAAGCGACATATGAAGAAACAACACGAGCGCGGAAATCAGAACGCCATAGACTCGGAGCTACGACAACCGGAGCTAAACAATCCTTTGAATCTGTACAACGTTCACGCGTATGGTACAAACAATAACACGCATAACGAATACGCTCAAAGGACAGAAAGGCAAAAAGTACGCCCGTCGGGGCCTCCACGAATTTATACGGTTTACAGTAATTGTATAAGAACGTCGGCCATACCGACCACAGCGCAATTTATACTGTTACATTTTTTAATCAGAGCCACCGCACACAACGTTTAATTTATTAATATGATCTGCTTTTTACACTTGTCTCCTGTTGTCAACAATCGCTTCATGTCTTGTAACCAAATTCGATATTTAAAAATATTAAAGAAACAAAATCAAATAATAGTTGACAGGGCCGTCTTAATCACATTGGACCGAATTGGACGCCGGGATGCGAAAAACAACCTTGACATTGACTTTTTTTAATATGTTAAAAAACTCATGTTCCACTAAGTCAGTTATATTTTCAATTTATCTGGTTTAAAATTTTTTTTATTGCCAAATTTTCTAATATATATTTTTTTAATCTACTTTCATCTATCTTTGTCATAGTTGATCGTAAATAGTTTTTTATTATTTTCATTTTTAAAAAAGACCTTAGAATTGTTCAAGGTGTGTATATGTATATTTGCCTCATTAAAAAACGATCTCATCTAAAAAAAATATATGTACTCTATTAAGAAATTATTTAATTTTAATGGTATTTACGAATGGTAAGTAATTCCATGGCCATGCCCGGGTGGCACGCACCTCTTGCATCCCCGATTAAGACGCCACAGTTAATAGTAATTAAACGCTAATGTGTTTAATTTGTAAAAAAAATTGTGTATTTTCTAAACAGTTATTTCAATAAGAAGACATTTGAAGATTGTTTTCAAAATAGACAAATGTTAAAAATGGAATATATTTTGTCTAGCTGCGTAGTGATAAAAAAACATGGCTGTTGAATTTTATAAGATTTTGAGGTTATTGTAAATGTTTAGTGCTCGTATTGTTAGTTATTGTAGTAATACATTTCAAGGCAGTTTAGATTAAGCTGCATTCGATGGACAGCCTTAGCATTGGTAAACAAGACAATAAAATGGGACGAGAATCTAAACATTAGTTTTAGATTATTGTTTTTTTTCCGAAATATTATTGTTAGGACACAGTGTCACCATGGCTTTATTTTATTGTTATTTTTGGTGTATCATAATTTCTTTATGGGATTGATTTTAAAGTATTCATTTAAAAACAAATACATTGAAATTGTAACTATTTAATTAATTTAAATTTAATTTTTTTTAAATTACTAACTAATATTTATACGATTTTTGCTACTTCAGATTAACAATTAATTACTTACAGTCATAATACCGTAATACCAACACTAATAGCATATCGTAAAATACGATAATGTGCTACTAATCAACCAAGAGGAATATCGGATACCGGTTAATAAATAAATAAATTCAAAATTGTTATGTACCTACAGATTGCATTTTGGTAATTAAAAAAAAATAAGACAATAATGACACAATGTCTTTTTTCACTAATTAGGTAATCAAATTATAAAAATATCAATCTGTCATATCAGTTAACTAAATTTAATGTTATAAAATATCTTTCAAAAAACTTTATTATGATTCCAAATAATTTTTGCTTAGCCTGTTAAAAAAACTTAATCATTGTAATTTATGGAACATACGTCATTAAAAAAAATGTTACAAAGTATTACGACATTAAAGTAGTTTATAACAATTAGTGATATTTTCATAAATAAAAGCGACAATATACATATTATTAGTATATAGTGCAAAATGCATAGAGACCAACATAATTAGGCAAATTTTTTGTATTCGCATATAAAGAAAAGATTTTTTTTATTTATTATTTTAAACTATTTGGAAATACGTATCTTTAAACTATTGTGTTTAAATATACGTATCTCCATATTTAATAATTGAGTCGCTAATTACCACGAAGAGTAATTTTATAAAAAAATCATAAATTAAAATATTGTTTTAAATAAAGCACTAGCTTAATTTGTTAAAATATAAATTGACAATATGTGACAATAAAACAATAATCTAATGTTATCAGCATAAAATATTTCGATCTCTATATAAGAATTTTGTATTCCTAATTTTATTTTTCCTTTAATAGCATATAGACACCAACATTTTTATATAATGTTTTTACATTTTAAAATATGTATTATGTATACTAATTATTGACAATAAATAATAATTTCTTATAGATTCGAAATCGACAAGTATTTAATGTATATTTGCTGTTTGTATAAAAATTGATGGTTAATTTTTAAATGCGGTTAGTTGTAAATTTTTATATAAAATAATATTATAAATTTATGTCTTCCGAATAGTGGTATAAAATAATGTATTCGGCTCACTTAAATATTAATTTATGGGTTGAAATTCATGTAGTCGATGAAGTACCTTTTGCACTTCGAAATTGTAGTGTGTAAGAAACGAAATGAATTTATTCTAGTATTTAGAATTTGTTGTGACAATAATCATTACATTACCTGATATCACAGGGCAAGGAATCACCGTGCCGCGCCGCCCGCTATTAGAGACGGCAGTAACAATAATATTCCTGCGGCGCAATTGCACCGAGCGCAATTCGGGGTGCATTTGCCACCAGTTTCTATTTGCACGTTGTCGAGTAAACATTATCCAAAAAAAGAGCGATAGAAATGCCTCATTGTGTTATTATTTGGCGTATAAACAAATTAAAAACGTGAACAAGCGGAATTCTGATGTATCATATCCCAAGTATGCAATTTTTAACTTTAAAAAAAATTCGAGTCGAGATTGTCTTGGAACACAAAAACTAAACTATGGGTAAGTGAGCGAACTGGTGTGAATAGAATTGGTAACGCCCCCTGACACGCTGAATTTATACGGAAAGTGTTGACCATGCAGTCTCTAGTAGCGTTCGGCGCAGCGATTCCTTACTCTATGCCTATAACAATAAACATTACTTTAATTAGAATGCGAGGGTACGAGTTACAAAAACCAAATAGAAGTGATTTTTAATTTAAATATTTATTTATAATACTATACAGTTGCAAAATTCTAAATTTAAATTTACTTAAAATAATAATACTTAAAATAAAAGTTTTGTTTAATCTAGAATAGTTGGATTTTAAAGTATAAGATGGTGTTATGTTTAAATTAGATGTGAGAAAATGTTGCCAATGTGGATTTAGATTTTCTTTAATAGTTGAATTTTTTATTAATGCATCTTGAATGAATTCTTCGTTGTTTAGGGTGACATGGATCTGGTAAAAATTATGAAGTAAAAATTTGAGCTTCTAAAAAACATTCTAGACTCTATTGGCAGATTTTGTACCAACTGGTAGTTAAGATAGTTTAACTTAGATAACCAGACTCTTTCAATGAGTATAATAATTAATTAATTTCCCACAGAAAGCAGCTGTAAAATAATTAACTATGTATGCAGCTGTACAACAGTGAAAATACAAGAAAATTGCATCAAAAATAGCAATTAGTCTAAGACTGTTAATTTTTAATATCTACACACATTTACATTGTAATCACAAACAAAACTTATAATCACGTATAGTTAGTCATTCAATTTTGTTTTTAAGATTAGTTTAATGTCAATCAAGCTAATTTATTAATTAATTTTTTGAACATGTTTTATGTAAGTATGCTATTCTTTTTAGTTCCTGTCAGAGCTCAGAGGCCTTACTGGTGTATACGTGCATTCTTAACACATTGTAATGATAACCAAGGAGTGTGAGCAAGTAGGTAAGCAGTATTCTTTACACTGCTCGCACTTTTCATAACAAATTTGCTGCATAAAATATGAAGGTGGAAGTATAGTTTGGAAGAAACTTTTTTAATTATTGTGGTCTTTTTATTCAAAATGAAAAGACTAAGAAAATCATTTAGGTACTAATTTATTTTCGAGACATAACATTAAAAACTTGTGCCCAAATTCTAAACCTATTAAACCTCACATGTAAGGAAAATTGTTTTCTTAATTTATATAATAATTTTATTAAATTTTTAATAACAGCATTTTCTTTTACCTACATTTTATATGCTTTTTTGATATGTTATGACTAAAAATAATTTCGTCTTTTAATTGTTCTCTACTAGGATTTACCATGAAACTTAATATTTCTTAACTATATAAGAAACAAACTCGTTATGTATTTATTCTTTAAATTGAATGCTTTAGTCATATCTATTGATAATAATAATTGTAAATTGACAATAAATAACAATCATTATGTTTGTATATAGCTAACGATTAACTCACATAGCATGATTGCGAATATATTATTTATCAATGTTAAAATAAGGATGTTGATATCATTTTATGACATTTTAAAATAAAAGTGTAATCAAAATGTGTATATTTTTATTTGTATGTATCCCTCAGATTTTAGTTAGTCGTTCAGTTAAATTTACAAGTAAAACATCAAAAAGTTTATCATAAAATTACCGTTATACCAGTTATGTAATCAAAAATTAGTATTAAAATAATAGTTGAAAGTTGAAAGCGCTCTGTTGTCTGAGACACTTCAAGACATATTATTTTGTGACGCAAAATAATATGTGAACCCGTTCAACTAGTAACACGTATTAGAGTAAGATATTCAACATCAACCCAATCTATTACATTTTATGAGTCGATACTGTATTTTAGTTGGATTTATTTTGCTCTGTGCCCGTGTCATAGTGTAATGTAACTTGTAGGAGCGGTTGTCCTACTTCTAATTTTCTACTTTCGACTCCAAATAATACACACAAAAGGTAAATCACTGGTTTATTGACTGTACACATGAAAAATTTATAAATAAAAAATAAACAAATGACACTCTCAACTATTAAAAAAATACATCACATATAAAACCAAAATATTTACATACAACACTTTATATAATAATACATGAAAACACTGCCACTCTGTACATATATTTAGCTTGGTCTCTTCTGGTAATATTTGCTTGCTCCTAAATGTGAAACGAAGATCATGATTCCTGTATTCTTCTCTGATCTTCCCAGTCTGCATGCCCGTCGTCGACTGTTGTATTTCTTTTCTTTTCTCGATTCAATTAATTCGTTCCATTCTATTGTTCAAAACAGATTCGAATACATGCCAGCTACATTACAAGGAGTATGCATCAACCAATTTGATATAGAACCTCTATATACTCGTACTTGTCGAATGGACACAGATGTATCGTTTTTGCAATAAGGAATCTTTTACTTCAAAACAGAATAATGTGTCAGGATCGTGAACCAGAATTCTGTGGACTCTGGGTACTTCTGGGTACATACGCAAAGAAAGAAACTATCTTTTATTACAAATTATTACAAGTTCCAAATGCGATTAAAAAGAGAGTATTAATATAAAAAGAATTTCAGAGTATTCGGTCGTTTCAAATTCGAAATTACTACTATTTACTATTTTTGTGTACTTTTTATTTAAAGATTGTCAGACAGGCTGACGGTTCACTTGATGGTAGGTGGCTACCGTCGCTTCTTAACACAAACAACACCACTGGTGCTGTAAATTCCTTAGTATGATTAAGGATATGGGATAGGAAATTGGCTCTGGAATCCCTTACTTATCCACCTTTACGTAAAAGCACACTTGCTTTCACGGTTGTCTGTAAGGCCTCATTTACGGAGACGCGATTATTACGGCAGTGGCAGGCACTCTTCATGCTCCGCACCACACGCCGCGTCCCGCCCCGCATCTTCGTGAACAAAATCGTACATAGCAGCGGGTCGCTGCACGTGCCGCCTGTCTGTAAACTGAAAAAATGCACAGAGACGCCACGCCGTATGCCACGCGTGACGTCCCGCGTCTCCGTAAATGAGGCCCAATGGGGTAGTTACTGCTGCCAGACGATCTGCTCAATTTATGACTTGGAAACGCAGTGCGCCCTGCCACTGCTAGTCTTTGGGTAAGTACCATAACTTCCTAAAATTAACCATTCATTGAGGTGTTTATCGCTTTAAAATAAAAGAGTATCTAATTAACTTTCACATGGAAGATATACAACACTACAGACGCAGGTTCAAATCCGTTTCGGGTCTATTTATTCTCAAGTCTTATTACCTTCGCTTATATTACACGGATAAATATAAATAGGTAATCAGAAATACTTGCAAGGTCGACAACGCACCTGCATCCCCTCTAGTGTTATTTATGTCATGAGGTGACGATAACTATTTTCTAACAAGTGAATCGCCGCCATCGGATGCCACGCTTTTTAATAAAAAACAGCTCTAGTAGTACAGTAGCGTCTGTGAAAATATTGCTCATTCCAAGCAAGTGTGGTTGAAAAGCGTCATTTTTGACTTCATTAGAGCAGAATATTGGACGTCCGAATGCCGATATTAATGGCTTTATTAACATATTAAAGTATATATAGAATCCTCTGCACGATATGATAATTTGAGTCCATCAAACATTGCACAAGTGTAGCAGGGACGATTTTTTAAAATTTCTATGCTATCATTGCCATTCTTTTTATGATATTTATTCATTTTCCAAACACTCTGTTTAAAGTCTATTTTATTTATTAAAAGAAAAAAAAAACATTTTAGTGGGTAATCTCAGTTATCAATTGTGCAGCCCATCATGGTGCCAGATGTCATAACAATCCGTGCTGTTCTGTTTCGGTGAATGAGTAAGAGATGCTGGATCCCACCAATTTACTTATCTCTATTATCAGTCACTTAACCCATCCTTAATAACTTATCCTTATCATTATAAAGTGAGTTTTAATTACCAAGTTATCATTATGAAATTTTGAATAGACGTTGGCGGGGATACAGAAGAGGACATAGGGTACTTTTCATACAGAAAAAAGTTTGTTCCATTTCCTGCATCCCTGACAACGTGTACGCAAAATTTCATGATGATCGGTTTAGGCGTGAAAAGGTAACAGACAGAGTTACCTTCATATTTATAATATTAGTATGGATGAAGAAACACCCAAGAAAAAATGGTGCGTTAGTCGTGTGTACAAGCTTGTATTATGTATGATAGTATGAAAGTAAATTGTATTATGTATGTATTAAGGTATATTTTCAAAATAATAAATAAAAACAATGAAGATGAAACCCGGGTCCCGTCAGTGAACATCGGCATACCCATTTGCGAGATAATTCTTCGAGCATCATTATGTTAATAAATCATTCCCGGTACAGGCCCCCGCACAAGTTGATAGCGCCTGTTCACGACTTCTATTACTCAATTATAATTTTAATTACACGTACGTCAATGGAAAAAAACGAAAATAAACCACCTACGTGAATACATCACATCTGTAACAAGTTCAGCAGATTTATCTGAAAGTAATTTTCAGTGAGCATCTGGCGCTGCGGTATGAGAGATTCAGCTGATCAATATTCCGGAAGTTGCCTCGAAGAACTGTGAAATATGTCAGTCTCTTACTCAATCCGGCTGCAGGTTATTTATAAGCGAACTCTATTATGTAATGCGAGTGTTACCTATTAAATATTCTGAGAACTTATTTAGAGGGAAACGTTCTTTAAAAATTACTTTCAAATCATTATTTTTCATTACATTCGATCCGTTTAATTAAGTTTTTGTTATTAGTAGGTGCGTTAGACTGACTGATAGACCTAAGATGGTTACAGTAGTTTAGGCACATCAACAAAGTCAGTTAGAACCAGTTGGACCTATGTTGGTCTTCTAACCATAGTTGACTAGAAAGTGACAAAAGTAAGGAATAGGGTTCACTCTTTACTCATGCCACTAAATAAAGCAGACCTAATTCACGGTGGTCTTCTGTGAGAGTATCATTAGTAGTGATACATTTCATACATAATGTATGTGTTAATCTATATACATAAAATAAAATCGTAAACGAGCCGTGTCTGTCCAAAATTTTTTTTTTTCAAAAAAAAAAAATGTTCACCTAGTACAATGTGTTACCGAGGTCAAAAATATAGTTTTTAGAATTTTTGTCTGTTTATCTGTTTGTCTGTGCCTTTGTGCACGCTAATCTCAGAAACGGCTTAACTAATTTAATTACGATTTTTACTGATGGATTGTAGCAAGCTTCCCGTAACATTTAGAGAGCTTGTTTCATTCCAATCGGTTTACAAACAAAAATGTTACGCGCTAGGACTCAGCTAGTATACCATAAAAAAACAAATTTTCAAAACGTCCACTACTTTGACCGTAATTTTAGTAAATAAAATTTGGCTTTTGTGAGGAAATTGTTTGATCATCAGGTGCGTACACAACGCTTTATTAAAGAAAATACACGGGACAAAATACAATGTCATCTGCACGAAAATTCTCACAAAAAATACTCCAATATATCAATCATGAGTTGTCAATGTCCTTCATATTTCTTTTTATATAAAGCAATATACTATTTCCTATTTCAAAACCATTGTATTTCCTTAAATACGAAACGAGTTCAATAGCTTTCGTTCGCGGCACCGCGTGCGTCATCTATTGATAAATTTTAGAATTATTATTCCGTATTTCGTCAATCACATAGTTTATTTAAATCATTTTAATGGTTTATGGGTGACTTAGAGGCTTTACGCACTAGCGATTGACCGCCTTCGCGGTTCGTTTGAGCGGTCCAACCGCTTAACGCGATTTCATCGCGGTTTCTTCGCGATTGCCCGCCATAGCGGTCGGCCGCGACGAAACCGCGTAGTGGTTGGACCGCTCGAAGGCGCGTGGCCCATAAACAAAAAGGACGCCGTCGAGATAGCTTGTGTTATTTATTTTTACTCCCGAAAACAACGAAAGAAAAATAAAAAAAGAATTTGGCCAGTTCGCAAGTTGTTTTCAAGAACTGAAGAAGCACACTCACGTACAAACTCATCGGCAGCTCGCCGCAAACTAAAATCGCCAGTGCGTATAAACAAGATGGCGGCCAGCCGCGAAGCGGGCCGTAGCTCTCCATTCAACCGCCGCGGTTGAAATTTTGTGGCGGTTAAGTGCGTACAATCACAGGCGGTTGTATATTAAACTGGAAAAGCAGCTAGCCGCGCGGTTTGCCGCCCCCGCGGTTAACCGCTAGTGCGCAAGATGGCTTAGTCATAAACATACAAATTCCTAAAAAGATTATGTCTAATTGAAAAATCGAACATAGCCTTTACTTGTAAGTATATGCTTTCATTTTTACTTAATTCCATAAACGTGATTTGTATTGTCTATAATAACATAAATAGTAAAGTCAGGGTAAGAAAAGGTTCGTCACCTGAAAGTCTACATTTGCTTGCACCAGGACAATTATCAGTGATGCCAAAATTTCATTCCAAACGTCTGTAAGTTGTCTGCTTAGTGCTTTAGTTTCAAAAGGTACTAAGAGTGTACGACTTGACAAAGGAATTAATTTGAAAGGTATATTTGACTGACCAAGGTTTTCGTACCCCGACTGTACCATAATAGTTAATTTTGAGAAGAGGAAAAAAGTAACAATAAAATTCTAATTTTTTTCAATTTACTTTGGGTCGAGTTTTATGTCTCAATAACAGAAAAATATACTTAACAAAGAGGTCAAATTAGTTTTCCAAGTAAATTAGTCTCACATCGATTTCCAGAACAGGAATAGCTTCTTAATTAGGTTACTGTTTCTGTGCATTGCGGCTTTACTATACGACATTACATAATTAATTTATTATGATTGACTCTAGTCCGACATATTACTAGCAAAGCCTATATTACACAGAGTAGATCGATGTTTGCTGACACTTAACGATAAAAAAGTGTCATATATATATAATATTATATATCTAAAATAGGTAACTATCCATCTTTTGCTTTCCAGCAGACAGAGTTAGTCTACTCCACATAGTGAGGGTATCAGCAAGATCTGTAAATTCTTTTTTAGTACAGTTTCTTATTTGTTGATTGGATGGGAAACGTAGACGGATACCTACTTTATATACAATATTTTGTAATGGGGACAAACAGTCCAATTAGGTAGAGCCAACTTCGAGAAGGAGGTTTCTCAGTGTCTTAAAAAAGTTTTCGACCAATTGTTGTGGGTTGCCAGTGATGACATATAGCGGTGAAGCGTCTCTAACTATGGGCCTCGTAAGAAAGCTCAACGTCGCTCATTGAGCTATGGAGAGTTCTATGCTCGGGATTACACTGCGAGGTCGATTCAGGAATGAGGAAGTCCGTAGACGAACGAATGTTACCGACATAACCCGGCGGATTAGTAAGTTCAAGTGGCAGGACACATGTACAGAGAGCCGGCGGCTGGGGCCTGAGATGATGATTTTGTATTACTAATATTCCACTTCATTCGTCTCAGTGAGAATGAATGAGTAGCCAATCCTTATAAAATATTAAAGTAATTATTAAAAGTATTAAAAGTATTAAAAGTAACTGGTTTTTAGGGTTCCGTACGTCCGAATAAAAGAACGGAACCCTTATAGGATCACTCGTGCGTCCGTCGTCCGTCTGTCCGACCATTCCCGACCATTCCTGACCATTCCCTCCATTATCTCAGAAACCACTGAACCTAAAATAAAAAAAAAAATAGTTTTCTACTTATAGTTTAATAGGAAAACTTATAAGAAGTCCATGATATTAAAATAACATGGTAAATCCCTTAATGTTGTGCGGATGGTTAACATCGTACGGAACCCTCTTCACGCGAGTTCAACTCGCAAACAATTGCGAGTTGAACTCGCGTGAAGAACCCGTTTTTTTTTTTTGAGATAATTTTAATTCTTTTTACAGTTAATTTGAGTTAGTTTACGAAAGGTACGATATTGTCCTAATTATTGACCCATTGTCCAAATTATTAGTTTAAAACATTATTCACAATTTCTTGTGAAGTACTTACAAAATTTAATCGACACGCAAAATTCCATATACCTAATACTTTTCATAACGAAAAGAATGTAAATCACATATTATCATTTTATTTGTGTCGTGGATGACAATTGGGGATGGTTTAAATATGAAATAATTAATTTTGTTGCATTTCTGTTCTGTTTCACTTTGTCACGACAAAAAAGCAATTTCGTGTCTTCCGATTATATTTGCACAATTAATATTATCCATCCAACATATTCGTTTGTAAATTGATGATAAAACTAATTTTCTACTTTAACAGACTTTTAATGGACTCTGGCGCTTACAATTTCCCTCTATTTACTTTGTAATATTTAGGGCACCACAATTTTAAGAAAAATACGGAAACCTTAATTAGTTAGTATGTTCTCAGTCAGATCGTCTGTTCTTCTGGTCAGTACTCTGTTTCCCAAAAAGTTGGTAGAAATATCAAATTACAATTAAAATTAAATATAACTAGATATTATAAATTAACTTGAATTTTTTTTTATGTCAAGATCGGCAGACAAGCTGACGGTCCCACTTGACGATAGGTGGCTATAGTCGCCTATAACTAGCAACGCCACAGGTGCTGCAAGTGCGCTGTCGACTATGGTAGGATTAAGGATATGGGATTTGGAATGGATAAGTAGGAAATTGGCTCTGACATCCCTTACTCACCGAAACACAACTGCACACGTGCTGTTATTTCACGGTAGTCTTCTGTAAGGGGGTGGTTAAAAAGTTTATTTTCAAAGTTGACCTTGCCGGGAATCGAACCCGGGAACCCTAGAACAGAAAGTTAAGGCAAGGACCCTAACTACTAATCCAATGGGCTCGTCGAATATGATAATTAACATTTCTAAGTTCTAAAGTCATGTAACAAGTTTTAATTTGCCAAATACACTCTTAAATACAATGTTATTTTTCGTTGACGTAGAAGCATGAAATTTGCATGAATTTATGTATTGTATGTTGTCAGTGATGACATAAGGCGCTGAAACGTGATCTCTAACTATGGGCTTCAATGAGCTATGGAGATGGCTATGCTCGGGGTTACTTCAGGAACCAACGAAAGTATCCAACATAACTCGGCGGATCATTAAATTAAAGTGACAATAGCCAGGATATAGGGCGGAGAGCAGATGGACGTTGGGGCTGGAAGATTCTTAAGTGAAGACCACGGACCGGCAAGCGCAGCGTGAATAAGGCCGCAAGCGGATGCTGGATCCAGGCTGCTTCTGACGGGTTCAGATTCAGTTGAACGGTGCTTTTACAATAATTATAAAACGTTATTTCATGATTTTATTATTACTACAAACTTTGCTTCGTTTGTAATCTGTATATCATGACTAAATTGTTTTTAACTGCAAACATAAAAATGTTATTCATAAGGTGCATGACGAACCCTCACAGCGAGAATATTAACAATTTGTTCCTTTTTTATTAAAAAATATAACATACAGCCTGAAAATAGAAAATAATAAACAATATTTAAGTAAAGATTATTATTCTGAAAGCTTCGTGAAGTTTCAAATTTCAATTGTGTTATGTTTGTTATGTCACCGATTGACTTCAAAGTTTACTTGAGGTCTCATATCAAATTATCTCCCGACGACAAGCTTTGGGCCAAGGCCATCAAATATACTGAACTAAATAGTTTTAAGCGACGTACACTCCATGTATGAAAATTTATTGCCTTCTCTATTAATTAAAGGCCGCAACGTGGAGGCGAAGTTGGTAAAACAATTAGGTAAGTATCCCTATGCAAATATTGTATATGTTTAATTTTGTTTAATTTGCAAAGTTTTGTTTCCTGCAGAAGTGGGCGCTTCAGTGTTGCCAACAAGCCTCGTTATATTTTATTTAAAAACATTTGCAACGCTTTAATGAAAGTAAGAATAAAATTCTTAAGTATTTTTGTATAGCTAGATGCTACATTTCTTTAGACTGACTTACTAAAAATTAAGATCTATAACTATGTAGAGCCAATGTGGAGAAGGTCAATCGACGATTCCATCTTGGATAGGCGGCGTTCGAGAAGCTCCGAGAAATGTGTGGTGCCAGTGATGACATATGGCGCTGAAACGTGGTCTAGCTATGTCGGTTAACGTCGCTCAACGAGCTATGGAGAGGGCTATGCTCGGGGTTATGCGAGATCGAATCAGGAGCGAAGAGATGCCGGCGGATAAGTAAGTCAGTCGGCATGAAACCTAGTACGGAGAGTCGACGGCCGGTGGGGCCGAAAGGTTCTCAAGTGGACCGGACCGGCTAGCGCAGCGTAGGACGTCCACCCATAAAATGAATAGACGATCTGAAAAGGGCCGCGGGTCGACGGGTCCCTATTGAAAAATTATGGTGGAGGTCTTATATCCAGTAGTGGACGTCCTAAGGCTGAGATGATAATAGTGGTAGGTAGAAGGTTCATTTTATGGTAGATGACGCAGTCACCTATGTGCATAAGCAACACCAACACAGATGCACATGAAAAGACGAGGAGATGGTGATAAGGAAATGGGCTCTGGCATCCTTAAAACCAAAAAAACTCACCAAAAAACCTTAATTACTAATAGATCTACATATTATGATTGTTGAACGAACTGTGTCCCTACCAGAAATGTCGCTACCAATCTGGAAGAATGTGGCGTCCAGATCGTTCAAATTAAAATGCTTTTGGTATTGCTTGATGGCTTTTGGTTCACATCTTTGGCAGAATGCTTATAATATTTAATTAATTCCTAATGGCTCACCAGTAGTAGCTCTGCCTGCTGCTACTGCTGGCTGAGCTGGTCTCGGGTTCTATCCCCCCTAAAGACAAACATTTTAATGCACGAATAAGTCTGTTTCTCTTGATTTGGGTGTTTTCTATTCATTTTGTCAAAAAAGCATATAAGTATATGTTGTCAGTTGTCTAGGATCCATAGTACAAGCTTTGCTTAGTTTTCCGCTAGATGGTGCTGTGTATAAAAAAACATCTAGATAATTACTGCGAATGTGGCTATATTAGGCTTATATTATATGAGCCAATATAGCCACACTAGCACAAGTAATATAACAGATGTCTGAAGCATAAAAAATATATTTAAAGAGTATTCAAATCATTGGAATCTGTCTAACAGTGGATCGGATTCTGGCGTCGCCTATTAACGTAAGCAATGCCACAGTTATTGCAAATATGCTGCCGACCTTAGTAGACTAAGGATAAGGGAAAGGGAATCCCTCACTCATTCATTGTTATTTCGCGGTATAAGGGGGTAGTTTTTTCCCCAGGGGGACCACCCACCTTCATATATACCTCATTCACCTTATGCCACTCTCGTGGGCCATTTATTACATAACATATATGTAGTTCTAATTTTATTACGTTATCATTGTTTAAAATATATAAAATATTAGCGTTTACCAATGTGTAACAACGTCAATAATATCAATAATTTAATCTCGACCAATGCCGAGATTAATTGGTTTTATTTTGCTTTATTACTATGTCTCCAATTTTTATAATATATTTAATAAATTTCTTTCTGATATAATAAATGGCTTATTTAAAATTAATGTTAAATTCCAACTCGGTGCATCGCGTGCTAAAACTAGTCATTTAAAAGCATTAAAGAAGTAAGTAACTGATAATTTGATATTTGGTCGAAGTTAGTTTATACGATTTTGCATTTGTTTCCTTTTAAAATAGAACTAACATTCAATTATTCAGACAGAAAAATGTATCGTTATTTTCACAAACTCGGTGTTTTATCATCATAATTTAGTTTAAGGCTTTATTAAACACTTGTAAATGATGGAGCTTTCCTATAAAGACAATTTATCTGGTTAGATACGCGGAATAACTGTATTATCAAATAGGCGGCGTGTGGCCGCAGACATGAAATATTACACACTTACTGTACCTCGTAATATTGCGTTCTCTTGCAATATGAAAATTTATTGCAATGTCTGTGTGTACGTAGAAATAGGTCGGTAACGTTGAAAAATGAGTGTTCCTCGAAATAACTTACTATCACAGTTGCGTGGATCCAATGAATTTTAGCTAGTTAAGTTTTCTCATTAGATGTTAATTAAGCTTCTACAGAACCAACACTTAGAACAGAGCCTTTATTCGAAATATTTCTTTAAGAGACACAAAATGGATAGAAATAGGTAAATACATGAATAAAATAATAATAAAGAACGGTGAAGAACTTTATTATTGCAAGTTTTTTCAACACATGTTGCAAAAACGATAAATAGAAACTCTGAATAGTGAAGTCAATCAAATTTACAATAAAAACGCGAATAAATAAAATAGAAATTCAAGATAAATACTATATAAAATATCTATTTATTAAATAAAATTTAGCCTTCATGTTTCATAAAATATGTAAAACAAATACTGAATGGAATTTATCTTTGTAAATAAGTGGCAATGAAATAAATACTCTGATGATATATAACCGAAAGTTGCTTTTATTTTTTATGCAAACATTTTAGTCATTGAAATTTTGAGTTTTCTATATGTACAGTATCTTCTTAAGGAACATATATTTTTTAAATTCGTAGTTAAAAAAATAAAAACATAGATTATATTGGATTTATATCAAATTACAGAATTAGTAGGTATATCATCATTTTGGGTCCAAAAATAAAGACCACAAATAAGACAAGGTTAAATGATCAAAAGACATTTGTGTCCATTACCATCACATAGGTTTGGTATATACTATATAGTTAGAACTTTCAATGAATAATAGATTTGAAGTGCATACCAAATTAAGTAAAGTAAAATTCTTAAAAAAAAAACATTTTGCTAGAAACGTAGTGCAGAGTAACTTAAGCTCGACGATAGTAATATCGTCGAGGAGCTTTTATTATTTTATAAGCTATTTTTATAGAAAAATATGTGATGTATTATACCATTTTGAATTCTGTAGTAAATGGGAAAGTTTTTAAAACAGTCAGCCATTTTAGAGCTGCTATTTTTTTTACGCGACCGAAGTTCAAAGTCAGAAGATTTAAAAAAATTGGAGGCAACTCAGATTTATTTTAATTTTTGAGAAATTTATAAATGCTTTTGAAAAATTTACCACTCTTTGAAAATATTTAACAGAAAACATTTTGGAGATATTATTTCTATTGTAGGAACTACATGTAAAGATAAAGTGTGATAATATAATAAAGGCTGTTGATTAAAAAAAAAAAACACATAAAGATGCAAAAATCTCGAAAATGTCCTCTCATTACCGGAAACAGCCTGTATAATAAAACATAAATGGAGTGATTTATAAGTTATAGAATACTAGCTGGCGCCCGCGACAACTTCGTGGGCCTTTAAAAATTAAACTATTGATGGCGCCATCTATTATATTACAATAGAATTAGGTAAAGCAGCGACATCTATCGGGTTTAGGTAGAACTGCTTGTTGATAGACCTTGCATTATGCTCTAATTTGCAAACCCTTGGGAACAGAATGATAAAACCTTAATAACCATATATACACGCATCAAAATCGTTTTCACGCGCGAGCATACATACGGACAGACGCGGCGGGCGACTTTGTTTTATAATATTATGTATAGATTCCTTATGAAGTTCAATTATGAAATGTTTCCTACAATTAATAACATCACTACATAAATAAGACATGGATACATTTTTTAATTTGACATTAATATAAAATAATTAATATAATTGTCTGCATTGTACGGAGAAAATTGTTTTAACATTCACAAATGACAAATGAATATATCCCCAATTATTTATTGAATACACAATCATTCACATTAGTTTGGGTTTATTGTGTACTTAAAATAAAATATGAGACTCATTTTGAATAATTTCACCAATTTAGTTACTATTACAATTTGCTATTTTTCGACATGGAATTAATTGAAACAGATTTATAAATATTTTAAAACAACGTTTTATTAATACCTAGCTGTGCCACTCGGTTTCAATTGCCGTTTAATTATATCATAAAAGCTATCAACATAGCTGAAACAAATTCCGCATAGTACACGATCCTAGCGAAGGAAGCATACTTCGGCTCTTCTTATTGGTAACCCCTATAACATTTCTCAAGAATGAGGGTATCAAATGCAAAAATATTTTTTCATATCAGACTGCTAATTCCAAAGATTAAATGAAATGTTTCGGTGTCAATAATTTATTTTGTTAAACCCTAAGTTCCCAAAGTGGTCTAGGTGAACCCCCAGGGGTCCACGGGAGACTAGACGGGGGTCTTCGTTGGCATGACAAAAAAATGGGGGTGACAAAAAAAAACCAATCAATTCTCACTTATTTCATTTAGAAAACGTGGTTGGAACTCAGCCGCAACGCATATTAGATCTAATCTTCACATTTTTTTGTCGAGTTTTGGGAATATGGTAGAAATGTAGCTGCAGGGGGTTCACCGAATCCAACTAAATTTTGAAAGTGGTCTATGAAAAAAAGTCTAGGAACCTCTGTGTTCAACAAATGAAACAATTCCAAGTATACTTGAACACCAAAATTCTTCGAATAATATTTACTGTTTTTTATTACACAATAATAGGGATTGGCTTCGCGCGGAACGATTATTTTTCTGTAAATTGTGTACCTAATAATTATGTCAATTATGTAAATCAGACGGACATAATTTTTTCCTGCTTATTAATATAATATACATTATTATAATTAACACCTTCCTCATATACAGCAATTCCATTAGTGAAAACCGTATTAAAATCGGTTGAGTGGTTTAGTAGAAGATAGCGGAGAAACAGACAGAAACGAACAGCAACTTTGTCTTAAAATATGTATAGGTATAGGTTTACTCAACCGCACTATTTACTGTATAATGTAAGATTCTATGTGAAATACATATTTTCAAGTAATTTTTCTTAGGAATTCTAATTGTCAATGCGTAGAATTATACGTAATAGGGTATTACACTCATTTTTAAAAAGTATCTCAATCAGATTCTGTCGTGCTAATGAACCACTAAAAAAACACCAAATTTTTATTCAATCGATAAGTTTAATAAAAATGCATTTAAAATTTACATTTTCAAATTTCGCGCGTAATTTGACGAAAACGCTGGAAACCATTTTGCTCTGTGGTCATGACGTCAGTTGGCTGTGTAAACAAATGCGCCGGTAATTGACATGACCCTGACAGACACTTTTTTGTTTACACAACCATATGACGTAACCATGGCGGCTATTATTTCATTGTGTTTAAAAACAGGCTAAAAATTCTGAAAACTTTGAATTTAATTTTAAAATTTATTTTGTTATTTTACGAACTAAAACTAACATTTTCCGACTGCTTTTTGCCTAAGCTATCTCAATAATATACTTTTAGATTTTTTTTCATATAGACTAAAATACCCTATTGTGACATTTTTTTGTGGAGACAGAGCGGAAGGCTGGCGGCCATTTGATGGTAGGTGGTTACCGTCACCTAAAAACGAAAGTATTAGGATGCCGTGTATTGAAGTATGACCTTTAAAAGGGCAAGTGGACAGGGAAATGGGTTTCGTGGATCCCGTACTCACGAACCGAAAAAACAGTGTTCCTTGCCTTTACTAAAACAAAAACAATATTATTTTATTTTAATTTTAGATTATAGTATTTCATGGACGAGTCCGTTGGATCAGTGTTTAGAGTGCTCGCCGTTTCAGGTGTCCCGGGTGTGCTTCCCAACAGGGTAAAATTTGGAAATTAATTTTTCAAAGTGGACTCTGGCCTGGCTTTAAAAAGTAGATGCAGGATAGGCAGACTTTGCGGTTCGCAGTCATTTGGACAGTCCATCTGGCGAAAGTAACCACCCCTTACAAAAGACTACCGCGAAATAAGAGCATGTGTGCTGTTGTGTTTTGGTGATTAAGTATGGGATGCCATAGCCCATTACACTATTTTATTCGCTAATAAAATTATCCTGATATTTTTTGTGCCATCAGAACTAAAAACTAAAAATTCTAATGCAAATCTCCCCCTATATTTTAGAGCCCATTTCTCTATCACATCCTAATCCCTTATCCTTTTCCAACTATTGTTAGCAGCGCACTTGCAGCATCTGTGGCATTGCATGTGTTTTAAGCGACAGTAGCCACCTACCATCAAGTTGACCGTCAGCCTGTCTGTGGATCTTGACATAAAAATATAAGATTTTATTTTAAACAACATATTTTAGCATTAAACTAATGCAGGCCAATTCGAATTGTTGGACAGTAAAATCCTAAGATTTCTAACGAAATCCCTTAATAGTAATTTTAATGCCCCCTGTTATTTTTCAGATCTCAGCTGAACACTTGGTCACATTTAAGAAATCTCGAAAATTATATGAAATTTTAATAGACTCTTATTTGACGCCATCGTGTAACATAATGTAACAACAAAAGCGTTCTCGTGCATCTACAGACATCGTGATTACATATATACAAGTTTTAATTGAATATGAATATAATTTAACATATACAATTTCTGCCAATCTACAGAAAACTAATAACACGAAACAATACAATAGCCATAGGATGTTGGAGAAAATCAGATCGGGAGGCAGTAATATACAGGGTGTTAGATAATGTTTCCTCCGGGGATGAATCCAACGGTCTCGAGATAACCCCCGGCTGGTGACCTCGGATTTGTCTCTCCCATGTTACGCCTTGTTACGATATTACTATAAAGTCGTTTAGATCTTTGTCACCCCGCATCCGTGACGTTGTCAACCTTCATAATAATACTTACACTCAACTTTAGATGAAATGCTCTCATACAATGTCAGAAGTTCTTGTTGTGATCTAACTTTGTCTTCACAAAGTTAGATCACAACAACTTGATTTTAGTTACCTAAGTAAACCAATATTTTTGATTATGGTAACGATAATTAGAAATAGATAACAATATGTGAAAGATATATATTTTTTATTATTCTTACTTTTTGTAGCAATATCTGGCTATGTCAAGCCTGGAAAGCCTGTCCGGCTGAAGCCGATTTATTTATCGTAATCTCAACCCTTAGGCATCCTTATCACATTGCATTAAGACACATTTTTCTGATCAATGCCTGTGTTGCACAGTAGGTACTATAGGCGGCATTCCAATATTTTATTAATTCAAATACTTGTATGTATTTGAATTGTATTATTCATACTGTTCATTGTTTTAATTTATTATAGTTATAACTTTAAATCATCAGAAATAATTACTATCTTACGGCTCAACTCGGCCCATTTATTTATATAATTTTGTAAAAGTATATAAGTAGGTTACTTGTAAGTCGACGTACATACGTTGAGAGAAACTAACATTTTTTTAAATAATACTTTATCCAAAAATTAATAGTTTGCGAGAAATTTAACATTTTAGGTTCGTTATAAAAAGTAACTCTTCCCTAGTTATAAACTTGTATTTCCTTTCTTAACAATCCAGCCTAGTTTTTTTTGTGGTTTTTTATATAAAAAAATTCAAATTCAACTAAAAATTCAAATTCAACTAAGATAAAAATGGACAGGTCCATTAACATTTATCTCACAACATATTTCTTAGTAGTTAATATGATCAAATAAAATTAATCACAAAATATAAAATAATTACCAATAATAAGAAGAATATATCATACATTAGAATAAGTCAATTAAATTATCTGCTTTCTATAGATGTTTAGTTTTAACTATTTTGTTAATAAAACTAAATATTTCTACTACAAAATAGCTGATACGGCTTAATAACAGATTATAATTAAATTTTCAAAATTTAAAGCCATCTCTCTCTTACAGCAAAAAACATGTATAAAACTGTGTGTGCAAATGATAACAAAACCATATTCATTTCTCTTGTTATCCAAAATGGTACAATAGTCTGGTAAAAAGTTAACGATTCTTAAAAAAACTACGACAAAAGGGATCCAAGTAGTAGTACCTATTTTAAAGAACTAAAATTATGATTTGTCAAACTGAATAAACGCGTAATTGAGTAGAGGTGCTGGTTTAGTGTGCCTTCGTCATTCGTGTGTACACTACATGATGTGATTCTGTTCAAATAAAATCTGTAAAATCGTGACTTAGCTTGTATTCTGGACTGTTATTATTTTCTTACATGTGACCCGGCTGTGTAACTTGGATTTTGTTTTCTGCTTAAATTACTATATATATTTTTTCATTGTTCACCATAGCAATGCATTTTAACGAATAATTTGCTGACATTCTCTTGTGTTAGGGTTTATGTGAAGGAGTATCCCGTGCAGAAAGAGCAAAATATCAGAGACGTTATCTTGGACGTCGAATACCAGACGTTTCTGTGTTTCTTTGATTTACAAATAACCCTGTATATTTATAAAAAAAAAATTATAATAAAATGTTTAATCCAGGGCCCGTTATGAACTACCTATTTTCCAATTATTATCGAATATTTTCCAATTACGCTTTTATTGAGTAAAAAATACCCAGTTTAGTAGTGTTAATAGCGGCAGGGCACACTGCGCTTTGCAGTCATTTGGGCAGCCCGTCTGGCGGCACTACCGTGAAATAACAGCACGTGTGCTGTTGTGTTTCGGTGAGTAAGTAAGGGATGCCAGAGCCCGTTTCCCTATCCCCCTCCTAATCCTTTATCCTTAATCCTGTTGTAGTCGGCAGCGCACTTGCAGCAGCTTTGGCGTTGCTTGTGTTATAGGCGACGGTAGCCACCTACCATCAAGTGGACCGTCAGCCTGTCTGCCGATCTTAACATTAAAATAATAATAATAATTTTGTACTTTTTATAGAGAACACGTTTTAATAGATTTGCCTGTATACATTTTTGTTTAGTCGATACCTATGTATAGCCAACTGTATTTAATCTCCTACGCTATGAATGCGGGAGTTCTTCTCAGCATTTGAGTGAAAATATTGATATGTTACGGTTAATCTAATAACAGAGAAAGTAGGGATCAACGTGCAAAGTCTTTAAGGCACTTGTATTCGTGACGTATTCTCTCAATACAGAATGATAATAGAGCGAGTCGGTCACATGAATCACAGGGCTCTCTCGGGAGTCTTTGTATTCAGTTTGGCGGATGACGATAACCTTAATGTAAGCGGCGTCACGGCTGGTGGTCCGAAGAAGGATCGCCTTTGTCGTGGCCCCTTCCGGGCGCTCCATTCTTTTCTCTTTATACCGTTTCGCACTTGAGTAATTCGAGGACAATAAACATTTATTGTGCCACTCTGTTTGACACACGATGAAGAAATGTCAAGTGAGTGAGTATGTTACACAAGTTTTCAGATTGACTAAGAAAAAGTTTGCTACTCCATTCTATCACTAACTTAATCACCATTTTATTTCATTAAGCTGTTTCTAGTGTTGCGGAAAATGCTTAAAATACTAATTCAAGTTGTCTTAAGTTTTGGTCAGTTTTGTTTAAAGTTTATGGAGTTTACTTTTTAAAAATCGATTTTCATATAAAGCCTCTGCCCCGGTACGGAAATTTAATGAGGACTAAAATTAATACAAATTAAATGGCGTTACGTTATTTGTCACTTTGACATTTGTGCGACAGCAGACGCATGTCCCTAATTTTAATCTCTGGGGATTCTAAAAGCAAACGTGGAAATCTTTTATGAAATGTGTAGTCCGGGTTGAGGAACGAAACAATAGCTCGTTATAACCTGCCGGGACATCTGTGTATACCGAACGTAACTAGCATAACTTTTGTTGGAACACGTGACATCTGAGTGTGCAGAATGTAATAATTAAATAATATAAAATAATTAAATAGGTATCCAGTTATCTATTGACAGGAGGTAAATTTTATACGTTTAATGGTCGACATAGTCGTGCGTAGGAGCTGACACACACTTTTTTATATATATTACTATATACTAGTGGACCCAGTGGATGTTGGTAAACCATTCGGGGACTTACTCAAACACACACAAAAAAAAAACTTCAACAATACTAGTGAAATCAGATTTAGGAGTTCAGTGACACACACGTACAGAAGAATTATATATGTATTATTATAGTTTCCCTGTACACTATAACATAATTAACTATAATTGATATAATTCCTCTGTTTCTGTAAATAAATGTTATCTCATTTGTTTTAAAATAATTACAAATAAAAATTCAGTTTAAATGTTAATATAGTAAAAATAATATTAATAATAATAATTGATTAGTATGCGTGTTTTTTTTTAAATATTAAACTTAGGTAATTATTGTCTTTCTTAATTTAAAATTTTTAAAATGTCCCTTGATCCAGCCATCTAGCGAGAGCCTCTTGAGGTGTTCGTCGAGGCTCTTCGCCATAAGACCGTTCGTGGAAACGACTATCGAAACAATAATTGTCGAATCGACATCCCGATAGTCGATAGTGGTTACTTCGTGAGCCAAGTTTCTGTAATTGCTGAGTGTATCTTTCTCGGCTTTCACGAAGTTTTCTTCATGCAGAACAGCGACGCCAACAAGCATCATCCGACGAGTGGTCGATAACAACGATATTCGGTTTATTGGCGACAATAGTCATGTCCGTGATTATTGAGCGGTCTCAAAAGAGCATACCATGATAATTTGCGAGAAATGGCGTAGGCACATACTTGTAGTACGCCAACTCAGACTCGATAAGACCCTATGGAACAATTGTAATATACCAAAGATATTTGTACGTCTCAGCTTCACAGAGGGATTTGAACGACATTGCGTTTGTGAATTTGGAGAATGTACGACCTTCCCCTTCTGATCATGGTCATAGCACACTTGTCTATACCAAAATCAATCCAGATTCCGTTACTGCAACATTGAGTTATTTTCAGTAATTCTAACAGGTATTGGTGCAAAGACTTTAAGGTCGTCCATGTGCAGTAGGTGAAAAATGACTTCACCTCCTCTCCGTAGTCGATAGCCTAGTTTTAAATTTCTCAGCAGAGTGTAGAGAGGATTTAAAGCTAGCTAAACCAAAACCAGTTAAACCAGCTAAATGGACTCAAACTGTCTGTCGCCCTGGGAGAAACCATGTTCTATCTTTATTGTGTCCAGCAGCCCAATTTTTCTCGACGACGAAGGACCGTGATCCACTGATTGCATCTCATTCTGTAATTACTACAATCACTCAAAAATGTTTGAACTTTTATATAAGCTCAAAACATTCATATGGAACTTATATCAATCGTGTCACCTGATGTTTGTTGTAACCCTAAGGGAAGATATCTTACCATTATATGGGACATAAGCCTGATTGCTGTCCTTTAAAGAATAAATAAATAATGGAGGAAGGTTTGTGAATATAATTTCCCAAAAAAGGAATATTTTTAGGCGTATCGCTAGTTTAGTAAAGAAAAAAAAAACAAAGTATTAAACCGAAAATAAAGCCAAGAATAGAGTTGGAACGTCCCTTGACTGACCCTTGCACACGGAGAGAGGCGAAAGCCACGGAGCATTTGTATTCAGTTTGGCGACTACGATAACTTTAATCCGGGTAAAGTGTCACCTTGAGTGGCTTACAGAGAAAGAACCTTTGTCTGGAGTGGGGTAGTCTAACCTTCTTATTTTTTCCTTTAGGTTTTTCTCTATTGTCATGGGGTAATGTAAAATTGGAGCCACTCAAGAAGTCTTTTGCTGTAAACCTAGGTTATAGCAATACTGATTGCCTCTTGGACGAACGACTCCACTTGATGGATTGTGATGGAATAGAGCTCGTTGATCATATCATGTAATTCGGCCATTTAATGTAACGATACGTTAGATCGATGTGGTCAGTGGATTGAAAAATATATAATATTTATATGAAAATATCTTGTTTTCTAACAAAAATGTAATAAAATATTGCTTTGTTAATAACTATTCATAACTATCTTTTGCCCACGATGTCGTCGGTGCCTATTTTCTTTAGTCAATCTTTATTGCTGATCCATTTTTGTCAGGCGTTGATTTTATTATTGTTATTTTTTGATGATATCCTCGGGAATTCTATTTCTGGATGAAATCTTATCTGTATCTCTGACAACGTGTAGGTATGCAAAATTTCATGATGATCGAAGTTAAAGCGTGAAAGAGTAATGAACAAACAAACTAAAAAACTCACTTTCGAATTTATAATATTAAAGTTGGGATTTGTTAAATTCATTGGAAGAATATTAAAAATATATCCTGCTAATAATGATGTAATTGAATAATGCTCAATTTTTTATAATTATATATTTACTGAAAATCTGTTAATTTAAGAGGCCAGCCGTAGCGTTCCGCGGCATGCTTCGGCACGTCTGCGCCGGCTCTAATACAGCAACACTTGCAGCCCATATGGCGTTGCTTGTGTTGTAGGCGACGATAGCCACCTACAATTAAGGAGACCGTCAGCCTATCTGACGGCCTTTACCTAAATAAAAATTCACTGGACATATTAAAAAAAGCACTAAAGACACATTTTCTGTCAAACTGAAGAGGACTTCATTTGTTTAATTTTTATATGTTGGTTTATCTTCCAATATATAATATTATATTTATTAATCTATCTTATTAATTGGTGTTATCCGGTTTATTATATTTGTGTATATTCAATTTATGTACTAGTATTTAGTTATTAGAATGTAAGTTTATGATGACCACTTTTACCACCCACATTGTTTTATTTTTCATATAATTTTCCTTACCCTAAGGTTGCCTGGAAGAAATCGCTATAAAGCGATAAGGCCGCCTTTTGTACTATTACTTGTTGTTGTTTCTTTTTTTAAATTCTTTTTTAGATGTTTATAGTACAAATAAAGAGTTTAATAATAATAAAAAAGAAAACAATTTTGTCAACATAAATATAATAGCAACTTGTGTTACATTTTATGTACATTTTTCATTAAAGCAAACGGTTGCCAAATGTATTCAAATGCAATAAACGAAGGTTTCCAAATCGCTCTATTATTTTTAAAGAAAAGGTGGCAAAATGATACGATTCCTTTGTAAAAGTTGCAATGTACGTGACAAATCTTCCAGTTTCGAGTTCGGATTGAAAACTACGATAGACTCGGGTCCGACGTGCCTCGAATAGTTTATTAGTTTTACGTTTGGAAATAGGTGCACCGTCTGTATATAGGTATAATATTGGCGATATAACTCGACTGAGTTACGTTTAGTCACGTCTAGCTTGATCTTCTGCTATAGTTTCGACTAACTAACGCGATTATGCGAAGATCATTCAGCGGAGCGAAGGAAACTAAACTATCGTGGACAGGACAATCAGATTCCTAATCCGTTCAATCTCATTGACAATGGCTGTTGTTATATACTACTCAAAACAAAATAAGGGCCACTAGTTTATTTACATTTAAGTGCACTTTAGTAAACTGAAAGTAACTGATAAGTAGCATTATATTGATATTACGAACTCTTTGGTGTTTGATCTCTTTTATGCTTCCTAATTTGGAAAATATTGGCCATCGTTTTAAGAAAAATAATAATTGGAAGTTATTCTTATGTTTTTCTTCGATTGTCTTCTTAACTTGTTTCGGTTAATTTAGGAAAAAAGTTTTACTTTTTCAATTTTAATTGATTCATTTATCATCTCGCGTTAATCATGCCACCAGTAGGAAGGCACATGGATACAATTACAGCAACCAGAGCCATAACTATGATTCAAGAAGGACGTTCTCAGCGTTACGTGGGTTTGCAGTTGGGTTTTTCTCGAAGAGTTGTCCAAAATGTATGGAATCGCTTCCAAGAGACCGGCAGTGTTGCCAGGAGACCCGGTTCAGGTACAGTTCGTGTAACAACGGCGCACGAGGATCGGTACATCCAACTAAGTGCTCGTCGTGATCGTACAGTAACGGCCCGTAAGTTACAACACCACCTACGGCTGACAACGGGTACCCGTGTCAGTGATCAAACTATACCTAATCGATTGCACGAAGACCAGCAAATGTCAAGAAGTCGAGTTGTTCGAATTCCTTTGACTAGGGTTCAACGTGCAAACCGTTTAAGATTCTGCCGTCAGTATTTGAACTGGGGGATTAATTAGTGGGGCAAGGTGCTTTTTACAGACGAGTGCAAAGTAAAAATTTTTAATGATGATCGGCGTGTTAGGGTGTGGAGACGACGCGGCGAGCGTTTTTCGGAGTTCTGCATCCACGAAGTTGACCGTTTCGGTGGTCCCAACGTAATGGTTTGGGGTGGGATAAGTTTACACGGTAAAACCGAGCTCACCATTTTAAATGCGGGTACCGCAACTGCAGAACGTTACATCGAAGACGTCATCAGGCCTCAAGTGATCCCATTTGCACAGCGAGTGGGGCCTGGATTCATCCTGATGTAAGACAATGCCCGTGCACACACAGCTCGATCGACCCAAACTGTCCTAGAAGGGTCTCATATTGAGGTATTACCATGGCCAGCTAACAGTCCGGATTTAAATCCAATCGAGCAATTGTGGGACCAATTGAAACGAAGGGTTAGAGAGAATGAGCAAGGGGTCTACAACCAACAGCAGCTGATTGACGCTTTAAAACGTGTCTGGGAGGAGATTCCAAATGAAAACGTGAGGAATTTGATCCAGAGTATGCATACGAAGCTTCAGGAGTGTATTGCTAAGAGAGGAGGACATACTCGTTACTAAAAAGAAGAAACAAAAGTGACAAGAACAGTATTTTGTATTTTTCCGGTGATTTCTTTTGTTCATGTTTTTCATTCAAAATGGCCAATTTCATTATGAACTTTAAAAAAACAGTTCATGATCATTATTTTAAACAATTGTTAGCCTATATTATAACCAATAACATTATTTTGTAGTTACATAAGTTAAACAATTTAATGTCTTTATTGTTTTCATGGTACAGCAAAAAATATTAGTGGCCCTTATTTTGTTTTGAGTAGTATATAAAGTTCACATTATAAATTAAAGTCTCGGCCTCGCCTTTACACTCATGTCTGTCTGTCTACGTGATCGCCCCTCAGAAACAAACAGTGGTTTTATCTTAAGACCAACTGTTAAATACTTTGAAAGGACTATTACCTACTTCGATAATTGTTAACCAATAAAATTCAATTGACATAAATCTATGGAATCTCTCTTGAGAGTTTCCTTTGCATGTAAATTGATTGTCTCAAATATTTTGTTATATTTCAGGTTTTAGTGAAACTTAGAAATATTGGAAAGATTAATGAATGCATCGTCAGTTACAAATTATAGCTAATAGGTAAAATTTAGTAATTAGCCTATATTTGATTTCTCGAAAGGAAAGCAAAGAAATTATAGAAAAACCTTTTACTGAATGTAACTTTTATTGCTCTAAGCCAATTTATTATGTTACAATAATTTATTATATATACTTATCATCTTATTAATTGATTAGTAAATAATAATATATAAATTTATGATTTATAACAAGCTAGCGACCCGCCCTCGGCTTCGCACGCATGAATTTTTTTTTTTTTTTTAAATTATGTACACATACCTTCCTCTTAAACGCTCTTTGTATTAAGGAAAATCATATCAAAATCTTTTGAGAATGGTTTTTAAGAGTGGTTTACAAAATCTAAAATAATCATGTGATTCAAATATTCCGTTGCTAAAGCGGCAGATGGAAATTTAAAACTCGAGTTTGCATCCCGAAGTGTTTTTTTTTTCCACTTCAAAAATTATGTTGAATTGTATCCCACTTTTTTTTATATCATAATTCCAACGCGTATAGGGAGTATGCCTGTGCATTTTTTCCTGGAAGGCCATTCCATGTGATTATGATGGACCACTTGTTATCCTTTAGACGTGCTATGTGTCACCTGTTATATAATTATATAACAAAAGGCATTTTTATTTTATTTCATTTATTTAGTTGTTTGAATGTTGCAATGTTTGAATAGTCAACTCTTATTACTCATATTTTAAACTTTATATTACCACAAAATATGATATTGTTACGTGCGGGGTGAGTTAAGATGCCGTGTAAGGGCCAAAGGAACGTTTTATTTTCACACACCAAGATGACTGCCAAATTCACCAAACTTGTCCGATAAAACCGTGAATAAAGTCGTTAGTGATTGCCTTAACGTGTAGCCGGTTCACTGTCGCAGATAACTTCGCAAAAGCTCCGAAGAATCGCTTTCGTATCACACTAGACCGACCGCTTCTTATTTATACTAGGTGCCAAACGCCTCGATGTATTTCGAATTTACTAGAAAATGTAAACAAACCATTGAAAGTACGGGAATGCTATTTCTGTTGAAATGTAAACTCTATGTTATAAACATAAAGACCAATTTCCTTTGAAACAAATCGCACTAATCGGGCGTGGCTACCATCGATAGGGTGGGACGTTCCAGACTTTAGGCCGGCGCGAACGCTTTTTCCAGAACGTTCCATAGTTAGTCGTAAGAATATATTTATTTATTAAATTGAGTATTTTTTATTACAATTATGGAATATAAATTTATGTTTTCTTTATGTTAAGGTCGACAGACAGGCTGACAATCCACTCGATGGTTGATGGCTACAGTCGCCTATAACACATGCAACGCCACAGGTGCTGCGAGTGCACCGCAGACTATAGTAGGATTAAGAATAAGGTACAAGGAAGGGACAGGGTGATGGGCTCTGGCATTCCTTACTCAGTCACCGAAACAAAACAATATGTATGCTGTTATTTCACGGTAGTTTTCTGTAAGGGCTGGTTTCTGCCGACAGATGGGCTTCCCTGCCACTACTTTCCAATCAGATCAGAGCCAACTTTGAAAAGTTTATTTCCATTCTTGACCCCTCCGGGGATCAAACCCTTGACCCCTGAGACAGAGCGATTCTAAATTATTTACAGGAATTATGTACAAATTGTATACCGATCATATAAGACTTGGGTCCAAAAACAATAAAACCTAAATTGACTTCTTCGTGTTTGGGTCCCTTGGGCAGGGTTCGAAGCAAGCTGGCTGGGTTACCTCCCTTTATATAATAAATATATTAATATAAATAAAGCAAAGGCTAAATGTTGAAAGTCGTAATCTGAATAGGTTTTAACATTACAAGTGATTGTGCTGATGCTAGGTGAGTTCCGCCAAATACAGAAAACGTTTAAAAAATTGTAAGCTGATTTGCCGTGGCCGGGCAGGTCTCGGTGCGCGCTCGACCGGCAAATAAAGGCGACTAGACAAATGCTCGCAAATTGACTCGACGTTTTTCACACTTTTCTATATTTTTTAGGGAGAGACCTATTTAGAGTGATGTCGGGCTTAATACGCCGTCTGGGAGTTAATTTCTAAATATTGCGAGGAATAACAGTGATGGCTTTAAATATATAAATGGCAAGGTTGAAGAAGAATTGAAAGAATTGAACGAAATTTTGTGAATACATTTGAATAAGGATTCTCAAAGATATTTAAGAAAATAAAACTTTTGGAAGACTTTTGACTTTTTAAGACAATATTTCAATGACGATCTTAAAGAAGACTTATTTATTTAACTAGCTGAGCCCGCAACTTCGTACGGGTGGTATTCGCTAATGGAATTAACACTAAATGTTACGGGATGCTTGCTACAATACAACAGGAAAACTGTGAAAACTGCATTCAAATCGGTTAAGCCGTTTCAGAGATTAGCGTTCGCAAACGCACAGATAAACAGACAAAAAATTTGAAAACTATTTTTTTGACCTCGGTAACATAAGTAGAAGGTTTTTTTTTTAAATATTTAATGTACATACACGGCTTCTTTACGATTTTATTATATGGATTGATTTATTATATACATATATTGATATTGACATTAAAGTTACATTACAATGACAACATTGAAGATATTTGAATAAAATATATGTAGAATCAATTGTAATAAAACTAAGGATGACTAACGGACCATGTTTGATAAAAGTAGAAATCAAATAAGAAAGGGTCCACATAAAAAATGGTTCACTTCATTACAGGGCCTGAGCACATTAAGTCACGACAACGACCAAATAAAGCTAAGATTACAAGTTAACCTCATGTTGGTCCGAAACCCCAATGATAAAGCATCTTAGGAAAATCGAGGCCGAGGGTACACTAATCCCTCTTTAGCAAAAACGCTTCGCTTCAAAAAGTGATGGGTGGATCACAAGGGATGACTCTTCATTACCCAGCCTTGTCAGTTAAGCCAAAGGGACCTAGGATTACTTACTGCTTAATAAAACTTAAAAAATTGTCCCGCACTTTAAATCCCCGTTGGAACAAACAGAGCTTTAATCGCTACCATTCATCACATTTACGATGTGGTTACATTCACGTGAGCAAACTATTTTATAAAATTTACGCTCTTTGATAAATTATTTTAAAATATATGTGCAAATAGATTATTATTATTTATGAAAATAAAAATAAAGTAGCCTTGCTATACAACGAGATAATGCTTTGAACCCTTCCTAAAGCGTCCAAGCTGTATATGATATAGACAAGTTGTAAATAATTTCTGTTAGATTATTAATTCTTAATTTTTTCATATAATACAGTTTTGAATTGATAGTGATACTAAAATTAAAAAAAACATCTAAAATCTCACCGTTCCTGTGGATTTAATAGTCTCATTTAAAATGGGCACATGAATCTTTCATATCGCACTTCGGTATGAAACACCTAGGGTCGTAATACAAGAGACTGTATAAGCACCTGTATAAGATAGCACTCTGTATAAGTATAGCACTCTGTATAAGTATAGCACTCTGTATAAGTATAGCATCCTGTATAAGTTTAGCAAAATTGGCTGCTTTACCGTAGTAACTCGATAAGAGTCGAACAGTCAGAGGACTATCAAATTAACCACTGGATTTGTTTGTTTGTAACATAAATTATACTAAGCTTTTTGTAGTCAACACTTATAAATTTGCTGAATATGTATATAGTATATTATTATTTTTAATTATTAATATTATAAAGAGATAAAGATTGTATGTTTGTTTGTTATGTAGGAAGTAATCTTCGAAACTACTCATTCGATTTAAAAATAGTTAGGATAGAATTTCAGGATGGACATAGGTTAAATATTCCATGCGGACAAAGCCGCGGGTACCAGCTATCTAAAAATAAAGATCCAACGCTTGGCAAACGCTAGTCCAGCTGGTGGAAGGTAGCTACCGTCGCCTACAGAAGTAACGCCAAAGATTAAGGATAAGGGATTAGGGATAAAGAAATAGGAAATGAGTCCTGGTATCCCTTACTCACTCACGAAAACAAATACTGTTATTCCACGATGGTTTTCTGTAAGCGGGTGGTTAGTGGGTACTGCCGCCAGACGGGCTGCCCTAATGGCTACGAAAAGCTGTGTGCTCTGCCACAAAGTTGCATACATTAAAGCAAGTACCTTAACCACTTGTATGCCGGAAGCCGAATTACCCTTGTCTGCCAGCGCTTAAATTTATCATTTCAAGTGCCATTTGCCACGATTATACAGGTTGTTCAAATTTCAACCGTTTTAACTACTGACTCTGACTGACCTAATTGTTCTCCCAGAAGGAGTCATGGGGGTTCTACCATGATTTATTAATAACGTGGATCTACGTTCCGGCATACAAAGGGTTAAGCACACAATCAAGGAACTCTTCAAATAATTAGAATGTATAATCTAATTTTTTATATAACTAGATTTCTTAGATGATATTCAAAGTGCCTACATCATTTGGACATTCATCTTTAATAAAAGCATAACGATACTTAATTTTTTTGTATATTCCTATCCTATCAATATATCGGAGTTCGCGCAATAATTCAGAACTCGCTTCAATACAGTAGGCGCTTACTTATGATATCACTTTCGCCACACAACGGTTGGCCATAAAAAGATTCACAGTATCTTTTACGTAGTACTTACCTTTGAAAATTTATATTCCCCGTGGGTTGAATACCGAGACCGTCCGCAATAATACACAATGGGCAATCGAATTATCATATCATTGAACGAAACTTACACTTCGACCTGGTTTACATTTTGGGAATACATTTTACCACCCTTAAACATTTTTATACTTACTTCGTTTTTACGATAAAAAGGCTTCCAGGCTGACACAAGCAATGCTGTAAATGTTTTGACGTGACGAAAATGGGATCTGGAATCTTTTACTGAAGCACCGAATCATAAAATCTAAAATATACACTTGTTCTCAAAACTCAAGCACACGTGGATGTCTGGGAATCCTGTATAAAGTAATGAGACCTGATTCCAGCATTAAGCTTATTCCAGACCATTAAAATTACTAAATTCGATTGCTACATTTATTAAATACTAGCTGAGCCCGCAACTTCGTATGCGTGGTATTCGGCATAACGCTTCTTTGTTTGTAAACCATTTGGAATGAATTTAATAGTAAATGATACGAAAAGCTTACTACAATACATCAGTGAAAACCGCATTCACATCGGTTAAGCCAATTCTGAGATTATCGTGCACAGACAAACAGATAAATAGACAGACAAGGCTCGTTAACGATTTTATTATATGTATAGATATAGTAAAAAAATAATTATAGAATTACTTTATTCCTCGAAGAACAGTCTAATAAATTGTTATTGCCAAAGCAGCCGGATATTGAGATATCGATGGGTAATTAATTTCCATTTTAATTCTACGAAATTATAGGATAATAATAACTTTTAATATTTCATGGCGATTTTGCGACGAGGATTAATCTACATTAAGTATTCGTTATATTGAAATTAAATAAGATTTGACAATGTGTTGAAATAATATTTCAAAATAAATAAATAGTCTGCTATTAAACGTTGTATTAAAACTCGTTTGTTAAGTTTAGGTATTGCTTGCGGTTATTTCAGTCATTTTTGGTTTCCAAACAGTACTTTTTGAAGAATAAAAGTACTGAACGTGAATAACACTGGCTTCTTCTATATTTTCTATGTGTCCGCTCACTGCAAAAGTCGTAGCGGTGGCGCGGCGGCGTCGATGAGGAGTTGACGCGCCTCAACTTAAGAGCGCGTATAAATAGAAAGAGGTAATCTTAGATTTGAATTTTGTCTAAGTATATAAAGTCGGAATAAGAAAATATTAATAAATAGATTTCATTATAAATAAAAGTCAATAGAAAACATTATGCAATGAAATTTTCTCGATAGAACAAAATCACCAAGTTACCTCTCATTGTTATCGTTTTTTGTCTTATTTTCAAAATTCACATATTACAGACCTAAAAATTATCAGTAATTTCACTTCACAGATTATTTAGGCCTTTGTTTATTAATTTTTCATATGACATTGTAGTTTACGAGTAATTAAGTATTATGGCACTTATTACATTTTTATTCTGCGAAATGCGCTATCATCCGTCTCATGTCATGCTTACCTCAATGTGCATTGTTTCACATAATCAGTCACAATCGCTCCACTGAGACGGGAAGACTATGTTTCTATGCACAAGAAAATTTAGATGTAAATTTTTTAATAAGACTTGTTTGTGAGTAGAATATTATAAGTGTGTTGTGTATAGACTGTTTATAAATTGTTTCATATTATTTTAACAAGATTGTGTAAATAAATATGGCTAATAAAAGGAACTCTGTTGTTTTACGTTGTTAGATAATTGTTAAAGTAGTCTTTGTAATTGTGATCTTCATTAGCAAGATTTCTATGCATATTGAATTGATCAGAAGCTCAATCCATTAGTACTTTCATTGGTTCTATTAGCAGTAGTTTCCGCAGCATTCACCAAGAAAGTTTTGAAGACAATATTTTTCAGAATTCATTCACAAACGTCGTTTGGAATATATAATTTAGAGCGGTTCATGCATATTTACTTATATCGCCCAATGACTAAAACGCGGATTTGACTACAAAGTCTTGTGACTCCAATGACTTAAGAAGCAGAATGCCTAAAACTGTCAATTCATATTAATTTCGGGTTTGCCTACTTTCTAGCTATTAAAAGTAATCGAAAACAGGTGAAATTCCACAAAGGCCAGAAGTAAAGTTTAATGCTTATTTGTCCATAGGAATGGCATGATTATGCTAATGTCATTTTTATGTGTGTCATTTTATGCAATAAATGTTTTTTCTCATCTTTCTTCTTTTACTTATATGTAGTATTTATTACATGCCAAAAGGTTTTTCGAATGTGTCTCTAATGAATATTTGCAGCAGTTTCTTTGCAATAATGGCTTAGTCTGACTGACTCTAAGATAATTATATTTTAGTAGGTACCCTATATAGGTAAATTGATTTAGTGTAACACGGTCTCCTAGTCCTAAATATAGATGTGTGCAATTTATGCAGGTTTACAACCAGAACTAATGAGGTCCAAGTGTACAAACTACCGGAACGAATGTAGGCCAGTAAACATAGAACCCGTACCGAACAGTTCTCTCACATGATTGGACGTAACTGGAAGCTATAGTGTACCTGTTTGCAATATATCACTTCATTAAATTTTTATCCTTATATAAATATAGAAAGTGCAAGGTTAACTCAGTTCTTTGATGTGTCGAAATTAATTTTAAACAATTAATTTAAAAACATTAAATTAATTAATTTTAAACAATTGATTTAAAAACACACACACACATATATAAAACTTTATTTAAACTAAAACTAAAAGTAAATAAATATATACTTATTTATTTAATAAAGTTTCATACGGCCAATATATTGTTATAATTATTATATATTATGTACAAATAGGAATAAATAATCAAATATTAATTCATCATCATCTCAGTTCTACAGACGTTCAATATTGGTAATTCCCTGATGATTTTCCAATAGAACTGTTCAGAAGCAGCCAGGATTCACCGCCTTAATTAATCTATTACCTTAATTAATTGTTGTAATATTCAATCTGTTAAAAAAGGAACTAAACACAGGATAAGAAAAAAATGCTATTTTATAAATATAAAAATAATTCCTTTTTAAAAAACAATTCGCCAACTTTTCTTTTGGAAATGCCATTAATATATATAAAATAATATTTATACTTGATAATATTATTAATATATTCAAATATACTTAACAAACCGTGTTTTACAATCTAAATAATCTTGCGACTTACCTATTTCGTGGTGAGGTTTCGATATGACTCGCTCGACTGATCAAAACTGTTGGGTATGTCAAAAGCAGATTGCTTTCAAATAGGACTCGGACAGACGAATGATTCCACAACTAAAGACCAACCAGTAAACAGGATTTCCGATCAAATTTTCATACCGTTTCTATCAAACGAAAATTGAAGGCAAAATCGTAAATCGAATTGCGTTTCCTATTTCGTTAATGTCATAATGTGGTTCCAACAAAATACGTTGTCAGATAGCCTGTCAGTCCTTTTGATGGTAATTGGCTACCGTCGCCCTAACAGACAATCAAAACAGGTGTTGCCCAGATTATCCTTATTTTGGGTTCAAGAGAGAGATGAGAAAATTGATAAAAAAATTTAAATATCTTAATGGAGAAAACTTCGAGAAACAGAAAATAACATTTATACTATCTAAGAAAAAAATATCTCTCACTCTTTAACTAAATGTATGTTTTAGATTAGAATATTTTTTATATAAAGATCTGGCTATCCTCACGTTTAACACAAGTGTCCTGTCGAAATACTTTATATTTAATACTAAAACAAAAACGCCACCAAAACGGAAGCGTGTTTGTTCTCGACTAATAAGAAATAATAATGACTAATAAGAACTAAGCTGCAGAGTCTGGCACATAGACGCAAATTGCCTGTCTGTGTGCATTCTATAAGGTGTATTTCGGAGAGTGTGCTCGGGAGCTGCATGATATCATATCGCCTTCCCCTTTCTTCTACCGAACATGCAGACGTACGGCTGGTTACCATCCTCACCTTGTCGAATTCCCTTTAATTCAGACCTTTAAGCGCTTTAAAACATCCTTTATAATGCGCACTGCTAATGATTGGAATTCCCTGCCGGCGTCTGTATTTCCGAGCTCATACAACCCAAATCTTTTCAAGGTTCGAGTGACTAGGCATCTTCTGGGTGAGCTCGGTTTTCTGTCTAGATAGATGCTGGCCAAGAGTAAACTCGTCTTTAATAAAAAATAAAATAACAATAACAATAAATACTAATAAGAAGGGATAAAGAAATTGACTCTGCCATCCTTTACTCACTCATCGAAGCACAACAGCACACATGCAGTTATGGACGGTGGTCTTCTGTAAGGGGATGGTTACTGTCGCCAGACGGTAAGTAATGACTGCGACGCAGTGTGCCCTAGTAAAACTGTTTAAACTGAATTAGGCATTTGAGTATCTATTAATTTGGTTCTAGATACGGAAAACGGCGTTCCGTTCTTAGTTCTTGCATCGTCTGAAATGAGAAATGGTTATTCCAAAATAATAGTGTTATTAGAATCAATATTAATACTATTTATGAAAATTTTAACAGAAAATACGTAATTATAAAATCCAATGTTCATATGTCCTATATAATTACCGTAATTAACAAGACCTTGGATGAGTGGTTAGAGTGCTTGCCTACGCTCTGTTCTAGGGTTCCCGGGTTTGATTCCCGGCAGGGTCAACTTTGGAAATTTTTCAAAGTTGGCTCTAGTCTGGATTTGGAAAGTAGTGACAGGGCACACTGCATTTCGCAGTCATTTGGGTAGCCCATCTGGCGGCAGTAACCACCCTCTTACAGAACACCACCGTGAAATAACAGCACGTGTGCTGTTATGTTTAGGATGCCACAGCCTATTTCCCTAATCCTTTCCAATTCCTTATCCTTAATCATATTGTAGTCGGCAGCGTACTTGCAGCACCAGCGGCGTTGCTGGTGTTATAGGAAATGGTAGCCACCTATTATCAAGTGGACCGTCAGCCTATCTGCCTACCTTAACCTAAAATAATAATAATAATATTGTGCTAAAAAATTAGATAATAGAGATGAATTTATATAAAAAAAGAAATAAATTTAAAATTAGATAATAAATTTCAATAAATTAAATTTAGGATACAGTTTCCTGTAAGGATGAGAAATGTTTTGTAGAAGAAATATAAATGTACTGTATTGAGTAAAGACAGCATAGTCTAAGATCCTCTCGTAAAATTCTGCACCTACTTGTTATTTGATCGAAATGTGACTTAAATAAAAGGTTAATACGTGGAGTCGGCCAGTGACAGTCCAGCGGTTCGAACGCTAATGAGTTGAATCAATAGACGCAGATTTGAATCCCGATAGGGATTATATAGGATACATACATAAAAGGCCTGTCTTCATTTTTTATTTCACGCCTAAGAAAGCTTTAACTGTGAAAGAAAAATAACGATTTTCTTGAGAAAACCTACTTTATATAGTAGGTAGACAACTAATTCGTTAAGAAAGAAATACCATCTTAATACCATCTTTTGAAGTTCTGCCATTACACAATTGCTAGCTTTGTTGACTTAACTATATACCACCTTGTATTAAAGAGATACACAATTATCTAATCATGAACAACACCTATGTAATTCATACATATATCGGACACCTGAAAAGAGGAATATTATATCTCATTTTAAGTTTACAGGTGAAATTTTTAAAGACTTTAATGATATTATATCAGTATTAAAATAGACTTATTATGTTTAGTTTTTTTCCGATCTTTAAAGTTAAAATAAGAATATTTTCGCAGAGGTAAAGGAAAGCTGTTTTTGTTCAAGTGACAATAAGGAAATAATGTTACATTTCAGAGAACAACTTTGTAAGTATAGTTACGCTGATAAGACAACATTAGATATGATTGTAATGTGTAAAATTTCAAGTCAATAAAATGGTATTTTTTTCTTACATACAATGGTTCTAAAACCGCAAACAAGATTAAGTAATTCAAATTACCATGTTTTTAAGCGATAAAACTGATTATTTTTCAAGTTACCATGCATATTCTTGCCATTCAAAACGCGATCTAAAGGTCTCTGAAATAATCAAAATGATAAATAAGACAAAATGATATCATTTTAGTAAAATGAGATACGATATTGTTCTTTTCCGGTGTCGATATTGAGTTTAATGTGTGTACTACAGTTTTGTAGCATTATTGATTTACAATTAACAATTTGTAAATTATAATAAAAAAAACATATCAACTTTTGTGTATTTAAGCAATTATTGCTAGTAAGTAATAATAACTGGGCTATTAAAGTATATTTAAGTGGATGGGTGTAAAGGACGGAACATTTGGTGTGGTACCATTCAATTAAAAAGACATGTGTCCATCAGTTTATGAGTTGATGATAATACAAATGAATGTTAAACTAATTTAGAAATGAAATCCAATAAAAATAGCCACTTTTAATTAAAATTACCTAGAAAAATCATAAACACGACAAAGAAAACGACAAATAAAATAAAATCGTTTATTTTTGGGAAATAAACGATTTGATTTGATTGGCTCTCTTTGTGCTTAGGTGTAGGAATGCATTTCGTATAGTTATTATTGTTTGTTTTAATTTTAAGACTTTGTGAATGTTTAATTTAATTGTTTATTTGTTTAATATTGTAAGGAAGTCATGTATCTGCACTTCTTTTCTTTTCTTTTTGTTTAATGTTTTTAAACTATTTGAATTTAAATTTCTACTTAGTGCTACTTTTTGATAATTGATGTATTCACCTGTAAATCAGTTGGATCTAGATTTTACAAGTGTGTGATATTTTTGTAACTAAATACTGATATTGTCGCTGGTGTATCAATTCTAAATAAATAAATAAATAAACTGATTTGATTTGAAATCTTTAAAAGTTACGTAATATTTTTCATAAATATTTTTCATAGTGCCATTCATTTTTGCCTGTAGTCATTGCCGAACATTTGCAATCATTTCTCGACGTACAATAGAAAAGGACGATTGTTATCAACCGCACTCAGACAAAGAATTTAATAACATGCGAAATACTGAACCCGAATATGAAGCAAATGACGTCTACGACACTCATCTCTATAGCTCTATGTTCACGAGCACCATTTCGGAAGGTTCAAATAGTTTTTTATTTAAATAAAATGCCAATAATTTTAACGCTTACTGCTTTATGCGTCGACAGAGGGGAAAATTATTTCACGGTCCTTGTACCATAACGGGCTGCTTCCCTGTTACGGAATAGATAAGAACGAAAAATAGAAACACTTATATTTTACGTTACCATCGATAAAATTATAGCCAATTGTCTAAATCGAAACACAAACACACCCTAAAACAATATTGCAACTCTTTTTACGAGTTATTTCCTCACAGTTTTACTACTGAACCGATTTTGATGGACATTTATACGAATATAAACTGTTTATACTTTTTATGTACTTATATTAGTAGCTACTACCTCTCGACGGATAGGATTTTTTCTGCAAATTATATCCACAAAACTTTTTTGTTCATCGCTCTGTTCCCTTGTGAAAACCGTATCGGGAGGAGTTAGCGGAATAGAAAAAATTAGCGGAGATACAAACAGAAGCGGACAGCGACTTTATTTTAAGATAATTTTAAGATAGTTAAGTAAGCGGCATAAATGACTCAAAGAATGAGGTATATAAACATCATGTCATGTTTCCGTAGTTTTATGCTAAAAATGTTTAAAAAAATCCAAAATATCATTTTTTCAAATTATTTTGAAAAATCTATCATTTTTAAAAAAAACTTTTAATTACATCGTAAATGGCTCATTGAGATAGGTATCTTGTTTTTGAAATCAAATCAGATGACATGACAAATAAGATAGATAGAAAAGAAATTATTATTAATCGTTTGCTTGTACATTGTTAGATATTTCTGTAGTAGGTATTTTAATTAAAGGAATTAGAGACTGTAAGCCTTAGGCTACATTTAAAAATTGTTTTATCGTCTTTTAATAAGGTACATTTTAAAGTAGCTTTTTTCATCATTATTAGAGTAGAACAAAAGAAAATAATTATGCAAATGTGAGGGCAAAGTGGAGCCTCGACAAAAGTGTAGTAAATTCGTTTACAAAATATTAAAAAATGTTAACAGACATTCACGACCGACGAGACGGGGCTTAATTCGATTTACAACACAGTTAAATTCACTCAACTATGAAAAAAATTTAAAGAAAATCTCCCTTTTATAAGCAAACTCATGTTTTCAAATTATGTACACAAATGATGTCGCACTGTACAACTAATCACACTTCGCTATTTTTTTTTTTTTTGGAACGGTCGTCAGACAGGCTGACGGTCCACTTGGTGATAAGCGACCACCGTTTCCTATTAACACGACTCAGATGCTGCAAGTAAGGATAAGGGATTAGGAAGGGATAGGAATATGAGCTCTAGCATCCCTCACTAACTCGCCAAAATACAACAGCACACGTGCTGTTATTTCACAGCGAAACGCAGTCATACATTTTTCAAGCCTCGGATACACTAGCTAAAATTCTAAAACTTTATAGCTTGGCAATAATATTTTATGTGCGATTTTTTGCAGGCAAGCCTATATGATTGGTTTTGTAATAAACATATCTTACCTATGATATCAATTTCGATTGGTTAATAGATCGGTGTAGTTACCTATATTGACTTACCTGTTCACATCTGCTTGCCAGGTAGCCATGCACAGAAATAAGTAGGCAAGCTTACCTAGGCATACTCTCTGTGTTAAAAACTATCTATTGAGATAAAACTCATTCGGTTATCAAAAGAGTGAAGGCGATGAAAGAAAATGGATTAAAATTAATTAAATTAAAAATAGCTATGAACACTTTTCGATAGGCAAGTCATTATAGGCATATTTGTTTATAAATTATACTTGATAAAAAATATGTCTCATCGAGTTATCAGATCGGTGAAGGTCGATCTTCAGCGGCTCTTAGACCATTGTATGAGTGGTGCCTGGTATATGTATATTTTTTTAAATCTGAGTTTTAAACCTGAGATGTTTTTAAACAGGTCAGTCGTGGCAATAGCTACTAGAGCTGCACAGTCATAATTACCACTGCTATACATATGCATATCTATAGCAACGAAAATAGGAAGGATTTAATACATGATAAGATATTCTCATTTCATGTTAACTTTTTGAAAGTAAGGGCTAATGTTGACAACATACTTCGTACAAACCAGTCACGTAGTTTAGTGTGGGTGACATCGAGGACACTATTTTAACAATATCATAACCAGCGAAACTATCGTTAAGGGAAAAAGAGGTTGCTTATTGAATTTCTTTGCGAAAAGGGTTCGATGCTTGTAGATTCCTGGTTCCCGTCGCCCGGTCCGCAATGCGGTCTCCGCTTCTACTAATGGACTGTCATAAGCTGACATTTGATATAACAAATTTTAAATGTTGTTCTATATTTTACTTATTGTTCGAAACCTTTTATTTTTAAAGTAATGGTGGAGATGACGAAATTATCCTTATGATGAAGATAGATAGATAAAATCAACAACGGAATTCTTAGAAAAATAGTTTTAATTTCATGCGTAAAAGAAGAAAAAGTTTTTTTTAGAAAATAATGTTTCTTTTATTTTATGAAGGGTATTTTATAAGTCAATCAGTAGAACTCTCGATGGTAGGTGGCTACTGTCGTAAGCATACCTACAAGCAAAACTGGGAATTATGCATGTGCCTCTGCAAATATTTGCTTACAGCAGCCGATGCGTAGTTGTGTGTTCCGTAGCGATACGCAAACACCTCAGAAGTGAGTTTTATCCAAAGTAATAAATACACTTATTAACAGTAATAATTAGTAATATTTATATGCAACACACTATCTTGTATAGTATTTCTAAGGGTATAGTGACATATTTACATCAAGTAAACACTTATACTCACATATAAGTGAGTATGATACCCCATGCCAGGTAACAAAGAGTGGCGAAGAGTATAGGACCAAGTGACGTCACAGCGCTGATTTATAATCTCAACTCTGCACAATGTCACACAAATTTTAATATACCTTATTTTAAGTATACGGACTTAATAGCGTCAGACCAACGGTTTCGAAGGACTGATGTGGCGGTATTAGCAACCATGCGAATAGTTTGAAATATTAACGCAGGTGTTAAGACAAGGCAGGTGTTATATAATAGGTGATTAAATCCGATGTCCACAATAAATCGTTACAAACGTAAAAGTTTTAATAAATATATACGATGCTCCTCTGTATGAATTCATTTTTACAGCAGCCCGTTGGATGGCTAGGATGTTTAACGTTCTGTCTTAGCGGTCCCGGGTTCGATTCCCGATAGAGTCAACTTTGGAAATGAACTTTTCAAAGTAAAACTTTACTTTTCTGGAAAGTAGTTGTATGTTTTGCAGTCAATTTGGGCAGCCCGTCTGGCGGTAATAACCACCCCCTCACATAAGACCACCGTGAAATAAAAGTATGTGTGTTGTTGTGATTCGGTGAGTGAGTAAGGGATGGCAGAGCCCATTTCCCTATCCCTTCCCCCTTCCCCCAATCCCTTATCCTCATTGTCACTATGATCGACAGTGCACTTGTTAGTATCTTTGGCGTTGCTTGTGTCATAGGCGAAGGTTGGCATAAAAAAAAGAAAATGACATAATTAATTTTACGTTTTGGAATGATTGCGGTCATTAAAATTTGTTAGGTATTTACTCACCTAACCAATGTATACGCAGGAATCATAAATGATTTATCAATTCGAAAATGGACGATTTTTCTCCGAACGTTTTGTCAACTGGTATAAATGATTGATGTCCTTTTTGCTGCTTTCGTATTTTACTGTTATTATCACTTTCTTTATTCTTTGAAATGTGTAATGTTCTTTTTTTTTGTATAGTAGGTATGTTAGTAATCATTTTATGGGTTTGTTATACTCGTGTGTATACATTATCAAAATATTAATGCTTTTTTTTGGAATTCATATTTGTCACATAATAAATATAATTTTAATAGGTTCTCTACAGAATAGTTACTATGTCAAACTTTTAAGCTATGCAGTTGATTTGTCCAAATTTAAATCCAGAATTTAATCAATCGTTGCATTATTACTTCAATTCAATAATAAATAAATATTAATATTATTTTGAAACTTAAAACTCAAAGAATTTAAAACAAAAGAAAAAAGTATGTCACAGAAGTTACTATATATTTATCCCACTTCCTCCTCTTAGTGGGAGCAGTTCAGTGAAATTTTTATTATTGCTCCTTTTATTATTGCTCCTCTAAAAAAGACTAAACCAACACAGAGAGATGTATGATTTGCTATAGTAATCCATTCAGTTTTGAAATCCTTAAAAAATGTACTAATTTAGTGTACCTTTTAACATTTAGGTTTTTTTTTCGGATATTTAAAGACCAAGACGTGTAAAATTATTAGTTATTTGGACGATTTTTTTTAAATTTTGTTCGTATTACCGTTTATATCGTTAAAAAGATCAGCACTGGTACAGTCACGGGTTATAGAGAAAAAATGTAAATGTAAAATTGGTAAATGTAATTTCAAAAGAAAAACTTTTGAATAGACACGTTTAAATCGCTGCATGTACGGGCCTGTATAAATTTGTTTTCAAACTATGCTACTACATGTAGTACATAATCGTTTTCCAGTAAACAATTTCTAAACGTTGGGAATGCGAACTCCGCGTTGTGTTATTGCATTAGTATCAACGTTAGAACTCAGCCGAGCGTTAATGAAAAATAATTTTCCCATCTGAAGTTGTAAGTTAAAAGTTGAGAGCAAAAGCGTGCAGTCTACAGAATTATTGACCATTAAAATTCAATTTAGCTTTATTTTTAGAGCATAGCAGCGTTGAATTCCATGTGAGTCTAATGTGCTATGTGTTATTAGAAAAATTAAGTCCGTTGCCGAACGAAGGAGCCTATAAATTGTATGACGAAGAAGTTGAACAGGTGAAAGTACAAAGTAGTTTTTTATAGCTTTACTTGAAATTGTTTTAATAGTAAGTATCTGTAGATGACAAGTGGGTATGTTGGAGACATAGCCAGGCCTTCCTGAAGGAATTTTAATGAAGTGGGAGTCTTGCTGTCTCAACTTGTCCGTGTTACACGGAGCTATGGCGACTACTGAATGAATCAGTAATAGCCCAAAAACCACACTCTGTTAGCAAAAAATTGGCTATATTTCCAACAGGGTAACTTAATTCTAAGGTTTATTTCAATATCAAAATATATTTTGTGTGTAAGTGGGTATGTTGGAGACATAGCCAGGCCTTCCAGCAGGAATTTTAATGCAGTGGAATTCCTGCTGTCGCAACTTGTCCATATTACACGGAGCTATGGCGACTACTGAATGAGTCAGTAATAGCCCAAAAACCATGCTTTGTTAGCAGAAAATTGGCTATATTTCCTACAGGGTAACTTAATTCTAAGGTTTATTTCAATATCAAAATATATTTTAGCCTCAAGGTTCGAATGGGAGAGTATTAAGAATTCTACAATCATAAAGCGGGTAACCCATGTGACTGGATGTGCGTTGATTAGTTTTGGCCCATAAGTAGGACTCCATAACCTCACCAGGCTCGACAGCACATTTTATGTAAAAGTCGACATGCTTGATGAGGGTTCACTTGGTGCTACTTTCTGTGCTTGGGCCTACTGTACTTACTGCCGATTTAGTAGGATAAAGTGTCAGGCATTGGTAGAGGATAGAGAAATGGACTGTGGCATCCTTGTTTCACTTAGAACACACATTAACTGTCGTCTAATGGACTGCCCAACTTGAGACTGGGAAACGCAGTGTGCACTGCCATTATTAAATTATACTTGCCATTTACATAAAATACATTTACACCCTTCCTGCTCCTCAGACACACATGGAATAGGGGAAAAACACTTGTATTTTTTATTAAAGATGGAAACGATACATACCACCTTCACTTGCATCATTAATAGTGCAGGTCAATGGTGTATACGACACTATGTATAAAAATCAAGCAACACTATGCTTAACTTTTATAGTTATCGCGCGTTGGCCATCTTCCATCAAATGGATTGTATGTAACCTTGTCTGTCGCCTTTTATCATCAAAAATTTTAAATGTAAATTCAAGATAAGCAGTATGAAAATATGGGAACTGTTTTATATGATAATAAAATAGAATGTCGAAATACGCGAAAAATTGTCTTGTGACGTACAAAAACTAAATTTAACAAACTAACGAGTCATTTCGAATGTTCGTATTTCCATTTCGTTCCAATTTGTACAGACCGAACTCGTAACTAAAACAGGTAACAGTGATAGGTATATTTTTCGGAAAATTGTGAAACATTCTCGATTGAATTGAACAAACTATTTTGGAAAAATGTACAGTAAAAGACAAAGTTAACAATTTGACACTTTGATTTTTTGTCGAGAAAAATATTTGTTCTCCCAATATCTGTAAATGATACCAAATGAATACATGTTAAGTTATACTCGTATTAGCACTTAATTAAACAGTAGCCAATTTATCAAAACTTTTAATTTACTGGGAATTATGCACACCATTCATCCACAAAGTAATTGACACAGATATTTTACTTTCAAATATATATCCCAATTACACCTATCCTATACATAGGTTGATGTCTAAATAATATTCTCGATTGGATTTATGTCCTATGTAAAGTACAAATAGTGTAGATATCACTTTATTTTGAGTCTTATATTAGTAAATAAAACTGCCTAAATAAAAAATAAAAATTCTAGAGAAGTGAATGAACACTAGATACTCGTAAAAACAAAAATTAAGTGATCTCAGAGGTGTTCAGGTCGCGGCAATAGATTGATGAGTCCGTTTGACATCGTCATTAGGTCTCGCCCTAAGCCGGCGTTTTTCCAACCGCCGCAGTCGGCCGGGATAATTGGACCGAATGTTTTCGTCCGCCCATTCTAATGACTGGCAGTTTTGTTCACCGACGGGACATGCCGTCTTTTATTGAACCGTTTGTGTTTTAGCCCCAGAACATTTTTCGGGGTGGACTGTTGTTTTCTAATAGTATACCTTTGTAAACACCATTACAAACTGCGTTTGTCTTTAAATTATGTTTTTATTCAATTGTTTCAAGACTTTCTTTAACGTCTTATTTAAACGATGTAAAAAAAAAAGAAATTGTATCCAATTGTAATCTTTTAAAACTTATAACATGGGTGCGACGTACAACTTACTTTAAAACTCCACAAAGATTAATTTTCATTGGCTCAGGGGAAAAAGAGTTGAATGTATTTTTTCTTTTATTGACGTCAATCGCAAAGTCAATTTACTCAACCATTAGTAGTGTCTGTCATCCACAGTCGTCAACTTGTGCTAACTTTGGAACTTATGCTATAACATATGGAGCAAATAGGGAGTGACCTTAGATGGTACTGTTTTTAGGTACTATTTATCAGTAGTTAAAAACAGTACCATTGAATATACAAAAAGATTTTGTGCCCTTTTTTGAAATTGCATTAAATTGCGAGAGAAAAGGCAAAGCATTAAACTGCGATAGAAAAGCCATTGCATTAAATTGCGAGAGAGAAGTCATTGCATTAAATTGCGAGAGAAAAGGCAATGCATTAAATTGCGAAAGAAAAGACAATGCATTAAAAAAAAAGACAATGATATAAACATGATTTATTTATTTATACGCAATATTAAAGTCGTCAGACAGGTAGACGGTCCACTTTATGGTAGATGCATATACCATCGCCTATGTGCCCTGTCAATCGTGGAAATGGATAGGGAAATGGGCTCTACCGGAATACAACAGTACACATACTGTTATTTCAGGGTTGTCTTCTATAAGGGGGTGGTACCTTTTCGCTAACACACGTATCATTTCCCCAACCCTGTCATCGCCAATTTTGTCGATCAAGAGCTTAGAGATATCTTTGATGAGGTGAAGCGCGTTGGGACCCCAAGGGCCTAGCATCTCAAAGCCAAGAGGACCGAAAGAGTAAGAAGTATAATTATACTTATTAATATTTCGTTCCTCTGCTCTCTCTCTGCTGCGGCACCAACTTTAACTATGGTACTGGGAAGATGTGAAGGAGCCAGTGTGTTTACACATGTGGAGTATTGTGGAGTCCCACACTAATGGTCTACTTATCTTCCAAGGAATAAACGAAATCCCATCAGGGTCTCTTGCCATCATCACGTATGATGCCGTTTCGTTCTAAAACTGCAGGTACGTTGATAGTGGGAGAAACGTCCGGCACTGGAACGCAAGTTATTATTATTATTTATTTCCATACTAAATAATTATTTACATTGAAAACAGAAATATGAAAAGGAAAGAAACTTATTATAATTTTCCCATTTATTTATGACTGTATCCCTATGTCTCCTGTAAACAGTTTTCCATTCTTTCTTTCAACATAAATTTCAAATTAACATACTTTTTCAATACGCCTAAAACATAAGTTTTAGCCCTAGCGAAAAAAGGTTACATTATTTTTAATTCGTTTGACATTCCTCAAAGACTGAGTATTCCCACAGTCATGGACGATTATATTTAACATTTTCAAAGAATAGTCAGTAGTCGTTGTAAAAACATCAGGTTTTATTAAATGTCGAGAAAATGCTGCGACTTACCTTCGTTTGTTTTTGTCTTTATCCTGCCTTGATGTCGCCATTGCTATTCATCTGGATTTACAGATTATTTTTGATGTTTATTGTTCGCTTTACAAATTGCTAGCGACAAAAAAGTCTCACTTTTTTTCTCTATTGTTGAATGAAATGTTGAGCTTATAAAACACCAGACATTTAACGTTGAATTCAGAAATGACCGCCGAGATTTTGTGTGTAGTAAATCCCATTTTGGCTCATAGGCATCTGTCAGGAACGTTTTCAAAGAATTATTATCGCATGACAGCATCGGGCGTGCAGACGAATGCAACAAAATGCCTCAAATCACAATAGCCGGGCTTGTTTTTCGCTTTGCACGAGATTTATTGGCTACTGTGCAAACGGTCGTGACTTTGTGCACTTTAGCGAATATTTATCGAATTCTTCGCACTTGGAATGTTTCCCGAAATACAAGCTGACAAACAACGTTGTCGATTGTGCAGTAAGGAAAACTGTATTTATACATTAAAAAAAACTTAACAAGTGCGAGTTGAACTCGCGTAAAGAGGGTTCCGTACGATGTTACTTATCCGCATAATATTGAGTGATTTACCATGTTATTTTAATATCATGGACTTCTTATATGTTTTCCTATAATCTATAAGTAGAAAACTAATTTCTGTATTTTTTCAAATTCAGTAGTTTCGGAGATGGGGGGAAGGGTAATAGTCCGAACACACGAGTGATCCTATAAGGGTTCCGTTTTTTTATTCGGACATACGGAACCCTAAAAATATTAAAAAACACATTAAAAACTTTAGTTATTTAAAAAAAAGTGTTTATGTACTAGTCAAAACTAAATAAGGGCCAATAGTTAACTTACAACTCATGCGTATTTTATTTAAGAAATTTAATCTGAACCCTTTATTGTTGTGTTTGAGACCATATGCTGGCTATTTTCAGTAAACTTTAAACCCACCAAAAACATTCTGTAAAAAACTAGCCAAGTCTCGATGGAGCTGCTTGTTTATCTCTAAAAAGTAATGAAATCTAGACAAAGTCGTACCAAGTCTAAGGTTCCTTACTGCGATTTCTTTATTAATATAGTTAATGTTGTGTGACTTGGCCGTTGAAGGGTACACAAGGGTACAAAACCAGGTGCTCCATGACACCATTGCACCAATCTGTCGCCAATGCTAAGCATTTGAATACGATTACTGCAACTAGAGCCGTTACATTGAATCAAAAAAGACATTAGCACCGTTCCGTAGGGTTGCAGCTGAGTTTTTTCGCAAAGCAATCCTAAATGCTTGCAATCCTTTCGGAGAGACGGGTACTGTTGGGAGAAGACCTGATTCGGGTAGTCTTCTGGGTACAGCTTCTTCCGAGGACCGATACATACGCTTGAGTGCCCGTCGAACTCAAACAAAGACGGCTCGGAAATTACAAATTCGTATTCGGCTGACAACGGGTACCCGTGTCAGTGACCAAACGATTCTAAAGCGGTTGCACGAAAATCAGCAAAGATCAAGCGAAGGTGAAAACCGCTTAAGGTTCTCTCATAAACATTTGGACTGGGGAATAAACCAGTAGGGCATGGTGCCTTAATTGTAAGCAAGAACTTTTACCTAAATAAAAATTGTTATTAATTGTATTGTTTTAGTACTACATCAAAAATATTTAGTGGCCCCTATTTTATTTTGATTAGCAACCAAATGTATATAGTACTTTCTTTTAGTTTCAGACATACACAATTGACGAGCCCCTTGGTCGAGTAGTTAAGGTGCTTGCTTTAACGCTCTGTCTTAGGGGTTCCGGGTTCGATTCCCGGCAGGGCCAACTTTGGAAATGAACTTTTCATATTTAGTTCTCACCTGGATATAGAAAGTAGTCGCCACACTGCGTTTCGGAGTCATTTAGGCAGCCCGTCTGGTGACAGTAATCACCACCCGTGTAGGAGACCACCGTGAAATAACAGCACGTGTGCTGTTATGTTTCGCTGAATCAGTAAGGGATGCCAGAGCCCATTTCACTATCTCTACCTAATCCTTAATCCTAATATGGTCGGCAGCGCAATTATAGCACCTACGGCATTTCTTGTGTTTTAAACGACGGTAGCCACCTACCATCAATGGACTGTCGGCCTGTCTGTCGACCATTTTTAATGTTTAATTCATTTTTTAATGTCACATTTTAACATTAAAAAATGTGACATTTTAATATAGTAGAGGACCTCAAGGGGTATCCGAATCACCCCCATGTATGTTCTGCGATTTTTCGTATTTTCCGAGTTATGATTTTTTTTTAAATTTTTTACCTAACGGCGAGTACCACGAGGTTTTTAATTGTAGTGACTTGAATTATTGGGATAGATGCCTGATTTTTTTTCTCTAGTAAGCTGAAGGACAGCTTAATCCGGCTCAATAACATTTACTATCATTGGATCTTGGAAAAGGGTCAAAAAATTTAAATAACAAAAAAATAAAATTACTCAATATTTTTCTCAACTTTATAAACTTTTTTTAAAAAAAAAGTGTACATAAAAAAAATTTGTGGTACAGATTTCAAAAACTTCCTCTATCTGTGAAGTAGCTATCCTGCAAATTTTATTGGGCTACTCATAAGGCTTCATAAAAAAAATGGATCTAAGTGTAGTAAGTGAAAAATTCAAAATTGACAAAATGTTAGTAAACTGGTCGATAATTTAATCTTTCAACAACCTATTGATGTTTTTCATGCTGGAGTACAGGTTTCTGACCTTGAGTTATAATAAGAATTATTTTGTAATTATTTATTTTTGTAGATGGTAATGGTAGCGATATTTTTACCTGCTCGGACCATTAATCGAAAAATGTGCACAATGGCCCTTTGTTGTGAGTATTACCATCCGTTGAGTGCCGGAAAGAGATGACAAATAAAATTTGCACTTAAATCAGCGTTAGAGAGACAGGGAGAGGAGACTAAAGACCGAAATATGCGACACTATTGCGGATGTTTTAAAACATAAAATTAGTCGCTTGTTTGCTTGCAACCTGTGCCTACGTTTGTCTTGACTCTGTTCACTGTTAATTTCTCTTATAATTTTGGCTATTCTCTCGGACTTCGACGTGCTTTACGATTTGGATTTGTGTTGTTATCTGGACTCGACGACTTGGCTTACCTGGACTTGACTTTGGACCATGTTTACTTCACGTGACTACGCAGAAATGCATTACTATTATGGTTATGCGAGGGGAAATGCGGCAGAAGCTTCAAGACTTTACCGGGAACATGTGGAACGAAGAGGAGGACCTCAACCCGAGCGGTTTCCTGACTACCGAATGATCTTAAGAGTACATAATGCGTATCTGGAAGGTCGTTCACCGGGAACCAAACGTGGCCGTACGTTTACAATGCCGGATCCGGATGTAGTAGATGCGGTTGTCGAAGACTTAGAAAGAGACCCGTCGACCAGTGTAAGACTTGTGGAACAACGTACCGGAATTTCTAAATCGCGGGTACATCGCACACTACGGAGCGTTGGATATCATCCGTTCCACATAAGAAAAGTGCAACAATTGAAACCGGAAGATTACAATCGACGAGTTCAATTTTGTGAGGAAATGCTAAGGAGACAAGCCGAGAATGAAAATTTCTTTAACCAAATTTTGTGGACGGATGAATCTCATTTTAGGCGCAATGGGATTTTTAATATGCACAATTCTCATTCTTGGTCGATTGAAAACCCAAATTTAACAAGAGAATCCACGTTTCAAGATCAATTTAGCGTAAACCTTTGGTCTGGCATACTTAACGGTCAGCTAATCGGACCCTTTCAGTTGCCAGACCGCTTGAACGGAAATCAATTTTTAATTTTTTTACGAAATGATCTGCCTCTGCTGCTTGAAGATGTTGACCTAGAGACACGCAGAAACATGGTACTGCAGTGTGATGGTGCACCATGCCATTATGCTCTTGAAGTAAGAAACTATTTGAACCGAAGATTCAATGAAAAATGGATTGGTCGTTGCGGCCGCGGTGACGCCTGCCTGATAGCCTGGCCTCCAAGGTCCCCCGACCTGAACCCAATAGACTTTTTCGTGTGGGGATACTACAAAAGTATTGTTTACGCAAGAGAATGCCGCAATTTGGAGGAGTTAACAAGAAAATTGAAAGTAGCTGAAGAAACTACTAAAAATAATAGGATGGCGTTCAGGCGCCTGAAAGATAACTTCTTCCGGCGATGTCGTATCTGTATTGAGCAACAGGGCGGTCATTTTGAAAATTTTTTGTAATAATTATTACCTAATAAACACTTTTTGATTTGTTTTGCATTGTTTTAATTACTTTTCACTTTAATTAAGAAATTTAAATTTTTCACTTACCACACTTAGATCCATTTTTTTTAATGAAGCCTTATGAGTAGCCCAATGAAATTTGTAGGATATCTACTTCACAGATAGAGGAAGTTTTTGAAATCTGTACCACAATTTTTTTTTATGTACACTTTTTTTTTTAAAAAAGTTTATAAAGTTGAGAAAAATATTGAGTAATTTTATTTTTTTGTTATTTAAATTTTTTGACCCTTTGCCAAGATCCAATGATAGTAAATGTTATTGAGCCGGATTAGGCTGTCCTTCAGCTTACTAGAGAAAAAAAATCAGGCATCTATCCCAATAATTCAAGTCACTACAATTAAAAACCTCGTGGTACTCGCCGTTAGGTAAAAAATTTAAAAAAAAATCATAACTCGGAAAATACGAAAAATCGCAGAACATACATTAGGGTGATTCGGATACCCCTCGAGGTCCTCTACCTCCTACCTTTATTATATCACTACTTCTTGGGACACCCTGTATATTAATAAACATGTAAGTAACCGCAAAAGTATGATTTAAGAAACCTTTAGGTATCCATCCATAATATGTATACTTACTTGTAAAAAAAATATTTTGTATTTGGGCAGTCTCCCAAGGGATCTAAATAGTTCTCAGGTCACGTTGTTTGGTAAGACTGCGAGCGCGCGGTGAGACATGAGATCACAAGCGGGTGCCTATGACATTATTAAACTCAAACGCATCTTGCTCGAGTGACGCTATAAAATTACGTGATCGCGTTGCACAATCCGAGCTCCCTCCCTCTGAAAAATCGTTTCGCCCCAAATTCAGAGCGGACCCTGATCGAATAGAGAAAAAAATATCGGAGGCATCCGCGCGGGCCACTTTGCCGAGTGTCCCGAATAAATTATGTTGATGAAACTTTTAGTTTGAGTGTAATACGGTGTGCGCATCGACCAATCGTTTTATACGTTCGATTAAAATTCATAGCTTTAACTATTATTGGAATTTCAAATGTGTTTTGTAAATTTGACCAAAAAAACGCTGAGATTTCATATCCTTTTAGATGTCTCTTATGTATTTCGTGTAAATATAAATTGTATTTATGATCGTATAATGGATATAAATCGTATATAATATTAAACTACAGGCAAGCACTGAAGTCTCGTCTGTGTGAGGAGGTATGAGTTAGGTGTACCTAACTCATACCTCCTCACACAGACGAGGCACTGTAGTGCCAGGCTTCTCACACCCTCTCGTGAGTTGTAGGTTTTCTCACGGCGGCGTTTTCATTCAGCATTTAGTTGTCTTTAAGGGGGCGTACAAAGCAAAAAATTACCCGCATGGCTCCATAATTGCACGGACACGATACCAGCATAACATAGTTCCTTTTATTATGCATACTTATTTACACAATCTTGTTAAAATAATATGAAACAATTTATACACAACACACTTATAATAATCTACTCACAAACAAGTCTTATTAAAAAATTAACGTTTAAATATTCTTGCGCACAGAAACATAGTCTTCCCATCTCAGTGGAGTGATTGTGACTGATCATGTGAAACAATGCACATTGAAATAAAAATGTTATAAGTGCCAAAAGTATTAAATTACTCGTAAAATATGTCAAATGAAAAATTAATAAACAAAGGCCCAGATAATCTGTGAAGTGAGATTACTTATAAAAAGTTTTAGGTTTCTAATATGTGTCATTTTGAAAATAAAACAAAAAACGATAAAATTGAGAGGTAACTTGGTCATTTTGTTCTATCGAGAAAATTTCACTGTATAATGTTTTCTGTCGACATTTCACTTTTATTTATAATGAATTAAAAATTAAAACTCAAATCTAGGATTAACTGTTTCTATTTATACGCGTTCTTAATAAAAAATTAAGTAAAACATTACGTGCTAATTGGAACTATAGTAGACGGCATATGTTTATAGGCTATTGCAGATTCAGCATTTTCGGACAGGCAGAATTTCTCATGATATTTCCCTTCACTCATAGATCAAGAGCTTGTTATTTTTAACCCACACATGAATTCAGAGGTGTAGATTCGACAGGGATTTAATGCCACATCGGCCATCGATCGAATGTCCCAGTGGGATCTCACTGCTATCTCTGCTTAAAGAATAATAAAATTGCCTCTTTTTATATATTGATTATATTATACTATGTTTGGCTCACGTGTGTGGAAAAATAATAATAATAAAAATCTGAAATAATTAACGCGAAATAAAATTTTGTCGAACAAACTTAATTTTAACATTCCATTCAAATATTATTTACCAGTGACGGTTCCAAAACCCATTCAGGACTAAAATCACGCCCATCTCGAGAGGGGTTTTAGTGGGTAAAAATCCCACGCATGCAGCACAGGCTCATAGGGTATCTTTCTAAAGATTTTTCGTAAAAGCCTTTGAATTACTTTTCTTCAATATTTTCAAAAAATACGTTATATAGAGCCCAGACAAGCAGATTGCAAATAGGCAGTGCATTTTCAAAATAATCGCAAACGTTCTTCATAATCTTCATTAATATATACTCGTATAATGTTATATTGCTCTATTTTTTCGCTGCAACTATGCTAAGTTACACTAGTTAAAACGATTCCTTATTAAGCAAACACCTCGCTTACTTACCATACTTTTACTTGTAGTAATTAGCTTAAATTTTAAGCCGGAACATTCGCGATAAAACTAAGATACGTTAAGTGAAGTTAGTTAAGGTAATTAGGTTTATAAGTGACCCTTTTTACGGTTATTAAGCCACTTGGAATCCCCGGAATTTTCACAGGAAAATAAGAGTGGAGGCGCATTAATTCAAGTGCAACACGAAAAATGCATTAGGGCCGGACTCGGTCATTCATCATTGTCGGAAACTGTCTCGTTACTGACAATTTGACTCGCACATCTGCTTTCGAATAACGTTTTTCGAATTCAGCACCTACATACGAGTATATTGCGATTCAATTAATTTTAATGGTCGCTAAAAGGTTGCTTACGTCACGTTTATTGCATTCGAATTCGATGTTGGCGATGTCATGTACGCTGTCACTGTCGATATCGCGTTGCAGTTAGACGATATCGTGATTTTTAAAAATTATCTATGAATCTTCCATTTAAAGAGATCAATAGACTAGTGACGGTCTACAAAGCCGCGTTGACGCGATCAGAGTATGTTTGGAACGAGTAAACTCATCTTCTCGCTTCATACGAATATTCAAAGATAGCAAGCAATCGGATCATTTTCTTCATTCTCAATATTTTTTCACAATGAATATCGAAAAATTACTGATTTGTTTCTTAAAGATATTTAAATTGTAACAGATTTGGTAATTGATGAGGTAAGACTGGTAAAGGATTCTAAGTCGCAGCGATTACCTATTATCCTTAATCCTACTGTGGTCGGCATTGCAGCACCTGTGGCGTTGCTTGTTTTATTGGCGACGGTGGCCGCCTACCGTCAAATGGACCATCAACATGTCTGTCGACCTTAACATAAAAAAAGAGATTATTTACCGTCCTCCGAGTGTGCTTGGATTACGGGTTACCATGATACGAGTTGCATAGAACATTCTCTGATCGTGTTAAGGCGCCATTAGAACGTAGGTGGCTACCGTCGCCTATAAAAATGGCAAAAACGGCAATAGCTAGTATTAAAATTAATTCCGATTCTAAATAACCTTGATAAAGGCTAATAGACAATCATTATCATACCTGTAAAGCATCAATACGTCGGATCGATATCACAACAGTAGATAAAGGTATTTCGTGCGAACGAAATACTTTCGTAGCTTCAACGTAAAAATTTGGAGGTGTGGAATGGGAAAGGTATTTTCATTGTATCAATTTCCTATAAATCATTATTATGTGCTGGTATGTAAAATGTTTTGGACTTTTAGTATCGCTGCTTCATTTTTAAAATAATTTTATCCCAATTATTTTGAACTGGTGAACGCTGAGCGTCGTCTATCAGCTGCCATTTATTATTTTTTAATTAAATAGATTTTTTTTAAATAATTTTAACACAAATTTTCGACTAACATTGGATTATTTCACACCAGGGCGCTAATTGTATAAATATTGATATTTTTGTATTAAAATGATCGGCAGACAAGCTGACGGTCCACTTGATGGTAGGTGGCTACCGCCGCCTATAACACAAGCAACGCCAAAGCTGCTGCAAGTGCGCTGCCGATTACAGTAGGATTAAGGATAAGGGATTAGGAGGGGATAGGGAAACGGGCTCTAACACTCACCAAAACACAACTGCACACGTGCTGTTATTTCACGGTAGTCTTCTGTAAGGGGCTGGTACCTATTCGCACTCTTTCTTTCTCTCTTTTATACACACTATTATACGCACTCATATACAAACAAACACATACAAAACACAAGCACTTACAACAGGGGATGCTAGTGGATGAACAGGAGATTCCTTCATTTGAAGCAACTATTTAACATTGAGCGATTAAAGGACATCAAAGCGCAGACAGATTTTTTAATACTTTCGAACTTAAATACCTATGAAACCCCATTACCAAATTACACGATATTTTCCCAGTAAAATCTATATCTTCTTAGTCTAACCATAATTACGTCATACGGTTAGGCAACGAATGTAGTTGCGTAGAGCAACGTTCGGCGAACTCGCTTCAGTTTTCAGGCTCGAACATTGCGCGTTGCCCGACTCTATGACGTAAGAATGGTTAGACTGTGCTAATGGCCTGATCTCCATAAAAAACTGATTGATCTCCTTTATAAATAAATTAAAAAACATTTTTCAAGATTTTTTAAAGTTTATTTTTATATACGTAAATTACACATTTATTGTCAAAGTCAACGTAACATTATAGTACAAGATTTCAAGATTAGTACGAAACAAGGAGCAACTATTTGGAATATTGACTATCAAAACTACTTAATACGAACTTAGTTGGCTATGTTTATTTCAATGTTAAGTAAGAGCTTTTAGTGTAACTTTAGCTTAAGCTAAAATAGTAACAGTTAGGTGTTTGGTAAACTACGGTTAAGTTAAATACTATTGTTTAAAATGTTATTCTTTTACAAACTTCTTTTTCAAAACTTTCTTAAAATCTCCACATAAAATAAATACACTATAGTATAGGATAATCAAAGTATTGTACTTTGATTTAGGAACTGAAACGAAGTTGATTGATACGAATAATTTATGCACAAAGTGCGGAGACTTGAAAAATTATATCTCTGTAATAATTAGTCATTAAAATTTGTTGACGTCAATAGTGTAAAATCTCCTTTATTTAGTAACCGCTAAAACTATCCTTAAGTCTCACAATCACCGTGGATTTAAAAAAAAAATTCAAGGCAGATAAATACTAAGTATGTATTAACTGTTATGTACACTTTTGAATTTCTAATAAATTTGAAATTCGAACACTGACTACATGTTTACAGGAATTAATTTAACACTGAGGATTCATTAACACGTATTTACATCTGAGTTATGTTTATTTGGAAAAATTGTTCATTTCGAAATTCAAATTTAAAGTCTGTATTCGACCAGTTTCTACGCTTTATACAATAGCAGACAGGCCATAAATATTCTCAGTTTTGTAAGCCATCGTTCTTCAGAATGCAATTAGTATTTGAAGTCTATGTCACAACTGACTTTAACAAGTATTTACATATCGCAAAGCTGTAAGTAGTAACGCGTACAGCTGCGGTGGCAGATGCTGGGTGATATATTGGTGTGCGTGAGAGGCTGCTGGACGGGTCCTTGAAGACGGTATATTCCTTTGCCAAGCAGCTCCTGACACCATGGGTTCTTCGGCTCCCAGGCCATTCATACTCAGTTCTAGACCTAGTAAACAAAAAATAATTCTACAGTATCACTTTATTAATTTCTGTTACAAAATTGGAAAAAATCGTACATATTAAAAAACCGTTGTTTGTATGCGCGTTTGCGCACGCTAATCTCAGAAACCGTTTCAATGCGGTTTTCACTCTTTTATAGTAGCAAGCTTCCATTAACGTTTTATGTTTCATTCCAATCTGTTGGATTCCGAATACCACGCGTGCGAAGTTGCGGGCACATCTAGTATTTTATAATTTAATTGTTGAAGTTTCTATTAAGAAATCAGAGTTCAAGTTTTTCTTTTATTCGACCGGTCAAAAGTATTTATGTATCAGATTTATGTACCAGATAACTTCTGTTAAGGTTGGATGCCATTTTATAACTAACTTGTTGTGTGAGAAATTTTGCATTCTTTTGATCTTCTCATTGTTTTTACAAACTATCTATTTAATACTAATCGCTACTTGTCGAAGATATAATCATAATACGAAAATAGTGAACCTATATTAATTTATTTTTATTTTACGATAAAGGAAGGCTTTGTTGATTGATTGGTTCACTAATTGGATGAATAGTTCCCTAACTACTTTAACGCTCTGTTCTAGGGTTCCCGGGTTCGATTCCCGGCAGGGTCAACTATGAAAAATGAACTTTTCAAATTTGGCTCTGGTCTGATCTGGAAAGTAGTGGCAGGGCACACTGCGTTTCGCAGTCATTTTGGCAGTCCGTCTGGCAGCAGTAACCACCCCCTTACAGAAGACCACCGTGAAATAACAACACGTATGCTGTTGTGTTTCGGTGAGTGAGTAAGGGATGCCAGAGCCCATTTCCCTATCCCCTCCTAATCCCTTATCCTTAATCCTACTGTAGTCGACAGCGCACTTGTAGCAGCTTTGGCGTTGCTTGTGTTATAGGCGACGGTAGCCACCTACCATCAAGTGGACCGTCAGCCTGTCTGCCGATCTTAACATTTAAAAAAAATGTGCTGCCAAAAGTTCTGATAGATTAAAGTGTAAAAGAAATGGGTGGATGGGCTCCGGCTTTTTTTACTCGCCTGCCGAAATATAATAGGATACATGAGTTTATAAACTTTTTAGTTTATCTATTGCAGAATATCAGCGAAATAAGGACATATTATATTTTGGTATTGCTGAACAAAGTTTGAGACAGTGCTAATCAGCACATTAAAATACCTACAAGAAATCCTAAAAATAAGTTTTTTTTAACATTAATGTCGGAAGACAGGCCAACGGTCCACTTGATAGTATGTGGCTACCGTCTTCTATAACACAAACAACGCCACAGGTGCTGCAAGTGCGCTGCCGACTGCTACAGGATTAAGGATCAGGGATTGGGAAGTGTAAGGGAAATAGGCTCTGGCATCCCTTACTCACTCACCGAAACACCCCAAATGCTGTTATTTCACTGTGGTCTTCTGTAAGGGGTTGGTTACTGTCCCCAAACGGGCTGTCTAAATGACTGTGAAACGCAGTATGTCCTGCCACTACTTGCCAGATGCAGACCAGAGCCAACTTTGAAAAGTTCATTTCCAAAGTTGACTCGTAGGGAATCGAACCCGGGAACCGTAGAAGAGAACGATAAAGCAAACATCCCATCCACTCATCCAACGGGCTCGTATATTTGATACAAGTAAAAAAATAGTTCAATAGGGTATTTTAGTCTATATGAAAAAAAATCTAAAAGTATATTATTGAGATAGCTTAGGCAAAAATCAGTCGGAAAATGTTAGTTTTAGTTCGTAAAATAACAAAATAAATTTTAAAATTAAATTCAAAGTTTTCAGAATTTTTAGTCTGTTCTTAAACACAATGAAATAGTAGCCGCCATGTTTACGTCATACGGTTGTGTAACAAAAAAGTGTCAGTCAGTGTCATGTCAATTACCGGCGCATTTGTTTACATGGCCAACTGACGTCATGACCACAGAGCAAAATGGTTTCCAGCGTTTTCGTCAAATTACGCGCGAAATTTAAAAATGTAAATTTTAAATGCATTTTTATTAAACTTATCAATTTGGTGTTATTTTTAGTGGTTCATTAGCACTACAGAATCTAATTGAGACACTTTAAAAATGGGTGTAATATCCTATTAACTTGTCAATAGTAAACTAAACAAATAAGCATAATAAATAAACAATGAGAGGACAGCATACGAACTCGAAATACAAATCTGGAATTGAAACAAATCTGTTTAACCGCAAATTTAATTTTCAGGTGACACAATAATTTGATTATTCAATTTAACTACAAAACTTATATACACGGATTTCGTTAATTGATAGTTTGCAGTATTAATATTAGCTGCAGTAGGCATTTTCATTTTGACTGAATGGTTTAGATGTCTAAAAATTCATTTTTGCTTAAAATGAATAATTTGATATTTCATACGAAGTGCATGCAATGTTTATACTTGAAACACACTTTTAAATTGATATTTTCTATTTGTACCAGCAAAGAATACATTTTAGGCCATTTATTAAGCTAGACCACGCTGAAACTGAATCAATTTTAATGGTGGACTATTTATGTTCAAATTTTTTCGTGCATACAATGAAATTTAGTCAAATGTGTGTTAATAAATATTATTTTATTTTAATTTGTTAATTTTAATATTATTATTATGAGTTGTGGGTTTCCGGGATGATGGCCCAGGTCTGTTGGAAATTCTTCCAAACGTTTCGTCAACAACTGCGGTTGACATCCTCAGTGGTGTAGTGTAGAAAAATGTTACAGAGCAGAAACATCAAGGCCATATATAAGCCCACGAGCCAAATCAGAAACCTGCTCGGTTCAGTTAAAGACCCAAGGGATCCGTTATCCTCGACAGGGGTATATAAAATACCTTGTGAATGTGGCGCAGTATACATCGGCACCACAAAACGCAGCATTAACACCCGAATTAAAGAACACAAGGGCAACTGTCGCAGAGGAGAGACCGAAAAATCGGCAGTAGCTGAACACGCCTTTTCTGAAGGCAATCATAAAATCCTTTTCAAAAACACATTAGTTCTGTCATCCGAGGTACACTATCACTCACGCCTTAATCGGGAAGCCATTGAAATTTTCAAGCATCCAAATAATTTCAACAGGAAGGCTACACAACATTTGGTATCCGGCACTACGCAGGAATAATAATAATAATGAAAGAAAGAGAGGGCATTATAACCCCTCTCCTAGTGACCACACCCCACCAATTCAACCACGGGGTGGGGATATAAATTTAAGTTTAAATATAGACACATTCCAGTCGACAAATCAGTCAGTTATTTGTTTGATCGCCCTTCGTTACGTTCGATCGTTATCAATATAAAACTTGAAGATGACCGGTCGCGGAAAGGGACAGTTCGCCGCTCGACGTCGCCCAGTGCACACGTCTCGCTGAACGCTCCGAAGCGTTACTCGTCGCTTGTCGCTCGCCGCGCACCGCGCAGTTGTGAAGTGCAGTTGTGTAGTGCAGTGTAGTTGTCAAGTGAAGTGCGATTGTGTATTGTGCAGTGCTGTTGCGGACTTTTTACATTGCGCTAGTTGTCTAGTCGGTCTCAGTAGTTCTTACTATAAGGCCGTCGCGCAACTAGTGTTCTGTACCCATCCCATTGCCCTTGCGGTTGGTAAGCCGCCAGGGTCACTCCCCCTTCTCAGGGACACACGTTAGGTACACTATAACCCACGCGTTAGGTACATACTCACACTTAGCGGCGCGTCTACACGCGCCGACCCGGGGCCGCTCCCCGCGCCTCCGCCGCCAGGATGGATCTCTCCATCCTGGTTCACCAGCTTAGGCTCCTCTTCAAGGAGCAGCCCGATGCCCTTGAGAGGGTATTTCAACTGGCCCGCGAGCCAGCGGCTGACTCTCCAGAGTCGCCCATGGACGCCACTTCGGCGCACTCTCGCTCCCCCTCGCCTACACCCTCTCCAACGAATGCCCCGGATGTCGACGATGGGTCGACGGCACTCGAGGATTCGGATCCTCTGGTTGACGACGGCTTCACCGTCGTCAGATACAAGAGGAAGGTCGAGCTAAAATCGGAACAGCCGACCCATAAAATAAGACTGGAGTCAGACTCCACGACCCGCCGCCCGCCATCATCGCGTACCGCTTCACCGCCGTCGACCGCGACCGTGCCCACGCCTCCCGCCGTCAAGGCCCCACCTCCTGTCTTCCTCAGAGACAAGAGGGACTGGGATCCCGTCCGCGAAATGATGCTCGCCAAGGGCATCAAGTCATACCGAGGCTCCAACGCGGGAGTCGGTATTTCTGTTAAGGTTAACTCAGTAGCCGATTACCGAGTTCTAACTGCTTTGCTTAGGAAGGAGCGCATCTCCTTCCACACTTACGCTCTCCCCGAGGAGAAAAACCTTCGCGTCGTCGCAAGGGGCCTCCCTCATGAACTCGGCGAACAGCCGATACTACGCGACCTCATGGGCCAAGGCCTGCCAATCTTAGAAGTACATCGGATGCACTCAAGGGACCGGACTCCCTACGACATGGTCCTGTTAGTCCTAGAAAACTCCCCCGAGGGAAAACGCATTTTCGGCGTTCCAACGATCTGCGGCCTTTCGGGCCTTCGCTTCGAGAAGCCACACAAGCGCAACACCATAGGGCAATGCCACAATTGCCAGCTCTATGGGCACTCGGCCCGTAACTGTTATGCGACGCCCCGGTGCGTCAAATGTCTAGGGGACCACGCCACCCGCGACTGCGCGCGCGTAGCGGGTTGCAGTGAGCCTCCCGCGTGTGTGCTCTGCAAGGAGTACGGCCATCCCGCGAACTACCGCGGATGCCCCAAGGCACCCAAAAGGAAGCCCCGAATGGCTTCCTCTCGCCGCGTCCCCTCACAACCGAGGCCCGCTGCCTCTCGCGCCGCGCCCGTTCATTCCGCCGCAAATTTTCCACCGCTACCGAAAGCGGCATCCGCGATCGCGTTAACGCCAGCATGGGCGAGGCCCGCGCCCGTCCCTGCACCCAGCGCCGCTTGGAAAAGGCCCGTGCCTCAGCCAACAGCGCCCGTATCAACACCCAGCACTGCCTGGGGGAGGCCCGCGCCTCCTCCGACAGTGCCGGCTCCTCATCGCGTACGCCCCGCACCGGCCCGCGTTAACTCAGATAACTTAGACTTCGTAGATAAACTCTCGGAGAGTATTGACTTAGACGAAATTTCAGCCCTCGTCCGCGATTTCAAAACTTGTAAAAAGGGCTCGTTAGGTATCGTTAGCGTGTTCGTCCGCCACGAACACACACTCGCCGCCCTCCGCCGGATGCGGGACTCTTTTGACTAATTCCAATGGCTACCACTAGTAGAATTAGACCTTCTTCCCTGTCGTTGGCGTTCTATAACGCTCGCGGCATCCGATCCCATAAAACCGAAATCCAACATTTCCTTACATCCCATCAGGTCGACGTGATGCTAGTGCAAGAGACTTTCTTAAAACCTAGCATACGCGATCCGCGAATCGCACAATATCTTTTGGTCAGAAATGACCGCCTCGACGGCCGGGCAGGAGGCACTTTAATTTACTACAGAAGGTCTCTTCACTGCGTCCCTATTAGCACTCCTCCTCTCGTCAACATGGAAGCGTCGGTTTGCCGTCTCGCAATGTCCGGTCATCCACCAGTAATTTTAGCATCTATTTACCTCCCTCCCGATAAACGCCTGTTGAAAAGAGACCTCGAATCTCTCTTCAACCTCGGCCCCTCTGTCATTCTGGCAGGGGACTTTAACTGTAAACACACCCGCTGGAACTGTAGTAGAGCTTCACGTAATGGTACAATACTCGACCTACTAACAGACGAATTAGACTTCGACATTATTGCACCATTAACGCCCACCCACTTCCCTTGCAATCCGAACCACAGACCAGACGTTCTCGACATCGCTCTCCTTAAAAACATATCGCTGTCTTTTCTCTCAATCGAGCCCATTCACGAGCTCAATTCAGATCACCGTCCCGTTATTTTAAAGCTCGGACGGCAAACCGACCGCTCTCGCGATACCACCACGATTATCGATTGGAATAAACTACAGAAGTCACTCGCGCGTCCCTCGCAACACCTAGAGCAGATCCCTGAGACACTCGACAGACCCGACGACATAAGTGAAGCAATCAGAGCGCTCAACAGCCACCTCCACGATCGCATCAGCGACTCCTCTAAAGAGATCCCGGCGGCGAGCGATCGCCGTCTGGAACTCCCGGAGGACGCGAGGAGGCTGTTGAGAGCTAAGAATGCGGCTACTCGTGCATACGACTCGTTTCCCTCTCCCGAGAACCGTTCTCGCTTACGGCGACTGCAACGCCGTGTCAAATCGCGCATAGCCGAACTCCGTAGTGACCAATGGAGCCGTCTTCTATCCGATATCTCGCCTTCACATCTAGCATAATGGAGGCTGGCGAGGACGATGAAGACGGAATCTAACCTATCCCAAACTCCTCCGTTAGCACGACCCAACGGCCCTCCGGCGTTTGACGACGACGAGAAGGCCGAATACCTTGCCGACTCCCTCGAGGCCCAATGCTCGCCCAGCCTTCAACCGGTCGACGCCAACCACGTCGCCCGGGTGGAGGAAGAGGTGGAGCAAAGGGCATCACAACCTCCTGATGACCCCATCGAACCTGTCTCCCCTGCTGAACTGCAGATCCTATTCAGACAACTGAACCCTAAGAAATCACCGGGTATAGACCGAATCTCCAACAAACTACTGAAGCGATTTCCGCCGACGTTATTCTCGCTCCTACTAAGCATCTTCAATGCAGCCTTGCGCGATCGCGTCTTTCCAGCCGCCTGGAAGGAAGCGATCGTTATCGGTATTGCAAAGCCGGGCAAGGATAGAACCCTCCCCGCCAGTTATAGGCCAATTAGCCTACTCAGCTCAATTGGGAAACTCTACGAGAGAATCCTATTGACGCGTCTCCTTCGTCATATCAATTCTAATAACATTCTCATCGACGAGCAGTTTGGCTTCAGAGCCAGACACTCGTGCGTTCATCAAGTGCATCGACTAACTGAGCACATTCTCACCGGGCTTACCGCAAGCCCTCGTCCGACAGGCACCGGTGCCGTCTTCTTCGATGTGGCGAAGGCCTTCGATAAGGTGTGGCACGCCGGGTTGATATACAAGCTATATCAACTCGGGCTGCCGGAGGGCCTCGTACTCATAGTACGGGACTTTCTATCCGATCGAAGCTTTCGTTACAGAGTTGAAGGCACTCTCTCCTCTCCCCGCCCCCTACGGGCAGGCGTTCCTCAGGGTTCAGTTCTCTCACCAACCCTCTACTCCTTATACACTAACGACATACCACGCACGGAGAGGGTCGAGTTGTCTCTCTTCGCAGACGACACGGCCCTCTACTTCTCCACCCGACACCGAGGCTTCTTAACTCGCATGCTTCAAACCGCCGTGACCGCTCTCGGCGATTGGTTTCAGAAATGGAGAATTGAGGTGAATCCCGAGAAAAGCGCAGCAATGTTCTTTTCACGCGGGAATCTACTTCAAACTCCTCGCGTTCAGAATGCCCTACATATTGACCGAGCTTCACTCGGTCAAATCTCACTCCAGGGCCACGTCATCCCTTGGGTCCATCAGACCAAATACCTCGGTGTTACACTCGACCGGAGACTTACCTTCGGTCCCCACATCAAGCGTGTCAGGGACAGGGCAGCGTTCGTCCTGGGTCGCCTGACGTGCCTCATAGGCAGGCGGAGTACAATGGCCCTTAGAGATAAGGTGACATTGTACAAAGTTTGCGTCAGACCGATCATGACGTACGCTAGCGTTGTCTTTGCGCACGCTGCTCCTACCCACATCGAATCCCTTCAAATCATTCAAAACCGTTTTCTGCGGAGAGCCGTGGGCGCCCCATGGTTCATCCGCAACGTCGACCTGCACCATGACCTCAACCTCCCCTCAATTGTCAAGTGCATCAAGGACTTCGCCTTGAAGTACTACGACAAACTTCCTCGTCACCCCAACCTACTAGTGGTCAGTTCCCTCATCTATACTCCCGATCCCAATAATACTCTTTCTCGTTTCAGAAGAAGACCCCGACACATCCTGTTGGACCAGGATGACCCCATCACTGCAGCAAACGCGGCGTTTGCTGGTGATGACAACGACGTGCAGCTACCCCGACATCGTGAAAGAAGAGGAAGACCGCCGCGCCCCTTCTCACCTCCGAGGCGCGACCTGGCAGCGCCTGCGAGGGACCTCCCGGCCCGGGGACCACTTGTACCGGTCGCGGCTGTCGCCGTGGCCGTCGCAAGTGGCCCTCCAGGGCTAGCCGGTCCCTCATAGCTTAAGCATTAGTTAAGTTTTTATTTGTAAGGGCCGGGCGCTTCTCGCCCCCCCGACGCCCGGTGACGGTTCCAAAGTCCCCTATGGACTAGAACCACACCCATTTCGAGGTGAGTTTTAGTGCGGTAAGAGTCCCACATAACCTCTATGGGCATTTGCATTGCATGCGGCATTTGAGCATAAGGTATCTTTTGAAGATTTCTCTCCTCGGGAAAAAAAAAAAAAAAAAAAAGACAAATCAGTCTCGCTCGAGAAGTCGAAAAGTGCAGAAGTGAAGTGCAGTGATGTGATGTACTTTTTCTTCTAACTTGGACTACACCACTGAGGATGTCAACCGCAGTTGTTGACGAAACGTTTGGAAGAATTTCCAACAGACCTGGGCCATCATCCCGGAAACCCACAACTCATATGGATACCGGCCGAGAAAACCTACATTCTACTAATATTATTATTATTATTAAAACTCTTTATTTGTACTATAAACGGCAAAAAAATTAAAAAAAGAAAGAAACAACAAGTAATAGTACAAAAGGCGGCCTTATCGCTTTATAGCGATTTTTTTGTTAATTTTGATTTTTTTATTAAAAACGAAATAACTGAAATTTATTATTACTCCAATTTAATCATTTTTTTTATTAATGTTGGTGTAAAGACATAATTATACATTTACTTTAATCTTCGTCATTGCGATAGATTAAATTTAATGTCTGTATTTCTTTTGTCAGTTTCTTCATTAACTTCATCTAAACCACCCAACGGGTTTTGATATGGTTTTCACCAATGGAAAGAGCGATAAATGAACAAGGTTTATCGCTGCGATCCTGGATTGTAATAATATAATACGGTCAAATAAAAATATAATTCTAAGACTATATTGATGCAGTATTTCTCGATCAGTAAATAACAATCAATTCGCACGTATCGATCGATGAGGGTTCGCCGCAAATTCACCGCAGAATGCATTGTATTAATTTCAGCATTCATTAAAATGAATATATTATTGGCTTACGGTTAAATCGAGATTTATACTTTAAAAGGGGGAATGGAATTGCGATCAGGAATGCTGCTTTTGTAATTTTATGTTTATTATTAACTAAGATTATTCCTGTGGGTCTATTCGCGAAAAAATCCAGAAAATAGCTTAGGCATGTCGTTCCCGAAAGTTTCAGTTAGCTAATTCACGTCAAATATATAAAATTCAAATATATAAAATTATAAATGTAACCGACACCCAGACTAACATCCAGTCGGTTACTTTAGTAGATTAATAATATAGTAGCTGTACACCCCGCGCATTCGCGCGGTTAAGGATTCGACAGCATAAAAACCTTCTCAACATGAAGAAGTACTTATATGTATACTTAAATTTCAGGGTAGATCTCTCTAACGGTGTTTAGCGACTATATACATATATACACAATTACATACATATTATGCATATAGAATGATGTAAAAAGTAAGGCTTTTCATGAATAAAAAAATCATAAGTTCAGAGGTAAGAGTAAGTCTCTGCAGTCTTTTTTTTTGTTACAATATTGGCAATAGGTTTCACTTTTTTTTTTTAATTTTGGCATACTTGGACAACGTGTTATTTTAACATGATTTAAACTGGTTCGAAATTTGCATTAATACAGATACAGTTGTGTAATCAACACTTAGAAGAGCAAATATTATATATTATATAATTAAATTACGAGACATGCAACTTCTCTATTGTACTTTTTAATAAGTTTTGCCAGTAAACATCAATCTGCTAAATTTCTAGTTCAGAAGACAGTAAAATAGCCATTGATCTTTAAAGATCAATATCCATATATCCGCATAAATATCGAACGATATATATATCGTGATATATATCCGCTGATACAGATCAGCGAACCCTGCTATTTTACCTCTCAGACTCCCTTGCCATAGAGTCGACAGTTAAGGAGTTGTAAAATAAAACACGAATTTTGGGACATTCTACTCTAGAGGGCGGCTTCTATTTTTATTTGGATCTTTATAAGGATCAGAACCAAAACAATATAATGTCAAAACGATTTATACTCCACCTTTTGTAACGCAAAAGTACACCTACAGACTGGACTAATGGTACAATCTACAATAAAGTGTTTTAATGAAGGTGTGAAGTTGGAATAACTTACGATGTAAGCTGACTTGACTCTCCATTTTTCCAAGCGCGTTTACTGACGCGCACACATAAGTGCCATAGTCGCTTGGGGCTAACGATTTTATTGTCAAGTTAATCCACAACGAATATTCGTTTAGGACCATTTCTGTGACACGGAATTTTGGATTCTCCAATAGCTTATCGCTGACCAATGCTGAAAGTAAGAAAAAAATATAAAAAATGATTGATTTTACTTTGCTTTTTACTTATCGCATCGTTTCTCAAACTCGGGGTCGCGAACCCCACAGTAACGGTGAAAATGTTTTCTAGTGATTTCACTAAACCATGAGAAAATTAATTATTGTGATTGTTTTATTTGTTTTTAATTTAAAAAAAATCTCCATACGTTAAACACACGACATTCTAAGTCATAAACGACTATTTCTGTATTTAGGAGGTCGCAAAATGTAAGTTTTGTTATGTTTACACCTCGCTAAAAAGGTTGAGAAACGATGACTTACTAGTGTCGGACAAAACAAAAGGACACTTTTTCAATAGAAACGTATACGTACAAAACATTCCAAGATTATATTATTTTCTTTATTTTAAATTTACTTCACATTCTAAACTAATTACCTAGTGTCATTTCTATATTTTAAAATTATATTGTGTTTGGTGGTACCTATTTAGTTCTCTTGGAGTTGTGACATATATTTTTTTTAGAATTCTTACTAAACCCACTTCTATCTGATTGAAATCTGTTGGGAATTAAAATTTAAATAATAAATGTACAATTACATTTGCCGTCTTCCCTGTACCAGGAATTCATGGCTTTAGGTGAAGCCTCGATGTAGCACTGTAATTCGACATCGCTCCCGAGAGGTGCTCCTACGAGCTGATTCGTCACCTTCACTTGCGGTATGACTGTGGGAAGAAAACAATCATGCAGAATTTATTATATTTTTCGACTTATCTATCTAAAAATTGAGGATATGAGTGATTTTCGTTTACACATTACAAATATTTTAGTGCCCAATAAGCAGTAAGAATAATATTTTAAAAATGTCCTGTATGGAGTTCATAAGTTGATAAGAACCATCGTTCTTTTTAACAGATTTTATGAAGAGAGTATTTGCGTAAGGAGGCCAAATTTTTTTAATCTCACATAGAAAATAAGTACATACATCATTAATAAATCTGGAATACTTTCACTGGGCAATGCTGAGTGAAATACTGTGTCAAACTGTACCCAATATACCTACTGTATTATTTTATTCTACCTAAAATAAAATAAAGTGTGAATCTCTTGATATAAGAAAAAACTTTGTATGTATTTTCTTTTTATGATATTGTAATATTTACTTCTAAATCTCATAGATTATCCTAACAGTATCACTTAGCCTTATGTGTCTAGAGAACCTGCAATTTTTCAAAAACAACCTTTAAATTTTTAAATATTGAACGAAACGTAATTTTGTCGCTAAATTTACAATTACGAAATTTGAAAGCCATGTTTCATTCAATATATATGACATTCATTCATTCCATACGATAGTGATAGGCTGGTATGCTTATAGACTGATGAGGATAGTAAATGACTATCCTTGTCTAGGAATTCAAGAAGCACAGAAAGACGCGTGTCCGCTTCCAACTCTTGTTAAAAAAAGGGCCCAAGAATGGCTTTCATTGCTTTATGTATTTTTTTTTAATTAAAAAGCAATGATTTAAGCAATGTTAAAAGAATTTTACAAAAATATGTACGACATAATTTAAATGATGTGTTTGTATGAACCTAGCCTAAGCCACATTAAATTTTGTGTTTTCGTTGAATACGTCACAGAGTTTTGACAAGATGTTAAGTTGTGTGTGCTTACACAATTTACCTTTGCAGGTTAATTTGTTTAATTTGTCGCTGTACAATGTAAGCGTTTACAAAGTTCGTCGTATTTTCGTTTGAGTTTTGACAGTAAATTAACTACATCATCATACAAATTGTGGGCAAACGTTTTCAACGTGAACATAGTAAGAGGTGTACCTACTCGTAACATTTATTTTGCAATTTCTACTGACTGTAGTCTGGGACGAAATTTGCAATCAAAAATTGCAATTTTTTTTAAATATTTACTGTAGTCACAGTTATTATAATTCGTATTTACAAATGAAATAAGGTTTCCTTAATTGTAACATTAAAAAACAATTCTTTTTTTTAACTATTTCGATATTTTTTAAACCACTCATAGTAGCTATGAGAAATGCATCTTCTTGTTATATAAATATGATATATTATTATCATGTGAGAGAATATTAGATAAGATATTGACAATGCTATCTGTTCAGAGCGGGCTTCGCTGATGTTTCGGTCGTGCAGGAGCGAACGTCATTGATAATATTTTCAAAGAGTCAGTAGTTCGTGCTCTCGCTCTAAATCTTCGTGACTCTTCTTGCATCATAAATCCCAAGCAAAAGCCGTTTACATCTCCGTCAAATATTTCAAATGTTCCCTGGTAGAAAGTGAAGTAGGCATCTGATTACATCGGTAATTTCTGCTGGTGCCAACAAATTAATAAATTATTAAAATTAATTCTTAAAAAATATGTTTAACCATACATATTAATATCCATTTTAATAAAACTATGACGAATCTTTTTGAATATTCAGACTCACAATGCACTTGAACGTGGTACCGGCGGCTGACAGTGGGCGGGACACCATTACTCGCGATGCAGTAATATGCACCCATGTCGTTGCGCTGCACGTGGTTCAATTCAAGACTCTCGCCTTTATGACTGTCTGCTACTGTAACAAAGTTATTGAGTTGAAATACAAAATAAAATTTATTTAAAACTTTCCAAAAAATATATGACAAAAAATTATCTATTATCAATTTTGACGAGCCCGTTGGATGAATGGTTAGGGTTATTGCCTTAACGGTCTGTTCTTGGGTTTCCGGGTTCGATTCCAGGCAAGGTCAACTTTGGAAACGCGTGTTGTTGTGTTTTGGTGAGTGAGTAAGGGATTTCAGAGCCCATTTCCCTATCTCCTTTCCCTTAATCCTACTGTAGTCGGCAGCGCACTTGTAGCACCTGTGGCGTTGCTTGTGTTATAGGCGACGGTAGCCACCTGCCATCATGTGGACTGTCAGCCTGTCTGCCGAACCTAACATAAAAAACACAACATAATAAAACGGCAGTAGAATCGTGTTTAACTATCATAATATATATAACATTTTGGGGAAAAGTTTCTTCGCATTTTATATGAAAACTCAAGTCATTTTTGTTTTTTTTTTTCAATGTTTATTTACATTTAATCACAGTACATATGTGCCATTTTTTTCGATGACTTCTTGCCATCTTATGTGTGTGTGTGTGTGTGTGTCGGAGATTCTTGAGACGGCGCCACAAGCGGAGAGTTTAAGAATCGGTGTAAACAACGCCATCTAATCACGTTCCTTGGAAACGTCAAGGGGTCTAGCAGCCGTGATAGCGAATAAGAGAGGGAGCCTTTCAATCGATAAGAGAAAAAGGGACATGGACGAGCAGATTCTAGGCCAGCCCGATGAGACCTTTAACCCAGAGGACCAACCCCGACATCAGAACTGCGATTCGACATTCAGACTTGCGATTCGAAATCAGAAGTGGGAATCGAAATATATATAAAAGTGAAATTGCGTCCGTGCGAAGACGAGGTAGAGCCACTAGTATAACATAGAATAGTAAATGTAAATAAAAAACGAAAGCTTTCAAATTGGTTTACGCAATAAATTATTCAAATTAAAAGCGCTGCAAAACGAATCAAAATAAATTTACTTCTTTAATATTTTATGAGATTGTAAAAGGGACTGTTAAATTATTAGGTGTGTGCCTTCGTTTGTCATACGTACGAGCGAATCCACTTAGAGTGAGTTTATTTTTAAACAGGTTACATTTATTCCTGTTTATTTTTAAACGAATTAAGCGCTCTTTAGCTGTCCAATTTCCTCCCTTTATGTAAATTTTATTTAAATAATTATGAATCCAGACCGTATTATTTCATATGCAAAGAATTTGATTAACAACTACACACCATTTTATCTACAGATCTGAAAGTTAATGAATGCTTTGAAATATGTAGTATCGGTTTCCACAACTTAGAATCTACAAAACATGTTTTAAAATATGTTTTTATCTACAATAAACTAAATGATTATTTAAGCGCCTTGGGATTTTGTTAAAACACTCGGTGTTGTGTAAGTGAATTGTTGTGTATTGAGTGTATCTTTGAGTTTAATTTAATCAATGACGAGCTCAATGGATGAGTGGTTAGGGTGTTTGCCTTAAGCTCTGTTCTAGAGTTCCCGGGTTTCGATTTCCAGCAGGGTCAACTTTGGAAATGAACTTTTAAAAGTTGGCTCTGGTCTAGATTTGGAAAGTTATGGCAGGGCACACTGCGTTTCGCAGTCATTTGAGGAGCCCGTCTGGCGGCAGTAACCACCCCCTTACAGAACACCATCGTGAAATAACAGCACGTGTGCTGATATGTTTTGGTAAGTGAGTTATGGCAGAGTCCATTTCCCTAACCCTTCCTCTACCTTAACTACCTTAACTCCCTTCGGCTATACGACAGATATGTCTAGCCCATTTCTACTTCAGCTAACTGATTCCTAGGCTATGTTGACCGCCTTAGTTCTCCGAAGGATCACCATATTTCGTGATATCCCCCACATCCCCCAGAGAAATTCCAAGCTTTGCACTGACCACAGCTCGAGGAGCGACTTGTTATTGACTTGTCAAAGTCCAAGTTTCAACACCAATTTTCAATATTTATAATGAAATAAATACCTATACCTACATAGGGCACACTATATGTTTCCGGAACTGTCCACTTACATAAACAATATATAAAAATTACGACAGATTTAATCTTCGCCTTAAGTTTAGATCTGGCATTCAAAGTTATAAAAACAGTTAAAATTAGTGGACCAATCAGAAAGACATTATGTTTAAGTGTGCTCACTGAAAGCAAAGGAATTATACAAAGGAAAATACCTAGTAGAGGAGTAATAAAACACGACGAAATTATCTGGAAAAGCGCTCGACGTAGCCCGATTTAACAGCGTGGTATTTAAGTAATCCCAGCCTTATTTGTATGTGATGTTTTTCTAACTTTATTCACTCGGAATTCGTAGTCATTCGAGCGCACAAAAAATATTCCGACGCTACCAGGGTAGAGATGAAGCGTCGACGTCGAGTGCGGCATTTTCTCGTTTTACGGAAATATCGTCCATTCTGAAATCGCTTTCGAGTATAAAATCTTTTATTATGCGAACACGGTTCATTTAACGCGGCATTAAGTGAATTTGTCGAACAACGTATTTTAAAAATGAACGGGTAAAGAGCTGTGAAATACGAACGCGAGGGGGTGCCGCGGCGCGCGACGTTCTGCGGGAAAGGTCCGTTTAAGTTCTCCTTACGGAGTTTAGCGAGCGTAACTTAATAACAATTTAATGAGAAATTAAATTTGTCTTGACAGGGGCCATTACGTATTATTTGTACAGCTGTGTGTTCGTTTAATCCGGAAGAATATTCTTTTGTATAAAATCTAAGTACACTGAGCATCTAATCTAGCATGTCTAGCAAAAAGGTCACAGAGACAAAACTAACTAGTCTGGCCATAAATACTGTTACATAAAAACTTTCTCTTTTTTCAACTCTTTATTCATTTTGAATTTGGAAAGCGTTTATTATGTCAAAAACTTCTTTTAATTTTTCGCCATTTCGCATATTTTTTCGTGTTTATATCAAATTACAATATGGAGTGGGAATGGGGTGTTAAAGAGAATAGGATTGCAGTGATTGCCTTACACAAAGTGGGTGTGGAGCCGTCGGTCATATTCAAGATATTTCAAAAGCTTGGCATCAGCCTTATGTTCGTATATCGTACTATCGACAGATATACCAACACTTCCTCTGTCGAGGACCAAAAAAGATTGAGGCGGCCGCGTGCTGTTAGAAATACAAAGGTTATTAATGCTTTTAAAGCCAGAATTCACCGAAACCCCATAAAGAAACAAAAGCCTCTGTCGCTTATATTAAAACAAGCTTGGTGCTTATCGTCGATATACAGATCATGCCCTAAATCAATTACTACAGATAAAGAGAGTGGATCGGTGAAAACGCCTTCTGTCCCGATGCGCAGATGAAAAACACAGAAACACTGCAACAAGCAAAATGACAAAGTGTACGCTCACAGTTCTAAAGAAGTTGCCCTAGTTTTAGGAAAGGTAGAACGTGGTCATCATGCTGCGGCAGATGACTGAGTATGGTATGGTGAGGGTATCTTATCAAGGAGTCACAAAGCTTCATTTTTGTGAAAAAGGTGTGAAGACTTCAGCCAAAGTGTATCAAGAAGAGACCGTCTTGCGTCGTGTTGTGAAACTTCTCAGTAATACACTTTTTTTAAATGTGTACTGTGGACTTTCCAGCAGAACTGTGCACCCGGTCACAAGGCACGAACTACCCAAGCCTGGCTCGAAACCAACGTTCCAGACTTTATAAGAGCTGAAGACTGGCCCTTGTCTAGCCCAGGCTAGTCCGTCTGGCGGCAGTAACCACCCCCTTACAGAAAACCACCGTGAAATAACAGCACGCGTGCTGTTGTGTTTCGGTGAGTGAGTAAGGGATGCCAGAACCCATTTTCCTGTCCCCCTCCTAATCCGTTATCCTTAATCCTACTGCAGTCGGCAGCGCACTTGCAGCAGCTTTGGCGTTGCTTGTGTTATAGGCGACGGTAGCCACCTACCATCAAGTGGACCGTCAGCCTGTCTGCCTACCTTAACATAAAAAAAAAGGTCTGGACCCCTTAGACTACAAATTATGATCAGTTTTAGACGACATGGCCTCCTCCAAACGATACGCCGACATTGCGTCTCTTAAGAAATCTCTGGAATAGGAGTAGCTAAATTTCCCATGGAAACAGTGCGTAAATTTATAGATTCGTGGCCAAACAGATCAAAGCTAAAGGTGGTCGGTTTGAATAGAATTATTTTAAATTTTTTTGCTGAGACTTCAATAAATATGCATATATAAGTTTTATTAAGGTTACCTTACTTTACTCCATAAAAAAAAATATTTTCGTTTATAACAGAACTTATGACTGGACTAGATATTTATTAATAATTGAAAGTTTGCCGAATATCGATATTACTTAAAACTTAGAAGAACTGGCAAGGCCGGTATCTAATTTGGGATATAAAAGATATTTGAAATCTTTTATTATCTTAATGTAGCTAATAAAACATTTATATATCATAAACAAAATGTTGTTATTTTGGAGCTGAGTAAAATTTGTTATATTGGTTAACAGTTTTGTCGTAAAAATATCGCATGACAAAACCGTTGTTACAAAAATATTTTATGTCAATGAAATCAATTGGTAATGAATATTTGACACATAAAGTAGGTTTTTATATTTTTTATTTTGTAATCAATCTTGATTTACATTTTTAATGAAATAACGATTTTAAGAAATATGTAATAAGGTAGAAAAGTTATTTTATATTAAACGTTTATACATTTATTATTTAATATATACACTTCTTATCTTTATTTTTTATGTTATATATTTTTAACACTGACGTTTTTTTATTATACATAAGTAGAAAATGAAATAATTATAAAAAAAATGAATAATAATAGTTAAATATTTTTACTTCAAAACAATATCGTAATTGTATTTATTTACAATTAATTCATTTTTATAACAAAAATTATTATTTTTAATAGTAGATACAGTTAACATTGTATACTTACTAAAGAAATATACAAAGAAACGCTTCGTTCGCTGCGCGTGAACTAAACTAAACTTTTCTCTCACGTTTCCTCCTTAGCTGTTTAAATTCTAACATCCGATAGCAGCGCTAGATTTTTATCTTTAGACGTATCAAATACTTCGCTGCTTTATTAGTTCATTGTCCGAGAGAATAATAGTTACCGCGAGTGTACGCTGCTGTTTTACAATAAGTACAATTAGAGAAAGACAGTTCATAAGTTAAACGACATCTCAACAGAATTACATTTTGCTTTGTGCTAATGTCTACGATAAAAAGTTTGACTTATTCGACAAAGGTTATGAAAATTGAAAGTTCTTGAAAATCGTAGCAATGCATTTTCCGTGATTTTATTTAACCCTACTATAAACTTCGTGACCCATGGCACTATTTCGATTTCCATTGTGTTGCATAGGTCCACTCCGCTTGTCGGTCAGATATTCATATTAAGGGAAAAAATGTCACAAAATCCTCCAATTTTCGTAAGACACGATCGTTCGAATTTTATAGAAACCTCCCAGAATACAGTTTTATTATTACACAGTAAAATTGTATGTTCATTTAAATGTAGTTAAAATGTAAATAAGTAGGGATATTTAAACATGTTTTGTAAAAGAATCGGTGTTAATTTTTTAATTGCTGACTCCGTGATAAACAGTCCAAAGTGCTGTTACATTAACCCAGCCGGTATACCGGGACCAGGTGCTGGGAAAGGAGGTGGTCTGGGATGATCTGTGCGGGAGTCGGGAGGAGGCTTGGGAAAGTTCACAGCTGGGAATTAAGATGGTTATCTTTAATGAGCAGAAGAAGCAGTTAGAGAAACTGAGAGAGAAACAGCGAACCTCAAAAAAATCCCAAGTGATCCAAGAAGAGGATAAATTAAAAAGGAATTATTTTTAGTTTTACTAGAAAAGTTGTTTTGTTTATTTTATGAAGTAACTAATTTATTATTTAAATAAATACTTATCAAATAGACAGCGGACCTAACAAGGTCCGTGGGTCGACAATGGTTTTTAGGTTTGACCTAATGAGGGCCGTCTTTACGGCTGATTTAATATGTTTACTGGCTTGTGCATTCCAATTTTAAATAGTCTACTGTTTTTAAAAGAGTCAACTTGCTCGTTGAAATTTTGTATGTGCAAGTGACGTTTTAATCCGAAAAGGAGGGCCCGACTCCGTCGACTATAAAACTCGACGTGACTGAAATAAAAAATTACTCACCGTTGTATCACTTGAGTACTTTCATAAGTTTATGGAATTCAACAGAGCCAGAGCGAAATCACAATCTTCGACAAAATCACAATCTGTGAATTTCAATTTAAATGCGAACGAGAGTTTGTTTCGAAACAAACTAATTTTCACAAAAGAAGATCAATTCTTAACCGTTCCTATTTAACAATCCGAAGGCACTCTTTCAATTTACTTCCCTGACTCTTTTTTAATAAGACTTTTGTACTTTGGGCCGGAGTTTAAACAAAAAAGTAATCAAGGTCGCTTCCTGGTACGACATTAAATGAATCGGAATGACTGAACAATGAAAAACGTTTATAACTGATCTGTTGGTTTGTAAGTCTTTAAATAATGGACTCTTTTATCTCTATAAGTGTAGGGTGAAATGCAGAGACTCTTTAGACAGATATAAATGTAAGTTTACATAAAATAACATACATATTATGTTAGTTTTCTTTCAAAGATTAATGAGAACAATTATAAATTTAAACAATATTATTTTAAAAATGAATTCGTCCAGAAATATAAATATGTATCTGCAAGTATCGGAACCACCTAAGTGTGCAAGTATATTTCAGTTTTATTAGCCGTTATTATATGTAGTTATATATAAAAACAACAGGGGTAAAATTAAGCTTGAAACCTTAGGCCCTAGCTTCCCAATAGAAAGAGGAGTGAGACAAGGTGACCCGCTGTCTCCAACAATATTCCTCGAGGCGATCATTAACAAGCTAGACTGGAGTAAACAAGGACTATACTTAAACGGCACTTACTTGAGCCACCTGAGTTTCGCGGATGACCTAGTACTGTTATCCGAGTCATCCTCCCAACTACAGAACATGGTAGAAACCCTGAACCTGGCTAGTGAAAAGGTGGGACTAGAGATGAATATTACAAAGACTAAGACAATGACAAACAGCTTTACAAGACCAATAAAAATCATTAGCAAACCATTAGAATACGTAGAATAATATGTCTATCTGGGAAAAACTATAAGTTTCGACAGGAAAAATAATGTCTAACATATGGTTGCCAAACGTGGAAATTCACTGCTGAAACAAAAAAAAAGATAAGTGTCTGTCAGAGAGGACTCGAACGAAGTATGCTAAAGATAAGGAAATTGGATAAAATACGTCATACCAAAATAAGAAAAATAACCAAAGCAACAAACGCTTTAAATGACGCAAAAAAATTGAAATGGAAGTGGGCAGGACATGTTGCCCGGCTAACTGATCATAGATGGACCAAAAAAGTAACTTTCTGGAATGGCCCACTAGGCAAAAGAACAAGAGGTAGACCTATTACAAGATGGGAAGACGATTTTGGGGTTCCGGTAGATTAATTATAAATCGAACAACTATAAATACGGTGATATAATACATAGGATACACATAGGAATTATATTAAGAAAGAGAATTATATTAACATAGAAATAAACTAAATAAACTAACACATAAATAGATTTTAAGAAGTGTAAATTTTACTGGAAATAAAAGGCTTTTTTATTTTATTTATATCTTTGAGATTACATTAAGTCACACTTCTGACGCCCCAATTATATACACATTTTACATCTATTTTAATATATTTACTAAGGTATTTAATTTTAAAACCTTTTGGATATATACAAAAATTCGTAGACCATGATGTTTTTTATACCAAGTTGGGACAATGATTAAACACTTTGACATCGCTAACAAGAAGATTAATCCTTTAAAAACATATAATTTCAGATCTCAAATGTATCCGACTCAAACTGAACCGGGAGGAACAGTTAGTTTAAAACAAAATAAAGTTGCTTCATTCTTTTTAAATTCCAGGCTCAGCCTGATTCCAAACACTTATCGCATTTTAATGAACAAACAAGGAATGTTATCTAAATAAACTTTATTTCAGCAGTGTTTTTGTTTGTGAGATATTGAAAAAAAAGGCCTAAATAATAAGTTGGGGAAAAAGTTTCTTCGTATTTTATATGAAAACTAAAGACATTTTTTTTTCAATGTTTATTTACATTTAATCACAGTATATATATGCCATTTTGTTCGATAAGTTCTTGCTATTTTGAGTACACGATTCATAAAGTTTCTTTCAGTGAGCTCGTGTGGCACCCAAATATCGAGCTTTTTTCAAATGGGTCAAAACTATTTTGTGGTCAATTCCCAATTCTTCAGTTATGTCGTAACTACTAATATGCCGAACTTGTTCCACTTTTTCAAAAATGGCGTCCTTTTTATCCGTAACAGGGCGGCCAAAGCGAGGTGCATTTGTGACATTAAAATTCCTAGATTGAAAACGTTTAAACCAACTTTGTGCTACTGACTGACACTGCATTAGGTGAAGCAGACGGACGTCTGCTTCAATGATACAATGATCAATGATCAATGATATTTGGATAAATACACATGGAACTTTATTATGCCAAGTCAATTTTATGTGAAAAAATTATAGATCGTTAATAATAATAATAATATTTTTACGGTCTCATTGAGTATGAGGCGTCGTACTATAAGTATGTGCCTATGCCCGTTCTCGAAAATGATCATACTACGCTCTTTGGGATCGCTCCATAATCACGGACTGGACTATTATTCCCAATAGCCTGACATCGTGGTTATTGAACGATCCCAGCGCCAGACGATACTTATTGACATCGCTGTCCCGCATGACGAAAACCTCATGAAAGCCGAAAAAGAAAAGCTTATCAGTACATTGACATGTTTTGGCTCATCGTCCCCGATAGTTGTTTTGGCGAGCGGTCTTATAGCGAAGAGCCTCGACCAACATCTCAAGAGGCTCTCGCTAGACGGCTGGATCAAGGATCAGAAAGCGGTACTTTTTGACACGGCGCGAATTATCAGGAGATTCCTCGCCCTAACCTAATCACCGGTAGCATGGGTCTTGCCCCGCTATCTGCGGAATTCTAGTTTTAGTTTTTTTATGATATTTATTGTTTTTATAATTATATTGTAAAAAAATTAAAACTAATGGAAACTAATAAAACATGTTAAATAATAATAATTTAAAATTATATTTAAAAATGATTATTTCGCTTGTGATGTGTTTATTAAATTTCCACTGAGTTAAATCAATCATTGGTAATAATGAAAATGTCACATCTCAAGCCAAATTCCAAATTAAGGCTGCCGCATCAATGGATCGCCACTCTATGGCTGGTAATCTGATGGCACATAAATAGCGTAAAAAAAGAGAATTAATAAGGAGCTGTTATTAGGGGTATTGTAATTGCGACATTCCTTTATTGACTGTTGACCAAGATTAAAGGGGATACTTTCTAAACTATACTAGTCCATCAGAACTACGATCTTCTTTGAAACACTGTTTGATTCATAATACCGAGGTTAACTATTTTCTTTTACTTACATGGTTTTGGGAGACAAATATTTCCTTGGAGACCCCGGCTTCGCCCGGGATGCAAATTTTATATATGTGAACATTCCCCTTTTATCCTTCTTTCCATTAGTGAAAACCGAATTAAAATCGGTCTACCCGTTCACGCGTGATGCCGTGACCAAGGGAAATAGGGATTCATTTTTATATATAGAGACTAGCGACCCGCTCCCGGCTTCGCCCGGGGTGCAATTTTTATATATATGAACATTCCCCGTTTATCCCTCTGTCCATTAGTGAAAACGGAATTAAAATCGGTCTACCCGTTCACGCGTGATGCCATGACCAAGGGAAATAGGGATTTATTTTTATATATTAAGATTTCTTCTGGCTGACGCATGAAAATATTACATATTATATTATATTCCAAATTAGACATACACGTTACATTATATCCACTACAAAAGCTTACAAGATTAGCAGGGCTTCGTGTTTCTTCGAAGATTGATAGTCTATCTACTAGGAAACGATTTAATTTACAAAACCGAGTAAAGGCGTTCTTACTAGTACCAGTGAGTAAAGCAAGTATCTTCAATAGTTTTTAATATTAATAAAAAAAGGGTAACCTCACAATATTGCCTTTTATTGCTGAGCGAGTGATTATCTTTTTTAACTACACATGAAATCGAGAACGCTGAGAAGTATAGAACAATTTCTACACGTTGTACTGGTGTTACCGAAGTCAAAAAATAGTTTTTATAATTTCTGTCTGTTTGTCTGTGCGTTTGTGCACGCTAATCTCAGAAACGGCTTAACCGATTTGAACGCGGTTTTCACTGACATATTGTAACAAGCTTCCCGTAACATAATACCGGGGGTTTCATTATTAATTATAATATTAATTAAGTTTAACATAATTAGTGTCTTCCTTTCAATGATATTATTATTTTATATATTTATTTGATAAATGTATATTCCTATCCCCCCCCCCCTCCTCCCCCATACCTATAATAGACACTCCATTAAACAAACGTATAAACCGATCATAGTATGGCTTTTAAATCGGTTGGAGAGAGCTTAAAATATTTGTGTATCTCGTTAAATTTAATAAAATTATCAGTTAATATATGTATATGGTATATAATAATATAGAATATGTTAAATGTTTAGCTCAAATCTCAAGCTTAATTATTAACTGCCGTATTTTTTTTAAATTATAAAACGAGCCCGTTGGATCAGTTGTTAGGGTGCTTGCCTTAACGCTCTGTTCCAGGAGCCCTGGGTTGGATTCCCGGCAGGAACAACTTTGAAAATGAAGTTTTCAAAATTGGCTCTGGTCTGGATTTGAAAAGTAGTGGCAGGGCACACTGCATTTCGCAGTCATTTGGGCAGCGTGTGTGGCTGCAGTAAGCACCACTTTACAGAAGGCCACCGTGGAATAACAGAATGAGTCTCTTGTGTTTCGATGAGCAAGTAAGGGATGCCAGAACCGACTTTCCTATCCCAATCCTTTATCCTCAATCCCACTATAAATGGTAGCGCACTTGCAACACATGTGGCATTGCTTGTGTTGCTTGCTTGTGGTACCATCAAGTGAACCGTCAGCATGTCTGTCGACCTTAACATTTAAAAAAAGAATTGAATGGAACAAAAGTAACTCTTCTGTTATTAAATTAGATAGTGAAATTCATGTTTCTACCAGAAAATAGTTTTCAATGCCTGTGTAAGCAGAGCCTTAACTTGGAGGCTCGTTTTATGTCTATTTTCAAAGGCGGAACCCCTTTTATCGTCTCGTTCAATATAGGAAGTGGGACATAAAATAAAAATGAACCATTCTAAATTTTTTTACTACGTGAAACCGTCCCAGCGGCATAGACATGTCTTGTTATTCGTAGCTAGGTGTACACCGAATGTTACTATACTGTTTATTGGGAAAATTATATGGTACTTTTTTATGTTAAGGTCGGCAGACAGGCTGACGGTCCACTTGATGATAGGTGGCTACCGTCGCCTATAACACAAGCAACGCCAAAGCTGCTGCAAGTGCGCTGTCGACTACAGTAGGATTAAGGGTAAGTGATTAGGAAAGGATAGGGAAATGAATAGGATTGGACTCTGGAATCCCTTAGACCCGGGACCCCTATTTTTTTACGTTGGGAAATCCATCATGGATACCCGGGACAGAGAGTTAAAACTGCTCGTCCAAGGGGCTCGTTGAACACGGCTTTTCTAAACACGGCTATAGATGTACTGAGCCATGGATTCAGATATCGCTTTGACCACTTAAATGCAAAAATATTTTTTAAATCCGACTAATAGTTTCAGAGTTCAACGTTTTATAAATTATATTAGTATTATTGTCGCTGTCAAACCAAAATCTTCTATGTGCTGAAAGTATTCTATGTGCTGACATATTGACAAAAGAAGTTTTCGTGAAAAAGTTTACATAAAGGTTTATTTTAAACAGTAGTGTTTTATTAGAAATTTAGGTTGGTTATACGTAAATTTATTGGTTTTTTAAACATGAAAATTTAATGTTTATTTATAATTTTGATAATAGAGTAAATTTTGAACATATCAGATTCTTATGCTTCAAATAGAGGTCATAAGTATTTACGATAAATAAGATCAAAATAAGGTCAAAATGTTGAAATTTCAAAAAAGTACACATAGAATATTTTAATTTGACAACGACGATATGTAGAAACAGAATTAGATCTTTAGGTTTGGATGAAACTTGGAACTTAGATAGACAATCTCCTGTTTATGTAAAATGCATGTAATAGTTATATATTAAATCAAGTGTTACCAGTAAAATAAAATAAATCAATATTGGTATTTATCATAATTTTGTATACTGACAATTACGTAATCCGTATTCATTGTGCGGCTTTGCATAAAATATTCAATCGTATGAAACCGAAAGCTCACGCATAAAATAAATGATTGTTTGAAAAAGTACCGCGAGTCGATGTATCAGCGATCTTATCAGTCGGCTCTCGAACTCTGGTTATGACATTATTAAACTAGACCGTACGGATCGACTGACGCTAAAAAATACGTGACCGCTTTACACAATTTTTCCCTGTTGAAAAACCGCCCTCCACAAATTTAAGACCGGCACTGACAGGCGTGAATAAATTATGTTAATGAACACTTCGAAAGCGCATCCGTTGATTCAAACGGATTGGGCCGAAACGCTTTTTCTTCAATTTCCATAATAATCGAGCGGTAATACTAAACCTGCAATTACGTGCAACGTACTATTTTGTATTAAGCAAAAAAAAAATGTATTATCTTTTTAATTTTAAGGAATCTTTCCTTACAAATGCGTGTCAATCCCATTATTTCCTCAGCTAAGTTACAACATATAAATGATATCTTCTATATATAAAAATTAATTCCCATTTCTCTTGGTCACGGCATCACGCGTGAACGGGAAGACCGATTTTTAATTCGGTTTTCACTAATGGAAAGAGGGATAAACGAAGAATGTTCATATATATAAAAATTGCACGCCGGGCGAAGCCGAGGGCGGGTCGCTAGTATATAATAAATGTAGGATTGGATCTTAATGATAATTGTCACTTTTAATAATACGTAATATTTGTTACATACAAATATTAATACTCTAAATATGTTTTTTATCGTGTATCTAGATCGCACTTGACAATTGTAAAATCAGTGGCCATGACGAATAAAAAAATTGCTATACTTATATATTAAAATGTTATGGATTTTAATCAAGGTATAAAAATATTAATCTCAAAAATATATCTCTAAATAAAGATACATATAAAATAATTTTTATATTAACAAATTTTTCAATGTTTGATAAAAATTAATTTTTTTTTAAAGTATTTCGGGATGATGTTATTATGTTGATGATGATTAATAATCATCATCAACATAATAACATCATCCCGAAATATTGCTTTCAATGGAATAGCAATATAAGATTAATAGTAATCAGTGCGTCGGATTTATGGTTAAAATTTCTTATGCCGACTAGACACATTAGTTAACGGCGAACATGGTGGCAAGAGCACATCGCGAGCTGGCAAAAGCGGTGTCGCGAGCTGGGATCGAGCGGCGACGCAGTTTGGCAGCGACGTGATCGTACACGGCAACGGAGGTAGCGCAGGCTGCACGCCAAGGAGGCGAACGAGCGAATATAAATTTACGTTGTTATAATACCAGCGAATAGTTAATAAATGTTATAACGCCTTTTGAGATATAAACTTAGCATAATTGTGGAAAAAAATTTTCAACCTAAACAAAAGTGTCAAACTGTAAAAAAAGTACAAAGACGAGACCAGTTTTTATATAAATAATGCACGAAGGTTGTTCTAACTGTTTTTTTTTATTGTAGTAGACAACAAACATTAATGTGGTATTATATGATTATTTGATCAGTGTAAATTTAAGAATATCAGAGAAACAATAAAATAAAATATTAGAGAACAGAGAGCATTTAAATTTATGGATATAATTATCAACATTAAGTTCTGATTAGAATATTCAGGGTTGGATGTAACTAATTTAAATAGCAAATTAACATGTTATAAGCTTATCTATACTAATATTATAAAGAGAAAACATTTGTATGTATGTATGTATTTTTATATGTTTGTAATGAATAAACTCAAAGACTAAACTAGACCGATTTTAAAAAAATCTTTCACCTATAGAAAGCTACATTATCAGCGAGTAACATATGCTACTCACCCTCCCCCATCTCCGCCCTTTACCCCCTCCCCCCTCCATATAAATTTGCTGATTTTCAGGAATAAACTCAAAAATGTTTAAAAAATAAATGCCCACCCGTGCCAAGCTGGGACTGGGCGCTAGTTTTTTTTTAAAATATTTGTAGCAAAGAAAATTGAAAGAAAAACAGTATTGATATAGTTGATTATTTGATTTATTTGTTTGTTAAAGAGGTACTGATGATACTATTATATATTATTGAAGGTAGCAAGTGTTCGCATTACGGTCACGCGTAACAAAAGAAGAGAGAGGCCTGTCTCCAGCGAAGGGTAACAATAGCACCAAAGGTGTATTAGAAAATATAATGGTGGAACAGCATAAAATACATTTTTTTTAATGATGCACTTATCTACTATATTTGGTTCCACTATAATACTTAAACACAGACGATTTATTTAGTATTTGTTCATGTGAATATTCCCCAAATGCAACATACACGGAAAATCCATTAGTTTCGTGTATTGGATCAGCCCCTTCAAGATTTCTTCCGGGATAAAAATAAGCGTATGAAATTTCATTTTTATTAGACAGTATTTGATAAGTAAGACGATACAGTTTTTATGGGATAAGACAGGACAGGAGGGCGAAGATTGTTTGTTTGAATGATCACCAAAAGGGCCCTTTTTTGTATTAGCAAGGCAGCATTCACTTTATATTTTTCAAGGGACACCTCGATTTTTTTTGGCTGACTTTAAAGCCTGTACTTTGTAGTATATATGTACTTGTAAGCAATTATAAATTAATGAGAGAACTTTCATCAATCTTATGTAGTTCAATAATGGGTTGTTGTACAGAACATAATGATAATGATAATGATAATAATATACAAATAATAAAATCGTAAACGAGCCATGTCTGTGCCCATTAAAGATTAAAAACAAAAATTATACACGTTGTACTTATGTTACCGAGGTCAAAAAAATTGTTTTTACAAATTCTGTCTGAAACGGCTTAACCGATTTGCATGCGATTTCCACTTACGTATTGTAGCAAGCTTCCCGTAACATTTAGAGTTTGTTTCATTCCATTCAGTTTACAAACAAAAAAGTTACGCGCTATATCGAATACCACGTGTAAGAAGTTGCGGGCTCAGCTAGTGTTATAATAAAAAAAAAATTACCATACAGCGACAAAAACAACGCTTTTAAGGCTCAATTTTTATAATGGAAACCCCCCTGGAAGACATTTTCGGTTTCGTGCATTAATAAAAAACAAAACTCAAATCCATAATTATTTGAACAATAATTTAATCAAACTATATTTTATTAGCATCATTATTTACATACATTTTAATTATTTTCATTCATTTAACTGTAAACTGACATGTGATAAAAGAAACCTGGTTTAATTTTTAGAGGGGAAGAGCATTGGAAGAATTTTCAAAAAAAAAACACTACCTACAACCAGAGTAACTACGAAATTTTAAGATTAAAAAATCAACTCCGTAATATTTAAATTACACACCGAATACAAAATAAATATACAGATAAACTAAAAAATTCCGCTAAACACCATACGAGTTAAGTTTAGCAAATAATTTCTGACAAATAAGGTCATCCTTATTCATCGTCGTTCTGTAAGGAGTCAATAATCACCTCCTTAGAGAAGACCATCTGGGTTACCAGAACGCTATTCTCATGTTCTTAGACATTTTCCATTATTAACCTTTACACTTTATTGTGAAATCGATGGGAATCGTACAGGTGTATAAACGATATCCAATCAAGTCTCTCTCATAGTGCCTGTGAAAGCGATTGAAGGTCTTAAACTACAAAAGATGTTAACTTTAAACATAATATCTGGACAATTATTGTAATCTTTATACCATTGTCCAATTTACGATGTTTAAACATCTTAGTTTAAATACACATATAAACCTTGCGGAAATTCGTAGTACATCGTTTAATCAATACAACAATACTTTTTATTATATTAAATTAATACTTTAAAAAAAAAAAATCTTGCTTACAGTGTTGAATTTTGCAGACATGAATGAGTATCTGTAGCTAAGACATAATAAGCCCGGAGTCTGAAACGTATTTGTTGAAGGGTACAAACTGTAGCTCACATATTAAACATTTGGTTGTGATTGACGTGCATTAAGCATTATTACATTCTTGTCACGACGTTGTATCTGTTCGGTTTTATCAAATACTCGTACATACATGTGCTATACGTTTGCAATATCTGGTGATTCGTTCATTTAGTTTGACAAGGCTTTACGCTAGGTCGGCAATTTCGTATCTTGATAAGCATTTAGAAACTGACACTTCATAAACTACACAAGTTATTTATAAAGCACTAGCGACCCGCCCCCGGCTTCGCCCGGGGTGCAATTTTTATATATAAGAACATTCCTCGTTTATCCCTTTTTCCATTAGTGAAAACCGAATCAAAATCGATCTACCCGTTCACGCGTGATGCCGTGACCAAGAGAAATAGGGATTCATTTTTATATATAGAGATTTATAGCCCAGTAAAACTAAATTTAGGCGATGAGACAGCAGTTTCAGGTTCGAATAACAGTCGGACCTGCATTTTTTTATGTAGAGCTCGTGAGACAGGGATTGTCCATTGGATGGTAGGTGGCTTTCGTAGGCTATTAAGTCAAGTAAGGCCATAAGTGCTGCAAGTAAACTCAACCAACCCATGACCCTATCGACAATCAAGTAATGTTTGTCCGAAATCATTGGCTATCCATTTTTTTTTATATTTATTGAGAAAATCCACATAAAGCTTCCAGAAGGGTTTCTCTAAATTATATGGAAAATACATAAAAGAGAGACATAAAAACTAGGCATATAAACAGACAGACGTTGATTTTGTACATGATTATGTACATGTAAGCGTGTTATTTTAACATTTTTAACTACCTACACATATCACCTTTATTTACAAAAAAGGGAAAAAAATTATAATGAAAGAGTGATAAACGACTATGACTATTTTTAAAACATACACAGTAACTTAGCACGCTCAATTAAAAAGCGTACAAATTTATTTAAAGTCAACAGTGCGGGGTTTTAAGCGGATATTTCAGTTAATTCGTAAACTTCATAGTATTTCGCTCGCCGGCGCCGAGTTAAGACGTTAATTAAAACACTTTGCCCAACTTTTAGTACTGAATTTCCAAAGTACGGCAATCAACTTAATGGCTCAATCAAAGATCAAAACAACCCTATCATAATAAATAATATAATTTCAACGGTTTATTAAACTCGGATTGTTTTAAATGGATGGAGAAGTTTATTAATTTTTTTAATGTTTTTTTTTTATATATGTCGGCGCTTTTGATTTGCGGGAGTGAACAGCACTGACAACTGTCATTTGTCAACTGGACAGCGGGATCGGAATGTCATTGTCGTTGACTCGGACACAACACCGAGCGCTAGCGCAGAGGCACGTCGGCCGGGGAGTACCTCACGGGAAGGCAATCGGTTGACATCAAGGGACTGGTGCTACGTGTTTGGTGGAGTGTTATCTGATTTGGTGTGATTGGCTGGTGGACAATGCGATCGAGGACTTATTTTGTGCCGATTGTGGCGTTTTGTTTGGAATTGCAGCGCGTGACCTAACGTGATCAAATATGGATCAAATATTCGCGCCTATCTGTGATCAAGTGTGGAGACCAATGATACGAAGAATCCTGGTCGTGTCCTTTCGGGACCGATGATGCCGGGGACTCTAATCGTGTTTCTACATCAGAAGTGGGATTGTCTCACGGGCACTGCTATGAAAATTAAAACTACGCAATCATGTGGTGCAGTGTGATGGAAAATCGTCAGTTTTATCGAAGCCATAAAGGATCCGGTTACGACGAGTGAATTTAAAGTTGTCAGACTTCAACCTTGAGGCTGCCGACGTCGATGCGTGGGCTTGGTGCAGCGCCATGGACCTGTGCCTCTCAGAGGGACCGTTACAAGGAGTTGCAGATGACCGTGCAAAAAAAATATAAAGATGTTGCAGCAGCAGCCCATCCTGGACAAGTCGGGCAGGATCTGCTCTTGTTGCAACAAGACCCGCATGGTCAATGGATCGTCGCGAGGCGGCCGCGACTCGGAGTGGAGGTGCTGTGGGACCCCTGTTGGCGGCTTGTTGGGTCCGAGCGCAATGACGACTTCGAGAAGTCGTCGCTTTTGGTTCGATGGCTTTAAACTATGCAGTGAGGTTGATCCTCGTGAATAATAACGGTGAGTCGTTTTCATTTTGGGGTAGAGAGCACAGCCCATAAGTTGGGCGAAAATCGACATTATGATGTTGTAACGTTGGCTGGCCTTGCTAATCGCGCAGTTTTACTAAGCCTACCTACAACACTGGAACAAAAAAAAAAAATAGTAAAAATCTTATCAGCTGTTTAAATGAGAGTTATTTAATTGAGGTTTTATTTCATGTAGATCTGTTGTTACTTCTAATTCGATCTACCCACCCAGTTATTGTTATGCGAGAATAATTATCTTAAAAATTTTAATGCCAGTTATTGTTATGCGAGAATAATTCTCTTAAAAATTTTAATGTGAAGCGGGGGATAGACCGTGTTTTGTTTCTAGATGGACTTAAAGTACTAGAATGTGAGTTATCACACCCAAACGAACCCAAAAGTGAGATTAGACTTGGAAAGATTAGTAGTCCTGTAAGAGTGGTTGTTAATTGCACTCCGATAGTTCTAAATTCTGATTGTTGGATAACCGCAGAGAGTATTGTTGCTTGCTAAAGAGGTTTCTAAACGCAGTGTAGTTACCGGACAGTTATAAATACGCCTTTTTTTGATGAATTGCGCATTGTTCAGCGACGCCCATCCCGTATCAGTGTAGTGGAATGTAAATGTGTTATGGACAGGGGTCGTTAATTATTGCAAGCGGATGTAATACGACCTGATTGTTTTTCTTATTTAAATACTGTACTTCTAGTGACCTCATATCGAACGCTTGTCGTTACTATACTTACGAGTTAAGAGACCCCTGCTTTAGTTAATATTATCAGTCATTACCAGTACTCGTTTTCTTCTTGACCGAAAAAAAAAAAGAGAGAGAGAGAGAGAGAAACTTGGAGAGCCTTCGGGCTCTCGCATTGTAGCAGTTGCCGACGTACTAATTCTGGGGAACCTTTAATTAATGGTTTGGGAACACTATCGGTTGATTCCGAAGAGGCCCTATCCATAGATTCCGAGGAAGCTTTATCTGCTTGCTCTTTTTAACTGTTATGAGAGAGTTCCATTTGTTGTTTGATGGAGGCTGTAGAGATCTCACCTGCTTTTGTGGGTGACGATCTGGTCCAGCAAGTTGTTGTTTAATGAAAGCTGTAGAGATCTCACCTGCTTTTGTGGGTGACGATCTGGTCCAGCAAGTTGTTGTTTCATGAAAGCTGTAGAGATCTCACCTGCTTTTGTGGGTGACGATCTGGTCCAGCAAGTTGTTGTTTCATGAAAGCTGTAGAGATCTCACCTGCTTTTGTGGGTGACGATCTGGTCCAGCAAGTTGTTGTTTCATGAAAGCTGTAGAGATCTCACCTGCTTTTGTGGGTGACGATCTGGTCCAGCAAGTTGTTGTTTCATGAAAGCTGTAGAGATCTCACCTGCTTTTGTGGGTGACGATCTGGTCCAGCAAGTTGTTGTTTAATGAAAGCTGTAGAGATCTCACCTGCTTTTGTGGGTGACGATCTGGTCCAGCAAGTTGTTGTTTAATGAAACCTGTAGGGATCTCACCTGCTTGTGTGGGCGATGATCTAGTTCAGTGATAGACAGCTGTGGGGATCTCATTTCTTTTAGTAAATGACGGTCTAGACCAGCGTGTACAAGCTGTGATACTCTTGTGGAATCTTAAAACAGATGGGGTTTTTGATTGTAAGGATCATATTAACTCCAGCAACCGACCCTCAACACAGCATGGCGCGTGGACCGCGCGTGCTAGGCACTTTCGACCAGCCCTCAACGCAACATGGCGTGTGAGTGCATATGTGTGAAGTTGTATCTAGTTGGTCAGGATAGGACGAGCATAATGAATGTGGTGAGCCAGATAGTTTGTTTTCTTTGTTTGCATATTAACCGAACGTGGATCGAGGCGGAGACGAGAGGCGCACGAGGGCGTGCGCATGTCAGTCTGGCCGTGTCGGCGCTTTTGATTTGCGGGAGTGAACAGCACTGACAACTGTCATTTGTCAACTGGACAGCGGGATCGGAATGTCATTGTCGTTGACTCGGACACAACACCGAGCGCTAGCGCAGAGGCACGTCGGCCGGGGAGTACCTCACGGGAAGGCAATCGGTTGACATCAAGGGACTGGTGCTACGTGTTTGGTGGAGTGTTATCTGATTTGGTGTGATTGGCTGGTGGACAATGCGATCGAGGACTTATTTTGTGCCGATTGTGGCGTTTTGTTTGGAATTGCAGCGCGTGACCTAACGTGATCAAATATGGATCAAATATTCGCGCCTATCTGTGATCAAGTGTGGAGACCAATGATACGAAGAATCCTGGTCGTGTCCTTTCGGGACCGATGATGCCGGGGACTCTAATCGTGTTTCTACATATATATAGTAAGAAGTTTTAAAATATTTTTAAGCCTTTTTATTTATACTTTTTTTTTTGCTAGTATTTGATTGGTCGGGTTTATTATGAGATAAGCTTTAAAATTGAGCTTAACGTGAATACTGTATAAACAACTAGCTGGTGCCCGCGGTTTCGCCCGCGTTGAAAAAAAAACGCCTGACTAACTGTTAGGCATTTCTATTTGCCGACAGATTTGACAAGAACGTTGGTTGTCCGACTCAATCCGACAAAGACAATTACAGGCCCATATCACTTGCGACTATCTTGGTACTTGACGGCTTGTTGGACGCACGCCTTGAAGAACACTTAAAATTGCATGACGCACAGTTTGGATTTAGGAAGGGACTAGACCGCCGTGTTCAGCTTAAAGCATACCTTGCCGTCAGATAGGTACTACAATGATAGAGGAACTCCAGTATATGCTTGCTTTTTAGGCATATGTAAGGCCATTGATATGGTGTCCTATGACATTTTGTGGCACAAATTAATAAAAACCGGTGCTCCATATGAGTTGCTGTTACTTGATTACTTGAACCTTGAACCAAATACTTGAAATGGGGTGACATTTTGTCCGAACCATATAGGTTGGAATGTGGAGTAAGGCAGGGACTCACTTCACTTAGACTTTTTAACATAGAGTTTGCATTTTAACAGAAATAGCATTCCCGAATTTCAATGGCTGGTTTACGATCTGTTTAGATTTATTGAAAACTCTAAATACGTCGAGGCGTTTGGCGCCAAGTAATAGTAATAGTAAGATAATAGGGGCGAAATGAGGAGTTGTGCGATAACCAGTGACACGAAAACGATTCTTCGCTGCTTTTGCGATGTTATCTGCGACAGTGAACCGGCAACACATTAAGGGAATCATTGACGACTTTTGGCAAGTTTAACGGTTTCATCGGACAAGTTTAGTGATTTTGGTTTGTGAAAATAAATCGTTCGTTTCGCCCTTACACGGCATTTTAACTCACCCCGCACGTAACAATATGTTTAGATTACATTTTTTTTAAATCTTTAGTCATCATCAGTCATTTTTTAAATAAAAAATCATAGATAACTTTGTAATTCCTGCAAATGCATCTTTATATCTGCACCTCATTTATAATTTATATAAAAGAAAGGAAGCCGTCCCCACTGTTTGTAATCTTTGATGAAACGTTTTGTTGGTACTTTTATACATGTATGTTCTCTGTGAATTAAGCACTACTACCAACGCATCGAGCATGCAATCCAACGCAGTATATAATCGTGCAGGCTACACGCCGTCATAAAGTAAGAGCCAGTTCACAGTAGTTAGTCCCGTGTTCATGATGACTTTTGGGGCGCAGAGACATAGGTACGAGAGTAATACTGAAAGTTTTTAGAAAGTGAAAACCGATACAAGAGTGAAAACCGCATTTAAATAGGTTAAGCCATTTCTGAGATTAGCGCGCACAAACGCACAGACAAACAGACAAAAATTCTAAAAACAATTTTTTTACCTCAGTAACAAATTATTAAAAAAAAAAATTTTATGTACAGACAGAGTTCGTTTACGATTTTATTATATGCATACATTATAATACATTTATTAAATATATAAGTATTATACATTACTTATTAATATAATATTTAACAGGTCACCTACAGTGAGATAATTTTGATTATAAATTATGTTGTTTAATTGAATTCCTTAATTTAATGTCTAGTAAATACTTTTAATCAACACTTGTTATTTTTAATCATGTTTATAGGTGACTGTAGCCAACTGCTTCCAAGTACCTTGTAAGTCCTCATTACAAACTAAAAAAGAAGAATCTAAATTATAAAATAGACTCGTGCGTTCGTGTGATTCACACTTTTCCGGTTTTCATTCTTCGTCTTAGTTAGTCTGATTGCATCAGGACCTTTTCATATTTGAGCCAAGTTAGCATATAATTTAAGTACATAACGTAATGTTCTGTATATAATTGCATAATTGTCGTTGTTTTAAACTAAACGCTCCGCTAGTATTTAGTTTTGTCCATTATTACTGCGTCCACTACTCTCCATTTGTACTTTGTGAAGCTTACAGCAACCGTTTCGCTTAGTGAGGGGAATATCGATTTAGTTATCTTTATCGATAAAATTATAAATTGTCTCTAATGATATCCGTATATTCAAATTCGTTACGCATAAATAAAACAAAGGTAACACCACCATAAAAATGATATATATAGGCGAAATTTGAATTAAATTATCGACAAGAAGGTTTCACAACACTACAAGTCTCGCTTCTGTGGTCTTTAATAAATAGTGATATTTTTCCATTGTAATATAAGCCAGTGTTGGATAAAATCCATGTTATTCTCGCAATTATTACATTGAGTTTGTCCAGTGCGTTCTTGTTAACGCCTTTCAGTATCTTGGTGCTTCGTAATATCATGTGGCGTAATATAATATTATTAAACTCGAGAGAGCATGGTTTGTTCGCTTACAAAAGACGCTGCACAATGAGTTGGGATATAGTTCTATTTGGTATTTCAAAGTAGTTCATGAAAAAATATATTTCAATCGTAATATACTGTGTCCAGACTAACAGATGTACGAAGAGATGTACAAGTGCGCTGTCGATTATAAGAAAAGGTAACGACATGCGGGAAATCAGGGAGGTAGGTGTCAGCAGCAATTATCACGGTGGTCTTTTGTAAGTGGTCCAGTTTATGACTGCGGACTGCACTACAATTCGAAGAGTAATTTAATTGTATTGTAACTAAATGATAACACAATGTTTTATTGTTTATTTTTCCTTTAATCACAATACTCAAAGGAATATATGTGTTAATAATAAACTTAATTTCAAATTAAAGTGATTTATAAGTCATAAAATAAGAAGAATCACCCTAATCTATATATAAACAAAAGTCGTGTTAATTACATCATTATACCATAATTACACCATACTAGTTAGGTAAAAGTTAGAACTATTTGAATTTTAGAAAATATCTAAGAAACACTAGTTTGCAGTGATCAACATAATTACCTTAATTAGTATCTTCAAAATAATTTTCTATGCTTTGTCATAAATATGCATTTCTTATATATTTTTCTAATATATAAAATTCTCGTGTCACAGTGTTTGTAACAAAACTCCTCCGAAACGGCTGGACCGATTTTTATGATTTTTTTTGTTGTATATTTGGTAGGTATGAGAATAGGTCGTAAAGTATTTTTCATCCTCCTACTCCGCATTTTTTAATCGCAATTTTGGTATTTTTGTTTGATAAATATCCAAATAATTTAACCATCTTTGATTGACGTGAAGTGTCGCGTCACTTTGACATTATGGTTTTAAAATAAAATTGGACCAGATAGGTGACGCCACAATCGGGTTACAGAATTATTTTCGGGTTCAGGCAGGACGACGTCTGCTGGGTCAGCTAGTAATTATATAAAAATCGATTAAAATATAACTGGCGTTCAAGTGTGTAAGAGAAAAATGATGATAGTTAAACTTAAACGGTGTAAATAGATAAAAGTTTTTGAATAAATTATTACTTATTAAAAGTATTTATTACTTAGTTAAAAGAATTTAAAAAATAAAATAAAAAATAAACTCAATGCCGAAAATTCACTTTTAACAAGATTTTAATTAATGCATTGTCTTATTTGGGCGATTTTTAATTTTTTTTTTAATCGTAAAAATAAGACAAAACAATTAATTGAATACTTAACATTACTTAAAATCATCTCAGCCGTAGGACGTCTACTGCTGGAGATAGGCCTCCCCCACAATTTTTCAAAAGGATCGGTCAGATGTAGCCTGGATTTACCGTCGACCCATGGTCCTTATCAGATCGCCTGTCCACGTTGTGGGTGGACGTTATATCAACAGAATGAAAATAAAATAGCGTAGATACACTGTTCGGTCTCGCCACTTAGCGATGCCAATTTACTCGTAGTTAACTCCGTACATTGACGTTAAGTTAGCGACACGTGACAGATCTCTTTGAAGTCGTTAAAGGGTTATTGTCCTAAGAAGGTGGGCGACATCTTTTGGAATTCGTTGAAACTATTTGTGCAGCCCTTACGAGACAGCTTTCGGCCGCGGGCAGTGTGGGCGCATCGACGCCCAACATCTTGTTACGTGGCATATGTGTGGCAAATGAGCCTCGAGAGTGGGTTTGAAAGAATTGAATAGGAAAGACGCTAGCTTCAGGTCTTCGCGCGCCCTATCGTATTTGTGCGACAAAGATTTTCAACTGTATAGATCGGGCAAGGCCAATCAGAGGCAAGTCTGTCGATAGTAGGAGCAAGTGATCCAGAAAGGTCGCACGTCGGTCGATGAAGAGAGGGAGCCTCCGGGCCACCAGTAACTGCCGGTGTTGAAGGATACACACCTACGCCTTTAATAAATGCGCATATCGCCTCTCGTACCGTTTTATAGATAGACGCGTTGGTTTTCTTAAAAAAATTGTGAGAGAGATTTTGTGTGTGCCTACACTCTATTTTGGGATCCAATAATCTCAATTTAATAAAACACTCTGTTGTTCCATATTATGTGCACATATATTGTTTTCCTTCGTATACAACATAAAATAAATTAAACACTATCAAAACACATCATTTTCTTTTGGCCTCTAAACTTCAACTCATATTTTTTCTAACAATGACATCTTCTACATTTTTTCTTTTTAAAAACCTTCTAATTTCAACTTTTCTTTTTATTGTTTGAAAATCAAAACTATTATAATAAGTATATAGCCAGTATTTAAGTTCAAAAACATTAACAGGTTTAAACGTTTTAAGTGGCGCGTCCTTGTTGTGCGTTTTGAATATTATTAAATTGGTTGCTATTGGCCGTCATTGAGTAAAGACGTTTCAACTCGTCACCTGTCCTAATAAAAATAAAAACACCGCCCTTGCGGCCTATGGGAAGGCAAATTTGATACGAGCTTGTTTGATGCGGTTTTGATTGGTGCTCTTTGATTATCGTTGAATTGAACAATTTTATCTTATTATTAAATGTGTCTGCATTGGCACAAATTGGAATACAAATCTAATTGGCGGTCTTGTTGTGCATTTTGGTAATCGATTAATAAAATTGAATGACAATTTGGAGTCGGCAATTTGAATTTGGATTTATTTATAACTAGCGACCCGCTAGTTATAAATAAATCGCCGGGGTACATTTTTTCGCCCGGGATACATTTTTTATACAAGGTGTCCGGAAAGTCAAAGTCAAGCCGTAATTGGGCGATAGGCCAGGTATTACCAGTTATCAGAAAAATAAAATAAAAAATCTTAGTTACGTATTTTTCAAATTATGTGCCTTAGAAAAAAAAAAACAAAAAACTGACGCCCTGTCATGGTCTTTCAACTACTGTGACTACAACTCTTCATTTTTTTGAAATATTTTTATCGTGAGATAACCCTGAATAACCCTTCTGTAACTTAGAGTAAAAAATAAAAACACATCTGCCTCCATTTTTAAGAAAATGACACTTTTTAGCCCAATCATGTACTCAAAATTATTGCAACGCCCAACTTCAACTGCCCGTACTGAAAAAAAAATGCACTGTACCATTTCGGCAAGTTACTCTAAAAGATGGCGCATTTGATCCAAATTCCAAAATGATATAACACTTGCTAAAATAATCTACAAAAAGAGGTAAAAATTTTATTAAAATTCAATTATAGCAAATGTTCAAAATGTTTGCCTTCAACACGGATACAAGCCCTACCTACATCTTCTTAAAAATGATCTGTTTATTAAACGGGCATAATTTCGAGAGTTTATCTCCTCAGCTGCCTCCGCTATTTTTTGGCGTAGTTCAGCTAAGTTTTGTGGTGGTTTTGAGTACACTTTTTCTTTCAGTGTTGTTCAGTGTTCTTCAGTTCTACTGGGGGTAAAAGAAGTCTAAGGGATTTAGGTCTGGTGAACGGGCTGGCCACGAAATTGTACCACCTCGTCCAATCCATCTTTGCGGATATTCTTGATTAAGAATATCCGCAAAGATGGATTAGACTTAGACTTCTTTTACTGGGGAACACTAAAAGAAAAAAACTTAGCTGAACTACGCCAAAAAATAGCGGAGGCAGCTGAGGAGATAAACTCTCGAAATTATGCCCGTTTAATAAACACATCATTTTTTAAGAAGATGTAGGGCTTGTATCCGTGAACACGTCGGTTTCGCGCATATTGCGTCGAAATTCGACGGTGTCTCGTGTCCTTCTGCATATGGTGGTAGCTAGGGAGCGTAGTCCTCCCCGCGCTGAACAGCCGTGGCGGGTCGTCGAAGTTGTGCAACAACGTTCCTGCGACCCTGCCCATCTACGGCCGCGCTAGAAAGTCGTTGGGTTTTAGCCGGTAGGAGTCCGGCATAACCCGCAGCGTCCCCCTTTCGCTGCTGGGTATCCATGATGGATTTCCCAACGTAAAAAAAAAGGGCTTGTATCCGTGTTGAAGGCAAACATTTTGAACATTTGCTATAATTGAATTTTAATAAATTTTTTACCTCTTTTTGTAGATTATTTTAGCAAGTGTTATATCATTTTGGAATTTGGATCAAATGCGCCATCTTTTAGAGTAACTTGCCGAAATGGTACAGTGCATTTTTTTTTCAGTACGGGCAGTTGAAGTTGGGCGTTGCAATAATTTTGAGTACATGATTGGGCTAAAAAGTGTCATTTTCTTAAAAATGGAGGCAGATGTGTTTTTATTTTTTACTCTAAGTTACAGAAGAGTTATTCAGGGTTACCTCACGATAAAAATATTTCAAAAAAGTGAAGAGTTGTAGTCACAGTAGTTGAAAGACCATGACAGGGTGTCAGTTTTTTGTTTTTTTTTTTCTAATGCACATAACTTGAAAAATACGTAACTAAGATTTTTTATTATATTTTTCTGATAACTGGCAATACCTGGCCTATCGCCCATTTACGGCTTGACTTTGACTTTCCGGACACCTTGTATATAAGAACATTCCCCGTTTATCCCTCTTTCCATTAGTTAAAACCGCAGTGTTTTGTAAACGCATTGTAATATTTATTGTCCCCTGAGCGGAGGTTTGGTTAAATTATAGATTTATTGGTACATGTTTTGATTACGACCAGGAGTCGTAACGTGTGATCTTAATAGAACCTTTACGGTTATCACTAATTTATTCGGTGATCGCCACAGACCCTTGTAGCTCGGGCAAGTTGTACACGACTGGCCTTTATGTATAAGACTTCCACTACATAAATACCTGCTGGAAAGCCGGGATGTCTCTAACAAACCCAATTTTCTCCACGGTCACGATTTATTACTTTTACTTGGATATTGTCCATAACAATATTATTTTCTTTAAACAGAAAACAACAAAATTATTTTCAATATACAACGATTTGACGGGAAAATTACGAGCACACAACAATTTCACAAATTTGACAATGACATGACAGGTCTCGATAAACACATTCCATTCTTTCAACTGATCACTGTTCTATCTAAGTATACATATAGTATACATATGTTTTGCTTATAGCGATGTACATATTTAGGAGTAATAATTAATTTATAATAATTTGCATTGTTTTACTGCATACTGCACTGTTTTATTTATACGTAGATAATTTTAGCATATTTTTCTGTGTAGGATATTCTATCAGCAAGTTACCTGAAGAATGTTTTGTAATGTTGCTATTTTATAATAATATTTGGTAGCCTAGCAATGTTTTAGTTAGTCAAAAGAATAACACTATTTTGTAATAGGGAAAGTTAGACAAAACATTAGACAGGATTTAAATCATTAGGCACTGTTTAAAAAAAACACTTTGTACAGACATAACTTAAGATCTTTTTTGTAATAACACCAGGAAGCTTTATGTATATAATTTGCAAAACAAATTGCATCAATTGACGAGCCCGTTGGATGAGTGGTTAGGGTACTTGCCTTAACTCTCCTTCTCAGGGGTCCTGGGTTCGATTCTCGGCAGGATCACCTTGAAATGAATTTTTCAATGTTGGCTCCGGTCTTTATTTAAAAAGCAGTAGCAGAGCACACTGCGGTTCCACCCCCTTACATAAGACTAAGCAAAAATAATAGCACGTGTGCTGTTGTGTTTTGGTGAGTTAGTAGCGATGCCAGAGCCCATTTCCTTATCTCCTTCCTAGTCCCATCCTTAATCCTACTATGGTCGGCAGCTCACATGCAACACGTGTGGCGTTGCTTGTGTTACAGGCGATTTTTTTTTTAGGAAGGGAAATGACGTTTACGCACTATCCCTCGCCGACGGGGACAGTCGACGAGGGGGAGTGTGGGACTCGCCCGATGAAGTGACTTATCACTGGGAATACCCACTAAAACCCCCCCGGATTCCACCATCAGCGGTGATGTGCGGGTCCGAGTTCACAGCGAGGCCTTATCCTCGGATCTCCACGCACCGCTATGTTAGGCTAACCTAACCTAACCCAGCTTAGGGCAATGGCTTCGCCTCACTTCAAATGTGGCGGCCCACTGGAATGCCGGAAGCTCATCCTTATTGGGTGTTTCAGGGCGTCAGAAGGGGACGTGAGGTTGTCACGCGACGTGCGCCGCGGCATACGCCCGGGCACGTCAGCCGGCCCTTCGACGCCTGAGTGGATCAGCCTGGGGGTCTGCTTCGCGGGCCCCCTCATTGGCCTCTTTTCCACTTAGGGCCGCTTCACAAAACGTCTTGACGGCTTTCCAGCCGTCAAGACTTTCAATCATCGCCCTGACGACAGCGGGTAAGGACAAGTCCTGTCCCACGACTGCCATCAGAGCCGCCCTCTCATTGACCCAACCTGGGCAGTCCGCCAGCGTGTGGTCGGCCGTCAATTGGCGCTCCACATTCGTGGCAGGTGGTGGTTCGCTCTCTTCTAGCGATGTCGCACAGATACTTTCCGAAGCATCCATGCCCCGTAAGCACCTGCACAAGCCGGAAGGAGAGCGAGCCGGCCCGCCTGCTTATCCACTCCTTCAGCAGCGGTGCGATCGCAGACGTGGTGCGGTAACCCCACCCCGGCTGCATTGCCTCGTCGCGCCATCTCTCGAGTGCCTCCTCTTGAGCCTCCCTTCTCCATCGTGCTACCTCTTCTGGGAATGGACTCGCGCCGCCGGCCCTTGCATTTGCTGTCTGATGGTATACCGCCGCAAGGACCTCGGCATCCAACACCCAGGGAAGTGTCCCTGCGTCCGGCGCCGGCGGTGGCGCCTTACGAGGTCCGTGGAAGCAAATTGCTTCCGACTTTTCAAGGGCCACCGCCAGGCCCAGGCGTCGTATGCGCATCACCACTTGTGCGGCTCCAGCGGTTGCCAATATGGTCGCATCTCGTAGCGTGCTTCCGCGGGCGACCACGAGCGTGTCATCTGCGTAGCACGTGAGGTAAACTCCGGGAACGGTAGCTCCCCGCAGTACCCAGTCGTAGCCGATGTTCCACGGAAGCGGCCCGAGCACCGACCCCTGCGGAACGCCGCACGACACATCCCGTTGACATACTCCAACGCTCGTGGGGTACACGACCGATCGACCCGTGAGGTACGAGTCCACAAGGCGACGCAAGTACCTCGGGAAGGCGTGGTATCCCATGGCCTCCGAAATAACATTGTGTGGGAGTGTGTTAAAGGCGTTGGAGATGTCAAGGGACACTGCTAAGGCAACCCTGCCTTTCCCAACCTCCTCCTCCGCAAGTGTCCTCACTCGCCCGATGGCGTCCATAGTGGACCTGCCCGCCGAAAACCGAACTGGACATCTGCCAAGTTAGGCCCCGTCTCCTCCAGGTGTCGAGTAAGGCGTTCGGCTATCACACGTTCGAATAGCTTCGCGGCCTCACTCAACAGCACTATTGGGCGGTAGCCCGATGGGGAGTCCACCGGTCGCCCGGACTTCCGGATGAGGACCAACTTGCCTTCCTTCCACTGGTTGGGAAATTGGCCGTTCCTGATACAAGTGGTGAGCAAGGCACGAAGACCCAGGCTTTCCCCGGGATGCCGTCGGGACCGGGCGCTGTGTTCTTCGCCTGAAGACGAAGCATCGCCCTGTCCAATTTTCCCTCGGACACCTCCGGGGGGTCTTCAACCGAGAACGACTGCGCCGCAATTGCACTTGCACGTGCCGCCGGAGCATCGCCCCCTGTTCTGGTAGGGAACAGAGCCTCCACTACTCTCGTGAGCGTACAGTGGACCCTCAGCCTGCTTGTCGACTTGACATAAAAAAATCTTTACTAAGCCGGCGTCGGGTCGCTATTGTGTTTATAAATTGTGGTATTCGTGGCGTCAAATATTATATAATATAGTATTTCAGTGCTCTGTAGCCCGACTAAACTATATGTAGGCATTGTTTGGGCTGTTCAGCATCTCAGTGATAACCCGCTGTGACACTTCAATGATTAACGAGATACTCTTTGAACGTATTCGTATTAGGTACATGAAATGTGTTGAATCTATCCCTTGCGTCATACTCATGGTCGAACATTCAAACCCTTTTTATCGAATATATTTAGCTATCTTTAAGGACTTACTAGAAAAGCTTTATTTTCGTCGCCTAATTTGACTTGTTAGAGTAAAATTGAAACTTAGGTAAAAATACAGAGGAAAAAGTTTGAATCGGACGGATTTATAGAAAAATATTATTTTCTGAGAAAAAATATAGCAATAAAAAGCTTTCTCGTCGTAGGCGACAACTACATTAATTAACTAATTAATTATTAACTTATAATTAATAATTAGATAATTAGTTAATTAATTATTAATTATCTAAAGTTCTGTATTCAAGTTTTAATAGGCTACTTTTATTTTATTTTTCATATTACACAATATTTAAGAAAAACCTTCCAATTTTAAATCTCTTAGGTTTTTTCGAGAAGTTACTAAAATTTGTTGTGCAATTTTGCACCTTAAAACATAGTTCATTAGGTTGCCCTCATTTTGGTAAAAAATATGTTCGGTCTGATGTTAGTCCTTATCTTAATATAACAATGGTCTTAAGGGCTTGCCTAAAAGTTATTTATAAAAATAACAGTATCTCTTATTTTTTATAAAGAATTTTTAGGATCTTAATAAAATAATATATATTTTATGTAAGTTATGAGAGAAAGGTAGATCCTTCAGAACTGTACACAATTAGGTTACAAAGGCGTCGTCGGTCACGTGAAGATTCCGCAAGGTTTGTATAGAAAAGTAGGAAAAATGTTGAGAGATAACCTGTGGACCAGGTTCGAGTGTTCATGCAACACGTCCGTTGAATATCTTCAATTCGATTGAAATATCACTTCAGTTGTGAAAATCCTTCGTAAGAAAATCCATTGTTTCCATTGACAATATTTTAGGGTTCTCGACTTACAATGTGTTTCAATTTCCGCTTCACACTTTGTATGTTAAAATTTACGACCAAAAAGTTTGCACTCTAAAATATATGACATTCAACGTCGAGTTTGAAATCTGATTTTAAAGGAGTTGTCCAAAAGCTTGCTTATTCATTTTTAATGTTAACAAATAATTATAATTATTTTAAAATTGAAACTTTTTCTAGATTTCTAGATTGAACTTTAAGAACTTGGAATAATTTGTGTAATCAGAAATAGGAACATTACGTAAGATCGTAAACACGAAAGTACCCAAGAATCGTGTTTACAAACACAATATGTTAATTAATTGAATTTGGATTACTTTTATTGACAGAATCGGTGTGATGTTATATGTAATCAAATCATAATACAAGCGTAAGTAAGTAATAACAACTCTCGCAACAAAATTAAATCAACTATAAATACATTCAATCAAGAAATTTCAAATTTTAAGAGCCCATGTTAAAATGCACACCGAGAATAAAACGGAGGATGAGGAAAAACAATTTGTACACGACTCGGTCCGTATGACTAGACTGTCGATAGGGCCATGGGTTGGTGGAGGGTCTGTCTACTATCTAGTCCATGTTAAAAAGATTTGATAATTTTAATTTTTCTAACTTCGTAGTGTTGTTCTTTTTTAATGTGGCAAAAACGTATAACGCCGTTGTAACCATGTTTTCGATATTTTATGAATTTTATTGACTTAAAAAATAAAGACATTAAAAATTTTCTTGTGTTGACTTGCTAAAAGTTTTGAAAAAGGCTTATTATGAATATACTTATTATCGCAACCCTTTTCTAATACTTTTTGACACTTTTTGTCAAGTAGGTAACGTGCTTGCCATAGCGCTCTAGGGTAACCTGGGTTCGATTCCCGTCTTGGTATACCTGGTTGCAGGACACACTGTGTTTCACAGCAATTTGTGACAGTCCCGACTGGGACGGCAATAACCACACCCTTACAGAATATCTTAGTGAAATAACAGGTTGATATTGTGTTTCGTTGAGTGAGTAAGAGATGACAGAGCCCATCCTCCTATCCCTTCCTAATCCTTTATCCTAAATCGTACTATGATCGGCAGCACACTTGCAACACCTGTGGCGTTGTTTGTGTTATAGACGACGATAGCTACCTGCAATCAGGTGGACCGTCAGCCTGTCTGACGACCTTCACATTAAAAAGCTATCGGAGTGGTACAATGCATTCCCGAAGGGTTTTGTGATCATTCGAAGATAAACCTCGATACAAACGGCCTTCGTTATGTACAGTCGGGGTACGAAAACCTTCGTGAGTTTTCAAATTAATTTCTTTATCAAGTCGTAGACTCTTAGTACCTTTTGAAAATAAAGCACTAAGCAGACAACTGACAGGCCTGGTGCAAGCAAATTTCGACTTTCAGGTGACGATCCTTTTCTTACCCTGACTTTACTCAAGCGAAAAAAACATGCCCACATGTGTACAGAGTGAAATTCATGCGTATCAAAAGTGAAATTTCTTTGGCGATCAAATCTCTATATATAAAAATGAATCCCCATTTCCCTTGGTCACGGCATCACGCGTGAAAGGGTAGACCGATTTTAATTCGGTTTTCGCTAATGGAAAGAGTGATAAACGGGGAACATAACGTTCATATATATAAAATTTGCACCCCGGGCGAAGCCGGGGGCGGGTCGCTAGTATTATATAGTAAGCGGTAGTAAGCGGTAGTATTATATAGTATTATATGTCATTCAGAAACGTTACAAGAAACGTCACGTGATTCGACCTTGAAATTTTACTCTCATGACTCGCAAAGAAATTTCACTTCAAAAACATAGAAAAACAAAGGAAACTCCACTTAATAATTTTCAGTCCAGATAAGTTAGAATACGTGACTTCATCACATCCCGGGGGTCCGTTCGCTCGATATGTGGGAATGGGACGCGTAAACGCCGCCGACTGATCCCTAGACAACTGAGTTAGACAACAAAAACAACAAATTAAACAGGTATGCTATACATTCTGGATTACATCAATTTATATCCTAAATTCATGGCCAGCACCATAACTATAGTGATTAATGTTAACCAAAAATTGAGATACATATATAATAACTACCCTATACAATTTACATTTATTAAAAAGTAGTTATTTTGACTTTACAAACAGACGCTTCAATTCAAAGCATTTTGTAAATTAGCTGATGTGTGTTATTTCAAAGTAAATATTTGAATATACAACCCAATTATTTTTATACAGCTTTCTGTAAAATATTATTAAATGCTAAACTTCGTATATATAAGGAAAACGTTTTTTGTGTGTCAATGCGTATATATATATATATAAATAACAAGACAAAATAACTAATTTAATTCGCAGTGGAGTGCAATGTATTTTTGTATTTTTCTGTATTAATTTTGGTTTTTAATTTGTTTTTTAAATTATAGATTTGCACGCCTTAAGGCGACTCCAGCCGCAAAACTCGTCCCGCACTGAATTGACGGGACTGCTGAGGGGGAGTCGCTACTTGCAAATCTCGGAAATATCTATTTAAAAATTAAATAAAAATTTTTCTTTTGATGAGACTTCAGATAGTGGATCTTAAAATTTATCTTAAGAATTAGCTATTTAAAATATTGATTATTAAGCAAATCGCACGGTTACAACATCGATATTAGACCGCAACTTAGTATTTTTTTTATATATATAATTAAATATAATTTAAAAAATAATTATGATGATCCCCTTTCATATATCCTGCAGATGATTTGAGTATTTTTAAATTATACAACTTTACAACTTTTTAAATTTTACAACGGTTTTTTTATCATTAGGGGCTGGCGTCGCCTTAAGGGCAGAATGTAGCGACCAATTTAATAATGTAAAATACATCTATGTTCTGTAAACAATTATTATTATTGTAACTGGGACAACTATAAATCTATTTCTAATTATTCTAGTTGGCTAAATGAGTAGAAATACCATAAAAAGCTTAAAAATGGTCAACCTGTGATTCTCCTTCGATATTACGACTAATTGACACCACAATTCAAACAAAAAGTTGTAAGTAGGTACTCTTAGCTTTAGTTTTCTCTTATTAACCTTTTATTCTCGAGAAGCCATCATTTTTTCCTTAAGTCTATTCTTAAGTTCTTTGTCTCTCGTACAACAATAGAGACAATTATTTTTATGTATTCCCTTATACAATGAAAATGATTTGAATAAATCAGTTTTTATAATTATCTTTGTATCTAGAATAGTGATTTGACTCTATTCTTGCGATTAATATGAAAACGAGATTAAGTCCATTTCAAGTAGTTTGCTAACGAGCGAAACTGCTATACCCTTCTTTTTTATTTAACGGAGCACATCGAATAATCAATAGAAAGATTGTGAAGATTATTTGGTTGATTAAACCTAGTTATTTCTTGGGTTTAAAGCAAGCAATCCGTACCGAGCTGGGACTGGTTGCAATTTATTTGAGGGAAGTTTTGTTTATATTAACTGTAGGCATACGACTGCAGACAAGCTGATGACGGTTTACTTGCTACTGTCGCCAGAGAAGTAGCGCAATAAATAGGATGCAAGTTCTCGACAGACCCTGACAATGTGAAAATAGGAAAGTCTCTAGGGTCTAGCAACATACACAGAAATACAACAGCACCACATGATGTTATTTCATAATTGAACTTCCATAATGCCAGCCATACACGAACCGTTAGATAGGCATGACGGCAAAATGATAGCCACACACCGTCAAATTGGCTTGATAAAGGCAATCGTATCATGTCGATTGGACGATAAGCTTGATAGTGTATGACTGACATAAGTGAGTTATTACTGCTCAGGCAAACTGACCTTACTAATATGTGTTCAAAAGTGAAAAAGCACCCACATACTTTGACTATTTAGAAAAACGTGCAGAAGCTAATGTTAAGCCAACCTAAGAATATTTTTATGCTGTTTATTTAAGAAATAGGGTAATTTACAGTAATTTTATAGGGTGATATGGATATGCAAAAAGAGATCATTGTTGATTACATTAAACGACTCAGTAGGTAGACCAAAGTGTAGGCCTAAATATAAATTAATGAGTAGAAAAAATAATACGACTAACATACTCGTATGCCGGAAAATAAATGAAGACAGTCCGTTATACCGGGGGCAAATTGCAATTACAGTTATTGCGGTAATTTGGGAGCGTCGAACTCGGTACGGAGCCCGGGATCTGTAATTGACGCTATTTACAACTTAAATTCTTGTGTGCCAGGAACTGACAATATTTATTGGAACTAACTACAGATACTGGTATATTATTGAAGTTGTTGCATAATCAGTTCTTTCTTATTTTGAAATCAAAAGCTCATTGATTCTCTAACGTGCTAGCATTGAAAATACTGTTCAAGTTCCTAATTTAATTTAAAAAAAAATTCAGCGATTATCAGTGAGTTTTCGGTATTGTATATTCGCTCTAAAGGTTATTTATTGCAGGCATGTGTATGGGTTAAAATGTTTGCTGCTAACAGAAGTTTCGTTTATATATATTTTACTTTATTCATAACTAAGCGACCAGACCCCGTCTTTGCATCGATGCATATTTTTTTTCCGCAAATTATATAATATGTCGACGGCCTATCGTATAATCCGGCAATTCGTAATGTGCTTAGGCAGATCGTGATATGGCGCCGTTTTATCAAGTTCATAACTAATATCAGTCAGAACTTTCAAGTAATCTTTTAATTTTGAATAAATGATTATTCAAATTGAACAAATTAATTTTGACAATATTATAAATACTTAAGAATTTTAGTTAAGATTTACAATATTGCCACCCTACATGAACGATATGCATAAGAATGGGCAGCCTGGCAGCCGTCGAACGATCTGCCTAGGCACATCACGAACTGATAGACCGCTGACATAAACACAAAACGTTACCCTTTAACATTCAGAAGCGGACAGCGATTTTCTTTATAACAATATGTAGATATAGATATTCCTGAGCAGAACGCTCAGGAAAACCAATGGCATCATTGTACATAATTATTAAAGACAATGGTTGACTTATATATTACGACTATTTTATATCTTAAAAAAATTTAATGCAATATATGACTTGCACCTTAGTATACATACATAATACATACCCTCGTTTTTCGTTAGGTTCGTGGTCTCACATTGTTTATTTTTATTTATGCAACCAAAGCTTCTTTACATTTTAAGTCTTCACAAAATAAAACATCAAACGTCAATTCAATAAATCGATTCATATTAAACGCGACGGATTTTCGAAATTAATTTATTTAACCAGCGTTTATTTGAAACTATCACGCTAACGGTAACTCTTTACTAATTTAGGCAGTTGTCCCACCGCCGCGCCGACGAGGAAGCGACTAACTATCAGCTATTTTCTCGCTCAAGAAACGTACAATAGATATACATTCCTTGTAAATAAAAAAGAAGCATATATTAATAGTTGATCGCTGACTGTTTACACTGCCGGCGAGGACTCGCTCCACTAGTTTGTCACTGAGCGACAAAAGCTATCAAAGATAATGCTCGCTCAGTAATGCTCGCTTGGCGGTCAGAATTCACGCCGAGATTTGTTATGGAGTGGCGCGAGTAATCGCCCGTCGCACTCGCACACTCGCTTATAGCCCAGCGACAAAACTATCAGAACTACACACTCACTTCCCGCTGCTCTTGAACTTGTTTCTAGTTTCTAACTCTACTCGCTTCTCGTTCATCGTCGGCGGTGGGACAACTGCCTTAACCTCAAAATGAACTTTCATTATAACTATTAAAAAAATAAAATTATTGTAACAAAGAAAATTGTTATTTTTTTTAGGTCTACTGCAAATGTTATGTCTGTTGTTTCTCTTTAAATAAAATTTATTAAAATTTATTTCTAAGTTTTACCAGGTACGTAATAAAAATAATGTATAATAAAAATAAAAAATATATTGATAATAATCAAGTAATAAATTATTTCAATTATGTGAAATGTTTTATTTATTAGCACTTGCTACATTTGTTATACTGAGATACAAATTCCGTGAGGTTTAACATGGAATAGTGTTTCTAGATCAAACAGCGTTCATATCAAACAAGCATAATTGAAATCATAATTTTAATTTTACAATACATATTTTAAGGATTGTTAGACTTAGAAATACCTCAAATCATTAGGCGTCATTTATAATCTAAATATACTAATATAATAACGCTGAAGAGTCTGTTTGTTTCTTTGCTTCAATGCGTTAAACTTTGGAACTACCAGTCGGATTTAAAGATTTATTTTTGTATCTTATAGCCTAATTCTTGAGGAATGCTAGTAGATATGCCGATGAAGTCGCGTGCAAAAGTCAGTTCTACTATACAGTTCTACTACACAGTTTACTATACAGTTATAGTGATATTAACAGTAGTTTAACAAGAAATAAGTTAAATTGATTACTTTATTTGACGGTTTAGTATTTATAACTGCTGGATTAGGTGAACCGCACTCATTCGGCCTCAACCGAATTTCCAAAAAGATGGGCCTTAAGATGAATATGGACAAGGCGAAAGTTATGTCTAATGTTCATGCCTCCTGAAGTTTTTGACGAGTACATATACTTGGGACAAACAGTCCAATTAGGTAGAACCAACTTCGAGAAGGAGGCCAATCGTCGAATACAGCTCGAATGGGCAGCGTTCGGGAAGCTTTGAGACATTTTCTCGTCCAAAATTTCTCAGTGTTTTAAAACGAGCCCGTTGGATGAGTGGTTAGGGTGCTTGCCTTAACGCTCTGTTCTAGGGTTCCCGGGTTCGATTCCCGACAGGGTCAAATTTGAAAAATCTACTTTTCAAATTTGGCTCTGATCTGGATTTGGAAAGTAGTGGCAGGGCACACTGCGTTTCGCAGTTATTTGGGCAGCCCGTCTGGCGGCAGTAACCACCCCCTTACAGAAGACCACCGTGAAATAAAAGCCCGTGTGCTGTTGTGTTTCGGTGAGTGAGTAAGGGATGCCAGAGCCCATTTCCCTATCCACTCCTAATCCCTTATCCTTAATCCTACTGTAGTCGGCAGCGCACTTGCCCCATCTTTGGCGTTGCTTGTGTTATAGGCGACGGTAGCCACCTACCATCAGGTGGACCGTTAGCCTGTCTGCCGACCATAACATTAAAAAAAAAGTTTTCGACCAGTGTGTGTTGCCAGTGATGACATATGACTCTGAAACGTGGTCTCTAACTATGGGCCTCGTAAGAAAGCTCAACGTCGCTCAACGAGCTATGGAGAGGGCTATCTCGGGTTACACTGCGATATCGAATCAGGAATGAGGAGATCCGTAGACGAAATAAATTTAGACGAAGCCGACATAACCCGGTGGATTAGCCGACGAAGTTGAAGTGGCATTGGGCAAGGCACATATTACGAAGAGCCGACGACCGCTGGTGCTGGAAGGCTCTCGAGTGGAGACCACAAACGGCAAGCGCAGCGTAGAATGTCCGTCCACCCACAAGGTGGATACACATCCTGATAAAGGCCGCGGGTCAGCGGTGTATCCAGACTGCTTCTGATCGATCCTTTTGGAAAATTAGAGCGGATACCTTTGTCCAGCAATGGACGTCCAACGGCTGAGATGGTGATGATGATGATGATGGATTATGTGAATGATGTGTTTTTTGATCATTTATTTTTGCCTGAAAAACTTCACACTGAAATATTAAGGTTCTTACCTACATAAAAGCAACGTTTCGTATCTTCTTATTATTTATTTGTAAGTTCAAAAAATGTCGTTCAAGGAACTAAAATGAATATATTGTAACTTGCAATTAATTACTACTGCGTTTCCTTAGAATATTAAACAATTTGAGTGTTATATGCAGCCCTGTCGAGTGTACTAATTAAAATCTTCAAAACGTGTGTGTATCACACAGGCAGGGTAACGGCCAAAGTTTTATTGGAAGCTTTTCTCTAATTTATTTTTATTGTTGTATAAGCCAGTTTATGTCCCATTTTATAACCGTTGCCACGGAAAACATACTCAGATGTTATCTACACTGATTAAGTAGGTACCAATTAGAAACGGTAAGTTATTTTTTTTAAATAATAACAATGATACAATTATTCTATACCTACGTATTATAGTTATTATAAGTTCAAAAATAAAATTACTAATCTTAAAGTTTGTGAGGATAGATACCTAGATTTTTGTTCCTTTTTCACCCCAAAAACTACAGAACGGTTTGTGATGAAACTTCATACCAAAGTAATATAGTTTATATATTAGAATAACACATAGCTTACAATTATATGGATTCTGGGATGAAGTCTTGGGTAAAAGCAAGTTAAAATGGAGCTACTTTTAAAATATTTGCCAAAACGGTTATGACGAAAATGTCTTAACGGATCTTTAAGATCTTTATATTTTGTATTATATTGTTACAACTAACAATGAAACGTTCTGGAAAAAGCGTTCGCGACGGCCGAAAATCTCGAACGTCCCACCCTATAGATGGTAGCCACGCCCCTTCCCGAAGTGTGTCAAATGGGATTGGTCCTTGTGTTTACAACATAGAGTTTGAATGCTACGACTAACTATGGAACGTTCTGGAAAAGGCCTCCGCGCCGGCCGAAAGTCTCGAACGTCCCACCCTATGGTAGCCACGCCCCTTCAAGACTGCTGTCAAAGGGGATTGTTCCTTGTGTTTAGATTTTCTGGAAGATCCGAAATGCATCGGGGCGTTAGCGCCAAGTATAAACAAGGGAGCCAGCGGGCGAGATGAGTTAGTTGTGCGATAACCAACGATTCGAAAGTGACTCTTCGGAGCTTTTGCGAAGTTATCTGTGACAGTTGAACCGGCGGACACATGAAGGGAATCATTGACGACTTTTGGCAAGTTTAACGGTTTCATCGGATAAGTTTAGTGATTTTGGAAGTCATCTTGGTTTGTGAAAAAAAATCGTTCGTTTCGCCCTTACACGGTATTTTGACTCACCCCGCACGTAACAATATCTATTCACGTGAAGGAGAGGCCTATGCCAAGTGATTGCACTTAATATCTTCCTACCAGCCAAAACAACTATATAATATAAAGATAGTTTTGATTATGATTGCCAATGCATCCGAACATGGGATTTATGTGACGTATTTTTTTTAATATTACTTTTAAACTTTCATTGTTGGTTTTTGTTAGCCATTAATGTTTATTTTATTTTTACTTATTAGTGTTGAATAGAAGTTTAATTATTTCTAATCTTATATGTAGAAGTAACAGTCTTTTCAATTAATATGCTACGAACTATTTTTTATAATTTTTAATTAATCTTGCAAAATTGCACATGACCGTAATTAATACCGCCACGTTTCTTTTCCTGTATGTCAAATAATTAGAATTATGAAATGTACTTTTAACAAATTTTAGTTCAACAGTTCCTTTCAGCAAGCGAAACATTGCTTGCCGAAAATTTTTTGAAAAGATATATCTAGTTACCTACTTTTTTTTTTTTTTTTTTTTTACGTTGGGAAATCCATCATGGATACCCAGCAGCGAAAGGGGGACGCTGTGGGTTATGCCGGACTCCTACCGGCTAAAGCCCAACGATTTTCTAGCGCGGCCGTAGATGGGCGGGGTCGCAGAAACGTTGTTGCAAAACTTCGGCGACCCGCCACGGCTGTTCAGCGCGGGGAGAACTAAGCTCCCTGTAACGGTCAGCCTGTCTGCCGTCACCTAAAAAAAATATCTAAATTCTTGTGACATTAATGGGAAGCACAAGTCATGAGAGACTGACTGAAGTAATTCATAATAGATCAGTAGACTGTTTTGAACAAAAACGAGTTTCTATAATAAACTTAAAGGTGTACTAAATTCGGTGGACTAATAAAAAAAAATTAGAAGTGTACTGGATTAAGTAAAGAGTAATTTAAGTTATCTTACAAACCGATCTGGATTTTCCGTCTACATCATCTGCCATTAATTGGTATTGAGCTTTTCTCCCAAACATCAAATAAATAAAAGCGTAGCAATGAAAATAAAGCAATGTAAATGCAATAAGAGAAAGCGCAGTATAATAAAAGAAATTGTGACCGAAATATAACTGGTAACCAAATGCGACTGCCGAAGAGTAAAGACGTCGCGAAAATTGCATGTTCCCACTCAGACTGCTTCATGTACGTTACGTACTGTCGTTGTGTTTGGTTTTATTAGAAAATCGTTTTAAATATTTTTCTAGCGTATCGAACACTTTTCAAGTTTTTGTAAAGATTCCTTTGATTGTATTAAAAAAAAAAGACCTATTTGTAGGTAGGTAGGTCTAGATATGAGTAGATATAATGTTATTTTTCATTGCATGTACTAAATTACTTAGTTAAAGTAAACATGAAACAAAAAATAAACTTAAACTACTATGAAAGATAGGTAAGTTTCCTATGATGATTATCTCCTAATAGAGTACAGAATTTTGAGAGCAACACCGGTTACCACGAACTCGCTTGTTCAAAACGTTTTATCACGTAATACCTAGTATAATGTTAGTAATTCGTGACATCACAATACCTATACATGAGTATACTAGCTTTTGCGCCCGACTTCTACCGCGTCCATCAGGAACAGTAACTACTTTTTTTTCTGGATGAAAGAATTCCATTTTTGTACCACTGACAACGTGTATAAAATTATAAAAGCGTTAACTAAAAAGAGTTACGTTATATACTTTGACATTTGTGCGACAGCTTACGCATCTACTTATTTATGTTCCCTAATTCTATTATCTGGGGTAATAAAAGCAAACGTCGAAATCTTGTATGAAAAGTGTAGTCCGCGTTGAGGAACGAAACGATAGCGCGTTATAAACTACCGCCGCAGCGACATCTGTCGTCGAAAAAATGAACTATTTGAACTTATAACACGAGAAAAATGTTATACATTCAATTTTATACGTTTAATGAGTGTGTTTATAAGTTTTTATCGTTGGATGAGTGGTTAGGGTGTTTGCCTTAACGCTCTATTCCCGGGTTAGATTCCCGGCGGGGTCAACTTTGAAAAATGAACTTTTCAAATTTGGCTCTGGTCTTGATTTAGAAAGTAGTGGCAGGGCGCACTGCGTTTCGCAATCATTTGGGCAGCCCGTCTCGCCGCAGTTACCCCATACAGAAGAACACCGCAAAATTGCAGCACGTGTACTGTTGTGTTTCGGTGAGTAAGGGATGCCAGAGCCCATTTACCTATCCCTTCCTAAGGGCACTAACGGGGCACTGCCGCCTCAATAGGCACCTAAAAGTAATGGGGCTCACTAGTACGGGAGAGTGTCGCTTCTGCGATGAGGCAGAAGAAACACCAATGCATATCCTGTGCGAGTGTGGCCCCCTGATGCACAAGCGCAGTCACATCCTAGGAAGCCACACAATGGCTTGTGAAGATGTGAAGAATGCCTCTATCAAAAAAGTACTACAGTTTCTTAACGAGGTAGGTATAGGTAGAGAGCTTTAGTTCACGTGGCGATCACAATATTCCAGCAATGGACGAAGTGATACTGGTACTCTAGCAGACAGAAATAGCCACAAAGACAAGAATAAAGAAATATCCCTTCCTAATTTCTTATCCCCCTACTGTAGTCGGCAGCGCACTTGCAGCAGCTGTGGCGATGGTTGTGTTATAGGCGACGGCAGCCACTTGCCATCAAGTTTACCGTCAGCCTGTCTGCCGATCTTCACATAAGAAAGTAGTAAACTCCAGTCGTGCATCGGAGCTGACATACACACTTTTTTACCATTAATGCTTTACTATATAATATGTAATCCATGTGTAAACAAAGGAAGCGAGTTTTTAATCTTAGTTTAATATAAGTTCGACCACTGCTTTTAAATTTATAGAAGCAATTTAATTTACAAATTGGGGAGATTCCAAGACCTCCGGCTCTGCATTTTCGAGTCGGTGAAAAAGTATATTGCGTTTTTTATTAAAAAATACGTAGTGTTCCAACGAGGGGCAAACGACCACTAAAACGTTATGGTTACTGCGGTGACATTCGCACGGATACCTAACTTATAAAATTGGTAATCTCCCACGCAACGGTCGCCCTTCTGGATATCCGATAAAGTATTACAACAGATTAAGGATTATTCTCGGCTCTTTCGCTGGATGTTGTTTATCGTTAATCTTTTTCGTTTTTAGATTTTTTATTGTACCTTCGCTTCGTTAACTAGAAGTAAATATATTCGCTTGAAATGATTAATTGTATTTTATGTTTTCGTCTAAATTCCCACAGGGGTCCACGGGATACTCGACGGGGGTCTACGTTAGGAATCACTTTTTTGATTGGCCAACTTTACATTTTTGACATTCCCTCACAGCACTATCAATTAATTAATTAACCAATCAATTCTCACTTATTTCATTTAGAAAACTTCCCATTCGAGGTTAGACCTCAGCCGCAACGAAATTTCCATAGTTAGATCTAATCTTCACATTTTTTGTCGAGTTTTGGGAATATAGTAGAAATGTAGCTGCAGGGGGCCCACCGGAACCAGCTAAATTTTGAAAGTGGTCTATGAGAAAAAAAATCTGGGAACCTCTGGTCTAAATAAAAATAATATTATAAGCGATATTCCTCGACACTCCCAGGATCTTATTGCCCTGAATCCCGACCCCGTTTTCCTCTTATTTTGGGTTTTGAAGAGGGTGAAGAAAATATTAATACCTTTACCTACCAAATTTATAGATGTAATGTTAAACTTTTTATTACAGGTAAATCTGACTCTTGAACTAGGTAAAACTAGATATATTTTTTATTAATATAAAAGTCTGGCTACCGTCGCCTATTATCACAGCAACACCATGTGCAATGTGCAATTGTGCAACCAGTGTTGCAATTGTACTGCCAATCTTATTAAGTCAGAGAAACATAACAGCGCATATGATATCTGGCATTCCTTACTCAATATCAGCATTCAACAGCACGGTGGTCTTCTGTAAGGGGGTGGTTTTTGCCGCAAAACGTGCTACCCAATTTTTGACTCCGAAACGCAGAGGCACTTGCAATGCCATAATTAATTATCATTGCATCGCATTGTATAATTGCACATACATTGCAAGTGTAAACTGAAAATTTATTTTATACATATTATGTACTACACTAAATATTATTAAATTAATATCATCCACTGAAAACATTAAATTTTTTTTTTATGTTAAGATCGGCAGAAAGGCTGACGGTCCATTTGATGGTAGGTGGCTACCGTCACCTATAACACAAGCAACGCCAAAGCTGCTGCAAGTGCGCTGCCGCCTACAGTAGGATTAAGGATAAGGGATTAGGAGGGAATAGGGAAATGGGCTCTGGCATCCCTTACTCACTCACCGAAACACAACAGCACACGTGCTGTTATTTAACGGTGATCTTCTGTAAGGGGGTGGTTACTGCCGCCAGACGGCCTTCTTTCTTTCTTTAAAAATTTGTGGCAAAAACCTTAAAAAATATGTGACAATTTATTAGTTTTAACGTGTCCATTAGAAGAAAGGTGTTAAAGATGACTTAAAGTTTCCAGGTCTAATTCCGTTCAGGTCTGATTTTGTAAAGGAATTTTACAACGTAAAAATAGGTCTTGATGTGCCAAGTATAATACCCACCTAATATTATTTATGATAGTTTGCGTCCATAATTAATTACTTGATGGGCGATTGTCATGAATAAAACAAAAGACATTATAATGAGTTGGCTGAACATCAGACAAGGCTTACGAAAATCAATAAATCTTTTATATTACAATACATAAAATTCTATAATAGTGATTTCAAGTAATATTCAAGTCATACTATTTAACAAATAGATATCCCTACGAAAATCACAATAAAATAACACAAGGTATTTAAAATTTGCCTATAAGGTCATTATTTGGAGTGCGGTACATAAAAATTGTAGGTACTACATATTTATAGTTTTCATCATTACCTCCAAAAATTTCATAAGGCTATATGCCTAACTATTAAAGTTAAGTCACAAATTAGTCCATCAAAATACGCGTAAAATTGAATGACAACCAAATAAATTATTTCGAAATCAAGATTGATTATGTAATTTGATTATTAATTGATAGTTGATTGATTCAAAGTGGTCTGTGCGATAAAACTGAAATTTCATAATTAAATTATCAGTTAATTAATAGTTGTCATTATTACATAAATTAATTTAAAATGTTATTATTAAATTAAGATTAAGATATTACGTTGAAACTGCACTGTAGAATTCCATTCCATAGTTATAGAATATTTAATTGTAGAACAGTTTCTGTGCGCTATACAAACACACGTGATCGATAATAATGATAAACATTGATGTTGTCATTATACGCACAAATTCTGTGGCTAAATTATGTGCTAAAAGAAAAACTTTAATGTGCCAAAAAAAAAACCGTATTCAAGCTTCGCAGTAATGTTATTAAAGTCGCTGAAAAATTATAATTAGAAAAAAAGTTAATTTTTTTTTAATACGACTTTATCTCAAGATAATAGAGTTTCGTGGTATATTGTATTGTTTTATTATTTAAAATGTTTCAATGATATCACACCATTCTCATCTGACATGGAGCATGAAAAGCAATGATTTTAAAAGTAAGGATACGCCCAACGGAACATTTTACACAAACTTTCTTCTTATAAACTTCCACTACACCAAATATCCAAAAAAAAATAAAAATAAAAAAAAAAACAAATAAAAGAATAACGTCAATACAAGGTTACGTTTATTTTAATTCGCGTGCGGCACATGGTCGTCATTATGAACTTTGAATTTAGAATTAAATGTGTTAAAATTAATTATTTAACATGTAACAAGATTACTTACCGATGATACGATATTCCCTGTTCCTTTTTAGCCTTCGTATCATAATTTTTACAGCCTTTTACTACGTAACTAGGCATTTTTATAACAATTTAGTACAAAACTTCTCTCAACCACAATGTTGCGCGGATGATGGCGGCGACTGTCGTTAGCTGGCCCTAAACTGAGATTTTAGGGCCAACGCGCTGGTGCCATTTCGCCTCGCCATTGGGCTGGTCCTTACGCCAGTAATATATAATATATATGTCAATGATGAAAAGTTTTATATTTTACCGCAAGTTACATACATATATAAGTATAGTTTTCATAGTAATTTAGTCGCCTTTATTTACTATATTATACCAATAATATACGTATATTATTTTAGTAAAAAGGCCCACTCCTTTAAGCGGATTAGTCTCACATTAATTTAGCTATTTAGAAAATATTTTAGTTTTATTTATATCATTTATGGCAGCGAATTGACTATAAATTTATGTGAAAAGTACCTCAAAAGTATCATAATTAATACATTGGAAAATTAATCTAATGATTCCAATAATTAAAGTTGTAATATATGAAAATACATTATATTATGTCACAAACAAAGACAACTCCATCCTGGCGAAAATCTTCTGTGGTCTTCTGTTTACAATATTCATTGACTTACACTTTAGGTCTCAAGTGTTTTCGTTATTTTTAAAATATTGCAAACTATATTGCAAATTATAAAAATGGTACTATCTCATAATGGCATGAAACTATGCAGCTGTGTAATTATGGGAAGCCTTTAAAAGCAGCAGTAAGTATTTTCGGATGCAGTAACGCTGCAGAAGAGTGTTTTAAAAAATGGTGTAATGAGACATCATTAGTGGTTTGCGGCACTCGAATTTAAACATTAATCGATGTAAAGTTGTGTTGTGTCTATACTCAACAGGCAATTTACGTTTGCACATTGGAAAACAGTACATTTACATTAAGAGAACCAATAGCAGAGAGCTAGTTAGTTGTACGCGAAATTTCCATTTCGTATGTGGCAATTTACCCTGTGAAATTATTCGATTGTTTGTATAGCGCGCTATTGTCTACTGCGGAGCGTTGTGTGCATCGCACTGATAAGTCGCGAACTTTCTTACGTTTTTAATTTTAGGTCTTAAAATAATAATATTTTTAGCTTACATTTGACAATGTTTCCAATTAGACTTCTGCAATTTCATTTAATAATTCAATTTAAATGTTTTGTTCAATTAGAATTGATTCAAGTTAGAAATTTCAATTTAAATGTTTTGTTACTTTTATGAGAATAATAATAATATAAGAATTTACCAAAAATGATTGACTGTTAGGACAGCCTAATAGAGAAATAGCGTTCGTAATAAATAATCGCAAATAGTGTTGTGTATATAGTGATAGTGTTCGTTTAATAGATTATAAACAGTTTTTTTATGTTAAGATCGGCAAACAGGCTGACGGTCCACTTGATGGTAGGTGGCTACCGTCGCCTATAACACAAGCAACGCCAAAGCTGCTGCAAGTGCGCTGCCGACTATAGTAGGATTAAAGATAAGGGATTGGGAGGGGATAGCGAAATGGACTCCGGTATCCCTTACTCACTCACCGAAACACAACAACACACGTACTGTTATTTCACGGTGGTCTTCTGTAAGGGGGTGGTTACTGCCGCCAGACGGGCTGCCCAAATGACTGGGAAACGCAGTGTGCCCTGTCACTACTATCCAGATCCAGACCAGAGCCAAATTTGAAAAGTTCATTTTTCAAAGTTGATCCTGCCGGGAATCGAACCCGGGAACTCTAGAACAGAGTCAAAAAGTTGCAAATAGTTTCCAAATAGTGATCGTGTAGAAATGAAAAACAATGAAAGTTGTACATATTTAATTGTTACAGAAACAATAACAATAGTGTGATAGAGATAGAAATAGCATTATTATTGTTATTAGTTGTTATTATTATTTCAGGCAGTCGCTTATTTCTCAGTAGCTTACAACTGCGTGTAAGCCAATGAGAAACATGGCTCTCATTTCTCTTTGGCTTACAATCGTGTGTAAGCCTGGTACGGTCGCCCACTAGTTGTAAAGTTAAATAGTTGTATATTTTATAGGCTACTTTTGTGTGCAATTTGTCTTCGTTCATCAGCAATGACGACATTATACAAGCACCTTGTGATTGAACTTACTATTTTCGGCCTCCTACCGATCGGCAGACCAGGCCTGATTAGCCGCAGCGCTGCTCCACTGCAAACATACCAGTTCTGCAACTGTTAGGATCCATACAGGCCCGTACATTTAGCTTTCCTATTCCTTCACGACTTTTGCAATTTTTATTTGTTCCTTATTCCTATTTATTTTGTAGCTTTTAGCTACAAAAGCTTTAATAAATAAATGTAGTTAAGAGTAATGACAATACACACATTTTTAAACTAAGTCTAACTTTATATCGTGATAATATTACAAATAGCGCCGATATATTCATTTTGTATGAGTAATTTGTATGCTTCTGTTGAGTTATCTCAAAGTATGAGACCATATCTCAAAATACAAGACACATAACCGTGATACGCCAATAAAGCAGCTTTCATAGAAGCTACTTGCCTTCAACATGTAAACAAATTTATCAATTTTATTGCATACGTGTGCTTTCCAGTTACAGAACCTATCAATGGTCTATTGCACTATACTGTATTTTATCACGTATATTTGATATATGGACTACTGCTAGGCACAAGGTACGAAGATATATGCGCTGCCGATACTGTTAGTCTATCATGTTAGGGAGAAGTTATACCTAACTATGAGCATGGTACATACAGTAATAACTTCTCCAAATTTCAGCATCATGCTGATATTTTCTTTAACTTAATTTTTTTTTTGTTAAGGCTTGTTTTTATGTTAGGCCGACGACGGTCCATTTGATAGCATGTGGCTACGGTCGCATATAACACAAGTAATGTTACAGGTGTTGCAAGTGCGCTGCCGACCATAGAAGGCTTAAGGATAAGGGACGGGGAAATAGGTTCAGCATCCCTTACTCACTCACTGAAACAGCATAGCAGCACACATGCTGTTATTTCGCGGTGGTCTTCTGTAAGGGGACGATTTCTGCCGCCAGACGTGCTGCCTAAATGACTGCGAAACGCAGTGTGCCCTGCCACTACTTGTCAGACCCAGATCAAAGTCATCTTGGAAAAGTTACCAGGAATCCAACCCGGGACCCCTGAAACACAGAGTTAAAGCAAGCACTAGCTAACTACTCGTCCAACTGGCTCGTTAATTAACAATTTATGCTTTCATGAAGAAGAGTTTGTCTATTGATCTGTGATATTTTTTCACGCATACTTGTGTAACAAAATAAAACATACATAAGCTTAATTATAAAGATACGCGGACGAAGTCCAAAGTAGTCTCGCAACGAAAGAAGAAATAAGACAAAGAGTATGGTCAAGATGAAGACAAATGTGCTTTTGTATTTTTTACCTGTTATTTCATTGTGAGCTTCCATCTGCCGTCAGATGAATAGACCAGTTTATATTTGCAGAACTAATTTTGAAGTGTGCTGCTAATTTCCACATTTATTTGTAGACACATTCGCCAAAGAGTCTAAATAAAAGAGCAATAAACACTTGTCTGTAGATCGCGTATTAGCTACGCTTCTATAACTCTACATTCCGTCTTTCAAAAGGCAACAAAAAGTTCATAAAAATTCCCCCGCTTTCGAAGCTTGTTCTTTTTTGAACGTCGCTTTTCAACAGGCCGACAACGTAAAAGAGTCAGACTGAAACTTGTTTGAGAAAGTCGATTTAAGTTACGAAAAGGCGAGTGTCCAAATTACATTCATGGATAAATTTGACAGGAGACTATAATAACTGTTTAACTAAGGGTAGCGTTAATAAAAAAGCGTCAAAGTTAAATTACCTGTGCAAGAATGCAATTAGGGTTAAAAGTTGTATAAGATTGAAATCAATGGGCACGCCCGGCCCGTTACGTGTAGGAAGACTTAAAAACGAACTTACATATGTAGTTAGCTTCATAATGACGAAAGGTTGATCATTATTTACTCTTTTTAACAAGTATTCTTAAATAATATTAAAGCGAGCATATAGTCCACAAATTATTCGATTCATTTCAAAGGAATTCTATCTACTGAAAGGAACGAGACTAACTCAAAGCTTTTATTTCTCGTAGACGCCTTATTGTCTTCGGTGGTATATGTATTAAAGCTTGCTTTCTCTTGCGTAAATAAAATCTATTGGAAGAGGAGTGCTTCCAAGAAATGCAGGAGTGAGGAGGAGGAGGGAGGCACCGAGGTCTAGGTGTAATGCCTCATGCGAGTGCCGAGGACAATGCAAAGTAGATTGAATTGGAAAAAAGACTTGAGTGGAATGGCGGCTTTCGACACCCCCGAGACCCCGGGGAGAAAGGAATCTCGTTCCAAAGGGTTAACAATGAGAACACTGTCCATAGATGGGCAACTAAGCGTTGTAAAACTGAGATACGTTTTGATGGAGACATTTTTATTTCGATTTTTTCTCGAGAGGCTACGATTTTATTACTGTATTCTCAGATGCAGGGACCGATATGTAAATAAAAACCAATTTACGACGTTAGCACTTTGCATATCAATGTCTGTTGTACTGTACAATATCGATTGGTAGCCTCGCTCGTATGAAGTGCTAACAGTTTATTTTATTCAAAGGTGGCGGATATTTTTACGAGGGAGGATATCTTTGCAGGTTTCTTTTGAAGTAACATGTCTACGATAATTCTTTCCTATGCTGTTTTAAATGGCATTTATAGGCGTCTCCCATTTTTAAGTAAATTTTTAGGATGTTGATTTTAATATTAATTTATTTTTCTCTTAAAATGAAATAAAAAATATACAAGAACAAAAAACTATATAACTAAATTTAGGATACTAATGGCTCTGGTAGATTCATAATAAAAAAAAGCGTCCACTGCGTATTCTCTAATGATTGCGAACCGATTTTCATTTTTCTTGTTTAGTAGCTATTGATGAGCTTACGGTCAGCTCGCAATGGATTGCGGCGCGCACTTTTCAAGATAGCAATAGAAATATGGAACTTATTCGCTACACTAAAAGGCACACAGTTCAATATTACTAAATTATTATGGTGCTAATCTATACTTCTATTAACAAACTATAAAGCCGAAATACCACTCACTGACTCACTGATTGGGTGACATTTCTTTCCGGGAAGGAGCCGCGGGGGCGTTCGCCTCTCTGGCCGGTCGCGGAGTACGAATAAAGTTGTCGAGAAATTAATTCAAAGACCTCGCCACCTCGACCTGGTAAAAAGTCGGCGAAGGGATCTCGGAAAGTATGAGAGCTAGAAGAGATCGGAATGCGGAACGTCACAGAGCGTCATCGGGGGTTACCGAATCGCGACCCATCCCCGTCCCGCCCATACATTTTTTTTACACTCCATACAACTTTTTTGAAATTTCTAATCCCCGTAGCTCCAGAACCGTAAGGAATAGTGATATCGTGTCTTTGGCGGATAACCGTTTCTCCCCGAGGTCCATCGGCTGGGACCGTCGCCCTTGCCCTACCTCCCCCCATTCACCCCCCCTCCATACAAAATTGCCGCCTTTGACGAAAGGGATGGCACTATCCGCTAAACGGTGCGAGATATCCCGACGGTCACTACGGCGGGTTTCCATCTCACCGCGAGCCGCTTCCTGGGGGTCAACCAGATTTTCGATTTCTCCCCCCCTTCTGCACCCCTCCATACAAATTTTTCGTTTTCTGGAACGGCCAATTTTTCACCGAGAAGGGGTCGACTCGCGACGCTCGTTCGCACCCGATCGTATAGACGGTGAAGTCACGGGGATCGGAAGTTTCTCGAAGCCCCGATATGACGACCTGGTAAAAAGTCGACGGGAGGTACTCGGGAACGATGAGTCGCCGAGTGGTAGCGTTTACGGAATGTCATAGAGGGTCATCGGGGGTTACCAAATCGCGACCCATTCCCGTCCCGCCCATACATTTTTTTTACACTCCATACAACTTTTTTGAAATTTCCAATCCCCGTAGCTCCAAAACCATAGGGAATAGTGATATCGTGTCTTTGGCGGATAACCGTTTCTCCCCGAGGTCCATCGGAGGGGACCACTATTCTTGCCCCATCTCCCCCCATTCACCCCCCCTCCATACAAAATTTCCCCTTTTGACGAAAGGGATGGCACTGTCCGCTAAACGGTGCGAGATATCCCGACGGTCACTATGGCGGGTTTCCATCTCACCGCGAGCTGCTTCCTGGGGGTCAACCAGATTTTCGATTTCTCCCCCCCTTCTGCACCCCTCCATACAAATTTTTCGTTTTCTGGAACGGCCAATTTTTCACCGAGAAGGGGTCGACTTGCGACGCTCGTTCGCACCCGATCGGATAGACGGTGAAGTCACGCGGATCAGAAGTTTCTCGAAGCTCCGATATGACTACCTGGTAAAAAGTTGACGGGAGGTACTCGGAAACGATGAGTCGCCGAGGGACAGCGTTTGCGGAATGTCATAGAGGGTCATCGGGGGTTACCAAATCGCGACCCATCCCCGTCCCGCCCATACATTTTTTTTACACTCCATACAACTTTTTTGAAACCATAGGGAATAGTGATATCGTGTCTTTGGCGGATAACCATTTCTTCTCGAAGTCCATATTGACAGGGACGATCATCCTTGCTCCGTGAATGTCCAACCAACACCTACTCATACTACTAAAAAGAGAGCTCTCTAGGTCACACAAGGGGTTACGTCATCAACATGAGGCCGACCGAACCGAACGTTCGCATAGACGCTAGCGCCACAGTTTGGCCGCGGTACATTTATACTATTTGGATTTGAAGCGTCATTAAGCGTCATTCTTTGTCAAAAGTTATAAAAAATGCTGTCACAGTTTAAAATCGTGTATTTTAAACTATAACTAAGTATGTATTTAAAAAAAAAAAACAATGAAACGCCCCATTAATTAAATGGACAACTTTCAACCAAACAAGCACTAATGCGAACGTAAGATATATTTTTTATTAACTTTTAAAATAACATAACCTCTTTTTATCGTATAACATCTCTGTTTGTTATCAATTATTGCAGGTTTGCGAACATCATTTTACAGAAAAGTACATTTTCCAGCTGAGAAGTATGAAGAGAAATATTGCAAGAAAGTAGTTGTGAACTTATAATAAGGATGCAAGTGGATATTTAAAAAAATACATGTTCAGTGACTATAGTGATTTTTTATTTGTTTATTTAATCATAAGGTATGTGGAATCAGTGAGCTATTATGTACTAACGTACTGTGGAATATAAATAACTGTAAAGAAAGGTAATGTAGTCATAGCAATGTCAAGTATTCTGAAATATCAGTCTCTGTAACTTTTCATCATAATTTGGGGTTCAAATTGTTTAAAAACCACAATGAATTGAAAAGGATCCATAAGGAAACTTATCCAAAAAGATAAATAATATCAGACATAGTTATTTGCATTTTCAATCGAATTTGAGGTTGGGGTATAGTAAAGGGCGGCAATTTTTTTTTACAATAATTTTTTTTGCCAATGGAATGAGCAACAATTGCAAAGATATTGTATTCATTTACAAAATGTGTTTTTACAAGACCTATTTTTGTGATGAAAAGAAAAGGGTTAGGTTCTGGAATGTATATGAAATAAGTGTGAGTGGAGCGAGCCAGAATACTGATGTTGGCAAAAAGACTGTATACTTATTACAAAATGTGCATTACGATACTCGCCCCATACAAAAACATATATTATTATGTTGTTGTAATAGGAATACTCTTATAATTGGTTTATTACATTTAATTGGCTTTAATATTGTGATGTGTGTGATATTATGCCATACTTCAATTCACTACCTAAATTTAATATAGTATATAAATATCCTGCAGATCAATATAAACCATAAATTTTTGTTTTTGGTACAGTTCATATAGGTACTGAAATGCATTGGAAATAATTGGCTTATCTGAATTTATTCGAATATTGGCCAACTTCAGCCTATCTATACCTAGCTATACAAAATGCCATACTTTCTGTTAATTCACAGAATAAATTTTAACACTGTTTTTTATGGAAACCATTTTAAAGTAGTGGAATACAGTTAAGAATAAAGATAAGTGACTAAGGGATAATTACATATCGCCTCTCTCACCTAACCAGAAAAATTATAACTATTTAAATAAATGTCATGCTTAGATCATTGGAAAATACTTACTACTATTATACTCATGCTACATGTACCCTAATACAATTAACAAATTAGGTAGGTAGTGTATTAATGAATTAAATTTTAATTGCCTGGTTAAATTCACACTAATAGTTAAGAAGACTGCATTGGGAAATAAATATAGAGGTATGGCTGGATCTCAGTCCTATGTAATTTCAATGAAACAATATTTGAAATTGAATCAAAGCTCCAGAGTACCTACAATCTTTGTTTCCTTTAACTATAAAATCTCATACTTTTGGACAATGTAAGATATACGCATTACAGACAATCTTTCCAATGATCAAAGTAATACCTACATAGTTGTAGCTCAGAAACAGAAAACTTGAGTTTTAACATAGGTGTCTCTGAACAATATAGGTATTAAGTATTATCATAAATAACCATATCCAGTTACCCATTCTCACTTAACATTGTACAAAAGTTAATAAAAATAGGCACAAATATCATTAAGTAGGTACCTACTTAGTGGTACTTATCCAATGAAGAAATTAATGTAGATATAAATTGTAATCATGAACTAATTAAAAGTTTAGATATGAGGAGGATTATTACTGCCACACAATGATGATGTTAATTTATTTCTGTTTATTTAGTTATTATTGTAGTGAATAAAATAAATTGTGAGGAATTTTTAAATTGTCAAATTATTACATATATTTTATTTTATTGCATCATCAACTGTGGACACTGAACGCGAAACGACATAGAGAATACAATGGATAAGACTTTGAACACTTAGTATGAAAGACAAGGAGTAAGAAGGGAATTGAGCACACTCGTAATAATATAATACTTGTAAGAATTTTATGAAAATTTATTAAGACTATTGTTTACGACTTATAATCAAGACTACAGACTAATTATGCTCAAGACTTGGCGTAATAAGACGAAAGACTTATTAACTGACGAAAATATTGTCGAAATGCCTACTGAAGATTTCCAAGGTACACAGACCAAAAATGACCCCCGAAGCGCCGCAGAAGTGCGTCCCTTGAATTTTAACCCGTCACCCCGGCTTGCAGCCCTCTGCATCGAGCAACCTACCACTTCACACACCCTCGACTTAGTTGCGATAACCCTCCGCGGGCTGCTTGCAGCCCTCGGCATCGAGCAACCTACCACGTCACACACTCTCGACTTAGTTGCGATAACCCTCCGCGGGCTGCTTGCAGCCCTCGGCATCGAGCAACCTATCACTTCACACACCCTCGACTTAGTTGCGATAACCCTCCGCGGGCTGCTTGCAGCCCTCGGCATCGAGCAACCTACCACTTCACACACCCTCGACTTAGTTGCGATAACCCTCCGCGGGCTGCTTGCAGCCCTCGGCATCGAGCAACCTACCACTTCACACACCCTCGACTTAGTTGCGATAACCCTCCGCGGGCTGCTTGCAGCCCTCGGCATCGAGCAACCTACCACGTCACACACTCTCGACTTAGTTGCGATAACCCTCCGCGGGCTGCTTGCAGCCCTCGGCATCGAGCAACCTATCACTTCACACACCCTCGACTTAGTTGCGATAACCCTCCGCGGGCTGCTTGCAGCCCTCGGCATCGAGCAACCTACCACTTCACACACCCTCGACTTAGTTGCGATAACCCTCCGCGGGCTGCTTGCAGCCCTCGGCATCGAGCAACCTACCACTTCACACACCCTCGACTTAGTTGCGATAACCCTCCGCGGGCTGCTTGCAGCCCTCGGCATCGAGCAACCTACCACGTCACACACTCTCGACTTAGTTGCGATAACCCTCCGCGGGCTGCTTGCAGCCCTCGGCATCGAGCAACCTATCACTTCACACACCCTCGACTTAGTTGCGATAACCCTCCGCGGGCTGCTTGCAGCCCTCGGCATCGAGCAACCTACCACTTCACACACCCTCGACTTAGTTGCGATAACCCTCCGCGGGCTGCTTGCAGCCCTCGGCATCGAGCAACCTACCACTTCACACACCCTCGACTTAGTTGCGATAACCCTCCGCGGGCTGCTTGCAGCCCTCGGCATCGAGCAACCTACCACTTCACACACCCTCGACTTAGTTGCGAAAACCCTCTGCGGGCTGCTTGCAGCCCGCAGCATCGAGCAACCTACAACTTCCGCGGGCTGCTTGCAGCCCGCGGCATCGAGCAACCTACCCTGGTTGCGAAAAGCCTCTGCGGGCTGCTTGCAGCCCGCAGCATCGAGCAACCTACTAGTACTAATATTATAAAGCTGAATTCTTTCAGTTTGTTTGTTTGTTTGAAGGCACTAATCTCAGGAACTACAGGTTCGAATTGAAAAATTCTTTTTGTTTTGAATAGTCCATTTATCAAGGAAGGCTATAGGCTATATAACATCACGCTACGATAAATAGTATTATATGTAAGCAGTGTCCAGTACCGCGCGCCCCATGCGCACGCCGGCCTCCGCCGTATGGGCCGCAGCGAAGCGTGGCCGACTTCAGCTAGTATGATACAAAGGGCTTGTACACTTTACATGGTACGAATACCTTTGAATAGTAAAAACAATAAAACATTTCAAAGCACAGCACTGAAAGTACATAAGACGCGTTTTGTTTTGTGTAAAATTTCTCCCATACAAAGGGTTTGAAAGCAAGTGAAAATTTTTTGTATTCTTTTTATTGCTGCACCGGTTTCAAAAGAAGTGTTGTTTCTACAAAGAATGTTAATTAAAATCGTTCCTTATAAATTAAATACTGCAAATCCCAATGTAACTGTTTTGTTTGTTTTAATAGTGATTGATATTAACGAAGACGTTTATTATTATTTTTTTATGTTAAGTTTGACAGACACGCTGACGGTCCACTTGATGGTAGGTGGCTACTGTCGTCTATAACACAAGCAAAGCCACAGAGCTGCAACTGCGCCGCCTACCATATTAGGATTAAGGATAAAAGGATAGGAAAATTGGCTCTGGTATCTCTTACTCACTCACCGAAACACAACAAACAGCATGTACTCTTATTTCACGATGGTCTTCTGTAAGGTGATGGATACGCCCCCAGATGGAGAGCCCAAATGACTGCGAAACGCAGTTTGCCCTGCCACTACTTTACAGATCTAAACGAATCGGGAATCCGAGAATCGAACCAGGTAACCCTAAAACAGAGCATTAAGGCAAGCACCCTTAACCGTTCATCCAATGGGCTCGTCAAAATCCAATGGTCCTATTGTTATGGAATACAAATTGAGTTATTTCTATTTATTTTTTAAAATACTTAAGCGACGTGTTATTTTAATGTTCAAAATTTCGTACAATCAAATAAAGTTCTTAATGGTTACGAAATAAAACCGACGGTGCAGCCTGTCTTTATCAATATAAAGTAAAGAGGAAACAAGGTGCATTGTGCTCTCAATATTTTCCAAGCCATTACTCCGCTCTAACAGGATGAACCCGGGCCCGGCAAACTATCTTGGAGGTAATGCAAACCTAATGTACACCGCCCCGTCTCTAAATAAATTATCGTGAATCGCAAAACAATTTACGAAATGGTAGACATTAAAACTAATATCGAACAGGTAGACATTAAAATGTGTAGGTATACGTAACTACACATGTTTAGTTTGTCTTTAAATGTATATTTCTACCATATTCCCAAAACTCTACAGAAATTGCGGCTGAGTGTCACCCCCATTTTTTTGTAACGCCGAAGTAGACACCTTTCGAGTCTCCCGTGGACCCCTGGGGGTCCACCTGGACCATTTTGGAGACTAAGATCTAGTCCTTATTCCTTATCATTTGATTTGTCGCAGTGCACTTTCATTACTTTTTAGCGTTGCTTTTGTTTTGCTACAATTTTGTTAGATTACCCTGATTTACCCTGCCTATTATATTCCAGGGAGATAATACGAAATTTCAGTTATGAAATTTTTATAATGGATGAAGCAAACAGTTACTTTGGGATTATAAAGTGATTAACCAAGTTCAAATATCCGCAATGTTGAAAGGTAAAAGGATTTTACTAAGAATTTAAGAAAATTAAGTAGCATATATAACAAAAACCACATAAGACAATTTATTGACAACATAAGACAACAATAAATTTAATTCTATATTTAAAAGTAAATCATCTATGTAACTTGTATGTACCCACAATATACTTATTTTAAACATATTTTAATATACATAGTTTGAACACTGAAGTGATCGAAAAACAAAGCATACATTAAAAGTGAAACCAACGATTTGTTCTAGAGTTCCCGGGTTCGATTCCCGGCTGAGTCAGTTTTGAAAAATGAAATTTTCGAATTTGGTTCTAGTCTGGATCTGGAAAGTAGTAGCAGGGCACATTGCGTTTCGCAGTCATTTGGGCAGCCCGTCTGACGGCACACCCCTCTTTTAGAAGTCCACCTCGAAATAACAGCACGTGTGCTGTTGTGTTTCGGTGAGTGAGTAAGGGATGCCACAGCCCATTTTTCTAACCAATCCTGTGGCGTTGCTTGTGTTATAGGCGACGGTAGCCAACTACCATCAAGTGGAACGTCAGCCTGTCTCCCAAATTTAACATAAAAAAAATATAGTTATAACAGTAAACAAAATCGTTGATAAAGATAAAAAACACTGAATGGTAAAATGTCTTTTTAAGTATTATTTTACGTCATAGCCCTTAGGATCTATCAATTTTGAAATATCGGTCTCCGAGGTACAAAATTATTTTATGTTGACAATTTCGGTTCATTGATCACAAAATTAGATGGCGTGTTTCAAAGCAAAATGGAAATTGAAAAACTTTACGTGATCGTGTGCGTTCCGATTCTGTAAGCCATCGTGATTGAAGTTTTAATTTCTTTCGGTATTCTTTTAGGGGTCATCAGTGAATAACATTTTAAATTTTATTATACTCATAATATTCGTTTCATGTTCACTCCGATTCCATGTTAAAGTCAAATCAAGTAACTTTCTTGCGTTTCTCTGTTTAAGAAAATCTTCGCTATTAAATTCCCATTTTGATCAGACTAGTGTTCATTTGCACGTTAAGTAACGATTTTAAAGAGAATGTAGGAATGAAAGAGCGAAATGAAAGATTCTTGCGTCTAGAAAGATTGTAAAGTAGTAGGGCGCAGCCTCTATGTACGAGTAAGACAGTTAAGGAATTACTTCGGTGCATTCCACGTGAGATTAAATTCGCTGCTCATATCTATAGCCACATTATTTATTTTTTCATTATAAACATATTGGAAATGAGAAAGTTTGTGAAGATGGATGAATATTTGTTGCTGTTTCACATAAATTTAACACGCATATAGATTATTACCTGGATTAACATATACGACACTTTTATCCTAGAAAAACGTTAGGTTTCCAAGCGATCGTCTCAAAAATTAAAAAATTGGCGTCAGAGCCATAAAGATGTCAGAGCTAGTTGATAACAAATACATTTTAGTAGTGGCATGGTACACTACGTTACGCAGTTATGAAATTGAGCAGTACATGTAAGTAAGGGGTTACCCCCGACAGAAGTAGTCGGCAGTCGGTGGGGGTTCAGGATGACAAGGACAGAAACCGACGTACTATTCTGGTCGTATCGAGCAACACCGCTGTCTGCATCTGGCCCGGGAGGGAACCACCACGGAATCCCAACTACCTCAGCTTGTCCCTGAGGCTGACCGGGATCAAAACATTTAAAGACAGAACAACTGGGATGATTTCAGCGGAGGCCACAGCCCACATGTCGACGATCTCGTGGGCCAAGTCGAGGTACTTCCTCCTCTTCTTGGTTTCAGCTTTCACGAGGTCCGTGATGACGGGTCGGTCCCAGTAGAGCTTGGCACGGCTGTTGACAAGCGCCGAACAACCGGAAGTGAACTGTTGGAGGGTCTCTCCAGGATGACGACAGGCTAGACATATGTCCTCTGTGCCATCCGTTATGATGTACTTCCGGTAATTTCGCGTCTTGGCCACCTGATCTTGTATCGCACAGACAAAACCCTCGGTCTCTCCGAAGAGATCGCCGAAGCGCAGCCAGTGCACGGAGGCTTTACGGTCAACATAAAGCTCATGGAGAGCCTTATTATTATTAGTGATTATTTATTATCTGACACGTATTTATACAAAAATGTTAACAATGTCAGTAAACCATTATTGGTTTGTTTAGACATTTTATTTCACGCCAACACAACAACATTACACTATATATAATTATAATAACAATATTACAATTCATCAACATCCAATGCCTAACCAACTGAATCGCATACAGGATGCAAAACCGGTACGCTTTGTGCGTGTGCAACTCGCTACACACACACACACAGGGCGTCCCACAGGCGTCTATGCAGGCATGTATTTTCATAGGATAATTATAAAATTTTATTATATTTAATTGAGGTAATATTTTTAAGGTATGCTTTATGTTTTTTTGTGTAATTCCATTTTTTAGATTGATAGTTAAATTAATTAATTAGATGCGGAATTATATACTGCGAGGTTATTTTGCCATACTCATTAATACATTTTGGTTTATAGGTTACTAGTGGCCCTTCTAGTGACTATTTTGTGACTTTTGACTACCTGAAATTCCTCACGAAAATACTGTTCCATGAGTAATGTACATTCAACTTTTTTATGAATTTGTGTGTGCTTTCTTATGCATTTTCTATGTATTTCTGTATTTTATCTGTTATACTCAAATTTTACTTTTTTTCTATTCTATTCACTTATAAGCTTCCATTTCGGAATAACCATACAACAGAAAGGGGGCAAAACCCCACACACCAAAAAAAAAGACCAATTGGAAACTTCATTTCCAAAGTTGGCCTTGCCAGGAATCGAAATCTGGACGCCTTAGTCAGAGTGCTAAGATAAGCACCTTTACCACTCGATCAATGGGCTGGTCAAAAGTGTTCCTATCTCCCAGATCCATAGATGTATCTCTGTGCGATATTTGCATACTCGTATATATAGCTTTCTGTTACATCCACTGAATTTAATTATAGCAACAACAGTCTTGTATAATACAGCAATAACGCAATACAGCTAAACCACAAGATTCAGAATAGACCGTCATAATTCAAGAATATATAACAATATTTCATAGCATTTAACATACCTAGCATAGCATAAGAAATGATTAAATTACCTTAAAAAAGATTAGTTTGAATTTCGAATCCTTTAATTGATTTCTCCCAGTAATAGAATAGGAAAATATTCCAATATAGAGCAATCATACAGACTGAATTAAAGACTGTATATGAAGTCGAGTCTGAATATTCGCTATAACTTGTATTTAGTACTTAAATCTAGAATTATTTTGAATTGTGTTTCCATTTAACTGGATTCGAAATGTATTCTTTGAGAATTAATGCTTGCGTTCATTGCATCATTTTTTCTTGTTTCGTCATTAAGGCAGGAGTCTCCAAGTCTCCTAGTGTTCTTGCATAAACAGAAAATAAATGTTTTTTTACAGTTACTAACAAAGGAATAAATGAAATATATTTTATATTTATTGAAAGTGATGGATTTGAAATTTCAAAAACACTTTTTAATTTTATTTTGATGCACATTTTAATAGCTTTATTAGGCGTTAAACATGCCTATATTTAGGCTAAACGCGTTGAAGGTCTCATTCGAGCACATGCTACGTAACATTTTTAACAAAAATACGAAATAATTATATTCAGTTTACATTTATTCCCATATCATTAATAATAACTGGTTACTTTTTTGATAAACGCTTTAGTTTTCTTATTTAAACAGATTTAAAAACTTGTAATTTCATGAATTTTACCACTGCAAATAAATATATTTTTCTATTGGAATTTTTCTAGCGCAGTCGCTCTTAAAATCACTTAATAATAACCAATTTTTTTATAAATTAATAAAAAAAATTACAAAAAAAATGTATGTACAAAAATCTTTTAATAATTGCAATTTATACACAAAAGATGCGTGAAAATTCGCTTACGAGTTGAGTTCTGTTTGCTACGGTAGAGTCGCAAAACAAGACCGGAGCCTTAAATACCGGTGTACCTAATAGGGGGCCGTACTCTGTAGGGTCTCTGTAAAACTAACAGAGAACATTTTTTTCCCTATACTCGTCGCTTATATGGATTAATTTCTAAAAATTATGTACTTTCATGAGGATCTACGGTTTCATAAGAAAATCATCGAAGGTTTAATTAAAGTTAATAAAATTTTATGTAGTTGTTGGTTGCTTAAAGCATAAATTAAGGATTTAATTTTTTAAAAGAATAAGTAGGTAACGAAATTATTCCATTATCTCCTACCCACTCTCGTCCGTATAATGTGTGACGATACTAACGTAGCCACTGCTTTGTGAGCCGTAAAAAAGTATATTTTTAGTTTTAATAAACTTTTATTATCCACGTACCTTATGCACTTTAGCATACATTACATTTATGGTAACTGGGAGCCATTACCTTAAAACTAAGTCAGCAGACAAAACATAATAATTGTTAGTACTAAGATATTTTTAGACTTGACGCTTTAATTTTCTATATTAGAATGGACAACATAGATGAAAACATCGATTCTAAAGAATGTTTAAAAGTTTTAACTGTAAGTAAGTCACTTTGGACTAAGTGAAATAAAGAATGTAACTTAATTTTATATTATTATATTAATTGCATCTACGAGTCAATATTAAATTTAAAAAATTTCAGACAGTCCAAACTAATGTAACATGGTGAGCAAAACCTGGAAGTAGCGAAACATCTTACGCGATAAAACAACTACTTAATCTGCTTTTAACCTTGGACTTTTTGTCCCCATGACGTTTTACTATCCAGAATTTATTAATTCCACCCAATAAACACTTCATTCAAGAAGGCAGTCAACATTTTACTTGTATTAAAATGGAGACGGCTGATCGAATTGCAGGCTGATGCTGCCTATAAACTGTCACATATAAATATATAAATAAATAAAATATGTAGTAACATATTATACAAGAGTTCATGCAGAATTGTTCCACAAGTATTTTTGTGAAAAGGTTTGCTCTACTTACCTTTTCGTTCCCTGCCTCCTTCGTGTCTAAATATAATGTGTTTGCCGTGCTCCCTACGCCACATTACAGTTGGAGGTGGTACTCCGGTTGCTTTGCACGTCAATCGCACACTTCCTCCTTCTCGCGCGGAACTACCTTCGGTCACTGTGTCCACTATGTCTGGTGGTATCACTACTGCCAGGTTACCCATCTGTGAGAAAAAAATAAAGTGTTAGCTTCAACCAACACATACATGTTAAAACGAAATTAATTTAAAACTATTTCAAATAAGATATTGAAGGATATCCTTATAACAATTTAATTAAAGCATGTTAAAGGCTTTCATCTATGTATAATGTTTCTTTTAAAGTTTTGGTTTTATAAGTATTTGAAAACTTTTTTGTTATGCAATAGACAGTTCTTTTTTTCTTGTTTAAATGTAGTTAATGTAATTTCTATCGATTACCTGACTCTTCATCGGGTCTGTGTTCACTTGGCACATGTAAGTGCCGGAGTCGTTTGCCTGGACATTGCTCACGTGAAGTTTCCAGGTGTTGTAGTTGTTATAGGTCACGGAGAGTCTGGGATTTAGCGCAACCATATTCGTGTGGATCGCTAAGATCGCTTTTGAGTCCGATTTTATCCACGCCACCTACAATTATTATTACATTTATAATAAAAATAAAAATAAATAATACATTATGTAACGGTCAGTGTGATTGATTGAAAATTATATTTATACCACGATTGAACGTAATTGTAAAAACTTATTTACTTTTACCGGTTATTATTATTAATTACATCTTAATTTTGGTAAATGTAATAATTATTGTTTTATAATAAGTAATTAGTTAAAATTAAATGGTATTATGTAAAAAATAATGCCATCAAAAACATAACTTGTAAAAAAAAAACAAGTCTCGCAACTCAGTTCTACTTCTACCGTCAAAAGTTGTGAGATCCATGTTATGCCAAGTCGGTTAATTTATTCAGTCCCTACTTAAGTATTACGTAATTAGCTCACCTAACAACATCTTATACTGACCATATCAATATTAAAAATCTTGTATGTTTTAAATAAATAAATTGACTTGGCAATCGCATGAAAACACAATGTATCTAATATATTATATTAAATTAGATTGTTGAGTAACAATGAATAATTAATAATTAGGTACATTTACACAGTAACATATAAGTAAACTTTACAGAAAATATAATAGGTATATAACTACGCAATTAAACTGAGTGTCTTCAAAATATATAAAATCGGCCAAGTTCTCCGGGATGCATACAAGCGAGAATTCTCATTTTATAACTAAGATTAATATCATAAATTGCTTCCATTTCTCGAGCGTGCCACCAAGTTTTAAATCGCTTGTATTGTTCACCGCAGAGACGCAACCTAATGTGACTTAAATGCTGTAGCGAATGTAAAACTGAGGGTGCGACACGTAAAATTGTCGAGAGAGAGTTTCATTCGAGGAATGCACGGCGTCTCGCCTGTGCCTCTCTGCGCATTTTTCATGTGACATCTCGCTTTGTTGCGGTTGGAAAATAAATTAGTAACAATTTCATTGTTTGTGAGAATTATTTCCGACGAGCTCGGTGCACGGGAGCCAACGTATCTAGCCAAAGGGAGCACACACTTGTCACACGAGTTATGTACGCGATTATCAACCACTTTTATTATTGTCGGGTAGCTTTTGATAGTCGCTTTACATTTTTAATTCTATGACGAGATAACCAACTATTATATTTCATAACTTTTTTAGTAAAATATCCTTCGGAAATATTTCAAATTTGTTAAACAATTTTGCGTTGCGTTGCTTCATTCATATTTTAAAATAAAATAATGCTTTATTGACACTCAGAGCTCATTTCTCTATCTCTTCCTGATCATTTATCCTTAAACGCACTTGGAGCAATCATGGCATTGCTTGTCTTATAATCAGCAATCAAGTAGATCTTGTCTGACAAACTTGTACATTAAAAAAAATAATTATAAGAAAAACACTACAAACTCTTCGCTGCGTTAAATTAAAATGAATATGGAAATAAAATTTATTAGATGACTTGTATTCGAAGAGTTACAAAAGAATCATATTAATTTTAAACGATTCGTTTGAACAAATGCAAAATGATTCGGGCAGACATAACATTGATATATCATTGTTGTGTTCACGATATATTGACAAGACGCAATTTTATTTGATTACGGAAAAATTGTTTCAAATCCTCAAATAAGACAAAGTTGAGTGATATGGAGTGCAATTATGATGAGGCCAGATCTAATAACGTAGATGTTGAAGGAGAGATATCTTGGAAGTATTTTCTTAGACAGGTCAGTGCACGCACGTGATAGTTTTGTTATTACTTCTGAAACTAAAGCAAATAGAAGGGATATCTTTCTTTCTTGCCCCTAAACAATAAATGAATTTATATTTTTGCATTTTTTCTCAAAGAATATTTCCTTCTTATCGTTACTTAATAAAATCTGATCCCAAAGATTTCTATTCTCTTAATTAAGTTTTGTACAATTCTTTTTATTCCTTGTTTTTTTTTTATATATCAATAATACTTACTTGTGATATTATACACCAGAAATTTGCTTATTCCCGTTTATACTTCGATTATATTTACACCAAATCACAGCACAATAAGGCATTTCTATCGCTTTTTTGGATAATGTTTACTCCACAACATGCAAATAGAAACTGGCAGCCAAATGCGCCTTGAGTTGCACTCAGCGTAATTACAAGACACGAATGTTATTATTACTACCGTCTCTAGTAAGGGGCGGCGTGGCGATTTTTTGTTCTGTGCTAATAACGCATTATAACATAAATTTTAAATAATAAATTTAACATATTAGAATCTAAAAAAAAAACTGTTTTATGGTTTAAAATCATAAAACAGTTATTACCATTGGTTTTTCGAAAATTGGAACCATCCAAAGCGGATATCTAGTATATAATGCGCATTTCTTTAGTTGCATTTTTTTAGTTTCACTACATGTGGGGAATGGTCTTTGGAGCATCTACAGTTTTCATACCATAAATCTTTTCGTTATGGTTTTCATAATGGTTCAACCCAAATCTTTTCAAGGTTCGAGTGAATAGGCACCTTCTGGGTGAGCTCGCTCCATTGTCGGCCTCATCCTTCCTACATGGATAGCAGCACGAATCCGGTTCACATTTTAATTAGAGAAATTTTGCAAGGCCTGGCTTCAGCTTGCAGCGTCACCGTTACAATCATTATAATTGCCGAGTACCTACACCTCACCGAGGCATCGTGGATTTTTCTCAGGTATAAAGGAAGCCAATTTCTATTGGGGAATTTGGGTGTCAAATGTTATCGGTAGGTTTTCGTTTTGGAAAAATATTGACATATTTAGCATACTTGCCCAAATTACACTATGACTATGTTTTTCTGGCCAGAGTCACCTCAATGGTAAAAGGCGATTCGAAGAATGCGCTATATATCTTAGTTAAAAGGTTCAAGTAGATACTCCGAGAAAGAGATTGAAATATTGATATATTGTCAAAAGGAATTTCTTGTTAATCGTGACAACAACTCTAAGACAACGTATGAACGAAATAATTTTAACAATAAAAACGAAAGCGTTTTACAAGCCATTGTTACTTTCTCAGCTAATTAATGCTCCAGGGAAACAGGATATAATAAAAGGAATAATAAACAAAGAATCAGCAGCCATACATGGGAATGTTGATTTTAGATGGAATTATTATATATGAAATGTATTTTGACTGTATATTGATTACTCTCCTTCTTAAGTACTTGTTTTTAATTAAATTGTCTTTCTTTCATGAAATTGTACCTTTAATGTTATTAATGGGATTCTCTTTAACTATAAGCTGGGGTCCAAAGATATTATCAACGGATATTAATGCCTCTCAGACCCAAGAGCTCTTGTATGATTTTACAGGGAGTTTCACTCAAGCACTGATGGTAATTTTACTTAAAGTATCCCCGTATATATTTAAAACGTTGAGTATGCACGGGACGTTGTTCTTTTATGATGTATGCGCTTCTGTTTACATAATTATTCTGTACTAATTTTTTTTAATGTTAAGATCGGCAGACAGGCTGTCGGTCCACTTGATGGTAGGAGGCTACCGTCGCCTATAACACAAGCAACGCCACATGGGCTGCAAGTGTTGCAGTATTAGAGCCGGCGCAGACGTGCCGAAGCATGCCGCGGAACGCTACGGCCAGCCTCTTAAATTAACAGAATATATAATTATAAAAAATTGAGCATTATTCAATTACATCTTTTTTAGCAGGATATAATTTTAATATTCTTCCAATGAATTTAACAAATCCCAACTTTTAATATTATAAATTCGAAAGTGAGTTTTTTAGTTTGTTTGTTCATTACTCTTTCACGCTTTAACTTCGATCATCATGAAATTTTGCATACCTTCACGTTGTCAGAGATACAGATAAGATTTCATCCAGAAATAGAATTCCCGAGGATATCATCAAAAAATAACAATAATAAAATCAACGCCTGACAAAAATGGATTAGCAATAAAGATTGACTAAAGAAAATAGGCACCGACGACATCGTGGGCAAAAGATAGTTATGAATAGTTATTAACAAAGCAATATTTTATTACATTTTTGTTAGAAAACAAGATATTTTAATATAAATATTATATATTTTTCAATCCACTAAAGCTGCTGCAAGTGCGCTACGACAAGAGATTAGGAGGGGATAAGGAAATGGGCTCTGGCATCCCTTACTCACTCACCGAAACACAACAGCACACGTGCTGTTATTTCACGGTGATCTTCTGTAAGGGGGTGGTTACTGCCGCCAGACGGGCTGCCCAAATGACTGCGAAACGCAGTGTGCCCTGCCACTACTTTCCAAATCCAGATCAGAGCCAAATTTGAAAAGTAGATTTTTCAAATTTGACCCTGCCGGGAATCGAACCCGGGAACCCTAGAACAGAGCGTTAAGGCAAGCACCCTAATCACCCTTTTGCCTGAAACCGAAGATAAAAAGGGTAATAAAAGTGGTGAAGCGGTTACAGAAGAAGACAAAGAACTTATCCATTTAAATACAAATAGAATAATATTGGAAACGGATTACCGGCCAGACAAAGATTGCACGTAAGTAGTAAAATGGTATTTTATTGGGAAAAATGTATGATATATTAAATATTAGTTAGGGAGATATTAAGAAGAATGTAGCTGGACGTGTATTGTGGATTAAGTAATGTCCCGAACAAATGGAGTGCATTAGAAGAATTCGTGACTTGAATACCGAGACATGGTCTACCAAAATCCTGTTCGAAATAATATAATTATGTTCTTTGGTATTTTAGTTATAACAACTACGGTAATATGTTCAGAATAAAATAACAAGCTATCATACTAAAACTATTATTTCATTGAATAAAAAACGGTCAGAGAACGTTTTGGTTAAATTAGTCACGCTACATGTAACAATTATAGGTATAATTATTTTTTTTTTCAATTGAATAAATAAAAAGATAATTTTAAATAAAAAGAACGTGCAATGTTATAAATAATTGTCGTATGACGAAATTTCTAAGTCTTTTTTTTAATTATTTAATTTAATTTTAGATATTTGATTTACATTAAGAATGAAATATCATTTGATGGGCATTTTACATTGAATATCAAACGTGAAATTAATGTTCTGTAACGGAGTTATTCTGCGAACGTACGTTATTAAAACTAAAACACGAATTATCAGTTATAATAACGTAAGCGTTTCAAACCCATTTATACGCGACCGGAATTATTTAAGATTTTTCTACTAATTCACAGTTTTTCTTTTGCTGCTATTTTGGGAATTTTGTGCTGTTGAAATGCGAGGTGATACCTACTATTAAGCTAACTATTTTGACTTAATCAAGCATGTTAAGTAGAAATTGGTAAATTTTGAGGGTTTGTTGATAAACAAACCCTCAAAATTTACCTTGATAAAGGTTCATTCATTAATACCTTTTTGGTGCAGCAATCTTTGTTCAAGGCATCTTCGATGTTAACGATTTTTTATTCCTTTTTTATTTCATAAAAACAATGTATAATCTCTGTCTGTCTGTCTGTTACCTTTTCAAGATAAAATCGCTGAACCGATCATCTTTAAATTTTGATATACGTTGTCAGGGATGCACGAAAGGACATAGGGTACCTTTCATCCAGAAAAAAAGGATTTTTCTTCTCGATCTAACGCCTGGCAAAGTGATAACTGCAATAAAGATGTTAGGCGTTACCAGCCGCGGGTACCAACTAGTTGTTTATATATGGACATGATTGATTATTATTATCATTAGAATTTAGATCCAGCTTAGTTAATTTGTAGTTTGTAGAATTTGTAGTTTTGGAAATAAGACCCGGAATGTAACTGTTCGACTCCTTTATTTAAACTCGATACAGTCCCTATTTATAACATTTGCTTCAATCAACTGGTATACAATTATATTAATATTCACTCGTGCAATTATCTTGTTAAGTATGTACAAACAAAATATCGAAGCCTTCCTTTTCGTCGGCTCTAATGATGATGCAACATCCTGTCAACCCTAGACCAACTTTTTGCAGTGACGACAAGCACAGATGCCGCCACATAGTGTTACATATTGTTTTTCTTTTTGTCTTACCTGTAACAGTCCATTTGAAGGTGAATCGTCTACAACCATAAGTATCACCGGAGGAATATTAGTACACTGCCAACCCTGATAGGATAAAAGGCAAGAGAGATGGCGAGGATAAGGAAATGGGCTCCTCACAAACGCACCAAAACATAACAACATTGCTCTTATTTCAAAGTAATTTCCTTAATTTCAAAATATGTAACAATTATTAATAAAATATACTCACTCTATAATTTGATAGATGATTTACAACGCATGTAAAGTGTACGTCGCGACCTTGAGTCACGGTATGATTTTCTAATGGCTGCAGGAACTCTGGCAACATCTCAGTCTTAATACTTTTCGGCATTTCACCTGTTAAGAGAGAACAAAATATTTACAATTTTGTGTTTAGGGAATCTATTAAAAACTTACAGACTCAAAAGAAATTGTACTGTCGGAACCATAAAATAATCTGTAAGCCGATTGCGATGCCTCCTATCGAGACCAATTGTTAATCTTAATCACTCAGCATCCTACTCAAAACACTAAAAATATATTTGAAGGGACAGGGAATGGGGTCCTTGGGCCTCCATATTTAATCACAGGCAGGCATGAATAGTCGAGAGAGGAAAATAAAACTCAACGTTAGGCCATGCGTTGTAATTCTAAACAAAACACCACAATCGGCACAAAATCACACAAAATCAGATTACACTCCACCAAACACGTAGCACAAGTCTTTTGATGTAACCCGATTGCATTCTTGTAACTGCCTGGGCGCCATGCCTCTGCGCTAGCGCTTGGTGTTGTCTCCGAGTCAACGACAATGACATTCCGATCCCGCTGTCCAGTTGACAGTTGACAGTTGTCATTGCTGTTTGCTCTCGTTAATCAAACGCGCCGTCATATTATTAAAATCGGTTCAGGAGGAGTTCAGAGATAAACTTACAGAAGGAATTAGGTAGAGCCAACTTCGAGAAGAAGGTCAATTGTCGAATCCAGCTCGGATGGGCAGCGCTCCAGAAGATCTGAGACATTTTCTCGTACAAAATTCCTCAGTGTTTCAAAACAATAGTTTTCGATCAATGTATGTTGCCAGTGATGACATATGGCGTTGAAACGTGGTCTCTAACTATGGGCCTCGCAAGAAAGCTCAACGTCGCTTAGCGAGCGATGGAGAGAGCTATGCTCAGGGTTACACTGCGAGATCGAATCAGGAATGAGGAGATCCATATACGAGCGAAAGTTACCAATGTAACCCGGCGGATTAGTAAGTTGAAGTGACAATCGGGACACATGGTACTGGGGCCGGAAGATTCTCGAGTGGAGGCCACGAACCGATAAGCGCAGCGTAGGACGTAGACCCACAAGGTTGACAGACGATAAGGTCTAATAAGGCCCATGTCCAGTAGTCGACTTCCTACGGCTGAGATGATGAGGATGATGATGATGTCAACAGTTTTTTTTTTGTTTAGTTTTAAGTCTTGAAGAGCTTTAGTAGCAACGGATATGGTCCATCTGTTACTAGTATTATGGTCACTAATAATAAAGTCAATTTAGAGACTCATAAATAACTTAATGAATGATTTCCTTGCCTATAGTATTTCAGAAAACTCGACAAATTAGCAAGATTAACAGAAGAATAAAGGCTGTAGGTACGATAGCAGTTATGTTTAGTTTGTTCAAATTCAATCTCTGTAAATCCTTCTTATCAGAAATAATTCATCGTTTGATTTACTTTGTTTTGGGAATTATTGTGAGGTGAGATGCTACTGAAATAATTTATTATTTAACTCAGACTTCATTATAAATTCGAAAGTAATTTATTTGTTTGTTTGTTTATTATGCTTTCAAACATTAACTACTCAACTGATCATCTTGATACACGTTGCCAGGGATGCAGAAAAAGGCATAAGACAGTTTTCAAATGATCAACTAAAAACGAAAATAAAAAACTCAACGCCTGACATATACATATATCTTCTTCTTCTTATATATAAAAATGAATCCCCATTTCTCCTGGTCACGGCATCACGCGTGAACGGGCAGACCGATCTTAATTCGGGTTTCACCAATGGAAAGAGGGCTAAACGGGGAATGTTTTAGGGTATATAAAAATTGCACCACGGGCGAAGCCGGGGGCGGGCCGCTAGTGAGCAATAAAGATTGAATCAGAAAAATGACGCGGAAGAAGTCGCGAGCAAAAAATAGTATAATATATTACATTTCGCTTGAGAAACGATTTTCTAAGTCTTTCGTAAACTTAAAAAAGATAGACGCTTGTTTTAAATTATATATCATAATAATTTGTCTCTAAACAAACACGAATGATTTTCCATGCGATCCCAAATTTTTTAATACATTCATATTGTGATTGCCCAATGCCCAGTAATTCTTTGAATCGACATCTGTTTCAATGAAAGAGTACACTGCTACCAGGTTAAATAAATGTTCTTTTTTACATAACTATAACTCTTCTTTTTATTATATTCTCTTATTTCAGACGCATTTATTTCTATTCAACTATGATCTGTATCAAATTATACAAGGATAGAAAATTAAAACTATTTATAAACTAACGCAATTATATAAATGATTCGTAACTGGCAGTGAGTTATTCGAGGCCTTCGCTCAAAAATATGAGTGAAAATTAGAAGATAAGTTAAATGATTTCACGACGGCACCGGATGGTACATGATACCGTGCAGGCCGATTCCATTTCACTGTCAATTAATTATATTTAAGGAATGATGATAATGGTGCCTATTTAATTCAAGATCGTATTGAAGTAAGCTATTTTTCTATTGACATGTTACCTATAAAGTGATTATATAATTAGTTAAAAAATAAAAGATATAACGTCTGAAATATACGTATATTGCCGCCTAACATTACACTTTTGCCAAGCGCCGCTTCGCCCGTGTGGATTATCTACCCTATGTCCATCCTGAAAATTCTATTCTAACTATTGGTATTATTTCGAAGATTACCTCCAACATATAAACAAACATACAAACTTTATCTCTTTACCATATTATAGATGATTTATTGTTAGGAAACAAAAACAAATTATTAATTACAGAAATCATTTACAAATTATATACCACTTCTAAATTGGCTTCCTTTTTTAGGTACCAGTAAGTAGTGGCAGGGCACACTGCGTTTCGTAGTCATTTGGGCAGCCCGGCTGGCGGCAGTAACCACCCCCTTATAGAAGACCACCGTGAAATAACAGCAAGTGTGCTGTTTGTTGTGTTTCGGTGAGTGAGTAAGGGATGCCAGAGCCCATATCTCTATCCCCCTTTCCTAATCCCTTATCCTTAATCCTACTGTAGTCGGCAGCGCACTTGCAGCAGCTTTGACGTTGTTTGTATTATAGGCGACGGTAGCCACCTACCACCATGTGGACCGTCAGCCTGTCTGCCCATCTTAACATTTATAAAAATCAATATCTGTGTATTTATAAATCTTACTTTTTCAGTTGCATCTATTTTATATTTAAAATAATTTGCAAGTGCAATTAAATTAGAAAATCAAATGAACAACATTTTTAAATAGGTACGAAATAAATAACGATATGTAGCTCAGTAGTAAAGGAGCATTATATCATCCTGGATCGTAGGTTACATTTTACACTAGATATCTACTCCAGTTAATGTGGACGGTGCATACAATTTTATCGTTCAAGTTTATACTGCACACGGTTTAGAATACATTAGTAGGATGTTGTAATTTAAATCTATGGTATTATTATTAAGAGAAGTTTATCCATAGACCATGAGAGTTTGGTGATTATTGAGTAAATGTTATTTCTGCCTCTATTGGTCATTCTGGTCACCTCGCGATCGTGCGAAACAGGAGAAAGTTTTAGATAATTTATGATAATAATATTTATGTTTCATTGTTCTGTATATTCAACTGTTCAATTGTCCCGCGCCTTATCAATAGCCTACCTTCAGATCTGTGTAACAGTATAACAATTAAAAATATTAAAATTAAATTAAAGGAATATTTTTTAAATTGCATTTGAATAAATTAACATAATAATGAATTGTATATAGTTAGATGTTAAAGCTTTTAATATTTTAATAATAATTTAAAGCATATAACATGATAGCACAAGGTTAAACCTAGGTGGTTTTTAGTGCTATCATTATATTAATGTACATTTAGTTTTCTTTTTAAATTATTAAAATTATAAATAAAAACTAAAAAATAAAAAATAAAACTATCATAATATCATAGTATAGTGATACAAAATTCATTACTATTCCAATGTACATTTTTGATGTAAAATTATTTTATTCTCGCGTGGTCTTTTTTTATGTTAAGATCGGCAGACAGGCTGACAGTCCACTTGGTGGTAGGTGCAGTAGGATTAGGAGTGGATAGGGAAAATGGGCTCTGGCATCCCTTACTCACTCACCAAAACACAACAGCACACGTGCTGTTATTTCGAAAATTGAGAATAATTAATGGTGAAATTTATTATTTCAAAATTAAAATAACTTTCGTGTGACATTTTATTACATAATGTGACAGCGAACATGACTCACGAAGCGGCACTTGGCAAAAGTGTAAAACTTCATTAAAATTAGTCAAACGATTTTGTCCTACTGTAACAAAATGCTAACTTTCACTTATTACTAACTAAGTGACAAGCTTCTATCAATAAATAATATTTACATAATTTGTAAATTGTAACTCTGTTTTCACCTTTAGATTTCTTAACTTTTTTCTTTTTAATATAAGCTAGGTTATATAATATAACTTAGGTTAAGAGGGCACTTTGCAACTAAGACAGCTTACTTATTCCATTCCACTCGTAGGTCGTAGCAATACATAAAAAAACATGACATTTCTGGGACATAATATAATATGAAGGTTTGCGTCGCAACAAAAAACTGAAATTAATTTTATATCTAGTATAATTAATTTCTAAACTGTGCATAATTTGTGACATTTTCGCGGGTTGAATTCTTGTAAATACTGACTAAAATGCAAAAATATTTTTCGATGGAAACATTCTACCTGTAATGTACATTTGAAATTGCGATGTCAATAGCTACCATCTATAAAGGTTTTTCTTAAATATTGGAATTGCTGGCGTATGTTTTTCGCGAGTTGAATAAGTGGCGCGAATGTGTTGCGTCGCATCCTGTCTTCGATTATTCGCGTTATAGTAAGTCGAGACAACAAATTTTCCCAAATACCTATTACTGAGTTCCCACGCTCGTACAGCGCCACCTTAAATCTTCAAATTCTTCGCTCGTACACGTTGTTGACACTGACAGAATTAGAAATGGAAAACTTCATTGTTGATTTTTTTAATTTTATTTTCTAAAACCTTGATCGAACTAACTAATGGCTAGAAGTGCTATAATGACAATATTAAAAATATTTTCAGATTTTCGGGAAGCTCCGAGACATGTTCTTTTGTGTCTTAAAACAAAAGTTTTCAACCAATATGTGTTACCAGCTATGATATATGGCGCTGAAACGTGGTCTCGTAAAAAGCTCAACATCCTCATCTATAGAGAGGGCTATGCTCGGTGTTACACTGCGAGATAAAATCAAGAATGAGGAGATTCGCAGACCAACGAATGGATTGGTAAGTTAAAGTGGCAGTGGGCAGGACACATAGTACGGAGAGTCAAAGTCGCTGGGGCTGGAAGGTTCTCGAGTGGAGACCACGGACTAGCAAGCACAGCGTGTCCACCCACAAGGCGGACAGAGACTATAAGGACCGCGGATCGACAGTGGATCCAGGTTGCTTCTGATCGGTCCTTTTGAAAAATTAGGGGTAGGAAAATAATGTACGTCCTACGGATGAGATGATGATAATTTTGAATTAGACTAAAAATATTAATCATTGAAATTATTGTTTTTTTTTTACAGTTAACTAGCGGCCCACCTCCGGCTTCGCCCGTGGTGCAATTTTTATATACATTTATAAAAATTCCCCGTTTATCCCTCTTTCCATTAGTGAAAACCGAATTAAAATCGGTCTACCCGTTCACGCGCGATGCCGTGCGTGACCAGGGGAAATAGGGATTCATTTTTATATATATAAAAAAATATAAGATATAAATACAGCTCATACAATTACTTATGAAATGAACAAAATTACTGTCTTGTGTAGAATGTAAACTTACTGTCTTCAAGACATATTCATCACGAAACATATTTGCCTTCGTTTTTTTGTGCAAAATATCTTTTCCCAGTGTTTTCATCGCCAATTTTGAATAAAAATTGATATAGAATTTTAACTTGTCGTTAGTATGAAAAAAGATTATCTGTACGAGTTTTAGCATAAAATTTAAAATTATTTTGTCACAATTTCGAAGTTGCTATCCTGTTTAACATTCTCGGAGGTTTGTTGAGCTTGTGATCAAACTGCCAGTAAAAATAATCCAACAGATTTGATGTTTTCGAAGGAAAACTTTCACTGCTTCCCCGATTACAAAGCCGATAAGATTTTGAAACACGACACTGTTCATTTTACAATAAGCCCTAATGATATTAAACTAAATGAAATAGTCAAGTTGGTATCAAATAAATTATCGCGAACACCTTCGGATAATTTTAGAATTCGCTATCAAAAAATCTTCGCTTTTATGATATTTTTAAATTTTTGCACACATTTTTTTACGGCATTAACACCATTCCAGCAAGTCTGCGCTGCATTTTTTACCTTTCCTAAATTGAAAAAAGTATTTGGTGTTTGTCTAAAATGTTCTAATTTTTTATTCATGTTATAATAGCTTTTATAAAAGCCTACTCCAAAAACTGCGCAGAAATTTCATTTTCAAGCTGACCATAGGCTTTATTGCTCGCCGTTTTTGAACATTCCATAATATTAAAATCAAATTAAATTAAAGGCGTTCATTTTCTGAATAATGTAGGTACGAATATATTCTGTGATAAGGTTATCAACACGCATATTTCGCCATTCAGCGGCGTGCAAATGTAGAAAAGATTTATTCTTTTATTTTTTCCTATATGATTTGTTTCATGTTAATTACGTTGTTATATGTGTATAATGTGATTGTAGTATTTATTTTGTTATTTTTGACATACAACGGTCTGGTTATTAATCCCAGTACACCAAGACTAAGACCATCTTTGAAAAGTTTGTTTCGTTAGAAGACATTGCAAGGAATCTAACCCGGGGATCTTGCATCACAGTCCTTATATCTTAACTTACTATCAACGAGCTCTTTTAATAAAAACATAATTTTAATTATAATTTTACGTACCTGTTACAAAAACACTTAAGAATACAGCCAGCCACCAGGCCGCTTTTGTCGATGGAGAAAACATGTGTTTGTTGAACAATCTGAAACAAAATATGTTTGTTACAATTTTAATTCAATATTTTTTTTTAAATATCCAAAAATATTAATTCTTATACATACTATTTTTACTAAGACTCACTAGCTGAGCCCACAACTTCGTACGCGTGGTATTCGGTGTAGCGAATAACTTTTTTATTTGTGAACCGATTGGAATGAAACAAGCAATAAATGTTACGGGAAGCTTGCTCAATATATATGTGAAAACCGCATTCAAATAGGCTAAGCCGTTTCGGAGATTAGCGCGCCTAAACGCACAGCCAACAGACAAAAATTCTAAAGACTATTTTTTGACCTCTGTAACATAAATACATCGCGTACAAATAGTTTTTTTTTAATGGATGAGACACGGCTCGTTTACGATTTTATTATATGTATAGACAAGTCATACACTTTTCTTATACGTAGATACTATTTTCGCTGAGACTTACAAGTCATGATAATATAAGTGTTAGTATATGTAAAATGCTATCTCAAATACAATTTCGAATAATATAACTCTTAGATTTAACCAGCGATCTTTCTTGGTACGTTTTAAGAGGAAGTACTTTTGTTTTGGTAGTACAAAAGGAGTCATTTATAAGTCACCGATAGCGAAGAGTTTCTAACCAATATTAGGTACATAAGATTATATAAATTTCCCTTTAGGATTGGATCTGAGCTTTCCAGCGTAACTTTGTGACAAGCGTGACGCCTAAATGCTTGACAGTTTGACTTATTGTACTTGGAGAATGTACTTGGATATTATAGACCCAACAAAGTCACTATTTAATTCCTAAAACATACCATATGCGAATTCACTAAGGCTACAAAAACATTTTCTAAAACTTTGGTTACAGCATCATTGTAAAGAGGATTATTGTTTCTTTTTTAAGTTATTAATTAGTTCATAGTAAAATTAGAAAAGCTTTTAAAATATTTTAATGAAAGCGTATTCATAGTCTCTTTAGTGAAAGTAAATAGAATTTGTAAAGCAGTGTAATTTTATGGACTAGATTTTATCCCGTCTATATCTCTTACGTTTTATATACAACACTAGCGACCCGAGGCTTCGCACGAGTGCTTTTTTTTTCTGCAAAGTAATTATAAAAACCTTTCTCGTTCAACGCTCTTTCCATTAGTGAAAACTGCATCAAAATCCGTTGCGTGCTTTAAGAGTTAGAAAACAGACAGACAGACAGACGTCTTTCATTTATATTATGTAAAGGTATTTGCTATATAACACCCACTGAAAAATACAGTACCTAGGTATCTAGATTTTGTATCTTTTCAAAATGAGGGTATGCGCACAGACAAAGCAATCAGGATTTTTTCGGATGTGTGAGAAAAAGAAGATGGAACAGTAAGAACTAAGAAGTAACAAATCATTTAGTACCTAATCTATTCATATTGTTAAATTGGTCTCTTTTTTTTATTAAAGATGGGTTTGCTCTTCACCAGCATCTATCCATCTAGGAAGGATGAGGCCGACGATGGAGCGAGCTCACCCAGGAGATACCTATTCACTCGAACCTTGAAAAGATTTGGTTTGTATGAGCTCGGAAATACAGAAGCCGGTAGGGAGTTCAAATCCTTAGCAGTTCACATTATAAAAGATGTTTTAAATAAAGTTCCAATATCTTAAGAAGCATTTGAGTGTTAGATCGTTTCTCTGTTATTGTTACGAGATTGTTCCTACGAGAAATCCAGATTTGTCTGAAGAATAAAGGGAATAAGTTTAAAGTTTAAAGGGATCAAAGGCTTATTGTAAATTTTCCACAAAACGTCTAACCATCGCCCGCAATAATAATACCTTATTCCAGAAAATAACAAGCAGCAGATAAATAAAGACGTTTCCTCAAAGGAAATGAGGCTCGGTCGCGATGCTCATAATTTGAATTTTATTGAAACGGTAGAAATTCTATTTTCAACTAAAAGTAAGTGCTCTACGTTTTGCTTACTCGACAACTTCACTTTCCTTTGAAGGCGATGCAAGGTGAATATAAAATACGAGTATTCATTACTCCTTTCATGAATTATTTTGTCACAGCGGTTTTGTAAATTGTTTTTATCAACCCACATAATAATGACCTGGGATATTGGTCACTATTTTAATTACACGGAACTTAATTACGTGATAAGAACTGTTCGATTTGCCTAGACATTGGACCCTCTTTTATCTGGTCCCTTCGAGACTTTGTCAGGCCTCTGTTACTCCGTGTGTGCCGTGATATAATAGGGGATCGGACAGTAATCAGATTAAAATCTAAAATGTACTTAGAAAGAAAATATATAATTTTTTACGATTATTTATCGAATAATAATTTAATATAATTCATTTAAATATTTTTAAATGAAGAAATAAAATTTTATTATTTACAATATTTTTAACCTATACTGAAACACCAATCACAGTGCGTGACGTCATTTGTGGGCAATCATTGTCTTATGCCAATGCAGCTGTTTTGTTATGATATGACCACAAATGACGTTACGCGCTCTCAGATGAACTATCGTGGCGTTTTGGCGGCATTTTCAAACAAACAATATTAAAACATGATTTTGAGTACCTAAAAGGCTATAAATAAATAAAATAGTATTTTTTATGGGAATAAATATCCATGAAGATTAATTTAAAACACTTTCTGAAAATTTGTCCGATCCCCTATATTGCCCACCGTCGCTCTCATTGAATGTGTAAGGAGTGCAACTTCTGTACGCTAGTACTGTTATTTATTCTGTGACCATGTACATTAGGACAAGTACGAATGCTTTGTCATCATCATGATCTCAGCCGTAGGACTACTACTGGACAAAGGCCCCTAATTTTCTAAAAGGGCCGATCAGAAGCAGTCTGGATCTACCGTTGATCTGCGGCCCTTATCAGGTCGTCTGATAAGAGCCTTCCTAGAACCTTCCGGCCCCAGCGGCCGTCGGTTCTACGTAGTATGTGTCCTGCCCACGTCAACTTACTACGGGTAATCCCCCGATTTATCTATGTAGGTAACTTTCGTTCGTCTACGAATCTCCTCATTCCTGATTCGATCTCGCAGTGTGACCCCAAGCATAGCCCTCTCCATAGCTCGTTGAGCGACGTTGAGATTTCTTAAGACCACGTTTCAGCGCCATATGTCATCACTGGCAACACACATTGGTCGAAAACTTTTGTTTTAAGATACTGAGGAATTTTGGATGAGAAGATGTCTCGAAGCTTCCCAAACGCTGGGCATCCGAGCTAGATTCAAATTGTTTATAAGTTTTTCATATCTAGGATTTAAATTAAAAGAACAGGTGATTATTTTAGTTATTTTAACTCATTATTAAGATTATCCTTTATACACCAAATTTTAATATTAACTAGCTAAGCCCTCAACTTCGTAAGCGTGGTATTCGGTATAACGGGTAACTTTTTTGTTTGTTAACCGATTGGAATGAAACAACACTAAATGTTACGGGAAGCTTAGTACAATACATCAGTGAAAACCGCATTCAAATCGGTTAAGCTGTTTCTGAGATTAGCGCGAACAAACAAACAGACGAAAATTCTAAAAACTATTTTTTTGACTTCAGTAACAAAATACAACGTGTATAAATTGTGTTTTTGAAAAAATATTTAATGTGCAGAGACGGATCGTTTACGATTTTATTATATGTATAGATATAGATGAAATTATGGTGTAAGTAAGATGCCCTGCAGCCTGGTGAACAGATTACTTGAAAGACTTCTCGGGGAGCAGCTGAATGCGAAGGATAGAAGGCCATGCGTATGTTGCGAGCCTTGGGAGAGGCCTACAGCCACAGCAGTGGAGAGACACAGGCTGATGACAATGATGAGGATGATGAGGCTAGTATTGATAAGCGTCAAAGTCATCTACCATCAAGTGGACCGTCAGAATCCATGCCGACTTTTACTCAAAAAAGCAAGACTTCAATAAAAATTCTATTTCCGATGAATATTAAAATTTAAATCGTACTCGATTATGTTCGAACAATGTTTTATACATATAGATGACAATATCAATAATTTAGTAAAGGCAGCTTTATCCCTAGCGAAGTTTCGTACATTTTTGCAAATAAATCAAAGCAGGCAGTTTTCACAAGCAATGGTCTAGCGAAAGTGTTCTGAAGGAGTTAAACCCACAAGATTCAATTACGGGCCCGCTGACGCTGCGTCACAACTTTAACTAACTCCTAGTCAGCACCCAGAGTATCTGCACACTATTACTTACAACAAACAGATCTGACTTGAAAGCTTGGGTTTGAATAGCCGTGCTCGCAAACGAACAACTTTTGTTCATCAAAAATAAGCCATTGGATTTTTTTTAAGTATAGTGGTGTGTCTCAATATTTCTTACCCAACAATGTATTACTTTTGTATGCATTTAAAGCGCTAATCTCCAAGTACCTACTCAGATATGTAGCCCACTATAAAGTCAAAAGCATTTGACCGAGGTTGTCATAAAAATAGTGGTTGGCATTAAAATGTTCGCTTGTACTCTTATAGGTTAATCGCTTAAGGGCTTCACTTGGGCAAATGACATTTACATTAGAAGTTCTACGCCGAAACGCCTTGAATTTTCTACGCCGCCAGCGAGTTCTAATTTAGAACTCGCTGGCGGCCTAGAAAATTCAACAGGCCTAGAAATTGTGTTTTTTTGTTTTTACCTTTAGAACAATACACAAAAAAATATATACATTTTTTTAAAACTGACATTAACTTATTAATAGGTATAGGATTCATATGCGCGCAATAAGCGGTTTTCGAGAGAATTTTCAATAAAAGTCAAATTCCTCTTGTGTTCTAACTTTTTTGTGGAGTTTCTATTACTTTAACGAAAATTCTAATTAATACAATTGGTTCTTCATATGTTTCAGTATAATATATATTTTTTTCAAAGCAATTGTGTTGTCTATTTCTTGTAACATCCTCATTAAACAATCGATGTTTTTAGTATTTAGCGTTTGTCTCCGCCATAAATCGATTGCTGCCCGCGACTTCGTATGAAACATATGAGTTATAACGCCTGACATCTGTATCGCTGGGAAGACAGTGGCGCCGATTTTTTTTATAATTTTAGACGATTTTTCGTGATAACATTTTCTAGGATAAAAAGTATCCTATAATGTCAATACAGTCTAGGATAAAAAATATCCATCCAAATCAGTTCAGCCGTTTTTGCATTATTGAGGAACAAACATCCGAACATACAAACTTTTGTATTATTAGGATTAGAATATATGTAATTATATCAGTTTTATTTGGTAATCAATGTTACTAAAATATAAATTATTATATTTTTGGAAATAAATCGAAAGGATAATATACTATGTTCTAGCTGAGCTCTCAACTTCGTAAGCGCGGTATTCGGTATAGCACGTAACTTCTTTATTTGTAAACCGATTGGAATAAAACAAACACTAAATGTTGCGGGAAGCTTGCTAAAGCACATCAGTGGAAACTGCATTCAAATCGGTTAAGCCGTTTCTGAGATTGGCGTGCACAAACGCGCAGACAATCTATTTTTCATCTCGATAATATACGTATAAGTACAACGTCTACAAATTGTTTTTTTTTTTTTTTGAAAAAATATTTAATATACTTACAATTTTATTATACGTAAGTATAGATTTTTAACATATTTATTTACAATAAACAGTGATAAAGTTGTTAAGGAGTTGTTAGTTACAACATAAAAGGGTTTTTGTCTCCACTTAAGTGTGTCACATATTTTAATTTTTTTTTGCGCCCTACTATAATCACTAAAACATTAAGAGAATTAAGGCTCTTTTGAGCTCGATTCGGATAAAAGTGATTAGTCAAACCTTATTACTTTTTCGTAAAAATGAAACTCTTTGTTAAAACTCAAAATCCGGAATATTGATTATTAGAATGTAGTCGGTTAATTTGTTGTCCCGCAAATTGATAGGGGCACGTAACTTCGTTCGATTTGAACAGTGATCACCGAGCATGGGTCAAGAAATAAATATCTTGTGTGGGTGGATCCCTTGAGAACTAATTGCTGCCCTATCAGTATTGATGGCACACTATAGAGAATGGGATCAATGTAAATTGTTTGCTCTCAATCCACAGAATCCCGTTAATGGAATAAAACCAACATAATATAAATATGTATAAACTTACATACACAAACTTTTCACATTTGTATATATTATGATGAGATAGAAGCATTGCAATAGCGACCTATTGCAATGGTCCCACAATTAATCAAAAACAGTACCTTACGTGGAAATGGTCCGAAAATTGATAAAATTCATAGTTTTAATATAAGTATATAAATGTCTGGCACTGGCAATCCCAAAGCTCACTACAGTAACTTAAATTAAACTTGCGTTTGTTAAGCCCAGGACATTCAAACGCAGTAGGTATTTCGCGCTTCTTCAACCCGCGCACACCGAGTCCACGTACGTGCAGTTCGAATCAACCCCACAGCGGCACAGTAGAAATTGTAATAGTACAAATACCTAGGGCCAACGAGAAGAAATAATACCAAATGAAAATAAAGCTATCAAGAGCATTTTCCGTTTTCAAGAACGCAGCGAAAGTGACACAGATTCTGCTTTGAAGACGTCCAGCGGCCTACTGAAGCAAAGCAAAGCAAGGTGAGAAGAGAGCTCTTTTTTAAACAATACTTTGTGGAAAAAATTTAACACTGTTTTGAGAAAAAGTAGCCATAGAATATTCTTCTAAACTTATCATTACTTATTTTTTAACATTTTTTTGTGACTAAAAGTTTTTTTTTGTGATATATTTTAATTGCGACTCGAAAAACGATCAAAATTTCCCCTTTTTTTTAGAAATATTTTATTATCGAATGAAGTTATAAATATCGTGTCATGAACCGTAAAATCGTCAAGGATATATTTTATTAAACTGCAACTTTTTTTTGAGCAAAATCAAGAATTTTTAATTGTTTACCAACATTGAATCAAAAATAAGTTGACTTCGAATATGCCTTAATTTATCAAATAAGCCGTATGACTTTTGCAAGAGGACATATGAGGATATCATATTTTTTTTTTTTGTAAAAAAAATTTATTCAAGTTTATTATTTTTTTAATTGTTATAATACTAAGTATTATAATATTTAAAAAAAAATAATGATATTATAAGTTATTATAATATATTTTTAATTGTTATTAATAAAATACTTTAAGTTATAAATAATAAATTTATTTATTACAGTATTTTCCATATAAAGAATTTAGGACTTAAAGACTTTCAAAGACTTTTGACGATCAAATTGATCGAGTGGTTAAAGTGCTTTTGTCTTAACCCTCTGTTTCAGGGGTCTCGGGCTCGAATTCCGTCAGGGCGAATTTTGAAAATGAAATTTTCAAATTTTTACTATCGCACTTGTATGTACTACCTGTGACTTTGCTTGCATTAATATGCGACGATAGTTACTTTCTATTAAGTGGACCTTCAGACTGTCTGACGACTTTTACTAAAAAAAAGCACTAGTAATTAAATAGAGAGTTCCCTAATCAAACCCTGAGTAATCCACCTGACGGAAGTGACCTCTATATTTTACAGGAAACTGCCTCTTCTAGAAGGATTGCAGCATTTGCTATTTGTGCTGTAGTTATAATTAATGTGATGAACGCTCTTTATTTAAAAATAAATCGACGTTAAATGTACGTGTCGGCGTGTCCTACAATATATTTCTTAAAAAATATTCTGGAAATGAATTAATGTAGGATATATACCTACTACTGAAACACTTTAAGGTGACATAAGTTCCATACAAATATGATATAAATATGTTTTTGGAAGACGCATTATGCCTATATGTTGACTGAAAACTAATTAATTGACTGAAAACTAACTAACTAATTGATTTTGTGCTGTATTATCAAGTTCAAAAGTGTATAATACTTAATTAGAAAACGTGTTTTCCACTGATATATCAGAAATATATAGTCGCGTAGATTAAATGTAGATATTGTCATATGATTTAATTTAATTAAATTAATATCGGCACACAGGGAGAGGCTCCTTGGGGAGCCGACGAGAGATTATTAAATTTGTTGTTCAGACTCGATTTCTTTCGGCTTTTGAGTGTTCAGCCTAATAAATTCCTGTAAAGCTCACCTTAATAAATCCAGTTCGGCTCAGATTCTCCAGCCGCCATAAATTGTTAAATAAATCGTTCGAACAACACGGTCTGAATCCATTGTCGCGAACGTTGGCATCACGTTATAATTTGGAAGCCGATATTCATAGAGTAATTCACCATCCAACTAGGAATTTTAATTGGGGTTCCGGTGAAACACGCTTTAGTATCAATCTTACATTCTTGTAATTGTTGGTTGGCTTATGAGATGAAAAAAATAATTATTTTCGATACTTATTTGTCGACTAATAAGTCTCTTTCGGATCAGACATTGTGTATAACGAAAAAATGCATTAACGTTGAGGTAAAGATAGGTAATCGCGAATTATCAATTAGACAGGTTTAATGACTATTTTAATCACAGTAACAAGCAATGACAACTAAAAAAGTGACGCGCACCCCTTCGGCCGCGCTGGGAAAATCTCCGAACCAGATCCCCGCTGACCATGGGGAGATCGGTTGGATATGTGCGATTTCTACCTACTTGGAAATGAAATTTTCTTTGGTAAGAATGCATTAGTTTTAGTGCGGTAAGAGTTTACTAACCCTTGTGAAAATAGTCAAAATAAGCAGTCCAGAGTGCTGTGTTTATCCCTTCATGGATGTTTTATCCTTTTTTATTTTTACGGTACTTTTGATGAAATATGACATGGAGATAGTTTGACTTCTAGAGAAGCAAATACAGCCTATTTTTATTTTTTTACGTTGCTCATAAAAATAATAATTTTTCTATAGGGTACAAGTTTTACCAAAATCATATCAAGGCTTGTGTATGTCATTGAATACGCTTCTTATAACAACACCTCAGACCATTTTCAAACCTAAAAATCAAATTTAAATAATCGATTCATGAATAATTTTATGGAAAAGGCTAATTTATGATAATTTGACTAATGAGCTGCTCTGAAGCACGATTGATGGCTGAACTTTTGTTTAGTATACTTGTATTTTTATTGTTTGTATTAAAATTTAGGTATAAAAAGAAGCATATATACTGAATTCTTTTTGAATCCGGTATCAAAGTTCACGAATGAAATTTTAATCGTGTTTATTAAATTTATTTTATTTTATTTTGATTGTTATTAATCTAAAGAAAATATATACAATCTTAAAGGATTGGACATATATCAAACAATTGGTATGTCTAGTCGAATTTTGTATTTATCAAATTATAGTATATAAAATACTTCCTGGTACCCGCTACTTTGTCCGCGTTGGAAAATGAGAAAATATATGAGTAATAAATCGCCTGGGTCTGCATCAAGCGAGTCCCGTCGTCGCCTCGCATTAGTGCGAGACCGTTTGAATTTATTTCCTTGAGCGTAGTTTTTAATTTACGATAACTCCTAAGATATTTATTTAAATTTTATGGCGTACAGGGCTATTATAATGTGTATGAACTGTTTAAGGCAACTAACGTATTAAATTTGATAGTGATTAATAATGTATCTGTCTAAATAGCTTTTTAAATACCACATTATATATGACCAATATTTTTTGGAAATTAGAATGGGTTAAGCTTAAAAGCTTTTAAACGATAGTTAACCTTAAAAGCTTAAATATCTTAAAAAGAATATGCCATCGCGGACTTTTTTGTAGACCAATAAAAAATCTTAAAGAATGATACACCTAAGCCTTCCTCAGAAATCGCTCTGTTGATAGATGAAGACCGCATGAAAACCCGTTCAGTAGTTTTTGAGATTATCGTGAACATACATACAGATTATACAAACAGACAGCTGCGGCGGGGGATATTGTTTTATAATATGTAAAGATAATTACAGTATATAAAATTACAGTTTGGCAGCCAACTGCGTATCACCAGATTTCACACGTTTCGCGATATTTATTATGCGTAATTTTCAAAATTAATAATAATAATAGATTTAATCGCAATTTAGGTTGTTCTATTTTAAAATAAAAAAATCTATAATGAAATCTAACATTTAATGCTTGTAGCAAACAAAGTTGTGACCAATTAGTGTTTTCAAAATGTTCTACGAACCTGTTGAAAATGTGCTTGATTTTTTTTTAGTCAACTTCACTAACGTTTGGTTGCAGAAAACGAGCGTTTCAAGTGTTTTGTTTTGAACCTTATCCACTTGACCCAACCTACGTTGCGTGCACAGCCTTCGTTTGTGGAGCTCAACAGAGGCATAAGAGTTTTAGGAATGGTTTCAGTCAATATGAAAATAAGGGTAATAATGGGGCTTAAAGTATAAAAGCAAAAAGTGATACCCACTTCAGTGAAAAAAATTAAAAACAATATGTTACTTTGTTTGTACTACACTTGGTTGTCCCGCCATAGAAATACTTAGGAGAGCGGACCTAATTAATTTATGCCTTTTGCTATTTTCAAGAAAAAAAGCAATACACCAAAATAAAGAATATAAAAGAACTGATTACAGTAACCAAAAGCAACCGCTCATAAAAACCGCATAAATGTATTTTTCAAAACACACTTTTTTACGTCAAATCATTGCGCCCACTCGGTTATTCTATTCGTCCGTTTCACATATAATTTTAATTGCCTGATTTGATTATTTATTACCTGCCTATTATAATCAAGCAATTTTAGTTAATTTTTTACGAACAAAATTTAATGTCACTCGGTTTAGTGGTCGAGTATTACATCAACATTTACGTAGGTAAAGCTTTTTCTAACCGTGTCTCTTATTGTTAACGCTACGGGTTTTATATTTCATTCATAGGTATCTATATGTACCAAAATCTCAAAAAATAAATAACTCGCATTATTGTATTTCCCAATCCCCACCTTGTTCATAGTATTACATTAGTACTAAGATCTAACTACCATCCTCACATATTATAAAACAAAGTCCCCCGCCGCGTGTGTCTGTCTGTATGTCTGTATGTATGTTCGCGATAATCTCAAAAACTACTGAACGTATTTTCATGCGGTTTACATCTATCAACAGAGGTGTTCCTGGGTAACATTCAAGTGTATAATTCGTTGAGGTTTTGTGTGAATTGGTTGAAATATAACGATGATTGTTGAAGATATCGGAAAAAAACAAGTCTTCTGGGAGCTTTCATCGAAATCTCTGCCTATTTCTTTTGAGATATAACAAAACTATGCGCGGTGGGAATTTTTTTTTTTTGTCTACAAAAATGTCTGAGATAGCATTATCTATCTTTTAAAAATAGCTTACTATACCCATTCTAACTTCCAAAAAAATTATCACATATAATGTGGCATTTAAAAAGCTATTTAGACGGATACAGTATTAATAATTATCAAATTAAATACGTTAGTTACCTTGAGCAGCACATTATAATAGCCGTGTACACCATACAATTTAAATGAATATCTTAGGAGTTATCGTGAATTAAAAACTAAGCGCGAGAAGATAAATTCAAGCGGTCTCGCACCAACGCGACGCGACGACGGGACTCGCTTTAATGCAGACGCAAGCCTTGTAGCCGTCTGCCGCAGCGCAGTGTAGCCGATTTTAATTTGTATGAGATTCAATTTTCGTTCAATCACAGGAATTAATGATGATAATATGAATGAGTACATCGTTAATCTTATCTTACTATACAAAAAAAAGAAATTGTTGTATAGAATGTTGTAAAGAATGTTGTATAGATAAATTAATCTACAACAGGCCTACCACGAATGTTATTCGAAGTTTTCTATCTCTATCGTACTTATGTAAGAAGTTGCAAGTGGGACACAGAGGGTAAACTTTGGATGCCGTTCATGGTAGCAAGGCAGAGCCATCTATTAATAATTCATCGAACCAACCTATAAATAGACACTACTGTTGTATAATAAACATTTAATTGACATAGCAAATATTGAGGTTAATAATTAAGATAAAAGCTATCTTATCTTTTAAGTTGCACCAAATAACAGATACTTACGAAGTTTGATCAAAGTCGGTTCAGTAGTTTCAGAGTTTATCGCGAACATACATCCTGACACGAGATTTATATATATATCCTTACACTCTCACCTAAAAACTAGAGTACGCTTGTTGTTATTTCACGGTGGTCTCCTGGAAGACAGTAGTTACTGTTTCTAGACAAGTAGTGTGGCAGTAATAGTGCTTTTACGTTTTTTCTCGTAAAAGAAAATTTTAATAAGCCGATAAATCGCCCAAAAGTGTCCAGGATTTTCATGTGAACAATTTACTGATGTTTATTCTGCGATCGTGTAATCGAGTTGTGGCATTCAATGTAGGAAATAGCGTGGCAGCAAAGTTTAATACGAAGTCCCTCGGGTCGTGGAGTCATGGCTCGCGGTCAGATCCCCTCTCCGGTCGCGCCGCTTGCCGCCACGACCCGTGCACACCACTGACAACTTGTCACCTAGCACCATTATTCACAACACCAATTTTCCACGTGTCGCCGGCAGACTGTCATAAATTATAAATACGGTTTTGTTTATCGTGTCAATCTCTCTTTAATTTAAAACCTAGATATCTTTTATCTACCGAAATACTAGTGTACATACATGCAAATATTTTTATATCAAAAATAAAACTAAAGATTTTAATTTAAATTAAATAATATTATTAATTACTTTTTTGTATCGTTTATTTTAATCTTTTTTCATGATAGCAAACAGACACGCAGTTAGGTAATTTATTCTACATTTACATATAATAAAATCATAAACGAATCGTGTCTGTACATTAAATATTTTTTTCAAAAAAAAAACAATTTGTATACGTTTTACTCATGTTACCGCGGTCAAAAAATTGTGTTTGGTTATTGTCTGTTTGTCTGTGCGTTTGTGCACACTAATCTCAGAAACAGCTTAACCGATTTGAATGCGGTTTTCACTGATGTATTATAGCAAACTTCCCGTGACATTTAGTGTTTGTTTCATTGCAATCGGTTTACAAACAAAAAAGTTACGCGCTATACCGTATACCACGCGTACGAAATTGCGGGCTCAGGTATAGTTTTAAATAAATACAGAAGTTCCAAAGATCTAAAGATGAAATCCAGTAAGAAATAAGCCATTCCTTGCATTACAAATAAAATAACATCTTTAAGTGGATATAATATATAAATAGGAACTCTGTAGTTTAATATTAAAAGTTAAAATATTAACAATTTAAAAGTTTAATAAAATGTGACTATTATTGCTAAACTATGTTGCATGTTTATTACGAAGTTGGTCATGCAAAAATAGTTGTACCGTGGGGCATGATTTTCAGATATTTTGATCAACTAGTTGGTCGGTGACTTCCCAAGTAACACAAAACTTGTATATTAACTAAAATAGATATATTGGTGCGTGGGTCATAAACGGAAAGGCAGCATGTCGTAGTGAAAAAGAATTGTGAGGTTAGCGGTCGAATGTTTGATTAGGGAAAGATCATAGAGCGTAGAAATCATACAGAAAGATGTATTTAATATTTTTTATATTTTTTATAAGAAGTTATGTCTATAACAAGGCTTTTTTATTTATTGTGGAAGGACAGATAATTTACACGTAAATACAGAAGAACGATTCTGACACTTGCATTGCAGGGTGACTTTCAGATATTTTTTGAAGACTGTTAGTCTTTTCACAGAAAAATATTCAGAAGTACAGGCCTGACCGGAATTCGAACCCGAATCTGCGCACACATTTTTTACATTTGTTTTAATTGCGCATTTCATGAAATTTCAAGTAACATTATTTTTTTTTACTTTTAGTAACTGTTTTAAACCTCCTTTAATATCTTTCAGAATTGTTCCCTCCCAGTGTTTACCCTTTTCCGGGTATATTGCAATACTTTCACGTGTGAGTTCTCGTATCTTAGCTGGGTCCAATTCTCATCCTTCTATCGATCACTTCTGCTCAGTCAGCCATTATCTAAGAAGTTAACACGGCTTTCCTACATCACTTTATTTATGTACTAGCTTCTTCACGCCACTTTGTCCCGGTATCTTTATAAGTTATAACTTGGAGCTTACTCTGATTTAAAATTTATATAAGTTTAAAGTTACACCTAATTACGTTTCGTGATTTTTTCGGTGATGAATAATAAATATCCTCCCAACTTTACATTTGTATTACTGATAGAACTATATCACAATAAGGCGAATCCAGCCGCAAAACTCGTCCCGCACTGAATTTACGGGACTTCTGAGGGGGAGTCGTTACCCGCCGTACTTGCAAATCTCGGAAATATCTATTTAAAAATTAAATAAAGTATAATTCAAATTATTCTTTTGATGAGACTTCAGATAGTGGATCTTAAAATTTATCTTAAGAATTAGCTATTTAAAATATTGATTATTAAGCAAATCGCACGGTTACAACATCGATATTAGACCCCAACTTAGTAATTTTTTTATATATATAATTAAATATAATTTAAAAAATAATTATGATGATCCCCTTTCATATATCATGCAGATGATTTGAGTATTTTTTAAATTGTAATTATTATGATAATTTAAAAGGAAAACGGTTACAAATAAATGGATTTTTTTATCATTAGGGGCAGGCGTCGCCTTAATACATTTTTTTTAAAATTAATACTCTAGCTGGACCCGCAACTTCGTACGCGTGATATACGGTATAGCGCATAACTTTTTTGTTTATAAATCGATTGGAATGAAACAAAAATGTTACGGGAGGCTTGCTACAATGCATCAGTGAAAACCGCATTCAAATCGATTAAGCCGTTTCTGAGATTAGCGTGCACAAAAGCACACACAAGTAGACAAAAAATCTAAAAACTGTTTTTTTGACCTTGGTAACATGAATACAACGTTTACAAATTGTATTTTTTTAAATATTTAATGTAAAGACACGATTTTATTATATGTATAGATATAGATAGGGTCGGCACAACTCTCGTGATCTAGAGCAAGGTGACATTAGTTTCTGAACGTTGCGTTGTGAAGTTAAAGTAAACTGCAAAATATAGGTATTCACGAAAGAGGCTTTCTTTATTACATAGTGGGTAACTCTTATTACAATAAATATGCATAAAATAAGACATTCATACTGAATATAAAATAAGACAATTTGATGAGTTTATTTTTCCGATAGACGATGCCAAGAACCGTCAGTTATTTAAAGCAATAATCACATTTTAAGAAACTTTAGGACCAATATTAACTAAGTAATTCTCACCTTGAATTTCAAATACGCTCATTTATAGCTTTACTTAATTAGAAATTGCATAATTTTATCTTCGCGAGGCACCTATATTAGTAGAGTTGTAATTTCGTTGGAACAAGAGTTTCCAACTTTGTCACAAACTTCGATATGGATTGAGATTACTTAAAAACTTTGTAGTATACTTCGTAAGAAAAAATTTCAACGGATCTTAGAAGCTCTTTATCATTGTGGAAGATTTTTTCTAACACAAATATATAAAAATTGGACAGGTTCATTTATTTTCCCGGAATCAATATCGCTTACTTCTATCATGAAAGGAATTTTCGCATTGGAAGTTTGTGAAGGTTTTTTTAAACTTCGATGAAATTTGGCGCAAGGATAAAATATAAAGTCCCATAGCAATTATATATTTTATATTTTTTTATATTGGTGAATAATCAATCATGAATAGTGGTAGGTAAAATAAGTCTGCGGGCAATTAATGCAAATTATACAAAAAACAAGTAACACTAACTTTCACAAAAACCTGAAAGGGATATAAGGATATAAGCACAACAGCACAAGTGCTGTATTCTGTAAAGAGATGGTTACTGCCTTCAGGCGGCATGCACAGTTTATGACTACAAGATATCTAATAAGAAAATAAAATACCGAAGTAAATGAAAACTTAGTTGTTTATTCTTTAGTAAAATATCTTTAACGTATTAGATTTGCAAATTTTGCGACTTTCATGTGATGTTCCATATCGTTCCAATTATTTCCTCTTATAGAATACTAGCTGTTGCACGCGACTTCGTCAGCGTCTCTTTTAAAATATTATTCGTGGGAAACGGCAATTTTTGTATGGAGAGGGTAAAGGGGGGAGATGGGGGGGGGGGGTTGATGAGTAGCCTATGTTACTCGCTGGTAGTATAGCCTATAGGTGAAATAAGATTTAAAATCGGTCCAGTAGTTTTTGAGTTTATTCGTGGCAATTTTGTATGGAGGGGGTAAAGGAGGGAGATGGGGGGAGGTTGATGAGTAGCCTATGTTACTCGCTGGTAGTATAGCTTTCTATAGGTTAAATAAGTTTTAAAATCGGTCCAGTGGTTTTTGAGTTTATTCGTGGCAATTTTGTATGGAGGGGGTAAAGGAGGGAGATGGGGGGGAGGTTGATGAGTAGCCTATGTTACTCGCTGGTAGTATAGCTTTCTATAGGTGAAATAAGTTTTAAAATCGGTCCAGTGGTTTTTGAGTTTATTCGTGGAAAACGGCAATTTTGTATGGAGGGGGTAAAGAAGGGAGATGGGGGGGGGAGGTTGATGAGTAGCCTATGTTACTCGCTGGTAGTATAGCTTTCTATAGGTGAAATAATTTTTAAAATCGGTCCAGTAGTTTTTGAGTTTAATTAATCATTATAAAGACACAAAAATACATACATACATACATACATACAAATCTCTTTATATTATTAGTAAATACTAGTATATAAGTTTAGGTTAATGGATTGATGGAACATTTATCTTAAATATATATTTTAAAAAGCTTCTTACATTACACTATTTCGAAATTCATAATATTTCGAAATAGTATTCGTAATGCAATATTAGTTTGCACAAAACTAATGGTGACATCCCATCTAACGCCTGTATGTAAAGGTTTTGGTGTTTACACACACACCGGCATATTTAGCGGAACATAAAATAAAGGTTTGATATCAGTATCATATAAGGTTGCTGGCTGGTTTATACGTCATTTAATTTAAAAAGAAATATTTTCAAATTAAGAAAACAACTGAACATCACATTTTATGCAATTGTTTTAATTTTATTCAAATACACCTTATCTGGAGCGAACTTCGAGTATTTCTTCCTTCTGAGTTTGATTTAAAATTTCATTGAAATACTGTTTTTTGTTAGTTTTTTTTTTAATCGCGTATCTTTCTGGAGTTGAGGACTGAATTATGCCTGACTTAGCCCCAACGGAGTGTGCCAGGGCACTCGAAATGCGAAGAAATGGTCAAACCTACAGAGTGATATCCAGAGATCTTCGTCGACCAGTTTCAACGATCCATCGCAGTATCCAACGGTTCAGGGAGACCGGTACTTATGTGAGAAGAGCAGGACAAGGCAGAAAAAGACGCACTTCGAGTAGGGATGATCGTTTCATTCGGCTTCGTGTACGTAGGGACCCCCGTTTGACGGCCGTCCAAGCCCGACATGAGTTAGAAGCAGTGCGGGGTGTAACCGTAAGTGAGCGTATGGTACGAAGAAGGTTCGAAGAAGCTGGTTTAGGTTCATTTGTGCCCGCCAAGGCTCCAAGGCTCGAGGTAAATCATCGTAGAAACAGGTTAACTTTTGCTCAGGAACATCGACTTTGGAACGCGGACCAATGGAGTAAGGTATTGTTTAGTGATGAGTGCAAAATTCTCTTAAATCAAATTGACGGCAGGCAAAGAATATACAGACGTAAAGGAGAACGATACATTCAGATAAATTTTGAAACTACAGTTGCATACGGTGGTGGATCAATAATGGTTTGGGCGGGCATTTGTTTGGGAGCTCGCACAGACTTGGTAGTGATTGACAGAGGGAGTCTGACTGCAGACCGCTATATCAGAGAAGTTTTAGAAGAAAATGTCGTACCGTTTGCCCCATATATCGGTGAGATTTTGTTTTTATGCAGGATAATGCTCGGCCGCATACCGCTCGGGTAACTCAAGCTTATCTTAATGATACGAATATCACTGTTATGGAGTGGCCGGCGAGATCACCGGATATGAACCCAATAGAGCACGTTTGGGGCTTGCTGAAAAGAAAGGTTAAGTCCAGAATTCCAGCTCCTGCCAACGTGGGTGAACTGCGAATCGCCGTAGTTGAGGAATGGCGGAGACTATCCCAGGAGACCATCGATAACATCATTCTCAGTATGCCTAGACGGGTAGAAACTTTAATAAGAGCACGTGGAGGAAATACGCGATATTAATCACCATTTTTCTAATTTAATTAATTGTTATTTTAATATTAATCTTCACTTTTCCCGGTTACATGAAAAGTTCAAAAATGTACCATTTTTCACAAATAACCTTTACTCGCAAAATCTGTTCTTAATGTGATCTCATTTTAAGTAAAACAAATGAAACTTTAAATAACAAAAGAAGTGTAGTAAGTAGATTTTAAAATAAAACCATATTTTTTTAATTATGGACCTTTTTTTTGTGTTCCGCTAAATATGCCGGTGTGTTTATTATATAATGTAAGGCTGTCATTAGAAAAATAAAGAATAGAGGCGAAGTGTCTCGAGTACTCGAGTCTCGAGAAATTATGATACATATTATATTTCTAACATTAATTATAGTCCAAAAAAATTTAATAAAATATCAAAATTTGAGTTCCTCGGGGCATTCTTGATATAAGCTTCTAGAAGATATGTAATCGATGGGTGAGAGAAATTTTAGATTCCACTCAGTAGAAGGGGTAGAAAAAATAAAGACAGGTGTTTTTTTTTTGCTTTTTTCTTTTTCCTTAATGGTAAGAGTTAGAAAAAAAGTTTCAGACAAATATTGTAGAGAATTTAATTTCACATAAAAATGTTTATGTAAAATTAAATTAGGGAGGTTACAATATAAAGGTTGTTACTGTGTTTTTTTTTTAATATACTGTTAGGAAAGTCTTGAACGTCCAACCCTATCGATGGTAGCTACGCCCCTTCCCGACTAGTGTCAAAGGAAATTAGTCCATATGTTTACAACATAGAGTTTACGTTTCAACAGAAATAGCATTCCCAAACTTCCAATGGCTTGTTTACGATCGTGTTTACGTTTTCTGGAAAATACGAAATACATCGAAGCGTTTGGCGCCAAATATAAATAAGAGAGCAGACGGGCGAGATGAGATGTAGTGCGACAACCAGCGATACGAAAGCGATTCTTCGGAACTTTACGAAGCTACCTGCGACAGTGAACCGGCGACACATGAAGGGAATCATTGACGACTTTTAGCAAGTTTAACGGTTTCATCGGATAAGTTTGGTGATTTTGGAAGTCATCTTGGTTTGTGAAAATAAATAATTCATTTCGCCTTTACACGGCATTTTAACTGACCCCGCACGTAACAATATCTAAAATCAAATCTTCTAATCTCTCTAACTCTGATCATTTTAATTTGAGCAAAAAAAGTTATATGAACATTTTTATGTAAAACAAAATTCTCTACAATATTTGTAAAAAATACCTATTTTCATAGTTATACAGGTGGAAAATTCTATCGAAAATCGAATTTTCTAGGAAGTTATATCAAAAATGCCCTATTATTATTCCACTGCAACATTTTATAAAGAATTATTTTATACGTGATACAATTTCAATTATTAAATTTGAATTTTGGTTTGGAATTTCCGCAATTTGTCAAAAATTAACAACGAAATTACGACACCTCTGTGGGGAGGACCTAATTAACCGACTAACAAACAAGATGAATGAACTGTCACAGTCGCTAATGCGTTTTCTGGTGAAGAAAGGACACACGGCTCTTAAGGTGAAAGTATTATAAATTCTGTTTTATTCCTAATAAAGATATGTTTTTGTACATTTCTTTTTTCTAATAATTTTTCTGTGACCATTTATTTAATAAGAATTGTAAAAGTTGATTTTCCGAAGAAGAAAGAAGACTAAAAAATGTAAAGCCTAAATTTGAAATTAAATCCGTTTAAAGAAATTATGAACTGTGTTACTATAAAAGTTATCACAGAGTTTTAATCAATGGAATAAAAAACATTAGAAGTTCCATTTTAATGGTGATATGTGGTTTAAAACTCTTTTTTAATTCGTATACCAAAACATTCGTATTTAAGTAAAAACATTTACTATTACAGTAAAATCATTTTAATAACATCCTTCCTTACATAGTATAAATTGAAGTCGTCGGCCGCATCTGTCTGTCTGCATATCCGCTAACTCCTAAACCACGCAATTTGTTGATGCGGTTTTCACTATTAGCGCGATAATGTTTCACGGAAGTTTTATGTATATAATAAAACCTAATTGCGTCCCTGCGAAGCCTGAGGCAAGCCGTAGATATTCTATATAATAAGCTTGATAATGACGTAAGTCTGCTACTTTACGGCCAAATAAGCCGCTTTAAAAACAGAAACATCACCCATTTTTCAAATTGAAGGCTTCAGTATATCGAACAAGCTTCATGTTGCACAAGAGTATGAAATAAATTCTGTGAAATATTGGTTGCTGTCCGAGATTTTATTTATTCACTGTTTAGACTAAACTTTACTTTGAGGATATTATTAAAACATAATGTACATAAAGTGATACGGTATTATAATATTTACAACCTGGGATAATTAAATTCTAATTTTTGTAACAATAATTTTGAGCATTTTGAGCATGTTTGAGTGCAACCATTACAGCTACACAGGCTTCTGACTTTGTTCAGACTGACACAGTTGTTACAAAATCTTCATTATACTAGATATAAAACACTTGTATTATTTAATGTAATTGTAATAATTGGGATTCTATTGGGAAACTTGGCATTTATAATTTTAGTAGGATAAATACTGTAGAAGTCTAACACATGTATGATTTAAATAAGTATAAAAACTAACATACTTATTACGTTTGCATCATATTATAAGAACTCTTGTTAACGCCAATTGTCAATTCAAATTGATTGATTGTAGTTCAATCAATTTGTGCTATCTCACTTCCATCATATTATACCTGTCCATATATCTGTAGCCACCGTAAGCCGCATTTAAAACCGCAGTCAGTCTAAGCAAAACATAGTAAAGATAATACGCGTACTCATCCCGCCGATCTCGTCCCGCGAGATTTGGATTTATTTTATCCGCTAATATTATCAGGCATTGTGCTTGTATTTATCTAATTGGCTCCGTTTCCCGCTCCGCAAGTGTAATCATTGACGGGCCAGTTGCAATCTCCGCCGCTGGAAAACCAAGGACCGAGTAATTCACGAGGCAGGTGGCAGATTTTCCTTCATTTCCTCCCCCTTTAATTACATGTACCACTAACAAACAAAAAAATACAGTATATTTTTTACAATCGACATTATAAATACTTTGGCGTGATCAAACACTAACAACACATTGAGCAAGTATTTTTTTTTATATTGAAAATAGGTAGAAATACCAAAAATGTCTGTTGAACTCATATGAATATTAGAAAAGACTATGAATAATAAACGAACATCATTTTCGCATTTATATTTTGCACATAAGAATAAATGAACCTTTTATTTATAAACGCTTTTGTACTAAACTCTATATAAGCTCTCGTAGATTCTAAACGAAACAAATACTTTGGCGAATTAACTCCTTTTAAGTTAAGTTCACCTTTTAAGAATTAACTCGATAATTTTTACCGTAATTGTTTTAAGATTTACCTTTAGATGATTTGGGTTTTGACAAATCTTTTGGGAAGTATATTTAAAAATATATCCGATTGACATGAGCGCAGTTATCATGGATCACCAGGCATACTACCATTCCTGAGAGGCACGGCGCACTTTGGCAGTTCGGGTGCGCCTTCCAAATGAGCCGTGTCCGGTTGCGGACCCCCGCGGTGGAGCTGCGGAAGAGTGTTCACCAATAGCGGATGAAGAGGACGCCAAGAGGTTTAGTCGGTTGTCTGTCGGGGCAGGAGTCCGACATAACCCACCGGTCTGTCCCCAAGCCAATGGGTATCCATGATGGATCCTCTTGTGAAAAAAGGCATTACTACCATATGTCAATCTACATCAGTGGTACGTAAACAGTCGATCTCGAGAGCTTTGTGAGTCGATTACAGGTAATATTACTGTGGGGACACGTCGCTGATGTTCAAACAATTTTCGTGCTACAGAAGAGGATTGTTCGAGCAATTTATAATTTATCCAATAGACAGTCATTAAGAGATAAATTTAAGGAGACCAACATATTAACAGTGCCATGTCAATACATATTTGATAATATAATTTTGATCGAAAAAAAAAAAACAGAGATATTCATAATTGTAATACGAAAAATAAACATGATCTTACTTTGACAATATATATGTATACGTTTCTACAATAAAATCTCTCATTTTTGAGAAATAAAACGATTTTATTTGATTTGATTTGTTGGCCGATTCACAATTTTTGCTTTATGGTGACTTTAAGTCACTGGTAGTCCATCTCGTCATCTTTTTAATCTTTCAACTTAATTCAGATTCTCAATTTCTTTATTTTTCTGCTTAGTGATATTTTATTTTATCTTCCTGGAAACTAGTATTAACTTTATAAATTTGATTTTAATATCATATACTATTTCCTTACTGTCGGCTTGGGGACAAGTCATGTCCATAAATATAGGAATTTATAAAATTAAATACATTTAGCTAACTGATAATGTACTTGTTGTATTTTATAATAAACTATACATTTTGAAATAGATACCTTTATTTATTCCAATCTGTGTTTGCGGTAATAGGTAAAGTAGTTCATATCCATTATTTTTTGCCTCCATAGCGAAAGTATAAGATCCAAGTAAAGTAAACACAGTGTTGGTGTAGCTCTGGAACCCTGTTAATTCTTTAAAAAGATAACGAGATGGACATCGGCATAGTATTTAATTGAGACTGTACAGTTTGTGCATCACCATACTTGCTGCGTCTACCGAGTCCATCGCTTGTAGCCTAACAATTGCCTTTGGAGTCTACATTATTGCCAGGAAACAAGCAATAGCAGGGTAGAGAAGTGAACTCCGGTATCACTTACTCATCGAAAAAAAAAACTTCTAAGCAGTTTAAGCCTTGAAGGCTTTCCAACGCACTGCCGTTTTCCTACGGACAGGATACATTGGAAATGTTACTACAGAATAACCGTAGACTTTGTATTACGATAATTTAGACTGAGTGATGTAACTTCTTTACTTTTTTTTAGTTGACAGCCACCATCATTACTGGACTGGACAACATTCATGTGCAAATTTTCCCTTACAATCTTTTTTTAACACCGTATAACATAATACGGTATTTGACTAAATTTAAATATTTTTAGGGTTCCGTACTGCCGAATAAAAAAAACGGAACCCTTATAGGATCACTCGTGTGTTCGTCTGTTCGACCATTCCCTTCCCCCTATAACTCCGAAACTACTGAACGTAAAATTTTGAAAAAAAATTATACCCAAATTAATTTTACTTATAGGTAGATTATAGGAAAACCTATAAGAAGTCCATGATATTAAAACAACATGGTAAATCACTCAATATTGTGCGGATAGGTAACATCGTATGGAACCCTCTTCACGCGAGTTCAACTTGCACTTGTTAAGTTTTTTTAAACCAAATTAACTAACACAGTATTTAGAAATATGTACGATTGTCATAAGGAATCATTATTAAAATAATTAAATTTTAATGTTTGTCCACGTGATTAAAAATGCACCCGATTGGTCGCATATAGAGTTGCATCATTTGCTTTGTTTACAGTCGATGCTTAGTATATAACAGTACATGAGCGTACTACGATTTGATAGCTAAATGTTTGCAAGCAAGTGACGTATTGATATCACGTGATCCACATGTATGGCGTCTTTAGCGTTTCGACGGTCTTATTTATCATTTAAACTTTGATTGCAATTTTCATAGAAAATAAAGCAATTCACAAAGAATGAATCAAATAATTGCAAGTGTATTATGGTACTTATATAATGAACAATTTGAGATATTTTCCTAAAATCTGTCAAATACCCTATTATAAGCATACATAACTACACAAAACAAGTTTTTGTTGAATTCGGGGTAGTTTCAAAACACAATTTGTTCTTGGTACGTCTGCATCAGTGTGAACTACGTTAGAGCAAGTTGCAATTCGAGACGTGACAGTTGACGCGAATGGAACTTGTGCGTTCCGCTATTCTCGTTTGTTCGCCACATCACTTCTCTCACAATCACACGGCTTTTTGTTCAATTCCCTTTAAAAGACATGGCTAACTCTACCCATTACTAGCTAACTCAACCAAGGTGACTTATTTGTGTAGATCTCATATAAATTGAAAATTACGCCATAGTAATTCTATTATTCTGTAATGTTCATTTCATATTATATTATTCATTTTCACCATCTCAGCCGTAGGACGTCCATTGCTCGACATAGTAGGCCTCGCCGATTCATCCATATTAATCCATACTATTGTACATTTGAAAGTGACTCTGTCTGTCTGTCTGTTACGTTTTCACGCCTTAACTACTCAAGCGATCATCATGAAATTTTGCATACACATTGTCAGGGATGCAGGAAAAGACATAGGGTGCCTTTCATCCAGAAAAAAAGTACTGTCCCCGAGTGATCATCTAACACCTGGCAAAGCTATAACCGCAATAAAGATATTAGGCGTTACGTAGCTCATATATTTAATAAGGTGTTATTTTTTTTTTCTTTCAACGCGGGCGAAGCCGCTTGCACCAGGTAGTTGGATGAGTGGTTAGGGTGCTTGCCTTAACGCTCTGTTCTAGGGTTCCCGGGTTCGATTCCCGGCAGGGTCAACTTTGAAAAAATTAACTTTTCAGGTCTGGATCTGGAAAGTAGTGGCAGGGCACATTGCGTTTCGCAGTCATTTGGGCAGTAATCACCGCTTTACAGAGGACCACCGTGAAATAACAGCACATGTGCTGTTGTGTTTCGGTGAGTGAGTAAGGGATTATTCTAATCCTACTGTAGTCGGCAGCGCACTTGCAGCAGCTTTGGCGTTGCTTGCGTTATAGGCGACGGTAGCCACTACCATCAAGTGGACCGTCAGCCTGTCTGCCGATCCTAACATTAAAAAAATCACAAAATTCTTCAATATTTGCAATTTTAAAATTAGACAGCGAGGCTAACTACAACTGAGAGAGAAAAAGTAGTACATTACTTTCAATTGCAAAACGCATGCTTCCAAAAAATTATTAGTTGTTTACAATCTATTACTTAGCAAGCGACTAAAATACAAAACTGAGTAATTAAATTATTTATTAATTTTTTTTAGTAACTATCTTGTAAATTTATTTACATAGTAAAATAAGTAATTATTGAAATCGTCCAATAATTTAAACTAATTTGATTTTAACTTTATTGTTACTCAATAACAAGCATATTTTTGAATAAATTTTCATCAATGATTTATGTATTCAGATACACCATATCCTGGTTTAACACATAGTCTATAACTCTCGCGTGACTGAATAACAATCTGCACAAACTTTCTCATTTTAAATATTATCAGAGAATAGATAATTCTTTATAATCAACGCCAAATCCGTCTGGGATTCGAGTAATATGAATTCTGAATTCATTCGACTTAGCTTCATAAAGAAATAAAATAAAACATCCAACTATTAGTTGAACGCTTCTTTTAATTGAATTAAAGGAGATTTGTAGCAAAATTGCAAAAGGCACAATTGGCCTGAGTGTGTAGTTCTAGCCACTGGTCCGCCTTAGTTCATTACGAACGCGATCCTCGACACATTGCTGGAGCAACTAATTAATCTGCTTCAGTGCTAAACCTCCGAACTTTGTTACATTTGGTTGCTGCATTCGTACCTCTCCAAAGACAGAGTTTTGCTCAGGTACAATAGCAGCAAAATACAAAGCGACCTACTCTCGGTCAACTTATTTCAACACGCACGGATGCAGCTCTAACTTGCATTAAAATTTTTTACTTTATTCCCTAATACTAATAGAGGGTGTGTTTGTTTAGATTTTTTAAGGAATAGGGCGGCAGACAGGCTGATGGTCACATGGAGGTGCTTGTAGGTTGCTATCGTAGACTTTCAACACAAGTTATATTAGTTTTAATGCGAGTCCGTTGAGGATTTTAATCTATACTAATATTATAAAGCTGAAGAGTTTGTTTGTTTTTTTGAACGCACTAATCTCAGGACCTACTGGTTCGAATTGAAAAATTCTTTTTGTTTTGAATAGTCCATTTATCGAGGAAGGCTATAGGCTATATAACATCACGCTACGATAAATAGTATTATATATAATCAGTGTCCAGTACCGCGCGCCCCATGCACACGCCGCCGCCGTATGGGCCGCAGCGAAGCATGGCCGAGTTCAGCTAGTTAAATATACCTATGGCAAAAAGCAAGGCTTGAAATTCAATGCTTAAGAAAAAGGGGCGTAAACGAAGTCACAGGCAAAAGCTAGTACTCTAGTAAAAAAATCTAAGATTTTCTGAAAGTACTAAAAAATTTAACAGGTGAATAAATAAACAGTGAAATAAAAGGAATTTTTAAGCAAATCATGTGAACGCGATAAGATACTGCAGAAATCAATAAGGTAAAATGAAAGGGATCATTTGAGTTGACGGCAATCGACTCTAACCTCTGTTTAATCATGATTGACAAAACAACACACACTTTGGATTTTATCAAGAAGCACCCTCTTAATTGTGGTTACTATCACCATACAGAATGTCTTGCTTGACACTGCTTGTGTGAGTAATAGTTCATTTTAAAGATTCCATTCGTCTTCGGTATTCAGTCATGCCATAGAGTCCACGTATAGACTCCATACAAAATAAAAATGAACAACACCTAACTGCCGACTCAACAAAATCCTGGTGAATACGCTAAGAGAACAATTGCAGATGAGGTTGCTCATTTTCGTAAACGAGCCTCGCGGCTGTTTAAAGCGACATTTAATCTCGACTTTGAAATCCTCCTGTACATTTACATATCCTAAGTACGAATTTAGGTAATAAAAAGGACAATATGGAATTTACAACAATATAGAAGAGTCTAATAATGGAAGAGTTAATTTAAGTTTAATAATAATTATAGATAATGATCAAGAAATATGTGTTGAATTAAATTTGTTACTTAAAAACGTTTACCACATAACTAGCAACCTGCTTTATAACTTATATAAGTATCTCTCGGTTTGGACTATACAAACTTTTTAGAGAAAATTATCAATAAATTGCGTTAAAGTTATGTGAACTTTACTTACAGCTGAATTTATAAAGAAAATATGTGAAGGAATAAAATTAAAATAGTTTGACGTTTTAATAAATGGTATAATCAAAATAATGAATGTTGAACAAGACTGTATAGTCACACTGCGTTTCGCAGTCATTTGGGCAGCCCGTCTGGCAGCAGCAACCACCCTCTTACAGAAGACCACCGTGAAATAACAGCACGTGTGCTGTTGTGTTTTGGTGAGTGAGTAAGTTATGCTAGAGCCCATTTTCCTATCCAATCCCTTATCTTTAATCCTAGTGTAGTCGGCAGCGCAATTACAAAAGCTTTGACGTTGCTTGTGTTATAGGCGACGGTAGTCACCTACCATCAAGCCACTACGTTTAACTTTAATAAACGAGGCCACTGGTCGAGAGATTAAGATGTTACTAATAAATGTTCGATTTTAATTAAGGTTAATAATAAAATGAATTCTTTAAAGTTGCCCTTAGCCTAGGTCTAACCCCATTCTGTTGCGTATTCTCTAATCCATTTATTTGTGCTAGATTTGCTGCCCTTTGTTTTATATTTTAATTTGTTAATTTATTAATTCAAATTAATTATATATAAATTATTTATTGAGAGACTGACAATGAATTATTATCTGAATACTTAATTGTCATTCAATAGTATAAAAGGAAGTTGCTATCTGCGTTTATCTGTTTTATTTTTAAAATTCACGATTTTCATGGGATTTTGTATAAAAACATTATATTTAGGAACATATCGATACTAACATCCTAAATAAATTTGTAAATAATCACAAAAAAGTTTGTTAGCTTATCTTAAAGTATATATTTGAGTAATTATTGCTAAAAATTGTCATTTTCTCAAACATGCTCGAAAATGTAGGCATTCTTGTACTAAAAACAAGCCACGAAGATTGTAATTCTTGGCTCGTGCATTTCTTTCTCGGCCTAGGCCAAGAATGTTGTATGAAAATTCATTCCTGGCCGCTGCTCAGCCCGATGAAACCCGAAGTTTCACGAGTCTTCACGAACGCGCGCGCCGCTGTCACAGGCGTAGTAGGTGGGGGTGGCGGGGGCTCTTTTCATGACTGAGCTGTATGGCTGTATCCTTCGCACTCATTGAAAATAAAAAATAAAAGAGGCGGGGAAGCAGACTTTTTTCAGTACCTACCTAAATATTTATTGCTTTTATTAAACATTTGCGTTTGTTTTATTCTAAATAAAACTGTGTATATGTAAAATATTTTTTTATTAATTTTTTCATACTATACTATATTTTTTTTTTGCATTATCACGTGTTTCATTATTTCCTCACATTTATTGAGAAAAGCACTATACCAGCCTCGACCAGAATGAGGATTGCCGGACTCAGATCTTTATCAAGTCCTCGCTAAAGATCGGCCTTGAAACCACTTCGTCCGGCAATCCTTCACTTCCTGGTCTCTGCACTAATATACTATTAGACGTTTGAAGATGTGAGAATCCGAGTCACTTATGTGACAGTAGTAAAGAATGTGCTGTTGTGTGTTCAGTGAGTGAGTAAAAGATGCCAGAGCTCATTTTATCTCTTCCTAATATCGCTTATGCTAATAAGGTCGGTAGGTACACTTGCAACACCTTTGTGTTGCTTGTATTAATAGGCGACGGTAGCTACCTACTATAATATGTACCATTAAGATAAAGAAAGAAAGAATTAATTAATTATATTTGGGCTAATTAACTTCATACTTTTATATTATGTCAGCATAAATAATGGATTTTTTTTTGCCAAAAAAAGTCATGACTAAAAACGAGCTTTGAGTAAAAGGCGTTTTTTGACAAAGATAAACTAGTCAAATATTGATCTGGAAAAGGAAAGTAGACGAATTCTGTAAATATTGATGTCCTACGTTCGTTCATTTGGGAGTGGTCGCAAACAAACATCATCGAAATGTCACATGACAAAATACTGCCTATATTCCGATCACTTATTTACACACTCGCGAAAGCTTATTAATATTCCATGAACTTTTTGGAAAAATAAACAACCACTTCCAAAATAACAATAACACTATATATCTTATATAAATATTTATATCTTTGCCTTAATCTCAAATAAAATATAGCCACTTTTTATGACTTAGTATTGCATGGGTAGTTCTTCAGAGACAAAATTTTCGATTTCTATGGGTATATTTCTGTAACCAACTAACAAAACGGCATTTTAATTTTTTTTTTGTACAGTTTAGCTTTATCCCTAACTGGCACAAATGATATTTTTGAAATAATTGCTGTCTAGGTACAAAATAAAAATATTTGAAGTTTGTTCTTCTGATTCATATGGTGCGTCCGTTTGCCATTTTCCGGAACAAAATGGTCCATGTCACATTTTCCCTTTGATACATCAATATTAATTATAATTTAATCGAAAGGAAATGAATTGTCCTCTTACAAAAAAAAAGTATATTAGTTACAACTACATTCGTGTGTTCATAAATAAGTAAATAAGAAGTGTCCGGCGTATAATACTGATTCATGTGGCGAAAGCTGCGCTTGACCGTACTTAGTCGGGTAATAGTAATGAGAGTCTGGCTTTCCATGCGGGGGAAGTTAGTCATGCAACGGACAAGCTAGAAGGTGAACGTGCGGCTGGTTAGCTTAGATGACATTGACCTTCCCAATGACGACAGCTTTTGGATGGAGACTTCGGCAATCGATGAAAACTTATAACTCCTAAATTCACCAGAGATATCCTATCGACCCTACATCAGAAAAGCGTGGATGATCGCTTAGATTCTAACGATGAGGACATTGTTATCTATAAAAAGCCTTAATATGATAAACGGACAAAAGAGTTTTACGCGAAGATATGATTATTCCATCTTCCTCCAAAAATTCAAGATCTCGCAAAATAGAAAAAGGCTTTAAGGATGATATTGAAAGTATCTCCGTCCCTTGCAAAAAGCCAAGGAAATATTTCTTTTAGTACCTTCTTAACTTTGACTTCATAACTTATTAGTTAACCATACTTACTAATAAATATGTATCTTTGAAAGTTAAGACAGTGATGTCAAAAATGCCATTAATTTAAAGTTGATCTCATTGTTGTTACTTTATTGTTAGTAATAAATACAGTAATGTGATTATTTATTCTAATTAATAATTAAGACTGCTTAACTAAGACTGATGTCAAAAGTGCCATTATTAGAATAAGTTTGTACTTCTGAATTATGAAAAGTTATAGCAAAATTCAATTAAGTATAATAATTTAGATTATTGTTGTTGTTAAAACATAATTATTTTCTTAATAGAGCCCATCTACATAAAGTTTTTAATTTTTATTTCTGTTTCTGATTCATCTGTAACAAATTCTGATTCATATGGGCACAAAATATTTGAACCTCGATATCTTGAAAACTACTTTATAAAAACTAGTCCCTCATTCAAATATATACCTTTGGTATACCTATTTTCATATGAACTTGTGTTACAGAGCTAAAAGTGAAATTAAATTTTGGCCATATGAATCAGTCGAAGAATGAAATTTCGAAGAAATACCCGCATCAAATAAAATAGATGACGAAATAAAAAAGTTCCCAATGCAATTCCGTCACAGATCTGAAGAGGTCTTAACAGTTCTAGAACTCACTCGTTGAGAAATACTCGCAACGCATAAGTTACATAACTACGATTTCAAAGAAACAGATACGAAAGATCCAATTAAAGTTAAAATACTTCTAAAAGTTTAAATTTAGTTGTAATAGAAAATTATAATTTAATTTATTATGGTAGAGTATAGTACGGAGAGCCGACAGCCGCTGAGGCCGGAGGGTTCCCGAGTGGAGGCCACGGACCGGCAAGCGTAGAGTAGGATGTCCACTCACAAGGTAGAAAGACGACCTGATAAGGGCTGCGGGTCGACGGTGGATCCAGGCTGCTTCTGACCGGTTCTTTTGGAAAAATTAGGGGAGACCTTTGTCCAGCAATGAACGTCCTACGGCTGAGATGATGACGATGATAACACTTTGCGTTTCACACCCATAAACTGGGCAGCCCGAATGGCGGCAGTGAATAAGTCAGAGGTGTCAGATCCCATTCAGAGATACAGCGCGTACGGCGCCTCAGTTGTTCATGTCCGTTCAATTTTCACTCAGTCATTACAAACATTAGTCAGTCAATCGAGCATAAAAAGCATAGAGAGACCAGTACCTGCATTGCACACAGAGCACGCAATGTGTCTTCCCAAGTACCTACCATTTCCCGCATCATCGCGTGTTAGTGATCGCATTCTCGTTCAAGATTAGCTGTGTAATTATTAACGATCGTATTCCGTATAAAACCCCATTATATTCAACCCTCTGTTGACCAAACTTTCGCATTTCGCGTGTGAAGACGAACAGAAGAAACTAGAGCCTGGATTTCACGAAGAAGCGCTAAGGAGTCTGGGTTAATAATCGCTGTTGGTGAAATCTGTGCATACGAAGCAAGTCAAGGTCGATGAACAAATCCATTATACTCCACTAATACAATAGTATAGTACAGCCAAAGATATTTTATTACAAGTTTATACATACCAAATGGGAAAAGACTTTTTCCCCAACCTAATACATACCTCGGTCAGATAATAGCTCCAAAATATCTTACAGCAAAAGAAATAAACAACAGAGTACAGCTAACATGGAAAAGATATTGTCTTTTAAAGAAATTGTCAAAAATCTTCAGACACCACTCAAAGCTAAGAAAAAAATATTTTATTAATGTATTTTGCCTATTATGACATATGGATGTCAAACATGGAGCCTAACAAATTAAAATATGCTCAAACTTGAGACCTGGCAACACAGTAGGGAACAAAGTATGCTCAACATCAAATTAAAAGATAAAAATAAACTGGAATCGTTACGTAATCTGACGAAACTTAAGAACGTACTGTGTAAAATAACTAAAATTGAGGTTTACAGGTCACATGGCAAGGAGTAAACAATAACAATGGGCCAGAGAGGTAACCAAAATGACGTCCCAGACAACATAAAAGAAGAAAAGGGAGGCAGCGTCTTAGATGGGAGGACGATATTTAGAAAATAGCTGGTGTTACCTGGAAGAGGATGACTTATGATAGAAAAGAATGGCAAGCTCTAGGGGAGGCCTTTGTGGGAACGCAAGACAATCTCAGTACCGGTGTCAAATAATTAATAGGATTTTGTAACATTATATTAATACTCATGTATATAAGATTGTTAATGAAATAAAGGCTATTATTGTAATTATTATTTAGACATCTGAGCAACGCTGAGATGCTGAGATTATTACCAAAACTTTAACAAATTAAGTTCTCTCCACTCAATAATGACAATTCTTTGCCAAAAAAGCAAAAATAACGTTAAATTTGTTAAAATCAAAATCCAAGAAGTTAACACATAGTCAAAAAAAATTAAAGTCATAAGTAAAATTTTATTCTATTCGAATCCTTCTTTTCCAACTTACATACAACTACTACTGGTATAGATGGCCAATTCAAAATAAGAAAATATTTTATATTAATCTACCTTTTTTGCGTTCCTCTAAATATGTACATGAAGTGCATTATTCACGATAGTAGAACTCAACATGATGCTCGATGTTTTCAACCAAATTTCCCAAAAGGTGGACGTTAAGATGAATATGGACAAGAGAAAGTTATATCTTATGTGCTTGTTGTGCCCACCCCAGTGACAGTTGGAAATTCAACTCTCGAAGTTGTTGACGAGTACGTCTACTTGGGACAAACGGTCCAATTAGGTAGAGCCAACTTCGAGAAGGAGGTTAATAGGGAATATGCGTCTAATTTAAAAAAGAGTTTTTCTATTAATGAACATTATTGCTTTATAATTATGTCTATTTAATATTGTTTCGTGCGGGGTGAGTCAAACTGCCGTGTAAGGGCGAAATGAACTATTTATTTCCACAAACTAAGATGACTTTCAATAGGGCCAAAAGTCGTCAATGATTTCCTTATGAGTCGCCGGTTCACTGTCACAGGTAACTTCACAAAAGTTCCGAAGAGTCGCTTTCCAATCGCTGTTACGCACACAACCATCCCTCTCCCCGCCGGCTCTCTTATTTATATTTGTCGCCAAACGTCTCGATCTATTTGGAATTCACTAGAAATATAAACGAAATTGTAAACACGGAATTTTCTTCTATTCCGTGATTGTAAACAAGTCCATTGAAAGTTCGGGAATGCTATTTCTGTTGAATGTGAACTCTATGTTGTAAACATAAGGACCAATTTCCTTTGACACTAACCGGGAAGTGGCGTGACTACTATCGATAGGGTGGGCGCCGGCCCTTCGAGACTTTCGGCCGGCGCGAACACGTTTTCCAGAACGTACCATGGTTAGTCATAACAATATTTCTTAATGTTATTTCTTTTTCGTTAAGAAAATAATTATCAAAAAGGCAAAAATAATGGGACATTCAAAATACCTTGAAACGGTCAAATCGGATGTAACGTCAAAGTCGATAATGACAGTGTCAACAAGAATATAGATTGACTACGACATCACGACAAGCGAGCTAAAAGGGTGGGTGTTTAAAGTGCCTGTAGCTGTTAGTTAATTTTTTTTTTTTTTTGTTAACTAAATTTTAGTTTTTAAGCACTGTATATTTTTTATGGTAATATATATAACGACATCAACTATTGTATAAAAATATTTAAAAAGAGCTTCTAAGACATCTTCTCGTCGAAAATTCCTCATAGTCTTAAAACAAAACTATTCGACCAATGTGTATTGCCAGTGATAACATATGGCGCTGAAACGTGGTCTCTAAATATGTTTTATGTTAAGATCGGCAGACAGGCTGACGGTCCACTTGATGGTATAGTAGCCGGCAAACTTCTTGGACAAACGACCTTGAATGCGCAGAAACGAAAAATAGGTCTCTTTGTCTCTCGTGATCTCTTTTCTCTCTATACCACCAACTAAAACGTTATTAGCTCAATCAATAAAAACCCAGTAATAAAAAAATAGCGTTTTTCAATGAAACAATATTTTTGTACCATGCGCAAACTTTTCCCCACCACCTCACGCGATGGCCAAGAAGTTTGGCGGGTACTATAGGTGGCTACCGTCGCCTATAACACAAGCAACACCAAAGCTGCTGCAAGTACGCTGTCGACTACAGTAGGATTAAGGATAAGCGACTACCGAAACACAACAGCACACGTGCTGTAAGGGGGTGGTTACTGTCGCCAGACGAGCTGCCCAAATGACTGCGAAAACGCAGTGTGCCCTGCCATCACAGAAATTAGAAGTAAAATATTTACAGTAAACGTTTATATAAACTAAGATATTACGCTCAATTAGATTAGCTAGAAATATGTAGTTCATTTACATTTGTCTTTTTAAACTAGGGTTGAATAATAAACAATTTTTATTCACATTCCGCAGAACAAATTCAAATCCTTTGCTCTTTAAATGCGTTTCTTGTTGGCGTTTATTTGAATTTCTTTTCTGATACCTATCTGAGCTTGTAACGTGAGCTCCGTACGCTACAACGGTATTGCATTACAGACAAAACGTAGACAAATTGTAACAGCAGTATCATTGTAATTCAGATAATAATATAACTAACGAGACTGTCCACGACATGTCACAAACGATTTTTGCAGCTATGGAAGAAAATTAAAGATCTTAGCAAGCGTTTTGTTTGGTAGACAAATTGAATACAAAATCTAGTATCATAATAAATACCACATTCCTAAAAACACGTGAAACCTATTTACGTCAGTCTATTTAAATGTGTGTTAATTTGTTCTTGCTTATTTCGGAAACGATTGAGTCGATGTTGATGGAATTTTTTGGTACATAGTTCAAAGAAGAATTTTAATTACTTTTATACCGTATAAATTGGGATTTTTGCGTGGAAATTGAAACTGCGGTACGTAGTGCACGCTTACAGTAAAAATGCTTTTTTTATTTGTTAAATTTGACACAGTTTTTAAATAGTTTTTGATAAACATTTTTTTAAATTCTGCTTATATTTTAACCGTAGCTTACAGTAAAATATTCCGAAATTTCCCAATATTTCAAAATTACTCAAACTGTCCAAAAATGAAACAAAATTTATTTTAATAATTTAAAGCATTTTTCTATATGCACCTATCCAACTGAATTAATTTAATAACTCATATATTTTTCATAGCTAAATGTACATTAACACTGAATTGGTATAATGAAACCATTTTTTTTATTATCTTTTTTATTTTAGGGACATTCATCTTACAAAAAGGAAAACTTTAATAGTGTAGTGTATGCGATTATTTATTATTTAGTCTCTTCCTCACGCGGGCAACACTGACTCGTACGCACCACGTCAGTAGACGCCAAACAATGGGCGAGAGTAACGTGTCGGTAGCTCTCCCGTTGAGTGCGTGTTCATCCCACGACTAGGGGTTGCTACAAATAGTTATGGCTGAAATTAAGATTTTTATTATTTAAACATTCTCAGCTCCTTGGATATTGCTAGAATATTTTACCACAATAACTCATTTAGATGTTTCTTTTTCTCTCTACATATCATCTTACTCTCATACATGTCATCTTTTTAAATTTGTATTCCATTTCATTTATGATAAGTAATTACAGCGAAATAAATGAAAAATAACTGTAAATTAAACTCGCTGACTTAAAAGGTTATTTCACGGTAGTACGAGAAGAGGGTGGTTACTGCCGCCAGACGGGCTGCCCGAATGACTCCGAAACCCAGCGTGCTCTGCCACTATAAACTACGTTCATACGGATATGAAACGAAGTAAATATAATAGTAAGAGAAAAATGTCTGTCTGTTTTACATATATAGCTATCTGTTACCCCGGTCTATTTGAATTTCACTAGTGTCAACTGTGCCCGCCCGCAATTTTGCCTGACGAGAAGCAAATATTGACCCACTGTTCACTTCTCAGCCTTTTATATTTGCTTTTATTTTCGTTACCACAAATAACTCCCTTTCACATCTACATGACATTACATCGTGTGAAAAAACGCTGTTTTTCCATCTTTACATGTTTTCTTAGTATAAATTGTCTCCTTTACGTATCTCTCGTAATTTATTTAACACATTTTAGACAACATTTATTTTCGTAAAAGCATAAAGGCCTACGAATTTAATCGTGGTACGAAGCTCATCATTCTATCCTAACTAATATTAGAAATGCGAAAATGAGTATGTTTTTTTTTGCTACCATTAAAACCATAAGCTTTTGCTTATGAGTAACCGTAGAGTGAATGCAAGTGAGCTATAAACAAGGCGGGGATAGAGAAAGGAGCTATGGAATCTTTTACCTGCTCACCCACCGAAAAATCAAGTACAAATGTTATTATATGACGATGGTGTAAGGTTAAAGATGTAAGCTCAACAGAAGGGCTGTCCAGTTTATGACTGCAAAACTCAATGTGTTGTCTCTCTTTTAGAAGAGACCAATCTCTTACAAAAAAAACCATGAAATGAGAGTATATATGCTGTTGTGTGCCAGTGCGTGAGTAAAGAGGTGCCAATTTTAATTCCTGAGCATCGTACCAAGCAAAAAAAGGAATGCATATTTTTTTTCCATTCATAGAGATTATGCAGCAGTGAACCTGCCACACTAAACTTTCGTGAGTTTTGAAAAGTAACTAAACTTCCGCTTGGAACGATAGAAATCTGTCCCCATATCGTTATTTATAAAGTTCTGCATTCTAATAGCCTGTGAAGTTTATGATTAAGGAATCAAAGTGTTGTTCTATTAAGCCTTATGCCTTATTATGAGGCTTGTTTCTATTAAGCCTTAATAATTAATAAGTGACGAGACTTAATACTTAAAAAACTAAAACACCAAATGTTACGGGAAGTTTGCTACAATACATCAGTGAAAACCGCTTCAAATCGGTTAAGATATTTCTGGGATTAGAGACAAACGCACAGACGAACAGACAAAATTCTAACTATTTTTTAGTTTATCTAAACGTGTGCATATTGTTTTTTTTTTATATATATATTTAATGTACAGACAAGGCTCGTTTACGATTTGATTGTATGTATAGATTAGCTGGTATCGTCTGCATTGAAAAATAAATAAAAGATATAACGCCTGATAAAATACGTAAAACATTATACTGTCAGACGTCATTTATGTCTTACATAAAACGTAAAACATATGTAACGTCTGACATTATACTTCTGACAAGCATGGATTTTTATTTTTGGATAGCTGAGGCTCTAGTATGAGTTTACGATACTACACTCGCTAGCGAGAACGTAAAACTTTTGCATGGAAAATCGTGAACTGTCAATGTCAAATTGTCAATTTTCCATATAATTTTTTTACGCTCTCGCTAGCGAGTGTAGTATCGTAAACTCATGCTAGAGCCACTGGTACCCGCGGCTCCGCCCGCGAGATATATATATTTAGCCTATGTCCATTCTGAAATTCTATTCTAACTATTGGTGAAAGATTTTTTAAATCGGATTAGTGTTGTACAAACATACAAACATTACATCTTTATAATACCTATAGGTATTGATTAAAGACTAAATAGTTCTAGAAATAAATACAATAAAATTGCTATCAGTATAAAATTATTTCATTTAATAAAAATAAAAAACAAGGGTTACGAAAGTCACGTTTCGTGTCGGATGAATGGAAACATATATGATTTAACTCCAATTAACTTGAACCATTTTACTCTACACCTTTGAAGTTTCGACAGGAATAAATCTTTGTGTTTCTATATTTGATTTTCTACTACTTTACGCAGGGCACACTATAATTATGTTTCCGGAACTAGTCACTTACATAAACAGTACTTAAAAAGTATTTACAACATTTGAAAATGGAACGATTGGCTGTAGAATACAGTTTATTTCATCTGACTGTCATTTGTTTTTAAATAGTGGTGTCATTTTAAAAATTGCGTGTTTACATCCCCATGGAAGCACATGTATGCCATGTAGTGGCAGGGCACACTGCGCTTTGCAGTCATTTGGGCAGCCCGTCTGGCCGTTTGGCAGTCCCTTACAGAAGACCACCGTGAAATAACAGCACATGCGCTGTTGTGTTTCGGTGAGTGAGTAAGGGATGCCAGAGCCCTATCCGCCTCCTAATCCCTTATCCTTAATCCTACTGTAGTCGGAAGCGCACTTGCAGCAGCTTTGGCGTTGCTTGTGTTATAGGCGACGGTAGCCACCTACCATCAAGTGGACCGGCAGCCTGTCTGCAGATCTTAACATTAAAAAAATGGATTTAACTCGTGAAAATTTTAAGTGTAATTTGACAGCTCAGCAGAGCTTCGCTCGGCTTCAATGTGCTTTTGGCGATGAAGCACCATGTAAGACCAAACGCGGTCGTGACAATCTCAGTGACGAATTTCGTGATGGTCGCCCGTCCACCGTTGTGAAGTACAAAAGCATCGATGCTGTGCGCCTAATGATCGAATAGGCACACAATCTACCATAAGATTCGGACATCCTTAGGCATAGGCATGAATCAAATACCCCCCCCTAGGTGGGCCATGACCTTGTCGTGGTGGGGGGGCTTACCCTTGGCAATCCGGGCGGTTGCAGGGGTCGGTGGGGTCACCGGCCTTTGCTCGACCGATCGGATTGGTTTTGGGGACAAAGAAGGCCCACACCGAGGTGGGCTCCGAGCGAGCTCCGCTCAGCGGAGCTCGTGGCGGAGCTGCAATTTGGAGGCTCCAACCTTCCGTTGGAGCTTCACCGGTCATCGCTCGCGCGGGCCGAGAATCCGTACTCGGCCCGCGCGATTGGTGGCCGGTGAGAGAGAGGGCACCCCGGTCCTTGTTCGTCAGACCGAGGTATGGGACTCGGTACTGCGGATGAGGATCAGCGGGTGAGTCGCAGCGAGTGCATTCTCTTGGACGGCTCTGGCGCTCAGTGGTAGTCGGGCAACTTACGCGAAGACGGAGCTCATGCGACTGGGAAGGACCAACTGGCATAGTACCTGCAATCGTGGCATGTGGGGGGTGTGGAACACCCGGTGGGCGGGCACCGGCTTAGTACTACCCTCCGCAGTCGTCCGGAAGAGTGAAGACCCGGCCTTGCCACCCGGCTTAGTAGCTCTTCCGCGACGACAACACGAGGTGGAGCCCGTCTCGGGCTGCCGCGATTGTTGGGGAAATGTCAGGGGGACACCCCTATGGGCCGCCCACCCATAATGTCGTATGAGATGAGAGGCCACACGAGCGGGGGTCGTCCGGGGGATGAAGGTGGAAGCGGCCTCCGACTCCGCGGATGGTTGTGCCGCGGAGAAGAGGTAAGGGGTTGATTCGGTTACGAATCCCCTCGCTGACTGCTCGCTGCGACTGATGAGAGGAACTTGGGCGGCTGTAGCCGTTTCGTTCGGGGGCGGCGGACGCGGGGAGGTCCGCCGCCCGCACAACACCGGGCAGTGTAGGTGTGGTGGCCTGCAAATGTTCCAGCGGGACACCACAGGAGGAGTTTTTTACACGGCTTGCCGTGTAAAAACAGGGGCGGGTCCGCAAGGACATGGCGGTGCGTGGGGCCCGGGGATAGGGCCTGGCTGTGACTCCGGGTCCCATTATCGCTGCCGATGGTGGAACATGGAGGCGGTTTTAGTGGAGTAGGACCGGCGGGGCGATTCGTTCCGTCGGGTGAGTCCCACACACTCCCTCGTCGATCGTCCCCGTCGACGAGGGATAGTGCGTAAATGCATTTCCCCTCCTTAAAAAAAAAAAAAAAGGCATGAATCAAATACAATCAATCCTGCACAAATATTTGGGTGTGAAAAAGCTGTGCTCTCGGTGGATCCTACACAATTTGACTCAGGCTCAAAACAAGGACCGCGTCACTTGGTGTAATGCCATGTTTACCAAATTCAATGAAGGGGCGTCAAATTTGGTGTGTGACATAGTAATAGGTGACTAAATCCCAAAACAAAGCAGGAATCGAGTGTATGGGTTTTTGAAGATGGACTGAAACCAACCAAAGTAGCGAGCGTGCAAAGTGCTTTTAAGCAATTTTTTTTTTTTTAAATTAAAACTGAAGATGTGGCTAATGTTCTTTGGAGAATCGTCGCACCGTGAATAGTGATTGGTACACGATCATTTGTTTGCCGGCACTTATTGACGAACTCCGTAAAAATATCCGTAAACGCCGTATCATATAGCACCACGATAATGCCAGTTTTAACACGGCCAATAAGACAAACGAATTTTTGAAGGTAAAAAAACATAGAACTTATCAGCCATTCTGCATACAGTCCCAACCTGGGACCTTGCAACTTTTCTTTTGTTCCCAAAAATTAAGAACCAACGAGTTTTATCACCAGAAGAAGCTATCGAAGAGTATGAAAAACATGTTTTCGAGGTCACCACGGAGGAGTGGCATAAATGTTTTCAAAATTGGTTTGGCTAATGGAGAATATTTTGAGAAAGTATAAATTCATTATTGACAATGTAGCACAACTTGCCCCACGTATGTAAGCAACTTGTTATTATTTATTTATTTATTATTACATTGCCTCCAACGAGGCAGGCATCAGACAAAAACAAACAACAAGGGACAAAGAGAAGCCACACATGGCAGATGCCGCCGCAATTACAGGAGGCATAGCTTACACCAATAAAAAGTCCAGAACGACATTCCAATAATAATAATAATAATAATAAATTGGAATACAATATCAGCAATAAAAAGTCAACTGTCTGAACTATAATATTTAACGTTCACAGATTCTAGTAAAACTTTTGAGGAGTACCCTATTCATATATTTCATTCTCTATTAGAGATTTCTATTAGAATAGAAACAGAGATTACAAATCATCATCATCATCTCAGCCGTAGGACATAGGCCTCCCCTATGATTTTCCTACAGGAGCGGTCTGGCACATCCTAGCCTGTCACTTGCGATTACAAATAATATAAATAATTTATTTTTAATAAAATCAAAGGCGATTTAGAAAACTTTTAAAATATAATTAAATGAAATTTGAAACGAGTGTGGTTTTTTTTTATTATTTCTAAATCCAGTCAGGCTGACGGTCCGCTTGATGTAAACAGCTATCGTCACCTACAGCCTCCAATCCGGATACTTCATTGAGTAGAATCAATGATAAGCCAGAAAAAGTCTACATATGCGTGTATTTTTGTAGTGGTAGGTCACACTGCGTTTCGTTGTCATAAATTTAGCAGCCAATCTCTTATCCTTAATCCTATTAGGTCGGCAACGCACTTGCAGCACCGTAGCTACCTACCACCAAGCGGACCGTCAGCCCATCTGGCAAGATTTACAGAAAAGTAAATTACATCTACATTTAAAACAGCCATTAGGACACTATGCGACTTACTCAACATATAGCACAATAAATTATAATTTATTGTTACTTAAAGAAGACAAATTTCATAATCTATAATCGATATCCGTTTGGCCGGAGTAATCAACTATTTGTTTCACGTGTGGGCAGTTAATTGCTGCCCGCCCGACAATTAATGAACATCAAATCACCCCATTAGGAAGTTTTGTAATTTTCCCATTTCATGGCGGCGGTGGCACGTCACAAAACGCGTGCGATCCCGATAAACATGTAAACAGAAGTGTCGTCGGAGCGTCCGCGACCCGCGTCGGCTGTGGTCTCGAGTTGATGCGTCACGCAATATCAAAGTGATTGATGAGGGGGCAGACCTACTTGCGTTCCCGGATGACCACAGCTTTGTGTTCCCATGTGATACACTAGCGCCGAATTTCTCTTCACAACACGAATTTGTTGCTAACCAGCTACTCTGTATTAGCAGCTTCAAAAGTTTACTCATTATAAAATATAATAACAGAGCGTCCTTGAGTATCGTCGTTATAACTACGAGTAAATGGTTTGATAAAGTTTTAAGTGGGCAAATGTTAAATTTATTACAACTACTTGTGACCGCGACTTAGTACGCGTTGTAGTTCGTTTCTTAAAAATTCCACGGGAAACTAACAGTTTCAAAGGATAAAAAGTATCCTATATGTTAATCTAGGTAATATACTATCTGTGTGACAAATTTCATCTAAATCAGTTTAGTCGTTTTTAGATGATTGAGTAACAAACATCCAAACTTTCTCATTAGAATTAGGATTACAAATTTTAATAAGTACCTAAATACTTCCTTCGCGCGGTTAAAATTTTGAATCACTAACTGTTGCGGTAATCATTTAACAAAATGACTTCATTTTCTAATAAAATAAAACACTGCACTGATTCTCTAAAAAAAACTTTCTTTATTTTCATACATAAAAATCATTGACGAGGCTGGAATTCATAGTGACGACATCTAGTGTCACTCGTGGTAGTGCATATCACATATATGTACGTAATCTAACAGTAGCAAATCATAAGGTTTTACCATGACAAATGCGATAATTTTAATCTATACGTAGGTATAATTAAATCATAATCGATCTGCACATTAAAGATAAAAAAAAAATTATACACGTTGAACTTATGAAAATTGTTTTCAAAAACTAGTTACTTTAGTTAAAAATAATTGGTTAGTTAGTTAAATTAGTTTAACCGATGTCAAAAATAAAGTTTTTAGAATTTTTGTCTTTTTGTCGGTTTTCTGTTTGTCTGTGCGTATGTGCACGCTGATTTCTGAAACGGCTTAATCGATTCGAATGCAGTTTTCACTGATGTATTGTGGGAAGCTTCCCGTAACATTTAGAGTTTGTTTCATTCCAATCGGTTTACAAAGAAAAAAGTTAAGCGCTGTACCGAATACCACGCGTACGAAGTTGCAGTCAATAAAATTCAACTTAGTAAAGATCACCGGAAAATTAAATTACGAAAAGATGTCCTCTCTTTTCATAATTTACTTTTTATGAAAAGAGTTGTAAGAGTGCATTGGGTGTCAAGGTACATGGTCTGTTGTATTGGCAATATTTTTTGTGCAAAACTGAATTCTCCATAATATGCAGACGGGTTCGAAAAGCGGTATAGGGCATATAAGCAGATGGTCGGTCCGATGTGTCACGCAATATCGGGATGATAGATGGACGCGCGATCCTGCCCGGCACACTGCCATTTCAAATATAACCGATAACTGTTTGCCATTTTGTGGATAGGAAAAAGTGCCACCGGTCCCTCCGCTTTTTGTCCCGAAGTTTTCCCAAATTTCCATATCATATCTGACTAATCGACGTTTAATAACGCCTGTCTGTATTTTGTTATTCAGCTTCGAAAATAGATGACACAAATAGAGCTAACATAAATTTTACGTACACGGATACACATCGTTATTTATTGACATCTGAAATAGAACAAAATTATTACTGACACGAGAGCTTTATAGGGAGAAAAATGATTCTAGTGTCAGTAAATGGTTTCTGTCAGTGAGTAGAAAAAATGTAATCAAAATCAATAAAATTTAACTGTTTAAGAGCGCTCTATATACAATTGCAACGCAATTCAAAATATTCGTAAGCGCTGCGCGCATAATGGCCGTATCATATTACACCGTATCATTTACCGGGCACGGACACGGCCCGGTAAAGTATGAATTCGTTCATACAAAATCATACTATGAATATTTGACTATTTTGACGAGCCCGTTGGATGAGTGGTTAGGGTCCTTGCCTTAACGCTCTGTTCTAGGGTTCCCGGGTTCGATTCCCGGCAGGGTCAACTTTGAAAAATGAACTTTTCAAATTTGCCTCTGGTCTGGAGCTGGAAAGTAGTGGCAGGGCACACTGCGTTTCGCAGTCATTTAGGCAGCCCGTCTGGCGGTAGTAACCACCCAAGTATAGAAGACCACCGTGAAATAACAGCACGTGTGCTGTTGTGTTTCGGTGAATGAGTAAGGGATGCCAGAGCCCATTTCCCTATTCCCGCCTAATCCCTTGGCGTTGCTTGTGTTATAGGCGACGGTAGCCACCTACCATCAAGTGGACCGTCAGCCTGTCTGCCGATCTTAACATTAAAAAAAATATTTAAAAAAACTTTAATCCACCCTAATAGTATATTTTTAAAAAATCATATAAAAGAAAATAACAAATAACATTTATTTATTTTCTTACATATTAAGCATTAAAAATTTTCATGTACACGTTGTTTTGTCAAAATTTGGAAAAATAGCACAAAATGTAAGGCACAAATTGCACATTTTTTTAACGCTATTGTTGAGAATATTTTTATTATTGAAATATTTCTCAAAACACATTTCTAACAATTTTTCTAAGGTAAATACAAGAACAAAAGAGCCTTGATATGAAAATTTAAGAAAATTCGAATTGCTAAAAACAGGATTTCACATACATAAATATTGTTATATTTTTTAATTTTTAATTGCAGCAAAAAAATTGAAATAGAATTCGGCTATCCTGTTCCATTTTTGTTTTGTTTGTATTGTTCTTACGTGAATCACAATCATGTTCAGAAATTCGTGTAAACGACGCTCGCAGCGTTCAAAGCGTGATAGAATAAGAAACGTCTAAGTGTCTTTATATATTTTCTTATTAATTTTATTTATTTATTTATTTCCATTTTTCAGATAAGATGATCCATTGTTAGTTATTACTTTAATTTGCATATGTGCATTGTCGAAAAACTTATTATATTAGAACACTCATAAAATGAAGAGTTCTCTAAAATATCTCGCAACAGTTTTTAAGATGCTGTCGGCACTAGCTCGTGTCCTCTCTAGCTTTTATAGTCTTCCTACTATTATTAAAGCAGGGTACACTGCGAACCGCAATGGTAAACTGAGTGGTCCACGGTAAAATAAAAATGTGTGCTGTTAAAAACACATATAAAACCATTGTGAAATTGATTTTCAATCAAACCACAAAACAGTTACTTATTTGTCTCCCAGTGAGAAACGAAAGAGAAAGCTGTCGAGTATAGAGTGCATAGCGAAGAATAAATGAAACGAGACAATGGGAACGCAATACAATTCCAATGAAAAGATGCGCGGTCCGCCGCCGCCCGCCGTGTGTTCCACTTGCAAACAAGAGAAATGGTGGCTTGTCGCAGGTGCACAGTGGAACAAAGCAGAATGCATGCCGCTACAACAATATATACGAAACGATTGCTAGGAAACGGTACCCGATTGGACGACCCGCTCCAACTCCTACTGTTGCTTCGTAAAAACCTGTGAGATTTGGCGAAGGTATTGTGTGTATCGTAAACATGGCACTACATAAAATGTACAAACACATTGTTCTCTCTATTCGGCGCAAAACACATCGACAAGGCAAGTAATCTATGTTTTTATTTAAGTTCAAACAATAGAAGTTACAGCTTTAGAATATATTTAGTAATCTATATATACTACTCAAAACAAAATAAGGGCCACTAAGATTTTTTGCTGTACCATGAAAACAATAAAGACATTAAATTGTTTAACTTATGTAACTACAAAATAATGTTATTGGTTATAATATAGGCTAACAATTGTTTAAAATAATGATCATGAACTGTTTTTTTTAAGTTCATAATGAAATTGGCCATTTTGAATGAAAAACATGAACAAAAGAAATCACCGGAAAAAGACAAAATACTGTTCTTGTCACTTTTGTTTCTTCTTTTTAGTAACGAGTATGTCCTCCTCTCTTAGCAATACACTCCTGAAGCCTCGTATGCATACTCTGGATCAAATTCCTCACGTTTTCATCTGGAATCTCCTCCCAGGCACGTTTTAAAGCGTCAATCAGCTGCTGTTAGTTGTAGACCCCTTGCTCATTCTCTCTAACCCTTCGTTTCAATTGGTCCCACAATTGCTCGATTGGATTTAAATCCGGACTCTTAGCTGGCCATGGTAATACCTCAATATGAGACCCTTCTAGGACAGTTTGGGTCGATCGAGCTATGTGTGCACGGGCATTGTCTTGCATCAGGATGAATCCAGGCCCCACTCGCTATGCAAATGGGATCACTTGAGGCCTTATGACGTCTTCGCTGTAACGTTCTGCAGTTACGGTACCCGCATTTTAAATGGTGAGCTCGGTTTTGCCGTGTAAACTAATCCCACCCCAAACCATTACGTTGGGACCACCGAAACGGTCAACGTCGTGGATGCAGGACTCCGAAAAACGCTCGCCGCGTCGTCTCCATAGCCTAACACGCCGATCATCATTAAAAAATTTTACTTTGCACTCGTCTGCAAAAAGCACCTTTCCCCACTGATTAATCCCCCAGTTCAAATACTGACGGCAGAATCTTAAACGGTTTGCACGTTGATCCCTAGTCAGAGGAATTCGAACAACTCGACGTCTTGAAATTTGCTGGTCTTCGTGCAATCGATTAGGTATAGTTTGATCACTGACACGGGTACCCGTTGTCAGCCGTAGGTGGTGTTGTAACTTACGGGCCGTTACTGTACGATCACGACGAGCACTTAGTTGGACGTACCGATCCTCGTGCGCCGTTGTTACACGAACTCTACCTGAACCGGGTCTCCTGGCAACACTGCCGGTCTCTTGGAAGCGATTCCATACATTTTGGAAAGCTCTTCGAGAAAAACCCAACTGCAAACCCACGTAATGCTGAGAACCTCCTTCTTGAATCATAGTTATGGCTCTGGTTGCTGTAATTGTATCCATGTGCCTTCGTACTGGTGGCATGATTAACGCGAGATGATAAATGAATCAATTAAAATTGAAAAAGTAAAACTTTTTTCCTAAAATAACCGAAACAAGTTAAGAAGACAATTGAAGAAAAAGATAAGAATAACTTCCGATTATTTTTTTTTTTCTTAAAACGATGGCTAATATTTTTCAAATTAGGAAGCATAAAAGAGATCAAACACCAAAGAGTTCGTAATATCAATATAATGCTACTTATCAGTTATTACTAAAGTGCACTTAAATGTAAATAAACTAGTGGCCCTTATTTTGTTTTGAGTAGTATATATAAAAATGAATCCCTATTTCCCTTGGTCACGGCATCACGCGTTAAGCATCACGCGATTTTAATTTGATTTTCACTAATAGAAAGAAGAATAAACAGGGAATGTTCATATATATAAAAATTGCACGCCAGGCGAAGCCGGGGAGCGGGTCGCTAGTTATAAATAAATAATAAATAAAAATATTTATTCACTGAAACAAAACTCGCTTGCATGCATAATAAACTGAAGAGTCCTTTTAAGCGGGAGCCTGTGCCAGGAGCCTTCGCTCTTCCATAAAAGCTAGTACTTTCTTAACCAAAATAACTTTATACATATATGCGCATATGAAATGAGTTAAAAAATATGTATAATTGTATAATCTAAACAAAAATTCAATATTTAAAATAAAGAAATATTGATCTATCAATTTGGTCGCTTGAAGAAGAAGTCACAACACTGGTTGATCAAAAATATATCCGGAAATTATATAAAAATTAAGATAATTTTTACTTTTTTATCAACAATTATATTGTTTCCTTTTGTGTAAATTTAATACATATTTTTTTATTATTTATGATATTGAAAATATTTACGGTGTTACCTTCAAAGAATAATAATACAAAAATAATTATTTATTTATTTAGACCAACAAGGATCACATTATGTTAGTTACAACTTATTTATATATGTTTGTATTTACATACGTTTATTAGTCAGTAGGTACAAGAACCATCAAAAGTGGTTCAGATACTGACAGTCAAGCCTAGCAGCAAATGCGCAAAAGCAATCAAAGTGGTTCAAAATTGGTTCAAGTATTCACTTCCGTTAACGTCTTTTTTAATCTTAAAAGTATTTCTGTAACGCAAAATTCCTTCAGCGAATCAATCTTTATTTCGGCCTCTGGTCCAGTTATCTTTATCTTTGGGATCAGGAAGAAGTCGCAAGGTATCAAGAGCGGTTTATTTTAAAAAACTTGTTAGAAATCGATTCTCACAATAAATTACATATTAACTACAAACACGTGTAACAATATAAAAAATAAACTCTTGCAATAAAGTATTTCGATTCGAATTTCCAATATTCCGAATATTTTTGATCAGCCCACGAAATTTTTATCAAGAATCTGATTACTTTCTAAGAATATTAATATATTGGAAGAATAATTAATAGTAACTACGAATTTCATATCAATTAAGAAAAGTACAGACAATATAAAATTGCGTTTAATAATTTTACGAAGACTAACAAATTCATGAAGATGCGTTTTTTAAATATATTTTTAATAAAAAAAAAGTTATTTTTAATAGAAACTATCAATGATACTTTTGAAACTATTTTAATAACAAAAGTACAAAACAAGTTATTTCGTCTCTAATGTCGAATCTGTAATACTATTTAATGGCAAACAGTTTAGTTGATTTTGTTGATTTATTTTATACTCATATAAAAATCTATATATGAGTCTCATAAATATAAAATAAGTAATTTTAAAAAATCCATTTGGATTTTAATTTCGAAAAATTTATAAAAATCACTATAATGGGATTTACTTACTTTAAGATATTTTTACCATAAAACAAAAACTATGTAATTCAATCCAAGAATACTGCAGATGTAAAATGCAGATCCCTTAAATAATTTAAAATTGAAATATCGGTTTCAGGCTTTTCTCGGGACCTACCTCACTTATTTCACCTCAAGTTAGGGGCGATAATCTTAAGTTACCGCCACTAACTTTTGGAAACTGTTTATTCTCTCCATAAACGATTCTCAACTCTAAATTACAGTTGTTATGAGGTTATCTTTAACATGTAAAGCGGGTTTAATTGGTTTTTAAAAGTTTATAAATTTGCTGTTACGAATAAAGGAAAATAAAAATATAAGACTCAATGATAAGTATAAATTAATTTGGAAATCCATGAAGTACGAAATGACTAGTAAAATCATTTCCTAAATAAATAGACATGTGATTAATTTGACCACTTAAACGAGACAATAATCATATAAAGAAAATTAATTAATTAAAGTTCTACTTAAGATAAATTAGGTGGAAAAATTAAGTTGGTAAGGTGGAAAGGAAGAGACGCACTGGGTAAAGGAATAAGTCGTGGTTACTAAACATCCAGGAGTGGAATTATTTGGTTGACCAACTGTTCCAGCTGGCTCTTGGCAGATACAGGTTCAGGGAGTTCACAGCCATCATGTAACGCGAGCCCCATCCATAGAGTGACTACATCAATAGAACCTATTGGTTCTATTACGTTAGTACTATTATTAATTCTGTGGTTCTATTGCCAAAATTTTATTCTCGACACTCTTTCTATGTTTAGTTATTTCAGTATGTTGAGGGGTTTCATTATTTAATCAAAACTTAATCGAAAAGTACTAAAATTTGAATGTTAAAAAGGTTATAACCGTCTCGCTATTATAGTGCTGAAAAAGTGTCATCTTTCTCTAAATCTGTAATAATACCTTTACTAATATATATACTTATCTATACAGCTATCTATATACTAATATTATAAAGATAAAAGATTTGCATGTATGTTTGTAATGAATTAATTCAAAAACTACTAGACCGATTTTAAAAATTCTTTCACCTGTAGAAAGCTACATTATCAGCGAGCAATATTTTATAAAGAGACGCGTACGAAGTGGCGTACAACAGCTAGTATTGGATATAAAAGATCATATTTTTCACATGTTAAAACAATATATGGAACAAAACAACCAACTTTTAAGAGACTATATTGGGCAAATTTTACACATAAATGCAATTAGACCCACTCTAATCCATTAAATGATGCTTTTGCTAATTAACGGATAATTGTTCATACAGTCAGGTGAAACTCACGTGTATATCAAAGTATGTACGTTATATATACGTTATATAGTTATTTTATAAAAAAAAATTTTGGAGTTCACCTCCTTAAGGATCGATTTTTCATATAAGGCCTGCGGTATGGAAATTTTATGAGGAATAAAATTAATACAAGCGTTAACTGAAAAGCGTTACGTTATCTGTCACTGTCACTTTGAAATCTGTGCGACAGTAGATGCATGTATTTACTATTTACTGCACTAATACGAATAGCAATGATCAATTTATATTTAGATTTTAAAGTTTTATTTTACTTCAAGCAACACCAGAGGGTTTCTCTGGGCTTATAAAGGCAAACGTCAAAATCTTGTATGAAAAGTGTAGTCCGTGTTGAGAAACGAAACGATAACGCGTTATAACCAGGAAAAACGCACTATCACGGCTCACACTACAAATGAATGCACTAGTGATCTATTGACACGAGGATTTTTTACATTTCATTAATGCAGGTTGTATTCAATTGTATGTGAACTATACATATAATTAAATATTAAATAAATATTTTTTATTACTTATTATGTAAAAGACTCGTTACCTAATTTTATTATTAGTATAATAATAAAATTAGTATAACAGATGGCGCGTTTATTCACTCTCTTTTCCAGTTATGCAATGGAGCAGACACACTCACTTTTTTATTTTTGTCTTTCTCAAACTCATATTTTTAAAAAGTATTTCAATATTTCATATTGAAAGCTGAAATATCATTGCAGTGAAAGAAAATGATGTCTATTTTGGTTTAAAGTTTCTAAACAGGGTGTCGCCCGAGCCGAAACAAATTGTATCTACTCGTAGTCCGATTTTCACACATTGTAATCTGGTGGACGTTGGTCCTTTGGGATTCGAAGCGTGAAGGTAGCCGGGTAGTACGAAGTTATAAACTTCTGAGCAAGCATTTCTCTGTCTCGACCGATTTGATAGAACTGAATTCACTTCGGAATTGAACTTTGATTTAATGCATACGACCACTGATGAGTTAACTTTTGTAGGGAAGTAGTAATTGCTTTGACAAAATTTATGTTAATCAGAGCTTAATTTTAATCCAAATAAAAAAAATTACAAGCAGGGATTTTTTATGAAGGGTTATACGTACTAATTTAGCATAAGTATTTACCAGATCTTGAATATCTGAAAACTTATTTTCAATAGAATTGCAGATAGAAATATTTCCTATTTAACAATTTATTTTCTATAGACATTTAATATCTTTCATTGAGTTCTGCCTTTCGTAATCCTTAGCAAATAATAAATTATCATTTTGCCGGAACTTCTCTTGAAAAGCCGATATTATTTGCTGGGTCTCCCATAGCAATGCTGAACCAACCGCGCTTTACGCTAATGATATAATAGAAAACTGTACAAAAGTGAGTAATTATCGTACGAGAACTTATTACGGGGATTAAAAATCTTAAGTTTTTGTCAATAAGATGGACTGTCTGAGTGTTAATTTTCATCTAAATCCGATCATACGTTTATCTACGCATCTACGATTGAGTAAAAAATACTAAAAATCTTCGCAAACTTTTGCATCTACGAGAATAATTTTAGTTAGATGTGAATCTTTGCTAAGTGGCTTCTTGCTCAATTAGGTGTATTAAGTCCTTTGAATGGACTTGTATTAAACCTAGCATACCATATTTTCTGATCTTGTTCAATATAAGATGCAGACGGAGTTGCAGGCATTATATAATTATATGTAAATCATTACCGAAACAATTATCAGATAAATATTAAGGAATAAATACTTATGCTACAAAACCTTTTTCAGTAGCATTTGTTTATTATTATTATTATTTTTCGTATTTTTTTTATTTATTACCGAATAAGCCCGACCTGCATAGTTATTGTCATTTCTGAACAACCATTTGATTTGAAACATCATAGAAGACAAAAATATACAAAAATAACTTATTATTATTATTAACTTATTATTTTATTATTTAATTTAAGTAACATTATTAAAGAGATAATCTATACTAATAATTATAACGAAAAAAGATTTGTATGAATGTATTTTTGTATGTTTGTAATGAATAAACTCAAAAATTACTGGACCGATTTCAAAAATTCTTTCATTTGTAGAAAGCTACATTATCAGAGAGTAGTATTTTATAAAGAGATTCGGAAGGAGTCGCGTACAGGAGCTAGTGCAACATAAAGGCAATAACTGATTCTCACATTAAAAAAATAACATATTAATTGTTAAAATATTTATTTAGACCAAAACCCATAATAAACAATTACTGTGCAACGAAGGCTAAACCATTCTATAAAACGCAAAGAAATAATTAGCATATCGCGACAATGCCTTGCAGCGTTGCAGCGAGGGTGAAATCCAAATTAAAAATTATTATAACTAATGTCTGCTACTCCGTCATGCCGAAAAGGTAGCGGTTTATGAGTCATCCGATTGCAACGACTTTACAAAAATCACGAAAAAAAAAATGCATATCCTATTTACACAGGACAAAGGAAAAGTCAAAGGAAATTTAAACGAAAAAAAAAATGCAGTGCACTTTTTTGAGAGCCTTTTATAAAATGTGAATTTCTTTTGAATCCAAATACTTACGTACATTGTACCTACCATTTTAGCTTTTATAATGGACAAAGAAAACATTTCTAAAAATATTTCTGAAATTTTGCCTGTATGGTACATCGTATGTACAAAGGCTGTGCACACCACGTTCGTATTAAATATCTTCTATCTTAATAATCTATTTGCTTATATCTTATTTAAAGAACACCCCTAGGTTAGGTTTTAATGATAACGGTCCAAGTCAATCAATAATAATCGCATCACCTAAACCACAAGCAGACGCTGGCATCCCTTCCTTGCACCGAGACACAACCAGCACAGTTACTGTTATTTCACGGTGGTCTTTTGTACTGTGCCAGCAAACAATGGTTACTGCCGCCAGTAGTTTCCCAGATTATTACTGCGGAAAGCGATGCGCCTTGTCTTACTTTATTTTATGTAATTATTGAAAAATATTTATGTTTTTTATATACTTAGTTGTGGCAGACCGGCTCACAGTCCACCAGGTTTACTTGAAGAAGCCTATACTGTAGCTATGTGAAAACACCTCAGAAGGAAGATTGTTTCAAAGTTCACGCGTCCGTTTTGACTCCTTCGGACTTCTTCGATTGATACGGATAAACCCTGCATCTATGTACGGGGTAAGCATTAAGGCATTCACTGAGGCAAATGACATTTACTATAGAACTCGCTGGCGGCGGAGACAATTCGACGGGCCTAGAAATGGTGTTTTTTTGGTTTTACCATTAGAACATTACACAAAAAAAAAAATTTATCAATACATTTTTTTAATCTGATATCAACTTATTAATAGGTACAGGATTCATATGCGTGCAATAAGCCGTTTTCGAGAGAATTTTCAATAAAGGTCAAATTCTTCTTGTGTTCTAACTTTTTTTATGGAGTTTCTATTACTTTAACGAAAATTCTAATTAATACAATTGGTTCTTCACATGTTTAAGTATAATATATATTTTTTTCAAAGCAATTGTCTTGTCTATTTCTTGTAACATTTTCATTAAACAATAGATATTTTTAGTATTTAGCGTTTGTCTCCCCCTTAATTGAAACAACCCATCATAAAAAGAGGCCCATCAAGTTTTTCAAGTTTTTCCACAGTTTTTCCTCATAATATGTAATTTTTGTAGTATGTTTTTTTTTCGCTTATCTCAATATTAAATGTAAGATAATCTTTAATAGTGTTGTACAAAATGTTGTTTCTGGTGAGACAGTTTTGAAATTGAGTCATTTCTGATTTAGAACCTCCGGAAACTCATACCGCCAACATGAGAGTTAATTACACAGAAAAGTCAACAATAAAGTTGGTGACGTCTTAAACTTGGAGTTTATAACACTATTGTACAAAATGTAACTTTAAACAAAGGTAAACGTATATGCAATGGTTGCCCTGTTCCAGTCGACGAACAAAGCCCTCCATTGTTCGGCTACAGTTCAAAATTCAAATGCACGAAAATGCAGGTGGCATTTTCATCACTGACGCGTCCTCTTTAGAGTGCGCTTTGTTTTTGAATCACAGAATAACTTGTAATGCTTAATGTAAATAAGAATGGAGCTTCTTCGGGTTTACACTTTTTGAAATTCGATTCCAAGAGGTTGCGTTGAGTAGATAAATAATAGAACAAAGTCGTAGTAAAAATGGGAATATTCCCACCGTTCTACGGTAGTAGGTTTAAAACAAGTAAAACCTAAAACGACGCTGAAGTTCCCCAATTCCTTCTAAATAATAATAACAAAATTTTATACAAATCGAAAAAAAAATCTAGTTTCATTTCAACTTTAAAATTAAAAAATCAATTTATATAAATTGATATATATAATTATTTCTATATAGAAAGTATAATAACAGATGAAAATAGTACGCGTTTCACCAAAATATGCAAAAATCGATTTCAGAGTCATCCAAATAACAGCATAATGAAATAACTGCATGTGTGCTATTGTGTTTCGGTTACTGTTTGAGTAAGGGATGCCAGAGCCCATTTTCCCAATCCCTTATCCTTAATCAGACTGTAATCGGCAACGAACTTGGAAGCACCTGTAGCGTTGCTTGTGTTATAGGCGCCGGTAGCCACCTACCATCAAGAGGACCGTCAGCCTGCCTGCCGATCTTAACATATAAAAAGGCTATCTCGAACAATAAGTGAAATTCCAAACGTATTTACTGTTTACGTGACTTTTTAGCCTTTCAATAGGGTAGTAAAATTTAACGTGTCTATTGTTTCCCATCACAAAGAAGACAAGAAAATATGAGCGACTGTGACGTATTATACCCGAATAGAGGACGCAGACATTATTACTACGAATGTTCTGCAACAAGGATATGTCAGACATATATTAATGTAGGTGACACACAAAATTTATATTACATCAAGACATACAACCGATAGGAAACAAGCCGCACAACACATTGTAATGTCATTTTATATTAAATATTTCCAAGCTGTTTTAACAGATTATTTTATACATGTAACATTCATCTTCTATATTCTATATCTTCGAAATCATCTATACATATTAAAAAATAAATTCTCTATGCAATTAAGTTTGTTTCTCCGTTAACTGCTTTTAAACCACTCAACGTATTTTGATACGGTTTTCACTGAGGAAAGAGAGATAAACGAGGAAAGTTTTTTTGTATAAAATATCCAAAGAAAAATTGCATCCCTGCAAAGCCAGGAGGTAGATCGTTAGTTTATAATAAAAAGGGAACGTATAACCAGAAAAAATTGTTTCTGCTATCGCAGTATTGATCGTTATTTTGAAATTAGTAATGTTTAGTATCCGCTGTTCTCCGTTTTTTAATGTAAAGGTCGGGAGGCGGACTGACGGTCCACTTGATGGAAACGAAAGCATTGCTTTTGTTTTGCAAGAGTTCTTGTGTTGCAAGTGCGCTGCCGACCTTAACAGGATAATGGATAAGGAATTACGAAGGGGTATGAAAATGGACTCTGGCATCTCTTAATCATTCATGAAATAAAACAGCACAAATGCTGTTATTCCAAGGGGATGGTTACTGTCCGTCCAACAGGCTGCCCAATTTGACTGCGAAATGCAGTGTGCACTGTCATTGGAATAGATATAAATCAAGTTTAAAATAATTATATTTACACTCTCAATGAAGGCCTTTTCCGTATTAATAACTAGCTCACGCCCGCGACTTCGTCCGCTTCGAAAAATTAATAATACAACACACTAATGTAACGCCTGATATTTGTATTGTGAGGACAGTGGCGCCCAATTTTTATATTTTTGACGATCTTCCGGGAACCTGACATTTTTAGGATAAAAAGTAGTCTATGTATTAATCCAGGTAATAAGCTATCTGCATGCCAAATTTCATCATAATCCGTTCAGTAGTTTTTAGTGAAAGAATAACAAACATCCAAACATCCATCCTCACAAACTTAAGCATTTATAATATTAATAACTTAGGCAAATTTTCCCCGGTCATGATGTCCCGTATGATTTCCCATTTCCATTAGCTCCACACCGACATAGAAGTGGATATTTTTCATGGCAGATTGAGTTGTTTTAAGAGAAAGCTCTCAAGGTTGTATAACAACGTTTTGGCCCCAGCTCAGAATGGATGTAGAGTTGGGTCCCGCGGTACTAAGGAGCTCCTCCTCATCGACATGAGCATTTGTCAAAATGTCAGGCGGAACAGAGGGGCTCTGTCGACAGCTTGGATTGATTATAAGAAGGCCTATGACTCAGTGCCTCACTCATGGCTGAGAAGGATTTTGGAGTTGTATAAAATTAATCCAACTCTGAGATCTTTCTTAAGTACTTGCATGGGGCAGTAGACCACAGTTCTTCATCAACCAGGCAGTCAGAGAGTCTCTGGTCCGCAAGACAAGATAAGCATCAAGCGGGGTATCTTCCAAGGCGACAGTCTGAGTCCACTGTGGTTTTGCCTAGCTTTGAATCCCCTCAGCACATTGCTGAGGGATTCAACACTAGGCTATCGGTTGCAGAGAGAGGGAGAGGTCATTTCTCACCTACTGTACATGGATGATCTCAAACTATTCGAACCCAAACGCCAGGATCTGGTGGAGTTGCTAAAAATAACTGAAATTTTTAGCAACTCTATAAAGATGGAGTTTGGTGTAGATAAGTGTGCGGTTATGCATGTACAGCGGGGCAAGGTTGTGTAAATTCTTCTAATTTACAACTCACTGAAGTGACCTTTAAATCTCTATCTGAAACCGAAACCTACAAGTATCTTGGTATGTCACAGTCATTGGGTATCGTTGATAGGGACATAAAACAGATGGTGAAGGAGCGTTTCTGTTCCCGTCTGACAAAAGTACTTAAGAGTCTTTTGTCAGGTGGTAATAAGGTTCAACAGCCTTCAACAGCTGGGTTATGCCCTTGCTAACCTACTCCTTTGGCATACTAAGATGGACGCAGACTGAATTAGATGCCTTGGATAGAAGAGTTCGTCAACTGCTCACTACACATCGGATGTTACACCCGCGCTCGTCTGTTATGAGGTTGTATATTCCTCGGAAACTGGGGGGCCGTGGCTTCTTGAATGCCAAGAACCTCCATAACCGAGAAATATGCAGCCTTAGGGAATATTTCCTTAACACCGAGTGTGGGATACATCACGATGTCGTGACAGTTGACAAAAACCTTACTCCGCTTTGCTTATCTAAGGAGAATTGGCGCAAACCAATAATATTGAGTACCGAGGACCGCAGGGAGGTATGGAAGAGCAAGGAATTACACGGGCGGTTCTATCGAGCCCTCACGGGACCCGATGTAGACCCGCTCGCTTCTATAAACTGGCTACGTTTCGGTGACCTCTTTGGGGAAACCGAAGGTTTTGTCTGTGCAATAGCTGACGAAGTTATCAAGACGAGAAACTATCGGAAATATATTCTCAAGGACGGCACGGCCGACATTTGTCGAGCATGCCACCGTCCCGGAGAATCATTGAGACATATTATTTCCGGTTGTTCTCATCTTGCTAACGGCGAGTATTTGCACAGATATAATCAAGTAGCCAGGATTATTCACCAACAACTTGCTCTTCGATACCACCTTGTTGAGTCTGTGGTACCATATTATCAATATGTACCTGCGCCAGTTCTCGCAAATGGTCATGCCACGCTCTACTGGGATCGATCAATAATCACGGACAGGACTATTGTCGCCAATAAGCCTGACATCGTGATTATTGACCGATCCCAACGCCGGGCGATACTTGTTGATATCGCTGTCCCTCATGACGAAAACCTCGTGAAAGCCGAAAAAGAAAAGCTTACCAAATACATTGACTTGGCTCACGAGGTGACCGCCATGTGGGACGTCGATGCAACAATTATCGTCCCGATAGTCGTCTCGGCGAACGGTCTTATAGCGAAGAGCCTCGACCAACATCTCAAGAGGCTTTCACTAGATGGCTGGATCAAGGGACAAATACAGAAGGCGGTACTTCTTGACACGGCACGAATTGTCAGGAGGTTCCTCACTCTGCAGCCCTAACCACCGGTAGCTTGGGCCCTGCCCCGCTATCTGCGGAATCCTAGTTTTAAGTTTTTTATGATATATATTGTTTGTTTTTTAATATTTATATTGTAAAAAATTTAAAATTAAGAAAATAAATAAATATAATAGTATAATAATAATAATAACGTAATTGTGAAATATTGTTTTGATGTAATTGATATTATTTTGACTCTTGGATTGTTCTTGTTTAATTTGTTTAATAATTATGTTATTTGATATTACTTGACTTTTGTAATAGACTAGATTTTAAGTGCGCATTGCTTCTCGTCCAAATTGCTTTTAATATTAATATGCACTTTTTAATTGGTAATTGTATGTAATGGTTGATAATTGTGTAATTTTAAACTTTTAACTAGATAATATGCAACATATACAGTTGTAGATACCTGTAATTGGGAAGTAAATGTAAATGTGTCCTATATATTTGTTTGTGTGACTTGATCAATTTTTGATGTGCTGTTGGTATTTCCATCAAATAAAAATAAAAAATAAAAATAAAATAAGATTAATAATAAAGTCTAATCATGCTGCAATTTTATAATTACACCATAATTAAAGATTTCTAGATTTCACCACAATTAAAATTATTTTAATAGTGAGAGACTTCCCAAGTAGCACAACTGGGTGGGAAATAGCTCGTATATCATATCTATTTACATACTTAAGTGAAATATATAGCCATGAATAAGTTCTATATAGGTGGAAAGAACCCTTAGGCAACCAATATAGAGCCACGGGGAGAAAAATTGCAGCCTATTTTTGGTTCTAAATTGAATCCATAAGAGATCTCACGATTACCTTAAGTGTCTATTAGAACTATGGATGAAAGTTATGCGCAGTGAATTATTTATTCACTCATTGACCGAATTAATAATTTTAGTTCGGTCAATGAGTGATAAATGAGACGCCAAAGTTCCTTTGAGTGGCGTGGCAACTTGTCAATAAGTTGTTTTTTTATAAGTGAATGTTATCTGCCATTTTAATTTTAGATTTATACCTCTGTTTGGGTAAATGATTAAAACTTCACGTTATACAAGCAATGAAACAAGCACGAAATTCCTGCGAATTTTTTGTTACTGTGAAACTATAGTATGGTTTCTTTGTAAATTTCGATGCGCCTTTGATTTGATCAGGGGCCTTAGACAAAGTAGCATTCGCTCCGTAGCGATGCGATATCGAAGTTCGTTATCGTCTCAGAGACAAAGGAATCGACACTGTAACACGTGATAATCACGTGATACCTTGTCATGATTTCTTTGTGTCTGAGACGATAACGAACTTCGATATCGCTTCGCTACGGAGCGAATGCTACTTTGTCTAAGGCCCCAGGAATATTTAAAAAGATAGTGCTAAATCAAATAAGGAATTGATACTGATAAGAAATAAAACTGTTAAAAACCTGACCTAATGATTGTAGGTTACGTACAATGTTAAAGTAACATCGTCACAAATATCAAAAGTCTGTGATTATGCGCAAGTGTGATAAAATTCTGTTTAAAATAATTCATTTTCAAGGACTCCAATTTGTAAACATGGCGAAACAAAAAAGATCTTACAGTGTTTATTTTCACTTATTTGTTCTCTATTTGGAACTATCAGGTCTGAAAATAACTTATTTGTATCTTGCGAGTGGCAAAGCAGTGAATGCTATTACCAATACTAAAGTAGGGCCAATTTAATAGATCACATTTGACATCTGTCAGCTTAGGTTCATAGTAAAGCTTCACTGACAGCTTCTGTCATTATTTCAATAAACATTCAATAGACATTGAACGCTATTCTTTAATAATAGCGTTCAATGTTGCACAGTAATTTTTTCAGATAAAAATAGAACTATGAAGCTAAGCTGACAGATGTCAAATGTGATCTATTAAATTGGCCCTACTTTAATTATTTGCTCTTTTGTAGGACGAATACCTAATGTTATTTTGACAAGGGCAATACAAATAATAAAATATTATGTCCTAATTTTGGAACTGTTAGATCGTTAGTGGTTTGAAATAAGTGAAAATAACTGCTTTTGGTTTCAAAAACCTCCTATTGAGACTTTTTGAGTCTATTGAGACTCCTATTTATGCGTTGGAGTGGCAATAAGGTACTTCTAGGCCTTAAAAGTTGCAATCACTTTAGGTTCCAAAAGAGCCGTAAAATTATCTTTTTAGCCACTATTGGTGATATACTACTCTATTATACTAATCATTTGGAATTAAAAGTTCCAAATAAGGGTATGTTCCCACTTATATGTAAACGTTGCTTATAAGTAACTTTAGGGCCTTATATAGCACTATTACTTCTTATATAGTGACAATTAAAACCTGCATGCAACTTTAAGTAGCAAAATCTACTTTACCAAACCATAAGTAATAAAATAGAAACAAAAAACGTTCCTAAGCAACTACAAGTGAGAGGATGAACTCATATACAATTTTGATTTGTATTTAAAGATATAAGTTTTATCAAACACTGTTAAACCACTCATTTAGAACATAAAGCTATAAGATAAGCTGCAAAATTCACTAATGTGCTGCTTGGGTTGGTAATAAATTTTGGACTCAGTTGCATAGGTGTTTGAATTTAAATATATTGCAATGCTTATCAGATCGTCTCGTTGGCTGTATTTATTTTCTTTGATCTTTTAAAAAACAACATTCCCATGAAATGCAAAAAATCCAATTCAAACAGGTATGTTCTGTATTATATGGGCTTTTATTTTAAAAAATCGCTTAAAGTCTATGTAACTTTGTTTCTTTTACGAATATTATCTATTCCAGTTTAAGGTAAGACATTTTACTGGATAAGAAAATTTAAAAGACACTACACAATCCCGACCGTGATGTTATCTTCTTGCTAAAAAAGCGAGCTGTCTTAAGGTAAATATTAAGGTGGTCACCAAAGGAATATTCTGAAGATTTTATAAGTATCTTTTTTTCATGACTTCGGTTTTGTCACATTATGTGCACACTGAACATCAAAGACGTTACTGGTAAATTCGCATTTAAAAATTTCCCTCTACAGTTTGGGTTATTTGTATCCTTTTTTCTATTTTCATAATACACTTTCTTTTTACCTTTTTCCGTTATTCCATCTTATATATCTCCTGGCAAGCTTTTTAAAGGAAAAAATTCAATTTGGAAATATTGTTGCTAAGAACATGTAAAAACAAAATATACCCAAGCGAAAAATATATTAAATGTTTTCACGGATGCGAACTATAGTTATAATACGAATCCCTATCCCCCTCCTAATCCGTTATCCTTAATCCTACTGTAGTCGGCAGCACACTTGCAGCAGCTTTGGCGTCGCTTGTGTTATAGGCGACGGTAGCCACCTACCATCAAATGGACCGTCAGCCTGTCTGCCGATCTTCATTTAGTTAGACTGAAATTATATTCTTAAACCTGTGCAGTGTGCACTTATAATGCTTGCTACTTAAGACAAGGACTAACATAAGACCGAACTTAATTTTTACCAAAATGTGCGCAACCTAAATAACCTATGAATTAAGGTGCAACATTGCACAACCAATTTTTGTAGCTTCTCGGAGTTAACCGAACAGATATAAAATTAGAAGGTTTTTCTTAAATATTGTGTAAAATATGAAAAATAAAAATAAAATTAGCCTAATAAAACTTTAGTATAATTTAAGTTAATTAATATCTAAACTTAAAAAATAATATAGATGTCACTGAATTTTTTTATTACTGTGAAGAGAAAGCTTTTTTTTAGGCAATAATTTACTATTTGTATAAATCTGTTCAGTTCAAGCTTTTTTAAATATTACCCTCTGAATTTTTATCTAAGTCTTAATTTTACTCTAACAAGTCAAATTAGGTGACGAAAATAACGTTTTTCCGCTAAGTCCTCGCCTTAATTAACATCGGATGAAATTCAATTATATTTAGTAAGTAAATAAGGGAAATGTCCACTTTTATGCTTAGGAAAGACAACCAAAATAAATAAAGAGATGTTCCTTCACTTTGGTTTCAATGTTGCTTTAAATACTCGTACTCTATCAGTACTAGTAACTATATTATCCACTTATAGTTTTGTGGTTTTACGCGTGTATTCCAGAAACTCTTAACATTTTCTTTTTCAGTAAAATGGATAAAGCAGAAATATGTAAAAAAAAATGAATACTAAATTGCAGTGGCAGCATACCCAGTATTTTGAAATTTTTAATTTAGTAGCAGATAGCAGATAATATGACAGCATGTGTGTTTTCTCACATTGTCACTTTTCCAAAATTCTTCCTGTGCGATCAACTGTGCTAATAGTCCGGATCAATTAGCATTTTTTTTTCTCCAAAAACATTATAACTGCAGATTTTGGCTTAAAATTTAGTAAAAAATGTGATTAATACAATCCTAAAATTGTTCCCTCGTGGGAAGTCGGGAACATTTTGTTAATAATATTGTTTTGTAAAGAATCGCATTTTTTCAGTTTTTTGTCAAATTCGGAAAAAAAATATCACAAAATTTTCCTTGAAGGTAAAAAAGATAAAATATTCGAAATTAGATAAATCAGAAAACTTTTATTAAAAATAAATGACACTTCTGGAAAATGTATCGGTCTCTATAAAATACTAAAAAGTAAAAAGTAGTACTAAAAAGATATTAACTTAAGTTTTCAAAAACTAATTAGTGTATGGCATGACCGTCTTTCCTACTGCGCCACCGACGCTCTCCAGTAGTAATAGTATTTAGAATTCTGTACACTTGTCAAATTGTAGTTACACATTGCTAATTGCTGTGCCCAAATGATACTTTTTGATCTATCATTTGGGCTTGTACTTTATGACTTACTGCGTAGCTGATAGCTTGGCTGGTTGTTGTCCTCCTATATTAATATTCCACATTAAGTTAGTATTTAGTTTTGATTCCTGATTGTGTTAAATTATAGAGAAATGTTACTTTATGTTTTTATAATTTTAAATGGTCTACGCGTCTCTTCTATTCTAGTACAGTATTTGCTACGCTATATAGTATTTATTTGCTACGCCGTATCACTACATCGTGTAGCAGCTAGCAAGGTAAGTAGTCGCTACAGTCCTACGTCGTAGCCGCAGACTTGCTACATAATAGGTAGCAGTTTCAAAATGAAGTATTATTTTTTACTTGAAAAAAAATTACTTATTTCATTAGAGAAATATTTGCAGTGATAAATATGAATAGTCCCAGTAATCATACATAGAAGACCAGCGTAAAATAACAGCAAGACATTGTGTGCTGTTGTTTTTCGATGAGTGATTAGGGGATGCCAGAGTCCATTTCCATGTCTCCTTTTTCTTTCTATAATTATTATTTTTGGAGATTACTCCTCAAGAATCGATATTCATATTAGGCCCCCCGGTATGGAAATTTTATTAGGAGAAAAATTAATAAAAGCCTTAACTAAAAAGCGTTACGTTATCTGTCACTTTGACATCTGTGCGACAGCTGACGCATGTATTTAATGCATCCCTAATTTTATTCTCTTAGCTTATAAAAGCAAACGTCGAAATCTTGTATGAAAAGTGTAGTCCGCGTTGAGGAAGGAAACGATAATGCATTATAAACTACCGGCGCGGCGGAGCGACATCTGTAGTCGAAAAATGAACTATTTAAACTTATATAGCGACATCTGTGTATACCGAACGTAATTAAGATAACTTTTGTTGGAACACGTGACATCTGAGTATGAAGAATGTAACTAAATAATATAAAGTAATTAGGTTTTCAGTAATCTATTGACACGAGGAAAATTTTATACATTTAATTTAATACATTTAAAAGAGTAAACTCCGGTCGTGCGTCGGAGCTGACACACAGATATTAACAATATTTAACGATCTCAGTTGAGTTTAAACCAGTGTAAAAAAGAATTAAGAGTAAAATAGTGGACTTTTGTTGATATTTAGACCTTGGCGGTTCTCACTAAATAAATAGATACTTTATCCGTAAATAAAATAACACTCCTATCCACCGTTATGTTCAATTTTTTATTTTGTTTCATGTCCCTTAATAATTTAGTACCACTAACTACATAAGTTTTATTTATATAATAAATCTTTCATATTTATTTTGTATCTATTGAGATTGAAAGTACTTGCTTGGAACTTTTAGCAAGTTTAATTGGAACTATTAAAAGTTTATTAGAACTAGAAAACTAATTCTTTGGTACAAATTGCGAATCCGCCTTCTTTAAATAAGCAACATTTATTTATATTTAACAATGTATAAAGTAATATTGAATCTTATTCGAAGATTACGATGAATAGAATTTACAGTCATTATCATTATTATCATCTTCAGCCAGTGTCTCTGCACTGTTGGATGTAGGCCTCTTCTAAGGCTCGCCACTAGGGTTGCCAGGCCTCAAAATCGAAAATCCGGACACAGACTCATATTTAGCCGGACATTTTGCCATAAAAGCCTGACAAACTGGTTTTTAGAAGAAATTGCTCTACTCTTTATTATGTATCATATATTGTTTTCTTAAAGTAATTTGTAAGATCGCGAATCATGCGTGTCCGCGTGATTCTGGCCGCTGAGAGGTTGACCAAAAGCCTAACAAAAGCCGGACGGGCCGGACTTGTATATATTTGGCCGGACACGACTGTAAAAAGCCGGACATGTGCGGCTAAAGCCGGACGCCTGGCAACCCTACTCGCCACCATGCACGGTCCTCTGTCCTTCGCATCCAACCTCTTCCTGCAAGGTCCTTCAGGTCGTCTGTCCACCTGGCCGCAGTGCATCCCACGCTGCGCTTTCCAATTCGTGGACTCCATTCATTCTACTCCATCGCTTATCCACTCTGCGTCAGATATGAACGGCCCATTGTCACTTCAATTTGCTATTTCTCTTAGCTATGTCTACTACCTTGATTCTACGGCGAATTTTAGAATTTCTGATTCTATCCACCAAAGAAACTCCAATCATAACTCGCTCCGTAGCTCGCTAAGCGACTTTAAACTTGTGAATCAGTAATGATGTCTGGGCACCATACATCATTACTGGCATGATGCACTGATTATATAACTTGATCTTCAGACATTACGGCAGTGGCAGTACCAGAATTGACACTATAGTTAATTAAAGTAAAAATTTTAAAATTTTAAAAGTTTAAAAAAGTGAAATAACAGCATGTGTGCTGTTGTGTTTCGGTGAGTGAGTAAGGGATGCCAGAGCCCATTTCCCTATCCCCCTCCTAATCCCTTATCCTTAATCCTACTGTAGTCGGTAGCGCACTTGCAGCAGCTTTGGCGTTGCTTGTGTTATAGGCGACGATAGCCACCTCCCATCAAGTGGGCCGTCAGCCTGTCTGCCGATCTCAACATAAAAAAAAGCTAAGAGCATTAACTGATGACTTTGTTCTATTAGAAGTCATTAAAACTATGTACATACAGATATAATTGAAAATATTATTTAATAAATCCAAATGTTAACAATATTATTATTTTTTATAAATATCCGTTTATCAAATTACAAGTATTTCTAAAGTTTGTTCGTAGCAGTAAAAAATGTGTGTCCAATTTTAGCATGTAAATTTATATGTTTAATTTAACCGCTTCCAACCGCTTCCTGTTTATATGTTCAATTTAAAATAAAATCGTAATTTGGGAAGCGCCTGAAGCAATATTTTTGTTGTTAGACAAGAAAACATAGTAAAATTAGATTTATTTTCATTATAATATATATTTTCAGAGAAATAATATAAGTCATTTTTATAATCTATAAACTTTTACAAGTATATTACATACGGTTGGATGATGATATTATTATTATGTATAATAATATATATAATAATATATGAATAATAATGATATTAGGTTTGATGTTGTATATCAAAAAGTTAACTCTCTGAAATTGGCCCTTGAGTTTATCCGTCATAAACTGGGAGAAATATTTTAACTTTTATTTGATATTTCTTGATATAATATTTATATTTTATGTAAATAATTCGTATTTATTATTTACTTGCTGATCCGGCGAACTTCGTACCGCCTCAATATAAAAACCCGTTTCATATAAAATGTATGAGAAATAGAATTTTATTCTCATTTTTTTTTCTTTTCTTGAATATTCCAAATGTTTTAAGAGTTATTCCGCTGTTCGGGGCGTAGGACAAATTCAACAAATCAAAGAAAATAAAATCTATATATGTCTCGCGTTATAAATGGTGTAATCGACACGACTTTTTTATATTTATTAATATCGATAATTAGTCGCAATTATTTGGTTGGAATGTCAGAACACTTTTTTATATAAAGTTTGTATCAAAACGCACCTGGAACCCTTATGAGCAAAATATAAACTAAAATTTCCATTATCTACAAAGCCATTTTTTTCCAATAAAAGCATACGTGCTTAAATAACTTACTGTCTCACAAAGTAGAAGACAACGTACAAAGTTGCACGCGACACAATCATAAGTTCATCGTAAACTTTCTTCTCAAAGAAGGCTTCATTTTAACACGATTACTCTTTGAGTTCATAAAAAAACGAGTTCGCACATAATTAATTCATCAATGGGGTAAGTTTACGGGAGAGCACGTGTGCGAGGATTACGCGGGAAACCGAACACTTTACCGCCAAAACGCGTTTCCCGCGAGACTACCATCTCGCCCCGTGTTCAACAATATACTGACAAATGTCATGGCGCGCGCGAGGCAAGCGTTTATTCGCTTTTACTAGCAACGCTTTTCCTCTTTTGCCCCATCTTGCTTTAACGAAAACTCGTATATACAGCGAAATGTATTTACACACATGTAAACTTGCTTCGGGTCCAAGTCAATATGATCTTGTGTTTGTGTGTGTTGTCTCCAGCATGTGAATGTGGTTTTGTACGAAGCGCATCTTTACGGTTCTAAGTCCTGACGATGCCTTTGTTGCACACCGTATTCCACCTGCACCGGTTTAATTTAATTTTTAATAGGACTGTTTAGAGTTGAAATTCGACTGCAACCGTAGACAACATAAGTTCGTTCAAAGACAAACTTAACAACCGAATTGCGCATGTCTGTTATCAATCTTTCGTTTGTGGTACCGCCAAAACTAATGTTGTCCCTGTTTTTCTTTTACTTTTGTCTTGCACATTTTTTATGGAAAGCAATAACATTAACATCGTAAATTATATTCAAACCGATAAAATTGACTATTTTTTATTATTAAAATATTCAAGTTACCAAAACTAAAAGGCTTTTTATTTAAGTAAAATATTCAAACAAAGGAAGGAGGAACATCTGTTGCAAATATACAGTAGTTTAAACAGCGAACTAGTTGGAAACACAATAAATGAAACAGAGACGTGATAATAATTTTCTTGCAAGAAAAGATGATATTAAAAGCTGGTAGATAAGTGTATGAGTGAAGCACTCTTTCGAAGCGAACGGCGTTTATACAAAGCTATGAATAACAATTTACCAAAGAGCCGGGAGCGCAAACACTTGAGCGAAGAAGTTTGTTTCGAAGTGCCCAAACTCGTGAACAATACACGCAACATTCAGCTACGAAATGTCACACGAAAATTTAATATTTGTTACTTGAACGTGAAATTTTAAATCAAATTTTAAATTTCGTTTAAACTTATATCAAATACACAAGTTATATCCACAATTAGTTTTGTTAAAAAAGTGTTGTTAATTCTTCTAATTGTATCATTGGGGCGATTTGATTGAACTAAAAGTGTCTCATTTATTGATACATCAAATTGGAATTTTATAAAAAAAATACAAACTAAATTTTAAATGTAAGTAAATTTTTTTTTACGTTAAGATCAGCAGACTGGCTGACGGTCCACTTGATGGTAGGTGGCTACCGTCGCCTATAACACAAGCTACGCCAAAGCTGCTGCAAGTGCGCTGCTGACTACAGTAGGATTAAGGATAAGGGATTAGGAGGGGATAGGGAAATGGGCTCCGGCATCCCTTACTCACTCACCGAATCACAACAGCACACGTGCTGTTATTTCACGGTGGTCTTCTGTAAGGGGGTGGTTACTGCCGCCAGACGGGCTGCCCAAATGACACTAAGAAACGCAGTGTGCCCAGCCACTACTTTCCATATCCAGACCAGAAATGTTCATTTTTCAAAGTGGACCCTGGCGGGATTCGAACCCTAGAACAGAGCGCTAAGGCAAGCACCCTAACCACTCATCCAACGAGCTCGTCAAATAGATCATTAAGTCAATGCTTTAGTTTAATGAGTTTTTGTTGTTTCTTATTGATTTTTCTCTCATGATTGCTTTATAGGTTATTTTTATGTCCTCTTTGTATAAAATTTGTTTACTACTTTGTAGGAAACTTGATTGCACTATTATTTAAATTTATGCATGTTTTACTTTTTTCCTAATCTAATATGCATGGTTTAATTGTTGGTTTTTCCTTATAAAATAAAATAAATAAACTTAATATTTTTGTAATTTTTTTACGTTCACTCAAAGCAAATCTTCGTAGCTCACGAGGTCAACTTTCAAGTGTTTTGCCGCTTGAACCGCCTTTATAGATGTCACTTTGTCACACTCGCGAATTCACCACCAGATAACGACTTCATACTCTGTTGTAAATATAACACTGTAGGAATTCTGTTTATTGTGACTTCACCAGAAGGGTAAACATTTTAATAGCAAGTAATCGTCGATGTACGATGAATTGGATATGCCGTTGATACATTGGAGCACTTTTCATTGCGTTTCGCAGTCAGGAATGAACTGGGAACTCTGGACAACTCTTATGGGGCAGTTATAACCTCTTATTTAATACTCGCATGAAATAAAATTATGTGTGATGTTGTGTTTGAGTGTATATTATGTGTGTCTGTGTTGTGTGTAACGGATGCCAAAGCATTTCTCCTACTTGCATCTATTTACCATTTATTCAATCAGAATCGGCGGCTCGCTTGCATCATATCTGTTGTTGCTTGTACTCCTGGATGAATGTAGCCATAAAACAGAGCGTCACGCTTTTGGAAATCTTCCCGAAAAAGAAGTCTCTTAAATTCTCTAAGTCTCTTAAATACATTAGATTAAAATTCAAGACAAGTATTTGGAGCCAATAATGAAAATGTCACTAAAAAATAATATATAGGTAACCGTACTAGCGACACACCATGACGCCATGATGATCGTTGTGACACATTTACAATAGTGACGTGAAATATGTCAATTATATTATATATAAATAAGCATTCGTGTATTCTGCTAAGTCTTTATTATGAAGGAGACTATTTGTTTTATTATTAAATATGAGGCCCAATTCTGAGACGATTGAAATGGCGGCTATAGGTAATAAAAAAAGTATATATATATTTAAAGGACGCTATTCTAAGTAGTAAATAAATTTTATAATTGCAGTTGTATTAAAATTGTATCGTCATCATAAACAGCCTCACTACAGGGGTACAGGCCTACCCTCTCCGCAAGGGCGTATGGGCTATATGGTCCATCACCCTGGCCCAGTGCGGGTTCCTTTCACGATGTTTCCTTCACCATTCGAGAGCAGTCAGTAAATAAATTTTTAGAAAACCCCGTTGATACATGACATGACCGGGGATCGAACTCGGACCTCTTGACATGATAGGCCGCGTCTTTCCCACTGCGCCACCGAGGCTACGAGTATTATAATGAAATATGAGAATTTTCGTGTCGGTTTTACTATTTTACATTAATTTATTTCTGTTCTTAATTCTAAATTTTTTACAAATAAAAGCAATAAATATTATAAAAAAACTCAACATTATTATTTTTATTATTTAATTCTTTATTTGTACCATAAACATGTATAAAAAAATTAAAAAAAGAAAGTAATAACAAGCAATAGTACAAAAGGCGGCCTTATCGCTTTATAGCGATTTCTTCCAGGCAACCTTAGGGTAAGGAAAATTATATGAAAAATAAAACAATGTGCGTGGCAAAAGTGGTCATTATAAATACTATTTCTAATAACTATACTAAATTCTAATAACTAAATACTAGTACATACATTGAATATAATACACAAATATTAATAAGATAGAAATACGATAGAAACACTAAGATCATATACGAAACACGAGTAATTTGATATAATTAATCCAAATTAAATTGAATAATTTTGCTTTTTTTGCAGTCATGTCAACATTTTTTTTATAAACAACTAGGGACCCGCCCCCGGCTTCGCCCGTGGTGCCATTTTTATGTATTTGAACATTCCCCGTTTATCCCTCTTTCCATTACTGAAAACCGAATTAAAATCGGTCTACCAGTTCACGCGTGATGCCGAGACCAAGGGAAATGGGGATTCATTTTTATATATAGAGATAATAGATTTGACCATTATTTGAATACGTATCAGTGGTTCAAAAATGTCAGAGTTTCAAAATGCAGATAATATTCCTGATAGATACCACAAAAGAATTATTTTATAAATTTTGAGTTATAATATAAAACATAACATTATTTCAGGTCTTCTGTTAGTTGCAACGAACTTTGACGGAGTGTACCTATACATGAAGATGTGGTTTCTTACATATCATGTGTGCAGCTATACCAAACAATTACCATCGTAACAAACGCTGCGGATCGTAACATCGTCGTAATGGTTTTATTTACACTAAATAATAGGAGGCTTGAAACTATACAAATAATTAAATATAAGCTCACCCATTTACAGTGTTTATTGTTATCGAAAGTCAGCAAAGCGCCCAAGGGGTGGTTTTGTCAGCAAAAAACTTGCGAAAGTCTTTTTAGCGAAGAAAGAGTTATGAAAACGCCAAGTTAGGGGTTCTCACAAAAAAGTGTAGACAGTTTGCACAACTTCGGTCCTCAACAGGATTTTATAAATATTAAAATCTAAGCGAGACTTTCAAAGCGGAAACTAATTTTTGTTCGGTACTTTTTCAAAAAGTTCGTTGTGATTTTAAGAGGGAATATTTCGGAGCATTATGCGACTATGAATTCGCATGTTTTCAGCAATGTCACATTAAAGTGGTGGTGAATTTTAATTAAAATTTAATTCACGAAGAAATCGAATTCATTTAATTGAGAAGTGTTCTGTGTAGGATGGCACTCGTAAAGTTATGCATAATAATTGCTCGTTCTGCGGCTTTGTTTGCATCCTTTCAATCTCTGGACAATTATTGTTGAATAATGAACAGCTAGGCCATCGCTTCTTCATTGATTGCTCTAACCATTAGTGAAAACCGCATCAAAATTCGTTGGGTGGTTTGGATGAAGTTAGCGAAGAAACAAATATAGACGGAAAGCGACTGTACATACATATATATATATATATATATATATATATATATATATATATATATATATATATATATATATATATATATATATTACTAATATATATATATATATATATATATTAAGTTATATATATATATATATATATATATTAAGTTAATATATATATATATATATATATTACTAGGGTTCCGCCCCCGGCTTCGCCCGGGTACAATTTATATATATATGAACATTCCCCGTTTATCCCTCTTTCCATTAGTGAAAACCGTATTAAAATCGGTCTTCCCGTTCACGCGTGATGCCGTGACCAAGGGAAATGGGGATTCATTTTTATATTTAGAAAAAGAAGAAGATTATATAGAATAGTTATTGACTTAAAAATAACCACACCATTATTTTATGTACTTGTTATAATTATTTTCTAACTCAATAGAGTTATATGTAGCACATAATTATATATAAAATGATATGTAGCAGTCGTTATGAACAATCGAACACAAGCTACTGGAAGTTCTTTTTGCATATGCGCTTAAAACTAAGAGAATCAATAAAAAGCAGGACAAGTTTGATTAGTACTAACACACGAATCTCATTTTGGAATAATGATATACCAATTCAGATAGTTTATTTTACAATGTCATCATCATCATCATCTCAGCTGCAGGAAGTCCACTGCTGGACAAAGGCCCCTAATTTTGCAAAAGGACCGATCAGAAGCACCCTGGTCGACCCGCGATCAGATCGTTTATCCACCTTATGGGTCGACGTCATATGCTCCGCTTGCCAGTCCGTGGCCTCCACTCAAGAACCTTCCGGCCCCAGCGGCTGTCGGCTCTCCGTACTATGTATACTGCCCACTGTCACTTCAACTTACTAATCAGCTTACTTACTAATTCAACTACAGAATCAGCTCGTTCCTGATTCGAACTCGCAGTATAACCCGAGCATAGCCCTCTCCATAACCCGTTGAGCGACGTTAAGCTTTCTTACGAGACGGGTTTCCGTAAACAGGTGGTTACTGTCACCAGAAAAGTTGTCCAGTTTATGACTGCTGAACGCAATGTTCAGCGTAAACTACGGGAATCAAAACCGGGACTTCTGAGACCTAGCGCTATGGCAAGCACCTTAACCATTCCACTTCTCAAATGATCAATGGGTCCTATATAATATATGGTCACGCCAAGAAATTATGAAAGTGGACTGTATTTTTTCGCTGGTGCTACATGCAATCAAAGGACGAGGAAACAAAGGAAGTCTGCCACTTATCTCCTTTCCTGGTCCTCCAGCGGCGGAGACTGCAACGGACCCGTCACACACAGAGTCCAGAGGCTCTAGCACTTCACTACTTTAATGATTACACTCGTGGAGCGGGAAGCGTGACCAAGTAGATAAATTATAAGCACGTTAGCCTGATAACGTTAGCGGATGAAATAATTCGAATCTCGCGGTTCGAGATCGGCGTCGTGGCACCTGCGGTGCGGTAGTGACATACTATGAATGGGATATGATGTGAGCGAGACAGCACATACCACAGCGAACTATTATTATTCAATTTAAATTGACAATTGGCGTCAACAATATGTATATAATTTTAACTAATTATTCGTTTTAAAACTTCAACTGTAGATATCACACACAAAGTATGAACTAAATATTTGAAAGCATAAGCTCGGTTATAATATTAATTCAAAGTTCTGCTAATTTATGCTCCAATGTAAAGCACGTAATAAAGCCGTGTATCATAATTATGAGAGGAATGCGACGCAGCTCAAAGCGTATGCTCCCGTACGTGCGGTCCACAAGTTAATAACCATGTTGAGGTGGGCATGCAAATGTACTTTTTAATCTAAGTGGCTTTATTAACAGACGAACCGAAGTACTGGAATATATGCGCGCAAACCACACGCCTTGACATAGAACAGTTCGGTCAGGCTAATCTAGCCAAATAAGGCTTTTATTAAAGTCATTTTAAATGTGTTTTTATGAAAGAATAAAGGGAATTTCAATAACGTTGGCCAGGATTACTGCGGAATGAATCCAAAATTAAAACGTTTATTGGTTTATGGAAACTCTAGTGACCCAACCGTGGCTTCTCAGGGTCGAATTTTTTTATATTACGCAAACGTTCCTTGTTTATCTCTTTTCCATTAGTGAAAATTGCAGCAAAATCCGTTCTATGCTTTAGAAGAAGAGAAACAGAGAAAGGCGAACAGCGATTTTATTTGTCTAAGTAATAGACAGCTTAAGTTAAATAATTTCAATTTATTTTATTTACAAGGCGACAGTTATATTTTTTTTAATGTTAAGATCGGCAGACAGTCTGACGGTCTACTGATGGTAGGTGGCTACCGTCGCCTATAACACAAGCAACGCCAAAAGCTGCTGCAAGTGCGCTACCGACTATAGCAGGATTAAGGATAAGGGATTAGGAGGGGATAGAGAAATGGGCTCTGGCATCCCTTACTCACTCACCGAAACACAACAGCACACATGCTGTTATTTCACGGTGTACTTCTGTAAGGGGGTGGTTAGTGCCGCCAGACGGGCTGCCCAAATGACTGCTTTGCTTTGCTTCTCCGTATATGTTTATATGTTTTAAAAGGTGTGTTGAATTGTCTGGACGTATGGTTCCAATTGCCTGAATATTAAGAGATTTTATTTTATTGGAAACCATTAATGTTAGACCATCTTAAGACATTTCTTTCTAAGTGACTGTCCACATAAATAAGTTTTTTTTTTTTCAGGTCAGCAGATAGGCTGACAATTCTCTTAATGGTTCATGGCTACCATCGCCTATAACACAAGAAACCCCAAAGGTGTTGCAAGTGTGCTGCCGAATTTAAGGATGAGGAATTGGGAAGGGTTAGGGAAATGGGATCTGGCATCCCTTACTCACTCACCGAAACACAACAGCACACGTCCTGTTATCTCACGGTGGTCTTCTGTAAGGGGTGGTTACTGCCGCCAAATTGTCTGACCGAAAGTGCCCTGCCAATGCTTTCCAGATCCAGACCAGAGCCAACTTTGAAAGTTCATTTTCAAAGTTGACCCTGCCGGGAATCGAACCCTAATACCCTAGAACAGAGAGTTAAGGCAAGCACCCTAACCACTCATCCAACGAGCTCGACAAAAAATATAATAAGGTAGAAAGCAGTTTGCTTTGATAATTGGGTAAAAGATGACAAAACTAATTTTGCAATATTTTAAACATGGATCTTTTCTGGAGCTAAATCACCTTAATGTAGACTAAGACCATTTTAAAATGTCTCAGTGATGAAAATGGCATGAAAAGAAGAAACCAAATAATATTAGAGGACAAATAAAAACATTCTTTTATCATAAAATGATTTTTCTTAATTAATCTTCGATATTAATTTAGTATTTTTTACATGCTAGTAGAAAATACGTCTTAATCTTTTTGCATCAACGATAGCATTCAAGTTTGAGATCACAAATGCGATTTATACATAATATATATATTTAATACTAATCTCCGAAAGATGAAATAACCGCAATGAAAAAAAAAATAAAAAAAAAAAGAAACGCGTCTCACATTTTTATTTTAAACAGAATGCTTTTTTCCTTTAAAAAATACTTAATTAACTTGTAAGAGTACTAGACTCGATGTGAATAAACCTTTTATGGATGGCTCCGGTACCAACCGGTAAATGAGGAGTTATTTACTGGCAGCTCGTTAGTGAGACGACATCCTGTATGTAACGAGACGAGACTCTCGTAGATCTCACTACATTATTTAGTTATAATTTTTACGGTGACAGTTCACGAGAGAAATTTCGAATTTGTTGAACAATTTCTACTTTGGAAGATTATCGTAATTTGTAAATAATTTTTAAATGAAACTTTAAAATGGCGCTGCAATTGCATACAAGTCGAAGTGTACTATTTAAAAGAGAAGCAAACTTCCCTTTGAGTCTAGATCTAGATTTTCTAGATTGGAAACGCAGACAAACTATGGGACTTTCAAAGTTATTTTTTATTTAATTTATTCGACATAACATCATGAAGTTTGTTGTATTTGTAGGCATTCCATTTCATCTGTACATTTTATTCTGCTTCTCTCCCACATTGAATACTAATTAACCTTCAGTTTAGATAGTTATAAATAGTATTCAAATTTTAAAAAGAAGTAATTTATGTTAAGAAAAGCAAGTCTGTTCAAAGTCTCAAGTTATTATTATTTTTAATTAATTAGATTTTAAAATAAGTCTCATTAATTTAGTAAAATCTGAATTGATTTTTGAAACTGATTACTCATTGAAATCACTTTATTTATAAATACATGGATATAATCCTTAAAAATAAAATTAATATATTGTTAATTTTTATTAATTTATTGATCGATGAGTCTTGATTTATTGATAGAGATATTCTTTAAAATTAATTATCTAAGTGCCAACAGTTTGCTACTGCTTCAACAGGTTGGTCGCTATGTTTTTGATAGATCGGTTCACAATTTTTAGTCGTAATATTTACTTGTGAAATCGTATACACCTACTTCAAATGGTGTTTCAAGCTCTTCACGAATTTTTAAATTTAAGTCATTTATTATGAATATAGTATTTCAGTAACCTTAGACCTTTAAGTAGTCTTTAAGTCTGGTGTACGAGTATAATATAAGTTTACTAGATGAAAACCCGGCTTCGCTCGTGTGTAATGTGACTCATAATATGTACACATGTAGGTACAAAATGCAGGTAGATATTTCTGTAGTTATCGGTTCTCAAGGAATATTAAAGGCAAAGCGGCATAGATTTCGCTCAATGTTTGCGGCAAGACGTTTCGTTTTACACAGTCACATGAGTCACAGTTCTTTGTAATGGACACTTTGTTTTTAAAATGAATGATACGACGACGTACTGAGTGACGAGGCGTATGTGCGCTAGTATGAATGAAACGGAACGTTTATTAACCACTCAAGATGTCACAGGTGTCAGTGAGTGACGTTTCGCTAGAGTGGCCAATATGGCGACTGCGATTTGTCTGTCAGCACCATTAGAATTTAACAAAATACTTGACAATCCGAATTTTGCGGATATACGTTGTCGACTCGAAATCTTTATTTTTTAATGTTTTATTACTTAGGTAAGGTTTGAATCGAGTCTACCGTACCCCTTGACGAAATTATTAATATAGATATTAGGCTTATCGCAGATTATTTATCTAGAAAGAATACAGGATGTGAAAGGATATCATGAAAAGATGAAAGTTCAGTTCGATAAGTTTTATTTGGCGTGCGAGCAACATGTTCAATATTTTAAGCAATGAAAGCGAACTAAATCTTGATTTATTCAACACTAGCGTGGTGTCGGCGAGGAGTTTATTGGCGCGAAGATTTTTTGATGACTAGTCTGGTTTTGTCTTCCTGATCCTAGCGTTGCTCTTCCTTTGCAAATTGTCATTTTATTTTTAAGTTTTATTGTTTTTATTGTATTTTTATGAACGCTGTACTGTTTGTTTTAGATATAGTTTGTTTCTATGGGTGAGAATCTTTAATTGGTTATATGTTTTTAGTTTTTAATTTTTACTTTGTCTTTGTCTAACTGTTGATTCTCCAAATATCAATAAATAAATAAATAAATAAATAAATAAATAAATAAGTTTTCTGCGTTACTGCTCTAGTAAATAATTAATAATGACGACACGGCATAAAATGATATCAAAAAATTGTCGCGGTGTGAGCGAACAGCCCTAAGCTTAGTCTATTAGTTACGGACATATTTAATTTTTTGTATGTATTTTATTTTATTTATATATTCATATCTTAAGATGAAGTTCACGCGTTCGTAGTCGCAGGGATCAGCTAGTTATAAAATAAAGTCATAAGACTGTCTCTTTCCAACCTAACTTCCAAGCGACGAAAACCGCGGCGGGCCGGTCACATACGAGTCCATACGTATTCCAGCACACTGCACACCTTCAATCGCACTCGCGGAAGGCGCGATCGTTTTGTTGATTTTTACAAATGCACAATGCTTGAATTATTTGCGGGTTGTGAAACCAAATCATGCATTGCAGATTTGCGCGGTGTGTCACTGACGTTGTCGGTACAAGGTTTTTATTAAGACTGTCACTGGATTTTACTTGTAAGTTCATGGGTATAAGTAAAGAGGGAGATGGAACGTACCATAACTAAGGGTTCTTACGGAAGATCAGTGCTGGCCTATGCCAGCAAAATGCTGAGTAGGGACCTTTTTGTAACTTTCTTTCTTGCTGTTACTGTTTTTTCTCTGTGTCTGTTAAATGTATATTTTATAAGTTACAAATAAATTGATTGATTGATAGTAAATTATTATCAGTTAGTTTGAGTTAAACAATTTGGCGTTAACAAACTATATATGTGCCAAATTTCACCCAAATCCGTCCAGTAGTTTTTACCTGAAAGAATAACAAACATTCACCTTCTATCCATCAATCCTCAACAAACTTTTGCATTTATATATTAGTAAGATTTGTTGTTTATTAAACTCTTTAATTATGGATCATCCTCTTTCACGTAACTTTACTTATTTTCAAAATATTTTCCTCCCATCTAAGACGCTGCTTATTTCGGTCTTTTATTTTATCAAAGACACCATACGGTTACCTCTGGCCCATTTGTCTCTATTACTCTTCGCCGTATGACCTGCGCTACCTCCATTTTAATTTTCTCAACCGGGCATCCATAAGTTTCGTCTGATTACGATTACGTGTGATTGGAATGAACGGTCAGCTCTAGGGGAGACCTTTGTGGGGACGCAAGCAATCTCCTTCCGATGTCAAATAAGTAATTAATATACTTCAGCTTATCTATGTAATTAAATACCTAGTTTAGTTTTTTACTAATAATTAGTAAAACACTAACGAACACTAATGTTTTATAAGAAAAGGCTGTTAAATAAAGGTTATATTATTAATTGTTATTTCATATTGTGAAAATAAAGTATAAACTCCTTCAATTGGTTAAGTAAAATTAAACATTAGTGGTGTTCCCCACAAAGAGGACAAGGAAATGGGAGGGTAATAACATATAAAATATATGCACTGTGATTTCTCTATCTGGTGGGGAATCATGTGGTCTGTGACCAATTTACATATACTTTATTAATGTTAACGTCCTTGTCATAAAATACACATGTGTCATATGTCAATGTCAGAGAGTTCGGAAAACTTTATAAGAGATGCCCGGCTAGCTCAGTCGGTAGAGCATGAGACTCTTAATCTCACAGTCGTGGGTTCGAGCCCCACATTGGGCGTCATTTTTGTAACGAAATTTTTATGTGCATACCTGTACGTACACATAAATACAATAAAATGTACCTCACATAATAAAATGTACCCGATTAGGGAGCATACATATATATGAATGTCGGTCATAATATATTAATGTAGAGAATATACAAAATGATAATCATAATAAAAAAATTCACAAATATACGGAACTGAAAAACATTAAAAGTGCATGTTCGACTAGAATACAAACCTGCATCTGTCGTATCGTCAACTGTGCTTTCTTTAAATGCAGTTTTTCACTGAAACATAAAGGATATATAACGACAGATAAACGTTTAAATCACGTTAGTAGTCATATGTGACGTTTATTTAATCGTTATTGTAATTAATATTGCATCAATAAATAAAATTAGTGAGCATTCGAAAATTTAATTTTAGAGCTGGTCATTAAATTCGCCAGTTCGACTGAGAGCACCGTAATAATCCGCTTTTGTTTGCATTCCTACGAACACACGTATCATTGATGTGGACCTAGTATGGAAAGTTACCTGAATTTTGACTAGGTTCAGCATCGAAATACTTTCAAAATAAATACAGATGTATGAAAATGTTAAATCAGAATTAAAATTGTAACCAAAAAACCAATTCAATAAACAACTACAATAATTAAATCATAATATTAATATAAAAACTTAAAATTACCTAATAAAAATAAGAGTAATTAAAAATATATATAATAGAATTAATTTTTTTTATGTTAAGGTCGGCAGACAGGCTGACGGTCCACTTGATGGTAGGTGGCTACTGTCGCCTATAACACAAGCAACGCCAAAGCTGCTGCAAGTGCGCTGCCGACTGCAGTAGGATTAAGGATAAGGGATTAGGAGTGGATAGGGAAATGGGTTCTGGCATCCCTCACAGAAACACAACAGCACACGTGCTGTTATTTCACGGTGGTCTTCTGTAAGGGTGTGGTTAATGCCGCCAGACGGGCTGCCCAAATGACTATTATAAATTATTAATGACTATTTATAAATTATTAATGCAATTAAAATTGGGTCCAGGTGGTAAGGTACCCAACATTACCTCTATTAATGGCTATATTTAATCTCTTAGAGAAGTAATGCCTAGCCCTTTTGACGATTAAGCGCTTTTAGATATGCTTACTTATAAAATCATTTTTTCTGACTGACTACACGCTATCAAAACTGTATGCGCGACAAATACTGTACTGTAGAAAACTGAAATCCGTTAAGAAAGATATTTTGAAAATATCAACTCTTTGCGAAGCCGGGGTTCGCGTCGCTAGTAAAGAATATAAATATAATACATGTGTAAACTTTGTAAGTTAATTTTCTATGTTTAAAGATCCAATGCGTACTGTTGTTCGTCTAGTGTGTGGTTAAATGAAATTGAATTTAAATATGATGGGGCGGAGCACAAACATGAGATCAGCAGAATTAAATGACGTGCGCCATTTGTCGGATTTCACGAGCGTTACCGCTGCCGTCCGCCGGAGCTGGCCAATTCCAAAATTAATTGCTTTCCAATAATATTTTTGTAAACCTCACTGAACCGTACTATGCGATAAGTTATAAACAGACAATATTTATTACTTTATAATTCGAATAGATTTTTTTTTTATTATAAAAAAGTATGTTTTATTTATCTACTTACTATCTTAACTACAGAGTAAAAGTTTTAAACTAATTGGTACGCCATTGTAATATACCAAAACCACAAGCCCATTAGTGATTGCTTACAATATCAAACCTAGCATTTGACGAGCCCGTTAGATAAGTGGTGAGGGTGATTGCCTTAACGCTCTGTTCTTGGGTTCCCGGGTTCGATCCCCGGTTGGGTCAACTTTGGAAATGAACTTTTCAAATTTGGCTCTAGTCTGGATCTGGAAAATAGTGGCAGGAATCATTTGGGCAGCCCGTCTGGCGGCAGTAACCACCCCCTTACAGAACACCGCCGTGAAATAATAGCATGTGTACTGTTGTGTTTCAGTGAGTGATGAGTAAGGGATGCAAGAGTCCATTGCGCTATCCCTTCCTAATCCCTGGATTCCTCATTCCTCAATCCTTTATACAGACAGCTAATACAAAAAGTTAAGATGTTAATTAAAACACAAATGTAAAAAAAATATACATAAACATAAGAAAATCTTTTAAAACAATGAAATTTATTTAATGAACAAGAATAAAAAGTTAACGTAGTATAATAGATGATGCTGTTATTTCACGGTGGTTTTCTGTAACTGCAACCAGACGGGCTGACCAAATGACTGCGAAAGAAAGTGTGCCCTGTCCAGATTCAGACAAAAAAGCCAACTTTGAAAAATTGAACCTGCTGGGGAATCGAACCCGGGACCCCTGAGCATTTTTTGTTTGTTGTCTCTTTCCTTTTAACTTAAGACGTTACTAAACATCCGGGAGTGGACTGGAATTACCTCAGTCGACCAACTGTTCCAGTAGCTTCATGACTGAAGAGGCTTTAGGAGAGATGTGTGTTTGTCGTGTTTTAGTGCTAAATTTTAATTTCTCTTTCATTATTTATAACAATAAAACTACAATTAAATACTAGATATGTTTTTATGTCGTTATAGAAAAGGAAAACCAAGTAAGACAACCGTAAATCTACTGTTTGCAATTTTCACGTACAACCAATAAATATATTCATATACATTTTTCCCATTCGAAACAACAAATCTTTGGGAATCATCTTTAACTTCTGTAATATTGATTCGAGAGATTGCAATGCAAATAAATGTAAGGAATCGATTTTATAACATACATGAAATATTAATTTAGATTATATTAATTTCTCACATCGTAATTATCAATTATAATCGCTGTACGTAATTATTAAAGGAAAGACAGAGAAAAGTGAATATTTGCTCATCATATAGAAATAAAACAATGGTTAAAATAACTCAAGACAATCACGTAGATATGTTCATAAGAAAAAATAGTTTTTAGAATTTTTGTCGGTTTGTCTGTGCGTTTGTGCACGCTAATCTCAGAAACGGCACAACCGATTTGAATGCGATTTTAACTGTGGTATTGTAACAAGCTTCCCGTAACGTTTAGTGTTCGTTTCATTCCAATCGGTTTACAAACAAAAAACTTACGCACTATACCGAAAACCACGCGTACAAAGTTGCGGGCTCAGCTATCCTGTATAACTATTGGCTGTTCACATAAAAGAGTTAAGATGGAATTAAAAGTGTGGGTCACCATTAGAGTTTGTTTGTTCCTCGATTAATTACAATTTTTGTTGAATATATATATAAAATTTATATATATGTTATTCTTTCTAGTAATATATACAAGATAATGTATGCTTAACAATATGTATTACAAATCTAACTCAAACAAATCTATGCCTAATTTGGAGGATATACGATAAAATATGTTATCACTATATATAAAAATTAATCCCTATTTCCCTTGGTCACGGCATCACGCGTGAACGGGTAGACTGATTTTAATTCGGTTTTCACTAATGGAAAGAGGGATAAACGGGGAATGTACATATATATAAAAATTGCATCCCGGGCGAATCCGGGGGCGGGTCGCTAGTAAGATATAAAACATTGAATTTTAAATGAATAATTTTCTTTTTATTTGTTTTGTTTGTTCATCGTACTCATGCATTAAATATAGTGTAAAGCTACCTAGAAAGAAAGTTGTATGAAAGCAAATTACTCGATTTATTTCGCTATCACTATATTTATTCGCAACACCTTTGCCGTATAATATAACAGTTACGTTCAAAATGGTCCTTCGAGCCAGATATGTAACGTGACCTCAACAAGCATAGAAATGTTATGCAGATATGCAGGTGACGGCGCACACACACACTGCAGTGGGCCGTGGATTTTGCAAGAGACGGTACGACATGCGTCTGTGACCACCGACATGTCCGCAGCGCCTGTACACAAGAAGAACAAGGGTCTATGTACTTGTAATACATACAGAGCAATGTGTTTCCAGTTTCCCTGAAATTGTGGGATTATTCTCATTTGATATTTTTACATTGCACACATATATTTAACGAGCCCGTTGGATGAATGGTTAGGGTGCTTGCCTTAACGTTCTGTTCTAGGATTCCCGGGTTCGATTCCCGGCAGGGTCAACTTTGAAAAGTCAACTTTTCAAATTTGGCTCTGGTCTGGATTTGGAAAGTAGTAGCAGGGCACACTGCGTTTTCGCAATCATTTGGGCAATCCGTCTGGCGGCAGTAACCATTCCTTACAGAAGACCATCGTGAAATACCAGCACGTGTGCTCTTGCGTTTCGGTGAGTGAGTAAGGGATACCAGAGCCCGCTTCCCTGTACACTCCTAATCCCTTATCCTTAATCCTACTGCAGTCAGCAGCGCACTTGCAGCAGCTTTGGCGTTGCTTGTGTTATAGGCGACAGTAGCTACCTACCATCAAGTGGACCGTCAGCCTGTCTGCCGACCTTAACATAAAAAAAAAATTTAATATATGAAAATAAAATATTTTAATCAAAATATTACCTTTTATAAAGAAGTAAATTTCTTGTACCGATAAAGGATCCGACTCGATGGATCGCAGAGCTAGGAGGCTCATTGGCGACGGCTGCAGAGCCTGGCACATAGACGCAAAATTGCCCGTCTGTGTGTATTCTATAAGATGTACTTCGGGGAGTGTGCTCGGGAGCTGCATGAAATCATACCGCCTTCCCCTTTCTTTTATCGGATTGCAGACGTACGACTGGTTACCATCCTCACCTTATCGAAATCTCTCTAATTTGGACCAAGCTCTTTAAAACATCTATTTATAGGCACTGCTAAGGATTAGAACTCCTTGACGGCGTCTATATTTCCGAACTCATCCAACCGAAATCTTTTAAAGGTTCGAGTGAATAGGCATCTTTTGGGTGAGCTCGCTTTATCGTCGGCCTTATCTTTCCTACACGGATAGATACTGGTCAAGAGCAAACCCATTTATAATAATAATAAACAAAGTCACTTAAGGCCTTTTGATATTTACATATTTTTACAGATAGGGGAGAGAAGATTGTCAATATTGTAGAGAGAATATTAAATAATGTTTCTGTAATTTTTGCATAGTAAATTCTTCTGTGTTTAGACAAGCATTCTCTTACAGTAGTATCGGTGACCAAGAGACTTTTTAATATGAAATTTATCATATCTCTTCTAATTGCAGACAGTAATAGCTAATTAGCTTTCTTCAGTTGCAGATGAGTCTTCCTCTGCATCATATTTTGTTAGATATGAAATTACAGTCAATCATTGATAAGACCTTTTATGATCCACACCCGCCGTATTGGGCTTAAACCCGAATACTTACTTACTTTCTACAGCCCTTACAAATTGCTTAGTTTAAATTTCAATATTTCAATTCAAATGCAATATATATTAAGTTTATTTAATTCATTGTGAATATTAAATTATAATTAATATATATGTGGCGCGGGCCTTTGCAGCCGTAATTAAACAAGAGTAAATTGAATTATACCCGTGAACAATAATGCGAACACTTGTGCATTGAAGTATTGTAAAAGTGTAATCAGCTTTAATTAACAATGGAAACATTCTACAAGCGCTCTGTTTGAGTGGATGCTGCACAAAGGATATTAGACTTGACTTGTAAACGAGGGAATTTTTTCGCTTTGCTTAGTTTAAATAACATGGCTCAATATCGCCCAAACATGGCAACGAACTGTTCTAATTAGGAACGATTCTCCATAATTTTTTATCTTTATTATATTATTTTTAGTGGATTGTTGAAACAGTTTAAGTATTTATTAATCACTTGCGATCCGACCCCGCCTTCGCCCGGGGTCCTTTTTTTATACATTCCCCATTTATCCTTTTTTCCATTAGTGAAAACCAAATTAAAATCGGTCTAACTGTTCACGCGTGATGCCGTGACCAAGGGAAATGGGGATTCATTTTTATATATAGATATATACTAGCGACCCGCCCCGGCTTCGCCTGTGGTGCAATTTTTATATATAAGAACATTTCCCGTTTATCCCTCTTTCCATTAGTGAAAACCGAATTAAAATCGGTCTACCCGTTCATGCGTGATGCCGTAACCAAGGGAAATAGGGATTCATTTTTATATATAGAGATAAGATTATTACTATTAATTACTAAAAATAAAAAATAAAACACTAATGATAGCGCCATCTATTATTAAAGAAATTGGGTGGAACTGCTTGGTGACACACATGTGCATAGTATGATCTAATTTGCAAATCCTCGATAACCTAAACATGAAACCTTAACGAATTATACACCTATAAATTCCTCAGGAATCACTCTGTTGATAGATGAAAACCATATGAAAATCCGTTCAGTATTTTTTGAGATTATTGCGACACACGCGGCGGGGGACTTTGTTTTATAACACGTTAGGATTAATAATTAAATAGAACCCAAATAAAAAGTGGCTTTGACCACTTTGAATTTGGATTTCCATTGGGCGATTAGCTTTACGAGTAATGATATAAAAATATCAGCTACCGAATAAGCTCTTACAGGAGCATAAGTGCGGAAATAAAGCTTAATATGCCATACATTAATAAATATTTAGTAATTATTTAAATTTTGTTTATTTATATTAAATAATAAATATTAAATATGATATTAAATGATATTAAAATAGTATTAACCTAAAAAAAATTCACCTTTATATACGCCAAATTATATTTATAATACAGTTACGGCATATTTCCGGCAGAAAAAAAATTGATAATCATTAAAAACAAACAAAATATACTTTCTTTTTATATTAATGTTAATCTAAATTTAGAAATATTTTCATAAAGTATCTTCCACTTATACAACAAGTACAAGTAGGATCCACTCCAGTCAAATTACATGACTACTTCATATATATAAACTAATATAATGTCCAGGTTACTCATAGCAACAAAGGTACGACTCACATTAATTGTCAAATATTGAAAAGTATAGGGAAATGTACGATTACTGCTTAACTTCAATAAGTAACTTAACTGACTGCTTAACAGTCGATTGATTCTTTTAATAATTTAAGCGAAACACCTAATATTATGTTCACCACGAAACAAAATTTCAGTATATAAAAACCTTTTGTATAATAATTAATCTCTCTAAAATATTTCTTACTTGACAGCCTCTTCCTTTAAATTCGAAGTGAGTACTCTTCAGTCTTACCTTACGACGCAAATACACACTCGACCTAATTTTCGTAACAGAAATTCAACAATCATGAATTTAATATTACAATACATTATCATCACACGGTCCGCATTATTTTCCCCTACAAAATACAGTCTAGTTGAAACTTCGTATAAGATTTATCTTTAGCGGCTTTAAACTACTTACTCGGGACCTCTCTATTCTCTCTAGGATTAAGTGTGACAGAGTGCTCCTAGTGACACGTTTTCCCGACATGAAAACGTTTGCTGGGGACACATTTAATTAATTTCAAAGCACCTACGTTACAGAACAAACTTTATATAAATCACTGTTACGTTGCACAACTGAAATAAAATAAATTCGAAACTTTTCATTAATTTTAACTACAAAAACACTAATCTCTACTCAATAGTTCTATATTGTAAATTTAAAATAATATATTTTTGTACGTCTTCATATCACTAGTAAAAACTGTAGAAAGGGTTCGAATAAAATGAGAAAAATAGAAAATTCCATGTCCTAAAAATTTATCTCATTAAAAATGCAAGCAAAGGAGCCGCATTACTAGAATTCACACCCTCAATTATTTCAGCTGTTAATGCGACTCTGTAGTTAAGGGATTCACTGAGGCAAATGACATTTACTATAGAACTCGCTGGCGGCGGAGACAATTCAACGGGCCTAGAAATTGTGTTTTTTTGTTTTTACCATTAGAACATTACACAAAAAAAAATTTTATTAATACAATTTTTTAATCTGATATTAACTTATTAATAGGTACAGGATTCAAATGCGTGCAATAAGCCGTTTTCGAGAGAATTTTCAATAAAGGTCAAATTCTTCTTGTGTTCTAACTTTTTTTGTGGAGTTTCTATTACTTTAACGAAAATTCTAATTAATACAATTGGTTCTTCACATGTTTAAGTATAATATATATTTTTTTAAAAGCAATTGTCTTGTCTATTTCTTGTAACATCTTCATTAAACAATGGATATTTTTAGTATTTAGCGTTTGTCTCCCCCTTAACTGAAAAGCAGTAATTTGATCCATTAAAATATCAATTGAAAATAAGGCCATTTAAACTTAAATCAGTTAAAAAGTACATAACTCAGTGTTGTGTTGACTTTCGAGGAAATTAAAGGCGTTTCATTCGTTTGACACTGGCTAAGTGTAAACAATCCAAATGTAAATAGCAAAGAAAAAATGTATAGATTTTTTTAGACGACAATAGTTTCACTTAATGCTTTTTTGTTCCTTACAAATAATTACAAGATAGCACTGCTTTCTTGGGCAACACTTTAGCCTAGTACTTTGGATAACACATAGATATTGAGGTCCGCATAATGAATTTAAATTATATAATGAATTTATTTACAGTTATACCTACTACAGACGAGGATCGTCACCGTATCGCCTTTCGCCTCGCCGTCAACCAGGCGTCGACCTAACGTAAGCACGTAACCAAAGCGGATCAGGAGCTCCCGTACGTCAACTCGGCTACGGCTACAACGCCGCGCTTACAGGTCGCTGACCGCTGGTTGACCTGGCCGGCACCAGATCAGTTAAATCCGAACATGATGTATAGGGCACGGTTATGTCCCGGTTTACAATAAGTAAGATGTCGCTGGAGGGGTGACACGGGCAAGGGTGAACGAAGAGACGTGAATTCAGGTACGGAGAGACATAAGCGCGGGAACTGCAAGTTGACCACTTACCGCATCGCGATTCAGAGCTTGTCCCGAGGCGAGGCCATTACGTTACGATTTCGATTACTCGTAGTGTGCGTTGTAGTAGGGAGTGTCATACAAAGAATACTGAACGGCTTGAGTTTATACGGTGACGACCCCTTTCCGAGTTGATGTAATAAGTGTGCTGTGACCTTAATGGGCCAGGCCGTAGTTTTTGTCACTTTTCTTACCTGTCCCTTGTCTCCTATATTTTTTCTACCTAAATGAAATTATATAGGAATATTTTTTAATTTAAACCTATGTGTATTGATATTGACTCACTAGACATAATAGAAGTATTAAACGAAAATTCTAATAGAAATAAATATTTTAATATCAAAAACGGTATAAAATGCTGTTGCCTTTTTTGTGAATTACCTGAAATATCATGTTATTGTGGAATTATGGGTTAGTTAGGATAGTGCATTAATAGCTTTCGTCAGTACTGTTTTCATTAGTCTATTCATATTCTAACTAGGAATTTTTAGAGGTATTCCAGTTTTGTAAGAAATTTTATGTTTTACGTCACACATTTTACGTAACGAGTTCGCCGAGTAATTTGTAAAAATAAATTCAATAGGAATTTATATTACGATAATGGCATCACTGTTGTTGACTGTCATTCAGTGTCAAACAAAAAGCTGCCATATTGTTGCGTCAGTCGGAATATTTTCTATGTGGGGAGGGACAAACGGTAACAGTAACAGATATCGCGTAGATGGTATGTAGATGGTATATATCACCAAAAGACAATAGGGCAATAACTATTACTTCACAGTGGAATGCTGTATTAGAGACGAGAGAAGTCAAAGCGATATCTGAATCCATGGCTCAGTACATCTATAGGCGTGTTTAGAAGACAAAAGCCGTGTTCAGCGAGCCCCTTGGACGAGTAGTTAAAATGGTTGTTTTAACCCTCTGTCCCAGGGGTCCCGGGTCTAAGGGATGCCAGAGTCCAATCCTATCCATTTCCCTATGCCTTCTTAATGACTTACCCTTAATCCTACTATGGACGGCAGTGCACTTACTTGCAGCACTTGTGGCGTTGCTTGTGTTATAGGCGACGATGGTTACTTACCATCAAGTGGACCGTCAGCCTGTCAGACGACCTTGACATATAAATATTATTTTTAAAAACACAAAATATGCATTAAATTTCTACAACGTGCATTCGATTATAACTATATGCTGCATATACCTATAAGTGGCCAGTCGCTGGATCGATTTCTAAAATAAATATTTAATGTCAATCCCAAAAGTGTTAGTGTGCAAGAGCCCTTAAGTATAAATAAATTTAGCTTTCAACTAATATAATATGTTGAAGGATAATCTTCGAATGTAGAATACATAGCCATCCTTCCTCCGCCAACAGTTATTCGTGTGATTACTTAATGTCTTCAATGCAAGTATTTATAATTAGTGAGATAATTGACTGAGTCAAATTTGAGCAAGACGCAGTTAAAACGTTAATAATGTTTAACAGATTCAGTAAAGTGAGTGTACTATTTGGGACAGAGCGAGCATTCATTTAATCAAATGAACATAACAGCGACGTGCCTCGCGTACGGTACTAATCAAATCTGAGGCATTCGACACCGTTTTCCCGGGTTTCATTAAGCCTTAGCAAATTTAGAGGGGGAAGTGTCGGTAACATTTCGTATGCCACGCGTGTGCTCCGTGCAGATATCATTAGTGGGGTTTAAGTCAACATTACAAACAGAAATACCTAATCAGAACACCCAAACAACTGAATGATTATTTCATTTATACAAATAAATAAATTATTTTATTTACTTCAGAATTTTTTAATTATTATAACAGTTCTGATTTCAATTGATAAGTAAGGGGGCAACTACACTAATTCAGCTACATTCGCGTTTCGCTGGACAATTTTAGTTACACTCAGCCGGGTATTTTTATGAAAAGTTCGGCAGGGGCAGGCTAACAGTCCTCTTGATGGGCTACGTATTAACACCATAGATGCTGCAAATAAGCTGCTGACCTAAATAAGATGAAAGGATAAGGAATTAGAAGGTGAATAAGGAATTAGACTTTGGCATCCCTTACTCTCTCACCGAAACAAAATACCACACATGCTGTTATTTCTATAGTGGTATTTTATAAGGGGGTGATTACTGCTTCCAGGCGGGTTGAAAAACTTATAACTGTTAAACGCAGTATACTAATTTCTCTTTCTATGTAGTTTTATATATTAATCAAATCGCTTATACAATAAATTATGTTAAGCTTTAAATTAAGGCTTGATTAGTATTGTTATAAGCTCTATTAGATTTAACTAGAATTTTAGATTTTCCGTAGAGAACTTTAAAAACACAGAAATTGTAAATTTTACTGATAATTGATTTGATAATTGGTTCCCAGTCGTGAGACGATGCAATAAATCATTTAGTGGTTATAAATCACTTTACGAGTGTACGTTTCTTAGGTTGCCAAAGGTAATATAAATATCTATAACGTATCTAAATTTATGACGCTAAAAAATCTAAAATGCTGAAATAATTAAAAAGAAAATACTTTTGAACCCTATCTATTATATAATTGAAGCATAAGGGGTGTTGAGTTTCTCACATAATGGAGCCCTACCATTTCCAAGCCTTAACAGTTATACTTTTTGTTATCATAGAAAATAAATAGACATTGTAAAGTCTATGGCCATTTCAGGGAGAAAATATTGTAAAATTTTAGGTTTTGTGTTTAACTATATCATGAAATCGAAATTTCAAATTAGTTATTAAAAAATTGTTTATTTTCTGTTAACATTATATCTTGCTGTAACATTGTATCAGATTTTTGCCCAACAATTCATGAAAAATTATCCGACCTCTTACAATGTTTTGCACAATCTTTTTTATTTTGTTAATAATATACAGAAATGTTTTTCTTGGACAGACATTTGTATTTTTAATTTTAATTCAAATGTACAGCAATATGTATAAATTATAACAGCTATCTTTTAAGTAACGCCATAGTTACATCTTTATGTAAGTAAGTACTTGCTGCTTGTGATATTAATAATTCTTTTGACATTATAACGATAAATCTAGTAAAATTAAAAAAGAAATAAATAAAGGTAACAGTAAAATTAATAAATTAATGTATTTAAAAAGAATTTATAAATTTAAAATAAAAGTGAATAGCGCTCCCATTGTCTCAGTTATGCTGAACTGAATAAAAACAACACGGCATTATTAAAATAATCGATTCAAGCATTCGTGCATCAAATCTTTGACCCTCCATAATGTGTTAAAGAATCTGTAAACAGTGTGTTCAGTGGCGCTGTTTATTCAGCCTCAATTAAATTAAACATCGAGGGTGGCTGTTAAAATATTCACGTCACGCATACGACGCGACGGCCCGTCGAAACTCTCTGTTGCTTGTAGTTAACAGCGTTACTAGATACAAATTGCTAACAAATGAACCGAATCGGAGATAAACAGTTTTGCTGATTCAAAATTAATTACGTGTAGATGTTGTATCGATACATAGAGCCCGTTGGATGAGTGGTTAGGGTGCTTGCCTTAACGCTCTGTTCTAGGGTTCCCGGGTTCGATTCCCGGCTGGGTCAACTTTGAAAAATCAACTTTTCAAATTTGGCTCTGGTCTGGATTTCGAAAGTAGTGGCAGGGCACACTGCGTTTCGCAGTCATTTGGGCAGCCCGTCTGGCGGCAGTAACAACCCCCTTACAGGAGACCACCGTGAAATAACAGCACGTGTGCTGTTGTGTTTCGGTGAGTGAGTAAGGGATGCCAGAGCCCATTTCCCTATCTACTCCTAATCCCTTATCCTTAATCCTACTGCAGTCGGCAGCGCACTTGCAGCAGCTTAGGCGTTGCTTGTGTTATAGGCGACGGTAGCCACCTACCATCCAGTGGACCGTTAGCCTGTCTGCCGACCTTAACATAAAAGAAAAGTCATATATTACTGACTCTAATTGGTCAGTTTATAAATAGTTAATATTTATTTAAAGAAATCAATATGTAAAATCAGTTTGCCACGACTTTAAATGAACGACCTTTCGGTGATATTCATTTAATGGATGTCACCGATATTCTAGCTTGGATGTCAGGGGACAATCAACATTGTATTTTAAAGCCTATAATAATTACCTAGCTTTGTTGTAAATTATAAATTCTTATTCGAATGTATACTGGCTTAGAAATAAAGTATTATTACTATGTACATTTATTCAATTTTATCCTTAATTCTATTTTTTTACAATACGCATTATGGCTGATTTTGAAAAACTACTCCACAGTATTTCTACGCATTTCTTTTAATTTTCTTCATTTAATTTTAAGATTTTTTAAATGTTAAGATCGGCAGACAGGCTGACGGTCCACTTGATGGTAGGTGGCTATCGTCGCCTATAACACAAGTAACGCCACTAGAATAAATTTCATTAAAAAATAAATAGAGGTTCTGAAGGAAAAACAGCAATGGTGTCTGTTGTGACGTCACGCTTTCCTAACTCAGGAACAGTTTGACAGTTTACACAATTCAAGCGACACAGTGATATTTACGAAAACGTGAGGTCATTCGCTCTGATCGATGTTACAGTTAACATGGCGGATTTCAGTATTTAATACTTTTGTTTTATTGAAAATCTTATTAATCTTAATTTATATATTTAACAAAAAAAAATGGTTAATTTTTTAGAAAATTTTCAACACTATATTTCTTGTATATCATTTATTCTTTAATTTTTGAATACTGTCATCATGCTTATTGTACAACAAAACATTTAGAATTAGTTATCAGCTAGTAGCGAGGCAAAGCCCAAGCTACCAGTGGTTGGGGCTGCAGAGTGATGAACCTCCTGACAAATACTTGCCGTGTCAAGAATCTGTATCTGTCTCTTTTTCCAGCCAACTAGCGAGAGCCTCTTGAGGTTTAAAAGTTACGTACAAAATGATTAGAATTTAAAGTCTTCTTACAAAATGATTTTTGTGAGACTCTGATATTATGTTCGAATAAATTTAGTTGGTATAAAACATTAATTTCCCGTTACAAAATTGTACATCAGACCAAATTAATATTTCATTATTAAAATTATCCTAACGAACGTTATAATTTTCCTCTATTCAAGGCGAGTTCTATGGCACTTCAAAAGAGCAAAAAAGTAAAAGATTCTGACGCTTATTATAATTCTTACTTGAAAACGTCGGCAATATGAATGTTCTTTAAGCGAGTTTTGCGACGCAAAATATGATAAAAAAGGTCTTTAAATAAAAGAAGCCACATATTCGTGATACAACTTTCAAAGAAACGTTTTATAAGTACTTCCTTTTGGTTTCTTATGTGAAAAAAAAAGTTAAAACGGAAACCCTTCGCAAAAATTTGGTTTGCTTCATTTTGTTACGGAAACGCTGAATATTCATACGGTAAATAATTTTGACGAACACATTTCACTGATCCAAAGAAAATGAACAACAAAGGCATTCGTAAAATTGTTTGTAAAACGATTTAAGGCGTAGAAAAATACACAGATTTATTTAGGGTTGTATTTCGCGTGTTTAGAAGATTTTTTTTTAATGAAGTGTGTTGTTTTGTTTATGTGGTAGGGACAGTGAAAAGGAATATATTATTTCGATGGGTAGATAGAATTAACTTCGTTTCATGAAGCCACATTAGGGCAGTTCTCATTTGTTAGATCTATTCGGAAAGAAAATTGCCTTGCTTTCAATAAACCTAAATCCTGCGATAAAATATTGACTACCTACTGTAAGTGGTTAATATTAATTCCAATGTAAAAGGGATTTATAATTTATAGGCATAATATTTTTTGTTAGAATTAGTTTCATAAAATTTTCTTTTCATTGCCTACTGCTCAATATAGTTATTTTTTTAATTTCTCTATAATCGTAGATCAAATTAATAACCTTATTACAGACTAGCTGAACTCGGCCACGCTTCGCTTCGGCCTATACGGCGGTAGAGTGCGCGTGGGGCGCGCGGTACTGGACACTGCTTATATATAATAGGGTAAAAGCCGGATAGTTGCGTCGGAGGGACACATGCCCGGGTTTTTAATACACTATGTTAGGAATATAAGTTGTGTTGGCGCTTTACTGCAATAAATAGTGACCCCCCGCAGGCCTCAATGCAGCGTAAACCATCGAAATAGGCGCAGGTGTTTTTTTCGTGTGAGCAAAAATCTTCCGAAACTTTGACGGGCGTTATAATTATGTTGGTAAGTAATTTCTATTGAATATTTTTATTACTGATCGTGGTTCCAGTCAACTTTTTGTTTCTTTGCATGCATTAGAGCTCAAATTACATTGTTTATTATGTTTTATTACTAAATAATTTTTATTTATTTCGCAAATAAAAAGGGCAAGTATCCGCATCAAAAAGGATAGTCGCCCTACTTACTTCGCGGATCGCGCCCTTATAGTGACTAAAAAATTTTTAACAAGCAAAGACGGAATTTTTGTTGTTTTTTCGAATTTATTGTGACTCTTAACTTGTTGTAAATAAAATAAATATCTACTTAACTGTTTTATGTATTTATTCTAGATAAGCAAAATGCCTCGCAAGTATAAGGGAAAACCAGGCGTGGTGCCACACATCAACTGGACAGAAGATTGAGACAAAAAAAAGATATCAATGAAATTTCTCAAGACCTTACGAAGACGCTACGGAAAGGGTAACCAGCAACTGCTAACTCACGGTATATTTTGGATTTAAAGGTGTATACCTAGCAGTATAAATGCAAAATTCTATCTACATACCGTCTTATCTAACGTAATTGTATTTTTTGTCACTTCTAGGAAAATATCCTGTTCTTGGCTTCGAGAATGAAAAGACACTGGTAACTCATATATTGAAGCTCGGAGACGCCGGTTTTCCTCCTGACAGAATTGTGATTCGCCAATTAGTTTATCAGTTTGCCGAAAAATTGGGATTAAAGCACAACTTACAATGAGAGTAAGATGGCTGGACCGCAATGGCTAAAAAGCTTTCTTGAAAGAAATCCTGAAATTGCCTCTAGTAAAAATTAATGTTAATACGAAAGTTGATTATCAAATTGTTGTATTCTTAAAATAAATGCTAATATTTTATAATAACTTACAAAATATTTGAATAATATTTTTAGAATTTAAACCATTAAAACTGAAAAATATTTAATAATGTTAATTATATTTCAAATTGTACTAATAAAAGATCTCACTAAATTATAAAGTAAATAATAAAGATTGTTAAATAAATAATAAAGATTACTATAAATGATATAAATTTCTTTCTATCCAAAAATAAAAATCATACCGACGTTAGTATCCCCACACAAGGCAAGTATCCCCCGAAGCATTTTCCACGCTAGGCTACTATCCGCCATAGTAGGCAACTATCCCTTTTCTGAGAGGTGAAATAAAACAGTATTTATTCAAAACCAGTGTTAATTATGTATACAAAAATAGGCTATTATAGAAAATAAAAGACCTATGTTTTGAGATACATACTGAATAATTTTCAGCAAGTTCATTTTTTTTTTAAATAAAGCTTTTTCGAAAAGTGGGGCAACTATCCGGCTTTTACCCTATTATTGATCGTAGCGTAATGTTATATAGCCTATAGCCTTCCTCAATAAATGGACTATTCAATACAAAAAGAATTTTTCAATTCGAACCAGTAGTTCCTGAGATTAGCGCGTTCAAACAAACAAACAAACTCTTCAGCTATATAATATTAGTATATAGATTATCGTCAATAAGGCTTGACAACTAGATTATGTAGTTGACATATTTAAATATTGTATGTAGTTCTATATTTTATTACATCTTTTGTAGTGTATAATACCTATTATCATCGAAATTTGACATATTTGAAATTATCAATACAATAGCTGGTGCCCACGTTGAAAAATAAAAGATATAACGCCTAGACAAAAAATGTACAGAAATATAACGCCCGAGATAAATAATGACAGCTAATGACAGCTGTATTATGCCACAAGTATAATGACAGCTGCCTGACATTATACTTGTGGCAAGCGTTGCTACTTTATTTTTAGATAGCTAGTGCCCGCATGGAATACTTAGCCTATGTCCAACCTGAAATTCTATTCTAACTATTGATGAAAAAAAGTTTTTAAAACAGTGGCTCTAGCATGAGTTTACGATACTACACTCGCTAGCGAGAGCGTAAAACATTTATATGGAAAATTGACAATTTGACATTGACAGTTCACGATTTTCCATACAAAAGTTTTACGTTCTCGTTAGCGAGTGGTAGTATCGTAAACTCATACTAGAGCCTCTGATGTGTAGTTTCGAAGATACTGCTATAGAAAAATTAATCATATTCTCATATTCTGGTATCCGTTTAAATGTTCAATAAAACTTCTATATATACTCCATTACGTTTATGGGTACTGAGTAAACATTTATAAAAACAAATTTAATTTAGAAACACAACTAACAACATTTTTCTCTCATTTTCTTTACATACTTCTAATATTTTATCAATTTTTCTTTTCTAGTGTCATTTAATTCAGATCTCTAAAAACATTCTAGATACGATATTTGCCTCTTTTTTCATAGACAATAAGAATATTCGCTGCGGTGCCACCACTGCGGCGACCTTGACGACACGGCCGAGCACACACTTCAAGCGTGCTCGGCCTGGAGTTCCCAGCGCGGGGAGTTGAGGGCGGCGCTGGGAGGTGGAGAGGTCACACTGCCAATCATGGTAAGAGTCATGATTGAGAGTGTGACCACCTGGAAAGCGGTTGCCTCCTTCTGCGGAGATGTCATGTTACAGAAGGAGGCGCTGAGAGGGAGCGAGAGGAAGAGGCCGGTCTCGCTTCCCTCAGACGCAGGCAGTTGGGCAGGAGAAAGCGGGCATATCAAGCCCGCCTTTTAATGTCCTAGGGGACCTGAGCACATGGCTGGGTAGCTGCGTGTGCCTGCACAAGGTTCCCCCCGTCTGGGGATTGCCCTGGTCCCAGACGGATTGCCCCCGTCTGGGAATCCCCCATTGGAGTTAGTTTAGCCAGCAATGGCTGAGCTCTGGGGTGGATCGGAGTTGTTGCCTCGGCAGAGCCCGGTCCATCCCTCTCACAGGGCAAGGAGACACCGGGGAGTTTTAGTGGGTAGTGCCAGTGCCGCTATGACCTAGAGCATAGCTTGGAGCACTGGTGACCCGCACATACCCCTACCGCCTAGCCAGCAGTTGGAAATCTATAAATGGATTTCTCCTCGAAAAAAAAAAGACAATAAGAATATAAAATTCACCTCTTCACCACCTCCTACATACAAACAAATTTTACCTCTTTATAATAAATGTATTTTGAAGTAGCTTAATTTAACTTATGTTAGGGCTTAATGATGAGCCCAGCTATAATTGATTTTAACGCTTATTTGTCTGAAGAGATGTAAAGTGTGAAGCATAATTCTAGAGATTTTGTCGAACAGAGCGACCAAACATTTGACTTTACGTATTAAATAAAACTACAAGACAAATGAAACAGAAAAAATACTAAGCGCAAATGGACAAACGATTGTTGTTTTACCACTTCATTCAAGCAATACGCTAATCCAATTAGGAAAATTCATTATCTCCTATCGGAACGTGTTTCTCGGGCAATAGTGATCGAAAGAACCCTCGGAATCTTCTAGAGAGGCACTCGTAAGCGATTAGTGCTGGAGTGCTCTTAACCCTCCTCGAGCTGTGTGCTGTCGGTTTAGACCGCCCTTTGTTCGTGCGTACCACTCCACCTGCACTCTATTGCTTTATAGCAGTTATTACTTCGCCATTATAACTTGATCGCAGCTCACACTATCTATAGGCAAAAGTAGTTTTTAGCTAGATTAGGGTCGTTTTTTAATAAGTCTTTTCGCATTAGTATGTATAAACCTGTAATAAAATTTCTTCGGCTGTACTGTTTGTATATGGCTGGTTTTGATGACATTAAAAAGGTTACACTTCAAAAAAAGAAACAATAAATGTTGTTGCCAGACAGACTAATACAACATCTTTGGTTGCCAGCTATTTTTCATTTGTTTTTCTTTCTGTCAAAATGAGTGAATCTATAATTAAGAAATTCGATACATTTTAAGATTTTATTACAAAAAAGGAAAATATGCAACGTAAGCCGCGAAAAAATTTGTGACGTCTATGGACCTAATGCAGTGTCAATAAGAGTAGCACAAAGTTGGTTTAAGCGTTTTCATTCCGGGAATATTGATGTCAAAGATGCACCTCGCTCTGATCGCCCTGTTATGGATTTTTGAATTTTTGAAAAAGTGGAGCAAGATCGGCATAACAGTAGTTACAACATAGCTGCAGAACTGGGAATTGACCACAATACAGTTTTGATTCATCTGAAAAAAGCTGGGTACACAAAAAAGCTCGATATTTGGGTACCACACGAGCTCACTGAAAGAAACCTTATGGAATCGTTTACTCATTTGCGATTCTTTATTGAGAAGTAATGAAACCGAACCGTTTTTGAAGAGATTGATAATTGGTGATGTAAAGTGGATCACGTACGATAAAAACGTGCGAAAAAGGTCGTGGTCAAAGGTCGGTCAGGTTTTTATGCCTAAACTCGGGTTAACTCGCAATAAGGTGATGCTGTGTGTATGGTGGGAAGGGCATTGTTCATTATGAACTTTTACCGCCTGACAGAACCAACGATTCGGATCTCTACTGCAAGCAACTGATGAGATTAAAGCAAGAAGTTGAGAGAAAGCGGCCGGAATTGATCGATAAAAAAGATGTGCTCTTTCTTCACGGCAAGCAAAAATTAAGAGAATTTGGCTGCGAGTCAAAGTCCTCCGCCGCCCCTGTCTTTCTGTACGAGTATATATATTCGTGATGATCTCAAATACTACTGATCAGATTTTGATGTGGTTTTCGTAAAGAGCGTTAAACGTGAAGGTTTTTAAATATAATTTATTTTATTTATATGTAATTAGGTTTTTTTATATAAGATCGGGTCATATATGCCCATATACGCTGTCCACAGACGCTGTATATATTAAAAGAAGGTTGAGTGACCGGTGAAAATCATAGTTCTCTGAATCGAAAGCCTTACTACAAGGGTAGGTACTTTTTAAAAATTGAAATCACAAAAATAGGAATTGTTAAATATGTATCAATAAACTTTTCAAACATAAGTAGGTACTGTTTATATGCGAATGGCTTAATTGTAAACCCGTAAAGCAATTTGAAAGCTTTAAATAATGTAGAAACATATTCTGCCCAAAATAGCAATTTTGAACGCATTTCAGTTATTACATCTCGATATGCTGTTATTACATTGATTTGGCTCTGCGGTCGCCAAATAATTCCATTCCGCGTGGCTGCTCCGAAAAGATACATTTTTTTAACTTGATACATACGCTGTACAAGTGTACATACGTACTTATATGAATGAAATATGACCCTGTGCACATATAAGGAATAACTAGCGTCCGGACCCTCGCTTCGCATGGATGGAAATTTCTCTTTTATCTCTTATAAAAATCAGATGACACTGAAACGACAAAAGTCGGTTCAGTATTTTAGAAGAGGTAAGCGAAGAAGCAGATAGAGGTCGATAACGACTTCATTTTATAACATGTACATATATATGGGCTTCGTAAGAAAGGTCAACTAGCTATGGAAAGGGCTATGATCGGGGTTACACTGCAAGATCGAATCAGGAATGAGGAGATCCGTAGACGAATGAAAGTTGCCGACATAACCCGGCGGATTAGTGAGTTGAAGTGGCAGTGGGCAGGTCATATAGACGAAGAGCCGACGGTCGCTGGAGCTCGAGTGGAGGCCACGGACCGTCAAGCGAGGCGTAGATGACCTGTCAACTGGGTATTCAGGCTGCTTCTCACCCTGAAAAATGAGGAGGGAAGCCTTTGTCCAAATATCTATACATATTATAAAATGAAATAAAGATATGGACTAATCTATATATATAATAAAATCGTAAACGAGCCGTACATAAGTAACGTTGTACTTATGTTACTGAGGTCAATAAAATCGATTTTAGAATTTTTGTGCGTTTGTGCACGCTAATCTCAGAAATAGCTTAACCGATTTGAATGCGGTTTCACTGATGTGTTGCAGCAGTGTTTTTCACTTCCCGTGAGATTTAGTGTTTGTTTTATTCCAATTGGTTTACAAACAAAAAAGTTACACACTATTCCGAATACCACGCGTACGAAGTTGCGGGCTCAGCTAGTTATTATTAATTAAAATATACGTACGATTAAAAGTAAACTGAAATTTTACAAGTATTTAGTAGGTACCTTATTGTAATGCTGTGTGTGTTCCACAATACAGCACAGATTTCACCATCTTTTTACCGATTTTACCGAATGAGTGATTGTATTCATTGGCTAGTTGGCTTAACAAAAAATAATGGATATTTTTCAGCTAACAACTGAGCACACAAAGATATGGGAATTCATAATAGGGACGACTGACACGGTCCGTTGTTGGTACAGATGGGAATATGGGATACACATAAATGCAACTGCGTATTATACATACGAGTATTAAGAGTTACCCCGAATGAAAACAGCTCGGCAGTTGCGTTTTGCGGCTCATTTGCATCGAAATTTAATTGAAAACCAATTAACTTGTTTCCTTTACAGTATTATATTTTGTCGGTTTAAATGTTAGTTTAACTTTAATTTGTGTATTGATCAGTTAGCTTAATTAAATTGTTATTTTTTTATTGTTTTCTTTGTAACTGGACCAGTCGCGAACATATCTCAATTTCTTTTGTGATTCATTCTGTATCGTGTCATGGTCCGAAACGGTCTTGTTTTCTTCATCCCTGGGAACAAAAAATAATTGCACGAGGCCAAGTCCGTCGTACGAATGAATGTATTTTGGCAAAAAAACCCTCACGCAACGTTGTAAAAGTTTGTTAGAAGTGCGTCTTACTATGTTGTCTATCTAAACATAATTATGCATCAAAAATAGCCGAAAATTGACACATTAATTGATTAATTGATCACATTAATTGAATAAGATGTGCTAACCTGAAAAGAAACTCGTATGATTCCTACATTATTTATTAATATTCTTAATTCCTATATATCTCGTATTTTTTTATCGGTACTACAATATTTTGCAATATATTGCATACATTTTTTTTTTTTTGGAATTATGTTTCTTTTTTTAATAATTTTTAATTTTCTTTATAAGAATATAGTGTACTTTAGTATAGCATATTATGGCAATTATACTATGTGAGAATTATTACTATAGTATAATACTAATAACTATATGTTAAGATCGGCAGACAGACTGTCGGTCCACTTGATTGTAGATGGCTACCGTCGCCTATAACATAAACAACGCCACAGATGCTGCAAGTGCGCTACCGACTACAGTAGGATTAGGGATAAGAGATTAGGAGGGAATAGGGAAATGGGCTCTGGTATCCCTTACTCACTCACCGAAGCACAGCAGCATACCTGCAGTTATTTCACGGTGGCCTTCTGTAAGGGGATGGTTACTGCTGCCAGCTTTGTCCTCTCTTTACAAGGCACAAGTCCGATCTTGCATGGAGTATTGCTGTTACCTTTGGGATGGCTCAGCAAAATACCAACTTGCCGCATTCGACTCGGCCCACCGAGTCGAATGCGGCAAGTCTCAGAATCGCATCGCAGATGCTCTGCGATTCGCAAGAGTCGAATTGCAGAGCTAGAAGGCTCATTGGCGACGATACACTAATAAGAACTAAGCTGCAGAGCCTAGCACATAGACGCAAAATTGCCTGTCTGTGTGTATTCTATAAGATGTACTTTGAAGAGTGTGCTCGAGAGCTGCATGAGATCATACCGCTTTCTCCTTTCTTCTATCGGACATGCAGACGTACGGCCTCCCCCGCCAGACGAGGCTCGCGCACATGCGGGCTCCACCTCCACTGGAGTTTAAACTCCGCGCCGGGGAGAGACGTGCCGGAAACACACAGCACGTCTCCCCTTGTTGCCCGGTGTTGTGATGACGGCGGACGGCCCAATATCCGCCGCTCCTGGGCGAAGCGACACGAGCAGTCAGCGAAGGGCTTCATCTTTGAATCACCCCATAACCTTTTCTCTGAATAGAAAAATATATGTTAAATCTCCGAATATCCAATGACAACCATAGAGTACTTTCGATATATCGAATATAAGTGAATATCCCTAGTGTCAATCCCTATTGACACAAGTTCCGTTCCATGCGTTTGACACTTTTAAAATATATGTTTTTTATTACATTTACCTAATATTAGCCTAATATTACCTAATATTACCTAATTTACCTAATATTTTATTATAATAATAAATAATAAAAGTGATAATTCCTTTTGTGTTTTTCGAATAGATAATTTTTTTTCATACATGTGGTTGTTTAATTGTTATTTTTTTTTGTGCCGGTTTTTTTTAGTTGAAAACAGTATGCGTGATATGAAAAAGTGAGAACTGTCACGCATATCATACAGTGAAAATACTATATTCAACTACAGACACGTTTTGCTATAATTTTAAATGATTATTGAAAATTATGTTCCATTCAAATTATAAAATAAATTTCTTAAGATAATAAAATAATGAATGCTTAATTGTGAAATAACAAACAAACACACACTTTGTATAAAATAGTTTCATCTGTGCTGACCAATAGGTAAACCTAGTCCGTATGGCTAAACTAGGCTTTTAAGGTTATTCTCTTTAGAACGCTCACTCAGGCTATGCAAAATTACAAGCAAAGAAGTAATTCGAATGCAGCTCACGATTTTCAAGTATAATGGGGCAATTTCCTAGTCATTTCCTAGTGGCTGCAAGCAATCCAACATCTTGTGGCGTACGGCCCCGCTTTCGTCGCGCCAACAAGACATTTCGTCAAGTTCCTTTAAACTTAAAATGACCTCTCAAAGGCTTTATCGATACACAAAATAGCTTTTGTATATACATATTATTATTATTTTCACTTCCCTTAAATCACACAAAAGACTTTCATGCAATTACATTGTCTTTGACTTTGCTATACAAACGTTTCCGTATAACGTCTCCGTATAACAGATATGTATAAAAATGTCTTCACAAAAAAAACCATTTGTAATACAATTAGAATTTATCAAAAATTTATTGTATTTTGATTTATTTGATTTTTGCTGTGTGACGCAACTATTATTTTTTTATACAATATTTGAGTCAACAAATATAGATTTATGAAAGAAAAGAATTTGAACGTATCATTTACAGCTTGCGAAATTGTCATTATTATGATAATTAGAACACTAAAAGCAGCGACGTAATTAAATGAATATTATTTTTATTAACTTGGCAACGTATTTAAGTAAATATTTTTTTAGTTTTATAAATTAAATTTTAAAATTATCCAAAAGGGTGAAAAGGATTTTTTTGGGAATTTTTTGCCCGAACAATACTTACAATAATTTTTTTGTAACTTAAATGGATTTATTTTATGTACACCCTTTTGATAACTAACTTTGTCGATATGCACTTCGTTTGCTGATTTATGAGAGATGAAAAGAATGAGATCGATTGAGTGTGTGAGGAAAACACATAACTGGTTCCTAACAGACAAAATGCAATGAAAAATAAGTGCAGAAATAAGTGTAAACTTACACATAATAACTTAAAAAACTTTTGATCATGAAACTAATGAAGTTAACTGTACGGCAGACCAGAACTTTGTTGAATGTTAGAAACTTACACTAAATTATTGTGTCCCGGAAGCTGCATTTAGGAATCTTATTCCTCAAATTCCAGTAACTTAATTTCGTGATTACCTTAAAAGTTCCATTATCCATTATTCATTATTTGTGTTTAATATTTTTCAGTAGTTATTTTATGGTGTTTGTAAAATTTAGGTATACCTATTCGTGAAGCAATTATGTAACAGGTAAATCCCGTTATGTGTGTCGACTTGGCGCGAAAGGGGCAAGTGGACGTAATTAATTGTTCGTTAAGTAGACACGACTACAGAAAAATATAGTCTATAGTTTTATGTAACGCTTAAATATTCTGTAATAATAAGTATTAAAGCAACCATAAAGAAATAACTACACTTATTCAGATTAAAAAAGGCTATATTAGGCGGGGAAAGCAATACGGTAGTATTTTATATCTTATGACTAATACCTATACTATGTAATTTATATAACACTTGTACTATATATTATGTAATATGTAGGTAATACTTGTAATACATCCAAAAATACTGTTAAATTTCATTAATCATTCTATGATAGAAATTTCAAGCCATCAAACTTCCACATTGACGACTTTGACGACAAATCATTTCTGCTAGCAATCGAAAGTTTATGGAAATAATATTCAGAAAAATTACTTTGGATTATAGAAGCTTGATATATTAACGATATCAACCTTAAATAGAACAAAAGAAATGAACTTGCCAGTAAATAAATAGCTAAAAAGATGTTTTTAACAATATAACGCAATCAGATGAGATAAGTTGTACTGTAATCAGATGAGATGGAGTCTGGATGAAATATTTTCGCAGAAGTCATGACCAACTTATGAAACGATTTATTCTGGAGTGTACAACTAACCAGTAGAAGAAAAATATGACTACCAAACATCCCACCAAATTAGGTAATATAATAAATTGTGCTTATTAATTAAAAAAAGGTTCGTTATCTGAAAGAGTATATGTATGAAGATTTTCAAAGAGTATAAACTATAATGGTGTAAAAGTCGTTAAATTGAGTCTTTTTGCCATAAATAATGGAAATTAAAATAATTCAAATACGTCCAGAGACTCAAAATTAGTCAATAGTCAACGATATCGTATTGAAATATCTCCCTAATTAAAAGTGGGAATTTTAGAATTCTCATGACCGCCAATCGATTCAATGGATAGATCAAAATTTATTCAACAGTGTAATAACTTTCCAACATTGTACCAGGCGAACATTGCAAAGTTTTCTTGTTAAAAGTTCTATATTGCAGAACGGGAATAATAATTCTTGAAATCACTTCCTTATTATGAATCCACACTACTCAACGTTCATCTTATAAGATGGGATTGCTAATTAAAATATAACTGGCTGGTGACTTCGTCTGCGTTGAAAAATAATAGACATAACACCTGACATGTTTTTCTGACACATGACAATAAAAGATATAACACATAAATACTAAATTGACGCCTGGCATACTTTTTCCAAGCTGAGGCTCTAGTATGAGTTTACGATACTACACTCGCTAGCGAGAACGTAAAACTTTTGTATGGAAAATCGTGAACTGTCAATGTCAAATTGTCAATTCTCCATATAATTTTTTTACGCTCTAGCGAGTGTAGTATCGTAAACTCATGCTAGAGCCACTGGTGCCTGCGACTTCGCCCACGTTAAATATTTAGCCTATGCCTCCTTAAATTATATTCCAACTATTATGTTTAACATATAATTATATATAACATATATGACACAGAATGCAGTACAGAATGTCTTTTATCAGAAATGAGATTTTTTTTCCGAGGCATTTCGAAACACCTAAATTATTTTATTTTACAACAAAAAATTATTTATCTTCATACATAACAAATTCGATTGATTTAGGAAAAATCTGATTTCATTTTACTTATTTAAAATGTGTATGATATCAATATCGTTTTATGTTTTAGGCTATCTAGATCATAGCCTAAAACATAAACATAATCAAACCGATATTCGAGTCTTCTGACGTGGACCACATCATATACCAACACTGATTCCTTATTTTCACTATAATTCTTATTTTTATGATTTTTATTTATTTATTTATTTATAGCAACTAGAATTATCATATACAAACCTATTATTAATTTATTAAATAATATATTTACAATATAATATTTAATATTTTATTTATTATACATGAAATAATTACACTAATATTTATATAGTCCCATAAATCTGAAAAGCAGTTTGTCTATGGGATCAAGTTATGATGTCAAACTTTATCAAAAATAAAATAAAACTGAACTGAATATTAATAGGTATTCAAAGGTTTCTCCTGTCAATAAAGCTAGTTGCAGAGATACTATGTACCTACTGAAAATTTTCATGACAATATTACATAATTCATTTAAATAAATAAATCCATAAAAGTAATAAAAAACTATATTATAATTGTTATTATTAAATATATCAAATTAAATTGTTAATGATTAAATAGAAAAAGAACTTAATTTGTCTAAAATAATAAAATTCAACGCCCTCATCTCTTTTCCCAATGTCTATTAGGACTGATAATAAGCAATTTATATGACCCATTAGAGTATCAGCAAGTCGTTAAGATAATATTAAGGTGAGCCCTTAATTGTGATACTACTTGCTTAATCTTTGATTACCTTTTCTACATAAAGAAACACTCTGAAGATATAAAAACCCACTTGATGGTCTATAAAAACATAATCAACTTCGTAGAGGATGCATTTGTGCTACCGACCTCAATAAGATGATTGACAAGGAATAAGGATTTTTTTTATGTTACATCGGTAGACAGGCTGACGGTCCACTTGATAGTAGGTGGGCACTTGATTATAGGCAAATAGGCTCCGGCATCCCTTACTCCACTCACCGAAATACAATAGCTCACATGATATCGTGATGGTTGTCTGTCTAATCACTGACGTCTGACGGGTTAATTAATTGTCTGCTCATAAACATTCTGTTGTTATTTTAGAATGTAATCATTTCTCTGAGTATGTGTCTTAGAACGTGTCAATCAAAGTAATTTCAAAGTAACAAATAAATAAAAAAATAAAAAATAAAAACAAAATATACAAACTTTATTATTTAATAAATAGTTACCTTATACAGAAAGAAATCTGTAGAGGCAGTACCTATTGCCGTGAATCAACAACACGCTTGCTGCATTTCGTAACGTGAGTCCAAATTAAAGACGTTTTCCACCTTATCTGCTTCAGCGTCACATTTTAAATTAAAACAACTCAGCTTCCATATATATTGTTTTAAACTTTCACAACTTTCATAAATTATTAAACACACGGGACTTAATTGCGTAATATATTATAAATATATACCTAATTAGTTTCATTAGGCTCATAGACACATAGTTCATTAAATTTCGTTTAGGTGTCGTAGTAACGTCCATGTTCTTGGAGGTGTTAGGGAGCACAGTTTTACAATACATACAGTTGAGAAACGAATGTACTTGCGTAGAGCAACGATGGGTATGTGGCGGGGAAGCGGGCGGCGCGGGCCGCGTTTTGCAAACTCATTCAGTTTGCAATTTGTTGTACGGAGGGCTGACGCGAACGTGTTTTTTACGTATTTTATTTAATTTATTGTTTATTACGTTTTTAATTTATTATGGTGTGCTGTGCTGTGTACGGATGCACCTCGACAGGAAAATACAACAAGGATTTAAGTTTTCATAGATTTCCCCGTGATGCGAGGTAAGTTTTTCCAATAAATAAGTATATAGTTAGAATAAATATATATTTTTTATTAAGGAGACTGTAAGTCTAGATTAAGAATAACTCTGTTGTTCCGAATAAATAAATAATTAATAATAAAGTTACTGAAGTCTATAATGGACTAATATAGTCTAGCACTATTATTCATTTTGTACTAATTGAAACCTTTGTTCATAAAAGTTATTGAAGGGGTTCGAACTTTTTTGTATGAAAGTTTCGATGCGGTGCGATTTAGTTAGTAGGCAAATAATCAATTGTAGTAGTAGTAGTTTTCTCGTACTCCTAGTAGTATGTAATGTACCTAGTCTCTTCCAATAAACAGCAATAATAACAATCAACCTGGGAATGATTAATTGGATACAATCTGATGCCTATTTCTAATTATTGTCGTAATAAGTCTATTTCTAATTATTGTCGTTGTACTCATATATCGATATATTTACCTCCAAATATCTCAGTAACGTGACACTTTGGAGTACCATGTTACTTGGCATGTTTTGTTCGTCTATGTGTCCTCTATCAATACACTTTCACCTTGCGCTGCAATTTTGAAAAAAAATAATCAAATCGGCGACGGATCGATATGCCAGATCGGTTCATGGTCTTTTGATTTATGGCTAGAGACTTAAGAAGTTTTGTGAAAATTATGTACAAAAGTTGTCGCGAATTGCGTCGCAATAGCTAAACACAGGCATGGGGGGGGGATCGCACGCGCGGGAAGGGAACCACACGAACTCACAAGCTTACAACGCGCTCTCCAACGCTTCGTCTCTTTGTGATGCTTCTATGTTAGTGCGCGTTTAAGTGTTATTGTTATTTTTTGTTACAGTTGTCTGAATCTTTTTGTTGCGTTTTCATTTCTTTATTAGATACTTTCACGTGTTAATTAGTAATTGTTGTTATTAGTTATAGACATCATTAGATACTACGTGTGTTATATAATATTCATATTCATATTCTTCATATAATACTATGTATTATAGAATAAACCAGTAATAGTACTAATAATAATAAACAGTGTAAAAATGAATATTCTTTTGACTGTATTTGCGCGAACTAACGTTCGCACAACTTCAGAGGGTAATAGTTGTGTGACGCGGACACTACATCACACATAATCATTGATGGCGCAATGTGTTACAATTCTAACATACTTGTAAATAAATGATCACATAATAATAATCACATTTATTTTATTTTCAATTTTGTGCCAACCCTAGCATATCGGAGTGTGACAGCGTAAGTACTTGCACGGGCGGCGGCATCGCGCAACTACAAAGGCGTTTCTCAACTGTATGTATTGTAAAACTGTGTTAGGGAGGGAGTAGTTTCTATATCTCACCTCGTAAGTACCGTTTAGTTAAAACAACTTGAATTTAAAGTAAACGAAATATTTAAAAAACGAACATCTTGCTCATATGATTAACTTTAATGTATGAATTATAAATGTAAACTGTAAAAGACTGAAAAGGTCTTTATTCAATTAATACTGACGGAGTACCGCACCCGTTCCCATGATGTACCCTCGAAGCTTACGAGACAAATTTGGTTGGAAACAAATGCGATTCAAATTCAGACAAATAGTCCCTGCGCGGAAGAAGCCGTTTACCAGGAAATTTGTCCATCACTCTTGGCCCGGGTAGAATTTGTTTTTCCTTTTCCTGTGCTTGGGCTCATTACAAGTTAACGTCTGAACGCAAAAGAGGCTTCAATTAGACGTTCAAATTAATTTGTTCTTGGAATAATCCAGCTGACAGAAGTGGTTCATTGAATTATCCATTTAGAGTTTCACCAATACCATCTGCTACAGAAAGACAAATAAGAAATAATACAAAAACATATACAATTTCTTTATTTTCCTTTAAATATTTTAATTTTATTTTCAATATAAGAAATAAAAATTTATGTAATGAACATTAATAATTTTTTGGATAACTTTTCTTATGTTTTGATTCAAAATTGTAGAAATTAAATTAATTTTTAGTTCAAAATACAATTAAGGTGCCTCCAGATTAATTTATTTTTAATAACCTAATTGTTTAATATATTACTATGTGTCCTTGTTAGTTGCACACCTACAGACTACACAATGTACTCTATGCATCTTTTATAGGTATATAGCCTGTAGGATGTGGCAAGTCTCTGTGTGTGTCTATTGTGTAGGTGTTTAGTATGGAAGCAATTGATGTAACGTTTAAAAGTGTTTATAAAAGACTTGTAAAATTCGGGGCCAAGTGTGGTGAAGAAAAAGGCGGAACAATTCGGTGATGAGATTTGGCTGCCACCAGCGAAGATCAACAAAAACGGACACAAAAGGCAAACCAAACAAGGGAATTCAGATGAGTTTCCATAGGGGGATAAATTGTGGGTAGGGTTTATATTTTTAATGTATGTACCAAACATAACACAGTAATAAAATTAGTTAGTCATAATAAATATCATCCTATCCTCCAGTGGGCATTAGTTCATTCTATAGATTAAGTATTTCATAACAATATCACTAGGGATTGTCCAAGCAACTTGTGCCTACTTGTATGTTGCACAAACGTGATAAATTAATTTATTTATTCTTATTTGGGGAAAATTTTGCATATTTATCTCTGAATCTTCATAAGTCTGGGATCTATTTATTCTTAATAAATAAAATACTGTAATCTTTCCATGGTACATGTGCACATATATATTCTTTTCAATAACAAACCATAATAACTAATATAAATAACAATACATTTTCTATATTAAAATAAAACTATCAAACATAACTTTCTTTTACGGTCTCACAATTCATTCGCATATTTATTTTTTACGTCAAATCAAAAACAACTTATTCTTTTCTAATATTTTTTGAAAATCAAACCTATTTAGCTGCAGCCAGTATTTAAGTTCAAAAATTCATTAACATTTATAATGTCAAAAAATTAACTGTTTCTACGAAAATGATTGTATTTTGATTTTATTATAATTAATTAGCTGGTAGGCCGTACCCGCAACTTCGTCTGCGTTGATAAATAATAACGCCTGTCATCTCGATCGCTGTGAGGACAGGGGCGCCCTATTTTTTATAATTTTAGACGATCTCTCGGGAGCGTAACGCTTTTCCAGAATAAAGAGTATTCTATATGTAAATCTAGGTAAAAACTATGTGTGTGCCAAATTTAATTCAAATCCGTTCAGTAGTTTTTAAGTGAAAAAGTAAGAAAGTTCGATCCATACATCCATCCTCACAAATTTACTCATTTATAATTTTAGTAGGATTAAAGTAACTGTTATAAATTAAAATAATATTTTTGATATTTTTTTATTTATTTTTTTTTTTTTTTTTGTTAAGACTTCAGTTTTTAGCAGTCTAAGGCACTCGTATTGCTCTTTAAAAGTTATTTATCAAAGATTTTCAACTATATAGATCGGGCAAGACAAAAGAATCCGTAATGTGACATTTAGAACCACGTGGTACAAAATCGCTCAGTCCATCGCCAACTTTACAAGGCTATTTAGCTACGCCATGGCCATCCTGATTACGTCGAATATTATCAATATTTTTGTAGGAAATTTTTCCCAATGTCCTCTCTATATATTCTATAAATTTAATCTTTTTGTTATTCATTAATTCATTATTTACTCAATTTAAATCCTTATTTTCAATCATATTCCTGAAGTTTTCCTGTATGTGATTTTTCTTTAAATATCAATGAAATATTAAAATATGAGCGTAACTCTTATGTTCAGAGGTAACCACTTATGCCCTCTGAGAGCTCAGGTAATTTGAGATCCCCTTTGATGGTACAAAATGATGGAGCAGAAAATGATCTGCTTGTAGGACGACCCGGCTTTATTATATTAAATTGGTTTCAGCTAAAGAACTTATTCAACTACATAGTTGAGGAGTGACTAACGAAGTTGAATTTTACGGGAATAGTACAAAGAGAATTTAGTTAACAATAACGATTTAGTTTTTAATCATTCAGTATTTAATTAGAACAAATATTAAAAGGTGTTCGGGCTGAATATGTGTAACATGTTTTATAAGTTTTGTAAACCCATTAGTGGGTATAGAAACTGTAGCATTCTTTTTTATGTTAAAGTCTGCAGACAGGCTGACGGTCCACTTGATGGTAGGTGGTTACCGTAGCCTATAACACAAGCAACGCTACAGGTGTTGCAAGCTCGCTGTCTACTACATCAGTAGGATTAAGGATGAAGGATTGGGAAGGGTTATGGAAATGGGATCTGGCATCCCTTACTTACTAACCGAAACACAACAGCACACGTCTTCTGTAAGGGGGTTGTTAGTGCCGCCAAACGGACTTACCAAATGACTGTGGAACGCAGTGTGCCCTGCCATCCAGATCCAGACCAGAGTAAATTTTGAAAAGTTAATTCTCAAAGTTGACCCTGCCATGAATCGAACCCGGGAACCCTAGAACAGAGCGTTAAGGTAAGCACCACTCATCCAACGGGCTCTTTAAATATTTTTTTATAAAGCTCTTTATAAAAAAAAAAATGGTTGAAATTTTTTTTGTTTTAAATAGGGTGTACTCTTTTGTTGCCATATCTTATAGTTAGTTATATACAGGTGTCCAATAATAATTAATGGCTAACTTTGGGATCTAAGATAGGTCTAGTTATGACCAATCTGTAAACAGATTTTCGCTTTAGTAAAAGTCGCACGGTTTTCAAGATTCTGGCATTTTATGTTTTAATAGAATATCGACACTCTTTATCACATATTTACATGCAGTTTCTACAAAATAAGGAATATTTGAAAAACGTTTTCTGTTGAATGTTTTCAAAGAGTGGTACTATTAAACGATATTAAGTATTTTTCAATAACTTTTATAAATTTCTCAAAAATGAATAACAATCTGAGCTATATGTTCCAAATTTTTTTAATCTTTTGACTGTGATAGTGGTTGTGAAAAGAGCACGATACAATAAACAAAACTAGTTTAATAATTAGTTAGTTTAACAATCTTTATGGCTTGGTACATATTGTTATGACTCACGTTCTAGAAAAGCGTTCTCGCCTGACAACAAAACTGGAAAGTTCCACCCTAGAATAGAAGTCACACCACGCTCCGGTTATTGTCAAGAGAAATTGGTCCTTATGCACATAACATAAAGTTCACATTCAACAGAAATAGCGTTATAAAATAGAACAGAAATAGCGGATATAAATAGGCGAAGTGGCGAGCTACCGACACAGTTCGATTCTGGGATTCAAAAGCGATACTTCGGGACTTACCTGCGACAGTAAACCAGCGACTCATAAGGGAATCATTGACGACTCTTGGCAAGTTTAACGGTTTTATCGGACCTTTCGTTAAGCCCTTTTGGAAGTCATCTTGGTTTGTGGAAATAAATAGTTGATTTTCGCCCTTACACGGCAGATTGACTCACCCCACACGTAACAATATTTTTTCACTGTTGTTTTAAACTTATGTAGGCTTGAATATGGCCCATTAAAATGGGCTAAGGATTCATTTGAATATTTTTCAAAAATCCCTAATATAGCTTAAAATTTATCCATCCCTGCAAGTTTAGAGAGAATACACACTAAATTAACGTAATTTGTTTCTCAATTTTGATAGGATCAATAAATATGTGAATAGATTGATAAATAGATAGTACTCATCGTATTTTCAAGTTGAATATTATATAGTTTAGACGCTATAAGTAATATTCGTGCATCAGTGATCCCAATATTGTTTTGCGGTATCGAACAACCAATACTAGTAACCGACCCCCAGTGTAAAGGGAAAAACCACAAAACTCGTATAAATTGCATTGCTCCGATCTACTTTTAATCCACTGGCGGTGTATCAGTGCACGAGTAACAAATTTTACGTTCCATATTTGAATTGAATTGTTTCGTCAATTTTGTTTCAAATTTTCAATCTATTATAACCTCGGGCAGTAACTGGCCAGTAATAAACACATGTTTATTGAATTTGGAACTCAATTAAACCTGTTTTGTACATAAAAGTAATTACCATTGTACAAAGGGATTAAAATAACTATATATACTTACAACAGAGATATTATTTTAAATAGTAATAAATCAATGGTGATTAACTCTCATAAAGATCATACAAAGGATTTTTTATGTCAAAAGTGGCCATTATGGCCATTACGCCATTGAGAGTCCATTTGATAATTACCAGCAACACACAGCAGCAGAGTATATAACAGAGTTAACGCAGGATAAGGGATAGGTTAGCTAATGATAGACAAATGGACTCTAGCATTCTTTACTTACGCACCGTAATTGTTGCATTAAACATTGGACGCTACAAAAGAAGTTTAGTTTATTCTTTTAACTTTCATTTATAAATGAAACGATTGCGTCTAGAGTAAATAAAACTTTAATCTTATTTCTAATATATAAGATCTAAAACTAATCATCAGACTGTTATATAGATATATTTGCAGACAGCAATAAACACAGAGGTCAGTTCGGCTATATTAAAATGATTGCCTTTAAAACTACACTTAACATTATAAATTATATCAAATTGCCCTATACATTTCAAACATAATAATCATCTATGGTCTAAAATTAAGAAGTTTTATGAAAACTATATAGAAATAGTCTTAATGAAGAGAAAATCATTGATCAGGGATAGGCAAACCCCTCACAGGGCTTACCACTTTTAAAATTTATTTTTTTAATATTAAGATCGGCAGACAGGCTAACGGCCCACTTGATGGTAGGATATCTTTGCCTATAACACAAGCAACGCCAAAGCTGCTGAAAGTGTGCTGCCGACTACAGTAAGATTAAGGATAAGGGATTGGGAGGGGATAGAGAAATGGGCTCTGGCATCCCTTACTCACTTACCGAAACACAACAGCATACGTGCTGTTATTTCACGGTGGTCTTCTGTAAGGGGGTGGGTTATTGCCGCCAGACGAGCTGCCCAAATGACTGCGAAACGCAGTGTGCCCCCCTGCCACTACTTTTCAGATCCAGACCAGAGCCAAATTTGAAAGTTCATTTTTCAAAGTTGACCCTGCCGGGAATCGAACCCGGGAACCCTAGAACAGAGCATTAAGGCAAGCACCCTAACCACTCATCCAGCGGGTTCGTCAAGGTAATAATCAAGATCAAGATCAAAGATGGGCTTGCTTGAAATCGAACTCGAGACTGGAGTCCCGGAGCTCCCAGAGATGGAGTTTACTTCAAGTGCTTGACTCTTAGTACGTTAAGTACTCGTCAAATGTCCAAATATGAGTTCAAAATGTAAATATCTCATCTTAATACTTAAACGTGTTAAAGCAAGGTTTAAACTGACTTATTTCTTAAACTTCTTTTTCATCTGTTGCAAAACAAACTTCAATAATTCCAGAGTAGCTTTTAAGTTAGGTACATTAATGGAATAGAGCGTGTAAGGAAGCGATGCGAATCGTCATCAGTCAAATGTCAAGAGGTGTCGTGACTACACAACATTTTCCGATTGCCTGCCTCTCGGGCAAAACAAATAGATCGCGATTTTTGCGCACGAGATGAAACAATGAACGCCTCTCAATATATCTACCAAGAAAATTCTAACTTCTTGCGGAACTAGAGCTTACATAAAATCTTTGAAATTGCCCAAAATGTTTAAGTAACAATTTATGTTGATATTCAATTCCAATTAAATGTCATGATATTGTAATTAACTGGAGCTGTAATTATTTTTTACGGTTACGGTCGCCAATCAACACAAGTAACATCTTAGATCGGTCATCGTATAAGGGTCATCGTTAGGGCATTTGAATGTTTCAGGTACCCTATTCATATCCTTCATATTCTTATCTCATTGTTATTAGGCCTCTTGACCTCTTTGAAATGGCCTCTTTGGCGGACTAATCTTTTTGAAATACTATTATTTAGTCTCGCACAGAAAGTAGGAACGTGCTTATTCCTTGATTGATATATGACCCGTTTTTCTCTATACAATCAGTGCTAAACAATAAAAGAATAATAGATATTTGGTACGTAAATAAGGGAGTGTGAGCCGCCGATAGCGATATTGTGTCCAAACAAGAGAATATTGCTTAACCGATAATCCCCAGAGCCTCTCTACTGACGCGTACAATGGAGACATAAGACAGATAAACCTTGTCTAAAGATATGTTATTGACGTTTCTTTGATCCAAATTACCCCGTCGTTCGAAGATGAAACTATTCCCCTGGGGCTTATCTACTTTGAATATATCTATAGTATGAATATATCCATTCTTAAATGCTTTTTAAACACAATTTCCTATTAAACTGCTGCCTTAAGAAACTATATACTTAGGGCATAGCAGTAGAAAGGCGCCCTCTTGCAGAAAACCATAGTAAACATTCATGTTGTTTGTAAGGGATGTCAGAGCTCAATACAAAATCTCCTTCTTATTCCTTATCTTTTACAATAATTTGGAGGTCATTAGACGAAAATTGTTTTAATAAATGAATCTAATTATTTTTCCATGATAATTTTGCTTATTTATTTTTTAATACGTCATAGTTTGCTGGTATCAAAAGTTTTTTCCAAAGAAATTTCAAAAGAATAATTTGGCAGACGTTACATTATCAACTAGCTGAGCCCGCAACTTCGTACGCGTGGTATTCGGTAAAGCGCGTAACTATTTTATTTGTAAACTGATTAGAATTAAACAAACATTAAATGTTAGGCGAAGCTTGCTACAATACATCAGTGAAAACTGCATTTAAATCGGTTAAGCCGTTTCTGAGACTAGCGTGCACAAACGCACAGACAAACAGACAAACCTCGGAAACATAAGTACAACGTGTACAAATTGTTTTTTTTTTTTTCATATTAGGTATTACATTAGCTCGGGGAAAAAGTCTTTTCGAATATATACTAAACGCAACAATTAAAGGATATAAAAAAAGTTCCAAATTTTTAGGTGATTTTCAACAGGCTGTAACTTCCAAGAAAATGGTCGTATAGAGCTCATTAAAAAAGAAAATTGTAGATTCAAGTTTCTAGTTTTTGAATCCAAGCTTTAATTTTTTTTCTCGTTAGCGATTTATGAGTAATAGTCAGATAATCAACGATAAAAAAAAATTCAAAATTTTTCTCGTCTTGAAAATGGTGTAAAAGCCGTAATAATTTTTTTATTGTAATGGCACAGTAAAGACCTTTTAGAGAATTTAATTCCCTACGACTTGACCTCCTCGTGAGCTCTGTACAATGATTTGTAACTGAGTTATCGTCAATCAAAGCGAAAAAGATCTTTTTGACTTGGACAATCGATTACTCGGGCAGTAATGGTCTTATAGAAAATTAAAGTAGGGTTTTGTAAACTGCAAAACATTCTCTACAAGGTGCTTAAATTGGATTATGATAAAAAAAATATTTACAACCCGAAAATGTTGGCCGAAGAAAAGGTAAAAAACTGTAAATTTAAGGATATTTGGATAACTTGCAATAACTTTGCAAATAATGCAGATACGAAAAATCTCTTCTATAGCTTTTCAACCTCAATGTGTCCTGAAAAAACCCTGAAAGTTTCAAGGTGCTGTGATTTATTTTTCTTAGTGTCCGGAATGTTTAAAATTATCGTTTTTGCTGAAAATCAAGATAACGGGCAATTTTTCATTTTTTCCCTTAGTTTGAGTTTAAACGGTTTTTTTTAGCAATAATCCATATTTTTTTCATCAGAACTCTTTAATCATTAAAATAAAATAAAAAATTTAAATTTTTTTTTTTTTTTTTTTTTTCTTCACGTTAACGATGTTTTCCCGTGGAAAAAAAATGGTTGATTGCCTAGCTAGGCCCTTTTTTTACCATCGGCTATTAGCGTTACGAAAAGGGTACCACGTGGAGGTTGCACGGTAGACAGACTGGCGCACTTCCATTGTGGCTGCAACTTCCACCTGACTGCGACCTTCTTGAAGAAGAGTGACGATACGAGCCACGTCTGTGGCAGACAAGTGTCGCCGTGGCATGTTAAAGGATTAGTTTAAAAAAAACTGTTTTTTCTTTTACTCGTAATTAGGCTAATGTGAACAATTTAGACTTGTAAGAATAACAAAAAAGTGAAAAATTATGTGAAGAAAAACGCCAAACATCAAGCGTCAATGTGAAGAAAAAAAAATTGAAAAAGAAATTTCAATTTTTTTTAATTTTAATGATTAAAGAGTTCTGATGAAAAAAATATGGATTATTGCTAAAAAAAATCGTTTTAACTCAAACTAAGGGAAAAAAATGAAAAAATGCCCGTTATCTTGATTTTCAGCAAAAACGATAACTTTAATCATTCCGGACACTAAGAAAAATAAATCGCAGCACCTTGAAACTTTCAGGGTTTTTTCAGGACACATTGAGGTTGAAAAGCTATAGAAAAGATTTTTCGTATCTGCATTATTTGCAAAATTATTGCAACTAATCCAAATATCCTTAAATTTACAGTTTTTTACCTTTTCTTCGGCCAACATTTTCGGCTTGTAAAAATTTCTTTTATCATAATCCAATTTAAGCACCTTGTAGAGAATATTTTGCAGTTTACAAAACCCTACTTTAATTTTCTATACGATCATTATTGCCCGAGTAATCGATTGTCCAAGTCAAAAAGATCTTTTTCGCTTTGATTGACGATAACTCAGTTACAAATCATTGTACAGAGCTCACGAGGAGGTCAAGTCGTAGGGAATTAAATTCTCTAAAAGATCTTTACTGTGCCATTACAATAAAAAATTTATTACGGCTTTTACACCATTTTCAAGACGAGAAAAATTTTGAATTTTTTTTTTATCGTTGATTATCTGACTATTACTCATAAATCGCTAACGAGAAAAAAATTTAAAGCTTGGATTCAAAAACTAGAAACTTGAAGCTACAATTTTCTTTTTTAATGAGCTCTATACGACCATTTTCTTGGAAGTTACAGCCTGTTGAAAATCACCTAAAAATTTAGAACTTTTTTTATATCCTTTAATTGTTGCGTTTAGTGTAGTATGTATGAACTTGTAATAAAACCTCTGACTATTTGTATCTGGTTGGTTTTGATGACATTTAAAAGGTTAAATTTCAAAAAAAGAAACAAATTAGTGAAATGTTGTTTCCAGCTGTTTTTTATTTGTTTTTCTTTCTGTCAAAATGAGTGAATCTAATGAAGAAATTCGATACATTTTAAAATTTTTATTACAAAAGAGGAAAAAATGCAACCCAAGCAGCGAAAAATTTTTGTGACGTTTATGGACCTAATGCACTGTCAGTAAAAGTAGTACAAAGTTGGTTTAAGCGTTTTCAATCCGGGAATTTTGATCTCAAAGATGCACCTCGCTTTGGTCGCCCTGTTACGGATAAAATTGACGCCATTTTTTGAAAAAGTGGAGCAAGATCAGCATATCAGCAGTTACAATATAGCTGAAGATTTTTTTTTTTGTTAAGATCGGCAAACAGGCTGACGGTCCACTTGACGGTAGGTGACTACCGTCGCCTAAAACACAAGCAACGCCAAAGCCGCTGCAAGTGCGCTGCCGAGTACAGTAGGATTAAGGATAAGGGATTAGGAGGGGATAGGGAAATGGGCTCTGGCTACTCACTCGCGGAGATAAATACCAAAATTTATTTCTATATGTATTGCATTCTCTGTGTGGTTAATCTGAAATTATATGTATGTAGGTACAGTGGTTGTTTACTCCACGCGTCAGACGGAGTGATGAATGTTAGTCACCGATAGATAAGCAAATGACTTAGCTTTCACAGGCTTTTACCGGAACAATACACGATAACACGGATGTAATTCAAACACTGAATAAAATTTTAATAAGGCCCACGCTTTTGTTACAGACCGATATCTGGGAATATTATGAAAATTTTATCTCTACATAATTACAATTTATTCGACATCCATTCTCCACATCACATTGTGTTGCTCTTTTGTAGTTTGTACATAAAGGCGGCTGACAAAAGATAAAAGCGATAATATTATTGTGAATTCTTTTGGGGTCCGATATTTACCGTAATAACCGCTATTGAACGCATATTTTTTATTATTTAATGTCACACACGATTTATTTTGTTTATAAATAATGTCATTATTATAGATTTCAGTATTTTCAATTATTAATCAAAGTAGAGATAAGGTGTGGTTGCATGGTTTAATTGTTAGCCCTCTCTGATTGAAACTTTCCAGCTTTGATTCCAAACAATATTTCTTTGCAGTTCATTTTGTAGCATCCCTTTTAACGATGTCTAACTCACTAGCACAATTAATACTGTATTGCAGCTAAATTAAATTACAAAAATATGGCCTGTCGAATTTACTATGCTGAAATGGCAATGGCCCATTTTGAAGGTTGATACAGAGTTATAAATAAATAAATTAAATTAAATTCATTTATTTCAGGCATCTAAATATTATATTAAAATAATAATAATAAAGGCATAATGATACTTGGGCAAATGACATTTACATTAGAACTCGCTGGCGGCGGAGACAATTCAACAGGCCTAGAAATTGTGTTTTTTGTTTTTACCATTAGAGCAATACAAAAAAAAATTTTAAACTGACATTAACTTATTAATAGGTACAAGATTCATATGCGCGCAATAAGCCGTTTTCGAGACAATCTATATATTTAAAAATGAATCCCTATTTCCCTTGTTCACGGCATCACGCGTGAACGGGTAGACCGATTTTAATTCGGTTTTTACTAATGGAAAGAGGGATAAACGGGGAATGTTTTAGTATATAAAAATTTCACCACGTGCGAAGCCGGGGGCGGGCCGCTAGTTTTCAATAAAAGTCAAATTCTTCTTATGTTCTAACTTTTTTTGTGGAGTTTCTATTACTTTAACGAAAATTCTAAGTAATACAATTGGTTCTTCAAATGTTTAAGTATAATATATATATTTTTCAAAGCAATTGTGTTGTCAATTTCTTCATTACACAATGGATATTTTTAGTATTGTCTAGCGTTTGTCTCTGTTGTAAATTAGCTATGCCCGCGACTATACGTATTTTATCACTATTAGAAACAATAACAATAGAAGAAAAAAATGTTAAGTAAAATTTTATATATGGCTGGCCAAATTTCCCTTTTACCTATAATGGAACGTGTTTGCTTATTTAAAGCAAACTAAGTACATACTTAAAGACGGTCTGTGTCTGTGCCCAACATTTGATAACCGCAAATACGTGTAACACTTTACAAGGGTATAGGCGCCCCTTGAAACCGCGGAACAATGATAGCAATATCCTAAGTTCGAAAACTTGCTATCTATTTGAACTACCTTCGTCAAATTTACTTTAAAACGTAACGTTGGTTGTGTTATCGACACTTTTAGGGTACTTTTAGATCAATTTCAGAACAAAGTTTACTTTAAGGGGCGTAAGTATCTTATGAATCACATAATTGATAACGTTACTAAAATTTTCTCCCGCATCATGATTAAAATTATATCTCTTAATATTATATTTTATATCTATATATACTAATCTATATCTTATTATATATAAATATCTATATCGACAACCGGGAACGCTCTTCGAGCTCACAACGCGTTGTGGCTCCTTTCAAACGGCGTGGCCCTTTATTGCGAAATTACTTATATCCTAATAATCCTAAACCTAATAATATTATAAATGCGAAAGTTTAAATGTTTGGATGTTTGATCTCAATACGCGTAAACGGCTGAACAGATTTGGATAAAAGTGACCAGCATCTATCCATGTAGGAAGGATGAGGCCGACGATGGAGCGAGCTCACCCAGAAGATGCCTATTCACTCGAGCCTTCAAAAGATTTGGGTTGTATGAGCTCGGAAATACAGACGCCGGCAGGGAGTTCCAATCCTTAGCAGTGCGCATTATAAAAGAGTTTTTTACAGCGCTTGGTCCGAATTAGAGGGATTTCGACAAGGAGAGGATTGTAACCAGCCGTACGTCTGCATGTCCGATAGAAGAAAGGGGAAAGCGGTATGATCTCATGCAGCTCTCGAGCACACAGACAGGCAATTTTGCGTCTTTGTGTAGACGTCTTTGTGTGTTTACAATTCTTCACTTCGACGGACGTGTTTCGCTTAAAGAACAACGTTCATAAATATGAAACTGAAAATGCACCACGAAAAGTAATATTATGTTTTCACGCCGATTTTGAAAGGAAATTATAATTTTGGTGCACACTGTGCGGAAAAATCATTATTGTGCAATTTATCGCACTCGCGCGTTAATGCATTCGTTGATTAATTTATAAGGGACCACAGTGTTGCAAAATTGATGGCCGGACCTCGATATTGTTGCTTTGTGAATAGTGTATGAAACATTTCATATAACAATTCCTTTAATGATTATTTTTATTAAAAAAAGATGAGCCAATTCATGCACACAATTTAACTGTCATAATATATCATTCATTGTAAATTTCCTAATGAAATACCGGGTGGTGTAATCAATGATCTACGTTGATTTTTTTAAATTATTTACATAAAAGCATAGCAGCTATATATGTATATCTATAATCTATATTCTTATACATATTATAAAATAAAGTCCCCCGCCGCGTCTGTTTGTATGTATGTTCACAATAATCTCAAAAACTACTGAGCAACGTTTAGGTGTATAATTTATTATGGTTTTGTATAAATTGTTTGAAATATGACGATGATTGCTGAAGATGTAGGAAAAAATCATGCCGTCTGGGATCTGTCATCGGAAACACTGATGACACATCAGCGTTGAACAAGCTGTTTGATATATAAGAAAACAATATATAGTGGGACTATTTCTCTTTTATAGGTCTACAAAAAACTATGCGATGGCATTTTATGTCTATCTTTTAAAAATAGATAAATTTAAAAAAAAAAAGATCAAATATAATGTGGTATTTAAAAAGCTATTTAGACGGATAGAGTATTAATAATTATTCAGTTAAATATTATTATTCAGTTATATACCTTAAGCAGTTTATCATTTAAATTGTATAATACACCATACTATTAAAATGATTATCGTAGGAGTTATCGTAAATTAAAAACTACGCGCGAGAAAATTAATTCATGTGGTTTCGCACCAACGCGACTAGGGTTGCCCGGTGTCCAGGTTTAGTCGGACATGTCCGGCTTTTTACAGTCGTGTCCGGCCAAATATATACAAGTACGGCCCGTCCGGCTTTTGGCCAACCCCGCAGTGGCCAGAATCACGCGGATACGCATGATTCGCGATCTTACAAATTACTTTAAGAAAACAATGTGTGATACATAATATAGAGTAATAAATACACAAATAAAAATAACTATTTCTTTTAAAAACCAGTATGTCAGGCTTTTATAGAAATAAGTCCGGCTAAATATGAGTCTGTGTCCGGATTTTCGATTTTGAGGTCTGGCAACACTAAACGCGACGCGACGACGGAACTCGCTTGATGCAGACGCAGGCGTTATATTACTCATATATTTTCTAATTTCTCAAAATAAAGTCGCTATCCGCTTCTCTCTGTTTTGTATATAGGTAATTTGAAACATGAAAGTGCATAATTTGTTGAAAAAAAATTGTGTCCGTGTTTTATTTGTTGAATTTTATGATATACTAGCTGAGCCCGCAATTTTGTATGGTTGGTAATCGGTATAGCGCGTAACTTTTTCGTTTTTAAACCGATTGGAAAGAGACAAACACTAAATGTTACGGGAATACATTAGTGAAAACCGCATTCAAATCCGTCAAGCCGTTTCTAAGATAAGTGTGCACAAACCCACAAACAGAAAAAAATTCTAAATATTCTTTTTTTAACCTCCGTAACATTACCTACAACGTGTACAAATTGTTTTTATGAAAAATATTTAATGTGCAGACACGGTTCGCTTACGATTTTATTACATGTATAGATTTACCCAAACATAACACAAAGGATATTATTTGGATTATCTTTATAAATATATTTGGATTATAAAAACTGAATCGCTAAAAGAGTCGAAAACGGCTAGACCAATTCGGCATTTTTTTTTAATATTCCTTGAAATCCAAAGAAGGTTTTCATGAACATAAAATTGGGAAAGAACGACGTCTGTCGGGTCCGTTTATTATATGAGGATAGGGAATATGCGTGTAGTTTAAAATCCTTTCAAATTTTCTGAATCTTTATCGACCGGATATTATATATAAATCATTACTTCCTTATTTGATTCCTTTTTTACTGCGTAATTTTATAAATGAAAAGTACAAATTATCTCAGGGAAATTCAAAATAGCAAAACAATCGCCATTGATTGAGATGAAATGTGACGTCAGTTGCTATGTCAACAGACTCTTATTTCCCATATTTTTAAAAAAAATTATCTCAAAAGTTAATAAGGGTTTCTTTAGTTAAATGAACCGGGTAAGAAAAAGTTAAATTGAATAGAGTATATAAAGTTGTAGTGAATAGATACAATGTTTGATGGTAAAGTCAATTTGCGAGCGACCGCCAGCGCCGTACACTAATTGATTTACTTAGCAACGAGATACCTAAATTAAAAACAGTACCCCATTTAATTGACTATAACAGGAGGGTAGTTCAATGGAAAACAACACAACAATGTCGACAATTTTTGAAACTATTTACAGAGAAACTGAATTGTTTTTATAGCCAACACAAGCCACGTGGCTTCGAAAAACAAATACATTTAAACGTACCAGAAGAAATTCTCACTACGACAGTAAAAAACGCATCAAAATCCATTATATACTTTAGTAATATATATTTTTAGAGATAAGTTTTAAGTGTTTTAAAATGTTTTAATTTTCTATGAAAGCTAATCTATCTATTGTAAAGTGTTTGCCTCGCTAATCTATCTATTGTAAAGTGTTGTAAGTGTCGAAGTCTTTTACGACCAAATTAGTTATTAATAATTAAGATTGAGTCAATAATAATAATGTTTACTAATAATAATTAGGAAACAGCCAATTAAAATATTATAATCGCTATTTCAATTAAAATACATAAAAATAAAAATAAATGAGAAAACTATAAAAACGGAGTGATACTTAATTAAACGTAAGTTAAGTCTAATTTCTAATGCAACTATGAAAAATGTAAAAAAAATTTTTTTTTTAATCTGTGTTCTACGGTTCCCGGTTTCGATTCCCGACAGGGTCAACTTTGAAAATGAACTTTTCAAAATACCTGCAAAGTAGTGGCAGGACACACTGCGTTTCGCAGTTACTTGGACAGCGTGTCTGGTGGCAGTAACCAACCCTTTGTAGAATACCACTGTGAAATAACAGCAAGTGCGCTGTTGTGTTTCGGTGAGTTAGTAAGGGATGCCAGAGCCAGAGCCCATTTAACCCTTCCCAATCCCTTATCCTTAATCAGACTGTAATCGGCAACGAACTTGCAAGCACCTGTAGCGTTGCTTGTGTTATAGGCAACGATAGCCACCTACCATCAATTAAAACGCAGCCTGACTGTCGACCTTAACATAAAAAAAAATTGAAAAGTATTGAGTGTGATCTATTGAGAAAATAATAATCAAAAACAATTCTGTAACGTGACGACTGAATTAAATGCAATTTTATGTTGAAGTACTTTCAATGCATTTCAGTAAATACATATTTTGCAAGCGTAGTCCTCTAAGCCTATTAATAGATAATACTCCTATCAACTAACAAGTCTCATAAGTTCCAAATTTAGTACCGCCTTTTTAAATAAACAAGTTTAAATAACGTATTACTTTTTCCCATCAATTCACTATAGATTAATCAACAACAGAATGTTCCGCATAAATGCTTTTTGTACAAGTTTTTTCCTGAACTCACCCCGGGTGGAGGGAGCACTTTACATACATTTCGTTCAAAAAAATTTCATTCACAGGGTGAGAATGTCTACACAAAAACACACACAATAAACACATAGTAACTAATCGATAAGTCCTATGTATAAGGGCCGAAATGCAAAATCATAACTTTACAAGATAGGCTCCCAAAGTTTAAATCTGGTATATTTTTAAGATAGTAAAACCGAAGTAATGAATCTTTGCGTATTTACTATGATAATTATGTTCGTTCTTTTTATCAGAGTACTTTTTAGTACATTTTAGTTCTATTTTTATTGCTTGTACGTCCACTTTTACTATATCTATTTTAGTACCTAACAAAAACATCTTATAGAAGATTAATGTGCCATTTTGGCCATTATACTAGTTATATACACTACTTAAATATTATAAGCTTAGCATGATAATTAGACATCTTGTACTAAATTATCTAATATAATATCAAGAGTATGATATTATTTATACATATATATCATCAAAGCGCGACCTCTCGGCTCACAGATATGCCCGAAAAGCTAATTAAAAGCGCGGGAATGCCCGGCGTATAAAGTCTCAAACCAACATTTGGGCCTTGTATTTACGTTTGAAGGCATGCTACATGGGCCCTTTTGATGGAATCCAAAATGGTGCTACCATGAATATGTTTGATTTTCTTTTAGTTCAATTAATAAATTATACCGAAAAGCATAAAAAGCACTTTTGCATAGAAAGTCAAAATGACTAAATTGTTAGTTTGACTCTTATACATAGGAGCCATCGTAATATTATATTTTATTTATTTATAATTTTACAATTAAAAAATAAACTAAATATACATTAATGCACTAAAAACCACCTAGGTTTAACCTTGTGCTATCATTGTTATGCTTTAACTATTATTAAAATATTAAAAGATTTAATATCTAACTAATATACATTAAACTACTATATTGACATATTTAAATACAATTTATGTAAAGCTGCACAAAAATAAAACTTTAACATTTATATATTTATAAAAATGTAGGTTTCATTAGATAATAAATGTGTTGAGAAATTTTATCTAACCATATTCCTAACATATTACAAACAATGCAATCGTTGCAATTTTTATACAAAGAACTCAACAATTTCAAGATGTTACGTTAACATTAATTTTGTCGTTGTTCTTTAAGACCGACTATAAATTGTCTAGACTTCTAGAGCTAGATCTTAATCTGGTGGCAGAGACGAGAGAGCATCTCGCCCTGCTAGATATCACACGACTGACCAAGCGGGGATTACATAAGGTGGTGCCCCTTCTAAGAGGAAATATAAATTTTATTACTAAAATGTTCTTTGTAGAACAATAAAATGTGGCCATGAAAGAGAAAAACTTCAAAGAAAATGCGTACCACACCTATGCTTTTAAAGGAAGCCTGCATCAATGTTTTGGCTTAAAGATTTCGATGTGATTTTCTCAATCATTTAGATAACTCCGTACAGGCTGACGGATTCTTGATGGTAGGTGACTACTGTCACTTACAAGCGGTTAGGAAAGGAGAGGGAAATGGGCTCTGGCAACCCTTATTGTCATTTTCATACAACAGTACCCATGCTGTCATTTTCATGGTAGTCTTCTCAAAGGTGTTCACAAACGCACAGACAAACAGAGAAAACTATTTTTTTGAACTAGGTAACATAAGTACAACGTGGGTCAATTTTTTTTTTCTTGAAAAAATATTTAATGTACAGACATGTCTTGTTTAAGATTTTATTATAATTACATATTATGTATAAATATAAATTGATAGGTTAGTAGGCGTTTTAGTGACATTTCCGTACCACTTCACAAGACAGATTTATTGGAAATATAGTAGGTTTCTATAGTCAATTTTCTATAATATATAATGTATATTATAGAAAATTTATATATAACAGAAAATCGTGTAGTTATATATAACAGGAAGAACGGCTAGACCGATTTTTACAATCTTTGTTTTGTAAAATTTCTCTCCGCCCTGAATGACTATTAAAACATCTGAAATACTCTAATAATCTGAAATATTAAAATTGTGGACAAAATTAACAATAGTTTTCATGTTGCACAGATTATCTATGTCAATATTAGCTCTCGAATATGAGAGTATGGGCATACTCTTAGCCTCCAAACACATAAGTCTAGATTCTAGAATTACTTTTATCCAGCACTTCAGTTCTAAATTGGTATTTGTTAGAAGGCGTTTTAAGTCAAATAAATTACCTGTTACAAGATGAGGGTTTGTGACCGAGCGGGGATCAGCGAGCGAATGGTACGGAAATGAGAAAAGAATTGTAGCGAGATTGGGACGACTGAAGACGCGCGACCTACCTACTCAACTAGACTATTTTGTCAGTAAGTAAGACACGAGTCGGAAAATAGATATTATTTGTCACAAAAATAACTCGAATTCTGTTTATTAATAATTGCCTCTGAAACACCAGAACAAAGAAAACACAAAACATGCAATATTTTCTAAATGATATCTACAATGAATATATATCTAAAATTCAAAAACATATGTTTGTTTATAATTGTGCTAAAATATGAATGGATGGGAGTAGAATACACTCTTTTTTTTTCATGACATTGGCAATTTTCCTGCACTTACACATATGCTTCAAGCATGGCGCTGTTTAAACTGTTAATTATGTATTTGTAGATTTAAGTACAAAATAAATTAGTTTATTTTTTAATAATTGGATGAAACAAATGAAAATTATTCGATTTTAGAAATTGTTAAACTAATTTTTATGTTAAGGTCGGCAGACGGGCTGACATTATAAATTATATCAAATTGCCCTACATTACAAACATAATAATCATCTATGGTCTAAAATTAAGAAGTTTTATGAAAACTATTTTTATGAAAAGTAGTCTTAATGAAGAGAAAATCATTGATCAGGGATAGGCAAACCCCTCACAGGGCTCACCACTTTTAAAATTTCTTTTTTTTATGTTAAGATCGGCAGACAGGTTAACGGTCCACTTGATGGTAGGTGGCTACCATCGCCTATAACATAGCAACGCCACAGGCGCTGCAAGTACGCTGTCGACTACAGTAGGATTAAGGATAAGGGATTAGGAGTGGATAGGGAATCGAACCTTAAGCATTCACCCAACGGGGCGCCAATATTGGCAATTTTCCTGCACACACACAATGCTGTATCCATTGTACTGTCTAAACTGTTAAATAGGCATTATGTTAAATATGTCTACGTTGTCGTGACAAAAAAAACAATCAATTCTCACTTATTTCACTTAGAAAACTCCCCATTCGTGGTTGGAACTCAGCCGCAACGCAAATTTTCATAGTTAGATCTAATCTTCACATTTTTTTGTCGAGTTTTGGGAATATGGTAGAAATTTAGCTGCAGGGGGTCCACCGGAACCAGCTAAATTTTGAAAGGGCGATATCGTCTGCACAAAGCACATCTTCGCACGTCTTCTTTCAATGCCGATACTCTAAGTGCTGACAAAATTAGTTAATATAAATACTTACAAATAGAGCCGACGGCTGTAAGTCGCGCGCGGCGACCGGCGCAGTGGAATAGCTCATTAATTTCAGCTCTTGCAGTCGCGGCAACTGCCGAGTCACATCCGCGTTAATGGGTATGGTAAATGACTTATCTAAAGAAATATCGCACGGTTAGCCGGAGTAACTAATGGTAGATATTTTGTAGAAACATACTCGAGTATCACTTGCAGTCAAGGTTCGCTACACACACGATACGTTCAGATAATAGTGAAATTGATGAGCCATGATTGGGCGGGAGCTGGCACGAATTTTTATTGAATTTAAGCTCGCTGGCATCAGGTCAAACACTACGTTAGCAGAATTAAATTATGGTAGCGCCAATTACACCCGTTTTTGAACCGCACGATGGCTGATCGCCAATTTATGCGCTTATAAACCAGGTTCAGTTTTATTATGGATCTCATAATGCTTTCACCAACTATAATATACTAACCCACATACATTTTCATTAAATTGAACCGCTATAATTGTTTTCTGTGGTCGTATAATCGCACTTTATTTACAGAATCTGTATTAAAATCCACTAGATACTTACCTATGAATTGATATATTCATTACTATAGCTCTTGCCCCCTAGATAGTCCACCCCAGATTTTTTTTGAGTTAAATTCAATCTTTATTGCTGACATATTTTGGTCAAACCTTAATATTTTTTATTTTTAGATGATCCCTCAGGAACAAAACTTTTTTCTGGATGAAAGGTACCCCATGTCCTCTTCTGTATCCCTGGCTACGTGTATCCAAAATTTCATGATGATCGAGTGAGTAGTTAAGGCGTAAAACGAAAAAAAAAACTATCTTTGGCATTTATAATAAGTACTTATTAGAATTAGAGCAAGACATACTGCGTTCCGCAATCATAAACGGGGTAAGATTGAGAGAGATAACAACCAAAAAAGTGAGAATTCAAGTTCAAAGTAGTAAAGACAAGTTCCGATATTTATATAATTAATACCTTTTACTGATAACCATTCAAAGTCGTGGGAATTAAAAAATACTATTACGAGTAGTAGACAGTAAAAAAATTATTATTTTCTCTGAATATTTTATTCAACTTATTGTTCTTCCATACTAATCCATATACTTAATCAATACTAATATTATAAATGTGAAAATAACTCTGTCTGTCCTTTTCATGCCTAAACCGCTGAACCGATCATCATGAAATTTTGCAGACATATTTTCAGGGATTCAGGAATACCTTTCATCCAAAAAAAATAATGTTCCCTAGGGATCATCTAACGTCTGGCAAAGGTATAACTGCAATAAAGATGTTAGGCGTTACATTGCTCATGTATTTAGTCAGGCGTTATTTTTTTTTTTTTTCAACGCGAGCGAAACCGCAGGCAGCAACTATTAGGGCATAATTAGATAGTCGTATTGATAAATGCGTAAACTACGCATCTACGAGTACCCAGTACGAACGAACGAAATACCTAACCTTTCGATAGATATTATACAACAGTGATTTCGTAGATGGTGTGTATTCACCTTGCTCCTGAGATTTTCCTCTATCGTTAATCAAATCAAGTGTTAAATGATCCGACGAACTGTGGCAGAAAGTAAGGGATTTCGACAGTGGGATACTCCCTCCCCCTCCGTCTAACAGATGATTTTCCGTGCAATATTTTTTCTTTAAGAATCAATGGTGGGTATTGCGAGAACAATTTGTCAGATGGTTACTTTGTCTCTTTGGATTTGCACTGTATCCATTTGCCTTCAGCATGAGCCATTGGAAATGATAAGTTTCGTTTTCTGAAAACTTTTTACGGAAGTCAAACAATATGAGTATATCTTATTATTATTATATAGCATTATTGTTTTTATTGAAATGTAGCTCTATCAATATTATTAGCGAATAATCATTTTATATATTTCTAAACACACTAACAAACTAATTTTCCCTTCTTTTCCATCTCGTTACATAATTAAATTCAAATTTAAATTCAAATTCAAATAATTTATTTGCTGAATAAGGTATACACGAGTTGCAACTTTTTATAAATATATGTATGTCTACATATTCAATCGACAAGCGCAAATGTAAAAGACAAATTTAATATCATTTAATAAATGTATTTATGTTAAAACATGTTACAACATAGTAATTTAAATGTATGTTATTTAAATGTATTTTATTATCGATAGTCGTTTAGCACAAATTAACACATTTTAATAAATTTAAAATCTATTCATAAGCTACTTAATTATTTCTTTGAGTAAAGCTTTCCCAATGCCTCTAATGCCCTCTAGGCATTAGCTTATCTAGGTGTAAGATCCTTTCTTTCTTGTATATTACTGTAAGATTGTAAGAAGCTTATCTAAAGATTGTAGGTAAATTGTTTCAAAAATTTCGCTCCTAATTAATGTTTCCTGTGTGTAAATAGATCATTATTTATTTATGACAGCTGTTCTACGCGTCTTGTTGCCTTATAAATTATAGCCTATGCACTGAATGGATTCGCAATATCCATTCAGTGTTATTTGCGTGAAAGAGTAAAAAACATTCTTAAATCCATCCTCGCAAATTTTTTCATTTATTGACAGAAGGCAGGTGGCCGAAGGCAGAAGGCCCTGATAGTGCCTTGCAGTCACCGATAGGATGAAGAATGAGGCACTAGAAAAGAATTAAGAAATGAGCTCTGGCTTCCTTTACTTTTATGTGAGGAAACGTATGTGCTGTCATATTTCGGCACCAAAATACTTATCTACAAATTTTTAAAGCTATCCTCTACAAGACTTCAACCGAATTTAGAACATTCGCAATGAACGTTATAGTTTGAGCTATAAAACTGTTCTTTACTTATTTAACCTACTTATTACTGTTCATAGTAAATTAAGGCCATGTGTATTTAGCGACGAAGCTACATTGCTGTTTAATAAACGTTTACCTATATTATAAATGCTAGAAAGAATCTATATCTGTTAGGTCATCTACAAACCCAAAAATTAAATAGGCTTCGTGGTTGTAACCATACTAACCATATTTAAAAAAATGGTACACCGTCGTCCGTCGAAAACTTTGCTTCAACCACAAATAAAGACATACCCCGCATTCACATTATTATAATATGAACTCGTTGCCCTGTCAATTTCATATAAAATACCGTAGATTTTCCAAAAATCTAAGTGTTTTCCAAAAAAACACAAACAAAAAAAGTCAAGAAATCGTTCGTGTCGTTCACAAGTGATGCTCCATCATACATGTAGCAATCGTTTTTTTGATTCAATTGATCTTAAAAAAGACAACACAGAGATACACACGCGTACTACTTTTTGGAAATTAGCTTAATTTATGAAACCATTGTCAAGCTACTTTTACTAGATTATAGAGTAGATTGCTGAACAAAATTATCTATTAACCCTGAGAATGAAAATTATTAATTATCTAATATATAAAATTCTTGTGTTACAGTGTTTGTAACAAAACTCCTCCGAAACGGCTTGACCGATTCTTATGCAATTTTGTGTGTATACTCAGTAGGTCTGAGAATAGGACGTAAACTATTTTTCACCCTCCTACCCCCACCCCATTTACTAATCGAGATTTTAGTATTTTTGTATGTACAATATTCAAATAATTTAACTGACGTTCATTGACGTGAAGTGTCGCGTCACTTTGACATATGGTTTGGTGCACAAGTACCTATTGCGCAGCTGTTTTAGAAGATAAGAGTGCATATATAGTCGTCAACAAACTTCATGTAAGTTTGACGACTTATTTAGTTTTAAGGTTTTTGTTATGTATTTTGAATTAAATTAATAAATAAAAAAAAAAAAAAATTGGACCCGAGGGTTAGAGAATTATTTCCGAGTTCTGGCAGAACAACGTCTGCTGGGTCAGCTTAGTTTATTTATATAATTATTCTAAATGTAAATACAAACATTTGCCTTTATACACCTAGACAAATTTTAAATTTATAGGTAATATTAGTAAAGTTTATAGTCCGTGGTGTTAGCGGAGCTCCTGCCGTTGCCGAAAATATTGCTCTAAATACTTCTCTGCGGTAATATTGACGCGAAGAGTGTTCACACCCAGTCTTCATACTTCTTTTTCTGACGTCGAGGTTGTTGCGGGGACAGCATTAGGTCTGCTCAATTTACGCGTATTAAAAAGAAATGAAAGAATCGAAAAAAATTTTGATTAATTTTTTTAGCTCCAAAAATTTAATTGTTTTTTCTTTACTCCATTTCAGTGGCGGTAGCTGTGACATTATTTTAGTGAATGCCGACTCGCAGACAAAAAATGCACCATAGAATAAAACACGTCCTTTCGCACTCGAACGCCAGCGGCAAGTGAGATATAATAAGTTATTTAAGTTTTACTCTATGTAAGTGAGCAAAAGTGCTGAATGTAAACACCTCACTCGCGCTCGCGCTGCCCGTCCTTTCACGAAAAACCGTCAATCAAGGGAGCGCCGGGCAATGGGAGCGGCATGAGCAGTGACAGCGCGAGTGACCTATTTACATACTCACGCTGCCCACTTCGCTGCCCAACAGGGCTGAATGTAAATATGGCATTTGATAAAACGCTCCAATTTACGCTCCGCTTAACACAGCGGCCTCAACACGTCTACCTTTTAGCGGTTTTCTCAAGGCGGCAACATTCCAAAGCGGTTGTTGGAAGGAGGTCGTCTCCGAATAGTTAGCTGCATAGCCCCAAGCGGATTCCCCGTATGCGGCCACAAACTTCTTAGATGACAATGTTAATCTTGCGTCAATATTCAGACAACGCGAATGCTGCATAAACCGTGGTAAGGAAGACGTTAATTGTCGACACGGTCTCTATGAAAGGAATTTGAATACCGAAGGGCATTCCAGCAGAGTTGAGCTAAAGGAATGGGCTTTGTGGACTTATAACCCTCACTAGCTCTTCATAGAGATATTACAATTTATGTTACTTGAAAACCAAGAATAATATAAGATGGGGACGTTTTTGAGAACCACTCATACAATTATACGACGTCCACAAAGTTTAATCGATCTTGAGTATAATCTGGCATTGGCACAAATACGATGCTTGTTGAATTAAATAATGGAGAGGCAGTTTTCCACAGGTTTTAAACTGCACAATGGCAAAGAGCCAATCTTTGTATACCACCGTATTTATTTCATTTTTAGTCGTGAGCAGATGTTATTGCTCTACTTCAGATTTTAGTTCAACAATAAAAGGTTTAAAGGCGAATAAAGGCAATAAGTATTAAACCAAATAATTTCACTACACTAACGACTTTCTTTCTTTTTGCTTCTGCCAGTTTACACGATTAGTTTTGAAACTTTGTGTTCAGATGTCGCTTGATTATGTAGTCATAAGCAGGCTCCGATTTACCAATAGGCAGACTGGGCAGTTGCCCAGGGCGGCAATTTCTAGGGGACGGATTTTTTTATTATTATTTCCAGAACAACGGCAAAAAACGGTAATGATAGAACAAACTTGCGTAGGCTACGCAAGAGATGGTTACAAGCAACTGTCTAATAAGTCATTTTTACAACAGTTTAGTATCAGCCCACATTGGGGTAACCCGAAAATACTATGCACTATACTATATCCACGGAAACGAGTTAGTAGAGCGCTTTCTCTGTCTGAATTTTTCATACAAATGACAAGGACAGGAAATGAACAGTGGGCGTAAACAAATCCGTAGAAAAGTAAAGGCGCGTTCACAGAGCGACTTATTTTAGACTACTTTTTTTAACACAATTGCGCATTTAAAATAATTTTGCTTTTTGTATTACTCGTTTTTATACATACGTTTTTACATTGTTTTCTTTGTAAAAAATATTTATGAAGGAAATAAAAATTACAGTTTAATATCATACTTATTTATTGTAGATGCATGCATGAAATACAATTGAAACAATCAAATAAAATTACAACGTTGAAAATTTATAAATAAAAGCAAAACAATTAATAAAATTGACAGGTTCAAATAAATTTAATTCAGTATTCAATTTCACTCTCCGACGAATCACTGTCACTGCTGTCATTTCCTACATTTATTACTAAACTTTCAGTCATGACTTCTACATTATGGTCCATAGCGTTCATTTTGGGCTCAACTTTTTCTGTGACGTGCCTTATGCATTTTTTCCATTTTTCAGCGTCAATATTTTGTATGGACTCATTTAATAAAACTTTTAATTCAGCCATTTTGAATGTTTTCATGTTGGCCGCTACGTAACCCTCCACTTGAGCCCAAACTAATTCTATTGGATTAAGTTCGCAGTGATAAGGCGGGAGTCTTAATACTGTTTTATTTTGTCTTTTTGCTAATTCGTCTATAACGCATGCCTCGTACCGCTGTCTATGATTTTTAACAATGTTTAATAATTCTCGTTTTAACATACCTTCCTCAAAGCTAATTCCTTTTGTTTGTAACCAACTTATAATGTCCTGTTTTTTACATTTTGCCGTTGGTATTTGCTCAACTTTTCTAGAGTGGTACGAGGCGTTATCCAAAACTATTACACAATTATCCTGGAGTTTGTTTAAAATTTCGCTGAACCAATTTTCAAAAACTTCGGCATTCATCTCTTTATAATAATCGCCTTGTTTTTTAGATTCAAACACGTGTAGACCATCTTCAACGAACCCGTCTTCGCTCCCGATGTGCGTTATAATAAGTCTTTTGCCTTTTCCTGTAACAAAAACATAATAACATTCAATACAAACAAACAAAGTCATTAGCACACCTGGGCGCATCAAACAATAAGATGTAAAAGATAGAAAATAACAATGATACAAACAGACAACAGTGTCTGTCATTAACGTACCTAAGCCGGTCAGGCAATGTTTATGGTACGTGTGTAACAAAAATATAACAATAATAATGAGAAAATAAATACACACCTGAAGGTGTTTTCAAGCCAGTCGTTAATCCATTAATGAAAGCGCTCCGACTGCTGTTCACTGTTGAATCGGTCCATGCCTTTGAAGTAGTGTGACCTTCATTCACCCACGTTTCGTCCAAGTAATAAATTTTTGGATTATTTTCTCGAGCGGTTTTGATAGATCGTAAATATTTTTTTCGCCAAAAAAAAATGTCGTCACGGTCCAGCAACATGCTATTTCTGCTTCTCTTGCTGTACTTGAAACCAATTTTTTTTTCAATATTTTATGTAGCGTCGATCTCTTGATTGTGCCCAAAGTACCATCATAATTTATTTTCTTTAAAATCTTGTCCAATGTAGGTATTTCATTCTGCGCGAAGAAACCATGCACTATACATCGGATAGCAGTCTTTGTAAAGTCATCGATCTTATCGACGATTGGCACGCGTATCTTCGACTTTTTGGGCGATTTAAGCACACCACACTCCTTCTTTTCTTTAACAATTCTATGGACCGACATCCAGTGCACACCTACTTCCAATGCAACACTTTTTAAAATTTGACCGGTCGAGGCCAAAGGGTTTTCATTCCTCTTGGAATGAAAACTATGCAATATCAGAGCTTTTTCGTTTGACGAAAAAGCTCGCCGTTTTCTTTTTTCAATAGATCCATTATCCGACAGATCCGCCATTGTCACTACGCAAAGTACGCAATCAAATGTCCGTTATACAAGTCGCCGAGTCGTCACAAAGCAATCGAGCACAAAGTCCATAAACAAGCCGAGTCACAGGTAGAGGAAATTTATTGAGCAAATATTGCAAGAAAGAACACGTCTGCACAGTACGGACAGCACGAGTAGACTAAAAAAGTTTCGCTCTGTGTACACTGCCTTACTTGTGCAAGAGAGATAGCGCTCTACTAACTCGTTTCCGTGGATATAGTATAATCACAAATATCTATGTCTCAGTCTTCAACCAAAACAAGCTCAATTTTATTTCTTTATAGTGGATTCATTATTATTACTTTCAAAATCGTTGATCAAGTTTCTGTGTACAACATTTGTCAATCTTTGCTTTAGTTAGAAGGTCAGCTACTTAAAAAACCCATTATAGGAACAAACATGGGATCAGACGCAGCGCTTGCTACTATGAGTCATTTATTAGCCGTCGTAAATTGCTTCTGTGGGTTTACTCAGTTTCAATTAGCGGCACATTCTGTTGGGGTTATGCAGACATTAGCTTTTATAGTAGAGTAAAAGAGTAGCTCTTTAAAAGAGTTCAAGCATTAAGCTATGAAAGCTTATCGTGTAACTACTTATTCATTACTTAACTAAAAGAAGAAATCCAAGATGATACCTAACAAGATAATTTCAAACGAGACAGACTTGTGATATGATAAATAACATTCCACAGTTAAAAAGTAGTAGTCGTTTTAATTTCGTTTCTTCCGATTTGGGCAGTCGTGATGCGGTGGCTCACGCAATGTATTGCCTCTCACGCCTCAGTAGCCTCGTGACATAACCTGTCAAGGCGCAATCGAGGCGAATGATTGACGAACGGCCGGATCGCTTCAATAACTTGCTATATTACCCAAATAAGCAAGGGTTAACAGAATCCAGATTTTATTCGAACATTTCCAAATAGCGGAGATTAATAATTGCTCTATCAATTAAAGTTATGCAACAATTGTGAGCTTTCCTGTCTGCGGTGCTAGGCGAGTATTGGTTTAATTTTTATTTTAGTATTTTTTTTAAAATCACAAAATGGGTAGCTCGTCTATCTGCATTAACCACTCCTGGCGGTTTTTCACTGTGACACGAGAGTAATTTGTGAGTTAAGGAGGCGTACAAAGCAAAAAAAAATTCTAATTTCATCCATGTGAATATTTCAAATGTTTTCATATTTATTCTGCTAATCGGTCTAGACGTTCTCGAGTTATAAATGGTGTAACTAACAAGACTTTCTTTTATAATATACTAGCGACCCGTCCCCGGCTTCGCCCGGGGTGCAATTTTTACATATAAGAACATTCCCCGTTTATCCTTCTTTCCATTAGTGAAAACCGAATTAAAATCGGTCTACCCGTTCACGCGTGATGCCGTGACCAAGGGAAATGGGGATTCATTTTTTTATATATAGATGTACCCATAGATTTCATAAAACATATTTATTTTAGATAACACTGATAGTGAATGTATTTTAAAAAATAGTTAAAGTTGAATACCAATGTAATGTAACCTTTGCATTTATTTCAATTTTTACACTTGTTTGGATGCAACGATTACAATTCATTTAAATTTCAGTATCTGTTTCCAATTTTGGTACAGGAGGTTTTTAGTAATATAAGTACTTATATATAAAAATAACATATTTACTTATACGGTACAACCAGCGCCATCTAATCAGTCTGTTGTGAACTCACGATTGCACACCCGCAATATCAAAATACTAGATCGATATCTTTATCATCCGATAACATTTCCTTAAAAAGTTTAAATGAGCGAAGTATGAATGATTTTTTTCCAAAACTTGTTTTGCCGAGAGATACGATATATCAAATTAGTATGAGGAACGTTTAAATATAATTTAGATAACAATTCAGGTGAATAAATTGAACCTACCCAATTTTCATCAAGTGACAATTACTTATTGCTAATGGTAGTATGTACTCAAGAGAAAGGAAATTGCATCTGTGAATATAATCCGGCAACTTTTATTTTTGTTTTGTAATCAAAATATCACAGAAATTTATTTGTTATCCTCTCAATACACGATATGCTAATATTATAAAGCTGAAGAGTTTGTTTGTTTGAACGCGCTAATCTCAGGAACTACTGATTCGAATTGAAAAATTCTTTTTGTATTGAAGAGTCCATTTACCGAGGAAGGCTATAGGCTACATAACATCACGCTACGATAAATAGTATTATTATAAGCAGTGTCCAGTACCGCGCGCCCTATGCGCACGCCGCCGCCGTATGGGCTGCAGCGAAGCGTGGCCGAGAAGCTAGTTTTAAAATACGAATGGAAAGATACCAAATGTTTTTCCACGCAGCCAAACTGAGTTCCGAATAAGCAACTGTATGATTGTGCAGCATCTTCGCTTGCAAATATTTACAAAAAACATGGAACAATTGAACTTAACGAGAATGCGAGCTAAAGAAATAAAAAGGAAACTACAAACACTAAGCAAACATTCTCGGAACTAATACGAGGTAGTTGTACGAGACGGGAATATACGTCGAGGTAAGCTCTACACTTGTAGAGAAACTTTCTTGGTTTCCTTAAGGTAATTAAGCACTATTCTGAACAAATAAAGATATCTAATTCTAAATATATCTTAATAAATATTATTAGGATGAAGATAACTCTGATTTTGTGTAACAGCAAGTGTGCTGAAGTATTTCTACCTATATATACCTATATGTGCCAGAACTTTTTAACTTACCCTTCCTGTCCTCAGTGTCGACAGCGCACTACTGATATTGCTGATAAGTGAACCGTCAGCCTCTCTATTGCCCTATACTACTAAAAATCTCTTCACCGTTCAATTCGAAAAGGTTGTGCACAACATGGTTTTTAATACTAATAATAAATGAGTTTGAGTAAATTACAAATAAATTTATTAAGAAATATCGGGTAATTGTGTATATTTAAGTTGACCTTTCAAGTAAATAATAATAATTGTGATATTATTAATATTATAATACTTTTAATAAACTTTACTACCTTTTTAATCTTCGAAATATTTCTGGAACTCTATGAGTGTATTTTGGAATGAAGTGATCCACCGGTGATCTCAATAGAACATGTCTTACTAATTGATTACAAAAAACATTCAAAATGGCCTAAAATTAACATATAATACACTAGCTGAGCCCGCAACTTCGTACGCGTGGTATTCGGTATAGCGCGTAACCTTTTAAACTGATTGGAATGAAAAACACTAAATGTTACGGGAAGCTGATGTATTGATCAGTGAAATCCGCATTCTAATCGGTTGAGCCGTTTCTGAGATTAGCATGCACAAACGCACAGACAAACCGATAAACAAACAAAAATTCTATAAACTATTTTTTTGACCTCAGTAACATAAGTCAAAGTGTACAAATCGTTTTTTTATATATTTAATGTAGACATGGCTCGTTTACGATTTTATTATATGTAGGTATAGAATAGACAGATAAACAACCTTAAGAAAATATAAAATCTAAAAATTCAGGTTTCCAATATTTCCGGCTATTTTTTGATCAATTCGTATAATAACCATCTGCGGAAGCCACTCAAACATTTCTTTTGTAATGAAGACTGAATATTTTGCTCAACATTTTTTATCGTGCATAGAAACCACTAACGTAGCTCTTCCCACTGGAACTTTGATTATGAAAACGTACTAGACTTCGCATTAAATATTTCCTTTGCATGCAAAACGTAGTGAAATAAGAATAAAGGCAAATACGTCACACAAAATTTGCGAGCTAAAAACTGGTTCAGTCGTTCTAACGAGCAATCGATGAGAATAACAAAACCGTGCATCGAGCGCCGGAAAGAAACTAACTCGGAATTAATTCAGCTGTTAGGGGCTTAGCTGAAAATTACGCGGCTTTGTGAAACTGCTTCAAAAGATTCTTTTTGTTTACTTTATTGTTGAGTAGTTTTACATAAACAAGATACTACTACAAGGGATTGGAAATATGTGATTCTTTAAAATTCACACTCTATTTTCGTTAAGTATTCTTGAGTATTCCTGTTCCTTGAGTATTCCCTGATCTTGGATTTTAGATGCTTTATAAATAAATAAAAATTCAAATTCTGGAAATTTTCATTAAAAAATTGCATATTTAAAGTCGTTATTCACCTCGTAAGGCTGAAGTTAGACGGACTTGAAAAATTCCTTGCGTAGTCTCGTATTCGTATTTATTTGCAGCAAATCGAGGCTCTGCAGCAATGTCGCATTGATCATCGGTATATCGAATTGTTGTTTGTACAATAAAGCCACCATGTCGGTTCGAGTACAGAAGGAGAGCACACAGTTAATTCCACTGCGAAGAGATGTGAGCCAGGGAGATGTACTTTCTCCAAAATTATTCACTGCCGCTTTGGAAGTTGCATTTAAGTTCCTGGAATAGCAAGGACTTTCTGCTTGCCGACGATATTGTGGTACTGGCAAAGTCGATAAGAGAACACAACACGATGCGCGATGGACTCAACCGAGTTTCCCAAAGGGTGAGCCTTAAGGTGAATATGGACAAGACGAAAGTTATATTTAATGTCCATGTAGTGCCCAGCCCAGTAACAGTTGGAAATTCAACTTTCGAATTTGTTGACGAGTACATCTATTTAAGACAAACAGTCCATTTAGGTAGAGCCAACTCGGATAGACAGCGTTCGGGAAGCTCCGAGACATCTACTCGTATAAAATTCTTCAGTGCCTTAAAACAAAAGTTTTTGACCAATGTGTGTTAACGTCGTTCAACGAGCTATGGAGATGGCTATCAGGAATGACATAACCCGGCTGTTGAAATTGAGATGGCAGTGACCAGAACACATAGTACGGAGAGCCGACGCCCGCAGGGTCCGGAAGGTTCTCGAGCGGAGGCCACGGACCGGCAAGCACAGTATAGGACGCCCACCCACAAAGGTGGACAGACGACCTGATAAGTGCCGCGGGTAGACGGTGAATCTAGACTGCTTCTGAACGGTCCTTTTGGAAAATTGGGGGGGAGGCCTTTGTCCAGCAATGCACGTCCTACGGCTGAGGTGATGATAAAATTTAACCTTTACTGTCTAGATAACATTCCAATTCTTCGCAATCACCCAACCGCACGGTCGACTCGCTCTCACGTTCACATAACGTTCAAATCTAAACGCGCCCTAACATTTTTATAAGGGCTTATATTATTCGGCAATTACAACTATGAATTTTTATTGTAATTATAGAATTATGTAATTTTTTTTTTTTTTTTTTTTTTTTTTTTATTAAATCGAGGTAGCGCTTGACCACTATCTCACCTGATGTGAGGTGCAGATGTGGCCGAAGGTGGACCACGCTTACCTAGTAAATGCCCATTTACCCTAGTTTTGAAGACCCCGAGGTTGTAGTTCTGTGGGAACACAGACGCAGGCAATGAGTTCCACTCCTTAACAGTTCGAACAAGGAAGGTGGAACTGAAACGCTCTGTTCGTGATCGAGGTACATCGACCACGAAGAGATGAAACCCCTGCCCACGTCTAGTGGTCCGCAAGTGGAACGGTTCCGGTTGGATTAAATCGTACAACATAGATCCAATCTTTAATCTATAGATAACCTTAATAATCAATAAAATAATTTTGTCGTATAAAAGTATAACGTTTTTAATCTATGAAAAACACTGTGACGCACCACTTTTATGCAGAAGCCATTTTATTTACTTTTTAAATATATCATTATTATTTTAATTTCATGAGTAGTCAAGTTGGGGTCCGCTTGTTGATAAGCGATTACTGCCACCTAGGAAGAAAAGTTACAACAGCGGTACGCTTAAATCTTGATCAGACTAAAGGGTAACAGGGAAAAAATATGCTTTTAATAGCCGACTGAACATTCAAAATTATAAGAGGTAAAACAAATAATGGAAAAAAAATTCCATTATTTTTGAGATTCATTATTTTCTAATTAATCATTGTTCTTAAGACATTAAATAATCTTAAAGTAAATAAAATTTGCTCAGACGATATAGTAGTGGCAGGGCACACTGCGTTTTCGCAGTCATTTTGGCAGCCCGTCTGCCGGCAGTAACCACCCCCTTACAGAAGACCACCGTGAAATAACAGCACGTGTGCTGTTGTGTTTCGGTGAGTGAGTAAGGGATGCCAGAGCCCATTTCCCTATCCACTCCTAATCGCTTATCCTTAATCCTACTGCAGTCGGCAGCGCACTTGCAACAGCTTAGGCGTTGCTTGTGTTATAGGCGACGGTAGCCTACCATTAAGTGGACTGTCAGCCTGTCTGCCGAACTTAACATAAAAAAAATAGTAAATTATTTGTTTTCTGTTACAAAGAGCAAAGTGGACTTTAAATCACACGCAATTAGCATGTTACTATGTGCTTTTTATCTGTTTTATACAAGTACTTAACCCTTATACTTTCTCGTAAAAAGTTTTATTATAAGATTAATTAATTTGAAAGAATGCTAATTTTTCTTTTAATCGCTTCTTTACCGCCGCAACTTTTATCTACTTTGTTTGAATTACTTTCGCCCGAACTGTGTGCGGTGAGTTTTTAAAAACAATTTTATACCTACAGAGTTAAATTATAAATCTTTGTTACTTTTAAATGGAGTTGACGTGAAATTTTCACGGGTAGGCTACAATACTCGGAAATTTAATTTTCCGCAAAAAAAATTTTTTGCATAAAAAATTATACTTAATTTTTTTTAATTGAAAATTCCTCTTGTGATTGTATCTGATGCGAGTTTGATTGACAATGGTACCCTAGGCCTAGAGTTTAAAGGCCTGTCTCGAAATTATTTCAAGCGTTTGTGAGGAATTAACTATAACATTTTTTTTTATGTTAAGCTGGACAATTTATGTTAAGCTGCCGACCATAGTAGGATTAAGGATAAAGATTAGGAAGGGATAAGGAAATAGGGTCCATAAACAAATATCTCGAAAACAAATTTAGACTAGCGCAGTATCTCTTCAATTTCTCTTTATTATACAAAAACATGTAGATCGAAGAAAAAAGGTTTTATTATACTTTGTTATTATTTTGTAGAGTTTGATTTGTCGAAACTGCTGGTCCAGTCATTAAGTGGTTTAAGTCTTTGATTCGTAGGTCCCAACTGTCCGATACCAGGCATGGTCAACTATCTAAACAACTGTTCACAATTGCATATAGTTGCCAGTGTATTTGCATGTGCTTTAAGGACTTCGGCACAGTATAATAAAGAGTCTTCGGCCGGACGCTTTCTGATTTCGCTTCCTGTTCACTAATTGTCTCACTTATATAATTAAAGAAAACAATCACCTGATTTAAATTTAATTAGACAAAAATGTTCCTTGTTTTATACCATTTTTATAATTATTTTTGCACTTCCAATTGGCACAATAAGTTTACAGCGGCACAGTCGCGCCCTCTACAGGCTATTTAGGTTCTTCCAACCTGAATTAAAATATATTAAAATTTTAAACAGATAACATATTTATTGCTACGTTAATTAGGTACCAATAGTTTAAATAAGTGTCGTGCCCTAAAATGTCGTTTGAAAATTGGTTCAACAGTTTTAAAAATTATCCATCAGGTACATCACATTGTTGTAAAACAAACAAACAAATATTAACTCTTAAATATTAGTACAGAGTTCTTTGAATAATAACTGGGTGCAGTATGTTGGAACTATTTTTATTTCCAGACTATTTTCCGTTTTCGACGCATTCGTGTTTAAAAGGGAATGTATAATGTTTCCGATCGAGTGACTCGTGAGCTCGTGACTACTCAATGTTGATCAAATATGAGTCCAATTGGATTGGTGTACTGTACAGTAACTGCTGGAAAAGGTATGCTGTTACCAAAAACAAAATATGCACTGATTGAACTGTTTCAATCTTCGAATGTAATCGACTTTATTGACATATTTTATTTAGACCCACTTAAAGTTAAGTGTGGATTGGGTGAAGCAAATGGAGTTTTTTCAAAATGTAACTAAAAATTATTTATTCAAATATTACAGTTTGTAACATTTTAATAGTAAAGAAAACGCTTCAACAGTGTGCTATAAAGAACAGAAGGTTGTGTGAGTTCCTACCTAAATGCTATAGTGTTTCTTATCGTAACCTTTGCTACGCCTAGCATAGATAATTTCTTCAACTTAGCCTAAGTATAAATTTACATTGTAATATAAGTAAGTATAAGAATATTTGTATCAGCAGAACTTTCATTGTTATATTTGAAGTCTCAATATATTCTTTACCTACCTTCCTTAAAAATTGTACTTTTGATTTTAAATCTCTTCAAACTTATAGGTATTCAATACAAACACGCCTAACCCCAACTGTGCGTCACTTCTTAATGGATTCTCAGCGTCGGATGAGCGTAATTTCGATTATAACATTAATAAAAAGCTTACAGTTGTGTCTTCTGTCTCTTACAAGATGTGACTGACTGGGCCCTTACAAAATGCATATACTGGAGCCCCTGTCGCTTGTTAAAACGCAGAGTTATCATTTCCCGAAGTTTACGGTAGGAGAGGATTAAGGATTAAGGAGGATTAAGGATAAGGAGTTGGGAAGGGTTAGGGAAATGAGCTCTGGCACCCCTTACTCACTTACCGAAACACAACAGCACACGTGCTGTTATTTCACGGTGGTCTTCTGTAAGGTGGTGGTTATTGCCGCCAGACGGGCTGCCCAAATGACTGCGAAACGTAATGTGCCCTGGCACTACTTAACTTACTTGGCTGAATTACAATTTTCAAATATAACATCGATGTAAGAACTCACAATAAAATTGTTGGTTGCGCCGTAATCGAATGGTTTGGTTGTCAAGTCCATTTTCCTTTTGTACCCGCCTCTTCATTAAAATCATAGCCCTCAATTTTCCTTTTTACCCACAATCCCGCGATATATATGCACGTCACCGCCGCGAGAAGAGATCTCGCCAACGCTTCAGCAAATTTCGCTCGAAAAAAGGAAGAATCGAATTGAACACGAGTGTAGTTGTTATCCGCGTCTTAACGTTTATAAACAAACTATAAGGAGCAGTGTCTGCCAGTTGGACGTTCTGGAGAATCCTGCAGGAGATCGCACCAGAGCACCGGTTACAAGGTACGTGCATTTCCTTCTGTCTATCCTGTCCATCAGACAGTCAACTGTTCGTTTACAGCCGCAACCAATATACAGTCCACTAAACCGCCGCAGGGATTCATGGCGTGATCTGTCGTAATCCCGCCGCAACGAGATTTAGATCTTGTTAAACCCTTCAGGGTTTTCTACGCGCCTCCATTTTTATTGGTCCTCCGTGTCGGATTTTTTAATTCCCGCGAAACCATTTGTAGTTTTTTTCGAGTTATAAAATAGTACCCATTAATAAATTTTCATATTTAAATATACCTAGTTAAATTTGGATAATTAATCCGCATTCACGTTAGGTTGTTTAGATAGACGTGTTTAGAATTATTTGTACGCATTCATAATATAGCATTATAAATTCGTTTAGTAATAATAATTTTAATTTCGCGCGCTCCGGTGCAGGTGCACCGAACGTTGTTTACCTACCTACTTCTAATAATAGTAACATAACGCTTCTTCGCATAAAATGTCTAAGACAAAAAGTAATGAAATTGTGCTATTGCAGTCGAAACGCGATGCACTTTTTGAAAACATAAATCGAGTGTATGATTTGTCAAAGAAGGTTGATATAGGCGATGAACATAAAGAGAATTTTTTATGTTCCGTAGAAACGTTGGAAGATACGCGTTCGGAATTTAAGGAAATTGTTGATCGTTTCAATGAAGCAGTACTCGTGGTAGACCCGGAAAGCTAAGTGTTTGATTGCTTTCGAAGACCTTTACTGTCGAATTAAACGCGTATTGAAGCGTATCCAAGCCGTACCGTCGAGGGTGGACAGCGCTGATCACGATCAGAAGGGTTCATCTGACCGCGTAGATAGAAGTAGGATGCCTACTTTGCCACCCATCGAAATTATGTCATTCGATGGTGACATACGTACCTGGCCTTTGTTCTACGCAGGTTTTAAGTCCATGGTACATGACAATCTAAATTTAAATAAGTCGGAAAAATTGTATTATCTTATGGGCAAGCTATCCATTAAGGCGCAATCTGTATTTTCGGGTATTGCACCATGCGCAGATAATTATGATACAATATTAAAATGTCTCGTTGATAGATATCAGGATATTCGTACGATTGCAAATACCTACTTAGAACAGATGATGAATGTCAAGTTAAACGGTCCCGCCTCAGAGTCTAAGTTCCAATTATTTATGGATGAGTTTGTAACTGCCGCGAACGCGTTAAAAAATTTGCAACTCGATAATCTGTCAGATTTTATTATGTTACATATCGCATACCGTCCGCGCTTTTGAATCGCAGTATCGAGAATGTAAGATACCTACTTTCATTCAACTAACTGACTTTATTAGGGGGCAGCATAAAATATTCCATAACACGCGGGGCGCGACTGCATGCAATAATAATAATAATACATATAAGCCGCGAAATCGTTTACCAAATCCGCACACTTATGTAGCATTGTTACCCGCACATAAAAAATGTCTGTGTGAAGACATTATTCACGATCACCTTTATAAATGTCCGAAGTTTAATGATTTAACACCTTCCTTGCGTTTTAAATTGGTTAAGGAACGTAACGCATGCATAAATTGTCTTAGTTTAAAACATAAATCCCGCGAGTGTGGTTCAAGTATGAAGTGTCGTAGTTGTAGTCAAAAACATCATTCCGCGTTACATTTCGAAAAATTTAAGGTTAAAACCGCATCACAAGCGGACGAGCCGAGTCGCCCTTCGCCGACATTTAATGTAAGACAGACGACGCCGCCTTCGCGAGATAGATCGCCTACTGAGAGACGTGATATGAATGTCTCGTCGATGCACACATTCATTGCTGCGCCGCCGGTTGAGAGTGCCGCGAGTAGTAGCGGTCTGAGCGCGCAATGTACGCATCTCACTACTGTATTACTGTCAACCGCTCAAGTAATTATTTACGATGGTAAAGGACGATCACACGTTGTAAAATGTTTGCTTGATTCGGGATCGCAAAGTAACTTTATAACAAGCGAATGTTGTGCACGTTTAGGATTGAATTGCAATAAAAATACACAAACGATTGTTCGCGGTTTCGGTGGCACCGAAAAGTCTATTAGAGGTGCAACGGATTTTAAAATATTTTCACGTTATTCGGATAACGTTCATTATGACGTATCGGCATTTATTGTCGATCGGATCACGGAGAAGTTGCCTTCTATTCCGGTCGATCCATCTACGCTCGTGCACATAAGGGGATTGCCGCTTGCGGACAGTACTTTCGCAACTCCTTCGGAGGTACAGGTTCTGATTGGAGCTAATATATTCCCACACCTATTGTTACCGGGCGCGGTACAAAGTAATATTAGTGGAATGCCGCGAGCCGTAGAAACAGTTTTAGGATACATAATTATGGGTGCAGCTCCAGTCCTAATGCCTCGAAATAGGTCATTGTTAAAATCCGCATCCGCTTGTTGTACTGTCATGCAACAATCCTCATTGGACAGCCTTCTTAAAAGGTTTTGGGAGTTAGAGGAGGTATCTGCTCCGCCCGCCCACAGTCAAGACGATCTTGAATGTGAGATGTATTTTCGTGATACCACTACGCGCGAGGATAATGGAAGATACATAGTCGCGTTGCCGTTTAGGGACGACGTATACAAGCTAGGAGATTCTTACACCACTGCCCGCAAACGATTTATGTGCTTGGAACGCAAGTTAGAATGTTCGAGTATGCTGCGCTCCGCCTATAACGACATCATTCGTGAATATGTTGATCAGGGTTATTTAAGGAAATTAGGATTTATTGATTTAACACTACCCGCCGTATCCGATTTTGTTCCGCACCACTGCGTATTACGCGATGACAAATCAACAACGAAAGTTCGTATGGTTTTAGATGGGAGTAGTAAATCAACCACAGGGTTGTCTCCAGCAATGCTCATAAACCATCCTCTGTGGTTTTCGGGACCACCATGGGCATCTAAGGATCCAAAAGACTGGCCTATCGCAGAATTTGATAGTGGAGATATTGGTGAAGTGCCTGATCTAAAGCCGCTTGCACATATAGTAACTGCCACTTCGACTGAATCTTTAATTTATATGCTCGCTACTCGTACGTCTTCGTGGTCGAAGTTACTGCGTATAATTGTTTATATTTATCGTTTTTTGAAGGTGCTACCTCCCAGAGTACATATAACGAGTTCAGACTTAAATTTCGCAGAAAATAAAATTATACTTGTTCTTCAAAGTATCTATTTCGCTGAGGATATAATTAAGTTGAAATGTAACCAAAGCTGTTCGAATGCTTTACAAAAATTACATTCATTTTTAGACAAAAATGGTATCATGCGTGTTGGCGGTCGACTATCGAATGCTGACATCAGTTATTCGCAGAGATACCCGTCTGTGCTCCCGCGTCGCGACCACGTTATAGATCTGATAATCGATTATTATCATAAAACGCATTTACACGCCGGTCCTGAGCTTCTTATGTCCTTACTTAGGAATAGGTACTGGTTAATTGCAGCGCGAAATATTATTCGAAGTCGCATACACAAGTGTAATACTTGCTTTAGAACTAAACCGCGTCCGTTTTTTCCCTTAATGGCAGATTTACCCGCGTATCGTGTAAATAAGGTGGACAAACCATTTTTGCATACAGGTTGCGATTATGCAGGTCTATTGCAATACACGCCCGTACGCGGCAGAGGCGTTAGAAGTCGTAAGGCATGGATCTGTATTTTTACGTGTCTTACCACGCGTTGTCTACATATTGAATTAGCAACAGATTTGAGCACAGTCGCTTTCCTTGCAGCACTAAAGCGTTTTCTTTCTCGCCGCGGCCCGATTCAGTGTCTTTACTCCGACAACGGCACTAACTTTGTGGGTTGTCGTTCGTACCTGCGAGATCTTTATAAGTTCCTTGACAAATTTCGCCCGCAACTTGAACATGAGCTTGCAGAAAGTCGCATCGAGTTTAAGCAGATCCCACCAGCCAGCCCTCATTGGGGCGGATGTTGGGAATCCATGGTAAAGTTAGTCAAGTCTCATTTCTTTAAGGTTATAGGACAGCAGATACTGTCGTATGAAGAATTGTTAACAGTTCTTGCTCAGGTTGAGGCACTTATAAACTCGCGTCCGCTAACCGCTTTGAGTGGCGATCCCGTTGAGCCGTCAGCTCTAACGCCAGCACATTTTTTGCATACCGCACCGCTATCGTCGTTACCCGCACCTCGAGTTGACTCATGTGGCTTACGCGAGAGACATTCGCTACTGGATAAAATGGTCCAGTCCTTCTGGAAACGGTGGAGAATAGAGTACTTGCATAAATTACAAGCTCGCGCCAAGTGGACTACGCCTTCCACTCCCATTCAGTTAGGGTCAGTCGTGGTCATTATTATGGACAATGCGCCACCGCTTGCATGGCCTCTCGGTGTGGTGGAGGCTGTTCACCCTTCGAAGGACGGAACAACGCGTGTAGTTACTGTTAGGACAAGTAGGGGAAGCTTCGTGCGCCCTGTAGTCAGACTTTGTCCTTTACCGAGTCAATAACCGCATATTAATAGTAGCAGAGTACCGTTTCTAGTTATTAAGTTATTAGTTATTCTATTTATCTAGCTATTAGGATTAGTTTCAAGTAACCGCATTTATTTTCGTGTAAATTACCGCTTATTTTTCTCTTGAATGATCGCATCTTTTCATATAAAATATCGCATTTAGTTTAGATTATCCGCATTTCTTTCGCATTCGCATTTTTTGAGGTCTTTAAAGGGGACCCTTTAAGGCCGGGGGAGATGGTTGCGCCGTAATCGAATGGTTTGGTTGTCAAGTCCATTTTCCTTTTGTACCCGCCTCTTCATTAAAATCATAGCCCTCAATTTTCCTTTTTACCCACAATCCCGCGATATATATGCACGTCACCGCCGCGAGAAGAGATCTCGCCAACGCTTCAGCAAATTTCGCTCGAAAAAAGGAAGAATCGAATTGAACACGAGTGTAGTTGTTATCCGCGTCTTAACGTTTATAAACAAACTATAAGGAGCAGTGTCTGCCAGTTGGACGTTCTGGAGAATCCTGCAGGAGATCGCACCAGAGCACCGGTTACAAGGTACGTGCATTTCCTTCTGTCTATCCTGTCCATCAGACAGTCAACTGTTCGTTTACAGCCGCAACCAATATACAGTCCACTAAACCGCCGCAGGGATTCATGGCGTGATCTGTCGTAATCCCGCCGCAACGAGATTTAGATCTTGTTAAACCCTTCAGGGTTTTCTACGCGCCTCCAATTGTAAAATATCTAATATTTATACATGAATATTTCAGCATACTGGTTATCCTTGGCATAAGGTAGCATAACTACCTGTGAAATATTACAGGTATTTTGAATTTTCGTGTACTAGCTGTGTCATGCGGTTTCACTTTCCGTCTAATTTAAACTGTCAAAGGCATGTCCATGTCGACTCTTCTTGGTAATTCTCGGCAGCTTATAACCTTTCTCAAGAATTGGGCTAAGAATACGAAAAGAATTTTTAAAATGCGACTGGTAATTCCAGATAGCACGTTCAATCAACAAAACAAAAAAGATTCAAAAGATTCTTCAGCTTATTATATTATTATTATTAACAAGCTGACGGTCCACTTGATGGTAGGTGGCTACCGTCGCCTATAACACAAGCAACGCCTAAGCTGCTGCGAGTGCGCTGCCGACTGCAGTAGGATTAAGGTTAAGGGACTAGGGAAATGGGCTCTGGCATCCCTTACTCACTCACCGAAACACAACACGGTTCACGGTGGTCTTCTGTAAGGGGGTGGTTACAGCCGCCAGACGGGCTGCCCAAATGACTGCGAAACGCAGTGTGCCCTGCCACTACTTTCCAAATTCAGACCAGAGCCAAATTTGAAAAGTAGATTTTTCAAAGTTGACCCTGCCGGGAATCGAACCCGGGAACCCTAGAACAGAGCGTTAGGGCAAGCACATCAATAAGATCTTATTAACTTTGGAAAGTAAAAACTTGAAAGAAAATTTTATGGTTAAAATACTTATCGAAAAGCCAAGCCATATGAAACACGCACATCACTAAGAAGTTTAAATTTAAAAAGTGGTTCCGCTGAATTGAACCAACGTTTTCGTTTCCAATTGCTTTGCCTGAATCCGTTAAGTCGTATTGGGAATTGATTGTAGTACCGATACTAAGTTGTTTGCTAAGACCGGATTCCGAATGCAAAGTTATGAATGTTGCGGAAACTTTTAATAGACTCCATTTCGGCTTTATGCAAAACGGCCTTTCGTACTATGTTGACATAGCATTTAACTTTATCCCACAAGGATTACTGAACTTATTCGATGCAGTATGCGGCTCAAATTCCAACGGTATACTTCATTGTAGGCACCTCTCTATCACCTTCCGCTGCTTCAACAGCGCTCTGCGTATTGCGTGGATTACATTACATAACCACGTGATGATGAAAGAATTCAAATTATTGAATAAATTATTACAGGTAAAGTTGGAACAATTTTACATATAAACTTGCGAACCATTTGAACATCCACATAGCTAAACATGTATATTCAGTTGATGAATGCTGTTAGCGTACCTACATATCTGTCTATCAAAGCGGTCACTTGTGACGTCATGCTACCAGACAATAATGGTCGACAAACAAAATTAGGTAATACTATTTCTCTAAGAACTTGCTTATTGATGGTCATTTCAACCCACCACCCGCGAGGACGGCGGCGCGGCGGTCCGTAGCACGCCGCGTCTATGTGGTCTGTTGATAAACGCCCACCGGGTAGACGCACAATCTCGACTAAACATTCGTCCAAGAAATCTGAACCTTTCAATGCAAATCTCCACCAAAGTAAATTGAAGTAACCGTCAGTTTTACAACGTCAGCAGATGACGGCGGGTGAAAACGACAACGAATCGCTGCCTACCATGTTGTGCACCTGTGTCCAACCGCCGCCCATGCTTAAGTGAATAACGGCATGGCGGGTGGAAACGACCCATGGCTTAAGTGAAAAAAATAAATACAAAATAAATAATTGCGAAGGCTGAACTGTTACAGGCACTCCGTTAACGAAAAGGTCTACTCGAAGAACCGTGCACATTACACTTTTCATTACACTTTAGATCATCCCTTTTTGATTGACTTCCCTATATATATAAAAATTAATCCCTATTTCCCTTGGTCACGGCATCACGCGTGAACGGTTTTAATTCGGTTTTCACTAACGGAAAGAGGGATAAACGGGGAATGTTCTCATATATAAAAAAGCACGCCGGGCGAAGCCGGGGGCTGTTCGCTAGTCTATATATATAAAAATGAATCCCTATTTCCCTTGGTCCCGGCGTCACGCGTGAACGGGTAGACTGATTTTAATTCGGTTTTCAATAACGGACAGAGGGATAAACGGGGAATGTTCTGATATATAAAAATTGCACGCCGGGCGAAGCCGGGGGCGGGTCGCTAGTCGTTTATAATTTTTTGCATAGCTGCGACGTATTCAGGAGTCACCGCTGTTTTTGGTCAACCTATAGAAGGCACGGTACTGCATACTGCATAGAAGGTCAAACTCTGCATATATTGTCGTTTGACTAGGTGTCAACATTATAAATAGAAACAAGCTCATTGGGATATTCATCTTGATATAACCCTCGGCGAAAGTTGTGATAAATTATTGCACGGAGACATTTCACGCGTGAGCTCCATTTTGTTTAACACTTTAATAAAAACATTTTCTTTTAAAAAGTGAAAATGTTCTTGTGATTGTAAAAGGCCAGTAAGCATGTAACAAAAAAGGTTTCGGTGTGCCCCTGCATTTACCAACGTTATGTTTGGATTTATATGCATCCAGGTACTGTCAAAAACGTAACGTATTCATATCCTATTTGAACATTTTCTCTTGCAACAAAAGGAGTCTCTTTGTAATGAAACTACGTTATAAAAAGTTATTAGTTATCATAAACAAAAAATCCTGGCTGACTTAAAAAATTGAAATTAGAATGTTTTTTTTTTAAAGCTAGATTGAATATGTCATTGTGAGAAAAAATAGTATAGAAGAAAAAGACGAACAGAAATTATATGTTTTTACAGTTTTCATTTTATTTCATAAAATGTATTATACAGAGAAGATAATATAATGTGCACATTAATATTGAACAGTGTGTTTTTTATTTAATTGTGATCTTTAGATCACAAAACGCAGTGGAGGCATTATTCTTTTAAAAACAAATAAGAGAACGTGGACTTTTATGGCAGCCATACACGATCAAGCCTATCGTCCAATCGATTGAATACGACAGGCTTGATATGGTATATGGGTGTCATTTGGCAAGACAGCCATACTGTTGTGCATGGTTGGCATTAAAGAATTCTTCTCGGTTATAATATACAAGTGGTCCACAAAACACAAATGAGAGATTCTTTTAAATCTGCGCACGTTTACTAGTTGGAATGAGCACAATATTCAATCGGTTATTAAAAGAAAAGAGTATATTATTATGATCTAACATATCATTATCTCAGCCATAGGGCGTACACTGCTGGATAAAGTCCTCCTCGCTAATTCTCCAAAAGGATGGATCAAAAGCAGCCTGGATCCATCGTTGACCCGCGACCCTTATCAGGTCGTCTATCCACCCACGCTGCGCTTGCCGGACCGTGGCCTCCACTCGAGAACCTTTCTGCCCTAGCGGACGTCTTCTCTCCATACTATGTGCCCTGCCCACTGCCCTTCTCTTGAAAAATTATGAGAGATTTTGTGTCCCTACACTCTATTTTGGGATCCAATAATCTCAATTTAATAAAACACTCTGTTGTTCCATATTATGTGCACATATATTGTTTTCCTTCGTATACAACATAAAATAAATTAAACACATCATTTTCTTTTGGTCTCTAAACTTCAACTCTTATTTTTTCTAACAATGACATCTTCTACATTTCTTTTTTTAAAACATTCTAATTTCAAATTTTCTTTTTATTGTTTGAAAATCAAACCTATTTAAATATATAGCCAGTATTTAAGTTCAAAAACATTAACACCTTCAACTTACTAATCCTCCGGGTTAAGTATGTCGGTAACTTTCCTTCGTCTACGAATCTCCTCATTCCTGATTCGATCTCGCAGTATAACCCAGAGCATAGCCATCTCCCTCCATAGCTCGTTGAGCGACGTTGCGCTTTCTTACGAGGCCCGTAGTTAGAGACCACGTTTCAGCATATGTCATCACTGCTCGAAAACTTTTGTTTTAAAACACTGAGGAATTTTGGAAGAGATGTCTCGGAGCTTCCCGAACGCTGCCCATCCGAGCTGGATTCGACGATTGACCTCCTTCTCGAAGTTAGCTCTACCTAACAACTTCGAGAGTTGAATTTCCAACTGAGTTGAAAATTAATTTATTTCCAGGCATGAATATATAAAATAAATGATAATATACCTAATAATTACTTAGAAATCAGAGTGTTACAATTAAAATCGATTAAATCGTTTACAATTAAATCGTCGATTAGATAATCGGCGAAGGTGAACGATTTACGAGGTACATTCAATTCTGTTGCTTCCGAGGCGTGGTTGTTTCCTACTCTAAATTGTTTAATTAAAAGTTCTCAAACCCTAAACGGAATAGTTAACGTTTTAATATAATTACACGATGATTCGAACATATCCCAATCTTAGGTACCCGAGGTTTCACGAGTCTACGAACGCGCCCGCCGCTGTCACAGGCGTAGTAGGCGGGGGCGAGCGCACGCTCTTTTTATGACTGGGCTGTATGGCTGTTTCCTTTGCACTCATTGAAAATAAAAAAGGCGGGAAAGCAGACTTTTTTCAGTACCTACCTAAATATTTATTGCTTTTAGTAAACATTTGCGTTTGTTTTATTCTAAATAAAACTGTGTATATGTAAATTAATTTATTATTTTTTTCATATTATACTAATTTTTTTTAGTATAATATGAAAAGCAACTATACCAGCCTGTATAGTTAGAAAAGCACTATACCAGCCTCGACCGGAATGAGGATTGACCGGAGTAATAGTACATTACTGAAGAGTCTAGGAAGTGAAGGATTGCCGGACGAAGTGGTTGAGGCTGGTATAGTGCTTTTCTCAATAAATGTGAGGAAATAATGAAACACGTGATAATGCAAAAAAATTATCAATGAGTGCAAAGGAAACAGCCATACAGCCCAGTCATGAAAAGAGCGTGCGCTCGCCCCCGCCTACTACACCTGTGACAGCGGCGGGCGCGTTCGTGAAGGCTCGTGAAACTTCGGGTTTCATCGGGCTGGCCTAGGCCGAGAAAGAAATGCATGAGCCAACAATTACAAACTTTAAAAGAAGTTTATTGTAAAAGAGATTATTGTATTTCTTTATTGTAAAAGAAGTTTATTGTAACCATCAATAGCTCGTTATACAAAAATACGACTTGTGAAAATCGTAATGGTGCAAATGTAACTGATGTATTGTCTCCACCATTTATAAAAATACAAGCGATTCTCTTTATCACACTCCCAATTAGTATCACAATTTATTTAACAGATATTAAATCGAAAATGAGAAATAAAATCAAATTTTCATCTTTGATGTCCATATATATGCTTATGTTGGTATAAAAAACAATTTTGGGTTTTTAATTATGGGGTACCTAAGCATTTAGAAACAGTTTAATATGGCGTGTCGTGGCATCGCTTCTTAATTATAAAATCCATTAAAGTGTTAAATAAGATAGTAATCACGCAACGCTATTAGCGTTGAAGTTTTGTTACTATTTGGCAAAATTTCAAAGTATTCAGCCTCTGCTAGGAATCCACATATTTTCCTTCGATTTAACATGCGATCTGTTTTATTCATGCCTGTAGTGAACTTTATAGAAAGATTGCGATTAAATAGGTCGCTTTCTAATTTGAATAGTCAAATTACACTTGGCATTAAAGAACGGAGTAGTAACGGAATATATTAAGTCGTATCTGTCAATGATATCGAAAAACACAATTTAGTTTCGCTTATAGACATGTAGGTACATAATCCCATTAGGGCATCAAGTATCTACGCAAGGGTTGCGCTTCCTGGGAAGTTGGATGCGGGTCAGAGCTAGCATCGCTAGCAAGTAAGACTGTCTTGCCTAAATATGAACACTACTGAACCCATGCTGACTTGATAAGATTGTGCTACAAAACTAAAATACTTATATTTTCTAAGATAATTGATACTTACCATCATATTTATATGTATTTATTATTTTACCCTTTATTATCACCACAACGGCATATATTAGATTTGACAATATATACTTACATATGTAAACACTAGGTACGTTTATTTATTTCTCCTTGTTTGCGAGGCCACTTAAAGGATTTGCATTTAGTCATAAGGTAATTTTTATTTATTTCTGTCTTAGTGGCTATTTCTGTCTGCTAGAGTACCAGTATTACTTCGTCCATTGCTGAAATATTGTGGTCGCCACGTAAACTAAAGCTCTCTACCTATACCTACCACGTTAAGAAACTGTAGTACTTTTTTGATAGAGGCATTCTTCACATCTTCACAAGCCATCGTGTGGCTTCCTAGGATGTAGGGCAGGTTACAAAAAAAAAAAACAAAAGTATTCATTTTTATATTTATGAGCAAACTTAACAGAACTATAAATCTTACATTAAATTTATGACTAATTACAATTTTTTACAACCTATTATTTTATTTTGATTAATTATTAAAACAAATGAACAAAATTTAAAAAATGGAAAATTTATACATTATTATATTTATATAACCGAATTAAAACAGATTGTGTTGTGTGTTATGTATTTGTGTCTGTTCTGAACTATATCACATAGAACAAGTTATCTCAAGATCAGATCAGGTTCTTAAGCAAATTGTTAATAAATAAATTACATCTAAAAATACAATTGTCACAAGGGGCACACTGAAATGATCGGGAATAGAATATTTCGGATTGAGTTACAATAAAACCTTTTTTAGAATTTGAATACTGGCCTCTTAGAATCTTAATGACATTCAAACAATTAAATTTTTTTATTAAAAACAAAAACTATGTTGGTTTAAAGTTGACACGTCGTTAACAGAAATGGAGCTCACGCATGAACATTTCCGTGCCATAATTTATCACAATTTTCGTCGCGGCTTATCTCAAGATAAATGTCTCAGCGAACTTGTTTCGATTTATGATGTTGAAGCACCAAGTCAAACGACAATATACCGCTGGTATGCCGAGTTCCGACGCGGTCGTGTGTCGCTCAGCACTGTTTCTTCTGCAGGTCGACCAAGAACAGCGGTCACGCCTGAAAACATCGCAGCTGTGCGAACTATTATATTAGATGACCGTCATGTGACATACGAGCAGATTCGGGCTGTTATCAGTATCGGAATGACTGCAATTCAGTCGATATTACATAATGAGCTGTGTGTAAGAAAGCTAGTTTCCCGCTGGGTTCCCCACAATTTGTCCGAAGAGCAAAAGGCGGCTCGTGTAGATTGGTGCCGGAATACTCTGCAACGCTTCAACGGAGGGAAGTCAAATGCCGTTTATAATGTCGTCTCAGGTGACAAATCATGGATTTATTCATACGAACCTGAAAGAAAACATCAGTCAGCAGTTTGGGTCTTCGAAGACGAGGTCAAGCCAACGATGGTGGTTCGCTCCCGCAGCGTGTCAAAGAAAATAGTCGCTACGTTTGTCTCGAAAAAGGGGCATGTTGCTACAATTCCTTTACAGGAACGCAGAACGATTACCGCCGAGTGGTATATCACGGTTTGTTTGCCAGAAATGATAGCCGAACTCCGAACAAATAACCCAAAACGTCGCATCATCTTACATCACGATAATGCGAGCTCCCATACGGCTCGGAAGACAAATGATTTTTTGAAGCAGGAAAACGTTGAGCTGATGAGCCATCCTCTGTACAGTCCTGACCTGAGCCCAAACGATTTCTTTACATTCCCTAGAATGAAAGATTTATTACGCGGTCAACGGTTTGAAGACTCCGAAGCAGCTGTGGAAATCAGCCACAATCAGCGTACAAATCAGCCATTTTGTCAACATCAACTTCAGACTGGAATTACTATTTTAATGATTGGTTTGCACGAATGGAAAAGTGCATTAAGTTGAACGGAGAATACTTCGAAAAACAATAAAATACAATTTAGCTATACCGTCATGTGGTTTTTCTTATTCCCGATCATTTCAGTGTGCCCCTCGTATAATAAGCCTGTGGTTTGATTATAAATTTTGTCAGAGGAGTAACAATGACTGGGTTAAACGATAGACTGACCACTAATTAAAAACATTTTTTTTTACTATGACCTAAAATTTAGGTTTTTTTTAGGTTAGGTACAAGTGCTAAATAAATCTAACTTATCTGTGCGGAATCTGAATCTCAAATCGGCACGTACCTTAATGTAGAGTCGATTTTGCTTGCTTGAACCTTTAGAGGATATTTGAAATGAATAATTATAGTGCAGAAAAGTTAGCTCCAGCATAAAAGGCTCGACACTAATGTTTGTATAAATCGTACTTACCTGACCTGCCTCGGCATACGTTAGGTGTTTTGAATGCGAAGCCAAATTGACTCCATTAAAACTTGTGAAAGCTCTGTAGTTTAGATAATTTACGAAGAGAGTTAGTTATGCTACCTGTGAAAGTATGCGTTAACTACATAAGGTGTGAAATAATCAATTTATGGTTAAATTAAGAAAAGGGGAGTGTTTTAACTCTCCTTAAAATACTAAAGGATTATTTATGGTTGTCCACAATATTTTGTATCAAATATTTTATTTACAGCTAAAATGAACATTTCAAACAAAAAATCTGACAATTATGCATGTGTTAGTGTGTGGGAATACATGTCGTAGAAGTTAAATACCAAACATGGTTGCCTAAGGTGGGTAAATAAATGTTATTGTGAATCATATTCACAATCTTGCATGAAGCGCCGGACCACAAAGCGGACTGCCGTGAATATTAGGTGTTTGCTAACACTAGATGTGTATTTGTGAAAACGTCCATCAGTCAGATTAAATAGGCACGAAATCTCACCTTTTAGGTATTATTTAGTGAATCATTAATTCGCGGCATTATTTAGTATTTAGTGAAGTGGCAGTCGTTTAGTGTAATGTCCGATTGCGCTTATACAAATTGCTTAGGAAATTGCAACTTAAAGCTTTACACATATTTATTATAGTTAGATTACATTTATGTTTCAGGAAACTGCTAATGTAAATGTTGTTGAAGCAATACCAGGTCCATCGAAAATAACTCCTGAGCAAATATGTACATTGTACAACAAGGCGAGTTTAACCCAATATAAAAGTAAATGCTTTTTAATGGTTGTTGACGAAAAATGTTCATCCATTGAATGAGCATAAAGCATGATCAGCCACATTCCCACCACAGCGACAGTGGCCTCCTCCTCTCAGAGATTAGGCATAAGTCCCGTGGGTGCCAAGTTTGGGTTGGGAATGTCACATATTTTTCAATTTGAGATTCTAGGTCCTAGTAGGCGGGGAGCCGGTAACACTGAAAGTCCCGTCATAGCGGAATCAAAAAATTTTTATTTAAATAAATAGAACGTAAGTATAGGAATAGATTAAGCTCGGTATGCGTGGATTCCTATTGCCGAAACAATGTGAAAAAAAAAATTATTAAAAAAATAGAAAAATGTTTTACCGTCATCGCGGATATTAATTTTTTTTTTTGTATTCGACAGTAAATTTTATTGGCTTTTAGAAAAAAATCACGCAAACCACTTTTTCTTGCCGGAAGGGTCTGGCATACCCACTTAAAGTGTGTGATGAGGGCTAAAATTTCTCCACCATGCCGGAAACCTTTTTTTTTTTTATTTTATTCATTTTTATGTAATTTTTAAAAATAGCTTGGTATGCGCGCTCAAAAACTGCCGGAAAAATCCCGCATACCATCTTGAAGTGCATAAACTATATTAGCATCTACTCCAAAATGTACGATGTTCAATATACATATTTATTTTGGAGTAAATGCTTTTTGTCGAATTACCGTTGTTACATAATTATTATGATCTCGTATATTACATCAATAATAATTATGTTTCTTGTAAAATTATTCTTGTTGTTGAATGTTTTTTTACATAAATAATATAGTTTAGTACAGGAGAATAGACTATATAGTCTCCATGGTTTCTATGTATATATTTATTACTTTTCTCTAGTTCAGGTAAGGTTGTCTTTGGGCATTTTAGAAGGTACAAGCTATTCTGTCCCTTCAGTTTGCTTCACCTTCAAGTGTCGAATGTTTCGTCATTTCGTTTTCTATTTTGGATAGAAGTGTTGCATTTTTATATTTTTAAATATTATCAACTCATATTGTTTTTTTTTGTACTGTGTCGTAGTGACAATTAATTCAGTGTGTTGTAGTTTGTGGTGAAACATTTATATATTTGTGTCAAATTTTCCTATTTCCTTATTGTAATTGCAAAATGAAGTGTTTTATTTGCAATACATCTACTAAGGAGAAGATTACTCCGTTCTCCTCGAAAGAAGAATCTTTCGAAAAATGTCAGTGTGCTACGCTTCAGACGAATGAAAAACTTAAAATAGCAAAATAGAATAATCAAGGATCGCAAGGCGTTCACTGATTTATCAGATAGTATCGAAAAATGTATGAATCCTTTCAGCTCAGAAATAGATCGAGACAATTTATTTAATATAGCAACGGGTAAAGCAGTATCCAATGAAACCAGTGAATTTTTATTAAATGCTAAAGTGAAAGGTATGGAACAAAAGCGCAAATTTATAGAAGAATGTGCAGTTGACGAGAATAGATTTGAAAGACCTATTAAAAAAAAAAATATTAAATTTTGCAAGTGAATTTTGTAAAAAACCTAGCAAGATTAACTATGGGAAACAGAGTACGGTCCGAACAGAAAGAGATATTTTTGGACGATTGTTGGGGATTTCACTGAAGAAGAAAATAGATATGGAAACATGTTTTAAATATCCATTGTCTCCATCACCACCAGCATTGACTTATACGACAGGAGAAATGTTTAAGACCGATAAATCTGCATTAGCGAAAAAATTGAGTTCTTCAATAAAATCCTCAATACCAGATCACATAGACATTGAGATTATTGATGGTTTCTATTTATTACACAATTTAGGACCATCTATGCCTCAAGCATTTGGTAAGATAGCAGAATACATACTCAAAAAAATATGTAATACCACAGCGTCAGAAATACATCTAATTTTTGATAGATATTTTTCACCCTCGATTAAAGATTCAGAAAGATTAACACGAAAAGAAAATGACATACCATTTGCAATCGCAGGACCTCTACAGAGTAGACCAACAGATTTCAATAAAAGTTTAAGTAACCCTAAATTTAAAGAATCGATAGTACAATTTTTACATAAGCATTGGACAGAGGATTCATTCAGCTCCATTCTCAATGAAAAAAAAATTTTTTTAACAGTTGAAGACCAATGCTTCGTTTACACTAATATCAATGACGCTGTCTCGCGGACATTAAACGAGGATTATACATGTTATCACGAAGAAGCTGATACGAGAATTTTCTTCCACTTGAAAAAATGTTTACCTCACCAAAAAATTCTCATCAAATCTGTAGATACTGACGTGTTAATCATTTGTCTCGGAAATATTCACAAATTCGAAAACCAAAAAATATGGATAACAAATAAATTAGGTAAAGAAATTAATTATATAAGTTGTACAGATCTTGCACGAGAATTAGGTCCATCACTTTGTCGAGCTCTTCCGGGCTTCCATGCCTTCACAGGTTCTGATTATACAGCAGCTTTTGTTCGGAAAGGAAAAATCAAACCATTCAACATTTTAATACAAAATGAAGAATACCAAAATATGTTTGAACATTTGACGGATCCGGAAGACATCAATGACGAAGAGAAAACAGATCTTATCCAAAGATTTACTAACGAAATGTATAATATAGACAAAAATAATGTTGATAGTGCAAGATTTGAATTATTTTTGAAATTTTTTGCAAGCACCAGTGACAAAGAAGAATTTTACAAAGGTCTTATAAATTTCAATTCTAGCAATATTCCTCCGTGCTGGAAAACTCTGTCACAAAAAGTTTTACGCACCATATTTATAAATGCAATGTGGCAAAATGCCACTGAGCCAATTTGTATTTTATTTGAACCAACAGAATGTGGATGGCAACTGAATCAAGAAAATAAGTTGGAACCATTGTGGTATAAAGGCCCAGCAGCACCTTCAAAAGTTGAAGAAATTCTTAGTAGCCAATTAAATGAAGAAGAAAGTGAAGAATCAGAAAATGAAAACCGTTACGATATAGATGAAATTGATTTCGATTATTATCAATAAATATTCTAAGTTTAAGAATAAACTCCTGTCATTTTTTTCAATATTATTTTATTGTTTCAATTTTATAAAATAAAAATTCTCCTATTATTCCTTAAATCATATTAATCCTCATATTCTTTTAAACCTAAGCAGAGAAAAAGACATCTTATTCGACAAAAAGCATTTACTCCAAAATAAATATATTGAACATCGTACATTTTGGAGTAGATGCTAATATAGTTTATGCACTTCAAGATGGTATGCGGGATTTTTCCGGCAGTTTTTGAGCGCGCATACCAAGCTATTTTTAAAAATTACATAAAAATGAAAAAAAAAAAAAAAAAAAAGTTTCCGGCATGGTGGAGAAATTTTAGCCCTCATCACACACTTTAAGTGGGTATGCCAGACCCTTCCGGCAAGAAAAAGTGGTTTGCGTGATTTTTTTCTAAAAGCCAATAAAATTTACTGTCGAATACAAAAAAAAAAATAATATCCGCGATGACGGTAAAACATTTTTCTATTTTTTTAATAATTTTTTTTTTTCACATTGTTTCGGCAATAGGAATCCACGCATACCGAGCTTAATCTATTCCTATACTTACGTTCTATTTATTTAAATAAAAAATTTTTGATTCCGCTATGACGGGACTTTCAGTGTAACCGGCTCCTGGACTATAGAATATTGCCTCACGATATTGAACGAAAGATGACATTTTGGTGTGCTTATATGTTACCGTTGCAATGTTCAACATTAATACCTTTGTTTTTACAGTTACAAACAAAGACCTGAGGCATTTTAAAGAAGTAGGAACTCCACAAAACCCAGTTGCGGAAGTAATTTAAGTGAAATATTTAGGTTGCGGAAAAAACTAAAAAACATCCAAACCTCTGCTAGCAACACTATTAAATAACGAAAATGTTAGAAGTTCATTAATAAGATATCCGAATCATTTGCTCCGATTGCTCCGATGTTGCGTAGTCAAATTTCAAATACCTACTCCCATAAATCCAACTGGCTGAAGATTTAGATGATTTAGTTCGGGTTTAGATGATAAAATGTTGGCGCTAAGCATATATAAGAGGTCTGCAGCTTTAGTCCTTGTTCCTAAGTCTGCAACTTGCTACAGACTACTTAAAAAAATGTTTTGTCTACCAAGTGAAAGCGCACTAAAATCGTTGTTCATATCATTGAGGATATGTGTGTTTGGCCCTGTGACTTTTGGGATAAATCCACAAATATTTACTAACATTGTCGATTAGAAATAAAATACTTACATATAATGCTAGACTTGATTGATTGATGGCTATCAAGATAATGGCAATCAAGGTCGAGTATGGAGCCTAGTATGGAGCACATATAATGATGCATAGCAAAAAATTACACAGCTATTAAAAAAAATTAATATTGCAGGTGTAGCGAAGTCGAGCCACATCAAAGAATTTTATGAAAAAGATGACGTAAATCCTAATTTTGTATTTGCTCTTGCTTTAAGCAAACAGCATAGAGAGTTAAAATTCAAACAGAAAATGAAAGTGACCACAGTTTGCCAAGTTTTAAGCCATTCAGTGGTAGCCGGAATGTTTGCGAAGATTGTAGGAGTGAGGCGTATTCATCGTCACAGCACAGAATACAATAATAGTAGTCACAGTTAAAAAGAACATAGCTTAGCCGTGACATCTTAGCCGATTGAACTTTTCCTATTTATAATCTGTGGTTCCATCTATCTATTCTATGGAAGTATCTCAATAAGAAAAATAATACGCCTCATCTGTTCCGGAACACGGAACAAGCGTCGCAACCCAGCTCAATCCCGAGAGGTCGCGCATAGACGCATCAGAAAGCGTCCTCCGTACGAAAAAAAATTCAAAAATTTTCAAATATTTTTTCGTGGTACAAAGAGCGGATAATTATAGTGTGATATATCAATTGAAGCGACTCGCCGCGAGCAATCGATTAGCGGAAACCGCATCGAATTCGGATAAGAATTGAAACCGCCGCGAGCGAAATAAGAGTCGAAATTTGGATTTTTTATCTTTAGTGGTAAACGTCCCAAAATTCGTGTGGCGAGTGGTGTGACAACAAGTGTACGACTATTCGCGGTACCTTCCTCGGTGCCCCGAGTATTTTTGAGAACTGTAGGTCGCAGGATCCCTGCGACCTACAGTTCCCCTGCATTGAACAAAAGTATGGACCCCCAAAAAGTGTTTTCCGACTAGTGGGCCTGTGTGGGCCAACCAGGGGGTCCATTAGCAGCGGACAAAGTGGGCGGATCGACTGGCGCAAGAATTATCATATTCGGATCAGCCGTTCCGAAGAAATCGCAAGTTTATTTTCCGAAAAATTTACCCTTTTTTCCAAACCCTTATTTACCTTCGGGAAGAACTGCGGAAAATCGGACAATACAAGTCAATAGTGTATCTCTTGAACTAACAAGCAAACAAAAAACCGAAATTTTTTGGACACCGTAAAATATCAAAATTAAAAACTAAAGTGCGGGGTCAGCGTAAGCTGGATTTCAAAAAAGTCATAGGTTATCCGGACCCACAGGATAATCCCAAGAGGACGAGACCTTCACTAGAAGACAGAGAAGAAGGAGCACTATAACATCACCAAAAATCTTTGGGATCGGGAAACCGTAAGTAACAGTGATATTCGAGCGCATATTTTGAAATTGTAAACATCTTTCATTACTTGAACCCCGACCGAGGTTCGAGTCTTTAATTTCATAGGTCAACTTTCCCTGGTGGTCGACCGTGACGTAGCCATCGTAGCGCCGACCAGCGGATACGGCGTAGACTCCCTTGGGCGTCGTAGGCCCAGTTGGGCGGCGTGGACCGAGTAGACGGAGACGCTGTAGCGCTTCGTAGGTCGTAGCGGCGTAGATGGCATACACTCTTTTTTCGCCAGTCGCCCTCCTCCACATCTCCGGAGAGGTACTGAGGACTATGTGCCCCGTGAGAGGAAAATGGGACGCTATCGCGCGTTCTGCCACTCAATACTGCTAAGGGCGCTCTTGAGACGTGCCCTATCTACGGGCTCTTGCAGACAAATTCACATGACCCTGTTCACATGACCTGTTGGACTTGGTGGACGACTGGAAAGTTGTCACGGATTTGACAGGCATTTCGCTAAAGTTCAGACTTCATATTGAAAAATATGGATTTAAGGAGGGTATTGTACTGAGTAAAGAAGAAACAATTTTGGCGGTTCAAAATTATACAAAATTAATAACTGAGGCGTCTGACTACTCCATTTCGAAGAGAGGGTCGAAGGAGAAACTGGGGTTGCCGTAGTGGTCCGACGACCTGTCGATCATGAAGAGAGAGGTCGACACCAGGAAAAACAGGATCGTTAACGCCGCACCCATCCGGAGGTCGTGGGTCGTTGAGCAGTACCTCTCCAAGGAGTACGAGCAGGCGGTGAGGCGGGCTGAAACGGACTCCTGGAAACTCCTTTGTGAGCGGCAGGACGGCGAGAGCGTCTGGGTCAGTATCTATAGAGTAGTAGGCAGAACGGCTATCAGTGATGAGAACCCACCCTTGGAGCGAGAAGGAAGGGTTCTCGATGCGAAGGGATCGGTAGAGTGGCTTGCGGAGATGTTCTACCCGTTAGACCACGCAACTTCGGATGAGGAAGTTTACCGCCAAATCAGGGAGACTGCGGACCACGTGAATGTTGGGGAACAAGACTCACCTTGTGACTCTCCGTTCACCCTGACCGAGCTTGAGATGGCGGTGAGCTCCTTCAATCCGAAGAAGGCCCCCGGTTCCGACGGACTCACTGCCGATGCCGCCCTACCCACATATGCGGTAGGGCCATCGGCCTAAGTTAAGTAAGTTATTCTTAGGACTTATAAACGGCTGCATGGCCCACCACATCTTCACAAAGATATGGAAAGAAGCGGCAGTGATAATCCTTCGGAAACCGGGGTGGGATAGCTACACTACCCTCAAGTCATTTACAAAGACCCATTGGACTGCTGCCCGTGCTCGGCAAAGTCTATGAAGAAATGCTGGTGGCTCGTCTCAGATACCATATTGCCGGGCATAAGCGGGCGCCAGTGGGGCTTTGTGCCCCAGAAAAGCACAGAGGATTCCCTCTATGACCTTATGTCACACGTATACAAAAACTTGATGAAGATTGTAATACTGGTGTCTTTGGACATAGAGGGAGCCTTCAACAGTGTCTGGTGGCCTATGGTCAAAGTCAGACTAGCGCTGAGCAGATGCACGATGAACGATTAAAGTGAACAATGCAGTTTACAGGAACGCAGAACGGTTACCGCCGAGTGGTATATCACGGTTTGTTTGCCAGAAATGATAGCCGAACTCCGAAAAAATAACCCGAAACGTCGCATCATCTTACATCACGATAATGCGAGCTCCCATACGGCTCGGAAGACAAATGATTTTTTGAAGCAGGAAAACGTTGAGCTGATGAGCCATCCTCCGTACAGTCCTGACCTGAGCCCAAACGATCTCTTTACATTCCCTAGAATGAAAGATTTATTACGCGGTCAACGGTTTGAAGACCCCGAAGCAGCTGTTTTTACTGTTTTAATGATTGGTTTGCACGAATGGAAAAGTGCATTAAGTTGAACGGAGAATACTTCGTAAAACAATAAAATACAACTTAGCTATACCGTGCATGTGGTTTTTCTTATTCCCGATCATTTCAGTGTGCCCCTCGTAGTACTCAGGTACCCTTACGAAGAATGTATGGCCATCAAGCCATTCTAAAGTTATGCAACTTTACTCATTACATTTTCAACCATTTCAGATGGTTGAAGACAGTGGCTTTCGAGAACTTATGTCCTTTGCATTTCCAAATAATGTCATTCCAACAAGAAAATATTTTGCCAATAACATGTTGCCAGCTTATATGAAAAGATAAAAAACTGAATAAAAGCTACAGTAGAGAAAGACGTTAAATCTCTGTGTGTCAGTTGATATTTGGTCAACTTTGGCAAATGATTCCATGATGGCAATAACAGGCCATTATATTGAATAGGAAAAATGTGACCTTCGCTATTGTCTGATAGAACTGACAGAGAGCCATACAGCAAAAAGTTTAGTTAAAATCATTAAACAAGTATGTGATGAGTGGCATGTGTCGAATAAGATTTTGAGTCTCTTTGAACTACCAAATACTAATAAAAAAGCTATAAATGCTGCCTTATAAAACGTTTATAAAAAGAGGTACTCAATATTTATTAAAAATAAATGGATATAAGTTAGCAACTGCATTCTCACGCGATACAAAACGCTGAGGTACTAGTTTATTGGTAAAAGAAGAAATAGCCTTTAAGGAAATCTATTATGTAAAAAATCTAGGTTCTAAATTTTATTTTGAATGATGTGGAATTGAAATTAATTGCTATTATCTAATTATTACATGCTTATACATAATTCCTAAAAGTGATCCTACTATATTTTTTGAAAAATTAATATTATTGTTATACAATTTAACAAAGTAAAACCAAAAAAATCATTATCTGTGGGGAATGGAACACAGACATAACAAAGCAAACAAATCTAAGCCAAAATTTGCCGAGTATACTGAAAAACTATAATTTAACTATCCATATATCAAACCTACACGTCAAAACTCGTGTTTAGATCAAATAGAGAACAATATTACAAAAGTAAAGGATAAAATCCATTACCTTAGACTTTCAGACCATGAAACAGCACAAACTCTATCATTTAGTGTAAAACAAAAGGTAACTTCAATAACGTGGAATGAGACAGTGATGATAATGAATATAATCATGAAAATGTCACTAAATTTTATTTTATTTTATAAATTATGTTTTCCTACAATTAAAGTAAAAAATAATAATAGTAATCGTATTATGAAATGGATTACTAAAGGCTTAAAGATATCGTGTATTAAAAAAAGAATTTTGTACCTTACCATGAAACATGATAAACAAAACAAAAAAAAACATGCATCAAAGTACAATCATTATCAAAAAATGTTAAAAAATGTATACAGATCAAAGCAAAAAGCCACAAAAATCCCGTAAAAAAAAAAACTGGGGTCGGTCTTGGGACCGCTCCTGTGGAACCTTGGTTTTGACTGGGCGCTGAGAGGCGCCCTCCCACCGGACGTACGCTACGCCGACGACACGCTGGTCGTCGCGTGTGCAGACGATTACAAGAACGTGTCGAGCTTGGCCACGGTGAGCGTCGCTCTCGTGGCCAAGCGTATGGGGCGTATGGCGTATGGCGTATGAGCTGTTGGGCTTGTGGGTGGCACCCGAAAAATCCGAGGCCATGCTTTTTCATGGTCCCCGGAAGGGTCCACCACAGCAGGCGCACATCCGAATCGGAAATGTGGATGTCGCCGTCGGAGTGCACATGCGCTACCTGGGGCTCATCTTGGACTCTGGGTGGCGCAGAGTCCAAAACTGATTAAGGCCACATCGGCGTTGGGTAGCCTTCTCCCAAATGTGAAAAGGCTGCCGCCGCCTTTTCATGGGGGTGGTGCGCTCCATGGCACTGTACGGCGCGCCTGTGTGGGCGGACGCCCTGGATCGCCGCAACGTCGCGCTCCTGAGAAGACTTCAGCGCGAGATGGCCACCAGGGTGATACGCGGTTACCGCACCATCTCTTGCGATGCCGCCTGCGTTGTGGCGGGTACCCCCCCGTGGGACCTGGAGGCCGAGGTTCTGTCCTCGGTCTACGAAAGTCGAGCGGCAACCCGCAGTCGGGGCGTTGCCGGTCCCCTGCCGAAGGAAATGCGCCGCACGGCGCAACGAGTCGCACTAGCGCGGTGGGCCGAGAGGTTCGCCGAGCCAACCGTCGGCACTCGCACCATCCGAGCCATCAGGCCGGTCCTGGAGCAGTGGTGCAGGCGCAAGAAGGGTGTGATCACATTCAGGCCTGCACAGATTCTGTCGGGGCACGGTTGCTTCGGTAGATATCTGTACAACATTGCCAGACGAGAGGCGACACCTTCTTGCCACCATTGCGGTGGCCCGGAGGATACCGCGCAGCACACGCTGCACAGCGCCCCATTGCTGGCAGTTGAATCAGGATCGCTGATTTCCCCACGTAAAAAAAAGGTCTGTTGGAAATTCTTCCAAACGTTTCGTCAACAACTGCGGTTGACATCCTCAGTGGTGTAGTCCGTATTAGAAGAAGAAGTACATCACATCACTGCACCGCAAGGCGATGCTACGGGAACGCATCCATTACACCAGAAAAGAGTTGGCACTAAACGATAAGGAACTCATGGACCTATATCTATTGCTGAGCGCCAGACTGGAGGGACGTATCTGGACAAAGGTTGATATGATATTTTTGGATCAGCTGATGCTGTCAAGAAGAAATTAACCAACCGGCAAAAGAAAAAGTATGAGCAATGCTATAAAGACTTACCTCCAAAGGCAACAGCAACCCTTGACATGATAAAAACAGTTGTGAACTTATCAGAACATCAGCTTACGGAAGACGAAAGGTCGACACTAGCGAAGGGTTTGCTATTACTCCAATCAATATACCTCGGGAGGATATTATTGCGAACATCGAGGCGGCAATTCGAATTTTACCATCAGAAGAGCCGGAGGAGATACGCCGAGAAGCATCACGAATACTGCAGAAAGCAAGACCCCCCAAAAGACAATATCAATGCCAGAGAGCGTAGGGCTCTAAGAAATTTAGACAACAACAAAGACATTGTCATTCTACCCGCAGACAAGGGTAATGCAACGATACTCAGTAGGAAGGATTACCAAAAGAAAATAGACGACCTTTTAGATCCATCAACATACAAGAAACTATCCAGAGACCCGACATCCGTTATAGTTCGAAAAACGAACCAACTGATAAAACTATCATCCATACCTGATGAGGACAAACGTCAATGCATAAACAGTGAAGCCCTTCCACCAAGATTTTATGGTCTACCAAGAATACACAAGCCAGGAGTACCATTACGACCCATGGTTAGTGCTATCAGGGCACCGACCTACAACTGAGCCAAGTACCTGTCCAAGGAACTGCTATCTTTTGTCGGGAAGACATCATCACATATCAGAGACTCGGCTCATTTCGTAGAAAAGATTAATAACATGACAATAAAACAACGGATATTCTAGTGAGCTTTGACGTCGTTTCCATTTTCACAATGCTCCCGGTGAAAGAGACAGTTGAAAAGCTAAGCCTAATCTTTCCGGAAGACATAGTGTCATTATACAAACATGTTCTGAACACCACCTATTTTCAAGTGAATAATAAATTCTACGAACAAGTAGATGGGGTGGCAATGGGGAGTCCGCTCAGCCCTGTCGTGGCCATTCTACATGGAATCGTTTGAAAACCTTGCTCTAGAAACAGCCTTTCAGAAAGCTTCATGCTGGTTTCGATACGTAGACGATACATTTGTAATATGGAGCCATGGACAGGAAGCACTAAAAATGTTTCTTAAACATATCAATAGCATCCACCCAAGAATACAATTCACTATGGAAACAGAGAAAAATGGCACACTCCCATTTCTGGACGTGTTGGTCTCTAAAAACGGGGATGGTAGTCTGGGACATAAAGTCTACCAGAAGCCCACCCACACAGATAGGTACTTAAAAAAAAACTCCAACCATCACCCTCAACAAAAAAGGGCTATGATAAAGACGCTGGTTGATAGAGCGAAACGAGTCTGCGAACCAACACAGATACAAAAAGAGCTGGAACATTTAAGCCATACTCTACGGTGCAACGGATACACACCCACTGAAATCAAGCGAGCGATAAAACCGAGGAGAAACAAGACCAATACGGAAGACAAAAACCCAGATAAAGGCAGAGCATTCCTCCCATATATTAAAGGAGTAACGGATCGCATAGGTAAAATGTTACAGGGCAGAAACATCAAAGCCAAAAGCCAAAGTAGAAACCTACTCGGTTCAGTCAAAGACCCAAGGGATCCATTATCCTCGACAGGAGTATATAAAATACCTTGTGAATGTGGCGCAGTATATATCGGCACCACAAAACGCAGCATTAACACCCGAATTAAAAAACACAAGGGTAACTGTCGCAGAGGAGAGACTGAAAAATCGGCCGTAGCTGAACACTTCTTTTCTGAAGGAAACCATAAAATTCTTTTCAAAAACACAGTGGTCCTGTCATCCGGCATACACTATCACTCACGCCTTAATCGGGAAGCCATTGAAATTTTCAAGCATGCAAATAATTTCAACAGGAAGGAGGAAAATCTAAGGCTACACAACATTTGGTGTCCGGCACTACGCAGGAATAATCATGAAAGAAAGAGAGGGCATTATAATCCCTCTCCTAGTGACTACACCCCACTAATCCAACCACAGGGTGGGGATATAAATATAGAAACATTCCAGTCGACGAATCAGTCTCGCTCGAGAAGTCAAAAAGTGCAGAAGTGAAGTGCAGTGCAGTGTGTCATAGTTTGGTGCATTGCGGTGCAGTGATGTGATGTACTTCTTCTTCTAATACGGACTACACCACTGAGGATTTCAACCGCAGTTGTTGACGAAACGTTTGGAAGAATTTCCAACAGACCTGGGCCATCATCCCGGAAACCTACAACTCATATGGATACCGGCCGAGAAAACCTACATTCTACTATTATGCGCAACAATAAATAGCACAATGTTACGACGGCGCCTCTGTAATGAGCGAGAATGTTGGTGGAGTACAGGCTAAAGTGAAAACCGTCTATACAAATGCTTCATTCGTTCGTTGTTACGCCCCCAACTAAATTTAATAAAAGAAAAAAGTTTAAGTCAAAACAAAACCGTACAGAAGTTTTTGCTAACCTTCAAGCTTTTCCAAAGTTTTTTTCACTATCACCGAAGCGTACAGAGATTTTAAAAACTATTGTATCAAAGAAGATTCCAGCTGCTTCGCAAACGAGATGGAACTTTATTCGCGGACGGTTGACTCAGTACATAGCTACAAGCAGCCTTTAAAAGAATGCATGACCACCATTATAGAAACGGAAAATAATACCAATTCTATAAATCAAGCTGATTTGCTTCAAAGATATTTGATCGGCAGTACTTTTCAATCTATTCTGCCACATAGTGAAATTTTATTCAAACAAATGCAAAAAAGGAATATTGATTTGGTTCATATAAAAAACTGTATTAATGATAAAACAGTATATAGAATGTACGTAATATCATAGATCAACTTGAAGAACCGCTTCAAAAAAGGTTTAAATCGTCTAGCTCTGTCATAGCAAAAGAAGTGTGTGATATAATTATTACTTAAGTGAAAGACAGATTCAATTTTTGCAATCATTTGATAGCAGCCAAATTATTTTACTGCAAGAACATTACCACATACCGTTCTACTTTTCCCGATAAAGATTTCACGATCACAGTTTCCACTTACGCCGCTTTGGACAAATACCTACAAATTGAAAAACGAACTTTCCGCAATATACAATCGCGACGATTTCATCAACGCAAATAGGGCAATTGCAATTTTACAATTGTTTTATAATAATGATCTCACTGAATCATTTTCAGGGTCAATGAAATTACTGCGAATTCTGTGCACTATACCAATGACTTCGGTAGAGAGCGAGCGATGTTTTTCGACACTGAAAAGAAAGAAAACTTTTCTGCCAAACACCATGTCTCAGGACCGGCTAAATGCATTTTATGTGCTCAATATCGAAAAAAAATTTATACAAACAATACCCGATTTTAATAAAAAGGTGATTGAACATTTCGTTTCAGAAAAATGTCGTCGCATTGATTTATAAAAAATAATAAAAAAATAACATATTTTATGTAAATTGTTGTTTTGTTGCTATTTATATCGAAACTGATAAAGCACTTTCCTGGTCGACTTTACAATACGTCTCGTAGCGGATGGGTGTAGGGCGCAAAATTAATCGATTTTGAAATATAGAGCGAGTCTGAAAAAAAAAGAAACCATTTTAAACCCTTTAGAATATGTGGAAGTATATGAACGCGGAGGCAAAAAATTGACATGAACTTTGCATTAAGCCGCATTTACATTTATCTGTCGTGTTGTGTTGTGACGCATCAGAACGGTATCGGTTTCATACATTTAATTAGATTGCGTTCACATTTCTCCGATGCCGTGTGTTGTGACGGCTTATGTTGTGTCGCATCGCAAGCAATCCCGGTTCGCGGCAGAACGGGTGAGGTGCGGGGGGCGGTGTAGAGACACGACACACCGGATCGGACTAGTGTGCACGCGGCCAGTGTTGTGTTGTGACGCGTCATAGCTGCACGTGAAGTATGGACGAAGATCTGCTGATTGAATACGTTCGACAATATGAAGTGGTTTATAACCCAAAATGTAAAGAATATAAGGATCAAGCTATTAGAGCAGCTATTTGGGAAGAGTCTACAAAGCCACTATTGCAAACCTCAATTTCGTCCGGCAATATTTCTTCAGTTTCTTGTGTATTTTGAGTTAAAAGGTTATGGAGGCAGCAAGCAAAAAGTACAATCTTGTTCGCCATGTACGGTTGTACTTGTAAAGGCCCTTGAAACACTCTAAATCTCGCTCGTAATATACCGAATGCATTTTGTACGGTGCGGCGAGCACGCGATAAACGATAATTAAAAATTTTGTTTGCATCATTGCAACAAAATTAACTGTACGGTTTTAATTAATGTGTGGTTTTAATAAATAGGTTTTTAATGGAAACGCCGCATCTGCCACAATAGTGTAAGGTAAAGGTTCAGTATTTTGGGGTAATGGTTTATTCGGTGGCACATTTAACTGACAGTTTTCAAACATTTTTCCCATTAATGACTTTTGGTATATACCACCATCACTATTTCTTCCATATGCCCCTACATCTACCATAATAAATCTGTAATGGGCGTCAACAAGTGCTAGCAACACAATAGAATGCTCATTTTTTTTGTTAAAATAAGTTGAGCCGGCATTTATTGGGCATATTATAGTAACGTGCTTTCCGTCCAGTGATCCAAGGCAATTCGGAAAATGCCATATCTTTTCAAATCCTGTTGCAATCTCTCTCCATGTTTGTTCTGTAGGTTTAGGCATTACAACGGGTGCCAAATTCTTCCATATTGCAGTACATACTTCTTCGACTATGATTTTTACTGTAGAAAAACCCATGCGATAACTGAACGCCAATGACCAATAGGAGTTTCCAGTTGCCAAAAATCTGTAAAATAAAACAGGTTTTTTTTGTTTCAGCGGATAAATGTAAAGATGATTGGACTAAATTGCGAAATGCTTATGTGAACGCCATGAAACGTCGTAAAAATAAGAAAAGTGGTCAGGCCGCTAAATCTATTATACCGTGGAAGTATGAAGAGCAGATCAATTTTTTACAGCCGTATATGGAATCTCGGGCAACAGTAACAAGTCTTGAGTCACCGCCAAATTCAACAAAATCTGATACTCATGTAGAAGAATCTGAAACCGATACCATTCAATCTCAATTAGATAGCCGCTCACCAACACCACAATCTAGTTCTTCGCATTCTAGCAGACCTGTACGAAATAAAACCAACTTCCATGATTATACGATTTGATGAAATCCTCGCATGATTTGCGACTTCAAAAACAACAAAACAAGTTGCAGGATAAAGACATGGATGAAACTGACTTGTTCTTTCTAAGCATGAGCAAAGCCATAAAAAACTTTCCAAACTCGAACAGTCCAAAATTAAATTAGACTTGCACACTGCTATATCACAAGCCGAAATACGCATACTTGAAGCACAAGACCAAATCCGCAGAACACCAATCAATGTGACTCAGCAGATTATTTCTCAGCCGCAACACTGTCATTCCCAATTTCAACCTTCGCCTTTTCACCTACAGAACCAATGGAAACACCGACATTGGAATCGGAACGACAGGATTCTCGTCTCTCGGCATATTATTCTAATGTACAATTTTCTGAGGAAGATAATTCATATAGAAATTAAAAATCTTACCTTAAACATATACCAAGTCTTTCTTTTGTTCCAATAGGTTTGCGAAATTTAGTCCGTATTTTTTTGATGTCTTCTTCAATCAAACGATGAGTTTTCTCAAACTGTGCCTTAGACATTCTAAAGTACTGATGAAATTTTTCAGCATCATTCTCAAGCTCGTTAACGAGACAATGAAATTCGCTCTCTCTTTTTCTATTTACGGGATGAATCCAATATCTTCTCCTCTTTCTTTGTTTTATTAGAAGCGTTGCCAACGCCAAAAATTGCATATCTTCTTCAAAATCTGAATCTGAATCGGATGATTCTTGAAAAAACATTGCGAATGTGTGAACTCTCCGGGAGCCAAGAGTGAACTGTTAAAAAAATGCGTCATAACACGTCATGTAAATGTGAATAGTAGCCATCACGACAGAAAGCATCACAACACAACACGACACATAAATGTAAATGCGGCTTTAGTCTGTAATGAAGCCTCCAGGAAGTTGGTATTTCCAATTTGCTGGGAGTAACGTAATGTTTCTTTATAGGAAGAAGTCGTAATAAAAAATAATATTTAAAGGTGAAATGCACTATAATTCAGAACTACTAACTTTTATATCTGTCCTGAAAAAAGGACAATCTTTCATAGGTATAGTACCTGTATCTATCGCTAAAACCGCAGTAACAAACATTTTGGTTCGGATTGGCAGACAAGAGATGAACAGGAAACGAAGAAGAATCTGATAACAAAGTTTGTGAGCCAAATCCACCTGAAGTGGTATTATTTATGTGTGTAGTGTGTAAAAATTTGCAACTCGAAATTCTATAAATTTGGCTATATGTGTTAATATGCTCCCCCGTTTGCAATTATCTTATTATGGTAAGATAACCACTTACTTATAGAAAATGTCGTTTTACATTTTATATAAAGATTCAACTTCGGCCACATTCGAAACCATGGTTCGAAACCGATTTCGAAATAAGAGTAACATTTTATCTTTTCAACGTATAATAAAAATACTCAATTATTAACCCCTTTAATTTTTGTCTATCTTGAAAACAAAAAGAAAGGAACTTATGAAATATTATTCCGATTAATTAAAACACAGATTCCTTCATTGAATTGAAACCAGCAGATTGAAACCATCATTGAACCAGATTGCAAGCAGCAATGCAAGAAATGTCTTTCCATTGAACAAAATAAAGTTGTGCTACTTCCATTATAACAGGGTATTATTCCGAAAGGCAAAGAATCTGAACTTAAAATCAAGTGTCAAAAAGAGATATGTAACACAGGGCTTAACACACTTACCTGGACAGTTTATAAATAACGGATACTGCCTATTATATGCCTATTGGCACAGAAGTACAAAATTAACAGTTGTTTATTTTGGCATTCCAAAATAAACAGATTCATTGCGCGTAGAAATCCAACATTACCTCAAGTCCTGGATATTTAGAAAAAAAAAACAGAACGTATTACCAAACCGACGTAGTGGCAGAATTTCTATTGAGATTTGGTGTTTTATGATTAGTGGCGGTCCTACAGAGTTATGTGAGATCTCTCGTAGATTGAACAGCCAGGGATATCTAGATCAATTACGGGATGCATGTTTGCCCTGTGCTAAACTAATGTATCCTGATGATAAGGTCATTGAATTCATTCAAGACAACTCGGCAATTCACAATGCGAGATGCGTCCAGGTTTGAGTAGATAACAACGAGGAATTAAATTTATTAAAAATGTCACCATGAAGCCCAGATTTGAACCCCATAGAAAACCTATGGGATTTAATGGTTCAGGACTGGGACGCAATTAAGGCTCGCATAATTCACAGCTTAAGAGCACACGTCCACGAAATTTGGGAGGGATACAGAGGCACTGAAATATGTGAAAATATGATTAATTCAATGAAAGACCGTCTGCAAGCGGTGATAGATGCAGATGGAGGGTATACGAAATATATATTAGGTTATAGGTTTTGAGTAGATAGTGTAAGGTTAATCTATTTTATGTTATGCAGAAGTTTTTTGATTTTCCTACATTTTTCTACTATACCTAGTCCTTTCAATTCTAACTAAATCTCAATTATTAAATGCTTTTCCTAGTTTCCTTTTACGATCAAACTGTTGTTTCGAGTATTTTTGCTGTCAAAAAAATTAATTATTGATTAATTTTTTTGATAGCTTCCCACCTGGATTTCTCCAAATGATTGCCGCTTACGATATTTACAGTTTCGTTGATCACATCGCTTAATAAGTTCTCTGACGAGTTAATTAACTTGAACCCAAATAATAATTCGGAAGGACTTTAGCCAATGGCTTTATTTTTGGTAGTATCCATTTGTATTTCTCCTATGTACTCGTCCACATAACATATTAGCATAATACTTTTTTATTGTATCTCTTAGTGGAGAGCAAAAGGCTATACTTGTGCGGACAGCAATAAAACTGTGTCAAGAGGTTGGAGTCTTTGTTGTTAGTATCACCTGCGATGGGCTGGCTGGTAACTTCAGCATGTTTAAATCTTTAGGCTGTAATGTTTTGAAGGAGCAAATATCCTCCTATATTGGACATAAACGCAACCCATTCTTTGTTTTTATAGACCCATGCCATGCTATAAAATTAGTAAGAAATGCATTAGGAGACATGAGGGTCTTTTTTGACTCAATGGGTCGAGAGATTAATCATAATATTTAGAAATGTTGCTCAATATTCAAGAAGAGAAAGGTCTTCATCTTGCAACCAAAATAGGCAAAGCCCATATATTTTTTGATAAACAAAAAATGAAGGTGAAATTGGCTACCCAATTATTCAGCAGTTCAGTAGCAGATGTACTTGAATTCTGCTGTAGCAAATTAAAATTGAAGGAGTTTAAAGACTGTAGTGGCACTATAAACTTTATAAATATAATGAATGACGTATTTGATGTACTGAATAGTCATTCCATTCACCCACCCGGCTGGAAGAAAGCTATGTGCCCAGATAACATCGGCTTTGTAAGAACATTGTTTGAAAGCGCTAGTATTTATATAAAATCAATTAAACTTACATCAGGCCAGGCGTTGATTCAATCACGGAGAAAAACTGGCTTCATGGCTTTGCTTATAAACATGAAAAGTGCACTAGCTCTTTCCGAGCACTTAGTTGAAAGCACACATATGTTAAAATATATACCTCTCTATAAAATAAGCCAAGACCACTTAGAACTATTCTTCTCAGCTATAAGAGCCAGGGGACGCTTCAACAATAACCCCAATGCAGTCCAATTTCGGGCTGCTTATAAGAAATTGATGATAAGGGCTGAAATTCGCGAGGGCGGACTAGGTAATTGTATACCTCTGGAGCAAGTCAATATATTAACTTGCTCAAGCAAAAACCCAATTTCATCATTGAACCAGTTGTCACAAAGAAATGATTTTGTAGATATACCTGAAGATGATAGTGACTTACATCATTCTTATGTTGAATATTTAGATACCAATAACGACGAATACACAGAAAGCGTCTTAGATTAGAATATATTTCAGGGTTTATTGTGAGGAAACTGTCACGTAATATAAAATGCGTCACATGTTTGTCGCTGTTAATCGGTGACGAAAACAAAGATAGTTTAATATTCGTTAAGTCAAGAGGTGGGCTTAAATATGCTTCTGGTGGGTGATACAAATAATTACGAAATCTGAAAATTTGCTGCGACCTCACCTTAACGAACAGAAAAAAGCCGAAAATTACTATTTATATACTTTAAAGTTTTTGACAGACTTTTATCACACTGATAAATTATTATATGTCTACCCCTTGACACCGAGCATAACACAAATCAACGAATGCTGTTAATTAAATCTATTATTATTATTATTTAATCTATTATTATCTATTATTAGATTTAAGATAGATACTACCCCAAAAAAATAATGATAAAATTTCTTATAGAAATTATTATAATAAGTTGATTTTGTTTAGAAATGAGTGATTAAAATGTTGGTACATACTCATGTTTTTGGTACATACTCATGTTTTTTGTTCCCATTCATGTCTAAGTCCTATTTCCACGATAAATATTAATGCAGCAAAATAGCGAGACCGTAATTATGAAGCAATGTCGTGGGGGTGGCGTTTCTATCTCAGAGTTCCAGTTATAACTCTTAGATCTAACAATTTAATTTTTCTCAAACATGCTCGGAAATGTAGGCATTCTTGTACTAAAAACAAGCCACGAAGTTTGTAATTCTTGGCTCATGCATTTCTTTCTCGGCCTAGGCCAAGAATGTTGTATGAAAATTCATTCCTGGTCGCTGCTCAGCCCGATGAAACCCGAAGTTTCACGAGTCTTCACAAACGCGCCCGCCGCTGTCACAGGCGTAGTAGGCGGGGGCGAGCGCACGCTCTTTTGATGACTGGGCTGTATGGCTGTTTCCTTTGCACTCATTGATATATTTTTTTTGTTTCATTATTTCCTCACATTTATTGAGAAAAGCACTATACCAGCCTCAACCGGAATGAGGATTGCCGGACTCAGATCTTTATCAAGGCCGAGCTTTAGCGAGGCAATCCTTCACTTCCTTCGTCCGGCAATCCTTCACTTCCTGGACTCTGCAGTAATGTACTATACCTGCCGTTAGCATCAACCAATTACAGACAGAATACTTTTATTTGGCGTGCGAGCAACATGTTCAATATCTTACGTAATGAAACCGAACTTAATCTTGTATTATTTAACGCGTGGTGTCGGCGAGGCGTTTGTTAGCGCAAAAATTTTTTGAAGGCTAGTTTGGTTTTATTTATTTCCTAATCCGAATATTACCCTTCCTTTGCAATATGTAATTTTATTTTGTTTTATTTTTTTGTTGTTGTTTTCTGTGAACACTGCACTGTTTGTTTATATCTAGTTTGTGTTTTAAGAGTGAGAATCTCTAATTGGTTGTATGTTTTTAGACTTAGTTATTATCTTGTTTTTGTTATAACTGTTGATTCTCCAAAAAAAAAAAATGAAATAAATAAAACAATAGCTGTACTCTATCTTCCCTAATATTTTATTTAGTAAAAAAATATTTGAATGCATTTATAATATTTTGTTTTGTTTTTATTTTATACTAGCTTTTCTCGAGGCTCCCTTCACCTATGTATAATTCATTTTTCCATAAAGAATAACCACTCCCTTACAGAAGACCACCGTGAAATAACAGCACGTGTGCTGTTGTGTTTCGGTGAATGAATAAGGGATGCCAGAGTCCATTTCCATAACCCTTCCTAATCCCTTATCCATGATCCTACTGTAGTCGGCAGCGCACTTGCAACCTACGACGTTGCTTGTGTTATAGGCGACGGTCCAATGGATGTTAGGTAGCCACCTAACATCCATTGGACCGTCAGCCTGTCTGCCGATTTTAACATAAAAAAAATATCGCCACCTATTCTATCATTTCTACCCTATCATCCCATCCTTCATTTATTCCACATGAACCTAGATTTTTCCGGGATAAAATGTAGCCTATCTTACTCTCCAAGCCACATCTACATGCCAAAAATCAAGTCAATCAATCGTAAGGATTGTAATTTTTCTGGATTCAGAAGGCACCGGACCGGTCGGAGTGACGTTATTTAGGAGAGGCCTGTGTCCAGCATACCTCAAAAGGCTGATGGATGCATAGATTTGTAATATTGGATATATTAACTACTAAATTGATTAGCTTATTTGGCTGCATTGGTGATAGTAAGTAGTTGCTAATAATTTTCTTATTCGAAGCTTCGTAGTCATTAAGATGATCGCCTGTTGTAAAAGTGCAGCTGGTAACCACTTTCCGAACAATTGTTTAAAAAAGATTTTTACACAATTATCATTGTGTTTGTCACAATTGATTTTTTTTGTTCTATCTAAAAAAATCCAGATGCTAAGATTCTGAGCGGTCCTAGTTTCTAAGTAGGTTTTTTAAGGAAATGAAAAGGAGACGAAAAACAGGTATTACTATCGTATCGTTAAACTAAATATCGATACTACCTTCGCATAGTGCGCACAACACTAGTAGAAGCAGCCATTTTTTGTGACAACTGATGTTTAGGTATACACGCTACTTTTGCATTAGAGGCCAATCCATATACTAGAGATCGTTGATCATAACAGACTGTGTCGGTTAGAATTAAGTATAGTTTTAAGATTAGATAGTATGGGCACACCTCGGACACTTGCGATCAAATGTATGAAATAAACGCGTTGTATAAAATCAAATGTATTAAATCTAGGTTGTATCAAACAATATCTGGGAATGAGAATTAATATATAGTGTGACCGATATCGCTATACCACTCCCTAGACGTATGCGGGGCGAGGCGGGGGTGCAGTGCAAGACGTTTCACTCCATCGGTACGCCGCGCTGCCAACGCTCACGGCGGTAGTTAGTGTCATTAGGTCTCGGGCTATCTGCGTCAGACGCACATGATATATAATATCCAGAGATGGGTCGTCCGATATCTCGTGATGTAAAGACTATAATTTTTAAAGTGGCCGAATATTTCAAGAAAAGAAAGGTAGACAAAGAAAGCTTTGAATATAAAAGTGACGCAAATATTGCAAAAATCGTGGCGGAGGCTATGGGGTACTGCGAAAAAACCGTTAGAAATGTGATAGCAGCTGGAAATTCATCAACTGAAAATTTGGGCCGTTTGAAATTTAGTTCGCCAACAAAACCAAAAGTTATAAAGAAAAAGCATGTTATTGATGATTATGATTTAGGAGTTATCAGAAGAAAAATTCACGAGTTTTACGAATTCGAAAAAAAATACCAAGTATCTGTAGGATACTGTCAAGTTTGAAACAAGATGGTATATTGAATTGTGGACGGGAATATTTAAGAAATCTTTTCACACAATGGGTTATAGTTTCATAAAATGTAAATCGAAAAGACATCTTCTGATAGAGCAACCCAGTATTACACAGTGGCGGAAAAAATACTTGACACAAATCAGGAATTACAGAGCTGAAAACCGCAACATATATTTTCTTGATGAAACATATATCAACGCCAGTCACCATGTCAGTAAATGTTGGCAATCATCATCTGAAACTGGAATTCACGCTGACATCGGAAAAGGACGGCGTTTGGTAATTCTTCACGCTGGATGTCAAAGTGGGTTGGTCAATGATGCATTGACCATATTTAAATCAGATGCTAAGACCGGCGACTATCATGGAGATATGAACGGGCCTACTTTTTATAAATTTATGTATCGGTCGGTTCACTTTAGCTCTTATCCATTTACCTTCATACACGTCCTATAAACTGTGTGCGAAGTGCGAATTTGCCTCGATCAAAGGCATCGACGCGTCGTGAATTTGTATGGGATTGAAGCAGTGCCATCTAGTTAGCCACTAGATAGCGCTGCTTCATCCCATACAAATTCACGTTTACGCGTTCGATGCATTTGATCGAATAAAACTAGCACTTCGCACACTGACCTCCTAAAATATCATCTGAACGTCCTAAATTGCCGTCATCGCGACGTTCTGAATTAAAGTCATCACAACGGCCTGCAAAAACGTCTTTATGCTGTGACAAATGTACGTCATTTACTGGACCTACCGACGTCATGATATGACGACATTTACGTTCGGTATAACGTAACGCACGTACGTTCGGTACGTTCGCTTAAATTGACGTCGGTATAACGTAAAATTGCTACCTGGGAGGTTTAATAATTTTAAGTAGACTTGCTATCCTTTAAATACCTCAATTTATAATAACGATTTTCTTAAATATTTTTTCTTCAGGAACAGTTTTAATTTTTTTTTCTAACACCGTACTTTGGAAGCAGTTTAGACATGCACCGTCAGACGTAATTCTGATGTTATATCCAACACAATTAATCAGGTCGTACTGGAAATTATTGCATCTTGAAGCAAGTAGGTACGATTGCAACAACTAAATAATCTGACTATACATCCAGCTATCCCGAAAGTCCAGACGAGTGAAAAGCAAACTAAAGGACACAAAGATCCTAGAATTTGACATACATAATTTTAGAAGATACCTTCAACCCTTTCACCAACCAGATCACGATTCCAATTTCTAGTACTGTACAGTTAAATTGTTCTAAAGAGGCAGTGGTTGCATGTGTGCGTAGACATAGATAGTGTAAACAGCGCCCGCTCAACCGGTTTACTCCGACTCGGTCTCCCCTCTTACCTCACGTCAGTCGTCTTTAATAGCGTTAGCAAAAGCACGTGTATAATAAAAATAGTAATTTTATATTATTTGTTTAATCTCTTGCAACAGTTATTTGTTTAGTGCAGTATATGTAATTATTAATTTAATTAATAATACATTAATAATTAGCATTAAATTTATATGACATAATAAGCGGCATAGCGGCAGACGAAAACGAGTCAAAACTCGAAGAATGGCGTCATAAAGATGCTAAAGCACAAGGTGTTATCGTAACAAAATTATCAAATAAAGTTGTAATGCAAGTCACTAGCTGTCAAGATGCAAAAGTATAATGGTCTAAACTGCATACAATATATGAACAAAAGTCCGACATATCACTACATATTTTGCAACAAAAGTTCTTTGGCACAATACAAGAAAATATGATAATAACAAAAATCATTGCCCAAGTTCATTGCCCGAAAATTATCGGCATTTTGTATCCGCATGGGACTCCGTAGCTTTAGAAAAAGATCAATATCGGAGTTAACAGCAAGACTAGAGGAACAAAGAAACAAAATAACATCTTAACACTTAAAACTAGCTGATCCATAGTTTAATAGACGTGGACGAGACCTATAAAAAAAAATCCTAGGTGCAGACATATATCCAGAAATATTTGTATGTAATACAAGGCATGCTAATTTATAGAAAAAAAAAGAACCCCTTAGTTGCTTAGCAAACCTCTCTTGGCTGGTTAATAATTGGTAAACATGTCAACCAAAATACAACCAATGCTATTCAATTTAAACAAGTACATGTTCACCATAATGGTGAATACACCACAGATACAACACCAAGTCAATTTATTTATTTAAAACATACAAGATTTTTAATATTGATATGGTCAGTATAAGATGTTGTTAGGTGAGCTAATTTCGTAATAACTCAAGACAGAAGGTTACTTAAGTAGAGACTGAATAAATTAACCGACTTGGCATAACATGGATCTCTCCCCTCCTAGGTGTGCCAGGACCTTGTCGTGGTGGGGGGGCTTACCCTAGGCAATCCGGGCGGTTGCAGGGGTCGGTGCTTTTCTCTCACCGGCCTTTGCTCGACCGATCGGATTGGCTTTGGGGACAAAGAAGGCACACACCGAGGTGGGCTCCGAGCGGGCTCCGTTAAACGGAGCTCGTGGCGGAGCACTCAATACATGACATTGGCAGACAATGTCATGTATTGAGTTTTCAAGATGAGCCGAATTGCCATTTTTAGAAGAAGATAAGATAAGATAACATGGATCTCACAACTTTTGACGGTAGAAGAAGTAGAACTGAGTTGCGAGACTTGGTTTTTTTTACAAGGTATGTTTTTGATGGCATCTCACTTCTTTTTGTAGATAGTCCAATTTTATTTCTTCCTCTTTTTCTTTTTCGTACAGTATTTCCGAAACCATTGCGACTATACTAGTACTGTCACACAAGAGTTGTTTTTGTGCAGGAATACGATTATAGATATTCGTGACTTTAAAGTACCTAGGTACCTAATCAAAAGTATTATTGTATTTTAAATTCAAATTGATTATCTAGATACTTATCTACACCTATCTTATAATATAGTTTAAAAATATTAATAACACATACACTGATTCATTAACTGCAAATGTAACTTTGTATTCCTATACTATTTATATGAGATTACAAAGTTATTTATGCAGTTAGTATATCTAGAAAACTGGGTCGAAATTGCAAAATATTTTAGTTTTTCCTTGATTTATACACTAAACACTAACTGTATTCTAAATTTGAAGCTTCTATGTCTGCTAGAAGTGCCTTAGAGTTTTGATGATCGGTCAGTCAGTCAGTCAGTGAGTGAGTGACAAAATTAAGAAACTGTGACTAGTTAATATTCTTAATAATTCTTAAACTACTGGCTCAAATTCAATGAAATATACTGAGTTTATACAATGCCTACTTGGTTACTGAAAATTCAGGCTTCTAGTTTTATCGCCAACGAAGTTATAGGGGGTTGAAAATGGCCTGAACTGTTTCGAGAAAAGGATGGTAACGGCCGTGCCGCTGTTTTTGTTTTGTTCGACTTGGCGGGGCCCCAGATGAAAACACTCAAATAGGACAAAAGAACGGACAGTACCAGGTGCGTTTGCCATTTAAGTCTCACCCACCTAATTTAGCCATGAAATTGAAGCCAAGAAAATGAAAGCAATTTGGAAAGCAAATTTAAGAAACAGGCAGACCTTGACAGAGGATACAAAGAATTCATGAGAGATTATATAGATCAACACCATATAAAACAAATACCTAACAATGACAACTCTAGCAATGTATATTACCTGCCTCACCATGCAGTGATAAACGAACAACACACCACACCCAAATTAAGAGTTGTCTTTAATGACTCAATATGATTTAAGAGATGTTAAAGCAATATGATGGTGGAGGGGTTATCCCCCTCGACCGGTTATTTTTTTTTCTATTTTTATAGACTAGTAGGGGCCGAATTCTGATGTATTAATTCTTATTTGTACTTCCATCGATTTACGCTAACTTGTTTTTTTTTTTTTTTTTTTTTTTTTTTTAGTAATCCGTGTTCGAGTAGTCGAACCATTGAATCACCTATTCATCAGGAATCGGACAAAGTATTGACAGAATTACAAAATGCTGCAGATATATTTCATAAGAGTAATTCCATGTAAGCACTTGTGTAAAGCCATTTCAGTAACAATCGGCTAAAATTTAGCAGTGAAAGTTGAAACTACATTTATATGGTCTATTGCTCAAAGAATTCTCAAATTCAATACTACAAAGTAATAGCATAGTACACCCAGAATAGTAGTAGTTCATCTCAGGCATGTCGGCGAGTTATGAGCCTACTCTTGCCTACTAGTTATAGCCTAAACATTATATCTGAGTTATGTCACTACAATAATACTTTATGGCTTTTGAATTATGAATAATACTTATAAATGTAAATTTATTCTCTACAAACTATTTTACTTTTTATACTTTTAAACAATGTATGTAGTCTTTCGATGTGTTTCAGAATTCAATCTGATATACAAAACCCTGTAACGGAAAATAACGCAGAGAAGAGAAAAAAACCAGGAAATATTGAAGAATTTGAATTAATAATAGAGTCAGCTCAAGAAAGCGACATTGCAAGTGTAGGTATAGTTCGTATCTGGGTTTAAAAACTACTAATCTTCGGTAGTTAAAAAGCCCAGATAAATTAGTATTAAGAAACTCCTAAATGGTGTGTTTTGTCATTATTACGTTGTGTGGCATTAAGGTGATAAACGCGCCATCTGCGCTTCAGTCTTTGTTCGGCAAGTTATTACGAATACCTATTATTATTTACAACTTTTTTGTCCTACATTTTTTTTTTCTAGTAATCATTTTCCCTTCAGAAACATTAGATTCCTCAAGTAAAAGACAAGTAAAACATATTATGAATTTTTGTTTCAGGAAAGATTCTCTGCTGGTCATAGAATAATAGATTTGGATTATTTCTTTACGGAACTTAAGAGAATATCTGAACATGATTCCCTATTTCACTGTAACCTTAATACGATACGGCTTGTCAGGGAGGTCCAAAAAGGTTTGAATTCAGTGTTTTTCTACTCATGTTGCATGTGTAAGGCTGAGTTTAGAATATCCAACTCACCCAAAAACTTAAACAAACGATGGGATAAAATAAATTAAACACATTTTTTTTATTATTATACAAAAATAGTTAAAATTACAGACTGTAATGAGATTGCTAGTAATTAAAATTGATAATAATTAAGTGTAATAATAGTGTTAATAATTAAAATTAATATTAATAAGATTTTAGTCAAAAAATTCAAAAACAAAGCAATCTCTAAATTTTTTTCACTTAATTTTTTTGCCATTTGGATTATTATTATTATTATTGGAGATACATATTATATAATAATAGCAAAACATATACACTACTAAGGCGTAGCAAATAAAAAGTACTACAAATAAATAAATATTAAAGCGCGATGCGACTCAATGAATTCTTTGTTTTACTTTTATACACAGAGCGCCGACTTGTGTTGAGGGGAGCGGGGCGCATCGATCTGGACTCCGCCCCGGTGGGCGGAGACATTTTTTTCATTTTTATTTGACATATCGCCTTAAGCGATCCATGCGTACATATTTACTAAGTATATGTTTTTATCTTGGATTCTGCCTAAATTTACCAATTTTAATGAAAAAGTCGTGATTACGTCCTATGAACGCAGCGATCTCAAAAAACTACTAAACGAAAATCAAAACTCAGTATTCAGAAGAATTGACGTACTCACTTTTAAGAATTTTAAGAAAGCTGAAGAATAACAAAAACGACGTAAAGAATCACTAGCAGCCTCCAAAAGATTATACAAAAAAATTTGACTGAAAATAAAAAGGTAAAAAATAAATAAAGAGAGACAGGGCAAAAACAAAATTAAAAATAAGAAAGTAACAAACAAGAGTCGACTGATGTTAGCTGTGATTCTGAAAATATTAGTCAATAATCCTCAATGCATTTATTGCACAGAAACCTTCTTCCAATCTAAGTCTAATGAAGGATGGATTCAGTGTACAGTGTACAGTATGTAAAAATTGGGCACACGATGCCTGCGCCGGGGCCGAAGAGGATGATGATAATATTGTTTGCATAAATTGTGAATAATTTAACTTTTCATTAATTACAAAATAAGTTATCTTTAATTACAAAATTACTTTAAAATTTGCTTTTTTATGTACCTAACTCTTTTAATAAATATGTTGTCTTCAAATTGACTTATTTTAGATTGTAGAAAATTTCATTAGGGTACATGGGACCGGATAGTCACCTGTGCCCCAAATACGGGGCAGAGAGGACTATATTTCGTCTCGTTAAGAGTTATGGAACTAATTAATTTTCTCTGTGTACAATGACCTTTAAGGTGTATATGTTTGCCAAATTTGACCAATTCTCCCTTAAAAATCCCTTGACTTTCTTATTTAATTTCAAACCATAAATGGTCCTCTGTGCCTGTCTACTACTACGATCTAGGGATGGCGTATTTCATTAGTACCTATGAAAAATCATAATGAAATCCGATTTCAAATGCCAGTGTGAAATTTTGGGACCTTAGTCATATTATTATTTTTCATATTTCATTATATTACGAAACGGAGCACGTGTACTTTTAACTACGTAGTAACTTATAGTGTAATCTGTGGCAGGGACTTGACTTGTTGGTGCTGTCAGAGATAATGTTTATACCTGTTTATAATGTGTTTATAATGTATAATGTCTTAAATATCAATGCCCCAGTTAAAGTCAGTGAACCATCAAGCTCAAGCAATGTAGAGCCACAACTTTCTACTCATTCTGTCTCTCAAACATCTACGCCCAGAAATATTTCAGCTGAGATGCCTTTGCCTCCAGCGAAAAGACAAAGAAACATAATCATATATATAGGGGAGACCGACTCATATATAATTTTTTATAGGTGTCACTACAGTTCAAAAGCCGAAGAAAAATGTTGCAGGAAAAGGCATAAAGCAGGTCGGTGCTGTAACATCTGGTGAAAGAGGTGTACTGGTGACACTTGCAGTTGCAACAAATGCTGTTGGCAACTCCATACCTTGTATGTTTATCTTCCCTCGTCTGCGATATAATAATATGTTTATTAGAAACGGGCCGCCAGAATGCATAGGCGTTGGCAACCAATCAAGATGGATGACTCAAAAGGAGTTTGTAAAATGGATCGATCATTTTATTCATCATGTGAAGCCCTCAAAAGAAGATCCCGTTTTACTCTTATTAGATAACCATACCTCGCATGTTAATGTGGAAGTGGTAAACAAGGCCAAGAACAATAATATTGTTTTGTTGTCATTTCGGCCCCATTGTTCGCATCACTTACAGCCCCTTGATGTCGGGGTTTATGGGCCACTCAAAAATTATATGAACAGAGCACAAACATCTTGGATGGCTATTAACCCGGGAAAAACAATGACAGTATATGACAAGTCTGGCATTTGGCCGTGCAACGAAGATATTTTTCAAGAATCTGACTTTGCGCCTTCTTTTGTCACGGACCGCCCAGACCCCAGCGATCAAAACCAGTCACTAGTCTCTGAACCGCCTGTGGACAATGTTAATATTGATGATCTGTCACTAAATTTGGAAAACCCTGAAGTTTTAGACGATATGCCTAATTTAGATAATATAAGCGTGACTGAAGTGATATCGCAAATGTCTAATGAACCAGTAGCTGGACCGCCAGGCATGCAGAAAGTTGCTAGTGATTTTGAAGTTGAAATCATAAGACCTCTGCCAAAAGCTCCACCACGAGTTTCGTCTAATAGAAAACGCGCTAAAAAGTCTGCTATTCTCACTGACACTCCGGAAAAAAATTCTCTAGAAGAAGAACATAATATTAGAGAAATGAAAAAGAGAAAAATGACAACTAAAAACCAGAACAAAGAGAGCAAAAAAGATAAGAGAAAGGGTAAAGGAAAGGCTAAAGGAAATATGAATAAAGTCGAAAAAGTAAAGAAAAGGATATTAAATGAAAGCAATAGCTCTAAAGATGACGATGACTATTTTTGTATCATTTGCGGTGCCTCCTATAATGAAGATACATCAGGTGGTGAATGGATCCAATGTATCTCTTGCAAGGACTGGGCCCAAGCAGGATGTATCAAAGGCGATATCACATCATTATGTTGTTTGAATTGTAATTCAGATGATGAATACTAATAGATACTATTTTAGTTCGTAGGTATGTAAAATAGTTCCTAATCCTTGATATTTTTGTTGATTTTGTATTAAACTATTTTTTTTTTTTTTATGTCAAAGTCTGCAGATTTTTTATGTCGGTCCACTTGATGGTAGGTGGCAACCGTCGCCTATAACACCAGCAACGACATAGATGCTGCAAGTGCGCTGCCGACTACAGTAGGATTAAGGATAAGGGGATTGGGAAGGGTAAGGCATGGGCTTTGGCATCCCTTATTCACACACCGAAATAACAGCACACGTGCTGTTATTTCACGGTGGTCTTCTATAAGGGGGTGGTTACTTCCGCCAGACGGGCTGCCCGAAATGACTGCGATACGCAGTGTGCCCTGCCACTACTTTCATCCAGACCAGAGCCAACTTTGAAAAGTTCATTTCCAAAGTTGTCCCTGCCGGGAATTGAACCCGGGAACCCTTAGAACAGAGTGTTAAGGCAAGCACCCTAACCACTCATCCAACGGGCTCGTCAAAACAAACAGGTTGTTAAGTTTATACAGGTTGTTTAAGTCTAAAGATGATGCTAATTAAGTTTAAAGAAGATGTTTATTAAAGATTCATTACCTAGCTTTTAAGATAAAAAAGTGCCATTTTCTACCTCATCGTATGATGTTGTTTAAGTAATTTGTCTAGTTAAGTTTAAATATAAAATTATGACTAGTTTAAAACAGATGAATAGTTTTTTAGAAAGATTTTACTATAAAATGTTGAAATATTTCAACATATTTTGAGTTTTCGTTTATGTTAAGATATTTTGTGATTTTGTTATCATCAGTTTATAAGAAAACGTGTTCCATGTAAGGCTGTATTAATTTCACTTTCATTAATAAAAAAAAATGTCGTATATATATTTATTTTTCTTTATATCAGTCAGCATAACATATGTTAATTTTTACCCCTACTGTTAATACCTACCCCACACCTGTTAATTCTAACCCCAAACGTGAGGTAACAATTAACAACTGCCATTTTTAAGAAAAAGCATTTTATCTACGGCATCGTTTCTATTATGTTTGTTTTGAGATAATTACATAATACCTGAATGATTAAAGCATCATGTATCCTAAAAATCAAGTCAAAATGTTGAATAATTTCTAAGTTACAACTAAAAATATATTTTTTGTTAATTGTAGCCCCGGTCTCCCCTACATACCGCGAGAAGACTTGATCAGAGGGAGAACAGAATTAATATTTTTTATTATCAAGCCTTTTAGATCGTAGAAGACGCTGGCTTCAAATGTTTTGTGCAAAGCCTGAATCCCAATTACGAGCTACCAAACAGAAAATTCATATCATCAACATTAATTCCAACAACCATGCCAAAAAAAGTTTGTATTACAACCGACTGTTGGACGTCATCAAATGGACTCTTATTTAGCTGTAAGGTGTGATTTCGCGGCAGACGGCAGACGGCATTACTTTGCAAATGCAGTATTCACTTGCATGAGACCGATTCCGACATACGACTGCAATTGCCGCGCGACAGGACGCGACTTGTATTTGACGCGTAGCGGCAGACAGCACTCTCGCACAAACACAGTACTGCCGTTGAAGTTAGACATTACGGACGTGTTGAAAGACGAATAAAGCGAAAATTTTATAAATTTTGTGTCTAAACATCCGTGTTTATTTGATTGCAAAAGTCCTATAATAAAAATGCACTTATTAAAGAAAAAATTTGGAAAGAAATCGCTCAAAAACTCAATATAACCAGTAAATATATTTGTATTATTTATTATAAACTTATTACCATTCTGTGCGATTTACGAATTCTTTTAAAACGAAAAAAAATTTTTTTTAATTTGTCTCGAATTACTGAGCCTCTGGCATTAGCAAAACAGCTAGTACTCGGCATTCTAATCATATTATGAGATGGTATTTCCTCTTCATCACGATGATATCTTGGAATATGCTGGTTTTCAAGATAACCAACTCTTAACGTGTTGTGCATGCAACAGGCAAACATTATTCTACACACTTAGACAATAAGCCAAAAGCGTTCTCGACTACTCGTCGAGCACGGCTTAACCTGTAATTGAAAATATCTTTCTGATTGTCATGTCTTGCAATTCTCTGAGAATAGGGGTTCATCATAAACGTATCAAGAGCAAAAGCTTCGTCTCCAATTAGATTTGTTCCCGGTAAATTTTTTGGTTCCGAAAAGTTAAATATATGGTTCTGTATTTTCTTTCCCATTTCCGACTTTTTAAATATATTTCTGTCACCTTCCTTTCCATATGACCCCACCTCAATGCAATAGTAGTTTGAATAAACTATTGCTAGTAACACTATAGAGAAAATTGAGGCCACCAGAACCAGAGTGGCCCAATTGACATATTTTGGACTTTCAATTTTATAGCAATATTAGATGTTCAAAACCTAATATTTTAAAACCAGAATGGCTCAAAACTAGTTTACATTAAATATTGTAGATGGCGGTATTTTTAAAGTTTTATCTTTTTATTTATTTTGTCAATTAATAGAGGTAACAGTGGCTCAAATCACTTGATCCCATACCCATTATTTTCTTTTGTTTTGTCTGTGGCTCATGTGATTTGGGCCACTTTGGCATTAACTTCGGCTCCTCCACCAGCAGCAGGCCGATGCCCGCGAAAGGGTAATTCAGATGACCCGCAATTCAATGGCCCACTCTCCCGAGTCGCCTATGGGCTCTGCGAGCTCTGACCCTTTCCGCCGACGGGTCGACACATCGGAAGAATCCGATTCCTCGATTGACAACGGCTTCACCGTCGTCAGGAGTAAACGGCAAACCAAGTCCAAACCAAAACAACGGCCGCAAAAACCACGATTAGAGTCGGCCTCCACGACCCGCCATCAACCGCGACCGCGCCCGTGCCCTCCGCCACCAAGACCCCCATCTCCTATCTTCTTCAGAGACAAAAAGCATTAGGACTCCGTCAGCGAAATGATGCTCGCCAAGGGCATCAAATCGTACCGAGGCTCCAACACTGAAGTCGAGATCTCAGTCAAGTTGAACTCGGTAGCCGACTACCGAGTTCTAACTGCGTTATTAAGGAAGGAGCGCATCCCCTTCCACACCTACTCTCTCCCCGAGGAGAAGAACCTCCGCGTCGTCGTCGCGAGGGGCCTTCCCCACGAATTCGGCGATGCAGGACCTCACGGGCCAAGGTCTACCCGTATCAGAAGTGAATCGGATGCACTCTAGGGACCGTACTCCCTATGATATAGTTCTCATCGTCCTCGAGAACTCCCCCGAGGGCAAACGCATCTTCGACGTCCCCACCATTTGCGGCCTATCGGGCTTACGTTTCGAGCCTCCCCACAAACGCAACACAATAGGACAATGCCACAATTGCCAACTCTACGGGCACTCGGCCCGCAACTGTTATGCAACGCCCCGATGCGTCAAATGCCTAGGCGATAACATGAGGTGTTAATCAAAAATGATTTGATTTGATTAACGCCTCATGTTAATAAATACCCTTCTCGTTTCTCGTTTCAGAAGAAGATCTCGACGCATCCTGTTGGACCAGCATGACCCCATCACTGCAGCAAGTGCGGCGCTTGCTGGTGATGACCACGACGAGCAGCTGCCCGACACCGTGGAAGAAGAGGAAGACTGCCGCGCCGCTTCTCACCTCCGAGGCGCGACCAGGATACGGCGCCTGCGAGGGACCTCCGGCCCGGGGACCACTTGTACCGACCGCGGCCAACGCCATGGTCGTCGCAAGTGGTCCTTCAGGACTAGCCGGTCCCTCATAGTTAAACATTAGTTAAGTTTTTATTTTTAAGGGCCGGGCGCTTCTAACCCCCTCCCCCCCCCCCCCGACGACCGGTGACGGTTCCAAAGTCCCCATGGACTGAACCTTTGCATTGCATGCGGCATTTGGGCATAAGGTATCTTTTGAAGATTTCTCGCCTCGTAAAAAAAAAATTAGACCAGTGCACAAGGACGCAACTAGCAATAAGTAGCCGTCTCTGTCTTACAAAGGAACATTGCATTGTTCATCTAATTTATCACACTTAAACTGGTTTTGCCATGGTGCATACATTTTATTTGAGATTAAAACTTTTTAATTGTTTTGGGTGATGTGAAGTGAAATAAAGTCTAAACTAAAAACTTATAGCAATATTTCTGTAAAAATGAGCTCAAGCAGTGAGGAAAGTGATGTGCGTAGCGATGCTGGTCCGTCAAGAGCTAAAAAGAAATATCGGCAAAAATTCCGTGATGAATTGCTCCAAATACAAGACTACCGTAAGTGGTTAAAGCGTGATAAATAGTCGGCTTATAAATGCATTTGCACTGTTTGCGATTCTTCTTTGATTGCCGATCTGGGTGCTTACTTTTGGGATGTGGAAGCACTGTTTTGGACCTAATTAAAGATTAGTGGATCAAAAAATGAGTGAGCGTGAAGCGGAATCTACGGCAAATAGCGTGCAAGGTACGTATAAGATTTTTAGTAATATTGACACAGTATCTTTCTTCTAAACTTCATAGTTACATTTTACTAATAAACTATTTTAATTTCTGTCTCTAGATATTCAGCTAGAGACAGAAATAGCGAGTGAGGAAGTAACCGAGACTAATGGAATTGAACAAAATCTACGGAGTGCGCGCGTTTTTGTTTATCTTTCATTATAAAACTATTTCATCAGAAAACATTGTAATAACAGTTTGTGATTTTGCAGATATACTCGGGTCAAGCCCCGCGGAGCCCTATGAAGATTCCGGTTCCGAATATGTTCCAGAACATCGTAGTAGAAGCACGTCGCTAGATTTGCAAAACATTCTTAAAGATTCGCCTAATGAAGAGGATGCAACTAACAAGAAAACAAGGAAACGTATGCGAAAGGAAAATACATGGAAAAAATATAAGCATATACTACATGGAAGCATATACTAATACTAGAGGTGTCCTCATTCCAGCTAAGAAAATAAACATAAATTATTATCAATGTCCCTGTTTGGCAAAATGCCATGAGAAAGTTGATCCTGAAAGGCGTAGGCAATTATTTTCTAGCTATTGTTCTTTATCAAGTTTTAACTTGCAAAGCTCACATTATAACTGTAGCGATCAAAGCAAGAACATGTATTTCAACTGATAATAATAAGCCAAAAAAGCCTACAGAAGTCAGCAGATTAGGTATATCATATAACTGTTAAAGGACAACATATTCGTGTATAAATCATTTTTTAAAGATTTTTTTCAAATATCAGATGCCCGGGGGCGCCTGCCGAGCGCTGAGTACTTAGATATTTCATTGAACTTAACGCCATTGCATAGTTTCATATACTTGTTACGACAAATACGTATGCACAAAATTAAATATAAAAAAAAATAGTCATCAACAATAATCATTGTTTCACTTTTATACTACACACGGCCCTAAAATTTGTGGCAATATCGGGGAAGTGGTGGGGAGCGCCCTAGATCGCTCCCTTGATTGCCTCATGTGTAGGCAAATCGTAATCAGTTTCCTCCTAACTCTGAAATCGGGTCGGTCGAACCCACGATTTAGGGGCGATTATCGTCTAGGGAGCGTTGTCGCATCGTGTGTAGCGAAATCGGTGCCGATTTCACCGCAGTGTGTCTGCGAGGGCAGCGGCGACAAGACGTATTTTTGTGTTTTTAATTTTTATTCCGTGCGAAGACATGGCTAAGGAAAAGAAGTGAGAAGCCTGGACGAAAGTCAATGATCTCTTCAAGGAGTTCCTCAACACATTCTATATCCATTTTTAAAAAGTTTTCAGCTGCTTCCAAATGTATGTCTCCCTTCTAAGGTGTTTCCATCTAGCTACAATATGGGCTTCTTCAAACTAGCAGTAAACAAATTCCTGCAAGGTCGGCAGCGCACATGCACCCCCCCCTGGTGTTGCTTGTGTCCTTAGGCGACTTTTTCGTCTTTGAATTGGTTGCACTGTAGAAAATGCCAGAGTGATGCCTATTCTCTGATGTTTTGAGAGTGTCGGCGGCATCTTGATAGACGAGCGCTTTGTTGCACGGTCGGTTTCACACTTAGTGGAAGGGACGTGTGTAGAGTAGCGGCCGCTTTCATCCCCACTACCACGCTCCTGATATTGCCACAGATTTTAGGGCCGTGTGTAGGCGCTTTTACGCTTTCGGCGCTTGTCATACCGCTCATGATGGCTTACAATATGACAGTAAACAAATTCCTGCAAGGTCGGCAGCGCACATGCACCCCCCCTGATGTTGCTTGTGTCCTTAGGCGACGGTAGCCACCTACCATCAAGTGGACCGTCAGCCTGTCTGCCACCTTTAATAATAATATTTAAAAAAAAGTTCATGGCGTTTCATCAACCAGTTCTTCCTTTTTCGTCTTTGACTTGGTTGCACTGTAGAAAGTGCCAGAGTGATGCCTATTCTCTGATGTTTTGAGAGTGTCGGCGGTATCTTGATAGACGAGCGCTTTGTTGCACGGTCGGTTTCACACTTAGTGGCAGGGACGTGTGTAGAGTAGCGGCCGATTTCATCCCCACTACCACTATCCCGACATTGCCACCGATTTTAGGGCCGTGTGCAGGCGCTTTAATAATTTTATTAAATGCAACACGCGCGCGGCAAAATCTCTAATCCAAAGATAGTGTATAACCTTTGACACATTGCCGCCCGGTCGCCCGCACTTGAAGCAAAATGATCTCTAAGTCAATAAAGTGTAAGTTCATTTGAAATGGGCGCACGCGGGGCGCGGCACCTGTGCGTCTGTCATAGGCGAGTAATTGCGCCCTTTGACATAGACGTCCGGGTGGCTGAGGGCGCAGGCTGAGCCCCGCACCCCGGCGCCGAATAGACTTAAGACGGCACTGGCTGTGAATGCCCCATAAAATAATTTGCCAGAAATAGCGGAAGCCTTAGGAGAAGTTAAGCAAACTTCTCATGCTCCAGAAGCTAAGTACGAGGCAGGTCATCTCTTAACTGCTATAAAGAATTTTAAATTTATTCTTAATTTAACTATTTGGGCGAACATTCTCTGCAAAATCAATCGAGTGAATATAGAAATTCAGAAAGAAGATATCATCCTTGCCCGTTCCGTCGCACTAATGGATGGTCTGCTCAAAACTTTGCAAAAAATGAGACAAAATCCAATGGAATATTGAATAAAAGAGGCTGGAGAAGTTGCTGAAAAAAGTGGTGTTGACCCTATTTTGCAAAACAAACGAATTCCAAAACGTAAAAACATTTCGATGAGATATATGAAGACGAATTACAAACACTTCAACCTGTTCAACTATTTTCTAAACAAATAATGATGGTATTTGATCGAATCATATCAGAAATTAAAAAGAGGTTTGATTGTGCTATCATGCTGAATTTGAATTTTGCTTTTCTTAATGGTACTAATATTTTGAAAATGTCAATTGAAGAACTGCAAAAGTATGGAGCAGATCTGGCTCGACAATACGAGCGAGATTTAAGCGCCGTTGATTCTGCCAGGAAATCTACGTTTTTAAAGAGCAAGCTCCGCTTTTATTTGGTGACATAGAAAAGGCTAACGGTGTCTATCTCTTGTAACAGATCTATGCGCATGATTTGCAGGATGCTTTTTCTATTGCCCTGCGAATTTACTCTACGTTTCCTACTACATCCGCAAACTGTGAGCGAAGCTGTGAGGCAAGAACGCTTAGCGAGTCTTACAATCTCAGCGATAGAAAATCGAATTGCTTACGAGATAAATTATGACAAGGCTATAGATTTATTCGCTGAACAAAAAGCTCGAAGAGTAAAATTGTAATTTCAATTCACTTATTTTTTAATTATTATTTATTTAGTTTTAGATTTTAGATTAGTTTAGTTTTATTTAGAATTAATAATTGTATATTTTTTTGTTACTATGTTATAAGTAAATGTAATTAAATACTTATAAAAAATTCACAAATATATTTGATTTTTATTATATCTATACATATTTTTATTTTAAATCCTATCCTATGCTGTGTATAAAGTATATGTATATTCTACACGTTCATCTCTATATATCTGTAAATAAATAGGATTATCACAGAAAGAACAGCGATGGATGCATTATTTCCGGAAGGCCTATGTCCAACCAAATGTTAATCAAATAGTGGACATCTGATAACTGAAATTATAAAGACGATAAGTGGACGGGCGCGGCATTTTTGAGTTTTTTTTTTTCGTATATTCAATGTAAGTATTCAATATATTCATCCCCGATTTATTTTATGGGGACCAAGTTCGGGAGTAACAAGGATTCTTCCTATCTATTAATTTATTCAAGATTGAGCAGGAATTTTTATTCGAGCCTGGAACATCGATATTCGAGCTTGTAACCTTGTGCTTCCGGGAGACGTAGGCGCTACCAAGTTTTGGATTTTCCTACGACATCGGATGAAGTCAAGCCGAACCAATTCAAGCAAACTTTAATTTTATTTTCGAGCTCGCCCAATTTTTCCCCAGTTCAGTTAAGTTACTTATTTAAAGTATAATAATTTGCAAAGGACAGGACAAAATGGAAAGCTTTAGAGGAGGCCTTTGTCGAAGGACAAGCTGTAAAAGAAAAACCGGCTGCCGATACAATTAATTAAAAATGAAAAATCAAATTGTTAAATAGATTAGGTTATAATATTTACACGTATTGTAGCAATAAAGGCTTATTTTGTTTTATTTTATTTTATTTTATTTTATAATGTGTAAACAGTGATTCAATTAGGGTTATATATATAAATTTAACTTCACGCACTGGGCTTAGATAGAACTCACCCTGATTTAATTTTGTTTCTTGTAATTTTTTTTATTTATGTTAAATACATATTTCACAATTGCTAATTACCGTTCTATTTATTAGGTTAATTAACTAGCGCCCATCTTTATTTTTATTATTATTTTTTTCACTTTTCCTATGCCGATTGCATATTTTTAAGCCATGTGAAAAAAAAAAACCCAAAATACCTACAATAACATAATATAATAAATGCACATCAAATCTTTAAACTTATGTTAGGTAAATTTATTTAAATTTTTGGAATTTATTTTTCTACAGAACTATTTTGGATTATTTATACATAATATTGATTCTGGAGTTTGGGCCACTCTGGTTCTGGTGGCCTCAAATACTCTTTGTAGTTAATTTAATTTAGTAGTTGAAAAGGCAGTTCACATCAGAGTTCAAAATAGAAAAAGTAAAAAAACAATTGTCACTCAGTTTAAAAAAATCATTATGCAAGCGAAACCCTGTTAAAATATCAAACAGATTTTGAGAATAAAAAGTCAGCCGCTCCGCCTTATAGTCAGTTCCCACCCGATCGATGGAATTCTGTATATTATATGTTGCAAGATATGTTGCAAGCAGTCATACCTAATCTTAAAGTTCACTTACCTGTAATAACTATGGAAATGTAGGCTGCTATGAAGCAAATATGCGTCATTCTCAAGCCGTTTGAGAAGGTAGGCAACGAAAATAATGAGCGGCACGTAACATCTTGCTATTCGGTTCATATTTGGCTTGCGCAAATATGACCATGTATCCCACCGAGAACTTAACCAGTGGAGAAAGGATGCGGGGCCGACCGCATGTGCCAAAAATACGCTATTTCTCGAGGACGCTACGATTATTTTTGTTAGTCGTAGTCACTACAAGTTTCTGACTACAAGACACTATATTTACCTATTCTGGTAGGTGTTTTTCGAAATATTACGTGGATAAGTTGATCTGCTATGAACTTTTAAATAAATCAAAATCTTTACAGATGCCATCAGTAGATTCGAAAAACACGCAAGGCGAACTCTCTTCATCACAAGAAGATAAGAATGAGTCTTCTAACAGAACGGTATTTTTATAAAATAATATAATAATAATTGGTTTAATCATGCTAAAATCCGGTTCGGATTGTCGTTGTTATATGTATATTAGTGTGTGTTTTTATTATTGTATCTGATTAATACTATTAATACTAAACTAGTGGTATATAATTTAGTTTTACTTTCAGATTTCAGAGGGACAAAACGATAAGGATACTAATGAACACTCTATAGATTTAACACCAAGAAAACTAAAAATGAAACGCCACATTGATCCTCTCATATTTAGTTTAGTTTAGTTTCTTTTTAAGAAGAAGGTTGTGAAGAAACTTCAAAACAAAACAGAGATTCTAAGAATAAAAGTCAGTAGCCTACAAGACATTTTAGACACTCTTAGCAAAAATTCTTTATGCAAAAAAATCTAAGCAAAATACCTCTAACTTTTAACAACATTGATGCAGATACTAACTTCTAACGATATTGATGCAGTATAGTAGCAAAATTAAAGTCAAAGGACATGAACGAAGCAGATACTGGAAATTATACAATCACCGAATCAATAATTGGAACTGAATAATGTTAAATAGTAGAAGCAGATACCGAAAATTATGCAATCACCGAATCAATAATTGGAACTGAAGAATGTTAAATAGTAGAAGCAGATACCGAAAATTATGCAATCACCGAATCAATAATTGGAACTGAAGAATGTGAAATAATAGAAACATTAAAGGAAAATGACATACACGAAGCAGATAGTGAAAATTTTACAGTCACAAAAATAATAATTGGAAGTAAAGAAGTTCAATTAGTAGAAAAAATTAAGACTAATGTCATAGATACGGATACAGAAAACGTGGAATTGCAAACAGAAAACATTGTGAGTACATTTGAGGTTGAAAATAATAATATCGAAAATGAAGAATGTGAAACAGTTAAAGTATTGAAGCCAAAAGACGTAACAGAGACAGGCGGTGAAACTAGACCAATCATTGATCCGAAAATTGATGAAGCAAATTTGAAAGCATCTATCAATTCTGTTATATTACCATCTATAAGAAAAGCAAGGGGACGACCAAGAGGTCACATGCTTACTGCAATAGGCATAAAATAGTCTAGAAAACCCTTAAAGAAGGATTAATCAGCTTTATATTCTACTACTATTCAGGTAGTTGTACATTGCAATTTTATTTATACAAAATGTATACCGTAGTATACATATAATTGTAGTAGGTAACTACAATTTTAAAATACAATGCTTATTAAATTTGTTGCTTTCCATTGCTCTATGTCACAAACTTCTGGTCTCTGGCCAGACTCTGAACGTATTGACGCAGCTGTAGGTTTACAGCACTGATAATCTATCCACCACCACTAGTGGCACTCTATACACTGCCAATTTATTTTAATTAATGTCAGTCGGTCCTGCCCGTGTAAAGTATGAATGAAAATTAATGTGTCATGTTTGATATTTGTAGGTGATTAACAGTAATAACAGAATAGTAACAATTAGAAAAATAAACTAGTCTCGTTTCATGAAAATAAACCTAATTAAAACTACATTACGGTAACCAAGTAACAAGTACATATGTATATTTTAAGTATTTTTATAAAAATGTTATTAAAAAGTGGTGTCTGATCATGAAAATTTAAAATTCATGCCATGAAGAGATTCTTATGCCTGTACACACTTAATACTATCACAATAATTACACCTTCATGTTATAGAGAACTGGGATACAGTTATACAGAGAGTTAAAAGTATACAGAGGATATTAAGTGTAAGTTAAAAGTCCTATAGAGATACCCATGTATCAGTAATGCGTGGATCCAATGACATACCTGCACACCAATCTGCAGTAGGTACAAGCATAAGTAATTTGTTAACAAGTGATGTTTAGGTTCCAAAGCCATGTTGTGTACACCAATCAATCAATCAAATGCAGAAGTTGGTATCCTCTGTCCTCGGTTACCTGAAAAATTAGTTTTAAGTAATTAATTCTATGAGTACCTACTATAAATTATCTAAGAAGGTCTACCATGACTTCAAAAATAGATCTAATGAAAAAGAGGATTTAAAATGCGTATTAAATTTTAACAACACTTTTTAAATTGACTTTGATATGTTGTCTCAAATTAAGAGGCATTTTATTTTTAAACACATTATTTTAATATTTTAAAAAATAATACTATTTCAAAATTGTAATTCAAGTGAAAAATCAGAACTAGATCAATTTTCTACTACTTCTAGTTATTGATTACTATTAAACGTAATGAGAAATGAAAATGTTAATATCATTAGTTATTCTTATACCAAAGATACATAAAAATATATATAGGTATACTACACATAATTTCCTTGTTTCATATACATATGTTTGTTATGTTGATATATACAATGTCAAACTGCTTCTCTTCAATGTGTAAGTATGAGCATTGAGCATATAGTTCACTGCAGATAAGCAAAACTCATGTCTTTGAAGTTTGCTAGTTTTCTAGGATTGAGTGGTTTCCTCACAATAAATAAAATCAAAATTAATTTGGCAGCTGAGCGTTTAAGCTATTACAAAAAAAATGTAGTCACAAAACTAGTAGTAGTAATAATCCATGCATTTATTAAACAATAAATTGATTAATAACACAAAAACCTTAAAACCCAACAAGAAATTGACAATAGATAGACTCTTTATTGCACACCATATTCAAGATTCAAAAAGATACAAAAATAAGAAAAGATAAAATTTAATTTGTGCATCTGTATCTGGTGGTAGTGATTATTGTCATAGAAACCATAGAACTAGATGCATGGTCTTTATAAAAAATGTTCCCAAAATGCTTCAATATACCAACATCATTATGTTCAGGTGTCCAGATTATTCATGTCCATGCTGTCTACATTGCTACTGCAGTTTGGAGATGGGCCTCTATACTTCAAATAAGCATGAAAAGTGATCACTCATTGAAGGGTCTAGTAAATAGTTTGCAACTGTGTTTTAAAGTTGCAAACTATTTTAAAACTAAGATCAAAGCAAAAAAATACAAACTAGAAACATCAAACATAAAAAACATCAAATGACTACAAAATGTTAAATTGAATCATCAAGCAGACCGCATTAATCAATAGTGCTAACCAGTGTGATGGCATGTTGCCAGTTCATTCTTGAAGCAGCTGTTCTGATCACCTTTTCTCATTGTTAATGTTGCTAAATAACATTATTTATTTATTTGCCTGAAAAGGTAACAGAAAATATATTATTATGCTAGTAGTCTAATTAATAAGATCAAAACCAAAGATGGTTCATCTGTTGTCCAATGTTTAACCCGTCTTTCATCTTATAAATAAGAAGTTCAGAACTAATGTTGTTAAAATGGTATAAACATTAAAAAATATATCATCATTACCATCAGCCTGTGTCTCCACTCCAAGATGTAGACCTTTCCCAAAGCTCGCCACCGTGTACGGTCCTCTGCGCTCGCATCCAGCAGCTTTCTGTGATGCCTTTCAGGTTGTCCGTCCACCTGACCACAGGGCGTTCCACGTTAGTAATTTCCAATTTGTAGCCTCCATTCGAGAACTTGTCTACCCCATCAGTTATCCACTCTACAAAAATATGACCAGCCTATTACCAATTAAGCTCACTAATTTACAACTTTGCTTCCTTCAAAATTTCTTTTTCTATCCCCCAAAAAAACTCCAAGCATAGCTTGCTCACTTGCTGAGTGACTGTGAACTTGTGGGCCAGTCCTGTAGTGAGAGGCTATGTTTAAGTTAATATTTATAGGTAACCAGACTGGGAACTGATTCTGATGTTCCATGGAAACTTATTCTTGGTTCCACTGGATATCCTAAGAGAACTTTGTGTCTCATTTCTTTAGTTCTACAGAATTATTATAGTTCTTATATTCTTTCCATCTTATTTGGAAGTATAAAAAACTGGTACCATGTTAGTATACCTACTTATTAGGTTCATCTTTGGGACTCAAATCAAACTGAATACCTGGTAAAACGGCCTGGGTACTCTTTAAAAAGTTCATGCAATTTTCTATTTGAATTATTCAATGTTTTCATTGTTAATTTTGTGGCAAATTTTAAAATTTAATATTCAGTGCCATCTTCCAATACTAAAAATTTATAGATAAGAACTTTCCACATCTGTACATCTTCCAACATTTTTTTAGCTCTATACAATGAGTCTTCATAAAAGTGTATGTCCGCTATATCTATTATATTTTTGGCAGCAACATAATTAAAATGTTTCTCAAATAATTTCAGTACGGGTTCCAAATTGTTGCAAATTTTTTTTTTATTTATTTTTTTTTTTTTTTTCAATTTATTCATTTCTAAAATCACAAGATTTTTATATAAGCTCTTCTTGCTCATACTTGCACAAATAACATCCTTTTTATTATTTTTATTTATATGTAATTGACGCATAGAAAATATTGGGAGCAGTCGTTCCAGTCTCCATAAACTGGAACAACTTTTATTTATTCAGTGCAAATTATATCTATATCCTGTTCGCAATAGGGTTTGATTACTTTTTTTTTCTCTGCAAATTACTTACATACACAAGGCTTTCTCGTTTATCGCTGTTTTGTTAATGAAAATCGTATTAAAATCCGTTGCGCGGTTTAGAAGTTAGCGAAGGAACATACAGATACGGACGGTGACTTTATTTTATATGTAATTTTATATATATTACAATAGATTGATAAATATTACCTTCCATAATTTTCACCACAAAAAAGTAATCTGAATTAAATCAAAATTGTTTTTTAAACTCACACTGAATTAATTCTGCCGGTAGGTCAGACGAGGTTTGCGATGGATCCGTCGCCGGCGCGGCGCCGGCGTGCCGCCGGCTTCCACGATTCTGCATTGTCAACTTGAGTGAGTCTCCAGCCACACACCTGGCTTGTTTTGAAGGTCAAAATTTCCAGACAACGAAAACGTTAGAACCAAAACGTACTGTGTTGTTTTTGGATTTTGAAGTAACCTAACGGCCCAATACACATATTTATAGCACTGGTACCACGATGGGACTCGTGTTCGTTCGTAGGAATAACGCGATATTTTAATTAAGCTTTCTGTGTTGTGAATTGTGAATAAGAAAGATATCAAATCAAAGAAATCAACATGCGAAAATATATTCGAAACTATACGTCATAGAGTAACTTATTCAGTGTTGCCAGCCGGGTCCCGTTAAAAGTTACCTAACATAAATAAAAAAGTAACCTTTTACCGTAAAAAGTAACCTTTTATTTATTTTTTGTGAAAACGTATTAAAAGTTGATAAAATACATGTTGATTGAATTATCTTGCACAAATATGAATAATGTAGTTGTATTTTCACTTTTAAGTTGCATTTTACCAACTACTTTTTCAAAATATCTGAAATTAAGAACAGAAAATCTAATTTGTAAGTGAAAAAAAAAATTCTGTAAAAAATTATTATTTAGGTAGTTATGTAAACTTATGTAAACACACTAATTTGTGCACTTCCAAGATTCCAACTCTTTTTCATACAAGACACTAACACACAAACAAAACTAAGAACTTCACAACAAAAATGACGAGATAAGCGAGTAGTAAAATCTAGAGATAAACTAGGAAGTGTATGTATATGAAACAAGTAGAGTAGGTGTTGCGCAGACTCTAATAACAACCTGTGTTTGAATCCGGATTGATCGAGAGAGTAAGCAGATATGCCGTGAATAATTTGTGATTCTTTAGTATGAACGAGAAAGACATGTTTAATTGCATTACGAATTTTTGTGTTGTTTTAAGATATTATGAATTAATTCTACAAGATCCAAAAAATCACCTATAAGTAACCTTCTGAGTAGTGTAACCTCGAAGTAACCTGAAGGAGTTAAAAATCACCAAAAAGGTTACAAAAGTAACCTTCTGGCAACGCTGAACTTATTATATCTATACCTGTGATCTATACGTAACATGGAAGTAATAAGTATACGTAATAACAAAACTTCAAATTAATATTCGAGAGCATAGAGCACAGAACACCATTACTCCAAGAGGCATAGAGTACAAGGAACATAACATAAATATAGTACTCTCTAGCGAGAGGATTTTTCGAGAGTAGACCAAAACAAAACAAAATGATCTGTGCGAACTGTAAATAACTAAAGCAAAAAGCTTTTTTTTTTGTGTGATTTATTTTAATCATCAGCATTTTTATTGTAATATACCTAAATAAAATTGATAAATTTTGTTCTATTATCTCCGGTGATTATTTAATAATATCTCGAACAGGTAGGCCGAAATATTTTTAGCATTTTAGCCAAGGAACATTTGTACTCTCTAGCGAGAGCACTCATTAGATGGGTAACTTCACATCAATTTATGTCCCAAATACGCCACCTAGTGTTCATAGCTAAATCTTAATGCATCTGTGTGTAATGTGTATACACGTTTTGCATTTGTGTGTGTATACATTACCGGTAGGTACCCGGTACCTTTACGATATTATGAAAATTTCTTTTAACTTTTTGTTTTTAAATATTATTTAAAGAAAACACATCCTTAATGATAAATTTTATTTCAAAAAAATAACAACTAATATTTTCATTACACTGTAAAACCGGTATTATCACAACAAAATAAGTTAATCTTGAAAATATATACCTTCTGTACACCAATTTAATTAATAAATGAATATGCAGCAAACCTTTGTATTTAAAAAGCGAATATTTTGCATAAATGTTCCTTTTATGGAAAATACAAGAAAATTAAGTTTGAATCAGTACAAGTTTTAAAAACAACGAAGAGAATAAACACTAATATAATGTATTGAGAGTAAATCAACATATTTGACGGAAAATGAGTTTGCACAGCACTTTTTTAGTAGATCACAGAATTCACAGGTAAATTTGTAATGATAAAAGGTACGAAGTAAACAGAAAAAATCATAAACGAAAATTAATTTATAAAAAAATATACACAATTGACACGACAATGACAATACACCATGACCTTAACAACATTTCAAATTGAGTTAACTTACTCTATGTTTATTAATGGACATAGCATTTATGATCATGTCTAGGTATTTTTTACTAAAAGTAAATTGAAATATTTAAAAATCTTAAAAAATGTAGAAAAAAATTTTCAATTCACAAAAAATTAAATAAATAATTTTGTTATTTGGATTTTTCACTTTCATAGTTTTGGCTATCACCACTAGATGTCGCTAGTTTTTTGTGACCATGTAATAATGTATGAAGTGAACACAGCATGTTAGCACTCCCCAAATCACCATATAAGGTAATGTGTCTCTTCATTTTTGGTTACCCACTAAATAACCAAAAATACACGTACGAGGGGGGCGCGATACCGCTCCCAGTTAAATACGAGAGCGCGGTACCGCTCCCAATGTACCTAGTTCTTACTAATTACAAGCAGCGCCTCGTGCCTAATAAATTATAAACTCGATTAACCAATAGTTAAAGTTTTAAGTTTATAAAATCATTTCGTGATTTCGTTATAATTTTATTATGAGAGTTTAAAGTGCCGTTTAAAAAGAACCCCAAATTATGGTAGGCAAGTGATTTTTAGTACCATTGCTAAGCCTAGCTTCTGTTCCCTTGCTAGCTTTTGAATATTGTGTGTCCTTCCTTCTACAAGCAGTGCTAGCCTACTGATCGGACGAGGACGATAAAAACATCGCCACCGTCCGCACATTAAATTATCCAATTAGTTTATTATTGTGGTAACCATTTCTTTCCAATTGTAAGGGTCTCACGCCACCGGCCCGCAGTCATGGGTTATGCTATTGGTGCTCGTCGGGGCCGGTGGGTGCGTGAGACCAACGTAGTGAACGTCCTTTTACGGCGGCACATTCGTTGGTGAATTCCAGGGTCCCAGGTCCCGCTTAGAGGAACCCGATACGTCACGCGGCCGAGAACCGCCATACTCCGTGCACCACCACACGGCCGCATTGGCGTAGTCGCATCGACCAGCTGCCCGAAGCCGCCGAGTGCGTAACGCCACCTGCCTGTCGGCGCGGTCACCGTGCATCGCCGTCAAACGTCGGAGCCCCTCCATCCGGTCCCCGACGAACGCACGGCGCCAGCAAGATACGTAGACCATAGGTACTCATTGACCCGTTGTCGATGAGGTCGGAGCCAGGACGATTTATACGACTTTCAATAGCTCACGTCCCTGAACACTATCATTTTGGCTAGCATCATTACCTTTGTAAATTTGTGTAATTAAATTAATCTTTGTCTAATAAATATTTGTTCGCGGAAGTCTCACGCTTTTCTCATCCCCATCCGCGACAACCTTTAACTTTCCTCAAAATCTGCAAACTTTTGATTTGGTTATTTTCTATTTCAGCCCAAAAAAACTCGTCCTTGTCAAAAACCCTGCATCGCACTTTTTCCTATTGTTTCTTAAATGCCGTTATATTTTTGTATTATCTCTATATTTTCTATATACGAGTGTTTAAACTTTTTGACTCACACACTCACTTGCAGCAACTGCAACGTTTTTATGGAGGTACACGTCATACATAGCATGTAACAGCTCTCAGTCTCAAAATTCATGACTATGCAGGTAAAGGTGTAAAATGTTTACCATCAACCAAGTGCACGATGAATAGAAAAAAGAAGAAAAAACCATTGAACTAGTCAGATTGTTTATTTTAAGTTCGTTACAATTTTCAATTTAAACTGATTTTCAAACTACGTCAAAAACTTTTAACATTATGCATACAGTTTGCAAACTAGTATAGTATTATAGTTTATTTATATTGTATGTAAAATGTACTGTCTTACAATTATTTGTAACATATAGAATAGAATAGACAAGAAGTATATTATACGTAGGTATTTTTTTTGTGTGCTAACAAAGAAAATTTTATTGTATGGAGGCATGCAGAGGTAGTTTGGTTATTTTATCGTGTAAATAATGTAAATGTAATACGGCTATTGTAAAAACTAACATTAATGTAGAAAAAAAGAAGAAACAAAATCCAATATAACTGTAAAAATGTAAGACAATAAAAAAATAGCATCCATTCATATTTACATGTAAGCTTAGCGCATAAAACACGGCTCAAACATCAAAACTATAGAGCTGTTTATTGAATGAATCACAATAAGTCATTCGTTTCTAAGAAGCTCCACATTTCTGTATTCCATAGCAGGTGTATGTCAAAATTTTCTGGTGGAATGATTTGTTCCAAACTCCACTTTTCCAACGGGTAGTATTCCAAATTTTGTAGATTCCAAAATTTTCAGTGAGTTTATTTTAATTAAATCTCTTTAATTGTGATAACTCGGCCTTATTTTTATATTATATTCATACGTATACATATGTTTACGTATACATATGTATACGTAAACGAGCCGTGTCTATACATTAAATATTTAAAAAAAAAACAATTTGTACGTTATACTTATGTTATCGTATCGAGGTCAAAAAAATAGATTTTTGTCCGTTTGTCTATGCGCTTGTGCACGTAATCTCAGAAACAGCTTAACCGATTTGAATGCGGTTTTCACTAATGTGTTATAGCAAGCTTCCCGTAACATTTATTGTTTGTTTCATTCCGATCGAAATTGCGGGCTGACCAAGTTTTTAATAATATCAAACATTTTTTTTTTAATACAATGAAATTTATTTCAATTTGCACTGCTCGCATGTTAATAACCTAAATGGTTAATGGTTATCATATTTTGTAAACAAACTTTATTTGGGCTGGAATGCGACGAATCTGGAAAATGAATTCAGAATATGTCCGTGAACATATTTAGACGATTAGTTTGGAACAAATCAAACTCAATATCATCGTCACATTGAGGATAACAGTATAAAAAAAGTACGAAGAATATTACCAGGAAAAAGCCCTTCGACATTGACAGCTTACCTGCTACAGAATATCCACAAATGAAGAGTGTCCGGTAGTAGCAAATATATTAACTATTATTATGATTACAGTACTATTTTAGGAACACTATTGGCATACGTTCTCAGCGATACCTTAGCAGCCATCTGGAATATAGTTCAAAGTTATTTTTTCTTTTACCTTCCAAAACCCTTCTGTACAACTATAACCATTGTTATAATCTCAAAGAAATGCGAAATTCCGATATTAATCGGTTGTACTAAAACTTAGGACTAAAATGATCACATTACTATTCATTTACATCCATATTATCAGACCAAAAAAAGTAAACAACATTTATAACGACGGATTCCAAAATGGATAGTTATGGAATATGATAAACTATGTAGCTTTACTTGTAGCAAAAAGTTTCCACCAAAACAATGAGTTCGTGTATTTTGTTTCAAAAATACTTAGGCGTAAGTGAATAACTTCGAAAGGCATACAAACATACTTAACGTTCGAGGTATCTATAATTAAATGAAAACTTTCAAATACATACACTGAACTATGTTTACTTCGATGATGTCTTTTAACAACATGGTTAAAATACAAGACTACTTCGCTACCAGTGGGTAAGATTTCTCGCAGAGAACGTAAACCATTCGGTGTCAGTTAATCAAAAACCGTTTCATATGCACACAGTTTTCACATATAATAAAGTAAAACTCTTATATTTATTACGCATTATGTAATTTTAGAAGCACGCTAAAATTATAATTTTTTGTAATTGTAAAGTGATTAGCTTACTAAAACACTGACCGGGTCCCCACTTACAACGATTAAAAAAAAAGAATAAAAAGCAAAAATCACAAACACGTAAAGCCAATTAAAAAAAAACCACTAACTTACAAGAAAATTTAAAAAAAAAAACATAAAATTAAAACGTTTCCTGAATTATCCCTTTTGTGAAAAAAAAAATTAAGGAATTGTTTTATGCAACAGTTGGTTACATAGTCTCTGCAATTTAGACTTTACGGCTACAAAATATCTTTAAATCCATGACCACTACGGTTGAACAAAATTAGTATATGGAATAGACCTAATTTCGTCTCAAAATATTAGTTGAGACAATACGAACCAAATCATCGGATTTGAGTTTTAAAAAAATATCAATTGTAAAAAAAAATTCAACCCATTAAAAAATATTACTCCCTACTATACAATAACGTGTGGACACCCGGTCAATAAAATTCTTATATTTTATAAACAGATTTAGATGTAGTTTTGAAACTATTTTTTACATAGATCGCGGGTATTGAGGTCATATCGTTTAACCACATTCTAGTATATATCCGGATGTTGTATCGCTTACAATATTTTTGATTTAACCCATTATACACGTGTACAAAATAGAACCGCAATACCCTGTGCTCAATTCTAAACCTAACACCTAAAAGCTAGGGACAAATATGGTCGCAAAGGATACGTACTTTGAGAATTTTCTGTCGCGTCACTAATACTAGATTTTTATTTGTACCCTTCAAGGGGTACAAGTACAAATCCAACCAAACAGATAATCAATATTTGTGAAGATTTTAAACACCGCCCATAATTATCCCCGGAACGAAGTTGTGATTCCTAGATAAATTAGTTCTCCGAGGATGTAAATGGATATGTTAGAAAAGTAGTACAAAATTGTGAAGACAAACAATAACCAATTAAAAGTGACAATAACAAATATTTCTTTTCACTAACATATAATACCTTAGTGGTCGGTAGTGATCGTTAGTGAAAATCACAATGATTGAGTACTGTTTTGTGAGGTCATATATTTTACTTGAATTCTTCTGAGACAAAGATTATTAAATTATGAACGCAAGATGGCATAAAGTGGTTTCAGAAAGACTGTCCCTTCCTAACCACTCTTTAGATATGTAGGTATAATTTAATATCTTTGTTCTGAGAGTTTGTCGACATATATTATATGTCAAGCTTGCAAGACATATATATATGTCATATAAGACATAAAATATTATTTATAACGAATGTAAACATTGAAATGATAAACAAATATAACATTATATAGAATTTCTTATAGAAGTTCAAATTACAGGATGTTGATCAAAAGTTTCGGTCGTTAAAAGTTCTTTAACAAAAAGCTTGATAAAAGTCAACGTGTCCACTTGCAACTTACTCGATATTAATATATCGTACATGTAGATAGAAACGAGTTGCATAAGTTGCATAAAAATAGCAAAACTTCGTTGCGACTATACCCAACTATATGATTATGGACAAAATTCTACGAAAATACATACACAACATATTTATTAGATATAATTTATAGCTAACAGGCGGACACAATACTAAATGTTACGATTTATCAAGTATGTCAAGTCTAATGTAAAAATACAATATAATAAAATAGTAAGTTATAAAAGCGGTAAATATATAAAACCTTTCACGAACGCACCTTATTAAATTTGTATATGAAAATCTTCAATACGGCGTATTGAAAGTCTTGTCATAGGGCGTCATAGGGCACACTATACGTTTCCGGAACTGACCACTTACATAAACTATATTTAAAAAGTATTTACAACAATTGAAAATGGATCTCTTTGGCTATAGAATACATTTCTTTCAACTGACTAATAATTGTTTTTAGATTGTGGCGTCATTTAAAATTTTAAAAACAAGCACGTGACCTACCGTGAGATTTGAGTATCCCTAGCTCGGACGAACTACCCTTTGGACACCGCACGTGTATTGTTTTCTAAGAAAACCAATTCCGAAAATTATTGCGACGCGCGCGGGGCACTAGCTTACTATGATTGGTTCGCGCAATCATTACATGTTTCGTCTAGTGATGTCATACTTCACCTTAGTTATCGATAAAATCGATAGCTGTTATAAGTAAAAGATACTTAATATAAGTACATAGATCATATTTCTAAGATACTGCTAACTAAATAGATTCTACTTCGAACTAATATAACAAATAGGCTACTTTTTTCCTGATTCATCATCATCATCATCATCATAAATATAGGCGAATCCGCAGGGAACAGGGTATAAGTAAAATATTGATATGAAAGATTTTATTACTGATTAAAAGATAATACATTTACATAATTTCAGATTGTTAAACAATATTTAAAAAAACATTTTACATGCATCACGCACAGCTGGTTATTACACAATCAAATTACAGACCATATTTACATTCGTTGCGGCTGATGATGGCTGGACTAAAATATGATTCTCGGAGTTTCCACGTATGTGAAAGGGATAGAGCGACACTAACTGAAAAAATTAAAAGCTATAATCTCTGAAGATTCCTGTGCCTAATTTTAATGTAGCTAACATCGACTCTGATACATTTTGTAATTATTTTAAAATATTCATTGACTTTTAAAGTGAATCAACTTTTTGTATACTTTTCGCAGAGAGGGAGGCTGATGACTTGATTTAGTTAAAACGGTTAATCTTGTATTTATATATTTCTCCATTACACATTTTCTCAAATCCAGTAAATGGTGAGTATCTTCAGTATCATATTGAACCTGCAAATGTAAGGTTTTGCGGAAACCTGCAAACGTAAATATAACTTGTAAGAAAATATTAAAATTTTAAACACCAGTTTGTCAAAATATTCTATTTTTATTTTTGGAACCTTCTTCGTAGAAACACTCAAATAAATTTAACGTTTTTGTCATAATAAGCGCTTTCCAAATTCAAAATGAATAAAGAGTTGAAAAAAGAAACATGTAACAGTATTTACTTTTATGTAATAGTATTTACTTCCAATAAAAATATCGGTAGTCGGTAAAACACCGACCTAGACTGTGTCCCATCACTCACGATTGAGAGCGAGTGGGATAAAATTATAAATCTTAAAGCGCTAAAACGAGACCGAACGAGTGGCGCGTCACCGAAGTAACTATCGCCGCAAAGAATACAGCCAGCATAACTTGAACTCTACAGTTTATTTAAATATTGATAATAATTCTTAAATTTTACTCACCGATGAAAAGTGATATTATCTTTCTTATAGTTTGATGAGGAGGTATCTTTTCCGCACCATCTTATGGAACAAGTTGGCATTTTAACACAGTTTTAGTATTTTTTCCGAATAAAACAATGACGCGTGAACGGTACCGATAGTTGGTGTCAACTAAAGTCTCTCTCGAGTCGCGCGAGCAGTATAAACTTTGTACAGGGTATGTGTTTCGAACTGTTTTGTTCTAGCGTGCGGTGTCCAAAGGGTAGTTCGTCCGAGATCCCTAGGCATTGACATGAGTCAAATACAATCCAATCCTGCATAAAATTTTTGTGAAAAAGCTATGCTCTCTTTGGAGTCGTCGTACCGTAAATAGTGATTGGTACACGATCAATTGTTTGCCGGAAGTTATTGACGAACTCCGTAAAAATTACCGTAAACGCCTCATCATATTGCACCACGATAATTCCGGTTCTCACACGGCCAGACAGACAAAAGTAATTTTTGAAGGTGAAAAACGTAGAACTTATGACCCATCCTATTACTGAGCTGGATTTTTTTTGTTCCCAAAAATTAAGACAAAGTTAAGCGGTCAACGATTTTCATCACCAGAAGAGGCTGTCGAAGAGTATGAAAAACTTTTTCCGAGGTCGCCACGCAGGAGTGGCATAAGTTTTCAAAATTGGTTTATTCGTAGGAAAAAGTGCATTTACGCTAACGGAGAATACTTTGAGATACAATAAATTCGTTTTTGACCATTAATAGTAATTTTTTTTATTCATTCCGGAAACTTTTAGTGCGCCCCAAGTATTATGCATTTTTATACCGAAGAAAATACTATGCATTTGTTCCCTTTGCGACGAATGTTACATTAAAAATGGAATTTTAGATTATTATGAATAATAGTCACTATTGAATAATGAAAGCCTCTCGTTGAGGTGTACAACATCTATATTATTTATTTAAAAATGTATGAATTTCATGCAATTTATAATTATTCATAGGCTGTCAACAGTGTATGCCACTGACGACAGCTTCCGATGTGATTCCGAGCGGTAGTGATACCAAACCTGACCGGATGGAAAACTACTGCACAGCGTCACCTATGGGGGAGGATTTGTAGCATTACATTACTACTGTCCGCCTACACTGTGTGACGAAACGAGCCACGATTATCATCCGTCTCGCTTCCGCAAACCACAGTGAACAGCGGTGGGGTCACGAGTATAAGCTGTCGCAATAGACATTTGGACTGTTTCGACAGACCACACTAACCTCTAATGCGTCACTTCTAAAGTTGTAGTTTCGTTACTCATTTTGCGTACTAAACTTATTATTTCCTATGGAGAGCGAGCTCTTTGAATTCTATACCAACAAGAATTAGTGGTTTATGAAAAGAATGACCGAGTGTTGTAACCTCCATTCTCTCCGAGGTGCCGAAATTTATAATTAACACAAATCTAGGATAAACTCCAGGAGCTCCTAGTGAATGGAGCGTTCATGCGACTTTAGCCACCTAAGATCAAGTGATAGTTATTGAAGTGACCAATAATTATTACGAAACTGATAATATGTGATGTGACGTATACGAGGCTGTGAAACTTCTTACAGAAAGAGACCAAAATAGCTAATGCGACGACTTTGAATCGTAACCAGCGGTGGTCTGATCTCCAATTTGCCGAAGCAAAACCGACTCTTTGGAGATAGAATTAGGTTTTTGTTTCCGGCGCCACCTTGACGGTTCGCGCCCCAATGGTACCTATACCAGTTCATCTTTTGCATGCCAGCCTTTGCGGCCTCGGGCAACTATTGGGTGCCAATCTTGCAATTTTTACGCCAAATTTCCAGTATATTATTTATGTCAAAGCCTTATGATATTGTTTTTGCTACGCCACGGTCTATTTCTGTTAATCGAACCTCTGACTTTTTTCGCTTATAACCCCCAGACTTTTTAAAGTTAAAATTTCAAGTTCATAGAACCTTTAATATCTAACAGTCTTTGGATATGTTTACCACTAAGACTCCTCATCTCGCACCTTGTAAATAATTCTCTCCAAAATATATTTCGGAGTATATTTTCCGTCTAACATTATAAACTTCGTTTTACGTTCTGTTTTTAAAGTTTTATATCATGCTTTGTCACGCTTTTTGTGGATTTCACACATCGCAATGCCAAAATTGTTAATATTCTTTAACGCATAATGGAGGCCTATCGTTTCCTTAATACTTTCCCAATTTGTTGCACAATTCATTGATACAATTGTAACTCCAAATGCGTGTCGCGACACCCCGATCTGCTTCATCAGCTGAATCGGGACATAAACTGCTTTCAGTTATGCTCGTTTTTGAAATAGTCATTAATTATTCGTAAATAACGTTATCGTTTTGTACTCACTCCACTCGTTCGTTATACCTCTATTTATCACTTATAACTATAATAAAAATATACACAAAATATCACAGCACTATCGTTCGCTTACCCTAAAAGCACAACGCTTGGCGTCGATACTTTTAAAAAATATAACACAAAAAAAAACTTCAATAAAACACTCAGTCGCTGGTCAATTTCTACCATTAGCAAAGCCAAAGAATGATAGCGAAATATTTAGTAAAAGAATTTAATAGCAAAAAATTGCATATGTTTATATACTGTATAATAATTATATGACGTTAATATAAAAAACTAAGACAAAGAAATGAGATCTAACTTCCATGTTGTGATGATAGTAAAATTCAGGACAAATACATACGTCCAGGGACTAAAATTATACATTGATAAATTTTAGATTGTGTCAACAAAAATCTGTACACCAGTTCGCCATTATTCTTTCTTACAAAAATAATAATTTTTTTATTTATGATTTTATTCATTTACGGAAATTGATAATCTTAAAAAAATCCGAGTCAAGTATGTAGTATACTTATATAGACAACAAAAAAATACACTGTGCTCTCTGTGTGAAAAAATCTCCCAATGACTAAATGCCAATTAAGGGAATTGGGGACAAATGGAGCGGAATTAAAAGTAAAATAATTAATACCCTCAAATTCAACCAGCGACGATGTAAAAAGTAAAACTAAAAAATTCGAATTACAAAGTGCCGCAAAAATTCCACATATGTACAAAAAAGAACTATTGATCAAACACTTAATCTAACAACTTTGGATAAACATTGTAGGTGTACAGCGACTGCTTTATTTGGTCAACTTAAGTTAAATTTAAAACTTTCATAAAAAAGAAAATTACAGCATTTAAATTTTATTTATTACAAAACTTGCAGTCATTTCGTATAGGTACTACTTTTAACTTAGACTTACACAAATGACAAGTCAATTTAATTATCAATCAGTCCACAAAAAAAATCATTTCAACTTTATTAATGTGGGACAAATCCAAATAAAACAGCGCCGTTTGTGAAAAATTACATTCAATTCTGATCTAAAAATAATGATACATCAATTTCTTTTCTACATTGAATGGTATGACAAAATGGCACATTTTAATTTTTTTTTGTTTTTTTTTTCTGGATGAAACATTGACCTTCGTTTTTGCGTTTTTTTTTTTTTTATTTTTTTTTATGTAAGCGACATACTAAAGAAACACTTAATCTAAATGAGGTAGTGAATGCCGTTTCAAACACGACATCATATAACTACAGTTTGGTGGGATACATAATATAGTACGCTATAAATGTATATTTTTATAAACAATTACATTTAAAATATATCCTATTGATTACATTGAGGTATTCAATCGTTTCTGGCTGAGGTAGCTCTATTTGTTGGCCAAACAATATTCTACAAACCCTCATCTGCGACTTATCTAAGCATCCTGGTCGAATATTTGCCAAACTTAAGGACAATTGTTTAAACAACAACATTGGCAGTTTTGTCAATACAAAAAATGTACTAGCCATGTAAAAATGTAGAGTCAATGGTAATATTAATTTGTATTCATGATCAATCTGTTGATCGGATACGCGAACAAGCAATCTTTGATGATGGGGACTCCGTGGTTCAAATGATCAAAGGTATTGTCCGGCATGTGATCTACTGTTCGACCTTGTGGATCAATATGTGGCATTTTCTGATTGATAGTGAGCAGGGGATCAATGTGTGGCAGCATGACGTGATCATCCACGCCGATGCTAAGACCGCTGTAATTGCAATAGGCGTTAATAAAGTCCGGTCCGTACTCACGTGGGTAAATCTGGTTGCAGGAAGTCTCCATGGTTATGGCGTCCTCAGATGATGAGTCTGAAAAATATAGTCGAACTGTTGGTAAAATTATGCCGGCGAATTCGTTCGCGTAGACTTCATCTGAAGGTATCTACACTAATAAGGAGAAATAAAAATTTTTTTTTTTTTTTGTATGTTTGTAATGGATAACCTGAAAAACTACTTGACAGATTTTAAAAATTCTTTCATCTATAGAAAGCTACATTATCAGCGAGTAAAATAGGCTGTATTTTATTTTAAAAAAATAAGTGATCCCTAGGAACGAACGCAATATATAACACAAGGTATAAAAAATTTGCCTTTTTGTCATACTTCGTTCGCCCAGACGAAGCCAGAGCGTGTCGATCTAGTTAAATATGAAATGAGTTCTTTAGTGAGAAACTGTTTTATATATGTCGGGATGCAGTCTATTTAAACCTCTCGGGCTTCTACTACCATTTCTTCGAAGACGAACTAGCAATATCGAAGTTAGACTTAATTAGCTACAACTGTGATGTTGTAGTCCAAAAAGGTGGTTTTTTACCCATTGGTAAAAAACATAGATAGCAATTAGTTGTTCTTTAAGTTGCTGATCACAAGTGGAAAATATTTTAAAAAATCTACATGGTCAATGAAGCTGTTTCATAAATGTTATAATTTTAAAAAATGCTTACCAGTACCAAATGTGTTCAATTCGTGCAGAACATTAATGAATTCCTCTTTGTCCTCATCGTGAAAACCAAATTGTTCTTTATTAACTTGCACTGATATATTTTTTTCCAAGCTTGACATTGATTGCTCTGATTTTTGATTCAGGTTATCTATTGGCCTCTCCTTGATCGGCTCTTCCAAGAGGAACTCTGAAGTGATATGCTTACTTGGATTAGTCAGGCATACCTTCGCATCTATGAGTTGTATAGGTTCGGCATATTTCATTTGCTGATCAACAGTCACTGAACCCTTTACATCATTGCTGATAGGCGCTTTAGTTATATCGTTATTGTTTACTTGACAAACTTTGTTCCCATTAATACTTTCCCATTGAATCTGAGGTTTCTCGGCGTCTTTGTGACATATATTATGCATCCTCTTCAAATGTTTGGACCAATTCGCGAAAGACGATAAAGTTTTCGAGCAAACTGTGCACTTGTACGGTTTGATACCTAAATGCACGACTGAGTGCTGGTTCATATGAGTCTTTTTTACAAAAGACTTCTCGCACACATTGCATTTGTAATTTTTTGTAACTGAATGCACCTTCATGTGTTGTACCAGTCTTCGGGATGCCGTGTACGACTTCCCGCATACCTTGCAGATGTGGAGGGGTGTGATAAAGTGTGGCCTAATATGGTTCATTATGCAGTATTCCTCCCTGTATATCTTGGCACACATCGGACACTGATAGGTCTTAGTCTTGTGCGCGTCCAAGTGAAGTTCGCAGTCAAACGCGCTCGTGAATTGGATGCCACATTGACGACACCAATTATCTGGATTAAAGCTGTGCTTGCGTTGATGCGCTATGAGGTCTTTCTTTGATTCATAGCTGAAATTGAAATCTGTTCTATACAAAAAACAGTTCAGAAGTTCAAATAATAAGTTTAAATTCCGTCAGTGTTAATGTAATTATCATCAGTGTATATAATCCTTAGTTTTAAATGTTAGACCTATGGATTTATTAAACCTAAATATTTTTTGAATATTCTATTTATGTAAATGCATTATCTAATTTCATCCGACTTATATAAAATTAAATTAAATATAATAAAAGTATAAATAATTATGAAATTGCCCTTTTATCGCACTGGCCACTTTGAATTAAATTAAACCTGCATAAACTTGCGTGGTGTCAAATTTCAGAGTGAAACAAACCACCAAGGTATTAGCGGCATGGTTTGATGTTAGCATACCCAAAATATTGACCTATTTGCAACAAATTGATAAAATTTAAAAAAAAATTGAAAAATTACAGATATAGAAATGATTAATTGTGTATAGTTTGATTATCTTGCGACTAAACAATAACAGGTTATCAAACTGAATATGTGAACATTTCAGTTGCGCTGACATTAACAAGTTTATAAGTTGTTTTATTCCGTTGGCTTTTTTGGATATCTATGAAATTAATTGCACTGACAAGGCTTTTAATCTTTCATGAATGTTATGTTTTATGGATTGTGCTTTCCTAGAATACGAGCAATAAACCGCATGAGTACAATCAGCCCGCATTAATTTAATTTTAATTTTCTACAATGTATAGTAATATAATTTAAAAAAAAGCTATGGACACAATGAAGTCTGAAATAAAGTTATTATTATTATTATTATTATTATTTAAAAAAATTGGGCCACTAAAAGGCAGTTAAGATATGGACACTATCAGTGTTATTACAAAAAAGATAAACACATATTGAACAAGTGTATAAAAAAAAATTATTACAAAAGCGTGTTTAACAGTTAGAGTTAGGCACGGTTTAAATAATACTTTTCATATTTAAATACATGTCAATGCTTCTCGAAACCTCAAAGTTAGTCTAAACTGCTTTGTTTCTAATTTTCGCAAGTTGTATTTAGTGGTGTGGTGTGCATTTGAAATTGAAATAATCAATAATAATATCAATGATGGAATTAAACTTTGCAGATTTTATTGATGACAAGAATTGGATTACATTTATGGAAAACTTTCGAGACATTTCGAAAAATAAAATATAAAAACATATTATGAAATATGTTCTCGGCGGCGCACAGTGGATCGAAACTGCTATATGAGGGACATAGGGAACTTTTTTACAAATTCGATTTAAAAAAAAAATATCTATCGAAAGTTCTCGTCGATTTGATAAATAATTGTCATTAAACGTTTTTCTCTAAAACTGATAGTTTGCCTGTAAAAAAATATTTTCAATTTTTGTTGTATGGAATGAAACAGACACTGCTAAAATTTGGCCAAGTCTTGAAAGGTCTTGCTTTAAAACTACTTCAGTCTTATTACTTGGCTTGTTGGCTATAATTCTACGCTATCAGCGCGCACCTATAGTTGCCCGTTCAAGAGTTATGAGGTTCATTAAAATGAAAAAAAAAAGTAAGTAAAAGCACTTTTTATTGATAATATAGATAAAATAATTGCATTACATTAAAATCAGCGTTGCCAGATTTTTTTTTGGCCGAGCGGGTTTTTGAATCTGTTTGAGTAAAAAAAGCGGGATTTTTTCGTCGAAAGCGGGACATAGTAAAAAACGTATATTAAACAGCAGTTTTTAAATACTTATCTTTTCATTTGAGTTTTAAATTATGTTTACATGACAAGAGTTAGCAAAAAATAGCTATTGAAAATGTATTTTAAGAGCGTTTAACAGTTTGAACCCTGCTTGCGTCGTTTTTTACGAATTTCTGAACATTATTGTGGTTGACGTAAAAATAATACAAACAAAACAAAAATGGAACAGGATAGCACAATCCTATTTCCATTATTTGTTGCAATTAAAAATTAAAAATTATTGTTTATGTATGTAAAATCCTGTTTTTAGCAACACCTGTTTTCCTAAATTTTACTATCGAGTCACTTTTGGTCATCTATTTACTTTAGAAAAATTGTTAGAAATGTGTTTTGAAAAATATTACAACTACAGGAATATTCTCTACTTTTATTTGTTGCACTCGAAATTTAAAAATTTAATTCAACAATAGTGTAAAAAAATAATGAAATCGTGCATTTTGTGCTTTATATTTTGCGCTATTTCTACAAATTCAGACCGTTCATTGAAAAAACAATACATGTACATGAAATTTCAATGCTTAATATCTAATAAAATAAATAAATATTATTATAAATGGCTACTATCTCCTTTGTATGATTTTTTAAAAAATACACTATAAATGCTCCGAACAAATACTCCTGCGCTCATTACGCGCGCAGCGCTCACGGAGGGAGGGTGTATCGCTCGCCGACAACGCTCTATAGCTATACATTTATTGTAGTTTGAACATCGCCACGGCAGAAAATTAACGCGACCGACTAATTTTGATCTCATAAGTATTTATTTTGTTGTAATATTTTATGCACGGAAAATTTTATCTAATTTACTATAGCGCATTTGTTTATAACGTATTTCGATCACGAGTAGTTTTAAAATTGTCATATTGTGCAGGTCCGAGTATCGATTCTGTTTGTAATTTTTGATAGCAATTTTTACCTTTATACTTGATATTGTACACGTTTAGTTAATGTTGCTTATTTTCAGATCTGGACTTCGATTAAAATGGCTTAAACAAAGAATATCAAATCTATGGTATTAATAAAAGGAAAAGAAAATATATAAATAACTAGCTGAGCCCGCAACTTCATACGTGTGGTATACGGTACAGCGCGTAACTTTTTCATTTGTTAACCGATTGGAATGAAACAAACACTAAATGTTACAACTTGCTACAATAAATCAGTGAAAACCGCATTCAAATTGGTTAAGCAGTTTCTGAGAATAGCGTACACAAACGCACAGACAAACAAACAAAAATTCTAAAACTATTTTTTTACCTCGGTAACATGGTCTAAAACGTTTATAAATTGTTTTTTTTTTTGACACGGCTCGTTTACGATTTTATTATATGTATATGTATAGATTTAAAACTAGCAAATGAACTTAAAAAGTAATAAACTAAATTTCAAAATGTTATTTATATATTAAATATACTATATTGCTGTGAAAGTGATTAACAAAATAATCACTGTACCACAGAATGTTGCACCAGAATACATTATGTAGAGCTGAATTGCCGTCTCTTCCAGAACAGACGTGACAAATCTCTTTGTATTACCGTTTAGAACTTTTTTGCATATTATTATTGTGTTTTACGAGACCTATAAACTATAATAACTTTCATCGGTGGCCTAGCAAAAAAGAAATTATCCAACTTCCATAAAAAATACTCATGCAAATTTATGGTGAAAATTGTATGTAATTGCGAAATATTGTCATTTTTTTTATTTTTATGATTTTTATTAGTGAGTCATACTCCTTATAGTTCCGACTTGGCGCTATATCATTTCTATTTATTCTCAAAAATAAAAGACAAATTAGAGGAATTCGCTTTATAAGCCCTGAAGATGCAGTGTAAGCGTCCGAAATCGCCGTGAAAGACACCTCTAAAGAAGAGTGGGCTACTGCTTCAGTCAGTTGTTCCATCGCATGCGACCGTGCTTACAAAGAAATGGAGTCTACTTCGATTTTTTTGAGGTTAAGGTCGGTAGACAGGCTGACTGTCTACTTGATGGTAAATGGTAAATGGCTACCGTTGCCTATAACACAAACAACATCACAGGTGCTGCAACACGACATACGTGACTACATTAGATTTGTAGTCATGCAATATGAACAGGAAATATAATTTCTATTCAGTCAAACCCATATATTATGTTTTTTTGCGGTGTGGACAGGACACGACTTTCTTTTGAAAATTACAAAAATCGCAAGAGACGACGTGTTTTAGGAAAGAAAAACGGAAGAAAGTTTAATAATCTTTTACCAAAATTTTCATTTGTCTGAAATGGTTGACCCTAGAAAAAGTAGCTCAATGCCTATCAGGAACATCTGCTCAAAAACAGAGATGGCAAGATGAAAATGGTTTAGAATTCGTCTTACATGAAACAGGCCTGTCGGTGCCCCCATCATTTCTGCAATATTTGTCAATAAAGGATTTTTTAAATTATATTCTTTTTATTTTCTCTCCCTAAGATAAAGATACGTAGGTCTTACATTTATGTCATATATAAATTATACGTACACAATCTATAAAAATCGATGTGTGTATACACATGTGGACGTCAAAACTTATTGCTAACTCTGCTTCTTCTTTAGCTGCTTTTTTCATTCACAACTTTGCCGCATTTGCCCACCAATAAACGGCTTCCCCGTTTATTGTGTATAATTTGAAGAAAAAAAATTGCATTCATACGAAGTTAGGACCGGGTTGCTAATATGTATAATATAACGCATGTAAAATAATTATAATGCTAAAAATTAATACTAAATTTATAAAAATAAAACTAAGTAAATAAAAAAGCTAATCCTTAATCAATAAAACTAAGTATCAAATTATTCGCTCCTCCTACGTTCGTCGTTCAACGGTCACTCACACAAAGACAATACTTGTACGATGCTCTGTAATCTTTGTGGGAGTGCGTAAGCGCGGCGCGATCTGGAGATCGTGAAAATTTTGACTTGCCTTAAAACTGTTAAGCGCTCTTAACGAAAATACGTTACTTTAACAATGTCTGATTTACCCTATAGTTAGACAGTTGGTCTTCAGGAGAATAACCATATTATATAAAATAACTAAGTAAGAATTATTTGTAAGAATTACTTAGGTAATCATATTTCTGTGAAGATAAAGCTTCTTTAAAAGTTTCCTTTTTTTTAAATATAGATGAAGAACTTATTTATAAATTATTTAAAAAATGGTTTTATAGTTATTTTTATTCAAAACTACAGCTAATACAATTAAAAAAAAAACGGGACAAGTGCGAGTTGAACTCGCGTGAAGAGGGTTCCGTACGATGTTACCTATCCGCACAATATTGAGTGATTTACCATTTTCTTTTAATATCATGAACTTCTTATAGGTTTTCCTATAATCTATAAGTAGAAAACTAATTTCCGTATTTTTTTCAAAAATTTAGGTTCAGTAGTTTCGGAGATAAGGGGAGGGGGAATGGTCGGACAGACGGACACACGAGTGATCCTATAAGGGTTCCGTTTTTTTATTCGGATGTACGGAACCCTAAAAACCAACTAAACTCTAAAAAAATGAATCACTATCACTATCTTGTAAAGTATGTACATCTATAAATTCCAATTCGGGTTCAGTTGGAAGAGATACCAAAAGCTCGACTGCACTTGGCGAGGGAACCATTCTCCGTTATTTGGACATTCTTGGCCTTAGAAAGGTCAATTTTGGATCAGACGACAAGAGAAGATTATGCAAGATATCTTCATTTGTCGCTGTCCTACTTACTTACTTACGATTATTTTTTAATTTTATTCTTAAATTTATTATTTGCTTTAATTTTGAAATTATCTTTTTTGTACATTTTTCGATAAATATGTATATGTTTTGAAAATATTAATATTCCTTAATTATAAGTATTTTAATGTAATGCAATTATTTTATCTATGATATTATCAATAAAAAGTGCTTTTACTTACTTTTTTATTTATTTTAATGACCTCATAACTCTTGAATGGGCAACTATAGGTGTGCGCTGATAGCGTAGAATTATAGCCAACAAGCCAAGTTATAAGACTAAAGTAGTTTTAAAGCAAGACCTCTCAAAACTTGGCCAAATTTTAGTTTCTGTTTCACTCCATACAACACAAATTGAAAATATTTTTTTACAGGTAAACTATCAGTTTTAGAGAAAAACGTTTAATGACTATTATTCATCAGATCGACTAGATCTTTCGATAAATATTTTTTTAAAATGGAATTTGCAAAAAAGATCCCTATGTCTCTCATATAGCAGTTTCGACCCGTGGTGCGGCGTGGCATCACAATTTATGATGAAATATCGGGTTGTTTTACCTTTTATTCTTGAACCCAATTTTCTTCACGTTCACGAATTTTTATTTTAATATTGCAATTGTCCATTTTTCCATATTACTTGAAATAATTTTTATATTATACAATTTATTTATATTATACAAAAAAAATTAGTACATTTGACAATGATTGACAAGTCTTGATAAACACATTCCATTCTTTCAACTGATCACTGTTTTATGTGTACAATGTTATATACGTAAGTTTTGGATCCAAAACATACTTATGGCGGTGTATTTAGAGCAATAATTAATTTATAATCACACACTGCACCGTTTTATTTATACATAGATAATTTTAAAATATTTTTCTGCGTAGGATAATTCTATTAGCACATAACAAATTTGCATAGAAAGGAACGTGAATTTGTTGAACAATGAACAATGAAGAAACAAATGAAGTTGAACGAAAGTTTTGTAATGTTGCTATTTTAAAATTACACTTGGTTGCCTATAGGTTGCCATGCGATGTTTTGGTTAGTCAAAGGACAAACACTATTTTGTAATAGCGAAGGTTAAACATAATTTGAGGCAGGGCTTAAACTGTGAAATTGTTAACAAATGTCATTAGACGCTGTTTGACAAAACACGCATTAAGACATAGTTTAGTATTTTTTTTTAATAACACTGTATATTACAAAGTCTGTAGAATTTAAAAAACCGTTTAAAGTGTATTCGCGCATTTTCAGAAAGTGTATAAACAATAACAATAAAAAAACTGTTTTAATTTTTCAGTACGAAACGGCAATCTCAGTTTTAAAGTCCTGCAAATCTGATGTTATTGCTAGCTGTATGTAGTCCAGCCCAACATACTAATACCCAAAAATACCAAATTAATAAGAAAATCCCTATAAAACACCAATTGAGTCCCGTGGTTTCACTCGCTGTTAATTTTAAAAAAATGCTCTCTTTCTCCCTCTCTCTCTCTCTCGGTGATGATGCTCGGTTTTTGTAGTGGTCGGTAATGTAGGCTATGTCGGTAACGAAAGTCACCGACATAACCCGGCGAATTAGTAAGTTGAAGTGGCAATAGGCAGGACGCATAGTACCTAGAAAATGTCCTGACAACCTAATAAGAGCCACCGGTCGACGCTGGACCTTGGAGGAGACCTATATCCAGCTGTGATCAGCCAAAACGAATGTGATGATCACTCTTTAATTCATTTCTAATTAAGTATCCACTCTTAGTTTTATAATTATGACGAGCTCGTTGGATGAGTGGTTAGGGTGCTTGCCTAAATGCTCTGTTCTAGGGTTCCCGGGTTCGATTCCCGGCAGGGTCAACTTTGAAAAATGAACTTTTCAAATTTGGCTCTGGTCTGGATCTTGAAAGTAGTGGCAGGGCACGCTGCGTTTCGCAGTCATTCGGGCAGCCCATCTGGCGGCAGTAACCACCCCCTTACAGAAGACCACCGTGAAATAACAGCACGTGTGCTGTTGTGTTTCGGTGAGTAAGTAAGGGATGCCAGAGCCCATTTCGCTATCCACTCCTAATGTCTTATCCTTAATCCTACTGCAGTCGGCAGCGCACTTGCAGCAGTTTAGGCGTTGCTTGTGTTATAGGCGACGCCGACGGTAGCCACCTACCAAAAATAAAAAAAATAAAAAAATTATGCTTGAGTCTAAGGATTTAATCAAATGTGGGTGAACTTACACGTGTCCGCAGCCGTCGAGGGAACAATGTATGGCGTTGGCGGGCTTCCAGTGAGTTACCGCGCGGTGGGTGCGCAAACGCAGCTCTGAGGAGAAACGCGTGTTGCACAGCGGGCACGCGTGCTTCTTCTCGCCCCCGGCGTGTTGTTCCTTGTGCAGAAGCAGCCGCGACAGCCGCGGAAACGTCTCGTAACACGTGTCACACCTAATCAATAATCAATCAAATACTTAATAAAAATTCCTAATTTTTTTTATGTTAAAGCAGGGATGGGCTCTGGTTTCCTTACTAAAATACTTTTCGATCCTCCTATTAAGAACTACTAGGGCGGAGTGATAAGTCTGGTAAAAAACTATTTTGGATTAAAATTATCGCAAATTGCATCCTTGTTCACAACTCTTTTGAAGGACGAAATTAAAATTTGCAGCCAGTACCGCCGGTTAGTTTTTTTGTGACAGCCATTAAAGAAAAATAATTGAACAAATTTTTGCAAAGATGGAGAAAAGTGAATTTCGTGTCGTCTTGATTAAACATTTTTTTTGCGCATAAAAACTATTACAAAAACGAAAAAAAAACTTGATAAATATTATGGAGACACTGCTCTGTTGATTAAAATGATTCATAAGTGGTTTACTGATTTTGGCTGTGGTCGTACAACCACAAGTGATGTTGTGTGTCCAGGACGCCCAGTTGAGGTCACTACTCAAGAGGTGATCGCTAAAATCCACAACATAGTGTTGCACGACCAAAGAGTAAAAGTGAGGGAGATAGTCGAGATAGTAGGCATCTCAAACGAACGTGTGCACAATATCTTACACCAACATATAAATATGAAGAAGCTCTCCGCTCGATGGGTGCCGCGTTTACTGACTGTTGATCAAAAACGTATGTGTGTGACCACTTCGGAGGCGGGTTTGGCGTTGTTTCAACGAGGTTAAACTGAATTTTTGCATAAAAAACTTACAGCCTTACTAATAAAAAAAAGTTATACAAGCGTTCAACATCTGTATAGTTATACATTGAATAACGACTGTATAAGGCTTCTATAAACGCTCGTGCTACTAATAAACGCTGTATAAGCATTGTATAGTTATACCTTATTTATAAGAATTGTGTTTTTTGTTATGGCAATTATATTCCAAACGCGCTCTGAAACTGTATACTTTAAATAATGTTTATGTTTTATAAAATTTATTTATATATATTTTCTAAGTCAAACGAACGAAAATATATAAGTTAGTAAATTTTAAATATTTTGTATGTCACAAATACTTGAAATTGTTTATTTGTGAAGTTTTTAGAATTTATAAAAGTCATGTCGGTTACGCGATTTGTAGTTCCGAACGCACGCTGCAATCCAGCTACGCTACAAAAAGATTCCATTCATACCTCTCAAAGTCAAGACTTGATAATTGACAAAATAACTTTAATTTGTAAAATTTGTTTCCAAAGGTCAAAGCAGCGTTCTATGGTATTTCTTGTGGTTATATGGGTTCTATTATAATTACTTTCACCTTGTGTCCTTGGATTTAGCACTGCAGTAAACAGAAATGGTGTTAAGGGATATCCAGAATCTCCGAGAAGGCGACCTGCGAACTCTTTGTTTTCGAATCTTTGTCGTTCTAGCTACAATATCCCATCTAGCTATAATATCCCTTATTTTTAAATTAGAATAGCACACCACTTGCACATTAATGGAGTAATATCCTTTTCTGTTAATGTAGTATTGACTAATATCACCACCAATTTTTTTTAATTTTGATGTGTATGCAATCAATTGCACCAATAACTTGTCTAAAGCCACATATACTTCTGAATCCCGAAACTACTGCTTCTTGTTCCGCTACAGACGATGGCATAAATATAAATTGTGCTCTCTTATTCGCCAAAGCCACAGCCACTCGGCGGCATATATTAGTGATGGACTGTTGGCTCCATGAAGATCCGCCGCATCATCTTGAACCTCCTGTCGAGCCCACGCCCTAAGTGCAGTGCATACTTGAAGCTCGACAGACAGTCCACCACCTCTAGTTTGTTGTACGATTTCATTTCTCACTAACTCTACAATTTTTTGAAACATACGTCTTACTGAATCTATATTTCGATCGAAACTCATTTTCTTCTAATATGAAAGGATGGTAACGAATTTTGTAACATTTCCTTTTTCTAATGGGTTCGCCATCAATGTCATCAAGAATATCTAAATAATGCAAATAATCCATTATTCTTATCACTAGACTTAACACTTATTTGTAAAAAAAATATCTGTCAATTGCAGTTAGTCAGACTCGAAACAGCTGATCGTTGTCCGCCATTTTGAGCTTATACAACGTTTAAACAAGGGTCACCGACTGTATAAATCTTGTGTAAATTTTCTTTATAAAAACAGACTGTTATAACAGATGTATACAAGCCTTATGTCAAACAAATCTTTATTAGTCAGGTCTGTGTTATAACGAGTGTATAAGCCAAAGACTAGTATAAGCTGTGTATAAAAATTTATTAGTAAGACTGTTAATCTTTAAAATTACTTACGTGAATTCCCTTTTAGCGACATGGTCATCGTAACAGTGGCTCATAAGGAGTCTGAAGTTGTGGTATTGTTTCCAGCAAATATTGCAAGAATAGAAAATCTCTGTTCGTTCATGGAATGTCACATAATGGAAATCAAACTCATCCTTGTCGTTGAATGTTCTATTGCATACGTCGCACAACGCTCCGCCGACAGCCTCTATGGTGGAACCCTTCAAGAGTTTATCACCGTCATCACCGTCACCAGGATTGTCCAAGTCTATGGTCGGTTTGTTGCCGAAATGAATGTTTAAATGTTTTGCTGCATTATCCTTTTCGATCCCTTCGTTGCATATGGGACAAGTGTATGTGAATTTGAAATGTTTTTTTATATGTTGTTTACAGGCGTCAATAGTCAAAATTGTCTTTTTGCAAATGGTACATTCTGTTGAAGATTGTTGTTCACTGTGGATAATTTTATGAAGATGGTATTCAGTTTCTGTTGGGAACCTGGTAAAACGAAACATCAAAATTAGAATAAATATTTAATATATTTACGATCTATAAACATCTATATATTTACAAATACATATAATCATACGAGGGCTTCTTGATAAGTCCTTTTAAAAACTATTTATAAAACCTTTTTTCTGGTAAATGGCATTAACACTAGCAAGCACAATCTTTCAAATGAAGACTCTCAAAAATTCAGCAAAAAAAACGAGTTTTTGTCAGTTTGACCATTGTTTAACTGTGATCACTCGTGAATTTTCAACAACTATGGAAAAATCTGAATTTCTTGCCATTATAAAACATTTTTTTATGAAGGGTTGCAGTGCTTCCACAATAAAAACTGAACTTGATTCTGTTCATGGCACTAACGCACCAACGTTGCAGACTGTTTATAACTGGATAAATGATTTTAAACGTGGTCGGTCAAGCACATCTGATGCTCGACGCTCTGGTCGCCCAATCGAAGTCACTACTGAGGATGTTGAAGAAGTCCATAATATTGTACTCGACGACCATCGAGTGAAGGTGCGTGAAATAGCTGAGAACACAGGCATCTCCACTGAACGAGTACATAAAATCCTGCATGAAGATTTGGATATGACAAAGCTGTCTGCACGATGGGTGCCACGTTTTTTGACAATCGAACAAAAACGCGAACAAAAGCTAATTTCAAAACTGTGTTTAGATATGATGACTGTGTTCCGCATGCTCCGTATTCGTTGGACCTAGCTCTGTGCGATTATTACCTATTCCCAAATCTGAAAAGATGGCTTGGAGGGCAAAAATTATTGACAAATGAGGACTGCATCGCAGGTGTAAACGGCTATTTTGAAGACCTTGACAAAACGTATTTTTTGGAAGAGATAAAAAAATTGGAAACTCGCTGGAACAAGTGTTTGGCCCTCAAAGGAGACTATGTTGAGAAATAAATGTAAATTGTTTTAAAAATATATATATTTTTTACTGTTTAAAACGACTTATCAAACAGCCCTCGTATTATATGTAAAACCAAGTCTCTCTTATTTTATGTAAACTATGTCCATGTTTATGTTAGAATTCACATTGTTCCTGAAACATTGTCAGTTGGTTCTCCTGCTGTGGAGCATACAAAATTTTGGTTTCATAATAATAATTTGCCTATGAAGTTTGAAAATGACTAGAGTGTGGTTAGACAATTATAGGTCAAAGCATGATGTAACCTCCAAGTCAATATATTTTTTGTGACACAAAAATCAATAAAGTCAGCTAATTGGCTACTGCATCACTTGAGGCAGTTCGCAGGCCCATTTTATTTCAGCATTTCATGAGCTCTTTTCCTTTAGCAAGAATAATTCTTGAAACCCAATCTTTATCTGATCTTGATTTCAAATTATTTTTAAATTAGTTCAATATAAATTTTAATATATAAAGTTCAATATAACAAGAGACATAAATTTACTTTCGCACTAACAATATATTAGATTTTTTACAAATTTTTTCACTTGATTTTCTGCATTGAAAAAAAAATACTATTAATTTCACAGTTCAATAAAATACAAAAATGTAAAACAAAATGCAATAAAAATTTATCATAAAAAGAACACACATAGAACTTTATTTGGATGCCCTACTATAAATAGAAAATTATTAGAACAGAAAATCAGCCAGAAAACTTAGGAGACATCAACCCTAATTTGGATTTAAAAAATTAGTTAAGGTTAAATTAAGTTACATTTATATACTCACTGTTTGCCACATATAGGACATTTGTGTGTATGACATCTATTCATATGGTCTTTCAGTGCAACTTTTTTTTTGAAGGTCTTATTGCATGGATCACATCTGAAAATTTTATATTCTACACATTAAAGTCTGGCTAACGATTTTTGGTATTTGGTACCTCAATTCTAATGTCACTATCACTTGTCGACATTGTTTTTTGAAAACTGTAATCGAGAAATTACAGATGACAATGTAATACATAGCTCTGTTTACTGTTTTAACAAGGTACAATCTGAGCTGCCCATGCAACATCTACTAACTACCATTAAGCATCATCTTACAAATGACCTCCATCCCATATTATCCCTCATTACTACCAACATTACTGTGTCCTTAGATGCCACCTCCCATGAAGTGGACTATCATCCTTTTTGCCTCATTAACATAGAATTTAAAAACATACACTTACCTAAAAATAAAATGGTTATCATAACAGTGTCCACGTAAATTGACATATTCCGGAAATTGCTTCTGACAGACAACACAAGTGTATATGGTCTGATCGTTGTTTTTGTTATGAACTGCTTTGTAGTGGCTGTCAAATTTTTTCTTATCGCCATGTACAACATTACAGAGGTGACATAGAATGCCGCCAACCTTATCAATGGTGGTCAATTTTGGAATTTGAAGTGTTGTTTCGAAATCCATCCTATCCTGTATTATTATTAGATTATCATATTTTTATTATGTGTGATCCATCTATGCAGTAGTGTCTTATGTATGAACGAAATGAATAACGGGTTCTACTGCTGTGGACAACATTTTTGTCGTCTCCTACATCTCATCGGGTTAACATGTACCTGCAATGGCAAAAACCAATAATAATAAATTATCTAAGCAAAATTATATTGTGAATATTTTATCGAAATATAATACAGGGAACATTGCTTTCTGCAGTATTCTTATTACTGCAGAAAATAATTTGCATATTTTATTATGATGTCTCTTTTACACATCATAAATAAGAACCACAGTGAAATAACAGCATTGTACAGCCTAATATTTAAGTGAGTAGATAGTGAATGGCCATTTACAATAATATCATATATGTACATTTAACTATCTAGTCATCTAGTGCAATGGTTCTTAATCAATGGTCTGCGGACCACTGGTGGTATCTGGAAGCACCCGAAGTGGTCCGCAAAGCCATCCGAAAAATATTAAACAAGTGAAAATGAGTTGTTGGACGGACTGAGCAGGGCGGTGGTGAGTGGCGAGCAGCCAGGTCCAGTGTCTCTTTGGTTTGGTTTGGTTTGCTCATTAGGTTGTTGTTTTGTCCTGAGTGCTTGCTTATTTTCAATTTTAAAGTTTAACAGCAAAGGGCAAATATCCAATTCTAAGCAAAATTCTAAGTAGGTACTTTGAATACATGGTATTTAACATTTTATTATTACGTCAAATTATTAAATCTACTAGATTTCTTTTTCATTGTGATTTACTTTGTACCACAGTTCCAGAGGTTTGTCATTAAATTAGGTATGTTTTATCGGTGTAATTTTTCTATTACCACTTTCAATTATTAATGTATAGTAGTTGGCAATGTATGAGGATGATTATATTAGACTGGGCTTTAATTCAACATAAAACACTGAAAAAGGTATTCTGTAAGTGATTCGCAATCCTTTCATTGTCAACATTTCTGAGGTGCCTGATGAAATTCAAGAATAAGTGATTAATCTTGAAGATTTTTTTTGCAGCCAAAAGGCATTTTTTTTCCAAAGATTCGAGAAATTTCTAATATTGCCTAACATTATTTTTTATCTACATATCTATGCGAGCAGGGGTTTTCAGCCTTGCTCATAATTCAAATTATTAAGAATAGGTTCCGATGCCACTGGCGCATATTATACGTTTGACTTACCAACACTAAACCAAGGATTCAGATGTTAGTAGAGTATGCAGTCGAAAAATCTCATTTAAAATTATATGTATATTGTAAAATTTTCTTAAAAAATTAAAAGAGGCTTTGAACAATTTCATTATGTGCGTAGTTTATATATCGATTGAACAATCTTTTATTTGTTTACATTTACCAAACAGTTGGTGGTCAATGGCAAGCCCGAAATTTTATCAAATGGTCCCTCATCACTAAAAGGTTAAGAACCACTGATCTAGTGGCATTTGGACAGCCTCTCCAGCAGCAGTAATCACCACCTCACATAAGACCACTGTGGAGTAACAGCATGTGTGCTGTTGTGTTTCGGTGAGTAAGGGATGCGCACTTGCAGCACATGCGGCGTTGCTGATGTTATAGGCGACGATAGCCACCTACCATCAAGTGAGCTGTCAAACTGTTGAACTTAACATAAATCTCTTTAACCAATTACTGTTAGTTATGCACATGCAAACCCAATGGCTTTGTTTATATTAATAGGCAACTATAGCCACCTACCATCAAGTGGACGATCAGCCTCAGTTATGCCGGTATGCATTAAAATAACAATAACAATATTAAATTTTGTTTTATCTATCAAGACGCAATCAGTGTGCAACACAAATCTATAAAATGGTGTTCTGTTAAGGTTTGTTCAACATTTGGACTGGGCTGATAGGAGTACAGGTACCTAAAATTTATAATGAATTATAGAATTATACTTACACAGCTGTTTAAAAAACGGAAAAGTACACATCGGAAAAGAGATATAACTTTACATTTTACATTCCGATGGTTGATTTAACAGAATCTTGTTAAAAATATATATACCGGATAGGAAGGAAATAAGATAAGATGAACGCCGAGAAAACGTGGGTTGGATGGATGGATGAATGGAATGATGCAGTGTTACCAAACGAAAGAATACTAAATCGGTAGAAAGAAATATGTACAAAATATCGGTAGAAAACGGGAAAATTTGTAAATTGTAAATAAAATAAAAATTAAGCATATTTAAGAAAGAAAGAAAGAAAGACTTTTTTTCACTGCACGAAAGACACATTATGTACAAGAACAGGGCAGAATTTAATAAAATAACGTGTGCGTGTCCATTTCGAGAAAGAGGTGAACCGCCGAATCCAACTCGGTTGGGCAGCGTTCGGAAAACTACGCGATGTCTTCTCGTCCAATATCCCTCAGTGCCTGAAGACTAAAGTCTTCGAACAGTGCGTGTTGCCAGTGACGACATACGGTTCTGAAACATGGTCGCTTACTATGGGCCTCATAAGAAGGCTCAGAGTCACTCAGCGGGCGATGGAGAGAGCTATGCTCGGAGTATCTTTGCGCGATCGAATCAGAAATGAGGAGATCCGCAAAAGAACCAAAGTGACCGACATAGCTCAACGTATCGCAAAACTGAAATGGCAATGGGCGGGGCACATAGCTCGTGGGACCGATGGACGTTGGGGACTTAAGGTGCTGGAATGGCGGCCACGCACCGGGAAACGCAGTGTCGGCAGACCCCCCCTAGATGGATAGACGATATTAAAAGAGTCGCGGGGAGTCGCTGGCTTCAGACGGCACAAAATCGTGGTGTATGGCGGTCATTGCAGGAGGCCTATGTCCAGCAGTGGACGTCCATCGGCTGAAACGAACGAACGAACGAACGTGCGTGTCCTCGCGGCAGCAAATCGGATACTGGCTCAGCATTATGCTGAGGTGCCACACAAACACCTACAGCGCTATTTGTTTAGATTTGTTATATTATGATCAAAAATTAATCAATTTTATTATACTAACGCTCTTTTGAGATAGAAACAAACATATAAGATAAGTGTTGACACTATGTTTTTCTTCAATGTACCTATTAACTCCTATGTCTTCTAACTCCCCGAATTCTGTTAAGTATTTTTAATTTTACCAAAAAAGTTATATGAACATTTATGTATAAAACAAAATTCTCTACTATATTTCTCTGAAAATTTTTCTTCTATTGCCATTTTTATATGTATAATTTGGAAAAAAAACAACTATTTTTTTTTTTCATATCTATATTTACAGGATGGAATTGAAAACTTTTTCACTCATTGATATTTCATATCTTCTAGAAACTTATATCAAAAATGCTTCTGAGGTACTCAAATTTAGATTTGTTAATAAATTTTCCTGGAAGTGACATAGTTTTATATTCCTTCGGCCGAGGAAATCCCCTGCCGGGCTATATTGTTATGGGAGCGTTCTTTGAAAGCTTATTTTATTTAAAAAGTCAGTGGATGCAATCATATTTTGTAGTTAAATAAAAAATGGGAAAATATTATCGTTTTGCGGTAGATCGAGAGATGGGTTTAGAAATCATTAGATCTCCCATTTAATCGGGAGGTCCGGGAACTCTGGAATGATGGAAGGGGTACAGACTAATACAACATCTTTGATGGAAGGAGATTGGAGGATTGCTGGATTGATTTGATTGATCAACATATACTTATCTATGGTGGATGGGGATGGGGCAAAGATGTTGTATTAGTCTGTACCTATAGATGGATCACAAAATGCAGCAATATTTTATTCTTTCTAACACCTTCAAATTGCCATAAGATTGAAAGAGACATACATATATAATCTGTCGGGTCGAAGTTGAGTGAATGTCAATTTTTTCATTTTGACTATACAATGCAAGCTAAAGTTATAGCGTATAATAGTGCTGTGCATTTTTATTGATAACTAGATATCGTTGATATAGATTTTAAATATATGACGGATAAAAAGTATGGCTAAATGCGTTTCGGTGTACTGTTTGGTTATTCAATATAAATAAAATGTGGGTGCGTACTGGTACTCGCCGCATTGCTAATCGGTTGTATGAGATTGTATGCAACCTCTCGCATTTATTTCACCAAAATATTTCAAAAGAATAGTTATTTTTTGAGTAGAAATATTTGGAATCCATCCTTAAGGGGTAGAACGGGAGTAGGTTTTTATTACGAGAGAAAAAAAAACTCGATAATCTTAAAGTTTTATTTTTAGAAACGATATCACAGATTGGATAATCTGTGATATCGTTTCATTTTAATCTGTGATATCGTTCATCTGTGATTCGTCAACATTTTAATTTAAAGACTTGCAGTTAATGTTGACGCTTGGGTATCCACGTATTTATTAGTGAGTTTTCTTTTTCTGGGTAATTTCTGAAAAGAAATAGTTTTTGGTTATTAATGATACAAAAGATTTTCATAATTTTCATAGATTGAAGCATAACTTCTTTATAAATTATAGATATTACTTACTGGTTTACACGATGGTGGTAATTTTGGGAATATTGTCGGCACTGCATACGAGTGTAGAATTTTACGCTGATATCCTTGGCGAAAGCAAGAATATTCAAAGTTCATCGAGCATATTCTTGTATATTGCGAAGCTCTCCAATCGTCGGCTTTTCTTACATTTTTTGTCCACGTTTTTTTTAAATCGATGTCGGTGGGAAATCTGTTATAAATTGATAAAAATTACTTTCAACCTGCAGTGAATGCTAGAAATTGTCAACATTATCTACTAAAAATAAATTAGTTATCGATATCGATAAACTTATCAAGATCAGACTACAGCACTATAAAGCAAGACAAATGTCAAATATTCCGATTAACTTTGGTTTTTGTAAATTTTAGTTATAAACACCAGCTTTTCTTTAAATAAATCAACCTTAGAGCTGTGTATGCATGTACAATGATTCATTTTTAGTAAATAATTATAAAAATTTGTTTACAAAACACCAAAATTAATGAGTGCGAGCTGTGCGACTTACCGGTAAAATGATATGTTTCCATTATTCTCCTTCAAAACACCCACTCTACTTGGACAAACGGGAACAGTACAAGCCATTCTTGGCAAGAACAGATTTATGAAATCATACTTTCAGATTTTTAAGTATTTTAAATCACATAAAGCTAAACGCGCTTGTTAACCAGCATGATATAAACAAATATGTCGTTGCCTCTTTTATGGCGCGCAGCGTTTTAAGACGTCATATTCTGCTATTGTTATCTCTTTTTAACATACGACATGCAGCCATTAGAAAGACGGGTATCGAGTATCGAAGGAATCTTCAATTTTTATTGTTCCATCTATACACTAATACAATTATCTTTGGGATGGGGGGTAAATAAATTTATTGTGGTTGAGTTATTTGAGGTCACAGAATAAAATTTTAGATGCCATTATTATTTTAGAGCAGCGCGGTCATATCCTGAAAAGGACGGGAGGGGTCATAACGTTTACGTGTAAATACAAAATCATTTACCACTTTTTGCGAAGGTCAAGGGTCTTTGTGCGTCAATACAGGTACACATCCTCACAATTTACTTACACTGGTACGTTATTTACACTCAAATACTGTACCAATATGACGTCTACGACGAGAGGCAATATGCGATTATTGTATGTTCAAGCATATACTTAGTAGGGGTCTTGAAAAGATGACGACGGACGGTGCAGACATATATATATCTGTCTCCCTCATGAAGACTTCAAACGTTGTGCGCAAGTCCGAGAACTACCTTATAAGCTGCGAGAGATGAGGGCTTCTCCCACTTCTGTCGCAACGCATGCGCATAACTCGTCAAGTATCAACGAATGAGAGAAAATATGTAGTTGCCGTCTCTCTTGCTCGGCAACGCTGCCACTTACGGGGACTAGCAATATAGGAGTATTAAATATATTTGTTCAAATGAGTACTGAGAACGTGCACTGACAGATTGACGGAACCAATGAAAGTTTTAAGAAGATGTAAAAATTAAATCATGAAATTAAAATTTTACGTAACGGATGTTCTCAAAAGGGATAAATTTTTCCGATTTTGCAACATTTTTCATTGAAGCTCCGCTCCTATTTGTCTTAGCGTGAGGTTATTAGCCTATAGCCATCCTCGATAAATGGACTATCCAACACAAAAAGAATTTTTCAATTCGAACCAGTAGTTCCTGAGATTAGCGCGTTCAACCAAACAAACAAACAAACTCTTCAGCTTTATAATATTACTATAGATTTGATAATATTCTCCGACGATATTAAATTTTTCGATATACTACACTTAAAATTTCATGTCGTTTTATTTTTAAATTGCAACACCGATGTTACAGTTTTGTGTTAGTCCCTCCTCAAGTCCTCAGGCGACTCGAACTCGAGCACGCGCGCTGGTTGTGAGCAGTTGCTAACACACGAATGTGCAAAAAGCTCTGTCTATTCATTAGATTTTAGTAGTGTTCGTAATCACGTTCAATTTCGTGGTTGGTGTATGGTATGACATTAAAAGTGTTTAAAAAATCTTTTAGTTTGTTTAAATATTAGTGATATTTTCAATATAGTGTTGACTGCAAGATCGTCGCAAGAATGACGTACCTACTAAATTATAAAACAGGTGCTAGATGTGCCTCCTAAATACTCCACGGACGACTGTTTCGCTTTGATAAATCGATTTTGGAGGAGCTTAAAGTTAAGGACAGGCTTTCATAAGTTGTGGTATTGCGAATACTAAAGAACAGAGTAAGGTGGAGGGCAGAAGCTCAAGAGGTAGATCGACAATCCGCTGGGTAGACTTAGGGCCGGACTCCACCAAAGTGGAAATGAACGGAGATGTGTGAAGCGACGTGGCTTCACCGAAACGGAGCAGAGATGTTCATGCATTAGAGCGGAGAAGTATGCGGACTAGGGCTGAGATGTGTGCGGACTAGAGCGGAGATGTTTACGGATACCGACTAGAGCGGAGATCAGGGGCCCTAGCCAAGATGCAAACTATTGCAAACGCTTCCTTTGCGTACTTACGAAACGAAAGAAATAAAGCCCGATGATTGCTTGTTGTAACAGTTGCAACTTTACAGCAGACGAGCGTTGGATGCAGTGTTGCCATTTTAAATTTTTAACAAAGGTGTTTTGTCTTACAAAATACGGTATATTTAAGAAAAATACGGTGACAAAACTTACAATTATTAAATATAACACAAACTAGTAGAAAATGATTCTGTTTGAACTAATTAAAATACTATTAAAACAAAATTTTATCAAACAGAACGTCCACAACAGATTTTTTTTGTGCTTATTCCATTGTAATATGTATTTGTTCTGTGGTATTGAATGAAACAAAGATGTTTGGAATGAAAGACTATGGAAAGACTAGACTAGACAATGGACAAGATAGATAAATAAATTCATTGTTGATTGTTGTGTTTGGTTGTGAACTTTGTTTTTGTGATTACATGGTGATTACATATCAATATAACAATCATATTCAATTTCTTATAAGTATTTAATCAAAAATTATTATAATAGCTGTTTCTATTTATTTATTTCGAAGTGATTGGGTGATTTAATGCCGATTTTATTGATTTTATTGATACGTTTTTGTCATCGGACGATTTTCACGAAGGTGTCATTTTAGTAAAATTAGCAAGAAAGACTATCTGATTTCAAAATCTTATACAGGTACGTATATACATTATTATTTTGAGATGAGTTACATTTTACTTCATTTCAAAATGTATGTTTGTCTTACAATTACGTTCAACAAGCGCTTTTAAATAAAAACATATTCTATTTACCTTTTTATCAATTTTATTACGACTATTTTTATTTTTAAATAAGCCATATGATAGTAATATTGCTTAATTGTTATTTTATATTTTAAATATATCAAAACCTGGAACGTTAGAGCCTACTCTTTTTAAGTTTGTAATCAAAGGTTATATTGGCGATGTGCCAACATTTCTCTAAAAATAGAATTCGTTCACGCCCGGTTTTTATTCAATCACGTTTACACATATAGTCTACACATTTGTTTCGTTTGAACCTATTTTGAAATAAACTTGTTAATCTTGAAATGGATCGTCAACATTGGTTTCATTCAAGTTTTCATGGTTCCATGCGAAGTGATGCGAACTCATCATCGACTGGGGGCAGCGACGCCCGAGAGAAAATTAAAGACTGTTTGAGAAAATTTGTTGCATTCATGTTCACACAAGTGGGCGTGGGAGCTCTGGTCGTTTGTTACGCTATACTCGGGGCCGCCAGTTTCATGCACATAGAAAAAGACAATCCCGATACACAGATACAGGAAATCAAAAGCTTGAGACATTACTATGCGCAACAAATGTGGAGTATCACGTGTTATCATAACATTTTGGATGAACCGGGATGGGAGCAAAACATAACACAAGTATTGAAATTATTCCAAAATAACATAACAGCAGCTGTACACTCAGGGTATAATGGACGGTCTGCTGAAGACATATGGTCTTTTCCGGCAGCACTAATGTATTCTTTGTCTGTGTTCACAATGATTGGTTACGGAAATGTAGTTCCTAAAACTATGCTGGGTAAAGTTGTGACAATAGCATATGCTTGTTTCGGTATACCAATATATGTTTTATATTTCTGCAATATGGGCAAAGTGTTTGCTCATACGTTCAAGTGGCTATACATTACAGCCCATGAGTGTAGTCGCCGCGATGAAACCATGTTGGAGGATGGAGAGCTGATACCTGTTAAGCGAAAGATCACTGTGCCTTCAACGGCTTGCCTCTGGGTCATATCTTTTTATATTCTTAGTGGGACTATCATGTTTGGTGCTTGGGAGAAATGGAATTACCTAGATTCAACTTATTTCTGCGTAATAAGTCTGTGTAAAATTGGATTCGGTGACTTTGTGCCTGGTGCAAATATATCTGATTCGGCGGGCGGTTCTCACTTGAAACTTGTTATAAATTTTATATATGTATTGCTAGGTATGGGACTGGTTGCTATGTGCTACAATCTAATGTCTGAGGATGTTACTGTGAAAGTCAGAGAGCTGAGGGAAGACTTGAGAAATTGTCTCGATGACATTACATTGAAAATTACTGTGTGCATGAATGATACTAAATATTATCATCAGAAACAGACCAGAAATGCAAAATAATAGATTGCTTATTCTTCCAATATTTTTGTAAAATATTAATGTGGAATTAAAGTAATGTATTTAATAAACTGTTTTTACATTTTAATTAAGTAACATTTTTTTATATTGTACTAACTGAACCAAGTTTGTGTTGCATCACCATAATATGTATTTCAATAAAGAGTCTAATGTTAATAATTATGGGAACATACATCCATTATAGGAATAAATATTTTGATCAGCAAAATCTATTTGGTCAGCAACTTTTATTTGCTGACTAAATAGGTTTCTTAGCTGATCAATCATTTATTGGTTAGGTTTTTTCTTTTAATTTTTTAACTTGGGATGAAGTCGCGGGCAAAAGCTGCAAATTAAATAAACATATAAATATTAATCTGAATCCAGCTCCTATTCAAAAACTCGAAAATTGTATGTATGGAAGCTCCAAAACATTGTAACGTAATAAAATTTTTAGAGAAGAGTGAGTATAGAAGATAGATTGGCTCTTCAGGGCGTGTTATTAAGTGTCTGATCAAAAGATAAGAAAAACATATTATATTTACATAATTACAATATTTACACATTCACAGAGAATTTTGAGATTTTTATCTTTCTCTAGAAGATTGGATAGCTTATGACTCCATTTCCTGGTAAATAAAAGGGCCATAGTTCCTCTATGAATCACTTGATTTAACATTATAATGTCATTTTATTCTACTGTCATTAACCTTCAAAAACAAGTTCCATTCCACCTAAATAATAGGAATAATAATAAGAGTGTTATATGTCGATTTTCGTGGCTGAGAAATGCTATTGTGAAATACATTTCTTATTTCAAACTGGTGAAAACTGTGGTAAAACTGGTGAAAGATGCATTGATATCGCTAAGATGGGATGTATTATCACACCCCCTGTATTCTCTAGACCTGGCCTGTCTGATTATCACCTATTTGCATCAATGGGACACTCGCTAGATGAGCAGCACTTTGCAAAATAAATTTTTGGAATGACTTTCACAAATTGACAGAATGCTTTGAATATAAAATATAACAATTTCCATTTTCTTGAAAATTATGTGTTTCTTCATTAAAAAACCTGGTATATTTACCTGATATACTCTAAGGCATTTTTGATGTAAGTTTCTAGAAGATATGAAAATCAATGGTGAAAGAAATTTAAGATTCCACCCTGTAGAAACATGAAAAAAAAAATTAATATTTTTATTATACAAAAATGGTTAGAGTTAGAAAAAAAGTTTCAGACAAATATAGAGAATTTAAATCTATATAGATATTATCGATTTATCGATGTTATATAGATTATATCAAAAATGCTGCTGAGGCTCTCAAAGTTTGATTTATTAAATTTTCCTGGACTACTTAGTTAATTTAAAATTTGTTTCTTTAACACTAAGTTTTCTTTTTTTTTATCTTCTCTTGTGTTTAGTTCTTTTTTAACATATTGAATGTTATAACAAATTAAGATATAGTTCTTTAGACCTACTTTTATGCTATATGTATATGTCTTAGACATAAGAATATAGGTAATTGCTGCATGAAACCTAATTAAATAAATAAAATAATAATAAAGATCTCAATTTGTTGAAATTGTTCACGTGAAATTCGTCATTATTCACAGCAATGGTTCTAGAATAGTACTGAAAATAGCCATGTTGCCGGTGCGGTTGCGACGAGTGTCCGGGTTTGATGGTCGCTTGAACGATGCCGTCTTCCAGCCGGCCATCAGACCTCCCACTCCACCCGCACCCACCCACCAAACTGTTGTCTTCTTTGGAGGAGATGTTCAGGTAAACTCAATCCTCAATGCACAATCTGCAAATCCGGTTTACAACAAGACTCATATTTTTCCACTAATTTAATTAAGTTATTAATTTCAAGAACATTGATTTTTCACCTTCATTGTTGATGAAAACAAATATGGCATGGCACTTAAGTAGAGGCAGAGTCACATTGTGTTCCGCTGTCATAGGCTGGACAGTCTGTCTGGCCGCAGTTACCTCTCCTCTTACAGAAGACTAGTGAAATAACAGCATGTATACTGTTGTGTTTCGATGCTTGAGTAAATTATGCCATAGCTCTTTCCTCTATCATTCTGTAGTGTGTTTACACTTTATGTGTTCCAGATACTAATGCTTTAGTAAAAAAAAACGGGACAAGTGCGAGTTGAACTTGCGTGAAGAAGGTTCTGTACGATGTGACCTATCCACACAATATTGAGTGATTTACCATTGAACTTATTATAGGTTTTCCTATAATCTATAGTAGAAAACTAATTTCTGTATTTTTTTCAAAATTTTAGGTTCAGTAGTTTCAGAGATAAGGGGGGGGGGAGAATAATTGGACAGACGGACACACGAGTGATCCTATAAGGGTTCCGTTTTTTTATTCGGACATACGGAACCCTAAAAAAGGTAGGCGGAGGTTCCGTATGAACATAGTGAAAGCCACCTTTTTGAGTGATCTGTTGGTACTGTCTTTATTGTTTAAAATATAAGCATTTATATGTAATAACTAATATTTATAATTAATACAAATTGGAAACTGAATGGATCGACCCACATAAATCTCTTTAAGATCAACCATTTTGTTTTTTATTTGGATATTTGTAATGAGTCATATGAATAAGTTATTAAGTTAGAAAAGTGTCCCTTAGATTTTTATGCATTTGTACAGAAAATGTGATCTGTTTACAGGATTATCCAGAAGTGATGCAGGCGCATCGAGACAATAGAAATTATCTCAAGTGGAACCTAGAGAATACTGCTCGACTCATGGGGCAGACCTTCCCTGGCTGCCACATACTCATCATAAGACCGTCCAGGTAATTTAAAACAACCGAGTATCCTTCATCTTAATTGCATCATGTTCATTTCAATATTCCTAACAGAAGGTGATATTTTGCATCAAATCAGAGTAAACAGTTTGTCTCTTATGTATAAAAGATATCATCTGTATCATTCAAAATCCCACAGCTTCTCCTCAATGTAAGACTTTCTCCTCAATGTAAGGAGGTATAATATGTGTTCATCCCTCTACCGTATCAGATATATGTATACCATCTGATATTTTCGGATATTCGGATAGGTATCCATTAATCAATTCAATTCAGATAATGTCTATACCGTTCCACAGTGACCAATCACAGTTTAAGGTGGTTTCTCTCGGTCCGTAAACACTCCCAATGCGGATAGATGGCGCTGATTTGATAAATTGATGTTTTTATTTATTTTCGAATGAAAATGAGCATATATTTTATAGTAATAGGTTTAGCGGAAAAGGCGTAACATTAGTAATGCATTCCGGTAAGTATATTTGAAGTATATATTAGTTTTAAATTACTTGTAATTTAACCGATAATATTGCCATTCTAGCCATATATTTAATACTTCTATATTGCTAGTAGGGTGTACCGAACTGATGCCGACCGAACGGTGCAGACATATATATGTCTGTCTCCCTCATGAAGACTTCGAACGTTGTGCGCATGTCCGAGAACTACATTATAAGCATCTTATTGGCTGGGCGTCTCTCACTACTCCCAGTACTGTCGCAACGCATGTGCATAACTCGTCAAGTATCAACGAGTGAGAGAAAATATGTAGTTCCGTCTCGGCAACGCTGCAACTTACGGGGACTAGCAATATAGGAGTATTAAATATATGATTCTAGCAGTAGAATTACTCACGCACACATTTAAGGACATATTTCGTACATACATAAATGTTTGTCAATTTCGTCAGTCAACTAAAATGCGTATTGGACCTAGTGGGTTGACGGCGCCCTACAAAGAAGAAGCGCCGGTTCCAATCCCTTCACTAAAAGAATTTTTTATTTTTTACTTTGTTCTTATAAGGAATTATAATTACATAATTAATATGAAAATCAGTTTGTTTGGTCTTTTTCATGACATTATTTTTATAAAAGAGTGTATGGCCAGGCCTGGCGCACTCTGATGCAGCCTGGCGCAGCCTGTAGCTACAGGTACACGTCTAGACGGGCCTCATTCAAGTGGACTGTCGCGCGCCGACTTTTCAATATTTACTTAAGTACGCGTCGTGTCAGGTCGTCTGTTTATCATATAAGATTATTATCTAAAATGAAGGATGCGCTTTGTGCGCCATGTCTTGCGCTTTCCCTTTGTTATTAAATTCGATCTTATTCGGACTAAAATTTCGATCTTATTTAAGCTATTAATCGACTGTTTTCTTTAGGAAAAACGAATTTAGCGTAAACAAGGAGTAAATTAAATATTATTATTATTATTATTTATTTATTTAGATACACCAACAGCATACATGTTGCACATTCTCTATATAATGAGTCACAGAGCATCTCGGCAGACACGCATGCCAATTAAATACCGATGGATATGATTTTAGTGTAAAATTATGCTCCATTTGTCTATGAAAGTAAAACGTTCATTAATATGGAAATTGAACCGTCTTAAATCTATTTTCCTCTCTATGTTTCAGGATAGAATATAAAAGTTTCAGCTGTTACGACAACTTCGTTCCGAGCAACAATGCGGGAATACCGGATCACACTCCTACGCATGACGCACTGCGACACCTGGAAATGTAATTAATTAAATTCAATTTTTTTTATAGGTCACCAGTCAGGCTGACCGGTCCTCTTCTACCGTCTCCTAGCGGCATATGTGCTGCAAGTGCGATGCCGACCTTATTAAGATAAAGGATAAGGAATTAGCAGGAGATAAGGGAGTGGTATCTCTTACTCACTGAAACACAACAGTACGCATGTTGTTATTTCACGGTGGTATGTTGTAGGGGGTTGTTATTGCCGCCAGACGGGCTATTCAATTTGTGACTGAAATGCTGGGTGCCTTGCCATGTTGTAGGTTAATAAAGTAATTAATTATTATAATTAATAAATATTAATTATAATAATCTACATAATTACTTTGTGTTGCAGGCTCCTACAAAATGTGACGATCAGGTTAAAAGCCATGGCTCGTTCAGAACTACTTGAAGCCTCATCCACATCCCTACCGGAAGACATTGACATCGAAGATTTACATGTAAGTTTTATTTGTAAACTAGCAGTGCCCCGCGGCTTCTCAGTTAAAAAATACATATGCATGCCAACTTTCGTGATAATATACAAATAATATATTTTTCAATCAACAAAATATCAAAATGGAAATTTGTCTTTAACCCAACTCCATATAAGTGTCAGATTTGCTTAAATTAGTTTAAAATACTTTTTTTTATGTTAAGGTCGGCAAACAAGTTGACGGTCCACTTGATGGTAGGTGGCTACCGTCGCCTATAACACAAGTAACGCCTAAGCTGCTGCAAGTGCGCTGCCGCCTGCAGTAGGATTAAGGATAACGGATTAGGAGTGGATAGGGAAATGGGCTCTGGCATCTTTTACTCACTCACCGAAACACAACAGCACACGTGCTGTTATTTCACGGTGGTCTCCTGTCAGGGAGTGGTGGACTGCGAAACGCAGTGTGCCCTGCCACTACTTTCCAAATCCAGTCCAGAGCCAAATTTGAAAAGTTTATTTTTCAATGTTGACCCTGCCGGGAATCGAACCCGGGAACCCTAGAACAGAGCGTTAAGGCAAGCACCCTAACCACTCATCCAACGGTTCGTCAAAGTACATTAGTAGTTACATTAGTATCTATTAAGCTATTCGCTCTGCGATGCCACCCTGGAGCATCGGGACATCACTTTTGCGTACTCGCTGAATTGTGTATTGTATTCACAATATTGTATTGCTACCTTAGAACGTCGCGTCGTGTTTCCGTGTAAACCAAAGATTTTCAACTGTATAGATCGGGCAAAATGAAAGAATCCGTAATCTAACATTTAGGACCACGTGGTGCAAAATCGCTCAGTCCATCGCCAACTTTACAAGCCTATTTAACTACGCCATGGCCATTCAATCAGGATCAATATTTTTTTAGGAAAATTTTCCTAATGCCCTCTATATATATTCTGTATATTTAATCTTTTTGGTGTGAACTGACGCTAGGGTAAGAACATGCCGAAGATCTCTCACTGCGATATTTCGCGGTTGCGGTTTAGCTCGCTACCTCTGTGTTACCTCCATGTAAAATGCATGTAGTAAACAGACACGAAGGATTACCACGATGTCTACGTGAAATCAAAATATTTTGATTTTCCATCGCAAAATGTCGTAAGCATCGATTTGATCTGACTCGTGGTTGGTAAAATTGATTTGCCTCTCAGTCGGCTCAGCAATCACAAGTGGTTTGTTTGTTAAATATTATTTTATGGAAAAAGAATTATTGATTGAATTGCTGCCAGTGGCGGTTTATACATATTAAGAAGCGTTGGATCAGTGAACTCCCACATAGAGTTCAATTTACATACAGTAAAAATTTTTGTTTTACGCAGAGCATAAAACAAAAAACAATACAAGGTATACAAACCGATAATTATTTACTAAAGTATAGACTTAACTTTATGAATGCTGGTCAAGAGCAAACCAATCTTTAATAAATAAATAAAAGACGGGGCGTCGTCGGGAACGGACTAGCGCGGAGCGCTCGAGATTAGCGCTCCTATGAATAAAATGTCACATACAAAATTTGTATGTAGAAGAGAAAGCGAGGTACCTAAGCCCGCAAGCGTGGGGCATTTCCTAGCAAATTATAGTGAATATTGGAAACTTACATGTACAATTATAACTTTTGGCATTATTATATGAAACATATAATTTAACCAGGTCAATTTCTATTTTCTAATTGGAATCTTTTTATTTTATTTTATTTATTTATTTATTTTCTAAAGGTACACCAACAGCACAAGCAAAGAAAAGTTTATAATAGGTATAGGTAACACAAGGCAATTTTGTGATAAAAAATGGAAAGACAAATTGAGAAATGTTACGTGTTGTTGTTACTACTATTACTTATATAATATTACGGTATCTACTTGCGCAAATAACTGAATTTCGAAATTCGACCGTTCGTTATGGTATCATTTGAAAGGCTACAACAAGGACTATTTGCTGCCCGCCGCACCGCCCGACCTACCCCTTCACACACCTCTAACTTAATTGCGATAACCCTCCGCGGACTGCTTGCAGCCCGCAGCATCGAACAACCTACCTCTGTTGCGATAACCCCCACGGGGCTGCACGCGGTAACGAGTAACCTCTAGTTCTGAATTATATTTCTAATTATTAATAATGTGGGAAAAAACTATCAAAATATGTTATTTTTGTTATTAGATGCCAACGCTAATCTCATACTGTGTAGTGATGAAAATAAGCGAGTATCTAGTGCTTTAAGTGAATCTATTCCTTTGAAATTTTAGATCAAGCTCTGCAGTCCATCGTCAAAAGAACTACAAAGACAAGAAGAGAAGAAGTAAAATTATAATAAATATTTTGACTGTAGTAAAAATGTATTTTTCGTTGCAGAATGCGGATGCTAATCGCCAAGCAGGACATTCTAACGGTTCAACACATAATTATGCGATAGAGTCGTCGACGTCGAGCGATATGAAGCCGTGAGTAGGTTTAGTTCCAATGGATGTTGTGATAATTACAGATATTTAATTATTAACAACTAACCTAACGTGATCTCTTTTAGAAAATTTGTATTAAGTCTAGAGTCTAGAGAATCTCAACGCCAGTAAAAATTCACAAGGAACTAATATTTACTACTTCTTGAGACATAGAAAAGGATAATGAAACAGTTAACAAAGTATAGCGAGTCACTTTATGATATTTCAACAGTTAGATATTTGGGTGTTATCATTGATCAAAGACTATCATGGCACTTCTACACCGAACAAATTAATTATGGGAAGGGCTAGGAAGCTGATATTGATTTTTAAAATACTCGGCATGTTGCAAACAAAGAACTTTTAAATAATATCTATACAGCCTTAGCTCAATCAGTTTTATATTACTGTATACCAATATGGGGCGGAGCCACAAAAATTAAATTTCTAGAATTGGAGAGGGCCCAAAGATCATTACTCAAAGTGATGTACTTTTTGCCTTATAGATTCCCTACTACTCAACATTATAATTATAGTGACGTCTTAACTGAAAGAAAGTTATATATCCTTGACTGCTATGGACCTATTATATTAAGTAATTATTATAAGTACATAATTACAGTATTTCTAAACTTGTTCCTAACACACACAAACATGCACACATGCACGCACGCACGCACATGCACACATACATTTCTTTGATTTTGTATGCAATATTGTTGAGCGGCGTCACCTGATACAAGTAATTTTTTTACTTACTAGGAGTGCCCTTACAATGTAAATTTGTACCTTGTACTTATAATAAATTGTGAATACACGTTATGTAACTTTATGTAATGATGACTCTGGTGACAGCTATAAATCACCAGAAAAGATACTCGGTTAGCATTATGCTGCGACGTAGAGCCACAATGCAAAAATTCTTTGATTAAATAGATATATTTAAATTTATTTTTTCTGATTTTTTTTTTTGTATTTTTTTTTTAATTTTTTTTTTTTGTATTTTCAGATACTGAAAATACAAATTTTTTAGTCTGAATCAGCAATTTCATATTAATCTCTAATATACATATAATTTGCTTAAAAAACTCGAAAATAGCTTATTATTGCTGCCCTATTTAATGTTGGCTTCGGTCAGCTTGTGTGACTGACGTTTTTAAATTACTAACTAATTTTAAATTTAATCCAATGACATTTCTATAAAAGTAGTGCTGTGCCGATACGTAAACTTGGAAAGGATCAGTTAAGTTATGGCAATTTTACATAGTGTAGTTTAAAATCATCTTAATTTGGCATTAAGCCTACAACTAATAAAGAGTGTTTTAAACAAATATCAATCGGAAATACCAAAAACAGTCTATTGACTAAGTTTCTAATTGCAGCATTTCGAACTCCCTCTGGTGGCGAGATAATTTGGCTTTGGACGAGAGTGTTCTGACCCTGGTCGGGTTCAGCAAGGGCTGTGTGGTCCTCAACCAGATTATATACGAGTTCCACTACGCCAAGACCCTCACTCCTGGTGATGCTCACATGATGAGGTTAGTTTCATAATATTTGTTAATGTCTAATCTCTTGAATACGCGAAAAAAAGGGGCATTTTAATATTCACTGACCGACACGGAAAAAAAAAACAGTGGCCCAAGTAACAAAAGTGAAAAAAAAAACAAGGGAAATAAATACTATAAATACATGAAAATGTTACGAAACACATGTAAATTTATTAGTTAGTAAGCTTCATCTATAATTTTGGGTAATTTAAAAGAAAAAGATAATTTCGGTAAAAAAAATATAGACAAAAATTAAACAAATAAAAAAAAAAAAAAATTAAAGGACATAAAAAAGCTTCAACAGCGCGTATTTTCTCCTCTGGCTCATATCGCAACTGGCATGCGATTACAAATGCTTTTAATAGGATTTTCCATCTCAGTTTGAAGGATTTCTTGCCAAGCAGCGATTATTAAGTCTTAAGCTCACGAACGGCTTCCGTTAGGTTGAGATTTTTAATACATATTTTAAGCTTATCCCAGATACTAAATGGGATTCAAATTCGAGCTACGAGCTGGCCACGTTAATTTTTGCGATTTTGAATATCGAATACCGACCTCATTGAGGTAGTCATCAACACAACGTGCGTTGATGACGTTCATCCAATATCGTTCATCAAGAAAAATTCTTCGAAACCAATGAAACCCACAAAAGGCAAAACGTTGTCTTAAATGATACGAGGGGCACACTGAAATGACCGGGAATAAGAAAAACGGTATAGCTAAATTGTATTTTATTGTTTTTCGAAGTATTCTCCGTTCAACTTAAAGCACTTTTCCATTCGTGCAAACCAATCATTAAAACAGTAATTCCAGTCTGAAGTTGATGTTGACAAAATGGCTGATTTGTACGCTTCCACAACTGCTTCGGGGCCTTCAAACCGTTGACCGCGTAATAAATCTTTCATTCTAGGGAATGTAAAGAAATCGTTTGGGCTCAAGTCAGGACTGTACGTAGGATGGCTCATCAGCTCAACGTTTTCCTGCTTCAAAAAATCATTTGTCTTCGGAGCCGTATGGGAGCTCGCATTATCGTGATGTAAGATGATGCGACGTTTCGGGTTATTTTTTCGGAGTTCGGCTATCATTTCTGGCAAACAAACCGTGATATACCACTCGGCGGTAACCGTTCTGCGTTCCTGTAAAGGAATTGTAGCAACATGCCCCTTTTTACGAGACAAACGTAGCGACCATTTTCTTTGACACACTGCGGGAGCGAACCACTTTCGTTGGCTTGACTTCGTCTTCGAAGACCCAAACTGCTGACTGATGTTTTCTTTCAGGTTCGTATGAATAAATCTATGATTCGTCACCTGAGACGATATTATAAACGGCATTTGACTTCCCTCCGTTGAAGCGTTGCAGAGTATTCCGGCACCAATCTACACGAGCCGCCTTTTGCTCTTTGGACAAATTGTGGGGAACCCAGCGGGAAACTAGCTTTCTTACACACAGCTCATTATGTAATATCGACTGAATTGCAGTCATTCCGATACTGATAACAGCCCGAATCTGCTCGTATGTCACATGACGGTCATCTAATATAATAGTTCGCATAGCTGCGATGTTTTCAGGCGTGACCGCTGTTCTTGGTCGACTTGCAGAAGAAAGCAAGATAAGCCGCGACGAAAATTGTGATAAATTATGGCACGGAAATGTTCACGCGTGAGCTCCATTTCTGTTAACGACGTTTCAACTTTAAACCAACATAGTTTTTGTTTTTAATAATTTTATATAATTGTTTGAATGTCATTAAGATTCTAAGAGGCCAGTATTCAAATTCTAAAAAAGGTTTTATTGTAACTCAATCCGAAATATTCTATTCCCGATCATTTCAGTGTGCCCCTTGTATCTGCGATAAGTATATTGCATAGCGGTTTCCCCGCCCCTCTACATCTGTAGCCTGATAAATCGATGTTATCGCCACTCGCCACTTCCTGGTCTTCTATTGTAGAGGTTGGTCTTCCGGTACCGTTTCAGGGCTTACCTTAAGGTATTACGTGGTTTGTTTAGGGTAGCGTTGAGTTTATCTTGGTCGAATATCATTAGGTACTTGATATTAAGCAAGAAATACACCAAACTTTATCAAATGTTGGGCTACTTAAATTAATTTCCACCCATTTTTTGTCAGCAAGATGGTTTTCCATGTAATGGATTATACACAATTATAAGGTAGGCCTTGATACACAATTTTCTTCCCATAAATGATTTAAATATGTTCATAATAGTTGCTGTGTACCGTTTTGTAACTTATCGTAATATTAACTTATACATTTAAAGAATTACTTATATTAGGAGCCTGGAACTAGGAATAACGAGTTTAACTTTATTTCTCAAGTTCTTATGAATGAAATGTGGTATATGATCTAGGTTTATGGAGAGGGTTAGAGCGATGTACTGGCTGGACGGAGGCCACGCTGGCGGCAAGAACACCTGGATTACTTCCCGCAGTCTGCTGGAGACTCTCACCAGGCTCAGTCAGTATACCGTTCATTGGAGATTCCTATTTTATCTAACTGAATATGCCAGGCGTATCAATTTTCGAAGCAATAATTTAAGGATTAATTTTCGAAATACAAACTGAAGTCCTTTTAATTAGACATTAAACAAATGCTCTATTATGTTGATAGCTACGTTTAGTATCTTAGCTATGGAAAGTATTGTAATCAATGGCAATGTTTGTGAAGATGGATGCATATTTGTTACTCTTTGACGCAAAAATTACTGAACGTAAATGTGACTACTGAGTGTAGAGGTACGTATTACTTACCTCTATGCCGAATGACAAAAATGAAATGGTGACCAATAAGGAAAACAGCTTGAATCGAGTGTTGCAATACTGCAATATGATTTATTTTTAACGATTCTTTTATTTAGAGAGTAGAACATCTTATAAATAGAACATAAATGGTCCAAATGCCATTGCCACTATCATAAAAATAGTTTGCAAGGATTTTATTTCAAAAAGTTATATTTTATTCTTGGATCGTAATTTAAGTCACTTAAATTCGGAAAAAAAAACAGCTATTTGCAATATTATATATTTCTGTAGTTGAGAGGTAAACGACAAAATTTAAATTTTACAGGAGAAGCAAAACAATAACTAAAATGAATACTTCAATGGATTTAATACTATAGTTTATTATTTCTTATTCGTATCAGTGTCAAGTAAAAAAGGTAAAGAATACTATAATCCCATTTAAGGTTTTTGAACACGAAAGAAACCCTGGAATTAATATAATAATGAACTTGAGTTTCTTTACCATTACATCCTTACATACATACGAAGATTACATTCTTATGGTTCAAAATCAATTAAAAACACGATTTTAAAAAAATTGGACTTACGACTATATACCACTTGATATGAGTACATTTACTCTTCAATTGAGGTTATTACTTTCAGTAGCAACACCTTTGTTTACATTTTTTATCTCGAATTTCATTTCGGACTATAGATGTGGATGTATTCGTTCACGTGAGTCCTTACCAGGTGAAGGATGAAGGACGACCTTGGATCGGCCGCGAAGAAAAGACCTTCACGACATTGCTCATCAAATTGGGCGCCAATGTGAGTATACAAGCTTCACTCGACTTTGTGGAGTCTGTTGAAATACGATAATAGGCATGATGACGGTATTAAAGAATCAAAGAATAAATGGTTTTGGAGAAAAATATATGTTGAAAGGAGTCTAAAAAATTACTCATTTTTTGTATTAAAATTGAGATTAATAAGATTTTCAATAAAATAGAAGTATAAATAACTGCAATCGGCCATGATAACTGAAACACCAATCAGAGCTGACGTCACGCCCAGGTAAGTGCCATCGTGTTGCTTGACTTTGCTTCGACAGAATGAAAAATCTGATGAGATGTCGGTGACGTCACGGTTCATCAGACGCGACGCCATGACACCTAAGAGCGTTTTCGCGCGTAATTCAAAATAGATTTAAAAACTTTCAATAATTCGCGTTGAAATTTAGTTTTTTGCTGAAATATTGTTTTTTCGGATATGGTAGACGTGTATCCACATTATGGAAGGGAATTTCAAAATCTGTCATCATGCCTATTGCCGCATCCTTTACTGTATGGAGAACCAAGATATTTTTAGAAATTGGAAATGTGAGTGCCTAGGAAAATCGGATAGTTTCCTTGTCTTCCTCAGAGAAATTGATGGTCCATTTGATGGTAGATACCTTCCGTCGACTATAACACAAACTAAGCTACAGTTGCTGCAAGTGCGCTGCCGACCATAATAGAATTAAAGTAAAGATAAGCCACTAGGAAAATGGGCTCTGGCTTACTCAAACGCATCCCTCTGGCTCCCAAACACACAAGCTGTTATTTCACTACGGTCTTCTGTAAAGAGGTAGCAGTGCCTACCACTACTTGAAAGGTTTATTCCCAAAGTTGGCGTTGGCGGGTATCGAGCCCGGGACCATTGCCATGGAGCTTTAAAGCAAGCACCTTAACCACTCGACCGAAGGGCTGAGTGGTTAAGGTGCTTTCAATTTGATAAACTCCTACATTTTGTCAAATTGTCACGGATGACCGTCGAATAAGCACGTGTAGTATGTACGAGAATAAAGAATATGTTTTATGGTTACAGGTGAAAAGGTATCTCCACGAAGAACCGGGGGCGGCTCACACCTTAGAAATGCACTTTGATGTGTTGTCACATTTCAAACGGATTCAGGATACGGCCGAACCGACCGCGCCGGAACCCATTGAAGAAGATGCGCTATAAGATTGCATCCATGGAGTATACATTGTAAAACATCGACATCGAAATATGGGAATCCCCAAAAATTTGAGTTTATTTAAGAAAAGTGAACCGTCGCGTTCGGGTCGGTGAGGCTGGATCGGGTTTACTCGGCTCCACTTAACATTAGCGCGCTCGGATTGGTGACACACATTAGAAGTTTTCACTTCTATCGTGTGGATTTAAGCACACACTCATTTTTTTTATACATCAAAATGTTAGCAAGAAACAAATTAGTCTAATGAACAACAATATGTATTTATATAGTGTTCAACTCAATTTTTATCTTGAGTTACGAATTAAAATCTGATATGTGCAATTTTTTGAGATATCAACATTTTTACTTTAGTGAATAGTTCAAAGCCTTATCTATCGTATAAAAATACTGCTAAGTGCTTATGAGCATTATTTGTCTAATTACGACCTCTTAGTAAAATATTAATGTGTTTAAAAGACCAATAAGTTGTACTTATAACAAGTTCTAACTAAGTTTCTAATAAAATACTATTTTTTAAAATAAACGTTCGCGTAATTTTTTTTTAGGAAAACTTTTTTGTCAATATCTTAAAAGTATACAGTTAGCACATAGCAGATTTTGGTTTGACAATGACGATATATAAATTGGTTATAACTATGAAGGGTCAGAACAAAGTAGGAATAAATTGCAAAAATATCCCATCCAGCGATAGTGTATAAACCGCGATTGATCTAATATGTATGGTGTGATTGTTAATTTAGCAGATGATAACAGTAGCGTAGCTTGCCGTAGATGGACTCTGAATTAAATTTTGTTGAGGGAGCCTTTTATCTGACTGCGGCGAAGCCCAAATGTATGATGAAGATTTTTTTTACAAAAGAAACAAAAAACTAGTAGACTACGTTTAGACTAGTACGCCGTACGCTGTACGCTAATCTCTAAACTTTAGAGTTTAGTGTTTACGAATTTTTGCTTACTCGAGTCGAGGCCCATATAGCCCGGGGCCACCATTGATACGGCGGTAGCTACGCCCCTGGATCATAAGATTTTTACGAATTCAGACTATTTTTGGCGTTTTCTCTTTTCTATAGAATATTGTACATAACAAAAGATGTCGACATCTACTCGGCCTCATATTGATAGATTAGAAATCTACATATTTGTGGGAGAGTAATTAATATATTTTAATGACAAAAAATACTAGATTTGTTCGTCTTCCCGTACAACAGATGCAAATTAATATTAGGTTTAGGTACATTTTTAAGGCATTAGCGTGGTAAAAATAAAAGTCCACATAATTTAAATTAGAAATTAATGTGTTAAAATGAGCTAATTCACACATTACGAGTATAGTGTCTTTTTTCTCTCAAGCTGATCTCAATGTCACTCTAATAAATAAGGCATGTTTTTATTTGTACGAAATGTTTGCGATGAATGAGTGAGGCGTGCGTGCAATGCAATTGGATTTTCTCCACATTTCACACAAGCGACTAAATTCACAATTAAAAAAAAGTATATATTATCAAGTTCCCTCTGGACACTACTGGATTAGATCAAGAAGATCAATTAGATCAGCAATTAGATCAAGAAATAACAGTTTACCTGGTGGCCACTACTGGAAGCTAAGTGGGGTGGCCATCGAGAATAATCATCATCATCTCTCCACTGTTGGATGCAGGCCTCTCCCAAGGCTCGCCGCCACACATGGTATTCTGTCCTTCGCATCCAGCCACTTGCCGCGAAACCTTTCAGGTTGTCTGTCCACCTGGCCGCAGGGCGTCCCACGCTGCGCTTTCCAATTCGTGGCCTCCATTCGAGAACTCTTCTACCCCATTGCTTATCCACTCTGCGACAGATGTGACCGGCCCATTGCCACTTCAACTTGCTAATCCTCTTAGCTACGTCGGCAACCTTGGTTTCAAAATTTCTGATCCTATCCACCAAATACTCCGAGTATATCTCGTTCCATAGCTCGCTGAGCGACTTTAAACTTGTGGATCAGCCCTGCCGTGAGAGGCCACTAATTACATATTAATAATAAATAATCCATAATATTTAAATCTTTCCCAATAAGGGTGGAAATTAATAATTTGCACCAATTTATTCGCATTCTCTACAAGTTCGGTCTTTTGAAAGTCTGAAGAACTTTTTCTTTTACTTTTTTATTAATGACATGTGTATGATCCTTTATTTGATAATAATGATTGATCTCTCAGAACTAACGCAGCCCAAAGCTAAATTGCCGCAAGCTCACTCTACATGTCAAATTAAATCCTATTCGAATAAAATGTTTCTCTATACCTAATAATAATAATAATACCTAAAGTTAATTTTTTTTAATTAGTAATAGGATTTTCCTTAAAATGTACAAAAATTAAAAAATCGCGTTATGTGATATAAAGTACATAAATTTATTTTGTATAAATAACCTTTTTTAGCTTAATTATAGATATTAGAATAGTTTTATTTACTTTAGTGAGACTTTTTATCTCTAATAACTTCATAAGGAGTTGTTGTTTTCTAAAGAAGAGGTGATACGAAAAGTGGAAGTCTTATAGGGACCACACACCTTCAGTTTTAGCTATTGTTGCTGGTGCCCGCGATTTCGCCCACGTACAGTTCAGATTGTTTCTCGGTATCAGTAAAAATCAATTCGCAGCCGTAGCGTTTTATACATTGACTTTTTAAATAAACCTTCTGCTGTAATATGTTACACACTTGTTTTAACAAGGTGACTCCTGACATTTGCATAGTTTTTTCAATGACACCCTCATGTTTGAACTCGAACTCCTGGGTTCCTTTTCCGGACTTTTTTGAGTCGTTTATTTTCTTGCTTTTTTTGTAGGTAGTTCTGATGTTTTTTTTTTACCGCGGTATCCTTATTTGCTTATGGGTCTATTATCTTTAATTTTTCTATGAACTTGTTATACGCTAAGTGCTTCTGAAGAGCTTAAATTCTCTAATATTATTTCTCATCAAGCTCTGAGTTATATATCATTCCAGATTCCAGAAACGTGTGAAGCAATATACAAGTCTCCACGCAGAATACGAAATAAAAAAACTATTTATTGCCACGTATTTATTTATTAGAATTGGCGTCGAAGTTAGATATGTAAGAAGCCGCTGTTTCTGGTATAGCAAATACAACAGCTTGGTTTGACTCGTGTTTTGATTGGGAACGAATCTGGTAGGATTCGCTAGGACATGATGCCTTGCTGCATCATTTGAGGACATAGTTTTGTCTAGCATTCATTGTTTTGACTCGTGTGTTGGTTGGGAACGAATCTGGTAGGAACCTTGCTGCATCATTTGAGGACATTGTTTTGTCTGATATTCAAAATTGGAATTGGCTTCAAAAGGTTGATGATTTTTACGGGCGGAAGTTTGAATATTGTATACATAATTATAGTCGACATTGGCTACATCTGTCACTTGTTAAATTTTCCATCTCTGCTTTGAATAAAATCTCATTAATTAATTTTTCAGCCAAAATGCGTTATTGCTTTTTAAGGTCAGTCAGTTTTGCTACAACGTTAGATCCAAAGATATCAAAACTGTCATTATTTGGAATTGGCCTTTTAAAATGGTCTTGAACAGATTTTCCCTTGGCATATTCGCATTTCTTTTTTCTGATAGTTTGGCTATGTGATTCAGAGGCTTCGTGGTACAAAGCTTGAATGTTGGTGGGACTCTGGGTCACGTAGTCCATCTGATGAAGTAACTTGTAGCGTGGCTGTCAGTGTCTCTGTACTTGTCTCAATGACTGACTGGAGCTGTTATCAATTTCCGATTCCTGAAAAATATATTTTTTATAAATTGCAGTTCCTACGTCCGACAAGGAACGGGAGGACATTTTGAATTTATTTATAAAAAATCTATCTAGAAATTTTAATTATAAACATATACTTATTTAAAAATATATTATGTAATCAAAAAAGAACAAAATAATGAAAAACAAAATTTTAATTCAAATCACTGTTATTTATTAATTAACAATATTATATGTTTATTAAACGAAAATTGCGTAAACCGGGGTCAAGGGTAAAGGGAAACTAATATCTATATTTATCGCTATTTTAATGAAATTATAGCATGGTTATAAACGGCTTTATTAAGAAAATAGAAAAGTTTACAGAAAAAAAATTCGTTTAATTTTTTAGTAAAATACATATCTAGGGTTTTTTGTGTAGCATTTTTCTTGCGCTCTTGCAAAATACGCTCAGCAAGCAACGCCGTTTTGAATAGACTGGCGGAAATGTAAAACGCGATTTAAATCACTATCTCCATTTTCTAAAATTTCCAGACCCTGAGTATATCTTTTGTATGTAAAGTCGTAAGGATTTTTTCTTACCTCTTTGCATACAGTGACATAGTCATAAGGTACGTTAATTATTTTATGTTTTAATTTTCTTTCGATAGCGGCCTGAGTGGGCCTCCATTTGGGTGTGGCCGACTTCAAGATACTTCTGTTCGATTACAACTTTTTTAGTCATAGCAATATTCATGGGCGTAGCCAGCCATTGTTCAGCAGTAATTCCATTTGTTAAAAAATAGCCAATAGGTACTTTTCAGTTGCTATTAATAGCTACAGCCATGAAGACGAGTGCCTCGCGTGCAATATTGTTACAGTCTGTTTCTAGCCGTGTTCCCATGTCGACATACCCAAGATCTTTCTGACCGTCCCATTCTATTTTTTGATGTATAGACATTTCATCAAAAACAACATTACATAGTATTGCGTAATTGGTGTTTTTTACAAAAGACTTTATTGCCACCAAAGCTTCGTCCGTGAAACCAGGATTGCCATTTAAGTTACGATACCACTTAGTTAATGTAGATGGATGCGGTAAACAAGAATTAAAGTCGTCTAAATTAATCGTCTAGCAATTTTTGCAACGTGGTAATTTTTTCTTTCATTTTTTTATTTTTGGCTGTCAGTCTCTTGAGATCAAGTCTTCGTTTTGCACACAGTTGTCTAGATCTTAGTAAATTTATTTTGAGGATATTTTTTCGGAGTGTGTCTTCGATATTGGGGCTTGTAGAGACTAATGGGACCGGAGTAAGAAAACTCTGTAACAGTTCCAAAAAAAAAATACTGTATTAATGTTATCATATTACTGTAACAGTAATGTAATTTATAAGGAGTAGTGCATGCACGACCGGCCACGTTACTTCTCTCACTCATAAGACCGGCGTGAAACGCACTGCGTGTTTCGTTGGTGAGTGGGAGAAGCCGGGGCCATCCCCTTTCCTATCCCTAATACCTCGTTTCACCTGTTATCTAACGCGTGCGCGAACACGTGCGGTTCCATTTCACAAATGCCATTCCCTTAAAGGTAGATGGCGCATTTGCGGGTGTGCTGGTATGTGTATTTTTACTGATGTCGGCTGGTTTGACAGGTATTAAATTGTAAGCGCGTACAAGGTCAATTTTGCTGAAAACCCTGCAACCATGGAGATCATGAGCGAAATCAGCAATATTGCGTACTGGGTATCGATCAGGTATGGTCCTAGCGTTTAAACCTCTATAATCACCGCATGGTCGATCGGTACCGTCTTTTTTAGGTACTAGGTGAAGTGGTGCTGCCCAAGAGCTTTCGGATCTACGAGCAATGCCAGCTCTAACCATATCTTCAAACTCACGCTTAGCCCGGCGTAGTCGATCTGGTGCGAGTCTGCGTGGTCGACTGTACACGGGTGGACCAGGTGTAGTCCGGATGAAATGTAGTGTCTTGTGCTTGACCTCACGAACAAATGGTTCACCGGAAAGCCTCGTGACTTCGGGGAACTGTGTGAGAAGCCTGTGGTAACGTGAAGTTCCTGCAACGGTTTTTATATGAAATACAGAAGAGGAGATGCAAGGTTTGACGTTTACCTGAAAAGACGTAATGTTGTCGATAAGACGATGACGTTTGACGTCTACAAGTAAGTCGTAAAATGCTAAAAAATCTGTGCCTATAATGGGTTTTGTAACGTCCGCTATCACAAAACGCCAGCGGAACGCACGGCGAAGACCAAAATTTAAATTTAAATTTAGAAAACCGTAAGTATTTATAGTAGAACCGTTAGCTGCAGAAAGCTGGTAGTTACTTTTTACAAGACTCATATTCTTACAATATTTACAAGGATATACACACAAATCAGAACCAGTATCAATTAAAAATTGCGTCTTAGTACTAAGGTCACTAACGAATAAGCGGCGCGACGAGTTTCGACAGCCATGATGAGCCGCCATTAACGACTGTCCGTCGCGTTTCCCGCAAACGTGCACGGTGAACGGCACTTGGTGGCGCGTTGCTGGAATTTTCGATGATACCAGCAGTGTCCTTTATCTGCATCGTTAGACCGACTGCTGGAACGTGTTCTTGACTGCCAGCGTGGATAACGCCCCCTCCTAGGAGTGCGCGGTCGCGCAGACGATCTCAGACCAGCTACCTCGTGTCTGAGATCTTCCATACACCGTCGGAGTTCGACTATCTCGCTTGACGTCGACAGTGCGGACACTTGTTGTACATGAGGCTGGACGATGTCCATCACTGCGTCGGCGAGTTTAGCTAAATCGTCTAAACTGCTTTTAGGCTGGGATGTCAATATGAGCTGCACATGCGGCGGAAGGCGGTTCGACCACAACGACTTCATGAAGTCATCAGGGACATGAGGGCCAGCAAGGCTTTGCAAGTGCCGCAGAAAATGTGAAGGTTTTCGATCGCCTATCTCTTCATTATTTATTAGCTGTCGAATGCGTTGCTCGCTGGACGACGACAGGCGCGCAATTAGTTCTTCCTTTACTTTGATGTATTTTCCTGCGGCGGGCGGATTTTTTACAATGTCCTTTATTTCGGTAATATATCGACAATCTAAATTCGCAATTACGTAATTGTACTTGGTAGAGTCCACTGTTACATTCGCCAGGGCGAATTGTCCCTCTAACTACGCAAACCACAATTCCGCATCGTCAGACCAAAACGGCGGAACTTTTACATTGACACTAAATACAGATCCTGAGGATGCTGAGTCTTTTTGTTCACTCATTGTTTTATATGTATATACACGTATGCGAGATTATTTACAGACGAAAATGCAATTCTTGAAAAACTTTTGCTTGTCTTGCGTGTCACTTTGTCAACAAAACAGTAACTATGCAAAATTTTTGTCTTGTGGAATGTAATTAACTAAACACAATATATTTTTCGCAAACACAACTGTTTATTTTTGTAACAAAATATTATCACTAAAAGGAAACATGAACAAAAACTCGCAATTCTCAACCGATAATATTGAGCCGTCCAGGTGACACTATTCTGTCATCCTCTTTTCATAAACACCGTGCGCAATCTCCTACAACCAAAGCGTTCCGATCTAAAACGTTCATAGTCATTCGCTACAGTCTAAAATATTTTTAAATGTTCCTATTTCTTTTTTGTCGCGAGTCACCATTAAATGTGGGTGTGAATGAATAATTCCACATTACTGCATACGATTTTTATATGCATAAAAATGAATAAAATATACAACACAATATATGGTACGTACAAGCTTCTTGCTGTGTCTCCCGGCTGCGACTAGCTCTCCAATCACGTCTCCTTTTTAAATCCGAATTTCAAGTACAAAAATAAGCAAATGTCTTGTTAAAAAGGAGGTCGCTACAATATCTTACATTTTTTTCATCTTCATATTTTAAGTTTTCAGTCTTTTCATTATTGTTAGATTTTAGAATAATAGTTAAATCCGCTTTACAGCTTTCTTCGCAGTCTTTAGTATTTTTATTCTCGTTTATTTTTAAACTATCCAAATCTGTGTGACTCATTTCTGTTAAATCAAGGTCTTCATCCATTTTGTCGGATCTAACTACATAACTGTTTTTCAATTTCAAGAGGTTTTTTTTTATTTCAACGGTTTCGGATTCACTGACAATCTTAGATTCACATCTGTCTTTCATCTGTTTATTCTGCCCATCTTCTTCGGCACTCAAATCTAAGTATTTTGTACTACAATCACACCTTCAGATTTTTGGGACTACTGTTTTTATTGATTCCAGGTGTACTCGCAACTGTGTATGGATCAATATTCTCTGCACTTCTTTTGACATCTAATGTTTTTTTTTTGCAGAAAATACATCAAAATTCAAATCCACTTTATAAAATTGTAGTTCATGAAATTGTTTCAAAACAAAATATCTTTTGTTACATGGTAAATTTCGATTTTCTGATAATATAGTCACTCCTTTTTGCGCAGTCGACTTTTTCTCTTGTTTTGCTTCTATATTTACATCAAATCTTCTTCCAAATATTCAGGTTCAGAATAATGTGTGACTGTCGTTTAAATATTATATTTCAAAACTCTCGGCACTAGTTGTTGATGATAAACTGTCACTCCTTTTTTTTATTTTCCTTGTACCTTTTTTCATTGTGATGTTTTGTTTTTGGGCAGCAGATTTTCTATTTTGTTTTGCTTCTACATTTCCGTCAAATCTTTCATTTTCAAAGGCAAAACCTTTTTCCACATTTTGTTCTTTTTCTACATCTAAATATTGAGGTTCAGAATTATGTGTGGCATCACTGTCGTTTAAATATTCTATTTTAAAATTCTCGGCACTAGTGTTTGATAATGAACTAAGATCTCTCCTTTTTTTTCTTTTCCTTGTATCTTTTTTCTTTGTTATATCTTTCAGTGTTCTTCGGCTTTTCGATAGTTTTTTGTTGCTAATTTCAACATTGTGTGTTTTTATTCGCACTATTTCGATAGTTACTATTTTTTTTTTTTTTTCAAAATATTCTTTTCCGTTCCAACAGATTTCTTGTATTCTTGATTCAATGATTCCGATAAAACGTTGTGTTCCAAAAGCCTCTTTTTTACTATCTGTTCCTTCGATTCATCAATACTTGTTAAATTCTCTTTAATGAAGATTTCTGTTTGTTTCATAGGTGTGTTATAGTCAGCATTTCCATTTTCCGTACAGTCTTGTTCTTTAAGTCTGATAGTGATTTGTTAGCATTTCATTTCCTGGAATGCTTTATTTAAATCGTGTAATTTTTTTGACTTCCGGTAATGTTTTTTTCTTAAGGCTTCAAATCTCTTGCGCAATTTAACGATTTCTCTCTTGATCACATAATTTTCTTTACGAAGCTCAACATGTATTTGTTCATTTTTGACATTTTTAGTGTTATTGAGGTCATTTCTAGCTTCATCATGCTGAACCTGTTTTAGATTTTTTCTGTCGTCTCGCCATTTTTGCCTTCTCTCCTTTATCCTGTTCTCTATATTCACCAGTTTTTTTTTTTTCTATAATAACGTAAAGCGCACTCCGCTGTTTTCTTTTTCAGTTGTGCATATTTTTCAGGTATTTTTTTTTTTGGGCTGAAGTGAGAGGGCATCTGTCACAAGAAAAAATTATGACATCATTATCAATTCTTATTACATCATTTTACAAAAATTTACATCTATGCTATAGGGAAGGAAATTAATTCAGTTTTTTCAAACTAGTAATCACATATAAATATGAAGCGCGTTTTAAATGCACTGCTATTTAATTAACGCTTTATTTTACAGTTCCAAATGTACACTAGGCTTTATATCACATTTATGTTACGTAACTTAAAAATATTCAATTGTCGAAATTTGTAAATATCTCGAACATAAAATAAACCGGGCTTTAGAGGTTTCCGACTAAAATTTCAATTTTTTGTTAACAATCATATACGGCGAAGATGCATTGTAAGAAAACTAAAATCTGCACCACCTGGAAATTATTTCTGCCGGCGCCCATGTCGACAATGGTAACATAAAAACAAACTTCTTTTCAAAAGACGCTCAATCTACGGCACTATAATGTATAATTAACGACTTTCCTAACTTAGAGCTCTAATTTAAACATTATATTTACTATATAATTTATCGAAAAAGCAAAAGGATACAAACTTACCGTAAAATCGCATAAAACTTTTTTTTTCGGCAAACGAAAGCACGATGTGGGCCAAACTAACGGATGTAGCACCTCAATAATGGCCGACAACTAATTTAACATATCATAGACAAGTTAGATACTAGTGTTGCCAATTATTAAGAACAGATTCTACTGCTCAATTGCTTCGTGATAGACAAATTATGGTAACTTAAAATCGGTAACATAAAAGCATAAAATATTAGGAATAGGTGGTTTCTCAAAGAAAATATTATAATTGCCCGTGGAATGAACCGATTTTTAATAATTAATACCAATCATGTATGGGGAATCACTTGGGACATTTTTATTTCTTCCAGCAGTTGTGTGGTCTCGCAATAAAAACCATCTTATTATGTGGAAAGAAGTAGTTTTACAGTCATTCGCGTATTTAAAATACTAATAAAAATGATACTTTATACAAGGAAAACTATAAAAGTTAGTAGTTATAAATATTTATTCCAAAAAAGTTGCGGGATGCAAACTCAACCATCTAATTTTCATTTTTTGGCGGCCTCACCCTCTTGCGGGTGTAGTTCTTACTCTTTCAACCAGCTTTCAAACCAGCAACTCGCCGGACTTTACTCCGATTCCATGTTTACAGGAAAAACCTGCTCTGTACACTCGTTGATAAATAATTTAATTATTCATAAATAATTTAATAATTTAATTAAATTTTATAAATATGCATCTTGGGTATATTGTAAAAGGTGCGTCACCTGAAAGTCGACATTTGCTTGCACCAGGACAGTTATCAGTCGTGCCATATGTCTGCTTAGTGCTTTAGTTTCAAAAGGTACTAAGTGTCTACGACTTGATAAAGGAATTAATTTGAAAACTAACCAAGGTTTTCGTAACCCGACTGTACACTAAGACTGTGCATAAACCAAAACATGTGTATAATTTTTTTTTATGAAAAAAAAAAATTGTCGGTTAGGTCTCTCTTCGTTTCACCTCTTCATTGTTTAGTGAGTCGCAAGCGAATACAAAACACGAAAAGGTTTAGTATTGCTTGACAGCGGAATACGTTTACACAAATTTCCTTCACAGGTTCTTCATTAGGTTTACCTTGACATTAGGACTATAGGTTACGTAAATAATATAAGTGAGTCTTCTCCACCAACTTAAAGCGTTAGTTCACAGCGAAACATTTTTCGCTCACTGAACTGCGTACCTTTTTATATAAGTAGTAAATTAGTTCTATTAATACAATAATGTATTATTAACTTAAAATGTTCGCTCAATAGCTCCTTTTGTGTTCACGGGTAAAACTAATGATACAAGGTCATTGGTATACCAGTTATTTATCTCAACTGTAAAATAGTCTCATTTCATATTGTTACAATAAAATTAATTTGTGTTAAGTACAATGGACGGCATTTGTAGTATAAAAATATGTTTTGTTTGTGATCATGGATAATGAAAGGCAAGGAGGACCAGACCTATACATGAAAAGTGTCCATCGGCCACCATTATGCAGGCCCTGTAGTAGCTCTTTATTTAAGGTAGTTTCATGACACGGAGTAGCTAACCTATAGAGACGAAGTATCCTTCATTTAATTAGAAAATAATTTCGTCGATTGGTCAATGGCAGCGTCATGCATCACATTAGAGTTGGACACCAAATATTATTATCGATTTCGATGTTTAATTATTGTACAAGCGAATATTAAATGTGATTATTACTAAAATAGTGATATTTTATCGATTATAACAATTTACTTATCAATGAAGTTATGCACAACATTTATGCTTATGACATTATAACTTATAGGATAATCGTTCTCACGGTCTGTTCACAAAGCATGCCGTTATTATTGAATAGCGGCTTATCGTAAAATAAACAAACAAATCAATAAAAGATTCTAACTAATTATCCTACAGTATTTACATTCATCGGACGGTCATTTCAGTTATTTTTGCCACACTATGACAGTACTTTACAAAGGATGGTATGACAGCAATTTGCAGACCGATATACACTCGAATATATAAGAGAGTTAGCTAATTTTTTAACATTAAAATACATATATTTTTATTTCACTTTATAAGGAAGTGAACTGTCATTTATACAAAACTTAATTATGAGGACACAAATTAATAAATTAAAGATTGCTAATTTGTACAAGGAATGATGGGTACTAAGTAAGCCAAAACAAAATCAAATATCCGAAGGCAACAATAAAAATTAATTGCAGTAATTAAAATGATTAATGGAACTGCTTTTAACAAGATTTACGTCTTACATTTATCTTAAAAAGATACTCCTATTTTACTATCATATCTTATAAAGAAAATGTTTAATTATCGTACATCATATTCCCATCAATATCTAACATACTTAATATAGTCGATAAATTATGTGCACTGTTTAGCAGTAACACGTTACACAAACCTAAAATAAGTATTATTTTATTGGTAAACATCGACACATAATTTGATTACTGGAGTACAACACTAAAAAGATTAGAATGAGATGACTTAGTAGGGCTTTTACTTAAGATACGCGTCACTTCTAAAGTCTATTTTATCTTGAGCCGTGTTAATATGAATATAAATTGAAAACTTAATATTGATTGTTACTGATGAAATGTGAATCCGTCTGTTTTAAAGTTCGATGTTTTACTGTTTTTTCCACACCACCGAATAAAACAAAAAGCCATTATAAAAGTATTTTTGTTTTATTTCGAAATAAACAGACACGTACCAACAGATTTGCCACTGATGTCGTACTGTTTCATAGCGAGCCAGAGTTGATGTTTGTAAGTGACAAATCACTTAGTACTTTATAGATTAGCTACTCCGTCTTTCATGACAACCAACTAATCCTGTCAAAAACCCCCCTGCTACACAAGCGCCATTCTGGCCTATTTATGAATTTTAATTCATAAATAGGTTGTAGCTTGAGTTTTTCGGTTTAACACCCATAAAAGTAATTTTTTTCTGGTGACCCGACACAGCTTGGAAAGAAAAGAATTAATCTCATCATCTGTTAACTCTATTTTTTCTAGAGTAATTTAATATTGTACAAAGACGATATTCAGATTTTTTTAAATTATTTAACTTCAATGTGGAGGATGTTATTGTGTTGAAATAAAAAAACTATTTTCAATGAAAAAGCATTTTATTTTATTTAAACACCTGTTTAAAACCAAAGTTGAACAAAATTTTATTTAAAGTAACGACAGACAAAGCTTTGTTGTTATGATAGTATAATACGCAATATAATGTAACATTACATATTACAATTATTATTATTATAACAAACAAAAAACAGTTATTATTTTTCCCATATCAGAATTTCATACTACAGTCACTAAATTACCTTTTAAAACTAGCTAAAACAGGATCTTTTATAAGATCAAGTTTTTTATACTTCATATTCTAAAAAATAAATCGCAAAAATTGAACCATATCACTCATTTATTGACACATTATTTTTGAAAATTGTGTAAAATAATTTACAATAATTTTCTTATTAAAACGAGTGGGCACTTTTATGTCTTAAATAAACATTTGCAGCAAAATTAGAAACGCCTAGCACAATATATATAAACATCATTAAACGATGGACAATGTCTATGTTTATCCAAATATATAAATTAATATTTGGATATGTTTATATATTTGGATGAACATACATTCGATATCTAAATATTTGCATGTACGCAATAGGATTAAAATTATTTTCTTTTTAACAAAAGAGGCGTTTCGCTGGGACTAAACGCTAAATATCTTAATTAAAATTAATTATTATGCAATGTAAGTCACTTCATTTGAACACAAACATTACGAGGATCGGTTGGAGAATGGAATGCTTACATGTTCTGGAACTGCCCATCTTTGTCCAGCATGAGGATGTTAGGGTTCTCCCGCTCGAAGATGGTGGGCTCGCGGTCCCTCATCTCGTCCGTCCACTCTCCCTCGCCAGCGCCCCACTCTCCCACCTTCTCCCCAATCACGTCCACCACTTCTCTAGCTCGTATCTTCTCCAACTGAAACACAATTTAGCCCACCATTACACGCTCGCATCGGCAACGCAATTGAATGACATGAATTTAGAAAACTGAGTATTTTTTGTTTCTTGTCCGGCGGATTCTGCTTCCGTGACCGTAAGAGCCCGTTCACACAATGAGCCAGAGTTTTATAGGAAGCTGCACTGCAGGATGGTGTGTTAACACAGGGCCGGAAGTGAGTTCTCGCATTTCCGGCCCGTCTCGTTCTCGTCTTTAATTTTAACAAAAATTGACGAATTTCGACAAATATTGATATCAAACGCCGTCGTTTGATACGAAAAATAGACGATACTGGATACATCCGATTATAAGGGTGTGCAGTGGGAACTTATACTCATGAGTTAACTGCGAACAGAAGAATCAAAGTTTTTCAATTTCGTATGTCTATATGTTTGTTACCTTTCTATACCTTTGTTGATCTTTTAAATCAATTAAAAAGGGATCCCAAGATCTGAGAATGATCTGAAGGAACATTAAATATTTGCTGTTCAAACAAGTGCAGGATACGTATGAACCTCGTAAGGAAATTTGCGCCACCACCGACTGATCCCGCTTTTTTGCCGTTGCCCAATTGCTGTGTTTTGTTTTGTCAAGTAAAAAAAGTTTTGTCAACTAAAAAACGAAATAAATTCAGTTTCGAATTGACATATTATTTTTTTTGCAGGATCTTGCATGCGCACTCTGTGTGAACGTTTCTGTAGGAAATCATAGGCCACTACTGAAAATAAATAGGACCAGCAAAAATACTGTCCGGAAAAAATATAGGACTGCTCCCGTGTAAACGCGCTGTACGTCAGGACAGGTGACGTACGTAAGGTGCGGTACAGCAGTTCTGGTCAAAGTATAGTTCGCATATCGAACCTTTTACCTCCGCGTCGTGTTTGGCGAACTTGTTGAACATGTTGGCGTACAGCTTCTTCTCCTTTTGCTTCTGCTTCTGAATGGTCGCACGACACATTATCATCTGGTTGGCGGCCGCCTGTTCGACAAACAATACACGTAAGTAAGTTGGGCTCATCCAAATCACGCAACTAATGTATTAGTTTAGTTACGAATTTATATATTATTGTAAGTCATCTTAAAATACACAAAATACTTAAATAAATATCCTAATACTATAAATGTGAATTTGAGCCTGTTTGTTACGCTTTCACGCCGTAACTACTCAACCAATCATCACGAAACTTTGCATACACGTTGTCAGAGATACAGAAAAGTACATAGGGTACCTTTTTTAAAAAAAATAAAAAAAAAACAGTATTTTAAAAATCTAAAAGAACGGGCGGCTCAAGGTTTGGCTTAGATTGGACCTATTCCTTTGCTGGAGGTATTCCCGAGAACTACAGGTGAGATTTTGCCAAAAATAATAAATGTTAAAATAGCAGCCAAATTCAAGCTGCTTTGCTTTAAGCTGGCCAAAATAAATGTTTAACTTTAATTAAAATACACATCACAAAATACTAAAACTTTATGAAAGAAACTTTATTAAGACTTAATGAAACCGAACCATTTTTGAAGAGATTAAAAGAGGATCACGTACGACAAGAATGTGCGAGAAAGGTCGTGGTCAAAGATCGGTCAGGCTTCACAGACTGTGCCAAAACCCAGGTTAACTAATAAGGTGATGCTGTGTGTATGGTGGGATTGGAAGGGCATTGTTCATTATGAGAACCATCAATTCGGGCAGAACCATCAATTCGGATCTCTATTGCAAACAACTGATAAGATTATAGCAAAAAGTTGAGAGGAAGCGGCCGGAATTGATTATTACTAATGATCAATTCCGGCCGCTAATGATTCATTAGAATCTACTAATGATTCATTAGAAGGGGTATGGTCTTTCATCACGACAGCGCTAGACCACACACATCTTTAGCCACTCAGCAGAATTAAGAGAGTTTGGCTGGATGCTTCCGCCATATAGCCTTGCACTTTCAGATTTCCACCTGTTTCGGTCTCTTCAGAATTCTTTAGGTAGTGTCAGGTTAACATCAAGAGAGGACTGCCCAAAACTACTTGTCGCGTTTTTTTTATCAGAGTTCCCAAAATTTCCACAGCAACAGGATCAAGTCACTACTTACAAGATGGTAAAAACTCATTAAATAAAATGGCACATAATGATACACTGTAATTAAATGTAAATGAAATATGAACTGTAATATGAAGAAACTTTTTCCTCACCCTAAGAATATAGGTTATCTGTATAGATAACCTATATTTTAGGTACTATATACCTGTATATTCTTCATAATATTAGTATTAATATTATAAACAGGTAATAATTTATAGATAATCCAAGGAAGTCAAAGCTAGGGCAACAGCTAGTGTAGTGTATACATGCATATATACCAATGGAGTAACAATACAAACATACTTTATTCGCTGGTTCAGCATCTAGAACCTTTTGGAAGTCCTGTAACGCCTCCTCGGCTTCACCGAGTCCGAGCAAAGCTTGTCCCCTTCTGAACAAACCCTTAACGTTACTACTGTCCACTTTCAGGGCTTTGGTGGCGTGCTCCTTAGCTCCGAAATAGTAAGTCGGCGTCACCTTTAGGTAGACCAAAGCCAAGTTCAGGTGAGCTGATAGAAGCAGTTCTTTGGCCTCATTCTTCACTTCATCTGTTTCACCGATATCCTCAGGCAAAGCTGAAAAATATTAACATAATATTTGTAGCTTTTTTTATGACGTTGTCAGGGATACAGGAAAGGACCTAGGACACTGTTCATGAAAAAAAAGTACTGGTCCCAAAGGATCTCCAAAAATTTTTTTTTTTTTTTTTTTTTTTGACTTCTTTTTCATCCCAATCTGTCACATTTCACGGACATTCAGAGATGTTTAGGATATATTTCAGTTGACATGCCGGGATGCACTCCATCGTACTTCCCTCAAATTATTATAACTGCTAGTTATAGCAAGTCTGTCGGCACTCTTTTCTTCAGACGTCTTTTTGCTCCGTTAGTTCTCAGTAAATCCTGGGCTAATATGTTTGGATGCGAGTCTATCCTTTCCTTGTATCTATAGACGATTCCTTGAATTTTTTCCTTTATGTAAGGTATCTGGAGATCATTATGTATTGTCTCGTTTGAGACAAACCAGGGCGCATCTGCTATTATTCGGAGGATTTTTGACTGGAATCTCTGGATAATATTTAGATTGGATTTTGAGGAGGTACCCCAGAGCTGGATCCCATAAGACCAGACCGGTACTATTATGCACTTGTAGATCATTAGTTTAGATTCCAAGGCCAGTTTTGATTTTCTTTTCAGCATCCAGTACATTTTATTCAGTAGTAGACCAAGTTGCTTCCTTTTTGTTTGGATGTGTGTTTTCCAGGTTAGACGTCTGTCCAGGTGCATTCCCAGGTACCGGACCACATTTTTTTGAGGGATTTGTATTCCATTCATGTGTACTGGTGGACTTGTATTTCTTCTGAGAGTAAATGTGACATGAGCCGACTTGGTCTCATTGACTCTTAGTCTCCAGCGTTTTAACCATGTTGATATGTTGTTGATGTGTTCCTGGAGAACCTCAGAAGCCAAGATAGGATCGACGTGAGTGGCTAGTATGGCAGTATCATCAGCAAAGGTTCCCAAGAGTACTTCAGGAGTTGATGGGAGGTCTGCCGTATGTAGTAAGTACAATATAGGTCCCAGGACACTGCCTTGGGGAACACCGGCTTGAATTTTGTGAAGGGCAGTAGTTGCGTCCCCACATTGCACCATGAAATGTCTTTCACCCAAGTAGGATTAAGCGATTAAGCGAAATATTGGATTTGGCAGTACTTTTTTGATTTTATATAAAAGGCCCTCATGCCACACTCTGTCAAACGCCTGGGAGACGTCTAGGAAAATGGCTGAACAGTATTTTTTCTCTTCAAATGCTGTGTATATTGATTTAACTATTCTATGCACCTGTTCAATAGTGCTGTGTCTCTGTCTAAAACCATTGATGAGTTGGAATCAGTTCTCTTTGGTTGATCATTGGTAGTATACGTTTAAGAATCAGCAATTCTAAAATCTTGGATGGTATGGGTAGAAGGCTAATTGGTCTATACGACTTTGGATCGTGCTCGCTTTTCCCTGGTTTGAGTATCATTTTAGTTTTTGCAACCTTCCACTGCAATGGGTAGTGACAGGTCTTGAGAATCGCATTATAAAGGTACAGCAGAAACTTAGTACCTTTCTGAGGTAGTTCTAATAGGATACGGGCTGTGATTAAGTCATACCCAGGGGCCTTTTTAGGATCAATGTGTTTTATAGCCGCAACCACTTCCTTGTAAGTGAGCTGATCTATTTTTGTTGAATCAGAGCTGTTTGGTTCATCAAGTGCGTCCTCTATGTCCCTTAAGTCATTAACATTGCCCTCGTATTCAAAAGGCTTGAAAACATTCGTCAAATGGATCGCGAATGTGGAAGCTTTATCACTATCACTTTTCGCCCATTCGCCATTGGTCTTTTTTAGTGGAGCTTGCTGGCTTAGCGGTTTTTTCAGTTTTCTAGTTGCTTTCCACAGAGAATAATCGGTAGCAGCAGAGTAGTCTATTTTGGATAGGTAAGACTGGAGTTCTTCATTTTTTTCTCTATCTAGCGTTTTTTTTAATTTTTTAGTCAGATAGTTAAGTCTGACTTTATAGGACACTGTTCATGAAAAAAAAGTACTGGTCTCCAAAAATGAAAATAAAAATTTCAACACCTGACAAAAATATATGAGCAATAAAGATTGAATAAATTATTGCTCAATATGCTTTTGCTAGGCATGGATTTTTGGCGCGGACGAAGCTTAGTTAACTATGTTTGCTAAATGTTTTGAACACATTTGTACTCACATTCAACTAAAGATACAGCTCTCTTGTACATCTTGATCGCCAATTGATATTTTCCAACTTTAAAATAATTCGTTCCCTTCTCTTTGACTATTTTGGCCTGTTCCAGTTTCTCCGTGCCGTCCATCGCCCAAGTCTCCTTCACCTTCTCGAAACGGACCAGCCTTACGATATATTCTACGACCGCATTCGGCGGTACACCCAATTCTGCGTTACCCTCGGACTTGAAGGCGTACCGTGGTTGGATGGTCAGACGGGACGTTTCGTCTTCCAAAAACTTCTCCAGTGCTCTCTCAATGCCTTCGCACACGTTGTGTTCGCTTCCTTCCCCAAGCGTAAATGATACTGTTCGCTTATCGAACACGCGACCGTCTGATTGCAAACTACCCTCCAACTCCACTGAAAGAAAATTTTAAATTTTAAATATTTGGAAAAAAGTATGGAAAAACAATTCCGAAATGTTATCCCAATTATAAACATTGTCAAAACCACAGTATTATATCATATAGGTACACTATATTTATATGTAGGGAACAGCTGTGAGAACAGTATCGATAATACGAAACGATATTTATATTGGAGGGCTATGAATATGAAGCAATTCATAAAGTATTATGGCGGTGCTTATGTACATTATGAAGGATCTCATTTAGTGACTAAGAGGTATGATTGTCATTATTAAAAAAGAAAATGAAGTCAATAAACTAAGCTAAACCATAAAGGGTTCACAAAACATTGAGTCTTTTGAATGTCAATGCAAAAAACTCGCTTTTACAACAGAAATCTAAACAAAATTCAAACAGAAGTGAAAAAAATTATACAAAAAATATATTATTCACATTATGATTATCTGAGTGATAAAGCAATCTTGGATACTGCATTAGTGTACGATGATTGTACCCATAAATCATTACTAAAATCACACAAATCTCTAGGATTCTTGTCATGGTCTTTTTCATAGAAGCAGCATTCTGAACCTATGCAATAATTACTGACTACATACAAGAATGCTTAGAATATATGTTTTTTTAGGGTTCCGAACGTCCGTATAAAAAAACTGAACCCTTATAGGATCACTCATGTGTCCGTCTGTCTGTCGGTCACAGTCAATTATCTCAGAATCTACTAGACCGCTTAAGTTGAAATTTGGTACACATATTAATTTCTGTGACCCAAACGCAGAGGTGTGACGTGAATAGATGAAATCTGTATATGGGAAGTCATTTTTGGGGGAAAATTTTGAAAACTGCATCGTGTGACATATCAAATGGAAGGTCTTGTTGTGAAGATCTTTTTTTTAATAATAATAATAATCATTTCTTTGCTGAATATAGGTTACAATCTTAAATGTATTTTTTTTTTAATTTTAAAATAAATAGTTTCCAAGTTATTCAAGTAAATAGACGAAAATTGACCATTCCCCCCCCCCCCCCCCCTTACTCCGAAACTACTGAACCTAAAATTTTGAAAAAAATACAGAAATTAGTTTTCTACTTATAGATTATTGTGTTATTTTACTTAAAACAACGACTTAAAATCGTCAAAATAATAAAAAACGGAAATGTTATATTAGTTTCAATTTGTTTTATTCACATGAACGATCACGTCGATGAACGTCACTGTGGGCGTTCCCAACAATAAAGTACGACATTATCGTGCATACATTGTATTCTCATGAAACAGAAAACTTCATAGGCGTGGTTTCAAAGACAGCTGTCACAGAGATGTGCTACATTTATGAACAAAACATATCAAAAGTTCAAATAGTTCATTCTTTTTTGACAACAGATATCGTTACGCCGGCAGGTTTTTAACGCGCTATCGTTTCGTTCCTCAACGCGGACTACACTTTTCATACAAGATTTCGACGTTTGTTTTTATAAGCCCCAGAGAAACCCTCTGGTGTTGGTTGTTAACTACACAAAATAAGAGAACATATAAATATGTCACACATATGTCAAAATGACAGATAACGTAACGCTTTTTAGCTAACGCTTGTATTAATTTTACTCATAAAATTTCCATACCATGCTTAAGAATCGTTTTTCAGATAAAGTCCCATTATATAAAAATCAATTCTTAAGGAGTAAACTCCAATAAATATTTCTTGGAGAGATATTTTCCAATAGTGATTTCTAAAGTACTAGAATAATAGAAAGGTTTAAAAGGAGAATGACGTACACATAACAACCAAAAAATTAGGTCGAAATTTTCAGTAAATATTAGAAAAGCATACCTGTCACCTGCGAGCCGTCATTGGGATGGTCTTCTCCGGCACCTTGTTGGATGATGTGACGTAATATTCCCTTGTTCTTATTGGGACTTAGGTCTTCTAACTTCCAATCGATCATTTCAACCTTAAAAAAAAAACATGCATTTACTTAAAAAAAAAAGTTTTTCGTTAGGTTTCTTTGCTTTATCTACACTTATTCAGCTCCATTCAGCTTCATAGAAAACATCAGTTTTGTATGGAGATGTGTACGTTCAATTTTCATGTCAAACAGGAGGAAACAGTGACAGCGCGTACAGCACTGTTCCGCCGCTTTCAACACTGTAAATAGGTTCCCATTTTCCCAGTAGTGTTCTCAGTTATTCAACGCTGTAAGCGGTAGATAGGATTTCAGCGGAGATAGCACGCTACGAGGGGCTGTTCACTGCTGATATAGTGTAACCAATATCATCCAGCGAAAAGCAAATGGAGCTAAACAAGTGTAACACTTAATGCTATTTTTTACAATATTTAAAGCATTTTGATGAGCCCGTTGGATGATGCTTGCCTTAACACTATGTCTCAGGGGTCCTGGGTTCGATTCCAGAGCCAACTTTGGAAATGAAATTTTCAAAGCTGGCTCTGGTCTGGATATGAGAGTATGTAGTGGCAAGGCACAATACATTTCATAGTCATTTGGACATCCTGTTTGCCGGCGGTAACCACTCCCCTTATAGAAATAACAGCATGTGTGCTGTTGTGTTGCCCCTTCCTTTCCTTATCCCTTATCGTTAATCCTATTATGGTCGACAGCGCACTTGCAGCACATGTGGCATTTCTTGTGTTATAGGCGACGGTAGCCACCTCCCATCAGATGGTCAGTCAGCCTGTGAAGGTAACAGTAAATTGTTTTACTCTCATAACAATTACATTATTTATACCAAACATACTGGATTGCTGATTGATTGGATTATAAAATAACGCGATATACAACAGAGCGAGTGTGTTGTCCCAGAGACAACGGACATCATCATATTGCGACAGTTTCTAGACAAAACATATGACAAGAACATCAAAGGCCATCAAATTCAATCCCACTAGTGGTATTCCCCCTGCATTCAGACAAGTGGTAAAATAATAATGTTTTAGTTTAAGATCATTTCAAGTTTAGTTTTAAATTTAAGAAATATATACTAATATTACAAAGAGGTAATGTTTGTATGTATGAGGTTAGCTTCGAAACTAATCATCCGATTTAAAAAATTCTTTCACCAATAGTTACTATAAAAGTTCCGGATGGACATAAGCTGTATGTTCCACGCGGGCGAAGCCGCGGGCATCAGATATTCCTGGAATAAATATATAACTCGGCTTTTGACCGCGACTCCGTTGGCGCCCCTTTTTCTTAAGAGTTGAAAAATAAAAACTATATAACGTATGATAAAAATATATTAGAAAAAATTACTTTTTTGATAATATGTTTTTGAGAAACATTGAATTTTTATATTTACTTTTAATTTTATATTTATCCTTAAGTACTTTTTCTGGATGAAAGGTACCCAATGTCCTTTTTCTGTATCCCTGACAACATGCATGCAAAATTTCATGATTGAATATAATTAAGGCGTGAAAGCGAAACAATCAAATTTTCATATTTATAATCTTCGAAACTTTAAAATTAGCACCACCAGCACCCGATAATCTACTAAACACAATCTTCTTGTACAAAAGGTTGTGGCGGCAAATGTGGATGCAAAAACATTGGATTAAGATTTTCAAGTTTGTGGACATTGCCGTACCCCGTCATGCTTAAACTCAGAGTCAACCAAGGATGAAAATGATGAAGATGTCAATTTAAGATATAGTAATAAGTCCACTCTACTTTTTGTCAGCAATTGTTAATGACACAGAAACTGAAGATCAACAATAAATGAATGAAATATGTATACTAAAGTTAATTTTTCTGTATTCAAATAAAAAATTATTCACTCTTAAATAAAAAAACCTCATATTACATATTATGGATTATGCCTACAGGGGAAACCAGTGCATCGTCATAATATAGTGGCTTTCTCAGCGCTCTACTCTGAAAACGGTAAATTTTACAGAAAAATGCAACTGGCATTTTTGTAGACAGTTTCACGATAAACAATTTTTATAATGACCTTTATTGACCTCTGAGCAATAGATCTCGAGATATTCGCGAAAAACTGATTTTTGCGACCTTTTGACCTTTATAACTTTTTTAGCCGGCATGATATCAATGTCGATTTTTCACATCTTCATTACAACGCCGTAATAAAGGTGTATACAAAAATTCAGCCCACTAGGAATTTTTCTGCAGATTGGGGTTTAAAATGCCTAAAATGACTGGACAAGTATGCACTAACTAACCAAATTAGATAAAAATCTATAAATAGGTTTGGTGACATACATATAACTCGGCTTCCTAAGCTAAAGCTTGCATCAACCTATTTCAAAGGTACAATAATAAACAAACCTCAAACTGTAGTGTTGCATTAGGTGGGATTGTAGGTGGGTTGCCTCTTACACCATATGCATATTCTGGGGCACATGTTAACACACACACCTCACCCTTCTTCATGGTTGCTATGCCTTGTTCCCAAGCTTTTATTACATTTCCTGAAAAATTAACAAAACATAACATTAGGTATATATTTTAAAAACAAGACAGAAGTAAGTTTGTTGTTAAAAATATTAAATTATATTTTTAAGGCATAAGTAGATTATAATTATACAAGTAGAGAACCACCCTGGCTTCACACGGATGCGAATTATATACACAAACCATCCTTGTTTATAGATCTTTCCATTAGTGAAAACCTATCAAAATTCATTAAAGGACAGCAAATTAGTTTTTTATTGATTTTGATTATGCAACCACTTATTATCTGGAAAAACAATATCTTCCTTACGAAACCTTTTTAAGAGAATTACGAAAATATCATATAAAGACAAGACTTAATGAAAATGGTGCCTTATCATCTATTAAGTATAATTTTGTAGAAACATATATCACGTTGGTTTTTAGACAGAATTTGGTTTTTAACACAATTTATGAAATAAATGTTTCCTTTTTTCTCTTGACAATAGCTGGATCAAAATATTATAAATTTTAAAACTTGTAATCAAGCATTCAGTCAAGCAGAATAGAGAAAAGTTACAATTTCAAAAAGTATATGGCTGTGTTTTCTTGATAAAAATAAAATAAATAAAGCTGATTCTGATTATAATTGTGTGAATTGTTTTGTTCAAAAAGATACCTAATCTCTACAAAATCACTGCATGGTTTATGACATAATTATGTTGTACGTTTTTGTATAACAAAAACAAAAAAAAAAGCAAGTTAATAAACAACAGTGATAACGTAACATTTACATAGCCATTGAATTATCGTTTTTTCTGAAAGCTATGCTTTTAAATTTTCTTATTTAAATTTGATTAAATATATTCATTAAGTATATTTATAAATGGAATTTATAAAAATCATTTCATTAAAATGGAATTTCTTAAAATTTATGAAATTAATGTGATTTATAGGTAAAAAATTGTGTTTCGTATTCAAAGTTCCTCTAACCTTTTCCTAATTGGAATTCAAACGGTTCATTTCTGTCTCTACTGGAATCGAACTGGGTGCCATCCAGCAAAGTCCCAACGTAGTGGACACGGACATAACAACCAGGATTTGGTGTATCCGTTCCTTCTCCTTCCTTGATTATTCTTTTCAAAACTCCGCGGTCTAAATTCTCAGAAATATCTACACCTTCGTCCACGGTCATTTTTGGTTAATGCCTTCAACAATAATAATAAGCCGAAATTAAAAGGAAGGAAGCAGATTAGCAAGTCACTCTATCGTAGTGATTATATACTGTTTGCTCTATACTTGTTTGTTCTCGAAAAAATACAAGGCAAATAGGCAAAGTGTGTGCAGATAAAAACGCTTCTTTTCTTTCTGCAAATGAAATTGAAATGACAAATGAGCGATGAGTGAGCTGTGAGTGTCAGTGTTGCCAGCCGGGTCCCGTTAAAAGTTACCTGACATAAATAAAAAAGTAACCTTTTAGCGTAAAAAGTAACCTTTTATTTATTTTTTGTGAAAAAAGTTGATAAAATACATGTTGGTTGAATTATCTTACACAAATATGAATAATGTAGTTGTATTTTCACTTTTTTAAGTTGCATTTTACCAACTACTTTTTCAAAATATCTGAAATTAAGAACAGAAAATCTAATTTGTAAGTGAAAAAAAATAATAATTCAAATTTATCTAATCTACAAAAATGTACAGGATTCACTTACCAAAATTCTGTAAAAATTATTATTTAGGGAGTTATGTAAACACACTAATTTGTACACTTCCAAGTTTCCAACTCTTTTTTCATACAAGACGCTAACACACAAACAAAACTAAGAACTTCACAACAAAAATGACGAGATAAGTGTGTAGTAAAATCTGGAGATAATCTATCTATATCTAGGAAGTGTATGTATATGAAACAAGTAGAGTAGGTGTTGCGCAGACTCTAATAACCATCTAATAACAACCTGTGAAATTTGAATCGGATTGATCGAGAGAGTAAGCAGATATGCCGTGAATAATTTGTGATTCTTTAGTATGAACGAGAAAGACATGTTTAATTGCATTGTTTTAATTTGCGTTCTGTTCTACATAGGTTTTTGTAAGATATTATGAATTAATTTTACAAGATCCAAAAAATCACCTATAAGTAACCTTCTGAGTAGTGTAACCTCGAAGTAACCTGAAGGGTTAAAAATCACCAAAAAGGTTACAAAAGTAACCTTCTGGCAACGCTGGTGAGTGTGAACATGAGCGACCGAACCGCCAGACCACGCCAGACTTTTCTAGTAAACGAATCATAGACTATAGAGCAAAGAATATACTACTCTTTAGGTTTATTGCCACCACAGAGCACTATAAAATATTTGATACAGTTCAATTGATTTTTAAAATCAAAATTAAGTCTTGTTTCACTACATTTTGTATAACCTTATATACTTTCCATCCTTGTGGTACAGTACAGTGTACAGTGGATCACCTGCGACCTGTACCTACAGACCTTACAGGTTACAGTGGTACCACTGTAGGGTCTGTCTGTTAGATTAGATATAGATACCCACTTAACGTGTGACACACACACACATAACATGATACATAAAAAGATATTTTCGTCACGTATAGAATTATCTGAGGTCTGAGGCACTTATTTTACAAATCTTGTTGTCATAAGTTTTGCTGTCAAATTTGAAAATGGAGAACAAGCAAGTTTTCATAAGATAGTTGGTTAGTTGGACTAAACTAAAAACAAAGGTGAACGGTACTAAAATACTAACTACTTCTGAATTTCTGATGCTTCCAATCAGGGATCACCAGCAGTCCATAGGACCACTGATTAAAAATCATTGGTTGAGCAAGAGTGATGCGAGAATTCACGAGATTTTTTACTATAAATAACCAACGCAGGCAGAATAAACCCCTTAGGTATTAGGTATTTTTTTATATCGGAAACCCCTTCGTCAAAGGAACGCGCGGTATTTGTTAAAGAAAAGCCAGGGGCCCCACGTCTTTGATTCGCATTAATTCTTCTGCGAACTTCTGGCAGTGACCTACGCCTTGATACCCCCTACCTACCTAAACTACTTAAGTATGTGAATAATACATATTTGCAACATCTACAGAGATGATTGTTTGTATTTATAATTTTAAGGTCCATCGCCAGCAGTTCAAGTTTGGGCTAGACACTAAAGCCAGCCGGCAGTCCTCCCCTTCATGCAGGATTGTGAATGTTGTTGCAACCGGAATGCCAAGCAGGATGCGTCTTAACTCCTGGAAGCTCTGCCCACCGCTTGCAGTCCGCGGTGCAGGATTGTCAGTGACTTCAGGCTTGGCGTCCTGCAAAACGGACTGCCGTGTTACAAGCAGGAGCGTGAAATGTATTTTTATTTATTCTTTTCACTGCATGTTATTCACGGCGAATACAACTAAATTGATTTGCAAATTGAACTAAATTGAAAATAGCAAGTAACATTGCAAGAACAGCAACAGTTGTCAGAAATGAAAGAGTACCTACTGATGATGGACTGGTAAGATGGCTAATAGCGTGTGGGCTAAATTCTGCTTTGCAGCTGCACAGTGAAAATTAGTTTTGTAATATTGCTATGGATTGTGTTTTTTACATACCTGCCAATTTAGATACCACTGCCTAGATATTGATTAAAAACTGAACACCTAGACGAAGCCACTAAAACAATTCATTAAAAATGTATGAATGCCATAGCACAAAAATGTAACTAATTAAAAAAAAATTAAAGAAAATTTGATTGTTTTATTTAAATACCTTCATCTTGGTCAGTCTTTACAGTTATTAATTAATGTAAAACAATAATATAATACATTTTAAAAACATTAATTATTTACAAAATTTACTTTACACTGGATTTGGTAAGAACCTACATTAATTTACAACCAAGCACTCTCACTTTAAAAATCACTGTTGAAGCAGGGCTGTAGCTACAGTCATATTAATCACATGGGCCTCTGGGCTAGTGACTCTAAGTTCGTAAAATGTTATCCACAATCTGACTTAAATTTTTAGGTCATACGCTAAACTCAATAGACATTTGGACTATGAGTTTAGAGTCTAAAAAGGGCCCCTCAACAACGCCCATCTAGGGCAAGCTACGCCACTGTGTTAAAGATTAGATTTTAATTATAACAAATATTTAAACACTTATCCGAATAATGTCTTTGCATTTTTGAAGACACTTGAGTCAGTAATTTTGTATTTGGTTTGTGTAACCATTCATCTGAACCGTCACAGCAATCGCAGATGCCATCATTCACTTTGCCGGATGGCACTGAATTCAATGATGTCGGTTTATTTTGATACTGAGTGTCACAATAGAATGTACCGTTCACACATGCACTCGTACTGGGTTCATCGGTGCCATCATCACAATCGCAATAATCATCGTTGACTTGATCAAATGGTATATGTCGTCGTGACAATAAACATTTGAATTCGTTGTTATAATCCGGTCGGTACCGCGGCATATTGACTAACAGGACACCTTTGATCACTCCATTGTCATTTATATTTTTATCAGCGTCAGACCGCAAATGTTTATACTCTTTAATCTCTGAATGATCAAACAAAGGAACGATTCTGTTGCTATTGATATTGTTCACCTCGGACGTTATAGTCAGAAAGAAATACAGTTGGTACAAAATAAAACATACTCCCATCCATATTGTTAATATAATTATGTATTTCTTCTTTTTCAATAACATGATTATATGTGTTAATAGACATAGAAATGTTACTTGATATACGATCTGTAGACTGTTTGAATATTTGTAATAATTAATATACTAGGTCATTTGAAAAGTTCTTAGCCTAACATGGTTAAAGTCATTGGTTTTTTTTATAACTACTCTCATTTTGTAGTTACATTATTTAGCAACAAGTATGCACAGTTTAGTTTATTTACAGTAACTCATTGTTCGTTTACACGTGATACCGTAAGTCAAGTCAGAGCTATTTTTGAAAATGGATAAAATTGAACATCGTGCAGTGATAAAATACCTAAATTTGAAAGGTTTAACTCCAAAAGCTATACATGAAGACATGTCTGCTACTTTGGGTGAGTCCGCTCCTTCGTATGCGACTGTTAAAAACTGGGTGGCAGAGTTTAAACGTGGTCGTAAGACCATTCAAGATGAGCACCGTAGTGGCCGGCCTTCGACTGCTTCCACTGATCAAAACAAAGAAAAAATCTGTGATTTAATTTTATCTGATCGAAAATTGACTGTCGAGGAGATAGCTAAGACTGTAGGCATCTCATCTGAGCGAACACATCATATAATTACTACTGAACTTGGATTCTCTAAGGTGTCTACGCGGTGGGTACCGCGACTGCTTTCAGTGGAACAAAAACGCAACCGAATCGCAACTTCTCGCGACTGTTTAGAGTTATATGAAGCTGACCCAATAGAATTTGTTGAAAGATTTATAACCATGGATGAAACCTGGGTTCACCACAATACACCCGAGACAAAAGAACAGTCGAAACAATGGAAAAGAGCAGGATCGCCCACCCCAAAGAAGGCAAAGGTGGTTTTATCGGCGGGCAAAGTCATGGCATCCGTTTTTTGGGATGCAAAGGGTATAATTCTCGTGGATTATTTAAAAAAGGGTGAAACAATAAATTCCGATTACTATTGCAACCTGTTGCGTCGTTTGAAAGAAGAAATCAAAGAAAAACGTCCAGGTTTATTGAGAAGAAAAGTCTTGTTTCATCAGAACAATGCGCGCGTTCACACCTCTGTGCAATCCATGGCAGAAATCCATCAATGTGGCTTCGAATTGTTACCTCATCCCCCATATTCACCGGATTTAGCACCGTCCGACTTTTATCTGTTCCCAAAGCTGAAAACATTTTTAGGTGGTAAACATTTTTTTACAAATGAAGAGGTCATAGCCGCCGTGGACGCTTATTTTGAGGAGTTAGACGAAGATTTTTTTAAAACGGGTATCGAAGCCTTACCGGGTCGATGGAAAAAGTGTTTTGAGCTCGGAGGAGAGTATGTTGAAAAATAAAAATAAACTCAAAATCGTGTGGTTTCATTAAGTATGTTAGGCTAAGAACTTTTCAAATGACCAGTAATGTACAGTACAAACAATACAATTCAAATTTATCTTTCTAACCTGTATTTCTAACTAAAATCATTATTATCAGTAAACAGTGATGTGTAGAAAAATTATGCGTATTCAACTGTCTATTGGTATGTCAGAAATGTCATGTCATATAAATATAATTATTTCGACGTTCGACACAAATAATTCAAGTAAATCTGGATAACAGACTATTGAAGTTTTCATTTTAGTCAAGTGATATCTTTTTAAAAATTATAAATTAACATAAAATGTGACTAAATAGTGATTAGTTTATCAGACTCGCCGAAACTAAATTGTTATTAGGAAGAGTTGTTATTGTACGTTAGCTTTTTATGGTTTTTCACAGTTTTTATCACCGTTTCCAACAAGTTTAATGAAGGATCGAATATTTCTCTTTTTTCCAAAGTTCTTAATTTGTGCATATGTCGTGGGTGTGGATACGTGCAGTAAGTCACGAGAAATTAACAGTAAATCGTGGGATGCAGATTTACTACGTATTTAATATATTTATATGTTAATACATTTAATAATGTATTACTTACATTTATATGTTAAAACATTTAATACTTAATTTACTATAATACAATAATATTATCATTATTATCAACATCCTCACCAGTCTGTATATAATCTACTCTGCTGGAGGTAGGCCTCTCCTAAGGCTCACTTACATGCACTGTCCTCTGCTCCTCCGGCCACCTCCTGCGACGCTTTTCAGGTCATCTGTCCACCAGGCTGTAGGGCGTCGCAATAATAAAATTATTCGATTTTAAAAAGTATTTGTATAAGTTTCAAGTAGAATTGGAGTTTGGACTGGAGTTTATGCCTTTAAACGTATAAAATTTTCCTCGTGTCAATAGATAACTGGATAACTAATTACATTACATTATTTAGAGTTACATTCTGCACGTCACGTGTTCCAACAAAAGTTATGTTAGTTACGTTCGGTATATACAGATGTCACTAGGTTTTATAAGTTCAAATAGATACAGTAACGCATTTTAGTGAACGCTTGTATTAATTTTACTCCTCATAAAATTTCCATACTGGCAGCCTTATATGGAAATCGATTCTTAAGGACTAAACTCCAATATATTGTCAATGTTTTATAAATCTACATATGTTCCATGAAACTTGACAATAGATTAGTCTTATTTTGAATAGTTCCAGGGACCTCTGTGTAATGCTCTCGTTATTTGGTCGCATTTCTGGCAGTAGTACTTAACTATAATTTAACTATAGAATATCACAAAGAAAATGAATCTATATAATATAAAATAATAGCATATAGGTATACTGTTGTATTCTTTTAAGTAATAAGGGATACTAAAGCCCATTAAGTTAAAGACCATTAACTTTGTTTTCACATATAAAACAAAAGGTATGTGCTTATAACCATAAGACAGGAGCGAAAACTTCTTATTTTGCAATTTTAAAATTAAATACCATTATAATTTACACACAATCAGTGGGTCACCAATCCGAGCGCGTTTGATGTCGAGGGAGCCGAAAACCAAAGACTTCTATTATTATTGAAGTAGACGTAGTCCAACGTTCCGTAGGTCATCTTTTTCGGTCTTGTTGACAATTAATATTTCTATCTCGCGCTCGTGTGTAGTTTTCAGATTGCTTTTCAAATGTTATTATTTGATATATGTTATTCGAGAGTTCCAGACGGCGATCGCTCGCCACTGGAATCTCCTTGCAGGAGTCGTTGATTCGATCGTGAAGGTGACTGTTGACGATGTCATCGGATCTGTCAAGGGTGTGGGTGATTTGGTCCAGGTGTTGCGAAGGGTTCGCGAGGAACTTTTGTAGTTTTTCCAGTCAATGGAGGTGGTGGTATTATCAGAGCGGTCAGTCTGCCGTCCGAGTTTTAAAATTACGGGAACGTGATCTGAGTTGAGCTCGTGAATGGAAATGTACTGCGATATGTCTTTGAGGAGGGCAATGTCAAAAACATCTGGTCGGTGTTTAGAGTGCAAGGGAAGGGCGTGGGTGCCATTGGCGCAATAATGTCAATGTATAGTTCGTCTACCAATAGCTGGTGGAGTATTACTTGCGAAACGATGTTGGAGTTCCAGCGGGAATGTTTGCAGCTAAGGTCTCCTGCCAGTGTCCTGCGGTTCCAGTATTGCCAACTGAGCTATTTTAGAGCTAAATCCTCAACTAAATTTAGCTGTGTATCGAGGATTTCTGCTCCAAAAAATTTATTTAGCTCAATAGATCATCTTATTACTTTATTTGTACCTCTGTTACCTACTCTTTGTTACCTTTGTTTTCACAATGTCTTCATTATTCTCAACAAAATGGAATTCTCCAAAATAATATAAGCACTTAAATGTACCTAAACAAAATCTCGAGCTATCATGCTATAGCAGTAGTTTTACTACTGTTTTCCTTTGTAGTGTTTTGTTTTATTAATTTATTTATCAAGTCCTTGAAATTTTTTAAAATGAAAACGCTTTTTCAGATTTTTTTAGATTATTTTGTTGTAATAATCTTAAAGTGATTTAGTGAAAAAATATTACAAGAAAACCATAACAGAAGTTTCACAGTAAATGGCTCTTTGAAATTTTCTTTCAAGGTTGATTTCCAGTAATGGAGTTTCGTCAATTAAATATAAAAAATACCAAATCTCGAAGCAGTTTTAAAAATGGCATATTAACGAATTCAATTTTATTAATGAAATCAAGAGGACTTCTTCGTTTAAAGACCCTAATATTTTAAATTAAACTTTATTTAATTTTTTACTTTTAAGTAAGTAAAAATTTACTTCAATTGCTTTCATTAAATTATTAGGAACTGATCTTGAAATCCAAATATTTTTAGGTCTATTTGTGACATACACTGGCTCTTTTCTTTTTTCTAAATACTAGCACAGTTTATACTTGTTTTCATCATGTTTGCATGTTTACATCGTACTAACTAATACATCTTTGGTACTAGTGAGTCTAGTGACAGTGGCAGTTCACTCCTCTGATCTGCCAAGTGCCACTGTCACTCTGTTTCTGTCTGTGTCACTTGTGTCGGAAAGGAAAGAACTCCAAAATTATTACAATAAATAATAAAACAAATAAAATTAACCAGAAAATTTTCTTTTAAGGATAATGTAGAATGAGTTTTGTAAATATCATGAATCAACAAACGACTTGTGAAAATTCTGACGATAACAAAAATGAAGATCTCGAGGTATTTATTAATTGATAAACAATGATTCATTTATATCCAATCATTCGTTTATATTCGAAATACCTACTTTGAATTTAAATATCTCTTTTTTTAAAGTTGAATTCTCATTTCCTTTGCTGTTTTCGTCTCTTGTTGAATGCTAACTTTATCTGCATAAAGTTGCCTAAACTATTATGAGAGTACCTACTTTATCTCGTTATCAGTATCTCCTAGAAGTCTATTTCGCGCGTGGGGAGAGATAGTGGAAATGGGCTCTGGCATCCCTTATATATCACCCAGTACACGTCACTATATTCAATGCATTTAATATCTATAAATAACATACTAAACATGTTATTTCTAGAAACACACTCATCACACAAGTGGGATAGTGCAAGTACATCCTCTCCACCTTCCCACGCAGATCTGGTGCGACAGATCGAACATAGCATGGGACGGGTGGATAACATTGTGTGTGATTTCTAAGTCCTTTGTTTTTTCATACAAATTCAAGAGTACAGATGTCATAATGCATCGCATACATACCGTATGTAGAACCAGATTGTCTCTAGCTTTAAATTATCATTCACATATCTGTATATATTTATACACTGATTTTTTAACTGTCTCAAATTGTTATTACTTATTAATGTGGCAACCATCTTGTTATTATAGTCAGTACCTGATGGGCAATCTGCTTTCATTTAACACTCATTCTGATTGTACTTTCTTAGTGCTCATTATAAAGTTTTCACTGTGAGCCAAAAATTACTATGTTTCATACTGTACATCATTTTATACATGTCCCTTGTGGGCAAGATATGCAAAATCATATAGCACTCTGTGGATTCAATACAATAATACATTCCGGGTGTTGGGCTGCCTCCATTTTTATTGAATCGGGAATGTTCCTCGAGGCAAAAGTAGTCTGTTTTTTTACCATCATACACCAGCGTCACTGCACTTTTTTTTTTAATTGCAGGGGCTGCAGGGTGAGAGTCAGTCCCAATCGCGTCTTGCCTGACTTGACTCTCTTTGCATGAACCATTGCTCTATGATGCATGTGGAGAGAGGCAAAAAAAAAAATAAATAAAAATAAGCTGCAGGAAAAAATTAAGGGATCAAAAATTTTTTAGTGATTTTTGAAATGTATCTCAGTGAAGAATAATCTTTTCGAGATAAAAGAAAGCATTTTGAAGCTAAAAATTTTTATTCATGAGCTTGAAAAAATTTTTTCCGGTTAATCCAATACAAGTTCTGGATAGCTACAATTTGCTTTTATTTATTCTCTCTGTGTTCATTTTTCACTGAGATATCTGACTTTTAATGAAAAAGGATCGTGTCTTTGATCATTGATATCTCGGCAACCAATGATTACACAGAAAATCAAAGGGAAATTTAAAAAACTGGAATAAATTCTCTATGAAGAATTGGTTTTTTGAGATTTTTTTTCCATTCTTGACATGAGTTACGAAAAATAAGTGAAAAAGGGCTAATTTATGGTTTTTTTATAAAATCAACTGCTAAACTACAAGTATTGAATATACAAGATTACCATATTAGTATAGATTATCATGACACAGCACAATCAGTTTGTAAGCTTAAAAAATATTCTTTATCATTTATTTTAAGCTATGTCTAATTGTATATTTCCAGGTGGATAATTCAAAAAGTGTACTGTTGAAAATTGCAAACTTATATGCAGAACAGCTGATGAGTGACCTGGTGCTGGAAGTTGGTGGTGTAGGGTATCCAGCGCACAGACTCATACTGTGTGCAAGCAGTGAAGTGTTTCAGGTTAGATGCTTTTTGTCGGCTTCATACGCTTGCCAACCCTCAGCAAGCCATCACATGTGGATAGGGCATTTAGCTTGGCTTGTGTAGGCTTGCTAGCACTTGCAACCGATCCGACCAAGTGTTGGAGGTGGTCACTGCATACTGTGCAGAGGTGTATAACCAAGCAGTTCTACCCAAATCTAATAGATGTCCCCGCTTCACTTAATTCTATTAATGATAGTGTTGTCAATAGTTGTTATATTTTTTATTTTTCCGGGTGGATGAAGTGACAGGCATCAGCTAGTTATATAATAAATTGTGTTTCTAATACAAGTGCAAATAAATATTATCCAAATAATATATTTGTAGATATATGTTATGTTCACAGATCTCATGATAATAGTTATTATAGTTTTTAAGAAAGAGTGATCAAAATAATTTAATTACTTTAGTGTGTCAAATAATATATTGCTAATGTTTTAGGTTATGTTGATGAATCGCGAATGGAGCGAATGGAGTGAAAGCAGAATAGTACTTCAGGAAACACCCACAGCCGCTGATGTCTTCCCTCATTTCCTCAAGTAGGTCATTGACGTCACTATTTGTAATCACTAACTATTCAAAGTTTTACTTATGTTACACGAGCAATGATGGTGTTAAAGTCTGCTAGAGTACTGTCCAGTCAATGCCCGTGTTGTCTCCCTGGTTCAGTTCTACTAATCTCAGTAGATTACAGTATCCAGATTATTCAGATTTCATTACATACACATCCCAACAATCCCTTTTTTTACACATGATTAAACTCACTTCACAGTGTGAAATTAGTTAAAAAACCTGATGACCTTTTTTGTGGTTTTCCCTTTCTCCCTTATTGCGATTCAGAGATAAGAATGAGAATAAGACAGAGGAAAGAATACTGGTTCTCCCCATAATGATAAAATGAATTCTTGGCTAGCAGAGTTTTTAATATTGTTTCATATAAAGTCCCTTATTGAAAAGAAATAAGAAATAGGGTGTACAAGCATTTTGTGCTACAATAAATTGGTTAGAAAGAGCGGGGTACAGCTAGTTTATAATATTTTCATAATAAAACGAGTAATTAAGATAATAGTTTTTTTTGGCAAATGAAAGTTGGTTTATACATAACTAGCTGAACCCGGCCACACTTTGCTGCGGCGTGCGTGGGATGCCCACCTTCTTTGACACAAACTGTTAAAACACATCAAAACACATCCAAATATAAATAAGATATTTATGAATTATACCCATAAAGCATCCTTCGAAATTTCTCCTTCCATCAATACAATGAGGAACAAAATCCGTTCACAATTTTCCGAGGTTAGTGCATACATATAGACAGATTTTATACTATGTACTGATATACAAGAAACATTTTCCAGATACTTCTACACTGGCCAAATACGTATATCGTACCAAAGCGTGCTTCCAGTGCTGTCTCTTGCCGATAAGTATAATGTGAAGGATCTCGTCACCCTGTGCCTGTCTTATATGTCAGAGCATATCGCCCAGGCCGCCAAGAGGGGACAACTCTTCGCATGGATGCAGTACACCATGGCCTGTGGCCATAACGATGTTGCTAAGGTAAGTGATCGATCAGGGTTGCCCTCATTATTGCAATGTATTTTTTTATTTTCAATATGTAAAAGTCAGCTTGAAGGTGCTACCGTCGCCTATAAATAGAAGCAATGCCAGGAAGGATACAAGTGTGCTGCAAACCCTGAAAAGACAAAGTGCATAATATTTATTTATATATAAGTACATATATTATTCAATGCGAGTAAAGATTGCCCGAGTCTATTCGGCCATTTTTATATTATGTAGTAAAAGAAAAATTTGAAAGTAGGTTTTTTGGTTACGCTTTCACGCCTTAACCACTCAACTGATCATGTTATCGAGAAGTTTTGCATACATTGAGGGGATACTGGGACATACACCTTTCGTCCAGAAAAAAGTGTTGTTACCGAGGGATCATCTAAAAATAAAAATAAAAAATTCAATTCATGACAAAAATAAATGAGCAATAGAGATTGAATAACTGTTTTAACCCTTTTTTTACATTGGGAAATCCTCATGGATACCCGTTAACGTGGGGGCTGCTGACGGGTTATGCCGGACTCCTACCAAACTCCCAACGACTTACTAGCTTGGCCGTAGGTGGGTGGAGTCGCGGGAACGTTTTGACATGATATCCGTCACTCGCCATGTGATACTGCCTAGTAATATGATTTATGTAATTTTTTAGTAATTAGTTGCTCCATCGGTGAGAGAAAACATTACGAGGAAAATTGGGAAGACTAGTCTAAAGATTGAAAAGACACGTCAATCCGCTCTGGGCTTCAGAACAACAAACAATTGTACAATAAAGACTTAGTTAAATATGTCTATACTTGTTGAGGAGTGGACTGTATGAAAATGAAATTATAATAAGTATTATAAAATACAAATAATTTGCAATGTATACAACGAATTGACATTTAATTATTTTTCCAAACAACTGAGATATTAGCTTTGTGACAAAATCACAAAGCGAATCCAGTTCGGAAAAGTAGCGTTCAGAAATCCCCGAGACAATCTCGTCCAAAATTCCTTAGTGTCTTAAAACAAAAGTTTTTGACCAATGTTTGTCGTCAGTGATGTCTAGGCGCTCAAACATTGTCTCTAACTGTGGGCCTCGTAAGAAAGCTCAATGTCGCTCAAAGAGCTATGGGGTTATGTTACATTGCGAGATCGAATCTGGAATGAGGAGATCCTTAGACGAACGAAAGTTAGCGTCATAACACGGGGGATTAGTAAGTTGAAGTGGCAGTACGGAGAGCCAACGGTTGCTGGGCCGGAAGGTGGAGGCCACGGACCGGCAGGCGAAGCGTAAGACGTCCACACACAAGGTGGAAAGACGACCTGATAAGGACCATGGGTCGACGGGGATCGAGGTTGGTTCTTTTGGAAAATTAGGAAGGAAGCCTTTGTCCAGCAGTGGATGTCTTACGGCTGAGATGATGATGATGTCCCAAAGAATCAGTGATGATATCGCTTCCTTGTCCTTCCTTGTGAATCTGGTAGTAATTTGCACATTAACATATAAAAACTAATATAAATGCGAAAGTAATCATCTATTTTCTATTGTATTGAAGTATGTGTTTCTTGTACAGGCCTGCCAAAACTTCGTCAAGTGGAACTTGGAGTGGGTTTGGTCCGATGCAGAATTGGCAGAGCTAGAGGGAGAAACCCTCGTGCAGCTTTTGCAGCAAAGCGATCTAGTCCTTAACAACGAAATGACACTTTACCTGTGAGTTACATTTTACACACTTTCCAGTGTAATTATTTTTATAGCGAACATCAAAATTAAATTGTAACAAATTTAAATTTGAATTAACTTCAATTGATGCAGTTTTTTTTTTTAAATTGACATAGACCTATTTTGCCTCTTTTCAGTAATGCTCCGTTTTCTGTTTTTCAAGAAAAGGGCTATAAATACAAAAAGACTATCAAATCCGAATAGTTTAAGGGATTCGAGCATTAATAAGAAAAACAAACAAACTTCAGGGTTGTATTAGTATACAGTTAGTGGAAAGCTGTGAAAGATTTTTGAATCTTATTTAATAACATATTGCATTTAGGTGAACCAGGGATACAGAAAGACCAATATGAATTAATAAGAACATTCTAGAAGAAGGTCAATGCTTAAAGTAGCCAGTTTACTTAAACGTATCTAAAACTTTCTTTTAACAATAATTATATATTTTATACTAGCTGAGATTGCAACTTCGTACGCGTGTTATTCGGTAAAGCGCATAATTATTTTTTGTTTGTAAACCGATTGAAATGAAATAAATACTGAATGTTACGGAAAGTTTGCAACAATGCATCACTGAAAACCGTATTCAAATTGATTAAGCCGTTTCTGAGATTAGCGTGCACAAACGCACAGACAAAAATTCTGAAACTAATTTTTTGACCCTTGTAATATTAGTATAACGTGTACAAATGTTTTTTTAATTTTTAATTCATAGACACGGGTTGCTTATTTGCAATTAATGCACAAATTAAACGCAACTCCGTTACTGTAATACTAAAACTGTAAATCATTATATCAGTGGACTGTGAATTGCAATCTGGGTCAGCCCTGGATTTGTCAATAGGCCATATAGGCCGCGGCCTATGGGCGGCAACGGCCTAGGGGCGGCTGATTTTAGATGATTTTTACACGCTTTCGGAAGCCATCAAATTCTTGTGCGATAATAAATGCAATAATAATAATAATTACCTAATAAAGGCCTAGGTATCTACCTAGGCCACGAGGAAGAAGCGGCACAAAGTGAAGGGGCCTATACTCAAGAAAAGTATAAATCCGGCACTGATCTGGGTGTGTTCTGGAACAAATCTGCATTAAAGACTAATAATAATATTGTTATATTGGCAGGTTCGTGGTGCGATGGCTGAATAAACAACGCGAGAGACTGAACAGTAGCGAATGTAGTGAGGCCGAGAAAAAAGCTCATTGGGACTCTTTGGTTGTAGCTGTCTTCTCGCATGTCAGGTACGATTTCTAGCTTATATAAATGTTATTTGTAGGTTAGGTTATAGGACTAGGTATTTTTTATTTTTATGTGGCAACATACCTTTCCCCGAATAGGATCCGTAAAGTTTGCGCTATTCTTATCGGCTGTTGGACAAGATCAAAGCAAAATCCACCGTATGGGATGGGGGGGGGGGGGGTGTTTGTTGGGTTTTATGATCTTAAACTGGGGATGGGTCAACATGTACGAGCGCCAATAGGGCGTGTTGATAGTGGACGTATCGTTTGCTAGCCCGTATCAGGCGCGCGTGTCCGAGATTGGAGAGTTTCTGGTACGCCGAAGTTCCAACAGGGAGCACAATCCTCCCCGTGCTTATGGCCACACATATTGTAGACAACTAATGACGAACCTCGTAGCGTCTCCTGCGCTGCCGGGTATCCGTGAGATTTTTAAAAAAGTAATTTTTTTTTTAAATTATCGGTAGGCGATGCCATAGCGGTTGAATTGTGCTTCCGACCCCTAGATATATGTCCCCTATTCACTCACTGCATTATACACCTTTGCTCCTGTCAAAGTTGCGATGATTCAAACTTATAGTCACTGATCATACCTACCTCTGTTGGGGACATCCGCTATTGATGCAGTTTTTGTTCTTTTAAAAATAAAGGAACGTCTTCTTTTAGTATAATTTGATATACCCAGTATTTATAGACTACTCTCCCTACAGGTATGGTTAAAAAATTCTACTCTATAAAACGACTTTAAAGCAATGCAACCGATTCAATTCGGCAAATCAAAAACTTTCAAGTAGACTGTTATTTTTTTTTATTTTTATTAAAGAAGTTATTAAATTATAAGTTATTCTTTAAATTGTAATCTTTCTTTCTAACCTCCTATCCGGGACCCGTATTAAATCAATGTGTATGAGTATTCTATGTGAAAGCCAAATGTTGGTCAGGTTCCCCATGATGTGCCCGAAGCAGCTGGCCGAGCTGCTGCTGTGCCCGCTGACACAGGAGCATAAAGAATTCTTCCTGGAGCGAATGGCTGTCGCCATGAGCTACCAGTCGGGCCTGCGCACCAACGAGACGGGGATCCAGTTCACTCCGCGACTCTACACGGACGACACGTGGGGTTCCGTGCTGGCCGTGGAGCACTATACGTCGCTGCCTTGCTACCACACGCGCACTTTCATCTTCTCCACTCGCGCGTCGATGGATGAGCGACAGCACCAGCTCGAGTGGACCCTCGATCTCTACCCGAAAGGCGTCTGGTTCCGCAAGAGTCTGCTCATAGTCTGGGCGGGCACTTACGACGTGAGTATTTACTTTGACTTAATGGACGCGTGACACAGTGAAATATTAATGATCTGAAAAGACAAACAAAAAATTAAAAAGAGTTTTTTTATTACAGTTCATACTCTTAGATTGATCCCGAGATATAATTCAATACAGCTGAATATCCGTTCACTAGGCCTCATCCACGCTCAATACTGAGGAATATACATTAATATCAGATTGGCTTTTAATGACAATAATATTTTTGCCATTGGTCCTAAATAAGTAAAGTCCAATATTTATTTATTTATTTATTTATTTGGGATAGATACACCAGCGACAATACAGTATTTAGTTACAAAAATATTATACACTTGTAAAATGTAGATCTAACAGATAGCCTTTACATTATAATTAGTATATAAAAAAATGCTAACAAATATTATGAAAGTGACTTTGTTATGATATCACGCCTTAATTACCCAACCGATCATCATGAAATTTTACACGTTGTTGTCAGGGATAATAAAAGAACATTCATCTAGAAAAAGCACTATTTCCGAATGATCATCTAAAAAAAATCTACACCTGACAAAAATATAGCAATAAAGATTTAATAATAGGTTGGGGAAAAAGTTTCTTCGCATTTTATATGAAAACTCAAGCTTTTTTTTTTCAAAGTTTATTTACATTTAATTACATTATATATTTAACATTTTGTTCGATGACTTTTTGCCATCTTTCTGGTGCTTTTGCTGTAAAAATTTTTTGACTTCTGAATCAAAAAAATGCAACAAGTAGTTTTGGCAGTCCTCTCTCGATGTTAACCTGACACTGCCTAAAGAATTCTCAAGAGGCCAGAACAGGTGGAAATCTGAAGGTGCATGGTCAAAGCTACAGGGCGGATGAACACCTCCCAGCCAAACTCTTTTAATTTTTGCTGAGTGGCTAAAGATGTGTGTGGTCTAGCGTTGTCATGATGAAAGACCACACCCTTTGTATGATTAATTCCGGCCGCTTTCGCTCAACTTCTTGCTTTAATCTCATCAGTTGCTAGCAGTAGAGATCCAAATTGATGGTTCTGCCCGGCGGTAAAAACTCATAATGAACAATGCCCTTCCAATCCCACCATACACACAGCACCACCTTATTGCGAGTTAACCCGGGTTTTGGCACAGTCTGCGAAGCCTGACCGACCTTTAACCGCGACCTTTTTCGCACATTCTGGTCGTACGTGATCCACTTTTCATCACCAGTTATCAATCTCTTTAAAAACGGTTCGGTTTCATTACGTCTCAGTAAAGAATTGCAAATGAGTACACGATTCATGAGGTTTCTTTCAGTAAGCTCGTGTGGCTCCCAAATAACGAACTTTTTTGTATCCCCAGCTTTTTTCAAAAGGGTCTAAACTGTTTTGTGGTCAATTCCCAGTTCTTCAGCTATGTCGTAACTACTGATATGCCGATCTTGCTACATTTTTTCAAAAATGGCCTCATTTTATCCGTAATGGGGCGATCTGAGCGAGCATCTTTGACGTCAAAATTCCCGGATTGAAAACGCTTAAACCAACTTTGTGCTACTCCTACTGACACTGCATTAGATCCATAAACGTCACCAATTTTTTACGCGGCTTGCGTGGCATTTTTACTTTTTTGAAATAAAATTTTAAAATGTATCGAATTTCTTCATTAGATTCACTCGTTTTGACAGAAAGATTCTAGCTGATTTTTTTTTTGTAAAAACTAATTTGTTTCTGTTTGTTTTTGAAATGTGAAAGGACTTTTTCCCCGACCTAATAAATGTTTTAACGTCGAAGAAAAACGAGCACGGACGAATCCGCGTTCATAAGCTAGTAAAAAAATTATATCCATGTGCAGGTTCCGGAAGTGGTGTTGCGTACAGTACGCATTGCGATTACTTGTCAGAGTTGTCCCGAGCCGGCGACTGATTCCGAATTCGAGCCCAATCGCGACTCCGATTCCGATGTCAGAGTCAAGGTGAGAGTCTTTTTTAATGTCTCTTTTCTTTTTTTTTTTTGCAGTGAAACTTTGCGTGCGATGAGAGTAAAGGTTGAATTTTCTGCAACGTGACCTTTCTTGTAACGATTCTATCTTTCTGACATCTAAGTACAACTTATTAAATATTTGTGCATATTTTTTTAGTTACATCTAATTTGAATGCAATCTGTTTTCACAGATCGGCATCTTAGTGTGGGGTGTACAAAATGGCGTCGAGCATGTCTCCTCGGTCGTCGAGAGAGTTCACAGATTCTCGTCGCAAAATAAGTAAATTTATTAACTCGTTTTTTAAATGTAGTGTAGACCCACTTATAGATCTATCTCCAAGGTCAGGTTCGGTAGCGTTTGCATCTTTCCTGAAGTGGCTTGTGTTCATAGACGACGGTAGGACCATACCTACAGCTTGACTGTCGCCTTAAGAAAAAGATGCATTTAAAGCTCAGAAGTAAAAAAAGACTGAACTAATGAGTGATCACAAGTCTGAGCGAAGGACAAATTTGTATGATTTATTTCTCTTAAACACCAGTCTGCACAGTTAAGTTTTCTATCGCAAAAAAAAATAATTAAGTAGTGGCAGGGCATATTCTGATTCGGACTCATTTGGGAGGCCCATCTGGCGGCAATAAGCACCACCGTGAAATAGCATGTGTGCTGTTTTATTTTGGTGAGTGAGTAAGGAATACCAGAGACTTTATAAGAGCTGAAGACTGGCCTTCGTCTAGCCCAGAAGATCTGAATCCCTTAGACTATAAATTATGGTCAGTTTTAGAGGACATATGGCCTGCTCGAAACGACACGCCGACATTGAGTCTCCTAAAAAATCTCTGAAGCAAGCAGTAGCTAAATTTCCCATGGAAACAGTGTGTAAATCCATAGATTCGTGGCCAAACAGATTAAAGGTCTGTATCAAAGCTAAAGTGGCCATTTTGAATATAATTATTTTTTGATGAGACTTCAATAAATATGTATATATGTATATAAGTTTTATTAAGATTACCTTACTTCATAAAAAAATAAATGCATTTTCATTTGTAACATAACTTATGGCTGGACTAGGCACTAGGTCGTTTTTATTTAAGTCGAAGATTTAAACAAACTGTTTCAAGTGTTCTGTGCTTATAGCAGTGTATTCTTTTTCTTATTACTTGACGGTAGGTAGCAACTTTTGCCTATTTACACAGACAACAGGGGCTGCATGTGCGCAGCCGACTTTGAAGGGATAAGGGACAAGGAACAAGGTGGATACAGGGTGATTATTTCATGGTGGTCTTCTGTAAGTAGGTAGTTAATGGCACCAGACGTGCTGGCCGGTTTAAGACTGCAAAACACAGTATAGGAAGAATAAATTTACGGATTTGATGGAGCCATTCTGGCCGTGCTCCGGAAAAATAATATCCAGTGCTGTGTGCTTCGAGCCACACAACGCTGATCTTTCGTAGGACCTCCATTCGACAAATGTATTAATATATACATTCATTTTAAAATAATTACGCTGCTGTACTAATATATAAAATTGTCGTGTCATAGTGTTTGTAACAAAACACCTCCGAAACGGCTGGACCGATTTTTAATGAGAATAGATCGTAAAGTATTTTTCACCCTCCTACCCCCAACCCCCATTTTTTAATCGCAATTTTAGTATTTTTGTATGAACAATATCCAAATAATTTAACCGTCGTTGATTAACGTGAAGTGTCGCATCGCTTTGACATAATATGGTTTGAATATAAAATTGGACTCGGGTTACAGAATAATTTTCGGGTTCGGGCAGGACAACGTCTGCTGGGTCAGCTAGTAATACATAAAATTTTAAATTACTAATAACTCGTTTCTTATAGCGGTATTGTTTGAAATTATCGCGATAATTAGATTTTCACAAATATATCACGCTTTTGACATTAGCCTGTACGTTGTCTTAAAATATAAATTTGCGATTTAGTGGGATTAAAATTGAAAGCCAGAGCCATCAAGTTAAAGTGAAACTGAATTGTTTAGTTAGTGCGAGACGAACTAGATGTTGCGATGACTTGTAATTGGAATATATACAACCTGATTTAATTTTTTATGCATACAGGGTGTTAAATATAGATGGCGCCCTTGACTTTGACGAATTGAACACCCCCCTGTATTCGCCTGCTGCCGCGTCCTGCCCAGTGCCGACCACCACGCCAGAAATCAACAAACATTATGGGTATGGATTTTTGCCTCCTAAAGTCTTTAACCCTAGACGCTCGGATAAAAAAGAGGTGTTTTAAGTTTTATCTGTGTACTGTGTCTGTTGCATCATAGCTCGCAAACGAATGGACCGATTTTCATGCGTTTTTTTTGTTAGAAAGCTGACGTGATCGATATGGTTCTTAGCTATAATTTATTAAGATCATCAGCTCATTTCCGAGTTGACGATGGGATCTCGGTGACTTCCACAGTTGATTTGAAATTTGGTGTAGGTACTGTTACTTCTATGGTATTTTCTTGACCGGATGCTGCAGCATCAAGTAGTCTGCGGGATACACAATACTTCAGCAACAGCAGATATAGCGCGTTTAGGCTCATAGGAATGGTCTCAATAGAATTTTGAGGGTTAGTTTATAAAGTTTAACTATAGCTTGTTGTTACTACTAATGTTGGAAAAATTGAAATAATTTTCACTTCTAAAGCCCACATAGATGCACAATCTACCATCAAGTGGGCTGTTAGTCTGCCTGCTGATCTTTATTTGAAAAATATATAATCATAAATTTTCTTTTGAATTCAACACTTACAATAGGGTATTACACCCATTTTTAAAAAGTATCTCAATTAGATTCTGTAGTGCTAATGAACCACTAAAAAAACACCAAATTTTTATTCAATTGATAAGTTTAATAAAAATGCATTTAAAATTTACATTTTCAAATTTCGCGCGTAATTTGACGAAAACGCTGGAAACCATTTTGCTCTGTGGTCATGACGTCAGTTGGCTGTGTTGCGCCGGTAATTGACATGACACTGACAGACACTTTTTTGTTTACACAACCGTATGACGTAAACATGGCGGCTACTATTTCATTGTGTTTAAGAACAGACTAAAAATCCTGAAACTTTGAATTTAATTTTAAACTTTATTTTGTTATTTTACGAACTAAAACTAACATTTTCCGACTGCTTTTTGCCTAAGCTATCTCAATAATATACTTTTAGATTTTTTTTCATATAGACTAAAATACCCTATTATTTTTTTAATCACGCTGATTTTTATTAAAAAAACAGTCGTTATACATTTTTTTAATATATAAATATGTAAATACTAAGAGACTTTGAGTTCCATATACACAGAATAAATATAAATATTAACCAAAAATGCAGATAGTACCGTAAATAAATTCTACTTAATAAACAAACATTTTTAAGATTTAATGAAGAAATATACATTGTATCATGATAAGTATTCAAGGAGCTATTGAAAGCTTATTTCGTAGTTTAATCCTATAGTTAGACAAACTGCTACAAAAAACATTCATATCCATAAATTTGTTATTGTATATGTCAACGCTATCTATGTCTGTAAAAGTTATTACTGGTGTAAATCGTTTTATATACAGTGAGCGGGAGCCAGGTTTGGGTACTCTTAAAGCTATTTTTTCCAAAATTTGAGGGGAATAAATGTAATTATTTAAGATTTTAATCAGGTCACGCTGAATAACTAAACCGGGAATACTTTGTGTCTGAATATGTATATTTAAAAATTAGAATTGTTTCAGTTACATAATATAAGCAATACATAAAGGCTTAAATAAAAAAGGTATAATTAAATAACGTGCCTTCGTTGACCCCGAAGCTGATTTTTGTCATATATTTTGTGAGAGCATTGTGATTTTGTTATAGCCCGTCCCTTGTGTCGTACTTAGCCAGAATTTTGTGTCCATGATAAGAAAAGTAGAGTTTGTGTTAATAAGTAATTAGAATATATAACAAGGAGTCGTCTATTAGTTAGGTTTCTCTCAGCCATTAAAGTGGACCATTTCTGGCCTCGTCCACCACCGCCTTGCTACTCGAAAATCTATCTATAAGCGCCACTAAGTTTATAATCTTTAACTTTAATCAGAAGTAATGAATAAAATATGGACCGTATCTAATATTTTCAGTCGCTGTACAAAATGTACCGAAAACGAAGTAACAGAGCCCAGACACTTGCTCGGACCGAACCGGGATCAGCTGAGGGTGAGTTCAATATTCAATTATTAATAACTCTGTAATTGTTACTTATATTGTTTTGATGACAAAAATGTCAAAAATTGAAGAAGTTTCAAAACAAAAATAAAAAAATCTCTAATCCTCTCTGATACACAAATTTCTAAAATTTTCCTCCACCATGGGAGCAGTACCTAATCGCTATTTCTAATCCATAAATTAAATCGAAAAGATGTTTTTTTTTTGTTCCAACGAAGGCTATAAATATTTATTTATGTTACCTAATTGTAATCCGATTGCAGCGCTACCTATCGGGTCCAACCTACTTATCTAACCTAAATAACAAAAGATGTTGAAATGTTGGGTCATGTTGTTTAATCGTGATGAAAGCTATCTTATCTCCCAAGTTGGACCGAATTTCACACAAGATCTTTTAAGTAGTTTCGGAATAGTTCACCTTGACAAGTTCTTTCAAGTAGTGTTCATCTTGACACGGATTATATAAGATACAACATTAATATATTCTTAATATGTAACTATAATTATGTATTTAATCTAACATGAATTTACTTCAATACATTTCAGATACAAGTGGTCATAGTTCCGCTGACGGAGTACTGTCACGTGGGTCCACCGGAGTCGGGATGACCGCGCCATCGCTGTCTCCCTCGTACATACGCCACGCGCTGCACGTGCGAGCGAGCAAAATAAATTTGTTGTGACATTGTTGATGCTTATTATGAGGCATTGACTGAAAAATTCAATTTTGTATTTAGTCATATTGAAAGTCACCAAGTGTTTAGCAACAAATGACTAACTGCTGCAGTAGCGCCTCAAGTAGTAGCGAAGGGGAAAGGAAGGACTATCAAATCGATATAAGTATTACAAATGTGTTTGTATCTTTGTTGTTACTAAATGACTTCATCGATTTTATTCAAATTTGTAGTTGAAGATAGATAAAGTGTTCAAAGAAAGCTTATATAGAAGCTTTCCCAAAATTCAACAGTAAGCGGGCACCAGGGAGTGGACAAGTTAATGACTACCCAGAGAAAAATAATTAAAAAATTTACTTTTTTTTTAGTAATAATACTTTAAAAAAAATTTAAATTTGACACTACACTATTTTTCGTCGTTGGTCGTAGATAGCTTTTAGTTTTTTAAATTGGATCTCTCGAATAACATTGGCGTCGCATCCAGCGTCGAATAAAGCTATCATGGCGACATCATTAAACTTGATTCGATAGGAAACTTCGTCTTTTATGTCTTCTGTGTCAATATTCATCAATTTCTTGGGCTGGTTTTGACAGTCGGGACCTTTATGTTATTTTACGCCTTCAGTACACGTTGTTGTTTGGTGTTCTGTATCGCCGCAATTAAAACACCTCTTGGGAGTAAAAGGCTTTCGTATTCGTGGTGAAAGTGGTGCTTGCAGTGTGGTTAGGTCGTGCCTTCATCTTCAATTACAATAAATATCTAACTTTCCTCTGAATTCTTTCAAGTCTACAGCACCATATATATATAATAGTATTATTTATTTCTGTGTCACAGACGGTATCTACCGTCTATGACATATTTTATAAGTCCTGCATCTTCAATATCGCTGTGTATTGCCAGCTCTTTCATGTGGAGAAAGTACTGCTGGTAACTTTCGTCATTTTTCATTTTCCGTGAAGCAAGCTTATGTAAAACTACACTATTCAGCTTGGAACTCTGAATGCTTCATACTCACAAACAATTTGGCAGTTCCTCCTAACAATCTTTTTCCAAAATAAGCTTGTCAATGTTGGGCTATACAATGATGATAGCAGTGTCTTCGAATTCTTGGATCTATGGTTGATATTGGATAAGTGTCATCGCCAGTGAATTCTTTCATGGACTTCTCCAAGTCGCTAAACGAAACTCGGGGTGTAGATATTTTCTCTAATTTTTCTTTTTCTTCTTTATAAGGCAGACCTTCGTATTCTTCGTTAATATCTACTTCCTCTGAATCATTAATTTTATTTTTCACCTTTTCTCTTTTAACTTTGTTAGGAGGCATAATAAAATTGTAATATTTATTCATCTTAATAGTCTTGTTTGCTTTTTAATATCTTTACAAAAACATCTTCGTTTGAATTTGTAACAAAGGCTCACGTTCCGTAACCTTTAATTCAGACGTCACTGTATCGTAGTATACTATGTAATACCTATTCGCACAACGAATAGCATTTAATCAGTTGTTCTGATAATTATTTTGTTCTGTGGTTTGACAACTCTGATCCTTTACGTGTAATGTATTGGTTCATAGGTATTTACCAGCTTTGATTGGGAATTTTCTTTTTTTCGTCTTCATTCACTCCAAAACAATATGTAACTTGTTCTCACTTTCTAACTTTTTTATTTCTTTTTCAATGCCTCCTTTTTTGAGCCTCTAAAGGCACTTTTCAGATTTACTTTGAGAGCCTTTTTCTTTGCCAGAAAATCATCACAAGTACTGCATGTATCGCTTGGACATTCGTATCCTATGTTAATTTTTTTACAAATGTAGATCGATATGTTTCGTTGTCTTCGAACATATACATTTTCTCTTCTCTGGTAAATAATTTTTTGAGTTATAATGTCAGCTGTATGGCTTTTTCTTTCAGGAAATCACTATGTGATTCGTGATCTTAGGTTTAAGTACTATACTTAGTTACAGTACTAGCGGTTACTATGTTTACCTCGCATGTCGGTTGGGGCTTTACCTGTTGTAAGCAACTATTTTTTATTGTAGATATTCTTTGCATTCTTATTCCATGCATAGCAATAAATGCTGAGGCACATATTGGCACATTAAGCCGCTGGATTTCGTCCACAAGTCTCACTCTGTATGTAACTTGGTTTCAAACCCTTTTAGGTCTAGGTCGTGTACTTTGAATTTCCAAAACATTTATTAGAAAGGTTTTTTCAACCTTAGATGGCAGTAGGTTTAAATATTTCACAATAGCCCTCTTGTTCCTCATTGACAAGTTCAAAAAACTTGTTCAAACAAGTGTCAATAACAGGAAAGTATAGATGAATTAAACCTTATTCAGCATCAAAATGCAAATAAAACATGTTATTAGTTCACTGTGGTTTATAAGAGAGGTGGTTACAGTCGCCAGACGGGCTGCCCAGTTTATGAAGTTCGCTTCCGACCTTGATGGATTAAAAATTACCAAGATAGGGGAATCCCCTACTCACTCACCGAAACACAAACGCAACTGTTGTGTTTCGGTAAACTGTGCCCTGCCACTACGGAAATTTACAAACTCGATCAAAAACTGACAAAAGTTGTTTAGGATGGCGCTACTCAAAAGGGCCTGGATGATTATTGTTCCATGTAAATATTTATAATAAGATATGTTTATGCAGTGTTTTATTGATAAGGGATTTAATAATTAACAATGTATTCTCACCTATGTCCCGATAAGCTTTGTGTACTATAATTATTTATTGATAAGCAATGTATGTCATTATTTAACAGTTGTTGGTCTCTTTTAATATCTGAGATATGATGAAAAGTGTCTATATTAGCACATATGTATATGATGTTTTGTGTTTATTTGACTTAGTATCAAATAACTTGAACTTTTTGGGTGCTAAAATTTTTTTCTAGACCTAGGTACGGCGAATGTCAAACGTGTGACACTGTAATTTAAAAAAAAACTTACTAATATGAGGGTATCACTGAAAGTTTTTAGAAACTCGAATACTAAATAATGTAGGAAGCTGTTCTTATTGTTTTTTCTGAGATATTATAGGCTCTGATTTTTTGTTTAGTTTGAGAAATTGATGATATAATTGCAACAAAAGAAACTATTTGTAAAAGCGAATATGTCGGCTGATCCTAAAGATGGCTAACAATGGCTACAGATAACGTTACTTGGTCATTCTAATTAAGTAGTTTTACATTCGGTCAATATTGAAACCGTCGTGATTTGTTCTGTTGCTATATTTGATATAGATAAATAAATATATGTTTGTCATTAATGCTGTTTGTTTGTTTGTTGTTTCTATCCAGTACTTCCTCAATGAAAAATGCGTTTCGAACTACTATACTAATCATTATTTTTGGCACATGGTGTGCGGTAAAACTCCAATGAGTTTATGTATGTAAAATCAAGTGAAACATACTGTATTAATAAATAAAATAAAAACTGCTGGTGCTGCTGGCAAAAAAATACACTGATATCAAGTCCAAGTGTTTTTTTTATGTTCCCTAGAATTAAAGATTTATTGGGTGGTCAGCGGTTTGAAGACTCGAATGCCCCCGTGTGTTAGAATCGCCTTCCTTCGGGGTACATTAAGGTTGAACTAGTCGGCGGCTCGAACTCATCGGTGCGCGTGGCTAAAATGCTTCCTGTCTCACACAGCAAACTGAGCGAAAGGGAAAGACTCATAGAAGAGCAGTTAGAACATAGCGCGCACGCATTAGTTAGACCGTATTGTAACGACTTAGGCAACGCACACATGCGAGGTCTCGTCGAACGCGGACGTTGCGACTGCTGCGAGGCTTGTTACAATGTACATCTCTAATTATTGTAGTAGGGTTAAAAAATTGGGATAGGATTTTATTTATTTGATTTTCTTGATTAGGAAGTAAAATAAAATATAAAAATTCTATTCATGTTTATTTATTTTACTAACATTGGTATAACATAAAAATTATACAAACATAAAAAGTCTGAATTAGCACAAATAGAGTTATTACGACTTTACCGGGATAAAAAATATTCCTTGGGCTATCCTAAGATATAATAATTATTATACTGTATTGATTTGACGTGATTGAGTAACAAAACCTATACAAACATCATCACAAACTTTCGCGTTTACAATTACTATGATATGCGTGTTATTGGTGCTAAATTGACAGGACTAAAACCTTGTTGGCATCTTTGTCTCAGGCGTGGAATCGACAAAATGGAAGGGTGGAACGGGGTGAAAATATTATATTATATCTAAAGTGGTATTTCACGGTTTTTCGCGATTTACAACGAAAGTTGACCTCCTATCGAAAAAAGTGGACAAGCAAAGTTGTTGATAATAATAAGATCTAGGTACAACTTTTATAAGTAACATTTTTTCACAACTTCAAGTTTTCCGGGAAATTCGGAAAAACCGATATTTTTTTCTCGTTTAATATATTATTATTTTTTACGAAATTTGGTGAAAACATAACTTATTCTGTTTCAAGTAAGCTGTAATTTTTTTGTAGCGAAATACAGATTTTTCCTTATTTGTTGTCAAATTCCGAAAAAACGACATCATTTTCAACTGAAAAGTTTCATCTGTAAAATTTTTCTTTTCAATCTTGCCAGCCGCCACTTTTTCCGTTGAATCGTCTACTTTTAGATTATGTAATAAAAGAGTAGCACTACTATGGAAAGGTCATTGGGCACCTAGTATGAAAACTATACCCACGGCGTACAGACATACAATATAGCAATATGTATAGATAATATTTACGATACTATAAGATTATTACTGTAGATCAAGGGAAACATAAAAAAATGTATGTTTTATTTTTTTAATACGTGTATTCACCCAATTAAAAGGCATATTAATAAGAAAGAAACACAAAAATAAAACAGTTATTATTTTTTTAAGTTTTATTCGACTTCATCAATGTATGGGTACAGTAATATCACAGTCTAACCATACACGTCATACAGTCAGGCAACGAATGTAATTGCGTAGAGCAACGTTCGGCGAACTCGCTTCAGTTTGCAGGCTCGAACATTGAGCGTTGCTCGACTGTATGACGTAAGTATGTATGGTTAGACTGTGGTAATATCATCCAAAAAAGCCCCAAGTGCATCTGTTTGCTCCTGATGTCTTGCACAGGATAAAAAATAAACATGTGCACAGCTTCCAACGGTGCGTCGACCATGGATGCAGGAGCAATAGTATCCTTCGACACCTTTTCTGCCATGTACGAGTATTGTAGGGTTGACCAATATATAGGTATAATATAATATTTTCTAATCGTGATTGAATTTTACCTCTGATTTATATTTTATTATCAATTAATTCTTGATGGCGATATAATTCCAAGATGTACAAACCATTCCAGTCATGACAGTATGATCGCGCAATTTTTAAATGATTTGTCCCCCTCTTGTTTGGTGTGTCATAGATACATGTACATATTATATTTTTCTTGCCATTTAAAAACTGTTTTAGGTAGAGAAAAACCCAACCTTCATTAACCTATAACTATATAATCCCATGAATTTTCAATGAAATGTAAATATAAAATGATAGGGTGGCTTTACAATTTAAAAATAATTTAGTTTCTGTACACAAACTTTCATAAACCGGGTCAGATTCTGCCCAATGACCTTTTCTCCAGAAAACGCGAAAAAATGAAAAAACTGATTTCCAAAAATCTATTTTAAAATTTTTCTTCTAAACTCAAATTTATTTATTAAAATTATTGAAATTTAAAGTTGAAACCTTTCGAGAATATTAATTTCATGTTACCTTAATAGATACAAAGAATAAACAAGGACATTAATAAGGATTTGATTATATTAAAAAGGCGAAGTGAGGTGCACTTTTGGGGGTAAAAATGGATTCTCATGATTTGCGGCGAAAATTAACCTACTACAAAAAAAAGTTCTAAAATGAAAGAGAAAAGTTGTAAAATGAGTTTAGAAAAAAAATTAAAAAATTGATTTTTGACAATCTGTGTTTTCATTTTTTCGCGATTTCTGGAAAAATATTCCATAGCAGAGCTACTCTTTTATTACATAATCTAAAAGTAGACGATTCAACGGAAAAAAAAATGGCGATGAAAAGACGAATTTTACCGGTGAAACTTTTCAGTTGAAAATGAGGTTGTTTTTTCGGAATTTGTTGAAAAAAAGGAAGAATCTGTATTTCGCTACAAAAAAATTACAGCTTACTTGAACCATAATAAGTTATATTTCCACCAAATTTCGTAAAAAAAAAAAAAAAAATTTTTTTCGTGAGAAAAAAAAATAAAAACGAAATTTGAGGTTATGTGGAAAAATGTTACATACAAAAGTTGTGGATCTTTTTATTATGAACAGATTTGCCATTTGACTTTTTTCGATAGGAGGTCAACTTTCGTTGCAAATCGCGAAAAACCGTGAAATACCCCTTTCAACTCCTAAAAGTTCACCCCGTTTCACCCTTCTCCATTTTGTCGACTTCAAATTATTTTTCTCGTCATTCAAACAATATTTTGCTCCTCTTCCAAGGTCTCATGTGGTTAATTTTTTTTTTCATAAAAATGCATCAGCATGTTACCCGCAGATAACAAGAGTAATTGTACAATTATTATATAATAATATCTATATAATAATTGTTAATTCTAACAATATTATAAATACGAAATTTTGTGTGTGTGTGAGAGTATTTTTGATACTAGCTGCGCCCCACGGTGTTACCCGCAGACAACAATAGTAATTGTACAATTATTATATAATAATATCTATATAATAATTGTTAATTCTAACAATATTATAAATACGAAAGTTTGTGTGTGTGAGAGTATTTTTGATACTAGCTGCGCCCCACGGTGTTACCCGCAGATAACAAAAGTAATTGTACAATTATTATATAGTCTACATAATAATTGTTAATTCTAATTCTAACAATATTATAAACTAGTAGGTTGCTCGATGCTGCGGGCTGCTAGCAGCCCGTAGAGGGTTTTCGCAACCAGGGTAGGTTGCTCGATGCCGCGGGCTGCAAGCAGCCCGCGGAGGGTTATCGCAAGCAAGACGGATAATGCCATCCATTGCGTCAAAAGTAGCAATTTTGTATGGAAGGGGGGTCAATGGGGGAGGTGGTGTAAGGATAGTGGTCCCAACCGATGGACCTCGGGGAGAAATGGTTATGCGCCAAAGACACGATATCACTATTCCCTATGGTTGTGGAGCTACGGGGATTGGAAATTTCAAAAAAGTTGTATGGAGTGTAAAAAACATGTATGGGCGGGGTGGGGATGGGTCACGATTTGGTAACCCCCGATGACCCTCTGTGAAATTCCGTAAACCCCGCCCCTCTGTCGCTCATAGTTTCCGAGATCCCTTCGCCGACTTTTCACCAGGTCGAGGTAGAGAGGTCTCCGATTTAATTTGTCGATAAACTGTAGCTTGCGAGGAAACCGTGGATCTATTAGCTCCGGTAGAAGATATTCCATATAAATTTCAATGCAGTTTGGTGTCCAGACAACAAAATAGCAAAATTTTTATTTGGTTATTTTTAGTTGGCCTTGTACTTGGAAATAATAATTATGCGTTTTTTAGTCTAACTATCGAAAGTTTGGATGCAATTTTTTTATTATTGTTAAAGTCTACCTACATTGAAGTATAATGTACTACCTAGCGAACAATGACTCTAGTCTAGCGCAATATACCTACGCAGTACACAGCACGCGCAACGTAACTAAATATCATTGAGTTGAGACTGACTGTCTCGCTGAGCCCAAGCCAAGCCACAAGCTCAAGTGAGCTCCCCGGCCACCGCCGCCGCTCCTGCGTATGTGCCTCCCCTCCGCTACCCGCGCGGGAAGAACATTTGAGTGAAATGCACAATGATTCGTACCAAAAATGAGCACGGAAAAAAATATAAACCGACCCTTAGGAAAAAGATTTTGTTGACAAAACTACTGCATGTATCTTTTTAGTGTAAAGTTATTTCAACTCTTGAATAACTGAGCGATGTCGGTGGGAAAGTATTTTCGAGCTTTTTTACTACTAGAGTGACTTATTAACCCTCAAAGTTGCGTGAAAATTTGTGTTAAAATGTGGACTTTTCAAGGATTCTATCTATTAAATTAATGCTTTTTTAACTAGTTTGTTGAGCATTGAACCTAGTTTACGACAAGATAAATCGATATCATGCTTACTTTTGTAAATTAAACATAAAACAGAGGAGTAGTAAACTTCCTACGTTTGTATGGAGGAAAAGCCGACTAGTTCAACCTTAATGAAACTCTTCTACACTGTGCACTATCTTATAATCCCAGACTCATATTTTTTACAACTATACTTCTGTAAATAAGATGCGCGGACATACCACGTCTCCGCTCGAACGCCTCTGTTTCACTCCCGCAAACCTTTTTCTCCCCACCAGATGGCGGTGTCTCGGTTGCCAGTGCGACACTCGCACAGAATACACTTTAATTATGTTAAATTCTAACACGTGGAAGTCTGCCATGTCAGACAGCGCCGGCTCTTAACAGGTGGCGCAAGACAATTCAAGTAGACCCTCACAACTTGGCTGTGACCTGTTCTCATAAAATATTATGAACATCATACATTTAATACTCCTATATTGCTAGTCCCCGTAAGTGGCAGCGTTGCCGAAACGGAACTACATATTTTCTCTCACTCGTTGATACTTGACGAGTTATGCGCATGCGTTGCGACAGTAGTGGGAGTAGTAGGAGAAGCCCAGCCTATAGATGTTTATAATGTACAATAGTTCTCGGACATGCGCACAACGTTCGAAGTCTTCATGAGGGAGACAGACATATATATGTCTGCACCGTTCGGTCGGCATCGGTCCGGTGCACCCTACTAGCAATATAGGAGTATTAAATATATGATGAACATTTCAAATTTGGCAAACCAGTATTAATATTTTTTTTAAATGTTGCACTACAGCAACTATAGTGTGTGCAAACACTTACTGCAGGATATAAAATGCAGATGTTCATTTCTCTTCCTTTTTAGTTCTTATTTGAAAGCTTGTGTCTTTCAAGTAAGTATTAAGTAAAAATAAGACTATTTGACTTGATAAAACTTTTATCAAGTCGAATAGTTTTATTAATAAAAGCTTGCCTGCAACGAGTGATTGCACTCATCATATAGTAAAGTATATACCTCCAGCTTAAATATCTCGGGCAAGAATAAAAGACGATTTTTAAAAAATAATTTATTACATTGTTCTCGGGTGGCAAAAGACGGTAACAAGTGTGTTGCGATTAAAATCTTTAATGCTGTAAAAGCAAACTTACAATATTCTCAAAACGAAAGCATGCATTAAACTTTCACGAAGTTACTTAGATATATATCTTAATACTAAAGTCATAAACGTACTTAAGTAATAATTGCGAAAGCCCAAAAGAAATAAAAAGCATAGTTAAAGGACTAAATAAGTAACGTGCGACAAATATTAAACTTACATAATCCTGCAAACGATGTTTACACTCGGTCCAACAATTTTTTACTTTGCAGGCCTATCAAGTGGGCGACGTAATAGTGACGCTCTGTAGATCATCTAACGTAGCGGTTCCCAGACTTTTTTCTCATAGACCATTTTCAAAATTTAGCTGGTTCCGGTGGACCCCCTGCAGCTACATTTTTACCACATTCGTACAAATTTGCGTTGTGGCTGATTCCAACCACGAATGGGGAGTTTTCTAATGAAATAACGTAGACCCCCGACGAGTTTCCCGTGGACCACTTTGGGAACTAAGGCGAACCGCAGACTAAAAGTTATCTACCTATCAATAACCACATCGATATAGAATATTTATTACAAAATGTATACATAGCAAATACTTTACAATTATTTAATTATAACATAATTAATTATAATTTTATTATAGAATTATAATTAATTAAATTATAATTTAACATTAATTAATCATGGTATTCTTCTCCATATGAACTGAATTGAATCCTCAGTAACATTAATTTATTAACAGTACCAATATAAAATATAGGTATTCTTGAATAAGCATAAAATGTAATTTTTGAGTATGATAATGGTCATTGAACAATACAAAGTCGACTTAAATTTCTTTCTTCATAAATAAAATCGATTTGGTAACGCACTAACTCGAACTGTCAAAAGTAAAATAAATGGTTGGACAGAGCATAATTAGAATATTACATTGTAAAGATTTGTTACAATGTAAACACATTTCAATTGTAAAAAGAAATTGAATTTCGAAACCTTGCCAGTGAAAATAGTTAAAAATAATAACTATTTTCACTAAAGTAGTTGAAAATAGTTTTTTCTTAAAGAATGTTGTTGATGTAAAGAAAAGCAATCAAGTTCAATTATAATTTCTAAGTACAATAAGTACATCTCTATTTTTTATATAAAAATTAAAATTTTATCAATAAATTGAGCAATATTTTAAATCTTAAATTCGTGTGTTAGCAAGTTTTAGGAAACTAGCTTATTTTATCATTGCGCAGAAACCATAAACGCTATGGTAACGTAAGGAATTTTTATACAAAAAAAAATTAAAAAATCTTTTTGGCAGGCCGTGGAATTTATTACGTCCATCTAAAAATCTCTAATTATGTAAAATCCTCTTTATTTCTTGCGCAAACAAAACATTCAGATTTATAAATTCCACACTTACATATAATCATTTTAAGTACTTTTTAATCTTAGCATTAGATATAAACTTCTTATATGAAGAAGTTGATTTAAAATTTGAGGCATAATCTATATTTCAAAAATTTATATCCAAATACATTCACCGTACCGTATTCACGAGAATGTTTTAGAGAACTCAATGACTTACTCGAATAATGGTTATGATTTTTTCAATATAAAAGTCGGCAAGCAGGCTGGCGGTCCAGGCGCGTATTTTTGGATTAAATCTTTAAAATATCGTTAAAATTTATCCGGCTGTCCGACAGAGTATTGCATGAACTTTCATATAAATATTGCACTTTTAATGGACCTACGTTGTTCAATCTAAACTCTCTAAGAGAGATGCACACTGGGCTCACTTTCAGTCTCTTGTTTTATTGAATTTTAGAAATTTTCGTTACTACTTTTAAATAATTTACTCCAATTTGCTATTATATATTGTTAATATAACAAGGAAACATGTGTCACGATGTCTGTTCATTTATATAAACATCGCAGTATTTACTAAGAAATACTTATTTCAATGTTAATGTTTCAATGAGAATGGACTTTAATTTTTTGATGTTATATTTTAATTATAATGCAACAACTTAATAAGTAACAGTCTGTAGTGTTAAATTCATCTTCAGAAGGGAATTTAAGGTAAGTGATGTTTATATAACATCGAATTTAACTATATACTATAAAATTTAGAAATAGAAGTCTTCAAATTAGACGCCCGAAGAAGCGCTGCTATGCCTATAAACGCGCTTATGTACTTTGCAGAATTGCGCAGCACCGGTCTAAGTAAAAAACAATGTAAAAATCAATGCTTTAAATTTTGAAGAGACAATCGGCCTAACCTAAGTTCACTTAAATTTCTAAGAGATGGCCATTTTGGTAAGACTGCTTTAGCATGCTGCCAAACCCGAACTGAAGCATATATTGAAACCATATGCCATCTCTCAGTTATTTTTAAATACAGTTTTTGCTTATTTTTATCTTACCAATTTATAATTAACTAGCTGAACTCGGCCACGTTTCACTGCACGTCATACGGCGACGGCGTGCGCATGGGGCGCGCGGTACTGGACACTGCTTATATATAATACTATTTATCGTAGCGTGTTGTCATATGGCCTATAGCCTTCCTCGATAAATGGACTATACAAAACAAAAAGATTTTTTCAATTCGAACCAATAGTTCCTGAGAGTAGCGCGTTCAAACAAACAAACTCTTCAGCATTATAATATTAGTATAGAAGTATATATATGGAGAAATAAGAAATTGCGAATACTATAGAATACATTACTTCTGGTTTCAGTAATTCAGACCTCACTTAATTTTTACTTTTAGAGATATATGGAGCTAATATTGATTTATCAGATGAGAGCTCCGGCCCGGAGTACATGCTGGTGCCTGAAGAAAGCAGTGTTTCCTCACAAAAGTTAGAGAGAATTATGTATAGCGAAAACACAAATCCACAACCAGAAAACAACGGTAAATCCAGAAACACGTTATCTGGATTCACCGTTGTTTTCTGATGATGAATTTTATACAAACTTTGACTGTTTTATCAAGTTGTCACATCTGTGTCAAGTTTAACGTCTACAAACAGACGGACAAATAAATTGTATTCTTTCTTTAAACGCAAGTATAATATTTATATCACTGTTACATTTTATCACAGTACATTCAAAAGACAACCACGCGTTACTTAACTCTTATGGATACGTAAAAGCTCAAAGCGTACGAAGACATGTTTTTTTTTTAAACTTTTTCACTCAAAATTACCAAAAAAAAAGATGTTACCAAATCAATTCGATTTTTATTGATCAGTTATTAAATCCAACATAATTCATTGAAACGTCGTTCAATCGTGACCGTAAAAGATATAACTCGAGTTTGTTAATTTCCTTATAAAATATAAAACATATATATGTTCATTATTTATATGTTTAATATTAATAATAATGCTATGGGAAAGTAAAATGCATTTTTTCTGTGATAAAGCTATTAATATTTTGTTTAACCCTTTAACCGCTTAGGTCGGATTAATCCGTCAAAAGTTTCCGTGTCCATTTCGCCAGGGTCGTATATTTACGACCAAATACCAGTGCTCGTGCTTTTTTTATTTTATTACGTTGCGTATAAAATACGCAACGTATTATTCAGTTATTAGGTAAATAGTTAACTAAGCCATCATTTACAATGCAATACACTTTAATCTCATATTCAGAAGTCCTAAAAATAATGTCTGAAATTAGATGAATTACTACATTTTTTTTCAGAAAATTGTATTGATGTCCAACACCCGTGACGGAAAGATCCGACAGTAGGGGCGGGACATAAGCTAAGTTTTACTGATACAAAAATGAACATAAATTAAAATATTTCTCTTTATATTAACTAATTTACCATAAAACAACTATAGCATTTGGTAATAAAATATTTCTTACAAAAAATTGTGTATATTTTAATTAATTCCTTTGAAAATAACTAAATTAAATAGGGAACTGTCCACGACTGAATGTGATAGTTCACATCACTAGCCTACATGTTTAGAAACGAACGGTGTTAGTACGCCCAGCGCCACGGTCGGAGAAAGACGAATCGCTTCTGACGTCATAAACGTGTGCCGGTTTCTGGAATTTTCCATCAGTGATGTGCGTGCAGAAGTCTTTACGTGCATGTTATCGATGAATATTATGTGTAGATATTGAAATTCATAATTTATTAATATTGAAATATGACTTCTGCTGAAGAATTAATACGTATTCTAGAAGGTGATGAAGATGAAGAATTCGAGTCAGATAAAGAGTTTGATATTGATGAAGAGGTATTCTTTTATTATGTTCTCTAGTTGAGATTTTCTAGGAAGGAAATTAGTAACTTTATTAGAGTGAGTGTGTGAGATGGCGAGAGCGTGCGACGCGACGGGTCAGAAAGCGTCGCTCGCGTGTGCTTGCGCGTAAGTACGTAGGAGGTAGAGTTTATTTTGTGCGCGCCGCCGCGCTGTCGCCCACCGGATCACACTATTTTGCTTTAGATTTAGTCAAATTTCCAACTTTGAACATCTCTTCTACGGTACTAAACTAAGTCACCAGTCACCACCAATAAAATTGAGAACATCCTATAGTCCGGGAAAATGAATAAGATCAGGAGAAATAATTGGTGTAGTTTTGTTAATTGGTACAGTTATATCTTGAGTTGTCAAGATGAACATACTAAGGTTCTACATGAAAAACTATATGAATTATTTCCCCTGATTGCCCATTTTCAGCTAAGTTTGACTGGGCTACTATGTAAGTGAGTTACTTCTTCACGCCTAAACAGCTAAACAGATTTAACTGTAATTTGGTATGGGGTGGCAAATGCAAATATCGATATTATTACGTAAGAGGATTGCACATCCCTCTTTGTTGTAGGTATTTATTTTATGATTAAGTGTGCCGGGCGCTGGGGACACGCCAACTGTTAGGAAGTCGGGCGGTGAAAGGGTTAAACTGACTCTTACTAGCCACAAGTGCAGTATTTAATGTGATGATTTCTGTGATTCTATCATTTATTGGCGTACATTAACATTGGCATCCATGGTTGTCATAAACGACTGATAATACTTTTTTTTCACTTTTAACGAAGATTTTTCCTAATTTCTCTATTTATACTTAAAAATTCATAATATTTATAAAGGTATTTAAAAATAAATTTTATGTTTATGTCTGAAAAACATGATAAAAATTTAAATGTCTTAGCCAGCTATAGATTTCATAAAAAATAAAATGTTTGACTTAAATCGAATAGTTTTGGCAACATTTCGAGACAAATTCACCTTCCATAGTAAATAATCAATGCGATGAGGTTGGTCCAAGTTGTGTTTCTAATATTTTCGCACAGACATATTTACTATGGCCTGTGATTCATGCGTAAAAGCTACATGTAATCTAATTACAGTCTTAATTTTAAAGTAAATATTGAAGCGAACTTAATCGGCCATCAAATATAATAATACATGTCTGCGGCGATACATACAAACCATTCAGTTGTTCGGTCAAAGCAGCAATTCCTTCGGGAATAGGTTCATTGATGCGTAGTCTTCTAATATCTGAAAATAGATAAGATTCCATTTCCTATAGACATTAAGTAATAAAATCGTCTCATGGACGATTTTAATCTTACGGACAGCCTGTCGAAAATTGTTTCTTTCTTTAAGCAATATATGTGGCACTTAATTACGTTATCGAGGTTAAAAAAATAGTATTTAGAATATTTGTCTGTTTGTGTGTTTGTGTACGGTAATCTCAGAAACGGCTTAATCGCTTCACTGATGTATTGTAGCAACATTTAGTGTTTGTTTCACTCCAATAGACTTACAAACAAAAAAGATACGCGCTATTTCGAATACCACGCGTACGAAGTCGCAGGAACAGCTATTATATAAATATATCTTTATAGAGAGGGCGGATTCTTCTTTAACTCAGTGAAGTGTTTGCGCCGAGTGTATTATGTTTACAAAAAATATATCATGAGAGAATAAAGGCTATTTTTAAACCTCGACGCCCGACGCAAGACAGGAGTGTTATAAGTTTAACTTCTATGTCTGTGTTGGTCTGTGGCATCATAGCTTCTAAACGGATGGACCGATTTGGATGCGTTTGTTTTTGTTTGAAAGCTGACGTGATCGAGCTGGTTCTTACAATAATTTATGAAGATCTGTTCAAGCGTTTGAAGATCATTAACTCGATTTCCTAGTTGACGAAAGGATTTCACTAACTTCCACAGGTTCGATTGATTTGAAATTTGAACTTTTACTTCAGTGGTATTTCCGTGATATGGTAACCTAGAGCCGTTGTTGCAGCATCGAGTAGTGAATGGGATACCCAACTTCTCAGCAACTTACAGCAGATATAACATGTTTGAGCTCATTAGGATGTCTCAATAGAATGTCGGGGGTTAGTTTATAATTTTTAATTATAGTTTGTTATTTATTTTACTTCTACTGATGACAATTATTAAGAGGATCACCTCGAGCAGATTTTCGACGGTGGGGGCGGCGACACGTGGCGGCGGGCAGAGAACCCTCGCCTTGCGACCGTCGAGGTACAAGTGCTTGTTCAGCAGCTGGTCCGGGGCGGCTGCCGGTTCCAGTGGTGAGTGGGTGACGCGGTACTGCGCGCACAACTCCGCCCACGCCGTCAGGTGCTTATCGTTCGCCTCCTCCGACACCGACGCTATGTCCGTCTGTCAAACACATCATTGGCAGTAACATCAAAAATGATGTCAAGTGTGTGTGTGTTTGTCATGCAAGCAATATGATGTGAAAATATTTGGTCTTCTCTTTATATTAACAAGTAAAGATGTTTTCTTTCTTCTAATAAATAAAGTTAAAACATTGATTATGTTACATTGAAACTAGTAGATAGTTACATTTGAACCCTTACATTTGAGTTACTTTATTTACATTAAAAATCTTCCAAGACCAATATAAATCAAATTATATACTTAAATAAAAATTAATGTATAATGGAGCATTACATTAGAACAGCACGATAAATGGCTGATTTTTTTGTCGTGTTTGTTATTGTCAGAATAAGGATTGTATGAAAAAAAAAATCATTGGAAATGTCTTTTTATATGAAGTTGGCCAGGTAAAGACTGTCGGGTCAGCTAGTATATGATAGGTACCTACCAAAGAATAAAACTACTAACTAAATTCAATAAAAGCGTAGCAAATAATTAAAATGTTGACTTAACTTTAAAAAAAGTTTCATTCGTGAATGTTTGTCCATTAACGCGAAATTTATAAATTTCATCGTTTCTCCCGAATCTCTACCGCTTTTTTTATAAGAAATTCACATAAGTTTTACCTCACACAGTTGACAGTGATGTGTGGAAAAATATTGTTTTTATTCACTATATTACTTGTAGGTATATTTATTAAATACTAACGAACCGCCCCCAGTTGGGCTCAGCAACACCTTTAGCGATTCAAGGGTTCCATTTCCGCCCGGATCAACTTTGCAAACAAACTTTTCAAAGTTGGCTCTGGTTTGGGTTTCGCTCCCAGTCTGTCGTATGGTTACCCCATAACAAAAGCCTAATAGTGCTTACTTTAAAAAAAGTCAGGGACATTATAAGCCTAATTGATTTTAGCTAAAAGTGATTTTAGCTGCAAATGTTTTGCATATGGGTCAAACAGATAATATGATATCATGTAAAGCGCGACCGCGCCGTGAAACCACAGAGGCAGTGCAAAGTCAAAACGCGTACGCTAAGACTATCGAGGTAGGCAGGCAATTGATTTTTACCGATACCGAAAAACAATCTGAATTCCACGCATGCGAAGCCTTGGGCAAAGCTAGTTTTGTAATATGTATAGATACATATTATCATATTAAATATAATTGAAGACATACCTTGGCCAGAGTGGAAATGGCGGTGCCGTAATAATCGTGCTTGATCTTGAATATGTTGGAGATGAGCTCGGCTAGCGAACCCTGAGTGGAATTGGCTTCGTCCACGATGTTGTAGATCTGATGGTTCGCCTCCGGGTTGGTGCCGAGCGCCCACACAGCTCGACAGACGTCCGTCACGTGCACCGTGTTGGTTTTCAAATCGGCCGTCCACAAAAGCTTCATTACTTCACCAAGGTGTTTGTATATTCCACCCACCAAAAGCCGAGGGGCTGAAAATATTATATTTTTTGCATGTTAGAATAATTTTGTATTTTTTCATGTTGAGATCGTCAGTCAGGCTGACCAGTCCCTACTTGATGGTAAGACTATAACAGAAGTAATCCCAAAGGTGCTGCAAGTGCAAGATTTAGGATAAGGGAACAGGAAGGGAAATAAAACGGTACACATGCTGTTATTCAATTCACGGTGGTCTTTCTATAAGGGGTGGTTGGTTACTGCCGCCAGACGGGCTGCCCAAATTACTGTGAAATGCAGTGTGCTCTGCCACTACTTGCCAGATCCAGACCAGAGCCAACTATTAAAATTTCATGCCCAATGTTGTCTCTGCCGATAATCAAATCCTTATGTAGTTCCAATGGGGATAGGCAGCTTTCAGGAAGACAAATTTCATATCCAAAATTCCTCAGTGTGTGTTGCCAGTCATGATATTTGGCGCTGAAACGTGGTCTAACGCAGCTATGGGCCTCGTATGAAGAGGTTATTCCGAATTTATTCATAGACAGCGCACCATCTGTACAACTAAATTTATGTATTGGAGAAAATGTCACTGGCAAAATGACTTCACTCGTTTTATACTGAATTATCTATACCTTTAAAATCGTTTGTCCTAACTGATTCATCAACGCGGAGCCTGAACAACAGGCGTTTTGGCCTGTGGTTTTGAAATTTTGGCAGTTGATGCATTTTGATGACCACTAAAGAATTTTTTTTCGAAATTCCATCCCTAGAGTGGTAAAATAAGGGATGAACGGTGTATGGAAACCTGTCAATTTCAAAGTTAGAAGCATGAAATTTCAAATACAAGTTTGTATGAATAACACGCATTTCTTTAGTGGATTAACGAAGATGAAACTCTATAAATATATAAAAGTGTGCAAAGAAAAATATTAAAAAAGTTTATATCATGGAATGAATAATATGAATAATAATTTGTTGTTTTTTTAGTATTCTGTAGATTTCTTGCATTTTTCTTTTTGTTTTTAAAAATTTAACCTACTAGCGGCCCGCCCCCGGCTTCGCCCGTGGTGCAATTTTTATATATATGAACATTCCCCGTTTATCCCTCTTTCCATTAGTCAAAACCGAATTAAAATCGGTCTGCCCGTTCACGCGTGATGCCGTGACCAAGGGAAATAGGGATTCATTTTTATATATTACGATTGCCATTTTTTGTATTAATTTAGTTAATTTTAGTTTTGTTCTGCTCAGACTCTTTTATGTATTATTTGTCTGTGGACAAGCCTCTGGAATGTGTTAAATTTATTATTTCTTCCTAAAATGTATTTTAATTTCTGTTTTTGTTCTTAATATAAATAAAATAAAATAAAATAAAAATAACATATGTAAATTAAATGTATTGGTAACTGAACTCACTCATACTCCTTCTATCTCCAATTCCATAAACAATAGCGGGACGCAATATAGTATAGTTCAGCTCTGGTTCCAAACTTTTTAATTCCTTCTCCACTTTACTCTTCATTCTACCTTCGACTGTCCACGGCTCCACGGGACCGTCTTCTTTGTGGGGCTGCACAAATAATTACACTAAATTAATTCATTTCAGGTACAAAATAATCAAAAGGTCGAGTCAGTACGAAAAAAAGGTGCTAGGCATCTCCCGTTATCTATTCTATAATACCAAGTCTATATACATCACATGTGTCTGTCCATATGTTATTCGCTAATTTGAACCCCACTATATTCAACCCCTTGTTTACTGAACACTGAGGTATTGGGTGTCACCTAAATTCCATGAAGAAGCACTAAGGAGTCTAGATAAATAACCACTGCCAGTGAAATCATTGCAAGAGATCACTTGCCAACAGGAGCTGCTTACCGATTTCATATTACGTAAAACATGATCCCTCCTTAATTATATTATTCATATAGGTTAGGAAGCAAACTAAAAACTGAAATTAATTTCATATCTAGTACAATTAATTTCTAAAATGTGCAGTCTATTTGTGACTTTAACGGGTTAAATTCTTGTAATTACTGACTGCAAGCCAATAAAGTTTTTGCACACAAACATGCTAGCTATAATGTAAATTAAAAATTGGGTTGTTAATAGTTACTATCTACATATAAAGATTTTCCCAAAATATTAGAATTCCTTGCGTTTGTTTTATTATTTCCGCGAGTTCAATAATTGCTGCGAATGTTTTCTGTCGCATCCTTCGGTTATTGAAGACAAGTAATATGAGACAACAAATTCTTTTAAATACTGACTTAAGATCAGTAAACCAGTCCTTCATACAGACCGCTCCACTGCACAAGCCCAAATATTATTTTTGGTCGGTGTCTACATATGGTTTGTCTACCCAACTAGTCTAGAATGAAAATAAAATTTGCATTCCTCCAGAATTTTTTGCGTCCTTTACAATGGTATTCTAACCACCCACCACCATGTGTACTGTCAGCCCGCCTATAGCCTTAACTACAAAAAAGTAAGGCTCAATGCTCACCTTGTCGCTGCTATACATATGACCGCTGGATATTTCCACCAGTCTTTCCACGTTCAACTGAGCACACTGCTTGGCCACGTTTGAGCTCAATGTGAATATACCCTCTGCGTATACAGCTTCGGTCTGACCGACGCGAGTCTCTCCAGCGCAGTTCACTACCAGACCCCATGCGGGACCTTCCGGCTCTAGGGCTGCAGCACATGATTCTGAAAAATTTTGTTTTTTATTTTATTATGTTTTATTATGTTTTATTATTTTCATTCTTTTTTTTTTTAAAGAAATAGTTTTAAAATTTCCGTGTATTTTTTATGATTACATCAATCTTTTGAATTGGATACAGGTATAATTATTAATTAGCAATAGAAAATTATAATTAACTTATAGACCTACAACCTTATACAAAAATATATGAGAAATAAAGATTGAAAAAATGTTTTAAAACCTTTAAAACTTTTGCGTCGCGAGCAAAAGTTGGTCGTATGTATGCAAAACATAGACGGTTATTTTGGCGTAGATCGAATCACGAAATTCGACAGTTGTGACTTGTGATTTACTCAGTAGATCATGGGTAACGGTTGCAGGTAGACCTTCGTGTTTGAATAATTCGTTAAGGTTTGAGAAATTTATTAAAACTACTACAACCGCCTAATCCCTACGAAAGTAGACCAAAACACAACACCATCACCCAAAACAAAACTAAATAGGTACTCGCGACAACGTCCCTGCGGTGGGCTGCTTCAATTCAATCTTTACATATTATTTAAAAAAGTCCCCCGTCGCGTCTGCCTGTCTGTATATCTGCATGTATGTTCGCGATAATCTCAAAAACTACGCAACGGATTTCCATTCGGTTTTCACCTATCAACAGAGTGATTCCCGAGGAAGGTTTAGGTGTAACCTTCCTCGGGAATCGTTAAGGTTTTGTTTAAATTGGTTGAAATATGACGATGATTGTTGTAAATGTCGGAAAAAATCAAGCTCTCTGAGAGCTTTCAAAACAATGTATGGTGGGATTGGTTCTCTTTTATATGTCTACAAAATGTCCGCGATGGCATATGTCTACATTTTAAGAAAATCCCGTTCTAACTTCTAAAAAAATAATCACATATACTGTGGTATATAAAGAGCTATTAAGAAGGATACAGTATTAATCATTATCAAATTAAATATGTTAGTTACCCTAATTAAGCAGTTCATACACATTGTAATAGCCCTGTACACCATACAATTTAAATGTATATCTTAGGAGTTATCGTAAATTAAAAACTACGCTTGAGAAAATAAATTCAAGCAGTCTCGCACTAATGTGAAAATGTCCACAATGATAATTACAGTGGACATTTTGGGAACAACAAAAATATTTATTACTCCCGAAATGTCCCAAATTGGGCATTTCTTGTGGGCCATATTGGGAATAGACCGACGCGATGACGGGGCTCGCTTCATGCAGACGTAGGTGTTATATTGCTTACATATTTTCTCATATTACTTTTAAAAGATTTAATGATTTTTGTATAAGTGGTATAATATGGAAATCTATTTGTAACTGAACATATACCTATATATGATTATAAATTCTTCCCTTGTATCAACAAAGCAACAAGGAAACAAGGATAAAGCGATTGTCGACGCGGCGAGTTATCAGTTATTGTCCAGCGATTTGCATACAATATTTAATAATGTTGTGTAGTTTGAATATTTTACTTTCAATCGGTGGCCATTGTTTTGAGCTGCGTGTGCGCGCATACTAAACAACTGCAGCACGTCTTTCTTACGTAGCTATAGACATTAATACATATAGTACACTTACATATTACACTGTAATGCCCTAGCACTTGCTAAGACCTTACCATTGTTTGGTAGTGAATATCGGAGCAGCAGATTCAATAGATTCACTTTTTTATTTGTTAATTTATTACAATAAATTACACACCATTGTTAATTTATTATCGGAGTTTACTTCTTAAGAATCGATTTTCATATAAGGCCCCGGTATGGAAATTTTATGAGGAGTAAAATTAATACAAGCGTTAACTAAAAAGCGTTACGTTATCTGTCACTTTGACATTTATGTGACAGCTCACGCTGTATTTATGTTCTCTAATTCCATTCTCTGGGCTCATAAAAGCGAACGTCGAAATCTTGTATGAAAAGTGTAGTCCGCGTTGAGGAACGAAACGTTATAAACTACCGGCGCAACATTCTGTCTGTGTATACCGAACGTAACTAACATAACTTTGTTGGAACAAGTGACATCTGAGTATGCAGAATGTAACTAAATAATATACAGTAATTAGTTATCCAGTTATCTATTGACATTTTAGAAAATGTTATACAATTGATTTTATACGTGAAGTAAACGTTTGTCTTTTTTGTTTGTCTTTTTATTTCACACCTGCGCCTCTTCGTCTGCCTTTAACATAGCAATAATGTTGAATGTGTGATATTAATCATTCAATGTACACAATATCAATTTTCATAGCATTAGGTTATATTATGGTAAAGAATTTAATGTCCTGTAGCGCCATCTATTACAACAAAATTGATGTCATAAAAAAAATATTCTACATGAAAAAATACATATAACTTCCATGGTGATAGCTCAAACTGTTTTGGTCAATGGTGTTTAAGTTATTAGAATTATAATTACATTATAAAGCAATGATAAAATTAAAGAATATACTTATGTTTATTTGTAAATTGCAAAAAACCTTAACTATTTGAAAAAGTAAACATAATTTTTGACTGAAACAAAAGGTTAACATAAATGAGTTTACATTGGTTAAGTTTTCATAGTTTGTCCTTGTTCTGTTATCATGTTGAAGTCAATTTTCTTATTATTATCAACATGCAATATATATGCACTATAAGAGCATAATAATTAGTATCAATAAATACTTTAAAGGATTGTGTAATTATGACAATAAATAATAATTATGGCTAAGAATATTAACAAAACCAGGACTCTGGACACCAAATTATGCATTAGTCTTGTAATATACACATAATGGCATTGTGAAAGTAGTTACAGTTGATTGCACAGTTGAGTAGTTGATTAATTGGTTCCATTTAATTGTATGTATATTTTATATTGCTAGTAAATTTTTAACTTTCATTTTTTATGCAATAATTAATGATGGTAATAATTAATTGTAGTTACTTGATGAAACATTTGCTTAACAAATATGCTAAGTTAACAGTGAATGCTATAATTATGCAAAACGTGAAACAATAGCTGTGAAACAACAGCATATCTTGCTGTTGTGTTTTAGTAAGTGAGAAAAGGACGCATGAGCATATTTCCCTGCCACATTCTAATCTGTTATCCTACTAAGGTCGGCAGAACACTTGTAGCACCTATAGTGTTACTTGGTAAATGGGTGATGCTACCCATTTACCATCAAGTGGACAGTCAGTGGAAAGTTACGAAATTACAACACACATGCTATCATTATATGAAAATTGCTGCTTGATGAGATAATATTCAATGAAAATTGAATATTCAAAAGCTCTGATTCAGTTCAGAGTAATGGCAAGATGTTGCAAACAAGGGATGATGACAAAAAGTGCGTATGGCTAAGAAGAAGGAAGCATTTTATTTATATTAAGGTCATCAAACAGGCTGTCGCCTATAACAGAACATCACAGCTGCTGCAAGTGTGCTGCCGATTTAGCCTTATTAAATTTATTTTCAATAATAAATTAGCTTTTATTAATTTGAATAAATAAAATGAGAAGGAAGTCAATCATCGAAATCAGCTTGGATGGGCAATGTTTGAGAAGCTCCGAGACATATTCTCATCCAAATTTCCTCAGTGTTTTGACAAAAATTTTCAATCAATGTGTGTTGCCAGTGATGACATATGGCGCTGAAACGTGGTCTCTAACTATGGGTCTCGTAAGAAAGCTCAACGTTGCTCAATGAGCTATGGAGAGGGCTATGGTCGGGGTTACACAGAGAGAACCAATCAGAATGAGCTAGATGATGAAAATTACTGACATAACCCAGCAGATAGAGTTGAAGTGGTAGTGGAGGCCATGTACGGGCAAGCCCAGTGCAGGATGTCTATGTACAAGGTGGACAGACAACCTGAAAAGGGCTGCAGGTCAACGGTGGATCCAGGCTGCTTGTGATCGGTTCTTTTGGAAAATTAGGGTGGAGGCCTTTGTCCAGCAGTGGACGTTTTACGGATGATGATGTTGATGAAAATAATTTTTAAAGTACTTATTAATGATTACCTATTATTTATGATGTATTTATTTTTAAAGTAGAGATATAATTATTATTTTAAGAGAAAAACAACAGAAATGAATCATACAATGCACTATGGATGGATAATATATTATCTTTTTCCTGAAGTGTCAATGACATAAATACTTACTATACCTATAAAAAAATTAACATTTTTATTTAAAATAAAAATATGGAGTCAAAGTAAAAATATAATTACATTTAATAACTTTATCGTTATGTACTACCATGTCATCTTCGGCTTCAGTTTACAGAAAAAAAAACAGAAGTGATCAGATATCATAAACTACTAGATACTTCTGATAGAAGTTTTCTTATTAATCTAGTAATCAATCTATGGATAAGTCATCCATTATGTAATGTTTGATTTAACTTACGCCGTAATGTGTTACATTCAAATGTTAAACCGAAGAAATATAATATTCAAATTTATGTACAAGTAGTTATATAATAATAATAATAATAATAATATAGCCTTTATATCCCGAAACTCCTTATTCCATATAAAATGTTACTCCTTTCCCATATATGTTTTTGTTTATAATATGTCTCGAAGTTCGGTGTGCCTCCTGGCAAAGGCCTCCTCTAACGATTTCCATTGTTCTCTATCCCTTGCAACTCTTCTCCAGTTGTATCCTGCTGTCAATTTGAGTTCATCCTCCCATCTTTTGTGTTGTCGACCTCTATTTCGTTTTCCGTTTCTAGGGTACCATTCTGTCAATATTTTGCTCCACTTATCATGAGCTCCCCGCAGCATATGACCCGTCCATCTCCACTTCATTTGATCTATCTTAGTAAGAATATCTGTCACACCTGTTCTAGCTCTTATATATGTGTTTCTTTGTTTATCTATTTTTTTGATTCCCAGCATACTTCTTTCCATGGCTCTTTGGCAGTATTCTAACATATCCCTGTGCTGTTTAGAAAGTGCCCAGGTTTCGCAGCCATAAGTAAGACAGGGGAGGATACAGGTGTTAAACACTTTGCACTTAATTTTCTTGCTGAGATCAGTTGCTTTCATAATTTCCCTCAATGACCAATATCTTTTCCATCCATTTGCAATTCTCCTTCTGACTTCTTTGGTAGTTAGATCAGTTTGAGAAATTATTTGTCCTAGATATATGTACTCCTCCACATATTCGAGAGGTTGATTATTGACTTTTATTTCGTATGGGATTGAATTTGATAATAATTTTGTTTTTCCTGCATTCATTGCCAGCCCAACTTTCTCACTTTCTTTGTTTAGATCTTGTATCATTTCTTCAAGCTTGTGAGGGTTTTCTTCGAACAAGACAATGTCGTCTGCAAATCTCAGATGATGCAGTCTTTTTCCATCTATATTTAGTCCAAATTCATTCCATTCGAGATTTCGGAATATGTTTTCAAGCACAGCAGAAAATAGCTTGGGAGACAGTGGGTCACCTTGCCTGACACCTCTTTCTATTTTGAATATTTCTCCGAGTGTTTCCATTTGTATTCTTGCTTTGCAGTTAGCATATATTTTTCTAATGATGTTTATGTAAGCCCTGGATATTCCTTGTTTTTCTAAGCTTTCCCATATCGCTTCATGGTTAAGGCTATCAAAAGCTTTAGTATAATCAATGAAAGCCATATACACTGGTTTGTTATATTCATTGTACTTTTCTATAATTTGTTTGACTGTGTGTATATGGTCAATCGTTGCGAAATTTTTCCTAAAGCCAGCCTGTTCCATTGGTTGGTTTTCGTCCAATGTGATGCTTATCCGATCTAATAATATTTTAGAAAAGACCTTATATATGTTTGACATCAGGCTTATTGGTCTATAGTTAGATAAATCTTCTTTGGAGCCTTTTTTGTATATAAGGATTATGTGCGAGGTTTCCCACTGTTCAGGAATCTGTCCGGATGTTAGGATTTCATTAAAAATTTTTGTCAGAACGGGCACGAGTTCGTTTATGGTGCCTTTCAGTAATTCATTCTTGATTTTGTCTGGACCTGGTGCCTTGTCTAACTTTTGGCTTAGTATAGCTTTTCTGACTTCACTTTGCAATATTTCTGGTTCTGAGTTTGTAAGGTATGTAGTAGTTTCGCATTTCTCGCACTTTCTATTTTCGGTGTTAGCTGGTTTGGAATAGAGATTCTGGTAGAATTCTGATGCTGTTTTTATTATACTTTTGCGATTTGTTATGTTGTTTTGATTGTTTTTGAAATTAGGTACCCAAGAAGTGGTTTCACGGAGTTCTTTAAGAGCTTTCTTTGTTCCGCCTGATGCAGTTATATGTTTCTCTAATGTTTGTATTCTTCTGGCTTTTCTATCTTTTCGTATACCTTCTCTTATTTTCTTACTTAACTCTGTTATTTCCCTCACATTTCGTTTGTCATTTTTGTTAGCAAGTAGACTTTTTCTTTTGTTTATAAGCTGCATAGTAGAATCACTCAAAATATATTTTTGTTTTCTATCTTTTCCAGTTTTAGCATGATTGAGTTGATTTTGAAGTTTGGTATACCTGGTTTTTATGTCAAGCCCTTCAATTTCACCGATATGAGTTACTAATGGATATGATGTTGGTTCTCTTGTTTCAGCGGCATAGGCTCTGTTGGACAGGTTAATATGCTTTCTATGAGTCTTAGGGGGCACCGTTTTAAATGATGCTCTAATCATGCGGTGGTTGGTATTGAAATTTAGTCTAGATATTACTGTTGTATCTGTAAACAACTTTGGGTGACTACTTATAATATAATCTATTTCGTTTCTGTACTTTCCATCAGGAGAGACCCATGTCCACTTGTTATTTTTATTCTTTTTGAAGATGCTGTTCATTATAGTAAGATTATGTTCCAGGAGAAGATCTATTAATCGTTGTCCATTTTTACTTCTCTTTCCATGACCGAATTCTCCCAATACATATTCGTCTTCGTTTTGTTTAGCGCCTACTTGCGCATTGAAATCCCCCATTAGAACGATTATACTATTACAGTGATCATATATGATTTGAGATAATGTGTTGTAGAAGGATTTATGTTCTAGTTCTTCGGCTTGTTCAGTTGGCGCATAGACTTGGATGATTGTCCATATTTTTTTGTAGCTGGGTATTTTCATATGTAATATAGCTATTCTCTCTGTCACTCCGATGAAGTCTTCTATGAAGCTTTTTAAGTGGGTTTTAACTATGAAACCAACTCCTCTTTGGCCACCGATTTCGCCTTTATGGAACATAATATAATCGTCATGTTCTTCAATTGATTGTCCTGATCTGCGCACTTCACTTAGTCCCAATATATCCCAGTTAAGATCTTTCAACGCTACTTCAAGTTCCAATAGTGACTCATGAGTTCTCAAAGTCCTAGTATTGAGAGATGCTATATATATTTTCAGGTTTTTTGTTAGAGGGTGCTGGTCTGATCTTCCCGCGGCGACCAACCGTGGTGGGAAGGTTTCTTGGTTAGGTTGTTTCAGGTTGCGTTTTTTCTGTATTTGTTTTGCTTTTCCGGTTTTTGTTGTTGTTGTTTTGTTAAGTTCCATACATGTGTCTGTTAGTTTTTTGAGATTTCTGAAGTTGAAGTAGATCTTTCTCTTCCCAGATATTGTAGAATGCTTGGTTTCATTATTTCTTTTTGACCAGTAGTGTTTGTTTTATTTAATGGGTTTTCGAGATTATTACATGTGTACGGCTTTTTCTGTGTTGGTAAGTTTGGAGATATAGTCTTCTCTCTCTTTCTTTTTTCGCGCTGGTTATCCTTCGGCTTTTTAACTATTAGTTGGTCTCCTCTCAGGAACACTATGTTTCCCTTTTTCCATTCTTCTTCCACTTTTGGCTGTAGTTGCTTTCGAACTTCTAGTACATCCTTAGGGAAGTCCTCCTTGATATAAATGCCTTTTGGTAATTTTGATTTGGATTTAAATATTAAATGTTTTTTCCACAAAGTAGAGAGGGTAATAACAACAGGGCGTTTTTTGTTCGTTTTCGCTCCAATTCTGTAAATGTTACTTATTTCATGGCTATCTAGATGTATTTCCGCATCCTCTATGATTTCTTTTATATGATCTACAAGTTCTGCCTCATTTTTTCCATTCTCCTCCACTCCGAAAAATATCAGGTTACTTTTTCGCTTATCTTTTTCCAAATTAGTGATTTTTTGTTCCAATTTTGTTATTTTAGTTTTTAGGTTTTGATTTTCCTCCATTAATGTTTTCATCTTTTCGTCTAGAGCTTCCATAACATTTGTAGTAACTGCGTTTGTTATCATATAAGTTTGTTGGTTAAGTTTTTCATCCAATTTTGAATCAAGTTTTGAAAACAATAATTCCATTTGTTCATTCATTTTTGGAATTTGTTGTGGCAACACTTTCTTTTTCTAGGGTAAATTAAAGATTTGCAATGGTAACCCTATTGCTCACTATAAAATTATTTTTGGTTGCAACACTGGTATATCTGTCACTATGTTTGTCGTTGGTATGATTGACAGCTGGCAGATATATTAGCGGCAAATTTCACTCTACCTGCACAATTTATTTTTTTCAAAGTTGTTTCAATATGTATTCACTGCACTTTTTCGAGTTATTAATGCCATTCGCCAAGAACTGTACACTTTTTTAGTCTCTGTCTGTTTTCCACTGTATATGTTTCGTAAAAAACATAAGTTATTAGATTTATTACACTTGTTTAGAATTTTTAATTACGGAGCACTTTGACGTATGTATTGACTGTCTTAATACCGGAACCGGAACCGTACAAGTAGTTATACATATGTATTTATTTGTGAATTGATTTTAAATGCAAGTGGAATGCAATTTTGATTGAATATAGAGCTTTTCTGGTTTGTTTTTATTTTAAACTTTGTCAGCAGAGAGCTAGGAACACACTACAGCCTATTACAAAGTCAAAATAAATCCTTGTTTCAAACAATGGAGCCGGCGTACCAGCAAGTTTTATATTCCAGTTAATGAAAAATTAAACTTTTAACAATTTCTACAAAATAATTAAAAAGAATGACAGCGTTAGAACTATCAATGGTATAAAGAATAATAAATAATAATAATAATAATTTTTTCACTTCATTGTAAACATACATACTACCTAAACTTTTTTATATTTGTAAATATTGTTTTACTAATAAAATAAAATTACAGGTATTATTTTCAAAAAATGCAAATAATATCACCACAAATTATAGAAAAAACAAATGCTGTATATGTACTAAGGTACCTAGTTAATTCGATAATGCAAAATTTCAAAATAAATATAAATTAATCTCGTTTTAAAATATAGCCACTTCGGGAGCCCCAGTCTTTTCTAGTTTATGACATTATTAATAAAAGTAACATAAAAGATTTATGATTATATTTCTAGATACAATTAGTTCATATAGTTTCAAAATTAAGCATTTTACAAACACTTACTTGGATTAATAAGATTAGCACTCCTATATTCAACGCGGGGGTCCTCGAATAGTTTGGTATGCGCTGGATTCAGGAAGGCAAGTTGCGGTGGTGTTTTATCGACGACGCGAAGCCCGCTCACCAGGTCGTTGGATATCAAATACTCCACCAAGTTCCGTCCTATAAAACCGCACCCTGGGAAATCACAGTTCTAAATCAGACAACAAATAGTCGACCGAAGGATGACTAACACATTGCTCGGATAAAATGTTCGTAACTTTCATCTTATTTCATTGAAAAAATGTCAATGATATCTGGAAGTTATTAGTAATAATATTTAGTTATAAATTTTATTTACCTCCTAAAACTAATACTCGTGGTTTAGTATTACCGGTATCACACATTTCGGCAGAAGTTTTAATTTCTATAAAATCTAGCTAGTGACAATCAAGTTCAGTTCAGTTCGTTTGACACAATTTGAATATGTATTTGACAATTCGTGAAGACAACTTAAAATTATTAAGGTTTTCATGTTGTAACACATTTATGGGTATAGAAATAAGAACTAGTTTTAATTAACTGAGTCGTTAAAAATGTATGTAGACGGTTTGTTCTTAATACTAATTTTAGCTTGGTATTATAATGTTTGAGAACGTCTGAATTTATTTTTATTTACGAATGTCCACAGAAATCAAGGACTACTTGAATAGGGGATCTTACAAATTTTCAGAAAGTGTTTTAAATTAATCTTCATGGATATTTATTCCCATAAAAAATACTATTTTATTTATTTATAGCCTTTTAGGTACTCAAAATCATATTTTAATATTGTTTGTTTGAAAATGCCGCCAAAACGCCACGATAGTTCATCTGAGAGCGCGTAACGTCATTTGTGGTCATATCATAACGAAACAGCTGCATTGGCATAAGACAATGATTGCCCACAAATGACGTCACGCACTGTGATTGGTGTTTCAGTATAGATTAAAAATATTGTAAATAATAAAATTTTATTTCTTCATTTAAAAATATTTAAATGAATTATATTAAATTATTATTCGATAAATAATCGTAAAAATTATATATTTTCTTTCTAAGTACCTACATTTTAGATTTTAATCTGATTACTGTCCGATCCCCTATTGGCGGTAGTTGTGATTAGTTAGTAATATCAATAGCTAATAATAGTAAAAAGCTAATATTTCTTTTTGAACTCGATTCACGCGATCTACAGGCATATTTGTCTTTTTATTTGATGCGATTGCATAAACATATATATTATAGGCGCCTACATACCCTACCTATAAAATTACAACACTTAGTAGAAGATAAAATTTTACTATGAATATCGTTACGTATCTCAACACTGAATGTTTTAAATAAATGTAGTCAGAGGCACAATTAACCGTCCACCCGGCTAAAGTTTGTTTAAAAAAACTAAACGCCTATAATATTGATAAAAAAGTTTTGTTAAGTGGGTAGTTTATGATAAATTAAGACAATTCATGACCCTTTTTAAAGATATCCTCAAGTGTGAGTCTCTTTTATTAAGTTCAGTCAAATATTGACTTCGCGTGTACATAGAGTATTATTTGTAAATCTCGTAATCGCCTATTTGAGGTACGGAATGTAAGCATTACCATTAGAACGATAAAAGAAGGCTTGTAGAGCCTAAATTGATTGGATTCCGGCTAGCTGGAGTGTTACTGTAGATCGCATTATTAAGTAGGTTCTTTTGTTGAATATAAACTATTAAGAGGTCCAAAAATACGAATTTCGAAATTTCGTCTTCACCGAAAAATCCCTCTCCCCGAGACCTCTTATATGAGTACCAACACGGGGGGTCTGCGATGCACCGTTGTTGAGATATCAAAGAAAGAAAAATTGCCTATCCCAAAAAATTCCTCTTCCCGAGACCTCTTAAATGAGTACCAAAACTATTAAGAGGCGAACACTATTTCACAGAAACTATACACTAGTTTCTATAAACTACTGTTCGCTCACTGGTCGAATTTAGACCACATTTAATTCGAAATTAGGAAAAAATGGGGTGTGGCTGTGTGGTGGACACGGCCGTGTCTTTGAGGGTATTATCCAATAAATTCAAATATACCATATATACCAAAAAAAACCTTTGGTCCTTCAGCTATCAATTGGAGTAAATAAATTTTGTATGTGATGATAGTTATGTAGCTACAGTATTAAATTCGATCCTCCAATTTTGTTATCATTACTTAGACTTATTCACATCAATATCTACTGTTAACAAAATTTCTATTGTTAAAAAATATTGAAGAAAGCTCGTCAACAACTAACTTAAAAAAATAAAGAGAATCCGTTCATAAACACATGAGAATAAGATAAATATTTTGCTTTTATAAGCCCCGCAAATTGCTAATGTACCTGACTGCCATTGTGATGACGTAACTCGTGGCAAACTCTCTACCGTCAGTTTTTCTTTGCTGTATTTTTTATTTACTGATGACGTCACTTGGATCTTTATGTGACGAGGTTCCTGCGCTTTAGCAATTTTCGTGCAAATTGAATCTTGAATATAAATCCAAAAATTAAATGTTTAGTTAGGTACTTAAAACCCAAATTTTTCTCAAAGAGCACACCTGTGGCCAACAGCGCAGGAGCAGCATGCACAAAATCTTTGAACGTGTGAACATTCTTCACACAAGTTTCCACGACATCTGAAGTACTAGGTTGACATGATTCAGAAGGTATTAAAAAGAATGTGAAGCGGAGTCAAAATCACAATCTCTTTGGAGGCGATATAATATTTACAAAGCTTTTTTGATGTAAAAGGCATTTGATGGCTCATAATTATTGAAAATGCACTGCCGATCTTGATTGTATAATAGATAAGGATTATGGAGAGTAGGAGATCATTTACTTGACGAAACACAACAGAAATTCTGTTATTTTACTATTGATTAATATATTATACTATTGATACTATTCAATATATTTTAAATATTATTTAATAATATAAATTTTATATTATTACACCATACGGCAACGGCGTGCACATGGGGCGCGCGGTACTGGACACTGCTTATATATAATACTATTTATCGTAGCGTGATGTTATATAGCCTATAGCCTTCCTCGATGTATGGACTATTCAAAACAAAAAGAATTTTTCAATTTGAACCAGTAGTTCCTGAGATTAGCGCGTTCAAACAAAGAAACAAACTCTTCAGCTTTATAATATTAGTATAGATTAATGGATATCCTACTATGGATAAGACGGCAATACCTAATATAAAAATTGTATAAGATTTTCATTAATCAGTACTTACGATTGCACCCGTGCAAAGCCGGGAGCAGGTCGCTATTACGTTATAAAATAAACTATATTCCAAATTTAAACTTTTTTTTAGTATTTTGACTGTGCGTTGGCAGTCAGACAGTAGGTACCAACGATTTAATAAGTATAGATTACCCTAAATATATATCAACACAATTATTTATTTAGGAGAGGTACCCAAATATCTTCAATTTTTTTTCATTGAAAATTGCCATATCCAAATCGTCACATGCTGCACTCACTCAATTTTATTAGCGGGGTTGAAATATTGATTATTATTTATGTGAATATTTCTTCATTACGCATGCGCAGCGTAACCCGTTACCATGGTAACAGTGCTAGTTGCGTGCCACCTCTTTCTGTCTATGCTCTCCTGATACTGCCGCCCACAAATCTGAAATTTTCTTGCCCTCCTCCAGGTTTCCACGGATACTACCTTTGACTTCCGTTGCGAAGGGCGGCGCGGAAATGGGAATTGGGCGGCTGCATAATTTTTCAAGAACGGTTTCAATTTTCACAAACATTTTTTTGAGGTTAGTTTACTGCGCAATATATTCTGCGCACTGATAAGATTGTACGCTTTCACTTTCATCGAAGTCACTTTTGGTTATTTTCTGCGGACGTATGGAAGACTTGACAGAGATAGCATCATTATCATTATTAGCATTCTTGCAGATCCTACCTTAAACATTGCGAAAATAATGCAATAAAATAGAATGTTTTAGATAAATTTACTATGAAATAATAAAAAAAACAACAACATCGATTTACCGTCGATGTATATTAATGAAAAAATCAATTTTTCTTTTTTCTTTATGTTAAGATTGGCAGATAGGCTGACGGTCCACTTGATGGTAGGTGGCTACCGTCGCCTATAACACAAGCACGGCCAAAGATGTTGCAAGTGCGCTGACAGTACACTGGGATAAGGGATTAGGAGGGGAGAGAAAAATTGGCTCTGACATCCCTTACTCATTCACCGAAACTCAACAGCACACTCCAGTATAAGTCGCCATGATTAACGATTGCGCCGCAGAGAAGAGGTTATGGGTTTCTTCAGAGGTAAAGCCCCTCGCTGACTGCCCACTGCGAGAGGCGCCTCATGCCGCTTCGCCTGAGCGGTGGATATGGGGGGGTCCGCCGTCATCACAACACCGGGCAACGAGGGGAGACGTGCTGTATGTTTCCGACATGTTTATTTACGGCGCGGAGGTTAATCTCCGCGCCTAACTGAGTTAGAGCCCGCAAGTGGGCGGGCTCCCTCAAATAGACGGCTATTTCACGGTGGTCTTCTGTAAGACTGCCACCAGACGGGCTGCCCAAATGACTGCGAAACGCAGTGTGCCCTGCCACTACTTTCCAGATCCAGAGCAGAGCCAAATTTGAAAAGTTCATTTTTCAAAGTTTACCTTGCCTTAATTTGCCGTTATTGCCAAATAGTAAGTATTTGTAACTTTTCATTCAAATAAATAGTCCGGTCATCATCAACAGCGGTCAGTTTACTGCACTTCAGTTTACTGATCCACCGGGTTACGTCGGTAATCTCACAGAGTAACCCCGAGTAGCCCTCTCCACAGCTCGTTGTTGAGCTTTCTTATGAGGCCCATAGTTACATTGACCTAAGAACTATAATTTAGCTCATTTTTTAGAATAAAAAGTGGCTCATAGGATGACTGTTCACTTGTATGTAAGTTGTTTACAGCCGAAGTTCACAAACAAAACTGGTGCTGATGCATGTTCGCTATGATAGAACAATAGATATGGTGTAAGGTAAAAGGAGAAAGGCCTTATACTCTTTTAACTAGTTTTACCCTTTTTACTAGTGGCACGGCATTGTGGTCTGGATTTAGCAAGTAGCTCATTTTCCTATCCTTTCATAATCGCTTATCGTTAATCCTGAGCTCAGCAGTGCACCTGCAGCAATTGCAGTGACGGTAGCCACCTATCGTCAGTAAAAAAAAAAGTGACTCATGCAACGAAATACAACACAATAACAAATATGCTTATTACTTTATGCTGTTACTTCATGGTGGTCTGTGCGTTACTGCCGCCATTTTATCTACCCAGTTTGTAATAGCCAGTTTATGCCATGCCACTAAGGCACATTACGTTTGAATAAAAATGCAAATGAAATAAGAACTTAAAAGAGATCTTTTATTTACATATCACAATATCTTTCAACATCAACAATAAATAAACTTTCTTTCTTGAAAATTTTACTAAGTTGTGGTTTGTACCGGTTTTGACTAGAAGTTTTCTCATACTGGTTCGTGCGTTTCGTTCTGCGTCGGTTCAACTGCGATCTGTTTCACTTTTTGTTTCTTACCAGGAAGTGTCAGACAGAACAGTGCACAAACTGAAACAGAGAAAGAATAGTTTGAGCGTAGGTTTGAGCTAATATTATTGGGCCATTATCATGGGCGCCGCCAGGATTATTTTCAGACGCCGCGCCGTCAGTGTAGACAGATACACCCCGTCTACATACTAAGCTGTTAACTAATAAAATATAATTTATTTTATTTAAATCATTTATTTAATTTATTATATTTGTATATTAGGTGATTATATATTTATGTTATGTCAATTAAGTTAATTTCAATTTGAAATCGTGCTATGATTTGAATATATTCGCACATTGATCACAGAGACTCTGTAGTCAATAATTTGCATTATTGTTCGGGGAATCCCTGCAGCCGATGCTAAGCGGCCTGTGCATGCTGAGTGGTCACAGAAAAAAGTAGAGGAGGGAGGATTGACAAGGTGGACAAATTTGTACAGCAAATCAGAAACGTTAACTTAATAAATAAAAAAAATCTTAATCTTTTTCTGCGTATTTTCTTTTTTGTCAGGGGTCCCTCTTGCACCCCGCTGGCGGCGCCCATGGCCGTTAAAATTTAAACATGAATGGATAGAGTTATCAATAATTTCTTAATTATTAAGGAGAGAGAAACAGAATTGTACATTATATGTTATCAATTTAGTAATGGCAGCGTGCACACTGTGTTTCGCACTCATAAATTGGGAAACCCGACTGATGTCTGGTTACTTAGAGACACTACTCTATCTCTAAGAAGAGAAGACCATCATGAATTAACAGCATGCGTGCTGTTGTGTTTTGGTGAGTGAGTCCCTTATTCTTTATCGGCAGCTCATATGCGGCACCTATGGGATTGCTTGCGCCATAACGTACGTTGACCATCAGCTTGCCTGCAGACTTTCACTTAAAAATGTCACTAGTGGCAGAAATCTTTATAGAATTTCTCTAAAGTTTCACAACAATATTATTAACTGAGTGAAAAACTCACGAGGCTACGCAGTTAATTAAAAAAAAACCTAGTGTCTTTTTGAAACATAAGGTAAGGTACCTAATTACTAGTGGATTACCTATGTATTGCAAAATATCAGACATTATATAACATCCTTAACAAAACGCAACTATTTTTTAAAACTGATTATTAATTAACTGCACTGTAAAGGATTTTAAATATGATTATTGTAAATCCAATTGTATACGTATGAGTTATAAATATTAGTCCTTACATTTTTACGTATAAAGACAGTGTTAAAAGACTCAACTAGGTGGGTTTCCTTAGGTTCATACAGTACCTCCATGTACCTTTTCTTTGAAAAACCTATAACATATGAACTGTAAGAATCCTACAGTTAAAGGTCCTTCTAGCCGGATTTAAAATATTTTTACCGACGAGAATTCCTCCAAAGAGATAGAATCCGGCACCGCAGTTGACGTCGAGGAAGAAACCAATGAGATTAGAACCAAAGACGGATCCAGCGCGACCCATCATCATTGACAAGCAAATCGCCATTGCACTGTATAAAAAGAAATTAAAATCTATGAAACCAATAAAATAAGTATTTTTTCCTTTAAAGTTAACAGTTGTAACGGGAGAAAGACATCCCGGTTGAAGAATTTAAGAGAATAGTTTAGTATGACCAGCTCCCTCATTTTTGCAGCAGCTTCCAAGGTTATTATGGTGACCAACCTTCGTAGATAAGTGGCATCTTAAGAACAGAAACAGTTGTAACATGGCCGATTAAAGAGTATTGATATTGACATCGACATCGACATCGACATCTACATCGACATCGACATCGATTTCGATATGATAAAAAAAAAGGAATGATTTCGAGTAAAATTTGCTATCTCATGTGTATATACTTTCCCTGTAGCAGTTAAAAATTCCACCCTATTAAAGTATTTAGGTAGGTCGATAAAAGGTCTCACCGAAATCTAGTTGGGAAGAGCTCAACGGCAACTGCGTTCATTAATCCTATGCAAGCTCCGGACATCTGGAAGATTGCATAAAGTATTACGGCCACTTGAGTGTTGTTGGAGATGTGAGATCCAATACCACAAATCCCAGCGCCTCCGAGCACCACCACAAGGATCAACCTCTTCCCCACAGCATCCACGATGAACCCAACGATTATATACATTGAGCAGAACACTAGTCCAATGTAGATTGATAGTTCAAATGTGTCAGTGTTCATTGTATCGTCACAGTGTTGGACCTGGAATGAAAGGTAGAACTCAAGTTACTTTACTTGTACACTTCTGCAAGGAATTAGTATAAGAATTAGACTTAGGAGCAGATGACACAACTTTAAATGAAATCATTTTGAAAGTTCATTCAAATTGATATTTTAATGGTAGTGGTCCTGAACAGTATTCAAATGTTATTAAAACTGTAATTTTTTACAGGTAGATGCAGGTGTAGACGTAGATATAGATATATGATCCCGTTAGAAAATATCGTTTTTTTAAATGTTAAGATCGACAGACAGGCTGACGGTCCACTTGATGGTAGATGGCTACCGTCGTCTGTAACATAAGCAACGCCAAAGCTACTGCAAGTGCGCTGCCGTACAGTAGGATTAAGGATAAGGGATCAGGAGGGGGATAGGAAAATGGGCTCTGGCATCCCTTATTCACTCATCGAAACACAACAGTGCACGTGCTGTTATTTCACGTTGGTCTTCTGTAAGGGGTTGGTTACTGCCACCAGAGAGGCTGCCCAAATTCCTGCGAAACGCAGTGGGCCCTGCCACTACATTCCAGATCCAGACCAGAGCCAAATTTGAAAAGTTCATTTTTCAAAGTTGATCCTGCCGGGACTCGAACCCGGGAACCCTAGAACAGAGCGTTAAGGCAAACACCCTAATCACTCATCCAACGGACTCGTTTGGAAATGCTTACAACTTGTTAGTACTTACACTAGTACCATTGGGCATGTTCGTGTCAAGAATATCGCAGATCCTGGTCTCTTTTCCGTTATGTGTTGCCAACGAATTGAGGATGAAGGGAAACCACACGTAGAAACCGTTGGTTCTGTGACAAAACAAATCTTTTAAGGTTTGGCAATTGGTTTTAGTTTGCGTTTGGTTTTAGGTTTTTTAGGAATGATTCATGCTCATTATAATTGGTGACTAACAAGGATTATACATATTTGTTAGTAAAGTACAGACTTATAGTATTGTGTGTACTATATTACAGCCTTGTTAATTTATAAATAGATTGACAATTTTATTTAAAACTGAAATTTGGGGCATTCCACGTGAAGCGATTTTAGTAATATTTGATTACGTTATACCTACATATAAGGCTGCCAACTTTCCTACATTGAAATGGGGGACGGGACAAGGATTTTCTAAGGAATCGTGAAATAAAAAAAATAAGGCTATTAAATAAAAAAACTTTTGTTAAATAAATTACTTATATTTGAAATACGGTAGGTATTGTATGTATTGTCCATACTAAACTTAAAGATATACATTAATAATTACAGGTTATAGTTTACGTACAATAGGTACAATCACTTATTTTTAAAGTCGTATTTCTTGCTAGTGGATTTTCTTAACTAGCTCCGGGTCGTGATTTAAAATATCTAAAAATCTCTCGCATTTACCCATGTTGAATTTGACCTGCAGCATGGCGTGTAGCGTGTCGACTTTGAGCGCCGTTTTGTCTGCGGTCCACATGGGGCGTTCATCAATGAAAACACTCTCTCAGTAGGTGCGTTAGTACCAGGAACAGTCAATAGATACTGCACAATCAACAAGCAATTTTTAATCGGAATAGATTCTTCATGAAAATGTTTAAAAACTTGCAGCCATCTACTTTCAGTATCACAGCTGCTTTCTGTCCATTGCTTTAACATATTCTCGTCAATGTAATTTCCCAGCCGGCATATTTCGTCAAATAAATTGTCCTCATTTATTTTATTGTTATCCTGTTGTTTTACATTATTTACATAATATTTCAAAGTTATTTCAACTTCAGCCCATAAAGGACGTTTTTTGAGTAGGATCCAGGTAAAAGTTTGAAAATCTTCGTATTGGTGAGCGTATTTACTCAAGTACTGAATGCAATTATTATAAAAGTTTCGTACGTGACCCATGAAGTAGTTACGATCAATTTGACCATTTTCGACTAGAAGAGTCAAATTATTTCTGATACCTAAAGGAACATAATCGTGTTCTAAACGGTTAGTGAATTTGGATCTCAGATCATTAAATATCTGTGAAACCTCCGTAAAGCTTTCTTATCACCCTCCATTTGTTTTACAGCATCGTGAAAAATTGCCGCTTGCGTGTGCACAAATCCTAGCCATAATTCGGAGCAATCGTTAGAAAAAAATGAATGAAGGACTGTTGGGCATTTCTCCTGTGATAGAAAGTAAGATTTCAGTGGCACGAACATCTGTAATATGCGCTCTACCGCCGGCAAAAGAGCCAGCCATCTCGTCTTGCTATATCCTAGCACGTTTATCTTTTTTAGCCGGTGGTGGAGGCATTATTATACATAGGTAGGGTAGCCTAAATAAAATAAACTTTTCAATCCAAACAAAACAACTTTTCTTTACAAAAAACAAAATCAAACCACAGAATACTTAAGCAAAACAAACTAGAATTCAGGGTGACCATTTCAAAAATGGCAAATCTGCCCCAAATCATTCATTCAATCGCACTCAGTCATTCGTTACCATAGCTCTACAAACGTAAACATTCCAAGCAAAGCGAAACCTCTCTCTCCTGCCTTCTATAAACGTAATCATTCGTCTCTGTCACTCGCACGCACCTCATGCAACCCGGCTTAGTACAGTAGGTACCGACCTACGTAATGTAGTCTTATTAATTACGACGGCTTCGGGTGGTTTTAGTTTCGCGTGGTTTCGCGCGCATTTCGTACCTACCTACATACCTATGTAGGTAGAGCTCACAAAATGCGCAGACAGAGCTGCCCGTTGTAGGTACTGTGCGCACGAATCACAGGCATGAATAATGCGGGACATGTGGGACAAATTAGATAAATGGGGGACAATGTGGGACGGTTTCGGTAAAGGGGAACATTAAAGGCAAATGCGGGACTGTCCCCCCTAATGCGGTACGGTTGGCAGCCTAATACATATGTTCTCGATCCAGTCACAAAATATTTTTTTCAGTATAAAGCCTAGTTAACCAGGTAGACAGAGGGCTTTGAAAATTTGATAAAGCTAGAGGTATTATTTCTAAAAAAAAAAGCTTAAAAGAGCTAGACTTTTAAAACTACATAATGCGATTTAGAAACAATTTCTAATCGCATTATGTAGTTTTAAAAACTTACAATAAAATAAATAAATCAGTCGAATTTATAATTCATTTATTGAGCCTTTAAAATGCATTTTTGGATATAAAAAAAAAATAGGTAAAAAAAAACCCTCAACATCTTCAACTTTGAATCTCACAAAGTTGGACCATTGTTATTTTTTTATTTTTTCTCTAAAAATAACTAACAGTGAAATAATCCAAGTTTCGTAATAATGGGCGTAAAAATAGTTTATAACTATAGCGTGTAAACTCAATCTCAAACCAGCCAAAAAAAATTTATGTTTCTTTACGCAGAAATGTTTTTTTATTTTTATTTTTTATTAAAAATATTTGCAGTACTTTATAATTCACAGGGCATACGGCATAGACTCTGGATTGACTTGACTCCGGACTGACTACAGCACAATTGATGTGTTTAAAAATAATGAAAGCTTACGTAGCGAATATTCCAAATTGCACAAAGCAAGTGAGGCAGGTCCAAAAAAGTAACGGAGATTTGAAGAGTGGTAACGTCTGGTCTCTCATAGAAGCCAACACTGCTGCGACTCCTTTGTCGCAGTCAGAAGTCACTGCTTGAGCTTCTTCTAGTAGAGATTTAACCTGAATTATATCATAAAAGATTTAACCATGACTTAATTATAGAAGAATGACAAGAGAAGACGAATCTTCTGTTAACTCTTATTACACTACGTCGAAGTAGAATTCTCTTCGCGGGAATTACACCAATTCTCTTCGCGGGAATGAAAGGTATAGTAGGTATCTACGAAGAATACCTACTATATACCTTTCATTCAGAAAAAAGTAGATACTATTGGTAAGGTATAATTTAAAAATAGAAATAAAAATTCAGTTGACCTATTTTAATATGTGATGTACAATAGAGGATCGGACAAATTTTCAGAAAGTGTTTTAAATTAATCTTCATGGATATTTATTCCCATAAAAAATACTATTTTATTTATTTATAGCCTTTTAGGTATGTACTCAAAATCATGTTTTAATATTCTTTGTTTGAAAATGCCGCCAAAACGCGACGATAGTTCATCTGAGAGCGCGTAACATCATTTGTGGTCATATCATAACAAAACAGCTGCATTGGCTTAAGACAATGATTGCCCACAAATGACGTCACGCACTGTGATTGGTGTTTCAGTATATTTTAAAAATATTGTAAATAATACAATTTTATTTCTTCATTTAAAAATATTTAAATGAATTATATTAAATTATTATTCGATAAATAATCGTAAAAAAATATATATTTTCTTTCTAAGTACATTTTAGATTTTAATCTGATTACTGTCCGATCACCTATTGTTCATATTCTATAAGTAATAAATTAAAGTTAAATTAGAACTAAATTATTACCAGCAGTTACGTGTGTAACACACAAACTTAAAGAGAACTTACTGGGAAACTGTCGCGTGATTTTCGAGTATTGACAACGTAGATTCTCTTGACCACTTCTAGACACTCCTCAGTCTGACCATTCGCAATGAGAAACTTTGGGCTTTCGTCAGCAAAAAATAGAAAAACTGTGCCAAAAGCAAACGGCACCGCGCAAGCAATCACCAGGAGTCGCCAGGGACGATATGCGATGTCCAGCCAAGGGATGTAGTAGGAGAATTCCAGAGGCAGGACGACCCAAGAAATAGCTGTGAACATAAACAAATGAATATCTTTAATATTTTATACTGTATGATTCGTAGGAAATTTTAGATTTTCAAAGATATTTTCTATTTCAGTGATTCTCACTAAGTAGTAAGTAGGCATACGGCGTTCTATGGCAACTCGTCTAACGACAATAACTACTTCTTTATAGAATACCACCGTGGTTAATGTTGTTGTGTTTCGGTGAGTGAGTTACGCATGCCAGAGCCCCGTGCCAGAGCACATTTCCCTATAATTCCCTAATCCCTAATCCCTAAGGATCAGCTCATACCAGATAGCGGCGCGGCACGTACTTTTTAAGATAGCAATAAAAAATATAGAACTTATTTACTACACTAAAAGGTACGCAGTTCAATGATTCGCGAGTGGTATTGGCGACCGCGCGCCACTTCACATGAATCATTGAACTATACCTTTTAGTTTAGTAAATAAGTTATAATATTCTAAGGGTTAACACCGGCGAGGCGCGCACTTTTTTAGATAGCAATAAAGAATATAGAATTTATTTACTACACTCCAAGGTACACAGTTCTGAGTAATTGAGCACATCACATGAATCACAGCGTGAGCCTGAGCTGACCCTCCCTCTATTCTATAGTCGGTAGCGCATTTTCACTATATTAAAAAAAATTGGTCGCGTGGCTTGGTCGCGTGGCCGCATATGATTCATGTCTTAGAATCAGTCAACCAGTGGGAATCGACAGTTTAATCCTATCATGGTCTACAACGCAACTGCAACCCTTCCTCGTGTTTATAGGCGACGTCGATTTTATTGTTTAACAGCCTGATATTTTTATCGCTGTGACGACGGTGGCATCACTATGGCGTCATTTTTTACATTATTAGATGATCCCTTGGGAACCCCTGGGGAACATTTTTCCAGGATAAAAATATCTGTGTGCCATTTTCATCTAAATCCGTTAAGCCCTTTTTGCGTGAAAGAGTAGCAACCAAACATTTTCACAATTCGCTAGTAGGATTATGTACCTACTATTTGTACCAATACATTGATAACAATAATGCTACTAGAAACAAAAGTGCTTGATTTCTTCTTGAATATTAATTATATTTGCAATAAAAAAGATAACGAAACTTAGTTAATGATAATAATTATCAAAACGAGCATGATTCATATATTCATTGTGGGTATAATTTTAACTGATAAAAACTAACCGACTTATTAAAAATGTGTGTCCAAACTTAAATCGAATTTAGTTTTTGTTTATTAATTGCGAGCGTTAACTTCTATTTAAAAATGTCATTTATAAACTTGGACTAGCTAGACTAATGCTTGGACGGGGGCAGGACTTGGTGCGCTAATGCGATCCCAGGACCCACCCTGACCGCCGAGGAAGACCACCGCGGGGTTTTAGTGGGTATACCTACCTCACTATGAGGAAGGGGAGTCCCACATAACCGCACCGTCTCCCCAGACGGTATGTGTATGCTTAACGACATTTCCCCGCGTCAAAAAAAAAAAAGAAAAAAAAAAGACTAATGCTTGGAACTAATGCTTAGAAAATGGCAATCCTGTTTAAACAAAAAAAAAATTATGTAATATTATAACACGTTATTTAATTTGGACGCATAAATTTAGGAGTACATTTTATTTACCAGGTAAAATGACTGTCCCAATGCCCACAAAAGAGGATCCGAAGGCGACCATCTTATCTCTGTGTCGTGGGCTGTGGAATTCTCCGAGATATGTATACACAACCGCCGTTGACCCTGACATGCTGCAAGTAAACACATAGCTTAATTCAGTATATGGATTCTTTACAGATGCCTAATGTCTAAGGTTAGTTCATCATTTTGCTGTTGCCATATTGATAACGGATATTAAAAAAAACGGGACAAGTGCAAGTTGAACTCGCTTGAAGAGGGTTCCGTACGATGTTACCTATCATGTTTTTTTAAATCTTCGCACAATATTGAGTGATTCACCATGTTATTTTCATATATTTTTTTTAAATGTTAAGATCGGCAGACAAGCTGACGGTCCACTTAATGGTAGGTGGCTACCGTCTCGCCTATAACACAAGCAACAATCTGCTGCAAGTGCGCTGCCGACTACAGTAGGATTAAGGATGAGGGATTAGGAGTGGATAGGGAAATGGGCTCTGGCATCCCTTACTCACCCACCGAAACACAACAGCACAAGTGCTGTTATTTCACGGTGGTTTTCTGTAAGGGGGTGGTTACTGCCGCCAGACGGGCTGCCCAAATGACTGCGAAAACGCACTGCGCCCAGCCACTACTTTCCAAATCCAGACCAGAGCCAAATTTGAAAAGTTGATTTTTCAACGTTGACCCTGCCGGGAATCGAACCAGGGAACCCTAGAACAGAGCATTAAGGCAAGCACCCTAACCACTCATCCAACAGGATGATGGATGATGATGGGGGACCATGGACTTCTTATAGGTTTTCCTATAAGAAGTCCTATAAGTATAAGTAGTATAATCTATAAGTAGAAAACTAAATTCTGTATTTTTTTTTTTTCAAAATTTTAGGTTCAGTAGTTTCGGGGGGAGGGATGGTCAATTTTCATCTATTTTCTTAAATAACTTGGAAACTATTTATTTTAAAATTACAAAAAAAAAAAAACATTTAAGATCTTCACAACAAGACCTTCCATTTGATATGTCATTGGATGCAGTTTTTAATTATTAGGTATTTTTTAATTTTCCACCTTCCCCCAAAAATTACCCCCATTTTATCTATTCACGTCATTCACGCAGAGGGCGTTTGGGTCAGAGAAATTTATATGTGTACCAAATTTCAACTTATTCGGTCTAGTAGATTCGGAGATAATTGACTGTGACGGACGGACAGACAGACTCACGAGTATAAGGGTTCCGTTTTTTTATTCGGACGTACGGAACCCTAAAAATAAATACCTCTGCTAGTCATAGGTCTGTAATACAGTATATAATTTTTTTATGAAAATTAATATACTGTGCCTGTAATATGTGTGAGACTGCACATTTAGATTAATTATTCCAAGCTTGGCGAGCCCATTGATTGAATTGTTGAAATACTTGTTTTGGCGCTCTAACTCAGGGTTCCCTGGTTCGATTCTCGGTAGGGCCAACTTTCGAAATTAACTTTTTAAAGATGGTCTGTTCTGTACTTCTTTAGTAGCATCTGGTCTGTATTTCTTTAGTAGTTCGTAGTCAAAAGCGGGGCAGCCAGTCTGGCGGCAGTAACCACCCCTTTAGGATCGAATTATATGCGTCCGCTCGACCAAGCGGCCGGGCCGCTCTGTACGTGTCACGCCGAGTGGCCGCCGGCCGCGCCGCCGCTGCGCTGCTCATATCAACAGTGGAGCGGCCGCTCCGAATGGCGCGGAAGACTATCAGTGAGGGATGCCAGAGCCCATTTACCTGTCCCCTTCTAATCCGTTATTCTTAATCCTACTAAGATCGGCAGTGTCAGCAACTGTAGTGTTGCTTGTGTTAATGCGACGTCTTTATATTTACATATAAAGACCACTGTCATAAAAACCCACATTAAAAAAGCAATTTGTGTTTTATTTCGGATTGTTAAAAAGTCATATCAAAAAGGACTCTCACGGTTTCTAGTGAAACTCCAGATAAAGAGAAACATATAAAATTTTGTTTACTCACAAAATTGACGACAGGAACTCCAGTACAGCAAACACTGTGAGGTTAGGTGAAAAGCTGGCGAGCACGGAGAATAATAAAGATATAGTCATGGACACCAACATAACGGGCTTCCGTCCTTTGGTATCAGCTTGCCAACCCCAGAAGTGTGATGTTAATATTATAGCTAGAAAACCATCAAAAAAAACCTTAGGTAATTTTGCTTCAAATATTATTTTTATTCAGATTAAGTATCTAATTTTTTTTTATCAAATAACATTTTTATATAATTTTATCTTTTTAGCTCTAATTAAAGTCGGGCCGAAATAAGAACAAATAAGAATTAGCAGATTTGACGTTTAGCAGATTGAAATAACTAGTGATGGGCATAGTATAACAGAATTAGGTGCCATTTTCGACATACATTTTGGAATTAGTATCATTCATTTCAATTAAATAAAATAAAATAAAATAAAATAAATTTATTATTCACAATCGGACGGCGAAAAGCTTCAGGCGCTGCTGTCGTCATCATCGTCTTCGAGGAATTGAATTACAATAGTATTTACAATAATGCAGTCTGTTCTGTATCGCATTTAAAATTTTATAATTCTTAGTTTTTTTCTACGATCTTAGCCCAATCCTCTTTAGTGACTTTTTAGTAGGCGTCTTTTAATAAATGTAGCATCTTCTTTGTATCAAATGGCGGAACTGTCAAAGTTGACCCTGTCGGGAATCGAACCCGGGAACCCTAGAACTGAGCGTTAAGGCAAGCACTTTAACAGTTAAACGTTTACATTTATTGTAAAACTACGTGACTATATCACATTTTGTTTTAATTAGTGACAATGAAAAGTTCTATACTTATTGTTCAGCGGCCGTACAATAAGTGTTTTAAAACTTTTTAAGGGATATTACTGCAGATATTTCATGACAATATTTGTCCAAGATTCTTGATTAATAGCACGATACGAATGTCATCATCTTTCGATTTTACTCGTATTTTGAAATTTGAACAAAGAATGGTTACTATGACTTAACTATAATAGAGATATAGCGTCTCGCACTTTTTTGTGGGTATTTTTTCATAAATAGTTTTACCAGACCTACGCCAAATAATGACAATCCAACCTTTGGTACCTTTTGTTACATTATTATAATTTTCGTAGGATTCTCTAATATTTTTGAAAATAAAATACAGCAAAATAAAGAAAATAAAATTGAAAATAATGTAGCTTTCTATAGGTGAACGAATTTTTAAAATCGGTTAAGTACTTTTTGAGTTTCTCCATTACAAACAAGCATACAAAAATCAATAGTACAAAAAAAAGATATCCTTTCCCCTATATATAACATTATTATTAATTACTAGCGACCCGCCCCCGGCTTCGCCCGTGGTGGAATTTTTATACATATACATAAACATTCCCTGTTTATCCCTCTTTCCATTAGTCAAAACCGAATTAAAATCGGTCTACCCGTTCACGCGTGATGCCGTGAACAAGGGAAATAGGGACTCATTTTTATATATAGAGATTATAGTGTAGACAATAGCACGTGTGCTATTGTGTTTCGGTGAAGGAGTAAGTGATGCCAGAGTAAGTGATACACGTGAAATCATTCCTCGTGCCTTCTCAGATAGAATTTGGTTTGGTTCAAAATTGCGCAACAATGTGCAACTGGCAATAAGCACTATAGCTTGAAAAAAGAGCTTAATTGTATGTAGATAATGTATTCACTTGCCTATAAAAGGTATTGCAGCTAGCCATCCCTTCTCTTTCAATGTCAATTGTAAATCACACTGCGCCACCGGCATGACGTATCCCAATGCCAGGGTCTGCATTATTACACCCGTCAAGATCACTCCAGACATCAGCACATGAAACGCATTGTAGATTCCAAAACCTGTAACATATTATTGCTCATTTACAAACATTAGTGTATTTGAAATTTCACCAAAATAATTTCGAAGGTGGGGAAAAACTGTTTCAATTTTTTTTTCATATCACTAAGTACGTCAATAGCTACAAAACAAAAAAAAAACTCAGTTTACATGCAAATAAGAAAAAGAGATTGAATTAACTTATTAATTTATACTAATTTTTTTCTTCTGTAATGTTTACGCCAAAACGCCAAAACTTTGGCACACAGATAGTTTATTACCGGGATTAACATATTATGCTGGAAAAATATTAGATTCCCTAGGGATCGTATAAAATCGTCATCACACCGATAAATATGTCAGGCGTTATTTTACGTTATTTGCGTCTTATTTAATTTTTACAGTTTATTAACCATTCCGTCATTTTTTTTGTAAATTTTTTTTTTTAATATAATATATATAAGGATATATACATTATATCCTTATATATATCCTTTATATTAATTGGGTAGTTTCTTGTATGTTTTAATTGCCATAACATAAACATTTCTATTCTATAATTCGAAATAAGAACAAATAAGAATTAGCAGATTTGACGTTTAGCAGATTGAAATAACTAGTGATGGGCATAGTATAACAGAATTAGGTGCCATTTTCGACATACATTTTGGAATTAGTATCATTCATTTCAATTAAATAAAATAAAATAAAATAAAATAAATTTATTATTCACAATCGGACGGCGAAAACCCCCAATAATGTCTGGGCTCGAACGCCTCAGGAAAAGGCCGACACTTTCGCTGTACATTTAAAAAACATCTTTAAACCTCACGATGTTAGCGACCCAGAGACAGACATTAAAATAAATGCCTGCCTGAAACATGATTTTCAACTTTCGCTTCCACCACAGCCGGTAACTCCCCGAGAAATCTGCAGAACAATACGGGAATTAAAAGATAAGAAAGCACCAGGATTTGACCTAATAACCAAGGAGATATTGTTGCAATTACCCAAAAAGGCAATAACGTATCTAACATCATTATTCAATGGAATTCTTCGGGTACAATACTTCCCTAGGTTGTGGAAAGTATCTCAAATCTTAATGATACGTAAACCAGGAAAACCAGCGACTGATGTGAAGTCTTATAGGCCTATAAGCCTATTACCTGTTCTCTCTAAGGTTTTAGAAAGGTTACTGCTACGACGGATAGTGCCTCTCTTAGCAGATAATGGTGTGATACCAGATCACCAATTTGGTTTTCGCGAGCAACACTCTACGGTTGAGCAAGTGCATCGAGTGTGTAATAAAATAAGAAAATCTCTGGAGGATAAAGAATACTGCTCCTCGGTGTTTCTCGACATAGAGCAAGCCTTTGATAGAGTCTGGCATGATGGGCTGCTGTCTAAAATAAAAACAAACCTTCCACATAGCTACTACCAACTGCTATATACCTACCTTACGGACAGACTGTTTCAGGTGAGAGAAGCAGATGCAACGTCAGGCTTTTATGAATTAAGGGCGGGGGTCCCTCAAGGGTCTGTGTTGGGTCCCGTCCTGTATAACCTCTACACTTCAGATATTCCGCAGATGGACAATGTCACCGTGGCCACCTTCGCGGATGACACGGCCATTCTTGCAAGTCACAAGGATCCCCTACAAGCCTCACAAACATTACAAAATGGGCTAAACTTAATAACAGAATGGCTGCGTCGGTGGAGGATAAAGGCTAGTGCAAGTAAATCAGTTCAAGTCACATTCACTCTGAGAAAAGGAGATTGTCCCCCTGTACAACTCGACAATGTAACACTGCCACACAAAAATAGTGTTAAATACCTCGGCTTACATCTTGATAGAAGACTGACATGGAAGCAACACATTAAGACTAAAAGAGAGGAATTGAACATCCGGTACAAAGAGCTCCACTGGCTGATGGGACGCAACAGCAAACTGTCTACTGACAACAAGCTCTTAATCTACAAGGCAGTCCTTAAACCGGTGTGGATGTACGGAGTACAGCTCTGGGGCAGCGCCAGTAACTCAAACATCTCAATACTGCAACGGATGCAGAACATCATACTCAGAACAATTTCTCAAGCACCATGGCTGGTCACCAACAATGAAATTCATAAGCATCTACAAATGGCTACAGTGAAGGAAGAAATCATAGCCACTGTCAGGAAGTACCAACAAAGGCTGGAAAAACATCCCAATGTGCTTGCAGCCGAATTGACACAAAAAAGCTATTCCAAGCGGTTAAAACGGAAGGATATCTTGCCTTACTGATCGAGACAATAATTTATGAGTAGATGCCTTCACTGGAAGGCACACTCGACCCGCCATACTGAATAGCAACAAATCTGCTTATGGTGGATACCGATTGCAGATACTAGAACAAGACAAAAAAAAAAAAAAAAAAAAAAAAAAAAAAAAAAAAAAAAAAAATTCTATAATTCTAGTCTACGTTTTGGTCTTCGCAATAAATTAATTTGGACACTATTTTCTATTTTCGACAAACTAATTTCATTATTTTCTAACAAATACATTCAAAGAATATACATAAGTATTTTTATACCAATTTCTTTGTAGATTAGAGCAGATTTATATTAAGTGGAATAGATATGCAGAATGGTGGATTCTAATTGGTGGAAAGGAATCCATTTGTAAATTAACAATATGTTTTTATGATGCGTTTTACTCATGTAAAGATAATTTATTATTAGGTCGGGGAAAAACTCTTTTTGCATATGGTATGTATAAACTTGTAATAAATTTTGATGACATTAAAAAGGTTACATTTCAAAAAAAGAAACAAATTAGTAAAATGTTGTTTCCAGCTATTTTTCATTTGTTTTTCTTTCGGTCAAAATGACTAATCTAATGAAGAAATTCGATACATTTTAAAATTTTATTAGACAAAAAGGAAAAAATGCAAGCAAGCTGCGAAAAAAAATGTTACGTTTATGGACTTAAAGCAGTGTCAGTAAGAGTAGCACAAAGTTGGTTTAAGCGTTTCAATCCGGGGATATTGATGTCAAAGATGCACCTCGCCCTGGGCGCCCTGTAACGGATAAAATGGACAGTTTTGAAAGTGGAGCAAGAATATCAGTAGTTATGACATAGCTGAAGAACTGGGAATTGACCACAAAACAGTTTTGACCCACTTGAAAAAGCTGGGCACACAAAAACACTCGAGCACACACGAGCTTACTGAAAGAAACCTTATTAATCGTGTATTCATTTGCGATTCTTTATTGAGAAGTAATGAAACCGAACGTTTTTGAAGATATTGATAATAGGTGATGAAAAGTGGATCACTTACGACATAGACAAGACAAGAATGTGCGAAAAAGGTCGTGGTCAAAAGTCGGTCAGGCTTCACAGACTTTGCCAAAACCCGAGTTGTATGGTGGGATTGGAAGGGCTTTGTTCATTATGAGCTTTTAACGCCGGGCAAAAACATCGATTCGGATCTCTACTACCAACAACTGATGAGATTAAGGGCTTCACTGAGGCAAATAACATTTACAATAGAATTCGCTGGCGGCGGAGACAATTCAACAGACCTAAAAAAGGCGTTTTTTTGTTTTTACCATTAGAACAATATATGAAAAAAATATTTTATTAATACAATTTCTTAAACTGACATTAACTTATTAATAGGTACAGGATTCATATGCGTGCAATAAGCCGTTTTCCAGAGATTTTTTAATAAAAGTCAAATTCTTCTTGTGTTCTAACTTTTTTGTGGAGTTTCTATTACTTTAACGAAAATTCTAATTAATACAATTAGTTCTTCACATGTTTAAGTATAATATATATTTTTTTCAAAGCAATTGTCTTGTCTATTTCTTGTAACATCTTCATTAAACAATGGATATTTTTAGTATTTAGCGTTTGTCTCCACCTTAAAGCAGGAAGTTAAGTGGCCGGAATTGATCAATAGAAAGGGTGTGATCTTTCATCACGACAACGCTAGACAACACACACTCAGCAAAAATTAAGAGAATTTGGGTGGGAGGCATCCGCCATATAGCCCTGACCTTGCATCTTCAGATTTCCACCTGTTTCGGCTCTTCAGAATTCTTTAGGCAGTGAAAGGTTAACATGAAAAGAGGACCAAAACGTTTTTTTTTTATCAGAAGTTCCAAAATTTCCACACCAACGGGATCATGTCACTACCTACAAGATGGCAAAAAAGTCATCGAACAAATTCGATATTTGTTGCAAAACACTACAATAAAAAAAGAGATGTTTTTGTTAATTCATCCTTCAATTTTAAACGTAGAATCGTTGAAGAGTAATTTTAGTATTAGAAAACAATAGAACAGCAATAGCAAATCTTAAACACAGTTAATATAATTATAATATTTGCTAACGGATATTGTTTACATTTTAACATGTTACATGTTTTGTCTGAACAAATTGCCGTATTTCCCCAAGAAATTATATTTAGAGAAATTTCCCGAATAAATAAAGTATCTTTGTTATCAGATAATTATTATATGATGGTTGTACTACGTATGTTAACATAATTTATGTTTTATCTTTATACAAAGTGGGGTAGATAAAAACCTCCCGGGACTAATTTTAATTTACACAATTGAGTTCTAGTACCACAATAACAGATGTACTCGGAAATAAGAGGGCACTTGTATGATTGCAAATTGCAAAAGCCAATAATTGCTATAAAATATAATACTTGTGAAGATAAGTATTCAATGAATAGATTTTATGTAAAGGTGCCTACCGTCGCCTAACTATGCTATAATGGCCCAAGATCCCATCAGACATGACAGACATAACTTATATTCTAAATGACAAAATGTGGAGATTTTTTTTTTTATTTTTATTTTTTTTATGTTAAGATCGGCAGACAGGTTGACGGTCCACTTGATGGTAGGTGGCTACCGTCGTCGCCTATAACATAAACAACGCCAAAGCTTCTGCAAGTGCGTTGCCGACTACAGTAGGATTAAGAATAAGGGATTAGGAGGGGATAGGGAAATGGGCTCTGGAATCCCTTACTCACTCACCGAAACACAACAGCACACATGCTGTTATTTCACGGTGATCTTCTGTAAGGGGGTGGTTACCGCTTTCAGACGGTAAGCCCAAATGACTACGAAACGCAGTGTGCCCTGTCTCTAATTTCCAAATCCAGACCAGAGCCAAATTTGGAAGTTCATTTTTCAAAGTTGACCCTGCCGGGAATCGAACTCTTTCCATCTGATATTGCCTGTTAACCACTTACAATCAAGTAGACCGTCACCCTGCCTGTAGACCTTCAACATATATCTATTTTTAATTTCCCATAATTTATGCATTTGTTTCGCTTTTACGTTTGGTGAGTCAATTTGAAATAAATTGATTGCAATGGTTGACAAGAAAACATCGGATAAATTTGAAGCTGTAAAAAACTTTTAAAACACGGAATATAAAGCTGTTTTCCGCTTCCTAGTAAAAATAAAATGTCATGTTAATAATATATTACATAGAGTAAGACAAAATAGTTATTGCATATGACGCTGTTGAGTAAATATCAGCGTAATTATGTCAATAGTTCAGTGCAGATGACTTAAATGGTTGAAATAGGTTAATTTGTTGATTGTGAAGACAAAGGGAGGCATTGAAATAATATTACATTGATACATTAATGGTAACTTTATTATCTGGCTTGGTTTTATCCTTAATTGCATTTGTGGGAGAGATTTAACATTTTCGAGTGACCAGAGCAAAATTAAAATTTCATCGTTAAAAAGAGATTTTCCATACAAAATATTATGTGAACGTCAATAGACGTTCTCATAATAATGATCAGATATAGACGAAAGAAAGAGTTTTATTATTATTATTATTATAACAGGTTTTAACAATGTTAGAAAGAGAAGTGGGTCATCGCCAAGTACGATACACTTCTACTGCAGATAAAATCATGTTTAACAACGAAACAGATGAATCATTTTATAAATTTGTGCCTAGCTAATATGAATGGTATTTCTTTGTGTTTTTTTTTTATTATTAAAGATGACCAGCATCTGTCCATGTAGGAAGGATGAGGCCGACGATGGAGCGAGCTTACCCAGAAGATGCCTATTCACTCGAACCTTGAAAAGATTTGGGTTATATGAGCTCGGAAATACAGACTCCGGCAGGGAGTTCCAATCCTTAGCAGTGCGCATCACAAAAGATGTTTTAAGCGCTTGGTCCGAATTAGAGGGATTTCGACAAGGTGAGGATGGTAACCAGCCGTACGTCTGCATGTCCGTTACAAGAAAGGGGAAGGCGGTATGATCTCATGCAGCTCTCGAGCATACTATCCGAAGTACATATTATAGAATACACACAGACAGGCAACTTTACGTCTATGTGCCAGGCTCTGCAGCTTAGTTCTTATTAGTGTATCATCGCCAATGAGCCTCCTAGCTCTGCGACCCACCGAGTCGAGTGCAGCAAGTTGGTATTTTGCTGAGCCATCCCAAAGGTGACAGCAATATCTACTCCATGCAAGATCGGACTTGTGCCTTGTATAAAGAGAGAAGCTGTCCAGGTGTGAAGCATCGCTTCACTCTATTTAGGATGCCCAACTTTTTGGCCGCTGTTTGTTAAATAAGGAACGTTTAAATTTGAAGGGTTTAAACTGAAAATTAAAATTGATAGTATCAGCAAAAATCTAAAGATGCCCTTTTATTTTTAGGAATAAATTTTTTAACATCAAATATAATATTTATTATTCTAGGTATTTAATATGTAACATTAAGTACGTATTTAATAAACACCGAGATTATATCTATGTCTATGTTATTTATATTAGCAATAATATCTCTAACGTATGTAATTTTTTATCTAATAACGGAAAAGTTTGTGAGGATAGATATATGGATGTGATGCTTGCTACTCTTTCACGTAAAAACTACTAAGCCCGTTTTAGTGAAACTTCACAGTAATATAGTTTATGCATCAGAATCAGAACTCATCAGAAAGATCAGTTCAATTACCTGTAAGTAGCATGGCTTCATCAAGACTCGCTGACGAAGCTTCATTTGGTTTCTTTCCATTTTCCAAGCCCTTAACTGTCATTCTTGGTACCTGTAATGCAAAATCATCTTTGTAAGCTTTTAGAAGATTTTTCTATATATATTAATTCTTTTAAAGATATTTTATGGAGTTTTTAAAAATTTAAGGTAGGCAGGCTGAAGATTCATTTGAAGGAAGGTAGCTACAGTCGCCTTAAGAAGGTAGTTAAGGAAATGAAATGGGCTCTGCCATTTCTTAGTCGGTCTCGAAAACGGCTCGCGTGCTGTTATTCAAAATTCCCAATGGTCTTCTGTGAGGGGAAGATAATTGCCACTGAACGGGTTACTCAGTTGATAACTGCAGAACGCAGTATGCACTGCTGTTATTAAAAATTCTTCTAGATCTCATCGAATCTGACAACCCCTATATACCGGTTCAAATATGATAAGTAAATAAAAAAAATGTAAAATCATTTTACTGATTTTACTATAGGAATACTAGGGAAGATCTATAAAAATGTTATCTATAAAATCTTTAAATATCCGTCGTTGTTACAAAATCTATGTGCTAAAAGTATATTTTTGAGATATTGAGTTGTATGTTACTAACATAAGTTATATAGATGTGTGTAAAATAGATGAGTCTTGGAGTAAAGACCAGGTTCGAAACGTTCAAGAGAGCGTTTTTTTTTTGTGTGATAAAATAAAACAAAAAAAGATCGTTATAGGTATCAGTATGCTCGACTAGTTTGATCATCATAGACATATTTTCGATATGTTCTACGAGAAAGGAGAAAACACTAAAAAAACAGATTCAACCTATCAATTATAAACTGTCTCGTCCGATACCTCAACAACTATCAACGATAAGTGTAAAATGCATACGACCTAAATTGTAGAGCATAAAAAAAGCAACAAAAAAGTATAGAGTCACAATTTTGGTATCATGACGAGTCGAGCAATCGCAAAAAAAAAGAAATGGCGACAGCTCATAAGAAATCTTGGTCGATAATTTGAAGTTTTTATAAGCCACACAATATCCGAAAATCAGCACCGTGAATTTTTTTTTTTTAATTTCTTTGCAAGGACCAATAATGAAAACTTGTCGGTAATTGATGGTGTCAATATTATCATCATTACAGCCTATTATAATATATCCCCACTGCAGGGATACAGGCCTACCCTCTCAACAAGGGCGTATGGGATATACTGGTCCACCACGCTGGCCCAGTGCGGGTTGGTGGACTTCATATGCGCTTTAGAATTTGGCGTATGCAGGTTTCCTTGTGATGTTTTCCTTCACCGTTTCAGACTGTGGTTTCAGAGCAATCAGTTAAATGCACTTAAGTTTTTAGAAAAAAAAAACCCCTTGGTATATGGTATGATCGGAAATCGAACTCGGACCTCACGACACGATAGGCCGCGTCTTTCCCACTGTACAACGACGCTTTCAGGATGTTGAACTAATCTTTGAAATCAACGGATTTTACAATGCAATGTAATTTATCTACTAAACGAAAACATGCTGTATTAATTGCCCTCAAAACAAGAGGTCGTCTTTGATAAGAGAACACCAGGGGAAACTGACACCAGGGGGTCTGACATTGTACGTTCACTCTGGAAATTTACTCTCAAAACACTGGGATAGTGTTATCGTGTTTTTTGTTTATTATGATATACTCCGTAAGATAAAGTAACGTTCGTATTACAAAATGTATTGAATATTTCAAGACTTGACCTCATATTTCACGGGTCATTGTTTGTTTTGGAACTTATTGTAAATATTTTCAGAGTTTGAATGGGAGCAATGAGCGAATTCGCGAACAACGTATTAATAAAGTAGCGGCATTGCCCTGATGCACTGCGTCTGCCAGTCATAAATTGAGCAGCTTGTCTGGCAACAGTAATCCTCTTACAGAAGACCACCGTGAAATAATAGCATGTGTTAGGTATGTTGTTTTCGGTGAGGGATGTCAGAGCCTCCTTCTATATCTCCTAAGTCGAAAGGACACTTGCAGCACCTAAGACATTGCTAGAATTAATAGGCGACGGTAGCCACCTACCATCAAGTGGTTCGGCAGCTGTATATCATATAAAATTCACTTTTACATGTAATACGACTGAAGACGTCAAACATACAGGATGTCAGGCAAATGGTCGATATTGGAATTACATAATTCGTGTCAGGAAAACACTATTTAAGCCTATTTTTTAGGTTTTATTTAGTTTTAGGTTTATATAGTTTTAGATGTAAATTATTTATATATTTTATAAAATTAAATTAAACAAATTAATAAATATTAAATATATTTAAGCCGAAATTTATATATTCGAATTTTAAGATCGTTAGCTACCTTTTTGTCACAAATTTTTGCCACAAAGGCCAAGTTTAAGGAGATTTTTCTATAAAGTTATTGTTTAATGTATTCAACGAATTGTCTTACGAACGTAAAATCAGATATTTTTAAAAAGGCAAATTTTTATAGGCATGAATCAACTTTTCAATAAGAGTGATATTTAATGTGCCCAATGTTAACAGTTGGCGGCTGGAATATCTTCGCCTAATGCGAAAAGACAGGTAGCAATATGTTCTATATATAAAAATGAATCCCTATTTCCCTTGGGTAAATGATTTACCCTTATTATTAAAATGTAAATGTGAACAATGGCCAAGTATCTATTACGTAATTTTAAATTAGTTACACAGTTTATAATAATATAAATATTTTGAAGAAAAAAAAGCAGCTCTTTTTGTGTGACAATAGCAATATCGTTATTTCGAAAGGAATAAAATTATAGGTAAATACAATGTTTCCATTTTAGAAGCTACACTTTTTAAGATAGTTGATCACTCCAGGTTTAGCACATTTTTTATGATCATTTAAGGTCAAAATTATATATGTAAGTAAACGAAAGTGGTATTTTTATTTGAGAATAACCAGTTTTTTATAAATACCATATGACCAAATGAAATTGAGTAGGTAAATTAATGATGAAAGGTCGGAAACATTTAAAAATTTAAAATCGGTGCGACATGTGATATTATAGTGTTTTTCTGACAGTCCATGATCTGCCCTACCTATCCATAACTTCAATATTGACCACTACTTAGCGGACATCTTGTATAATCTGAACATTTAAGTAAATATCATGGCTCAGAAATATCAGGGACCGGTATCAAAACCGTTGAACAAGGACAAGGAAAGATTTAAGAGTTTGACTGTTCACCTTCAGTAATGGAGAGGCATTGAAAGAAGAAGAAGATATCATTGGAGGTCCGTGGGTATCAACCACCCACGGAGCTGCAGCGGACGTTCGCGAGGCGTTATGATACAACTCTCACAAGCATTTTACGAGTTATCACCTGGCTCGTGGTCTATAAGCTGAGGCCAATACACCGCGCTGATATTATGCCAGTCCTAGTGCATAGATTCACCACGCCAAAATGCGCATCCTCATTAGATTATCGTTATCTTAACCTATAAGAATGTGCCTTATCAGGAGTCAACTTTAGAGTCATGGCTCCCTTTAGGGAACAACACATAGACATTTCATAATTGATTAATTATTCTTATCATTCTTATGCTCATATTACAAAAATTAACTACTATGGCTCTAGATAACTCATTCACCTTTTGTCTCTTAATTAGTACTTTAGTATAATTGTTTTTGAAAGCAAATTTTGATTTGAGATTACGAAGTGTTGATACGAATATCTCATATGATGTTTTATTTAGAATCGGAAAATCGCAATCAGAGTGTTTGCAAAGAATTACTGTCATTCGTAACTAAAAAGAAGAAAGAACCGGGTTTTTTTAACTACCGGTCAAAGCTTCCTTGAAAACTTTAATAATATCGCAACAATTATTATCAAAATTTAGTCTGGAGACGCGTTGGGTCATTTATAAAGGTTCGCATTTCGCATATTTTGTTTAAGTAATTGCTGTTTCTTTGATCCCATAAATGTCGTAAATATTTGTATAAGTCTAACAATTTAATCCAACTTTTTTCATTATTGTAATTTTGCGACGATATGACGCAGCGATCAGGGGCTCTAGTATGAGTTTACGATACTACACCAATACTACACTCGCTAGCGAGAACGTAAAACTTTTGTATGGGAAATCGTGAACTGTCAATGTCAAATTATCAATTTTCCATATAAATGTTTTACGCTCTCGCTAGCGAGTGTAGTATCGTAAACTCATGCTAGAGCCACAGATGACGTCTAAATTTTCGACGCCTCAAATGACGCCAAATTGAATCAACTGCATTCACTATTCAACGCGTATTGAGTCTATTGATTCGACTTGTCGATTGCTAGGACGGACAACTGGACATTCAACATGTTGAAAGTAGGCGTCAATTTGCCTACTTAGCAATTACTACATAGCAATTTGTCGAATCAACTCAAATTGCATCAACAGATGGATATGAAATTGCATCGTGAGTAGGCCCTTTTAGAGTCGAGCCTTGCAACGAATTGATTCAAAACTAAATTAAGTAAAGTTCGTGGAGGGGTCGCGGAGGAATTGGTTTATAGCAAGCTTGAAGAATTTTAAAGAATTATTGTAGCCCAAATTGTAGTTAAGCGGAATTTCAGAAGGGAGTTGCGAGTTACAAAGCTTGCGCGCTCGCAGGATAAAGTTCCCACTCCTCCGGTAAGTGACACCATCTATGACATGCTGTTAGGTGGTTAAATAAAATTAGATACCTAGGCATTCATATCCATAATTCATCAGAACTTCTATTATAATGATTATCTATAATGGCATTGTAATGGTTCCTGCTAGTCATAATTTAAAACACTCAAAAGATAGCGCCCTACTTTGCCTCTATGTTTGAAGTATTACACAAGTTAAAATTGCCGTTCCACCTATTCGTACTAAGGTATCCCCACTGTTAGCGATTTTTTCCACTTATCCCTACCCAGTAGGGATACTTTTTCACTGTTTGAAAATCCAAAAAATATACGGGATATAAAATAGGTAATTTAAAAAAGAAATTAAAAACATAAACTAACAACATGACATAATAAAAAAGTCAACTACTACGCAAAGCAGCTAAACTATTAAAGCGTGTACTTTGGCCCAAATTCCTATAAAACAAATATCAGAAGCACTGCTGCTTTTATACAAAACATTGCAATTATGCAAGCTTGTAATCTAGGTATAATATATATCTATATAGTTAGGACATTTAAATGTCCCAGGTATATAGTATGGGCACTTATAAATATCAATTTTTATTTTTATATAAATAAATTAAATAATATTAAATAATGATCAATTTTTATTTTTATATAAAAAATGAAAATAAATTATATTAGCTATCCGCCTTCAGTTTGGGAAGGATGCATCATCTGCAAATTTTTTTAGTAGTGGCAGCTGGCGGCAGTAACCACCCCAGAACAGAAGACCATAGTGAAATAACAAATAGTGTGCTGTTGTGTTTCGGTGAGTAGATGAGGGATGCCAAAGCCCATTTCACTTCCTAATCTTAATCCTACTATGGTCGGCAGCGCACTTGCAACACATGTGGCTTGTGTTATAGGCTATGGTAGCTACCTACCATCCAGTGGACCGTCAGCCTGTCTGTGGACCATAACGTAAAAAAATATATAAAAAAAACTTCCTCGGTTTATAGCTTTTCCCGTTAGTAAAACCTGTATCAATCTGTTGGGTGATTTAGAAGTTAGCGAAGAAACAGACACAGGTGAATAGCCTATAGATATCTATATATTGAATATTCATATTTTTTTGTCAGAAATTCGTTTTTATTAATTTTTATAAACATGTTAATAATTAAAATAAAATATTATTATAGAGTATGAATATATTACAAAAAAATTATTGAGCACTTAGGTAAATAACTCGTTTGTGAACTTGTTTTTATTCTAAAACTTTTCTTTAACTGTGACAGACTAACCTTTTTCGTGACAGTTCTGTTTTTAAAATGTTGACCATTCGATTTTCAAATTGCGTAGTGATGTGCGCGACTCGATCTATTGGGCGCCAAGCATGAACTGAATTCATTCATTCTTGTATTAGTAGCACTGAAGTTGTAATTAGCATCATTCAAGATAAGATGTGTTGTTGCTTCTGTTTTTTTTTTAACGGAAAATCAGGTTGTTAGAAATTGAAGGCCTTTGTTACGTCGTTAAAGAGAGTCTTAGTTTGGAGTGATTTTAAATTTGGAACATTTGTATATTTTTAATTTACTTGATTATATATACTGCAAAATGTAATATTTTATTGTGACTAAAATAAATACCCATAATATACTGCGTCTTTTTTAAAAGATTTTTCTTTTGGAATATTTTGAAAAAATATTCATAACCACATAGTTATGTGCCGCGGTTTCAATCGTTCTATTACTTCGTGTATGCTTATCTTGTGATTACTTCAAAAAGTGAAAAATCTGCGGTCCCGCGCTACGCGACGGGGCGCGGTGCAGTGTGTTAACCACCTGCCGTTTATTGTTGAGGTATGAACGTTAGTGAACCGTCACGCTCATGTCGGTGACGCCGAATCGAGTTTGCTTGGCTTCAGTCATCAGCCACATTTAGCATGTAGTCAGTATAGTATATGTAGTATTTTAATATATTGCGCTTATTTGTGCTGCATTTCACTAACAGCGAAAAATGTATTTTGCTTCGAGGTAAGTTCTCGCATTTCTTTAATGATATGAAGAACTTAGACAATTGGTATATTAAGTTAATAATTATATTTATAACTTTAAAATTGGAAAATTTGAAGTTTTTTTAACTCTATTCCTAAGGGTTGTATCGTGATGTTAAATAACCTATATAATCTTATTGAAGATGAAGGATGTACCTGTGTATATTATCAAATGCGAAACGAATTTTTTAAATTGGATTTATTTTTTCTAAAATTAGCATGCAAACTCTTTAGATTTATTGTGTCATAAATCTAAAATTAAATTAAGCCATACCTACCGATTTCAATCAAATGAAATCAAATCGTTTATTTCTTAAAAATAGGATAAACAAGATCACTTTTTTGAAGTGGATTATATATTATACTAGGGTTTCAGGAAAAAAAAAATAGCTAAGGTGATGACAATCCTGAGATGAAACAAAAAAAATCATGATCATGATTTGTCATCTTTAAAATAATTATAAGTGGTTGAACGTTGTGTTTAGTGCCGGCCTTCTCGTAGTTTCGGGCGAGAGAGGGCAGCAGTAATTCGATTGTCGTCGTCCATTGCGGATGCGACCTCCGTCGCTTCGCTTATAAACAATAAAAATTTGCTTGAAACGCTTTATGAACCTAGCAATCACTATAAAGGAGTGCTTCATTGTGGACAATAATTTGTGTTAGTGACTAGCGCCGAGCTGAAGTTTTCCATCTGGAGGACACCTGGACCTGGATGCATCCGTCAAACAGGTACTGTTGACCTCCTTGACTACTCGATCGCTCTTAATTTGTGTGAAGCGCCAGCCAATCCCACAGATGACCCCAAACCGGCTCCCGCACAAGCCCCTTAGGATGGTGGTCATTTGCACATCGCCATACCAATAACAACTGCAGTTATAACAATTATTATTCACATTCGTTCGTTCCCAAAAATATCATAGGATACGCAAAAACGTTCATACGAACTCCAAAAGTAGTGATACCAAAACAATTCCAATCTTATTAATAAAATAAAGAAATCAATAATTACAGCAACACGGATGTCCTGCGTTGTCTTGTATACCTACGCTAAAGTCACCCTCACCTCGCACTTACCTCTTGGAGCTGCTGGGAATGAAATAGTGTGGAGCAAAATCCTCTCTCTATTGAAAATATTCGATGCCACAGTCATTTGTCAAAGGCAAATTATAATAACAAAGTCTGCATTGCAATATTCAATTAGATTAAATGAATTTTAGTGTTTGGGTAGTTTGTACCTATTACATTTGTGAACTGGGCGGTTAATCTGGTGACAGTAACCATCCCAAATTACAGAAGATCATCGTGAACTAACAGCACTTGTAGTGTTTTGGTGAGGGAGTAAGTTATGCCAGAGTATATCACCACGTTATTCCTGCCTGCCTGAAGACCTTTCATAATTATCATCATCATCATCAGCCTGTGTCTCTTCGCTGCTGGATGTAGGCCTCTCCCAAAGCTCGCCACCGCGCACTATCTTTTCTCCTTCGAATCCAGCTGCTTCCCGCGAAGCCTTTTAAGTCGTCTGTCTACCTGACTGCAGGGCTTCCCACGAATGAGCGGGCCCGCGAGTCTGATCCACTCAGGCATCGAAGGGCCGACCGACGTGCCCGGACGTATGCCGTGGCGCAGATCGCGTGACAACCTCAGGGCATCAGAAGAGGACGTGTCTGACACCCTGAAACACCCAATAAGGACGCGTGGCGGCTCACGGCATTGCACTGGGCCGCCACATTTAAAGTGAGGCGAAGCCATCGCCCTAAGCTGGCTTCGAAGAGAACGTAACGATAAGGCCTCTGAGATCCGAGTATAAGGCCTCGCTGTGAACTCGGACCCGCACATCAGAATTTCTAATCCTATTCGCCTATGGACCAAAGAAACTTGATCCATACCTTGTTGAGGGTTAAATTTGTGGATCAGTCCTGTCGTGAGATTATATAAAATATTACAAAGAGATAAAGTTTATATGTTTGATTGTATGCAGGAGGTGATTTTCGAAAGTACTAGTCCGATTTAAAAAATCTTTCACCAATAATTAAAATAGAATTTCAGGATGAACATAGGCTATATATTCCACGCAGGCGAAGCCACGGGCACCTCGGGAACAATACTTTTTTCTTGATGAAAGATACCCTATTCGCATTCCTGTATCCCTGAAAACGTGTATGCAAAATTTAAGGATGATCGGTTGAGAGTTTCGAAGATTTACCTCCTACATACAAACATGCAAACTATACTTTCTTATAATATTAGTACAGAAAGATAAAGATAAGAACTTTTTTAGGATATCAAATTCTATCAATTCATCTGCAGGTCTTTCTCATAAATAATGGACTATTTTAAAACTGCTTTCTTCACAATTATTATTAAATTGAAAAACCGGAACAGTCTCATTCATGTTTTATTTTATTAAAAATGTAATATATTTAAATATATTGAATAACATTAAATTTTAGCTTCATCTCTGGTTCAATTTTAATGAATTTTCAAATCAAAATATGTGTGTCATAAATAGGAATATATATATACTAATTACATCTAAAATTACATATGCTACAAATATACATAATTTAAAAAAAAAACTTGTCACATTGAGTCATTGGCAAATAAAAAATACAGCCAACAAATCTGGCGGTACTGAGTGTGTTGAGAGATGATGTCACCAAAATGGCGACCAGACGCAATACTCACAATAGCAATTTGAGGGACTTATACATTAATGTAAACGTAAGCACAAATGTAAGCAAATTTTTGAAATCATCAGAAATTGTGCATGCTGGTGCTTGGTTGCTTATAAAGATACAAGCAACCAAGATGGTAATAGGGAAATGTGCTCTGGCAGCCCTAACTTGGGGCCCGAAACACAACCAGCATTCTCTCTGCTTGTTATTTTTTTGATGGCTTCAGTAAGGGTTTAATTAAAGCCGCCAGTTTATCACTATGACCAGTATACTACTTTGGAGGAATCTATATGTGCTGTCGATGCTGTAAAAATTGCAAAGAAATCTATAGAATAAATAGGTGAAAACAAATATTTTGTTTTTTGTATCAAAGTTGAAAAAAGTAGAAAAAAAAATAGTCATCCAGAACATGCGCCATTTATCAAAACTATTAGAATCAAATTCTTGCTTGGCGCCATTTCTCACAAACAAACTAACGCCATATCTTTACATCACTATTTACATAGTCACACTGTCATTTATAGCTATCCAACATCTTGTTTTTTCATGTAACATCATTATGACTATTTATTTAATTTTATTCTCATAATTCCATCTAAACTTATAATAAATAAAATGGTAAACGAGCCGTGTCTGTGTACATTTAATATTAAAAAAAAAAATTGTATACGTTGTAGTTATGTAACCGACGTAAAAAATAGATTTTAAAATTTTTGGTTGTTTGTATGTACATATGTCTGTTTGTCTGTGAGTTTGTGCACACTATTCTCACAAACGGCTTAACCGATTTAAATGCAGTCTCCACTGATGTATTGTAGCAAGCTTCCCGTAACATCTAGTCTTTGTTTCATTCCAATCGGTTTACAAACAAAGAAGTTACGCGTTATACCGGATAATACCACGCGTATGAAATTGCGGGCTCAGCTAGTTTTAAATAAAATAACACAAAAAAAAGTTCTTATTACATTACACAAAGTACTTACTTCGTTTGTTATTTAATTACTAAATGTGCTCCCGACTTCGTACGCGCTGTAGACCGTTTTTTTAAAATACCACAGGAACCTAACATTTTTCTAGGATAAAAAGTATCCTAAGTATATGTTAAGACAAAGACTAACGTTAGACCGAACACAATTTTTACCAAAATGAGCGCAACCTGGTGCAATATTGCACAATATTTTTTTGTAGCTTCTCGGAGATAACGGAACAGATTTAAAATTGAAATGTTTTTCTTAAATATTATGTAAAAGATGAATAAAGATATAAAAGCACTCTACTAAAACTTTAATACATAACTTAAGTTAATTAATAAGCTTAAAAATAACGTAGTTGTCGCTGAAATGTTTTATTACTGTGACGAGAAAGCTTTTTTTGGGTAGTAATTTACTAAATTTTTTTGTATTAATCTGCCGGATTCAAACTTTTTTAAATACAGTCTAATTATGGTCTGTATTTTTATCTAACTTTGAATTTTACTCTAACAAGTCAAATTAGGCGACGAAGGTTACGCTTTGCTAAATTCTCACCTTAATCCGGGTAATAAACTGTGTTTTTGCGTTATTGAAGGACAAAAATCGAAACATATAGGTCTGAGATAGGAACATACAAACTTTCGCTTTTATAATATTATTAGGATTAGGATTAAGAATGCCATATCAGATAAATTGCATGCAAATGTTATCCTTATCCTTACTATTTTTAAAGTTTACTTTCTATACTTAAAACATTGTGAACGAAATAATAGAATTACTTCCACTATGGCATTACCAGAATAATAAGTTCACAAAACTTAAAGACTAAGTTTTATCTGTATCATCTTGACTTCTTCTAGTGCTCGTTGAAGAAGACGTCACCATGTGCAAGGACTGAGTTTGATCTTTTGGTAAAAGCAGGCTACAAGTTGCACACACTGGAAAAGAAAAAAAAAGTTTTCATGAAAATGTAGTCCGTACAGTCTCACTGTACAATTTTCCTTAGCCCAGCATATGCGTTGACCTGTTTGCCTCTTGCGTATATACCATAGAACCATATAATTTTATTTGTGTAACCACCGCTTTATAAAAGAGAAAAGTAAAATAAAAGCACGTGTGCTATTGTGTTTCGGTAAGTGAGTAAGGCATGTCAGAGTTTTCTGCCCTATCATCTTCTAAGTACTTAACCTTTATCCTATTAAGGCAGTGCTAATACAATACGATAACCACCTTGTGTTAACAGGCTATGATAGCCACATAACGCCAAATGGCAGCCTGAAGGACGACCTTAAAAAAATAATTTTACTGTGGGTATATGACTGTGTCTTTTGTGCACTCAACTCAATAAGTGTAATCAACTTAAACCATATGGTTCTTACTAGATGTCGCTATACCGAGAAATTATTAAGCGATATTGCTTCGTTCTGATATTGTGTATACATCGTCTTTGCAACTCTAATGAAAATATGTTCCAATGTCCTCTATGGACGGTTCCAAAGTCCCCTATGGAATAGAACCACACCCATCTCGAGCGGTGTTTTAGTGCGGTAAAAGTCCCACACAACTCTATGCGAATTTGCATTGCATGCGGCCAAAAAGATTAAATATATAGAATATATAGAGAGGGCATTGGGAAAACTTTCATAAAAAATATTGATCCTGATCGCCGTAATCAGGATGGCCATGGCCTTATAAATTTGGTGATGGACTGAGCGATTTTGTACCACGTTTTTCTAAATGTCACATTATGGACTCTTTCATCTTGCCCGATCTAGGTATACAGTTGAAAATCTTTGCATGCGGCATTTATTTATAAGGTATCTTTTGAAGATTTCTCCCCTTGTAAAAAAAATGTTGTATCTCGGGTTTTTTTCCTCTGAATTTTTTTTCGGGTTTCCTGACTTCCACTATCAATAACGCCCAAATATATTGAGTACTAGCGACCCGCCCCCGGCTTCGCCAGGGGTGCAATTTTTATATATAAGAACATTCCCCGTTTATTCCTCTTTCCATTAATGAAAACCGAATTAAAATCGGTCTACCCATTCACGCCTGATGCCGTGACCAGGAGAAATGGGGATTCATTGTTATATATAAGAAGATAGATAACATATAATATTTTGTTTTCATTGATATTTTGTACCGATGATATTTTATCGGACTAGAATAACAAGAGATAACAAACAATACGAAATAAAAACAATAACAAATAACAATAGAAGAAATAACAAGAGATACTTCCTAATATGAGTGGATGAACAAACATTTCCAACACGACACACGCTAACACGAAATATTAAGTGCTATCTTTCGTGTTAGCAGCGATTTCAAATTGGGCCTGCAACTCTGTGTCTTTCCTAATTATTGTGTGTGGATTAGAAACGAAACGATAGTCGGCTAGTGTAGCAGTGAAGTATAACATCGTAAGGAATCTGTTTCTGTCTAAGTCTCTACAAATATAGAGCGAAAGCCTCTATTTACTTACGTATCTACAAATCGTTACCTTAATTGGCAAGTCAGAGCTAACTCCATCTTTACGGACTAGGTACTTATGAGAAAACCTAAAATTACTTTATTCTACTGCCTATAGTTTGCCGTTACTTTCGATAATGATAACTGATAATGAATGTTTTTTATGGAATAATTTTATGTATTCCTTAAAAAACATTGTATTGACGTTTATATTACGTCAGACAGCCGCGTAACGATCTTTTGTTATGGAAAAATAAGCTTTGTTGCAACCGTCTAACGTTGATTTATCAAAATCTTCATAGGAATATTTGAACGAGAGACCGCACCGACCGACCGTTTGACACCGCGCGGTTAGTTGATTGTGAAGAATTTGAATGTTGTTGCCTAGAGAGTAGAGTTTAAATTTGCTGCGAATGAACGAAGTACAGGAATACTTTTCCTGAGAAAAAAATATTTAAATAGAGTTGGCTGATTTAACGAAAATATGATTTTATAGCACGATGCCTACTTTTGCCTGTCGACTTTTTAATTTAATCTAATATATAAAATTCTCGTGTCACAGTGTTTGTAACATTTTTTACTCGCGTATTTAGTATTTTTGTATGAAGAATATTCAAATAATTTGACCGTCGTTCATTGACGTGAAGTAACGCGTCACTTAAACATATATATGGTTTGAAAATAAAATTTGACTCGATAGGTGGCGCCATAATCGGAATTATTTTCGGGTTCTGGCAGGACAACGTCTGCTGGGTCAGCTAGTATTTCTATATAATTTGTAGTACAATGGCAACCTTGTATAGAGTGTCTATTTATTGAGTGAGCAACCGAGTGAGTCGGTTGCTCACTTCTAGTTATTTTTTCATTGCATATTCTAGTTATTTTTTCATAAGTTTAATAGAAAAACTAAATTTAAAACCTGGAATGAATGACATAAAGAAAAGGAGAGATAAATTTTGAAACGAAAAAAAGTCAATAGAAATTATGTAAATTTTTAGTTTAACAAATACGTATAAAATAGAAATGTGAGATATACTTAATATTGTGCATAGGAAAAGATGGGCAAATAAACGAAGTCCTCTAAAAATGCAGAGGCTCTCTAGGGAGAGCCTCTCTCTATGTGTCTACATATAGAAACTTGTGTCGTTCAGCAGTGAGTCCCAATACATGTATTTTATAAAGGTAAATTTTCGCAGCACGGCCTTGGGTATGTTAGATATATAATTACTTACAAAATAATAGGAACGCAAAACCATAGAAGGTGGTTTGACATGCAGCTGCAAGCAACACTCCAGCCGCATTGGCTCCGACCACTGAGCCCAGACGTCCAAACATCAGGACAGCACCGACGGCAGTACCCCTGAGTCAAAGATATTTTCTTACTCCAACAATTGTAATGATTAACCTCAATTTATAATATATTTATAACTATACTAACAACACACCTCCGGCTTATAAGGAGTTGAAATTTTCAAAGAAAGATGTTCCTCGAGTCCTGTAAAGAACTGTACCTATAGGCAAAAATGAACAAAGTGCATTAAGAACTGCTAACTTTGAAAGATATTGTTGATACCTCAAGAAGTCCCGCATTCTTTTCGATATACAATAAACATCGGATGACATAAATTTGAAACTTTTTTTAAATTAAAGATGGATTTGCTCTTGGCCAGAATCCATCCACGTAGGAAAGATGAGGCCGAAGATGCCTATTCACTCGAACCCTGAAAAGATTTGGGTTGTATGAGCTCTTATAAAAGATGTTTTAATTTAAAGCGCTTGGTCCGAATTAGAAGGATTTCGACAAGGTGAGGATGGCTGTATGATCTCATGCAGCTCCCGAGCACACTCTCCGAAGTACATCTTATAGCATTGATAAACTATAAACTAAAACTCATTAAGGTATGCAATGGCCAATTTATACACTTTAGAACAAATAGGAATTTTATGATGTACTAGCTGGGCCCGCAATTTCGTACGCGTGGTAATCGGCGTAACTTTTGTTTGTAAACCGATTGGAATGAAACAAACTAAATGTTATGGGAAGCTTGTTACAATACATAGATGAAAACCGCAGAGGCGTTTGCACGTCGAACAACTTACAGTAAAAGGCATATTTTATTTTTGTATTTGTAATTTGGCTTATTTTATCTCCATTTAATACCCGTGATGCTAGTGATATTTATTTTGATAATAATTAAAAAATCTAGTGAAATAACAACTGTTGTTGATTGTCTTGTCAACGAATCTGTGTATATTGTGTTTTTTCCAAATATTTCCAAGGACCCCACTAACATATACTCTAGTTTGCTTTTATAATACTAGTAAAATAACCGAACGCCTGCTACAAGTTAATTTTAATATTGACCTCAAAAACTACTTTCGAGATACTTGATTGGGGCGTTTCCGACAGGGTGTACTATGCTTGTGTAAAGTAACTACGCGTCGCTTTGTTCAGTGAACCGGTTAAAAGAAATCCTTCAAAAAGTGTTAAGGCTTTAGAAAAGTATCTAAACCATTTGACCAATTGGCTAGTCATGTTAAACTTAATATTTTACCAAGTTAATATTAATATTTTCTAAGTTATCCTTAAGCCGTAATATAAAAAATAAAAATCATTTAATCATTCATCATTTATAAAAATGATAATTATGATATATAATGATTTATAATTTAATCGTTTATAAAAAATAAAAATTAGCTTAATAGAGTCTTTAAATTTTTCGTAAATTGTCAAGCAAACTTCTAGTATCATTTTGGAAATAGACGATATAGAAACATGGTAAGAGTGACTCAAACTCGGAAAGGAAATTCCTGTATCCAACTAAGTCAATGTAACATCATGCTTTTATTCAGATGGCAGAGGATCTCTCATAAACGTATCTTGACGTTGAAGGGAGCTTGCGAATGTTTAGCAATACGTCAAAATTGTCTGGCGTTATCCTTATCTGTACTCTTTGGTGTCTTCTGACCTTAGTTGTTTCAAAAGTAAAACAGAACCGCGACTAATCACTCTATCCATAATCCATTTTCTCACCTAAATTAGTTTATTTTTTATTTTTTCTTCAAACATGTCAGTTAGTTGGTCGAATGCACAGAGATTTTTTGACAACATTTTTAGTCGCCTTCTCTATTCAAGATGCCAAACAGTCATTTTTTGTACGAAGGAACATGTAGTCAACCCAACAAGGTAAGAACGAGTACTGCACTAATGTAAACGGCGCGTTCCAGTGCCCGTACCATTCCAGCGCTACTGGAATGCTTTACTGGATTGAAATACTGGATCCGTGTGAATAAGCCTTTATACTCCATTAAACATTTAAACCTACCAGAAGCGCCATCTATACAGACGCATAATGGTAATTTTAAATCAAAAGTTACTATCCTAACATACCTTAAACTGGTAGGGAATAGCTGTACGGCATACGCCGTGAGTGGTCCTATCCCAAGAGCTGTCAACTGCAAGGCAGACATTGTTATTCCGGCGACCATTCTGAAAATAATATTTTCATTGTTAAAAGTTTATATCCACAGATCAGAGTAATTATGAACTATCCGCGAATACAATTACAGAATGAAAATCTGCTAAACTAACGTACTTTAGTTAAAATGGTTAATTATTCCCATTCACGAGTGGACTTTTTTAACTCTTTTTAAATTTTTACAACTTAAAGCTTCTTTCATCTTGTTAGAGATATATAAACTGTTTTTTTTTTAAATTTTGCTGTCAACCCTTATCTTGTAAATTCGCTAACTGGGTTAATTTTAATTTTAGCAAAAAAGTGTAAATTTTCATCTAAAACAAAATTCTCTACAATATTTTTCTGAAACTTTTTTCTAACTAAAAAGAACCTAAAACACCTTTTTTCCCCCGGCAGCGTACTTGCAGCAGCTACGGCGTTGCTTGTGTTATGGGCGACGGTAGCCACCTACCATCAAGTGGACCGTCAACCTGTCTGTCGATCTTAAGATAAAAAAAAACAATTTTTTTCCACCCCTTCTACATACTGGAATAAAAATTTCTTTCATGCGACGATATTGATATCTTCTAGAAACTTATATCAAAACTGCTAAGGGACTCAAATTTTGATTTGTTTGTAAATTTTCCTGAACTATATAGCCTACCATCAATTACCTGTCTGACGACCTTTATATATGAAGAAATTGTAAATTATTTTATTAAATAAGTAACTTATTTACCTATTGGTCAATAGTCCAGATAGAAGACAGCAAATACCGACGACAACATACATGACAATCAACATGGTTTTCTTGGCGACTGGACAGAGGCTGACCATCATGACCGTTGCACCGTACACTGCCGTCGTTGCCACCATCACCAGAAACGTCTCGCGAGATATGGTGTCCACGCAGGCCGTTGTATTTGTCTATGATAATAAGGCTTATGTTTTATTAAATCAAATATTGTTTTTTGCCGACGACATGAAAATATTAAAAATAATTAATAGTAAAAATAATTAATATAATCAAAGATCAATGGGACTTCCAAGCGAATTTGAATAGGTTCTCCCCTTACTGCTTATTAAATAAGTTAGAACTCAATATTAACAAGAGTTCTTATGCTGTATACACAAGAAAGAAAATATGTTTGTCTATCCCCAGATACCTTTTGTGCGATAGTCTTGCACAGGGTATACATTGTTCGTGATTTGGCTATTATAATTATATGAAGACCGTATCGTTTTTGATACGCACAAAACATTGCTATATCTAAAGCCAATAAAGCCTCAGGCTTCATGAGGCATTCATGATGCGAACATGTGCTAATTTTAGCAATGTGCTAAATCAAAATCCTAAAATTTTTATACTGGTGCCTTTGTATGCACCACAAATATGGAGTCCGCAATATTAAATGCCAATTGAGAGGATACAGAAGAAATTTCTTAGATACCTTGATTACAAAAGTAATCAAAAATTGAAAGATAATATTTTAAGATGCAGGTGTTACATTGAGTATAGGCGTAACATTAGTGACATTTGTTATTTGATGAAAATTGCAAAGAGCAAATTTAATTCACCTGAATATAACCAAATTATGTCTATTTGTTCCGCATACTAACTTATAGAATCACCCTTTGCTCATGTACTCGTAATAGCTTTTGGGTATTTCTCCGAAATTTCATTCTTCGACTGATTCATATGGCCAAAATTTAATTTCACTTTCAGCTCTGTAACACATGTTCATATGAAAATAGGTAATACCAAAAACATATATTTGAATGAGGGACTCGTTTTTATAAAGTAGTTTTCAAGATATCGACGTTCAAATATTTTGTGCCCATATGAATCAGAATTTGTTACAGATGAATCAGAAACAGAAATAAAAATTAAAAACTTTATGTAGATGGGCTCTATTAGAAAATAATTATGTTTTAACAACAACAATAATCTAAATTATTATACTTATTGACTTAGCTATAACTTGTCATAATAAAAAGTCACAGAAGTAAGTACAAACTTATTCTAATAATGGCACTTTTGACATCAGTTTTAGTTAAGCAGTCTTAATTATTAATTAGAATAAATAATCACATTACTGTATTTATTACTAACAATAAAGTAACAACAATCAATCAACTTTAAATTTTTGACATCACTGTCTTAACTTTCAAAGATACATTATTAGCAGGTATGGTTAACTAATAAGTTATGAAGTCAAAGTTAAGAAGGTACTAAAAGAAATATTTCCTTGGCTTTTTGCAAGGGACGGAGATGCTTTCAATATCATCCTTAAAGCCTTTTTCTATTTTGCGAGATCTTGAATTTTTGGAGGAAGATGGAATAATCATATCTTCACCAATGGCGTAAGACTCTTTTGTCCGTTTATTATATTGAGGCTTTTTATAGATAACAATGTCCTCATCGTCAGAATCTAAGCGATCATCCACGCTTTTCTGATGTAGGGTCGATAGGATATCTCTGGTGAATTATTTTGGAGTTAGGTATATGTTTTCATCGATTGCCGAAGTCTCCATCCAAAAGGTGTCGTCATTGGGCAGGTCCATGTCATGTTGGGCTGTATCCGAATCTTTTTATTATTGTTAATAAGGAAAATTAATGTGTGAGATCAAATGTGTCATTTATCGAATAAATTTATACTCCTGTGAGTTTTGAATTATTCAAAAGGTTATAGCTAAGTAAATATAATAAATAAGACTTTGAAATACTGACTTGTACACGGTAAAAAATTGGACAAGGAGAATTATGCAACAAAAGCGCTCATTTAGTGCTGGAAAGGTGCAAACAAATTTATTTTATGATTCATATGGGGTTCTGACCATATAAATCAGGCACAGATGAATCAGGATTTTGCCTATAATCATGAATAACTCATCATACATACAGACTTCAGTATTGTCATTTTTCTACACGAATCTGTAACCCAAAAGCATCACACGAAACTCGGATTAAAGTTTTAAAACAATAAAATAAATTTTATGCAGTAGGCATTGTAATCAGTATGCCACCTGAACCAAGCACAGATGAATCAGACATTTACCTTCGTAACACCGGGATCTAAGCCAATCAGCCGCACGTTCACCTTCTAGCTTGTCCTTTGCATGACTAACTTCCCGCACGGAATGCCAGACTCTCATTATTATTACCCGACCAAGTACGGTCAAGCGCAGCTTTCGCCACATGAATCAGTATTATACGCCGGACACTTCTTATTTACTTATTTATGAACACACGAATGTAGTTATAACTAATATACATTTTTTTTGTAAGAGGACAATTAATTTCCTTTCGATTAAATTGTAATTGATATTGATGTATCAAAGGGAAAATGTGCCATCGACCATTTTGTTCCGGAAAATGGCAAACGGACGCGTCATATGAATCAGAAGAACAAACTTCAAATATTTTTATTTTGTATCTAGACAGCAATTATTTCAAAAATATCACTTGTCCCAGTTAGGGATAAAGCTAAACTGTACAAAAAAAAATTTAAAATGCCGTTTTGTTAGTTGGTTACAGAAATATACCCATAGAAATCGAAAATTTTGTCTCTGAAGAACTACCCTTTTAGTAAAACAAATTCCTTTAGAAAAAATTCATTCATGCTTCGTTTATGTAGATTTTTTAATGAAATGTTATTAAATACAGATGTCACCTGTTCCACAGCTCTACAGTTAAAGCTAGAAATATTATAACCGAAAAATTCTTTCAGTAACTTAAAATTATAATTTCCTTACCTATATTGTACGAGTACCTAATGTACTCGTAGCTTGTTTACCATGGCTTATTAGCAGAAGGGCAAGTTCGCATTAAAGCAACTTTGCATAAGGGCAATTTTTTTATGCTGGTTGATCTATTGTAATCTTTTATGCTATAAGTGGATTTTTTTTATTTACTGTATGTTTCTATTTAAATTGTTTATTACGTAAAAATTATAATAATTAATGTAGCTTTCTATAGGTGAAAGAATTTTTAAAATCGGTCAAGTAGTCTTTGAGTTTATTCATTACAAACATACAAATCTTTTCTCTTTATAATATTAGTATAGATATAGCTTAGCGATCCGCTTCTGGCTTCAGACGGGTCTAATTTTTTTCTGTAAAATATCTAGAAAAACCTTTCTTTCTTTTTTTTTCATTTTTCCTATTACCGCGACTTCAATTTAACTATGTAAGGATATGAAAGCATGTTTGCTGTAGATTGTGGCCGGGCTAAATTCAGCCCCATTGAAGTTTAAAACTAAAAACTAAACCTTCCTTTTTTTAAAAAAAAGCTAACAACAACTTAAATTTAAGCAGTAATCTTTAAGTTTAAGCGAAAGTTCAGGAAGTATCGTGCGATAATGTCTCTCACCGCGTTCTCAACTTCATTCATCAATATGCAAATAGTGCCTTCAGCGTCTGTCGACACGTTACTCATAACCTTGTTAATTGTGGCGGGAGCAAATAGAAATAGACCGTTTAACCTGGGAACAGAAATTATTTTGGTATTAAAAAAAAAACTGAAAAGACTTAATCGCCAAAGCCAAATTTAATTAATTAATTAGTTTAAAATTGATGTTGTTTCATAAACTGGGAACAGAAATTATTTTGGTATTTAAAAAAAAACTAAAAAGACTTAATCGCCAAAGCCAAATTTAATTAATAAGTTTAAAGATTGATTTCAAAATAGAAGTTGTTTCATAAGCCTCTCGCTTTGCCTTATTTGACCAATCACCTCATTCATCCATTAAAAGCAATTTAGGCGTTCTGCCTAACTGTTTATATTATAGACTTTTTGAACCGACTTGAGGTATTTTTGCCGACTTGATCAAACAGTTATTTTTGTCCAATTATAATAAGAAGCCATGTTGCAAAGTTTTTTTTTTACATAAAAATATACAACGTTACATAATATATCTCTTTACAGCTTTATTTTGGAATATGAAGACCACTTACAAAGAAAAGAGTCCGAACATGAGGAAGCTGGTCAAAGCGAACCATTTGAGATGTGGCGGCCGCAGCAGTGCGAGTGGCGAATCAACATTTCCTTTTGGAGACAACTCACAGCTCGATCCATCTTCAAGGACCCTGCCACTTTCTTCGGCTGATTGTCTCAATGATGTTACCTGGCGATATAACAGTGAGCCGAGTTAGAAAAACCCAGGTACTCTAAAACAAAAACTGTCGTCTTCTAGTAGATTTCATAAGTTAGTATGTAGATTTAATTCCCATATCTTTAACTTAATAACTCTATTTGGAACATTAATGTTACACAGGTAAAATTATTTAAATAATGTTTTCACCTCTCCAACACGAAAAGGGTGCTTTTGGTGCCTAAAAACTCGCAGGAAAATCGATTTTTGCGGCGAGCGTGAGGAAAAGTGATTCAAATTTGGAACACGCGATTTAACTCACAGGAATAACATTAGGATTTTATTAGTGTGTTCAGCCATAGCCGACTAGAGCGGCCGGCCGTAGCCAACTAGAGTTGGCCCAGCTGTGAAGATAGTTTGACAGCTGTTCAGATACTGATTCAGAAATAGGTCTTGGTGTATTTGTACTGTTTTGGTGAATATAAAAAAAATGAGTACGTCCAGTGGTGATGGTCTAACTCCAGAAAAATTAAAAGAACAAGTTTTAAATGCCGAACTTAGCTTTCTTCCAGAAAAGTCCCGTGAAAAATATCTTCATTCGTACGAATTATTCAATAATTGGCGACTGACAAAAGGTGCCAAAACTTATTCTGAGACGGTGCTTTTGTCATATTTCCTGGAATTATCAAAAACAAGGCTACCGAGTACGCTATGGAGTATTTATTCTATGCTAAAAGCTGTTTTAAAAACAAAACGTGACGTGAATATAGAAACATATCCGAAACTTGTGGCATTTTTAAAAAGGAAGTCGGAAGGACACAAGCCTAAAAAATCTAAAATTTTCACAACACCTGAAATTGAAAAATTTCTTAACGAAGCACCAGACTGTAATTACCTCGATATAAAAGTAAGTAAATCGGTACTAGCTAATCTATCTTTAAAATAAGGTAACTGGCTTCATATTTTTACCAAAAAAGTGTTTAGGTAAAACATAATTTATTGTTATACTTTGTTACAGGTTGGTCTTATTATTGGAATATATGGAGCGTGCCGCTGCAACGAATTGTTGAATCTCACAGTTAATGACATTGAAAAGCATTCAGATAAGTTAATGTTAGTAAAGTTGTTTAATACAAAGACGAAAATTGACCGATCTTTCGTAATTCGTGAGGAATACGTAAATATTATAGACAAGTATATGTCGATACGTCCCGCTCATACAAAAACGACTAGATTTTTTTTGCAATACTACAATGGAAAATGTAAGGTACAGCCTATGGGGATCAACAAAATTAGCGAAATACCACGAAAAATAGCCACTTTTCTAAAGCTTCAAGAGCCTCATCTATATACTGGTCATTGCCTAAGACGAACTTCGGCTACGCTTTTAGCCGATTCTGGAGCTAATCTTATAGTCCGGGAGGTAGCGTTGCATTTTTCATGGCAATTTCAGGCCGATAGATTTTAGTTAGAACAGTTAGTTTCAATGACGGTAAGAATCGAATGGCGGGTCAGCAGGCGCACCCGAGGTGGATGAGCGAGGTAGAAATTTTTGTTCAGGTAAAAGTTGAAACTTCAAAAATCAATATCAGGCCGCTCAAAAATTTCACTAGCGACTGTTTATATAATAAAAAAAATTACTAAAATAGTCAGCAACTCAGATAATGGTGGATTCCACGTCAGCTGATATATTCGACCTTATTTAAAAGTAATTATATTAGAATCATATCAGGCCGCATGAAATTAATATGAATTACTTCTTATATCTAATAATTTATAAAAATACTAGTCAGCATGTTGTTACTTGGTGGTAAGGTCGTCAGCAGGGCGGTAACAGCGCCGGATTGGCCATTGAACGTCCATTGAATGAAGTGTTCAGCTGACAAGGAATCCACCCTTAATCCTTCTGCTGACCCTTTTATTTATTTATAAAATATATTAAAATAAACTAATAATTAATTTTCAACGGCCTGAATTCGATTTTCTTATTAAAAATCGCATTTTTATCTATCTTTTTTATAATAAGTGAAATAGACATCATTTTCGCGACCTACATCCCTATTATTTTTTATTGCAAACTTATTTTGACCTTTTTTATTCATTTTTGTTTCACTTTAACTTATTTTATAATTAATTACAATTAACTTTTACTTAAGTCAATCAATACATACACTATTTTTTTAATGGCTACGCAGTTATTTCTGAAATGTGAACAAAAAAAATATTTTTAACATTTTCGTTAAAATTTATTTTATTTAGAAATTGAGAAATTCTTACATTCCTACTTGAACTACCTGAGCCCTTACCTATACTGTTAGAACTCAGGTAGACAATCCCAACTATCCAGAGCTCCAAGAGCTAGCTGGGGGTTCGCTATTGTTCATTCGGATTGTTGGGGGGTATTTTACGTAGTCGGCTAACTGAAGATCTCAGTTTAGTCGTGACTTTCAACGCACTTGCTTCTTAAAAATTAAAAATGGCGAAAGAAATAAAATCGTTTTGTGTGTTTTGTTCGAAAAAAAATGAACCTCTCAAGTCGTTCACTGATGATACTTTGAAACGGTGTAATGATATTTTATCCATTCGAAAAGAACATAATTTATCTATGAGTGATTCAAAAGTTCCTACAGATATGAACGAATATCAAAAATATCACCCCAAGTGTTATAAAGTGTTCACCGCGTTGCCACCAAATCATCGAAAATTTCTCCAATCTCTCTCTTCAACAACGCCCAGGTAAGATATATGTTACGAACACAAAAACTAATAATAGTTTACGGCAAAAAATAATAACAATACATTTTTTTTTGCTTTCAGATAACACTCAAGAAGAGGAACAAACTGTAAGACTACATGACGAAGAAGACAAGGAGAGTGAAGAAGATGAAAGAGCATATGACTTATCAGACGACAGTAGTGAAGAAACTGAATATGAATCAGATACAAGTGTGGAATCTGATGCTGATGACTGACAGTAACGAAATGCGTTTTTTGTATTACTTTAATATTGAAAAATATGTATTATTTAAACATTTAAACATAAACTTTACAATAAACTGTAATATTTGCGTGAACATGTGATTTGTAATATGTTCCTTACATCCCCATTCCTCAAAATATCTAAAAAAAATCTAATGTAGTTAAGTTAATTGTAATTAATTATAAAATAAGTTAAAGTGAAACAAAAATGAATAAAAAAGGTCAAAATAAGTTTGCAATAAAAAATAATAGGGATGTAGGTCGCGAAAATGATGTCTATTTCACTTATTATAAAAAAGATAGATAAAAATGCGATTTTTAATAAGAAAATCGAATTCAGGCCGTTGAAAATTAATTATTAGTTTATTTTAATATATTTTATAAATAAATAAAAGGGTCAGCAGAAGGATTAAGGGTGGATTCCTTGTCAGCTGAACACTTCATTCAATGGACGTTCAATGGCCAATCCGGCGCTGTTACCGCCCTGCTGACGACCTTACCACCAAGTAACAACATGCTGACTAGTATTTTTATAAATTATTAGATATAAGAAGTAATTCATATTAATTTCATGCGGCCTGATATGATTCTAATATAATTACTTTTAAATAAGGTCGAATATATCAGCTGACGTGGAATCCACCATTATCTGAGTTGCTGACTATTTTAGTAATTTTTTTTATTATATAAACAGTCGCTAGTGAAATTTTTGAGCGGCCTGATATTGATTTTTGAAGTTTCAATTTTTACCTGAACAAAAATTTCTACCTCGCTCATCCACCCTCCCTGAGCCTGCTGACTTTCATAAGGCGAGATGACATCTAATAAACATTGAATTCAACTATGAATCAAGCGACCTGAAATGATTATGTCATTTGCAACGCTGCCTCCCGGACTATTACTGTTTTAAAACGCCACGGAGGCTGGAAATCAAGTACAGTTGCGGAAGGCTATATTGAGGACTCTATTGAGAGTAAATCCAAAATATGCAAGAGCATTATAGAATCGATTAATTTAAAAAATCCTACGGATATGTCACGCCCTTCTACTTCAATAGAAAGTCGTCCAGTTTCACCAGCCCCTGCGAATCCTCCACAACACACGAACATAGAGACAGGACCCTTACCTAACACGCAAGTAAATAATACGACCATCACAGTTCCGAACAAAACTATTACCTTTAATCTTACAAATTGCAGTAATTTTACATTCAACTTTTAATATTTTTGTTAATTAATTTAGTTATAATTTATGTGACTATGGCTTTGTGAATGTTGGCTATAATAAACAACTATATTTAAAATTGTCTTAATTGATTTTCTTACCTAAAGATAAAGACCTAGTAACGCTTTTCTCGCTGTTGAGGTGAAAAGTTGTATGTTTAACACGAGAGCAAATTTTTTATGTCTCGTGCGTTTAAATCACTCACTTCGCTCAGTAGTCTATATTAGAATCACTCGCTACGCTCGTGATTCAATTCTATAGACTACTTCGCTAGTTCGTGATTTAAAGACGGCACTCGCAGGAAAAAACAATTTTGCTCTCTAGTTGAACAAATAACTATTTTCCTGTTGATATACATGTGACCAAAAATATCTACATATTTTAATTCAAATAAATATTACATATAAAGTAATAAAAACTATTGAAACTCGCTGTGTTTAGCCATTCAAACCAGTTGAGTTAATATGAGCTAAATTCAGTTAAGCTGAGTTATACAGTTAGTTATTAGGTACAATTAGGTTAACATAGCACATAAACGTTATAACAGTTAATTATATAATACATATAATAAAATTGTTAACGAGCCGTGTCTGCTCATTAAATACTTTTTCAAAAAATAAAAAATAAAAAAACACACGTTGTACTTATGTTGCCGAGGTCAAACAAAATAGTTTTTAGAATTTTTGTCTTTATGTCATTATGTATGTTACGTTTATGATATTAGTATATTATGTTTATGTATGTTTATGCATGCTAATCTCAGACACGGCTTGATGTAATATAGCAAGCTTCCCGTAACATTTAGTATTTATTTCATTTCAATCGGTTTACAAACAAAAAAGTTACACCCTATACCGAAAACCACGCATACGAAGTTGCGTGCTCAGCTAGTAATAAATATTACCTGAAGTAGTAAAACCCGCTGTGTTCATTCAAACGTTAATATGAAATACAGTTAGTTATTAGAATTAGGTTAATATAGCATAAATGAGTAAGGGAGTAAAGAAAAGAACATTTTTGATGAAAAAGAGAAAGAAGTAGTGATGATGTTATATTAAATTAAAATAACATTAAAAGAAAATGCAATTAAGTGAGAGTGGTTATTTTATTTGGATTTAAACATAAATTTTAATCCAGGTCGGATATGCAGCGTTCGGGAAGCTCCGAGACATCTTCTCGTCCAAAATTGCTCAGTGCCTAAAAACAAAGGTTTTACAACATTGTGTGTTGTCAATAATGACATATGACGCTGAAACGAGGCCTCTAACTATGGGTATCGTAAGAAAGCTCAACGTTACTCAACGAGCTATGAAGAGAGCTATGCTCGGCGCTGCGAGATTAAATCAGGAATATGGAGATCTGTCGAAGAACGAAAGTTACTGACATAACCCGGGTTGAAGTGGCAGTGGGCAAGACACATACTACGGAGAGACGACGGTTACAAGTGGAGTTCAGGGACCAGCAAGCGCAGCGCAGGACGTCCACCCATAAGGTGGAAAGACGACCTCATAAGAGCCGCGGGTCGATGGTGGATCCAGGCTGCCTCTGACCGGTCACTTTCGAAAATTAGGAGGGAGGACTTTGCCTAGCAGTGGACGTCTTACGACTGAAATGATGACGACGACGACGACTTTGGACTTTATGTATACTTTCTTACATTTTTTACAGCTTTTTTATATTATATTTTTGCAATTGTAAGAAGAGTACAAACAAATACTCATAGACAAATAAACAGAGAAAACTCACACAAAAACTGTCTGGTTCCCTGCCCGTGTTTGAAGCATAAATATGTCTCAATACGGCCAGAGCTTCTTCACTTTTTCCCTTTGTCATCAGATACTTCGGACTCTCTTGCGCTTGTGTCATCCACAACGCTGTCATGATGAGAGGAATCGCATACACCATCGTCAACAGGCGCCATGGCCTGAGTGTTATGGAGCCAAATTGGTACCGCCAATCAGCAGATAGGACACCCCAGGCTAACACTGAAACGATACAAGGATGCACTTATGAAACGGTTGTCTTGAAAGACGGTATGGTAAAATTAACTTTCGATTCATACACGTATACCTATATAGTGACGTTATCTCTTTAGATTTTACAAGAGTTTTTAGCACCCTAAAAAAAACTAGATTAAAATAATTTTATTATTAGTTGGAGAGTAAGTCCAAAAATTGGTCTGAAAATGGGCTAGCTGACTGGTGACATTAACTTCCAGTTTTACAGAACCCCACCTTGAAATAAATAGCACAGGTGCTGTTGTGTTTCGTCGATTAAGGAATATCAGAGCTTTTTTTCCTATACCTTATATTTTATCCCATTCAAGATTGGCAATGTGTTGGCAATACACTAGCATCCAGCAAGCGTTGCATATATTATAGGCGACGTTATCCACCTACCATGAAGTGAAACGTTAGTCCGTCTGTCCATCTTTAAATAAAAAAGAGTTCTATTTTTTACCGAATTCTTACATATTTACTGATATATTTGCTAGGTATAAAACAGCAGGCGTCAAAATAATTATGGTAGAGTGGTACTATTAACACAAATAATTATAGATACATTAAATATTATACTATCTATTACGTATACATAAAATTATGTTCAATTAAAGTATAAAATAAAATACAAAACAATTATTTTAAAATATTGTAACGTATTTTTATTACCATGTTGTACGATATCAACCTATTTACTAAAAAATTCGTATTCTGTTAAAGAACAGGTAATAAGTACAAGATTCTGTGAATCATGGTACATTGTATTAGCATTTATGGTACACAATATGTAATACGTATTTTGTTATAGCTGGCATTACCAGTCTTATGCATTATTTTCTTATCTGTTTGCAACAAGGAAATTTGCTACGACAGATATATGTTATGACCACAGAGCAAAGAATCGCCGCGCCGCCCCATACTAGAGACGGTAGTAATAATAATGCGTTGGCCAATTGGTAATTGGCCGCTAATTTCTATTTGCACGTTGTGGAGTAAACATTATCCAAAAAAGCGATAGAAATGTTTCATTGTGCTGTGATTTGGTGTAATAATAATCAAAGTAAAAACGGAAATAAGCAAACTTCTGGTGTATAATATCACAAGTAAGTAATTAAATGCAATTAATTAATTAAATGCAATGCTTTTAAAAAATGCAACTCGAGATTGTCTTGGAACACAAAACCTAAATAATGCGAAAGCCATGCACGTACTGGTTATTGAATAAACGGTAACGCCTACTAACACCCTGGATTTGCATTAAAAGCGTTGACCATACCGTCTTTAATACGGGGCGGCTCGACGATTCTTTGCTCTGTGGTTATGATATGATTATCTTTAAATTGCTGCCATGGCAAGGAGCCACTGATCTCCAAAGCACAGGGTATCCTAGTGTTCGCGACATATCCACACCTAGATGTCGCTATTGCAAGGAATGTTCGTGGTATGGAGGTTGTTCTGCGTTTCTGTGTATAGGCGGCAATGAAAGATATGAATGAGGGTCTTTATTGAAATAAAAAGGTGTCTTTGTCGAAGGTTTTGTGTCAAGTTCATTGGTCTAGTTCAGGTCTTGTTCTGTCAAGGCTTCTAGTGCAAATACATAGATCAGGATACATTAAAGGCAATTCATTTGCCTATAATAATATCCCTATAGATCAACCGAGATCAATGTAAAGTGAGCTATCGAACATTTGGTCCTTCGAGCCGGATACCAAGTTTTTTTTGGCATAGTTCATATATTGCGCTAATAGAGGGCGCTACTTCAATGATTGGTAAAGAATAAATATCTCTGTGCAAATTTATTTGTGGGTAAATTTGTTATTGTTAGAAAACTATTTAATCAAAATTTCAATAATATTTGGACTTAAAGAAATTGTATTACCTACATAACTATGGACTTGTAAAATTTTGTACAAGAGAAATTCAGCTAAAGTTTTATTATATTTATTTCAAATTCATTTGGTTCATTATTATTCAGCTTGTTGCCTGATTTATAGTTTAGGAGTTCTTAACAAAATTATAAAATTAACTTATCACATCTAAAATGGAAGGGCGTATTAATGTACAAAAGGATATTCAATATTCTATAAACAGAGCATACGGTAATTTTAAAAAAAGTCCAAAGGAAAAATTAACTTTGGAATACACCGAGACGCGGCTTGAAAGTCTTGAGGAATATTGGTCGGATTTTCGAAGGAATCACTTGTGGTTGCTTGAGTCATTTAAACCCGATGACTTAAAAGCGACCTTATATGAGACTTCAAATATGTATAATGATACGGAGGACACTTACATCTCTTATAAGTCGCTAATGAAACGTGTTTTAAAAGAATTAACGTTATGTTCTAAAGTTCAACCTGTCGACAATAATTCGTCTACTGGTGGTTCATTTGTCAAGCTACCAAAAATTTCTATTCCAATATTTTCGGGGAAGTATTCCGAATGGACTACCTTTCGTAATTTGTTTATTTCGTTAGTTCATAATAATAAGTCGCTCGATAATGTTCAAAGATTACATTATTTGAAGAGCCATCTAGTAGAAGCCGAACAGTTGATTAGATACATGCCTATTACTGAAGACAATTATGGTCACTGTTGGTCACTGTTAGAAAACCGATATAACAATAAAAAATATTTAATCAATCGTATTTTGAAGCGTCTATTTGGTCAACAATGTATTAGTATTGAGTCTGCGTCAGCGTTAAGAGAGTTATTAGACACAACTATGGAATGTTTGAGTGCGTTAAAGAATTTGGAAATTGATGTGAGTACATGGGACGTAATTATCATACACCTCGTTACATACAAACTCGACAACGATACCCGGAAACAGTGGGAATTGAATGTCTCCAATAACGAATGTAACAGCTTACCCACATTTGAACAATTTAAAATTTTTATAGAAAATCGGTTTAGAGCATTAGAATGTTTGGAACCAAAAAGGGTAAAACATACTGTTGTCTCGCACTCTCAAAAGGTCCTATTGGCTACAAACTTGTCGCAAATACGTTGCGAATATTGTTCAGAAGGGCATAAGTTGTGTTTTTGCAAAAAGTTCGCAAATCAGCGTTTCGAAATGAGACAAGAATTTGTCAGGAAGAACAATATGTGCTTTAACTGTTTGGGAGGCAATCATAGTGTGTATAAATGTAAAATTTCGACAAATTGCCGGCTTTGTAATAAGCGTCATCATTCGCTCTTGCATCCGAGTTCACGTCAAGAGTTTCAAGGTCATAATAATGAAGAAAGGGGTTCTTATGAAGAATCAAGTAGTTCAGCAGATGGTACGCCAATAGTTTCATGTTTCTCGACAGGGAGAATTCGCAAGTCGAGACAAGTTATATTACCCACCGCCTTGATAAATGCCAAGTCTAAATCAGGGGACATGCAACCAATTCGTGCCTTGTTAGATCAAGGGTCTCAAGCTTGTTTTATCACGGAAGCCGCCGTTTAATTATTGCGTTTGAGAAAAACACCTACAAGAGGAGAAATCGCGGGATTAGCGAATAATAAACCAATAACAACTAATCATATGGCTACTGTAGTGATTCAATCTCGCTTTGATTCGGCATTTAAAATGGAAATTAAAGCTTATGTCTTAAATAGCATAACTTCTTGTATTCCTCAACAAAGAGTAGAAACAATTGATTCGATCGAAATAAGAGACCTGCAATTAGCAGATCCTCAGTTTGACATCCCCAATAAGGTAGATATTTTGCTAGGAGCCGATGCATACAGTTACATTATGCAGGAAGGAATGCAGAGGAGCGATGCTGGAAATCTCATAGCACAAAGCACGGCTTTAGGATGGATAATTTCCGGAGTTAGTAATGCTAGTTTAAGCAATTTAAACAGTGATAAGGATAGTACAGTAAAGATTTCGGCAATAGCAGATGCACATGAACAAACCTTGCACGGGGGCGTTCAATTAATGTCAAATTCTCGGTGGTCATGTCAACGCAGGGGTGTAGTCTGTGCTAGACCGACAAAACACTAAAACTATTTCACTGTTGGTTATGGTGGGCGGTAACGCAGGTTCGAAGGACATTTGCAATAAATGTCCTTGGTGGGCGGTATGTTCGCGACATATCCACACCTAGATGTCGCTATTGCAAGGAATGTTCGTGGTATGGAGATTGGTCTGCGTTTCTGTGTATAGGCGGCAATGAAAGATATGAATGAGGGACTTTATTGAAATTAAAAGGTGTCTTTGTCGAAGGTTTTGTGTCAAGTTCATTGGTCTAGTTCAGGTCTTGTTCTGTCAAGGCTTCTAGTGCAAATACATAGATCAGGATACATTAAAGGCAATTCATTTGCCTATAATAATATACCTATAGATCAACCGAGATCAATGTAAAGTGAGCTATCGAACACCTAGTTTGGACAATACTTAGTTGGCTTAATGTTTAGAATCATTAAAATTTGGTAATTTTTTTTGGAATAAAGAATATTTTTAGCGTAGTGGAAGCGTACTGGGCACATAACCTCTTGAAATTCTAAATATCTAGAGGTTTAATTTACCTACTAATAAAATAAAAGTCATTGCTATCTGTTACTTTGTCGTATTTACTGTCCAGTTACTCCATAGACTATAATGTTATTATACAGAGCTTTACTTCTAACATTAGCTGGTCTGCTTATGGAGTGAAGAATAAGAATTAGAACTTACGTGGGCTAAAGACTGACGATATCATCAAAAGTCCGTTGCAAGCCAAAACGGCAATGTCTCGTCGTCTTCTGGGCAATAATTCACCAGCGTACGCGTACCCCAAAGACGAAGGACACGATAAACTGTAAGTTTTAACAAATAATGAAAAAGAGGTCTTTAGACTAATAATAAGTGCTCTATGTATAGGAAAGCCCATCGGTCAGTGGTTAAAGTAGGCCATAGGGCTCTGACTCAGCGGTCACGGGTTCAATTCCCGGCAGGGCTTGGAATTTGGAAATTAAGGTTTCAAGTTTGCTTATGTATATATGTATACTCAACGGGTTTCAAGTTTTCAAAGTTGCATCTGATATGGCCATAGAATTGGTGTGCTTGATGATTTATTTATTTAAATTAATTAGAATTAATTAGAATTGAATTCTGAGAATTCTTTTTTTTCTGCGTTTAGTGTCTATTGAAGAGTTGAACAGTTTAGTGTTATTGATGAAAAAATTTGAAACAGTTTTTTCCCTTCTTCGAAATGATTCCATAGTCCAGTCATTATGTCCGGCAAAAAGGCAAAGAAATGAAAAAATTGTAGGGCGCTGATTTTCGGATATTGTGTGAAATCTGAACTTCAAAATGTCGACCAGGATTTTTTATGAGCTTTCGTCGCCATCTTGAAAAGGGGTCAATTTTTTTTTTTTACATAACTCGGCTCTCCGTCATGATACGAAAATTGTAATTCAATACATTTTATTGCTTTTTTTATGCTCTACAATTTAGGTCGTGTGCTTTTTCACTTTGTTTTTTTTTCAGACAAAAATTGCGATTTTGAGGGCCCCATAGAGTGGGCAAGTCCGCGTGAAGTTTCGATTTTATATGTTTACACATATACGTATAACATGTTTTATGTGAATATTTATATGTTTAAATACTAAATAATATAACTTTATTTGCCAGATGTTATTTAAAATCTCTATATATAAAAATGAATCCCCATTTTCCCTTGGTCACGGCATCACGCGTGAACGGGTAGACCGATTTTAATTCGGTTTTAACTAATAGAAAGACGGATAAACGGGGAATATTCTTATATATAAAAATTGCACCCTGGGCGAATTCGGGGCGGGTCGCTAGTATATTATAAATATAAACACAATATTTTTTAACTCTCTCGTCCGATATCTCAACAACGATCAGCGATAAGTGAAAATGCGTGTGACCTAAATTGTAGGGTATAAAAAGCAACAAAAAAAGTGTGTGATCACAATTTTCCTTTCATGACGGAGAGCCGAGTTATCGCAGAAATAAATAAAATTTTAAAATTACCCCTTTTTCAAGATGGCGGCGAAAGCTCATAAGAAATCTTGGTCGACAATTTGAAGTTAAGCTTTTGTAAGCCAAACAAATGGCGTTTTAAAGTGACATCGAATCACTTGAAAATTGCAATTGACACAAAATGAAAACGCAGTTTTCATAGTATTGGCAGGGCACACTGCGCTTTGCAGTTATTTGGGCAGCCAGTCTGGCGGCAGTAACCACCCCGTTACAGAAGACCACCGTGAAATAACAGGACGTGTGCTGTTGTGTTTCGGTGTGTGAGATGCCAGAGCCCATTTCCCTATCCCTCTCCTAATCCCTTATCCTTAATCCTGCTGTAGTCGGCAGCGCAATTGCAGCAGCTTTGGCGTTGCTTGGTTATAGGCGACGGTAGCCACCTACCATCAAGTGGACCGTCAGCCTGTCTGCCGATCTTAACATGAAAAAAAGAAGTTTTCATATTATAGACTCGCGAATAAGAACACGATTGACGAGTTTTCTGTCAGTAACTTCTTAGGCACTAGAATATCAAACTTTTAAAGTACTTTTAAAATAGAGTTTTTAAAATGAATCGAGATTGTTTTGTGGTCAATGTCCAGATCTTAGTTATCGTTGATGGCATAAATGTACGGAATCAAATTGGCGATATTACAATAATTCCTGAACAATATCACTTACAAAAGTGAGGTGAAAAATTTGCAAAGGGCAAACGTGACCAAATTGGGCATGAAGGCAGCAACGAACGCTATCACCCCGGCTACTGCTAAAGATACCAGAAGCACTGGCTTCCTGCCGAGAGAGTCGGCAGCGCGGCCCCAGAATGGTGCTGTCAAAATTACGCCTGAAAATGAAGACATTTGTTTTGAGAGTATTTTATAATTAATAAAACTGAACAGCTATAGGTGCTAACCGACCTGCTAAGTTTGTACTCTCGCTGGTATCGTTAATTTATTATACTTTTAATAACCCACAATATGTATACCAATCCTGACTGCTAGCCGAGGAAGTTGGACTACACCACGAAAACTGTTCGTTGTCGAGATGGGCATTATCTCTTTTCTTGTCTCTTTTTAGCTAAGTATAAGGTCATTTGCTCAGAGATGGATGGAAACTGTAGGCAGTTGGTCATCTACCGATTTCGTTATTTTCGTTTTCGTCGCCTTATTTGATTTGTTAGAATAAAATTAAAACTTAGATAAAAATACAGAGCACAATAGACTGTATTTAAAATAGTCTAGCTATTTAATCTAGCTGATTTTACAAAAAAAAAATATTTTCTGAGAAAAAAAAATTAGTAAATTACTTTTTTTTATTATTATTGTAGGAAGGATGAGGCCGACGATGGAGCGAACTCACCCAGACACTCGACCCTTGAAAATATTTGGGTTGAGCCCGGAAATATAGACGCTGGCGCCAGTAGGGAGTTCCAATCCTTAGCAGTGCGTATTACAAAAGATGTTTTAAAACGCTTGGTTCGAATTAGAAGGACTTTGACAAGGTGAGGGTGATAACCATGTCCAATAGAAGAAAGGGGAAGGCGGTATAGTCTCATGCAGCTCCCGAGCACGCTCAGAAAAAAGCTTTCTCGTCACAGTAATAAAAAATTTCAGCGACAGTTACGTTATTTTTAAGCTTATAGATTAACTTAAGTTCTATAGTAAAGTTTTAATTGGCTAATTTTATTTCTTTTTTCATATTTTTCAAATTTTTTCATATTTGAGAAAAATCTTCCAATTTGAAATCTGTTAACCCCGAGAAGTTACAAAAATGTTTTGTGCAATATTGCATCTTAATTCATAGGTTATTAGGTTGCGCATACTTTGGTAAAAAATGTATTCGGTCTGGTGTTAGTCTTTGTCTTGAGTCATGTGTGTTCTAAGGGCATGTGCGGAATGACGGAGAGTTAGCATTGGTATTCCTAGAAAGTGTGTTCTATGTATGTTACCTTTCCCAAACCTGCTTAAATCAGAAATTGGAGTTCTCATTATGTTATTTAGAGCTATTGTAACATAATGAGCAGTTCTCACCGATATTGGGAATAGACGTTAATATTCCTCTCAGTTCATCAGGTATTTGAAGATCGCAAACAGCAGCAGGAAGGATGAACGCGTTTCCAATCATTTCGAGCAGTGCAGCTGTTAACGTCGCCAGCATTAACGCGCAGTGAACAATCTGATATTTTCCAGCTCCTAGAAAGATTTTCATAGCAATGTTACTGTAATGCGTGTTTTGGATAAATCATTTTTCTATTATATTTTTAAGACATTGTATTTTGCTATGTGAAGTTAATAACGCTAACTTAAATAATAAAAACTTAACAAGTGCGAGTTGAACTCGTGTGAAGAGGTTCCCGTACGGTGTTACCTATCCCCACAATATTGAGTGATTTACCATGTTATTTTTTTATTCGGACGTACTGAACCCTAAAAATGGGTTGTTTAGTCTAATTGCAAGCAATTTGTAATATTATTTGCAAATTTTAAGCTAAGTATTAAGTTGTTAATATTTAAGTAGTGATTAGTGATTATTTTATAGGTATTGATAAATTCATACAATTACTCTACCTATTAGAACTAAATCTAAAGATTTATTTAAAATGAATATATAACAATAGGTATATCAATAGTAGGTACCGATTGGTGTTTATTTATGTAAAGTAGATCAATCGGTTTTGTATGGAGATTAGGCCATCAGCTTATTTTCGTTTTAACTTCATTTTAACAGCCGAACCTTGTGACTTACCTTAGTAAGAAGAAATTATAGATTGTTTTGGGAAAATATCGTGTAATTTAGTAATGGAGTTTCTATTGTAGATTTCAGATTATTTCATTTTCTTAAATTTTATTGGATGTAATTAAAATTAATTATTTGGATGGTGCACACATCTTGTTTATTTCTTAATTACTTCAAATCATCTAAAATAACTTATATAAGTATATATAAAATATTTCACAACCATCTATCCAGATGTATAAAAAAACACACTCTAAATTTTCACACGTCAAAACATAAAATTATACTTTTTCTTTTTCCCTGTTTGAATATCAAACCTTTTTTCAAAATTCATTAACACATAGCCCTCTCTCCATAGCTCGCTGAGCGACGACGTTGAGCTTTCTTACAGGCCCGTAGTTAGAGACCACGTTTTAGAGTAGTCACTACCTATGTAATCTTAGACATACCAGCATTGTCTACTACGAAGTGCATTGCTTGTGTTGATAGGCGACGACAGCTACCTACCATCAATTGCTGTCTGCCTACCTGCCGACATATAAATAAAAGAAAAATTCTTGTCATATGTCATCTAATTGACATAAAAAATAAATGACAACGTTTACTGATTTAATGCTACGACATGCCTATCTGTTTACTTACCGATTATATCCAAGGCTTCTTCCAAATTCGTCTCCATTTTCGACTTGAACTTATCAAAACTCACCGGCTTTTTCACTGCAAACGCATCGTTCTTCATACTTTCACAACTGCACAGTTATATATGCTGTATTACTCATAGTTACATAAGGTTAGCATTTACCTACCAATTTGAAAGCGATAAAATATCACCAATTTTCTAACAAGTAGTTTTTAAATATTTGTCAATAAAAAACTTTAAATAGGATCGGAGGTTCCCGAGATTATTAGATTAATCATATTAATTACGTTTGTGAGGATGGATCTATGGATGTTGGTTAATCTTTCACTCAAAATCTGCTTAAAGAATTCTGATGATAAGTAATATAGTTTGTGGTTTATAGTACTACAGATTAAGTCGCCGCTGGCGCTCCAACCAGATACCGCCCGTGCACAAATATTATGCGGCAATTAATTGGAAGCAAAAAAATCTATATTTGGTGGATCTAACGGTTGCCAATGCACCTCCTGACCAAGGATCCGAAGATAAATCAGCTTCAGTTTCGCCGTTACATCGCCCGTTCATACACAAGAAAAAAGTCTATGTCCAACTGCATCTTCGGTGCCAAGTCAGCAGTATGATAATATTGGTGATAATATAATATGATAATACCCCCAGAAGCTGGCTCAACAGTTGCGATGTGGGTCACGAAGAAAGCACATTGGCAATGTAAAACATGCCTAAAAACATTATGCGTCGTAAAAGACCGTTTCGAATTTTTCACACTACATGAGCCTAGTGTCCCATTTGAGGACGGCATTTTTTCCCCAATAAAAAATAACAAAAATTTAAAAATCTTTATGCTTTTTGCGAAAGTTGCCTATTTTCTCCCTAAAAATAAATATTTTTTTCTTTTTTCAATGCAAACTTTTATTTGGGCTCAAATGGGTTAATACTACGCCGGAGTGGGCGTACCCGGCTCTCGGTGGGAACATAAAACGTTGCACTTTGTTGGCGTAAAAAATAAACAATTTCATTGAGTTTATTCATATTAATTTCCACATAACTTGGGTAAAAGTTATCATGCTTTAACCTTGTTTTACTCGCACAAGTAAGTATCAGAACACAGAATAGGTAGTCAATGCACATTACAGATATTAGTTGCTGCACATTAGGAACTATATTTTGTTAGACGGGCGGCATCTGGTTGGAGCGCAAGCGAGACCAATCATTAATCTATGACATCATAGACTATAATTAAAAAAATACGCGAACGAAGTTGCGGGTAAAAGCTAGTCAAAAATGAATAAAGCGCCTCATATTTTTTTTAAAGATAAAAGACGGCACTCAAGATGACGGTCTAATTAATGGCAAATGAATATCATTGCCTGCACTAAACAATGTCTGTCATGTCAGTGACAGGTCACTCTACCACGACCTGTCACTAATATGGCTAATGTGTTGATTCTAATGGTTAATAATATCCTAGTGAACTATAATGTATGATTTTATATTATATACATAAAAGAGCGTCGGTGGCGCAGTGGAAAAGAAGCGGCCTATCGTGTCGAGAGGTCCGTGTTCGATCCTCGGTTATGAAATGTATACCAATTGTTTTTTTTTACTCAACGGTGAAGGAATAAGATTTCGTGAAGAAATCTGCATACGCCAAACTCAGACCGACAAAAACTATAGACGGAACAATACACACTCTTAAGTGAGGCAGGTAATAGGAAGACGATTCTGGAATAGGGTGACGGCCGCTCTATAGTCTGACGCGAATAGTTGATATACCTGACTATATTTTTTGTTTAATAAGTATTATAATAATTTATTTATAGTCCATATAACTTTCCATAGACAACAATTCCTAAAAACTACGTGATAAGAATTAATTAATAATAAAATTTGTAGAGCTTCAAATTATAAATTTAAATAACTATTTAAATATATAAATCTCTATAGGTATTCTATAAACTAATAAACTATACTAATAACTACTTATAAATAATTTAAACCTATTAAACCTTTGGCAGACGGAAGTGGCCAGAATGCTGGCGGCATCGCCCCGTTGAACACCTAATAATGTAGGTACGGTAAGTAGTGTCAGTAAGTATTATTGAAATCGTAATATGTAAATTTATTAATAAGACTACACTAACAATTAAACCACGACAATACAATTAGCATGTGACGGTTAAACAAAATCGCACATTGAATTTACAGAAGTAATTCTTCCGGTTTTAAATTAAGTCTTTTTAGCTTTAAAGAAAGGTTCCTGTTTTAATTATCGTATAATAAAACTAGCGACAAGCCCCGGGTTTGCATGGATGCAATTTTTTTTTGTAAATTATATAGGCCGAAAGGTGGCCTATATAGAGGGAGAGCTAGCTACGGAAATAGGTTTGCAATTTATAGAACAATGAAATCCCTCTAGTTAGGATGTCGTATTATCATTATTAATTAATTCGAGCGCCTGGCAGCAGTTCAGCGGTGGATGTGAGAGTGGATGGGCAACAAAGGGGTTGTAAAATCCATTGAACGTGTGCAATTTATAGAGCTCTGAGTTTGGTGTGATATTATAGCCCATTCACTCTCACACCCACCGCTAAACAGCTGCCAGGCGCCCGGATTAATTAATAATGATAGTATGGCCTACTAACAAGGGGGATTTCGTTGCTCTATAAATTGCAAACCTATTTCCGTAGCTAGCTCTTAGACTAATATTATTTGCAAGGACTGGTCCACAAGTTCAAAGTCGCTGAGGTAGCTTATGGAGCGGGCTATGCTCGCAGTTACTTTAGTGAAAAGAAATAGAAATTTTGAAATTGGCCGAATAATCAAAGCCGAAATGGCAATGAGATGACAGTTCTCGAATGAAGATAAAGACAGACGATCGGAAAGGCATAGCGGGAAGCGGCTTGGATTGAAAGCGCAAAAGACCGTGCTTGGTGGCGAGCTTCGGGAGAGTCCTACATCCAGCATACAGTGGAGAGATACGGGTTGATAATAATCATGAAATACACAAACCTTCCTCGTTTATCCATCTATCCATTATTACAAACCGTATCAAAATTTGTTAAGTAGTTTAGAAGAAGTTAGCGGAGACACAGACATAATTTATTTTACAAATTTTACAATATTGTGTTGATAAAGTCAGAGGTTAATATTCTAAATATATATGGCAAAATAAAGATCTTACCACATACATCATGTGAGAGTTTCTTTGAATTTAAAAGAGGTATTGTTTGCTATTGCAATTATTATTGATTCACACCACTCGTTGAACAATACTGTGACAATACTGAGCGATGTATAAATTACTATGTTAAATGAACTTTCACCTTGTAATAAATAATATGATATCTTTGTATACAATGCATTTGTTAGAAATGATTGTCTAATTATAAGTAACTACTCGTCCCGACTTTGCGCGGGCTTCGGGGTGATAAGGTTGTTAATTAATGTAAACTATAAAAAAATGTATACCTAAATGAAAAAAAAGTATAAATGAGAAATAATTTTGTCCATTTTTTTTATTTATGTAAATTAAAAAAAAATAATGCTGTTTTTTAGAGAGTATTTTAAAACAGTTAGAAAATCACTTTTTTAAAGATTTGCAGTCACTTTATAGGTCATTATATCTCTTCTAATATATAAAATTCTCGTGTCACAGTGTTTGTAACAAAACTCCTCCGAAACGGCTTGACCGATTCTTATGAAATTTTGTGTGTATATTCAGTAGGTCTGAGAATAGGAAGTAAACTATTTTTCACCCTCCTACCCATTTATTAATCGGGATTTTAGTATTTTTAATACAAATTTAGGTGGGAACTTCTATTTTTACAAGCAACATTATAGATGTTAAAAATTCGCTGCCCATATTGATAGATAGTGTAAATTATAAGGGATAAGAAAGGGTTAAGGGAATGTGATTAGTCATCCCTTAACAACAGCACAGGTGTTGTTATTTAACTGTGGTTTTCTGTAAAGGGGTGGGATGGTAGTAGGCTACCGTCGCTTAAGTACACACCAAAACAAGCAACATCAGACGTGCAACATCAGAAGCAAGACCCAGACTACATGAGGATTAAAGAAGTGGCCGAAAATCCCTTTTCATTAGTTGATTGAACTATGAAATTATAAACCTTGTATTATTTTTTATACTATAAAGGGTGGCAGACAAACTGACTTGATGGTAGGTGGTTACCGTCGCTTAAGGACACAACAATACCAAGGGGGATCCAAGTGTGCTGCCGACCCTACAGGAATTTGTTTACGGCTCGCTTGAAGAAACTCATGTTGTAGAGCTACGTGGAAACATCTTTGAAGGGAGATATAAATCTACCATGAGAAATTCTCTAAATAAATATAAAGAAATCCGCATCAAAATTCGATTAGGAAAATTAAACGAAAAAAAAAAACGGAAATGGTAGTTAGTAGTCATGTATCTTTAAATGAGTATTTATGAGGACGAAAGTTTTATTAAGTATAATATATATTCTCACTCCCAAAATACACATAGGAGAAACCAGGGCGGTGGTCTAATTAAATAATAACATTGAACCTTGGCAAATGACAGGTATTATTTCATTTTTTTATTTTATTATTTTAATATAACAGCTAATTATTTTAATTTTAACGCGAGCACTCTCGGCTGCAAATTATAAATAATAGGTAAGTACATTTATTGATACTAACCGTTTTATCAATTTATAACTCAAATAATGTATACTTTTTCGTCCTCTGTACATATTAACTTTATTTATTTTTATTTTATTAACACACAAATACCGATTAAAAGAATTATTACATAATGCAAATAATTCGAACTCTTTTAAAAGTTTTTTCAAAGTTTTGAAGTATTAATTGTTTAATGTAGGTATAATTGTTAGAAGTGTACTGAACGTTTTGCTTTAACTACAATGCGTCCACTTTGTCAGTTTGTACATAAATTGTTATTGTCAATACGAAACGGACTTTTCCTACGTAATGTAGGTTTGCGGAAATTTACGATAATAAAATTGATACTTACGTAGGACTGTTTATTTGTTATTGTTTATTTAATAAATTCTCACTGTTATCTTCCATTCAACTGAGCATTAAGACATTTTTAGAACGAATAATATTTGCTCATTATTGTACCTATTTTATCATTGTGAAACTGCGCGTTGTATCCGTACATAATATTTTTGTGTCTATTTTAATATCTTTAAGATTGTATTACACTATATTCCTTATAATAAGTATACTATTTTATTTGCAAATATAGTAACATAATTTATACAGCCATAACACTATAAGTGCAGTAAAGGTAAATATCGTCGCCTTAGTGGTGAAGTGAGCTATTCCACACTAAATTGGTTCCAAGATAATGACAATTGAAATAAATAACCAAAAAAATGTTTTTTATTTTATGTTATTAGTTACATAAAATAAAAAGCATGTTTTTAGTTTATTTAAAAAATGTTTTCACACAATTTTTTGTGTGAAGGTAATAATGAATATGTTGAAAGGAAGTTCGATTTAAGTGCCCTTTTTTTTGTTTTTCTTTTTTTTGTTCCTAGATTCATTTAACTCCTTTCACGTCTGAAGGAAAAAACCAAGTTCTATTTGAGCTATCTCTTAGATCTCTTCACCACTAGAATCTCCGTTTAACGCTGAGTATGATGATGTTCATAACTCAAATTAGTCAAAAGTGTGGGTTAGTTCTTTTCACCACCAAGGCGACGATATAAAGTAATACACCAACCGCTAATGGAACAGCAAGTGGTCACAAATTAGCAAATATAAGTAAAATCGGTCCTATTGGAAAATTATAAGCGAGGTCTATGGCCAGCAGTTGACGTCCAACGGTTGAGATGATATAAGTGTTAAGTCCGTGGGGTTTGTAACATTTTGGTATACATGACTGGCGGTTTCAAAGCTGACTATTATCTATTACTTCGGTCAGCAAATTAGCATTGCTAAATACATAGTCAAATTGCAAAAATGTGGGAAAACGATATCGCATTGCCCGTCTAGGTATCGAAAAGTCCCGGCATCATAATTTTGGGAGTATAAAATAAAATAGTAAAATATACGCCTATGACAAGATTAGACTTCGTTAAAAATCTCAACAAATGCTACGACTTATCCGCTATCTTCGCAGTTTATCATAAACATTGTACTTACTACTGGTAAAGCGAATTCAAATGGACATTACGGTTCAAGACCAGTTTTGTAAAATCTATTTTAAATACAGGCCTGCAGAACAATCTATTTTAAATTGTTTTTTACAGTTTATCTGTATGTCTAAGTTGAAGCCCGACTAGGATTATGAAAATAGTATGTGGTAGGTTACACTATTAGGTTAATAGCCTTATCTATTACACTATTATTCTAGGAATACTATTATTTTGTTACACAAAAAGTATCTTCTAATTGTTGCAAATATTTTTTGGAATTCCACAATCGTATTCTGCGAAGAATTACAGAAGAGAGGGATATCAGAATCAATACCATGTTCTTGGCCCTTTTTCCAATCAAGATATTATTTATTTGTTTACCACCAAGTGAGCAATCAGTCTGCCAGTTATAAAAATATTCTCGACGACGATAAATTTTTCGTTATTCCCCTTTTAGTTCAAATTTGGAACACTTGACCGTATTTAAAGAGCGTTTTGCTTATCCAATTTTGTTTAAATTTTTCAGCTATTAATTCAGGCTCCAATTTTGTTCAAAAAACGAAAAAAAAGGTTTACATTTAGAAAAAAAAATGTAGGTATACATTTAAAAAGGTCGTTGCTTACCCAAATTTTCTTTGAATTTTATCTATTAATTGGGGCTGAGCTTTAGATCAAATTAAATATTTGCTGACAAAAATCCACAAAACAAACTAATCCTCATTTTTAAAAACCAATAACACAAAAAGTATCGTCTAATTGTTGCAAACATTTTTTTGGCATTCTGAAGAGAGGGATGATACCAGAATCAATAATATCATGTCTTTTACCCTTTTTTCTATTATGATCTTTATTTGTTTTGTATTCCCCTTTTTGACGATAAAATGTTATTCCCCTTTTTGTACACATTTAGAATACTTGGTTGAGATTTAAAAAGAGTTTGTTTACTCAAATTTTCTTTGAATTTTCAACTATTAATTGGGGCTCAATTTTGATCAAATTTGATTCTTATTTACAAAAATCCACAGAAGAACTAAACATTTTGAATATTTCCATATATACATAAGTTTGACATTAGGACCTAATTTCAACCGCTTAGTTAAATTGAAACTAATAATTTAAAAATTAATTCGTAAATAAATGAATTAATCAAAACGCTCAAATTCTAATACAAATTTTCCTACGAATTTTCTTAGAAATTTTACATTAATCGTACGTATATGATTTAATTTACCTTTAATATGCGTGTAGATTCACAATTAAAATGCAACTGTTCAATATCCGATATAAAATTGTACAAACAATATTAACACGAGTTTATTTTATTTATATAAAAAACAATGTACATATTATCTCTAGTTACCTCTGACCTCGCCACTTTTTACAATTAATAAGATGAATCATTTTCGTGTTATTTTAGGGGCACGCGTTAACGTCGCAGAGAGAGCAAAGAACCAAAAAGTTTAATTAACCTACATTGATTATAAATTTGATGTATTTTAGGTATTCCGTATTGGCATGGATGTAAGTCGGGAACCATGATAGTTCGAAAATATAAAAAAAAATTATGGATTTTTTTTTATTTTATCCTGTCTTTGGGTAGTCTTTTTATTCGCTACTAGCGTTCCGCCCCGGCTTCGCCCTAGTAGGTATATTAAAATTAAAGTCACGTCCGCCTCTGTCTGTTTTGCCGCTAATTTCTTCTAAACCGCCAAACAGATTTGATATTCCCCAATGGAAAACGCCATAAACGAGGAAGGTGTGTGTATATAATTTACTGATAATTAAATCCGTGCGAAGCCGGAGACGGTTCGCTCGTTTATTAATAAATTTAACAATGATTATCGGCTTATGCTCCGCTCGCACGAAATATCTGGCACGAATAATTTATTCCCCTTTGCCACTAATAAGTATGCTCCACTGCCATTATCTTATTCCACACGATATGCAATGACAACTTTACACAGGGAAATGTTATGTATCGTTTTTTAAACAACAACATAAATACGAAAATAACATACGGAACCTTTATATAACGAGTTATATAATAGCAGATTCAATGGATCGCCCAGGTTACGTTATGTTTACGACAGACGTGCAAACTGCTTTGTAAATATACCGCACCTGTGTTTGGCCCATTTTTTGTAAATACATCGAGTAATTTTGAAGGTCGCGAGATTTTTGGCTCCCTCACGCATGTTTCCAATCTCGCAATCTCAATATTAATAGATACCTACCTATCCTACCCGGTCAGTAAGAAAAAGGTCTCCGTTGTAGTAATACTATCGAAATATTTTTCGTTTTCATGTGTAAAATATTACGCAGTGACACTTGGATAACTTAGTATTTACTCGTATTTATAAAAAGTATAAGCTGTGTCCCGCGGTTTCACCCGTCGTTTAATTTTATACACTGATACTTACTAAAAGATTTTTAAAATTCATACCATACAAATTGTAAATGATAAAACCCCAATAAAACTGGAAGTAAGTTAAAAAAATAAATTGGTGGTAAGAACTCCTATACATCTTGGTTTATTCACATTTAACACCTGGTTTTTCTTTTTTACTTATGTAAAGGCAGGCTGTTTTTTAGAGCGTATTTTAAAACAGTTAGAAAAATCACTTATTTAAAGATTTGTCAGTCATTTTATAGGTAATGAAAATGAATAACTAAAGGAACTAACACCCAGTCTGGTAAACGAATTCGATACTAAATTAAAAAATTCAATTAATCAAAATAACTCAAAATCTAAATTAATATCTTACTGTTGGTCACGGTTTTGAATATTATAAATAATATATTAAGAAGTAAAATATTATACAATAAGAAATAATACATGATATATAATAATCTATACATATTATAATAAAATCATGAACGAGCCGTGTTTGTACATTAAATATTTAAAAAAAAATAGTACACGTTGTACTTATGTCACTAAGTACCATCACTAAGAAAATTGTAACCGAATGGTTTCCGTAAATTGATTTTTTAATTATTTTGTTGTTACTACTGTGAAATAAATCCTCAAAAATTCCACATTAAAACAACAGTTTTCTATCAATGTGTGTTGCCAGTGATGACATATAGCGTTGAAACGTAATCTCTAACTATGAGCGTCGTAACAAAGCTCAAAGTCGCTCAACGAGTTATGGAGAGGGCTCTACGGTCGGGGTTAAATTGCGAGATCGAATCAGGAATGAGGAGTTCTATAGACGAATGAAAGTTACTTACATAACGTAAGTTGAAATGGCAGTGGGCAGGATACATAGTACGGAGAGCCTATGGCCGCAAGGATCGGAAGGTTCTCGAGTGGAGACCACGAACCGACAAGCGTAGAGTCGGTGGACGTCCTATAGGGGTTGGTCTATCTGATAAGGCCCGCGGGTCGATGGTGGATCCAGGCTGCTTCTGACCGGTTCTTTTGTCAAATTAGGGGGAAGGCCTTTGACTAGCAGTGGACGTCCTAATACGGCTGAGATGATGAAGATATGTTGACTGTGAAATAGACTGATAAAATTTTCAGAAAGCTTCTACTTATGTTCACGGTTCAATTTGGGCTGTTTTCAATTTTAAGATTTTCGGTCGTTTTAATTTTAATTTTAAGATTTTAGAATGCGTAGAGATTTAGACGCTCAAGCTCACTTGGACAGATTCTCAACTGGACAGAATGTCAAGTGGATGGATTCTCATGTGATCAGAAATAGTAAAATAGTATAAATATGTTTACACGGTACCTGCAGAGAGATTAGTTTTAATTACAACATACCTAAAATGGATAATTACATAAAAATTACGTTAAGGCTTTATTTAGATAATGTAAATAAAGATGTTATTTAGATGTTTCAAATGTAAACACAGAAGATATGATATTATGTAAGGATTGTATTAAATTGTTTTTAGATAAATATTTAAATGTGTTATAGTTAAGGCATATGTAAATAACATTAATGACACAAAAGAAAATAAAATTAAGTCAAGAAATATAAAATTAAAGAAAATTACTCATTCAAAATATAATTATTGTTTTATTTATACATTAAGCAAGTCGCGAGGACTTCATACATGAAAGAGCGGTCACCTCGTGCCAACAGATTTAACTCGGTAGAGTTTTTAAAGTATTTGGTAGGAGGTAGTCTTGGAAATAATTCATCTGATTTAAAAAAAAACACCAATATTTGCAATACAATTTCAGGATGGACATAAGCTAAATATTCCACGCCAGTGGAACCGCGGGCCTTAGCTAGTTAAATAATAAACACTAAAGGCACGATTTTCGCACGATAGCGATTTTTTCCATTGGGAACTGAAATTTAAATTCGTAAATAAAGTAGTAAACGAATTTGCAAAAGCTCACAACCACAGACTTCACAGCGATCCAGCTGCTCGACAACACAGATTTAGTGAGAAGACTAAAAAGGACTAAAGCTTTTGAGTTAGATTAGTTTTAAAGATCATCATTCATTCATCCACATTCATTATCTGCTTCTCAGTTTCTCATTATTTTTATGAAAAGATTGACAAGCGGGCTGATAGTCCACTTATCAAACGGACTTATCAAAGCACTTATCAAGTTAATAAAGGTGTCTTTTATTAATAGTGATAAAAGTAACGCCGGAAGTGCTTTAAGGTCGCTGTCGACCTTAGTAGAATCAAGGATAAGGGATCTCTTATACTTACTCACCGAAACACAATATCGGGATGGTTACTGTTGCCAAACGGGCTGACCAAATGACTACGAAACGCAGTGTGTCCTATCACTACTTGCCAAACTCAGACCGGAGTCAACTACCGGGAATTGACAGAGTGTTAAGGCAAATACCTTAACTGCTCGACCAATGGGCTAGACCAAAAGTGCTTGCTCCGTTTTCGTATATGACATATTGTGATAGGTGCAAATAAAAAAAAAAAATAGTAATGTTTTTTCTTTAATGTAAGATCGGCAGACAGGCCGAGGGTCTACTTGATGTAGGTGGCTAGCGTCGCCTATAACACAAGCAACGCAACAGCCGCTGAAGGTGCTCTGACGACTATAGTAGGATTAAGGATAAAAAATTTGATAGGATAATGGCATCCCTTACTCACTCATCGAAACAGAACAGTACACATGCTGTTATTTTACGGCGGTCTTCTGTAAGGGGTGGTTACTGCCGCCAGACGCGCCGCCCAAATGACTGCGAAACACAGTGTGCTCGGCTATTACTTTCCAGATCCAGACCAGAGCTAAATTTGAAAAGTAAATTTTTTTTTCATTGACCCTGTTGGGAATCGAACCCGGGAACCATAGAACAGAGCATTAAGGAAAGCACTCTAACCACTCATCCAACGGGCTCGATTGTATATATTATTTTGCCTATTTATTTGTACTGTACTCCACTTCTCACGGACTGTTCGGTTCGTCCATCCATCACATTCACTCACGATTCCATTATAAACCTTGTTCGTTAGAATAAAGCGATCTTTGTTTACAACTTTTTTCTCTTAGAGGATACAAACTTGTATTCGGTTTAATGTAAATAGTCTTGTGATTAATGTTTAAAAATAGCATTTAAGTAAAGACATTGTCTAATCTTATTTTAATAACATTAAAATATTCACTTTTTCCAAAAAAAAAAAATACTCACTAAATTCACTAAACAAAAAAAGGAAAACCGGTTCACGAGCAGAGGAGAACACGTACTGAACAGTTTTCTTCATATTGAATGAAGGATAAAGATCGGCAGGCATGTTGACGGTCTACTTTATGGTACGTGGCTACTGTGCCAAATAACACAAGCAACGCCAGGGGGATGCGCAAGTCAAGTGCACTACTTATCTTGATAGGATAAGAGAATTCTGGAACTTATAAGGTACGTCCAACTGTTATAACTCTGGAAGACCAGACAGACCATTCCCCTAACCTCCACATATCTCTTTGCCTTTGTTCTAACGGGTTTCTGCAACTCATGTAAAAAGGGTCTTCTCTAAAGAGGTAGTTACTGTCTTACATATCATGATTAATTGAAGCGGCATATAGGTACTTATCTGTTGTGTCTAAGAATGTGGCCAAGATATTCAATCAAATCACATCGTTTATTTCTCAAAAATAGGATAACAAGATCACCTTTTTTAAGTCGAAAAAAGACCACGTACCATAAAGTAGACCGTCAACATGTTTGCCGACCGAAATTACGTTTTTAATATGAAATTAAAATAGTGCAAAAAATTTAATTTTATGCATTTTTAATGGTCATCATATATTTTACCAAGGGTTCGAATAAAAAAATAGGCTAAGAAACCCCGAAAAAAAATTCAAGATACCATTCTTTTTGTCATGTTCAAAATAAAATATATAACAATCACAATTAACAATTGTCATATACAAATCACAGCATATATAATACTGAACATAGTATATGAGCTCCAAATCGTGCTTCTTCATAAAATTACATAGAAAATCAGTTTGCGGTGTTTTTTCTTAAGGTTTTTTATAATGTTGAAAATACATAATCAAGACCATTGTAACTGCTTTTGTTAAGTAATAATCATTGAAAGATGAAGGTCGCAGATTCGTTAGATCTTTATCATTTAGTTTCCAAGCAATTCGTTAATTGTTCAAGTAGTAAGATGTGGGAATCCCTATTGGTTTTCGTGCATAAATATTTATCACAATCTAATATTGCCTTTGACCTTTGAAACAGGTAAATTAATTAAATTAATTGATTGTTCCTGAAGATTATATAAAAATTAAGCACATAGGATATTCTGCAGAAAAAAAGATTTCCTATGTTTTTTTGTTTTAATTTATGCATTCCTAACCTATGTATGAGTGTGGTGTGAGCAATAAAAGTGTTAAAAGAAGGAATCTTTTTAACTTTATAATTCTAAGAATATAAATTGATGTAGTTAGCCAATAAGATTATAAATAATAGCTAGCCAATCAAAGCCAATATTTCCATGAAATTTTGGTTGTATATTTGGTAGGTATGAGAATAGGTCGTAAAATATTTTTCATCCTCCTACCCCCACCCCCACCCCCCTTTTTTAAATGCAATTTTAGTATTTTTGTTTGAACAATATCCAAATAATTTAACTGTCGTTGATTGACGTGAAGTGTCGCGTCACTTTGACATATGGTTTGAAAATAAAATTGGAGCCGATAGGTGGCACCACAATAAGGTTACAGAATTATTTTCGGGTTCAGGCTGGACAACGTCTGCTGGGTCAGCTAGTAAGTACCTATGTAATCAAGCCAAATTGCGTTACCGACACCGTAAGTAAGTTAGCTGCATAATTCTAATTATTGTATACGTATTGGGAGAGATGAGCGCTTTCTTCTTATTACCTCTGTTGGTACGGGGGAGTAAGGTAATAAACACGTACAACATTCTGGGTAAACGGGGCAAGAGTGCTATGAGAACATAAGTGGAGTCAGCTAGAAAGGTATTATTAGCCAAAACCTATACTACGATCAGCTAATATATAACTCTTAGCATTATCTTGAGTGAGGCAAACCTTTTCTCCTACACATAAGAGTAGCGGAAATTCTTCAGATAGTGTGAAAATCTGATGGTGTGTGGTGTTTTACGTGGTATCAGATAAAATTTTGACTCTTTTATAATATTTATTAAATATGAGGTCCGTAGCTCATATGTAGCATATATTCTCAGTTACATATATTTTCAATTGGGTTTTCTGAAGGAAACCCTCCTGATCAAATTATGACTTAGACCTATGAGTCTAATACACTGTAAAAGTATTTTAGACCGAACTTGGTCATGCAAAATTACACATACCGGACAATAAATAGCCGCACATCGTTTAATGGCGCTATCTTGCCTTTAAATGGTTTAACAACATTATAAACTGGCTGGAACATACTTTATATACCTATTGAATTTATTTATACACAACATTGATTCCTGATATTGAATATTGATCGCAGATCTGGTTGTAACTCAACAGTGTACATATTTTAAATTAAAATTACTTATAACCTAGCTAAAACTTACATATATTTACAATGTATGGACATTGTACGTATATATTGTTCCTGAATAATACCTGCAGAATCAACTTTAGTGTAGTCCAACTAATTTATGCATTCAACATTGCAAGTCGGGATCAATGAGAGCGACTATAAAAAATATGTTATTAATATACTTGCGATATATATAAGTATTGCCTTGTTCCAATTATCACTGCATTGTAAGAGTTGTCTAATTTACTCTTGTTATTTACTAAAACAACTTATCTGCCAAGCGCAGACTTTGCGGACCTATGAAACCTATCTGTTATGAGTTTACTCAAAACCCACTTTAATCTCAATATTAAAATAATTACTATTTTATTACATCATGTTAATTGGAAGTCTCTGGACTAGATATTGAGGTCCTTACAGTCGAAACCACCAGAGTCCCGTGCCCGTTAACCGTAGTTGGAAAGGGCATATGCTAGCAATTTTGAAGTACAGATTTGGTACAGATTTTACAAAGAAATATCCATATTCCTATAACGTTAACACCGTGATGATGGTGTTAAACTGTTAGTTGACCTAGAGAACCTGTCTGGTAAATGTTAAAACAACTATTTATATGGGATTGGAGGATTCCTTACATCCTATCATTTATCGCCTTCGTTGACGCATCAATATTCCTCATTTCAAGTGAAGAGAGAAAACTGTGGTTCGACTCCATGAGCGGAGGTTGGAGCTCACCACTCTTTCTAAACCAAGTTAGTTTAATTCCTTATCATGTCAGGGAATTTTTACATTTAGTTTTATTAAACATTTTAGAACAAAATATTACGTACCTCTTACAAAGAGCTGAAGGTTCTTACAAAACGTAGAACACTGCCACGATTAGACGATCAGAATGCCAATGTAAGAAATTTTGTAGTGTATTTTCTATAATGGAAATAATTTAAGATAAATATGATAGCATATCTGGTTGGGAAAAAATTATGCATATCTATACATACATATGTAAACTAGCAGTGTCTGTACATTAAATATATATAAAAAAAAATTTGTACACGTTGTACTTATGTTACCGAGTTCAAAAAAATTGTTTTTACAATTTTTGTCCTCAGACCGACAAAAACTATAGACAGAGCCCTTACGAACAAGAACGTTTTAAAAAATGAAGCCGGTTCGCTGAAGATGTGTGCATATAACCGTACTTGTCGTATAGTGGTCATGCGTTTGTGTATGCAGTTAAAAATGTTATCCACTAACAACTTTTACCCCAATTAATTATTATAATACTTATTAAACAAAAAATATTGTCAGGTATATCAACTATTCGCGTCAGACTATAGAGCGGCTGTCACCCTATTGCAGAATCGTCTTCCTATTACCGGCCTCACTTAAGAGTGTGTATTGTTCGTCTATAGTTTTTGTCGGTCTGAGTTTTGTCCTTTTGTCTGTGCGTTTGTGCACGCTAATCTCAGAAATGGCCTAACTGATTTGAATGCAGTTTTCATTGACGTATGTATTTTGTAGCAAGCTTCCCGTAACATTCAGTATTTGTTTCATTCCAATAATCAAACAAAAAAGTTACTCCGAATACCACGCGTAACGAAGATGCATGCTTAAGCTATTTAGTATAGGTATAATTATTTATTTTTCTCAAATATGCTCGGAAATGTAGGCATTCTTGTACTAAAAAGAAGCCACGAAGTTTGTAATTCTTGGCTAATGCATTTCTTTCTCGGCCTAGGCGAAGAATGTTGTATGAAAATTCATTCCTGGCCGCTGCTCAGCCCGATGAAACCCGAGTTTCACGAGTCTTCACAAACGCGCCCGCCGCTGTCACAGGCGTAGTAGGTATAGGCGGGGGCGAGCGCACGCTCTTTTTCATGACTGGGCTGTATGGCTGTTTCCTTTACACTCATTGAAAATAAAAAATAAAAAAGGCGGGAAAGCAGACTTTTTCAGTACCTACCTAAATATTTATTGCTTTTAGTAAACATTTGCGTTTGTTTTATTCTAAATAAAAACAGTGTATATGTAAAAACCATATCCTTCTCTTTCACAAACTGTCCAAATATGTCAAACATAACATTTAACATTAATTAATTTTTTATTAATTTTTTCATATTATACTAATTTTCTTGCTTTATCACGTGTTTCATTATTTCCTCACATTTATTGAGAAAAGCACTATACCAGCCTCGACCGGAATGAGGATTGCCGGACTCAGATCTTTATCAAGGCCTCGCTAAAGCTCGGCCTTGAAACCACTTCGTCCGGCAATCCTAGACTCTGCAGTAATGTACTAATAATGTGCAGTAGTGTACTAATTTATGTGTGTGATGAAAGGAAGGGGTTATGGGGGTTAGATAGATATAGATATATTGATTTAAATATATTAGTAGATTAATAGTATATGATAGGGTTATAGCAAAGCTGAGGAAGTACAGAATAAAGTCAAGGTACACAGCGCACTTGTAGCATCACCATTGTTTGCGTTTCACCATCAAGTGGACCGTTTAGCCTGCTGATGACAGGCATAGAAGTAAAGAAATAAAGATTATTTGTCCGTCACAAATCGATTTTAGCGCAACTGCATTACTTTTATCTTGAGGCGATAATAGTTGCCCACCATCAAGTTGACCTTTTAATTTTGTCTGTCTGTCATTTGTCTGTCACCAATTTTAATAAATGAGAGAAAAAAATAACTTGGCACTTAGCAAATGCTAAAAATTATAAAACTTTTTTTGTTTAGATATTAATCGCTAGAAACGTCTTGCAAATCCATGTAATAAAAGTAAGTGTTTCAAATTTTCATAATTTTAAAAAGACCTTTTGAAAGGTCACGGATCCAAACTTACGAGTACAAACTTTTTGAATTCATCATCACCATCCTCATTATCTCACCCGTAGGACGTCCGTTACTGGACATAGGTTTCCCAAAAATTTTCAATAGGACCGTTTAGAAGCAAACCCGAATCGAGAACCTTCGGGCCCCAGCGATCGTCGGCTCTCCATATTATGTGTCCCGCCCACTAACACTTTAGCTTACTAATCCGTCGGCTTAAGTCGGTAAATTTCGCTCGTTTACGGATCTCCTCATTCCTGATTTGATCTCAAAGAGTTATCCCAAACATAGTCCTTTCTATTGAAATGAATGAAATTAGTCTTAGGTAAGTACTAAATCTTCATCTCAGCCGCCACTGCTGGATAAAGGCCTCCCCCCTAATTTTCTAAAAGAACCGATCAGAAGCAGCCTATATCCACTCCTGGCCAGATTGTTTTATTTATTAAGACCCACGTTTTATTAAATAAAACAATATTATTTATTAGTAGCTGAGCCCGCAACTTCGTACGCGTGGTATATGGTATAGCGCGTAACTTTAAACAAACACTAAACAGGGAGCTTGCTACAATATATCAATGAAAACCGCATTCATATCGGCTTAGCGTTCTGAGATTAGCGTACACACACGCACAGACAGACAAAATATTCTAAAAACTATTTTTTTGACCTCGATGACATAAGTACAATGTGTACAAATTGTTCTTTTTTTTAATATTTAATGTAAAGACACGGCTCGTTTAAGATTCTGTGTATATTAAAGTTTAATTCTGCAATATTAAAGTTCGAAAATTACAAACTACCCAGCCAGGATTGTTAGGTTAGCTTGTTGTACAAGGGGCACACTGAAATGATCGGGAATAGAATATTTCGGATTGAGTTACAATAAAACCTTTTTTAGAATTTGAATACTGGCCTCTTAGAATCTTAATGACATTCAAACACTTTTTTTTAAATTAAAAACAAAAACTATGTTGGTTTAAAGTTGACACGTCGTTAATAGAAATAGAGCTCACGTGTGAACTTTTCCGTGCCATAATTTATCACAATTTTCGTCGCGGCTTATCTCAAGATAAATGTCTCAGCGAACTTGTTTCGATTTATGATGTTGAAGCACCGAGTCAAACGACAATATACCGCTGATATGCCGAGTTCCGACGCGGTCGTGTGTCGCTCAGCACTGTTTCTTCTGCAGGTCGACCAAGAACAGCGGTCACGCTTGAAAACATCGCAGCTGTGCGAACTATTATATTAGATGACCATCATGTGACATACGAGCAGATTCGGGCTGTTATCAATATCGCAATTCAGTCGATATTACATAATGAGCTGTGTGTAAGAAAGCTAGTTTCCCGCTGGGTTCCCCACAATTTGTCCGAAGAGAAAAAGGCGGCTCGTGTAGATTGGTGCCGGAATACTCTGCAACGCTTCAACGGAGGGAAGTCAAATGCCGTTTATAATATCGTCTCAGGTGACGAATTATTGGTCTTGTATGGAGCGGCTTGAGATAATTATCTACACGTTACGTGTTACGAATGGAACTAGTTTCGGGCAGCTTGCTGACTGTCAGGTCAACTCAGCTGTGCTGCGCATCCACTCTGGGTGAGGGAAGATTTAGACCAGCTCTACCCTCATCACTGGTTTACCGTGTAGAGAGGGACCCCCAGGTGACGAATCATGGATTTATTCATACGAACCTGAAAGAAAACATCAGTCAGCAGTTTGGGTCTTCGAAGACGAGGTCAAGCCAATGAAAGTGGTTCGCTCCCGCAGCGTGTCAAAGAAAATGGTCGCTACGTTTGTCTCGAAAAAGGGGCATGTTGCTACAATTCCTTTACAGGAACGCAGAACGGTTACCGCCGTGGTATATCACGGTTTGTTTGCCGGAAATGATAGCCGAACTCCGAAAAAATAACCCGAAACGTCGCATCATCTTACATCACGATAATGCGAGCTCCCATACGGCTCGGAAGACAAGTGATTTTTTGAAGCAGGAAAACGTTGAGCTGATGAGCCATCCTCCGTACAGTCCTGACCTGAGCCCAAACGATTTCTTTACATTCCCTAGAATGTAAGATTTGTTACGCGGTCAACGGTTTGAAGACCCCGAAGCAGCTGTGGAAGCGTACAAATCAGCCATTTTGTCAACATCAACTTCAGACTGGAATTACTGTTTTAATGATTGGTTTGCACGAATGGAAAAGTGCATTAAGTTGAACGGAGAATACTTCGAAAAACAATAAAATACAATTTAGCTATACCGTGCATGTGGTTTTTCTTATTCCCGATCATTTCAGTGTGCCCCTCGTATATGGTGACTAGAGCCTTGTGATATATATTTTTGGTAAAATATATTCAGAAGCGAGGCAAAAGATAACCGATCAGACTTTACCTACCTATAGTGTTGTAGCTGATAAAATAACAGTAACGATAAAGTCAACAAACAGGTATCCGTCGACAAACACACTTACGTATTTATAAAACAAATAATATTGTGTTGACGACACCTTATCTCGACCCCCTGAGAGGTAAATCCCTTGTGCAAATGAGCTGAATAAATATTTCCATTCGCGCGACACAAACAACCAAATTAATTTTCTTTCTAGAACCACAAATGTCAAACAAGTAAATGCTATGCCAACAGCCACACGCGAACTTTTATCACAATTTATATTATACTTTCTTTTTTTAGCGGCCTTAAATTTGAGGGGTAAGCTCAGATTGATAGGTCTTTTAAATTGGTCTTCTAAGATTGCTAGTCTTCTCATACGAGCATACACGTGGTACAAAATCACTCAGTCCATCGCCAACTTTACAACAAGGCTATTTAGCTACGCCATGGCCATCCTGATTACGACGATTAGGACCAATACTTTTGTAGCAAAAATTTCACAATGGCCTGTCTATATATTCTATATATCTATTTAATCTTTTTGATATCACCCGAGAAAATATTCGACGACGGTGGCGCCGCACCGCGCCGCCATGGCGAAAGAGGTGCCTCAATTTTCATATTTTTAGAGGATCCCTCGGTAACCTAACATTTTTCCAGGGTACAACGATATCTCGGAGCTTCCCTAACGAAAGAAAATTTATATTATTATGTAATAACGGAAAAATTAATAAATGTATATGCCGGGGATAACATCCTGTAAGATGATTTTTACAGTTAAAACATATACCTACACGTCAACTTGCCAGCCCTGCATGTTACTTTCTGTTGCTTTCTTCTGATAAAAGACAAGAAAATACCTAATAGGAATAAACTTTGTAAAATTTTAATTATTTCAAATACTACTAGCGATTTACTAACGACCCGCCTCTGGCTTCCCTCGGATGCATTTTTTTTTTTTTCTTAAACTTATATATACAAATCTTCCTCGTTTATGACTCTTTCCATTAGCAAGATCCGTATTAAAATCCATTGGGTGGTATAGAAGAATTTAGCGGAGACACAGACAGACAGATTTCTTTTTTTTTAAATCCTTTTCCATAAGTGAAGGCATGTACTCATAAGCGACAAGTAATACTTTTGTTACATGCGGAGGTAACCTTCGGAACTTCTGTTTCAATTGGAAAAAATCTTGAACTATTTGATTTATTTATTTCCAGATAGATATAGGCAATATATTATTTCCTATTTCCTCAATTGCAAACGGGAGAAGCCGAAGCGAGTCTGTCTAGTTATTGACGAAATCATGTTTATACCTTGTCTAACAAACGTTATATCTGTTTTGATGTGATCGTAGTTTATTAAAAGTGTTTAATTTAAAATGCGAATGCTTGATTGTTTTATTAATTCAAATAATTTTTACTTATTTTAAATAATTTTACTAATTATTTATTTTTATTTTTGCTAATTTTAATTTTTACTTATTAGAATGTAATTTTATGATGATTTTTACCACTATGATTTTTACCACCCACATTGTTTTATTTTTCATATTTAATTTTCCTTACCCTAAGGTTGCCTGGAAGAAATCGCTATAAAGCGATAAGGGCGCCTTTTGTTATTGAGATATTGAGAAATGCACATTCACGAAAAAAATATTATATAATTCGGAAAAAAAAATTTTTCTCATACATTTTGTATGGAACGGGAGGCGGTACGAAGTTCGGTCGGGTCAGCTAAAAATACATTAAAAAAGCATTTCAAAATCAAAATCAAATAGGTATTATATATTTGCATTTCAAATAATTCACATCTGTGATCATATGACACGACGTGTACAAGCATTTAAAAGAAATATCTTCAAACTCCAAAACAAGCATCACACGTTAAATAAAAAACTGCTATTTCGAGAAAAATCTTTAAGTAAATTAACGACAGACACACATGGTGAGAAAAACGATATTGGCGCTATATTTAGCGTCAGATAGCTCAAGTCAATAAAGACTCGAAGCAAATAAAGTATCTTCACGTCGTTGTTTCAGAATTTTGCTTACAACCCATGACGATGCCGTTATCGGGTTCTGTGACAGCTTGTGACGCAAATGAAGGTACGTATATAAGAGGAGAAAATTCGTTACATCCACTCATTAATAACGCTAATTAGCACAAACTTATACCATATTAGGCTCTAGAAGACATTCCAGGAGAAGCTGTACACATTTTTGAAACAAATTTAGTTAATTTTGAGGCTAAAGGTAAGACTGAACAGATTCTTAAAGTAAGATTTAGAGGAATGGGAGATTGCAATTGAAAATAGGAGATAATGCTTGATAATACGGATCAAGAAACAAGTTGTCGTTCGAACATCATAGCATAAATTTCATCATATGCAAGTAGAATAAAAAAAAATTACAAAGAACATTTTGTAATAAACTAAGCTTCGCACGGATGCATTTTTTCTGCAAATTACATACACACTTACCTTCCTCGTTTATCACTTTTTCCACTGGTGAAAACCGTATCAAAATCCATTGATGGTTTAGAAGAAGTTAACGGAGAAACAGATACAGGCGCACAGCGACTTTATTTTAAAATATGTATAGACAAAGACATAGATACAGATGGATATTAGAAGATGTATAGATAGATATTAGATAGGTTTATACAAAAACTAAAATTGGGTCCTAGAAAATATATTTCAAAAGTAACTGTGCAGACTGTGCATTAAATATTACGGGAAGATTGCTTCAATACATCAGTGAAAACTGCGTTCAAATCGGTTAAGCCGTTCTGAGATTAGGGTTAACAAACGCACAGACAAACAGAGAAAAAAATCTACAATTATTTTTTTCACCTCGCTAGGTAATATAAGTACAACGTGTGGGAATACATTGACAGGGGAGCATAAGCCACCTTCGAATTGTAGTACGATGTAATTACCAGAATTGCTGAATGAACTATGTATGATGTTTAACGACTTAAAATTAAGGCTTAAGCATACCAAAGGGCGCACATATCCCAGTTATCTTTGAGAATGTTGTTAAGTATGTAAAACTTTGCTGGCAAAAATGGCGAAATAACGAAGCATCCTGTAGTCAGTACCTGAGATCTTAAAATGTTTAAGACTTCATTTAAGTCTAAGCGTGCGTTGCCAATGGTGATTTATGGCACAGAGACGTGGCCTCTAACTGTTGGCCTGGTGAGGAGATTCAAGGATATAGAGCGTGATTTGGACCGTAATATAGACAAATCTATAGGAGATGCGTAACTCATAAAATTAGTAAATCGAAGTGGTATAGTGGGTAGGTAGTCACATAGCTTGTAGTACCAAAAAATCGAAAAAATCGAGTAACAGCTTCCTAAGTGGTCCAATGACATTAAAAGTCACAGTAAAACAGACAATGATGTCTTTGTCTAGCAGTAGGCTGATAATGATTCTAAGTGTTTGATGATGACTTTTTGTAATTCACAAATGCTTTCATTTGCAGTACATCAAAAATGAAAAAGAATTCAATTAATGGAGTCGATATGGAGATGAATGTTAAGAAACCAGTTTATGTAGCAACAGTTGACGAGGCTCTATCAGCGACAGGTAGGTTTCAATATGAGTATTCAATACTACGTAAACCCGGCCACGCTTTGCTGCGGCGTCCACATGGGGGCATGAGCGGTACTGGACTCTGTTTTTTAAAATAAAAGTAGCCTCAGTTACTCCTTATTAACATAGGCTATCTGTAAGTGAATGTATCGTCAAAATCAGTTTCGGAGATTGGTGGAACAAACAGACAGACATAAATAAATTTTTTTTTTTTTGTTATATAAATCTTACTATCAGTAAATCTATTTATTTATTTAGATAACATGATCCATTTTTAGTGTGGGGGGGGGGGGGGGGGAATTCCCAGTAGTTCTAAAAAGTATGTACACTAAAAAGTATTTACTCTTCACAACTGGCGAGATTACTCGGTAAGACTACTGGGAAGAGACCAATAATTTAATATGCATTTAGTAAAAAGCACTTATTTTGACAGTACAAACAGATACTTCAATTATATACTAGCGTCTATAATTATGTACCTAAAAATATTTTGACATCGAAATATTAACACGTTGGCAGCGGCACCATTTTTTTATTTTTTCCATTCCTGCGGTACGGGACGTTTAAAACCTCGTATGAAAACTATCATAATGGCGTTACGGGGCTTATTAGATCCCGTAACGTTTAAGAAACTAAAACTTTTTTTTAAGTTTTAGTTTCTTAAATAAAATATATGAATTTTTGGTATACTATTATTAATTATGAATTGATTGACCTAATCCTTAAAGCGTACATCGGAGGGTTGGTGTATTTAGAACCTGTAGGTAAAAGAAAATGAGGGGTCTTATGAACCTCGTACCGCACTCAATAAGGGAAGTTTTACATAAATTTTAGTGATGGGAAACAACAATATCGGTAATTGTTTTTTTACTTTATTTTTATTTTACTTATTATAAATGTTTCTCGTTAAAACAACATAAAAATATTCAACATCCAACACATTGTGTGACAATTTTTTTAACTTTTTTGTCCGCCTCACGGCTCGACAATACATTACGCAATTTGGCGTAACATCAAGCATATTTTCTCCTCTTCGAACATCTTCTGAGATGATGTGTTTGATTATTTGATGCCGTTTCTAAAAAGATAAAAATTATTATCACTAGGTACATTATATCAAACAAAGTTTGATTTCTGTCTGCCTGAACGCGATAAACTCAAAACGTACCAAACTGATTTTCATACGCACCACATCTTCTTCGGTGTCCAATACAAATTTTTTTCGACAACGCCTCGCCATTATTATTGGAAAACTTACACTTGTTCTCGCGGCCGGCCCATGCACACACAACACTGGTCGCGCGCGATCGCCACTGTGTGCGGTACGAGGTCGGCGGGGTACGGGGTCTTCTAAGCCCCGTTTCGCACTGCGATAAAATTTTATTTCTTCAGTGCGGTATGTGGTTAAAATGACCCCGTATTAAATTAGGTACACCACTGCATTCTGTTTTCAATAGGGATCATATATATGTATTTATCTCTTTCTTACAATATATCAAATAGATGCTACGGCCTCCGCACGACAGAGAAGTCTATGTTTTTCTTAGCCGCACCGCAAGGGAGACACGTACGAGGCATATTAGACCTTGGTCCGCATTGAACGTGTTAACAACTGTTATACAAAGTACAATGGAAAGTTTGATTTAGATTTTGAGATTGATTGATTGAGATTTCGAGTAATCGGCACAAATATCGATAAAATTTGTTGACATTTTATTGCACAGATTCTTCGTTATCAATGTTTGTTTTTCCGGAATAATATCTGAGAAATAATCTTTTAACATTTTATCTATCAAATAATATCTGAATCATTGAATGTATATTTAGCTAACCAATCAATATTTATTTATTAAAAAATAAAAATAAAACATAAAGAATCAAACAGTCATAATATTACATGTTATAAAGTAAAACAGAAGAAAAGTAAAAAGCCAAAATACGTTTAGTATCCAACAATAATATATGTTATGTGAATTAGGTGGTAATTCAAGAGAGGCAGTTAAAACGTACCCTTTCTTTATAAAACAGGTTTTGGCAAATACAACTACGGCCTACTGCTCATATGCAGCTGGACTCTGCAAGCGATGGGTCTGGACCTATTCGGAACCAGTTTCGTCGTGGCCGCAGCGGTATGCGATCTGGAGCTTACCTTGCATCAGAGAGCTTTGCTCACCGCCACACCTCTTGTTGGTAAGCTCCGATTGGAAATATTTCATGAAAAATAATTACTTACTATAAATTCTGCGTAAGTGCATAAAATATATACCATTCTTAGGTAAATTTGTTTTAAACGAACAGTTCGAGTTCATAAAAGGTAGTTCTGAATGTTATTTTTGGCTGAATTTATTTTACCGATATTTGGTAACAAAAATTGTTATCAGATTTTTATAAAACTAATGAAATCGAACAAAATACATAGGGGAATGAAATCTGGCATTTCTAACTCACTCGTTTTAAAACACAACAGCACACATGCCGTTATTTCACTGTGGTCTTCTGTAATGGGGACAGTACTGGCGTCAGATATGATTACTATTGTGATACTACAATTTATGATATCATTATCACCATCAACAACAGTCTATCATATATCCCCACTGCAGGGGCAAAGGCCTACTCTTTCAACTAGGGCGTATGGGCTATATGGTCTACCACTATGGCTCTTTGTAGGTTGTTGGAATTAGAATTTCCTCTTCGGCGTATGCAGGTTTCCTCACGATATTTTCCTTCACCGTTTGAGAGCAGTCAGTAAATGTACTTAAGTTTTTAGAAAAAAAAAAACCTCTTTCCCTTTGCGCCGCCGACGATCCAATCCTAATAATACATTTATTCAATATAAAGTTCGTTATACATTTTAAAAATATTTCATGTTTAAGTATGTGTATAATTTTTTAGGTGTGGTCGCGGGTGCTCAACTCTGGGGTTATATTGCTGATACGAAAGGGAGACGACTGACTCTGGTCCTGTCCATGTCTATGGGCTTTGTGTTTTCAGCGTTGAGCAGTTTTGCTCCTGATTGGCGTACTATGGCGTTGCTAAAGTTGATATCGGCCACTTTGTAAGTGATTTAAAATATTAATTTAATAGAATGTAGGTTATTAAGGAGTGGCATTCATTAATAACCCAATAGATAACACCTAATTAGATAATTAGGTGTAGGTTGAAGTAGATTGTAAGTGAAAGTAGTTTTATGTCTTTGCAGCTTTCGAAACTTCCATAATCTAAACTTAAAAATTAAAATAAATAATTTTCAGACTCCATCAAATAAGTAAAAATAAGTGATTATATACGTTAGTAGGTATATAGTAAGTGACCAATATATTTCCAGTAGCCATTAAAAACGTAATTTAAATAATTTATCAAAAGAAATTTGTCCAGCCCACAATAATGCGTGGAAATAAAATGTTTTGTTCACAAAAGTTTACTAAATAAATTACTAAATTGCTTGTCTTAACGCTCTGTCTCAGGGGTTCCGGGTTCGATTCCCGGCTGGGTCTACTATGGAAATTTTCAAGTTGTTTTCAATTTTCAATTTTCAATTTTCAACTTTTCAAAGTTGGCTCTGGTCCGGATTTGGATTGCGTTTCGCAATCATTGAGGCAGTCCGTATGGCGGCAGTGACCAACAAAACCATCGTGAAATAACACCATATGCATATGTTCTGTTGTGTTTCGGTGAGTGATTAAGGGAAGCCAGAGCCCATTACCCTATCCCTTCTCTATCCCTTATCCTTAATCCTACTATGGTCTGCATAGTAAGATTAAGGATAAGTCTGCAAAGAACTAACTACTTGTGAATGTTTATATAATAAATAAAAACCAAACCAGCAGCGGAGAGGCTTACTCTAGCTGAGTGACCAAATATATGCATTGCAATAGAAATTTTGTAAATATGTACATACATACAACGTGGCTCAAGTAAATAATGAGATTAGGTACGTTCCTTATCTCGATGGTTACTGTTGGTAACGTATTTAAAAATACGCAGTAACGGATGTGATGCGTGTCTTACAAACAATGTGTTTTGGTAAGTTCGCATAGATAGTTAAATTTTCTAAGAGATTTTCTGACGTCAGTTATAAGTCATGCATACTTATACGTAACAAGCAAATATAATAATATTTATTTAAATTACAATATTTAAATATAAGGCTATTCGGTGAAGAATTTGAAACTGTCTTCGATCAAAATCGCCGGTGATCGTTAAATAATAAAATTGTCTCATTATTTTTTTAATTATTTATGTTATGCATTCATATACGTAACATAAATTAATTAATGTATATATATACATTATTAGATGACCAGACTCTCCACAACCCATGGCCCTATTGACAGTCAAGTTATAGGCCCTGTTTAAGTTAAGTTGCCTGTAAAATGTAAAACTGTGTTTTAAAAGAGGTTTTTTGATATTTTTTTCTGTTATAAAAGTTTACCAATCGTTTAATCCAACTGAAAAGTCAGTAACATGAAGAAACAGATTATCAAACATCACTTTCATATGTTTTGTCATTGCTGAGAAAAATCTAAATCCCTGCCACCAAAATTTCCAATTCGTCGCCTTAATTTTTTGCAATTATTAAAATTTATATAAAGACGCAACAAAATTATTATTAAAATTTATATAAAGATCAAACAAAATCTGCAAGATAATGCGGACCTTCCGTTTATCAGCCTTGTGTTTTGTCGTTTGATTATTTTTCTTTTTTAAATTTATTCATTGCCATAGAGCTTGCACCTTCTTCCTCGTGAAAATAAATTGGCAACACATATTTTTATGATGTTTGAGAATTTTCAATCTCCTTTGCACACCCTTTAGGGTCCTTTAAGGTCGATTTAAAAAATTAATCAGGGTTCTTCTAGTGGTTAGTTCTGTGTGATACTAATAAGCTAATCGACAGAGTTGACATTTCTTGATGATTTTTTTACAGTACGTCCGCAAGTAATTCCAGTTCATACACCCTCCTCGGAGAGAGTTGCTACGCGCGAGCTCGTGGAAGAGCCATGTTGCTGTGCACATGCGCCCTGATGTGTTCACAGGCTGTTGCTGCAGGTATAGAAATATCCCCAAAATATTTTGAAATTATTTATGACCTAGCAACCCGCTTTTTATACAAATTATTTACACAAAACTTTTCTCGTTTATCGCTCTTTCCCTTAGTGAAAGCTGTATCAAAAACAGTGTAATCCGTTACCGAGAATTAAAGAGAATTACAGTAGACCACCGTTTGTTAAACATACTTATGCTGCTGCTTTTGGTGCGTGAGTTCAGGATTTTATCAAGAATTTTCTAGACCATAGACTTGAGCCTAAAATCTAAAAGTTTTAAAAGACACAGATACTTGTATGTTGCGTTATAGTCTATTTGGCCTCGAGTGAGCAGCCCCAAGCCGAGTGCGCTTCGGAAACTTATAAACATTGATTTTCCGGTTACATAGTAGAATTGGCAAGCTGATGTGTCAATGGGCGAAAAACTTACCTTGTAGAATGAATAACCATTGAGGACGAAAGGTCTTCACAAGCGGTTCTCAACCCCTATTCAAATGTTTAGAGTCTTAGTACATTTTTTATTATTTCATTCCTCCTCACGTGATATTGGCGACTCCAATGTGACTGGTGTTGCACAGGTCCGTAGGTAACATCGCATCCGACACAAGATATATATAGAAAAATTATAGATGCCATTATAAATGGCAAAAATTTAGTACATAATAAATATAATACTGTTGGTACTAAAATACAATTCGTACATTTTATAAGATAAATAAATAAACAAACGTTAGTTCACGTTTATAAAATAAAAATTCATGTCTGATTTTTTCTAATTCCAATTTTTCTTCCAGTGTTCGCCTACCCCATCTTACCTATGGAATTTTCTTACCGGATCGATTTCCTCGGCATCTCCTACCGGCCGTGGCGTCTCCTCGCACTCGTTATGTCACTGCCCTGTGCCGCTACTGCATGTCTACTCCAACTATTCCACGAAAGCCCAAAGTTTCTCGCTTCAAGAGGCAAATACGACGAAGCCCTGAAGGTCCTCAAGGATATTTACGCTCACAACACTGGAAAAAAATCAGATAACTTCCCCGTAAGTACATATTCTCTCAAAATAAATAAAATAATCTCAAAGCTTAAATCAGCTTAAATCTTAAGTTAAGAGACAACAATTACTGGTATTTATGTAAGTAATTAATTATTATATTTGAACAAAATAAGTAATGGATTTTTAATCCAGAAAAATATGAACTAATCATGACAAGTATAAGTAAAACATATATATTTTAGTTTTTTTTCTTTAGCATTATTAAAAAGAATTTGTTTTGGTGACCTATAATTTAAATTTAATGCTATCTATAGGTACTCACTCACATATAAAAATCTATTCCATGTGTCAGTCTCAAAAAAAAAAAACTAAAAAATAGCTGTATAGATTTTAGTTTGCTTTTTTGTTGTTCCCTTCAATACTAGGGTGGTTTGGAGAAAATCAAAATTAGAAATAGCCGTAAAATCGGTTGGTATGGGAGATTTTCCACTTCGGATTACTTTAACATCGTTATCGTTTAATACCTTAGTTCCCAAAGTGATCTAAGTGTACACGGCAAACGCGACGAGGGTCTACGTTAGGATCACTTTTTTGATTGGCTAACTTAAGGCTCCGGTCTCGCTTTGCGACTCTACCTTAGCAAACAGAACTAAGCGCACTTTCACGCGTCTTTTTTGTTTGAATTGCAATTATTAAAAAGTACATTAAAAAAAATATTTTTTGTATTTTTTTTTCATTAATTTATTAAAAAATAGGTCATTACTAAGTGGTTTTAAGAGCGACTGCATTAAAAAAAATTTTCAACAGAAAAATATATGTATTTGCAGTGGTAAAATTCATGAAACTACAACTTTTTAAACCACTTTAAATAAGAAAACTAAAGCGTTTATCAAAAAAGTAACCAGTTTAGATTATTGCTAACGATATGAGAATAAATGTAAACTGAATATATTTCGTATTTTTGTTATAATTTTTACGTAGCATGTGCTTGAATGAGACCTTCAACGCGTTCAACCTAAATAGAGGCATTTTTAACGCCCAATAGAGCTATTAAAATGTGCATCAAAATAAAATTAAAAAAGTGTTTTTGAAATTTCAAATCCATCACTTTCAATAAATGTAAAATATATTTCATTTATTCTTTTGTTAGTAACTGTAAAAAAACATTTATTTTCTGTAAATTATGCAAAAACACTAATTTTTAGGAGACTCGAGCCTTAATTTTTTTGACATTCACTCACAACACTGTTAATGTATTTTGAACTTAAATACTGGCTGATTTAAAAAGGTTTGATATTCAAACATGGAAAAAGAAAAAGAAGTAAAATAGTGAATTAATTAACTAATCGATTCTTAGTTATTTCATTTAGAAAACTCCCCTTTCGTGGTTGGAAGTACAAGTTGAACTTCCAAGTAGGAACTCATCTGCAACGCAAAATTCCAAAGTTAGATCTAATCTTCACATTTTTTGTCGAGAGTCACATCTTTGGGAATATGGTAGAAATGTGCAGGGGGTCCACAGGAACCAGCTAAATTTTGAAAGTGGTCTATGAGAAAAAAAATCTGGGAACCTCTAGTTTAACAACTGCTAACATGCCGTGTTCATTCCGTGCTTTTGTGTGAAATTGCCATGAATCTTTAATCAGTGATACTTCAGGACTTAGTTCGAGGATTTCAATATTGTAAAGTTCTCTAAGCATTTTAATGACTGTGAAACACTGTAATACTGTTCATTATAATATTATCGTCTAATATTTGAATTGGAGTTGGACGGTTGATTAGAATTATTGACAATCGCTTGTGAAATTTACATTCAAATCAATTTTAGGTGGTACGAAGTTTACCGAATCATCTAATTGTACATGAAGATAAATTGTATACTTATTTTCATAAAATATAATTCTCAATTTGACTAATTACCTAACCACGAATCTCGTAAAGTGTGCATTAAAAAGATTTAAGTTTAAGATAAAAGTTAGATGGATTGATATATATTTCTAATCTTTTGAACAGATCACAAAGCTAATTGAAGACGAAGAAGACCATTCCTCGATAGAAGCCAGTTCCTTCTTCAGTGCTCTATGGCAGCAAACGGCACCATTGTTTCGGACACCGTACTTGAAGAAGACCCTAAAATTATTTTATCTGGTCGTCGTCATTTATATGACGTAAGTTATTTTCACTATAAAATGGAGATATCACAGTTTTGATTCTAAATTATAAAATACTAGCTATGCCCGCGACTTCGTACGCGTTGAATAACGTTATTGTTACATGCGGGGGTGAGTTAAAATTTAGGCGAAACGAACGATTTATTTTCACAAACCAAGATGACTTGTGCGATGAGACCGTTAAACTTGCCAAAGTCGTCAATGATTCCCTTTATGTTCACTGTCGCAGATAACTTCGCAAAAGCTCCGAAGAGTCGCTTACGCATCGCTGGTTGTCGCACCACTCACTATCTTGTCCGCCTGCTCTCTTATTTATACTTGCACCAAACATCTCGATGTATTTGGAATTTTCCAGAAAATCTAAACAAGATTGTAAACAAGCCTTTGAAAGTTCGGGAATGCTATTCTGTTCAAATGTAAACTCTATATTGTAAACATAAGGACCAATTTTCTTTGACACTAGTCGGGAAGGGACGTGGCTACCATCGATAGGGTCGGACGTTCAAAGACTTTCGGACGGCGCGAACGCTTTTTCCAAAACGTTCCATATTTAGTCGTAACACTGTAATAAACTACCTGTGTGCCAAATTTCATCCAAATCCGTTCCACTGTTGTTGCGTTATTGTAAACGTCCAAACATCAAAATATACAAACATACAAACTTTCGCATTTATAATATTATTAGTATTAGAATTTATGGTGTTTCAGGGACTATAAATCAATACCAACATTTAGGATTTAGGGGCAATAAAACCATTTAGGTTGTAATATAAGTATTTGTTACCATTTATAATATATGTAAATAAATCATTCTTTTTCCAGTGGCAGCGGTTTCATCCTGTGGCTCCCTTACATCATGAACAACATGTTTACCGTCTTAGAAGCTGGCGGTGGCGATGGAATGAATCTTTGTACCATCATAAGACATTCCGTTAAAGACACATATGGTGTGTCAGGCAATGATACGGTAAGCAAGAACATGTTATTTCTTTGTCTGAAGTAATTCAAAACATAATCATTTACCATGCTCTTTTTTTTGTACCTCTTAGTGAACTAACATTATCCAATAATTTTAATTGTAGATCACAGCAGAAATCTGCAATGATACCATACAAGAGACCACTCTCTTCTCTGCCATGACTTATGGTGCCCTAGCCAGCTCCACGAATCTCGTTTTATCACTAACATGCGGAGCCAGGAAGCGTCTGGCAATGATGGGTATAATCGTGATGTCTGCGACAGCTGGTGTTCTTCTGAACGTGGTAGCAGTGCCGATCGCTGGCGCAATCTTCTTCTTCCTGTTCTTGATGTGTGCGCTATCTATGGGCATTCTAAGTGTATATTTTGTGGAAATGTATCCTACATCTTTAAGGTAATTTTTGAAAAAAACAATTTTTTTTAAACTGTAAATATAAGCCAGTAAGAACAAGTATCTTCAGGATGCAAATTTGCTGCCGATCCGATAAAACATATGAAACAAAGTCTGGACAGTGAAATGGGCTTCTTACACACACACCACACACACACCAAAATCATATATGTATATAACTATATACAATACATTAAGTACATTTCCAGGTTGTCTTCCAAAATAGATTGGTTACTTCGTCATTCGGGCTGCCAAGTTTATGTCAGTGTAACCCAATCCATCGATTGCTGCCTTTTTAAGGTTTAACAAGCTCATTGGTCCACTGGTCAGCCTTAGAGCACTCTATCTCAGGGGTCCCGGATTCGATTACCTACAGAGAAAAATTGACTTTTCAAAGTTTGCTCTAGTCTAGATTTGGAAGGTAGTGGGCAGGGCACGCTTTGTTTCGCATTCATTTGGGCAGCCGGTCTGGCGACAGTAACCACCCCCTTACAGAAGACCTCATGAACATGAACTGTTCTGTTTCGGTGAGTGAGGATGTCAGAACCCTCCCCATGCTAATCTCTTACCCTTAGTCGTACTATAGTCGACAGCTCACTTGCATCATCTACGATATTGCTTGTGTTATAGGTGACGGTAGCCACCTACCATCATACATTGGACCATTAGCCTGTCTGACGATCTTTACATAAATATTTTTTGTAAGTTATAACGTAACTGTTTTTTTGCAGAGGTATGGCTTCCTGTCTATCCGTGATGTTAGGAAGATCGAGTGCTTTTCTAGGAGTCAATGCTATCGGAGCTCTTATCTCAGCAAACTGTGAGGCAACCTTCTATGGATGGGCCATTCTTTTGATAAGTAAGTTATCAGTTAATGTTTAATGAATACACATATTTTGTCATATATCCTACGGTCCGCCGATCTCTAATGTATCCTTACTGTTAAGAGATTATCATTCGATATTAAGGTGCGTGCAAATTAAATAAAATGTTTTATAACTTCGTTTTGTAACACATATGTATATTCCACACATAAAAAACTACTGTTTTGTAATTTTTTTATATAGTCTGGATTCACTTTTAGACACAATAATCTTAACATTTTTGACAATTTTAGTAAAGGCAAGCTGACAGTCCACATGACGGTGTCTGCTACACTCATTAACGCAAAAGGAGTTTCAAGCGCGCTGCTGAACTTCGAACGATAAATAGATATGGATAAGGGTGCTATGAGCTCTAAAGCTCATAGCATAAATGACTCCTCGCCCGCGCAGTACAGGGACACGGACGAGGACTCATAAACGGTCTATCTATAATCTAAAGCATCTCTCGCTCACTCACCGAAACGCAACACACAAGCTGGTTCTCGCTGTTATTCTGTAAGGAAATGGTTACTGGTACTGCAGTCAGACGGGGTTTACCTTTTATCACAGTTTAACATACTGCGCTTTGTTACTACTAAAATTTTCTTCACATTTAATTAATTACTATAAGAATACAATCCAATAACTCTTAATAAAGAGATATTTTTTAATAAAAATTAGCAAGAGTCACGTTTCAACACTTAAATGATTATGGATCTCTTTATAGAAAGAATAAATAAATAAAAACTATAAGAATTTTCTCTAGTATAGTAGATATATTCACAATTATCCCATTATGTCCTCTTCGATATTGTTGTATAATAAATTGTTTTATAATTCTTTAGGTGCGGCAGCGGTTGCATGGTTCTTACCAAAAGACAAGAGCGATGACAAATGAAATAAGCACCTAACGACAGAACGGTAAAGAGGAAAATTGAATCTCACTTCACGCTTCCTTAACAAATCTTTGTTATGGATAACTGGACGAAGTTGTTGTTGGGAATGCAACAGAAAATTCGGTGTGATTATTTATACTGAATATGCCTCATGCGGAATGGAATGTAACTAGACTAGATATGCTAATGAACATTTCTAGAAACTAAGTCCAAAGAATTTTGTATTAGGCTATGATGTTATTGATCGCTAGGCTTCTATGACATCTCGTCTAGGTCTTGATACTTATTACTAACCTAAAATCTGGCACTGTTCCTCGCTGTGATGGTAATTATATGTGTACTTGTGTCTAACCGAAAGAATTCCTTTCCATTATTGAGAAACTCCCTGTAGGTAGGTACATTATACTGGCGTGCGTGTTAACTAACGAAATAATAGGATAAAACAAATTATCTTGTTTGTTTTTACCTCTTATTCGCGGGCTCCCGCAAGTTAATTGCCCGCAAGTATAGTAAGTATAATAATTTCATGCCCTTTTTGGGGTATAGTTAAATGCATATTTGATTTTGAAATGATAGGAATAGATTTTCATTTAAGTCCCCCGGTATGGAAATTTTGTGAGGAGTAAAATTAATACAAGCTCGCGTTAACTAAAAAGTGTTATGTTCTGCTAAGCGTTATGTTCGCCGCTTCACAAATTCTATTGTAGTATAATAGTAATAGAGATGGCGCGTATATTTATTTGCCCTCTTTTCCAATTGCATAGTCAAAGACAGGGGCGTAGCGCCGGGGCCTGGGGGGAGCGCAATTTTTTTTTCTTGAATTTTTGTCAATAGCCAATCGAAAACGCCCTAATTAACCTAATTATAAATGTTCATAATTCACTTTTTCGGAACATTTTAGTTTCGAACAGATATCTATAAATGAAACAAATAGCCGGTAATTACATATACTCCAGAAAAGGTAGCGGAAAACGGAACTAGAATCAATTTCAAAGTAAAGAAGCGTATATGAGCTTTACTTTTAGCGCCCTGGAGCAAAATTTTTCAAACGCCTCTCTCTCATATAGGCACGTGAGGAATTATACAAAAACCTCGAAATGATCATCTGGAGGTTAGTTATCTGGAGGTTATCATCTGGATGTTTAGTTACAAGTTCGCAAAGTTACAATGTTATAATCGATCGTTCAAAAAATGAGAGAGGGCGCTTGAAAAATTTTGCTCCAGGGCGCTGAAAGTGTAGCTACGCCACTGGTCAAAGACACTCCAGTCGTGCGTCGGAGATGACACACACACACACACTTTTTTGTTTATAATAATGTATGTATTGTATACCATACAATATTATATATGTATATTGTATGGTGTTGATATAAATATATGTATATTACGTACAATTAAAGAAAAACGAATCTACTGTAAAGTCTGTTTGTAATGCCACATGTTGATAATATATCTTATACCCCCAATAATATAATCTTTATTATGTTTTAATCGAGCTCTATTTTATTCGTCAGATGTTAGGTAACCGCGGATAAGCTTCATGTTAATTCTTGATAAGATAATATGTTAATTATATTGAATATTTCCTCGAAATTTAAAATTATATCTAGTTGAGATATATGTACAGTTAGGAGCAATTAAATCTCATCATCATCAACCGTAGAATGTCCACTGCTGGACTAAGCCCCCCCCCCCCCCCCCCGTTTTCTAAAAGGACCGATCAGAAGCAATCTGAATCCACCACCTACGCTGCGCTTGCCAGTCCGTGGCCTCCACTCGCCAACCTTCTGGCCCAAGCGGCCGTCGGCTCTCTGTACTAAGTGTCCTGCTCAGATCACTTCGGCTTACTAATCCGCCGGGTTATGTCGTTAACTGAATCGATCTTGCAGTATTGAGCGATATCGAGCTTTCTAACGACCCATAGTTAGAGACCATGTTGAAACTAGTTTTCGACTAGTGCTGAAGCGCCATATGTCATCACTAGTCAGCTTCTCGAAAGCTGCCCATCCGAGCTATGTCGCGCTTGTTATTTTACTTATTCTTCTACAAGTACGATAGATAGGTTAAAAGCTTGCCCTCACGTTAGTATATTGACAGAGGAGTTAATATATTATATTCATGCAAGCAAAAAAAAACATTCTCGTAACTGCGTCTTATTTAAGTTTACTGTACGTAACATAGGTTTTATTTGTTTTAAAAACTGTTACTTTAGTATTATGTGGTCACTTTGGAGCTCCAGAGGCTACGCCCTCTGGCAAATCCCCCCGCACCCCTTTTTTCTGAACAGGAAAACAGATTCTTTTAAGGTCTGTACATAAGAAACGTAATTATTAATAAAATTATTATCGAATTATCGAAGTGTACTCATATAATATAATAGAAATTTTCCTCTTAAATCATTTAAATGTACCTGAGTACTGAACTGATATGTTAAGTTAAGTTTAAGTTGTAAAATGAAAATTTTAAGAGATTATTAATATTTAAGTGTATTTATTGTATGTTAATAAATCGTGTATAAGAATGACGATTGTTTTATTAAAATTTTTGTACCTGGAAACCATAATTGACGAATTATTTTAAATATTAATTTAGTAGAAATTTTTTTTTTTTTTAATTTAAATCTTTGAATAATATTCGAACAATAAAGTTATTAATAAAAATAGCGCTTCGTAGGTACTCGTGTATTAGGTATAACTTCAACATCACTATTAGAGCATTGGTCATGCGATATAGCAAGTGATTAAAGTAAAGTAAGATTAAATAAAGTATTTGTTTATTGATTAGCTGGTGAGCGCGACTTTGTCCATGTTGAAAAATAAAATATATAACCACTGAAATTATACTTTTGCTTTTGCCAAACTATGGATTATGTTAAGTATATAAGTATATACTTATAATGTTGTGTTTATGTGGGATTTTTAATAAAATATTTGTTTGAAGAATATAAAGGGACATCTTTTAGTCCGGGTGAAAAACATTATAACTGCAATTTTTTTGCCTTAACAATATAAATACAATTCTAAAATTTTGCTCTCGTGAGAGGCCGGGAACATCTTTTTAATAACAAATTTAAAAAAATACTTTTTTGAGTTTTTCGTTACTATGTTGGAAAATTTGCGTCTAATCGACCCGAAGCATAGGCACTAATGGAATTTGTTTCTTATAAAATAATATATCGACATGGAACAATAAGTAAATGCATACAACATTCATTAGAAACCCTTTCTCCCTTAACTGTACATCAATTTATTATTTTAGACAAATCGCGTATTAGACGAACTGACTATTGACCTACTGCGATTTAGACATAACGCTAATTTCGTCGCTGAGATTGAATGTATTTTGAATTTTGAAATTAGAATGTTTTTAAAAAGAAATATAGAAGATGACATATTGTTAGAAAAAACGAGTTGAAGTAAGAAGACGAAAAGAAAATGATGTGTTTTTGATAGTGTTTAATTTATTTCATAAAATGTTGTGTACGAAGAAAACAATATAATTATGTGCACATAATATGGAGCAGAGTGTTTTATTACATTCATAGATGATTGGATCCCAAAATAGAGTGTAGGCACACAAAATCTGCAAACCAGCTAGAAATAGTCGCAACCAGATATAACAGTTTGAAGCTGAGCGAAGCTCTCTGCTGAGCAGTCAAATTACACTAAAAGTCATAGAAAATCATGCTACGAAAATCCTTTAAATCCATGGTGATGTAAACACGCAATTTTTAAAATGACACCACTATTAAATACATGTGACAGTCAGATAAAACAAACTGCGTATCTACATGACATCTTTGGTTGTGGCCAGCATTCCTTCCCGTGCTCATCATTTATGGGTATGTAATAAAAGAGAAGAAAAGAAAGAAACGATGAAAATAAAACCAAATCCAAACACAACGGTAACGCAAAGTTATAGTAGCCATTGAGCCAAACCATAGCCGAAGACTGAACCCCTTGTAAAGGATATTTATGGTATTATATCTAACCTTCTTACCTAAACTTCTGTCTGTGCTTTATGAAAACTATAATATTGTCTTTCATGTATCTGTCCAACATCTGTCGTAGTCATAAATGTCTATATTTTGACTAGTCTTATTTGTTAATGTTTTGAACTTAAATACTGGCTATATATTTAATTAGGTTTGGTTTTCAAACAATAAAAAGAAAAGTTGAATTTGGAATGTTTTTAAAAAGAAATGTAAAAGATGTCATTGTTAGAAAAAATATGGGTTGAAGTTTAGAGACCAAAAGAAAATGATGTGTTTTGATTATTTCAGGATATAACACACATCTCATTCTTCGTAATGTAGCTTTCTCCAGGGAATCCTATTGCAACTCTCAAGTCATCAGAAGGAGACAAAGTAAAAGAATTTTGAGTACAATTAAAGCCAAATTGCATTATAGAAAAACTTACTAACTGGGAATCTATTTGACGTTATTACCGATATTAAAATAAAAAAGTGCTCTTTGATTATGAGCCCTTGCGATAAATTCTTTTGCTGCGGCGAAGACAGCGCGCAAAACCCTAATCGATTCGCACATTCCCCTCTCAGGTTGTAAGAAATAGGTCGTTCCACAAAAACTCATTAGATCATAATTTCCCTATCGTGAATATCACAATCAAGTGATTAGGTAACATATCATATCTACAAATAACAATTACCTGCGTAAAATTAAAATAACAATAATTGGGATATAATGAGATAATAAAAATTGTTATTAATGGCAAATTTATACATCAGTATAAAACAATCAATTGGTGCCTGTTTACGCGTTTTAACTAATTGTAGTGTAAATAAAATATGTATAGATATTGAATTTTTTTAATAAAATTAAATACAATTCAAAATGTACGAGTTGACGAAACAAAATGAAAGCGATGTTGTGCCTTTCGATGTTGCGCTTGATAGAACAGGTAAGAACGGTAAGAAGGTTTTTGTGTGTAACATTTTTAATACTATGTTTGTGTGTATATATATAATCGGTAAGCAAATCCCTAATATGTGAGACGTATGGACGGCAAATAAACGCGCACAGGACCGCTCTGGAAGGCGCGGGTTACGGGTACCTTGCCGTGCGCTTACCCTGCACAATGCATTCTACACACAACAAAGTTCTACGAGGGGTCATTTGAATGCATTGCCTTTAAACATCAAACAATCTAAGTCACTGGACATATTCAAAAAAGCGCTCAAGACACATTTTCTGTTAAACTCTGAAGACGTCTTTATATTTTGTTTAATTTTGATATGTAGGTTTATCTTCTAATATAAGTATTATATTTATTAATCTATCTTATTAATATTTGTGTATATTCAATGTATGTACTAGTATTTATTTATTAGAATGTAAGTTTATGATGACCACTTTTATCACCCACATTGTTTTATTCACTATAAGCAATAGTTACTTTCTTTTTTACTTATTCTTTTCTATATGTTTATAGTACAAATAAAGAGTTAATAATAATAATAATAATAATCATTCGAGAGCATACTAGCTAGACCGAGAATCGCTGTTTCGGTGGTATTTCGTTCCGGTACGTTTCCGTTTCATTTTCGTTGCAGTGTTCTAAAGGCTTTGGAACTTTTCATTGGCCGCCGCGACCTGGCCGCCTAGTGCACGTGTACTTAATTAATTTATAACAGTTAATAAAGAAAAATCATTAGAGTTTAGGCGTTCTATTGTCATTTAGAACAAGTGTTTGTTACAAACATAATTATTAATAGATATCATAGTAGGAATCCCTGTTCCTTAATACAATAATCTCTACATATTATAAACTAGCTGAACTCGGCCGCGCTTCGCTGCGGCCCATACGGCGGCGGCCGGCATGCGCATGGGGCGCGCGGTACTGGACACTGCTTATATATATATTACTATTTATCGTAGCGTGGTGTTATATAGCCTATAGCCTTCTCGATAAATGGACTATTCAAAACAAAAAGAATTTTTCAATTCGAACCAGTAGTTCAAACAATTAGCGCGTTCAAACAAACAAACTCTTCAGCTTTATAATATTAGTATAGATTGATGTCGCTGTCCGTGCTTCTGTTTCTGTGTGTTTCTCTCCTAAACCATCAAACGAATATTGATACGGTTTTCACTAATGGATCAACGAGGGAGGTTTATGTATAATTTGCAGACAAAAAATGCATCGTGCAAATCCGGGGCTGGGCCGCTAGTGATTCAATAAAGAACAGTAAGTAGAAGGATATAAGGCCCAATCAGAGTAAAACATTAAGAAACGAAGTTAACAATTCAATAACATTGAATACAAAAATAGTGGTTGCATACTAGTGTTTTTATTTTGAATGTGCCCTCATAAGGAAGGAAGTAAAATAAGTATTTACACTTTCATCATCATCAACATCATCTTAGGCGTAGGGTGTCCTCTGCTGGAAATAGGCGTCCCCCATAATTTTCAATAGGATAGGTCAGAAGCAGTCTGGATCTAAATCCACCGCCGACCCATGTCTCTTATCAGGTCGTCTGTCCACCTTGTGGGTGGACGTCCTACGCTATGCTTGTTGGTCGTGGCCTCCACTAGGAAACCTTCCGGTGTTCCCGGAATTCTCCTACTTTGGTTGTCTGTATTTTAATCAAATTACCCACATGATCATTTAATCAATCATATTTCCATAATCAGGAAACATTATCTTTGTGTTTGTGATTATTATTTTTGAACTGAAGTATTTTGTTTCAGGATTCGGCTTGTACAATTTTTCATTAATGGGCCTCACTGGATTGTCAATAATATCGTTCGTTTGTGTCGCTTATGGCACAACGATCCTCATACCTGCCAATGCGTGTGAGCTGGAAACCACCGTAGGACAGCAGGGATTGTTGGCCGCCGGACCCATGGTTGGTTAGTACATTATTCTCATAAATAGAAGTTTGAGGGCCACCTTGGAAATGATTTTTTTCAAAGTTTTCAAGGGAAGCTCTGGTCTGAGTTTTGCAATTAGTGGCAGAGCATACTGCGTTTCGTCTTCATTGGGCAGTAATCATTCCTTTGCAAAAAAACTACAGTGAAACAACAGACTCATCTTTGTCCGTGGTTCAGATAATTAACACTAGTTTATTTTTGACATTTATTCCAAATTTCCGATTTAATTATATTTCTATGTATAATTTTTTTTTTGATAAATTTTTCATAATTTTTTTGATAATTTTTTGATTTTTTTTTCTTTTCTCTAGTTTTTTTTTTCTTCTAAATTTATTGCCGGGATGCTTACTTTCCTGTTCCTTGTTGTGTGTTTTTTTCGGTGCCTGCCTCGTTGGAGGCCATGTAATAATAAATAAATAAATAAACAGCACGTTTGTTGCTGTGTTTCGGTGTTCGGAAGCCACCTACCATTATGCCTTCCAATCTTTACATAAAAATAATTGGAAGCAATTATTGAATGTGGGGAGTGGAGGCGGGCAGTTATTTTTTTTTAGTTTACTCTTTAAGAACCGATTTTCATATAAGACCCCGGTATGGAAATTTGATGAGAAGTAAAATTACTTTGACATTTGTGCGACAACTTACGCGTGTATTTATTTTCCCTAATTCTACTTTCTGCGCTAAAGCAAACGTTGAAATCTTGTATGAAAAATGTAGTCAGCGTTGAGGAACGAAACCGCAGCGCGTTATAATCTGCCGGCGCAGCGACATCTGTCGTCGAAAAAATACCGAACGTAACTCACATAACTTTTGTTAGAATACGTGACATCTGAGTATGCAGAATGTAACTAAATGATATAAAACAATTAGTTATCCAGTTATCTATTGACACGACGAAAATTTTATACATTTAATTTTGAGTCGGAGCTAACACTTTCTTTTTTTAATTCAAATTTTAATTCTGCGCATTGTATTTGTACTAAAATTCTATTGTTAATATTTTTAATAGGCGACGGTAGCTACATACCATTAAGTGGCTGACGTAAAAATATTGTAGATAAGTACTAACGAAACGCGCTCAAGAAATGTATCAAGATAGTTGAGAAAAAATAAATATTTATTACAGAGATTAATAGTGCGCTAAACAGTGAAACCGGTATTTAATCATCAAGTGGGATTCCAAGAAACTCTTTTAAAGGTCAACCAGGGTTTCGAAAAAAATAGCCAAGATGATGACGATCCTGAGAAGAAACCCCGAAATAACTCAGGATACCATTCTTTTTGTCATCTTTAAAATAAAATATACAACAACTTTGATGGGATAGAGAAATGTGCTCCCTTACAAGATCGTCAGACATACCTACTACCGGTCCACCTGTTAATGCCATAGGTGCTGCGAGTGTGTTGCTGACCATAGTAGGATAAAGGATAAGGATAATAAAAAACACAACAGCACACATAGGTTATTTCACGGTGGTCTGTTATTTCTGTAAGGGAGTGATTACTGCCGCCTGACGAGCTGGCCAAATGACTACGAAACGCAATGTGTCCGGTCACTACTTGCGAGACCAGATTCAAAGTTCTTTCTCAAAATTCGCTCTGCCGCGAATCGAACCCGGGATTCCGGAGACAGAGCATTCTAGTAAGTACCTTAACGATTCCAAAGAAATTTAACAAAATTTTACTCAATTTATGATTGTGGAACGAAGTGTCCGTGTTTTTCAAGTTACCAAAAATAAATTATTGCAGGACCATCAGCGCACCAGCATGCAATTGCCTAGTGTTTCTTCTACACTTAGGTGACGGAAGCATCCTACCATCAAAGAAAGCTGACCGAAATTGTTTAATTTTCAGGGTTAATAGTAGGCGCAATAGGATGGGGCTATCTTGGGGACTTGAGGGGTCGGAAGAAAATGTTGTTCGTCAGTTTAATCTCTTCGGCCATCGTCAACGCGATTGCAAGCATTTCTGTCAACTGGATAATGCTGATGATCCTGCAGTTCGCTGCAAGTTTTCTGTAAGTCATCGTTTCTCAAGCGGAGGGTGACGACACTCGGTGGGGTCGAGTTTGTTTTTAAAGGGGGTACATATAGGTACAAAAGATTCGTTTATTAAAGGAATGTTAATTTTAGTGTAGTGTTATAAAACTAAATATTAGTTGAAAAACGCTCTCATATCAGGTAAACATTGTAAATTATTTTCATCGATTGTAATATCACGATATTCACGATACCAAGGATTATTATTTTTAAGATATATCAAAGTCGCCTTAACATTATCACGATTAACAATAAAATCTTTACATCGTTCACCATAATTTCTTTTAACAAAAATATATTTTAAAATAATATGGATATAATGAGGTAACGACGTAGTAATTTCTGTAATATCTTGATAACTTAACCACTACTTTTTTTATGTGAAGATCGGATGACGGGCTAACGGTCAACTTGATGTTAGGTGGCTACCGTCGCCTATAACACAAAGAACGTCATAGCTGCTGCAAGTGCGCTGCCATCAACTACAGTAGGATTAAGGATAAGGGTTTGGATAGGAAAATGGGCTCTGGCATCCCTTTCTTACTCACCGAAACACACAGCACACGTGCTGTTATTTCACAGTGGTCTTCTGTAAGGGGGTGGTTACGACGGGCTGCCTAAACGACTGCGAAACGCAGTGTGTCCTGCGACTACTTTCCAGATCCAGACCAGAGCTAAATTTGAGAAGTTCATTTTCAAAGTTGGTCCTGTCGGGAATCGAACCAGAGAACCCTAAAACGGAGCGTGTACAATTTTTTTTTTAATGTAAAGGCACGGCTCGTTTACGATTTTATTATATAATGTATTAATTGATATTGATGATATAACATATAGTGTATTGTTACAGAAAAAATAAATAGTTTATGAACTGGGAGTTTGTCTATTTAAAACAATATAAACCGTTACTAACTTTTGCAAAAATTTTGTTTTTCGCCTAAACTATGAACTTTATTCCCCTCTTTACTGTGTCTCGCAGTCATTTAGTCAGTCCGTCTGGCAGCAGTAACCACCCCCTTACAGAATACCACCGTGAAATGAAAGCTCTATTTCCTGCTAATAACTTATTCTTAATCCCACTAAGTAGGCAGTGCACTTGCAGCACCTATAGCCTACCATCAAGTGGGCCGTCGGCTTATCTGATCACCTTTACATAAAAATTGAAATCTAGAATTATAGGAAATCGATAATAATATCATATAATATTATGTAATATTGTTATCTTAATTTTCATTCATAAAAATTGTACTTCCTTTTTTATAACTTTTATCAATAGATATCTAAAACACCTTACAGTAAGCTTGCACGTTGCGCCACTTTCTCGGTGATTTAATTACTAATAACTTAACTATTGGGAAGTTAGTTATTAAATTAGGAAAATAGAGCCCTATCTTGAGGAAAATAACGATTGAACTTGGCAATCCAGAGAGGTAATGCAGCCAGACCCATTTTTATATGAACAAAAACCATCAAGAAATACAAGTATAGTAATCGAGGCAACATTTAGAATTATATTACCACTTTAAATGTTTTGTAAATAGAAATCTATTAAAAAGTATAAGAGAAATGTAATAGAAAATAGAAATCAAATTATACGCATTAAGATGTTAGGATGGAGGTGAATAGTGTTTGTGTAAGGGCTTTTAGTTTTTATAGGAGTTTATTACATTTTATGTAAACACTTGTAAATAATTAATTTCATCATATTATTGTTCAATATTAATAATAAAATATAATAGTTGTATTCGAAGTATGCTCCGAGACGTCCTTAACATTTTTTTTTTAATTATACTTTTACAGAGCTTCAGGGAAATACACTTTGTCCATGGCATTGCTGAGCGAAAGTGTTCCCATAGTGAAACGAAACGTTGTGGTGCTTTTGGTGACCAGCATATTTATGTTGTCTCAAGGATTCATGGCAGGTAAATGAAGTATTTATACTACGGATTCTATAAATAATGCACATTCGATTTCACTGTTACATACTACATTTATATATTATTTTGTACATACTTACCTCTTATTTAATAATCACCTCCATATATTACACTAAACATATTTTTTTCTAACTTAAATCCCCATGATTTTTACAATCAAGTTCCATCTGCGTCAACTAATTTGATTCCAGACCTCACAGAACATTGAACTCATAGACAAAATGAAACATACCGTCTGATCAAAGTCTCAAATTGGTTAAAATTTAAAAAAACAAATCATGGCCTAAAACTAATGTGAAATTTATTAATTAGTTTATTATAATCTTCAATGAATTCAAAAATAGACAATAGAATGTTTTATTTTTCATTCGTCTTATCAATAAACTTTTTGTTTCATGATAAACTGTGACAGGCAAGCTGAATGTCGGTCTGGATTCATGAAACGGTCAGAAAATGGAAAAGGGAATTCAGAAAAAGGGAAGATCTGAAAAAGCTTCAGGATTTCCAACCTGCTGGAGGCAGTGGGCAATTGTATTTTATTAAAAGAGACAATACAAGGGTAGCACGAGCAACTAAGTGAAATTCTTGATTAATTTAAGTGTTATTTTTCTTCAAATTAAGCACTAAATAATCTAGAAAATTAGCGTTTACTTAGTAATCTACTTATGTTAATTAGCAAGGAAAAGTATTTGATTTGTTTTTATTATGCATCGCTTGGGTAAGGCACGTTGCAAACAGTCCGGCGCAGAGCGCCTGCACTCCCTGGTCCTGCTTATTTAGGTATATTGTAAGGTGGCTTACCTGCACCTTACAATATAAAAAATACCCTGGATTCGCATTATAATAAATGGTTTTAAACCCAAGCAACACCAGGAGGTATTTGGTGTACTTCCAACGCTGATAGAATAAGAAACAGCGAGCTAAATGGATTCAGGAATACCTTACTTATCTTAGAACACAACGAAACAAACATACGTTCTGTCACCTTTCAGTGATAAGTCTTGTAATATTTATCAACCTTCGGCTTCGCAAAGATGCAATTTTTTTTACAAATTATGTATACACAAACCTTCCTTATCTCTCTTTCCAATAGTGAAAACCGCATGAAAATTCTTTGGGTGGTTTTGAAGTTAGCGGAGACACAGACAGAAAATAACAGCGACTTTATTTTCTACATATAGATAAAATGTATAGACACATACAGTTTTTTAAATGTAATTTTTCCGAAAATTTTATTTTTTTACACCTCTCCTTTGTCTTTTTTTTTCAGTACTTGCGATTCCAATTATACCTTTGACCTTCTCACACCATCTCCCCTCTCTCGGCATCTACTGGAACTCCTGGCGAACGCTGGTCGTGGTTTTCTCATTGCCGAGCATCATTAGTGCAATATGGCTGACCTTCGTGCAGGAAAGCCCCAAATTCGTTTTCACCAAGGGAGACCATGAAACAGCGCTACAAATTCTTAAGAAAATCCACAGCGTCAATAAAGGAAAATCTAAAGAGTTAAATGTAAGTGTATTGTGTTTATATTTCTCCCAACTTTCAATTTAAGAGTCCGGCAACAGAGGGATATTTTCTAATAAGTATATTTACTTCGTACCAAATAAATATCGAGGTGCCTCCATTTTTTTTAATTTTCTCACCGCAACCATTGAAATGGATATTTTTTATACACTCTTAAATTAATAAAATTATCCGTTGATGGATTAAATATTTAAGCAGTTGTAACTGCTTAAATATTTGGTTGCAAGCATTGCAAATGTGTGTTTGAACTGTTTAAACAATTGTGAATATTAGTGTGATCGATAAGACACTTTATCGCCGGCGAGTCGCCGAGAATACGAGGAGGTACGGCATCGGAATTCAAGGAGAATTACTAAGGCACGGTAACCTTTATCCCTATTCCCGACTCCTATTCTTATATAATTCACGTATTCACGTTTAATTTTTCTTTTACCTGCATAGAGAAAAAATCAATTTAAAAAAAAAATAAGAGTGGTCTGGCAGCTGTATCAAGAATAGTGGAGCCATAATTAAATTTTTACTTTCTACAGATCAACTTTCTACAGACTTGTGGCTTATTAATTAACTCATATCCAAGCATTGATATAATATGTTTTTGTTCTTATATCGGGTGACCTCATTGCGCGGTCGCCGCTTGCAATATAAATTGTGCTTTGACACGGACTACGAAAGTAATATGTTATATAATCACAAATGGGTTGTTGGGTTTCGGTGTTGGGTTCGGGTTTCAATAATCACAAACCCTTATCCTTAATCCTACTGTAGTCGGCAGCGCACTTGCAGCAGCTGTGACGTTGCTTGTGTTATAGACGACGGTAGCCACCTACCATCAAGTGGACCGTCAGCCTTTCTGCCGATCTTAACATAAAAAAAGGATATAATTTTTATTTCTCCATAATAAAAGTAACCTTAGTTACTCCTTATAACTTCAGCCATCTGCCAGTGAAAGTTTCGTCAAAATTGGTCCAGCGGTTTCTGAGATTAGCCGAAACAAACAAACAGATTGGTTTGGTTTTTACTTTGATATTATACATTTAGTAGTTTTATTTTTATTAGTATGTAGATTGAATAATAAAAATGAAATGTTTTATATCTAATGAAACTGATGATATATTTATATAAAAAATTTAAATAAATGTTTACTTGAAAATGACATTATTTTGTTAGTCAAATATTAAATATTAAATAAAAAGGACTATTAAATAAAAAATTTAAAAAAATGTCAATATCAAAATGTACATATAAACCAAACGAACAATTTCATAACATTTATCATAAATTTAATAAGATATGATTTATACACTTACTTTGTACACTTTTTATAATTTTATAATTTCTACCTAAATATACGTACATGCCAAAAATGTTGTTTGTTTAGTGGAATAACCAAATAGGGCAATTATATAATATGGATATCATTTAAAATGTTATCGCAAATCAGTTACAGTAAAAAAATTATTGGTTGAGGATCGTGGACTGCCGAGTTGTGGTTAAAACTTTGACTCATATGCAAGCATTGATAAAATATTGTCTTTTCAATACTTTTTTTTGGTCCTTACACAGGACAAAAATATCCTTCTTACAAAAATAACCATTATTTACAACGGTTTCAGCTTGGATTATTTTCAGACTACCATTCAAGAAGCTTCCAACGGTGTAGTTTCTAGTTTGCTTGAAGCACTTATTCTTTAATTTTCATGATCTCCATGTTTGCAATTCTCGTATGTTTGCAATTAAAAAAAATAGATACACAAGTAATTATTTTTAGGTTTTTAAAACTTTATGTATCTGCACCATTTAATTTATATTTTCAGGTGAATGGGTTTCTGAAGGACGAGGAAAAAGCCGAACAGCCAAATGGCCCGAAAGTGGATATCAGACAGCTCTTCAAACCACCTCTTCTCAAATACACAGTCATAATCACCACACTCACCATTTTTCAACAGTGGAGTTTTTTTTATTTATTTTTTTATTATAGTTTCTATACGCTTTACATATTACCACATAGATATATCTTAATGTCTTCAATTATATATTATTTAAATATGCCATCTATATTATTCCCTAGCCCTGGAAGGTTTCATGAATATATTGATATTTGCCAAATTTAATTAATTTTTTTGGGTTGATTTTGCCATTGATTTATCGTTGATTTATCATTGGATGGTCTCACGATTCCACTGGACTGGTCTATCTTTTTGCAGAAGACACAGCTCCTTGCTGGCGTTAGTTTTCTATGGTAAAAAGCAAAGCATTTTGAAGTGTTTGTTTTCCACTTAGGAAAACAGACATTTCAAAATTGCATCATTCAGAAATTAGCTTGAAAAAGCGCTTTTTGGAATATTCACTAATCGAGCTAAACATTATCTAAAACTACGGATAAGTGATATAAAAGCTTTTGAAACAAACTCACTTTTGGAGTTTACCTAGAATTTTAAAAAAAATCATACATTGTTCGAGAATGAAACTCTATTTTTCAATGTCTATATTTCGTTCTATATCTTTCATTATTATAATGAATATCTGGAATCAAGCTAAAGGTACAACCGTAAACCGTAACCGGAGGGCTCAATTTATATTGTCGCGGAACGGAAGGGAAGCGAAATTTTGTTATGAAATTACACATAGTATATTAAATTTATATTAAATTGTCTAAGGTACAAACTAGATATGAGCTAGAAAAAGCGGTGGTATGTCTTTCGGGAAATTCTCGAGGATTCCCGTAGCTACGAGGGGCACACTGAAATGATCGGGAATAAGAAAAACCACATGCACGGTATAGCTAAATTGTATTTTATTGTTTTTCGAAGTATTCTCCGTTCAACTTAATGCACTTTTCCATTCGTGCAAACCAATCATTAAAACAGTAATTCCAGTCTGAAGTTGATGTTGACAAAATGGCTGATTTGTACGCTTCCACAGCTGCTTCGGGGTCTTCAAACCGTTGACCGCGTAATAAATCTTTCATTCTAGGGAATGTAAAGAAATCGTTTGGGCTCAGGTCAGGACTGTACGGAGGACGGCTCATCAGCTCAACGTTTTCCTGCTTCAAAAAATCATTTGTCTTCCGAGCCGTATGGGAGCTCGCATTATCGTGATGTAAGATGATGCGACGTTTCGGGTTATTTTTTCGGAGTTCGGCTATCATTTCCGGCAAACAAACCGTGATATACCACGGCGGTAACCGTTCTGCGTTCCTGTAAAGGAATTGTAGCAACATGCCCCTTTTTCGAGACAAAGGTAGCGACCATTTCTAAAGAGTCATATTTTCTTATGTAATTAGTTGGTGGAAGAAAAGATATGATGGGGTTTTAGTGGGTATTCCCGGTGATAAGTCCCACACTCCCCCTCGTCGACCATCCCCGTCATTATACCATATTTCAGAATTTATAGACTCATTAGAAATTTTATACCATATTTCAGACGACTATGAAACAAATTCGAAAGATTTTTAAGATAAAAAAAAAAATTGATAGGGACATGACTCATTCATCTTCAAAATATTTGTGAAAGAAATTATTCGTTAGGCTCAATTTTTAGGGAGAAAACAGGGGAATACGAAACCTGGATTTAGTCAAAAATTTAGTAGGTATAATCATAATCGGTCTGAGCTGCATTTGTCTCTATCGCACTCTACGGGGGAACGAGACGAGGGGGGTTCAGACTAATACGTATATAACAAAGGAAGTGGTATTTATCGATAATGTTATCGATACTCTAGAGTTGCCAGGCACACAAACACAGACTATTCACACATACATAGAGAGCTTGCTGCAACGCGATTACAATAGTTTTTTCAAATACCTATTTTTCAAATTCCGCTCGACCCGCGTTCCCTCTTAAGATAATGAGCAACCGTCAATCAAACTATTATCAAGAAATGCCAGGACAGATACAGTATGCTTGTCGAGGGATATAGGCAAACAGATCAATAGTACTTAAAAGTGTTTTGGGATCTTCAGTAAGTAAGTTGGTGGTACTAAAGGCTGCTTAATAACGTATTTACATCCTGAATTATCTTTCTGCAAAAAACTAAACAAAAGAAAGAAAAACAAGTTTTCTATTACTAACACCAAGTAAATTTCTTTATATGTTAACTAGCTTTTACCTACTACTTCGTCTTCTTTGGTAACTGTGCTTTTTTCTGGATCAAAGGTAATTTTCTGTACTCCCGATTACGTGTATGTAAAAGTTCATAATGACTGGTTAGGCTGTAAGCATAATAAATATACAAACTCTTTTTGGCATTTATAATATTGGTAAGGATTATACCGTAGATGCTAGTGCATGATTCAGGGCATCGCCTCAAAACCTCCTTCCTATTATTGAAATATCGATTTGTCTTACAGGACAGGCTCATTCAGTATATGGTTTCCGACAATTGCAAATCATTTCGTTTCTACCCTACAAACTGGAGAAGGAACTGATATGAACTTATGCGGAATCATTACAGCTTCTATGGACGCGCCGCCAAATGTAAGTAATAAATAAATTTATTAACACCGTTGAGGTGGATGAATGAAAATAAATAACTCTAGTTATTTCGCTGAAAATCAATAGATACATAATAATAAAGTCGTAAACGAGCCGTATCTGTAAGTACATTAAAGTATTCTTTCAAAAAAAAAAAATTTGCACGTTGATCAAGGTGTTACAAATAGTTTTTAGAATTTTTGCCTGTTTGTCTCTACATTTGTGCACGCTAATCTCAGAAACGGCTTAACCGATTTGATTTTTGTTTCGTCAGATACATAGGATACATTTCATCCTTTAAAAAATAGTGTTCCCGAGAGACGCGGATGAAGTCAGAGGCAAAATCTAATACATTAATAATATTAGTAATTTACAAGTTGACAAGCGGGTTGACAGTTGTTTTTAAGGTATGTGGCCCTATCGTAGCCTATAAACATAAAAAATACCAAGAAGGAATACAACTGTACTGCTGACCTTGACAAAATAAACTTAATAATAAATGCAGAAGAACCATTACGGAAATAGTACATTACTGCAGAGTCCAGGAAGTGAAGGATTGCCGGACGAAGTGGTTTCAAGGCCGAATTAGCGAGGCCTTGATAAAGATCTGAGTCCGGCAATCTTCATTCCGGTCGAGACTGGTGTAATGAAACACGTGATAATGCAAAAAAATTAGTATAACATGAAAAAATTAATAAAAAAATAATTTACATATACACAGTTTTATTTAGAATAAAACAAACGCAAATGTTTACTAAAAGCAATAAATATTCAGGTAGGTACTGAAAAAGTCTGCTTTCCCGCCTTTTTTATTTTTTATTTTCAATGAGTACAAAGGAAACAGCCATACAGCCCAGTCATGAAAAGAGCGTGCGCTCGCCCCCGTCTACTACGCCTGTGACAGCGGCGGGTGCGTTCGTGAAGACTCGTGAAACTTCGGGTTTCATCGGGCTGAGCAGCGACCAGGAATGAATTTTCATACAACATTCTTGGCCTAGGCCGAGAAAGAAATGCATGAGCCAAGAATTACAAACTTCGTGGCTTGTTTTTAGTACAAGAATGCCTACATTTCCGAGCATGTTTGAGAAAAGTATATTAAAACAATTTTTATATCAAGAATATCATTAATGAGAGTAATCATAGGGCTTTTGTTGACTTATCATTGTTGGTTTGTAAAGCTAGGTAACAGTAACATTACTAACATAGCATTACTAAAAATCTGTACACACACACACTTTTTTTTCAGCCAGACGTCGCGCCTTGCTCTTTGGATGTAAACGCATTGCTGATAGTGCTGAGTTTCGCTGTCGCCCAGTCATTGATTAACCTCCTGATCACTACTGTAAGTTAACTGATTATTTTTCATCTATAGGTATAACTCATAAATAATCTATGAGTCAACTTATAAATAAAATCGGAAATAACTTTGCGCATTACCTGCCCTTTTAATAGAGACCGCACAACTGCGATGAAAATCAACTTTTAAAATTTCGTTTCCAATGATGAATTTCATAATCATCATCAGCCCGTGTCTTTCCACCGCAGGATCTAGGCTTTTCCCGAGGCTCGCCACCAAACAAGGTCCTCTGCGATTCGAATCCAGCCTCTTCCTACGGAACCTTTCAAGACGTCTGTCCACCTGCGTCCCACACTGCGTTTTCCAATTCGTAACCTCCATTCAAATACTCCTTTACCACATCGATTGCGACAGAGGTACCGGCCCATTGTCATTTCAGCCTGCTGATTCTTTTGGCTATGTCGACAACTTTTGTTCTTCGGCAATTTTCAGAATTTCTGATACTATCTACCAATTAAATAAACCCCGAGAATAGCCCGCTTCATAGCTCGCTGAACGACTTTAAACTTGTGGACCAGTCCAGCCTTTCGTCTTCGGCATCATGCGTCATTACTAGTAGGACGCACTGATTATAGACCTTGATCTTCATAGATTGCCACAGTGGTGACGAGAAGAGGTGACATAGCTCCCCGAAAGCAGTCCATTTTGCCAGATATCAAATCTTGGCATTTTAGTCACCACTCATCAAGGATTTTATTGGCAAAGTCTACCTTGCCTGAACCGAGCGTGTGCGGATTAGAAGTAATGATCATTCGCATAAAAGATTTTATTGATCTCTTGCATGAACTCTAACGCTTTCACGCCTTAACTACTCAACTGATCATCATTAAATTTTGCATACACGTTGTAAGGGATACAGAAAGGGACATGGTTACCTTTCATCTAGAAGAAAAAAGTTTTGTTCCCGAGGGATAATCTAAAAATATAAAATAAAATCAACGCCTGGCAGATACATTTGGGTTAGTATCACAGTAACTATAGATCCGCAAAATGACCTAATCATCAAATCATAAATCTCAATATGACCGGCTCTGCAGAAAGCCTATTTGACCAATTCAATTTATAAATTATTGCTCATATATTTATGTCAGGACTTGTTTTTTTTTCAACAGTTACAAAAAAGGGGCGTGGACGAAGTCGCTCGCAAAAAATATTAACTATCATACTACTTTATAAAACAAAGTCCCCTGCCGCGTCTGTCTGTCTGCATGTCTGTAAGTTCGCGATGATCTCAAAAATTACTGAACGGATTTTGATGTGGTTTTCACTAAAAGAAAGTGTGTTAAACAAGGATGGTTTTATAAATAAAATATATAAATAAAATAAAATATATAAATAATATATAAATAACCATAGTTAAATTGTACAAACGCTTTAAGGTAATAAATAAAGTGGGACGCCGAAACATGGTGAGGATCCTGACTTCTGTGTGTGGTGTGTCCGGTATCCTCGTGAGTGCGATTCCAAATGCGATCGGCAGCGCTATCCTCTTCGTCATCTTCATGATGGGCATCCTCGTGTTAGGATTGTACACTGCCATGACTGTTGCGCTTTTCCCGACACATTTAAGGTACCATCTATCATATTTATTCCGTAATATAGAACCAAAAATAAATTTAATTGTTTTGAAATATGTAGGTATTAGTCGTCTTAAAGGCCTGTGCGGACGAGCGACTTTTATCCGCGGAAGACAAAAACCCCCGAAATGTGGAAAAATTCGTTTATTAAAATAATACAATCGATTTCAAGCTTCAACGTGCATTGGTACGTTATTACTCTTGAGTGTTCACCGCGGACTAAAATCCGCTGTGTCTAAAATCCTTGGCACGTCAAGGGTAAAATACACTGAACAGTAAGCGGTCCAGGAGCGGGAAAGCGAGAAGCGAATATTTTCCAGGGCGTTTTCACACAGAAAACCGTGCTACTGCCGCGGTATTCCCCACAAATCAGCTACTGCTCCCGTAAACCGCGCAGCTCCCTCCCCCGTCCCGCCTGGGCCTTGATTCTGTATGGCAATTACGATTTCACGCTTTTGTCTTACCTTATCAAAACATGTAATGTCTCGTCATGGCATTTATATATATGTAAGAAAATTTACATACTCTTTAGCAGATATCGTAACAATTTGAGGATATGACGTGGTTTCGAAGTAAGGAATCGCGTGGAATCGCTAAGTGGCGTTAGTGAATTAGGACCCAGGGGCCTTAGTCCAAAGTAACATTTTAAAAACGATAACGAAGTTCGCAAGAATAAATTAGTGAATTAGGGCCTTGTTGTCATAGCGGTTAATAATAATACAATGCTGCAAAAGAACTCGTACATTAAAAAAATCCCGCCGCTTCAAGGTCCGTTTATATCTTCAGACAACGAAAGTATCAAATACGCACCGTCTCAGACACCATCAGACACTGTTTATTTACGTCTAGCGTACCAGATATATACCATATCAGATAAAAACAAAGAAATCAGCGGCCGCTCTCCGCCAGGAGTTACATGCACGGTTCCGATTAGGAGGCACAGGGCGTCAGACACGTTCAGACACGTTTCGGCTCAGACAAAATATTCTCTCCGCGAATGCCGTCCGTGCGCAGACAGTGTCTGATGGTGTCTGAGCAGACACGTTACGCTAGATATGAATAAGTTCTTACAAATCATATGAAATAATATTATTTTGTCTGACACGCCACGTGTCTGATACGTTCGTTGTCTAAAGATATAAACGGACCTTCAGTGTGTTGCGCTTGAGTTCTATATTTTCGGGGTTTCCCGTGTACTTTAGTCTCGAAATCTTCGATTATTGTGCAGATGTAAGCTATCTATTTTTGGAAAACAAATATTATTCCGGGGACTGTCCCTCGTCTATACATTTCATGGTTATCAAATTTGTTTCAGACGAGATTACAACAAAATACGAAAAGAAAAACAAATAGATATTATTAAATTAAAACCCATTTTTCTAATAATCAACGTAATTTCAGCACTACGAAATCCAATAGCAAGAATTTATAAAAGAAATACCTAATTATTAAAATTAATGCTTAGTCATAAGCTTAGTCATTAAGAAGAATCGTTATTGGATGCTACATTGATCATACTACATTGATCATACTATCATGGAATTCAATGTTTATTATGTACGTCTTATTCAGTAAATGTGTTTTTTTTAAGCAATTTAATTTATTCCCATTAAATACGTAAAATTTGTCCAATTTTATGTCCCGAACAGTATTTGCACATTAAAAGTAGTACCAAAATAATGGCATTAATACAGATTTGTTAAAATTTCAGAGCGTTAGCTGTCGCCTTAACCGTGACCGGTGGTCGAATAGCTCTAGTAATCTCCGCACAAATAGTCAATTGGCTTATTGCAACAAACTGCGAAGTGGGCTTTTATGTGTTCACCAGTATTTATACTTGTAAGTGTATATTTTGTATTGGCGATTATTATTATAAATTCGAAAGTTTGTGAGAATGGATGAATGTATGGACTTCTGTTCCTCAATAACAGATAGTTTATTGCCTGAATTAACATATAGGATACTATTTATCCTGGAACAGTTACCGGCTGGCGCGGTACTCAGAGCGAAGGCCACGTAAAATATTCAAATACATATTAAAGCAAATTACATTATCCAACATACTTTGCGAATGCTTTCCGATTGAATCTTTAAAAAAGCTTTTTATTCGTTTTCTCATATTTAATATAATTAAACACAACAATCGAAGTTTTAGAGACAAGTCATTTCGCATAAAGTCTTTTAGTGTCTCTCATTTGTGATAATTTAGCGTTTCAAAATTATAATTTTTTATAAATTTTGTTCGTCAATAATAAACAAAAAAATTACAAGCATGAAATTTTATTTTCCTTTCACTATCCCTTTATTTAGTCTGTGGTATAAGAGGCTATTGGCAAAGATTCAGTTTTCCGTTGGCTATACATAATAATACTTTTTGTTATTAAAACTGATTAATTTTTCTTTCTTTCTAGCTACTATTATAATAAGAGATGGGATAGTTTTAAGCAATGGGAAAGTGAGAAAGCCTATAATAAACGAATTCGTCTTTTTCTCACACATCCTCACGTACTCACAAATTTTCACGTTTATACGAATAAATTTAGGCAAAATGGCGGCATCCCTAGCATGTCTTATCTCACTCATACAGCATATTATGGTACGCGTTCACCTACACGAGCTTAGACTGTGTGCGTAGGAACGCGTTTGTTTCATACATTTGATCGCCAGTGACCGAGGTGTGGCGACACTGTCGATACAGTGGCGGCGCAACGGTCGTCACAGGGATAAAGATGTCAGGCGTTATTTTTCAACGCCGACGAAGTCGCGGACACCAGCTGGTATATACATACATGACCGACGGCTGCTTGGGCCAGACAGTTCTCGAGGCACTCCTTGGGTATCGTCCCAAGAACTATCTTTCTTCCATCCGCAAAGGGCATACGACCTTATAAGAGGATGGTGAACTCAGGCTGCTTCCCAATGGTGTTATTGGAAAATTATGTACAGCAATAGACATTTTCAGGCTGACACGATTATGATGATGTATACTTCCTCATATTCTTTTAATTATTAGGTAATTATAATCCAAATATAAATTCAAATGGGATTCTAATCTGTGTAAACCAAGGCCAACGAGACAACACAAAGAATGTAAATAAACTTTAAAGGATTATCAAGATTATCGTAACGTAACCTAACAAGAACAATTAAATGGACTAATTCCACACCTATTCTGCCCCTCCCTCATCCCTTATTTTCAGGACAGTTGAAGGGCATATATACCATGAACTGGAGTATCATTGCTTATTCTCAAAAAAATCATATCATTGCTTATTCTCAATTTATTAATTCAACTTATCCTTATTAATTTCCAGTGTCAGCGGTCGTGGTGTCGTTCCTGCCTGATGATCGGCATATGAATACTCAACCAGCACAACTCAACAAAGCAACTGCCGAAGAAGAAGCCAGTGCTGAATAATTGTAGATCTAGATTCTAAGGCAACCAAAACTAAGGCATCGTTGAATTTTAGACAAATTTTGTCTCAATTAACATATACTTATTATTATGGACGATATGACTGTGTGTATGTTGCTATTATTTTAAGTTATATTTAGCATTAGCTGAGCCGGCAACTTCGTACGCGCGGTATACGGTATAGGGCGTAACTTTTTTGTTTGTAAACTGATTGGAATGAAAAAACCACTAAATGTTACGGGAAGCTTGCTATTATACATCCTTGAAAACTGCATTCAAAATGGTTAAGCTGTTTCTGAGATTAGCGTGCACAAACGCACAGACACAAATTTTAAAAACTGACAAAATGAAGTCAGTGCTTGAAAAAACAGACTACCAAACATCACTTTCATATGTTTTGTCATTCCAATAAATATTGCCTGAAGATTTTTTTAATAGAAAAAGTTGTTCTTGTGACTTAAACTATCTACGTCTGTGGACTTAAATATGCTATTATCGACTTTTTGGTAGGCATTATCAGGCTCTACAACTTTTTTGTAGAAATCAATCATATATCTCTTATATATTCGCTCGCAGAAATTGTTGTAACAGCTCGCTTTTACAGGTCGCGGTAGACCTATGATCACCTACCATCAAGTGGACCGTCAGCCTGTCTGTCGACCTTAATATATATATTTAAAAAAAAAGATTGCTAGCATCAAAATATCAAGTAAGAATGAACTTTACGGATGAGTATTAATAAAAAAAAAAAAAATTTACTGGGACAGCTCAATAATCACGGACAGGCCTATTGTCGCCAATAAGCCTGATATCATGGTTATAGACCGATCCCAGCGCCGAACGATGCTTGTTGACATCGCTGTCCAGCATGACGAAAATCTCGTGAAAGCCGAAAAAGAAAAGTGACCGCCATGTGGGACGTCGATTCAACTATTATCGTCGTTTCGGCGAACGATCTTATAGGGAAAAGCCACGACCAACATTTTAAAAGGCTTTCGCTAGATGGCTGGATCAAGGGACAGATACAGAAAGCGGTACTTCTTGACACGGCACGAATTGTCAGGAGGTTCCTCACTCTGCAGCCCTAACCACCGGTAGCTTGGGCCTTGCCTTGCTATCTGCGGAATGCTAGTTTTAAGTTTTGTTTTTTTTTTTTTTTTTTTTTTTGTCTTTCTTTTTTGTTTTGTCTTTCTCAATGCGATATGAAATCGTTCACTTATCGGTGAGTCATAAAGTCGAGTCATAATATCTATATCTGTTCTATGCATTTAATAAAATCGTAAACGAGCCGTGTCTGTAAGTTAAAGATTTTTTCAAAAAAAAAAAAAAAAAGAATTTGTACATGTTGTACTTATGTTACTGAGGTAAAAAAAAAATGGTTTTTAGAATTTTTGTCCGATTGCGTTTGTGCACGCTAATCTCAGAAACGGCTTAACCGATTTGAATGTGGTTTTCACTCTCGTATTGCAGCAAGCTTCCTTTAACATTTGGTGTTTGTCTCATTCCAATCGGTTTACAAACAAAAAAGTTACACGCTATACCGAATACCACGCGTACGAAGTTGCGGTCTCAGCTGGTCAACAAATAAATCAAAATTATATAGAAGGATGAAATAACAAATTCACATTATATGACTTCATCTTTCCCACGAGACTAGTTTTCAGTCAAAAATTAGTTTTGACGAGCCCATTGGTTTGGCGCTCTATCTCTGGCAGGGCCTACTTTGGAAATAAACTTTTCAAAATTGGCTTTTCAAGTTTCAAAATTTTCAAATAATAAACTCTAATTTTGGACGCTTTTGTGAACTTTGATGTTGATCAGAAATAAAATACAAAATTAATTTATTTGTTTCCAATTTGTTGTTTTACTGAAATGTTTTTCTATCTGAGAATGTTTTTCTTTCTGTGAAGTCATTGTAGGTTTTAAATCAATGAAGACGTTGTAGGTTCGAATTCCAGTGCATCTCTTCAGTCTTTTTCACTTCAATATGTAATATGTGATGAAATTATCTAAAAAAAATATCTATTATATTATATAATCTAAGCATATACTTTAGATATATGCTTAGACTTAGTAACGTCTAATCTAACATTTAGACTTTGCCCAAAAAGAAAAACTTTAAATCAAGTGAGGCAAGCCATTTAGAAAATGTCTATATTGATAAATTAAGTAATTGCATTAAGTAGATATATGTGATTTATACTCTTTAATTGGTCATCACCAATACAAACAAAAAAGGTGTCCGCTATCAAATTAGTTCAAAAAGTTCATATTAATATCGACATGTTTTATCAAAATAACTGTATTCTTTTGTCTATATATTATATATGGAAAATAGTTTATATAGACATAAAATATTTTCTATGTAAAATAATAAATTATTTTCATAAAAACAGAAATTGCGCACAAATAGAAATTAAAGCGTCTGTCTCATTTCATTGTAATGTAATTAGTTATTTTAACACTAGCTTTGTGCCGCGGTTTCACCAGCCTCGGCTTCTAAGGGTCATAAATAATGATAAAGCCTGTAAGCTTCTTAAAAATTGAGATATCGAATCCAAAAAAAAAAAATTGGAATCCGACTGGTGGTTCCAGATTTTACCGCGTTAAACCTAACAAACAAACATATTCTTCAGTCCTGACTGACTATGGACGTAGAGTCAAAACTACTAATAGTAAAGTAAGTCTAGAAAACTGAAATTTAAAACTTAAGTTTATTTTATAACGTAAGCATCGACCAGTTAGACGTAAGGATTTGTGAAAATTTTAACTCCGTGTGAAGGAGTATGTATGTTAGGTTAGGTCGCTAGTATCACAGTCTAACCATACTTACGTCATACAGTCAGGCAGCGAATGTAATTGCGTAGAGCAACGTTCGGCGAACTCGCTTTCGTTTGCAGGCTCGAACATTGACGTTATGGTTATACTGTGCTAGTATCATAAGTTTATAATAATATATTAAGAATTCAATAAACTATTTAAACAGTATCATATTTAGTTAAACCTAAGAGCAGTTGTCCGTTATCAGCTACATAAGAGGAACCAGTGATACTAGCCGCTTTATCACTGGCCAAAAACAACACAAGATTCGCGATATCATCCGACGTTGACACTCTGCCTAGAGCTGTCCCTTTCACTGCCACCTCGAACACTCTTTCCTGATACTCCTTATCTGTTCCCATGTTTGTGAATAAATCCGTTTTCACTGGACCAGGATTCACAACATTGACGCGCACTCCCTCATCAGCGAGTTCCAAAGCCACAGATCTCGTAAAATGATCTAACCCAGCTTTAGAAGTGTTGTATGCTGCAATTCCAGTGCCAAGGATTCCTAAGGCCGCAGCACTTGATATGTTAACTATATTTCCTTTTGTCTTTATTAAATGGGATGCAGCCAAATGAGTGAGGTAGAAAGCGGAGCGAAGATTCGTAGCTATAATATCATCGAACACTGCCAATGCGTTTTCATCCAAAATGCTTGAATAGGCAATTTTTCCAGCATTGTTAATCAAAATATGTAATTGACCGAATCGAGCTATTGTTTCTATAATTATTTTTCTCATGTCTTCGTCTTTGGTGATGTCAGCGGTTATAATCAGGGTCTCCGACCCTTTTTCCTTACACCGGATGGACGTAGTTCGAAGTTTATCCAAATTTCTACCAACTAAAGCAAGTTTAGCGCCTTCTGCAGCGAATTGTATTGCAACAGCAGCGCCTATACCGGAACTCGCGCCAGTCACAATGACCACTTTATCTTTAAAATTCATTTTATAACTTCAAACAATGATCGATAAGAAGAGTACAAAGTTTAACTCACAGTCGGTGCATAAATTGTATTCACTTTTGAGAATAACTGCAAACTGGGAGAATAAAAACGAACTTCTGCTTTTATACCCTTCGTTTCCTTTAGTGAGGGGTGGTACAAGTTTTTTTTTATAAATCCTTCGTTATATTTATCAGCGAGGGTCGCTTGGTATGTGCACAAAAAACATGCTCTCGTGCATAAAAAACACCCAGATTCCATTTGTATTCGAGTTCATATCCGAAACGCAAGTCAAGATAGTTTTAGAGAATACTTAAATTTTTCTAAGTTAACTTTACCCCGGGAGTGGATGAGGATTACAAAAAAAGGGTTAGTTCGCAATATGACAGGATTACAATGACGATTTAAAATATAATATATAAGTATACTTCTTTTTTTACTTTTTGTGAGCAATAGCACAAACAACGTTTCTATGTACAATGAGCCAATCTACGATAAACATCTGAGTAAGTATATGTTGGAAGTGAAGACCAATAAAATTAAATGTAAGTTACCTAGCTACAATAAAATTCAATGTTATGCATGCGGAGATAACACAAGAAAGTTATTATGCATAACTGCACTTATCTATATCTATAATAAAATCGTAAGCGAGTCGTGTCTGTACATTAGAGATTAAAAAAAATTGTACACGTTGTACTTATGTTAGCGAGGTCAAAAATATAGAAGAATTTTTGTCTATTTGTCGGTTTGTCTGTGCGTTTGTGCACGCTAATCTCTGAAACGGCTTAACCCATTTGAATGCGGTTTTCACTGATGCATTGTAGCAAGCTTCCCGTAACATTTAGTGTTTGTTTCATTCGAATCAATTTACAAACAGAAAAGTTACGCGCTATACCGAATACCACGCGTACGAAGTCGCGGGCTCAGCTAGTTCTACATGTCTTGTGTTTAAATCACATTTGTGGTTTAAATCATCGATGCAGCATGCCAGTACCTACTACATACTTATGTCAAACCTATCGAAGTATACCTTCGACAGTTATGTTGTTACGTTTTAACACAGAGATATTTATTCATTTAATAGTTTTACCAAAAAAGTGAACCAGCACGAATTTACTACTCAATCGATCATCCTAAGGATAACTTTTGTCAAGGATACAGAAAAAGACATAGGATAACTTTCACCCAGAAACAAAGTCATTAGTCACGCCAAGCAATTATAAAGGTGGACTATATTTTTCAATGTTGGTTAATCAAAGGACGTGGAAATGAAGGAAAATCTGTCACCTACTTTGTGAATCACCAAGTCCTTGGTCCTCCGGCGGCGAAGATTGCAACGGACCCGTCACACAAAGAGTCCAGAAGCTCTAGCACTTCACTACTTCGATGATTACACCCGCGGAGCGAGAAGCGTGACCAAATAGGTAAACTACAAGGATATTTCTTGATAACAAAAACGGATGAAATAAATTCAAATCTCGCGGATCGAAATCGGCGGGATGAGTCTACGCGTGTTATTGTTGCGATGTTTTTCTGAAAAAGAAAGAAAAAGATTGAAAAAGAAATTTCAATTTTTATTCTTATTTTAATGATTAAAGAGTTCTGATGAAAAAAATATGGATTATTGCTAAAAAAAACCGTTTAAACTCAAACTAAGGGAAAAAAACGAAAAATTGCCCGTTATCTTGATTTTCAGCAAAAACGATAATTTTAAACATTCCGGACACTAAGAAAAATAAATCGCAGCACTTTGAAACTTTCAGGGTTTTTTCAGGACACATTGAGGTTGAAAAGCTATAGAAAAGATTTTTTGTATTTGCATTATTTGCTAAGTTATTGCAAGTTATCCAAATACCCTTAAATTTACAGTTTTTTACCTTTTCTTCGGTCAAGATTTTCGGTTTTTTTTTTATCATAATTCAATTTAAGCACCTTGTAGAGAATGTTTTGCAGTTTACAAAACCCTACTTTAATTTTCTATACGACCATTATTGCCCGAGTAATCGATTGTCCAAGTCAAAAAGATCTTTTTCGCTTTGATTGACGATAACTCAGTTACAAATCATTGTACAGGGCTCATGAGGAGGTCAAGTTGTAGGGAATTAAATTCTCTAAAAGATCTTTACTGTGCCATTACAATAAAAAATTTATTACAGCTTTTACACCATTTTCAAGACGAGAAATTATCTGACTATTACTCATAAATCGCTAACGAGAAGAAATTTTAAAGCTTGGATTCAAAAACTAGAAACTTGAAGCTACAGTTTCCTTTTTTAATGAGCTCTGTACGACCAGTTTCTTCGAAGTTACAGCCTGTTGAAAATCACCTAACAATTTGGAACTTTTTTTTATATCCTTTAATTGTTGCGTTTAGTGTATGTAGGTATTTGTGAAATTTAGTTTACAAAGTTTTAGAAATTCAAGTTTATGCCAGTTTTTAAGGGATATTCCTACAAAAAGTAGGAAAGAGGATTTTAAAAGCACTCTATTGCTAATGCATATCTAAGATATTAAATTTTCAGATTAAATTTAAAAATAAATTAAAATTATTTTCTATATATTGTAACACACATATATTCTATATATTTCTATAAAGTTACGGGCTCAGTTAGTTATATTTTAAAAGCTGAAATTAAGCAAACACATTTACAATATTTATTCATAACCAAAAAACTGAAAAACTTAATTACCTACTAAGGCCAGCCTAGGTATATCTAATAATTCTTGTATATAAATTTATTTATTTCGGGGATCTCGGAAACGGCTCTAACGATTTGGATAAAATTTTATATTTTATGAAAAGGTTTTCTTATAAAAACGCAATTTTTCACAAAGAGTTTTTATTTTTAGTTATAACTATTAACTGAAGCACCCTACCTTTTCGTTTGGGTTTCGTTAGATACTTAAAATAAATAGTGGCTGCGTTTCGCAGTCATTTGGGCGGCCCATCGTCATTTGGCGTCTATCGTAAATTGACCTTTGAATTTGCCATATAAAATTGAAGTCGCTGCCCGCGTATGTCTGTCTATATGTTCTCTAACTCCCCCTAAACGACGAAACTAATTTTGATGCGGCTTTCACTAATGGAAAGAGCTTTAAACGAGGAATGTTTTCATATACGCATAGTTTGCAGAAAAAAATAGCACCCGTGCGAAGCCGGGAGCGGGCCAATAGTAGTCATATACAATCACAAGTAATTTATCAAATTTTATTATTTCTTATCATATCTCTAACATGTTATCCGTAAATAAAGGCTATAATTGAGACCTAATGAGATAGTTGTAAATCAATGCCAAATATCAATATCTAAGATCTTCAGTATTGTGCTATCGCTGGAGTACTAAGCATGAAATTAATTATAAATTATAACCCTAGTGTAAATTTATTTAATATTTAAAACAAAGAAATCGAACGACTAAAACCCCGTGAATTTAGTGATTATTCAAAATGTCACAAAAACCACTGAATAATATTGATATTGTGCCTTTTGAACAAGCCCTTGATAGGACAGGTATGTATACTTAAATTGAATTGATTCCGGCAATTATATCCGATGACGTAGAGAAAAAATAATTTTCTTTTACATGCGCCAACAGTTCATATACTAAGATAATTTAATTAATACTAGTCGATGTCCGCGACCTCGTTCGTTAAGATATGACTTTATAATTTTACAAATTTTAAATTAAACAATAATAAAATTTATAGGTAATAGACTAATAGTGGGGCTGTTCGTTCACACCGCAGCTTTTTTGAAGTAGTGGGCACCAGCTAACTAAAAAAATCATAGTTTCTAAGGACATTTTCAATATCCATACAATTTTTAGGATTCCGTACGTCCGAATAAAAAAACGGAACCTTTATAGGACCACTCTTCGGATCCGGATTATATCCGAAACTAAAATATTGAAAAAAAAAATACAGAAATTAGTTTTCTACTTATAGATTATTGGAAAACCTATAAGAAGTCCATGATATTAAAATAACATGGCAAATTACTCAATATTGTGCGGATAGGTAACATCGTACGGAACCCTCTTCACGCGAGTTCAACTCGCACTTGTCCCGTTTAAACCATATAAACATATTTATTACTCCCAGCAAACCCTGTTTGTCTGTGAAAGTAATTCTGTTACATTTTCACGCATTAACTACTCAACACACATTGTCCGGGATGCAGAGAAGGACGTTAGGGTACTTTTCATTCAGAGTAAAAGTACTGTTATCAAGTACCTGTTGGATTTTTATATGAATCCTTGATAACAGTACTGCAATACCTGGCAATACTGCAATACCTGTTATAGCAATAAATAATACTATAACAGCAATAAAGGCTGAATAAATTAACGCTCACATATTTTGTCATGGTTTATTTGTTTTTGAACGCGGACGATGTCGTGGGCAATAAGCTAGTATTGATTTATGATGATAAAAACTGTGTACCAAGAGAAAACATGTACAAAATCACGCTGATAAACAGCTCTTTTCAGAGCTATTCCAATACATCCGTTAATGGGTTATTTAATTTTATATATTTATTTCCACACCTTCTCTTGGTACGGCACCTACAACTGTTTCCAGTATTTTATTATTGTGCACTAATTGGCACCAATCAACTGGTAAAAGACACAACAGTTCAGTTGTTCTCTCCAGTTTGTCAAATGATTTTCCTTTTTTATTATTATTTACTAGCTGCCCGCCCCTGGCTTCGCCCGGTGTGCAATTTTTATATACCCTAAAACATTCCCCGTTTATCCCTCTTTCCATTGGCGAAAACCGAATTAAAATCGGTCTACCCGTTCGCACGTGATGCCGTGACCAGGAGAAATGGGGATTCATTTTTATATATAAGATATAGACTAGCGACCCGCCTCCGGCTTCGCCCGGCGTGCAATTTTAATATATATGAACATTCCCCGTTTATCCCTCTTTCCATTAGTGAAAACCGAATTAAAATCGGTCTACCCGTTCACGCGTGATGCCGTAACCAAGGGAAATAGGGATTAATTTTTATATATAGAAAGATTTGGTAGTTATTAGTGGCACAATAATAACATATTGGAAACAGTTTTTATCATCACAAATCAACCAATGGACCATCATTGTGGTGAATTTCACCATTCAATTTAATAAACTTAATTAATGATGAAATATGAGCCTGAAACGTGGTCTCTAAGTATGGATCTCGTAAGAAAGCGCATCGTCGCTCAACGAGTTATGGAGAGGGCTACGCTCGAGGAGGAGATCTGTAGACGAACAAGTTACCGACATAACCCGGCGGATTAGTAAGTTGAAGTGGCAGTGGGCAGGACACATATTACAGAACACATATGTATTACAGTCCTTTTGGAAGGTTGGGGCGGGCTTTTCCAGCAGCAGCTTTTTCCAGACGATGATGATGATGATGATGAATTAAATAATAACATGAGCATTATTTGTTTTAGGATTTGGGCTATACAACTTTTCAATGACAGGTTTAGCTGCATTGACAATAATATCATTCGTTTTCATCACTTATGGTACGACCATATTAATACCGGCCAATGCTTGCGAGTTGGAAACCACAGTTGCACAGCAAGGACTGCTGGCCAGCGGACCTATGGTTGGTTAGTATTGAATTACCTTTTTTATTTAAAAATCGTCGGACAGGTTGAGGGTCCACTTGATGGTAGGAGGCTACCGTCGCCGTAATGTCGGCGCCTTCTTCGTAATGTGGGGATAGGAGAATAAGCCCTTTAAACTTGTAGTCTGACATTCCAAAATATAACACTGATATTTAAAAGAAAAATAGACGTCTTGTAAGAATTATTTAAAATACAAAATGTTATTATTTAAAACGCAAATTATACAAAATGCAATATTCAAAATACAAAATTCCTATTTTTATTTTGAATTGAAATTCATATTTTATATTTTTCATTCCTCAATTCACAATTTTACTACTTAAATATAATACCTACTTGCTTACCGAGTTCTGTTGAACGACAATTTTCGTTTGGTGAAATTATTATGAGGCCACATAGACAGAAAATGAAAGATGAACCCTTTGAACAAATACTAGAGTTAAAATCAGAGAAATAATGTATTTTATTTGAAAAAGCTATTTTAAATATAGCTAAGTACGTATTTTGCATTTTCACAAATAAATACTCCATTTAAAATCATTTTGTATTTTTATTTGAAATAATAAAATAATTAGGCATTTGCATTTTGAATTTCACTAACTTTCAATAAACCATTTTTTCACATCTCTATATCTAACTTTTATGTATTTTGACGAGCTCATTGGTCGGTCGTGTATCGGTTGTGTATTCCCGGCAGGACTAACCTTGAAAATGAATTGTTTAAAATTGGCTCTCGTCAGGATTTGACAAGTAGTGCGAAACACTACATTTCGCAGTTATTTGGTCAGCTCGTTTGACAGAAGTAACCACCCCCTTATAGAAGACCACCATGAAATAACAACATGTGTGCTGCTGTGTTTCGGTGAGCGTATGGGATGCTAGAGCCCATTTCCCTATCCTTTGCTAATTCCTTATCCTTAATCCTACTATGATCGGCATCGCACTTGTAGCACCTGTAGCTCTCCCTGCTGTGTCAAATGGATAGTCAACCTGTCTGGTGACCTTTAGACGAATAAAACCTATTTATCTCCAATAAGTAATATGCATTTCTGAATTAAAATATTTTATTTAAATCTGCTTTTGTTATTTTCAGGATTAATTTTAGGTGCAATTGGATGGGGCTACTTATCAGACAAGAAAGGTCGCAGGAATATGCTTTTTATTACGCTTATATCTTCATGCGTCGTCAACGCTCTGGCCAGTTTTTCTGTCAACTGGATAATGCTGCTTATTCTACAGTTCCTGGCTTCTGTTTTGTAAGTTAAAAATCTAAATGAAAACCCCGTTTCCCATAAAGCCTGGGCTATGACTGTACCTAAATGTCTGGAAATTGGCATATATGTAATGAGAATATTGAAAAAGATTGCATTTGCACAATCTTCACCATTAGCAGCAATGGCCAAATTTTTAAATAAATCGTACAATATGCACATTTGAAGTTATGTCGTGGATCCGTGTTACGTTTTTTGATATGATAGGAATCATAATGTCATTGATATGTCATAAATTGAGACATTTTATATCATATAATGTCTTCTCAGTTTGACTACATACTTTGACTATAAACAAAAGAGTATACATATATATTAAAATTGGTATAAAACTATAATTATAATAAACTAATATAAACTATAATCGAAAGTCCTAATTTTAATATAAAAACTAAAATATATTATTAAAAGGAATCCCTTTAGGCAAGGTTCCGAAGATAATGGCAGCGTTCCCCCTTTGAATAGCTAGACTAATTCTTTGTCCGAGGTAGCTGCCAGCTCCTCGGTCTCCTGTGATCAAAGATGTTGTATTAGTCTGTACCTATGTGATCATGTAATTACATTTTTTGACATTTTAATGTCTTACCGACACAAAATAGAAGTGTTTTGCCGACATCTATAGTCGACCTTATCCCCTGGACATAAGGTGCGTGCATCGGCCGAAACCTCCCCGTGGTGTTGACATCACTAGATGTCGTTAAAATGGATGCCGTGGGACCGCATTCGTGCCTCCAATGGTGGCCAGACCACAACGACGAGCTAGCCTCGCATGCTCGCCATGTGATTGATTGCAGTGCTCAAATATCAGTTGGTTGAAGTTGAATTAACAATTATAGGCTGTTTATTACCCATTCTTGACGAATTTACTTAAACGTACATTTTTGTACGTTACAAACTGACCATCAGTGGCCGTTTTATCATTAACTAATATAATCTTAAGGTTTTTCTTCTTGAATGCTTCCCAACACGGGCTAGACTTAGGCCAGCTCTACTCTCATCACTGGTTCACTGTGTAGAGACAGCCATAACCTCTTATTGGATTTTTCTCTTCGCGTGATTTTCACTGCATCTACATTTTGGTTTGACTTTTAACCTTTTGGGAGCTATATAAAATAACTGATCATCTCTGATGGTGCACACATCTTTTATTTACTTTAAAATGCCTTAAAATATTCACAATCACTTATATAACATTTTTACTCATATACCAAACAAAACTCATATTACAAAACCAATTCTTCTATCAAACTCAAAAAACTCTCTTCAATTTTTTTCTACGTCAAATACAACATCTTCTTTTTCTATGTTTGAATTACAAAAACTTTTTAATTCAGCCAGTATTTAAGTTCAATACTTTAACATATAATAACTTTCCAGGAGTTCAGGAAAATTCACATTAGTCATGGCATTGCTGAGTGAAAGTGTTCCTATAGCAAAACGAAATTTGGTCGTTCTAATAGTCAGCAGTATATTTCTTATGTCACAAGGATTCATGGCAGGTAAGTTAAGATTTAAATTTAAAAAAAAAAAAAAAATTACAACGATGATTTAGAATGAGATCATGTTGCATTTTTATATGCGAAGAGGTAAACCTCACAGATACCCACCCTAATTCTGCATTATACACGTGTGATCTTGTGGGCCCGATACACTCAAAAATCGTTTAGCGCCATTCGTACAATGATGCGTTCTGGGCACTGATGGGGCTGCGTCACTTCTGTATCCACACAACAATGCGAAAGAGATGTAATTCTCTCTAGAGAAGTTACTACTGGAGAAGTACTCAGGGTATGAGCCAGCCCCGACAGCATTCTAAGCACGATTGCAAATAAGGTTGACCGATAGGTGAACCGTTGCTGCCTTCTACGACTGTGGAAATCCAGAGTAAGTGGTTTACATAAGGCTCATATTGCTCTTCTGACATACACTAGAATATCAAACATAGGAATTCTAAATATATAATTTAGAATTAAGTTTTTATAATACTAACAAAATGTGGGCTGTGTAAATTTGCCTGTTAAATAAATCTGTTTGTTCTATATAAAAATAAATCCTCATTTCCCTTGGTCACGGCATCACGCGTGAACGGGTAAACCGATTTTAATTCGTATTGTATTGTAGCAATCATTCCAATCAGTTTACAAACAAAAAAAGTTACGCGCTATACCGAATACCACGCGTTCGAAGTTGTAGCAACCAAAACACTGCTTTGTTTATTTATTTTTTCTTTAATTTACCACCAATATGACTGTCGGTCCACTTGAAGGTAGGTGGCTGTTGCCGCCTATAGCACGAACAATGCCACATAATGTACTGCAATTACGCTGTCGACAATAGATTAGGGATTAGAAAAATGATCTTTGGCATCCCTTACTCACTCACCGAAACACAACATTACACGTCCTGATATTTCACAGTAGTCTTCTGTAAGGGAGTGGTTACTGCCGCCAGACGGGCTGCCCAAACAACTGCAAAACACACTGTGCTGTGATACTACTAAAAAATCGTTAAAGTGATTGAACATTACATTATTTACATATAAAATGAAAGGAGCCTTCTATTGAAACGGCAACCATTTCAACGTTTTACACCGATGCTAGCAAAACAATACCATATAGGTTTTGATGTATCCGTACTTCTATCTCTAGTGGCTTCGATGCTGGTCCTCATCTTTCCGAACAGGTGAAATCGTTTATCGTCGTAACTTATCGTTTAACTTATCGACAAATTATCATTTAACTTTTCAGTACTCGCAATACCAATAATACCGCTAAGATTCTCATATCACCTCTCAAGTATTGGCATATTTTGGAACTCTTGGCGCACGCTGATGCTTGTGTATTCAATACCGGGCATCATTTGTACAATATGGTTAGCCTTTATGCAGGAGAGTCCTAAATTTGTTTATTCTAAAGGAGACGATGAGAGAGCTCTGCAAATATTGGTGAGGATATACCAAGCCAATAATAGAATGTCTAAAGAGGAATTTCAAGTAAGTTTTTATTTTTATTTTAAGGTAGGTAGACAGGCTGGTGGTCCACTTGATGGTAGATGGCTACCGTCGCCTATAACACAAGCAACGCCACAGCTGCTGCAAGTGCGCTGCCGACTACAATAGGATTAAGGATAAGGGATTAGGAGGGAACAGGGAAATGGGCTCTGGCATCCCTTAAATTTAAAGACATTAAATTTAAGCAGGACAATTAGTCAAAATCCTAATCCTAATCTAAGTATATAAATAAAAAAATGTGTTGATTGCTATATATAAGAAAAAAACTCGAGAACGCCTGGACTAAGTGGGATAATTTGTTCTTTTTTTCGAATATTCGTTGAAGTCCGAGAAAAGTTTATATGAAGAAAAAAATTGTGAAAATGGGACATCGATGCGAAGCAGGGGGCGAAAATTTGTATGTTTGTTCCTCAACAACGCTAAACGGCTGAACGGATTTGGATGAACTTTGGCACACACATAGCTTATTACCTGTATTAAAATATAGGATTTAGCACTTTTCATCCTGAAAAAATGTTAGGTTTCCGAGGGATCGTCTAAAAATATTTAAAAAATCGGTGCCACTTTCGTTAACAGTGGCGATGCCAACGTCGCCACAACAATATAAATCTCAGTGGGTTATTGTTAAATAATTATAGCAAAATACCTGCTTATAACTACTAGCGCTATCTGTTATCATTCGCAGATAAACTGATAAGGAATGAATGTACTGAGCTACTATGGTGAATGAATAAAGTAAAAAAATCTGTTTAGTTGATTGCAAACATCATAGCGTTTATTAGGTTATGGGCCCAGGGTTCGCAAATAAAAAGTTTTTAGCAATAGTTAACTCAGTGCAATTAGATTAAACATGCCGACCAATTATTTAACAGTTATAACTCATATATTATCATTTTTCAACGCGTACGAAGTCGCGGGTACAGCTAGTAAAATAATTTTGTAAACCAGCAGAATTGCGAAAATTAGGCATCTTTTTTTAATAGTTATCGACAGGATTTAGTGTTGTCAATAAATAACTTTTTAAAATGAATTCGACCAATAAGAAAACATTTTAAAATATTTCAATAGCTTATTGCATAGGGATTTTAAAAAAAATTCTTTCTGGTTTTAGATCAAAGGGTTCTTAAAGGAAGACCGAAACGAAGAGGCTCCTAAAGTGCAAATATCAGCTCTCTTTAAGACTCCTTTCTTGAAAAATACACTTTTAATGACAGCACTCAAAATGTGTCAACAGTTGAGTATTTTTTCTTTTTCACTTTTTTTTTAATTTTTTCAAGGAAATCCTTCGGCTTCATAATGCATTTTTCAATGGTCTATTGGAGTCAATCCTTTTCTAAAACACTTTCTGGGTGTCTTTTTTTTTAATCTTAAAATAAACTATACTGTCTCTGTTCTGATCCGTATTTAAAAATGCTACTGATCGGGTTATTGTAAACTCCTCATACTGTAAGATTCGTCATCGAAAAAGTCAGTCACAATATCACCACAAAAACTAGTCGCGTTATACATATAAATTATAACAAATTAATATTACTTTGATATTTTTTCGTAATGTCTAGTTTAAATTTTTTACAAATGAAATTTCTAAATTTGAAATTTTACCATTTCTTTGTGGTAACTGTGAATATTGATGAAAATTTTTAAAAATATCATTTTAATATTAATATTTACTAAAACTAATTACCAAAGAAAACTTTTGCTACTGTTTTCACATAATTGTGAATGGAGAAGGAATAATTACTTTTCGTAGCAAACAGAAAAAGATAAAAAATGCGCCGTTTTCACAAGCATATACAAGGAAAACAATTTCCCTTTCCTTAGCTGGATATAAAGAGTGTCAAATTGAAAACTCTTTGTTTTCATACTTTTATTAAACTAAATAACTTTAACTGAAATAAGCTTGTACTTATTTAAAGGTATTCTCTATATTCGTATGCGAATAAACAAAGATCCGTAGCAAGAGACAAGTCTGTTGGGCAAACCAGCTAACGAGGCTGAAAATAGAAGACGGCAGTGTACCGTCATCTAAAGCGGATATGCTGAAAGAGCTCGAGAAGCTACAGAACTCCTTCCACAGAAACCACGGACCGACATGCACAGCGGAGGACGATCAACGGCCTATCGACGCTATTTGACACTCGATCAGGCTATCCTATAATAATAATAATATTTATTCAAATTAAATATTTCAAATTAAATGAAAAATTATTTGACGATGCCGCTGGATTTGGCACAGCTGTGATTAATGTGTCTACAATCCAGCCTGCTTGCGACCATATTTAGAATGCCTAGAGAATTGGACGTCCTACGGCTGATTAATTAATTAATTAAATTCAATTTTGTATTCGTATTCATATAATTTCAATTTCAGAGTTGGCGCGTTTGCTATATGGCTTCCCACGATCGCGAATCAATTTGTCACAATGATACAAACGGGTGAAGGAAGCGACCTCAATTTGTGTAAAATTATAGATGCCTCTGTGGATTCACCGGTCGATGTAAGTATATATTGTTTTAAATTTACTTTAAATTATATAAATTCAGATTTTAAATTAGATAATCAAGTCAAGTGACAAGTAGACGGCTTAGTTTTGCTTGCGGAAAGCAATTCAAAATGAGGAGCTCTTCTGACCACAATCAAGAGACTAGGCATTTCCTACTCCTTGGTTGTCACTAATACTTGCATCCTCTGGTCATGGAAGTACAAAAAAAGTCGGACGGAACTCCCGCTAAGACAAAACTGAGTCACCGTAATGGCGGCGACTATTTATGTGTGCAACACTATTTATTGGCTACACTGGTATTGGGATAAATTCTTTTGTTCTAGTGAATGAAAATTGATTTTAATTTAAAAAATCAGGAAATAAGTGATTGAATTATTAATTTACCTATGAAAATGAAAAGTAATTCCTGGATTTTTTCTTCTTTCGGTCACTACGGTTTTTTTATACCTTTTTATACACCACACAATTTAACAATTTAAAACATGCTGTATAAGTATTTATATTTTTTCACGCTGTTGACGTTTGCACGCATAATGGCTGACTAATGTGTGAATGTGTGCGTGTCGGCCTGTATGTAGAGCGAGCTGGCCGACCCTGAGTGACACAGCGTTGTGTTAGCGAGACTTTGTCGAACTTTTTTTGTACGTCCATGCCTCTGGTAAGTAGCGATACCGTGAAATATTAAAACGATGAAGGCAGTTTTGGTTCGCGAATAAGAGATGCCAGACAGAACTTATCACCAAAATTTTGGTGTGAACAACTAAGCGTGTCAATGCAATCCCCTCATGTGGAGGGCAGTAAAAGTTAAAAAGTTTAAAAACTTTAAAAAGTTTTATGCTATGAAAAACATGAGGCACGATGGCTGACGATGTTCTCGGTTTAGGTAGCTGGCGTCACTTATAAAAAAGTTAACACAGAATTAAATAATTTACTGAATTTTAATGCGGGACCCATTTCGAAGTTACTTAACTTTGTAATAAGGTTCAAATTAAAATTGTAGTACCTAGTAAAAGTTTTATTCTAATGTTTTTGCCTTTCTGATTTACAATAAAGGGACAGCTAAATCGGCATCAACTAGTACTTTTATAATTTTATATTATAAGTTGTTTAATTATTGTAAATATTTTTCAGCCAGATGTAATGCCCTGCTCCATAGATGCAACCGCATTGCTTATCGTGTTCGGCATCTCCGTGGGACAATCTTTGGTCAGCGGCTTGATCGCTTTGGTAAGTTTGTGACAGTGGAGAATGAACTCATCCAAAGGACGAGCAGCCAGGAGTTCGTGTCACTCAGGCGAAAGTAGTTAGAGATTTCACGTATTTCGTAATAACACAATTAACCAATTAATTTAAACACCATTAATATATTTCCGCATATATTTTTGTTATTATTAAAATATGAACATAGTTTATCTTTATATTTTTTACTAGTTTTTGCTCGCGATTTCGACCGCGTCCCTTTTTGAAAAATAAAAAATCATCATCTGACAAAAATACATGAGCAATAATTTATTCAATCTTTCTTGCTCAAATATTTCTGGCAGTCGTTGTTTTTTTTTTTTACGTTTTTAGATTGTTACTCGGGAACACTATTCGCAAGGTGGTAGGTAACCTTTCAAGCAGAAAAAATACCCTAAAGGTTCCATGTCCTTTTCTGTATCACTGACAATGTATGCAAAATTTCATTATTATTTGTTGAGTACTCTTTAACGTAAAAACCACTGAACAGATTAAAATGAAATTATCCTGGAAAAAATGTTACGTTCCCGAGGGATCCCCTAAAGGACTGTGGCCGTGGCGGCGCCACCGTCGTCACCGTCGCGTTATTTTTCAACGCAGTCCAAGTCTCGGGCGCCAGCTAGTAAATAAATAAACCTTTCTGGTGCGGCAGCGCATTGGCTTCTTACCTAATGTCGCGGTATATCAGCAGCCACTTTTTTTTATGTTAAGGTCGGCAGATAGGCTGACGGTCCACTTGAGGGTAGGTGGCTACCGTCGCCTATAACACAAGCAACGCCTAAGCTGCTGCAAGTGCGCTGCCGACTGCGGTAGGATTAAGGATAATGGATTAGGAGTAGATAGGGAAATGGGCTCTGGCATCCCTAACTCACTCACCGAAACACGACAGCACACGTGCTGTTATTTCACGGTGGTCTTTTGTTATTTCTTACAATTTTAAGAGCTGTCTTCCACACAAAATCAGATACAAAACTTGTCGAGTTTAAGATAAGGGCTAACATCAGACCGAACACAATTTTTACCAAAACGAGGGCAATAGGTTGCCCTCGTATCGAATATCGAATTAAAATTGAAGATTTTTCTTAAATATTGTGTAAAATATGAATAAAGAAATAAAAGTAGCCGATTAAAACTTTAGTACAGAAATTAAATTCATTAATAAGCTTAAAAAATAATATAGTTTTCGCTGAAATTTTTTATTACTGTGACGAGAAATTTTTTTTATGGGCAGTAATTTACGATGTTTTTTCCCAGAAAATATATTTTATAAATTATTGTATAAATCTGCCCGATTCAAACTTTTTTAATTACAGTCTATTATGCTCTGTATTTTTATCTAAGTTTTTATTTTACTCTAACAAGTCAAATTAGGCGACGAAAATAAAGCTTTTCTGCAAAGTCCTCGCCTTAAAGCTGTTATTTTGTGAGAAATAGGAGAATGAGATCGACTTTTGCGTTTTGCGCTTTTGGTCGTACTCTAGAAATAGATAGATGCCAGCTTTTGATTTCAGACAGTTAATAAAGTCGGTAATCGTAATATGGTGATGATCGTGACTGCAGTTTGCGGTGCATGCGGTATCATTGTCAATTTGGTTCCAAACGCCGTAGGCAGCGCTGTTCTCTTCGGCGTTTTCTTGATGGGTATGCTTGTGGTTGGGATGCATACCGCCATGATTGTGGCACTGTACCCGACACATTTAAGGTGAGTAATCCTCATTTTCACTACCAGTCACTTAATCTTATGTTAATCAATTTAAAAGTTGCGTACTTAGAATTATAAACATAGCTTGGCACCGTTAATCAAATAGTTAATCGCTAACCCGTTGCTAAAAAAGTTATCTCCGTTAATCTTTACATTTTGGAAGATTTACTTAACGAAAATTAACGTTAATTGTCCGTTAACAGGTGATAGAAATTGCATTTTTATGTCGTTGCATTAGTTGATCTACTTATAAAAAGTACTACTTTGTGTTCTGGAAGTTAACAGGTGTGAACAAAAAAGTGTTAATTATACCTAAAATTAAAGTGTTAATAAAGGTTGTCAAAACCTGTTTTTCGCGGCGCGGCGCGGTCTGCGCGATATTTTTCTGTAAATAATAGTTACTGGATTAAAGATTTAACGGAAAGTTAAGGAATCCGTTAACATTTTTTAAAGTTAATCCGTTAGACGAAATGTCAACTTCGTTAATTAACGATTAACGAATTAACGGTCGTAAATATGCACGGAATGTATTGCAATATTGCTATGTCAAAGCGCATCATCTGGACAAGACCTGTGGAATCGAAGTACCTACTCGTAAAGTACACGTCTTATCTTATCTGATACAGATATGAAATTGCCTGGTGAATAATTTTTAATTTGATTTTTATTTGTACAGAAATAATATCAGATTATATGTAATCTATAAAGACACCGTTTCTGCGATAGCGCTCATAAGTTTTCGGCTCACTCAGCCGCCTTTAGACTGTTAACATAAGATGTGGTAACCAAGACACTATCCATTGACTATCCAGTTGGATGAGTAGTTAGGGCGCTTGCCTTAACGCTCTTTTCTAGAGTTCCCGGGTTCGATTCCCGACTTGGTCAACTTTGAAAAAATGAACTTTTTCAAGTTAGGCTCTGGTCTGGAGCTGGAAAGTAGTCATTGTGTTTCGCAGTCATTTGGGCAGCCCGTCTGGCGGCAGTAAGAACCTCCTTACAGAAGACCACCGTGAAATAACAGCGCGCTGCGCGTGTGCTGTTGTGTTTCGGTGAATGAGTAAGGGATGCCAGAGTCCATTTTCCTATCCCCTCCTAATCCCTTATCCTTAATACTTACTACGGTAGTCGACAGTGTACTTGCAGCAGCTTTGGCGTTGCTTGTGTTATAGGCGACGGTAGCCACCTACCCTCAAGTGGACCGTCAGCCTATCTGCCGACCTTAACATAAAAAAAAGTGGCTGCTGATATACCGCGACATTAGGTAAGAAGCCAATGCGCTGCCGCACCAGAAAGGTTTATTTATTTACTAGCTGGCGCCCGAGACTTGGACTGCGTTGAAAAATAACGCGACGGTGACGACGGTGGCGCCGCCACGGCGACAGTCCTTTAGGGGATCCCTCGGGAACGTAACATTTTTTCGGTAGCGACGATCTTAACATAAAAAATAAAATTAAAATAAAACTTACTAGCGTTTACCCTCGACTTAGTCCGCACCTCTTTTTCTTAGATGTTAAAACATTTACTTACTGAATTTGTAATGTTCATTTATTATTGTAAACGCTGAATTTTTAATTTTTATATTTATGTTATCACTCTGGAACAGTACTTTTTTCTGGATGAAAAGTATCCTATGTCTTTTACTATAGGACGTGAAAATTTCATGTTGATCGGTCTAGTTAAGGCGTGAAAGCGTAACGAACAAGCTCACTTTCACCTTATTAGTTAGGATTTAATTTTGGTCTGACCTCTCACATAAATTATCTACAGATTTTTTTATACTTGAAACTTTTGGCTCTATACAGTCTTGACAAAGGTGTAGACACGTACCTATCTCATCAGTGGCGTAGCTTGCTCTAGATGGGCCCTGTATTAAATTTTGTCAAGGAGCCCTACCAGGGGCCGATTAATCATATCAAGGCCCGTAGGCAATCGTCTCAGTGTTCCTTAACCGTTTTCCAATTTCTTCAACTAGGTATGCAATTCTATTTATAATTGCGTTATTTTTACTACACTACCCAGATATGTTATCACTCTAATAAAAATGTTATTAAAGATAGTTTTGAAGCATCTTAGTCTCTAATCTGTTAAAATCGTCGTGGTAAATACCTATCTATAATGCAATAACTTAATTGAAATACTAATTATAATTAAGAAAAGAATAATAATTAAGAAATGTACTGATTTATGACGAAATAGTACAAAAAAACAGGGCAATAATATTGTTTTTAAGAAATTGTTACGTCTTCTAATTTAATTTTTATTCAAAATGTTTATGTTCTACTCTTTTTCACTGAGCTCGTTGGCTCCTACTAGCCCTGGGCCAAATGGAGGAATAGTTTCTCTTAGAAGCAATGAATTTAGAATCTGAACTCTTAAACTTTAAACTCGTAGACTATACGATAAACTCTAAATTTTGCAGTTTAGTGTAGTTTAGTTTACCAACTGGCCGCACTGGACTCGATTGAAAGGCGAGCAAGGAACCTTATTGGCAACGACACCCTTGTGGATTCCCAACTTCAAAGCCTGCAGCATCGCCGAAAAGTAGCGTGCCTATCGATTTTCTATCGTCTACACTATGGAGAGTGTGCATCTATGTTGTACGATTTAATCCAACCGGAACCGTTCCACTTGCGGACCACTAGACGTGGGCAGGGGTTTCATCCCTTCGTGGTCGATGTACCTCGATCACGAACAAAGCGTTTCAGTTCCACCTTCCTTGTTCGAACTGCTAAGGAGTGGAACTCATTGCCTGCGTCTGTGTTCCCACAGAACTACAACCTCGGGGTCTTCAAAACTAGGGTAAATGGGCATTTACTAGGTAAGCGTGGTCCACCTTCGGCCATATCTGCACCTCACATCAGGTGAGATAGTGGTCAAGCGCTACCTCGATTTCATAAAAAAAAAAAAAAAAAAAAAGTTTAGTGTATTGCCTAAAAATATAAATGAGGATTGTGGATAAAATTTTACGAATTTTTACTTACACATGTCGGGGCCTCTGTAGCATGGGGACCCCATATCATTGATATGACTGATACGGAGGTAGCTACAACCCTGTATCTCATATTTAATATAATTAATATTTTCAGAGCCCTAGCTGTCGCTTTAATAATGACCGGTAGCCGAATTGCTATTGCTATTGGTATACAAATATTGAATTGGCTGTTGTCAACGCATTGCGAGTTGGGCTTTTATATGTTCACCGCCATTTTTGCTAGTAAGTATTTCAACATAAGTACAATAAAAATTTATGTAATTTATTGAAAAAAGTTTAATATCCATGTGATTTTTTTAAATAGTTTAGTAGGAAAAGAGACAAGTAAGTAACTTGGAAATTGTAGGTTTTCGGCACCCCAGTATACCTAGATACTAATGATGAATTTGATGGACTTGAGGCGAGGACTTAGCAGAAAAGCGTTATTTTCGTCGTCTAATTTGACTTGTTAAAGTAAAATTAAAACTTAGATAAAAATACAGAGCATAATAGATTGTATTTTAAAAAGTTTCAATGTGGCAGATTTTTACAAAAAAAAAAATTAAATTCTGAGAAAAAAAAATACTGATCAAAAAAAATCTTTCTCCTTACAGTAATAAAAAATTTCTGCGACAACTGTATTATTTTTTAAGCTTATTAATTAACTTAAGTTCTGTACTAAAGTTTTAATCGACTACTTTTATTTCTTTTTTCATAATTTACATAATATTTAAGAAAAACATTTCAATTTAAAATCTGTTCGGTTGTCCTCGCGAAGCTACAGTAATTTGTTGTGCAATATTGTACCTTAATTCATACCTCATTAGGTTACGCTCATTTTGATAAATATTGTGTTCAGTCTAACTAGTCCTAGTATCGATGAAGACCTAGACGTTTGTTAATTCGTTATCAATATGGATGCAAAATTTGATACCCGCAAAAATTCTGGTCTTAACCCATCAGTATTGGCCAGCAGTCGCGCTCGCTATCAAAGTTTGGGGAGTTTTTCTAGTTTTTTTTACAGTATTGCCAGTATTCCAATATTAAACCATCTGAAGATAATAAATTTTATTATTTCACTATCAATGTATAGTTCTTATAAGGTCAGAGGGGCCCTAAAAAGATAAGGTTATTTGTAGTTTCCAAAATATAAAATGGGCACTCAATTCTAAACCTATTTGAAGTTACAATTTTTTCACAACTATATAGTCTACTAGCTGTGCTCGCGGCTTCGTCCGTGTGAAATTCAGCTTGTTTCTCGGTATCGGTTACCTACCTCGCCGTCGGTAGCGTCTTGACTGCACTGCCTCTGTGGCTTCACGGGGCGGTAGCACTTTACATAATATCGTATTATCTCTTTAACCATAATACGTCCAAAACATATGCAGCAAAAAACAAAAATCCCATGTATTTTAATACTTACTTGTGACGATAAACTTCCCGATTTTGATAAGGATTCATAATTGTTGATAATATGGCCGTGACGATTTTAGTTAATTTTTTAATACAAAAAATAGTTTTTGTGGCTTAAATATAACAGTTAGACTTTTTGGTAGGCATCATCAAGCTCTACAACTTATCTATAAAAATCAATCTTTTACCGTTAAAGCACAGCGTTCAAAAGAAAGGTTTTCGTTCGACCTTTTTTTCGTCGACTAATTTGCTAATTCCATTGCTTATTTTTTTTTAATTAAGCAATTACGCCTATTCCTTTTACTGGATAGTAATAGCCTATGTCCACCCTGAAATTCTATTCTAATTATTGTTGAAAGATTTTTTTAAATCGAATAGTTTCGAAGATTACAATGCAAACATTCAAACAAATATACAAACTTTAACTCTTTATAATATTAGTATATTTAGATTGGAGGACTCGTGTTGTGTTCCTCCAATATTTCTCCTTGGTAGACCGTATTATTTTATTAAATAATTATGTCATCATTGCATTGATTTTCAGTGTCAACGCCCGTTGCATGGTTGCTGCCTGATGATCGGTATCTTAATAAAGAAGCAGCCAAAGTTGCAAAAGAAAAGACTGGAGCAGTGCGAGATACTGACCAACAAGAGATTAGTACGGATTTATAAGAGACTAGCTGAACTCGGCCACGCTTCGCTGCGGCCCATACGGCGCCGGCGTGCGCATGGGGTGCGCGGTACTGGACACTGCTTATATATAATACTATTTATCGTAGCGTGATGTTATATAGCCTATAGCCTTCCTCGATAAATGGACTATTCAAAACAAGAAGAATTTTTCAATTCGAACCAGTAGTTCCCGAGATTAGCGCGTTTAAACAAACAAACTCTTCAGCTTTATAATATTAGTATAGATATTAAAATAATAAATAAAGTTAGTTAATATTATTTAAAACCATAGCCAAGATTGCAAGTTATTTATTTACAGAAAAATAAAATTTTAAATTAATATGTTTTTTATTTTACTTATTTAACCATAAAATCGTACGAAATGAAAGCTAAAAAAGTGATTGTTTCGTTTTGCTCTCCTGGCTTTGCGTGTTTAGGTACCTACATAATAAGCAATAATAAACACTTAACCATCTAGTGGACCGTTAGCCTGCCTATCATCTTTTAACATAAAAAGGTGCCTTGAAATAATTACTTACCACTTAAAATTACTTTTTTTTTTCTAAAAATATGCTTTTTTTTCAAATTTACACAGTTTTGTTAAGAAAAGTGTAATTTTTTTTATTAGTTCTAGAGGGACAATTAACAATATTAGAAATTAAATCAAAATAATCAAAATGTATAATACAATAATAGTCGATTTTCCGCATTACATATCTTTCATACAAGTATGAAACACTAGCTGTGTCTGCGGCTTCGTACGCGCTGCTGTTCGTTTTCTTGAAAATTGTTCACAGGAACCAAACATTTTTTAACGATAAAGTATGCTATATGATCCAGGTAATAAACTATATATGTGTCAAATTTCACCCAAATCTGTTCAGCTGTTTTTGCGTGATTAAGTAACAAACATGTAATTATAAACACTCGCATTTTTATAACCTTTTAATGATGAGAAGGAAAAAATCATTCGAGTGACTGCTATGCATTGAGATAAGTTTTTTAAATTATTGCGGCCCGATTTAATTTAGATTCATTGTGTTAATTGCGCTTAAAGTAATTCCTATTTTAATTACATAAAGTTTCGAATTATTTTCTATTGGTGGGAAAATCTCAAAAAACTTATAATTTTTCGAATTTACCGCCATTTTTAACTGGCAGAAATTGTGGCTTATACTCCGGCCATTATGAGTGCTGTTCTGACAGGTGTCAATTCCATACATTTTCTGTATCGTTTATTCGGAAATGAACTTTATGCCACTTTATGCAATGGACATAAAGAAATGTCAAAAACGCATTCATTTCATAGAATGACCGTACTATAATGAAGATTAAGGTCATGTCTATGGAGTGTAGAGGCACAGAATAAATAACAGTTCTAGCGTAGTAGAGGTATGTCCTTTCGTCACATCAACATGGAGAAAGGAGTTTAACTTACATAAATAGGTGTTAAAATGAAAAGCTGTACTACTACAGATAGCGCCTCCTATTTAATAGTAGCCGTGCCGACCGACACTTCGTTATTACTGTGGCTCTAGCATGAGTTTACGATACTACACCAATACTACACTCGCTAGTGAGAGCGTAAAACATTTATATGGAAAATTGATAATTTGACATTGACAGTTCAAGATTTCCCATACAAAAGTTTTACGTTCTCGCTAGCGAGTGTAGTATTGGTGTAATATCGTAAACTCATACTAGAGCCTCTGCTGTGGCTCTAGCATGAGTTTACGATACTACACTCGCTAGCGAGGGCGTAAAACATTTATATGGAAAATTGACAATTTGACATTGACAGTTCAAAAGTTTTACGTTCTCGCTAGCGAGTGTAGTATTGGTGTAGTATCGTAAATTCATACTAGAGCCTCTGTGGCTCTAGCATGAGTTTACGACACTACACTCGCTAGCGAGAGCGTAAAACATTTATATATGGAAAATTGATAATTTGACATTGACAGTTTAAGATTTCCCATACAAAAGTTTTACGTTTTCGCTAGCGAGTGTAGTATTGGTGTAGTATCGTAAACTCATACTAGAGCCTCTGATCCGAAGTTTTAAAATTCTTTGTCAAGGAGTCAAGGAGATAATAGTTGTCAGTGTCACTGTCACTGCCAAATTAATCTTGGTTCCTTCCTTGCGTGCGAGTATATCAGTATATAGTGCTCTGTGATCTTGGTTCAAGAACAAAGAGTATAATAATTGTTCAAGAAGCAAGTGAGCGATAACGATTGAGATTTTCAAGAAAAAAATCAGAGGTTGAAAACTGATAAGGAGAGAAAGTCCAAGGACAGTAGTATTTATTGCCGCAAAAAGGTATTTTTTTGTCATTTGAATTATAACTTTCTTCGAATGATCGTCTATTTTGTATCGACGACAAGCCAAATTAGAAATCTTTGCATTGATTTTTCCAAACATGATAATTGATTTAATTAGTTTCAAATAGTTAATAATTATATAGATATCATGTTTAATTGAATAATAAGATGGTACATTCTAATATAATATACTTCCTCACAGTGAAATAAACCTTATGAAAAGATTTCTCCATAAGTATTGGTTTTTATTTCACTGTAAGGTTTTTATCTGGTTTTATGCTGCTCACGAAGGTTTCTGTTTTATGTAAAAGCCATCGATGGTAAAAGCTTATTCGGAGTGTACTCACTGTCTGTGTGTAAGTTGAAGTAAAATGTACTAGTTTTTTCTCACAACTTAACTATTATATTCCGGCTGCCTCTTGATGGCGCACCCTTGATGTAAATGTTCAGAACCAAGTTTGAGAAACTCTGGCTTAAGAACTAATAATTAAATTGGTTTTTTAATAGCTAAAATTTAATTAGTAAATTTTCGGAAATTCTAGATTGGTTTTCATCGAATTTTATATACATTAGTGTGTAATATAAATAATTATAGTGCATGGGCGTGCATCAGTTATATTTTCAAACATGTGTAATCATAATTCATAAAAGTTATCTATCTAAAATCTAACTAAAAATTCTAGGCTGTATTTTAAACTTCAAAGCGAGGAATTAGCAGAAAAACGATATTTTTGTGACCTAATTTGACTTCTTAGAGTAAAATTAAAACTTAGATAAAAATACAGTGCGTCACAAAGTTTATATAAAAAAGTTTTAAATGTACAGATTTATATAAAATACTCCATTTTCTGAAAAAAAAAATAGTAAATTACTGTCCAAAAAAAAGCTTTCATGTCACAGTAATAAAAAAATTCAGCGACAACTACATCATTTTTATCCTTATTAATTAGGTAACGTAAGTTCTGTACTAAAGTTTTAATCGTATACTTTTTTTTGTTTTCATATTTTACACAATATTTAAGAAAAACCTACCTAAATTTGTTGTACAATGAGGATACAGCTTCCTTATATGCTGAGAGTCTGAAGGTATTCGATAAGAGATTTGACTTGGTATAGAGATACAGTTGAATCTGTCATGATACAAACCATATAAGACCATTTGATCAAGAAACATTCTTCTAGATTTTAAGGATGAATGATGATACCTATAGTTGATTGCTAGCAAAAACTTTCTTTGTACTGATTCTAATTGATATAAAAATATGATATGTAAGAAATAATATTATAAACAACAAAATTCAATTAAGTTTTACAAATAGCTGAATTTTTTATCCTTATCTGTCACATTATTCTGTGGATGTAGAGTGAGATAGCTATACTCTGTGATAGTTACATATGAATTTCAGAAAACCATTATCAGAATGGCGAGCAGCAGTTGGGAAGAATTCTTTGCTATTCATCTGCCACCAATAGATTTTGAAGACAATCGATCATTACTAAAGGAGTTTTGTGAACGTCACGATCAATACGGAAACAAAATTGTTTTGGTGACCGTAAGTAATTCAACTTACTTTGTTTTTTATTTTATTAAGTTTTTTTTTTATTTTTTTTATTGAAATGCTGAAAGTATGCTATTCCGCCCATATTTGTTAGAACATTTTGTCAAATAGAGTATCTAACAATATCACAGTCAAATTCAAACTGTAATATTTACAAAGAACAGACTGCTCAATTGAATTTTTAATTTGTTATTTATTTTGGAAAAATATATTTACTATTTTATTATTAATTTTGGAAAAATATGTTCAGTATGTTTGACATTTTATTAAAAATGTCAATTATATTATGATAAGGTCACAATAACAAAAATAATGTAAGTACTTTAAATTTGATGTGGCTTACTTGTTGGATATTATATTTTTCATTATGTCCAATGATTTGGTCAATGCTTTCTCTTAATTTGATTTATGGAAATTAAAATTTCAAACTATAAAAATAGATGAAATATAATGTTATTCATCAATGCTGTAGCTATCTCTTGGTAATTTTTTATAATTTATAAAATAATTTATTTCAATAATTTTAAAGATTACCCACCACATATAAACAAAAAAAAAATTACCTTCAAAATGGTCTTAGTGTCGTTTATGATTGTTCAATATTTTCCGTAAAAATAACCATAATTTCTATTAATTATTATATTTATTTATTTTTCAGTCGGGCGGGACTACAGTCCCCTTAGAGCACAACACTGTCCGCTTTGTGGACAACTTCAGCGCGGGCACTCGGGGCTCGGCTTCGGCCGAATATTTCCTGGAGCAAGGTTACGCGGTTATATTCATGCACAGGCAAAAATCACTAGAGCCTTTCACTAGACACTTCACAGGTCAGAAACTAATGGACATGCTTGATATACAGGAACGAGGACCTAACACATCCATAACGGGTAGGTTACCTATTTTCATTTGGCACTATTTTATTTGAACTACATATTTTATTTGAATTATAAAATACACTTATTTATTTATTATGTTTTAAAAACGCCAACAGCACAATTTACTCAAATTACATGCTGTATAATATAAAGAGTTACTGTATACTGTACTAATAATATAAAGAGGTTGTTAATATAAAAAGAATATAAACATAATATTATGTCTAACATAATATTGAAACCACAAAAACTACATTTTTGTGTTAAAAAATATTTAAAATCTTTGGTGATGTTTATTGGCAATAATATCAACAATTATAAACCTCGCAAAATCAACGAAATTTATCGTCACAAGTAATTAATACCATAGATAAAATACTACTTAACCAGTATATATGGTCAACCTTCATATAACGATCTGAAGCCAATTTCATATTGGGATTTCCACTCTCTAGATGTCACTAATAGTCTCGAATTTAACATTAATGTGTATTTTGTTAAAAATTATAACCAACAAATTCAATCACGCAGTTATAGTTCCTTATTATCGTGGTAATAACTAGAGGGCGACGTTGCTGGGAGTACTATGACTTTTATGTATGATATTGTTCCATTTCATGCATATTTTAATGAAAATGATAGAAATAATTTATTTAGATATTTAACATTATTATATCAGAAAACATTATGTTATTAATTTGTTTTACAATTATAATGCATAATGACCATAGTACAAAAATAACAAATTAAAATGTGTGAGTTATCATTTTTTTCTTCGTAACACAATTGACAAAAACTAGTTAATTTTTATCTATGTTATAACTAACTGAACCTGGCCACGCTTTGCTGTAAGCTCATTTTTATTTTCGTTTCCGCTGAATCTTCGGAATAGAAAGTATATATAAACACTCGTTTTGCAAAAAAAATGCATCATTTTGCAAAAAAATTAAGTTAATCCATCACCCAGTTTTTCAGCTTTCTGAACACAAACATACGTACCTAAGCAAAATTATATCGAAGTATGTAAAGATTATGAATACAAATAACAAAAAACATAATTAATAATATTTTATCGATTGACAAGACGTTTTTCTATTATAGGATATAATCGGTCAGTAATTAACGTTTTAGTTCCTTATTGCCCTATTTTTTAGAACAGAACCTATACCGTTCATACGGCCCTTTTATCGTTGTTCGTGCCCACTTCTTTTATATTTTAAATAAACTTTAGTAGTGCCATCTCTTGTACATGAGAATTGACTGAATGGTCGACTGCAGCGACTCTAGCGGATTTTTAATGACAACAAATAAGCGACAAACTACACAGGCGGCATCTAGATATAAGCGAAATTGGATAGGGTACGGATTCAATGTACGTGAGTGACCATCTATACTGGTTAAGTAGTATTTTATCTATGTTAATACATGTGATTTTTGCTTTTTTCTGCATAAGTTTTACAGGTATGATTAAAGAGATAATACGATATATATAAAGCACGACCGCACCGTGACGCCACAGAAGCAGTGCATTCAAGACGCGACGTCGACGCTTACGTCGACATCGACGCTTGTTTGTGGATTTGGCAGATAATTAATCTAATCAATTGATTAATTAATCTTATTATTTGATTTAATAACAATTTTATGGCACACATTCTAAAAGCACAAATTAGGTTTTTATTCTTAAGTTCTCATGTAAATAGCAGCAAACTTTTAAATTAATTAATTAATATAAAAACTTACGGAATTGTCTAAACGCTGAGTTCAGGCTGTTTCTGGCCGGTTCTTTGGGAAATTATGGACAGAGGCATAGGTCATATCCAGCCGTGGAGCTCCTGTGATAATTATTATTATTAGCTGAGATAATTATTAATTTACCTTTTAATTCTTACAAATCAATATTTTAACAAGTCAATATGGTTTGGAATTGAAACACTATTACTGTCATTTATAAAATTCCAGTGAAGCCGGACAGTGTGGATGTGCTGGCTCCAATTCTGCTGCGGTACAAGGCGGCTCATGCTGCCGGAGCCCTCCTATACGTCTCCTTTACTACTGTTTCCGAATATTTCTGGCTGTTACGAGCGGCTTGCGAATGCCTAGCTAAGCTGGGCCCCAAGGCACTCCTATATCTAGCTGCTGCGGTCTCCGATTTCTATGTGCCCAAAGATAAAGTGGTAAGTGAATTTCAGTTATGCCTTCATGAATACTTGTCTCACTGCTATATCCATGATTTAATTCAAATTATTGTCCTTGTCAGTCGCTAGACTTCTACACTACCTGGAGATTCCTCTATTTTTCGATTGGTCATTTGTTTATACAGAAATTCGTTTTCTACTTATAGATTACAGAAAAACCTATAAGAAGTCCATGATGTTAAAATAACATGGTAAAAAAAAATACATTAAACACAAGTTCTTTAACATTATTAATAATTATATAAAAATATATATTTAAATACTTTTTTGAATTTCTTACTTGTCAAATGTTTGTTAAACAATTATGGAACATCTTCGTAATTATTCGCGTAAGAGTTTTTTTTTTTTGACAAAACTCAAGGGGAGAGGCAGTTTATCAAAATCGATTTTAATACCTATTTTCTCGTTAAATCCTCAGCCAACCCATAAAATGCAATCAGGGAGCGGTCCACCTGTGATTCAACTCCACCTGGTGCCCAAGATGCTGGCTCCTTTAGTCAATTTGTGGGTTCCTGCAGCCTATGTTGTCTCCTTCAAGTTGGAGACGGATGAAAACCTCCTTATTCCTAAAGCCAGATTGGCGCTTGAGAAATATAAACACAAGGTAAATAATTTAACGCTTAACTTAGATTTAGCGTCAGCTCAAACCGAAACGCAATGCACTTGTTTAAGGTAACAATACAATATAGAACTTATTTATAACACAAAAAGGTACACAGTTGAGTGAGTACGCGTAAGTGGTGTCGGCAGGTTTCATGCTGCGCCGCGATGTGTGTGTCGCGACGCAGCGTGTCATCCCGAGACGTAGTCCGACGTTGCAACGTCGGATAACATAACACAACGCGAACGTTACTTTACATAGCTTCATGATGCGCCTCGCGGCGACGCGATGCATCGATGTGAACTAACCCTATGGTTAGGTGTCATCTGACGTCATTTTTTTTATATAGAGGATGACGGATAACTTAACTATCCTCTTAAAATCTCAAGTTTAACACGAGCAAAACCTGAGGAGCAAACTGAATGCGCTGCCGACCTATAATTAAGGGACAATTTGGGGACAGGGAGTTGATTTTTACTTCAAAGCCTGAAACGCAACAGCTACACTAGCTGTTTTTTTAGTCTTCGGTTAGAATCTGGCGGTTACTACCGTCAGACAGACTGCGCACCGCACAGGTAAGGAGAAAGAAATATACTACCATATTGGTATTAACTGATCATCGAGTTGCTTATCAAGCCGGGGCGGCTGCGAAGCGATGAACCAGCGAATCGCGCATACGTCGCGTAAAGTATGGCAATCGACGACGTAACACCGCTCCTCGCTGGGCAATGTGGACACCTTCATTAATTGTACGTCACGTTCTTCATTGTAGAATATTTGATAATATTTTTACGATATGAACAAATAAATTTCGCTTATCGCTTCTACAGTGCGGCCAACGGTTCGTTTTTACTCGCCGTCGCGTCGCAGTTGCCTTACCAGTGCAGCCACGGCTTTAGAGGTTACTAGCTAAACTCGGCCACGCTTCGCTGCGGGCCATACGGCGGCGGCGTGCGCATGGGGCGCGCGGTACTGGACACTGCTTATATATAATACTATTTATCGTAGCGTGATGTTATACATGTTATATAGCCTTCCTCGATAAATGGACTATTCAAAACAAAAAGAATTTTTCAAATCAAACCAGTAGTTCCTGAGATTAGCGCGTTCAAACAAATAAACAAACTCTTCAGCTTTATAATATTAGTATATAGATTTATCTGAAACATAACTATCCAATTTGACAGCAATTGCTTAACGAATGATTGATATGTAGCGAGCGGTAAAACACTGCGTTCTACAGACATGTAGGTTTCCTGCTGGATATGGCCTTTTTAATTGGATCTAGCGAGCGGGTGGTCAGCCTCTGGCCACGTCCTTCAGAAGAATTAACGAAGCCAATTGGATGAGGCCTTAACGGTCTGTCGCAGGGGTCCCAGGTTTGATTTCCAACAGGGCCAACTTTGGAAATGAATTTTTCAAAGTTGCTCTGGTCTGGATTTGGAAAGTAATGGCAGGGCACACTGTGTCTCGCAGTCATTTGGGCAGCCCTGTGTCATTGGCACTTGCAGCACCTGTGGCGTTGCTTGTGTTGTTATAGGCGACGGTAGTCACCTACCATCAAGTGGACCGTCAGCCTGTCTGTTGACCTTAACATTAAAAATATATGCAGAACACTTTTCATTCCTTTAAAATTTGTGAAGGAAACATTGAATCAGTGTTATCAATGAGCACGTTGGAGGATGTATTGGTTTTACATTCTAGTGTTCGGTTTGTTTACTGTTGATGATAATTTAAAAGTGATGTCTGGTCTAGTTAGACATAGGACTGTACGAATACCTATACTCTATCTTTGATTGAGTATAGGTATTCATAAATTCCTATGTTATGACGAGCCCATTGGTCGAGTGGTCTAGGCCTTAGCTCTCTGACTCAGGGGTCTCGGGTTCGATTCATGTAGTGCCAACTTTGGAAATAATTTTTCAAAATTGACTGGTCTGGGTGTGGAAGATCCATTGTATGGTTCTCCCTTAACACAAGCCTAATAGTGCTTAGTTTGGAGGCCAATGGTATGTTTAGTCCTTAAAAAAATATTTCCAGATGGTAGTGGGCAATATGCTGCAGACTCGCCATCACCGTGTAGTACTAGTTTCGGCGGATGCCACTCAGGAGATCGTGCTCACAAGGGAGGAAGTGCATGCTGGTGAGTTTTCTAAGAGAGCTAGACAGATTTTTAGATTAAACAAAACAGCAATAAACAGATTTTTGCAATCTGTTTGTTGCTGTCACATTAACAGATCAGCGCTGTGGACTATTTCTCTCACGGGCTGGCTGGCGACGGGCTGGCTGAAGACTTTGAAGTATCCGATCTCCTATCTTCACATAGAAGTAATTTGAAGCCAAAGTCTTCTAAAGCACTAACATACAATATCATGCCACGAAAACCTTATTACTCACTGTTGGAATGTCCCCTGATTGCGTCGTATAGATGCGTTTAGAATTGCTCTTTCATGTGCGTATTTTTATGAAAATCTTGGTATTCCAACCATTTTCATGTTTTATCTTTGTTCCTTTCGATTCGATTTATTAGTCGATATCGCAACAGTTACCCGTGCTGAATTCGCACAACCTATTCCTGAAACAATCATGTCTAGTTAAGTTTTAATAAGTTTGGCAGTCTAATACAAATTGCTAATACTCAAGCCGTACCCATACTTCCAAGTAAAATCGGAGTAAATCACAACATCGCGTCGTTCCGTATTTTATGCTTCCTATCGTCTTAGCATCATTTGTCTAATTGTCTTTGGACTGCTTTATTTATATGTATTGAAAACTATTTTAAATAAATATAGGTACATCTATGTATTATCTTTAACCAAAACATCTACACCGAGAAATGAATTGATAAGTAGTTACTTATGTTTTGCTATGCGTCAATATTAAAACCTTTATCCCAGTTATATGTATATTAAAAGTGCTTTTTTATATAAAGGTTGGCAGATAGGCCGACGGTTCACTTGATGGTATATGGCTACAGTGGCCTATTAACACAAACTGCTGCAAGTGGTATGTCCATAGATAAGGGCTTAGGAAGGAAGGGATAGGGAAATGGGGTTTGGCGTTCTTTACTCATTCGAAATACAACAGCACACATGCTTTTATTTTACGGTGACCTGAAGGTGTGGTCACTTCAACCAGACGGACTGCCTAATTTATGACTGCAAAACGCGATGAGCTATACCATTTAAAATTGCTCATTAATCTTACAACTAGATTGTAATCCTGGAAATGTAATTTCCCAGGTACACCCTTAAAATACTATAACGAATGGACACTACTATACTAATGATATTTCCTCGATATCGCGCCTAACAATATCACTGCAGCTTAGCACCTTGAACCGCAGCCTAATGCTCATTGCCCACGTCTGCTATACTAGGCGGTACCAGTGACTGTTGAAGAAAGACGTTGCTTATACAGGTTTTGCCTCAAAACCGTTGTGTTGTCCAGGTGTGGACATCGAGGCGTCGATAGTGTGCGAGATAGGGCGTCTGCACGCGGAGCACATGGCGGGCGCAGGCGAGCCCTTAGTGCCTCCGCCGCGGTCGCCGGCCGTCGCACGCTGAGTGTCGCTGGCCCGCCGACGCCTCTTCCTCACCGCGGACTGAGCGGCGACAGGCGGGCATAGGTAACTAACATAAATTGCGAAACTCGTGACACTCGTGTCAGACACGCGATGTCTCGACGTGGAACACACAGCGACACCTACTCTATAGACTGAGCGTCCGGTCTCAGGTGTCGCAGTGTATCTTGAACTCTTATGGTGGCTGTACACTCTCACCGAGACACCACAAAACAGGCCGAATACGAGAATGTACATGGCAACTCTCGCTGAGTCTCCTGTTGCCTCACTAGATCTCGGGTCCCATGTCGGTTTTTGCGCCCGGGTCAGGGTCTCGTGCTAAACTGAGACTGCTACCTGCTGACTAAACTCTAAACTGCTAGTGCTTCACTGTATCTAATGCACACGGTTGCACTTGTGCACAGACCTCTCAGCCGAGACAGCGAAAGCTCTCGCTCGAAAGTGTATAGCCACCATTAGCGTCAGTTCACACAGAAAAGCGACGCGTTACGCTCGTTTTAAGGTATCAATACAATATAGAACTTATTTACTACCCAAAATGGTACACAGTTCAGTGAGTGCGCGAAAGTGGTGTTGGTTCCGCAATACGCAGCGCGACGTCACGAGATTGATGGTATAACAAGAGCAAGACCACAAGCGATGCAAGTGCGCTGCCGACCATAGTCGGATAATTCCTAAAAACTCGTGGATAAATATATAAATTGCTTAATCATATTATGAAAACGAGCTGATTTATTTAAAAAATATATATATATACTTAGTTATTTTTTCATTAAGTTTTTCGCATGAGTAATATAATAATGTAAAAAATGATAAGCATAAAGTTAAAGAAATCGTAGATTGCATGTTCACAAGGAAAAGGGACTGCTGTCAGAATTATCAGTACTGTATATAATCAATACATAGATGTCTCTACATAGAGTTCTATGTATATGCATAATGTTCTATAAATAGAACTCTATATAGAAAGTACCGTTGTAGAAATGCGTTCTATTGCAGTGCATAATCACCATAAAAACCGACATTTTTAAAACAATTTTGTCATGTCTTTTCATTTTAGCATGGAGTTTTACTAAAGAAACAAGTACATACTTACATATTTTTACATAGGTCGTAGATTGATTGCAGTTATAAAAGTTTTTAAAGAGAATTTCATATTTTACAGTTTTTTTTGAATTTCCTGCTTAAGAATCACATAAAACTTCCGAGTATGGAAATTTTATGAGGAGTAAAGTTAATACAAGCGTTAACTAAACAGCGTTATGTTCCAACTAGTTTTATCCAAATCCGATAGATATCGCTGCTTCACGTAATTCTGTTGAAATATAATAGATGGCGCGTTTATTTACCCTCTTTTACTATTACATAATCAAAGACAATTGTACTTAAGGAGTAAACTCCAGTCATGCGTCGGAGCTAACACACTCACACACTCACTTTTTTTCTTGCAATTGTTTATGCTATTTTTTTTTCAGGATATCACTGCGATGAACACTTCATAGGACAGTGACGTCGCCAGGTGTTTTATATTGAAAAAAAAAACTTATTTACAATGTGATTCTTGCGTGCAAAAACTACTATAAAATTATTATTATATATAATGGAAATTGTGGACTATATCTGTGTATTTAAATGTATGTATGTCGTTGTAGTGTCAAATGTTTAAATATTATGTTTTTTTTTTCGTTATATATTTTTTCTAAGGTATATTTATATCTTAATTAGGTTTATTTAGGGTAAATTGCCATAGTATTTTTTTTTGCGATTTAGTCTCGCAAATATGCATTATTCCAACCATTTTTCTTTTAACACTTCGATTCAATTATTTACACCTGTCAACCATTAGTCTTAGTTTTAATATATGTATATTAACATTTTTAATTCTTTAATACTGAAAATGAAGCATTTTCTTCAATGCTAGTCTCTTATTGTGTGGCAGCTACGTATCTGTCTTTAAGTTGAGAGATATATCTCCTAACTTAAACTTATCACTCCATTGAATGACAACGTTCGTGTTTGAAAGGTTCATCAAAAAAAAGCTTAGAAGTTCAAACCTACTTGACAAAGAAGTCTTCAGTTTCTTAACAGTTTTCACTGTGATAAGACGAACGCAAATATATTTACAAATATTATAAAGAGAAGAGAGAGTGAATTTTGCAAATCTCTTTATGAGTTGATAGTATAATTTCTATAAACAAAAATGGCTCGCTTAATTGTTGGGCACCTTAAACACGGTTTGTCTTAAAGACTTTAGAAATATAGAGTTTGAAGATTGGTTTGCACATTGAATCACAATTTATTATTTTGATGTTATTATAATGAATATGTCGAAGATTCCTGAGGTGACGCCACAGGCGGGGGGCTTAAGGATCAGTTCCCGTTAGCATACAACGCCATCTAACAACTTTGTTTGGAAACATCAAGCAATAAGCTTAGGTGCGCTCGACGCGGAACTAGCAGCTGTAATGTATATGAGGTTTGCGAATGATAGAGGGCGCCTTTGCATCGATAATAGAGAAAGACCATGGACAAGCATTCTAGAGATAGCGTTCGAATGGAAGAGGTGTCGAGCTAGTTCCGCGAAGAACACACCACGTTTCCAGTTAAATCCATTTGCAGCGGGTGAATTGTTCATGTTTTTTACATTATAACTTCGATTGTTATCGGAATATACCATCGTGTACTAGAAGCATCGAGTCTTACTTCGTGCTTTTGACTATTTCTGAGCATGATGACTGTATCCCAGAGAACGGCTCGACATATACAATATACATATATATTTTATAGGTGTTTGTGTTTAAGATAAAGTACATAATTTATTAGATATATTATAAATTAGCTTACATTGTTCTGAATTATCTCAATATATTGTTCGTTGGAGAGTGACACTCCGTTGAATTATTAAAAAAATTATTCTGATCTGACAAAAAGTTTATCATATATGTATATAACATAATTATTTGGAAATATGTACAATCTGATTTGTGTTAAATAAATGGAAGATAACGATAAAACTGTTTTAAAAAAAAAAGTATTTTAATCATTGTATTAACAGCGTACAGTATGTGTTCCCATTTTAGGATTATTAAAAATAATAGATGTCTACATATTAAAATATCTATCAGTAAAATTTATTAGACTATTTCAAATGAATATTTCAATAGATATTCGAATAGATAATTTATATGTATTAGTGTTTCGTTTTCCTATACAAAAAATATTTATATCTGATTTTATAGAATTTATACATATCAAACCGATAATGTTGATTGAGGTTGATTTTATTAAGATTTTGTTGTTTATAAAAAAAAATCGGTGGACCACACTACTGTTTGCAGACCATACAGTTTGGCAACGAATTTACTTAGCTTCTAAAAACTAGCTTAGTTTGATGTAATTGGCTAATTGGGGCTGGCGCTTGTGTTGGCTTTTTTTTTCAATAATTATTATTATTATTTTAAACTCTAGTCAAATAAATAATTTTAGATCTAAATTTTCCATCTAGATAACACGTATATTTTGCTATTTTTTATATCATTGAAAGATAACAAAATCATCGAAATATTACGTGTATTTTAAATAGGGTTGGTTCACATAGTCTTGATTGCTGAATGACTTGATAAAAATGTCTAAAATGTAATATGGTCATGATTGGTGAATGACATGTAAAAATGTCTAAAATGTAATATTATGGTCACGATTGGTGAATGACGTGGTAAGATCGTCTAAAATGTAATATGGTCATGATTGCTGAATGACATCGTAAAAATGTCTAAAATGTAATATGATCATGATTGCTAAATGACATGGTAAAAATGTCTAAAATGTAATATGGCCATGATTGGTGAATGACATGGTAAGAATGTCTAAAATGTAATATGGTCATGATTGCTGAATGACATGGTAAAAATGTCTAAAATGTAATATGGCCATGATTGGTGAATGACATGGTAAGAATGTCTAAAATGTAATATGGTCATGATTGCTGAATGACATGGTAAAAATGTCTAAAATGTAATATGGCCATGATTGGTGAATGACATGGTAAGAATGTCTAAAATGTAATATGGCCATGATTGGTGAATGACACGGTAAGAATGTCTAAAATGTAATATGGTCATGATTGCTGAATGACATGGTAAAAATGTCTAAAATGTAATATGGTCATGATGGCTGAATAACATGGTGAAAATATCTAAAATGTAATATGGTCGTGATTGCTGAATGACATGGTAAAAATGTCTAAAATGTTTGATTTTTTTTTATTTTTTATTTCTTGGACTCAGTTTAGTTTACATAACATATGTTAGTTACATATGTTAAAAAAGACTTAGCTCAAATATAAAAACAGCCAAAAATGTTTAACTACCTTATAATATCAAAGTAAATACTGGTATGTAGTTGAATAAATATCATCTCGATAAGAAATGTGTTGCCCGACTGTATGATTAGTAAAATGTGGTAGGTACCACTGCTTTAATAAAAACAATGGTGCCTACCACATTTTATAATTTTAATTTTTCTTTAATGTGCTATATTATAATTATATTAAATCACAAAGTCTCCATAATATTTCAAAACTAAATATTTATGTAAATATATAATATACCTACGGATAATTATATAATTATTGTGTTCGTGTGACTATATTATGAATGATGTTAAAGAATCTATGATATGTAGACAGTGTTTTCTTGTGTGTTAAATATTAATGTTATATTTTTAAACTGAGCTTAAGGACTGTGGTAACACTACACGTAGTCATGTAGGTAAGGTCAAGGTCATAATACAAGGTCACGCTTCTGAAAGTGTCATGCGCTTGCGTCTCCACGAAATTACAATTTTTACTTTTTTTATCAATTGTAAAAGAGTTCTAATTGATTGAATTGACACTTCAAATAAATAAAATATTCGGGTTATGGCTGTTGGATATGTCTATTTTAAAAATTTTGAAATATTTAATATAGCCCCATTACTGAAACATTTGTAGCGTCTGAATTAAAGGAAAAGTCCTAAACTGTTTATAAACCTCTTTATTTATTTGATTGCTTGGTTCTCTAGAATTAGGGTAGTTTGAGAACAGTAGGTAGCAGCGACATACCTCATTAATTCAGAGTTTAAAATTTAAACATCTCTCATTTAAAAAAATGTCATAAACATCTATATATAAAAGAAAATTTTGTTAGTTACACAATTTATAATTCGAGAACGGTTGAACCGATTTTTATGTTTGTTGATTTGTTGAATTTGTCTCTGCTCCGAATATCGGAATAACTATTAAAACATCTGAAATATTAATGAAAAAAAAAAATCATACGTTTTGTATAGAACGGGTTTGAGGCTGTTCCCCGTGTCAGCTAGTACTTTGATAAAAATAACGTAATTCTGATTGTGACGCAGTCTGGTGTCCACCAAGTACAGTATGTTACTGTCAGTTTGACAGCTGTCATTTGTAGTGTTGCGACAGTCGCGGTGTGTATTAATTAAATGTTACACGGTGTTTAAATGTGTAGTATACGGTGTTTGATTTTAAAATATATAAATGTTGTTTGGTGATTTCTTCGGAACGGAATATTTGTATACACTTGTATGAATTTTGACGGGTTATTTTAGAGTTGGATTCGTAAAATTTAGATTGTAAATGTTGTCTGATTAAATATATTTTAATATGATAAATATAAAATATTTTATCAACGGTGTTTTGGTGTGTGATAATAATGTTTCGTGTATTTCAACTCTCGAATAGTTGCTTGACAGATGTACTTATTATAAAATTGCTATTTATATAAAATACAAACTACGCTAAATGCATTTTGCAATAATAGTAATAATAATTTTATTATTTAATTTCTTCAAAATTTAATAAGTCTATTATTGAATGGCATATACTCGTGAATTACGCCTTGATTGACGAAGAGTCTTTGATAGATATGCGATGATATCCTATCTACTATGATATTTATCTTTTATTGCTTATCTTCAATCTCCTATTCCTTATTATTTATCCAATGAAATTCGGCAGCACACTCGCAGACCCAATGACATTGCAGCCACCATCAGAATAGGAGATGGTAGCCGGCTGCCTGCCTGCCGATCTTTAAAAATACTAATTAGAAATAATATATAGGACAATAAAACTTAAATTTTACTATGCTTTTACATAATATTTGACATAATATTCTGCGTATAGTAAAATTACCAGAAGTTTCCAGTAAAATCTCTTCCTGTTACATGTTCTTCAGTCTAGACTTTAGCTCATTGAAATGTTGCTGTAATCTATTATGGTACTTTTGCTTTTATTATTCAATTAATTATTTAAATACTGCTATAAGCGTAGATATATTTTAAATAAGTAGCAGTCGAATTTTTTACAGAATTAATTTCTCTAATTTTAATAATTATCTTTATTTCAAAAGTATGCATCTTCGAAATATTATCCTAGCGCTAAAGACAATACATGCTATAATCTGATGCGTAGCTTTAAATATTTTTTTCTGAAAATTCCATACCGACTTGTTTTCATGATGCCGACTGATTTCATGACAGCTTCAAGATGACGTGCGTGCAGTCGTGATATACACACGAAGGATGATTATGTTCGTCCTTCCTGGCTTGCCGAATCTTCATTTCACACAACTTTCATGGAGTGGTTCCCGCTGCCTTCTGCCCCTTTTGAGGTTATTTTGACTCCAAGGTCGCTGAAGTCTCTTCCAGTCAGTTGCCTGACTGGGCGTATGGTTATCCCGCCCTTGCTCGGACGCCAGAGCTTCCTTTGTTGTTTAGCATGGAGTACCGTGAAACAAAAAAGTACCGCCGCCAACTATTCTTACAAACGCACCGCCCGTTGCGTGCAGGTGAGGTTGACAGTTGGGTCGGATTAGATATTAGTTCCGTTCTCCCCTTACTCCAATTAATTCATTACTCCCATTAATGAGAATAGTATTTATATGTATAATTGTATATAATAGGGTAGACGACCCGGTTCTGGCCATTTTAAGAACTTTTTTAAATTGAAAAATCTTCATTTAACTCTATGAGTAACTAAGAGTAAATTCATCCAGCCCAGATCGTTAAATATACATTCATGTAACAACAAGCGATATTATTATAATTCCTAGGCCATTTTTTTATTTTATATAAATTTAAATATCTATCAGGGTACACTTGAGCCACATTTTAGCCGGTAGTGGCCAGCATGTGTGCCAGTTCTGGCCACTTTGGGAAATGAAATAAATAAATCAATTATATTTAAATGAGTACTTTATTTAATCAACTAATACGATACACAATGTTACAGAACGGTGCAGTCATACATAAAAGACTTCTATCCGTCAATATGAACAAACTTTTTTTTGTAAATCAGCTGAAACTATTTAAACTGGGGCTTATACTGTTGAAACTGAACAACTTTCCTCAAGGAATCCTAGTAGGTGAAAAGTCGAAAAAAATATTTTGCGGAATTGACTATGCGTTCCTTGGGGAATTTTGTTCAGTTTCATGAGTAAAACCCCCAGTTTAAATAGTTACAGCTAATTTTGTTAGACCTTATGTAGACTATTCATTCATACCTACTCAACACAAATATAGCAGCTGTTTTTACCCGACTGCCAAGGAAGGGTTATTTATTATTTCAAAGATGTATTGACACCTGACAAAGTGTTGTTCATATTGACGGATACATGTAAATATAAGGAAACCTTTAAGTATAGTGCTAAATTTACTAACGCACATCAAAATTTGACAAATTGACATCAAAACTTAAGTAAGATTTTTGACGTTTTGTTGCACCAGTCACTTTCGGTTGGAGCAAAACCATTTTAATATCAGATTGCGTCACCAAAGCTAGATCTGGTTCCAACGGTGATACAAATTGATCATGAATCCTGTCTCTCTTTCTAAGGTAACTTATTTCAAAGTTATCTTCGTCATTTTTATTTGTTAGTATTTGTCCTACGTAATATATTATGTTTTTTTGTTTTGTAAACTTAACAAGCACGTAGTCGTCAATTTCAGGTTCTCTGTGGATCTCTTCGAATTCAGTCGGTGATAGATTAGGAACCCAATCTTCACAATCAATATCATCATCTAATGTCATAACTTCATCTTCTTTTTCCACAGATGTATCACTATCCATGCTAATTCTCGACTTTCGTTTTTTGGCTTTCTTGGCACTTTTATTTTTGTTCTCAACTGTATCTTTTGCCTCCATAATCTCAATCCATTTATCAGATGTTATAACACAGGGAATATATTTGGCTTTCTTAGTATTCTTAGGTATCTTCTTTTCTGGCCACAGAACACATTTCCTTACTAACTCACTTGCTGAACGATTTCCAAGAACATTCTCGAATTTCTGATCCAAATCGTCATGTCGGAGTATATTTTCTTTATTAGAAGAAATAAGTTTTGAGTGAGGTGATGCCAGTGTTTCCGAATTATTGTTGTCTTCTACATGAGCAAGATCTCGTAAATATGGATAATCAGTCACATAGTTATTTGCTTTTTGTGTAGCAATCATTTTATCTACGTTCTCTTCCATATCACCCTGATTTTGAGTGTCTCCCCCAGAATCGTTCTTGTTAGGAGTTATATCTAATATATCTTGGTTATCATTGTTAATTATAGAAGGAGATTCCTTTTGTTCTTTTTGTTGGCATTTGTTCAACATTAGTGGCGACGAGGAGTCGTCATGTTTAAAAGCTAACCAAACATCATAAAGCATTGACGCTTCCGTATTACCTTCCCATTCATTCCCAGATACAAATGGAATTCTTTGAGAACATTTGGTTCGATCTTAGTTTCGAGATATTCAAGGTAGCTTGAATCCATTATTGTAGGCTTTGTGGTGGAGTTAATTGTAATATTATCATTTGCCTTCACGATCCTCTTGTAATTCATAAAATCGGGTCCAAACTGATACAACCCACAGGTTTTGAAGCCTGCTTTTACATTTTTTGCAAAATCCTCGTCAACCAGCAAACTGTGGAGGGCTTGTGGTGTCTAACTTGTACCACCACCCTACAATACGTTCGCCTGTATGAACTTGGGCCATACACCAAAGCAGTGACGCGAACGAAGATACGCGCGCTGATTGGTGAACGGCGATTGAATAAACTATGCGCCGGCGCAGACAAGTGTAGTGGATTCAAGGTGACCGTTTGTTGTGAAAAACTGTGCCGATAGTGTGTGTAATAAAAATATTTAAAAACTTATAAATAGACACTTACTACATAATATGTAAAATAAAAAACTCGTGTGTATACTTATCGTGAGTTTCCTATAACCGTATAAAAGACATTTCTTTAAACATCACATATTGTTGTTAGATGTAAATATTGTGATAAATAAAAGTATACCACAACTGGTGACCTCCGATAGTCGAAAAGTTATTGGTTGGTGAGTTCCTGGACTGTGCAGTGGGAGCCCTGAATGATGTTGGATAATTGATACGCACCAAAAAAAAAAAAAAAAAAAAAAAACATTCAAATTCATATGTACCCACTGCATACTAAAAAAACTTGGGGTGTGGTACAACTATAAGCGGAGCGTTTTTGGACTCAAAAATAAAAGATGGCTTCAGCAGACGACGAAAGACAAGAAATCGTCAGAGTAAACGCTAGAGTGCCTCCGTTCTGGCCAGAAGAACCTGCTTTATGGTTTGCTCAGATAGAAAGCCAATTCCTGCTCTCCAGAATAACATCTGACGAAACGAAATTCTGTTATGTTGTCGGACAACTTGAGCATCGCTATGTTGCGGAAGTGAAAGATATAATAATTAACCCGCCGGAGACCGACAAGTATTTAAGGCTAAAAACCGAGCTTATTAAACGTCTTTCAGCATCGCAAGAAAAAAGAGTTAAGCAGTTGTTGATGCACGAAGAGCTCGGAGACCGTAAGCCGTCACAATTCTTACGTCACTTACAAGATTTGGCTGGTCCGTCGGTCCCAAAAGATTTTCTCTCCACTATTTGGTCCAGCCGCTTACCGACCAACATTCAGACCGTTGTAGCTTCGCAGTCGGATTTAAGCCTAGAAAAAATCGCAGAACTAGCCGACAGGATTCATGAGATCGTTCCTCCGTGTCTGCAGGTGGCAAGTACATCTAAGCCTACACAACCTGCCCAAACTGATCTAGCAGCACAGGTCGCAGAGCTCACAAAGCAAGTATCAGCTCTTACTGCCAGGCTGAACGAAAGAGATCAGAATCACGCTACCTACCGTCGGAATAGGAATATGCGCCGCACTCGCTCACGAAGTCGTTCCCGACCACGTCAACCACCACCGAATCATCCACACTGTTACTACCACTACACATTTGCTGACAAGGCTAGGAAGTGCAAGCAACCATGCAGCTTCCAGTCGGTAAACTCGAAGGGCAGTCGGAAGTAGCGGCCAGCGACTGCCCATCATCCACTACAGGCCGTCTATATGTGACTGATCGCGCCTCAAAAATGCAGTTCCTGGTGGACACTGGTTCAGACTTGTGTGTTTTTCCGCGAGCAGCAGTCAAGACGCCCTGTACAAAAACTTCGTACGAGTTGGTTGCTGCTAATGGTACAGTGATACACACCTATGGACCAATTCGGCTTCATTTAGATTTAGGACTAAGAAGAGACTTTGTTTGGAACTTTATAATCGCCGATGTTTCCAAACCCATCATTGGAGTAGATCTCTTGGGTTATTACGGACTGTTAGTGGACTGTAGATACCAACGCCTTATCGACAGTATTACATCACTAACTGCAAATGCCCGTCTCTCCAAATCTTCAGATGGTATCTCCTCCGTCAAAGTAGTTTCCGGAGAAACAGAGTTTCACGATATTTTGCGTGATTTTCCCGAAATTACGAAACCGGCAGGTTTGGAGTCTACAGTGAAACACAACACCGTTCATCATATCCGCACAACGCGAGGTCCTCCAGTTTCTTGCAAGCCAAGACGTCTCGATCCAGTTCGATTCCAAGCAGCAAAGAAAGAGTTTGAAGACATGCTCGAAAGTGGAACTGCTAGACGTTCAGAAAGCCAATGGTCTTCAGCATTGCACATGGTCAAGAAGAAGGAAGACGGTTGGAGACCCTGTGGTGACTATCGAGCACTAAACTCCAGGACAATTCCTGACCGGTATCCCATTCGACACATACAGGACTTTACCTATGAACTTGCTGGGGCTACAGTATTCTCCACAGTGGACCTTGTGAAGGCATATAACCAAATTCCCGTCAATACTGAGGATATACCCAAGACCGCAATCACGACGCCATTCGGATTGTTCGAATTCCCTTATATGACTTTCGGACTTAGGAACGCTGCCCAAACCTTTCAGAGGTTCATCGACGAAGTCTTGGGTGGTCTCGAGTTCTGTTACGGGTATATTGATGACATTTTGGTGTTTTCACCGTCTCCAGAGAAGCACAAGGAACATCTGCGTCAATTATTCGAGAGACTTAAAAAATACGGCATTCTGATCAACACAGCCAAGTGCAAATTCGGTCTATCAGAAGCGACTTTCCTCGGATATTTAGTGTCAGCAGCTGGTATTAAGCCTCTGAACACCAAAGTTCAGGCTATACAGGAGTACGCCATACCTAAAACTGTAAAGGAACTTCGCCGTTTTTTAGGGATGCTTAATTTTTATCGCCGGTTTGTACCAAACGCTGCACAGATTCAAGCTCCACTTAATGCCTTGCTTGTCGGATCCAAAGTCAAAGGTTCACAGCCAATCGAAATGACTCCACAGTTGATACGTGCATTCGAAAACTGTAAAGTTTCTTTGTCAGAAGCTACCCTTCTCAACCATCCGGACCCGTCTGCAGAATTAGCGTTGATCACGGACGCTTCAGACGCTGCCATAGGTGCTGTACTTCAACAACGTTGCGAATCCCATCAAGACTGGAAACCTTTGGCCTTCTTCTCGCGCAAACTTTCCACCTCGCAAAAGAAATACAGTCCTTATGATCGAGAACTATTGGCAATTTATGAAGCAGTCAAGTACTTCCGATATATGGTGGAGGCAAGAACGTTCGTCGTGTTCACTGACCACAAACCGCTGACTTTTGCGTTTTCCACGAACAAAAGCACTTGTACTCCACGACAATTTAGGTACCTTGACTTTATTGCTCAATTTACAACCGAAATTAGGTACTTACCTGGAAAAGACAACATCGTCGCTGATGCCTTGTCGCGAGTGGAAGAGATTGCAGCTGCCATTGATTACGAGGAACTTGTAAAATATCAGGAATCAGACCCTGAACTGCAAGACCTCCTGCTAAACGGTTCAGCTCTTAAACTAAAGAAAAGGAAATATATGGAAAATACCTTACCTGTCTACTGTGATACTTCGGTGCAACCTCCTCGACCATATATTACTCCTCAATTACGTAGACAAGTTTTCGACATGCTTCATGGTCTGCACCATCCTGGAGCATCTGCTACAATACGACTGGTCACACAGAGATTTGTATGGCCAGGAGTAAAAAAAGACTGCAGAGAATGGACAAGAGCATGTTTACACTGCCAAAAAAGCAAGATTTCCCGCCACACCAAATCACCTCTTTCCTGCTTCCAAACTCCTTCCTCGAGGTTCTCACACATACACCTCGACATCATAGGACCCTTACCTCTGTCTTATGATTTCAGATATTGCCTTACAGTCATCGACAGATTTACTCGTTGGCCTGAGGCCTTTCCCTTGAAGGAGATAACAGCCGAGTCCTGTGCAACTGCCCTCGTCTCAGGTTGGATAGCCAGATTCGGTTGTCCTGCTCGGGTGACTACGGACCGTGGTCGACAGTTCGAGAGCAGTCTTTTCAAGGCTCTCACTGCCTTGATTGGTGCGCGCCATTTTCGCACCACCGCATACCATCCTGCAGCAAATGGGATCGTCGAGAGGATGCATCGCCAACTCAAGTCCGCTATTATGTGCCATAACACATCCAGCTGGGTTGAATCTTTGCCGTTGGTGCTTCTGGGAATGCGCAGTTCCTGGAAAGAAGATCTGAAATCGTCTCCAGCTGAACTTGTTTATGGCGAGCCCCTACGCCTACCGGGCCAATTCTTCTCACCTAGTAACGACTGCAACGTTAGAGATGTTACCGAGTACGCCAACCGGCTCCGCTCCTACATGGCGAGCCTGACTCCACAACCTACCACGTGGCACAGTCATTCGCCTTTCTACATGCCTCGAGACCTACACACATGCACACACGTCTTCATTCGACAAGACCTTGTTCGAAGTTCTCTCGTACCGCCATACGCTGGACCCTATAAAGTAGTCAAGAGACAGCCTAAGTTCTTTACTGTTGATGTCCGCGGCAAGACCCAGAATATCTCCGTTGACAGGCTAAAGCCGGCGTTTCTTGTGAGGGAAGCAACACTCCTTGACGAAAACAGACAAGATAGATATGAGCTGCCCGATGAACCATCTTCAAGTCCTAACGTTGTTCCTGAGGAGAAGAGGTCGCGCAGTGGTCGTCGAATTAGATTTCCGGACTATTATCGACCATAGTCATGGTCTGGCCGGGGGGAATATGTGGTGTCTAACTTGTACCACCACCCTACAATACGTTCGCCTGTATGAACTTGGGCCATACACCAAAGCAGTGACGCGAACGAAGATACGCGCGCTGATTGGTGAACGGCGATTGAATAAACTATGCGCCGGCGCAGACAAGTGTAGTGGATTCAAGGTGACCGTTTGTTGTGAAAAACTGTGCCGATAGTGTGTGTAATAAAAATATTTAAAAACTTATAAATAGACACTTACTACATAATATGTAAAATAAAAAACTCGTGTGTATACTTATCGTGAGTTTCCTATAACCGTATAAAAGACATTTCTTTAAACATCACATATTGTTGTTAGATGTAAATATTGTGATAAATAAAAGTATACCACAGGCTGAAGGCAGATTAAATTTAGTAATCTCTTGTCCGTCATTTTCAATTCTCCACTTCTTCACGAGTTTACGCCAATTTTGTTTCAGCGGAAAGAATACTGCTACGTCTAGAGGTTGCATGATGTGGTTTGTATTCGGCACAAGTGCAACAATGTTAATGTCATTTTCTCGACATAACTGGCTAAGATGTTTGGTCAGGTGTGATTTATGTCCGTCTAAGAATAGTATTATAGGTAAGAGTCCTTTCTGCTCTAGATATGGAAGGAATACATTGCCAACGTATTCAAAAAATGCTTCACCTGTCATCCATCCTTTGTCAGTTTTACCAACTCCCCAACCTTTTGGTGCATAATGGATCACTTCAGTACTCATTCTCTTGTATTTATATACGGTAACAGGACTTAGTTATGTTCTCTTTGTCGCTACTTTTTGATGTGTCATAGACATGCTGTCCGTTTTCTGCCAGTACAAGACATCCTTTGGGAGCCAAAAAAAAAGATGTCTCATCACAATTCCACACTCTTGATGGGTCTTTTAAAATTTCCATTTTTTCTGGTCCTAATAGCGTTGATACTTCTTCATACCAGCTTCTTATTTTTTCTTCTGTAATTAAAGCACGAGCTTTACTTATATATTCAGCATGTTTTTGGCTAAGATCTGGGTGTCTAGCCATAAATGCATCAAACCAGGTTCTCGAGGGTCTGTTGTATATGAAAGGTGTTTTTAAATTTCCTTCATCCACAATTTTTTCACCGAATCTAATAGCCCTTCTTTATTGATAGGAAATCCCAGACGAGCACATTCTTTAATCCATTCCACTAGACTATTTTCAATTTCCTCCCCAAGAACTGCCTGAGGTCCAACACGCCCAGAAGTTTCAGGGGCGTTGCCAGAAATTTTGTGCCTCAGTGTTGTTCGGGGAACACTAAAATGTTTGCTAGCTGTAGAGACTTTCATTCCTGTTCTTATGGCTTCTAATGCCAAGCCTACCTTATGTGGCGAATATTGAAATAATTTTTTTTACTCCCTCAACTCTACCGCTTCTTAAAGCCCTCGTTCCAAATTCCTGTAAATAAGCAATCCATATGTTGAACAGAATATAGTAATCTAAACCAACTAAGTGGCCAAAACTGGATTATGTATCTGTGGCCAAAATTAAATTATCAAACATTTTCTTGTCTCAGTAGTGGCCACCACTGTTAACCTCACTTCTAACCTATATTGTTAGAAAATGCTCTTAGGGCCATTTAGACAATACGCTTGATATGTTTTATGAACAACAACATTTAAAAAATATATAGAGATTTGATAGATATTATTGGATTACTTACCAACTGATCTTATCGTTTATATTAATAATTGTCGTTTTTTCACATGAGGTTCGTAGAAAATGGCCGGACAACTGAACTGTAGCATCAGTATTGCCATAATGTGTCCTTAAAATTACCCCATTCCATAGACTCGCATAGTTATCCGTTCCTTATTTAAGTCACTGTAAAGTTGAAAATGGCCAAAAGGGGGTTAGTGGCCAGAACTGGGTCGCCTACCCTATTTTTTAAAAATCATTAAATATAAAAGTATCGACATGGTACACTGCGTTTCAGTTATTTTGGCAGGCAAGTCGGTTCTATTTTAATTTGAATCTATATAAAGTAAAATATTATATGAACTATGTAAAAGAATTTAACAATAATGGGTATCTGTCGTTGTGATATATTTATAACACTTGAAGCTATGATTATGTAGATCAAGTTGTGTTAGAATTAAATAGTTTGTCATATTTTAATGTAACAGTGTGTTTTATTATTTACAAGCGACTCGACCCGGATTAAAGATAAGGGATAAGGACATGGGCTCTGGCATCCCTCCTCAACATCGGAACAAATGTTATTATTTCAAAGTGGTCTTCTGTAAGGGGGTGGTTACTGCCACCAGTACAATGAATATTCGTAAAATGCAGCAATGAAAGAAATGTAGGTATTCCGTTGAATACCTACATTATTTTTATGTAAAGATCAGCAGGCAGCCTGACTTTCCACTTGATGTTAAGTGGCTACCGTCGCCACAAGCAATGCCGTAGGTGTTGCAACTGCGCTGCAGATCTTAAGATAAAATAATAGGGATTAGCAGGAGATAAGGAAATGGGCTCTAGCATCCCTTACTCACTCATCGAAACTCAAGGTTGTTACTGCTCAGGTGGTTACTGCCGCCAGAATAATATCAACCCGTCCATGAATACACTATTTTTACGGAAAGGTCAGCGTGCAGGCTGACTGACCATTTATATTAGGTGGCTATCGTCGCCTATAACACAAACAACGCCGATTATAGTAGGATTAAAGATAAGGGATGGAGAAATGGGCTCTGGCGTCCCTTACTCACCGAAACAACAGCATACATTTATGACTTCCAACGACTTGCGTAAAATGATTTATGTACGACTATTGGGTGTTTTTCCACTCACCGGCACAGAAGCCGGTGCCGGTGCCGGGGAAGTAAAAATGTAAGAATCGTTTATTCAATTACCGGCGCGGCGCCGGAATAGCAAGCTGTCCCTGCCGGGCCGGCAAAACTGCATTATGAATTGTAGCCGCGGGACGGGTAGGAGGATGCAGAGCGGAGAATTGGGGTCCATTTTCAGACAGGGTATGATATGTTCCTTCTCAGATGTAATAGATATACCTAACAAATACAGTCGACGGCTTGACGACACCATTGTTATACCTACGCGTTGTACGTGTCGTCGTGCTGAAGTCGGTATCAGTACTGTACCACCCAAGTGCGTAAACCGATATCAACACCGGCTCAGTGGAGAAACGAAGCCGCGGCGTCGGTGCCGGTCCAGGGTCATTCCGGTGCCTGCCGGCTAATGAAAAACCGCCCATTAAGCCCGGTTTAGATTTCAATAAGTACAGTAGCGAGTTAAGAAATCAGTCAGTTAAGTAATAAGTAGCGAGTAGTAAGTAGCGTTCAAACGTAGGTAAGTCATTAGTAATCATAAGTTGCCTGAACAAGAAGACGACTAGTCGCGTCAACGGTTGTTTTACTCGACTCAAAGGGCCTACAAAACAGCACTTCATTATTTCAGCAAATTCATTATTATTTTGTTAATTCCAGACTATGTCGATCTTTTATTTTCGAGAGAAACTCCTTCGATCCGAAATCAGTTATAACATATCATAACCTCAAAATTTTTATTAATAGTTACATACACAACATAGCCTCAAAATTTCAATAATAGCTGCATCTCTGGCCAGTTGTGATGATTATTGCGTTTTGAATTAAACAAACACTAATGTTTGAGGTATTTTTGTACAAATATAAATGTAGTTTCATCAGACCATTTCATTTTTACACTAACAAACATCGCACGTATCCGCGGCCGGTGTTAGCAAATATGCTATACTAAATTAAACTCTCCGGTTCACATGCTCGTCAGTTAAGTTGGCGGGGTGCGAGAGACGCGGGAGAGGGGCTACTTCGCACTGAACTCGCCGTAAAATAGGATCGCATTCTATTCAACTCGACTTAATCAACAACTTACTACTTAACTCGCTTTTGGCGTTCAAACGACAATACCAACTTAACTCACCGATGAGGCAACTTAACTCGCTACTGTACTTATTGAAATGTGAACCGGGCATTAGAGGCGAACTGGTTATAAGACCAATAATTGAGACATGAATGGCGTGGTGAACACGGCTTAGGCGGTATGAGAAGAAATTTCATATAGGCATTTTAATAAGCAGAATAACCAAGTTGTAATAGGGAATTATCCGGCTTCAATAATGTTTTGGTGGAGTCTAGGTCTAGCTTCAATAATGTTTTACTGAAACGTATTTTCGTGAAAAAAAAATAATATAGATTGGTTCAGATGTTCCGAGATGTTATTCTTCCAAAGGTGAAAACCCTAATAACAATACAATGTACTCACACAACCAAATACTTACGGTCATTTCAACAAAATCTGGATCCAACAAGCGAAGAACATCGAACTTTTCTTCATCCGGGTTGAAGATTAGCAACCATCCGGTCTACCTAATCGTCTCGTTCTTAATCCGGTCGACTATAAATCTACTAAATTTTCCCGCGATTTCGTCCGTGCTAATTAAAACATTTATTCAATCTTTATTGCTCATATATTTTGACAGGCGTTGAAATTTTTATTTTTAGTCGGGAACAGTACTTTTTCTGGATCAAGGTACTCTACGTTTGTTTGTATCCTCTACGTTGTTGTGTGTGCAAAATGCTATGATAATCAGTTCCTACTTATCCGACCGATCACCATAAGGCATAAAAGCATAACAGACTCGCAGCAGCGTGTGTTAGTTGTGTGCTTCAAGTCAATCTATGACTGGTCACAATATATACCTATATAAAAAAGATTACATGAAGGCCATTTCGAATTTAATTTTTTATTTTAATTTGAAATTGTTATTATTATGTAAAAAAACCGGACAAGTGCGAGTTGAACTCGCGTGAAGAGGGTTTCCGTTTTGCTTCCATTTTGTAATTGTATAATAATGGCGTATTGAGAAAAACTCGATTTATCAGAAGCTTACTTTTCAAACAACAAGAACTGCGATTTAGTATGGTGAGACTTTACTAATTTAATTTAGTATGGTGAGAAAAGGTTTGTCGCGAATGTTGAAAACTTTAGTAAATAATGGAAGCTTAAAAAACGTTTAGAACACCCACAGTATAATAAAATCTAAATTTTTCCGATTTTGATCTAAACATTTTGACATACTTTGGAATGTTACTTGAAGGATTCTAGTAGGGAAGCTGCTCAAGAGATAGGCACCAGCACCATCGTGTAGGCACTTAGTGTTTCGAAAAAATACAAATACAAATGTTTTCGTGATGGTCGTCAAAGAACATCCCGGAGGTCGTCAAAGAAGATTCTGTCAGAATATTCAACCCACATTTCTGAGACTATCTTGTATGGCCTGATGAAACAAATTCAGTAATAATGGAATGTATAACAGGCGTAGCAATCATTCAATGTTCGTGAACAGGTCAGATTTTCCTTTATTGTTGGTGTGGCGAAATCATAATCAATATGGTTGTTTTGGTGCACGTTTTCGACGAACATCTGAATACGGAATTAATAAACATTCTATTACAAAATTAATAAACATTCTACCGGAAGAGGGACGAAATAATATCATTTTTCAAAAAGACGGTGCTCCTGTTTACAATAGTGGAATTCCCAGAGCTCACCTTAATGAAAATTTCTATGTCTGGATAGGTACAAATGGGACGTTTAGATGGGCTGCAAGAAATCCAGACCTGAGGCCTCTGGTCTATTTTTTATGGGGCCATTTAAAAAAAATTCTTTACAAAAAGTCTTATGAGACTGTAGAAGGGTGTTGAGGTATAAAATGTTATTAGGAGCATTCACCACAACGCTTTGCAAAAGGCTTCACGAAGTTATTTTCAATTTAGTGTATCCTGAACAAGGGGTTTCATTTCAAACAACTTATCAGTTAAATTATTACAGTGTAACAAAATTGTAATTTTAAATAATTCAAATATCAATGTCTTTTATGTTTACGTGTTCTTCGTATTAAAAATGATAATAAAATAAAATAATTGTAGATTTTAAATAAAATAAAATTAATTGTAGACCATTTTGTTTATTAGAGAGATTTTATCATATCGACTAGTAATAGCCGGTTCGAGTCTCGGTTCAGGTAAGTTTTTCGAGAAATCTGTGAATGCAGTTTTGTTTCTTTTTAAAAATAAAGGAATGTTTCCTAAGTAAAATAATATATATTAAGGATTTAAAGTGGTTTCAAAGCCCATTGATTTTTCTCCACTTACATACACTTATAGGTAGGTATATACTTCTCTATGAATCATAAATTTTTGAATTTAAAGAGGTTACATCATTTTTTAAATTTCTTGATTCAAAATTGTCATGGCCTGTCAGAACTACACGGAAATATTTGTTAATACTTAAAACTTAGATGAACGTGGTTACACTCCGGTTTTGTTTTGTGATTTGTGTTGTTTTAGTTCTAAATTATGGTATGTCAATACTGATCGAAGTTTTATTTGTAGTTTTAGGAGGTTATGCCTCTCGTGGCCCCATAGATTTTTCAATGACGATTTTGTTTTGCAGGATGACGAAATCGAAGATATTGTTGGTGATGTCAAATATACAGACTCTCAAAAAAGTGTGACCACGTCAAACGTATTTTCCATAGATTTTACAGATAGCAGTTCAGATAAACACAATTCATCCGGTAAAGCGACATATGTAATAGAAATCGACAGCGATGACAGTGAAAAAGCGTTACAACTCTGCGAGTTCAGAAGCGTTGTAAACATGGAAGACCTACCAGAACCACAGGGAAAGTATTTCAAAGAAACAAATGCACAGTGCGATCCTTATCTTGAAGAAAATAAGGTTCAAAATAGTTCTATAGCAGCTCACGAAATTTTTACGCAAACCAGTAAAACTATAATGGAGCTCGCTGAGACTGAAGCCGCTTTAATAAAGACCAAACGTAACGCAAACATACAGACCCAGACATCATTAATATCTATAACAGCAAACAAAACTGTACAGTATTCAATAGAAATTTCTAAAATAAACAAAAATTTTAATGAAGAAGAAATTATTGTCAAAAAAGATAGAGATAAGGAGCCCGATTATGTAACATGCAATGAAATACTTACAACTTTAGAGGATGCATCGTCAAAATTTCCTATGTCGAGAACGGGTACAAATAAAATAGACAACAGCAACTCTAGTTGCGAGGACGTATTTATGATTATAAAAAACGATGAATCAAGAGGAAATATTTTGAGCGATGATCTATATGAGAATAATTATGGTAGTAATAGTGATAACGAAGACAGTTCTCAAAGCAACTCTGAAGAAGAATCTTTGTTAAGTAATAATGTTCGGCCTACTAAGAAAAAAGAAAATAATAGCGACAGTGAAGTACCCACGTCAGTAGAAAACGATATTAAAGATCTATACAATAAATTATCAGAAAACATCGAAGGCTGCTCCGCTACTAAACCCGATGAACCTAATTTATATCAAGTGGGTTTTTTAACACCGCTTACTGAAGAATCTCTAGGAAACGAAAGTTTGATAGATATAACACCAAGCAACAATACTTTCCGTAATATATTGTCAAATAATAAAGAGATGCTTTTCCAAACTACAGGACTCAATGTTAGAGTTTTGCCGACAAATGACGAGAAAATAGAAATGTCTGACAAATTCAAGTTGCCTCCGATAAATAAGAACAATAAGTGCCCAAGCAGTCCGCACCAAAATTATGTTTTTTCTATTAACACTTATAATGGTTTGAATGATGCTAATATTTTACCATGCCTTGTTGATGATGAAAGAAATATATTATTAAGTAATTGGCACACATTTGAAGATTTGGCCTCAGGAGAAAGTCCACTGATCAAAAGGATTGACATGACAAACAGTAAAGGTACAGTTTTTTACATTACTTCATTTATATGGTTTGCCGATTGATTTTTTCAAGCTAACGATTTCTATTTAAAACTATTTGTACGTTCGATTCTCGGAAAGAAAGTTTCAGTAGGTAATACCATAGTTTTGTTCATTAGTTTATATTCGATTAGAGATACAAATTGTATTAAATTTCATAGATTCTGGCCGCAAAAACTGTCAATCAGTTGAACTGCCTCCGATTTACGTCGAGGGACAACTAAAACAGAAAGTCAAAGAATTTAATTACACGCAGAAGATTGAGACTAATTTGTATCAAAGCCAGGAGAATGTGCGAGATCCAATCAGTATAAGGGAGAAAATAAAAGAACTGAAGATTAGCAATACGAATAGGAGATCACATAGAATGAGCAGCAGGTTTAGTATAGACCCAAATTGCATATTCCAAACGACAAAAATTCCAATGACAGTGCTTCTTACTACGATTTTCCCGAAATCATATTAAACTGTATCTTCAACAGTAAGATATTATCTGTTTGTTAGGCTCCTCGAGGAGGTTCGAATCTCATTAATGAAAGAATCTAAAAAATATATTAACGTTCGGATAATAATGTTACGTGCGGGTGAGTTAAAATGCCATGTAATTTATTTTCACAAACCAAGATGACCGCCAAAATCATCAAACTTGTCCGATGAAATCGTCAAACTTGCCAAAAGTCGTCAATGATTCCCTTAATGTGCCGCCGGTTCACTGTCGCAGATAACTTCGCAAAAGCTCCGAAGAGTCGTTTTCGTATCGCTTGTTGTCGCTCAACTAACTAACTTTTGGCTGGCCGCACTCTTATTTATACTTGGTGCCAAACGTCTCCATGTATTTCGAATTTACCAGAAAATGTAAACAATATCGTAAACAAACGATTGAAAGTTCGGGAATGATATTTGTTGAAATGTAAACTCTGTGTTGTAAACATATGGACCTATTTCCCTTGACACTAATCGGAAAGGGGCGTGGCGACCATTGATAGGGTTGGAACGTTCGAAACCTTCGGCCGGCGCGAACGCTTTTTCAAAACATTCCATATAGTGGAATTCCATATAGTCGTTACAATAATTTATTTTTAATAGATTATATGTCATTTGATACATATTGGGAATTTGAGTTTGGAGAAAAAAATGTTCATAATACTAATGTTAAATTGCATGTTAGTTATTTTGAATTGGTTGAGATATGCGATAGTTAGACTTCTATCGAAACTTTACTCTCTTATAATTGAAAAAGTACGAAATAAGTGTGTAGAACTTTTTTTAGCCGCTGCATTAACCATTTGTTGGGCTTATACGATAATTTTAGAAAAAAATATATCTACTATTGTTAAAGTATGGGATTGAAAACAAGGTGTTAATTTATAAACCATTTGTGTGCATATATATATATAGAGCTTCAGACAGTAGAAGCATCTCCCCAGTGAGCGCTGCCTCCATTGAAGGAACCAAATTAACAGATGTCGCCGAGAGGGGGTGTGAGTTACTCTGTGGAGAAATTTTAAAAAGGCTCCGCTCGTCTAAATGGTAATTTTGTTGTTTTTTTTTTTTATTTTATGTTTCAGGATAATGTATATAAATACTTATAATGTATAAATAAAAACTATGTAGCCGAACCAATAGTCCACTGCATTAATGCATGTCTTAGACAAATTATATATTTCATTAAAACTATTAAATATAAAATTATTTAGATACATTGTCTAAATAAATAAATTATAATTACTAAAAATATATTTAATTAAATTTATACTTATATTTATATGTTTTGTTTATTACCGAAACATTATGTATCAGCGCAAGAAGTTAAACTAAAACTTAAGTATACATAAAACGTAAATTTTTCACGAGTTTCGTCAAGATGTCCTACGACTAAGATGGCGATCATGTAAACTGAATTCCTAAAGAACGCTATTATTTTTCATGCGAAAGAAGCTACGGATATATTTCAGAAATATAAAAACGAAAATGCTTTTATAAAACGGCAAATAGTAAAAAAAAATTAATTTAAATCCCTTTCAAAACCGCTCTCTTCTTTTACGACATTGTCATCTAATAATTAATTAACTTACAAAAAGATTAAATAAATAGAATATATAGAGAGGGCATTGGGAAAATTTTCCTACATAAATATTTATCCTGATCGTCGTAATCGAGATGGCCATGGCGTAGCTAAATAGCCTTGTAAAGTTGGCGATGGACTGGCGTTGTACCACGTGGTTCTAAATTTCACGTTACCGATTCTTTCGACTTGCCCGATCTATACAGTTGAAAATATTTGTCAACTTACAAATATTCATTCTAAAGGTGTTTTTTTTTTCAGGTTGGAAATAGTAGAAACCCTCAATGATTTACCAAGAGTTATGGAAAAATTCTGGTGTGTTATATCCGAAACGCGGATCGCGGACTTAATTAGACAGGTGCTTTTCCAATTTTTTAAATAATCTATCTATACTTATAAAATCGTTTGTCCTGACTGACTATCAACGCACAATAAAAACTAAGTGTAGAAAGCTAAAATTTGGAATATAGTTTTATTTTATAACGTAAGCATCAGCTAAATAAGGTAAATAATAAGCTAAAAATTTTGAAAATTTCAATGCGTAATTCAATTTTATGCTAGTAGGTAACAAAGCCGATAGATATAATTACGTAAAATAACAAAGCTGGAACGGGGATATATATGGAAGGATATAGAAAAGACTTTGTTTGTGTTTTCTATAATTTATATTATTATTTATATATACTACTCAAAACAAAATAAGGGCCACTAAGATTTTTTGTTGTACCATGAAAACAATAAAGACATTAAATTGTTTAACTTATGTAACTACAAAATAATGTTATTTGTTATAATATAGGCTAATAATTGTTTAAAATAATGATCATGAACTGTTTTTTTTAAGTTCATAATGAAATTGGCCATTTTGAATGAAAAACATGAACAAAAGAAATCACCGGAAAAAGACAAAATACTGTTCTTGTCACTTTTGTTTCTTCTTTTTAGTAACGAGTATGTCCTCCTCTCTTAGCAATACACTCCTGAAGCCTCGTATGCATACTCTGGATCAAATTCCTCACGTTTTCATCTGGAATCTCCTCCCAGGCACGTTTTAAAGCGTCAATCAGCTGCTGTTGGTTGTAGACCCCTTGCTCATTCTCTCTAACCCTTCGTTTCAATTGGTCCCACAATTGCTCGATTGGATTTAAATCCGGACTGTTAGCTGGCCATGGTAATACCTCAATATGAGACCCCTCTAGGACAGTTTGTGTCGATCGAGCTGTGTGTTCACGGGCATTGTCTTGCACCACGATGAATCCAGGCCCCACTCACTGTGCAAATGGGATCACTTGAGGCCTGATGACGTCTTCGATGTAACGTTTTGCAGTTACGGTACCCGCATTTAAAATGGTGAGCTCGATTTTACCGTGTAAACTAATCCCACCCCAAACCATTACGTTGGGACCACCGAAACGGTCAACTTCGTGGATGCAAGACTCCGAAAAACGCTCGCCGCGTCGTCTCCACACCCTAACACGCCGATCATCATTAAAAAAAATTACTTTGCACTCGTCTGTAAAAAGCACCTTGCCCCACTGATTAATCCCCCAGTTCAAATACTGACGGCAGAATCTTAAACGGTTTGCACGTTGAACCCTAGTCAGAGGAATTCGAACAACTCGACGTCTTGACATTTGCTGGTCTTCGTACAATCGATTACGTATAGTTTGATCACTGACACAGGTACCCGTTGTCAGCCGTAGGTGGTGTTGTAACTTACGGGCCGTTGCTGTACGATCACGACGAGCACTTAGTTGGACGTACCGATCCTCGTGCGCCGTTGTTACACGAACTCTACCTGAACCGGGTCTCCTGGCAACACTGCCGGTCTCTTGGAAGCGATTCCATACATTTTGGACAGCTCTTCGAGAAAACCCAACTGCAAACCCACGTAACGCTGAGAACGTCCTTCTTGAATCATAGTTATGGCTCTGGTTGCTGTAATTGTATCCATGTGCCTTCGTACTGGTGGCATGATTAACGCGAGATGAGAAATGAATCAATTAAAATTGAAAAAGTAAAACTTTTTTCCTAAAATAACCGAAACAAGTTAAGAAGACAATCGGAGAAAAACATAAGAATGACTTCCAATTATTATTTTTCTTAAAACGATGGCCAATATTTTTCAAATTAGGAAGCATAAAAAAGATCAAACACCAAAGAGTTCGTAATATCAATATAATGCTACTTATCAGTTACTTTCAGTTTACTAAAGTGCACTTAAATGTAAATAAACCAGTGGCCCTTATTTTGTTTTGAGTAGTATATTTGTTATCGTTTATTGCTCTTCAGTTAGTAAAAATCGTAAGAAAATCCGTTGGGTATAGTTTACAAGTTAGCGAAGAGACAGATAGAGGCGGACAGCGACTTCATTTTATAATTTTATAGATATAGATAGAAGATTAGCTGTGTTAAAATTCATTAATTTCAAATTAAATTCATTAATAAAATTGCATGTCGAATGAAGACCGGTATTCACGTCGATTCTCCACGGACACAAGTCGCTTGCACCGCTTGCAGCACGCTTTCAGCCATCTTGAAGCACACGAATTACACTAAGAAACCTGTAAGATGGCATTTATTATATATTTCTTGTTACCTTGAATTATCTTACTTTACATGTTCAGTATAAGTTAAATATTATAGAATATAATTAATGTTTGACACAATACAACGAATTATTATATTATATATACCTATATGTATGCAATAGAGTGAGGGGTTCCTACGGAAGACCAGTACAAGACCAGCAAATAAAAAGTAAAAAAAATTTAAACTTAATACATGGGATGTTACTAAAGGATTTCTACGAAGCGGTAACAACGTTGCTAATAAAGACGGGAAGCTATAGCAAGCCGGTCCGACGCGCTGCTAACTTCGCGTTGGACGACATCGTTTGCAGCGTGGACATCAACCAAGCTGTCACTGCTTTGTGCATTCACGGTGTTGGGTAAGTGCTTGAGTTTTGATACCTAACAATAAATATTTGTCAATATTATGTCTATCTATTGTGAAAAAATTGATTTTATATCGGTTTAAATGCACCACTGCCACATTTGCCTGAATTCAATTTGATTAAAATTATATCGAATAGGGGATCGGACAAATTTTCAGAAAGTGTTTTAAATTAATCTTCATGGATATTTATTCCCATAAAAAATACTATTTTATTTATTTATAGCCTTTTAGGTACCTACTCAAAATCATGTTTTAATATTGTTTGTTTGAAAATGCCGCCAAAACGCCACGATAGTTCACCTGAGAGCGCGTAACGTCATTTGTGGTCATATCATAACAAAACAGCTGCATTGGCATAAGACAATGATTGCCCACAAATGACGTCACGCACTGTGATTGGTGTTTCAGTATAGATTAAAAATATTGTAAATAATAAAATTTTATTTCTTCGTTTAAAAATATTTAAATGAATTATATTAAATTATTATTTGATAAATAATCTTAAAAAAATATATATTTTCTTTCTAAGTATATTTTAGATTTTAATCTGATTACTGTCCGATCCCCTATTGTGAATATTTTGCCCCAATTTTTAGCATAGGGATCAAATTACCGTTCTCAAAATAGGAAACTCTTCATCAAAGATTATCATTGTACGAGATATTTATACAGCTTTTTCATATTATAATTTCTGTTTTCAACTTCACTCTGGAGAGTGAAGTTTAGGCTGAGGCTGGCTAAACTTCTCCCGTGAACAGAGCGCTGAGTTTTTCTTTAAGGTGAATAATAATATTTTAAATTCAGTCATAAGAATCCATTGGTTCGTTGTTCTTCGGCCCGACTTTTGGTGGTTTGTGCGGCGCTCGCTGGAGGCGGTAGGGAACTGCTACGCACTAGGCCTCCGACGGCAGCGAGTGCGCGCCGATACGCACTCAGAGCGCTGTCGACACTTCTCGATGATAAAAACGTTGAAACCAGGTGAGCATTTTATATTGCTTATGTTCTTATTAGCAAGTGGAGCATCAACTGAACTGCCACCTTTTTTGTTATAAATATTACTTCGAAACCACCATCGATAGTCACGTGTGTACCCTGTGATTATACCGTTTATGAAACATTTATAAAGAGCAGCATGGAAGGTGACGATCCACTTGATGGCAAGTGGTTACCGTCAACTATAAACACAAGCGAGATAAGGAGGTATGCAGCGTGCCCTGCTGATCTTCCTAAGATATAATACCGCTGCCACACACTCATCGAGTAGTATGGGAAGTAGCGAGGAAAGGAGGCAGAGACGTAGTGTGGCAACGTTACTCGTCATGCCCACCGCTCCCTGTTTTGACGGTTTTCTAGGATCGAGTCAAAGGGGCGGTGGACGTGGGGAGGTGCGCCGCCCGCACAACACCGGGCAGTGAAGGAGTGGTGGCCTGCAGATGTTCCAGCGGGTCACCACTGGAGGAGTTTTTGCACGGCTTTCCGTGACGGATGCGGGTCCGCAAGGACATGGCGGTGCGTGGGGCCCGGGGATAAGGCCTCGCTGTGACTCCGGGTCTCACGATCACTGCCGATGGTGGAACATGGAGGCGGTTTTAGTGGAGTAGGACCGGCGGGGCGATTCGTTCCGTCGGGTGAGTCCCACACACCCCCTCGTCGATCGTCCCCGTCGACGAGGGATAGTGCGTAAATGCATTTCCCCTCCTTAAAAAAAAAAAAAAAAGGATCGAGTCAAAGGACCGGCAACATGAGCGCGGTAGCCGGCCATATAATCGCGCCGGACGCAGTCCGAATCATATATGTTCTGTGGTCCGGATTGAGCGTTGGTTACGGAAGCACGTCAGGAGTCATTTTTTAACACGCTTTGTTAAATCATGCCACCCCCGTTTATAATATGAGCAGAGCGATGGGCAGCGCGAGGAGCATAGTGTGGCAGAGGGAATTAATTTTGGAATCACTCCGAAACACATCTTATATACAGGTGGCTCGGCCTACATTTAAATACTTCTTAATGAGGTAACTTCATCCTATTAATAATCCTTTAACACAAGCAAAGTTGTAGTTCATACGAATACATATGCATTCGTATATGAATTGATATTTCCATGACATGGTAACCTTAATCTAATGCTGCAGCATCAAGTAGTCTGCGGGTCATCTAACTTCTCAGCAACTTATAAGTGCTGATGCACTTAAGTGCAAGTGCAACCTTTATCGATGCGGAAAAAGTTAGTAATCTTAATCCTAAGTAAGAAAAAGTTAATAAACCTTAGTTGTTTGGACTCGATAGAAAGCTTCCTGATCCCAATCCTTAATCCTACTATGATCGGCGGCGCACTTGCAGCGTCTGTGGTGATACTTGTATTATAGGCGACGGTAGCCACCTACCATCAAGTGGACCGTCAGCCTGTCTGTCGAAGTTGACTTAAAAAATAATAATCTATGGTTTTTCTCCGCAGAAAGTATGCCGAAAGACTCTATTCAATGCTCCGGCCACTCACCAATTTCACGGCATTTTATTTAAACGACGTCGACGTCGAGATGGCCGCTAGGCAAATGAAGAAGTACGACCAAATGCTAATGTGTCAAACGTCGAAGGATAGATGATGTAAAATATCATTGCAATCGTTATTGACTGAATAACATAAACGCTAATATCAATTTTAATGCTATTCCGACTGTTCAAAAAAAGAGAATATACGAACCTACGCGTCTAACAGAAACCTGGTATCTTAATTCTAAGGATTTAAAATAACCAAAATTTTGACAAGCAATTAAACATTTCCTCAAACACTGAACATCCTTATCATTGAATTATAAAACTTATTTGACAGTATTTGCTGATGTTAAATATTACTTTTTGTTGACAATAACATAATATTAAGACATCAATATTACGGAAATGACACCTTCTTTCCCTATTTTCAACATAATTTTTTGATTTTCTTCCCTACACTTTCATAATGGCTGCCCCAAGATTGATTCTTTTCATGATCCATCTGATTTAATTTTAAATCTAGTCACTGCTACTCTCTCTACTTCAGCCGGGGACGATTGCCGTGACTTTTACGTCCCTGCTTATTTTTTTGATTAATTATATTTTTTCAATTTAGAACGACATCCTGCTTTTTCAAATTTCTTTTAAGTTTTCGAAACAAACCTTAAGCCAAGCTTTAAAACCTGTTGGAAGCTCCAAATGGTTTCCATTGTAGAATACATTACATCTTCCATGACAAAGTCGTTATCGATGTTAAGTTGGACACAGTAAATATTTTAGTTTGGAATAGGTCAGTTAAAAATCTTAAAACATTATTCATAACATTTGATTTTAATGTGTCGTTTTTGTTGCTTTATCGTATCTGCGTTTAACACAAGTACCTACTTAATGCGTTTTTATCGCTTGTTTTCGTTATATCTGTGCAATAAAGTTTATTTTGAAACTTGTGCCATGTGTTATTTAAGTGTTAAAGCAATAAAATATGTTATACATAGGTAACATATTTGTTTTATTAACATATTATTTTATTTGTTTCATCCGCCAATGTTAGCTCTTGTCATCGGGCTCCCGTTGCACCCTACTTTTACCAGCTTAACTGTCGTTTCATATATTTTGTACTAGCTACGTCCCGCAGTTTCACCCGTTGTTTAATATAAATTTTCAAAGGCATGCACATGTCAGTTTTTCTTAGTAACGGAGAAAGTAGGTTAGCCTACCTAGCAAAAATTAAGAGAGTTCGCACGGGAAGTCTTAGTACATCCGCCAATTAAATGTAAATGAACTTTGAAGAAAAAAAATAAAATGCGAAGAAACTTTTTCTCCAACCTATTCTTAACGCGTTCAAACAAAATTTTTATGTTATTATAGATATTGTTCCATACTAACATATATGCTAACATTTATGTATACTAACATATATATGTAGTATAGGTATATGTTAGTATATTCTCCACATGAGTACTTTTTCAAATCTTCCAAAAACTGTCGAATACGAAAATGACCTAAAATATTTTGTGTGGAAATGAGAGAGTTTGTACAAACAGTGTCCGCTGCCCTTTTTACAGGGACCTATCGGATTTCAATAAAGTTAAATAAAAATCCTACTAATATTATAAAGGCGAGTGTTTGTGAGGATGTTTGTTACTTTTTCACGAAAAACGGCTTAACGGATTTGGATGAAACTTGGCACACCGATAGTATATTAATTTGGATTAAAACATAAGATACTTTTTATCTATGTTTAGTATTGTATATGTACTTTGATTTAAGTATTACTTAAGTGTGTATAATTGTTGTAATTTTTATATTTTAAAGATGACGAAAAGAATAGTATCCTGAGTTTCTTTCGGGGTTTCTTCTCAGGTTTCTTTTTTCCGAAACCCTGGTAAATTTAAATGACGATCATAAGAGTTTCTTGGAGAAACCTAATTGATAAATCAATATTTTGATTTTGAATATTTTGATTTTATCCTGCAAAGATTCGAAGGTTCGTCTAAAAAAAAAGAGCGCCATTGTGTCAATAAAGATGTCAGGCATTATTTCATTTTTCAACGCAGACGAAATTGCGAGCACCAGCCAGTCTATACATTATAATAAAATCGTAAACGAACCGTGTCTTTTTTACACAGGATAAAGATTTTTTCAAAAAAAGAATTTGTACACGTAGGTACTTATGTTACCGAGGTCAGAAAAATAGTTTTTAGAATTTTTGTCTGTTTATCGGTTTGTCTATGCGTTTGTGCACGCTAATCTCTAAAACGGCTCAACCGATTTGAATGTAGTTTTCACTGCTGTATTGTAACAAGCTTCCCGCAACATTTAGTGTTTGTTTCATTCCAATCGGTTTACAAACAAAAAAGTTACGCGCTATATCGAATACCACGCGTACGAAGTTGCTGGCTCAGCTAATAATGAATACATGTAGAAAAAGACATAAGATTGTCGTCATTGGGTTAAGACAACAAATGAGTTTTCCAGAAAAACAACATACTCCTTCATTAATTACATCTGTAGGTATTGAAGTTAACGCAAATCGATTTATTTATACGTCAAATCGATGTCAACCATTAACCCACTCGTATTACATAACTGAAATCAATATTGCGATTACGCAGCCAATGCTCGTTGTAGCTTGCGTATTTATGAGCTTCAAGATACTTGCTGGTGTCATATTGGTTGTTTTAGTTTTAGTGCAAGTGTACTTATAAGTGCTGATGCACTTATAAGTGCAAGTGCATCCTTTATCGATGCGGAAAAAGTTAGTAGGTACTCCTAATCCTCCTAAGTAAGGAAGAGTTAATAATCCTAAGTAATAAATAGTTAATAATCTTAAGTAAGGAAAAATCCTAGTTTTTGTATCCAAAGTATTTTTCCCCTTTTTTTGTCCTACTACTAGGTTTCCTCTGACATGGGTCAGATCTTGCACAGCTGGCAGAGTAAACAGCATAGTGGTGTTTTTTTTCTTTGCGATTGGAAGGACATCTATAAGTATACATACAGCATAGATAGAGTACTGATCGGCAACCTATTTATTTTTCTTTTTTCCTGAAACTAAAGAAAACAAGAAGGACTTAGTCCAGGAAAATGTGAGTCCCCCAAAAATAAATATAGGTGTTATTCCCAAATTATCCAAAAATGGTAAAAGTTAGAAGAAAATTTTTTTTTTCTAACTCTGTGTAATTTGGAAAAAACCCTATTTTTATATTTTGCCACTTCTTCTGCAAAGTGAAATCAAAAATTTCTTTGTTATGTTATTAAATTTTCCTAGACTTTTCTGGATGGCTGGATAGACTGGATTTTTCTAGATATCATTTTTTTATCTTGTAGGAAATACCAATAATGAACTAACTGTAAAAGAATAAGACAAAATTTTTCCTTTGTCAACGGTACCTACTGCAATCAGCGCCGGCATATTTTTCATAAGAAAAAAGCGCAACATCTTGTTTGTAAAGTCAAGAATTTCTTAATTGCATTATAGAAAAACGAATATGTTTCTTTTTTATTTCTCCATCTGATCATCTCAAACTAAAAATAGTACCGAAAAAGATCTAACTGAAACTGAAAATTTTATTAAGTTTAAGGAATATTTATTTCAATCGTAACTAAGTCGCTTAGATTTTATTTTTTGTTTCACTCAACATAATGCTATGGAATATTGAAGCTTTTGAAATGTAGAAAGAAAGCGTAAACTAAACATTTTGTTAAATTAATTGCCAAGTAATAAAGGTCATCAGGAAGACTGACAGTCCACTTGATATAGTTGGAAACCGTTGTCAACTTACCCCGTGAAAAAATAAATAAATTTATTAATATTTTTCTCTTGACAATTGCACATATTTTGTAGGTAGCCCCATTAAAGGTTCTTCTATTCCTAAACAACATTATAAATGCGAAAGTGACTTTATTTGTGTTTGTTACATTTCACGCCTTACTACTCAACCAGTCATCATATTTCTGCGTTAATTTAATAAGAAATTGTTTATATATAAATTTTAGTAAATTTAATATTTTAATAATTATAAATTTAATAAGTAGTAAATTATATTAAAAATTTAAGAAATTAAGATTTAGTAATATAAAAATTAATAACTAATTTTGTGCCAGCAGTTGCGGTTATACAAAAATTAAATTAAATTTTATTAGTTATAATAAATAATAATAAAATAATTTGAAATAAATATACATCATCATCGTCATCAACAACAACAGACTATTTATGTCTCCACTGCATTGGCACAGGCCTACTCTCTCAACAAGGGCGTATTGGCTATATGGTCCACCACGCTGCTGGTCCAGTGCGGGTCGGTGTCAGTAAAATGCACAAAGTCTTTAGAAAAAAAAATCATTGGTACATGACATGATCGGGGATCGAACTCGGACCTCTCGAAATAATAGGCCGCTTCTTTCCCACTGCGCCACCGACGACGCTCTTAGGGATACAGAAAAAAAGTATTGTTCCCATGGGATCACCTCAAAATAAAAAATCAACGCTCGATCAAATATTACAATCATTAAAGATTGAATAAATCTTTTAACATCTAAGATAAAGATCGCAGACGAAGTTGTGGGCAAAAGCTAGTAGTGAAATGAGATAACAGAGCAAGGGAGAGAGAAGATCGTACAAAGTACCTTTCATTGATCAGCTAATAAATGAATTATATTTCATTAGATATTCTTGTCTTAAAAAACCATTTGAATATCTTAATAACTTGCCTAATGCAATAAAGCGTTGCCTTAATGTTTATTTATTTGATTCGCTCCATTCATGATATAAACTGATTCCTATTTTTCACGTAAACGTCGTCCTCAGACAGGCTAACGCTTAAGTTAACGGCTACCTTAGCCGTTAACTTAAGCAACGCCACAGGTGCTACAAGTGCTCTGCCGACCTTAGCATGATTCAGGATAAGGGATTAGGATGGAATAGTTAAATGGGCTCTGGCATCCTTTACTCAATCACCTTAATACAATAGCAAACATGCTGTTATTCCTAGTTAAGGTTTCCTAAGGTTTCTAAGGTCCTCAATTACTCCTAATCCCTTATCCTTAATCTCACTCCTAATCCTTTACCTTAATCCTACTGCAGTCGGTAGCGCACTTGCAGCAGCGTAGGCGTTGCTTGTGTTACAAGCGACGGTAGCCACCTACCATCAAGTGGACCGTCAGCCTGTCTGCCGACCTTAATATAAAAAAAAAATTAAAAAAAGAGAGACATTCCAATACCACGAGCAATGGATAGGCTTCAAGAAAACTTATATGTCACCGATGTTATTAACACTGTTTTATTGAAATAAAAATAAATAAAGATAAAGGTAGAAAATAAATAATATAATTTATTTTAATTTTGAATTGGGCTTAGGAATACAGTATCAAAATAGGAGCGTTGACGTACTCGCCAACTTTCTTGTTTTGAGTACTTTAATAGTAACTTGACATGTTGTTCTGTTTTGCCAACTTTTATATATCTTCATAGAAAAGGTTCCATGTTGTCAAATTTCTTATTTCGTTAACTTTTATTTAATTTAATATTAGTAATTCTTGTTACGTACACTATTATTAAATAGAGACTAATATAGTATTATTTCGCCAACTATAAGTACAGTTCTACGCACGTTAATACATCTTGTCTTCGTATTTACTACTGGGAGTATTAATTGTACTTAATTAACCCTTCTTATAAGTTTATGCACTTCATAGGACCACATAGGAAGCTCAGATGAGGTGACTAAGGTTTCTACGCTGATATTTGCATTGCTGCCAAATAAACAACAAGATACGTACATAAACTTTTTGAACTAATTAAACTTCGCATACCATCATTCAAACCAGACTTATTTCAAGCAGATTTTGATATAATAGCGGCATGTTTCTTTCACTTCTCGCAATGTTTATAAAAAGCTCATTTGCGGCCATTGCTCATTTGCCATACACACATATGAGTGAAGCTCTTTTAACAATGCAAAATTTAATTCCGGAAACAGATTGTTGGACTAAATTTTTGAAGTATTTCGTCGATATGAATGAAACCAGTCATTATAAATATCGTCAGTTGTTTTCAAAGTAGACATCGAACTCCTGCCAAAAGCTGGCATCATAGACTTAGTAAAAGATTTTTTTCTAGCTTTTTAATATAATTCGCGAGGAAGGAAGTTATCAAGATTTTAATATTAGACGCCACAATATCTATGTCTCTCATACACAAGAAAAAGGGCACTGAAGGATCGGCTTACAGATGAGCGAATTAAAAAATTGGTAGATGAATATATTAACAATAATTTGCCGTTAAAGATATGCCTACAAAGGTTAAATAAAATTAGAATTGCATATTAATTTATTAATTAATACATAATCCTAGTTTCATTATTTTAGTAAAATTAATATAATGCCGGTCTTTTTTTTTTGTTTCCGTAAAGAAATAGTTTTTTTTTATTATTATCAATTTTTGTAGTTTTGCCGCTAACGTTTAAGTTCATGTGTTTTCTTAAAAAAATCCATGTTGAAAAAATTCCATATTTTTTTTAGCAATCTGTACCTCAGTTGGCAAAATGTTCCAAAATTATGCACTTTTTCTAAAAGTAACATAATTAAGAAATAATATTCCTATTGGTGCAATAATTGACGAAATAATAATATTAATACGAATGCCTACAAAAGTTGGCAAAACAGAACAACATGTATCTAGGAGTTACTATTAAAGTACTCAAAACAAGAAAGTTGGCGAGCACGTCAACGCTCCAAAATAGTCCTGCCTCACACAGATTGAGAGCCTTTCTCCTTCACGCAAATAAATTTAAATTTTATTACAATAGCTTACGTTTCAATTGCAATCGTTTTATTAATTCTTTCATATTTTATTTAGTTCTGATCTGACTTAATATATCTTAGTCGAGAATTATACATATTTATACCAAAACTATATTGAGTGACTACTTATATAATATAATAAAATAATTAATTTCAAAATGGAATCTCTCTTTAGTTCCCATAAACCCATGGCATTAACTACCTACTTGTGAACCATTACCTATACCCGTATTATTAAAAACTAGCTTTTGCCGGCGACTTTATTCCTCGTTAATTTTTTTAAAGCCGTTGAATTATTTATTTTTATTTTCAGATGATACCTCGGAAACAGTAGTTAAATACTCTTTTCTGAATGAAATGTCAAAACAAACAAACCAACTCTTTAATTTTATTATGTGAAAATGTGTCTCATAAATAATATTAAAACTTTGTAAAATAAACATAAGAAAACAATTAGATAAGACCAAGTAAAGCTCCAGTTTGTATAGAGACCCACTGTCTTCCTTATTACCGGGCAATAGGGTCCCTTATGTCGATTTAATGGGAGCATTTTATGAGGAACAATATATTATATTATTACAATCATACGATTATGTTTTATAAATACTTACTTGAAAAGCAATGCGTCAATTATCAACGCACTTTATGGGTCACTTATTTCGATTAATCATAATAATTTATCTACCACTGTAAATGTCAATTGTTGCTTCTGATTCGCTAGGAAATTGGAGATAGCTTGAAAGTACCACCAACTTTGATAAGGCTAAATGGGAGATTAAAATCCAAAAACGAATTGGGTAAATGGGTAATTATTTTATTTATAATACAAGCGATCGAGCCCCGGTTTCGCACGGGTGCGTTTTTTATGCAAAGTATATAACAATCCATAAGTGAAAACCATTAAATACAAAACTAAAATAATAATATGGTTGGGAAAAAGGTTTCTTCGCATTTTATACGAAAACTCAAGAGCTTTTTTTTTCGTATTGGATAGAAAAATGGGCTCTGGCATTCCTTTACTCACTTACCGAAACACAACAGCACACGTGCTGTTATTTCACTGTGGTCATCTGTAAGGGGGTGGTTACTGCCGCCAGACGGGCCGCCCAAATGACTGCGAAACGCAGTGTGCCCTGCCACTACTTTCCAGATCCAGACCAGAACCAAATTTGAAAAAGTTTTCATAGTTGACCCAGCCGGAAATCGAACCTGAGAACCCTAGAACAGAGCGTTAAGGCAAGCACCCTAACCACTCATCCAACGGGCTTGTCAAAATATTTAATTAAATAATGAATATGTAGTACCTAGAATTCTTCTCCAAATGAACTGAAATCATTACTTGAATCCTCTGTAAAATTAATTTTTGAAATAAAAAAATATAAGTATTTAAACGTCCGGGTAACTTTATGGTTATTAACAAAAGAGCTAATATAGAATATCAATGTCTTAAATCTATTAAAGCTTTTTCATAATTAGAATCGATTGTGCTAATAAATCGATTCGATAACGCATTAGAACGTCACACTGTCACTCAAAAGTAAGAAAAAATTGAATAAAAATTAATTTACGGTCACTTGTATTACATACATTTACTTTCAGATATTTTTTTTTAGTTCATCTATTCAAACATAAAGCATTATCAGTACCTAGATATCAAACGAACAATCAATGTGAAAAAGAGTAACATTCGAAATAACCAAACATATATTTGGCCTCTCTGAGTACTTATAGTAAAATGTAAACAGAGATGATGAAAGACATAATATATTGTAAAAACATTGGTTTTCACAAATCGAAGATGCAGGAAAAATATTATTTGTTTATAAGGTCCCATCTGTTTTTTTTTTATATATATAATTGCATATCATAAAAATATTGGTATTAACAACGAACAACACAATATTCGCAGCAATAACGCTTTAACTCCGGTTTCACATGATTGCAATTTTTTTCTACAAATACATTTTTTTTTCTACAAATACTTCCCTCGTTTATCGCTAAAGATAATTGGTGAAAACTGTATCAGAAAGTATAAGAAGTTAGCGGAGAAACAGACAGCGGCGGACAGCGACTTTGTTTTAAAATATGTATAGATATGTATGTATAACTATAGTATAGGCGATTAATAGAGCTTTAGTCTCTATAGAAATACAAGGATATATTGATAATATATTCTAATTGACCATGTTAAAAATTTATGTCATGAATAGGTATTTCTATCAGTAAAGATAATTAATAATTTTAAAATAAATTAAAAAAGATCATTTATACGAAAATCCTGGTTTTAATGGAGAATTCATAGTCTATTTCGTTTCTCGTGTTCTTATCTGGAGATGTCCAAGTCCATCTATTTTTATTTTTTAATTGAAAGGTGGTATTTAATATTTTCAAGTTATATTCATACGCATATTGGATCAATCTCTCTCCTTGTTTACTTCTCGCCCCAAAGCCATATCTTCCAGAAACCTTGCTTTCATAGGACTTTGGTATACCAATCTGAGCGTTGATGTCGCCCATTGAGATTACTTATTTGGTAGAAATCATTTGGTGTGCTGTCGTTAGATCTCTGAAGAAATTGTCTAATTCTTACTGCGTAGAGTATTCCGTTGGAGAAAATGCTTGTATGATAGCAAAGGGTTTCATTTCAAATTCTACGAATTGAATCTAATTGAATAGAAATTAATCGAATTGCACGGAAATGTATCGATTTAAATCGAATTTAATCGATTTGAATGGAATTTAATCGAATTTAATCGATTTGAATTTAATTGAATCGAATTGAAACGATTCCATCTCAGGACGGTGTCATGCTCGACAGATGTCGGCCATACCGTCCTACCTGGACATATTTCGTCCGCAATTGCACAGACAATGTCTTCAGTTTCCCCAAAGAGGTCACCGAAACGTAGCCAGTTCACCGACATGAGCGAGTCCACATCAGGTCCTATCAGGGCCTATTATTATTATGACCTAACTCTCTTTCAACTTCGAAAGAAGCCGACCCTACACATTATATCTACATTAATTCCATAAATAATAATGATATGTGTTTAGCTTCTACACTTCACTTCAACACAGCACTGGGTTTTAATAAAACTTCTTCTTTCGTAAGACAAGATAAGATATATTTTTAAAAGTATAGACAATACCTACCAAATGTCGCCGCCAACTTTGTTACCTAACATTTATTTCAGATAGCGACATCTAGTTACAACTTAGTTACATAAAAATATATTACATATAGAAATTAAATATGGAAGGGCCATTTCTATACATGCCGCCCACCATGAACGGACTGTTCATTGGAACCGCCCACCATGACACAATCAATTAAAGTCGAAAACAAATAAGCTCATGCTGATGTAATAAAACAATGATTACCTCCTAAGGCCTAGACTATCATTGACTATCATTGAACTTAAGCTACTTAAACTAAGATTTTACAATGTAAACGGTAAAATTTGGAGATTTTTAATGACTGTCTACAGTGTACAGTAGCAACTCTCCTGACTCCGTCCAAACCAGAATGCCTATCAACTATTATCACACCGCATAACCAGCGCGCGGTAGGAAGGTTGTGTGTCCGTCACCAATAACGACATCGCCAATATCTGTTCATTCATCCTGTACCGGCACAACATCCAGTAAGATAATTATGTTCTTATATAATTCATCACTATTCGACAACCTCCATGCTTTTTGTATGAACACCTGCAATGATTAAATTGAACAAATGACAATCTCACATCAAAATTCAAATCAGACTGCCTTTAGCGCTCAACGACGCTGTTGCTCAAGATATATGTGGTTGCTCTTTCTTCTAAACCTGTATCGCCAACTTGACTTGCTTCACTCAGTGGACTGTATTTTATTTTAATGTCATAGTCAAGAGGGATCAGACACCAACAGTCTTAAATTTGAGATTTTAATTGATTTTATACCTCTTGATTTTTATTTGATCTTTTCTTTTGATAGTCCCTTGATCGAACGTGCGACCAAAACTGTTTTGCAAGAACATTATTGTCTTCTATATCTTCAACATACCTATTCAAGATTGCACTACACAGAGGTGATTCAGGCCTCTCAGCAGTTGAAATACAGCCAGATAGAATCCAACCAAACTTCGTATTTTGTGCCAATAGTGACACTTCGGGAGGACCCTTAAGTACTTCTCCTTCCACAACATGACTATATATCTCCACACCCAGTATCATATCTATTTTATTCGGCTTATCACACTTCGGATCTGCTAACTTTAATTCAGTTAAACCCGGCCATATATCCATAGAAACGTTGTTCGGCGGAAGAAATCTGGTTAATCTTCTTAAAACGTGAGCTTCTACTTGTATTGCAAAATTGGGATTATGAATAGATTTTAATTCTATAGAAACCACATACTTAGAGGTGGATGTATTTCCTTCTACACCAGATATTAATGTATTTTTGCGAACCTTTTTCAGACCGAGCGCTTGAACCGTGGCTTCTGACACAAAGGAAGCTTCCGATCCCTGGTCTAACAAACATCTTAAGAAAAAATCACCTCTTTGAGTTTTTACTTGGGTTACAGCTGTAGGCAATAACCTGCGATTAGAAATCTCAGCGAAGCAGGCCGAAACAATATTTTCATTGGTCTTATCTTGCGCTTTGGTTGTTGGGGAAACTAAGGACTCATTTGAAACTGATAAACCCTCATTATTAATGGAATTTGACTCGGAGACTTTGGGAGAGTGAAGTAACGAATGATGTTTTCGTTTACATATTCTACATCTACTAGACCGACGACACATATAAGCGATATGGTTGTTACCTAAACAATTGAAACACAGCCTACTGGTTTGGACAAAGTTATGACGGTTTTTATAATCATTTTCTATAAACATTTTACAGTTGATTAGCTTATGCTCACCTTTACAGAATGGACAAATAATACAAGAGACTGATTGAATTGTGTTAACATTTTTAATATCTAAGTCATCAGTACAAACACTATGAATATTTATTCCTTTCTGATACTTAGACTTAACTTCCAAAAATTCTAAAGACTTGAACTTATGTTCCAAAAATACTTTGAAACTATCAAGGGTGGGTAAATCATCACCCGATTCACGTGATTTAGATTCCCATTGTTTTCGTGATTCGGGGTCTAATTTTTGACACATAAGAAAGATTATAATTAAATCCCAACTCTCCGTTGACACTCCTAAGTTATTCAATGCTTGCAAACTATCACATATTGTATCAAGTAACTCCTTAATACCACTGGACGACTCAGACTGTAATAACTTATGACCCAGTAGCCGTTTAAATATATTATTAGATAAATATCTCTTATTATTGTATCGATCTTGTAATTTTTTCCAACAACTGGCGTAACTACTGCTACTAATGGGTATGTGACGAACAAGTCTTTCCGCCTCACCAGTCAACTGGCCTTTAAGATAGTGCAATTTCTGAACGTCGTCAAGGGTGGTATTATTGTGAATAAGTGACACATATAAGTCTCTAAACGTAACCCATTCAGTGTAGTTTCCGGAAAAAATGGGTATAGATATCTTAGGTAACTTAAATGAAGCATAATGAGGATTACCATTGCTACATACTTCAGATAAGAAATCAGTTTGTTTAACATTTCTTGATAAATCATGTAAAGTTTGCTTCAATTCTGTTTTATAACTAAAATAAATATCTTCAGTAAGATCATACAAATGGTTTTTATAATACATGGATTTTCTCATTTCATCATCTGCAACCTCTGTTACAATCTCACGGTGGGTTTCATTAAACCGAACCCACTGAGACTCTAGAGCTTCTAACCGCGTTTCAATATAACTCGTTGTAATGCGGTCTTTTGGTGACTTTTTAAAATTAACTAATCCTCTATTTATATGCTCATTAAGATCCACTTGTAATTTATTTAAAGTTTCCATGATATAAAATTTATACTAATAAATTAAATAAAATCATCAATAATTAACATTAAATTACTTGAACACAGAAATTATATTTTCAATTATCTATTTTGACTTAAATTATATTGACTAAAACTAAGACTTCAAGTTATAAAATCCCAACTGTAATAAATTTGTTCACAATCGACACTCAAGTTTTCTAAGTGTTTGGCACAATAATTGAAAATCGGGCATGGATTCCCCGTCGTTACACTTTTTTGAAAATTATTCTAAGTTCTGAAATTAACTTGAAAATTTTATACACTACTCCATGCACTAGTCTTTAAATTTTGCTAAGTCAAATTTCTTTCTAAATTCTTCAAAGTTAAAATTACGCTTAATTCAAGGTTCACTTTTGCTTGAAATTTATTTTACAATATTGAAAGTACTCACAACACAATCCCGGATCACAACACTCACAACTCTCGCCAATTCCGAAAGATTCCGAAATTGTCGCTGCTGACGTCACTGCTGTTCCTTGTAAACTTCACTCGTCTCTTCACTTTATGGCTGGATCTTAGCCTCCGCTTACAACACCATCGGCAGCAACCCACCACCGGGTCGGTGTTTTTACAAAAATGCTGTGCTGCTAGTTTAATCTCCAATCTCGTCCGGCTCGGAGGACCATGTTTAGCTTCTACACTTCACTTCAACACAGCACTGGGTTTTAATAAAACTTCTTCTTTCGTAAGACAAGATAAGATATATTTTTAAAAGTATAGACAATACCTACCAAATGTCGCCGCCAACTTTGTTACCTAACATTTATTTCAGATAGCGACATCTAGTTACAACTTAGTTACATAAAAATATATTACATATAGAAATTAAATATGGAAGGGCCATTTCTATACAATATGTATATAAATATTAGGGCGGAGTGATAAGTCTGGTAAAAATTAAACAAGGAGTAAAATTAATTAAATTATTATTATTTATTTTTCAACATAGTCTCCGTGTAGCTCAATGCACTTCACCCAGCGTTTCTCTAGCTTTTCGATTCCTTCCATAAAATACGACTTAGGCAACCCTTCAAAATAGGCATTGGTTTCGTGCATGACTTCTTCGTCGGAGCTAAATCTTTTCCCGCCAAGCCATTTTTTTAAATTCGGTAACAGAAAATAGTCACAATGAGCTAAATCTGGCGAATACGGTGGGTTAGAAAGCATCTCATAGTGCAACTCATGAAGTTTTGCCATGGCAATCACGCAGGTGTGCACTCGTGCGTTGTCTTGGTGGAAGAGGATTTTCTTCTTAGCCAAATGTGGTCGTTTTTCACGTAAAATTGTGTTAAATTGGTTCAATAAATTGGCATAATATTCGCCATTAATCGCTTTACCCTTCTCTAGGTAATCAATATGGATTACTCCACGTGCATCCCAAAAAACTGTAGCCTTCACTTTATTGGCCGACAAAACTGCTTTGGCCTTGTTTGGAGCTGTTTCGCCGATAGCAATCCACTATTTCAATTCTTGTTTGATTTCTGGGGTTTGGTGGTGGATCCATGTTTCGTCTACTGTTATAAAACGACGCAAAAACTTAGTTTTATCTCGTTGAAAGAACGCCAAACCGCCTCCGAAGTGGTCACACGCATACGTTTTTGATCAACAATCAGTAAATGCGGCACCCATCGAGCGGAGAGCTTCTTCATATCTAAATGTTGTTGTAAGATTTTGCGCACACGTTCGTCTAAGATGCCTACTATATCGACTATCTTCCTCACTTTTATTCTTCGGTCGTTCAACACTATATCGTGGATTTTAGCGATCATCTCTGGAGTAGTGACCTCATCTGGCCGTCCTGGACGCACAGCATCACTTGTGGTTGTACGACCACAGCGAAAATCAGTAACCAGTAAGTTATGGAGCAGAGTCCCCATAATATTTGTATTTATCAAGTTTTTTTTTCGTTTCCGTAATAGTTTTTTTGCGCATACAAGTAAAATAATGTTTAATCAAGACACGAAATTCGCTTTTCTCCATCCTTGCAAAAATTTGTTCACATATTTTTCTATAATGGCTGTTACAAAAAAATTAAGTCGCAGTACTGGCTGAAATTTTTAATTTAGTCCTTCAAAAGAGTTGTGAACAAGAAGATTCCGTGCAATTTGCGATAACTTTAATCCAAAATAGATTTTTACCAGACATATCACTCTACCCTAGTATTTTATTTACGAAGTTAAGTTAATGTTCCAGAGAGTGTTGACAATACCTATATCCGAGTACTTTATTATGGAAAGCTCGATCTAATGAGGAAAAAATAGCTATAGCTAGATCCATTATGGCTGGCCAATGTAACTACTGAGAAAAAAGTTCTCAGTAGTTCCATCGTGAAACTGTTGAATGGAACTAGTAGAAGTGATGCGAATCGTGGGCTAGTTGCGTTTTAACTAATGAAAAAACGCTAGACTAAAGACGTATTTTTTTTTTCAGACTGCTTACACAATTTTAAAAGAACTTGGCACTGCTTATTATGAAAAAAATTTGTGTGTATGTATTACTCACTTCGAACTGTATTAATTTATTATTGATGACCTTGGTATTCATTTTTTTTCCCTTTTTTGTATTTTCTATAATTTGATTAAATATTTGTTGTGCTGTTTATTCGTAAATTTATTTTTCAAATGTTGCCTTAAGCTGATGGGGTTGCCTCGTATTTGTAGTGCCTCTCAAATGTTCGCCGAAGCAAGAACTGGCCGGGTTTCATGCAACTATTAGAAAGAAAACAGCGTCATTGCTGTAGACGATTTTTAAATCTTCGATTTTTAAACATTTTATGAATATTTTAAGTTTTTCGGCATTTTACATACATATGTAAATTAAATAACAACTAAAAATTGATCATGTTATCTGAAATGTAAAATAAATAAATAAAAATTTGCATTATTCTAGATGAACAAACGGCTATAAGTATTTATTATACTAAATTGTCCAATTGCAACCGGACTCAGTTTAACCTACAGTTTATATCTATACATTTTGTAAAATGAAATCGTCTGTCTGTTTGTTCGCTAACTTCTTCTAAACCACCCAACGGATTCTGATAAGGTTTTCACTAATAGGTAGAGCTATAAATGAGAAAGGTTTGTGTACACGATTTTTAGAAAAAGAGTCCGAAGTCGGGACGGGTTATCGGGCATACATTTTGTATGGAACGGGTTTGAGGCGGTTCGAAGTTCGCCAGGTCAGCTAGTCTATACTTTACTAATATTATAAAGCTGAAGAGTTTGTTTGTTTGAACGCGCTAATCTCAGGAACTCTTGTTCGAATTGAAAAATTATTTTTGTTTTGAATAGTCCATTTATCGAGTAAGATGTATAATATCACGCTACGATAAATATTATTATATATATAAGCAGTGTCCAGTACCGCGCTCCCCGTGCGCACGCTGCCGCCGCGCCGTATGGGTCGCAGCAAAGCGTGGCAGAGTGCTAGTATATTATAAAAGAAATTTTATAATTGAAATTTCAACTTACTTGAGAGGGTATCTACTTAAAATAAAAATGTCGAATACATAAGAAAATTAATTTATTAAGTATTTATATTTAAGTCATGGAATAAATTAAATTCGATTATTGCCTACATAAATTTAAAAAAGTTACTAAGAATAAGTTCTAATACAAAATATCTAACAACTAACTAAATACTACATTATTACTAGAAAAATACTAGAAAAAATACTAATCTTATTTAAGTACAAAAATTTCTCATATAATTAGACAGCAGACCTAATGTAGGTCAATCAACACAATTTTGAAATTATTTCATTTTAATTTTCTAATACAGTCACTGTGTATTTTAAGTGGCGTAGGGATCCGTTTTTATTTTTATTTTTTTTTTTCAAAAAAAAATTAAAAAATTAACAAATCCCAGAAAATTTTCACAGCTAACAAGAATGTGAGGACTCTTGCAAAATTTTTCTTCTGGTGGGCCCGATTATTATCTGCACCTGATTAATGTCTTCCAGGTGTTGACTGACTGGTTGTACTCTCCGATTATCTGTCCTCTGCAAATCTATGCACTTTGTGTCTGATTGGTGGAAAGCTGCAGATCTTGAAGAGGCATAGAGATGATCTTTTTTGCTTATAACTCCTTTCATGATGAGGCCTCGCGTCGCACTGCGCCGACAACAGAAGTATAGTCGACAAAATTAAAACCAAGTAATAATAGAAACGCATTTTTCACACAGCAAAAGCTAATGTCTGGATAGAGAAGCAATAAAAAATGACTTATTTGTTCGGAAAATGCAAAGAGATAATTTTCTTCGTTTGCTTCGGTTGGCGCTTGGCAATGAACTGATGATTTTATTAGAAGATATGTCTTATATAGAGGCTGGACGGGGGTTATCTCGCGCGTGCAAGATAACCCATCAAAATGATTAGAGGCATATATAAGGTTCGATGACTGGGGCCTCAATGTCACACGTAGTAAATTTATCGAAATTATAATGTAGGTTATGGTAGCATAGCACGTGCCAGAAGCGAGAGCAGAAGATTCTGAATAAATCGGCGTTTCAGGGCTTAAATAAAGAATAAATTGGTTAGTCCGTCTGGAGACAGTAACCAACCCCATTAACTGAAGACCGTCGTGATATCCCTATCCCATTCTAATCTCTTATCCTTAATCTTACTAAAGTCGCTCCGCACTTGAGAAACAGCTTTATTCATCCCATACATACATAATCACAAAAATTACAAATAAAATAATTAAAGTTAACACTTGCCGAAATATAGTCATATTAGTCATACATAGTCAAAAAGTCTAGCTGTCAAATAAAATAATAATTAAATTTAATTCTTAATGCATTTTGAATATTAGTGATTAGGTTATTAATAGAATTCATAATTTATTCATAATCTGCTAGTCTAAAATTTATTCAATTTCTGTATGGGCCCCTCTCAGGTAAAAGCCTCCTCCATAGAATGCCAAACATCGCTCTCTCAATCCTGGTTTTCCATGTTGTTAATGCACGTGTCCATCTCTCATCTGTGCATGTGTTAATAGGCGTCGGTAACCTACCATCTAATGGACCTATATACCATACCTTTATATAAGATATGCGAACATTTAATGCTTTTTTTTTATTTTTCATAATTTGCGACCTATTAATGCTTTTTAAGCCAATTACTTTGATATTCACTTACTTTCAGAACTCATTCATTAACCAGACACTATACGTAACGTAATTAAGATAATTATTATCTTTTGTAAAAAAAAAAACTAAATTGCGTTACAATTTTACAATGTCCACGTTCAATAAAAATGATAGTCTGGATTTGATAATAAAACACAAATGGCCAATTATATTTGTGATAAGTATTTCAAGAAACCAGATACATGCAGAAGTGGATAGGTAAATTCCATTAATTAATACTTAAAACGTGTGACATTTTACTTAAGTTAAAGTTACTTTAAGTGATTTCATGAAATCAAATAAATTTGATAAAATATTTTGACCCATAATTATTGTTTTCTGTAACTTAAATATATATATATTTTATGTTAAGATGTTCCACTTGATAGTAGGTGGCTACCGTCGCTTATGCCACAAGCAACGCTGCCGACTACAGTAGGATTAAGAATAAGGGATTGGATAGGAAAATGGACTCTGGCATCCCTTTACTCACTCATCGAAACACAGCACACGTGCTGTTATTTCACGGTGGTCTTCTGTAAGGGGTTGGTTACTGTCGCCAGACGGGCTGCGCATATGACTGCGAAACGCAGTGTGCGCTGCCACTACTTTCCAGATCCAGACCAGAGCCAAATTTGAAAAGTTCATTTTTCAAAGTTGACCCTGCCGGAATCGAACCCGGGAACCCTAAAACAGAGCGTTAGAGCAAGCACCCCAACCACTGTGATCCTATGTTAGTTTTCGTGTTTTACAATTTTAGGCAACCAATTTTTGCTCCTTTCCCCTGATTTTTGTCTTTTTTCCTTAACAATATTGATATTTTTATTGAAATATCGTTTTATAAAATGTAACACAGCTAACATTTTTCCGCTTTCGCTTGTTCTGGGTTGTAGGATGAATAAATCTTCAAATTTGGGCACTTCACTAAAGCATTGTTATTGAATGCAAGACTTCAAAATGGGTCAATGTTGACTTGAAACCTTGGTGGAAGCTATATTAATTTGTTGACTCGTACACCGCCGAGACCCCTGTACCGTGTTTATCTAACTGGGTTATAACTAACTCGTCTCTGTTGTTGTATCTATTAATAAAATAAATAATTTCTGTAAAATAACTATTCGGGGTCACGCTACAAATCCAAATTTTCCGCTTAGTAACTGCGGTTTGGCCTTAATCGCAAGGGCCCATTGTTTTTTAGCCCCCGACGTCCGACGCAAGTCGGACTGGAACATCGTAACTCCCAAACGAATGGACCGATTCCGATCCGATTTTTTGTTTGAAAGCTGACTAATCGAGATGTTTTTAGCTATAATTTATGAAGACCTGTTCAGACGTTTGCTGATGTTCAGCCCATTTCCTCGTTAACGAAGGGATTTCACTAACTTCCAGTTCGATTTACGTGAAATTTAGTATAGGTACTTTACTTCGGTGGTATTTACATGAGATGGTAACTTTGATCCGATTCTGCAGCGTCAAGTAATCTGCGGGATACCCAACTTCTCAGCAACTAACAGCAGACATCATGTTTGTGCTCAATGGAAAGTCGGGAGTTAGTTTATTTTATGTTATAGCTTCTTTTATGAAGAAGTTGACAGGCAAGCTTAGAGTCCGCCCGACAGTAGGTAGATACCATCGTTAATTAATACAAGAAACGCTACGGTGTATTCCAATCAAACTTATTAGGGTAATAGAAAAGGCGATATATATGACTTATTCATTCGCTGAAACCCTTGACGTATAAATAGGACCGGGCCAACAACGGCCCGAAGAAATGGTACCAGCGCATTGGCCCTAAAATCTCAGTTTAGGGCCAGCTAAAGGCAGTCGTCGTCCCTCGTCCGCGTAAGATTGTGGTTGAGAGAAGTTTTGTACTAAATTGTTGTAAAAATGCCTAGTTGCGTAAAAGGCTGCAAAAACTATGATACGAAGGTTAAAAAGGAACAGGGAATATTGTATCATCGGTAAGTAATCTTGTTAAATGTTAAGTAATTAATTTTAACACAATTAATTCCAAATTTAATTTAATTTCTATTAAATTAAATTTAATTCTAATTTAAGTCAAAGTTCATAATGGCGGCCACATGCCGCACGCGAATTAAATAAAAGTAACCTGGTATTGACATTCTTTTATATGTTTTTTTTTTTTTTTTAGAAATTTGGTGTAGATGTAAAGTATATTTTTTAATTTGTGTAAAAAGTTTTATGGTTAATGGAACAGTGACGAAAACATGAAAAGTAGAATTAATTAAGATATATTTATATATAAATATGTCTATAAGAAGTAAATTTGAGTACAAGAAGTTGTGTATAGGAACGCCACTGTTTGTCTATAAGAAATAAGTTTGTGTAAAATGTTCCGTTGGGCGTATCTTTACTTTTAAAATCATTGGCTGAAATTTCACTGCTACAATTTCACTGAGCCGCCCACTTTATCACTGAGGAACGCACTGTGACCCTATCTATGCCTACTAAATACTTTTACTATCTATACACTTATATATATATACTTTTTTCTATAAAATTGCGTTTTAAAAACAAAGCCTTAACTAAATACAAAATTTTATCCAAATCGTTTCATATACAAAACTTCATTAGCATCATTCACAAGAAAAATGCGTCGATGCAGCGGTTGGCCACACTGCGTTTCATAATCATAAATTGTCAGAAATAACAGCATGTGTGCTCTTATGTTTCGTTGATTGAGTAAGGGATGCAGACCTTATTCTTTATCCTGTAAAGATTGGCAGCGCACTTGCAACCATGGTGTTGCTTGTGTTAACAGCCGACTGTAGCTACCTACCATCAAGTGAAATGTCAGCCTGCCTGCCCGAACTTTGCATAAAAAACCTAAACCACAAAAGCAATTACAGGCAATTACTTAATGATACTTAACAACGACAATGATGAACTTTGTCTAAAATATATATCATGTATTTTAAACAGTCTAATTAGGTAGAGCCAACATCGAGAAGAAGGTCCAGCTCGGATGGGCAGCTTTGAAACATCTTGTCCGAAATGCCTCTTAAAAAAAGTTTTCGGCCAATGTATGTTGCCAGTACCTAATGACATATGGCGCGGAAACGTGTTCCCCAACTGTGGGCCTCGTAAGAAGATTTAAGGTCGCTCAACGAACTATGGTATGGCAAAGAGGAAATAGCTTTTAGCCTTAACTAACAAGCAAAATCCAATAAGATGATAATAATGAGAGACATGCAACAGACGACTGCACAGTGCGTCGGAGTCGACTTTAACCGCATGACGCGACTATGGGCTTCTAAATTCAAATGAATCGGGGGGTGCGCTTCGTACTTTTTTAAACGTACTTTTTTAACACACTGAATCCTAGCCCTGACCTTAGAATAAAGTCTCCAATGCTAGTAAAACCCTAGCAGAATTGACAAAATGACACATCACAAGTCCGCAATGTCATCATTCTACGCGTACAATGTTAAATTAGTATCGTTCATAGGGTGCCGGTTTTTTACTTGGAATGTGGACTGATAGCGTTTGACAATAAATGATGCAACATTGACATTTTTTTCGTAACACTGATTGAATTGAGGAGTTTCCAAAAAACATATTTGGAAAAAACACATCTAAATTGAAACAATTTTTTTAAATATTATTTCATTGTTTAACCTTCTACACTGAAAGTAATCTAAATACCTATTAGATCAATATTACCTACTGTAAGAAATATTGTATAGTATTGATTCAATTAATAGAACTGTACGGAATATAATAATTAAAGTATTATTTATCAGTCAATAGAATAGAACTATTTTGAACTGATATTGATTTTTTTTACAGTAGAACATAACACGGAAAAGACTAAACGGGCTGTTCCAATCTATTTAAAGCATTTTTCGAAGGATACAGAAGGCAAGACTGCATAAATTAAAAAGGAAGTACCTAATATTAGTTATTTAAGTACAATAAATACATTGGGCTCAACATCAATGTCCCTGTGGCAGTATAGTCGACCGTCTTGGTCACCACGGACTGTCTTGCCAGAAAAGCGTTGGCCGCTTTTCAAGGCATGCTGCCTTAAACGACATCCTCCGCCGGTCTCTTGCGTCAGCCAATGTACCAGCTATATTAGAGCCTGCAGGCATCTCAAGAAACGATGGCAAGAGATCGGATGGGATGTCCCTGATTCCCTGGAAGTTGGGAAGAGTGCTAGTGTGGGATGCTAGTAGACACACTAGCCCCTTCGCATCTCCATGGAACATCCACTAAGGCAGCAGCCGCAGCAGAGGCAGCGGAAAAAAATAAAATCTCTAAATATAGTGACCTCGGCGCCGAATATGGTTTTGTACCATTCGGAGTCGAGACACTCGGTCCGTGCGGCCCTGCAGCAATGAGCCTCTTCAAAGACATCTCGAAGAGGCTTATTGATGCGACGGGAGACCGAAGAGCTGGCACTTTCCTCGGCCAACGTATTAGTTTGGCCATTCAACGAGGAAATGCTGCCAGTGTACTTGGTACAATGCCGCAGGGTCCATTTTTATATTATTAGTTTTTAATCAATTTAATATTAATTTATTTTTAGATTAGATAATTTTAGTTTTTAGCAACCTTCTCATGTATATATTGTAAATATACTTGTAAAATAGGATAGTACAATTGTTACTTAAAAATAATTATTAATAATAAAAATAAATAATGATTAGTTATTTAAGTGAAGAAAGTACAATTGTTGTGATGAGTATTATAGATCAATTATGAGATGGAGCAAACTTGACAGCTATATTCATCTGGCGGCTGTATCTAACCACTCCCTTACAAAAAATATATCGTGTTAGTCCTTCCAGTATTATCCGTCCTTTTTTTAAAAGAGGAATCCATCATGGATACCCACCGGTCTGTCCACATGTCGTGAGTCCTGCCCCGAGATGGTAGTGGGGTAGACCTACCGACTAAACCTCTTGGCGTCCTCCTCATCCGCTATTGGTGAAGTTGCGAGGTCGGCCGAACACTCTTCCGCAGCTCCATCGCGAGGGTTTGCAACCGGACACGGCTCATTTGGACGACGCACCCGACCTGTCAAGGTGCGCCGTGCTTCTCAGGATGAAGCGGGCGGTAGAGCCCCATCTGCCGCCCTAGTCCTGACAGGGGTCCAGGTGGCGGGCGTTCGCCAGCCGCCTGCGTCCTGTTCGTCGGCGACGGAGGTGGTGGGACAGGACGTCGTCCTCCCGCTCTCTCTCCGCCGCCTCCTTCTGCGAGATGACATCTTCGCAGAAGGATTGAGTCGCTCGCCAAGCGGCTCTGCTGCCAACCATAGCCGGCCGAGAGAAATCAAATCCAAGCCAACCATCTAGGGCACTCCGCAAGAGTGTGCTGTGCTCTGTCCTCAGCGCACGCACACGAATTTATAACATGAATGTTCAGTTATTTACTTCTAAAACAATTATTATTATTATTTTAAATTTTACTATCAGGCTGATTAAAAAAATAAGTATTTTTTTGTGTTTTAGTATTTGATTGACTTAATTTAATATATAAACATTGATTACGAAGCAATTTTTCTCTTTCATTATCTTTGAAAAAATGTTAACTCCAAATATATATAAAGATGTACTAAAATCATTCGAAAATTATGTAATTATAGCGTTTATTGCAAATTATACAATTTTATTTATTTATAAATGAGGCAGAGAATGCAGAGGAGCGAAAGATTAATAAGTATAAAAACATAAGTACTTTTTACTCTTTGGTTCCTCTTGGCTTTGAGACGCTGCTGGACCCGTGGGATCCCAAAGCGCTTAACTTCATCAAAGATATCTCTAAGCCTTGATTGACAAAATTTCTCTCAGCGATTAAATATAGTAATCCAGAGAGGTAATGCAGCCAGCATGTTGGGTACTTTGCCACCAGGACCCAATTTTAATTGTATTAATATTTATAAATAGTAATTTTCATTTTATTATAATTTTTTTATTATTTATTAAGATATTACTTATTAGGTAAGTTTTTAAGTCTTTATATTAATATTAATTTCTAGTTTTAATATAGATTTTTTAGATATAATTATTAAATTATAACAAGCTATTGAACGAAATATAAATAAATTTTAAATTTCACTAACTTGTCCCATTGGGACGAGTGCTTAAACTTTCTGGACAGACAGTAAATAGCAAAAATTTAACAAGGCTTGCAATATGCGAATTAACTTAGTACATGGCTTATGTCTGTTCGTCACTTAATTCTGTATGCCTTACACTGCCCTGCCTTTCTTTTCAGTTAACTTCCCCAGGGATAATAAATACAACTTAAGCTAAGCTTGTAGACATGGTGTATATGTAACTTTAAATTAACTTTGGCCATAATTTTACGTTTTTTATTTAATCCTTAGTAGTTCTTGTATGCAATTATGGGTCTGACAAATACTCTTTAATCTGAATCTTAAACAAACTAACCCTTGACGAGCCCCTTGGTCGATTGGTTAAGGTGATTACTTTACAGCTTTGTCTCAGGGATCCCAGGTTCGATTTCCGGCCAGACCAACTTTGATTATAAATTTTCATAGTTGGCAGTGCACACTGCATGTTAACCGCTGCCTTACAGAAGATCATAGTGAAATAACAGCGTGTGCTGTTGTGTTTCAGTGAGTGAATAAGGGATGCCCATTTATGGACCGTCAGCATTTCTGACGGCATTAAGATGAAAAAATAAATCTAAGTAGGTACAATCAAAAAAAAAAAATTATAAAAAAAAACAAGTAAAGAGATTCCGAATGTGTGTCGCTGTTGTACAATTATGGGTGAAATTTTTTAATGTGAAATCTATATCTACTGGAAACTATATTGTTAATTTAATGAAATAAGCTTTGTAAAATTCGTCATTGTATACAATTCCTAGAATAGATAGGAAATGTATGGTACATTTTGTAATATGCAATTTTCCTAGAAAATCTATACATTTCCTAAATAGCAATCGGAAATGTATATTATTACATTCCGGATGCCGTCAGTGGGTACCTACAGCGGGGCTTCATCGCCATTTACAAAATGTGTTACAAGACTTTATTGTCACTAGAAACAAAGGTATCACTTCCGGAATACCTACTGGTTTTGGCAAAAATACTGTCTATTACAAAATTGATGGTTACAAGGCTTATTACGAAATGTGTTAAAAGACTTATTGTACTTGTTTACTAAATTGTTTTATTTCACAGAAAACATTAGTTTTTATACATTTCCTAATTAAGCTCAGAATTGTAAATACAATTCCTTCTGGTAGAAGGTATTTTGGTATTCAAGACTAAATAAACAGTTGATTAGATAAAATATCGTACGATCGTTAGCAGGTGTGATTTGTATTATAACAATATTGCAACGTAATGTTTTACATTTCATAATTACTGGATAAATATGTGTAAGTGTGTTTTTAACCCCTCCTATAAACTTAAAGGTGGATTTATATTACACCGGACCGTGCCCCGTCCGTGTTGTATGAACCAATTCACACTTCACCGGGCCGTGTCCATGCCCCGGCCTCGGGGTATTAGAATTTATCCGAGGCTGCTGCGTGAGCCATGGCTTGCGAGCCAAAACAGCGAGGTTGCCTCGGGGTATTAGAATTTATCCGAGGCTGCTGCGTGAGCCATGGCTTGCGAGCCAAAACAGCGAGGCTGCCTCGGGGTATTAGAATTTACCCGAGGCTGCCGCGCGAGCCATGGAAGTTGCCGCGCGAGCCATGGCTCGCAAGCCAAAACCGCGAGGCTGCCCCGGGGTATTAGTAACAACTGTGGCGTTGCCTGTATTATAGTCGATGGTAGCCACTTACCATCAAGCGTGGTCTGTCTGTCGACCTTAACATTTAAAAAATTGGATTGAGGTGATCGCTCTATGGTTCGCTTTACACAACCATCTCTGTTAGAAATTGAAAGATCAGTTTGATCTTTAAAGAGAGTTTGAATTTAACGACAAAAATTTGAGCCACAAAAAGCACTGGCTTTGGTTTATAAAGTGCAGGTTTTAAAGAGATAGCTTGAAAGCATAAATTCGTCCTTTTTTGCGGTTGCTAAATTGCCATTTGTTTCTGTTAATTAGCGAGTGATGCTAGAAATCGTCCTCGTCTTGTGTTCGCCACTAATGCTGCTTATCTTCATATGCGACGGTAGCAGTAGCAATCAGGTAGCCTGCCGTCCTATCGCTTGCACACTTTTTACAATTGCCGCAACAAAGTAATGTGGCGAACAAAATTCTCAGACGATCACGCGTCATTCGCAAAGCGTGTGTCGGTTACGTGGGAATCGTATCATGTGATTTCATCATTTTGCGTGATCCACTAAAATTAGGGCGTGGTCAATTTGTGAGCTATTAAATGCTTAGATTGCCTGTGAGTAAAGTTAGCGAATGACAGCCGAGTTCACTGTTTTGGTGCTAACTAAAGTTATTATACGGCAAAAAGAGAGGGGAGTTATGGGTGCTGTACAATTAAAGTTTGTATTAGAAAAGAAATACAGTTCTCATCAAAAAAATCGAAACAGTACTGCAAGTACTGTTTAGGTGGAATTTAAATAAAAAAAGAGCACTGATATCATTTTAAAAATACACAAGTAAATAGCTGGTAGTTTAGTCTACACAAGGTGTACAACAATTTCAATTGAATTGAAATTTTCAAATCATCCAATAAATGAATATACCTACTTCTATTCGAGCCCGTTGGATGAGTGGTTAGAGTGCTTGCCTTAACGCTCTGTTGTTATAGGGTTGCCGGGTTCGATTCCCGGCAGGGTCAACTTTTCAAATTTGACTTTGGTCTGCATCTGGAAAGTAGTGGCAGGGCACACTGCGTTTTGCAGTCATTTCGGCAGCCCGTCTGGCGGCAGTAACCACCCTCATATAGAAGACCACCGTGAAATAACAGCATGTGTGCTGTTGTGTTTCGGTGAGTGAGTAAGGAATGCCAGAGCCTAATCCCTTCCCAATCCCTTATCCTTAATCCCACTGTAGTCGGCAGCGCACTTGCAGCAGCTTTGGCGTTGCTTGTGTTATAGGCGACGACGGTAGCCACCTACTATCAAGTGGAACGTCAGCTTGTCTGCCAATCTTAGCATTAAAAAATGTAGAGATAGTTTTCAATGTGTATTCCGTCGGAATTTCTGCATTTAATCACTCTTTTTTTGCAAAAAAATATCGGTTTTTTTTAATAGTGATTGTTTGCTAAGCTCTATGAGGTTCTACCAAAGAGATTTTTTCCTAACAAATATGGATACCTCGCCCACGGAAACCGCTCAAGACGTGGCTTTGCTGGATTCAGGGCATAGTCAGCGTGTTGTGGCTATACGATTGCAGCTTAACCTCTCTGCTGTCAATAGAGTGTATCCGCGTTATCGTGAGACTCGTATGTTTACTCGCCGTCCAGGATCTGGTAAATATCGGTTCCGTCTGAGGAAGATGACCTTTATATCGCGTCCGTTTCTCTAAGAAATCGTAACTTTAACTCTATTCAACTGCAGCAGCAGAGTTCATTTTTATGCAGGACAATGCCTGGACTCATACAGCAGGCATTTTAAATAAATACCTGAGCGAAATCGGTATGACGGTTATGGGTTGGCCTACAAGAACCCCGGATATGAATCCCATAGAACACCTATGGGATGAGTTGAAGAGACGAATCAAAGCGAGAGATCCTGCTCCGGAGACGCTTTTGGTCAGCTTAAAACAGCTATACAAGAAGAGTTGGATAACATCCTACAACACAAGATTGTGACTCTTATCCGTTACATGAGGAATCGCATGGAAGCAGCCATTAGCGCTCAGGGAGTAAAATACGAAATACTAAATAAACTTTTTTAAACATTTTTTTGTTTTACTTCTTTGTTTCTAAGGTAAAAACATACCAGTTGAACAAAACACGATAGCTAAACAAATTTAATTTTTATTTGAAACATTAATATTCGTAAAAAGATTTCGTAAAAAGATTATATATCCGCAATTTGTTTAATGTAAAAAAATTGAGTGGGACTCGCCTTTTAGTTAGCACTAACGGCATCCCGAATATTTTCTCGAACAAGTAACAATATCCACTTTTCCTGAGCTGCACATTTAGTTATGATCTCACTTGATCCATTCGCCATTATAAAGATAAAATCTTTTTATTTTTTCAGATTTTTCATCTACACTCAGAGGCACCATTAACCTCCCACCTTAAATTTACGTAAAGTACGCGCAAAACAATCAGTTCGAAAGTCAATATTCGAGTGAACTTAATAAAAGAGACTCACACTTGAGAATATCTTTAAAAAGGGTCATAAATTGTCTTCATTTATCATAAACTACCCACTTAACAAATTGTCATTCAACATTGTAAACGTTTAGCTATCTACTATCTATTATATAATATTGCTAGATATCGATGATTGCTAGCTGACCCAGCAGAGGTTGTATCCTGCCAGAACCCGAAAATAATTCCGTAATCCAATTGTGGCACCACCTATCGGGTGAAATTTTATTTTCAAACCATATGTTAAACTGACGCATCACTACACGTCAATGAACGACGGTCAAAAATACTAAAATCGCGATTAAAAAATGGGGGGTGGGGGTCGGAGGGTGAAAAATACTTTACAACCTATTCTCATACCTACCAGATATACAAAAAAATCATAAAAATCGGTCCAGCCATTTCGGAGGAGTTTTGTTACAAACACTGTGACACGAGAATTTTATATACATGTTTGTAATGAATAAACTCAAAAACTAATGGACCTATTTAAAAAAAAAAACACCTATAGAAAGCTACATTACGAGCGAGTCACATAGGCTACTCACCCTCCACCATCTGCCTCCTTTACCCCCCTCCATACAAATGTATATTTGTAAATGAATAAACTCAAAGACTATACTTGACCGATTTTAAAAATTCTTTCACCTATAGAAAGCTACATTATCAGCGAGTAATATTTTATAAAGAGACGCGGAAGAAGTCGTGTGCAACAGCTAGTCGTAAATAAAGTAATGCCACTTTAGCCGGGTGGGCGGTTAATTATTATGCCTCTGACTAATATGTAAGGTGTAAGGGATAATATTTATTTTAAAGTGTAAAACTTTTAATATTAATATTTTATTTATTTATTTTATTTTTGGATGCGATGGTTGGATGCAATGTCTACATTTTTGTACTTTGTACCTGTTCGAATACCACTCTTATCGAATGCTCGTAAATGATGGATTCAAATACAAGTGTTCAAGATATCCAGTCAAAACTACTCATTTCGCTATTAAGAATTTATCATTTTTTATTTATAATTGGGACGTGCGAGATTATTTATGTCTCGGCTTTGTAATTAAATATAACTTAGTCACTTATTATTAAACATAAACATCCGATTGTTATAATTAACGGCATTAGTAAAAGTTGGATTCTTATAGTGCGCGTGAGTATGTAGGTTAAAATAATTCAGACGAGTCCTTTATAGAAGAACTATAACCCCATTTTTTTCTACAAACTATATAAACAAACCTTTCTCGTTTATCGCTTTTTATATTTTTGAAAACTGTATCAAAATACGTTAGGTGATTTAAAAGAAATTAGCCATTTAAAAGAACCACTACAGTCCCTGCCAAAGCTAGAGTGAAAAAAACAAGTGTCTTTTGTATGGCACCATACTTATATAATAAAATTCCAATAAATAGATATAAGAAATATTGGAAAACTTGCAGTGTTCAAGGAACAATTACGTAATTTTCTGGTTGGAAAAAGCATATTATTCCCTCAACGAATTTCTGAGTGATAAGACTATATACCGCAAACGATGCAACTATGTCTTAACATAAATACATTTTATTGAATGATATTAAATTTGTCTTTTAGATTTGTATACCGCTTGTCGGTTGAAGTATAAAAATTTACAACTTGTGTAATACCATATTCAGCAAATAAATTATTTTGAATTTGAAAATACTGCAAGTAGGTATGTAATTTATAAAACTACAGCCCGCTTGGCGACGGTAACCACCTTGTCTTACTTTGTACCCCATGGTGTTGCTTTAGTGTCTTGATGGTAAATCAAGATACTCAGTCACCCCTGGTGTTGCTCCGTCAACCTCACGAGGTTGATCGTCAGCCTAACTGACGGTCATTAGTCCAGTTTACCTTTTTTAATTTTTTAATATATTTGGGCATGTTACACAGCGCCATCTAGCCCCAAACTGAGCAGAGCCTGCACTAAGTGTGCTGGACAATATACTTTTGTATACTTTTTCTATAAACATATACACATAATACTTAAAAAAACACGTATCCTCATTTACAGCCAGGTCTGGCGTGCAATCTTATATAAAAAATATTAGGTGCACACTGCGCAGATGAAATAGATAAAACGAAAGGCTACTGGACTATTAAGTCACGTCCACAAAGAGATTATGTTAGTAATAAATCAAGCTTAAGTTACAACGCCTTAGATTTAGCATACGGCTAATGATTAATCAGCAGAGATAAGTTGATTTAGTTTTCGTTAATCGTACTTACGATCAGCGTACCATGGCATTACGATTCGTTAGAAGTAAACTGTTATCAGCACCTATGCCGGATCTATTTTCGAGGTGATAATTTTCGTTAGATAAAAACCCTAATATCTAAGTTTATATAAGAATGAATTTAAACAAAACAACATAAGAAAATCTAATGCATTTATTCAAAACTAACGGCCCGCCCCCGGCTTCGCCCGGGATGCAATTTTTATATATAAGAACATTCCCCGTTTATCCCTCTTTCCATTAGTGAAAACCGAATTAAAATCGGTCTACCCGTTTACGCGTGATGCCGTGACCAAGGGAAATGGGGATTCATTTTTATATATCAGAAGATAGATAGAGATAAGTAACAAATCTATCAAAAATTACTACAAACTTCGCAGGAAAGATGTTATAGAAAGAAGCTTAAAAAATTATAGAAACACGAAAAGCGCATTCAAACAATTAAATTTACATAAAAACGGTAGGTATACAAAAACTAGGAAATAATGCAAAAATACTACAATTTAAAATAGAATTTAAAAAGAAATTGCAGCAAATTATAACAAGGAAATCAAAGAATTGCATAAACGACGAGAAAACCACATAATTTGTCACGAAGAAATATAAACAGATGATAACACTATATCAGCTCTAGAAGAACAAGAAATATTTACGCAGTTAGAATTAATGAAATATGAAAAGTGCCCAAGGCAAGATGCAGTAAGAAATGAGTTTCAAATTAAGATCACAAATTTTGACTACTGACATCAACATGGTGCTAAAGACAGACAATACCCAAACAATTGTTTTAATCATTGATATGTTGTTATACAAGGAAGAAACCTTTTGACGTTGGTAACTATACATAGGTGATCAATCCAAATGGGACAGTGAGGGCAAATCTTCGGGCGCAATGTCCGTCAACTTCCCCTTTGACCGGGACGTAATCTTAGGGGAGACTATATACCGCCCGTCGTGGGGTCTCCCTGAGATGGCCGGCGCACCTCCACTCTCGGGTACGCCCAGGTTCCGAGTCCAGGGGGCCTAGCCAAGATGCAAACTATTGCAAACGCTTCCTTTGCGTACTTACGAAACGAAAGAAAGAAAGCCCGGTGATTGGTTGTTGTAACAGTTGTAACTTCAACAACCAATCACCGGGCTTTATTTCTTTCGTTTTGTAAGTACGCAAAGGAAGCGTTTGCAACAGTTTGCATCTTGGCTAGGGCCCCTGTCCCAGTACGCCCGGGTCGAGTCCTCCTCACTCTGGACAACCACGGCGGGTCGCGGATGTCGTGTCACAACGTTCCTGCGGAGCCCGTCATCTACGGTCGCTTTAGAAAGTCGTTGGGTTTTACTCGATAAGAGTCCGGGCAAACCCCGTCAGCAACCCCCACGTTGACGGGTATCCATGAGGATACCCGTCAATGTTTCCCAATGTTAAAAAAGGCGTTAAAACATTTATTACATCTTTATTGCTCATATATTTTTGTCAGGGGTTGAATTTTTTATTTATAATAGACTAGCGACCCGCCCCCGGCTTTTCGCCCGTGGTGCAATTTTTATATATATGAACATTCCACGTTTAGCCCTCTTTCCATTAGTGAAAACCGAATTAAAATCGGTCTACCCGTTCACGCGTGATGCCGTGACCAATGGAAATGGGGATTCATTGTTATATGTATCGATTAGTTAGCATAATTACTACATTACTTAGAGGAAAATTAAGAACACACAAGCTACCACGTGGAAGGGTGTGTCTAGATAAAGCATTCACCAACTGATCTCAACAATCGTTTGTTTATAATTTCTTGAAACATATTTTCATTATTTGACGTATCTGTTTTGAATTAAAATGATAGTGATTGACGTTGCCTACAGTTTCAATTAATTGCTTCTTGAAAACATTGACTCGATATTCCCACAGATTATCTCTGGAAATGTTTGTTTTTTTAGGGGAAAAGCGTAGCAGGCTAACCGTCTTCTTGAAGATAAAGGGTCACCATCGCGTTCTATCTTTTTTTTTATTTACAACAAAAAAAAGATACAAATGGTGGTAGGTACACAGTTTAGGTGTACATAAACTCAATTAAGTTTCTAGCGTACACCTCTGAGTTGCCTTCAATAGCAGCAATATAAACAGAATTATTGTTACAACAACTACAGACAAAAGTAATAGTAAATACATATTTGTAGGTAGATACAACTTTAATACACTATAATACAAAAAACCTGCTCGTCCCACTCTAACATTTCTTCAAAAGGAAATTTTCAGGCATATATTGACAAAAGGTTTAAGCGAAAATTTCATACTCAACAGTTACAAATTGGGCAACCAATTTGGCGGCTGTATGTAACCGTGAAATAACAGCATGTGTGCTAACGATAAGCGAGTAAGCGATCTCATTGCTCATTTCTCTATCCCCTCCTAAATTTTCATTCTTTACCTTACTAAAGCAATTTATACTTGCAGCGCCTATGGTGTTTCTTGTTTAATGGACAACAGTAGCCACCTACCGTCAAGTGGACAGTCAACCTGCCTGTCTATACCTAAAAATAAAACAAAATTAATTACCTTAATTATTAAATCACGTTTTCGGGGTCGCTCACCCGGCACGAACGCTGATAATGCTTTGGGATAACATTTTTATTGATAAACTGTGATTTGTTTATGTTGTGTAATGGCAATCGATTCTTACATGAACCACTAAAGATAGTGTAGAGACATTAAAGGAAAATAACAAAAAATAATAATATTACTTCACAGTATTATGTTGACTAAGATTTAGGCTATATATGTCCGTATACAGGCCTCATTTTCATAGAGTAGGTTACCTACTTCAATCAGATTAAATTTGTTCAGGCCACCAGTGGAACATTCAAACGCGTATTTGTATGTAGTTTATAAGTACATACTTATAATATTATGAGCTATAATTATATCGTAGTTTATAATTATAGTTTTGCAGTAATTTGGGCAGCTAAAACGACATCCTTGCAGAAAACCACCAAAACTCAGCGCTTGGTTTACATAAGTATTTTATTTAAAATACTTAGATTTTCTTTTGCCCGCAGCTTCACTTACCTACATGTATTGAGGTTGGCGTTTAGAATTCTGCCTCTTTGTACATTTTTGGACTCTTGGACCCCTCCCATGAGAAAGCTAAAGCTACGCCCATGGCAACGGTAGCCACTGACCATCAATGAGTCTTACATAAAAAAAATTATCTAAGTGATAATTCTCGCGCTAACATTATTTATTATGAAAACTAGTCTTAAGGTAAATACTAAAAATATCCATTGTTTAATGAAGATGTTACAAGAAATAAGCAACACAATTGCTTTGAAAAACATTGAACATGTGAAGAACCAATTGTATTAATTAGAATTTTCGTTAAAGTAATAGAAACTCCACAAAGAAGGTTAGAACACAAGAAGAATTTGACTTTTATTCTCTCGAAAACGGCTTATTGCACGCATATGAATCCTGTACCTATTAATAAGTTAATGTCATTTTAAAAAATTGTATAAATAATTTTTATTTTTTTGTGTATTGTTCTAATGGTAAAAACAAAAAAACACAATTTCTAGGCCTGTTGAATTGTCTCCGCCGCCAGCGAGTTCTAATGTAGGTACAGTAGTAGTACCCAACTGATATGGCTTACCGATGTACCTGCGCAGAAGACGAAATTTTAAAGCGTTGGAAATGCTATCGACCAATCGGCACGCTCCACACACTGCGCGCCTTTTTCCAGTACCGCTATTGGTCGCCAGCTGCCGCCATGTGAGCGTGCGCCGCTTGTTAGTCAACCGGACGGACCGAATGAACTCGTGCGAGTGCGACGGAACTAACAGCTGCATTGTATTATGACCCTTATAGATATTGCATCTAAGGTAAATTGAAACTTTAAGCTTTCTTTAGTAATCGTCGGAGCCGTACTTTCTTTTCTGCGCGAACGAAGATTCACGACGTGCCTTATCAATTGTGTACTACTGTAAAAATGTCATTTGCCCAAGTGAATGTTTTTCTTTATATAATTTTGACAACGAATTCGTCATACATATACTTATTTAAGTAATAATCCTGTTGTATTAAAAAAAATGGACAAATTTAATCAGTAGACAAAACTAAAATATATTCAAGAAAAAACCTATCAATCTAATTTTGGCAATAAATGTTTTTATCTGTTGAAGATATTGACAAAATAAAACAATGTGAACCTAATTATTTATTGTGTAACAAATTAAAATTATACAAGCTCGCGGACGCAATTAGCGATAACGCATTGCGTATCTCATCTTACATTACTTTTTCATTATCTTGTACATACAAGTGTTGAACGTTTATTCGCGTTATTCGCTTTACGACAGACTCGCTTTATGACTGTTTTATTTTATTTATCTATCCGGCAATAATAATTCCATTATCCATTTATGGCTTCGACGAGGCGCGAGGCCCCTCACTGAGTAATCAAATTAATACAAGCGTTAACTAAAAAGCGTTATGTTCTTTTAAGCAGTTCTATCCAAATCCGCCGCCTTTTCACCTTATTCTATTTCAGTATAATAGATGGCGCCATCAGTAGTGTTATATTTTTGGAGTTCAAGAGCAGTTCTACCCAAATCCGATAGATGTCGCTGCTTCACCTAATTATATAATAATATAATAGATTGTACGTTTTTTTACCCTCTTTTTTTCCTATTGCATAGTCAAGGAGCAGTCGTGCCGTCGGAGCTAACACACATTACAACCAAATAAATTACAAATTAGTTGAGCCCATTACCTTATCTCTTCCTAATCCCCTATTCTCGGCAGCGTATTTGCAGCACCTGTGACGTTGCTTGTATTATAGGTGAAATAGCGGACGGTCAGCCTATCTGTCGATCTTACCATAAAAAAAAACCACGGAGCATATACAAAGAGGAGATGGCCTAAACAACTGTGCACTGATTTCAAACTAGGTCCTGACGTCATTTTTTGTGGGCGTGGTCTTGGTCAGTCTGCTGTCGACATCGGCACGGAGTGGTGGCGCTTGTTTGTTGTAGTCAAAATTCATTTGCAATTTTCTATTAACTTTATAATTAAAAATAAGTAAAAAAATATGAAGTGTTGTGTGCTATCGTGTAAAAACTATTCGGATAGACGTTCCGATGCCATGGATGGAATCACATTTCACTTGTGAGTAATTTTATTCATACTTTATCGAGACGAATTCTAGAAAAATCTCTTTGCATTGCCATAGTTATCCTACCCCAAGTAGCACAACTGGGTGGGAAATAGCTCGTATATCATATCTATTTACATACTTAAGTGAAATATATAGCCATGATTAAGTTCTATATAGGTGGAAAGAACCCTTAGGCAACCAATATAGAACCACGGGGAGAAAAATTGCAGCCTATTTTTGGTTCTAAATTGAATCCATAAGAGATCTCATGATTACCTTAAGTGTCTATTAGAACTATGGGTGAAAGTTATGCGCAGTGAACTATTTATTCACTCATTGACCGAATTAATAATTTCAGTTCGGTCAATGAGTGATAAATAAGACGCCAAAGTTCCTTTGAGTGGTGTGGCAACTTGTCAATAAGTTGTTTTTTAAAAGTGAATGTTATCTGCCATTTTAATTTTAGATTTATACCTCTGTTTGGGTAAATGATTAAAACTTCACGTTATACAAGCAATGAAACAAGCACGAAATTCCTGCGAATTTTTTGTTACTGTGAAACTATAGTATGGTTTCTTTGTAAATTTCGATGCGCCTTTGATTTGATCAGAAATATTTAAAAAGAGAGTGCTAAATCAAATAAGGAATTGATACTGATAAGAAATAAAACTGTTAAAAACCTGACCTAATGGTTGTAGGTTACGTACAATGTTAAAGTAACATCGTCACAACTATCAAAAGTCTGTGATTATGCGCAAGTGTGATAAAATTCTGTTTAAAATAATTCATTTTCAAGGACTCCAATTTGTAAACATGGCGAAACAAAAAAGATCTTACAGTGTTTATTTTCACTTATTTGTTCTCTATTTGGAACTATCAGGTCTGAAAATCACTTATTTGTATCTTGCAAGTGGCAAAGCAGTGAATGTTATTACCAATACTAAAGTAGGGCCAATTTAATAAATCACATTTGACATCTGTCAGCTTAGGTTCATAGTAAAGCTTCATTGACAGCTTCTGTCATTATTTCAATAAACGTTCAATAAACATTGAACGCTATTCTTTAATAATAGCGTTCAATGTTGCACAGTAATTTTTTCAGATAAAAATAGACGTTTATTGAAATAATGACAGAAGCTGTCAGTGAAGCTTCACTATGAAGCTAAGCTGAAAAATGTCAAATGTGATCTATTAAATTGGCCCTATTTTAATTATTTGCTCTTTTGTAGGACGAATAATGTTATTTTGACAAGGGCAATAGAAATAATAAAATACTATGTCCTAATTTTGGAACTGTTAGATCGTTAGTGGTTTGAAATAAGTGAAAATAACTGCTTTTGGTTTCAAAAACCTTCTATTGAGACTCCTATTTATGCGTTGGAGTGGCAATAAGGTACTTCTAGGCCTTAAAAGTTGCAATCACTTTAGGTTCCAAAAGAGCCGTAAAATTATCTTTTTAGCCACTATTGGTGATATACTACTCTATTATACTTGTCATTTGGAATTAAAAGTTCCAAATAAGGGTATGTTCCCACTTATATGTAAACGTTGCTTATAAGTGACTTTAGGGCCTTATATAGCACTATTGCTTCTTATATAGTGACAATTAAAACCTGCATGCAACTTTAAGAAGCAAAATCTACTTTACCCAACCATAAGTAATAAAACAGAAACAAAAAACGTTCCTAAGCAACTACAAGTGAGAGGATGAACTTATATACAATTTTGAGTTGTATTTAAAGTTATAAGTTTTATCAAACACTGTTAACCCACTCATTTAGAACATAAAGCTATAAGATAAGCTGCAAAATTCACTAATGTGCTGCTTGGGACTTGACTAAAGATGGCGCAATATTGTAAATAAATAATTAGTTGAAAAATAAATAATTCTTTGAAATTCAGTACGTCCCTGTATTCGATACTAGTGCTATCTAGCAATACATAGCTAAACAACGTAGTGAAAGGTCGATAGACGAAGGTTTTCTTTTTACCGCTAGATGGAAAAAGTATAATTGGGCGGGGTGTGGGCGGGGTCTAACTTCCTCCTTGCCCCGCGCAGTAGTCACGCGCCGCTCTATAGAAAAATTCAATAACAACATCTCCTCTTTGTAATATGCTCCGTGAAAAAAACTTAAATACTTTAAAACAGACTTAACATTGAAGAAAGTGCAGGGGCCCTAGCCAAGATGCATCCGCTTCAGTGCCGGATTTATACTTTGCTTGAGTATAGGCCCCTTCACTTTGTGCCGCCTCTTCCTCGTGGCCTAGGTAGACCTAGGCCTTTATTAGGTAATTATTATTATTATTGCATTTATTATCGCACAAGAATTTGATGGCTTCTGAAAGCGTGCGAAAACCCTCTAAAATCCGCCGCCCCTAGGCCGCTGCCGCCCATAGGCCATGGCCTATACGGCCTATTGACAAATCCAGGGCTGATCCGCTTCCTTTGCGTACCTACTTACGAAACAACCAATCACCGGGCTTTATTTCTTTCGTTTAGTAAGTACGCAAAGGAAGCGTTTGCATCTTGGCTAGGGCCCCAGGAATAAAACAAATGCGAAAAATATTAAAACAAATAAATGCACAGTACGCCGTACAATCGAGTTCACAAGTACCTACCAATTCTTATAAAATATAATCAGAATCATAAATTGTTACAATGTCATATGTTGTTGGCAATGTCATATGCTGTTGGATGACGTCACTAAATTAGCGTGTCAAGTCTACATTTGAAGTAAAGCTACCGTACCAAGTGAATGTGTGGAAAATAATATATATTGACAACCCAATTAACGGATAAATTTGAATAACTTTAAAAAAAGCTGTTTATCAGCGTGATTTTGTATGTTTGTTTGATCACTACCGCTGGATTCACGACGGAAGATAAATAGGAGCCAGCGCTACCGTCACAGCCAACTCTTTGGAATAATCGACGAGATGTTGTCTCCCTGGCGTCGGCGGCGCAAAAGGGCAAAATACCTACGCGGCCCATATTTTGTGGCATCGCTGCGGAGTGTCCGCACGCGGATACAACCCAAGCAACACAGATTGGCTGAATAATCTTTGTATAAATGCATTTCTGGAAACTTCAAGCGATATAGCTGATTGCTCAATCTCAGTATAACTGGTTTATACAGACGTTATTCAAGCAATTTGGGCACAAAATAAAACGCTTTAATTTGTAGATATAGTTTCAACATAGTAGCTGAATAAATGTAGAACAAGCTTAATATCGTCTGTACAAATGCAGTAAATCTGCTTTTAAACAGCTACTAAAACTTTAACCAGTTGAAAGTGTTCAATTTCAGTTATTCCTTTAATATTCAGCATTTAGATTATTCTCATACTTTTTGGAGACAATATGCAAATAATATTAAAAAAATAAGTATGTAATTGTTACATGTATGGCTCTCTTGCACTAACTCGCGTCGCCATATTATTATTCTGCAAGGATTTGAAGTTTGGTAAGTACACTTTTGTTTTTCACATTTTATAATTGTGTAAGTGAATTATATTGGGCATTTAACTTTACTGTGAATATACATATATCTTTATCATTAAAATTCTTAAGCGCCACGTAATTAAGCTACTAATCAGTAAGTAAATACAACGGTTTTATAGCCTGGCTTGAATAAGCGAATTTCTTAACTCTTTTGAGGATTTCAGTGTGTAAATATAACGTGGCTTATTAACAACCCTTTCTGAAAGTGTTTCTATTAATAAAAAGCAGTGTTTGATTAGATATGTATATTGTATCGTTTATATTTTTATTAGATTAGAGGTTATGTAATGGCGACACGGTTCTGTTGAATATTACGTGCTCACTTATGTTACCTACTATAATTTGATCTAAAAAGAACATAAAATATTTGGGTTAACATTTCTATAATCATAATGCTGTTGAATAGTCTGTTATGGTTATACCTATTGTAATACATTTCCTGTTTTTTTTTTTTTCAAGTATTTGAATCTTTTATACACGGGATTTATATTACATCCGTAGAGTAGGTAATATAACTAATATAGCTCTACGACTTTTCAATATCCATTTATTTTCTGTACAAAAATCTTCAATTCATGTTTTTGACACATAATCGCCAAAGAAGCCAAGAAAAATTCACGAAACACAAGAAGAAAAGAAAAGCACACATGTAAATCTCTTAAAATATTTTTATTGCTGACACAAACTGTTCAGTTCAGTGACCCCGCCGAACTGAAATTTGGTGTACGACCCACATTTTAAGACAAAAATACAACTATTATATATTGTATACATATAAATTACTTTACTGTAAGAATTACATTTAAAATAAATAATATTTTCTTCTAATAACCGAATTACCAACTACGCATCGTATTGCGTAATGTGATAAAACGATTGATACGTTTTAAAGCTCATTTCGAAGAAAAATTGTGGACAACATTTTGGAAATTAATATGTAACCACTATTTCAACGAACTGTAAATTATTATTATTTTTTTAAATTGAATAAAAATTTTAAGTTTTCATCACACTTTTTACATACATCATTTATTTACATACATTTATCAAATGTATTTACATTCAGTAAACATATTTACCTTATTAGTAAATGTAAAATAAACGAATGCAAAAAGTTTACCAAAGATCCAAATTTACTTTCACCAATCATGACAGTAACTTTTTAGACGAATCATATTAATTTCCGAGAAATGTACAATCACGGACAAAACGTACCAAAACTAAACTAAATTAAAATAAAAACTTAACGTAGTATTGTTTAGAGCTGTGTAAAAATAAATGAGATCATTACATTTTTTTTTGTATGCCATCGTAAGTGACACACAGAGGGAAAAATACATATTTTGTGAACACAGCTGGTGTGGTTCCATTTTTAAACATTGCACTTGCAGAGAGAATTAACAATTTATCGCCGCGACTATAGCTAACGCGACACAGCAAATTTTTTTTAAATAATATGATAATTTGAAAAAAGCAATGAAAAACATGTCCAAATAAAATAAATAATTATGGACTTTGCCGTATTTGATATCAGCCCCTAATTTAGGATTTTTATAATTTATTAAAAAAGTATTCAGGGATAAATGCTATAATTGTTCCAAGTATTTTTTAAAATTAAAAACTATGTAGAAAATATGATGGCGGGTAGAGTCTTAGGGTCAGCTCACTCCGGAACGCGAAGCGGTGCGCATTTTTTATGATAGCAATAGATTACCTACAGCACTTATTTACTACATTAAAAGGCACACAGTTCAATGATTCATGTGAAGTGGCGCGGCCCAGCGTGAAGCCACCGTATATCTTTTTGTGTAATAAATAAGTTCTATATTCTATTGTTATTTTAAAAAGTGGGCGCCGCGACGCGTTCCCGCCTGAACTGGGTCAGTTAATGGTTTGTTAGCGTCGAATGGTCGAAAGTAAACAATACGTTTCAGAAAACCTTTTTACTGTGTCGTGCATTTCATGAAGGCGTGGTGTCACCTTAAATTAATATTTTAAAACTTATAATTATTGTTGATAAAACGATTAAAAGCGGACACTTATAGATTGCTAAGCGCCTAACTCGAAACGATTGGACCAATCTGGCTAAATTTTTTTATTCGTCCCGGGGTTCTCTCATGAAGGGAAAATTGGAAAAAATAGAACGTGCAAAGCCGGGGACGGGTCGCTAGTTTAAAATAAAATTAAGTATGTAGTTTATAGCAAGCAAAAACGACCGACAATTTAAAATTTTTACATACAAACGGTCATGAATTCCTAAGTTTTATATGAAATTACATATATAAGCAAATAATCGGGCCTCCGAATCTAAAAAATACTTTCATCATTAAAATTTAGATTAAAGGCACTATCAGATATTTGGTGAGTCTATTTCAGAATAATAATGTGAGAACCCGATATCTTTGATCTGCAATAAAATTATCACCTAAAATCACACGCCGATCTCCATATGAAAATGAAATAATAATCTTATTTCGATATCAAACAGGTGTGCTTCTTATCTGGATGCACACTTGTCTGTTTTTGCAAATATTTGTGATACAACACAATTTCTGCAAAAAAAAAATTACATAAGAACAAATTAAATTTCACATTTCGTTTCTACCAAAACACAACTTCTCGTTTTTCAATCATTAAAAAATGTTCACTATAGTAGCTTTTTACTGCGGTTTTGCCTGCCGTTTAATCTAAAACAAATAGGATTCTGTCTCGCGGTATTGGTCGGATTGGTCGGTTGTTACTATCGGCGTACAATTTAGTTTGAAGTCGGCGTGACTAAAATCAGCGTTAGCCTTGTTGTATTAGTAAAGATATTTTTCTTTAAAATAAATAACAAAACTAACCTATACTTTGCATTTGTGTATGCTTAATACTCGTGTTTACATATTAAATAAATATTGCCATGAAAATTAGAAATTGTACATCAGATATGAGAGTATAAAAAAGGGGAAATTGAAAACTACACACATTTGGGATGTTTTATGCGCTTTTAATTCCGGAGGAGCTTTCATCTAACTTAATGGATTTAAGTTCAAATAAAGTAACAAATTTAAAAAAATAGTAAATATTTTTACATTTTTTTAAGTAGTCTCAAAGTTTTTTTTTGTACTTATTTTTTATGTTGTATCTTTCAATACAGTGCTTTGAGTATACGTATGTATTGAGAAATACTGGTAACACCATACCTATTAGCCTATTAGCCGCGAAAATTTTAACAATAACGAAAATAATAATGTATAAAAAAACGCATTGAAAAATAGATAAAATTGTTTCAAATGAAACAAAAAAATAAAAACCACCATTCTCTAAAGAAAGAGTACAGATATTTCTTTAATTCATAAATTGTTATTCGACCACAGAGCAAAGAATCTCCGCGTCGCCCCCTACTAGAGATGGTAGTAAAATAATATTAGAGCCTTCCATATTACGCTGGGCGCATTCCAAGGCGCATTTGGCCACCAGTTTCTATTTGCACGTTGTGGAGTAACGGTTATCCAAAAAAGCGATACAAATGCCTCACTGCACTGCGTGAATAAGCAAAATTCTCGTGTATCATATATCACATTTAGGTAATTAAATTGCAATTTTTAGCTTTTAAAAAATTCAAGTCGAGATTGTCTTGCAAAACAAAACCTAAAGAGTACGTGGACAAGTATTGAATAAACGATAACGCCCCCTGACACGCAGCATTTGTATGGAGAACGTTGACCAAGCCGTCTCTAATAGGGGGCGGCACGACGAATCTTTGCTCTGTGGTTACAATTAACCCATTTAAAAAATATCTAAGAGTTGCCCTAATCGATCTTTTAAACAAACCATATTTAAGTAGGTATCTAATCATTGAACAACAATTAAAAAATTTAATCATAGAACATAGGCTTCAATCAAAAATATACCCTGATAGACGCTTCCTATACAACCTGTGGAAGTTTATCCATTATATGTACTGTGTCCAATAGATACACGAACTGGTCCAATATAGCGCTTACGACGCGATGTATAGGCCCGCCCACTAGCTGACGTGTTGACCGAGAATGTTTGGGGAAAAAATACAATCATTATCCTTGAACCCCTTTAATCGCCTTTCTCCAAAATGCAAAATGGTGATGAGGGGGCCACTGGGAAAATGTGGAAACAATAAAACTAAAAACGACGAGGAAACTAAAAAGCCTAACTGCCGAGGACATTCAGGGGTGCTTTGAACAGTGGAAAAGAAGACGGGACAAGTGCCTAGCCACGAATGGAGAGTATTTTGAAGGAGGCAAAATTAATGTAGATGAAATTTTGTAAAATAAAGTTTTTATGACCTTAGTTCGCGTATTTATTGGACACACTTTGTATTGATGATGATTATAACAATGATATTTATATTTCGCAATCAACTGGTTGAAACAACCAATTAATTGCACGGCTAGCCCATTCATTGCAACAATGCCACTGAAGCACACGTCTAATAGGAATCTAATGCGGTACACGATACATGCTTGGATGTATAGTGTGTGTATCCGTAGCTATGAGACTCGATGCACGTGTTTATCGCCTAATAAATGTAGGTATAGCTTTGAATTTTCTTAGCAAAATCAAAAATTGTATTATGTAACTATTTGGTATTTACAAAACCGTGTATGTATGTATGTTCAGGATACACAGCCTTGCATTCTCGTTAAATCAACTGTACATCTACCAATTACACATTTGATTGAAAAGGACATCAATTGAAGAAAACATAAGTAACTTAAGTAACAAAAGTGATTGCCACTCTTAAAAATACAAATGATAAAAACTTGAAAAAAATAAGAAATATAAAAATACAGGGTTAAGAATTTACAATTTGAATTTATATATTTTTTCATCTAATTAAATTACTGTTGAACTAAAGCTAAATTCCTTAATAATTAAAATTTATAAATAATATTATGCTAAAATTTAATCACACTTACAATAGCAAAAATTGTGAGCCTTTACAAATTTTAACTTCAAAATCATCTAATATTAATATCGAATATAACAAAATAATCACCCTATATTATACTTCATTGTGATACAGATAATACAAACATAAGTATTAACTAAAATTGAAAATAGATAACAAAGAAAAAAAGAAAACTCCTTTGTTCTTTTTGAAATGCCCAGTCTAGTATCAATAATAATAATAAACTTGTTTTAAAAAAAATCTTGTCCGACACTACATCTATTTTTAAGTTTACAAAATAGCGGGGTCCTATACCGAAATGCCCTTTAATAATTTGACTATCTTTACTCGTTACTATAAAGAGACGCGCGACAAAAAAGAACTAATCTACTCAACCTTTGTTTTTCATAAAGCGTAGTCTCGAATTGAATTGACTCCTGCTTTTTAAAAACGTGTACGACTTGGAATAAGAGATTTTTAAGTGAAACTTCATTTGGATTACACAACTTCTTTAACACTACTTAAACAAGTGTTATTTTGGTACTTAAAAGCACCATTTAAGCCTACTTTATCTTTCAATTAAAATATCAGTAAACAGTATAAGTAATTTATTTTTGAAATTGTCGTGTCGCGCGCCTCCTCCTTACGCCGTATGTAAAACGATTTTTTATGTTCACACCTTCACTCCAATTTACACACTTGGTCCTGTATTTACACATTAAAATTATTTTAATCTGAAATTTAACTATTTATTTACAAATGCGACTGTCGCGTCGCACAGTTAATCGTAAAAGTGTCGACGTGTTTTTTTACAAACCACACTCGAGAAGAAAGGCCCTAAGACAGACGCATATTTCTCAATATACCACAATATGCAAAATCACTAAAACTGCACCAACGAAACAAAAAAATAAAATAAAATTCTTTATTACTTTTAATTGAGACTAAAAATCAATACAACTTTACCAATTACAGCATAAATTTTTTTAGGGGATAGATGAAAAAAAAAATTAGATAAAAACATCCCCATATTTGGGTGAAACCAAATTCTATCGATTTATAAGTAACTAAATAATATAATTTTGTACGCCATCCAGGCAGACCGTATATATAACCGTAATATACCCTACATGGTGGCAATAAAATTCAAATTTCATACAATGTAACCTGTGGTAAAAATAAACATATTTTTTTTATAAATTTCTTATAAATTGAGAGTGGAGAAATAAACAAAAAATTGTAATTTGACTTTCTATGCATATATGGCAAATTTATTAGAAATTCGCGTCCGAAACTATCTTACAAAACGGTCCAGTGTGGCGTAAAGTACAACAAATTAGCCCTTAACAAATTTAAATTTTTTAATACTAAAATTTATAATAGAACGCGCCCTATTATAAACACGCCTCAACTATCAAAAAAACCTTACGACGAACACTATTTTAATCTACTATTTAGAAATCTTTAAATTCTACACTACAGTTATTCACATTTGGAACGACTAACACCGGTGGCACATTTATGGTAACTTGAACCTTATCTTAACGACTTTAGGTTCACGACAACCGCTCGATGATATTACCAACTTTAACTAGGATACCACAAGCAAAACCAGCGAAATACACACACGAAATTTACACGTAACTCAAACAAATCTTAGACTTAAATTTGATTTAAAGAAAAAAACACATCATAGACATATGTTATCTATGATGAATACTTGAGAATGAATCGTAAAAGACAAAAAAAATAGACCGTTATTAGATATTATTAAAGATATTTAAAATTTATTTACAACCCAGGTTAGTTTTTGTAATAAACTTGGGCATTTTTCTTTGATTTCTAATTTTATTTGTTACAATATAAAGGGCTCAAAAGGTTGGATTAATTAACGTAAATCATCAACATATGTACATGACACAATTTTGTGCCAATAAAATTTCAAGCCTGTCAATCTACGCCTCAGAAGCAATCGCTTCCCTCGCGTTGTGTATCTTCACGTGCTTGTTGTGGTTAGACTTGTTACTCGATGTCTTCCCGCAAATATTACAAGTGAACGGTCTCGCCCCGCTGTGGACCTTCATGTGTTCCGACAAATAGTAACTGCGATGAAACGATTTCCCGCACTTGGGCACTTTGCATATGTATTTCTTGGCGGTCTCGTGCTCCCTCATATGCCTCTGACAGTTGTACTTCCTTATAAACTGACAGCCACAATAGTTGCAAGTGTACGGACGGACCGACTTGTGCGAGTTCATGTGAGATATGTACTCAGATTGTCTGATGAATGCTCCGCTGCAAAAGTTGCACTTGAAAGGTTTAGCCGAGCGGCTCATGTGGGTCCATCTGTGCAGTTTGAGATTCCACTTTGTCGTGAACGCTTTGTTGCATATGATGCATACGAACGGTCGTTTGCCACTGTGGGTTTGGAGGTGGGAACGGAGGTTCGTCCTTAGGTACACCTGCTTGCATACCGGACAAGGCACGTTTTCCTTGTTGCCCTTTGTATCGCCGATGTAATACTCGTTGTGGGTGCGACGAATGTGCCTCGTGAGGGACGAAGCGTGCACGAATTTGTTGCTACAATAATTGCACGCCTTAGGTTTCACGTCATGTGTCTCACTGTGCCAGCGAAGTTTGGCTCTAGAGTGGAACTGTGCTCCGCACTGGCACACGAAATAGCGTACCTTCGACTTCTTTTGGAAGTGATGACGGTCCCTGTTTTTTAAATATATCAATTATTTTCAATGTTTTATTTAAGGACACTTATACAGGGTTGATGCGGATTAGCTATGCAAATGTGTTTAAGGAACGATTTCATAACTACATATGTACCTCTGAAACTATTTAATCTACAGTAGACTTCTAAAGCTTCTAAAGCTATTCAATTTAGGTTGGAATCTTGTCCCAATTTCTTTTTCTTTTTGTCACGCCAAAGTAGACCCCCGTCGAGTCTCCCGTGGACCCCTTGGGGTCCACCTGGACCACTTTGGGAACTAAGGATTTAGACGAAAAAATATGAAGTTATGCCATAAAAAATAGAATTAAACGTTTTTACTGCCTCTTCAATTGTGCAAGCCTTCAATTCAGCAGCCAAGTGACTCTTGCTACCTATCGTTTATATAACTGACACTAATTTCAACATTGATGTTATGTAAGATGGGGCTGCAACCACCCTCTTATATAAAATATAACAACTTATATGTTATATATATGTTAACAAATAACAACTATGTGTGCTATTGTAATTGGATAAGTGAGTAAGGAATGTCAGAGCCGATTTAACTATCCCATCCTAATTCCTTACCCTTTACCTGTATATGTTCGGCAACACACTTGCACTACTATGACATTACTTGTCTCAATAGACGACATTCAACTATCAAGGCAGCTATCAAACCTTTCACTTAAAAACAAAAAAATAGCCCAATAATGAATGGAAAATGGTCAGTCTTCTTTATGAGTTCTTGTTGAACACTCACCGATGCTGCACCATGTTGGAGTATCTTCGGAAGGTGTCGTCGCAGATGGTACACTTAATGGGTGAGCGACCTGTGTGGATGTTAGAATGCTCCGACAGTTTCTGACGAGTAAGGAATCGCTTCTCGCAAACATCACATCTGTAACATAATGAAAATTGAATCATATTAAGCTCTAAAAGAGACTAAGTCAGATATAACAATGCAAGTCAATAAAGATCTATGTTAGATGTAACAAGGTTATGATAAGTATGGTATTCTGTAACCTTTTGTTTTGTTTTTTATAGGACCCAGTTGAAGAGTTTTCCTTAGTCTTAAAATTTTACAAATTATACATGTTATATTTGATATTAACATGGAAAAGAGTGAAGGCTTATCTAAAAGTTAATATTAAAAAGAGATTGACAATTTTTCGGGTCTGATCCATTACAGATTAACTTTTTGTTTGAAAATGTTTACTTTATTCACTTTATTATACACTAGCCGTTGCCCGATACTTCGTCCGCGTTGATCAATAAAAAATATAACACTATTAATGGCGCGACTATTATTACACTACAGAATAAGGTGAAGCGGCGACACCTATCGGATTTGCGTAGAACTGCTTGTTAATATACCTGTGCATTATGCTCTAATTTGCAAACCCTTGGGAACCTAAAGACCATCTATGCACCTATGGATTCCTCAGGAATCACCGTGTTCCAACGCGAAGCAAACCTTCGTCTATGACATTCAGGGCTTGGTTTCATTGCCTACTCAAAAATCTATATAAAATATATTATAGAATAAAGTCTCCATCTACTCCTGTATTGTAAAATTTGTTCTTTTTGACTATTGCCACTTTTCTGTTTAACCGACGATATACTGCCGCACTAACATAAAGTAAAATTATATATAAAAGTATTTCAACACATGTTTTAAACATATTCTGGCTAATTATCATATAGCTATACATATATACAATAAAAAAACATATGTCAGCAACATGTAGCCCACGAGACCTGAATGAACTATTTTCATTCAAACCGCGTCAGCCATGTTGTCAGCCATCTTGCGCGCGAAACGTCTCCCGCCAATTGTTTTATTTTTAATTCCTACTAATGGGTCTCAATTTTGATTATAAACGAAAATTAATTTTAGAATAAGTATTCAGTTAAATTTTGCATTATTATGTTGAACAAAAGTATTGGATTTTTGTTTGGATTTTCCTTTTCAATTCAGATAAATTTGTGTTCAAAGTAAGAAAATATTCAAGACGCCAACAACAAAGGTATAGAGCCTTGTTAGTCATTTTCATTTCAATAGAGTTTGTAATAAGAACAGTGACCAACATCAAAATATTTCACTTTTAAAAAAGGTTTACAACGTCGGTCACTTATGATATGCCTGATGAGGTAGTTCGTTTTAATTAATTAATTACTTCTTTATAGAATTTGCAGTAACAAAATAGCTGTTCATTGACATAAAAGATCTAGTTTTACGGAGGATTGTATATAACTGGCCGGTTGCATTGGAAAAATTATACAAACCAACTCACTTGTAATTTTTAATTCCCAGATGCATCTTTATATGCAGAGAGAGATTCGCTCGCCTCGAAAAGTATTTTCCACATGTGAGACACTCGAGAGGATGTATCTTAAGATGTTCATTGAACGCGGCCTCCGTCAACTGGTCCACTTTGCAAGTGGGACATATATGATCTTTTTTTCGTCTCTTCGACTCCTGTTTTATAAAACCTTCGATTTTCGGCTTCGCATCACCAATGGCGTCATACATTTGAAGCATCGTGGTTGATATTTCCTTGGTGTCGGTTAGTGTAAGCATGTTACCTGGAAATGATTAACAACGCTTAAAACAATATAGATATTTTTTTTATATTATTAAAGGTGGCAGACAGGCTGACGGTCCACTTGATGGCAGGTGGCTACCGTCGCCTAAGGACACAAGCAACACCAGCGGGGGTACATGTGCGCTGCCGACCTTGCAGGAATTTATTTACTGCTCGCTTGAAGAATTATAGCTACTGTAGCCCATATTGTAGCTAGATGGAAACACCTTAGAAGTGACAGAATATATATAGTGACAGAATGGGAACCCTCCGCTATGGTTTTGAATTCCACTTTTTCCTACATCTTGATAGTGTTTTTGATTCTATTTTTGGATTAGAAATAATGATATCACTTGATAATGATGATGATCATGATATGTAAGATCGAAAAATCATGTTTGAATGAGACTTTTAACACCCTTATGGCAGCCTCATGGATACTTTCTCATTTCACTTATTCAAAGGAAAAAGATCAAGGAAGTAATGTATTTTCTTAAAAAGAAAACCTTTTTATCTCTGAATTTCCCACAAATTATAAGAAAACATTAATCACGAGGTTCTGAGCCTCGGAACCATTGACAAGGCAGACCATTTTAGGTATTTAGGGAATGTGACTAAAAGACAATGCGGACATTAAGCAGGAATGAAGGGCGCTGTCCATAAGGGCGAATATTTTAGCTCGCAGGTTTGCGCAGGGTATTTGGACATCCTTGAATACTTGTGCTCTGTGTGCAAATTATACACAAAAATGTTACAGCACCCTTTGTGTCCAATTTAAGGTTCAAGGCAGTGTCGGGGCTGCCCTGTTTCTGCAGTGCTTCAAGGATGTGGGCAATGACGAGCACTGATTGTTTCTTTGCGAATATGGTTTTTCTTGCGAAAAAAGCAAGCAGCTATGGCAATTGACAATTATTACTTTTAACATTGACAATTATTACCTGTGACACTGGCTAATATATTGTCATCGGTCTTCTCCTCCTTCTTGATAGTCCTCTCGGTGACGAGCCGACTGTAAGTGACTGTACAAACGGGCCCGGGGTGAGAGGGGTGCGCGTGATTGCGGTGAGCCCGCAACTCTTTCAGAGACGGGAACGGAGCCCCACAATGGGAGCAAGTGAACACGCGTCCCTCCCTGCAATGTGATACAAGAAAAGATATTAAAATCACAGTCAGTGTGAAAAAATGTATAGAGAATAGCCAGTCCTTGTGCCCCAGAACTGATGTGTGAAGGCATTGCGATCGCAATTTTGGAGGCTTAGTATAAACTATAAACAATTAATTATTTTAAGTCATTCTTTTTTGGAGAACATAAAAGATATAAAATAATAATTACTATTTTTCTTCATAACCTGAATTGGTTTCAAGAAACCAGGCTGCCTATTTAGTGGTTATCTCCAATTCAAAACACTTTAGTGTAGTAAACACTTTAGTGAATTTTTGCCTATTTGAAAAAGCCAATATGTATGTGTGTTGCCGGCATTAGTAATTAAATTTGGAATTAAATTAAATCAGAATAAGAAAAGTACATCTCTTAGATGAATTTTTTATTTAAAGCGGTTTTTATTTAAGCGGTAATTTTTATTTAAAATAAGCGTGCGATAAAACCTAACACCTTAATATACAATGATTTAAGCTAAAGTTTCCAAACCTGGGGTAAATCCAAAATAAAAATAAATAGAGAAATAGATAAATTCAAATAGAGATTGATTTAAAGATCCAACTAAGCAACATGAATCCAAACATTATTAATAAACATAGGTACACCAATAAGAGTAAATATAGCAAATAGACCTAAGTAAATAAAAAAATTAAGCAGTTTTCCTTGTTTTCTATTTATGAGGCAAGTTACGATGAGATTATGATTGGGAGTCCACCTTAGGAAAAGGTTGGGAAGCCCTGATTTAAACTCAGCCGATTGATACGCTCAAGGAGGTGTGCACACTTTAATGTCTTTCTCGGTTTGACTACTTTTTGTACATTTATAACAATTATTCTCTTTTTGACTAGTTACATTTCGCTAATTTCCCATATATTTTATTTATTGTACTCTTTTGCATTCTTAAAAGTTTTCAGTATGCATTCAGGACATTCAGAAACAGAACAGTTTATTTATGCAGGGTATTAGGGAAACACTCCTTGAAACGAAAACAGACGATAGTACTAATGACATCTTTGATAAAATATCGATCCTGATGAAAAAAAAATCACATTCAATCGATTTCTTTTCTAACCCATCATCAAAGGTGCCATTAGTACTATCGTTTGTCTTCGTTTTCAGGGGCGTTTCGAACCTTATACGTTTTGAACCTATTTCGAATATAAAAGTTATTACAAAGATTAGTGTTATTCATTTAACTAAAAGTTAAATGCATAACTAAAATGACATAAATTGACAAATGTAACAGATATTAACTAATCTAAAAGTAAAATTCTTCTATTTTATAACAAAGACCAATCAGTTTTGTATGGAGATCAGGCCATCAGTTTATTTTCGTTTTAGCATTAGGTAAAAAGAAATTATAGATTTTATTGGGAAAATATCGTGTAATTTGGTAATAGGGTTTCATAGATATTTAAGTTTGAAAGTATTAAAAAATTCGTAATGAAGAAATCTATAGAACTAAAGTTAACCCCACCAAGTAAAGAGACAATAAAAATCACAAACCTAAGTTCATCAGTCGACACCTGACAACCATTAATGATTTATGATGAATAATTACTTGCTCTAACACTATTAAATTGAAAGATTACTTACACATTATCCCTTTTCTCTGTGGCGTCTACTTCGGAACCATCCGATACCCAACTCTCACGAGCCATCAAATCGTAAGTTTCAGCCGGAGCTACATCCGAATATATCTAGAATTTATGAGACATTTTAAAACATAAAATATAAAAATATAAAAAATATAATGTGGAAGAAAAGATAAAAGTTAAATATTAAAAGAAATACCCCAGGCCATGAGGATGATTCCATATCTCCATTGCTCTCTTGTCCGCTGAGCTCTCCCCTTGGTGGCATACATTCATCAGCACAAATATTTAAAGAAGCTTCCCCCTCACTGCGACTTTCACTTAAAACGTCTGCTTTGCTATCTTTTTCACAACCATCTCCATCACCGTCATCATCTCCTTGAAGATCCTCATCACCGCGAAAATCATCATTGTCATCATCCCTCCGACTATCCCCACCCCCCATTTCAGAATAGTCAATACCATTTTCTGCAATCTTGTAGCTTTCATGAATAAAATTTGGTAAAACAAATTCATTCTCCCTGGTTGATGGTTCACCCCAAAGACTATAAACACTATCCCTCTGTCCATCTCTTTGTGAAGAAGCTGCCTCTCGTTCTGACGCAAACGATTCAACTCTATCTGGCGTGAAGTAATCTGCATAAATATTGTCACCAAAGTAATTTTCATTCATCATGTTTACAAAGTGTTTATTCTTCGATGCAGCTTCAAGTTCTAAAAGCTCCTTATGGTTGGACTCATCATCAAACTCATCTGTCGTCATATTACCGTAAGAGATAACGTTGATAGGACGTATCGTTTCCAGAGGAGTTATATCTGTATCTGAAACTGCAGTGTGATTGCTAAAACCTCCTTCATTGCTGGAATTGATTTCTTCCTTGACATGAACTCTATCTGCATTCATTCCATTTGCGTTAATAATTCTCTCAGAATCCAACACTTCAATGTCCATGGACTGTTCGCCTAAACTAATATTGGTTTCATTATTGTCATTAGATTCTATCATTTCTGTTGCAATTACTCGACAGCTTTCATATGTATTGACACTGCCGTTTTTAGATTCTTTGCTGCTACTACTACTTTCGTTTCTTTCTGTAAATTGTATTTTATTTAAAGCAAAACTGTCAGACATGTTACAAGTGGAAGATGTTTGTCTAGTTTCTGCTATAGTATTATTTATTACAGCGCTTATAGATGTAGGTGTTTTTGAATTCTTAATCTGCAATATTTTCTTATGCTTTTTCACAAAAATATTATTCAGTCTTAAAGGATTATTTCTGTGTGGTTTCTGTGCGAGTAATTTCTTATCATTGTCATTTTCTACAGAGTTTGAGCAAGAAGTCTGGCTACTCTCTGGTCTTACAGATAATGAGCTGTGATCTGTTGAATTTTCTCCATTTTCTGATAATTCACTGACTGGTGATATTGAAGGTTTTTCGTTACATATTAAATCTGGCACTGGACAACTATCTGAAAACTGTGTTTCAATTTTGCTATCTAATGTATTTGATTTTAACGAGGTATCCTTGTAGGACGGTGGATTCCCTACATTTTTTATAACAGAGAATGTTTGTGAAACTAGAGTATCAGCACTTGTAGGCGATGGTTGTGGTTGATCACAAACATCTAACATGTTTTGAACATTATCGTCGAAATCAGGCAGAATCTTCTCTGGAGAAGCTGACTGTTCTGCATATTCAGTCTCATTGTTACCAGTAAGATCCACAATAGTATTTAACAGACTCTTATGATGCTGCACTGGTACTTCCACTTTAATATTGCTAAGAATCTTTAGACCCTTTGTAGGTCCTAATGACTCATTTTTGTCGATATGGGTAGACTTCTCTGCTTTTTGCACAAGTGATTGAGAATTAAGTGTGCTTGTAGATGCATCGCAAACATTCAGGGTTTGAGGAGGTGCAAGTGGTCCGACTTCTATAATTAGAGTTTTATTGGGATCCTGTACTGCATGTTTTACAGACTTGTCTGCGTTAGAACTATTACTTTTGTACATGGTAGTATTACAAGCCTTTGGTAATATTTGTGACGGGTACATACATGAAGCATTCCCAAACTGATCCAAAACCATAACATTTTGGTATACTGAACTGGACTGTGCTACATTGGTGACATTTTCGTGGCCGCTCAAAACAGTAGGCATTGTAGAAATAAATGGTTTACCATCAACATTTTGAACCATTTCACGGTAAATAATTTGAGAATTTTGCGTAACCACTGTTGTACCTGGAGTAAAAGCTCCCGTAGATATTTGGTTGTACTGATTATTTGACAATGTAGGTGTGACAGATATCTTGGCGTCGAGAACTTTTGTAGGCAAACTGCTTGTCATAACCAAGTTATTTTGGGTGTTTTTTTGAACAAAAGCAGTTGGTGCTGTCATTACTATTGGCATAGATTTTAAACCTGAAGACATATATGACATTGGTGCTATATTAGATTTCATTAGTATATTATTTGTTTTAGGTACAATTTTTGTCAAGTCTGCAGCTCTTTTTGAGGTTGTTTGTAATATAGACGGTGGGGGCAACTTTATATTTGGACTTAGTGTTGGCAGACTATAGGAAAATGCACTACTTCCATTATCCATTGAGGAATAATCTGCGCTGCGAGAATATTTTACCTCCTTATCATCAGTTTGATCCTGATAAAACACATACTGTGGGTCATAATCTGTTGGAAATGCAGCCACTGACATGTATGCTTGTTGATTTTTGCTATCCTTAATAGCATAAGTAGATGGTGTATGCTGATTGACAGCACAAGCTGTGTTCGTTTCATAGGTGATGTTATCAAGTTTGGCATCCATTGCAAGGGGACAAGTCCTTGAATTACTTTGCGATGATGGTGTTGGTTTAGGGGTTCTGCTTGGAGTTCTTCGCCAATACCTATCATTATCACCACTGGGACAGTTCCACCTAGAATTCTCATCTGCTGCTGGCGTTTGAGATCTGCTTCTACTTCTATAAGATCTTTCTGAATGCATGGGAGTGGAAGTCCTACTTCCAAAACGAGCATTATTTGCAAGATTACACAAAGCTTTAATGACCTGATCCTTGGGATGAGTATCGAGATGGGATTCAAGTGACATCCCATTATGAAGGTATAGAGTGCACACAGGACACTGAACCTGGTCCATGTTTGCAGCTCAGTTAAATGGTTTCCTTTATAAAAACAAGTTGCAGCGCGTCGGTACGCCCTGCAACCGTAAACGTAATGTTATTTGTCCACGATGCGTGGATTCACGATCAAACACCAGTCCACATAATGTCCGTGACTTGCTTCACCACTTTTCACACGTAAGCCTCTCATACGGGTCACAATAACACATAAAACTTCGTTGTATGTCGTCTTGTTATCGATCTGTGAAACAAAATTTGCTTTGTATAAATATACTTGTAGATCTACGTCACTTAATACAAACTTGTTCGACGCTTATGTTGAGGACAAAAGAAAACAAAACCCTGAGATAAAGGCCACCGAGACATAAAAAGTCGAGCAACATGCACATACGATTGTAGAAACAAAAGGAATGATTGTGATAAAATAATGTATACCTCAACTCTATACTGTCATGTATAATCCATAATTTTACTAACTAAAAATTGGAATAATTAAAATGATATTGAGAACAATAAAGTAATTCTAAAAATATTTCCAAATAGTCAGACATATTGCCATTGGATTGCTGTTTCCAGTTTCACAGACTCCTTTCCTTACTCCTTACTTCCTTACATTCCACAGAACACATATACAATTTCATTTTCAGAATGCTAAAAGCATAGATAAAATACTACTTAACCAGTATATTTTATCTATGCTAAAAGCTATAAACCATACAAAATCATAGAAAATAATTATTATGTAACTTATAACAAGTTTTGCACTAAAGTAATAAATCAAACCAAATTATTAAAAATAATTTATAATAACTTAGAATAGGAAGTTTACACAGTTGAAATAAAATACATCTCACTTCTGAGATAATGGAAGTACATTAGTTACCACGCCAAGATGATAAAAAGCTTCCTAAAATCCCTATTCCGTCCCTCCTCTCCATGTTTAATTTTTAGGTAGTGTGCAATGTAACGAATTTACAATATTCTAGATAATATTTATTTTATGGGATTATATTATCCCACAAGTGTGAAAATAGCGTTGTTTTCAGTATATATTTTCTGATAATATATTTTATGTTACAACATGCATTAAACTATGAATTTTTCTATGCCACATAGGTATGTCAGCTCCCAGAACACTATACTAACCAAGAGTGTCACTCAGTTGCAATATATACTTCTTGTATAATTTTTATTATTGTGTTAATAAATTGTTAATAAGAGTGTTAATTATTATTGTTTTTATTAGTGTGTTGTGTAGTTCATCGTACATAGATCCATGTACGATGATGATTGAGTTTGAGTCATTCATTCATTCATTGGTATTATTAATATTGGTAGACAGCATTTACATTCCAGCCTGCAAAATAAATAAAATTACAAGCCAACCCAAATTTACAAAAGAATTTTACACGCTTTTGCAATTTGATATCTCTGAAAGTAATGCACGTATCGAACTGCTTCGGGCGTCATTAAATAACTTTAAGTCCTCTCGAGGTCCTCACTTACTTACTTCATTGGTTTTATCAACAGTGTCCATTATTTCATTTGAAACTTTAAATGAAAAAATCAATAATTCTGTTTGGTCCCGAGAGGGACATCCTGTTGGACCACGATGAAACTCTTGTTTTTGGCTTGTGGTCCGTTTTGTCGGTAAATGTAGTGATAATAAGTTACTCTATGGTAGTGATCACAAACTGTCACAAACCACGGACGTATAATTAAACTTCGTTAAACCCATGGAAGTATTATATACCACGTATAGCTGGAAGGTTCACTAGAAATGTAGTGACAAGCAAAAATCATCTCAATGTCAATTGCGTAAGACTTCTTTTATACTAATCAAAATTATAAAAAAAACGTGCCGAGAGAGACCGCATAAAACCTTCGCGTGTCCCTTTCATACAATTGCCACATTAAAAAAATGTTTCACTTTTAGTTGGTAAAGTTTACCAGGTTTTTTATTTTTTAATTTAATAAATCTAGAATTATAATATAGAAAATTACATGTGAATTGCAAACTGAATTAATTACAACATGGACGTCTCTTAAACATAGCGTTAATCATACCTATGTACCCAATACCCATAATAGTACTTAAAATAAGTTGTAATAATAGTCTAAACCTAAATTTATATTCTCTTTGGATAGAATCAAGAGAGTATTTATGTTCCTTGGATAGAACTATTATTTATTCTGCGGTTTTGTGCTTATTCATTTAATTTCTTTCATTTATTCATTCATTGCTGCTTTGAATCCATTTTGAAATCTCTCGCTAGAGGATATATAATATGTTCTGTGGTATGTTCGTTCGGTTCTGTGCTTTGGATCATCTTGTTTCTTTCTTTTCTTTTATCTTGTCCCATAGAAAAATTGTCCACAGACCATTGAGTAGATGCTAATGATCTTGTCTGATCTTGTCCAAAGCGGCCAACCAAAGCCAGAGTTTAAAATCACTACGTAACGTAACGTTAGTAACTACGTTTTATCTTGTCCATAAAAGTTGTTTTTTTAATTTTCGTTGAAAATTATTTATAATTCATAAATAAGTCACTCACGTTACTCTTATTGTTTCTAATAATTTACTTATAATGTCTCTTGATGCTTATGACGATATAAGCCACGCAGGTTTGTAGAATTTTGCGTAATAAGTATTATAAATTCAATGAGGTACCCCAGCCCAGCCATAGGCTCATAATTTCCACCTGAATCTAATTTACAGCATTTATAAATCACGACTTTACTTTTTAAGATTTTTATATTCGGTAGTATTGTAACTCAATATTTAACTATATAACTATACTTAACATCGATGCTATACTTATATTTTTATACTAACTGCTTATTTCATACATCCCATTCTCAATATCAATGATTTATTTCATTTTCAGAAGCCTTAGACTTGCTTCGGCATTGGAGAGAAATCAATGAAAGAAAAAGTGATGAAGTCATCCATTTGTATTTTCATGTATTGGATGATAAGAAGAAACTGGGCAATGAAGGTATGCTTGCGTTACAAATTAAAGTAGCACACTGCTGCATGCAGTCATATGGGCAGCTTGCCGGCTTGCCCTTATAAAACCACCTTGCAATAACAGCACATGTGATATTTTGTTTCGGTAAGTAAGGGCACAGAATATATACTAGCATACAGAAGGATTAGCAACAAAAGTCAGGTTTTGGTATAAACATATACCTACACTCGTGAGAGCCTGCCTGCAAGCAAAATTGAAACTTATAATTGCACTTTGAGTAGCTTCCAACATAGCAATTTACTCTGCCTCTGTGGATGAAAGTGCAATACATGATTGTTTATAACAACTCCACCAAATTACATTCCTACCTAGTTTCCTACCTACACGTAACCAATGTACGATTTACCGTTAGTCCAGTCTGCACCAATATATCCTTGTAACAGAAACTTATCTACTACATTAATACATGTACGATATACAATTAATTGTATCTTTAAGATAGTGTAACACTCGCTTAGCTCTAATCCAATGCTCAGCAGTGTAGCAAGTATTAAACCGAAGATAAAGAGGCCCCACACCATTGATAAGAAAAATCACTGTTTTGTTTTCCTATTCAGCTTGTTCAAACATAAAGCCAAGTGATACATAACTTCTTTGTCTTTATTTCTGAAGATTATTTTTGTTTTACAAGAAAATAAATATCTTGCTTTATTACAAAAATCAATTCAACTTGGTTATTTCAAGAAGTATTGCAATGTGTCTACAATCAAATGATAAGAGTTTCATTTACACTATAAATGACATGCCAGTTTTTTATTTAATTCAATAGTTTCAGTAAACGAAGGTTTTTGATATTTTTGAATAACGGATGTCCCTAGCGGGGCCAGGTATGGAGAGCCCAGTTGCTCGAGGTCATTTGCATAGTAGAGAGTGCTGTTGCCAATGATATGCCAGGTTGAGTAGTAATAGACACATGTTTTAGGCAACCTATCGTCTCCTGGTAGAATAACTTACTACCGTGAACGCTATCATTAAACCTCAGACCATTATCTAAGAGTGTCTTAGCAACATTACATGCTTCAACTCACTATTAACCTACCTTAACACCCTAACATGTGTCTTATTTCACCTAAGTTTTTAATAATAAATTTGGATCTCAAAGTTCATTTGCTAACACATTGCAATTGTATAAATGAAAGAAATCGTCAAAGTACAAGATAATAATAATAAACATCTTACCCACTTTACAACTGAAGATTCAGTTCTAGTTCTTATAATTTAAACTTGTGTGTGTTCTCAAAACACATGCGTGACACCTGTTTCAATCCATATTCGTACACAGCTTTCTTGAGTTTTTGTATATTTATGGCTGAGACATAAATATTTCTGCACTGAAATTTACGTATCTTTAATAGCAAGTGATAACACTTTTTGAATAGCTGAAGGGATCAACATCAAAAGTTTTCAAAGTTTAAAGCACTTAGTGAAATTGTTGAGCATTGTTGAGCAGTCTTTTTAAATTACTGTTAGTGTTCAATTTTTGGTAATTATTTTTATTAATTAACAATAACATCAAATCAGAACCTAGGAGCTCCAATCCCAAAAAACAATATAAAAGCAAAAAAAGGATTTTTTTAAAATCTTTAAGCTCAATATCTCTGTAACGGTTAATCAGCATGATTCAGTGACTTTTTTTAATCAGTGTATATTATCTGTAGTTTGCACAACAAACTAATACAAGATAGGGAACGATTTGTGTGTGTCTTGTTCATACTTGTTGTGTGGTGTGTATAGGTGCTCACCACCTATTTAGCTTTCATTGTAGCTATAACATTTTTGAAATATTTAAATATTATCATTTTTTTTTTGGTTAAAAATACCTTAAGAATTGATTTTTATATAAGGTGACGAGGAGTAAAATTAATACAAGCATTAACTAAAAAGCGTTACATTATCTGTCATTTTGACATTTGTGTGACAGCTATCGCATGTATTTATTTTCCCTAATTCTATTCTCTGGGCTTGTAAAAATACTAGTCAACGTCGACATCTTTGATGGATGATCCGACTTGCCCATGTGATTTGTACAACAGAAGAAACTATATTCCATGTTGCCAAATTTACTTCCTTCCCAGATTTAATTTAGACATGGATATAAAACTGCATCAGAACATTCTGCCTATGGTGATGGGTCAAAAGGATCCGGGAACCGTTTCTTTCGGTTTGCAGATAGTATTATGAAATCTGTCACTAGAAGGAATGACTTGTAACTATAGAATAATTTTGTTTTTCTCTTTGTGTCAATTTCTATAAACATCATCAGACTTCTGTAATCTTTATGTAAGCTAAGTAATGCATACAACTATTAAGTTAAGCATAGAGTAAGTTCTTTAGAATTTCTCTGGTTTGTAAATATCCCTATAATTCTTAAATTTGAATTATCTGTAAATATCTATATAAAATATGAGTTGTTTTCTGCAAATATTTATAGAGACTATGCTATAGCCATATATTCCATAATTAGTTTGTCTATAAATAATGTACAAAATTGTATAAATTAACTGCAACATAAACCTTACGACCCTAGCCATCCCTCTCACGTAGGAACAAGGATAGGCAATAATGTTAAATTTCGCACTTATTGATGCTATATTTATACGTTTATAAACAAATATATCATGTGTGTGTTGTTTTTACGAGAATTAAAAAAATAGATGAGACATTTTAAATGTAAAATTAATGGTTTAAGTATAGGAGCCCTTTGTATTTTTAATTTCAGACCATTTGATATCGGAGCAAGTACTGCTTGCTGCATTGGACAGTCATATGTTGGATCTGGGGTATATGTGCTTGTATTCTTTGTCAAAGCAGTTCCCAGACAGTTTGCGAGTGACGAGGTATCATGCTGCATTGTTGGAGGCAGAGGAAAAGTTAGTAAGGTTTTTAATAATTATCAACTGCATTAATTGTGAAAAACTGACGACTCATTCGATGAGTGGTTAGGGTGCTTGCTTAAACGCTCTGTCTATTCTGGGTCCTGGGTGCGATTCCCAGCGGGGGCAACTTTTACTTTTCATACTTGGCTCTGGATGAATTTGGAAAGTAGTGCTGCTGTGTTTTGGTGAGTGAGTAAGGGTTGCCAGAGCCCATTTATCGCTATTCCTTCCCAATCCCTTATCCTTAAACCTACTATGGCTGACAGCGCACTTGCAGCACCTGTGGCGTTTCTCGTGGTATGGGTGAAGAAAAAAAAACTACTCAGTTAAAAATATGTAATAGATTCCTTGCGATTACTGTCGGCGCGGTGTCATTTGATGAATGATTAATTCGGTGGGAATGGACAAATAAACATCAAATAATATAATCCTTATTCTCACTATCCCTAAGTTCATTGTTAAAAGCCGCCGCCTCCTTCGCTCTTCGTTACGCCTAGCTAAGGAAACAATACTTGGAAATTTATATTTTAAGAGGGAAAGGAGGTGGCTGAACTTACATAGCATGAAATATGGCTGTAGAATTGGTCACCAGGTGAATGTACACACAAAATTCAAGTCTGTCGTGTGAAGACAGAATTTAGACTATGTTTATTTAATCATTGTTATTGCAATCCGCCACTAGCTAACTAGCACTAGCACTACAGTAGGATTAAGTATAAGAGATTGGATAGGAAAATGGGCTGTGGCATCCCTTTTACTCACTCACCGAAATACAACAGCACACGTGCTGTTACGTATATTTCACGGTGGTCTTCTGTAAGGGGGTGGTTACTGTCGCCAGACGGGCTGCTCAAATGACTGCGAAAAGCATTGTGCCCGGCCACTACTTTACAGATCCAGATCAGAGCCAAGTAAGAAAAATTGACAACAAAATGGCGGGCCATGCGCGCGCACTAGAAGCGCACGGCTACCGCCCTTGCAACGCCCGTTCGAACAAAAAACCGACAACGCGCATTTGACGCGTTTGAATGTATACACCGAATTCTAACTTCGTTTTTAAAATGCGCGTTAGCAAAGCGCGCCCTGGAAATTGCCTTATGTGTACTCGCTCTTAGGAAAGAGGGGCGTGGTCAAAGTCATGGGAAAAGGCTAGTATTTTTATGTTTAACATCAATTTGTTTACATTTAAGGTACGATGAAGCTTTGGAAATTATAGACAAAATAATAAAAGCGGACGAGACTAATGCCCCAGCGCGCAAACGGCGCATCGCCATCTTCAAAGCGCAAGGATTAATTCCGGAAGCTGTTAAGGAGCTTGTTGATTACTTGAAAAAGTGAGTAAATTTTATTACGATAATTCGTAGTTATTAAAATGACGACGATAAACTTGTTACGAATGTCCAGGAAAAGTATTAAAGAACATCAGTCAAAACCAGGCCATTGTCCAAAAATTACAAATTATATAAAAATTTTTGGACAATTATGTCACAAATCGGCTGCAATGCTTATTCATTGTTTCTGAAAAACCATTAATCGTGATTCCAGATTCATGGCGGATGTGGAAGCGTGGCAGGAGCTGTGCGAGCTGTACCTTCAGCTTCAGGAGTATTCGCGAGCTGCCTTCTGCGCCGAGGAGTTGATCCTGCATCAGCCCCATAATCATCTGATGCACCAACGGCTGGCCGATATACGATACACCATGGTAAGTTACATCCGTTCTAATTGGAGTTATTTGTGTCCTAGTTTACGATATTTATCAAGAGCAAAAAAAGTCATATACAAAATATAACACTATTGACGGCGTCATGTACAATTGTAGTATACTACAATAGAGTTAGGTGAAGCGGCGACATCTATCGGGTTTAGGTCGAACTACTTGGTGATACAACTGTGCAATGTGCATAATATGCTCCAATTTGCAAACCCTCGGGAACCTAAGGATAAAACCTTAACGAATTATACAGATAGATTCGCATAGATTACTTACAACTATTATAGATTCCTCAGGAATTACTCTATTGATAGTTGAATACCACATGAAAATCCGTTCAGTAGTGTTTGAGATTATGGCGAACATACGTACAGACAGACGCGCGGGGTTGTTTTACAATATTAATTTATATTTTATAACATAATTTGTTTTAAAATAGGTAAGGATGAATACTGAATATTATTTTTGTACTATCAAAATAATTTTTAATTAAATGATCTATAAAAGAAATAAATAAAATGCATTCTCAGGGCGGCACAGAAAACATGGAGGCTGCCAAGTCATACTACAGTCAAGCTTTGAAATTGAATCCAGACAACATAAGGGCTCTGCTTGGATTGTTTCTGGTAAGTTGAAGAGATTTCACTTTAACATAAAGCTATTGATTATGCTTTTGAAGCTCTCTAGATTTTTATTCGAGTCAATAAAATTGAGGACAGAGGAAACATTTAGAAGCGTTTATTAATTCCGTAAATGAAATACAAATTAATGTATTGTTTGATTAAATTTACTAATTAATTTCCAATAATGCTAGTAACGATTTCTATTATAATATGTTATTGCTCCCAGTAAAACTATTCTTTAAGACAGCAAAGATTAGTCGTATTTTTGTTAACTTTATTATGTTAAATTTAAAAGCGGCCTTAAAAGAAATTGTTTTTTCGTTGTAGGCCACAAATAACCTAATGAGTTTTAACAAATCTTCTGGCGGCACTAGTAAGCGCAAAGATCTTTGGAAACTGAACCAATGGGCGATTGCTCAGATCACGCGCAAGCAACGCGAGGCAGAGTCCACAACCGGCTTGCATACTATGATGTCGTCTTTAGCTATTTCGGAATAGTTGTAAATAAATGTACAAATGTTTGTTGACTTGTCGGAAGCAATGGATACACTAGGGACAAAATGTGACCTAATATGCCACTTAATATTCAGCTCAATTCGGCTTGTCCAAACTGAAGATGTTGACATTACAGTATTTTTTTTTAAAAAGATTCATTAAATATTTCGAAAATTATTTAGAATATTTGATTCCAAGTGAGGCATTTAAATATTTTTTAGACACACTTTCAGTTTGCGCCAGTGTGTCTAAATCTGAATTCGAGATACTATTAGATATTAGATTAATTAGACATTTCAGCTACTTAGAGCGATTATGTCATGGAACAGCTACCGAAAAAGGTGATTGGTGAACCAATCAAGTTGAATCAGTCTCTTATAACGGGTCCTTTCGAATTCGCCCTCCACCTCTCAAGGTCTAAAACTCATGTCTATGTGATTTTCTATGAGATTGTCTGCTGGAATGCTCGTTTAGGTCAGACATCTTGTTACTAAACCACTTCGTTAAACGATTAGAAATTACTTTATACACAACACTAAACAACACAATCTCCTGGAGCGACATTTATATAAGAACCGACGAGTGCGAAATGTAAAATGTTTCGCCACACTGTCTCCTGGGTCATTTTACATGGTAAATTTGTTCTCTAGTGTATCCATGATTTGAATCAATCTAAACTACATTTTTTATTATATACTCGTATCAAAAATGTAATATTACACTTATTTTTTATTAATAGGGAAGTTAGTTTATATATTGTTCACAAAGAGTTTAGAACCACTGCATTTAGTTGTAAACTATAACGCCTCTAGCATACAGAGAAGAAAGCGAACCGACTACTAAAGTCCGATAATTACAATTTCGTATCTCTTTCACGTAATAAGCCTGTCTGAATGGTATACCGGAATACTTACTATCTCTGCACCAGATTCGACATTTTGACGTCGGACAACACGCTGTTCGTTCCTGTGTATTGGTCATATAAATCTAATATTAAAATAATAAATACATTATTTTTTTTATATATTAAGATCGGCAGACAGGCTGATGGATCATGCACAGTGATTCCGATGTAGCTTTGTTATCTTACAAGTATCTTATCCTCCCAGGCCAATGTCTTTTTGTAATTTTGATGAACACATTGGAGGGTAGATAAGGTGGAGTGGTTACGCTCTGTCTCACAGGGATCCCGGTTTCGATTCCCGGCTGTTGGCAGTAATCACCCTCTTACAGAAGACCAGCATGAAATGATAACACATCCCTTAATCACTTACCGAAACACACGGTAAGTGAGTAGTCCTACTGTGGTCGGCAGCGCACTTGCAAATTTTTTTAGTATTTCTGGTGTTATAGGCGACAGTAGCCACCTACCACCAACTGGTCCATCAGTTTGTCTGTCGACCTTGACATGAAAAATTTGTTTTTGAAGTCATTGTGACTCATGCTATATGAAAATGGTGCCTCTTTCACTGCTTGAATAAGTTTATCTTGAGACTAACTAAAATATAATTAACTATCGCTATAACTACGCGCGAACAATTAAAAATCTGTCGACAGAACCGGTCGCGGATACGTGGCGTATTTCGTTCCGCGTGCTATGTGTAACGAATCATTCAAAACCATACTAGACAGAGTTTCCCTGTTTCGTTGGTTGTTGTTTCGCTTCCGTTTCGTTTTCGCTGCTAAAGGTCTAAAGGAAAAAGTTTGACAGATCTTACATGATCTGAAAGATAATTCGCTACTTTGCGATACTACTAAGACAGGTGATTCCAAACTCTCTGATTATAATATCTTATTTAAAGGATTCCAATGTTACCTATAAATATGTTTATTATGTATGTAATTAATTGTAATTTTTTGAAAGTTATCTTTATATATGCAATTTATAGCTAAATTCACGTCTCCATTGAAACATTTATTAAAAACGTATAACACAGTTGAAACGTTAAATCGACTAACTCTGTCAATAATTCGCAGAAATGAACTGTGGTTATTAAAATTAGCCAGACGATTATGTGATGTGTTTATGCTTCAATTTCTAGTCTTTGTTAAGTCATAACACTACCTTCATTTATAATGCAATTATTGTGTTATGGTGCACGTATATCTATTGATAAAACAGTACTTACTTGGTATACACACTTACTTGGTGTCGAATAAATGGTATCAATATGTTGAATAGAGCCGATTAAGTAAGAGTTTTGATAATAAGAAGAAGGTATTAATAGTAAGAATCTTAATGTTCATTGAACATCCATTGATATCAGAGAATGCGGATGTGCGAACGAGACAGACGTATATACTGGCTACAAATGCTTACTCGCTTCTATCAGGGTTTTTATAGGACAGAGATAGGGAATAGAATACATAGTTGAAAGATAATAGACAGGAGAAGAAAAATCAATGTTTTCATAGGAGTAATTACAAGATTTATTATACTAGGTTATATGGTGTCAGTGACTTCGTTCGCGTTGAAATAAAAGATAACGCCTGACATTATACTTTTGCCAATTGTTTTTGGATGCTCATGTCTGCATGGAATATTGAGCCTATGTCCATCCTGAAATTCTAATTCTAACTATTGATGAAAAATTTTTTAAATCGGAAGATTTTACAACTTTATTATATTATTAGTATATTAAAATCCTACTGTTCGCACAGTATACGTAACGTGATACATACATGTCAGGCGCATAGGTGAGTGCAGGAGCACTCCAGAAGTGGAGGAAGAATTAATTGAAGCCGTTAGCCACGAAAAATATTTGTAGTACATATAACATGCAGACGAGCCGAAGAATGAGAATGATGTACGGCTTGTGGGGAGGCGCACTTGTCGACAAATGTCGGTGCCACCGTGCAGGGTCGCTTGCGGCTGGCGTTTAAACTCATCAATATAAATAATTAGTCGTCAAACTAAACAAAAAAAAATCGGTTCCCAAATAAATTAGAGAAAGGGATCGGAAGTTTTCGCTTCACTTTTAATATAATGATAATTAATTATTTTATCCTTATATGGCCCTTATTTGTTATCAGCGGCTTTAAACTGAAATTGTTTATTAATGTAATATATTGGTTGTTATGAATGATTTTTTCGCAAAAAAAATTCTGACAGACGTCTCAAAAGGCTATTTTATACATTCACTGTAAACCACTACATTGAACGCTTTGGACTGTTTAGATTTCGATAAAACTAACAGCTACGACAACTGCAATAGCCTACCAAACACATGCCAAACTAAACCTTATTAAAGTATTCCTATCACTCAAACATCTGTATTGTATTTACCTACAAATAAAATTATATTACAGAGAATTTTAAAAAAATGGACACCGGAGCTTAAACGGGTCTAAACAACTGGATGCCTTTTTGGGCCCTACTTTCGATTACTTTTTTTACTTTTAATTTTATATAAAGACATAAAATTAAAAGTTAAATTTTTTTTAAAAAAATCTGGATATTATAAGTACCTAAATATTAATGATTCCGATAATATTTATGATTCTAGAATCGTTTGACTGAAAAAAAAAAATGGTTTGCAATCTGTGGCAATTTTTACCTGTTTCTTTATCAGATTTTTTTTCTTACTACTACATAAATGATGACTTTCTGTGTTGTAATATAAGTAGGTATATATAATGCTCGTGCAAAAGCATTATACGTAGTTAAAAATATATACTATGACATAATATTATTGTTGTTTATTATTTAATCAGTATTTTATGTATAAAATAGTTTATAAATTGGTATTCTCAATGGCATCGGTACGACACTAAAACGATTAAGGTTAAAGATTTTAGTACAAAAACACGTCATGAAGTCGAACAGCGAATTGTTTTTTTTTTTTTTGACAAAGTTACACTAAAACTTCGAGAACTTCAAATAAATGTGAGTGTTCGCTCTCACATTATTTATGTCAAAAAAAAAAGATATCAAAAAGGTTTCTATTCAAAGATTCTATTCAATATGTGTGATCTTGATATCGATAGTTTTATAAAATTTTGTAAGAACGAAATGACGGAATCAAGATGTCTTCAAATAAAAGAAAATACAATGGCTCAATCTAATTCAAATATTTGGCTTGAGATTTGCTACGGGCGTATAACAGCTTCAAAAATGCACGAAGTAGCTCAATGTACAACAAAAGATGACTCTTTAGTTTAAGAAATATTTGGAGTCGTAACATTTAAAGAAATCTAACAGATCAACTTGTTTTAAGCGTTTGGTAACATGATTCCAAAACCTCTAAGTCTGCTAATAGCTCTTTCTACGTGTATCCGTAATGCCGCAATTTTTTTTGTTTCTAAAACTTCTTTCTTAGTTATTACTTTAGCGGTCACGCTAGGAGGTCTAATCAGAGTTTGTCCATTTTGTTGCAGTTAGTTGGTAAAGTTTGCAAATTACCATAATCTTCAAAAATTAAGGAATCAGTTGCTGTACCACCATAACCAGGAGAAATAAAATTTGTTAGTGTTATCGATATCAAATATTTGATCGTTTTACAGCCTTTATAATCAAACCATGTAAGAGTTTGCTTTACGGCATCAACAGGCTTTTCAATTTGAATTTCGAGACAGTCTGCTTTGAACCTGACTATAGTTTTTTTCGAAATGGAATCAGTTGATTCAACTGGACATCTATGTTGGTGGGAAGTATACAAGTGATTTAAGGGCAGATGCTAAAGCCGGAACAGTAACCCTTATTATTTTAGTAACAGAACTTGTGCCCAAACCAAAATCCAAAGCCAGAATAGCATTACGCGTTGATGCAGTCGTATTTTATTGTTTTATTATTTCATTGTTTCTGATAAAATATTTATGCAAAAGTAACATTCTTTAGGTAAACCTAGATATGCATAAAAGAGTAGTAGTGTTAAAAAAATATTGTAAAAAAAATTCAAATTTGTTTTTCAATCACACTATGAACATTATCACCTTTATTTTGTGAGTGACCGCGGATTAAAAACTTATGAGTAATAATAGACTTGATAACTGTCAACTTGACCGCCACAATTGTCCGAGTAGAAAATTATGTCAATCTTTTTATTGGGATTATGGTCTATCTGAGATTTAATGTAGTCGAGTATGCAGCTGCCAATTTCAACAGCCCTATCTCTTTCCTTCGGTTTCGTCCCAAAAGTAGCACACAACATCTTTTGCCCTTAAATCGCTGATAGTAAAATTGAAGCAGTTGATTCTGGATTTATAAAAGAATAGGGATATTTGTCCCTTAGGAATCTGCAATACTGTTTGCAAGTCGTAAACTGTTATGGTACCATCGGTCCTATTTTTGTCATTTTCTTTTTCAGTTCTTGCCAAAGTTTTTTCTTCCAAGTGCTGTTCATATTCTTGGCTTAACTTGAGATTTTCTTCTACGCCAGAGTTCTTGAACCTTTCGCACAGATCACATTGATCTTTTTTCGGTACGAAAAAAGAAATGTTGAATATCCTGTTGAATGTAGAAGACGTGGCAAAAGGTAAACCATCCTTTTCAAGATGTCGTTTATAATCTCTGTGTATATCCTCCAATGATTTATCACTTGAAATATATTTTCTTGTTGTTTGAGCCCTTAAGTAGTGAGATTCCTTGGGATAGAATTTATGAAATGTACAACACTCTGTTTAATTTGTGGGTCAATAGTTGGATGATGGTCGTGTTTTCCTCTCATATCGGCTTGAATAACTCCTGATTCCGATTTCTTGAAAAGTGCCGTTTTTATCGTTTTATAGCTCAAGTCAAGGGTGGATTTGAAAAATCCGCTCGATATTTAGGCTTTATTTCTTGAGTGTCGTACTACAAATTCTCTCTGCCTTTCCAGGTTGCCGAGCCCCCAAAATGCATCAAAAAATCTGTTGCCTTGACGTTTCATTTATCTTACGATTGTTAACGATGGGTACGTGCGTTCCGCTTGTAATACTGATTGCATTGCAACTGACTGACTATGTCCCTGTTATGGTGGGGGAGGAGCGAAGCTCGTTCTTTCAACAAAAGGGGATTCTGGCTACATCTAGCGTCGAGTAGTGGTCATATTTTGAAATCTGTCATTCTGGTCGTGTGTAGTGAGATTTAAGGAATTCGATGGTGTACTTAACTCAAAAATTGAGATTTTTGATTAGCTCCCTTTAGATCTAGTTGTGCGATATATACCTACTATCAGTTTGTTTACGCTCATCTCTCATACATTTGTAATCAAAACGTATTTTATTTTGAAGAAACTGGGATCTCTGCAGTGACATGGTGGTACGAAATATATCAACACCAGTTCCATCAGTTCGCTAAAGATCTTTCAAACTCTGGCGATTAGATTTGACGAGACCAGCTAAATACAATAGGCCGATAAATGCTTTCAGCTCACATAAATTAGTTTCTTGCATGTAGAAAGAAGCATCAGCTTTCGCGTTATTAGCAGTTATTTATTTGTTTTCGGCGAATTTCCGAATTAGTGTGAATTAAAATTTTTTGCAACATATCTGAAGTGACAAAAATATTTGAGGAGCATGTTCGGTTACTATATTTTCTGGTTAGACAAAGAAAGGCATTTTTATTTTATAGGCGTAAGTAAATGTATTACAGTAGGAGGGACGTAATTATGTATTTACTAAATCTTAGTTCTCTTCTCTTTCTCCAGCAATTAATATTTGAATTTCCATTTTATGGCTTACTGCCTGGTGAATTATTTCTTTTGAGTGGTATTCTATTTTAATTTTGTGTTCCTCCTCCATCAATTGCAAACTATGCTTCTTAAACTTCATATTACTACAGACAATAATTCCTTTAAAGCTGCTTCTAAAATGAAAAAAAAAAGATAATTTAAAATTTAAAATCTGCAGTTGTGAGCTTGAGTACAATCATTGAGCAATTGTAGTATTTCTGTATTTATGTAAGGTGAAAAGAGTTACGATAAATCAATGAAAAATAAGACATTCAGCAGAGGTATGTACTGTGTCGTGTGTAGGTAATGTTCTTCATTTTATCCTTTTACTAGTTACAGTCTGCATTTTATTTTATCACTATTGGTTGCTACTATATATCATGATTACTCTATTTATTCTATTTATCCAGTTCTTCGTTGGAGAAACACTGTTCATTTTCTTTTAATAATGAGTACTGCATGTTTACCAGAGCTGCACATGTCTGCATGATTATACAAGCATGCATTTGTTGGGTGTCAAAAAATCCAGAATCCTAAATGATTTTAGTCTTGATATTGCCCTCTCTACATGGATCCTAGTTCTTGCAATTTGGCGAGTATCCAATACCTGTTCTTTTGTAAATTGTGTGGTGGTCAAAAATGGTGGTATATTAACATTTACACCAAGGGTGCACAAAGGTCAGATAAGGAATCCTTTGTCACATAAAATTAAATCACCTGCCACCATATGTGACAGAATTCCACTGTTTTTGGTGATGAACTTGTCAGATGAAGATCCAGGGAAAAGATCACTGACATATGTAATGGTTGCATTAGGAGCTATTCCTAATACTTTAAATGTGTGCTTCTTCTGTTTATAATGTGAGAACACTGCTTTTTGTTCTTTCATGGATGCCGGAATAGCAATCTCTATTTCTGTACAATCGTTTGGGAATGGTGCAAAACATGTTGGTATAAAGACAGCATTCTTTTCTCTGCTGGGAATTACATCCATCATTCCTTTAAATAATATACTGTGCAAAAAATTTAGGAATGTTATAAATATGTTTTGAACAGTAGTGGTACTGATCTTAAATCGATGACCCAAATCAAAGAATTGTAAATTCAGTCTAAGCTTCATTAATGTGCACAATAACTGATCATTAACATTAATTATTTCCACCTTCCAACCCATAAAATAATTTATTTCAAATCTGCTTATAAGTTCCACTAAAACTTGGAAATTGGCAGCTGTTGGCAATCCTGTATACTGAAAAAGTAAAAAGTAATCTTCCTGAATATTCTCAAATGAGAGTCTACATTCACCTTTGGCAAGAACTTCTTTTAATTTATGGTTCTCTTGTTGTTAACAGTAATTCTCTGCAGTTTGCAAAATATCACTACTTTACGTCCCTTTAGCATACTGAGGGTTGGTTGGCTGAAGCATCTTGAACTAAAGTTTCCCGTTCAACGGTAACATCTTCTGCTGACATCTGTTTCTTTGTTCTAGAACTGGAATAAACAATATGGTATAAATTTAGTATATATAGTGTAGAGTCCAATCACAGATTGGTCTCATTCAGGTGTACATATTTGTACCTACATAGTAGTTCATGTTTGCATTCTAACTAGGTTTTAGCTTTATGTGATTAGCTGACAAATAAGTAAAGTATGATAAAATAGGTAGAATGTGTACCTTTTCCGCTTTTCAGGATACAAAAACTCGAACCGCTTGTTACTACTGTGTGCAAAAATTGATGAAACAACATCCTTTTGGCAACTACAAAAGCGGTCTTCACGAGTGGGGTCTCTATCTTTACGACTGAAAATGAAAACAATGAGTAAATTAACAATACAAGTCAATGCAAATAAGCGTATTCTCAGACTATAATAATAAATCTTCTTTCTTTATAAACAGTAACTTACCGGCAAAGTGTTTTCCATTTTTTAAAGATTTTATCATTGGCAGGAAATCTAAAAAACCTGCAGGTTTCTCTTCTGGATACATGGTTGCAACCGGAAGCAAAACAATACGGCATTATTTAACTCGCAAAAACTCGATAATTTTAGAAATATGTAAATTTTCATACGGTTTCGTGTTTGTTTTTACCCAAATGTCAAAATCTGACATTTTGTGACGTCATAGCTTCCACGGTCAATTGGTGCGTAACTGACACTTCAGGAGTTAATGCGGTCACCTTCCCGTAGATGGCGCAGTTCATCAACACTGTGACTAAACCAGAGCCACACGGTAGATGGCGCATTATGTTATTGTTTTGCATTAAATGTTTGAATTTTAATAACTACTAAATTATTTTTGTTACAGGGTTTAATTACGCCTATGATAATTTTTCATCCTTATCGGCTATTTGAGTATTAATTAACTATATTTTTTTTATAATTAAGAACATAAACAGTCTTAGAAACACTATGATAAATCATCAGTACTTTTAAGTTATAGAATTTTTTTTTTAATTTTAGGACCAAATAAAAAAGTAAAAGCCAGCATTATGGTCACCCGACGTCACCTAAACGTTTCTACCAAACGTTTAGCCAACTCCCTGTAAAGTTCATGAGCGGCTGGCCTCCACGGACCCATGGTCTCTACCGCGAATAGCACAAACATGTAACCCCTATCTAAGTTTTTTGCGCCGCTTGAGATTTTCGGTTTTATTAGCGGCAACACCAGCCTGTGACAGCTTCCAGGGAATGAGGGTCATGCCATCGGGTCTCTTGCCGTCGTCTCTCATTAGTCCGTCAGGTTCTAAAACTGATGGGACGGCGGCACTAACAAACGTCTGACGAATGATGTCGTTCAGACTGGCGTGTCGCGGTATGCGTCCTGCTCTCTTAATACATGATAGTCCATGATGGCGAATCGATCTACTGATTCTCCACAGTTACAGTGGTGAGGAACAGTACAGGGAGCACCAACTCGTAGGGATGCTGCCAGTCTAAAAGTATTATTGTCTAAAAGATTGCTAATGTTACGGGACGGTAAAGCATGTATCCAAAGGCCTTATTCCCATCGTGCTACGGCAAGTAGACAAGCACACTCTGTATTTGAATTTATCAGGTTGTTAAATTCTAAAGTACAGAGAGGATCGTTCCATTGCCTTTGGCGGATAAGGGACTTGGGGAGAGATTTTGTCGAACACGCTCTTTTCCAACTTTCTGTAGCTTCTGCAAAGTAGCTTATTTGACAATTAGTAATTGATAGACCTAAAATAGAGTGTACCAATTTAGAGGTGCTGTATATGGAGGAACGGAAAGCTGGCAATGAAACACTAGAAATTTGGCGAATGCCGAGGCCAAGCACGGTCATCAAGGGATGTGTTTAGTATGGAGATGAGTGTATCTCTTATAATTTTTGGGTAAACATATAACGTTATAAGGGTAAACATAATTTTTGGGACGAAAAGGCAATGTTTTATTATAGTATAGGCTACAGTGTTTATTTTTTCGAATCGCTCAGAAACAGAGAGGAAATTTAGAATTTTCTCGTCTACAAAATCTTGTATTGAGTCATCTAGAATTGAGCATCCTAGGAGGCGAAGTGATCTCTTTTCTAGTAATTTAATATTAGGAGCAATTTGTTCAAAGATATTTTGTACAGTATTCAGTAGTGAAATATTGGGTACAAAAATTTCACATTTTGAAAAATTTAGAGTGAACCCTAACCTATCGAATTCTGAAATGATAAACTGTAAATCGCTGTATGTGGTGTTAATATCGCCTCCCAGCGTTCCGTTATCTAAATACCACACATTAAATTTCGACTTCAACTTTTGGATTTTTGGGTGAATTGCTAGGCTAAAAAGAGCCGAATCCCCTTGCTGGCATCCAAACTCATTTTAATTGTTAGTTTTCCACAAATCGTCAAACTCCATCAAAATTTATGCTTTAAAACTAAACCTTCACAATTCTTAGTCACAGCCACCAGGGGCCTTAGACAAAGTGGCATTCGCTCCGTAGCGATGCGATATCGAAGTTCGTTATCGTCTCAGAGACAAAGAAATCATGACAAGGTATCACGTGTTTATCACGTGTTACAGTGTCGTTCCTTTGTCTCTGAGACGATATAGTCCAAGCGCCGGAGCAAAAAAAGTAGGTTCGTAAAAAAATGTTCGGGACCGGCTATTTTTTTTTTGGAATATGTTCAGGGGTGTCCCCTGATTGTAAATCCAAGTTGGCGTCATCGGGGAGGGTGAGCGTCAGCCGCCATCTTGAAAAACACGTTTTATTGAATATCTCGCGAACCGCGCATCGTACGACAAAAATAGTGCAGATCATTTTTGTAGATAATAATATTTGCCATCTTTTTTATTTAAAACTTTTTTCTGTAAAAACATAGTTTTTTATTTGTAGCGCTTCAAACTTTTTAAAATATGGTTTTTGCTAAATATATAGTTAACGGTTCATGATAAATGAAAAATGGTAATAACTAAATTTGTAGAGCATGAAATTTCCTATAAATTTCATTCGGAACTTTTTCCCGTAGCATTTATAGTTTAGGAGCTGCAGCTAGGTAAAACTTGCACCTCGTACATTATCAGTGACAATATTGCTCGTTTGTATACGAAAACCATTTCATAACGCATAAAATGGCATAAAGTGTTCCAAAAAATGTCAATGCAGCTGTGTAACGAATCAATTAAAATTATAAATAGTGTGGAGAACAACGAATAATTTATCCATCTTTATTGTTGCTTAATATAGTATCATCATAAAAGTTATTATGTAAAAACGTGGCGCATTATTTTACAGGGCGAGTCTAATTCTTTTCGATGTCGACGGAAGACACTCATCTCCTTCTGAATCGATTTCTTCTGCCTCCGCCATATCCGAAGGAGACGAATCGAAGGTTGGGTCTTCTTCGATTTCGTTTTCGATGGCATCTATTACGTCTGGCACGTTGTCGCATGTTTGGCCACTGCAATTCGAGCAAATGATTGAACATTTCAAACCAGGTTTTCAGCATCCACAAGCAGCTCCGCAATATTGTAGGAATGTTGAGGGGGGAAAGTCCGAACGACCCAAAATATATACTACAACTCATAGGCGCATGATTGAATATATAGCATTATAATCTCGTGAATATTTTGCGTTCACTCGACATTTACAGCGTTTTAGCTCCTAAACTATAAATGTTACGGGAAAAAGTTTCGGATGAAATTTATAGGAAATTTCATGCTCTACAAATTTAGTTATTACCATTTTTCATTTATCATGAACCGTTAACTATATATTTAGCAAAAACCATATTTTAAAAAGTTTGAAGCGCTACAAATAAAAAACTATGCTTTTTACAGAAAAAAATTTTAAATAAAAAAGATGGCAAATATTATTATCTACAAAAATGATTTGTACTATTTTTGTCGTACGATGCGCGGTTCGCGAGAGATTCAATAAAACGTGTTTTTCAAGATGGCGGCTGACGCTCACCCCCCCCGATGACGCCAACTTGGATTTACAATCAGGGGACACCCCTGTACATATTCCAAAAAAAAAATAGCCGGTCCCGTACATTTCAAAAAAAAAACCTCTGGCGCTTGGGCTAATAACGAACTTCGATATCGCATCGCTACGGAGCGAATGCTACTTTGTCTAAGGCCCCAGGACATCTAAATATTTCTACATCATTTTTAGTTAAACCGACACATTCTTCATGGAATCATTTCTTACAATAAGCACATGGTCTCATCAGCATCACTTTTATTTCCTTTGCCCTTTTTTTGGTTATTTTTGTTTCTAATGGCATAATTCTAATTTCTAATACTCTTATGGCCCTTTTTTGTAAAATGAAAACAGTATTTATGTCCGCAGCGTCACCCCAAAAGAAGGATCCCATAACACATTACACTGTGGAAGCAACTAAAATAGACAATCCTAGCTGTATCGACATCCGTTAGGCGTCGAATCTGCTTAACTGCATAAGCCACAGAGCTAAGCCTTTTACTTAGTTTGTCAATATGTGGAACCCCATTGTAATTTAGAGTCTACGGTAATACCTAAAAATTCTGTCGATTCCACGGGCTCCAATTTTTCACTACCCAAAATAGTTTTCGTGCCATTTAAAAGGAGATTATTAACACTAAACCAATGCACTACTTTAGAAAGTGTATAATTTATCTCATTATAGCCCCCAAGTTGCCTTTTACTCACAGAATGAGACGGACCGAGAATGGATCCTTGAAGGTCGCCCATTTTAACTAAACCCAGATATTTCCTACCATTAACATCGACCTTCTGAATTCTCTGGCTGAGATAAGAAGTCAGAAGATCGAGAGCCTTATTCTTAATTCCATAGTGGCACCAATTCCTTATTAAAGTGTCATGCTGGACACAGTGAAAGGCTTTGGACAAGTTCTTTCCCTGTTAAGCCCCGTATATTTTGGTGAACTAAAGGGAGACTGCAGGAGGGTCCTCCATTTTCTGAGATATTAAATTAAGGGGATCAGAGCCCATGTTACAATGTATATTATATTTGACTGTCCAATAGAGACAGTCAATAGAAGCAGCAATAGTTGAAATGGATCTTAAATCTACATTATACCGTTACACTGGAATGGTATCGTTATCCATACTATAATATAGTAGCGAACTAGCTATATTACGTCTGTAATAATTGGAAATTTTATAATTGTTTATTGAAAAATTAAAAAAATTGCTGTAACTAAATGTGTTACTGTAAAAATTTTAAATTGATAAAGTGTGGAATTTTAAATTGCATTTATATCTGTAATTATTTTCCTCAGATGTCAATAATTTACTTATATTTTTAACATTTAGGTTTAATAATTTGTCAAAGTATTTCTTTATATGCCCTGAATTTGCATCCCCTTCTCCCGATGAACAAAAAAAAAAATTCAAAAAAAAAAAACTGCTCTGGGATAACAAAAATTAGTAACATGTGTACCAGTATGCTGGCAATATGTGACTTATATTTTTTTTTCCATTTCATCGCAATACATTGTAAGCCTATTTGAATTTTTTGTACAATTTTTCAGCATCGAAGACCGTTAAATGAATGGACTCGTTATCAGCTGGTTCAGTCAGTTCACTAATGGACACCGGCCTTTTGCTATGAAATAAATTTTGTTTATTGTTATTGGACGAGGTTAACGATTGAATCTTCTCCTGATTATATTTACTAAGTTGTTGATCAAGTCACTGCGAGTAATAATACGAGGGGTGATCCAAAAGTAATGATAATCAATATAAAATAAGGGTATTTTAATTTAAAAAAAAAATTATTTCTCTACGTAGTCTCCTAGTAAGTTAGTCATCTTACTAGTCCATCTTTTCTCTAAACCCATAATTCCTTTTGAAAAAAATTCTTTGTCTTGACCCTCCAAAAACGCTTCTACAGCAGTCATCACCTCGCTATCGTCCTCAAATTTTTTGCCTCGGAGGTGTTCCTTGAGTCGAGGAAAAAGATAGAAGTCGCTGGGAGCCAGGTCTGGCGAATAGGGTGGGTGTTCGAGCTGTTCAAATCCCGTTTCTTGAATGGCAGCCATCGCGACGGCGGCTTTGTGAGCCGGTGCGTTGTCTTGGTGAAACAACACTCCAGCTCGGAGTTTGCCTCGTCTTTTTTCTTTAATGGCTTCCCGCAATCTTCTTATTTGGTCTGCGTAGTAAGAGCCCGTAATAGTGGCTCCCTTTTCTAGGTATTCCACCATAATAATTCCTTCAGCATCCCAAAAAACGGACGCCATAACCTTTCCTGCCGAACTTGACACTTTGAATTTCTTCGGCGTCGGAGAAGAGGCTCGTTTCCAAGTCATCGATTGCTGTTTGGTTTCCGGATCAAAATGGTGGATCCAGGTCTCGTCGATGGTCACGAAACGAGACAAAAAAAGTTCCCGATCCGTCTGGAACTTTTCGAGATTCGCCCTCGAAATGTCGACTCGTTTTTTCTTTTGCTCGTCGGTTAACATTCTCGGCACCCAACGCGCAGAGACCTTTTTCATATGCAGTTCGTTCACAAAGATTCTTTGAACACTACCATATGAGATCCCTGTGACCTCAGCCACATGCCTTATGGTCACTCTTCGATCTGCCAATACGATATCTTCGACTTTTTTGACGTTTTCTGCAGTGAGGGACGTGGATGGGCGGCCCTCGCGATGTTCATCTTCTGTAGATGTTCTACCCAGCTTGAACTCCTTTGCCCAGCGCGCAACCGTGGAATATGGAGGAGCAGAGTCCCCCAATGTTTCCACTAGGTCGCTGTGTATGTCTTTGGTAAACATTTTTTTTCAAACAGAGGTACTTGATGACAGCTCTGATTTCGTTTTTCTCCATTTTGATGTTTACTCTCCGACTGTTCGTATTCAAATGAATGTACCTTTTTTTTTTTTTTTTTTTTTTCCGAGGAGAGAAATCTTCAAAAGATACCTTATGCTCAAATGCCGCATGCAATGCAAATGCCCATAGAGGTTATGTGGGACTCTTACCGCACTAAAACTCACCTCGAAATGGGTGTGGTTCTAGTCCGTAGGGGACTTTGGAACCGTCACCGGGCGTCGGGGGGGCGAGAAGCGCCCGGCCCTTACAAATAAAAACTTATCTAAAGCTTAAGCTATGAGGGACCGGCTAGCCCTGTAGGGCCACTTGCGACGACCACGGCGTTGGCCGTGGCCGGTACAAGTGGTCCCCGGGCCGGGAGGTCCCTCGCAGGCGCCGTGTCCTGGTCGCGCCTCGGAGGTGAGAAGCGGCGCGGCGGTCTTCCTCTTCTTTCACGATGTCGGGGCAGCTGCACGTCGTTGTCATCACCAGCAAACGCCGCGTTTGCTGCTGTGATGGGGTCATCCTGGTCCAGTAGGATGTGTCGAGGTCGTCTTCTGAAACGAGAAAGAGTATCGCTAGTGTCAGGAGAGTAAATGAGAGAACTGACCACTAGCGGATTAGGATGGCGAGGGAGTTTGTCGTAGTACTTCAAGGCGAAGTCCTTGATGCACTTGACAATGGAGGGAAGGTTGAGGTCGTGGTGGAGGTCGACGTTGCGGATGTACCATGGGGCGCCCACAGCTCTCCGCAGGAATCGGTTCTGAATGACTTGAAGGGATTGGATATGGGTGGGAGCAGCGTGCGCAAAGACAACGCTAGCGTACGTCATGATCGGTCTGACGCAGACTTTGTACAATGTCACCTTATCTCTAAGGGCCATTGTACTCCGCCTGCCTATGAGGCACGTCAGGCGACCCAGGACGAACGCTGCCCTGTCCCTGACACGCTTTATGTGATGAATGTACCTCCCGGTAATCGTGTCCTATTTATATGATTTTTTTATGCTGAACTAGTGGATATATGAGGCAGCAAAAAAAAATTTTTTCATATTTTTATGTGCTCTACAAATATCTGATTATCATTACTTTTGGATCACCCCTAGTATAACTTTGAGCTGCATTATACTTAACCGTAATATCTAATATTTTTTTATAGATTCGACTTCTGATTGAAGTTGATGTATTTGTTCGTCATATTGAGTAATATAATGTTCTAATTACTCTTTATTACTACCTAATTCACTAGTTAATTTTTGCTTTTCACTAATTATATTTTTGTTTTTAGTTTACAGTTTCCTTTTCAAAATACTTATAGTCTATTCGCGTTAAGAATGCATAAAAGAATTTTGTTCTGCTAATTCCATTACCTCATCCATGTTACACATGGCATTCTCTTCCTGTATTACGTGGTCGCAGCATTTCTTCCATTGATTAGCGTCTATTAAGCGTATTGCGTCATAAAATAATTTATACGTCATTTATCTTCAATGTTGAGTTATTAGCACCAATGTAATTTTTTATTTGGGCCCACACCAATTCAATGGGATTGAGTTTGCAATGGTACGGTGGTAGTCGGAGAATTACAATGCCATTACTTCTAGCAGTTTCATCTATTAAATATTTATCACATTGTGGGTAGGGTTTGCATTATCCGTTCACTTTTACTATCCGGATATTATCCGGATAAGAATCTGAGTATCCGGATATTTAGAAAAATTAATAAAACAAGGAAATACGTATTTATTGTAGTGTTTTATTATACATAATCAATGAAGTGAGATCACAAATTATAAATCACAGATTTAGATAGATAAGATGGATAGATACTCTTTATTTTACACATAAAAACTAAACAAAAAAAATATAAATATATGACATTGTACAATGGGCGGTCTTATCGCTAAAAACGATATCTTCCAGACAACCTTTTGATGGACAGGATTAGAAGAAATAGAACGAGGAGAAATTAGCGGTGTACTTCCGGAGATAAATACATATACATACATATATATACATAAATACAATAATATATTATTATTACATACGTATGCAATTTGAAAAGTTTTAAAAATACATATCTCTAAATAAGACGAAATATTAAAATTGTATAATAAAATATTTAAAATGACATGCAAAGTCAACAAAAATGTAGTTCATTTAGTTCACAAGTATCTAATTAAAATCTTAATTTTAAATACTTCTTAACAAAATGAGTAGGTATCATAATATTATTTCTTAAATAATTAAAAAGAATATTCCAAATTAACAACAAAGATAGGCAGGTAACGCTATCATCAGAACAGTTTGATAAGTAAGTAGTATCCCTTCTACTATTCCAAAAATAAAATAAAACAAATATACATATAAAAATCAACACTATAAATAAACATAATAGTTGTTAACAATTTGTTAAATAGTAATTAAAAAGTCTAAAATCACATCATAATCATAACTATGCTAAAGTCATAACTATAAATTAAGTAAGACAACTTCGTTACATTATTATGGCTTGCTTAGCTTATCTTTTTGGTAGTACGGTCTTAAAAAACTTAAAGCAACGAGAGTATTATCATGCATTAAACTACGAATTTTATTGCACATGTACCCCGCGGCAGAAAAAACTCTCTCTGCTTCTACGCTAGTTGGTGGGACAGCATGAGTAAGTTGTAAGCTCGGGACAAATTTTGACCCCGACCGCCTCCACTATCATATAGTGCCATCTCAACTCGTACTTTTGTTTCTATCTCTAATTGATCGTTTTCATTTGATGACGAAGACGGCACTGCCAACGTGGCTTCATCTATTTTTTTCTGCAACTGTTTCTTTAATGAAAGAGTTACATTCAAATGAACAACGTCTTCATCGTCACGTGAATGGGATTGCGCTGATGTGTATTTGTAAATATTTTTTATCACTCTGAAATGTCTAGACATACTCGTATTTGGATTAAAACATTTAAAAAAACATTATTTCAATTTTATAATTGGAAAGGAGATATTATTCGGATATCCGGATTTTGTGGTACAAATTAACCGGATCCAAAATACGGCGGATATCCGGATAAAACGGATATCGGGATATCCGGATTGCAAACCCTAATTGTGGGGCGATTTCGGCAGCTTTATGCAGTAATTCCTTTTTCAAATAACTCATGTCCATGGATATCCCTTTGCTTAGCAGCCAATCTATTGTTTTCTGTTTATTCCAAGCGGTCGTCGGTATTTTCTCAAGTTTGACGGAATGATAGGGAGCGTTGTCCATGACAACAATACTTCCTGGTTCTAGTTCTACAAATCCTTTGTTGCTACCAATGTGCAAAACAATTAACCTTTTCCCGTAGGAGCTCTTGGACCGGTAGAGAAGCCTTCTTGAAAAGCATGTCTCTTAGTTTTAACAGTTGTGTCCAACCGTGCCTTTCTTTTAACATGTCCCGCGTTTACCCACGTTTCGTCAAGGAAATATATGGTTTTATTTGCTTCTCTGTATTCTTTTACTTGTCTGAGATATTTACGCCGCCATAAAACAATGTCTTCTCTTTCTAATAATAATGCTCAGCTGTCTCTCGTTTATTAAAATCGAATCCTAGCTCATGCAGTATTTTATGAAAAGTGATACGTTTGAATGTCGGATTGTCTTCATCAGCTTCACAAAGTGTTAATTATTTAATGTGGGGTAGTCGTTATTTAAATATATTGAATGAACTTTTCTTCTTATTGCAAATTTGTGGAATTCATCGAATTTATCAATCGTGGATAGCCGAGCTCTTTTTTTCACTGGCGATTTTAATGTGTTGGTTTCCTTTTGTTCACTAATAATTTTATAAAGTGTTCTCTCGGACATACCGCATGCAATTGCTGTTTTTAGTACTGTACTTTCCACATTTACACTTAAATCACACTGTTTAAAGTATTTAAAAACATTGTAAATTACTCATCTTTCTCCACTATACATTATGGCGCCACTTTTATTCTTACGAATGGGTGAGGTATTCATTTTGAAATTGAAGGTAACGCACAAACGATACAACCGTTTCGTTCATAGGTCTGCCTTCGACTAGTCATTGTGAACTTGACTTTCTAATTTTTGAGCTACCTGATTGGTTAGGGGACGTGGCAAGGCTGATGGACAACTATGACTCACTGCATTCTTAACGCGAATTGACTATAATGTATAAGCAACCTGAGCGTCGCTACTCCAGTACAGGCGGAACTAAAGGTGGTAGCAGGTAAAAGTTGTAAAAAAAATGCCACTGTGAGTATAATCATAGTGCTACAAATCACTAAAATATTCGTAAATACAACGTGTATCTCGAGCCTAATAAAAGTAGTACTTACTTGCTTTGAATTTTCAACCAATCTGCAACCTTCTTTCTATTAGTGTTGGTGTCTGTTTGTTTTTTTTCTATAATTAAGGCTGACTGCCTCATTAGTTCTATAAACAGATCCTAAAAAATATATAAAAACAAATTATGTAGTATGCTGTCGGCGGCGTGGCATGATAATTTATCATGTTGTTTTACCTTTGCTTCTTGGACCTAATTTTCTCTACGTTCACGATTTTTTATTTTAATATTGCAATTGTCCATATTTGCCATATTTTACTTGAAATAATTTTTATTTATATTATACAAAAAAAAATTGTACAATGAGTAATGACAGTTTGTTAAACACATTCCATTCTTTGAACTGATCACTGTTCTATGTGTACAATGACAATGTACATATTATAAACATAAGTTTTGGTTCCAAAACAAACTTATGGCAATGTATTTAGAGCAATACACCTCCAACGAGCCTTGAATAATGCGAAGCAATGCTCAATGCGAGATCTATGGCGTCTCGTGTACAACTTCTCCTGGGATTCTGGTTCTACATTTAATATAGGCGTCATAAGCCAGTGCCGCTGCGGGTAGCCAGAATGTCCTGAAAAAAAAGAAAATATTTTATGATAATAGAATACGTACGTATAATAGAATATTTAGCTACGTCTTCTTGATTTGGGATCTCTCTTGTGGTGTTTGTGGAAACATATCCATCTGCCTGACCATACAATTGTGATTGAGAGCGTTGACAACCTCTGATGCAGCGACTTGTTGTCAGTTGCATCAGATATTGGCCCACAAAAACACCTGAAAAATACAAAAGCTGGTTTAATGGGCACTAAAACCAAATTTTTAGGTTATTTTAGGAATTTGTTGCATTATAGGTTACACAATCAAAATAATACGTAAATACATTAAAAATTTTATACGAGATTAAAAAGACGACTATGTTTTATGTAAACTGCAATATGAACTGCTTTGGTTATGACATTATCATTTAGTTAGGTAACTGCCTGTAATATAATCAAATAATAACCATAATATGAAATTACTTATCTTTATTTCAAGGGCAATTTCTTCAGACCCTTTTAATCGTCTATGAACTTTTAGGTCGCCACATAGTTGCCTAAAATTTATTTTATTAAATCTAAAATGTTGTATGAACAATAGTTCTGGCATATCTTCCAGTCTTTCTAATGCTCAACCAGGCAGCTTTATTATGTGCAGCCCACAACAAACGAAGGGAATGCATTTTTAACACAATTTACGTTCGCATACTAGAGCACTACTAGGCAAATAACAGCTGACGAATAAAATCGGCCATATTGTTTCGTTATCTAAACCGTCTTTAGCTTTCGCTACATCATCGTTCGGACGAAGTAGCGCTAGAACAATTATTCGCTAATTCATCATTTTGTTCCGAAAACAAACATTGTCTACAAACTTGTTTATCGATGATGATGTAACTAGAGAATACAATCCCGAGCATGTTTTTCATTCCCGGGATTACGGGATTTTTGACGCGCTATCCCGGGATTAGACTATGTGGTTTCTAATTGGGTTAAAATAAAAATAAAACGAGTCATTTCTTAGTTTAGTTAGAAAAAACATAGAATTCCCCGTGTCCAACGCGCTACGTTGTGGAATAGTTTTTTTTTTATTTTTTGCAACAACACCCGAAGGTTCTTGCAAATGATTTTCCTGTAGGTTTTTTGTCTTTGTGACGTTTCAGAAAAAAGTGTTAACCATGGGCGTAACTATAGCTTTCTCATGGGAGGGGTCCAAGGATCCAAAAATTTACATAAACATTAAAGTACATACAAGTGAAGCTGCGGGCAAACGATAATTCGTTAATCTGTATAAAATACGTATTTAAGTAATGTCGGTAAAGCATTTATTTTTGTCAAAAGTAAATAAGTAGTAACATACATAAAATATGAATAAATACTACATTTGTTTGTAGTTATATAATATTAAATAATAAGTCCAATTTAATATTTTTATTTTATCAATCTTTTCGCCATTGATTTCCAATGATTCTGCCATATTTCGTATTGTTATGCGGTGTGAGCCGGAAAGGCGGACAATAATAAAAAGGTAACAAAAAAAAATAGGTGTTACTGGTAACAAACAATATTTATTTAAAAAAGAAATAAACAACAAAAATACGAAAAAAAAAAACGTCACCGGCTCTCCACGGGGACGTGCTTTCGATTCCCGGGCAGGCCAAGCGTACTCGCTAGGGGCCTAGCCAAGATACAAACTGTTGCAAACGCTTCCTTTGCATACTTACGAAACGAAAGAAATAAAGCCCGGTGATTGGTTGTTGTAACAGTTGTAACTTCAACAACCAATCACAGGGCTTTCTTTCTTTCGTTTCGTAAGTACGCAAAGGAAGCGTTTGCAATAGTTTGCATCTTGGCTCTGGTTCGGCTTCTCGACGGTTGTTCGCTCAGTCTCTCGATTTCAATTCGTTCAATGGATCGTCAAAATTTGTTCAAAAATTCGGGATATATATAAAAAAAAACCCCCCTGGAATTGAGAAAAGAGCCGCATTTCATTTTGGCCTACCCAATCTATGTTCTAAGGTATTCTAGTACGTGGGCTAGTTTATTAAAATTACTCAACCATTACCACTAGTAGGTATTTCTACATTTTACAAAAGAAAATAAAATAAAATAAAAAATATCGTATTGCACATATAAAATTAATTGCACGGGTTTCCCGAATAATGATATGTTGATGGCTATCGGCTCAAATAAAATATAACATATGTATATTCTCTATAAAAAGAGAAATTTGGCCAATGTCATCGTGAAAAAAATACCTATCCGCTTGCCGAAATAAAGAAATAACTATCTGTGTAATAAATGCAGAAAATAGGCACAATACTACACAATGGATGGGAATATCAAGTTATGAAAAGATTTGATTTTAAGATAATGACAATTAAAAAAAAAGAATTACCTCACGACTAGAAAAAGATAAAATAATTTCTGAAAAAGGCTGAAATGAACTGAACAACAAAACAAAAGACACTTACCGCCGTATTACGACGAGGCTTTAATTTGGTAAATATTGCATTGAGATTTGGCAGATTAAATAATTGTCCAAAGTGAATTTTTAATCACGCCGACTTATATTGGGTGTTGTTGCGAACACGTCTCTTCACCTCGAGATTCGCTCGGTCAAAAGGGCGCGTGCGTGTCTCCCGAGTTGCCGCTAGGGGGACCCACATATCACACCTCCCACTTGAATGAATCGAACCACAGACGACTCGACTACGCATGAAACGTATTCAGCGCCGCACTGACAACTTTGTTCAAGCGAAGAAACCCGTTTGGACTGTTGGTTGCCATAGGCCAAAAAAATTAATGTAACAGTATTTAGTTGGAAAAATATTGGCTTCAGTTTCTCCCAAAAATAATATCGCTACTTTATTAAGGCTTTCTTTTGTCCTAGAGTCATTGTCCTTTGAATTTCCCTTCGATTGTTTCTTCATATAGTTTAAAACGTGCATCAACTTTTATAATCACATGGTCAATAAAAGGGTAAAAACATTTCGAGAATAATATATTAGGTCGGGAACAAAGTCTTTTCGCATATTGTATGTATAAACTTGTAATAAAATCTCTTTGGCTGTCCTATTTGTATCTGGCTGTTTTGATGACATTAAAAATGTTACGAATACATTTAAAAAAAAAAGAAAACAAGTTAGTAAAATGTTGTTTCTGAGTATTTTTCATTTGTTTTTCTCTGTGTCAAAATGAGTGAACAATAACCTTTTAATAACAAAATTATTGTTCTTGAAATTGTTACAGATAATTGGCAGCTATCTGTAATAGGTTCTTGTTCATTAATTTGTATGTAAAATATTGCAATAGTTACTGGTTGATCGAGTTCTTGAAGGGAAATCACAGGTACTTGTGATGTTGATGGAGCAGAAGTATTAAGCGGCAACTAGATTTGTTTACAGGTGTTTGTTTTACAGGTTCTGTAACAATCTGTGTACAAGTTCGTTGCCCAGTCGATGTTATATCTTGATGCATGATCTGTGGCTTCTTTGTTACTGAAAGTGTAGCAGGCACTGGTGACTGTATCAGCATGTTTGGAGATGAAGAAGGGGAATGTGTATTTGAGACGACGGTGTTTGCGTGAATGACACATATTTGACCATGAATTGGTGGTTTGAATGGATAGAAAGATTTTATAATTTCTATCTTGGCAAAATGTTTCTGATCATCATCAAGTTTGCGTAACATTGGTACAATCGTTTGTGTCTTCATCATATTCACACATGTTTTGCTTTGTATTAAAAAAATCTAAAAAAAATTGTTCATAATCATCGTTGTTACTGTGGCTTTTGGAAGCCTTCTTACAGGATAGAGTTCGATTATTATTCCTTGGTGAAAGGTTTTCATTTATATCAATATAATGTTCTGAAGTAGATTTGATATTGCTGCTAGTCTCCCTTTGCTAGGTCCTGCTAGACCCCCAAAAAAACTTCCTTTCGGCGGTTTGAATGTCTCCAGGACGCTCTTTTGCCTATATTTACTCTCAAAGATGAGTAGATGCATCTTTCCTAGCGGTTTTATCGATATTGGTTTGAAACCGATGCATTCCGCTATTTCATCTGCGATGGTTTCGGTGTTCTTTCCGTATGTTTCGTTCTAGGGCACCATTTTCGTTGCAGCTTTCGGTTTTTGGTGCTATAATTCTTCATGGTTCACACACTTGTATCTGCGTGAGAATGTCTTCACAGGCTGTCGAGTTCCCCGAATTGATTTCAACAAGTCTACTTTGCGCATTTGTACTATTTACGTTATCACTGCAACAAGTCTACATTGCGCATTTGTACTATTTACGTTGTCACTTCAACAAGTCCACATTGCGCATTTGTACTATTTACGTTGTCACCTTAACAAGTCTACATTGCGCATTTGTACTATTTACGTTGCACTTCAACAAGTCTACATTGCGCATTTGTACTATTTACGTTGCACTTCAACAAGTCTACATTGCGCATTTGTACTATTTACGTTGCACTTCAACAAGTCTACATTGCGCATTTGTACCATTTACCTTGTCACATCAACAAGCCTACGTTGTGCGACCATTCTAATTACATTGCCGTTTGAAGAAAGCAGTTTGTGCACTCGTTGTAGTAACGTTGTTTTTCTATCGAGCTGATCTTTGTCACACCGGCAACAGTAAGATGTCGGTGTGAGTAAGAGATAATATGGAAGCCCGAGCCCCACACTTTGTATACTATGTAGGTTAATGTCGTTTAATGTAGGTATCTTGACCCAGAGTCTAACCCGCCCACCCTTTCAAAGCTCTACAGTATAATATAGATGAACACATAGATTAATTAGCACTAATCTATGTGTACCATACATTTTCATACAGCCCTTAGAATGTGGGGAGAGTAAATTCCTGTCATCCCGCGAGTTCAGCACCCAACGAACCTTACCTATCGAAAAGAAAAGAGCATACATTTTATTGACATTATTTATTAAACATAATAATTATTAAAAAACTATATTGAAAGGAGAATACAGCTTAAAAATTAAAAAAAAATAGTCATTTGTTTGTCAAACTTGGGTATTTACAAATAAACTAAAGAATAATTTAATAACTTGTCAAAGAGTTGTTATCAAAGAGTCAAATACTTCTGCTCGCGAAGGTTTCCAGAATTTGTTGCCTTTCCGGTTTGATTTTAAGGGACCAATCTGTCTAAGCAGGTAGGGAATACTCTTAAGAGTTCCTATGGACGCTTGTTCTTCGCCAACTGTAATTATAATATCACGTTAAAATATAAGGTGAGGTGGGGTAAGAGGAACATATTTTACTGACTTTGAACTTTATGAGTGCTAACTAGTTAATGCATCACTTTGTATTGATATGATTACAAATAAAACATCATTCCTAAAATAAGCTTTCTTTTACTTTAACACACAATCAAGTCCTATAGTAATTACGCCAATAATTGACAATTGATTTGATCATTCGAAATGTTTCTCTTTACCGAGATTTGGGGTAAGAGGAACAACATAAATTTTTCGTTTTTAGATGCACGTTATTTTTATATTTTATATAAATTTTCATTGTGAATTAGGTGTCAATTGAATTCAAACTCGGTGTTAGGAGAAATAAAGTTTATTTTTGCCACAATTCAAGACATCTCAAAAGCGGGGTAAGTGGAACATACAGAGCATGGGCAGAGGTGTTCAACTCTACGTAAGGATTATTAATGAGTACAAAAATAGTACGAAAAACAATAAATTTCTTAGTTTAAAAATAAAATCTCCCAAACATTGTAAACAGCATATTTGCTTAATTCGTAAAATAGCATTACAAATGTTTTACTCATTCAAACATTTAGGAGCACAAAAAAAAACAAAAATGGACTACTAAAATTAAAATTGTTTAGTATTTTAATTACTAAACTAAAATTCTAAACAAAAATACTTCAAAAGAACACAAAACAGAAAGGAACTTCTAAAAATCGTTAATGGAAAGATTGTGTCTCTTCTTAAAGTCAAGGAACCAATCTTCACCCGGGATTCCATTTTTAAATTTATGTATTGTCAAGTCCATTTAATGAAGCATATTCCCCCACAAGTACCATTAATTCTTTCCTTGTCAGGCCAAAGCCATATTTTTCCAATGTGTGCAAATTTTGCACGAGTTTTTCTTCTACATCCTTCGACAAAATTGTAGCTCTTCCCATGGTATTGGATTTGAGGCCTTTACGGTCGTATACTCTATTTACTATGGTAGGTCTGGGTATTTGATAGTGGTTGGCAGCCGTATAAGCAGTCATAGTACCACTTTTAACTGCCCTGACCGCTTCTATTAATTTTTCTTTTGGGTATGAGGCCCTATCCGTTTTACGTTCGTATTTTCGTGGCATTTTGCATTTTCCTGTAACAATGAGAGTTAGAATCGAACCCATTATGTTCCTTTTGCACAATATAGAGAGCGCGATATAACTGGAAACCACGCGGGCGAGGCCACTTGCGGAAAACTGGTTAAATATTAAATAAATATTTCAAAGCTTTAAAAGGTTGATCACCCCTGCATTCGGGAAAGAGGAACATACGTTCCTCTTTTCCGATCAATATAGTTTCTCTTTCCCTGCTTTGTACTTTTTTATGTTATGTTTTTGACGATATGAAATATAACTGTAAATGAGTAATACCAAACAAAATCAATTCACAAAACCAAACTTCAACATTAAATTGGTACTTACCACCAAAACCCACCTTCTAAGTCTCCGTTTTATCGTTTAAAACAACACTCAAAATATCTACCGCCAAGTCGCGTGCTTCTCAGTTTGACAACTGATTTTTATTTTCGCTCTTACTCTGACACGTGGATTCGTAACGCCCTCTATGTAAAATCGTTGGAACTAAGTCGTAATTACTTTTATTATTGTTAGAGAGGCATAGAGCTACGCTTTATAAGTTTCTATTAACAGGCAACTGTTTCTCTTCCCCCTCTGTCCCTCTTACCCAACCTCACCTTACAAAAGATTTTTTGCATTGATAATTCAAAATGTGCATATTATGCAAAAGAGAAAATGCAATCAAAACAAATTTATTATGAACAATATGAAACAGATGCTTAGAACAGAATATAACATGTACGATTTGAGGGTCGAAATACCACAGGCTTACGGTGAAAAGTTCGGCAATCGTTTTGTTAACCCTGACAGCAGAATTCTTAGCCTTAGCAAAAAGCCGAGTTTTTACCAGAGGAAAATTTTCTTCAAAAGATGTTGTACCTTCTGGATAGATTTCTTTAAAATCAACTAAAAAGAAAGAAAAATAATTACTAAACCACAAAATATCTAAAAACCTTCCCAAAAATCCCTAAAATTAATAAGACATACTAGTTGATACCGTCAAATGGGGTGACTTTGATTAAGTTTTAGGAAATCAACTACAATAAAACGGTTAAATATGGCTACAAAATTTCGAAAAAATCTAGAATATCATTTTTTTAATAATAATTTTTAAAGAAAAAAAATAAATACTACGTTATCAATTTTATACTTGAGATGGGGTGACTTTGATACCCCTAGATTTTAATTTGAAATAGGAAAGACCGCCGTATAACTGCTAAGTAAGAGACAGTTTTGGATTGCGGGGTAAGTTTGATTAATGGGGCCAGTTTGATAATAGTTTGATAATGTATTTAATATGAAAAGAAAATTTAAAATAAAATACCATTTTATACTACGATTTAATTTCTTTATTCAGAATATTAAAAATCAAAACTAATAAAAATTACAAAACAAAAAAGAGCTTCTAAATTATAAAAATAATTTGACTTTCATTGAGATCAATTAAACATTAAAAATAGAATCAAAAAGATTTATCAACATGCCTACTGAGACTTTCATTTAGATCAATTAAACATTAAAAATATAATCAATAAGACTTACCAACGTTAGGTACTACTTCTTCTAAGTTCTTTAACATCAATATTAGTGGGGAACACATAGCAAGAACCGTCTAATTTTGGCTTAGGAAGAAACATCTCAATATCTGTTTCTTCAATAATAGACACGTTATCTTCCACAATACGATATAGTCGTTTCTTTTCTCGATTAGACTTTAGACCTTTTACAACTATTTTTCCTTCTGAGACATCTTCTATTACGCAAACGTATCGATACGTTTTCTTTCCTTTCGAAGAAGCAAATCTTGCTAAAACAAAACCACCTATTTCTGGACCTTCACACCTCGTTACGTCGCTGACATTATCGGACTCTTCGTGACCACCAGCATCATTTTCATTACTTGTTTGTGAGGGGCCAGCGTGCGCATCAATAACTTCCGGGCTGTTTTCATTTCGGTTACTTTCGTCAATTCCAAGATTTCTTCTTCTTCTTCCGTAGCACACGCTTTTAACTAGCTTTATTTGTAGTCTCTTTTTTTTCTGGGTGCGATAAGTGCAACAGAAGCTGCACTTATCGCCATTTCCCCATCGGTTATCTTCTGAAGGGCTTCTTCCAACGTCTCCGAGTAATTCCTATATTTACGGGAACCCGGCGGTTTCTTGTATTTTCGAACCATCTTTAACTACAACAAAAAAAAACGGGTGAAATTGATAATCAATATAATAGGAAACAATTATAATCCCTGAAGGGGTCACTGTGATAGTTATCAATGTAGCCCTGTGTCAACAATCAAATTCACCCCATATACTAAACACTTCGATAGAATAAAAAATGGTGGATATATAGAGAAAACGAAAATAGTTTCTTATTGACAACAAAATAAATAATAATGTACGTAAATTCCATGTCTATAGCTCCAACAGTTTAGTCTGCACAATCAAAGTTATTCACACATGCATATCTTACCTTATTTACCAATAAATTTCAATATTTTTATGCTCAGTAACAAAACTGCGTGCCCGCACCGATATCAACTGACAAGATGGCGGAAATGTCGAAAGTTGCCAGATAAAAAATAAATTACTGCTGCGTTCCGTTTTTAGCGAGATATGGGACAAAATGCCAAAAAAATATTAATCATCAAACCATATCAAACTCACCCCGTGATTTGAAAGACACCCCAGTTGACGGTACCCATTCGGTAAAGACAGTGCTGTAAATGTCTTGAAATATTCTTCAACTGTAATATTTTTCAATAGTTGATTTCTCCCTTCGAATGTAGCTTTCCACTTACGAATGACTAACTCGAATGGGGATGAAGCTTGCTTAAGCCATTGTAAACATGCATTCTGATTTTGGTTTTCCTATAACATACAAAATGAAAAATAAATTATTTTAAATAGTTATTGTCAATATTTCATAAATATCCGTTTTCACATTCGTAGAACAGACATGTTAATGAATATTTACATTGGAGTAGATATAATTACACTCATCATTCATCTTTCCATAAAGGTGGGCTAAACCACAACCCGTTAGGAAACTAAGCAACTCACCACCATCCATTTTGTTAGTGCTTTTAAAAAAAAACATTTCTTTTCTTAACACATGCAAAATAATATTTTATTGTTAATAATTTACACATGACGAAGCCACTCACTGCGCTGATTAACTAATAAACACTTACACTTTTCTGCGATGTAATATTATTTTCTGCGAGTGTGGCAACTGACGAAGTGACGACTGACGATGACGATAGACGACACAACACGTACATCAAACTCACAGCTTCACACTCGCTAAACTCGGCAAGTTGTACGCAATTACAAAAGCCTTTTTTATTTTTGATATTTTATTTACCTGAATATTGGTATTAACCCTTCGTTTAATGAATATTAATGTAGCGACAACCGAAAATTTTACAAAAAGTAGTGTTCTGTGCTACAAACTAAGCATATTTGCAGACATTGACACGTTGTCTTTGTCGAAAACAGCTCGTAACAAAGTTGCATGAACATAAAACATTTTAATTCGAAAGATAGTTTCTTGTCGCAGCGTACGCAAGATTTTGTAATTTGAACAAGAAAGCGTTCGACAATAAATATTTATACGTAGCGTTCAAACGCTACCATATGTAAAAAATCCTTGACAATTCCTTTGGCAATACGTTAAAAATCTTGGTCAGTAACACAATAAACATTTTAGACCTTTCTCGGCTGTTTCAATGTTCCGTTGGGCTGTCTGCTTGGTTGATTCAGCACTGCCATTTAGGTCTCTTTACTTCTCTATATATTGTTACCTTTACTTCCCCCACTGAAGGTGGTGGGCTGATAACAATTAACTAAAATAAAATAAAAGACAATATCTTTTATTAATAACTATTGCGTTATACAATTTAATACATTCTAAACAGTGCACAAGTTACAAATAATTAAAAAAATTCAATAAAAAAATACGATTTAATTGAAAAATATAAAATAATACTGGATCTTCGTGGAAAGCAGTCGAGTCCCTACCGCCGCCGAAAATACAAATTTAAATTTAAGTAAAAAAAAAAAACTATTTAAAAAAAATAGGTATCCTCCCTATCACTCGAGGTATTTTGCGAATCGTGTCCAAGAAAACAAATTTCATGTACCTGTTCGCGAGATGATCGCTGAAGCGGTGCCCTCACCCGACGACCTCGGGGACACTCGGCCTGTAGGCAGCGACCCCAGCTTCGTGTAACGAATCGTAATTAATATTTAATAGTCTATAGTTTAATAACATTTCTGAGCGTACAACCATTAATCTATCTTATGTCAAACTTGACGGGACATGGACATTGTTTCGATACGTCATGTCGGCCATTCTGACTATCTAAGCAGTTAGTTAAGAACGAGTGATTGTGAAGTGTGCATTAAGGTTAGTAACAGTGAATTATATTTCTTTGATTCATAAATTTATCGAGCAATAAATATTTGTTCTCACGTTGATCTATGAATATTTCATTTATACGATTATTCGTTCCTCTACATCTCAGAAGTGGGATCGTGAACAAACGATTCGTTTGCTATACCACCCCACGATCTCGATATTTATTAATTGAAATTTTTTAATTAATAAATATCGATTCTATTATTAAATTTTTACAAAAATCAACGTGAAAACACTTATGAGTGGTATGAATATGGTATGTAATTGTTGAAATTTGGTTGATAAATTATATAAAAATAAAATATTGATAACAATTATAATCAAAATATGAGTTTTAAGAGATACTATAATACAGTCAATCTGTAACATTTATTTATTTTTCTCCGGAAGACAGTCGATTTCGATTATTTAATCGGATTAAAATGTGTATTTTTCATTGTATTACATCACAAAAGTCTTACTTAAAATCTGAAACAAGTAAAGTTTAATAAAAATAAAGACAGGTAGGCAAAAATTTACTAAAAAAAAAAAAAAAATTAATTATAGTAACATATAGCCGATACATTTGAAGATGCGAACGGATTAATATTTTCTTCTTTCTTTCCTTCCTTGGATTCTTCTTCTGGTTATACCTACAAATACGTAAATACGATGTTTTGAGTTTCAGAGATATGAGTGACCGAAAATCTGAGACGGGTAGAAAACGGCACCGGTATACTACATCCCGGAGCCGTAGTCCGGACTTGCGAGAAGGCGGGCAGCGCAGTCGCAGTCGTCGTGATGACAGACTGCGGGTGCCAACGCCTCGAGAGCGCAGTGATGCACGTGATCAGCGTCCTAGTCGTGACCCGAGCTGCAGTTCAACCACACTGCGGGAACGGGAACGCAGGCTGTCTCAGGAAATGAAACGACTGAAGACGCTTGAAAGTGAGGTACGTAGGGAGCGTGAGAGATTAATGGAACGTGAACATAGTCAATTATCTCACAGGCGTTTTAATACACCTGAAGCTCGTACCAGTCGAAATAGAGACCGTTCTCTTGTAACGCCAGCGAAACGGAAGTCACCAAGTGTTGATCATAAGCAACCTAGGATGATGACGATAGATATTTTTGAGGACTTTTTAAATGCATTAAAATCAAAGGCAGGGGATCGTGAATCGTTTAGCACCTTAAATAACGTGATCCCTGAGTTTGATCCCTTGTCAAAAGAGCAAACCATCGACATTTGGCTTGATAAGGTTGACGAATGTTCAGAGATCTATAATTGGACTAGTAAGCAAACGATCCACTATGCCCTGCCAAAGCTCACCGGTCTCGCTAAGACGTGGTACCAGGGTTTACCCACTATTAAGCATAGTTGGACAGAATGGAAAGCTATGCTTAAAGAATCATTCCCTGCAACTGAGAATTACGCAGAATTACTGACCGACATGCTTAATAGGAGGGTACGCCCTGGTGAATCCTTTGAACTTTACTATTTTGCCAAAAGAAACCTATTGAATAGATGTAAAATTTTCGGATAGCAAGCGGTGGATTGTTTGCTCTATGGCATCGATGATAGGGGCGTACAAGTGGGCGCTCAAGCAGCCAAATTTGATAAACCTGAAGACGTACTCGAATTCTTTAAAACCATTAAATCCCATAACAAAAACCAGTCGGAATTTCAAAGAGATTTAGGTCGAGATAAACGTCCTGGGAACACGTTCGCTAATGTCAGCGTATCGAAGGACAGCGTGCCAAATAAAAACAATAACGTTAGAGTTCCCATTAAGTGCTTTAATTGCCATAGTGTTGGCCATCCCAGTTTTAAGTGCCCTAAACCCGTAGTAAAATGTACCAACTGCAACTTTCTGGGACATGAATCAACTAATTGTCTTAAGATAAAAGAGTAGAGTAGAATCCTCAGAAGGACAAAACAGTTCTTGAGGTTTCTATCGCTGACAATGTTAACCATAAGTATAAAATAATGATAATGTTAATGGTGTTGCTATAATGACTTAGGAAGTGAAGCAATTTTTGAGACAATAGCTAACTTGGGAAAGTGTAGACGGGCCGTATTTAAGAGGAAGGATTAGGAAATGTAACTTATCTACCATTAGGGCGTGCTCTTGTTGATTAGAAATACAGGGCATATCGGAGAAAGAGGTAGAAGTTTATATAGTACATGACAACTTAATTAATTGCTGTATGCTAATGGGCCATTGTTTTACCGATAGACCTACTCTGAAAATTTTATCAGAACACCAGCAGACGTAATGTTTGAGCGCATAGAGCAAGAGAATAGCATAAAAATACATCTTTTTACGGTTTGTGCAGTCACAGTAGATGTTGGTGAGATGGTTTGTATTCCGGTTAAGTCAAATGTCACGGAAGTGTGTATGTAAAGGGGGTCGTTAAGAGGTCAGACGGGTCGGGAATACTATTTACTGCCAGGGGAATACCAGATTCGTGATTCAGAATGTAACTTGTTAATTCAAAATGTAAGTCCTGATATGATACAATTTAAAGAAAATATTCTTGTTACTCGTGCACAGTTTATAGAGTCAGGTAAGGATATCTCGCATATTGAGTGTTTCTAGTTGCGCGAATACGGTATTGCCCAAGTTTGGTGACCAATTGACAGACGATCAAAAACGCCAAAGTGAAGAATTACTAGGGAAATTTCGTAATTGTTTCTCAACTGGAATGCACGATTTAGGCTTTACTAGTGTTAATGAAATGGAAATCCACCTTAAGGGTTCTACTACAGTCGTTCATAGGCCGTATTGTTTGCCCTTATCGGAACGTAGATTAGTCCAAGGAACGGTAGGTGACATGTAAAACACGGTATTGTGCGAGAATCGGATTCCCCTTACGCTAGCCCAAAAAGTTGGAACCCAAATGTCTAAGACCTTATAGAATTAAAAAGCTACTACCTCATGATAGGTTTCTTGTTGAAGACACACCCCTTTGACCAGAAAGGGTGCAAAATATGAAACGGTTGTGGCTATTGACAAAACATTTCCCTGGACGAATTTCAACACCCCTGCTTGCTCTTCGAGTGAGGATAATGATGACGATAGTGACGTAAATTAGTAAGTTATTATTAATAATGATATTGATATTAGAGATTAGTTATATGATTTTGAAATTGATTACTAGCTATTACTATTGCTTGTCTATTGATTTGATCTGATTAGTATGTTTACTGATAATGTAATGATGACATGAGACAATTATTACCACGATACTAACTAATGAAAAGGTGATTAAAGTTAGGAATGAGGGTGTCTCGAGTCGGGCTTGATTGGCGTATGAACTCGCCGCCCACGAGTGGCTTGAGACATCGCAGCCGTTGTCTTAGTGATTACGAAGGAAGTAGTTATCACAAAGCACGGCTATAGAGTCGATTAAGCGAGGATGTCTCGAGTCGGGCTTGATTGGCGTACGAACTCGCCGCCCATGAGTGGCTTGAGGCATCGCAGCCGTTGCCTTAGTGATTACGAAGGAAGTAGTTATCACAAAGCGCGGCTATAGAGTCGATTGAGCGAGGGTGTCTCGAGTCGGGCTTGATTGGCGTATGAACTCGCCGCCCATGAGTGGCTTGAGGCATCGCAGCCGTTGCCTTAGTGATTACGAAGGAAGTAGTTATCACAAAGCACGGCTATAGAGTCGATTGAGCGAGGATGTTTCGAGTCGGGTACGATTGGTGTACGAATTCACCGCCCATGAGTGACCCTAAACATCGCAGTTGATGCGGAGTGATAACGAAGGAAGTAGTTTCACCACGCACAGCTATAGTTAGGTTTGATGTATTAATTGTAGTATCAAGCGATATAACTTAAGAGTGATATAAGTAATTATATACATAAAATGATGCAATATGATGGATTAATAATAGATTAGTTATTAAAGTAATAATGATAAATATTAGTTATTAGATGCATATTATTGCCCCAGTTTGTTTACATTTTGAGATTGTTAAATAGTTTAGAGTACCTATAGTAATAAACTGAGTTCTTAGTAACTAGAAACGAAGGGACTCGTTTCTGAAGGATGGCCGACTGTAACGAATCGTAATTAATATTTAATAGTCTATAGTTTAATAACATTTCTGAGCGTACAACCATTAATCTATCTTATGTCAAACTTGACGGGACATGGACATTGTTTCGATACGTCATGTCGGCCATTCTGACTATCTAAGCAGTTAGTTAAGAACGAGTGATTGTGAAGTGTGCATTAAGGTTAGTAACAGTGAATTATATTTCTTTGATTCATAAATTTATCGAGCAATAAATATTTGTTCTCACGTTGATCTATGAATATTTCATTTATACGATTATTCGTTCCTCTACATTCGACTGGACGCGGAGACGCGGGGAGCCGACTCCACCAACACCGAACAGACGGGATTGTGCTGGTCACAACCGGACCGGACGGACAGCCGGTCAGGAGACCTCTGACGGGACACCCGAATCGAATACCCCTACTGTACAGCCCTGCATTACCCCCTTCAGGACACCCCTGATACACGGTGAACAAATGTCTCAGACGCCCTAAATCTCTAAATATTCAGCGGTCGCCGTGAATTGCGTAAAAATTAGGTACGGTAGGCGGCAAAACAAAACTGTTAGCACTTTTGCAATTCAATTACGGAAAAGAAAATTTAAAAAAAAACTATCTTTACCAAGCGGTGCCATGAAATAAGCGAAATAATTCAATAATCTACGACCTCAACAGGAAAAGACTCACCGATTTAATTTCGGGGCGACGATTATGAAAATATTACACGATTATCTTGCTCGTAGAAAAGCTAGCACAACGTGGCTTGATCAAATGGGTGACGATGGGCAATTTAGCTACGTGCATCTACGGCTCCTCTCTTGGAAAAGGACGTGCTATGGCCAGTTGGCCACTCGCCCCAGCCATCGCCTTGCGTCCCTACACAATACAGACCCCCTCTACACGCCCTTCACTCGCAACTCATTGGCTAACCCAACTTTCTGTTTGTTGATTAGCTATTGAAATTTACTGAATATGACTGTATTAAAGTTAGCGCCTACTATTTGCAATTAGCAAAGTGTAGCCGAAAAATCAAGTATCGTTAAATACATTAACGACACTTGATTTTTATTTCATCGTTAAATACACGTGTGTATTGCTTTTTATTTGCCGCTCTCTTTGTTGAAATTCTTTCATATTTTGCATTTCTTCTATTATTTCAATTTTTTGAAATGTCCTTAAATAATTTTTCATTTTCTTTAATAGTGAAAGAGCCATCCCAACCTTTGTTCATTTCATAGAAAAACTTTAACGTTTTAAACTGACTAACACTGTCTGATCGGGAACTTCCTGACCATGAATATTCACACAGAAAATCTCTTGAAAATAACACATCTACGAAACTAAATGCACAATTTTTTGCGGTGCCTTGACCGGCAGAGCATATGGACGAATGATGCATTTTATAAGTTTAAGTTTTTGTTCGTTATCAGAAAGCAGTAGTGCCATAAATATATTCCAAATCTTGGATTTTTTTAATTTGCGTTATCGCAAAAGATGTATTCTTAGCAGTTCCTATACAATCTTTTAAAGTTTGTACCTACGATTACGGATCTTCGAATAGTTCGTGTATAATTTTTTTCTGATTCTCTAGGATACTATTATTACTTCAAATAATATTAACTGATTTTGTAGAATTAATTTTATGGTGTCTGATGATTCTGCCGTTTCAGTTGCTGGGTTTCCCGGAACTATGGTTTTATATGCGTCACCAGATTCAGTATGTGCAGTTACTGTGAAAGCATTTACGCTACCACTCTACTTATTATGTTACATGTAGCCCTCAGTAAAATAAACTACAAAAAAAAAAAACATTTGTGACTCGTTCCTGTAATCTTTTTAACTAATTGTTATCGAATGTTAGATTAAATTGACCTGTTCCACAGCTCTGTAGTCAAAGCAAATACTACACTGACGGACTCATAAACTGCATCAAAGTAATAGACGACTTTGAAATAAATATTTTAACCAAGTATGCAAACTTTCTATACAGATTTAAATTGAAACCTCTAGATTGGTTCGTGAACTTTAAAACAGCGTATCCTTAAGTTTAAGTTTGTGTACTGGAAAGGACCTTAAGACTTTTTTGAAGAAAAAACAGAAATTTAAGGAAAATTGGTTTAATAAAAAAATTGGTTTTAACAATAGACACAAACTTTATGCAAGGGTTTATTTATGTTTTAATAGGGTGTATTACCCCCACGTGCCCTTTTATTACGGATTCTAATCGGTTCCGCATAGATTTTATTAGGGTTATTAAAAGATCTTGCGGAATATTGTCCCATTCTTCTGAAAGTGCTGTTCTTAGTGCTGCCACTGTCGTGGGCACAGGATTTCTCGCATATACAGCTCTTTTTAAATTGTCCCAAACATGCTCAATGGGATTAAGATCCGGGCTGCGTGCTGGCCAATTCATTGTACGTATCCCAACCTCTTCGCAATATTGTCGAACTTGTGCAGCAGCGTGCGGCCGGGCATTATCCTGCATTAAATAAAATTTTCGCCTATGAATCCCATGTAAGGCACCACGTGATCTTCTAAGATCTCTGTTATGTAGCGATGTGCAGTCAAACCCCCTCTATTACCGTTTTGACGGACCATTTCCGCTCCGTTTTTTTGAGATAATTGAAAACGGTTTACGGCACATTGCAGCACAAGCCTAGCACATTCTGGCACATTCAGCATATTTTCGAAAAAAACAAAGTGGTCATGCTGGTGCAAAAACGGTTTTTTCTCATTACCGCTTCATTTTTTGAGATAATCGAAAACGGATTGCATCACAAGCCTAGCACATTCCGCACATTTTCGAATAAACAAAATGGTCATGCTGGTGCAAAACACGTTTCGGCACATTGAAAACGATTTTCGGCACATTGCAGCACAAGCCTAGCCCATTCCGGCACATTCCGCACATTTTCGAAAAAACAAAATGGTCATGCTGACGCAAAAAATGTTTTTTCTCATTGCCGCTCCATTTATTGAGATAATCGAAAACGGTTTACGGCACATTGCAGCACAAGTCTAGCACATTCCGGCACATTCCGCACATTTTTCAAAAAACAAAATGGTCATGCTGGTACAAAAAACGGTTTTTTCTCATTGCTGCTCCGTTTTTTGAGATAATCGAAAACGGTTTGCGGCACAACGTAGCACAAGCCTAGCACAAGCCTAGCACAAGTCAGCACAATGTCAAGATTTTCTATAAACGAAAATGGACATGCTAACTTCTTCCACATCCATTAGTCTCAGTATAGCTCAAATCTATGTTATTTTCTAGGCAGTGATACAGAGCACTTGATAGCTCATTAGAACCTTTTGCATGGATATCTTCAGTCGTCCACACGTATGAAAATACATTATCTTTTGTTAGTTAAGAATGAGAATGCCCAACAACTATATAGCTGCCCATGTAAAATTGTACAAATATAGCTGTCGGAAAGAATATGTGCTTTGGTCTAGGACTTTTGGCAAAGGCTGATTTTTGACACAATCAAAAGATAATATCTTGATTTTAGGATTATCATTTACTTCTTTTTTCCTGCACAGTCAGTTTTTATGGAATCTTCTTTTTCAATTTTAATTTTCTCTTTTAATTCTAAGCATGTGGAACACATATCACTTCTCGGGTGACTAAAACTAATACCTATTAAATTTTGTATTGAACATTCTCCTGAAATATGATTCTTTATAATGAGAAAATTCTGCGTATTCTTCAATAAAGATTTTAAACATTGACACCACTGATAACTCAGATTGTAGATAACTCAATTGCGACGTCTTTTAGATCGGCAATAATTAAATTTCTTTATGAATGAAATTATAGCATCTCTTAAACCAATATTTTTGGTGGATTTTCTGTCGCCACCACGTCGTTCAACAGACATAAAACCTGTGTCTTTGTGTCTCTTTACCCCTCTTACTCTACCCTTATTTATAAACAAAGCACGCAAAAAGAAATTTCGACACACCGGTATGAGTTCTGCAGTACTTTTTCGGACTCAGTAAACAATATTCATCACTTTATGATTATCTCTTTGATTTTCGTTTTCGTGAACGGTTAAGAGGTTATATTGGTTTAGAATAAAATTGTTCATTAAATTGTTTAAGTTGTTGCATAGTAATATTACAACACTGATATGCCTTGCTATTATGTCTGCAAGGATATCTTTAAGGTGCGGAGTTCGATGAGTACCTAAAAAAATATAAGAATATTGACTCCACATCTCAACTCACACATTAATATTTCAGAATTCCTGCAATTCCATGTTGATAATAAAGCAACTAACTGACTATTAATATCACCAAGTGATCAATTAAAAAAAAATGATGTCATATATCTCATAGACTAATAAGACATTGAATCATACTAATATATATTGATTCAGTTATGAAATCAGTTAGATAATTGTTGAAAAATATGAATTGACGGTTTATTTTTAAAAGTCAAAATGGGCAACCCTGTACCTAATGTTTACATGAACACATGCGAAAACACTAACTTTTTCTTCTCTCGACGATCATTAAGGGCCACAGTTTATGGACGCGTCATTTGACGAATGCATGCAACCTACAAATGACAATAGGCGTTAGGAAAATAGACGGAATGCTCCGGAGGGGTATTTTTCATATAGGTACTGACAGACATGCTCATAAAAAGCATAGCATGCTCAGGTAATTGTTCACATTTGCCACAAATAAGAATCCTAGTCTTAAGCATGCTCCTAAATAAGCATGCTAAAAGCAAACAATTGGACAAATTTTAAATTTGCACCAGCTCCGGACCGCTTCGAATTGTGGTGTTTTTTTACTTCGGCATGATACACAAATCTTAGATTTTTAATTTTAGTTTTTATAATTTTTGTACTCAGGATCGTTCATATCTTTTAATAAAGCTTCGTAAGCATTATTACGGGCTATATTATTTTTGTATAATAGTGAACTTGAGTTCCAAAGACATTCATAAATACGGTAATTTGTGACGAAAATGATGTCTTCTCATCTCCCCAGCGCGACATATTCAACGCAACTCTCAACGCTAAATCAAGGCAACTAAATCAACATGCTTATAAGCAAACCTGTTAAGACATGCTCTGAGCACATTCATGCTCAGTTAATCAAGGCAACTAAATCAACATGCTTATAAGCAAACCTGTTTTAGCGACGCGGGCGGTGGTCTCTCAATTTAGTGGCCGGGCGAATACTAACTGTACAACACGTGGCAACATCCTTATGTATTGCGCACACAATTGCATTTTGCACCGTTGCACTTTGCGTATGACGATGCCATGGATGTGTGTGACATACTGCGTCACCTACACTATCCTTCCCGTTAAACCAAAAAAATTTTATACAAAAATTTTTTTTTACGCATAAGTAATGTAAATTTAAGATTTTTACAAGGTTGAGAACCACTGCCGTGTCGTTACAACATTATTCCATATTATTCATATACATTCTATGTCTTACAATCTAAGGTTCACGACAAGACATAACAATAAACTTATATTAAAAATTTAAAATTACACATTTATTGAATTATATTTAGCACTGCACTGTATCTAAAAATGACCATGATTCCCTAATTGTTGGTTCACTTCACTGTTTGCACTTACACGATGATATTTGTCGGTCTAGTTGTATCGGTTTTAGTAGACGCTGCTGCTACTTGTCTGAATATCCATTTTCGTATCTTTGCATAGCATGTTTTATAACATAGGTAAATGAACAAAAAGGCAAATAGTACCATAATTACTATTAAAGTTAACGTAACAAAATTCAGTTTGTCCTCAACTCCGGTAATCTTTGTCGACGTGTTCTGTTCGACAACTACCGATTGCTCTTTTGATTTTTGATTTCCCATCTCAAACCTTTCTCAATAATATTAGGTAGTAGTTTCTCAAAAGCACTATATTATCTAAATAATTGCTAGGTACTTTAACTTAAGATGTAAATTTTAAATACTGATAGTTGGGACTCTATACCTCAAATGAGTGAAATGATTTCATTTCAGAACTTATACGTACGTGTGTTTTTGCTTATTTATCATTATTGCGAACGTGAATATAACTAATTACTAATACTTACATACACGTAATGACCTAGTTAATACTATTGCGAAATGCGCTGATCAGTCAAAATTGAAGCGCGTTGGCCGTCTTATGATTCTGCCGGCTCGCGACGTTTTATGCTTTAGTATTCCGCGCGGGTTTGCCTGCGCGTCGTTTCGATTTTGACTGTCGCTAACGGTATCGCTATAACTAGAGCTATGCTTATCCCTATGTGGGTCTAAATCTATATATTTTCTACTTTTGGAATCATCCTTCAATATGTAGGCTGGTTTTAGTCTATCAATAGATATTTTTGTTCGTCTGTTATTTAGCTGTATGTCGTACGTTTTGTCTCCTCTTTTTAAAATCAAATACGGACCTTCGTAAGGATTTTGTAAGAATTTCTTTGTCATGTCGGTTCGTAAAAAAACATGTGTACAATTCTTCATGTCCGGATGGACGAAGATTGAACGTAAATTACTTTTACTTTTAGGTTGTGACTTCAAACTACGTACGGAATTTTGTAATCGCTCGACAAATGCGTAATCGTTCGAGTTCGCGATTGTACTAGATTCGAAAAATTCGCATGGGAGTCTCAGAGTTTTACCATACAATAACTGAGCTGCACTAACACCTGTATCCGCCCGCGGTACCGCCCGTAATCCTAGCAGCACCGTGGGCAACTCGTCCACCCAATTAGTATCGGACATTCGTGCTCGGAGTGCGGTCTTAAGACTCCGGTGCCATCTCTCAATCATTCCATTTGACTGCGGGTGGTACGGTGTTGTCCGCAACTTTTGTATGCCTAAAAATTTTGCTAACTGACTAAATAACTCACTCTCAAACTGTCTACCTTGGTCGCTCGTGAGCTTACTCGGGCAACCAAATTTACTGATCCAATGCTCGTAAATAACTCTAGCTACGGTTTCCGCGGAAATATCTCTGACTGGAATCGCTTCCGGCCAGCCAGTCGCTCTATCTATTATTGTGACCTAAAACCTAAAACCATCTGCTGTAGTTTCTAAGGGTCCGACAATATCTGTATGTATGTGTTGTAATCTACCGGCCTTATCGAAATCCCCTAAGTCTGAAACCGTGTGCCTATGTACCTTTGATTTTTGGCAAGCAATGCATGCTCGTGTCCATTCACTAACGTCGCGGTTCATATTAGGCCAGAAAAATTTCTCTGTCATTAGCTTCCGTGTTGACCTAATTCCCGGGTGACTAACGTTGTGAACAGAATCAAAAGCTATTCTCCTAAAACCTTCCGGTAAATAAGGTCTTGGATGCTTCGATGAAATTTCGCAATATAATTTATCGCCACTTGGCAACGCGGTGGCCTGCAAAAACGCTGAGCTATGTTCACTATTAGGTACGTTCGAATTAGGTACGTTTGAAATGGACTTTAGCACGTACGAGTCCGTTTCCTGCTGCCTCGCTACCTCTGTAAAATCTAACACAGTAGGCATGTATATGGTTTCGATTCTACTTAGACAGTCTGCGACGCAGTTTTCTGTTCCCACCAAGTGTCGTATGTCCGTGGAAAATTCGCTTATGTACATCAGCTGACGTGTGCGTCTTGGTGTGTCTGATAACTGACTTGTCTTTGTATACGCGTAAGTGAGCGGTTTATGGTCTGTATAAATCGTAAACTGTCTTCCTTCTATTAGGTTTCGAAAATGCTTAACTGACATATAAATCGCAAGTAGTTCCCTGTCATAGGTAGAATACTTACATTGCGCTGCGTTCAGTTTCCGTGAAAAAAATCCTAGAGGACACCACTTCCTGTTAATCAGCTGTTGACAAACGCTTCCCGCCGATTCGTTTGAGGCATCGGTAAAAAGCGCCAATGGAGCGTTTGGGAGGGGATGGGTCAACGTCATAGCGTTTTGGAGACTTACCTTGGTTTGCTCGAAAGCTTTCTCCGCTGACTCTGTCCATTTGATGACCGTCTTGTCTTTCTTCTTCGCCTTGTGTAGGTATGCGTTAAGTTCTGCCTGCGTATGTACTGCGCGAGGAATATGGGACCTATAAAAATTTACCATACCTAAAAAACGACGAAGGTCATCTATTGTCCTCGGCTTGGGAAAACTGCTTATCGCCTTGATCTTCTCCTTCAATGGTCGAATACCTTCTGTGGTAACATGGTAACCTAAAAACTCTACTTCCAACTTACCAAAATCACACTTACTTAGGTTTATGGTGATTCCGAACTCGCTAAACCTTTCAAAGATTGCCTCAAGGTGACTTTTATGTTGTTCTACGTCATCGCTAGCTATGATGACGTCATCAATATACGTGAATTGGAAGTCTAGCCCTTGTAGGACCGTATTTTGCATAAATCTTTGGAAAGTTTGAGCGGCATTTCGTAAACCAAAACACATTCTCTGAAATTCGTACAGACCCCACGGCGTAGTGATCGCCGTTTTGCTCACATGTTCTGGAAAAATACTCAGGTTATGAAATGCCCTGTTCACGTCTAATCGAGAGAAGATAGTCTTTCCTGCTAAAAGGTACGTGAAGTCCTGTAACCTAGGAATAGGGTACCTATCTGGAATGGTGATGGCGTTAAGCGCCCTATAGTCGCCGCACGCTCTGATTCCGCCGTCCTTTTTCTTAACAATGTGAAGCGGACTGCTCCAAGCACTATTCGAAGGTCTGCAGATCCCCATCTCCTGCATTACCCTAAATTCCTCTTTCGCTAACTTGTACCTATCGGGTGCTAAAGGTCTCGCTTTCGCATGTACCGGTTGACCTTTCGTTTCTATGTAATGGTATACCGAATGTCGCTGTTCGTTCTTAAAAGAAACTGGTTTAGTGATATCCGGGTATTTACTTAACAGTTTCGCGTAAGGGTGTGTAATGTCTATCGTCTTAATTATAGGTAACCTTGATTGAATGATGTTTCCAATACAGTTCAAATCAGTGACTTTGTCTACTAACCGTTTACCGTGCAGATCGACAAGCAACTTAAACTCTGCTAAAAAATCTGCTCCGATAATTGGCTGACTGACGTCACAGATGATGAAATTCCACCTAAAAACACGTCTTAAATTAAAATCTAGTGTCAGTGTTTTAATTCCGTATGTTTTTATTGGTGTTCCGTTCGCGGCGTATAAAAAATAGGGTTTCGGACTAACTTGAGGACAACGTGCTAACTTACTATTACGCGGGATGACTGATACGTTCGCTCCGGTGTCTATTAAAAAACTGACCTTAGATAACTTATCAAAAACACGGAGGCGATTGCTATTACTGACACAGTCATCCTCCATTGACTGCACATTTACTCGTTTTTTGGGTTCGAATTCCAGTTGCACGGTGATTTGCATCTCACCGCCCTATCCCTATACCTAAAATGGTAAAAACATAACCAATTAGGGCTATCAGGCGTTATCTTCCGCGCGGTAGCGTCGTTTGTATGACGATTGTGACTGTAGTAGTGTACGGCTCGCCTGTCCGGCGTCGCGCCACGTGCACGTGGGTGGTCGCCGCCGAGCTCCGTCGAGTGCGCGTGGGTGTGGCCGCGCGCGCTGCCGCCGGCGCCGCCGCGCTGGCGGGAACGCGAGCCTCGGCCCGCTGTGTTGCGCCACGCGGTGCGTCCACGTGGCTGTGCCGCTATGATCAGCTTACCCATTTGTCGTATGGCTGCGATGATGTCACTGTTGTCCCGTCTGGTACTTGGCTGATCTACAGCTGCTACATGGTTCGACCCGGTGGCGTCCATCACCTTGTCTGCTATGGCCGCAAGCACGTCCAGTTCTGCCTTGTCCGTCACCGCCAGAACCGCTTTAACCGTCGACGGGAGGTGTCCCTGCTACAGCACGCTGAGCGTAGAATCGGGCACTCTGTCTCTTGCCAGTTCCCTCATACGTCGCAGGAGGTGTGAGGGTTTTTGGCTGCCCAGGTCCATGTCGCTGATCAGCTTCCTGATTCTATTGGCTTCACTTTCCTCATAGACACTCAGTAGTCTGTCCTTGAGCGCTTGGTACTTTCCTGTCGCAGGCGGATTAGTGAGGATATCTGTCAGCTGTAGAACCACTTCTCTGTCTAATTTGGCTACCACGCAGTAAAACTTTGACTCGTCGGACATGTGCTGCGGGTTCAGCACCGCTTCCACCTGGAGGAACCATACACGTGGTTGCTCCCGCCAAAAATCTGGTAACCTCGCTGTCACAGAAATCGACGACATTTCTGATTGCTGTGATGTTGTTGGTGGTGGATTCGTCTCTGGCATCTTTCAAAAATGTAGTGGTACTTACAGTTTCAATTCACTATAATATTCACTTAAGTTCGTGTGTCGATTAATACACGTGGTGATTTTAACGTTAACGTCCACGTGCTGTGCCGCTAACCCGTATGTGCGTTCCGCGCCGCTGTTTGCCGTGAGTACTCGCCGGAAAATTTTGAAAACTTTACCACTATACTTTAAACTTTAAAACTTGAAAATATTTCTCTGCCGCACCGAAAATATCAGACGTACATTTCTTCTGTCGGGCTCTTGTTCTTTTTGTCGGGGTCACCACTTTAGCGACGCGGGCGGTGGTCTCTCAATTTAGTGGCCGGGCGAATACTAACTGTACAACACGTGGCAACATCCTTATGTATTGCGCACACAATTGCATTTTGCACCGTTGCACTTTGCGTATGACGATGCCATGGATGTGTGTGACATACTGCGTCACCTACACCTGTTAAGACATGCTCTGAGCACGTTCATGCTCAGTTAAGCTTGGAATACACATGCTATTAAAAAAGCATACTTGTTTGCTATTCTGCTCATTTACAGCATGCTCTTCAAGTGTGTACATTTGCTCATGAAAGCACAGACTTGAGAAGCATACTTTTATGAGCATACTTTTTTCTAGCACGTCTGAGACACACATGCTCATTATTTGGCTTTAAAAATGGACTTATCTTTGCGGAACGAATTAAATTCTATTATAGTAATTCATAAAAAGAAATTTTTTATGAAAAGAAACACTAGACAAAGAAAAAGAATTTGGGTGCGGAACTGGATTAGCAGAAGGCAAGATCTGGGAGCAAGTGATTGTTTAATAAACGAAATGCGACAAGAAGATATTGGCGGTTTCAGGAATCATTTGCGAATGCAACCAGCAAAGTTTGATGAACATCTGGATAAAATTGAACCATTTATAAAGAAAAGTGACACTCATATGAGAGATGCTATTCCAGACAAAACAAAATTGGAAATCACTTTAAGATATTTGGCCTCCGGTGACTCATATGCCTCCTTGGAAGCATTATACTGAGTTGGAAAATCTAAAATATCGCAATTTGTTCCTGAAGTTTGTGCGGCTATTTCTACAAGTTTAAAAATATTATATGAAGGTAAGTGAAAAGTCACAATACGAAATACTTCAATCATTGTTTATTTAGGAGCTAATGTCGATAAAACTTATTAAAACTTATTAAACTTATATAAATATATATAACTTATATAACTTATTAAAAAAATTAGGCTTTTTCCCAAGCTTGATGTAACACACTCTTCGATTCTTCCTGAATATTTTCAGTAACAAATTGTTCAGCCTCCCGTGTAGGTATATAGCTTTGTCCGATTTCAACATAAGAACTGTCTTGCAAATATGTTGTATCTTGAGCATCTGTCGAGTACGATGGTTGGTCACATATTGGAGAATTGTAGTTATACGAAGGTGATGGAGATGGCGTGTCTGAAGTAATTGACAATAATCTAGCTGCGGATAAAGTATTTTGTATTTTGCTCTGTGTTTCTATTGCATCGTGTAAGGGCAGATTCCTTAATTGTGCTGCAACGCTTAGACCAAAAAAATAAAATTCATCTTGTATATGTGCTGTTGGTTGTTGTGAAGTTTTGTTTACAACTTGAGATATATTGTCTAAGCGTTGTAAAGCATTTAAAATAGAGTCATCGTCACGTAGTCTTTTTTTACGAATGAGTTTTGTTTTTAAAAATGTTGATGAATGCAGTGGGTTTCGTTGCAATTCGGAGTTATTATCTGCTGATGATGAATTATTAAGTGTTGATTGATTTTGTTCCAACGTTTCTTTATGGGCTCTACTCACACATCTGCCGCAGGGGCAATCTAGGGTGCATGGCGGTTGTGGCGATTTCGGGAGTTATCTCTACACACTTGCCTGCCGTGCAGTGTTTCCGAGTAAGCTGAGCTGAGCACACGTATTGAGAATGGCACCCGTATTATCGACCAATCAAAAGATTGGAGTAGCCTTGGCGCTTCCTGTGGTGCTACCTCAAAAAAAAGGAAAAGGAGATACTGGGTGAAGAAATGGCTACTGAAAAGAAGTGAGTTATGCCACATGAATATTATAAAAGAAAAATTTTAAACATTAGTGTGAATGTTTGCTGCCTCATGTCGTGGTTAAAATAATGTTTATGATTTTTATCCCACATGTGAGGTCGGTCTTGACAAACTTCTATAATTCGCGTCCAAACTTCGTGTTCGTTGTCGGCCGCCATTTTGATTGTACGCTATGTATACGTGCACTCCGTGTGACAGATACTGACAAACTGACTGATAAATTGCCCCAATCGCGCTACACACGCAGCGACGGCAGGGACGACTTAGGGATCAAGGATGGCCTGCATGCCTACACACATCACAATTAAGGATGCAATTAAGGGTCATCCCCACTCCTACACCCTAGATTGCCCCTGCGGCAGATGTGTGAGTAGAGCCCTTTATATGTATCTTGTGTTGATAGTTCGGAATTATCTGCTGACAATACTTGTGTTTCCTGTAACAAAAATATTTTTTATTACTTAAATAAAATGTTTATGTATTATTATTTTTTCAGATTCCATCAAGAGAAGAGTGGAAACAAATTGAAAGGGGATTTAGAACGAAATGGAATTTTCCAGGTTGTATTGGGGCTATTGACGGAAAGCATGTCAATATAATAGCTCCTCATAATACGTCAGATTATTTTAATTATAAAGGATGCCACAGTGTTGTACTTTTGGCATTAGTTGATGATGACTACTGTTTTTCTTACGTTAACATTGGGTGCAATGGAAGAGCTTCTGATGGCGGCACATTCGCAAAATCAAGCTTAGGGCAAGCCTTACACAGAAGGACATTAGATCTACCAGAAAACGCCGTGATAGTTGGAGACGCTTCTTTTCCTTTGAAATCATATTTAGTGAAACCATTTGCAATGACGCCAACATACAAAGAAAAAATATATAACTATCGTTTATCAAGAGCAAGACGCATTGTCGAAAATGCATTTGGTATTCTTGTATCTAGATTTCGAATTTTTCAAAACACTATTCCTCTGGCGCCACAAAAAGTTGATTTAATAATAATGGCGGCTTGTTCATTACATAATTGGTTGAAAAAAACTTCTGATATGTTTATCACACAAAGATGTACCGATTTTGAAGATACGCAATTAGGTGAACTAGTTCCTGGATCATGGAGACATCATATGCGCAGAAACTTGGACAATTTGCAGACCACACAATTAAATCGAGCATCTAAACAAGCTTTAGAAATTAGGAACACTTACGCTCAACTTTTTATCACAAAAGAGGCAGTATTGTGGCAAGACGCAATGATAAATATATAATTACTCTATGATATATTTCTATTAGCTACTTAATCTACTCTATTAGTTACCAGCGATTTACCCATATGAATAATCATGAAAAGTGGTTATGATGATAATTAAAAGTGTTCCATGTACTCTCATATGAAAATTGTTACCAAATTTTGTTATTTTGAAAACAAATTTGTTAAAAATATCAAACAAACATAATCTCGTTGGCTCTGGTCTGGATTTGGAAAGTAGTGGCAGGGCACACTGCGTTTTGCAGTCATTTGGGGAGCCCGTCTGGCGGCAGTAACCACACCCTTACAGAAGACCGCCGTGAAATAACAACATAATATGTACTGTTGTGTTTCGGTGAGTGATGGTCGGCAGCGCACTTGCAGCACCTATCATGTTTCTTGTGTTATAGACGACGGTAGTCACCTACCATCAAGTTGACAGTCAGCCTGTCTGTCAGGCTTTAACATAAAAATATTTTATATAAATTTGTAACGAGGGGTTCACGTTGTAGCGCCAATGTAAAGATGTCCCTCTCGTTGGAGTTACTGTTTGGGCATCAATAAAGGGCTAGCAGGCGGAGACGGGGTCCCCTAAAATAATAGAGCACGGACTCGGTCAAATGTTTATTAGGCGTAGATACACATAGCTTTGTCACAGCTACACGTTACACGTCAACACGTTTACACAAACAATGATTTGAAAGGGTCCCACACACGGGACACGGGGCTTCGCTATCCCCGATACTTGAGCCTAGGTAGTTCTTATTAGAGGAAGGCCTTACACCCGGAATAATGTATGTTGCGTACCTACTGCGTTACGCGAGTCAGCAGAGGCTGACAGGGCGGCGAGCGGAAGCGAGTCGAACGCGAGCTCGCGCCGCCAGGGCCTAGACATGACTCCTTGACGACTCTCATGCGCCGCGCTTTTAATATATCTCCCGCGGGCGCTGACGTCCTGCGGGGATGAGGGAGACGAGGCATGCGACGCCTTTACCAGACGAGGACATTAAGTACGCCTTCTATTGGAGAACATGCGTTTGGCGAAAGCCAATCACAGCGTTTTGCGAATTCATGCTCTTATTTGGTAATGTGAAGCGTTCCTTCCGTTACAAATTTAATTATAGGATATTGGACGGATTTGTTTAGTTAAATAAACGTAAGAGAATATAATAATAATAATAATATTATATAAGTATGTAGGTAGGTACTTACTATTTCGCTGCTTATGGTCTCGCGATATTCCGCGGAGTCTCCAAGAAAGGAATGTATTTCATCAAACCACGACAAACTGGGTTTGTAAACTGAGCCATCACTTCCAGAATGTTTAGAATTTTTTTTTTTTAAGTTCAGTGTGATAGATTGATCTTAGATTTTTTATTTTAGTTTTTACACTTTTTATGTTTAAATTTTTGTCATTTAAGGAATCCAATAAATTTTGGTACCTATGCATTTTCTCTTGCAATTTTATTTTTGTAATGTGGCGACCGCACATCCCACAAACATTCATAATTTCTATATAGTAAAATAAAATTTAGTGTTTTTTCGTCGCCCCATCGAGCCATGGCAACAATATGCTATGCCTTCCCTATAAATGCACTTATGCACTAACTTAGCCAGTCCTTATGCACTTAACAATAACGAAAACAATTAATAATCCTTATTTACAATTAATAACAACATATTACCAAACATTATTAAATACACAACTTGTAGCATACGAGTAGCATGAAAACGAACATGTTCAGACTTGCGTTGGAGCTACTCTCCTCTCACCCGCGCTTCTCTCCGTATGCTAGTTAGTACGAAAAAATAGACCGGCTTGCGATTAAGTAGCGTGCTTATTGATAAGCATACTCTTTTCGTATATACATGCTAGTTGTGTGCTATTAAGGGGGTACCGAGCTTCTGGCGCGCTTTGATTTTAGGTATTCTATGCGCTCTGTGTATGTGTGCGTGAGGCACACAGCAGGAGCGGGAGAGAGCGGTGCGCCGAGTGGCTAGAGCCGTGCGCTGATCGACTACCTACCAATATTTACAAAATAAAATAACAGAAACGGTCTCAAAAACTTTTATTAAAAATATTATACGGTTGGAAACTTCACAGATTTCACACATTTATTTTTTATAACTTATTGTTATATTGTTGGTATATGGTATATGTTGGTATATGTTTTACGAGCGTAATTGAATAAAAACTTTTATCTATAAACACTACTCGTAAAATTATTGTTACTTAAGTATTAACTTATATATTTATAAATAGTATGTCTTATATACGTATATAAGACATAAATATATAATATCGTCATATATACATATAAAAAATTAATGTCACCTGGACATTAATTTTTCTCGATTTTTTTATCTTAAAGGAAATAATTCAAGGATAATAGGAAAGCTTAATCTGACGATTTCCGCAAGCCGAAGTAACAAAAATCGTCAAAAAAGTAATGTAATCCCTCCGTTAGCACGACCAGGACATCGAGCTGAACCATCTGTATGAAAATCTTACGCGCTTGAGTGTGTCCATATGACTGTTTCTTTTTACATTTTTGAAAGCCTGTAGACGCTACCCCCACCGATGAAAAGATATACATCATATAAAACTTTTTTTCATTACACCTCGCTGCCCGAGCACGACGCTCGGGCAACTCCACATTCATCCTGGACTCCTCTATCATTATACTATATCCACGGAAACGAGTTAGTAGAGCGCTTTCTCTGTCTGAATTTTTCATACAAATGACAAGGACAGAAAATGAACAGTGGGCGTAAACAAATCCGTAGAAAAGTAAAGGCGCGTTCACAGAGCGACTTATTTTAGACTACTTTTTTTAACACAATTGCGCATTTAAAATAATTTTGCTTTTTGTATTACTCGTTGTTATACATACGTTTTTACATTGTTTTCTTTGTAAAAAATATTTATGAAGGAAATAAAAATTACAGTTTAATATCATAGTTACTTATTTATTGTAGGTGCATGCATGAAATACAATTGAAACAATCAAATAAAATTACAACGTTGAAAATTTATAAATAAAAGCAAAACAATTAATAAAATTGACAGATTCAAATAAATTTAATTCAGTATTCAATTTCACTCTCCGACGAATCACTGTCACTGCTGTCATTTCCTACATTTATTACTAAACTTTCAGTCATGACTTCTACATTATGGTCCATAGCGTTCATTTTGGGCTCAACTTTTTCTGTGACGTGCCTTATGCCTTTGAAGTAGTGTGACCTTCATTCACCCACGTTTCGTCCAAGTAATAAATTTTTTGATTATTTTCTCGAGCGGTTTTGATAGATCGTAAATATTTTCTTCGCCAAAAAAAAATGTCGTCACGGTCCAGCAACGTGCTATTTCTGCTTCTCTTGCTGTACTTGAAACCAATTTTTTTCAATATTTTATGTAGCGTCGATCTCTTGATTGTGCCCAAAGTACCATCATCATTTATTTTCTTTAAAATCTTGTCCAATGTAGGTATTTCATTCTGCGCGAAGAAACCATGCACTATACATCGGATAGCAGTCTTTGTAAAGTCATCGATCTTATCGACGATTGGCACGCGTATCTTCGACTTTTTGGGCGATTTAAGCACACCACACTCCTTCTTTTCTTTAACAATTCTATGGACCGACATCCAGTGCACACCTACTTCCAATGCAACACTTTTTAAAATTTGACCGGTCGAGGCCAAAGGGTTTTCATTCCTCTTGGAATGAAAACTATGCAATATCAGAGCTTTTTCGTTTGACGAAAAAGCTCGCCGTTATCTTTTTTCAATAGATCCATTATCCGACAGATCCGCCATTGTCACTACGCAAAGTACGCAATCAAATGTCCGTTATACAAGTCGCCGAGTCGTCACAAAGCAATCGAGCACAAAGTCCATAAACAAGCCGTGTCACAGGTAGAGGAAATTTATTGAGCAAATATTGCAAGAAAGAACACGTCTGCACAGTACGGACAGCACGAGTAGACTAAAAAAGTTTCGCTCTGTGTACACTGCCTTAGTGTAAATCGCCGACCAATCACAGTTACAATTTTGTGCAAGAGAGATAGCGCTCTACTAACTCGTTTCCGTGGATATAGTATAGTATGGGAACCTGGAGAAAAAATAATTTTAACTTATAACTTTTTACGCTTTTCTTCTGGCATAACTGTCTCGGAAACCTTTCTTTTTCGTTTTATTGACTCTCTTTTGTGTATTGCGTCTAAAATATATTGAGGCTCACGAATTTCCATTTTTCTGTCCAGCCTTGAATCGATTATTTCTGGTAATAGACAATCAAAATAAAATGTTTTTAATTTTGGTTCCATACTATTATTCCAAAATTCGTCATCTCTTTTTATTGCTTCTATTTTCATGTCTTTTTCTGTCCACACAACAAATAAACATACTTTTTTCCGAGTAATGTGGAGCTGACCCTGTACCTGGTAGAACCAGTCATGTTGTTTATTTATTGTTAAGGTCCCGTTCTTCTCCTTTTTCCAGAAACGAATTTTTTTTTGTGCTATGCCTTCTGCGACTGTTATGTCCTTAGCCGAATACGGACACTTAATTTCAATAATTTTATCATCAATTAATCCGTCTGGACTTGCTGCCAAAAACGACAGTTCAGGGTCGACGAATAAGCCACATTTTTGTATACCATTGAAGTTGGCTTCATCTTCGTGTTTTAGTATTTCAGACAATTTTTCTAATGCAATATATTCATGCTTCTTGCCATAACGAATGGATTTTACGTGGCTTAAATCGCCAGTCACATTTAGAAGACTTTTTACTAGAGGTGCACATTTTATAAGGCCTCTTTTGCATACCTTTCCGAAAGCAGACGCAGTGAGACGTAATTTTCTCTCTTGGTGCCATTCAATCGAATCTGCTTGCAAAACAGTTCTTTTTTCAAGAGACTGGCGGTCCTCATCAGAAAGATTAATTTTCTTCATATGTTCTGATTTAGCAAAATCAAAGTCAGCTTGTTCTAAATCTGGTTTTTGACAAGAGTCCCCGTAATATTTGTCATTGGTACTATTTGTACACTTTTTTGTTGCAAAAGATTTTGATAATCTCCGTCTTAAACTTGAGATTCTTTTTTTACTGTGTTTAATCTCCAAGCGTTTTACAATAGGGTTAGGACTTCGCATTAAAACCTTTTCGCAAATATACGATTGCGGTTCTTTAGCGTTGAATGACACAACTGAGCAATAAAATATTCTAAGGATTTATATTATTTATCGTATAAATAGAAAAAGATAAATAATAGAAAAAGATTTTTGAAAATCCGAAATGCCGAAAAAAAAGCTCATTTTTATTTTTAGGTATTATACCTACAAGAATCATCCTATCAGACTGTTAGAATCAGTTTTTTCTGAACAGCAATAATAAATATGTATACTTATATACACTAGCCCCAAAGAAAGCGGGTCGGTTATAAAAACAACGATAACAATATTTGAGAAATTGAGAGAACCAAGCAAAATATTGAGCAACCACAATAATAAATATAAAGTCATAACAGAAAAATGTTTTTTCTTGTCATTCTCTTTTTTTTTACTTTTCAACTGGGGACAGCCTTCAGCTAGCTGCATTATTAGTAGCCAGCAGGTAGGTAACTACTGAGTATACTTACGAAGCAACAGGAGTATTCTCTTTGTCTTCAAAATTCGCGGCCAGTAGGCGTCTTGATCTAGAAAGATAAATTTATTTTTTTTGTAATTTATTATTACAGTTAAATTATTTGTTGTATTGATTTTACAATAAACATAATAATATTTATTTATTGAATAGCAAACAGCATAATAACAATCCACTAATTCACAAAATATAAAAAAATATGAATTTAATATGTCAAACATATTAGGTTTGACAAATTACAATTTATACGTACAAAAGAATTTAAAAATAATAATATACGTATACATTATGTATAGGCATGTAATATACATATTTTAGTATTAATAAATAAAAGAAAAAGTAATAGTTATTGTTTATGAGTTACAGTTATTGTATATGTAAAGTTTTACTTACTTATTTACTTCTTGCAAGCGTTTACCATTGTTTTTTAGCCAACTCCTTCTTTTCTTTGATTTATTTACTTTGTTCCCCATAGTAAATGAACACAAAAGTCTTAATTACGTCTTAAAAATATGCGTTAGTCCAAGCGACACAAACTCCCCGTCCGACGGCCGAAGCAACACTGAAGCGGACAGGAGGGAAGCTTGGCGGCTCTAGCTAATATGGGCCGAATTCACGGGAATTTAGGTATTTCCTTTGTATTAAAAAACAAATATACATTTTGAAAATGTAAAAAATATACGTTATAGAAAACATGTTGTTTTGTTATTATTCAAAAACTGATAACCTTCCGTGAAGTATTTACGCCGTACTAACGGTTTATTTTATTTTTTAGAGGTAATTTTGGATTTTTTTTCTATCGAGAAAACTATAAGTAATCGTGATTCTACAGAATATGATTTATAGAATGTATCCTTAAATATCTTACATACTAATTGCATAACTAAAACTTTAGTAATAACGACACAGCAAGGGATCAAATAAACGCAATTATTTCACATTTTCACGGCACAGTCTTAAGTAGTAATTGCTCGAAACTAGCTTGCTTATGTGCTATTACGTAGCATGTGTATTCCAGGCTTTATGCTCAAGTAGCATGCTCGAAAATCAAACATCGTTTGATTTTGTAGCATGCTTATTACTAGCTACGTTGTGACCTGTCCGTAGCTTATGTTATGTCCACGCTATCGTCATGCAATCGTCAATTACGCTACAAAACGTCTCAGCATTGCGAAAGCACATCTTTTCGTTGGGAAAATGTCAAGTGATGATGATGATGTGATTATAGCATACAACTTTATTAGAAGACGACGAAACAGACGAAGACTATACTGGCTTCATCCGTACATCGAAGAAATATAAATTGTAGATTATTTGTTGCTGCCAGAGAGTTATCAGAAGATGATTCTGTATTTCAATCATTTTACCGAATGATTAAAATACTTACCATAATTTAGGCTCTATTGTTGGACTACTGATACAAAGACGAAATACTGCAGTGCGAAAATTTGTCAGTCCAGAAGAAAGGATACTTATAACTTTGACGTAAGTTATAATTTAAATATAAGTAGAATCGTATCTACTTACTTTAGTGTAACCAAGACTGAGGACACTTCTAATATAAAATAAAAATAAATTATTATTTTCAAAATGTATTAAATGTATTAGAGAAATACTTCAAGAAAAAGTTTTTTAAAATACCGATTACAGGTTTTCAAAGTTCTCCAGTTAAATCTTCAGAAAGATTTGGATTTATCATAGAATAATTAAATGGAGATATTGGAGGCAACGATGAATTCGAATTAGAATCTCCAGAAGACATTGGTGAATAGGTGTCCCTGTATTGTGACTGCTGTATTGAATAGTTGTTCTCATATTGCTGTGGCACTTGTGGCTGATGTGATTGCGCTGACTGAATTTCTTGGAATAATAATAACACCTTGATTCTGAACTTTCTCATTTGCTCCTCAGATAAATTTTCTACATCTGACAACAAACTTAGTAAAAACATTTCTTTCTTTTTTTTTATCCAATCGACAAATGCTTTATCAGCCTCGTTGGTGACTTTTCTCATTTTTGGCTCCTTAAATGTTTTTTTGAATCAACGAATTCAGAAGATGGCGTTTCCAATGCAGTTTGAGTACATGGGACTTCGTCAGTTGTTACCCGGTTCATTGGTGTGAAGTGTGAACAATTGCTTTCACAAAAGGAAGAACAAATTGTGGTTCTTCATGCAGATAATATTTTTTGTTTTGTTTTGTGGATGAACCACTAGGAGTTGGTTTTTCAGGCTGCGGACAAATCCATTTCTTATATTTCTCCACCTAGTTTGACAATCATCCACTGAAAAGAAATATGCATAATAATATAATACGTCTTCAGATACCTATCGACTGAGTGTAGTTTTAGAGCATTAAAATTTTACTTTACTCGAGGAGAATGCACTATATCTCGAGTTGTAGCAGAGACAACAAAAGTTATTTGGGGCGCACTCAGGCACACCTACATGCCTGTGCCAACTAGAGATGTATGGAAGGCTATTGCAACTACGAACTTTGGAACCTCCCAAATTGTCTGGCATGTCTTGACGGAAAGCATATACGGTTTCGAAAATATCCTAATTCAGGATCTGCAAGAAACCTATTTACATGTCACAAAATGCCAATATAATAAAACCGTTACAGACTGCATGACGCAATAAGTACTAAAATTACAATGAGTACTGTACTTACATGTTATTTGGAACAAAATTAATTGTATTGTGTACTTTAAACAACACGTTGTACCTGTATTAAGTCATATAAATGACAAAAGTTACTACATGTAAACGATAAAAAAATAATGTACCTATATAAAAATGTAAAAAGACGATTTATCATTACGATAGGTATGCAATAGTGAACATAAAATGACATTAACACATGGTAATATATAATAATACACAAAGCACATAACTTTGTATTTGCTTTCTCTTTACGCCCTTAATGTACTAAGTAAGTAGGTACTTGAGGTACTTATACTCGCTCCATGCCTTGGGGTTGAAGCTTGATCGCTGGCAGTAGCGTCTTTGCCATCCACTTCTTGTCTTTGGCAAATTGATATAGATTGAAGATTTTATTAGTATTATTAGTAAAGTTATAATGCACGTAAGCATGTGTCGATCTTGGGCTAATTGTTCCGACAAAATATCCTCGGGTATTTGACTGCTGCCCATTTCGGTAGTTACCTTCTTGGTTTCTATGCTTGTGTATGAACCCATTTTTACGAACTTGAATTACTTTAACGAGAACAAAAGAAACTTGGTAACTGGCTAAATTGAGAGTTAGTCATGCCTGTTTATTATAACAATTATCTTATTCATCAAATATGATGTTGCAAATTGTCTGGCTAACTAAATTATTATTGGCACTTTAACTGTTACCAAATGTGCAATGTTAACGACTCAACCTACTCATCGATTAAAAACCTTATTGGCTTATTTACAATTCTACCACTACGTGTGGTGCGAGTGTGAGGCGTTTGCTTTTGAACCGCTGATGGCGTTTTCTGCGCATCTACTGCCTTACTTCCTTCTACATTGAAGGTACCAGTGTCTCCTTCTTGTTCGCTTAATAAAAATGCTGGTTTTTAATCTATCGATTGATATTTCTTTTTGTCTGTTCTCTAATTGTACCCTATACATTTTTGGTTTCCTACTTATAACCATATAAGGACCATCGTAGTTAGGAGTAAGAGGTTTCCTTACCATATCATTCCTAATAAAGATGTGAGAACAGGCCTCCCAAGTCTTTATATACAAATATTTTCCTCGAATCGCTGTATCCTCGTGACATGGGCTTAATATTGCTGATGTTCGATCTAAGTTTCTGTACGTAAGAAAATGTGTCATTATAATCTGCTGCTATCTCTGTATAAAAATCTCTAGGTTGCTTTAATGCATGACCGAATACCATTTCTGCTGAACTGACGTCGTTGCCCGATTTACATACAGCTCTAAGTCCTAGCAAAACGTTGGAAGCTCGTCTAACCAGGAAACATCCTGGCTGTTATCGCAACCATCAATTGCCTATGAAACCTTTCGACTCTTTTTTTGCTCTGGGGGTGGAACGCCGTAGTACGTATTTTGTGGATCCCTAAAAACTTCATGAGGCATCTAAATAGATCACTCTGAAACTGTCGACCCTGATCGGTCGTTATAACATTCGGGCATCCGTATCTACATATCCAATTATCATACAAGGTCTTTACTACTGTTTCTGCTTTTCACTTATGGGTATAGCTTCTGGCCACCGTGTACTACGATCTATCATTGTTAAGATAAAACCAATGAGGCTAAAACTTGACGTGCATTAATTTCTGATGCCGTGATAACCTGATTATGTCTGCTCTCAGCGTAAAATACGTTCGGTGACGCGTCTTGCAAAACTGGTTCAATTGCCGTCCAACATACTAGAGCCAAAGCTCCTTGAGTATTCTTCTTGACTAGAGGAGTGATCTTAACCTTCTCTTCAGTCTTCGTGAGGGCTAGAGAAACCTTTTCAAACAGGTCAACATTGTATTGGAAGCGTGCAAACTTCACAGGAAATACATCCTCCATAATATTCGCACTTTCAAGGAATGCTACTTGATCATTAGTCAATGTAGCTGCACGTGCCCATCCTAGACAGTTTCGAGTTGGATTTCCTACTCCTTCCATTTCTGGGCGCAGGCTTACTGGTAAATTCCATTCTCTAACTCCAGGTGTCGCCGTTACTTTTAAATCCTCCTGTATTCTCAATTTACATACTACTGGACATGGCATAGACATGTACATCCAGTGAGTATTAACATCAACCTTTCCAAAATCTCCGTTTTCATTGGGTCAAGTTGGCATTCTCAGTTTGTATCTGATAGCAGAACTATCAACTATATGTCCAAGGGCCTTGATATATGCCTCAATCAGTGTAGGAAGCTTATGATTTCCTGACAAAACTTGAGCGGCGAAGGAATCCTCATCATATGATGAATCTCCTTCCTGTTTCATAGTAATCAGACGAGCATATAAGCTCTGTACACAATAGTAGACCCATGCAGACTTAGCAACTGTTTTCGTGAAATATGGCTGTTGAGTGGCTATAATGGCGTATTCCTTTTCACATAAGGGAATAAAGCCTTCTGCTGAAATCGCAAATTCATTAGTTCTGCGGTAGGGCGCTACGCCTGGAAACCCCATCATATCAACGTCCGAAAACATTGGTTCATCCTTAGGTTTTGAAGCAGTGGTGGATAGCCTAGTAGGTCGTGGTCCTGTAGCATTAGAATCTCTTGGTGGTAAAGGTGGTGCTGCTGCATTTTTAGAGCCCTTCTTGAAGAACTTAGTCTTCTGACTTTTCTTGACTTCGACGGGTTGACTGACCTCCCCCTCATTCATTTTTGCTAGTGCATCTGAATTAGTAGTGTGTGTTGCCATCGTGGCGGGACCCAAATATAGTTTTACCCATTTTGGGTCTATCATTGTTAGTAAGTATCTATATTACCACAGAATAAATAATAGTGCTAGCGTACAGAAGTTGCACTCCTTTCACATTCAATGTGAGCGACGGTAGGCAATTATATGACGGCACACACGGAGTGACAGAGGCCTGATACTACCGGCCGAGCCGCGCCTGCCTGGACAAACTTGCTGATGCGCGCCATTTTACTATGTCGCTACACTAGATTGGGTAACAGAATTGGTACTTTCAGATTGCACTTCTTCTTACATTTAGACAAGATACTACACTTGTAAAAAAAAAACACTTGTTATTTAGTTTCCTTTTATAATTCAGTATAATTTAGCGTTTTCCTCTTGTAGGGTACTAACAGTGGGAGGGGCTTCATTTTCCTTCTCAGTCCCTTGATTTATTTTCGTTTTCTATGAAATACAAAAATACAAAATATAGATTATACAGTGAAACATAGCTGGCTGAGGACGGCAAGTGATTGCAGTGGTGGAGGCCTACGAGTTTAGCAATAGATGGAATATGGAGAATGATGGTTATTTATATAAAAAATATTAGTACCTACCTTATTGCAAATTCCACAATATCTTTTTCACACCGACTCTTTCTTTTAAGAGGTACTTTACTAACATTATACAAAGCCAATGTTGGTAATGAATTTGGTAGTAGTCTGAAACAGAAAATATAATACTTAGTTCTCTATTATGTTACAATAATAAACAATAGGTAATCGCATAGCTATTTAAGCATTAAAAAACTCGTCCCTAACTATAATTCCTTGTTTTTTGGACTAATGCAAGATAAAGTCAAGGTTAAGGTTATGAATATTTTCATTCCACTATTGTATGCTATTGGAATTTTTATTTCTTTTTTAATATACCAACCTGCCATAAAACCGAGCGCAGCGCCGCCGCTGGGGCTGAATACTTGGGCGCAATGTTTCACGCGCATTTTGCGCACGCGCAAAACAGTGAGTTTTGGCACCAATTTGACCCCTCTGTATCCAGGGCCCCTTTTATGTAGGTCTATAATGTGTTCCTATTTTGCTACACAAGTTTTTCCCGCTTTGGTATATACAAGATTTTTTGTTAGCAAATTGTTACGGATTCCTTTCATCAAGTGAGGAGGATCAAAAATGAGCACTTCCTTCTTCGATTCTTTTCCTTTTCTCAAATTTTCTTTTTGGGTTTCTTTCAATAAATAATTTATTGCTATCATATTGCTTGCACCTTGGTCACAGACGGTAGCAACCACTACCAACCCTGCATCTTGAACCTCCTTAATAACATCTTTAATTTGTTTGACTAAATCAATAGTTTTTGTAGAGCCTGAACAGAATATGTATGATAAAGGCTGCTTGAATTTTTTAATTACACCTCTCAACATAAATACTAAAACATGATTAGCAAACTCCTTAGAGTGTGTGTGACTATTATCACAAAATACCAACAATTGAATCATTTTTCATGTCTTATGACACATTTGGCGTTATTGTCATTTCATCGAATATAAGTGAACAATATTTATGGTGTTTTGGCAGTATGACCACTTTCTTCTTTAACTCTTTAAAGATAATTTTATTTATGCCCGGTTTTAATTTCACCTTTTGTAGGAGGCTGTTTAATGTTTTTCTTTTTGGTAAGACACAGTCATAATTTCGCTTAATATGCGGGGTATGCCTGTATGAATATTTTTTCATTTAGTGTGAATCGTTTCCCCTGAGGTTTTTTCCCGAATTGTGTAATTTGAATCTTCAGAAATAATTTTGTGGTTTTAGTCAACCCAATTGATACATTTTGAAACATTTTATCTTTGCTTGAATGTGGCATTTTCAATCTATATGTCTACATTTTCGTTTAATTTTTATTCCGCCTTAATTGCTTTTTTAGATTATTTATTACCTTATCTCTAATCACAGACTTGGGTTTTCCTGCAAAATTTAAAAAAAAAAATTATTAATGGCGCAGACAAGTCTCCTAACAGAGCTATTAAAAGCTTTGTTTAAGTTATAATAAAACCACACAAAACCAATAACATATAAACATAACTTATTTGAAATAAGTTATAAAAATAACAATCGTTTAAGGATATCCCTATTTTGTCTTTCGACCTCACCGTTTTGTTGAGGCCAATAAGGAATTGTATTGAAAAGTGTAAATCCTTGTTCTATACAAAATTAATTGAATTCATGTCTACAGAATTGTCTCCCATTATCTGCTGTTATACTAGAAGGATTTCCTGTTCCAGAAATAACTCTTTTAAGGCTTTTGTTGTGCCCTGTGTTTCATCACTTTAATCTCTTTGTATCGACTGTAATAGTCAACGATCACAAAAAGATAATTGCTACCTGGCAGTGGGCCTAAAGAAATCAACAGTAGTATCCTCACCCATGCTTTTAAGGGAAGTTCACGCCTTATCATTGGTACTGGTGTATTGGGAGCTGTAACCAAAGTACACCCTCTGCAGTTCTTTACAATACTTTCAGCGTCTTAGCCTATTTTAGGCCACCAGTCATTGTACGTAGCCTAATTTTCATATTTACTATTCCTGGATGTCTTTCATGAGCCGCTACCAAAACTTGTTCCCTCAACCCAGTGGGAGTTACAATTTTGATGCAGTGAATTACCAGGAATCCATACTTTGGTATGCAAACCAATTCGTGGGATAGATTTCATTTGCACCAGCGCCTGATTTTAAAGAATTTTTCCATTTATTGAGATGATATCTCTATGTTGTCATCAAAGATCCTTTTTTCTTTTTTAAATCGGCGACAGAATATCTTCTATGCACATCCTTTTCCGAATCCTCTCCCACGAATCTACTAATTCATTTTTATTTTTGTGGTATTTATTGGCTGGATTCCATAGTGCTTCTTCTGCTCAATATACATAGTTCTATAAACTCCCAACACTCGCTCATTCGACCAGTCGGCATTTGTTGAGTCCATGTCGCACGTCGTGCAACACGCATATCGACAGAGCGCGTATTGATACAATGTGTGGATCGAGAAGCGACGTTGGACCCAAGTTGCCCGTCTACCTCCTCGCCCTTGATCGTGTACAAAAAACCGACACATGGCGGGTTGACATTGGCTATTGGACGCAATGTTCCGTTTATGTTCAAGACCGATCTACACATTGGTGTATTGGATCCAAGAATATAACTTGTAGCCAATATACCCAATGTGTGGCGCTGGCATTACAAAATATGTTACGCGAGCTTGACGTATAGATAGGATGAGAGTTCCTAGTACATCTAAATGCGTATTAACTTAGAAATCCTACTGCAGTACATCTCCGTCTAAAACGTTTTGTTGCAGCATTGAAACTGTTTATCATTTGAAAATGTTAACTCAGTTTGTCTTAGCCTCAGCCGGGTTAGTTGCGCCTTAATGCGGAACTCAGTCGTGTGCTCGTTTCTTTACTGTACACATTATCATATTAATAATAAACTGTATTTATTCATGAGAATTTTTTTTATTATATTTTTAAGTGTTGATCACCAAGACATTGGACTAACAATGATTTCGCCTTGGTGTCACTGATCATAAAATTCTTCAGGTCATTATCTTTTAATGTCGACGAATCTATTACAAGACTTCCATGAGTTTGTTTTTCTTCCATAAGACATTTAACGTTGTTTAAGAACCAATTATCACTGCGTAATGGAACCGCCATTTTGTTAAATTTTTCGTTTTGCGTTTTATTTTTCTTGTTAAATTCACTATTTGTTTCCACGAATAGAACAACTATCTGCTACCATATTACGATTATCATATTAATAATGAACTCTATTTATTGATGAGAAAATCTTTTATTACAACTTTTAACTTTAACACACAAATTTACATTATGTAGGAAATGATAAGAGGTACAGTATTGTTATAATTTTCCGTAGATTGTAAATTTTAACTCTTTTAAATGTTCCATTTCCAAAGAAATGTATGATTTTGTATCTGCAGTGTTTAAATAGCTTTTGACTTAAATTATAACTAAAAATAATTAGCTTACTGTCACTGTCCTCGCCATCGTAAACCAAAAATATTTCTATTAAATATATTGGCATTTCTGCATCTTTTAATCTTCGGAAAATTAAATTCGACAAGCCCATTTTGCGCTTACGTGCTCTAATTATTATGTATGCCGCTTATTGAGGAGGCTGAGGATTTCATTAAACGGAACCTTCTTCAAGGCATTATTTCCCTCAAAACAAAACTAAAAAATAGATAAAGCAGATCTTAAATATTTTGTCATCTTTTTTTTGCATTCTTCGAAAACCATACCGATGGTATTTCTGCTAAAGTCAGAATACCTACATGTTGAGTTTCACGTTCAACCATATCACGCTCTTTGTTTAGTAACGAGGCATTGCATTTTAATTTTTAACCTATAACTTTGTCTTAGTAAAACCGGTTTACCTCTTTTACTATTGATGAACTTAAAATCCTTTTTGTCGTCCATTTTTTTGCGAAATAATATTATAACATATACAAGAAACTTTATTCTATAAGAGTGGTAGTCCTCCATTTCTTTTTCATAATCGTCTGAAGAACCGCTAGCTAGTAATTGCTTTTGTATGGATTTGTCGCAAGTTTCTAGCTTTTCATAAACTTCTTCGAGTCGAGTAATATAGGCATGAATTTCATGTTTCGGCGTAGAAGTCTTACGCCGTTCGGTTCGGTCGGACATACGAGTATTGTTGAGTATGGTTTCTAACCTGTTTGCCGTCTTTGTGAAAATGCACCGGGTCGCCGCTCGTTCTTTTATTTTTCCTTCCATGATCACGGCCGCCACATGGTCGCCACGTATTAGGGTTTCGTTATTTCCAGGGCCGTGCAACTTTCATATAACGCGAAAAGCTTCGTAAAAACGCCATCTAAGAACCAGGGAACAATAACTCCCTCTCTGATAATACTAATAAACAATTTAACTCGCGTTTTTTACTAATATAAATTCTGTTATTAAATATCAATGTAATATTAAGAAATGACTCTGTACCTATATATATTTATTACAATAAACCCTGAGATGCCTAATCATATTTTTGTGATATGGCAACATCTCGATTTCGAATGGACGACGTGTACTGGTGTTTAGCAAATTTTGTTAATAACTTTGGATGTTGTGTTAATTTGTTGTGCGCCTTTCGTTTTATTGTTTTATGTATATGTTGAGTCGAGTTGAGTTCCTCCTCCTCCGTTCAGTGATTCTGTTTTGAGATAGTGACTCTTTGTGTGTTTTGAAAACATTTTTCTTTCTGAAAACAAACATGCCACGGAAATCAGCTTTAAAATGCTATTTTGGCTGTGTAACTGAAGGTACAGAGTTATTTTTAGAAGTCTTCTAGGAGGAATAATAGAATTAACTACAAATGTTGTTGTTTACAGTTGGTGCAATAATGTAAATAGAATATTAACTGGAAAAATCAATAATGCCGACAGTAGGGACCCGGTAAAAGTTCAAGCCGCGACCTATTATGTCACACATAAAAAAATAAAGACCTGATTACTTATTCACATGTTTTTTTTATCCTGTTTATCTCTAACTATAGCTATTCTCTATAGGATTCGCCTGACCCATTATAAACGTGAACTTTTGGAAAGTGAAATCCGTAATAAAATTGCAACTGTATGTATGAAGCATTTATTTTGTAAATTTATTTCCACGTTATTAATTACAATCACTTTTTGGTCATTGTACAATAGTTTTGTTAATATCTATAATATGAATTTAAAGATTGTATCTGATTGGCAAAATTTTTGCTTAATGATTAATAAGTGGTAGTAATTAAAAACGTGGAAATAAATTGGTAACTTATAAATTAAAACGGAAAATTTAGCGCCATCTAGTAGTCAATAGCAGGAGATACAGTGCCATCTGTATTCTAGGGTACATAACAATTTATAATAAACAGTTTCAATTTGAGTGGCATATCTATCTCTGTATATAACATAATAGTCTATGGTTATTTCACTTATCACTCTTGTTTTATAGTTTCTGAAATAAATTGCACGAGCAGCTTCCAACAAACATTTTTTTTTTGTTATTTTTCCATCGACAATATAGAGATTTCAGAGCAATGAGCCAATGATACACAGATTGCGTTTCGTTACAACAGTCCTTTGTTGACATTTGACTAGTCGACTTGGATTGATTTAGAAAAAACGCTTATTGTACCAATTGCAACGAAATCGTATTAAGGCGAGGTATTTCAACGTGAACTGGGATTTTAGGAGGTGAGGTGTGGGGGGCCGCCCGCCCAACCCGCACTCTATGCGGCATTCGTTTTCCGTGATGTTAGCGCTGCGCCACAGTATAAAATATTTCAGTATTACGAGCAGTAGATAAACTTTAATTATGACGTATGTTATGTCAAAAATTATTTAGGTCAAGTAAATACTTAACTTGCATACTACAAATACAAGTGAAATGCTTTATTTATTTTTTATATGTGTAATTTAAAAATAAATAGAGTGAGTAAGTATGTATTTCTGTATACTCAAGAGTAAGTATTTATTACTTTTTGTACATACCTACTTATTTTATTAATTAAGTACTTAGATTTAGTTATCATGGGTTATTTTTGGAGTTTACTTCTTAGGAATCGATTTTCATCTAAGGTCCCCGATATGAAATTCTATGAAGTGTGAAAACAAACTGGAGTTAACAAATGTAACAATTTCCTCTCTATCGATGTATAACAAAGACCGAAGGCAGAAGACCGACAAGACCGACTACAGAAGACCGAAAAACGAAGACAGAACCAAACAGAAGCTATAATACCGAAGACTAGACCGAAGACAGGTATGGATAGTATGGAAGGTTCATTTTTTTCGTTTTACTAATGTTGAAAATTTACGAAATAAAAATACAGTAACTATTGAATGATTGTTTAATTTTATAAAAAAAAGATCCATATTCACTAAAATCTAAACATTTAGATTGAGGCTCGAAGGAATGCTGTCTTGCATCATATTCTTCATGGTGTGTGTTGGATTCAGCTATTAGAGATGTATTTTTATATTTTACTTTCTCGTGTTGTGGCAAATAGGAAGAAACATTTTCCCTTAATGTAACATTCCCTTAATGTTACATCTCTTATGGCCATTCCACGAAATTGTCGTGGATCTATAATTTCTGGTAATAAGCACTTCAAGTAAAAGTTCACAATTTTCTTCTCCATCATCACTTTAGTCGGAACAAACTTAGTCGGAAGCTGCACCGCAAGGGAGCGGTATAGTCGTGAAAACGGAACAGACATACAGACAGAGAACCTTTCGCATTTATAATATCAGTATGGATGATTCGCTTACTTATCTATGGCTGGAGTATTGAAATTGACAGGTTGCAATTCCATCAATGGAGTGGTCAAGGTTCGTGGCTGTTCTTTTGACCTAAAATAAAACGGTGAATTATATGAATGCTTTGAGTTTGGGTTGTATCCATACAATAGAACATCTACTCCAAGAAACCTGGTTCGAAATCCGAAAATTGTTTACTTCTCAAACTTGTCCGATATTAGGTACATTTTGTCAAAGAAAAAATTACAGATTTCGAACCAAAAATATTCTTAATTGTTGCGGTATTTAAAATATAAAATAAAAAAAATCTCAGTAGTTCAGTATAGTCTCAGTAGTTCTCAGTATAGTTTGTACCATTTAAAAAGTTTAAAAATGACGAAAGGAAATAGGTTTTTAATTTGTGTGAAATTATACAATACAAATATTAAAAAGTATCAAGACCATTTTGTAGTGCCTAACATAAATAATTGTTATTTACAATCTTCATTGCTTTGCTTTGTTATACTTGAAGTAGGCTCTCAAGTGTTTTCCTCACTTGAGAGCCTACTTCAAGTATCTGGTACAAACTATACAATTGGTGCACATTTTCTGTCATACTAATTGTATTTAGTCTGTGTCAAAAAGCAATTACGAAAACATGAAATTACTTACAATACAAAAACCAGAAACAAATGGGAATTTACAATTTTAAAAAATCATATACTAGTTCATATACTAGGTACCGATACTGTGTTGCGTAGTTAGGTATTTATTTGGTAACAATTAATAAAACATGAGTCATTTACATACCGTTTCTTATAGTTCTCTATTCCTGTCTTTCTTTTAGACATTAGCACTGATTTCTTCCTAATATTGTTTTTTTTATTACCCATTTTCAAATCTGTTACGTGAATAAAGCGGAGAAAAATTGACATACGTCTGTCGCTGGCATGCGCCTAATTGAGACTGGCGGGGTAGCGCGCGGCGCGGTGGTCGTCAAACCGCTGGTTGCGATGGTGGAGCGAGGTTCAAGTTTTGTAATAAACATGGATTTAATAAATATAGGTCTTCAATTTAAAACAAAAATTTAGCAGGTTCTCTGTAGTATTCAAAAAGAAATATTTCCATATAAAAATGATGTGGAAAGTTAGACATTTTATTGATAAATAATTCGTTTGAAAATTGGATTTAAGTCGATTTTTGGGATTTTATATGATCGAGTAAAGTTAATCCTATCGTGTTCCAAATTAGCACATTCTTTAAACAAAATCCTTAGGTTTGATGCATATTTTTTGTAAGATTTTTATTTAATAGTCCGCTACTAAAATATATGATCTAGCAAAACAATTTTGCCGCTTCTCCTGCGGTGACTCGCCTTAAATCATATTTTGTCCTCTAGATATAAATAATACAGAAATTTAAAAAAACAGCCCATAAAAATATGTAGCTAAGTTATTTTGTGTACGGTGGATGTTATGTAAGTAGGTATGTTAGCAAAAAGTCTTATCAGAAGATTTAGTTCAAATAAAAAGATCTATTTGCACTTCATATTATTTATTATAGGATACTTTCTTAATTTTAATTATTATTGTTCAAAATTACAATAACAATAAAAATTATTAATGTTAGTTCGTACGACTAACTAGAACTGCTTATCGATGTTGATACACATTTTACGTGTGTGTGCGTTATACCCCTGAAAATGTAATCTAACCTTCATTTAAAAAATGATAAAAATATAAATGACAAAAATTATAAGGTAACAGAAAGAAATTATATTTGTAAAAAAAGATATTGATAAAGAAAGATAATTTTCAAAGAGGTGAATTTTATTTTCTTATTGTTTTTGGAGAATGTGTTTAAAATTTGAAAATGTATTGGCATTGGAAATTGATCAGACGAGAAATTGAGATGAGAAGAAAATGTGAAATATAATATTGGATGGTTTGATTTTTGTATTTTCTTGTTGTGAATGTTTTTTTATATATTTTTTATATGTGCACATAAATATATGACGAGAGAAAAATTTATGAAGTTTTATTTCGTAAAGAGAGTTAAACGGATCCCAGAAATATAAAGAAAGACAGGTAGATATACAAAATTTTCCTATAACAATAATGTATATCACCGATATACAGGGGGCGCCGACTTGACAAAAGTATTGGGGGTGCTTAAGCACAGAGCATCGGTGGCTTAAGGTAGATTTTTTTGTATATCGTTTTGTCAACCATGCTCTACATGTTGCTACCTTGCTACACATACAAGTTTACGTTGATAGTAGGGGGATTGATAGTACGTTGATAATAGGGTCGTGGGAGGGGGGAGATAGGGTATGGATAAGTTAATAAATTATTAATGTAAACAAATAATTAATCTAATTTATTTTTATTTTGTAAGTAAAACATCTAAGGTATTTCTTTTTTAAAATAAGGCGAATGTTGAACGGCGCACTGGGTTACGTATTATGAATATGTTAACCAGAGATCTAAGATCCAGACTGTCCAAAACACTTTGATGAGCGTTGAGAACAGCTATATTGTTTAGTCTCTTCTATGTCATGGTAGAACGCAAGTACGTCTTCAATCGACGAAGAGCAGTAAATGATCGTTCCGCAGAAGCTGTGGTGACTGGTATAGTATAGAGGAGTTAAACGCATTTACAGACTTCTGAAAGCAACTCACGCACTGTTACATCTTTCAGTAAAAACTGCTTCACATCGTGCATGGTGGTAATTTTTTCTTTTCTTTGGGTGCAAATATCGCGGAGCATTAATAAATGGAGTGCAAGGCTGGATTAAAATCACATCCAGTGACCGCATGGAGCCCTGGTAATGCTGTGCACAAATCTTTTCCTAATATTTCATATTATTTATTGACAGTAATCGCTTAGAATTTCCAGTGCCATGTAAAATGCTAATTTGCAAATTTCTTTTTATGTGTTCCATATTGCTTAACATTATTATTAAAACATCAGTGTCGGAGAATCTAATGGTGACATGTGCATCAAAATCTAGCTGACAAGCACGAAAGCCCATTTTTGTATCAGCTTCTTCATGAGCTAGGCAGTCTAAATCTGGAACTGAAGTTTTCACTACTTTCTCATCAACAATTTGGTACATATAACATGATTCTTTTGACCAATGAAAAAAACGGTGATTTTGATGATTAAAGGTAATTTATAATTAATGATTATAAATTAGTTAAACAAGGTATAAAATCATAGAAAGGGTCAGCATATATTTAAGGATGGAATAATTGTCATTTAGCTCGCGAAAATCATTTCTATTAATAAAAAAAATCAAATTCAGGCCATTTAAAATTAGATTAAAGAGCTTAACTCCATTATTAATTTGATCGATTTTATAAATAAAAAAGAGGGTCTAAAAACTAATGTGTTAAGTTTAACTTTAAAAACATATCAAAACTTATTAGATTTAAATCACTTCCTATGTCAATTAAACAACTAAATAATTACCTATTTTTTACACTTTTATTTACCACCGAATAACCTTTTTTTACATTCAGTACACTTCGACTTGGACACTGACAATGACAGCCGTGAAGACACTCTGAACGAACGAACTGCGGAATGACATTATTGACACGACTGACCGAACCGAAGTTACAACCGCGTTCACTGGTAAACTCACTCACTTGTTCTGTGGAGTCGCTAACCTCATTAATTTCGTTCACTATTTTTCGTTCCCGTTGCGTCACCATTCCATTCACCAACAATTGTCGATGGATTGCGTTTGCTGCGCCGCCATGTTTGCGTGATGATTTTTCAGGTGCCGTCTTGCAATTCACTCCAATATGCCCGAACTCGTTGCATCTGAAGCACTTCACGCCCTTTACACACATGTTTGCCGTATGCCCTTATACACCGCACTTGTAGCAACGCAATAACTTAACATCTTGATCACTTCCCTCACGAGTTTTCGCAACCGTCGGCTTGTCACGCTGCTTCGAAGCCTTACTCTTTTCTTCGTAAAGAGATAATTTTTCTTTTAGTACCTACCGCATAAGATGTGATGCCATAAAACATGAGTTTATTCGACTCATAGTCCGGAATTCCGTCGATAATATATTGAATAACAACATAATCCGGAAACTTAGCCTGCTTACCGAGCTCCTTCATAACGAGCATGTACTGGTAGTATGTTTCACTAGATCCTTTCTTGCGCGCGCTCATCATCTCATGCATCTGCTTGCTGTTTACTGCCTCCGGAAATTCTTTGAGAAGAGCCGTTTTAAGCTTGTCGTAGGTACGGAACGCCTTTACCGTTTTGAACCACAATTCCGCTGTGCTGGACAAACATCTCCGCGCTATGATGAGCTTCTGCTGCTGGCTCCATCCGAATATTTCGGCGTTGTCCTCAATGTCCTGTGACCACTTCACTGACGAATAGGTTACGTCGTCCCCCGTAAATTTAGGAATGGAGTCGATCATGTAGAAGGGGTTGCTCAATTTCGGGTCGTCATTTCTGTTGCCTTCTACCATCGTTTGTTTGCGTCTTGCTTGATCGTCGTGTGCGCCCGCAACCAAACCTCGCCCGTAACTTCCTTTGTTTGAGGTAATGGCGGCCAACGCTCCCTTCGTAAATTTCTTATTTCGTAAAAACTTCTTAAAATCTTGAAACCACTTAGACCCAATGAATCCCGGACGAGGGCTGTGGGGGTGGGTCTAAATGATCATTCTTTTTGGCTCGTACACTCACAGAATACTATTACTCCTCCTTTAATTTCTAATTTTAAATACTACAATTCTTTTTAACACCATCAACTCTGCGGTCCCTAGACGGTAATGCAGCATGACATGCATTTAACGTGAATTTCATGCTGCATGTGAATTCCTTGTTGCTATGGATCAGTGTTTGTCAAAGGCAGATTCATTTTTTCTTGTGATGACAGCTGCTATGCTGCGTAAAAAGAAAGAAAAGAGAACAAGACGATGGTCAAAAGAGTGGTAGTTGTTAAGGCACCGATTTACGCACGAACATTTACAAAGAGTGCTTGCTGATACAGAACCTGATGATTTTAAAAACTTCCTAAGAATGGATGAAACTACGTACGAGCATTTGTTATATTTAATAAGACCTAGAATTGAGAAACAGGATACTGTAATGCGACAGGCAATACCTGTAAGTCAAAGACTTAGTGTGACATTAAGATATCTAGTTTCGGGTATGGATCTAGAGGATTTAAAATTTACTTGTGCAATAGCTCCGTATACACTCGAAGGTATTATAATTGAAACTTGTGAAGCGATTATAGCAGCACTGAAAGAAAACATCAAGGTAAGAGAATAACTTTATTTACTTAGTTATTTTAGAACAAAAAAATTGTATTTTTAGGAAAAAAATTTAAAATGAATTAATTTTTTTTAAATATGTTGCTAACCGCAGACCCGTTTCAGCTCCAGTACATTCAGTCTCTGTTTCAAAAGATTCTTGAATCACATATGCAGCTGGAGACGGAACTGGAGAAGGCAAACTGCTAACCACAGGGTTATTGTGGGACGGGATTGTTGTACATGAAACATTTTGTGTAGGATGATTAATTGGAGTCGAAACAACCGATGTGTATGAATCGCTTGGGCCAGGGTTATTAATAGGAAACTGGAGCGACGTATTTACACAAGGTTCTTGAAACACATATTGCGTCATAGTGTGTGGCTGGTTTTGTGATGGTGGTGACAGGTAAACTACGTACTGATTAGGAGATGTGATGTTGTCAGTTGGAGACGGAACTGGAGTAAGTGAACCGCTAAGCACAGTGTTATTACGGGACGGGATTGTTGTACATGAAACATTTTGTGTAGGATAATTAATTGGAGTCGAAACAACCGATGTGTCGAACAAAGACTGAGAACTTACTGACTCAACAGAAGGGATGTTAGAATAGGCCGAAGACATAGAATGTGTATGTGAAGTTGGTGATATGAAAATAACTCCATCTCATGTTAATGTTTCCATTTCTGCTTCAAAAAGAACGTCATTTATTATTTTTTCTGCAAACCGACGTTGAAGAGGACTTAATCTGTTAAGTTTCATTGCCCATCCTTTCGCGATAATATCGGTGTCACTCTCTGATCTCTTAAAATAATTCGTGGCTAAAGATAAAAATTCATCGTCTTTGAACTTTTTTTGTTTCTTCCGGGTATTGTTTGTAGTAGGAGAATTAGTAGACCCATTTTCCGCGACTTCCTTTAATAGAAAACAAAAAGTGAAATTTATTAATAAGTAAATTAATTTTGTTTTCAGGTTCCCAGATCATCGGAAGAGTGGTGTAGAATTGCCGGAGAGTTCCAAAATCGATGGAATTTCCCTCATTGTATATGCAGTGTTGATGGTAAACATATAAATATTGAGAAGCCAGCTAATTCAGGATCATACTATTATAACTAAACAATCCTATAGCATCGTTCTTATGGCTATAGTAAACTCTAACTATGAATTTATAATGGTTGATGCGGGAGCAAATGGCGTTTTAAAAAATACCGAATTCTGGGACAGGTTTTCATCAAACCAACTAAATATTCCACAACCCTCAGAATTACCATCAAAAAAATACCCTACGTTCTCATTGGCGACGAGGCATTTCAGCTTACCTCAAATTTCATGAAACCATATAATGAAGCTGTTTTAACAGACGAGCGTAGAATCTACAATTATAGATTATCTCGAGCACGGATGGTTGTTGAAAATACATTCGGGATTCTAACAACGAGATTTAAAATATTTAAAAGAAATATTACCCTGCCTCCACAAAAAGTGAGAAAAATTGTACTGGCTTGCTGTCATTTACATAACTTTATCAAAAAGAAGAATAAATTATATTAGACGTGACGATGTAGACTTCCAGGATATACAAACTGGAACAATAACACAAGTCTGCAAAAAAAAAAGTTGAGAGCTGTTTTGGTTTTTTTGCGTAATACTTATGTTTTTGGGTATGCTGAATCCGAAAATGATTCATTTGCTCGTAGAACGTCACGTTTTCTGACAATATAGGTATTTATGTTAAACAAATTATCATCTTAAAATAAAAGATGAAATATTTAAAAAAAAAAATTATTTATAATTGCGTAACAAAAGTTATTTTTTCATCTAAAATACATTAATTAGTAAGCACTAAACACTTTTTTTTCCCAGTGAAACTCCTTTTGGTACATTTTCGCTTGTAGGAAGCATCTGGAAGGTCTCTCTGAAGCGTCCAACAGTAGGCTGCCATCATTGAGACGCTCCATCTTCCCTGGTATCTTTTTTCCATCTCCTTAATATCTTGATGAAATCGTTCACCTTGCTCTTCACTCACATCTCCTAAATTTTCTGGAAAGTAGTCTAGGTGCGAATGAAGAAAATGAACTTTTAAACTCATTAGGCAACCTAAAGCTTGAAATGCTTTTAACATTCTTTTGACGATTTGTATGTAGTTAGGGTCTTTGTTATTGCCTAAAAATTTCTCTATGACCTCTTTGAAGGCAATCCACCCTTCTCTTTGAGGATCCGTCATGGTTGTGATGAATTGTGGATCAGCCATAAGCCGTCTAACTGGTCCAATGAATACACCTTCTTTCAACTTTGCTGCCGAGAGGCCTGGAAACTTTAATATTAAGTATTTGAAGCAATTTCCATCTCTTGGAAGTGACTTTACAAATTGCTTCATCAATCCCAGCTTTATGTGAAGCGGTGGTAGAAGAACTTTAGGAGGAGGCACCAAAGTTTCGTGTAGGACGTTCTTTTCGCCAACGTTAAGCTCCCTCGGAGGCCAACACTTTTTGGTCCTGTGATTTGCTCGGTCTCTACTATCCCATAGACACAAAAAGCAAGGGAATTTGGTAAACCTAGATTGTTGTCCAAGCAACATGCCCAAAATTTTAAAATCACCGCACACTTGCCAACTGTGGTCTTTATATTTTAATTTGCAAAGAACCAATTCCAAGTTCTTGTAAGTTTCCTTGAGGTGTACGGAATGACCGACAGGAATGGAAGCATAAAAACCGCCATTGTGAAGCAGAACTGCTTTAAGGCTTCTTTTTGAAGAATCTATGAAAATACGCCACTGTGCTGGGTCGTATGAGATCTTAAATGTATTCATCAAGCCTTCAATATTGGTACAATAAACCAACTCGTCCTCTTGGCAACATGTTTATGTTTGTTAATTTAGCTTACACAGGGCGTTCTTTATTTAGAAAGTAATGATAGTTATGGCCTGTATACATTTAAAAACAATAATCAAAATAAAATTGTACTTATTTATTTATGACTTCAAGTTAGCCCAAAAAATCCCTCTTTTATAATAAAATTTTAGTTTTGCAAAATAATCTGACGTTCTGGAATTTTTTGAGTATTTTTTTAGTTTTCAGAACACCTAAATACATAGAAATCAGTTGAAATCATCCAGACAGCATTTTTATTGTAGACCTGTGTAATTCCGGGCTCTTGGGGAGCAGATATGATAACAACCTTGCCTTTACAAAACTAAAGAGGGAATTCAGCAGTGGAAGCAAAAAGAATTCGTGACATTTTTTGTGAATATTTTAATACAATTGGCGCGGTCTCGTGGCAACAAAGATGTTTATTATCATAAGTAAAACTACAATACACGTTACACTATTAATTACGTTAATAAAAGAATACTCGATTACACTGATCGTATGATATTATTTTCTGTAACGGGTTACCGTTTACCTATTATATTAAATACCTACATACCCGAATTAAAATTGTTTAATTTGATTGCCTAATTAATGTGTATGTGGATGTAATTCACACTTTCTGTTCATATGGCGAACTAGTTACTTCAGTCAACTTGCATTGTTACTCATTGATTTCTGTCCCTTGGAATATATTTATGAGTACCGTCAAAGACGCAAGGTTTGTTTGCATTTGGGACAAATTCCGTAGGTATGAAATAATAATATGTTAATAAATAAATAATAATAAAAATAATACTAACCACACTCCTTTCCATTGAACCCTCTGTCGGTGTAATCTCGATTGAGTCTGTGATAAATAGCATTTCCTGGTAATACCACAATTTCGGTTGGTACACTTCATCACTTGCCATTCCAGACTTAAGGCTTTTTTTCAGTCTCGAATGTTCTCTGTTAAAATTTGAACGCAATGTATTTATTTTTCGCTTCAATTTCTCTACAGTAAAATCTTTTTCGAATCTTTTCAGAGCAATGGTTATTTTGTTTAATGCTATATTTTTCTTTTTGAGTCCCATAATTCTGGGCAGTCTTGGATATCAATAATAAAACAAATTCCTTTGAATCTGCCCTTGCGTTGATTTCGTTATTATCGTCAGGAACCTCATGCGGTGCCTCGTTGACCGTGTCCATCTTGGTTGCCGTTTGCGTTCGAACTGAGTTGTTGCATGACATGTCGATCGCAATACGATCATGCGCGCATGTCATGCATGTATTGCAGGACGAAAAATTAAACGAATTGTCAATCAATGAACACCACGTAGTTTGCATGTCATTCTCATCAATCAATACAATTAAACGATCATGCGTGCATGACAGCACGTAACGCATGTCATGCTGCATTACCGTCTAGGGGCCGCTTTAATGCGTCGTAGATAGTACTTATTACTTCCATGTCGTAGACTCACTCCCGAATGTCCCAGAACGAGACAGATATACACAGACACGGGTTGCGTTCGGTTATGCCTAACGCTATTCACTTCTAATTGCCTTCGGATATTCCTACATGTATATGGAGTTAAATATTAATATTGAAGACCACCTAAACATATTTTTATAAATTTTGGTCACGGTTTTTCTTTTTGAAATTATGGTAAAGTAAATGAAAATTACTGTGGACGTCTAAAGAAAATTTAATAGCAATTACGTCGCATCACAGCCACCAAAGGAATAAAAGGAACCATATATTTCGAAGCTGTAATAGCAAACAAACAGTCTTTTGATCTTGATCTTGGTGCAACCTTGATCTAACGTTGACTCGTTGCTTATGCTATCACATTATAATATTCACCTATGAATCAATTAATAAGATTAAGTGATCCCGATGAACCTGTTAATATCCTGATAAGAATTTTGAATGACAAAAGAGGTTTCTTGTACCTTGTATTATCTCATAGTAATATGCGATTAAATGACGCAGTAATTTTTGGGCCATATAAATTGAAGTCAACAACTAAACTGTTATTCCACTCAACTCAAGTCGACTGTTAACAACGCTAAGTAAATATTTAGAATGAGTTTTAAAAATAAAGTCGTTATCGTTACCGGCGCGAGTTCCGGCATAGGCGCTGTCACTGCTATTCAGTTCGCGTCAGAAGGAGCAGATGTTGTAATAATAGGGAGGAACGAAGCCAAATTGAAAGAAGTCTCCCGCAAGTGCGAAAATAAAGGCAAGAAACCCTTAACTATAGTCGCTGACATAACTAACGACGAAAGCGTCAAGAAGATTATAAACGATACGATAGTTAAATATGGGAAATTGGACATTTTAGTTAACAGCGCGGGAAAAGCTCGCTCAAGTGACATTTTTAACGAGAATGCTTTAGAAGTTTTTGATGATATTATGAACACTAATCTTCGTTCAGTTGTTCATTTGACAAATCTAGCTGCACCACATTTGGTGAAAACCAAAGGCAACATCATAAACATATCGAGCGTTGTTTCTTTGATGGTAGTTAAGGGTGTGTCAGACTATTGTATCGCAAAAGCTGGCTTGGATCATTTCACAAGATCATTAGCCCTAGAACTTGCACCCAAAGGTGTTCGCGTAAACATTGTAAACCCTGGACCTGTTAGAACTAACTTTGTGGAAAATATGGGCATACCAAAAGATCAAGTCGACAAAATGTACGAGACATTGGCGAAATCAATGCCGTTAGGTCGTCTGTGTGAATCTGAAGAGATTGCAGATTTAGTGATGTATTTAGCCAGCGATAAAGCGAGGAGTGTAACAGGATCAACGTTTGTTATTGACAATGGACAATTGCTCGCAGGGACGCCGAATAATGAAATTACCGACTTAATTAAATAAATACGAGTATAGGCAATTATTGACGAAGTCGTCTTGACGTTTTAATACTTTTCTAAAATGTCTTTATTTTTATTTAAACACTAACAAATGTATTTTTCTCAAACATGCTCAGAAATGTAGGCATTCTTGTACTAAAAACAAGCCACGAAGTTTGTAATTCTTGGCTCATGCATTTCTTTCTCGGCCTAGGCCAAGAATGTTGTATGAAAATTCATTCCTGGCCGCTACTCAGCCCGATGACACCCAAAGTTTCACGAGTGTTCACGAACGCGCCCGCCGCTGTCACAGGCGTAGTTGGCGGGGGCGGGGGCGAGCGCACGCTCTTTTCATGACTGGGCTGTATGGCTGTTTCCTTTGCACTCATTGAAAATAAAAAATAAAAAAGGCGGGAAAGCAGACTTTTTTCAGTACCTACCTAAATATTTATTGCTTTTAGTAAACATTTGCGTTTGTTTTATTCTAAATATAACTGTTATATATAAATTAATTTTTTCATATTATACTAAATTTTTTGCATTATCACGTGTTTCATTATTTCCTCACATTTATTGAGAAAAGCACTATACCAGCCTTGACCGGAATGAGGATTGCCGGACTCAGATCTTTATCAAACCACTTCGTCCGGCAATCCTTCACTTCCTGGACTCTGCAGTAATGTACTATATTTCCTATATGAAAAAAGTATTTTTTCACCTCTCCAGCACGAAAAGGGTGCTTTTGGTGCCTAAAAAACTCGCAGGAAAATCGATTTTTGCTGCGAGCGTGAGGAAAAGTGATTCAAATTTCGAACACGCGATTTAACTCACAGGAATAACATTATTAGGATTTTATTAGTTTGTCCAGCCATAACCGACTAGAGTCGGCCGGCCATAGCCAACTAGAGTTGGCCCAGCTGTGAAGATAGTTTTACAGCTGTGAAGATACCAGTGGTGATGGCCTAACTCGCTGTTGAGGTGAAAAGTTGTATGTTTAACACGAGAGCAAATTTTTTTATGTCTCGTGCCTTTAAATCACTCACTTCGCTCAGTAGTCTATATTAGATTTCCTAATTTTACATTTTATATACGAGACACATTTTATGTTTGTGAAACTTAACTCTATCTAATGATTTTGTAAAAATGTCAGCTGTCTGACATTCTGTAGTACAATACTCAATTTCAAATTCTTTATTCATACAACTCGTGAATATAATGATATCGTACATCTTTCATTAAAAATATCCGTTTTTATCAATTGAATAGCGCTTTGGTTATCAATTTTAATTATTATTTTAATTTCAGTATTGAGAATCAGTATTAAAGATTTTAGAAACATAGCTTCTTTGCAGCAGCAATAAATTCTGCCTCTGTCGATGACAAAGCTACTATAGGCTGTCTTCTGGAATACCAAGCTACTCCGCCATCCAAACATTATAACGTAGCCTGTTTTACTGCGTCTCGTGCTCACATCGCCAGCATAGCATAAGAATAAATAAGAACAAGTAGAACGGAAACTCCCACTCCGGACGCGCTCAAGGTTGCGATAATAGCTTACACGTTAAACGGGATACTCAGTCGGGCGGTCACGGCCGGCGTCTCCGCGCGAAGTTTTACGCGAGTCTGTATGATTTTATTTAATATAGTAAGTAATACTTACTTAAATGGCTTCATTTAGTATGGTACTGTCTTATAATAACTTATTATTTATAAATATATCTAATGTAGGTACGTAACATAATAATATACTTAGGTATTTATAAATGTCATTTTTATAAAACTAGAATAAAATAATGGTAAAGAAAATCTTTATATTTTAGCGATATTATCTTTATTCGTAAGCAATATTTAATAGTAAGCAACCCTGGCGACAAGCCTGGGCGACAGAGGGGCGTAACGAAGTGAAGGGGGAAGTATATATTATATAAATGGCGGCTTTTGGGACTCGGACAAAGAAGATTCAGTTCTACTTGTTATTATTTTTTCTTATGAGCATAATCTGAATCACAGTACACAGTCATATTTAGATTAACACCCTTTTTATAGCACAGACAGACCCTCTCCCAAGTATCTAAAAATCCTTTTTAATGCAATTACATCCTTATTTTCTGGATTTTGCATGTGTTGACTGGCTTTGCCGAATGCCGACTGCATAAGCAATGTCTGGGCATGTTTTTGTTGACAAATAAAGTAAACTTCCCACAACTTCTCTGTAGGGGAATTGTAACTTTATTTCTGTTTTTTCAATGCTCTCTTCTATGTTCTGACAAGGTGTTTGAACAGATTTGCAATGTTCCATTCCATACTTTTTTTAAATATAATTTGTATACTTATGCTGTTTGTGTCAAATACAAACAATAATTTTCCTCTTCTTTTATCTCCATACCTAAAAATATAGGTAGGTTTTTCAGAAATTTTTATTTCAAATTTAGAATTTATTTTCATTAAAACACTTTTCATTTCTTCTTTTCTTTGACCTATCATTAATCCATCATCTACATAAATGGCAATTATTATAGATGAATTGTTGTTTTTCAATAAACAAGGTTGCATGAAACCTAATTCTGACATAGTTTTTAGAAATTTCTCATACCATCTCCTAGGTGATTGTTTAAGTCCATACAAGGATTTTATTAATTTGCATACTTTGCCTTCTTCTTCTTTTAGAAATCCATTTAAAAAGACCATTTTTAGATCAAAAGTCATAATATTGTAGTTTCTTGCGGCAGCTAATGCGAACAATGTATTTATAGCTACAGGGCTGAAAATTGATGAACTTAAAATACTTTTTGTCGTCCATTTTTTTACGAAATAATATTATAAAAAGATAAAATAGGTAAATAAACACGGTTCTTGATTGACATTTGACTCCGACTTGAATTGATTCAGACGAAACGCTTATTAGACCAATTGTAATGAAATCGTATTAAATCCTATTTTGTCCACTAAATATAAATAATACAGAAATTTAAAAAAAAAACAGCCCATAAGAGTAATGCGTAAGTTATTTTGTGTACGGTGGGTGTTTTGTAAGTAGGTATGTTAACATGAGTCTATCGGAAGATTTAGTTCGATACTTCTTAATTTTAATTACAATAAAGTTGGTATAGGAATGGGGCCCAAAGCGGGCACTGTAAGGATAAGTGAAAAAAAAACGTGTATAAATATGAACACAAGAAAAACTGCTGTTGCTATTAGATGCTAAATTTATAGTAGTTTGATAGTCAGTGTTTGAATTTTTTATATGCCTCAAAAATATGAAACTGGAATCCAAATAGGAAACTCTTGCGAATGCTCGCTTTGCCCGAGGGGTGGCCTAAAGCGGGCATCAGCATAGGGGCAAAATGAGCACGCATCGGGTAAAGCGGGCACGCATTATTTGTTATATTATACTAGTTATGAAAATAATTGTATAATATAAAGGATTATCTTGATTAAAACACAGGCATTATAGGAATCTTTAATGTAAACTCAAAGAACATTTTCTTTTACAAGTAGTTATTAAGCTCTAACAAAAATCAACATTATTCAAAATCAATCTTATCATAAGTCAGTCATCATTAGGAACTTATCAGTTTTATCGCCTTACATTATTAACGCTTATGAACTTTTAACAAAAAAAAACAACCTCTCTTCCAAATCTATACGAGTTCCATAAAATTAAGTAATTAAATAATTAAGTAACGACAAAGTGTTAAAATAATTTCAAACTTAAGAAATTTCAATGTTATGAAACTTAATAACTTCAACTACGAGTAGGTACCTATATTTAATAAAATCAGTCATCTTTAGATATTAGCACAGTCATGTCCATTGTCCGCATAGCATCCCAATTGGAGCAGTTAAATTTCATGACAAATATCACAATAAAATGCCCCGATTCCGGAATATGATGTACATGCATCATGAGCCCACATTTTGCAGTCACCGCACTGGATCCAATCTTCCGTGGGCGGATTTCTCGTAGCTCGTTGCATACAAGACATGGGTATGGACTATTTTCTTTTTGTGAATGTGATCTTTTTTTCGTTTTTTCGTTGTTTTTTGTTTTTTTATCATTTTTTATTATCTTTTTAAGATTTTTCGATTTAAGATTCTTCACTTTCTTTGATAGTTTAATTCTCTGCTCATCTTTTATTGGAGTGCTCGTTAAAATTTCAGCTTTTTGAGTTTTTCTCCGCCTGTTTGTTTTGTTCGGACCCACTTTTGGCAGTGGTCTAATAACCATGGGACTGACGTGGTCCGTACTCGTGCTCGGCCGATTATCTAAATCAAAATTAATAACGGTATCAGTTCTGTTATTCGAAGAGATACATTTAACTGGTGTCATTAGTGTTTTTTGTATCCAGGTGTCAGGTATAGAAGCATTATCGGCGAGTACATCCAAAGTAACAGCATCTAAGACGGGTAAGTTAGCAACATCTTCTACGTTTACGGCTATGTGTACAGGTGGTCCTTCTGAGAGAGTAGAATCTGTAGGTAAGTCTGCAGGTTGTGATGTAGTCATATATTGGGATTGTATAATCTGGTCAAGAGTAGAAGGAGACGGTGTCCTATCAGGGTCAGTTTCTTCTGTCTGCGATTTTTCAAGTTGCAAATCTTCCTGGTTTAATGGTTTTTCTGTGACTGTTGCTGGTTCAAAGTCAGACTCCTCAAAAATATATCTATCGGTTGGAAAAAGTCCTGTACTTTTAAAACCTTTGATTGCATTTTGAGCTGTAGCAGCTTTCATATAGGCATTCGAGAAAAGACTTGCTATGTCATTTTGATTAATAATTCGCCCAGCATGAGCTTTTTGGAACGTAGCAACTGCCTGCTCAAAGTATGTTTTCAAAGGCCCATACACACAGTAGTCTAAGGGCTGCATACGATGTGTCGTATGGGGTGCTAAGGAAACAAAGATGACATTTGCAGAGGCCCATTCCAATGATGGTAAATATTTATGGGATTCATGATTATCTAACACAAGAATTACTTTTTTGTCTGATGTTGGTCGGACAGTTTCAATGAAGAATCTCAGCCATTCCAAGAATGCTGGTCCATTAATCCACCCATTGTCTGTACAGGTTCCTTGGGTACCTGGTGCTGCTCCATCTAATAACCGCGAGTTCATTTTCTTACGTGCAAAAATCATGAATGGTGGTATAAATGATCCTGCAGCATTGCAACAACAAATCACAGTGGTAGTTCTACCTCTTTCAGTACTTGAAATTAGGCCAACTTGGCGTTTTCCAACTTTTGTTAGGACCCTGGGTGGCTTGTTAGATGAGGTTTGTACCCCTGTTTCGTCCATATTATAAAGACGTGTAGCATCAATGTTATGCTTTTGCATTTGTTGCTCTAATAGATCGAAAAATCTATAGACTTGGGGTTTATTAAAGCCCCTTGCTCTTGCAATAGAGGTTGGCTCTGGTTTTCTGAGCGTCAAATCAGGATGTCTTGTAATGAAGCCCTTGTACCAGTCATAACCAGCAGTTCCGTCTTTGAATGGATGAGGGATGCGGTTTTTTTCTGCGTATTGAAAAACGAGCCGGAGAAACTCCTCTTTTGATAAACCGTAAAATACACTATCCATTTGAAAAACATAGTTTAATAATTCCAGTTCTTGTTCTTTGTTGAAAATTGTAGTAAATCTTCCTAATTTTTTTTTGGTAGACCCTGTTTTAAGATGCCTCTGCAAAGTGCAAAGTAGATTTTATAGGATTTTTCAATTCCTTCGCCTCCTGTATAGCTTTTTTCATGTTATCTTCACTCCAAGAACCTTGTTGTGATTTTCTTTTATACTTATTCACCATCTAAAAAAGAAGAGTTGATATAATTAAACAATGACAATGACCTGCACGGACGAGGAGCTTCACGAGGCAACCGACCGAGATACCAGGGTTGCAGCTTTTTGGGCTGCATTCTTTTTCTCATAAGAAGATCACAATAGTTGTAATTCTATTCTATGAAATAGCGGGCATGCTCGCTTTGCCCTGCTCACTTTGCCTTCTGTGCCACCCTCCCATTCACATTGACCCTAACCTAAAATTTGTTTCAAATATTGCACGCAAATATGATTAAATTAGAGTAAGATAAACATAACACACTAAACACATGTTGATTATAACAAGGTTTACTCACTTTTAAACAAAACACACTGTACGTACCTTCGTTGTTTTGCATAAAAATGTCAAAATTATTGTTTTTCGCACACGGGCCGCACTGTTTATCGGAGATGTGAACTACGACTGCGGCGGACTGAGGCGGCGCGGGGGGTACGGCCAATGAGTCGCGAGACCGCGTGCAGTTTTTAAGCGATGATTTTGAAATGGGTGCTCGCTTTGGGCCCCCTTCCCCTACGTCTAACTAGAACCGCTTAGAGGGAACGGTTAGCGAGCCCCGCCGCTGCTGAGTAAATCTGTCTATACATATTTTATGTGTGTGTGAGTTATACCCCTAAAAATGTAATCTAACCTTCATTTAAAAAATGATAAAAATATAAATGGCAAAAATTATGTAGGTAGGTAAAAGAAAGAAATTATATTTGTAAAAGAAAGATAATTTTCAAAGAGGTGAATTTTATTTTCTTATTGTTTTTGCAGAATGTGTTTAAAATTTGAAAATGTATTTACATTAGAAAGAACAATGGCGAACTCCCATACAAATTTTTGTTGACTTAAATTTTTCGCGTCTACAAACGAAAAATTAGTAAAAGTATAGAGTGTTTATTACTGAACTAACTGATCTTGGATTATTACTAAGCAAAGTCTGGAATAAAAGATATTTCAGTTTTAAGATTCTAGGTTATTATTTGGATTAAAAAATATATATAGGGTATTTTTAGATTAAAATAAACTGTGACTACTTAAAACTGAGTTCAGGATAAAATATTTTTAGGTAAATTGCGGTTAACGTGTATTGCTACGAGCTTATACAGGGTGGTAATTTGAGATGGGTCAGTAAGGGCAGCTACCTAAACCTTTGTAGCTAGAACAAAACACTCTTAGGAGACTATCCATAATTTTAATAGTTATTCCCATCGGCATTCAAAGATTTTGGAAAAATTGTACAGTCAGCGAGAAAAAGGTCAATTTTCACGTTTTGTTTTTATAATGCCAATCGATTCTGTTACTTATAAGGATCAATTGACACTATGGGACCACCTGAGGTTAGAGTACTAGAAACGTCAAAAATCTCAAAAAACTACTGCCATACATTTCTTACGGAATGAGATTGAAAAATAAGTTCAAATATTGTTTTTAATTAAAAAAGGCGGCAATCACTACAATTGCCAATCTTTAAAAACAAGTAAAGGTCGTAAGTAATAAATCTACGATAGTAGTTGCTCTATTTGTTTGCCGTTTGGACGGTTTCTGCAATGAGCGTGTAACCGCTGATATTTTGTTTGCGTTAATTCCATACACCGTTGTAGTGACAATTCTTGAACTGTAATGTACCTAATTTTTCTTGTAAATTCCATTTTTGAGATATCCCAAAAAAAATATCAAGAGGTCTCAACGACCACAACGACAGCATTTGTATTTGTACTTTTTCCATATCTTTAAAACTTGGTTATGGGAAATGAGTACTTCGGCAGCGACTTCAAAGCTTCTACCGACTTCTACGAGTGTTAAAATTGCAACCGCTATTTTTTATCAAGATCATTGTTGTCGTAAGGATTTCTCTTAAAGGAGCTACACTCTACAAGAATATTTAGGAGATTTTTTTATAACTTTTGATATAGGGCATAGGGTATTAATAAGCTTCTAATAAATCTATGCGATCTAAATTTGAAACCATTTTTACTTCAATATTTTCATAATTTAGCTGACATGCAAGAATAATAATAAATAACATTTGTTTCTAAAACAATGTTTTCCTTCCAAATTAAAATTAATTTAAAATAAACATTGTCTAGCCAGTTTCCATTGTAGTGATTGCCGCCTTTTTTAATCAAAAACAATGTTTGAACTTATTTTTCAATCTCATTCTGTAAGAAATGTATGGAAGTAGTTTTTTGAGTTTTTTGACGTTTGTAGTACTCTAACCTCAGGTGGTCCCATAGGGTCAATTGATCCTTATAAGTAACAGAATCAATTGGCATTATAAAAACAAAACGTGAAAATTGACCTTTTTCTCGCTGACTGTACCATTTTTCCAAAATCTTTGAATGCCGATGGAAATAACTATTAAAATAATGGATAGTCTCCTAAGAGTGTTTTGTTCTAGCTAGAATGGTTTAGGTAGCTGCCCTTACTGACCCATCTCAAATTACCACCCTGTATATAGTGTTCTGTAGTATTATGTAATTATATAATTTTTGTACCTTATTTGTCCCATTAAATTGTCATTTACTCAAGCAAAGGAAAATGTCACATGTCAGTTACGACAGAATGACAGCATGAATGGTTTACACAGAACACTATATACTACTCACAAGGATATTGTTAGTCAATTGTGTTTCTTTTAAAATTGATAAGTAGGTACTTATTTCCAGACTTAGATAGACGACCATTAGTATAATTTGAAAAACCTTGGAAAATGTTATTATTTCTCTTTATATTGATCACATTCAAAGACGCTTCAAAATTCTTTGAAAAAAGTTTCGCCATTGTTCTTTATTAGATGAGAAGAAAATGTGAAATATAATATTGGATGGTTTGATTTTTTGTATTTTCATGTTGTGAATGTTTTTTATATGTGTATTATTTTATATGTGCACATAAATATTTATGAGAAAATTTATGAAGTTTTATTTCGTAAAGAGAGTTAAACGGATCCCAGAAATATGAAGAAAGAGAAGTAGATATACATAATTTTCCTAAAACAATAATGTATATTAGCGCTATATTCGCATAATATCAAACGACATGTCATAATTTTATAATATTTTTATATCTGATAATGTTTGACCGGTTTACCTAGATTATACGACTAAAAGGTCAGACGTCAATATGACGAGCCCATTGGATGAGTTGTTAAGGTGCTTGCTTTAACGCTCTGTTGTAGGTTACCGGGGTCGATTCCCGGTTGGGTCAACTTTGAAAATGAACTTTTCAAAGTTGGGTGTGGTCTGGATCTGGAAAGTAATGGCAGGGCACACTGCGTTTCACAATCATTTGGGCAGCCCATGTGGTGGCAGTAACCACCCCCTTAAGGAAGACCACCGTGGGAAAAACAGTACGTGTGTTGTTGTGTTTCGGTGAGTGAGTAAGGGATGCCAGAGCCCATTTCCCTATCCACTCCTAATCCCTTATCCTTAATCCTACTGCAGTCGGCAGCGCACTTGCAGCAGCTTTGGCGTTGTTTATGTTATAGGCGACGGTAGCCACCTACCATCAATTGGACCGTCAACCTGTCTGCCGATCTTAACATAAAAAAATAATTGAAATCTTAGATGAAGTAGATATTGGTAGACATCTGAATTTTTGATTTTTTTACAGTGTTATAAGTTCATAATTACTCAACTTTTCCCTAAATAAAAAAGGCTTATAGGCACTTATAGGGTTGTATTATTCCTTATATTATCCCTTATCCTTAATCCTACTGTAGTCGGCCATCAGCCTGTCGGCCGATCTTAACATTTAAAAAAAAATACGTCGACATCGTAAGAGATTTTATTATAATGTAGATTATTCAAAGCATAAAAGATTTACAATAGTAGGTAGGTACTTGCTCATTAACATCAAAAAAGAGAAAAGATTAAAAGAAAATTGTCCTTTGTTATTCTTATTATACGTGTTATGGGTCTGTCGCCTGTTTTCTTCGCTATAACTCGCTGTTTTCTCGTTTTATAAACACGATCCTGATACTTCTTACACATAGAACGCGTTAGTAAAAAAAATCCTATATAAATAATAATCTTATTATTACTGTGCAAACGGTAGGTGTACAAAATACATAAACAGAAAACAATGGAGCCAGTTATGAAACAGATTCCATGCTTTGTCTGTACATTCCTGATCTAAGCTAAATCCAGTTTTTCCAATTGTATATATACCTACCGTAACAAGCATAACTGTTTTTTATTAAAACTTCCAACTCCGATCCATAACCATAACAGTACAAAACATAGCATATGTAATATGTATATGGTGTTAAATATTAATATTGAAGACCACTTAAACATATTTTTTATAGAGTTTGGTCACGGTTTTTCTTTTTGAAAATAATGGTCAAAGTAAATGAAAATTACTTTGGACGTCTAAAGAAAATTTAGTAGCAATTACGTCGCATCACAGCCACCAAAGGAATAAAACTCATATTATTTCGAGGCTGTGGTAGTGGTTGATTTGAATTAGGTAACAGTTATTTTATACTAGCTTGTGCCCGCGGCTTCGTCCGCGTTAAAAATAAAAAAGTAACGTCTAATATATGAGCAATGTAACGCTTAACATCTTCATTGCAGTTATAGCTTTTCCAGGCGTTAGATGATTCCTCGGGAACAGTACTTTTTCTGGATGAAAGGTACCCTATCCTCTATCCTGCATCCCTGACGTGTTTGCAAAATTTCATGATGTACGGTTCAGCGTTTAGGCGTATTAAGGTAACAGACAGAAAAACAGAGTTACTTTCACATTTATAATAATATATGGATCATAGCATTTCATACCTATGAATCGATGAATAAAATTAAGTGATCCTGATGAACCTGTTAAAATCCTGATAAGAATTTTGAATGACAAAAGACGTTTCTTGTACCTTGTATTATCTCATGGTAATATGCGATTAAATGACGCAGTAATTTTTGGGCCATATAAATTGAAGTCAACAACTAAACTGTTATTCCACTCAACTCAAGTCGACTGTTAACAACGCTAAGTAAATATTTAGAATGAGTTTTAAAAATAAAGTCGTTATCGTTACCGGCGCGAGTTCCGGCATAGGCGCTGTCACTGCTATTCAGTTCGCGTCGGAAGGAGCAGATGTTGTAATAATAGGGAGGAACGAAGCCAAATTGAAAGAAGTCTCCCGCAGGTGCGAAAATAAAGGCAAGAAACCCTTAACTATAGTCGCTGACATAACTAACGACGAAAGCGTCAAGAAGATTATAAACGATACGATAGTTAAATATGGGAAATTGGACATTTTAGTTAACAGCGCGGGAAAAGCTCGCTCAAGTGACATTTTTAACGAGAATGCTTTAGAAGTTTTTGATGATATTATGAACACTAATCTTCGTTCAGTTGTTCATTTGACAAATCTAGCTGCACCACATTTGGTGAAAACCAAAGGCAACATCATAAACATATCGGGCATTCTTGCTTTGATGGTAGTTAAGGGTATGTCAAACTATTGTATCACAAAAGCTGCCTTGGATCATTTCACAAGATCAGTAGCCCTAGAACTTGCACCCAAAGGTGTTCGCGTAAACGTCATAAACCCTGGACCTGTTAGAACTAGCTTTGTGGAAAATATGGGCATACCAAAAGATCAAGCCGACAAAATGTACGAAATATTGGCGAAATCAATTCCGTTAGGTCGTGTGTGTGAATCTGAAGAGATTGCAGATTTAGTGATGTATTTAGCCAGCGATAAAGCGAGGAGTGTAACAGGATCAACGTTTGTTATTGACAATGGACAATTGCTCGTAGGGACGCCGAATAATGAAGTTACCGACTTAATTAAATAAATACGAGCATAGGCAATTATTGTCGAAGTCATCTTGACGTTTTAATTAGTTTTCTAAAATGTCTTTATTTTTATTTAAACACTAACAAATGTATTTATTTCAATATGAAAAAAAGTATTTTTAATCCTTTATAAATCACCACATTAATTTCTCAGTCGGTTAGGCTTTGTTGTCAATATAAGATAAATTTTATTTAAAAACAAAAAAAAAAACGTTTAAGTTAGCTAATATTTATTAGTAAAAGGTACAAATAAACACATCAAAAAAGTCTAAGCAACACATACTATTTCAAATTATTAATCAATTATTATTGTTCTGTAAGGGGGTGGTTACTGCCGCCAGACAGGCTGCCCAAATGACTGCGAAAACGCAGTGTGCCCTGCCACTACTTTCCAAATCCAGACCAGAGCCAAATTGGAAAAGTTGATTTTTCAAAGTTGACCCGGCCGGAAATCGAACCCGGGAACCCTAGAACAGAGCGTTAAGGCAAGCACCCTAACCACTAATCCAACGGGCTCGTCAAACAAGTTAAAAAAACAAGTTTTATTAAAAAACAAGTTATCATCAATTACTCGATTGCTTCTTTGTTTTGAGATTGTAACAACAAATCCATGTTTCGTATCGTACATATCCCACATCAAATTTGACGCCCCTTCGTTGAATCTGGTAAACATGGCATTGCACCAAGTGACGCGGTCCGATTTTTGAGCCTCAGTCAAATTGTGTAGGATCCACCGAGAGCACAGCTTTTTCACACTCAAATGTTTGTGCAGGATTGATAGTATTTGACTCATGCCTATGGCTAAGGATGCCCGAATCTCACGGTAGGCCATGCATGTCTGTCCGTTTTGATCTTACTGAAGGGGATTACCGGATCCTATATTTATTTATTTATTATTACATGGCTTCCAACGAGGCAGGCACCGAACAAAAACACACAGCAAGGGACAAAAAAAAATAACATGGCAATTAAAGGAGGCACAGCCTACGCCGCTTTAGAAGAACTTATTATTATTAGACTGTCAATCATAACTCATAATAACAAGAGAAATTTTAGGAAAATAAAATTCAGCGTAAATAGGGAGTAAATTAAATACCGATGGATGTGAGTTTAGTGTAAAATTATGCTCCATTTGTCTATGTAAGTAAAAAAATCATTTGTATGGAAATCGTCTCACCTTAAAGATTTTTTTTTCAGAAAAACCAATTTGTGCACGTTGTACTTATGATGCGCATTCTGACAAGGTTCGGAGTTATGGTTAATATCACAACTAAACAAAAAATTTGACGAGCCCATTGGATGAGTGGTTAATAGGGTGCTTGCCTTAACGCTCTGTTCTAGGGTTCTCGGGTTCGATTCCTGGCTGGGTCAACTTTGAAAAATGAACTTTTCAAATTTGGCTCTGGACTGGATCTGGAAAATGAGTGAGATCTTTATGTGGCGTTTATTTTCTAGGCGGGCTCTATTCCATTAATATTATATTGTATTTAATAGAAAATATTTTCTTCCATTACCATTTATATAAATATATTTTTTAAATGTGTCTGGGTATTTGTTGAGAACATAATACCACAGATAATACTATTTAGACTTGAGCAAACTACCCTTGTACGTAGCCCCGCCAAAATATTTATTTAAACCAATAAACCGTTTGCGTCTTTGTGACAATATAATGCTTATTCATTCTCTTAAAAAATCATGTAGTCATCTTCATTTGCGAAGATTTTTTTATGGTTGCACAATTTATGATTTACATATCTTTATTTTATTATCTGTTACACGATTACGCAATTTTGTTACGCAATGTTAAACAATAGTTTTACATAGTGTATTTAGGTAATTATTTCACAACATTTTACCTATGTGTTATCACCTACCTTGTTTGTGTCTCATTATTGATATTCCAAGCTGTTTATTTATCTACATTAATGGATTTAATGGATGACTAGACATTAGGTCTATTAGATAGGAAAGCATATAAATAAATGTCGAACAATAAATTTTAATTTATATTATTCAGCTTCACGCAACGCGTCTATAAAAAACGCGGACCGAACAAAATGAGTTATAAAAATAAAGTCGTTATCGTCACCGGCGCGAGTTCCGGCATAGGTGCAGTCACTGCTATCCAGTTCGTGTCAGAAGGAGCAGATGTTGTCATAATAGGAAGGAACGAAGCCAAGCTTAAAGATGTCTCACTCAAATGCGAAAACAAAGGCAAGAAACCCTTGACTATAGTCGCCGACATCACTAACGACGAAAGTGTCAAGAAGATTGTAAACGACACAATAGCTAAATATGGAAAATTGGATATTTTAATAAACAATGCAGGAAAATCTCGTACTACCAGCGTTCTTGACGAAAATACTTTGGAAGTTTTCGACGACATTTTAAACACTAATCTTCGTTCAGTTGTTCATCTGACAAATCTAGCTGCACCACATTTAGTAAAAACCAAAGGAAACATTATAAACATATCGAGCGTTGCCGCTCTGATGGTAGCAAATGGTATGTCAGCCTACTGTACCGCAAAAGCTGGCTTGGATCATTTTACTAGATGTGCAGCCTTGGAACTCGCACCTAAGGGTGTTCGCGTGAACGTTATAAACCCTGGACCAGTTAGAACAGATTTTGCAGAAAATATGGGTATTCCCAAAGAAAAAGTCGCCAAAAGGTATGAGGATAGGGGGAAATCAGTACCCTTAGGTCGCGTGTCTGAAGCTGAAGAAATCGCAGATTTAGTTATCTATTTAGCCAGTGATAAAGCAAGGAGTGTGACAGGATCAACCTTTGTCATTGACGTTGGGCAATTGCTGTCAGGTATGCGGAGTTAAAATGTTCCAGAGGTATCTAAATGAACATACATTTTTTTAAAATAATTGTACATTAATATAAATACTATTACATTAATATGCCAGTGAAAACAAAATAGGGGCCACTTAAGTATTTTTGTTGCAGCATAAAAACAATACAATTAATAACAATTTTTATTTAGTTAATAGTAAAACAATGTTCTTGCTTACAATGATTATTTAAAATAATGCTCATATAAAAAAAACGGGACAAGTGCGAGTTGAACTCGCGTAAAGAGGGCTAGTATATTTATATTAATCTACGAAAGAGAGTTCCTTACGATGTTACCTATCCGCACAACATTGAGTGATTTACCATGTTATTTTAAAATCATGGACTTCTTATAGGTTTTCCTATAATCTATAAGTAGAAAACTAATTTCTGTATTTTTTCAAAATTTTAGGTTCAGTAGTTTCGGAGATGAAGGGCCCCCCCTTCATCTCCGAAACTGATGGTCGGACAGACGGACACACGAGTGATTAAGGGTTCGGTTTTTTTATTCGGACGTACGGATGTATTGTAACATAAAATGTTTTTTTTTTAAACAAACAATGGAGAGTGAGTGAAAATTTTAAAAAATTTGCACTTATCGTAACTTTTAGTAATGGATAGCCCTCCTTTCTTAGCTATGCACTCCCGAAGCCTGGATTGTATGCTCTCGATCAAATACCTCACGTTTTCAGCTTGAATCTCTTTCCAGGCACATGGGCTCTGATGACATACCGATATAACGCTGTGCAGTTACGTTTCCTTAATTTAGAATGACGAGCTCAGTTTTGCCGTGTCAGCTAATCCGATTTCAAATCATTGAGCTGGGACCGTCGAATTCGTCAACTTCGTGGAATCGTGAAATAACTTTGGATAGCTCTGCGAGAAAAACCCAGCTGCAACCCACACAGATCGCTACGATTGTCCTTCTTGATTCAATGTAACGGTTCTGGTTGCAGTAATCGTGTCCAAATGCCTTCGTACTCTTAGCATTGTTCACTTGAAAAAATAATTATGTAGTACATACAAATACAATTCCTTTTTTAAAATCAATGCTAAAATGATACGATTTATCAAAAATCAATGCTAAATTATTATTACTATTATTTATGTTAAGGTCGGCAGACAGGCTGACGGTTCACCTGATGGTAGGTGGCTACCGTCGCCTATAACACAAGCAACGCCACAGGTGCTGCAAGTGCGCTGCCGACTACAGCAGAATTAAGGATAAAGGATTGGGAAGGGAAGGGAAGGATTAGGGAAATGGGCATCGCTTACTTACCGAAACACAACAGCACACGTGCTGTTATTTCACGGTGTGGTTACTGCGGCCAGACGGGCTGCCCAAATGACTGCGAAACGCAATGCTCGCACGCAGTGCAACTACTATCAAGACCAGACCCAACTTTAAGAAGTTGACGCTGCCTTACAACAGAGGCAAGCACCATAGCCACTCATCCAACAGGCTCGCCAATTAAGGCCAGCGTCTGGTCTTAAACACTACAGGCAAAGAGTTCAGATAATCAATAATTCATAACATAAGTATTTTACTACTTGTCAAATTATTTTGTTAAATAAAATACATATAAGTTGTAAGTTAAGTAATGGCCCCATTTTGTTTTGATTCTGTAGTGCTGATCGGATCCTGGCCTTCATCAGACGGAATCTTTCCAGACGATAATAATTGATAGCCAGAGTGCCTCGAATCAAGCTATGATCACTACCAACAGAACTATTATTGTATTCTGTGCCATCACTGAGTCACTGAATCACTGCGTGATATGTGATTCAGTGACTCAGTTGACGGTATGTGAAGATTATATGTGGTTATCACGTATTATAATCACATATAATCTTCAAGTAATATTATTTATTTCAATACAAACTATGCCACAATGTATTAAAATAGTTCATGCTGAAAGGAATACAATTTTCAGTACCTCTTCTCATAATCTGTTTTTCTCTTAGGGTCCAAATTAAAAGGTATTTCGTTAACAAAGGTCACTTGACTCCCAATTACTAAACGTTGTAAAAAAATATTTATTGCCACTGCCGTCGTTAAGCATAGTTGAAACCGACCAATTTCTATTAAGTTTTATAAAATGTGCCTTTACTAGGTATTTAAAAACGAATAAGTTTATATTTTCAATTGCTTGCTATATTCTTAGGAATCTTCTAAAATAACATCTGTAAAACGCGGAGCGGAGACTTGTCTTAGTACAAAACTATTTTTAAATATTTTTCCAAAAATCGCCAGTTACATTTTTTTCTTCTACTTATCAATACTCAACCGATAATTTAAAAACTAATATGATTAATATTAAAATACTTTTTACAAAGCAGGAATTTTTAAAATATTTTCGTAGCAAACAACATTTTAGTTAGCTGAATGACCGAGTTTATTTTCAAAGTTCTAGAGAAGTTTGTCATTTAGTCAGTATTTTTTTTAAGCTTCGCTTGTTGCTACCGTGACACAAGCAACGTAGGTGCTGCAAGTGCGCTGCCGACCATTCACCGAAACACAAGAGCATTCTGTTATTTCATGCTGTTATTTCACGGTGGTGATTTTTAAGAGGATGATTGCTGTCGCCAGACGGGCTGCCTAAATGACTGCGAAATGCAATGTGTCCTGCCACTACTAACTTTCCAGATCCAGATCAGAGCCCGGAACCACTGATGCGAGCGTTAATGCAAGTATAACCACTCGACCAAGGAGCTTGTCAGTGTGGTACAGTAATAAGGATTGAGTGATGATTATGTTAGGCATTAGCTATCGAGAAGTATCTAAACCAGGATGAACAAAGAAAACAGATGATTTTCTTTTACATTAAACGCGCAAGCGTATGCTGACTGAACGTCTTCAGCAAATGCTTTCTTCTCTTATAACAATGGTTGCGTAGTTCATTGTTACAAGTAAAGAATTTCATTTTGATTTCATTATCTTTTGCACTATTACCGTAAATTTATTGCCCAATGTACGTAATTAACAATATTTTGTCAATTTTATTATCAAACTCTTGTGAGTGCTTGTTATTGATAAGGTAGATAAAACGATAGTTAAGTAGATAAGCTACCCTACCGAAAGAACAATTGATTATAGATAATACCTACAATCTACACATTAGTAATTTGTTACATATACCTACATAATAATTTATTTATATAATAATGTGAATAATGTTTTGGTGGATAAGGGATGTCAGAACCCCTTTTTCCTATCCAATCAATTATTTACTGTAGTCGGCAGCGCACTTACAGCAGATGTGGCGTAGCTTGTATTATAGGCGACGGTAGCCAGCACCTACTATCAAGTGGACTGTCAGCCTGTCTGCCGATCTTAACATAGAAATTAAAAAATATGGTGGAAATTTTGCAGCTTCTCCTTTATCACTCTTAGCACTTCCTTTCTCTTTCTCTTGCAATCCTAATCCTAAATCATTACAAATTGTACTTATGTTCAAAATATTCCAGGCAACGATGCGGTTTATTTAGGGCCGGCTCAATATGACGAAGACCAGCGTAGATTTTTTCACTGAGTTACATAAGCTATTATAATCAACATCCTATTATTATGTTCCCACTGCAAGGGCACAGGCCTACTCTCTCAACAAGGCGTATGGGGCTATATAGTCCACCACGCTGACCAAGTGCGGGTTGGTGAACTTCACATACGCCTTGGAATTTTTTCTTTGGCGTATGCAACTTTCCTCGCGATGTTTTCCTTCATCTTTTGAGAGCAGTCAGATTCGACATTTCGAAAAGCCACTGCGCCACCGACGTTCTACATCAGCTATGATGCTGTTAGAGATAAGGACGAATAAGCGTTTTATAATAATAATAATAATACTTTATTTATCAAACCTGAGGTCCATATTTGAGTATTAGTACATATTTGAGTATTGGTACAGATTTACTTTATGTTAGTACCCATATAAAAATTACAATTTGTTATTTGATATTTTATATCATAAGCCGTAGGAATTTCCCGTATAAGATATAAAAAACTGACAATTCGGATGTGACGCAAGCTCGTGGCAGCTTTCTAAAAATGCAAAAAAATAATCGTCATTTTGACATACTCGAGCGCGTCAGATTTTCATACAGACGATTCGGCTTGATGTCCTGGTTGTGCTGATCCTTAATCTGACAATTATATGAAGGGGTTTTCTTAATCTGCCAATTTGAAAAATTTTTTCATGATTTTGTTAAAATTTGTAAAACAATAGGGCCGAGTTTAATAAAGAGCCATATTTTTAAGTTTTTTTTATCGTTTTAATGATAGTTTAAAAAAACCACCAATAAAACGAGAATGTAGAATTTAAAAAATATACGATTAAAGAAAAACGTGGAAATTTAATTTTGTTTAAAGGATGAAACATATTACACCGGGCCGGGCGCTCACCGTGTTTTTTTCAACGTGTCCCGGCCAGGTTTGCTATTTTCACCGTGCCGCCGACGGGCGGCCACCGGGCCTTGCCCGTGCCTTGTCATTTCCAAGTACTATTATACTATTTTGTATTAATATTACTATACTAGCTGTGCCCGCGACTTCGTTTGCGTGGTATTCGGAATAACGTGTAACTTTTTTGTTTTTAAACAGATGTTTTTTTGTTTTTCAACGAAAATGTGAATTTCGAAATTTCATCGTGAACGAAAAATAATATTTGTCTCCCCGAGACCTCTTAAATGAGTACCAACACGGGCGGTCTGCGACGCACCGCTCCCGAAATATTTTTGAAAAAGTCCAAAAATGGGAATTTCGAAATTTCGTCTTCACCGAAAAATTCCTCTCCCCGAGACCTCTTAAATGAGTACCAACACGGAGGGTCTGCGACGCACCGCTCCCGAGATATTTTTGAAATTCTTTTTTTGAAAAATCTTTAAGCAGAAATATATTATACCTACCAGAAATATATTAATATATATGTCGGAGGAAACTATAAGTCAAGTTGATTGTTGTTTGTATGCGAAACATAAAATATTAATTGTTTAAATTTAAATCTATTCTTAAAAATCTTAATTTTATTTGATTTCATTTGTTAGATCCTTCTTATGTTTAAATACCTTATTAATGTAATAAAAGTAACGAATATTGGTTACGCATCGCGACCAATCAGAGCAAAGCATATGCTTCGAGCGAGGTCATGGCACAGATGGCACTATACCGGAGGCGTTCAGTTGTTTTTTGAAGGTGAATGAGTAAAGAGGGTCGGTCGAGTTGGATCGTTGTGTCTTATTTTGTGTTTTGGAGTTTATTTATGCGGAATAGGCGCCTTGAACTCGCTGCTCGGTCGATGTATTGTAAAGCGACAAATTATTGTTTGATTCTTAAATAAAACAGTGTAAATCAGTGTTTATTGTGTTTTTGTGCTTGCATCTGGCCCTAATGACGCCCACTAAGCCTGCAACCACTAACGACGAGGTCGAGGGAAACAATGCTTCTCCGACATCAGAAGTGGGATCGGTGCGGGCACAAAACGTGAGTGAACAAACATCGGCAAATGACGGATGGCGCGCGTTATTCGAAATACAAAAGAACAGCATGAAACTACTCGTAGAGGCGCTAGCCAAGCCACCAAATATCGAGGATAAGAACATCACGCTGCCTAAATTCAAACTGGAAGATACAGACACTGGAAGATACAGCCCGGGCCTGGCTGGCGACGGCGGATATCTGCTTATCGGGTGGCGACATACAGGGAAGTAAATTAATTCTTATACTTAGTAAGGCTATGAGAGGCTCAGCTGCAACATGGTTTTCTCAGATAGCTTTTTTCTAATATGAAATGGGTAGAATTTAAGGAAATTTTTCTCTCTCGTTTTGATACATTAGAAACATGTTCAGCGACGATATTAAAGATGCTTTCCGGTAAACCGCAAGAAGGTGAATGTCTCGCTGCATACGCAAACCGTTTATTTACTTTACTCATGTCACGATGGGGCAATTTAGACAAGGAGGAAATGGTCGTATCCTTGATACTTGCACACATGGGGCAAATTGAGCCACAGTTACAACGCAACATTTTTTCCGAAGAAATAACTACCCGCAGTAAAATGCAACGTGAACTAATGGCATTTTCTTATCGCAAGCGGAGTTATCCAGAGATACCAAAGAGTGTTGCAGGCACTACACAAGATAATAAGCGTCCTAGGTTATCTTCTGCTGGTACAAAATGTTACGCTTGCGGAAAGTTTGGTCATAAATCTTTTGAATGTTTCAGCCGAACCCCCGTAAAATAATTGCGTTGACTAGTTCACGACCACCACAGACCGTCTCCCAGCTCAGACAATTCTTAGGTTTAGCATCCTACTTTAGGCAGTTTGTGAATAATTTTTCCCTTAAAATGGCACCGCTGTACCGTCTGTTAGCTAACAATAATTCAAAAATAAATTGGACCACAGACTGCGAAACAATTAGACAAGACATAATATCGATATTAACTTCATCACCGGTTTTGATGCTTTTTGACCCAGAATTACCTATAGAGTTACATTCGGACGCGAGTAGTGGAGGTTACGGCGCGATTCTCTTCCAAAGAGCTGATAGAAAACTGCACCCCGTAGAGTACTACAGTAAACGTACTACGCCTGCGGAGTCTCGATACCACTCTTATGAGTTGGAAACACTAGCAGTTGTTAACGCGGTTAAGCATTTTCGCCATTATTTGTATGGAAGGACTTTCACAGTTGTCACTGACTGCAATTCACTGAAAGCTTCTAGAACTAAAATTGACTTAACGCCTAGAGTACACCGGTGGTGGGCCTTTCTTCAAGCTTTCGATTTTGACATACAGTACAGAGAAGGTAAGAGAATGGCCCACGTTGACTTTTTCTCAAGAAATCACTTATTTGAGATGAACAGTACGACCGTTAGTGATTCTCCTAGTTTAGTTAGAGCAAATTATGTAGAGGAAAAACGTATCAATATAGCTGAGATATCTTCGAATTGGTTACAAGCGGAACAACGGCGAGAATGAAATTACTATGAAATACAATGAAATTATTAATAAACTCGAAAGCGATGATCTTGACCTGGAGAGTTGTAAAATCTATGAATTGCGGTCTAACGTGCTCCATAGGAAAATTCAAAGGAACAATCGCAATATTTGGTTACCAATTGTACCTAGGGCTTTTCGTTGGTCGGTTATAAATCACATTCATGAGTCAATTCTCCACTTGGGATGGGATAAAACTTTAGAAAAGGCATATCAACATTATTGGTTTCCCAATATGTCGAAATATGTCAGAAAGTTTGTTGAAAATTGCATAACATGTAGAGTTGCTAAGTCGCGAAGTGGTAAGCAACAGATAGAATTACACCCTATACCGAAAGCTATTATTCCTTGGCATACAGTCCATATAGATGCCACAGGTAAACTCAGCGGCAAAAATAATCAAAAGGAATACGTTTTTGTTCTTGTAGACGCTTTTACCCAATATGTGTTACTCAGGAATTCCACAAGAATTGATACCTATAGTGCGATTAGCGCTTTAAAAGCATCCATATCTCTTTTCGGGACCCCCGTGCGTGTTATTGCAGATCAAGGTAGGTGTTTCGCGAATAAAGACTTTAAGGATTTTTGCGCCAGTCACAATATTCAACTACATTTAATAGCAACCGACTCTTGTCGTGCTAACGGCCAAGTGGAGCGAATAATGAGTACACTCAAAAACATGTTAACTGTCGTAGAAACAAGCCCAAATAGGTCATGGCAAGATGCACTAGATGATGTTCAACTTTCTATAAATAGCACAATTCACAGAGTAACCAAAGCAAGCCCCCTAGAATTACTAATAGGTAGGGTAGCTAGACCCTTAAATTTATTAACTGTTGACGATCAAGAGGTTGAGGTAGATTTAGAAGAGATTAGAGAAAAAGCTAATAGGTTAATTAAATTAAGCGGATGTCTCGATAAAGCACGGGTCGATAAAAGTAAGGCAAAAGTCACTTCATTTTCGGTAGGGGATTTCGTTTTAATTGAAAATCACGAACGAAATCAAACAAAATTGGACCCTAAATATAAAGGACCTTACGAGGTTATTGAAATATTGGACGGTGACAGGTATCATCTCAAGAGTCTGAATTGTAATCGTACTTATAAGTACGCAAGAGACCGCTTACGTCCACTCCCCCAATCATATGTCCCGACTGAACTAGATCCATGCCTGTCGGACGAAAATGATGGTAAGACCTTCGTACTAAATTCGTTTTGTTTAAAGTAATTTGCTATCGGTGCATATGTATGTGAGTGTGATGAATACTCAAGTCTCTTTATAAAATATTCTAACAACGTGGAGGTTGTTAAGGGTTAGTTAAGCTTTTTGAGAGGCGAGGTGGCCGTTACGAGGCGAGGTGGCCATTAAGAGGCGAGGTGGCCATTGAGAGGCGAGGTGGCCATTGAGAGGCGAGGTGGCCATTGAGAGGCGAGGTGGCCATTACGAGGCGAGGTGGCCATTGAGAGGCGAGGAGGCCAATAAGAGGCGAGGTGGCCAAATGATTTCTTTTGAGTAAAAGGCGATGCGTCCACTTGAATATTGTTATTAAGCTAAAATATGTAGTGAATACTAAAACGATGAACTGTGAGGTGGCTGTTTTGTTACTAGAACTTAATTAATAAAGCTTATCATTATTATAAGGGACATAATATTTTAAAAATTTAAGAAAACATTGTGAATGAAGTTGTTCTTCAGAAGATAAAAATGTAGGTAAACGATTTCCTCGGTCAGGAGTGATTAAACTGTTTTTTTTTGCAGAAAACGATGACGTGCGGCCTTCAACATCACACGAGGGCGTGTAATATGTCAGGACGGCCGTGTCGGAGGAAACTATAAGTCAAGTTGATTGTTGTTTGTATGCGAAACATAAAATATTAATTGTTTAAATTTAAATCTATTCTTAAAAATCTTAATTTTATTTGATTTCATTTGTTAGATCCTTCTTATGTTTAAATACCTTATTAATGTAATAAAAGTAACAAATATTGGTTACGCATCGCGACCAATCAGAGCAAAGCATATGCTTCGAGCGAGGTCATGGCACAGATGGCACTATACCGGAGGCGTTCAGTTGTTTTTTGAAGGTGAATGAGTAAAGAGGGTCGGTCGAGTTGGATCGTTGTGTCTTATTTTGTGTTTTGGAGTTTATTTATGCGGAATAGGCGCCTTGAACTCGCTGCTCGGTCGATGTATTGTAAAGCGACAAATTATTGTTTGATTCTTAAATAAAACAGTGTAAATCAGTGTTTATTGTGTTTTTGTGCTTGCATCTGGCCCTAATGACGCCCACTAAGCCTGCAACCACTAACGACGAGGTCGAGGGAAACAATGCTTCTCCGACATATATATTATTGAAAAAATATACATCGAGGCAGTCAGCCTCGGGTTAATTTGTTTATTTATTTATTTATAATTTCAACAATTTAAAAAAAAACTAAATATATACCACTAAAAAACTAATACTATACCCCGAGCGGGCCTCACGAAGCTGTCTCCGAGCGCACGGTGAAAACAAACATTTTATGAAATTTCGCGATTGGAGCGCTCCGGCCGTGCCCAGGCCGGGAGCATGGACACGGCCCGGTGTAATATGAATTGGTTTATATACTAAACGCAACAATTAAAGGATATAAAAAAAGTTCCAAATTTTTAGGTGATTTTCAACAGGCTGTAACTTCGAAGAAAATGGTCGTACAGAGCTCATTAAAAAAGGAAATTGTAGCTTCAAGTTTCTAGTTTTTGAAGCGATTTATGAATAATAGACAGATAATCAACGATAAAAAAAATTCAAAATTTTTCTCGTCTTAAAAATGGTGTAAAAGCCATAATTTTTTTATTGTAATGGCACCATAAAGATCTTTTAGAGAATTTAATTCCCTACAACTTGACCTCCTCATGAGCTCTGTACAATGATTTGTAACTGAGTTATCGTCAATCAAAGCGGAAAAAGTCATTTTGATTTGGACAATCGATTACTCGGGTAATAATGGTCGTACAGAAAATTAAAGTAGGGTTTTGTAAACTGCAAAACATTCTCTACAAGGTGCTTAAATTAGATTATGATAAAAAAAATTTTTACAAACCGAAAATGATGGCCGAAGAAAAGGTAAAAAACTGTAAATATTTGGATTACTTGCAATAATTTTGCAAATAATGCAGATACGAAAAATCTTTTCTATAGCCTTTCAACCTCAATGTGTTCTGAAAAAACCCTGAAAGTTTCAAAGTGCTGCGATTTATTTTTCTTAGTGTCCGGAATGTTTAAAATTATCGTTTTTGCTGAAAATCAAGATAACGGGCAATTTTTCATTTTTTTCCCTTAGTTTGAGTTGAAACGGTTTTTTTTAGCAATAATCCATATTTTTTTCATCTAAAAATTTGGAACTTTTTTTATATCCTTTAATTGTTGCGTTTAGTGTACAAAAGCATACTAACAATATCTTCACCGGGCTCCGGACGGGGCACGGCTCGGTGTAATATAAATCATCCTTTAATCTTCTTCTTCTTTCGGCTTGCGCAAATCGTCAGATTATGGTTTCCCGTTATCCTTGATTTATTTCTGTCGTTATCCTGAGAATGTCGAGGTAACGTTTTTTTTTTTTTTTGCAACTTTGTGACCCTCCTACTCCCTTAAGTCAAGCTCAAATCGTCAGATAATCTACCATACCTTAATCTGACGCACTCGAGAATGTCACCTTTTGTGACGAAAAAAAGGTGACTTTTTTTTGCAACTTTGTGACCCCTCCCATTTCCGTTATGAAGCATGCTAGTTTTAAGCAAGCTTATGAAGATGTCCGTCAGTCGCACGCGAGTATATAAAAGTTGGCCTGTTATTGTGGCAGTGATTATGCATCTTGGCTAGGCCCCCAGGATGACGTTCTATCTTGTCAGTATATAATCAAAGGCAGCCAGTCCTAAACCTGGGTAAGTATGAAAGAAAGTTAATTTAATATCCGATTTATCATAAAAATTAACTAATAAATTATTTTATTAAACAAAAAAAGTTTTTTTATTGTTTAATAAAATATTTCGAAAATCATTATTTTAATATACCTAACAAATTATAAACGTAAGAATCGTAAGATTCCTTGTTATGGCGTTTAGTTGAAATATGAAGCGGTTAGGTTACCTACTTGTTACTAAGCACTCGTAAATAAAACAAAGTAGGTAGTTGTACCAACCATGGTAGTCAGTAGTTACGCGGCGTCGGTAACTCGAAACCTGATAATAGTTCCCGTACAACTGAAACGCGTACCGGCCCACGACACATCTATGCCCATGACCCATGATAGTGTTCATGTCCATTTATCATGCGGTAGGTACGAAGATAGACAACGCAATATTATTATCGCAATTAAATGACGCAGCAATTTTTGGGCAATATAAATTGAAGTCAACGACTAAATTGTTGTTATTCCACTCAGCGCAAGTCGACCGTTGATAACTCTAAGTAAATAGAATGAGTTTTAAAAATAAAGTCGTTATCGTGACCGGCGCGAGTTCCGGCATAGGCGCTGCCACTGCTATCCAGTTCGTGTCAGAAGGAGCAGATGTTGTAATAATAGGGAGGAACGAAGCCAAATTGAAAGATGTCTCCCGCAAGTGCGAAAACAAAGGCAAGAAACCCTCGACTATAGTTGCCGACATCACTAACGACGAAAGTGTCAAGAAGATTGTAAACGACACAATAGCTAAATACGGAAAATTGGATATTTTAGTAAACAATGCAGGAAAAGCTCGTTCAGCCAGCATACTTGACGAAAATGCTTTGGAAGCTTTCGACGACGTTATGAACACTAATCTTAGATCAGTAGTACATCTGACAAATTTGGCTGCACCATATTTAGTCAAAACCAAAGGAAACATCATAAACATTTCAAGCATTGCTTCTATGATGGTTGTAAAAGGTATTGCTGCTTATTGCACCTCTAAGGCCGGTTTGGACCACTTCACAAGGTCTGTAGCTTTGGAACTGGCACCTAAAGGTGTCCGCGTAAACGCCATAAATCCAGGACCAGTTAAAACAGATTTTGTAGAAAATATGGGTATTCCCAAAGAACATGTCGAAAAAATGTTCGAAGGTGTGTTGAAATCAGTACCATTAGGTCGCGTGTCAGAATCCGAAGAGATCGCAGATTTAGTAATATATTTAGCCAGTGACAAGGCAAGGAGTATAACAGGATCAACCTTTGTTATTGACGTTGGACAATTGCTCTCTGGTATGCCTAGTCAAGAACTTCTAGATGTTTTGAAATGAATATTATTTTATTATTTCCGATACAGTGTACGTGACAACATAATTATTTTTTAAACAATCTATTTATTACCTTTCTGCGATCCTACTGTTCCAAACTTAATACAATTTCTCATGTCTTTGTTAAATAAATTTTTAAAGCAATCTATTATTTCTTTTATTTAAAGAGAAGTTGAATTAATAAAGTAACAAAAATGTCCAAATGTTTTTCGTGCAAAGATTCACTCCAATGAATTCACTCAGTTCACGTTCCAACGTATCATTATTATTATGATGGACCTTGGAGTTAATGTGACACAGAATGACCTTGGTTTGCAGACTTATGGTGCGCTCACACACCGATCGGGACCAGTGTCGGTTTTTTGACACATCTGACAAATTCAAAGGATGAATGTGCTTGCGCTTATGGGCACATTTCGACGCCACCTGGAAAAAAAACAGGAATCCTTACGATCTAATGCATTTTTATCATCCACCTTCTTTTCTGAAGTCTTCTTTTCGTCGTCGATTTTTTTTTTCCAAAAAATAGATCAAAACTAAAGGAGTAGCCCCAACAAGATCGACGTCCGTGTTGTCTCCCAGCATTGCACTGACTAGCATGCCCGCGAGCCCGCTACTTCCGCGAGCGTATGAATAGCATGCTTGGCCCGCGGATGTAGATATGTACTCAGGCTGCCTGCCGGACTGCTTGCCAGGCCGCACGACATGCGTCTGAACGTGACATTACAGCTATAGGATCTTTGGGTTTGTTGACCTCTAAGGCGTCGCAATAACATGTTGATTATTTATTCTGTGTTGGTATAGCAAACTGGAATACTGCTTTGTAGCTGATTAGTAACTTTGACTGCTTTGAGTTCTTATATAAGGAACTAGAACAATGCGCCCCGGTTTCGCTTGGTGCAATAAGGAAAATTGGTATGAATAATATATATGTCTGAAACCTTTCAAATATTGAAAAATCCGAAAAGTACAATGAATTTAATATGCCACTATATATAGTCTTTGTCGATTATAGCAAAGCATTCGATTGTATAAGCCGTAATTCAATTTGGAGAGCACTCGAAGCAGCTAAAGTAGATAAAAAATATATAAACATATTAAAAAATATATACAAAAATACTACGAGTCAAGTTAAACTGGAGTGCACGGGACGGGAGATTACAAATAGAAAGATGAGTCAGACAGGGCGAGCCATTGTCTCCAAAACTTTTTATAGCCTTACTTGAAAATATATTTCAAATGGATTGGACACGAAAGGATTAACATAGGTGTTAACATAGGTGGAATCATCTTAGATCTACTGTTTGAATCATCTTAGATTTGCAGACGACGTCGTTTTGTTAGCTAAAACGCCAAAAGAGCTAGATATCCTACATTAAAAATATTTTCAAAGTCAGGGATCCAATTAAATTGTGTCTAATCTGACTCCAAAAGTTTTTGTGATTTTATTTTGTGTCTGCGGGTTAAAAGTAAATGATGATGAATAAATACCAACAGCAATAATAGTCCAGTCAAATTACGGCTCAAAATGGGTTTATTTAACATTAAATTATGTAGTTTGGGGATTATTAGGGATCGATAGGGGGGTGCATTCTGAACATAAATTCCAATTTGAGGGGTTCTCCGAAGGTCAGCTGTACCTCATTTCGCTAAAAACGCGTTTAATTCGATATCTGGAAAACGGTTAGTGTTAGGCAAAAAATTTTAGAGACATTTTCCCTTCTAAATTAAATTTACTAACTTTTTTATCTGAAACTTTTTTTTGTAGCATCAATATTTTTCAACTTATTACTTCCGAAAGGCAAAAATTTTCCTTTTTTTTTTCTCCCTATTTTTCATTTTTCGTCATTTCCTCCCCAACCGTTCAATTTTATGAAATTTTCCTGATTATCAAAGTTATAGATCTTTTAATTACGAACAACTTTTGTCTAAAACTTTTTTCTCTACTACCAATACCTTCTGAGTTATACCTTACTTTACCGAGCGAAATCCGCGCCATTGTCACAATATCATCGACATAGTGGGTATTATTCAGTACTTGAAAGAAATATTAAAGTATTCCATGATCATTTATTAGCCAACTTACCTGTATAAAAAGGTGAATCGATTAAAACCATTTAAATATTGTACTCCATTTGAGAAATATCGCAAAGTAGAAATGACGTTTATTTTTTGACAATAATTTTATTAATAACAAAATCTAGATAAAAAGTCTTCGTACTTATATATATATATATATATTAAAAATGAACATTGTAATGCTGACAATGAGGTACAAAGATATTACAAAAGATCTAGTAAAGCTTAAAATCAGCTTAACCTCACTGCCATGAAACAAGTTTTAATAAGAAAGAGATAGGAACAGCACAGTAACAATAGTAGGTATTTTTCACAAAGCATGGGTACGGTGACGTTTGGTATCTATATGAAGTTACTAAAGACGTAGCGCCGATGAAAATTAAAAAAGGACAAACTTTTTCTAGTTCAAATACCAAATGTCACTGTACCCATGCTATGTGAAAAATACTTTATATACTATTTCTTTTCATTTCTAATAAGTCTATAAATTCTATGTTCCTATTGTGGTAAATGTTACCTACTCGATCTTTAATATTATATAAAAGGCATATTGTTTTTTTAAGCTGTCGTCAATACTTAGTGTTCGTTTGATAGTTTCGCTTTAAATAAGTATTTCAGTTATCTTGTTCGTAAACAATAAAGAAAGTGACAACCCTAGGTTATCGTTTCATTAGTATGAAAAATGTCAAATAAAAATCTCTTTGCCCACCCATATGAATGTTTGTTTAGACGTTTAGTAATAAGATGCTATCCTACAATGACTATTCCTTTAGAATAACCCGTAACTCTCATAATCGTTAAGTTCAAAGCTTCGACAGATATCAGAGTTTTTGCAAAATGGGCAAAGTTGTACGGTTTTACCGGTACCATTTATGTAAATGCAAATAACGGTTGCATACCATTATTTGCATATGTTATGTAAGTAAATCTATGTAATGGTCGGGGAAAAGTTTCTTCGCATTTTACTTGTAAATGAAAACTCAAGACATTTTTTAAAAAGTTTATTTGCAGCATACATAAGTATATGTACCATTTTGTTCGATGACTTTTTGCCATCTTATAGGTAGTGACATGATCCCGTTGCTGTAGAAATTATAGTACTTGTATGTAAATTGTTATATTATTATTATTTCCTTTTTGTACCTATAAATTGTAATTTTTCAGACCTAGTAACAGGCTTTGTAAAAATTTTATTTTATTTAAAATGTATTTGTAATTTTTTGTATGCTGACATCATCATCTCAGCCGGAGAACGTCTACTGTTAGACTTAGGCCTCCCCCATAATTTTCCCGTAGGACTAGTCAGAATCAGCCTGGATTCAGCGTTCAAGCGCAGCGCGCTGCGCTTGCCAGTCCTTGGACTCCACCCAACTTTCCAACCCCATGGGGAAAACCTTTGGTAAACTATAACGCAATAGCAACTAATTAAATGGAAATATCATAAATTTGTTTTTTTTTTTTTTTTGTTTTATTGATCTCTATCTGTCAACGCCATTGGCCGTTTTGTTGGCAGCAACTGCTCTTCTTTCGGCGTAACTCGCCAAATCTTCTGCTCTCTTCTCTTTGCGTTCACGTCTTGTCAACTCGCCGAGTGAAAAGTATTTTTCCCTGTGGATTTACAAAATTCATTAATTCTTAAAAATATTATTATAATTCAGAAGTAGCATCTGAATACTAAAGCAGTGAGTCGCAGTGGGTTAATCGCCCGTTGTGCCAATAGGGGATCGGACAGTAATCAGATTAAAATCTAAAATGTACTTAGAAAGAAAATATATAATTTTTTACGATTATTTATCGAATAATTTTTTACGATAATTTAATATAATTCATTTAAATATTTTTAAATGAAGAAATAAAATTTTATTATTTACAATATTTTTAATCTATACTGAAACACCAATCACAGTGCGTGACGTCATTTGTGGGCAATCATTGTCTCATGCCAATGCAGCTGTTTTGTTATGATATGACCACAAATGACGTTACGCGCTCTCAGATGAACTATCGTGGCGTTTTGGCGGCATTTTCAAACAAACAATATTAAACATGATTTTGAGTACCTAAATCCCCCCCTAGGTGGGCCATGACCTTGTCGTGGTGGGGGGGCTTACCCTAGACAATCCGGGCGGTTGCAGGGGTCGGTGGGGTCATCGGCATTTGCTCGACCGATCGGATTGTTTTTGGGGACAAAGAAGGCCCACACCGAGGAGGGCTCCGAGCGGGGTCCGCCCAGCGGAGCTCGTGGCGGAGCTGCAGTTTTGAATAAATCGTTATACATGACACTGGCAGACAATGGCCGTCTTCAGGATGAGCCGAATTGCCACTTATATAAGAAGATAAGATAAGAGTACCTAAAAGGCTATAAATAAATAAAATAGTATTTTTTATGGGAATAAATATCCATGAAGATTAATTTAAAACACTTTCTGAAGATTTGTCCGATCCCCTATTGGCTGCCATCTTTGAAAGACTTCGGTGTTGTAAATTCATGCCAATCCACAGAGGGTTAAGGCGTGGCTAATTTTAATTTTGTAATTTTGGAAAACTAGAGGGATGTCACAGGTAGGCAACCTGGCCAATGGACCCCACGTTGGTTTTACCAAGTAACTAAACACCGAGTTTATATTATAGCACACCCTCTAATATTATTTTTCTCGTAATCACTACGTTATTAAATAAACATGTAAATGGGATATTTTAAATGTCTTTTAATCACAATCAACTTTTTTCTAACACTTTATTTTAATCGTCAGATGAACCGAATTATTTGAATATGTGTTGTGTCAGATGTCTTAAAAAAGAACAATGTCAGATATCTTGAAAAGAAAACACATTTCAATTAACTTGAATTTACTACTAAAAAAAAATACAGTCTGAGACTTTCGAATAAGACTGAGCTTCATGATGCTGCTAGGCAGAGCGTTGTGGACAGGAAATGCTGAGTCAGCGGGGGTTCAAGTGTGATTCATGACTAAAGGCGACATAATAGGGTTATAGAGTTGGGCCGAATACTCGTTTAATACTCGGTACTCGGCGTATTCAACGTTTTTTTATTACTAGGCAGAATTACTCGGCTCAATGACAAGTATACTCGGTTTAAATAAAGTAATAATATTTTGGGAGATATAATGAAAACAAGAGTGTTTATTAAAAAAGCAATGATTATTTAAACAATTGATCAATAAATTTAGTAGCACCTTGCGACCGGAGTTATTCGAGTAGTCGGTTTAGCGAACATTAAACCAAGTAAAACTCGGTACACGATTACTCAGTGTTAGTTTTAAAAAGACCGCCGAATACAACCATTACCGATTAAGAGCTTGGCGCATCTTTAATTTTACAGTTCCAATTAAAAAAAAACCTAAGCAGATTTTCATAGTACAGCACTGATCTCACTGTGCAATAATAACTGTCGTCCAATTAACTAACATTTAATTTATTGACTAGTATAAAATATACTCGAAACTTCAATTAGAAAGTTGAATTAATTAGATACACAAGAATTCTAGAATCTACACGAGATGTCAGAATCCATTTCCCTATTGCTTCTTTATCCTTTTATGGTCAGCAGTGCACTTGTAGCACCTATGCCGTTGCATGTATTAATAGGCGACAGTGTCCCACCATCGAGCCTGCTACTGTCAGCCTGCTTGCAAAACTTTACATTTAAAAAAATTTAACTCGTCGGAGAGCAGATTTGCTGAATTCGCGAGCCAAGCCCTTAACAATGAGCATTTATGTTCATCTTATCACACTTGCATCTGTCTGTCTACAACCTTTTATTGTAAAAGTAAGGGTTGTACCTTTAAAAAGTCTCACCTAAAATTGTGCACTCCAGGGTTAGAGTCCAGAGGCATATGGGGAACTTCGCCATGAATCTTCTCATACGTCAGAAGTCTCCGTGACGTCAGCTTTGACAGAACTTGTTCCGAATTTGCAATCAGTCTGAGGCACGGGTGAGATGGCAGCATATCTTCTCTATATTCGTCTCTGAGGAACAGGAAGAGGAAATTATCAATGTATGACACTAGATGTAGCTCTATAACCACATTCGTTCAATCAATAGAGCTGTTGTATTGTCAGTGCTGTTTTGAAGAGGATTAGATTGTGTGATTAATTTCACGTTACATAAAATCTCTTACATTTGTAAAATCGAATTTTAAAAAAAGATGGATCGGTAGAAGAAATGACGTGAAAGTAACACTTTCAATGTAGCATTTGTGCGGGGATTTGCCCGCGTATCTTTATTTTAAAAAAATTCTGCAAATATATACACACAAACCTAGTCTTCCATTAATAGTTTAGAAGAAATAAGCGAAGAAACAGAAAGTGACTGACTGCAACTTTATTTTATAACTAAACGAGCTTGCAACTTCGTACGCGTGGTATTCGGTATAGGGCGTAACTTTTTTGTTTGTAAACCGATTGGAATGAAACAAACACTAAATGTTACGGGAAGTTTGCTACAGTACATAACTGAAAACCGCATTCAAATCGGTCAAGCCGTTTCAGAGTCAGACAAAAATTCTAAAAAAATATTTTTTTGACCTCGGTAACATAAGTATAGTGTACAAACTGTTTTTTAATTAACGTACAGACACGGCTCATTTACGATTTTATTATAAAACAGCTTGGAATGAGGCCAAAGGTTACCTATATAAACATTTTGGATATTAGAAGTTTAGTTTTGTTCCAAATAATTGTTTTCTTTTTCGTAAAAAGAAATTGTATAAGATAGGTATTATAATTTAGGATTTTTTGTAAATTCATTATTTGTTTTTGGAGTTTAGTTTAGTGATTTTATTATTTTTATTAGTCTAACAGAAACATAAGAGTTCTTATTATGTTCTAACAAAAACTTCTAATTTAGTTGCCTATCTCAAGACTGTTTCATAATCATTATTTTATTCAAATGTATATAAATATAAGTAGATCTAAATGTAAGTAAATCTTATCTGACTGTATCATCAGTTATCGTTATCGTTATCTGACTGTACAAACTACTATTTTTTTAATCGTGTCCGAATTGTCAGTGAAAAATATATTCAAAATAAAAGCGTCAATTCAGACAAGTGTCCGAATATTTTGTGTCCGAATCATCACATAGCCAGTAAGGGATACCAGAACCCCTTTCCTTATCCTCTCCAAATCCTTTATCCTATTAAGGTCAATATTATAACGTTGTTTTATTGATAGGCGACAGTAGCCACCTCCCATCGAGTGGACCGTCAGCATGCTCACTTGCTAACCTTTACATAAACCTTTACGTAAACAATGCGCTAATCTGATGGAAGCCTCTTCTCCTTGTTAGCGTCTATTATACGATGCAATTCGAATCAAATTCATATCGTAATAGATTGGTACTACTCACACAGTTGCAATGAAAAGCATAAACACAATTTCTCACCTAACCAAAGGAAACCAGCAAACTAAACGTCGGCCAATCTCCAAATGTGTCGCTGCGAAGTTGAGCAGATCGCTGTATATGTGGGGCAGGCCGTATTCGACCTTAGACGGCACGTGATTAGTTAAATGTTCCTCTGATAACGTATAGTTGTCTCTCTCTATGCCTATCTTCTCTGTCGGTTCTCTCACACCGTAAGGAGCTGGTGAAGAATTGCAAAATTTAGAATTTTTCATTTTTTTTTTTTCACAAAATGCCTATACAAATTAAAAATTAAGTGTTATGTTTTCGCGGCTAACGAAATATGAAAATGGTTTAAAATCCTGAACATACTAAGAAATAAAATTGAAGTGCCCGTTCGTAATGTCAAAATAACTGCTTTTTACTAAATGTACTTTTAACAATAAAACAATTTCAAAATTTTTGTCTGTTTGTTCCGGCTAATCTCCGAAACAGCTAAACCGATTTTGACGGGACTTTCACTGACAGATAGCTGATGCTATAATGAGTAACTTAGGCTACTTTTATTTAAAAAATATAAAAAATCTTATTATTATATAAGCCGTTTCGTGCGCGCCCCACTAGCACGCTGCAGCGAAGCGTTAGCCGGATTCAGCTAGTTTTAACTATTTAGATGTAAAAAGTATAAAGCCGTGATATCAATCTGTTTCATATAATTCATGATATTAAAAACACGCTTATTCAACTTATTTCTTAATATAGATTATATTACTTATATGATAAATGGTGGCATACCAAAGTCCGGGTCCCACAGTTTCAAAGGAAATTGCCAAACGTTACATTGAACTTACGATCGGTAATAATAGCGTCGAATTTCAAGTTGTCCCTCCACAACGGAAGCGAGAAATCACTAACAATCACGTCCAAGTATCTCGAAGCCGTGCCATACTGTCTCATATTGCCTCTTATGCTCTCCTCCTTGTCGCGAACCTGTTGAGAAAATTCTATTGCATTACGACCATCAACTATAACGAAGGTTTCATTTGAAAAAAGTGTATATGTCAGCGCCGACGCACGACTGGAGTAAAAGAGGGTAAATAAACGGGCCATTTATTATACTACAATAGAATTAAGATCTGATTTAGGTAGAACTGCTGGGTGAAAATGTAACGCTATTGATGACGCCACCTATATTATACTACAATAGAATTAGGTATCCACCTAATTCTATCGTAGAAATCCGCCGCCGCCGCGGATTTGAGTAACTGCTTAGAAGAACATAACGCTATTTAGTTAACGATTGTATTAATTTTACTCCTCATAAAATTTCCATGGGGGTGTTATATGAATATCCTTTCTTAAGGAGTAAACTCCAAAAAGACTTTTCTATAGCGGCCATGGAGCTTATCTTGAGACGTGACGTGTGTCAAGTGCTGTCGATTTTTATTACATTGAATATCTCGAATTTTATATAAATATAATTAGTTTTTCTTGTTCATTTCAGTTGTATATAGTGTATTAATTAGAAGAATTATATAAACTAATATATATATTTGTGCTTATTCAGTGTAACGTTTGTAAATAGTTATATAAAATAAAATTGACATTTTGACATTTGAATTTTACGTGTTTAAACTAAAGCTTAAATTGATATTATATTAGTGAATAATGTGGTAAACAGATTGTAAAAAAGAACATTCCTGTAAAATATAGAGATACACTTCTTAATATTGTTGAATTGGCAAGAAAATCTAACGTGTCGAAATGGCTCCTAGCTTAAAAAAATGCGATATATGTCACAAAACAATAAAAGGGAAAGAGTTTTTAATATGCGTAACTTGCGAAAAGAAATACGATATTGACTGTGCAAAAATCTCGTCAAAACGCTTCTATAGTTTCTATGCATTAGATAAAGACAGAAAAAGTAACTGGATATGTTTTGGATGTATTGATAAACCAGGAAAGTTGAAAAACAGTGACACCTTAACAAACTTATTGACAAGCTCACCGTCTACTTCAAAAACAATAAACATACGACTAGATAAGAACTCACCACTCTGCACGTCTACCGAGAAAAAGAAATATATCAGCAATAGTAATGTCACAATTCGAAACAAGACAAAAAATATTTCCACAGAAAACTCTTTCCAATCACTTACAGATGATGACAGTTACCAAAATTTGCATTTAGAGTCATTAAATCAAAGCAACCCAGAATTGACCAAATCTACAGAAGAAATTGTTACAGACCTACAAGAAAAAATCTACTTCTTAGAATCAAAACTCAAAAACGCTGAAACTAAAATTGAAAATGTACTGATGGAAAATTCCAACCTAAAGAAAAAAATTATTGATTATGAGGAAAAATTTACTCACCTAACTCGAACATATAAATCACAAACAAAAAATAAACTACCAAACTTGGTAGTAAGAAACGATCAGAAAGCATGTAATCATAACTCACCTAATAAACCTATAATTAATAATAATGAATCTAGAAAGCTTTCTTTTACGGAGCAAGAGGATACAGATCAGAGTGACACACAAAAAAAACCCAAATTATGCCTCTTAAGCTCAAACAAAAGAAATAAATTGCGCCAAATTTATGCAGAAATGTTTGAAAAATATGAATACTGCCATTATCTGACCCCAAACTGCGACCTTAGATACTTACTTCGAGGTCTTAAAAAGAAGCTTGAAACTTTTAACATGAGAGACTATTGCGTTATACAAATAGGAGAAAAGGATTTTCTCGAGTCACAGAACTACAATAAACTTGTTAACGATATTAAGGATGAAATTGAATCTATCAAAAACACCAACGTAATATTTTGTCTACCTACATTTAGATGTGACCCCTATGCCAACCTATATAACAGACGAATAGAAATATTTAATACCTTATTATATAACAGTATCCAGAAACACGAATATGCATACTTACTCGACTCTAATCTCCATCTAACATGCGACTACAGAATGTTTTCTAGTCAAAAAGGAGTTCTAAATAATAATGGAATGAAAAATGTTATTACTAATTTGAAAAATTTAATAAGTACTTTAAATGTCTATACCAATAATGAAGAAATTTGTTCTTCAAAAGAAAATGTGACACAGAAAGATTTTTTTCGTACCTGATTCGAACCAAAAACTTTTTATATTACACCAAAATATAGCAGGATTATTGAGTAAAAGGGATATATTTACAGTGACTATTAATGAATTGAGTAGAAATAATAAAAACATTGATATACTGTGTTTAAGCGAGACTTTTCTTAAGAATGGCAATGAAACATCCGTTCTACACGGTTTTTACATCGGCGATTCATTTTGTAGAAATCAAAAACGGGGTGGAGCCGCAATACTTTGTAAATATTATATTGAATCTAAACCACTAATTTTTCTAAAGGAAATAAGCAGTGACTTTGTCTTTGAAGCATGTGGAATCGAAATTCCTAATCTTGGATGTATAATCATATGTATATACAGGACACCCAAAAGCAAATTTGATATATTCTTACATAAACTGGAGAATGTCTTATTAAAACTCCGACCAAAAATTAAAAAGAATATTATAATAACGGGAGATTTCAACATTGATCTACTGAAATTATCGAATCATGTAACGGAATATAAAAGAATAGTTCAAAATTTTAACTTTACCATTCACATTAATAAACCCACAAGACGCGAAGCTTGCCTGGATCAAATAATCAGTAATATACCAGAGGCTGAAAGCGAAATCCTTAATCTAGAATTATCTGACCACAATACAGGTCAACTACTTACAGTACCGATTTCTTCCAAAGAAATATCACCTGTAGCATATAACGTAAATAGAAGAGATTTCAGTAAAGATAATATACTCAAGTTTCTTAAATACTTAGAAACTATATCGTGGAGAGATGTCTTCGAGATAAATGATACAAACTTGGCATTTAATAAATTCCATGATCAATTTACTATGTTATTCGAGTTGTGCTTTCCAATGATTCGGATAAAAAAGAAGCTCTACTCACCAGCTCCATGGATAACAAAGGGAATAAAAAAAGCATCTATAACTAGACGAAAACTTAGATTTAAATACTACAAAAATCCAAATAAAACAAATAAAGACAATTATAATAACTACAATACAATATATAAAAGATGTCTCAGAAATGCACAAAAAATCAAAAATGTATATTACATATTAAATGCAAAAAATGTATGCAAAGCTACCTGGAATTTAATTGATAGAAATGTCAAATCAAAGAAGGCTAGAAATAAAATAAATTACATAAAGAATATAAAAACTGATAATAGAATTATAACTAATCCTGTGGAATTGACAAATTTATTCAATGACTCTTTTTTAAATTCAATGAATCATAATGCTTTAAATAGAGAACAAAGATACTATACATGGAAAACTAACTATAATCACAATAATTTATTTTTGACACCAACAGATCCTAATGAAGTACATAAAATAATCTGCAGCTTAAGAAATACGGACTCGGTCGGCTTTGATCAATTACCAACAAAAATAATAAAACACTCCTCAAAAATTATCGCCCCAATTCTTAGTCACGTAATAAATTTATCATACATCCAAGGAATCTTTCCAGATCGACTTAAATGTGCAGTGATAAAACCTATACACAAAAAAGGAGACACCACCTGTTTAAGCAATTACAGACCTATTGCTTTAATACCAGTATTTTCAAAAATACTTGAAAAAGCTTTCCATGTCAGACTCAGTAATTTTATTGAAAAACATAAAATAATAAACGAAAATCAAAATGGATTTCAAAGAGAAAAATCGACAACATATGCAACTTTTCAACTACTTAACAAAGTTATAGAATATATCAACAATAAAACCCCTGTAACGGCGATATTCTTTGATATGTCAAAGGCTTTTGAGTGTGTTTCACATCAGCTCTTACTAAAAAAATGTGACAAGTACGGGATACGAGGAAAGCCTCTCGATTGGCTCAGAAATTACATATCTCACCGAACACAATATGTGGAGCTGACGAACCTGAACAGTAGTAATATGGAGATAAAGTACAAATCTACAGTTAAGACCATCGAATGCGGAGTTCCGCAAGGAAGCATACTTGGCCCACTACTCTTTATTATATATATTAATGATCTACCTTTGAATACAAGCTACCACTGCACTCTCTATGCAGACGACGTATCAATGGTAATACCATGTACCGATAGACAAACATATAACACTGATATTAATGACGGAATCAAAAATATAATCGATTGGCTTAAAAGCAACAATTTGAAAGTAAATACGACGAAGACTAATTACATACAATTTTGTAATAGAGGAGCAAAAACTTATAATTTAAAGATTGAACACAACGGTAATAAAATAGAAGAAGTTACAGAGACAAAATTTTTAGGTTTAACTATCGATAAGCACTGCACTTGGAAAAACCACTTAACGCAACTATGTACAAAAATAAATAGATTCATATACGCATTATGGAGACTTAATAAAATCAGTAACCGTGAAACTGCCCTCAAAGCCTATCACGGATTCGTCGCTTCTAATCTTAGATACGGCATTATATTATGGGGTAATTCAGTTGAAGTTGAAAGAGCATTCATTACGCAAAAACTATGCATCAGGGCAATATGTGACGTACCAGCGACAACCAGCTGTAAACCACTCTTTCAAAAATTGAAGATTCTACCTTTACCATGCATTTATATTTACGAAATCTGCAAATTCACCAAATCACACTTAGAATTATTTAGAAACGTTAATGACGTATGTAAATTTTATACAAGATATCCCAAAAGATTGTTAATACCGAACCTCAAAACTGAAATTTATGCTAGAAACTGCTATTCAATGTGTGTGAAATTATACAATCATTTGCCGGAATATATGAAAGAAATAAATATGAGAAATTTTAAAACAACATTATGGACATTTCTTCACATACATAACTTCTATAGTGTTAATGAATATTTAAAACATAAATGGTGACTAAAGTAAGAAGATATTGACTGATGTTAAAGTTTTTATTATTTAATTAATCTATAGGTAAATTTTACTAGATAATTCACATTTGCATACCGATTACTCGGTCGATTATGATGGAACAAAATAGAATGTCAACTGGTATCTACCATACCCATGGTCGCAGCAAATAAAGATTATTATTATTATTATTATTATCATACAGAAGGACCATGAATTTGTTATGATCTTGTCGATTAAAATCTTTGCAATGTATGATTGAAGAGTGTACAAGCAAAAACTTTAGTAGGTTATCGGCAAAGTGCGCAATTCTTATTTATTTTTTAATGAAAAAAATAACGAATTTCATCTATATATTTCTTTCATTTCAGGGAAGCTTGAAACCCAAATAATATCTAATGAAAAAAAAAATTAAATTTTGAGAACATTCAGCATTTACACTTTTGAAGAATGTTTAATTTGTGTTTGAGAACTGTGTAGATCATTTGTTTTTTAAAATACAGTTTCCACAAAACGCGAATTTCAAGATTAAAATTTTATCTCGAAAACTCCTACTTTAATTATATTTACTTGTTCCTGCCTTCTATGCTTCAAACAAAAAACTTTTTCAATGAACCAATCAATCAAATCGCTTAAGACTAAGATGTCACATTTAATTTATATGTTAAACAAATATTACCTTTTGTCCACAACGTGTAGGCCTTGTTCTAGCGTGCACCATCATAAAATCTATGTCTGATCCCCATACATATCCTGAAATAAGATCATTTTTGTATGCTGACATAGTGATGGTGTTTATCATTAGCATTTCAGCTGTAGGACGTCTGCTGCTGGACATAGGCCTACCAATACTTTCCAGTAGAACCAGTCAGAAGCAGCCTGGATTAGATCATTGACTCAGGCCCTTATTAGATTTTCTGCCAATCTTGGGGGTGGACGTCCTATGCTGCGCTTGCTGGTCCGTGGCTTCCACTTGAGAACTATCCAGCCCCAGCTTTCGTCGGCTCTCTCTACCATGTGTCCTATCGGCTGGTAGGACGACCGGAAAATTTGACAAGCGAATCGCACACGCGATGGAAAGAAATGTATGAAATTGTACGGCGATTGCCACAGTGTCGGTCAAGCGGTAGACGCGGCGAATATTCTAGAAACCAATTCAATTTAGTTGTATTCGCCGCAATATGCGGTGAAGAGTTTTAGGTAGAAATAAAAATACATTTTCCATACATACTTATGGAATTTGTATTTTTACCTATTTGTATTAAACACATTTTCTCTTATGGCTGCGTCACTGCGTGTGTTTCTCATAATTCTTATAGAATTCTCTGCCTGTGCCTCGATTTTTATTCAAACCACAATCTCTTGCAAATATTATGTCTTGAACCGAAAAACTATTTTCAAGAATATCGACGCCCTCTCTGCGTATATTGGTCGCGGCGGCAAATGCCGCGCCGCCGTTCGCGACGCCCATTCCCATGGCCAGGCCGTCAGCCTGTCTGACGACGAACCTTTCATTAAAAAAAACTTAATTCTATAAAGCATAACTTTCAGCGAACAACTTACCTCCAAAATGTCCAACAGCGACCAGCAAGGAACCAGAACCAACAAATGGGTCTAGTATGCAGTCTCCGCTGCTCACTTGTGCCTGATTCGCCATTATCAAAGCCAACTGAGCGTCCATGCTTGTATTGCCGATGAATGGACGTTTTTTCAATGAATGGTATTGAATTAGGTCTCTTTGTCCATCTGAAATCTAATTAGAAACATTGTAACTACACTATAACAATGATGCAATTCCAGATGGATTCCAATTTGCCATGCAAACACCAAGTTCGAGGCTTTGCGCTTCGCACCCAGTGAGCACGTGTCGCGCGCAATAGGAACCAACTAAGATTTTCGTAAAACACAGGACACATTCAAAATTATACTTAAACGATGGGGCTTCCCGTAAAATACGGGATGGTTGGCAACCCTACTCATAACATTGATCAGATTACGAGGTACTATTTTTCAAAAAGTTCCCATCTACAGGGAAGTCTATAGCGACAAATTCGGAAATTAACACCACCTAGCAAAACATTTGTTAGATCACTGCAGGTCAACTGTATTTTAAAAATACTCACCCATCGTCCAAAGAATAGATCACATGGTTCATCTGGAACATTATTTGGATCACTACCATAAAACTCAATATAGGAAAGTGTTACATCAGGATTTTTCAGTTTCACTGGTCCTTCAAAGGGTAAATAATGGAATGCCTGGAACATACAATTTTTATTCTATAGTTTTTGATAAAAGCAAAGCACAAAAAGTTTATTGCTCATACTTGTAATTTGTTATGATAAATGTTGACAGAAAAGCTATAAAGCACAAATTAATTAATCATCATCACCATCATCACCATCAATTTATCAGCTCATAAGCAATCACACTAGATCCTCCATACTCCACATTCATTTAATGGCAGCTACTCCTTTGAGGTCATCGGAGCCCCTTCATATACTGAATGCCCTCATCGCAGCAAATGTGTTAATTTAAAATATTTTGATTAAATGCTTTTAACTGTACCCACCTCAATCTTATTAATCTTTTCTTTCATTGAAAAGTGTTTGCAAAATGTCTCTACTTCTACTTTAAAAGATTTATCAGCGCCAAAGCATGATTTTATTTGATCATTTGGACAAATGTATGTATCGCTAATTTCATTCCCATCATTTTTGTTCACTATCCATTCTCCTGTGGTATTTAACAAGGCTTTTTTCAAATTAATATGCAATTGTTGCTCACTTTTCGCTCTGGACCACAATTCTATGCAATTCTTCAACAAAACAGACCTGGAGGCTATATTTTTAATACATTCCTTTGATGGCAATTCAACTATCCAATATGGCTTTTCTATGCATGGTTTCTCAATAAATTTAAAAGGTATGTTTAACATTGATAAAATGCTCTGCATTTCCTGGAATTACAATTAAAATATTTAGTTAGTACATTTGAAAAGGATCACAACATTAAATAATTGAGGGATTAGCATACACAATATATACTCTATGTCCATTTGGAATAATGTACCTTTCAAATAGTGAAAGAATAGGTGCAGTGGTTTACCCTTACATATAAACAAACATACAAAATCTGCCATCTTTCTTTATTATACTGGTATAGTTTTTGCAAGTGGCATTCACCTGTAATTGGTGTTGAAGAGGTGAATTTTATTTACTTATTGTCTTTGGAACAAATCATTAGAAATTAATTAGACTATTTTCAAACAGTAGTAAGAAATTGAGATGAGAAGAAAATGTGAAATATAATATTGGAAAGTTTGCTTTTTTGTATTTTCATGTTGTGAATGTTTTTAGGGGTACGCCGAATAAAAAACGTTTTTTTATCCGTACATCCGAATAAAAAACGGAACCCTTATAGGATCACTCGTGTGTCTATCTGGCCGACCCTTATCTCCGAAAGTTGTCCGAACTTGTCCCTTTTTTTTATATGTGCACATAAATATATGAAGGGAGAAAATTTATAAAGTTTTATTTAGTAAAGAGAGTTAAACGGATGCTAGAAATATGAAGAAATAGAGGTAGATATACAAAATTTTCCTATAAGAGTTAGTTGCCACAGATGTTCGTTAAGTTTATATCTGTGTTGGATATTTAAAAAAAAAAAAAATACATATATACAAACTTACAGCATAACGAAATTCCACATGTTCATGAGCGAACCACATTAGGAAACGGGGCCACATCTTTAATGATTTCATGAGCTACTTAATTCTGAATATTTCACTTGTAGCCTTAAAACAATAAATTAATTTTATTTAAGTTAGAAAAATAATAATAATCCAATAACATTATAGATAGAGGTAACTTCAATATAAAATTTTGTTTACGTTTACGCGTAATGTCAATGTCACGAGCACGAGGCTGGTCAATTGATGTCTAACTCTAACTGGTGACGGTTTTTTTTTAAATTCTAATTTGAAACCTGGATTATTAAGTAATTAGACTCTACCATTTTATCGACCACAGCTAGGCCGCAACCTAATTCCTAGGTGCAACCAGTTTTGTAGGGGTAGGATTGCTTAATAAGCGATGAAGGCAACAAACAGTTTATTCAAACGATAATAATATTATTATATTATCATAGAAAACCTAATGTAACTGTCAGGTGTAGGCGTATTAAATAGTGATTTAGTAGGTAATATTTTTATTTCACAAAGTTGACACTCAAATCATTTAGTCTCTATTAGGGTTACTTTCATTATTTGATTCATTCAGTATAGATATCTACCATTGAGTTAATATTTAAAGTTACTGTGACGTCCTATACTTCTTATAATTCAAAAACAAAAAATAGTGAATTGACAGCAAACTGGAAAAAAATCCAAATTGGTCTATGAGCTTGCTCCAAGTTATTTAATTGAATCTGATAACACATTTTTGCTTATTTTAGAACTATGCTTAAAAAAGGAAAAAAAAAAAACAAACAATATCTACATTTATTTAATATTTACAATATCCACTACAAAAATCAACCACACTTTATGAATTCTCTTTATCATTACTATCATCTTGATTCTGTGTCTCAGATACTTTATCTTCATATCTATCTTGTAGGAAATCTAAATATGCATCCTTTATACTTCCAGAACACGCAACATAATGTCCCCCGGAATGTTCTGCGACTATAGGCTTCGTGAATAAACTGATCAAAGCTTCACTCATTTCTGTAATTTAAAAAAAATATATAAATGAATTTGTGTAGTAGCATATATCCACTGACTCCAAATCGTAGGATAGAGTCAGGCCTAACTGTATAACGTACTGAAACACAACAAGGACATGTTCTTTTATCAAAAATCAAAATATTCTGTATGGCGATGACCTGGTGTCATGGGCGTGGCTACAGCTTTCTCATGGGAGGGATCCAAGGGTCCAAAAATGTACAAAGATAAATTATTTTTTGTCCAGACTTCAAGGCAGAATTCTAAACTTCTTGCTTTAATCTCATCAGTTCTTGGCAGTAGAGATCCGGATCAATGGTTCTGCCCGGCGGTAAAAGCTCATAATGAGCAATGCCCTTCCAATCCCACTATGCACAGAGCATCACCTTATTGCGAGTTAACCCGGGTTTTGACACAGTCTGTAAAGCCTGACTGATCTTTAACCACGACCTTTTTCGCACGTTCTTGTCGTACGTGATCCACTTTTCATCACCAGTCATCAATCTCTTCAAAAACAGTTCGGTTTCATTACGTCTCAATAAAGAATCGCAATTCAATAAGTCTCTTTCAATGAGCTCGTTTGGCACCCAAATATCGAGCTTTTTTGTGTTCTCAACTTTTTTCAAATGGGTCAAAACTGTTTTATGGTCAATTCCCAGTTCTTCAGCTATGTATGTCATAACTATTGATATGCCGATCCATTTTATCCGGAACAGGGCGACCAGAGCAAGGTGCGTCTTTGAAATCAAAATTCCCGGATTGAAAACGCTTAAACCAACTTTGTGCTACTCTTACTGACTCTGCATTAGGTCCATAAACGTGACAAATTTTTTTCGCGGCTTGCCTTGCATTTTTTCCTTTTTTGTAGTAAAATTTTAAAATGTAATGAATTTCTTCATTAGATTCATTCATTTTGGCAAAAAGAAAAACAAATTAAAAATAGCTGGAAACAACATTTTACTAATATGTTCTTTTTTTGAAATGTAACCTTTTAATGTCATCAAAACCAGCCAGATACAAATAGTACAGCCAAAGAGAATTACAAGTTTATTCTACTAGTTATTCTACTAACAGTATTTGCATTACTTTTTTGAGTTTATAAAGAAAGTTCGTCATATTATGTTTTCCAGAACATAGACCATAGTTTTATGTTATAAAGAACATAAATAATATTATATAGAAGAGTTTATACAAATACTTTATATAAATTTGATGTGTTAAAGCAGTGAACATACGACTATAAAACAAAAAATTTAATGCATTGGCTTTAAGAGTGTTTACATCATCATCATCATCAACCCACAAGCTTCCGCTCCCTTTATGTTTTTATACAGCAAAGCAGGTGGTCTGTGATCTCTACTTCAAGATTCGTCTTTCATAACAGCCATATGCTGCACGAAATATATGGCTGATTCAGTTCTGTTACCTTTTTGATAAAAAAAATCTATAATTAAAAATTTGTTTGTTCTTTAATTATATAAATTAATTATTTGAAAAAATCTAGAATGAGAACACTGAGCAACTTATAATTTATGGATAAAATTTTCCTCAGAGTCCAAATCTCTGCACTGGCTTAAGATCTTTGTCTTAAGAGTGGGAAATACGCACCTTTTGGTATAATTGAATCACTTTCTCCATAAACATGTAGAGAGGGCAGGTTTATTTCTTCATCATAAAAACCTTTGTGAACTAAACTGCCTGATCTAAATCCAGATGCAAATATTGCAAAGTTGAATGTGTATGACAAATCTGCAAGAGGTTATTTTCATTAAATTTTTTTTTAATCATCATAAGTTTTTTCATCAAATTGTGGAAATAGAGAAAATAAACTAATTGACACACAACTAACTAATGTACCCATGTCATACATAATTTCTAATTTGTAATGTATAGTGCAAAATGTATTAAGTGTTATTTAACTAAATGCTAATAAAGGCGAAATTTTAGTTTTCCAACTTCACGGTAGCAGATTTGACATGGTGCCAACTGAATTTTTTAATGGAGTATCACTGCACACTTTCAAATTCAAGTACCTAGTTACTGGGTCTTGGGCTACCTCTGTAAGGAAGAATATGCCGGATCGTAGACTTGCAGCATTTCGCAAAAAGTAAGTGACGTTTTTTAAGAGGTCATACTTCTAGATCTTTTAAACGTGCAGTGTCCTTCCCTCAGAAAGCATTCAAAACACTCCAGGTGCAGCATAACAATGTATTTAAGGCGCTGCTTAACCTTGACCAGACCTTGTCTCGGGCATTGCAATTCCTGATAATGTTCATACCATCATGCACAAAAGAATTGCCTTCAAAATGCATGCCTCATGACTGGAATAACTCTTGCAACTTTCTGATGTTAGTGGACAAAGTGGACTTTCCACTTCACATATATTGGAATATTTGCACCTCTTACTGGTTTTAATTGCACCAACATAAATTAGGTAAGTACTTATTTAATAAATTTTAAGTCAATAAGTTTATAAAAATGTTTAATTCTAAATAAGATTTGATATTTTATAGACATGATATCAATGTAGAAATGAAGAAATGAATATTTTAATTAAAATATGCTTTCAAGAACTTCTAACATAGGTTGGGCAACGTTTCACTGAAACTCTATTGAGGTGGCCGAACCAAGTTTAATAGGATTAATATCGGCCATTATAACAAAGGTGTTATAATCCAAAATAATTGAAATCGAATTTTAGGCACATTCATTTCATTAGGCCAATCTTATGTTACTTTGATAATATTAAAAATGCGAAAGGTTGTAAAAATTTTGATTGGATGTTTGTTAGTTAATCACACGTAAACCACCGAACAGATATCTATGAAGCTTGGCAGATAGTCCATGTCTTGCATTAAAACACTGTTTATTTTTATTCCCATAAAAAGCAATTTTTTTTTCAATGAAAATGTCAGCAGGCAGCTGACAGTTCACATGATGATAGGTGGATACATATACCTATTAACACCAACAAAGTCATGGGGTTGCCAAAGGTCTCTCAACCTTCATTGATTGAGAAATGATAGAGGGTTGGGCCCTGGCACCCTTTACCCATTCTGTATTTCACATACTGTTATTTCATAGTGGTCTTCCGTAAGAGGGTTATTACTGCTACCCAGTTTACGAGTAATAGCTCTATCCATTTTTCCGTTTTCTTGGTGTTATGCACGATTAGTGTGGTGATGTTTCTAGGCAAAACTATTCTATAGAAGAGATAATGGTATCTAGTTAAGAAGAAATAATGGAATTTTATACATACTAACATCCTTTCTGCTGCATGGCCGCAAGTAAACCAACTAGACAAGCACCCTGAGAGAACCCCATTAAGCCATCATAGGGTCCATGTTCCTGCACTGTTTTTTCAATCAATGCAAGTGTTTCTTCAAAACCAAGTGCAGGACCACCGAGACACTTCCCACTAAACGTATTGTCTTCAGCATTGAACCACCATGAACGTGAATCTAAAAATAAAAATGTCAACATAAAAATAATAGGTATTTTTTTACAATAGGGAATATGCACATTTATTTTTTATTTTCATACGATGGGTTATATCGTTACATAATCGTAAAAAAATATTCAGAAATTTAGTAACAAAAGATAATGTTAAAATTAACTAACAGCTATGGGAACTTTAACAACCCGCCCTATTAGCGCGCTTGTCGTGACGTCACAGTCTACAATAACAATCAAATGATAAAAATCACAAACATCTACACGCTTGTTGACATTTCATAGACTTTGACGTCACAAGTCACAGTTCGAACTGACCCTTTCAAGTATTTTGAATTTCCCACAATGTCTTTGACCATCATCTATATCTATAGCAAAGATGGTGGTCACAGTTCAATTCTATTTTTTTAAGAGCCCCATTAACTTTCCAGTATTAAAAATAGAAATAACTTAAATAAAATACAAATGTTAAGCATAGCCTGAACAACTCGGCAAATACTATTCCCAGTTTAGGAAATTATGAAGCATCTTCTTGTCTCACAGAGAGCTCTGTGTCTTAAATCTGTCTTTAATCATTGTGTGCAACTTATGGTTTAGGACACAGAGGTGTCCCTGATGGAACAGAGATTATTGCTCTGATGGGAAAGCTTTAGATTACTTTTAAAACCTGGAAAAGTCCATAATGAGAAAATCCTTACGAGAAACACAGAGACTGACATGGTTGAATGGAGACTGAATTAGAAATCTGAAGACTGCCTTCAGATTTCTAATTCAGTCTCCACTGGGGCAGGGCTACAAAGAAAGTTTTCAAACAGTGCTCATAAGGCATAGTCATGCCTTATGAGGTAGGCTCATGTCCAACAGGGGCTATAAATTATGGTAATGATGGTGATGTTTCTATCTATAACCTGACAAAGGAAATGGCATAATAACTGGTGCAACAATTTCTAGATTATTTTGGACAGATCATGACATATTTTTCTAATATTTTGCTTCAACTGTCAAATAATCATAGGAACCAAGTCTTTATTTCCTTGCTATTCACCTGATTAGTGGGATTCCATACATGCTTGCAAATTCCAGACAACTAGGCACAATGGACCCATACAAGGAGTGAATTTATTATATTTTTGCAAAAGTAAATCCATATTAATTATGATTTAAACAGAAGCTCTCTTATTCTCAATATCTATAACTGTGTATCTACTAGAAATCTTTACATTTTAAAATGTCAGTCTCACAAGTAGCAGGGCACACTGCGTTTTGCAGTCATTTAGGCAGCCCATCTAGCAGCAATACCCACCCACTTACAGAAGACCACTGTGCAATAACAGAGTGTGTGCAGTTGAACTATGTGAGTGAGTCAATTTCTCTATCCTTTCCTAAGCCCTATGGTCGGCTGCGAACTTACAGCTCCTATGCGGCATTGCTTGTGTTGTAGTTAGGCGACTGTCAGCCAGTCTGTCGACCTTAACATAAAAAATACTCGCCTTCATCACTATTTCCATTTTCATTCAGTACTTTGTGAGGAGCCGTTATAAACGTAATCTGTGCATACTTGGTTACCGCTTTACGAAAAGATCCTATTTTCGCTCTAAAAGTAGCTCCGTTCTGTCGATATCCATGAAAAGCAAGAATTTTCAATTTTGGTCGATCTATCTTAGTTTCCGTTCGTGTTAAATTTGAATTTTGTTCAGACATTATAAAATATTTAAACAATTTAAGCCTTATGTTTCTTGCCACCTTTATAACAAAGTCACTATTCTATTCTAATAACAGATTTATAATTTAATTATTATTGACAATATTGCTGTATATTTATTTTTCTATGTGTTACTGCACTGCTGATATATTATTTTTCTTTTACTACTTCTATTCTTCTATTGGTGTAGTGCGAATCAGTCAGAGAGAATATTATCACTACAATAAATAAATAAATAACACAATTCTATTTATTATTATTATGAAATGTGAAATGTGGCCAAGATATTTTCACTATAATATTATAAATTATAATATATTTTATCACTTTTCTTTTTGTTTTTTAAATTTAAGCCACAGAAGAACACGATATAGGTATAGGCAGCAGGCTGGCGAATGCCGAAACACGAAATCAATAGTACTCTGTGAGGAGCAACTTTCAGAATCATGGAAATAAAAAAAATATTCAGAATCACAAGCCAGTAATATAATTTTCTGTGTTCATAAGCCTAGGGCTGCCATCCGTCCGGGTTTCCCCGGATTTGTCCTAGTTTGGAGGGAGTCCGGGGAGCGTCCGGGCGGGGTTTTTGAAAGTGTCCGGGTAAACCCGGACACTTTTTAAAGTCGCCCCGCTCCGCGCGCCCCGCCGCCGCGCAACAACCTCAGTGACCTAGGCATAAGCATGGTTGCCATTAGGGTACGCATTAGTATGCATTGCGTACTGTTAAATGGTATGGTGTACCGTACTCGCGTACTCTGTGGCCAGTTTGCGTACTTCAATAGATTGACGAAACATTAGGACCCAGTTTGGACGGAAAACAAAACAATTAATAGGTGGCAACATTAAAAAATTTACAGCAACAGTTGCCATCTGTTGCTGTAGCGCTGCTGTCGCCAGCGTCAATTTATTCCACGAGTTGCGCTGCATCATATTGGCAATATTGTAATTACTAAAATTATATGTATCCTCGTCCTCGTCTTCAGTTTTTAGTACAGAGTGAGAACAAATGAACGGCACATCGAATAAGCGCGAGCGAGGAAGATATGACAACCATTGCTAGACGTTCCGATTCACAGCAAAGCGAAATTATAAATTTTTCAAGCTTTAGACCGTAGTAGAAGTATTATGCCTAAGTTGTTGAAAAAACTTTAGCCCAATATGAAACTATGATATATACAATATTATTTTAGATTTCAAGTCATCATAGACGTTATTAAAGATTTGTTGAGTAAAATGAAACGCAAGATTTGCGAATTCAAGCATGTATTGTTTGTGGGTGTACAGTAAGTACTATGTATCTAACTCAGCATCCATGTATAGTCTGTGATCTAACTAAAACAAGGTTCCCAGTTTATCGGGTCCTCCCCACAATTTAGAGGGATGGGATTTTTTTAAGGGCTTTATATGTTTAGGGGTAGGTATTTTTAGTGGCTTTGAAATTTTTGTATTTGTTGAACATTTTTGTATTTCTTTAACATCTAGCACTAAAACTCGTTGCTAAGAATTCGGACTTCTCGTTAATCGGAATCACCCCGTTTCCGCAGGTAAAATTAAGCCCTTAAAATACCTAGTTCCTACCTACTTTTTAGGCACCGTTTCCACGGGTGTATTTCTGACGTTAAAATGCGCGCTCAGTGTGACCACTTTTAGTAGATTTCTACTTTTTTAGTAGATTTAAGGCCAAGGGAGCAAATAAATAAATAAATAAATAAATAAAATAAATCTTTATTTGCGCGAACAAATGTTTACAGGATTTTAATTTGTATACAGCAGTTACAGTACAAAGTATGTTCTACCCGCCAAGGGCATGCAAATATTTGTGTTTAATTGTTTGTAAACTAATATATTAATAAAGGAATTAATGTTTCTTATTATAAAATTCTTTAACATCATAATAACAACAATCTACTTAATAAACATTTTGTTAATGTTCTTGTAAATTTAGGATCCGACAATTCCTTTATATTATTAGGTAGTTTATTGTATGTTTTAATTGCCATAACATAAACATTTCTATTAAATAGTTCTAATCTACATTTTGGTCTTTGCAATAAATTACCTTGCCTAGGTGTTTTGGTTCCTATTTCGTTATTTTCGACAAAACAATTCGGATATTTTCTAACAAATATACACAACGTCTTTATATACAAGCAAAGATTTAGTAGTGTAAAAATGTATAGTAGATTCTAGTAGAAAATCGATATTTAAGAATATTTGGTGAAAAATGTATGAATCCAGGCCAAAACAGAACGATTAGAAGCATTGATGGAAGGGGCTTCCCCATACTTCTATTAAGGTTTTGGAAAATAAACTTTATCGATTAACAACTAAGGTTGTTTTATCAAATTAGTTATGGCACTTAAAACATTTTATACTTAGGTATACTCATGTAAGTTGTTGACTGTTGTTGGTAAGTTTGTTTTATTACATTAACAGAAGTCTAGTCGTTTGTTTGACAATTGCGTGCGTTATTAAAATCGTGAAAAGCAAGCAAAAGCGATGCAGATGCTTTGTCTTCCAGTGTCGAACGCAAAATGCGAACGCATATTCTCGGCAATAAACAGGATCCAAAGGGACGATCGCAATAGATTTTATAATCGAAACGTACGGTCAATTTTACACCTCAAGGAGTGTGTAAGAGGCAAAAACTATACTCATTTTAAACCCGAATCATTCATGCTAGGTACAAGTTATGAAAAGTGATGCAACACTATATAAAAATGTAAAAAAAAGTGCATGATAAATATTGATATTAAAATATAAAAACATGTGTGCTGTTTATAAACTATTTTATCTAGAACGACTTAAATATCATTAGTAGAATTTTGAATTACATTTTGGTAGATTTTAGCAGTGTATTTGGTAGATTATCTGACGAAAAAGTGGTCACGCTGCGCGCTGGTGTCAAAACCAACCAATGGGATAATAGTGTTTTGAAATGAGCACCCATTTTCGTATATGTATTATTTTATTCGTTTCGTTCGTTATTATTATTTGTATTCGTTATTATTTTATTGTATTTTTTTTGCGAGGGTGTCCGGGGAAAATCTTTATTTCACCCAAATGTCCGGGGTTTTCGAAGTTTTTGTCCTGGGTCCGTAATTTAGATGGTGGCAGCCCTACATAAGCCCATAATCATATATTTAATCAATATTTAATACTCCTATCTTGCTAGTAGGTATTTAATTTTATGGGAGTAAATATATTGATAATAACGGATTAGCAATTAGACATATTATATTTCTTTTATATTTTTTGGTATCGAGAATACAATGACATAAAATATATTTATTTTTTGTGACAGACATTAACTTAAAAAATAGGTTGACATAGTAAAAAGTATATATGTTGAAATAATATCTTAACAGTAGGATGCACCGAACCGATGCCGACCGAACAGTCTCCCTCATGAAGACTTCGAACGTTGTGCGCAATGCGCATGTCCGATTTTTTTTTTTTTCACGAGGAGAGAAATCTTTAAAAGATACCTTATGCTCAAATGCCGCATGCAATGCAAATGCCCATAGAGGTTATGTGGGACTCTTACCGCACTAAAACTCACCTCGAAATGGGTGTGGTTCTAGTCCATAGGGGACTTTGGAACCGTCACCGGGCGTCGGGGGGGCGAGAAGCGTCCGGCCCTTACAAATAAAAACTTAACTAATGCTTAAGCTATGAGGGACCGGCTAACCCTGAAGGGCCACTTGCGACGACCACGGCGTTGGCCGTGGCCGGTACAAGTGGTCCCCGGGCCGGGAGGTCCCTCGCAGGCGCCGTGTCCTGGTCGCGCCTCGGAGGTGAGAAGCGGCGCGGCGGTCTTCCTCTCCTTTCTCGGTGTCGGGGTAGCTGCATGTCCTGGTCATCACGAGCAAACGCCGCGTTTGCTGCAGTGATGGGGTCATCCTGGTCCAACAGGATGTGTCGGGGTCTTCTTCTGAAACGAGAAAGAGTATTATTGGGATCGGGAGTATAGATGAGCGAACTGACTACTAGTGGATTGGGGTGGCGAGGAAGTTTGTCGTAGTACTTCAAGGCGAAGTCCTTGATGCACTTGACAATTGAGGGGAGGTTGAGGTCATGGTGGAGGTCGACGTTGCGGATGAACCATGGGGCGCCCACGGCTCTCCGCAGAAAACGGTTTTGAATGATTTGAAGGGATTCGATGTGGGTAGGAGCAGCGTGCGCAAAGACAACGCTAGCGTACGTCATGATCGGTCTGACGCAAACTTTGTACAATGTCACCTTATCTCTAAGGGCCATTGTACTCCGCCTGCCTATGAGGCACGTCAGGCGACCCAGGACGAACGCTGCCTTTTCCCTGACACGCTTGATGTGGGGACCGAAGGTAAGTCTCCGGTCGAGTGTAACACCGAGGTAACGCGCATGTCCGAGAACTACATTATAAGTATTTTATAGGCTGGGCTACTCCCACTACTGTCGCAACGCATGCGCATAACTCGTCAAGTATCAACGAGTGAGAGAAAATATGTAGTTCCGTATCGGCAACGTTTTCACTTAGCAAGGGACTAGCAATATAGAAGTATTAAATATATGCCCATAATATTGTTATATAATCATTGGTTAGTGAGTGCCTTCCAGAACACTATATACTCGCATTAAAATCATACAAAACTTCTTGTAGAAATTCGATAAACAAACTTGGTTTTTATTGGCGATACTATTTTATCTACAAATAGTCGCCATAAGTCATTTATCATTTAAATAAATCAATAATGTCTCACTATTCTTTTACATTTACACGATTATTTATTTATTTAAACAGACTAATTTCTCCGTTTTTGTAATTCAGTTTACAATTTAAGTTCGATTTTCACAATTTAGGGTTGTCTTGTGCACATTTTTATACGAACATTATGAAATTAAAGTTATAAAACTAAAGTTTTGTTACACTTATTTAGCAGGAAAAATATTACAAAATTCATTATTATTATCTTCACTTAGCTACTTTTTTATCCTACCTTCTTGCTTAAAAAGGAATAGTTAAATATCGAAACAGTAATCAGAAAGTACTGACACCTCTTCATTGAAAAATATAATGTCTGACTTTAAATTACATAACTCAACTGTGTACCACGATCTCTCGCTAGAACTAATACAACATCTTTGCGCTAGAGAGTATATATGTTCCATGATCACGATACTAACGTATATACTCGTAGAGGGAGAATAGACTATTCTCCCTCTACGTATATACTATTGTAATTATGTGGTGTATGTATTATACTCCGGGTACTCCGTTATAGTGCTGTTCTGACAGGTGTCAATTCCATACATTTTCTGTATCGTTTATTCGGAAATGAACTTTATGAAATGGACCATAAAGAAATGTCAAAAACGCATTCATAGAATGACCGTACTATAATAAATATCATACATACATAACGTTGTTCTATGTTACCTTTCCCTCCACAGAATACTTTAAATAAATTAGAAATAAATACTCACAATGCGCAGTAAATCTGTCTGTTTTGGCGCCAATTTTTAGCAACTGTCAAAAACTTGTGTTGCTGTTGACTTTTTCGGGTTGTTCATTGTTGGTTTCAGTTGGTTTGTTTGTTGGTTACTTTACTTTTACTTACTTTGACCATTTTGTCTTTTGTCAGCATTTCATTACTTATTTTTAAGAGAAAAGTGTAATTTAAAAATAATGGAGGAAGGAGACTTAGATCAACATCTTAGAAATCTACAACGAGAATACTTAGAGTTTTTGGATGATGAAGTAAGTGGTTTTGTCGTAATAACCTACCCGATGTATTTAGTGTGATATAACCTTAATTGTTTTTTAAAATAATACTTTAATTTTAGGAAGATAAAGGGACATATATGGAAAAAGTGAAGAATATGATAGCCGAGGAATCTCCTAGACTTGTAGTGAATATAAATGATCTTCGTCGAAAAAATCCAATCAGGGCAAAAAGTCTTGTAGAAAATGCTTTCGAAGAGCAGATTGCCTTCCAAAAGGCACTTAAAGAATACGTTTCATCTATAAATCCAACATATGCTAAGGAGAAAATGGAATTCTTCGTTGGATTTAGTGGTAGCTTTGGAAATAAGCATGTTACGCCGAGGAACTTGACTTCAAGGTAAGTTTGCTCATGTTATATTTTGAAATCGAAAGGAACACACTTATATAGCCTATTTTTATCACTAGTGGTTTACAGCTCAGTTATAGTTACACTTTAGAAGTGTTGTCATCACCATCAGCCTGTGTCTCTCACTTGCTGCTCCAAGGCTCGTCACCTCGCACGATCTTCTGTTCTTCGCATCTAGCCGCTTCCCGCGAATCTTTTCAAGTCGATTGTCCACCTGGCCGCAGGACGTCCAATGCTGTGCTTTCCAAGTTGTGGCCTCTATTTGAGAACTTTTTTACCCCATTGGCTATCCGCTCTGTGACAGAAATGACCGGCCCATTGCCACTTCAACTTGCTAATTCTCTTGGTTATGTTGACAACCTTGGTTGTTTGTACTTGCGCCTTCTGTACTTGTACAGACTGTATCTATTCTGTGCATGTTGCATTGATTGTGTTACAGGCGATGGTAGCCACCTACCATCAAGTGCCTGTCAGCATGTCTGTTTACTTTTACATTTGAAAAATCCTATGGCTGAGATTGCTATTTATCAAAAAAATATCTTATTCAATGCATATTTCTTAAGAAGAAACCTCACAAATTTGTTTAATAATAAAAACTAGTGTTAGCTCACTGGTCGAAATTTTTCAAGGGTGGGAAAAAACTAAATTTTTCCCAATTTTTTTTTTTATTTTACCAAAATGAGTGCAACCTATGAATTAAGGTGCAATATTGTGCAACAGTTTTTTGTGCTGTCTCAGAGTTAAACGAACAGATATAAAATTGGAAGATTTCTTAAATATTGCGTAAAATAGGAAAAGATAAATAAAAATAGCTAATTAAAACTTTAGTACAGAAATAAAGTTAATTAATAAGCTTAAAAAATAATGTACTTGTTGAAAATTTTTACTACTTTTTTTAAAATTTTACACTTGCTTTTTTTTATAAAGCTTTTTTAGGCAGTAATTTACTTTTTTTTCTCAAAAAATATAATTTCTTCTATAAATCTGCCCAATTTTTTTAATATAGTCTCTTGTGCTCTGTATTTTTACTAAGTTTTAATTTTACTCTAACAAATCAATTTAGGCGACGAAACACGCCTTAAGCCATTATTTTTCTTTTCCATTAAAGATAAGAGTCTTCGCCAATGACCTGGAAGTTATTTTTAATATTAAATCTGTTGGACAGGCTGACTTGTAATGTATCCCCTTTTCAGAGAATGGATTAATTATTATTTATATTATTTTTTTTCAGATACTTGGGGAACTTGGTGTGTGTTGAAGGCATAGTGACAAAAGTGTCCCTAGTGCGTCCAAAAATAGTGCACAGTGTGCACTATTGTGCTGTCACAAATAAGTATATTGAAAGGAAATATACTGATTTAACTTCATATGAAGCTTTCCCTACAAGTGCTGTTTATCCCACAAAGGTAACTTTACCCCTGAATAATTTCTGTTTGGTATTTCGAATAGTGATGACGTATGGTGCTGAAACGTGGCCTCTCACGATAGGACTGATCCACAAGTTTAAAGTCGCTCAGCGAGCTATGGAGTTCTTTGGTGGATATTATCAGAAATTCTGAAATTCGCAGAATAACCATTGTTGTTAACATAGTCAAGAGAATTAGCAAGTTGAAATGGCAATGGGCCTGTCACATATATCACAGAGCAGATAACCAATGGTGTAGAAGAGTTCTCAAATCGAGGCCACGAATTGGAAAGCGCAGCATAGGATGCCCTACGGCGAGATGGATGAAGACCGTACGTGGTGATGAGCCTTGGGAGAGGACAGAAGACAGTAGAGAAATGATGATTTCAAATATTATTATTGAATTAAAAATTATGTCATACCTTTCGAGCTGGAACCGACCAAACACATTCACAGAATCTTATTAAAATTGGTTTGAAGGTTTCAGATATTAATGTGAAAGAACATCATGACATGTGATTTTTATATTTATGGTATGTGTTATACTATCAGTTTAGGTATTTCTTAATAATAATATATTAAAGGATTCAAAAATTTGTAATCAATTATCCTACTGTACTTTGCATTAGGTTAAAGGGGGCTAGGGTTGCGAGGGTTTGTATGACCCTTAAAAAATATTTGAAAAAAAAAAAACCTTTTTTTATCAGGCTTTATGGTTTATTCATTAATACCCTTTACAATTTTGAATTGCAGGATGACGATGGGAACCCTCTGGAAACTCAGTATGGTCTATCGTATTACAAAGACCACCAGACACTGACGGTCCAGGAAATGCCGGAGCGGGCTCCGGCTGGCCAACTACCCAGAAGGGTAGACGTTGTTTGTGATGATGACTTGGTTGACAGGTGCAAACCTGGAGATCGGGTGCAGATTGTGGGGAATTACAGGTGTCTACCCAATAAACAAGGCAGCTTTACTTCCGGTGTTTTCAGGTAAATGAACTTTGAGCTACATATAAATTAGAACTCCGTGGCTGTTTTTATTAACTAATTACTAACAAACAGATTAGTTGCAAATCCTTGGTGAATAATTATAATATTACAGAACACCGCCTTACAGAAGACCACCACGAAATAACACCATTCATGCTGTTGTGTTTCAGTATGTGAGTAAGGGATGCCAAAGCCTATTTCCCTATTCCTTCCTAATTCCTTATCCTTTATGCTACTAAGGTCGGCAGCGCACTTGCAGCATCTGTGGCGTTGCTGGTGTTATAGGTGACGGTGCCCACCTATCATCATGTGGATTGCCAGCCTGTCTGACAATCCTATATAAATGAAAAAAACAAAAATATGTGTGTGTCAGCTCCGACGCATGACTAGAGTTTACTCCTTTAAACCTATAAAATTAAGTGTAAAACATTTTTCTCATGTAATTACTTTGTTATTTTAGTTACATTCTGCATACTCAGATGTCACTATGTTTTATAAGTTCAAATAGTCCATTTTTCGACAATAGATGTTGCTGCACAGACAGGTTATAACGCGCTATTGTTTCGTTCCTCGACACGGACTGCACTTTTCGTATAAGATTTCGACGTTTGCTTTTATAAGCCTAGAGAATAGCATTTGGGAACATAAATACATGCCTCAGCTGTCGCACAGATGTCAAAGTGACAGATAACGTAACGCTTTTTAGTAAAGTTTTTTTAAGTCATTGAATGAAAACTAAAGAAAATTTCATTTTCCTTTTAAATCTTACAGAACTATACTCATTGCGAACAACATAACTCACGCCAGTAACAATACGGATTTGTCGTTGTCGCATGAAGACATCAAGCAGTGCAAGAAACTGGCAAAGAATCCGCGCGAGAACATATTTGACGTTTTAAGCAAGTCGCTGGCGCCATCTATACATGGCCACGATTACATTAAGAAGGCCATTTTGTGTTTATTACTCGGAGGTGTAGAGAAATTGCTGCCAAATGGAACAAGATTGAGAGGGTGAGTGTTTCAGTGTCAATAAGTGTTGGGTATCGCGCCGTGAAACGACAGACAGTTCAAACTCAACACGCATACGCTACAACTGCGAGGTAGGTAATTGATTCTTACTGATACCGAGAAACAATAATCTACATAAAAAAAGTTTGTGAGTAACTTAAAGTTGAGGCTTAGGAAAGGATATTGTAACTGGGCGTAACTCAATATGTTTAACTAGGATTGCACAGGATATTAATTAAAATTTTTATTTAACTTAAACCATTTTTTTTTAAATAATATATTTAAGAACATTTCACATTTAAGAAAGTTAAAAAAATGATCTTATCCTATTTTTGAGAAATAAGTAAATGATTTGATTTTAAATGTTATTGCCAACTCATTCTTTTGTTTCATCAATATTACTTTATATTGCAACCAAACTATCTGGAAAATGTTGGTCTGGTGGTCTTTGCTACATATATGGAATTGTTTCAAATAAAATAAAATAATTTGTTATCCAAAGTATGCAAATCACAAAGATAAATATAACATTGAGTGTGGACATTACCACTCGTGTCATCTTCCGGCCCCCAAGAGATAAGGAGATCAGAGGCTATGTGTGCATTATCTATCGTACAGTAGTACCCAACTGATAAGTGATATGGCCTACCGATTACCAATGTACCTGCACAGAAGACGAATTTTTAAAGGGCGGGAAATGCTATCTACCAATCGACAAGCTCCACATACTGCGCGGTTTTACCAGTGCCGCTATTGGTCGCCATGCACCGTGCGTGCGTCGCTTGGCATGTTAGTCAGCCGAACGGACGGGATGAACTCGTGCGAATGCGACGGAACTAACAGCTGCATTATATTATGAACCTTATAGATATTGTATCTAAGGTTAATTGTAAGTTTAAGCTTTCTTTCGTTAGTCGTCGGAACTTCTTCGTTAGTCGTCGGAACTACTTCCTTTCCTGCGTGAACGAAGATTCACGACGCGCCTTATCAAGTTTGTACAACTGTACTCATGCTCATGTCTAACCAAATGAATAAGTTTAAGTAGTGGAAGGGCACATTGCGTTTCGCAGTCATTTGGGCATCTAATAACAGCACATGTGCTATTGTGTTTCGATGAATGAGTAAGGGATCAAGTAAGAGTATCCCTTCCTATTCCCTTTAATTATGTTATGGTCGGAAGCACACTTGCAGCACCTGTGGCGTTGCTTGTGTTATAGGCGAGGGTAGCCACCTACTGTGAAGTGGACCGTCAGCCTGTCTGTCTACTTTAACATAAAAATAATAATAATTTCAATAGCGACATCAACATCCTGCTCATCGGCGATCCATCAGTGGCGAAGTCTCAACTGCTGCGATACGTGCTGCAAACAGCACCCAGAGCCATTGCCACAACTGGTCGGGGGTCTTCGGGGGTTGGTTTAACAGCAGCCGTCACCACAGACTCTGAGACTGGAGAGAGAGGGTAAGATAAACAATATACTAGAGGGTATAAGATACACAATTATTACGGATTGGCTTAGAACTAAAAATTATGACGAAGTAGAAGATCTGTTAATAGTAATGCAATAACGAAAAAATACACACACACACACACATTGCGCCACACAATGCATTTATTTATTTATTTATTATTATGGATAGCCAACGTAATAATGTACATAAAGCTCAAAACAAAAAGCATAACATAGATCAGCTTGTACGCATCACATTTACAGGCTACCACAGCATACATATTCATGAATACTTATAGGTACAGTTGAGTAAATTAATCATATATATACATATTTAAGAACAATTAAGAAAAAAAAAAACACACACAAATACAAAATAAGAAAAAAAAATACAAATTAATAGAAATTGGGACGGCTTCCAAGAATAGTTAAAATTGAATAAAATTCCAATACACACAATTCAATTAAAGCTGCAAGGAAAGTAACAATTTATTTGTATTTAGAAAAATAAAAAGCTTTAATTTTGTTTTTCAATTTCGGTAGACTATTGTTAAAGACATCAAGTGCCATGTCTTTGGCTACTTCGTTATATAATTTTGTAATTCTACACTAATACATCGTAAATTCACACACTAGCATAGTAATAAATTTATTAACAATAATTTTCTATCTTTGTTGGTAAAGTTTACTGAAGATTGATTTGTTAATAAATAACTAGCTTTTATAGAAGAGCGAAGGCTCCTGGCACAGGCTTCCGCTAAAAGGAGTCTTCAATCTCAATTTAATTTGTAAAGGAGTTTTCAGTGAATAAAAATATTTTATTTTATATTTTATACTCACACTTGTGTAGAATCAAGTCTAGTCTTGTTGAAAGGTTTTCAAACATGGTATTGTTAAGTGATTTTACTTTTTAAACCTGGGCATATGTTTGGATATGTTTTTTTTTTTCATTAATAAAATTATAGTTCAAATCAATCCTTATTAGCTAATACCCCACCAAATTATAATGTTTATAGTACAAATAAAGAGTTTTAATAATAATAATAATAAATAATAATACATTTAATTTTTCAACTCGGACGAAGTTGCTGGCACCATTAGTTCTTAACATTTATTATGTTAAGAAAACAACCCCTAAGGAAAAAACCCATGCAAAAGCTATATGTATAAAGATACGGTCTCATAACCAATTGGGGGTGTCCTTAGTCTAGAGGCGGGCGCGATGGTTCTGGCTGACCGCGGCGTGGTGTGCATAGACGAATTCGACAAAATGTCGGACATAGACCGCACCGCCATCCACGAAGTCATGGAGCAGGGACGCGTCACCATCGCGAAGGCCGGGGTGCACGCCACCCTTAACGCCCGTTGCTCTGTGCTAGCCGCTGCCAACCCCGTCTACGGCAGGGTAAGTGATTGCCTATAACAGACTTCACACCAACAAACAAACCAAAACAATAAATACGAAACGCCGTATTAACCACAAAAACTTTTTATTGTCTATTTATTTATTTATTAATGAAGTACACAAACAGAATGCAATTAATTAAACTAAAAAGTGCATGTGTAAAAATTAATTGCTAAATTGCACTCCTAACTAGTACTACATAGCATAGTATAAGGTAAATTGTGCTAACTTACAATAATAATACAAAATACTAGATACAGAATATAGGTAGTAAATAGGTACTACTGCAATACAATTTTAATAAATTTTAATAAACCCCCTAAAACCATCCAATCAATGAACCTAATTTACGTTTGAATATGGAAAACCTACTATCAAATATATCTATTTCGGCCTTATGTCCGACAACCAGGTCATTATAGGCTCGACACATCCTGATCCAAGGATTATAGTAAGATGTGATATTCTTATATGCTTGGATAGAAAAGTGATTCTGTCGTATTTCTTTCTTTCTTTTCCTTGTTTTTATTTATTTTAATGGATTCTTATTATTTTATTTTAATGGATATTTATTTATACTTGGTGGTAGATGGCGTGGCCTATAACACCTATACGCTCCGACCATAATATGATGAGGTTAAGGGACTAGGAAAGGATAGGGCAATGGGCTCTGGATCCCTTAATCTCTCATCAAAACACAACAGCACACATGCCGTTATTAGATGTCCAAATGATTGCGAAACGCAGTGTGTCCTTCCACTACTTACAATTATACATTTGGTTAGACATGAGTACGATAATTCACATATAGTCCCGATCTTTGATCAGGATTAAGGAAAAAGGATAGGAAGGATTAGAAATAACATTCATTTTTAAAATAAATTCATTCCAAGCAAGTGGGAGAAAAACAATTTAAAATTCTCAGAACGTTTTAAAGCCTTTCTCAAACAAACGCGACTTTAAAGCTTTATTATGGACATTTTTTCGAATATTAAATTCATATAAACATTCGAAAGAATAACAATAAACTTACATTCTAATAAGTTAATTATAATATCTCAAATTTAAAAACATAACTAAAATATAAGAATAAAGAATAAAACTATAATTATAATAAACTAATATAAACTATAATCCTAATTTTAATATAAAAACTAAAATATATTATTAAAAGGAGTCCCTTTAGGCAAGGTTCCGAAGATACTGGCAGCGTTCCCCCTTTGGATAGCTAGACTAATTCTTTGTCCGAGGTAATGTGTTGATTTTTATTTATCTTGTCTTAAAAAGTTAACATAGCCCCATTAATCTTGCGACATTTGCGCATGAATATATTGCAGAACTTCTGTTCCACAGGTATAAAGGTTGAAATTTTTTAACCGCATCTGGAGGAAAAGTATTCTAAATACTGGAAAATCATTTATAACTTGAAGGATAATTTATAAGCTTAGATTTCATGGTGTCGGATACGCAACTGTTTCCGAACGCATCCGCGACCAGAGACAACAGACTGCGTTAATCGAGGATCGTGTGCCGCCGTCGCCATTTTTCTTACACCTTGCCTAGTACTCTTAATTTACACCCATAATATAACACATGGTTTTCCTTTCATTTAATTTACCATCTTTGTTAGAGAGATTTGATCTTTATGATTGAATCTATCGATTGAAGCCATAAAAGTACATAAGTTCTATTTTTTTTTAGTCGGTTGGATTCCTGGGTGTGATAAAACTATTTTAAAAAAAAAATGCCATCTCCCGTATTTAGAGTAACATCTCTCCAGGTGCGGGTAAAAAATTCCATATACTGCGTATTGTATCAGAGAATGTGATCTACGAACCATACCTTTGTAAGAATAACGAACTGTGTTTCAGTACGATCAATACAAGACACCGATGGAAAACATAGGGCTGCAAGACTCGTTGCTGTCTCGGTTCGATTTACTTTTCGTTATGCTCGACATCGCTGACGCTGACCAGGATGACATCATCTCTGAACATGTGCTGCGAATGCATAGATACAGGTAGATATTCTGCAGATAGCAATTATCAGCCATCGAATAAATTACACATCAGCTTTTGACAGTCTTTTGGATCAGCTACGAGAAATGTTTTCGCATTCTTTTTTTCCAGAAACCCCAAGGAGCAAGATGGAGAGGTCCTACCGATGGGTTCTTCGGTCGAAATGTTTTCTACCGAAAATCCGGATAATGATGAAACTGAGGTATTCTTTTTTATTTCGGAATAACCTTCATTTTAGTGTTTAAACTTTTTTAGACATAATATCGACCTTTGCAATAATAAATATTTTTTATACACAATTATTATTACTATTGGTATTAACAACAATACAAATTACCATTTGATTTTTCTTGAATCTTGTCTTGAAAATGCTTTTTGCTACTATCCAATAAAAAAATGTGTGGTTGTGTCGTGGACACGGCCGCGTATAATTCTTATATGTCACATTAATATTTTATATACACAATCGAGAGATCTCGTCGAAAGCTGACGATTGAAACGCAAACGAACGTTATATCTTCTTCGATTCGGTTCAAAATTAATACTAAAACATACATTATGTGACGCAGCAAAATGACCTCAAAATGGCGGTGCTTCCCCCTCTACCGCAAGCGATGCCTCACAGTCGTCACTAACCTAACGGATTCTTTAGCTATCGCCTTGTGTAATTAAATTTTGATGATAGGTATGTAGCTGCAGCTTCAAACTATCTGTCGATTGTGTTATCATCAGTTTTCTGAATTGCCTCTCACTATGGAAGCAAGTTTAAAGACATTCTATGGCGTCATTTTTAGCTTACTGGCTATGTAAACTATAAACGTCGCGAAACTAACATTAGCGTCTCTTCTCGCTAATAATAATAATTTATTTGCGATGACCATGGGTAACTGATACCAGAGATGACATTTAGTTTTCTTCTTCCTTCATGACCAACCGATAAATATTCGGTGTGCAAATCTTGACATCTTTAAACTACAGATCTCGAACAATGAGTTTTGGACTGATTAGTTTTCTTATACCATTCCTTTGTTGACACGTCGAACCCATTCATCATTCATTATATTAATATCATTTCATTATTATTATTTTAACTTTCATCATTTCTTAAATTTCAAGTCTCGCTTTGCTTATCTGTACTTTCATTTGTAGTTGTCGACTTATTGTTATAATTACTCACAACTTTTTTCAATCACCAAGTATTTTTTAAATACTAGCGACTGAAAGCAATAAAATGTAATAGCTGCAGATACCTGTAATACTAGCATATAAATGTAAATGTGTTTGTTTGGTCATAACAATGTGACCTAATTACTTTTTGCTATTCTGTCGGTATTGTTCCCCGTTGGTTGGAACCTGACCAAATCTCTGGAAGGGTTCAGTGTGTTACGGTGTTTTTGAGTATAGATTACCCTTGTCTTTATCCTCTCAGGGTATGTCTGTATTTCGAAGATGGTAGTCCTCCATAAAGTGGACTTTCAGCCTGCTTACCTTTATTAAAAAAAAAAATTTATATGTATATATAAGCTTCTATGAATGATTTTTTAAAGCTTACATATTGTGTTATTTAGGAAGCCCGCAAAAGCATCTATGAAAAATATGATCCATTACTACACGGCAATACTCGCAGCAAAAACGATCAGATCCTGACCACTTCTTTCATGAAGAAGTACATAGGATTCGCGCGAATGGTGAAGCCTGAATTGACCAAGGAAGCCTGCACCGTCATCGCCGAAGAGTATACCAACCTTCGTAATCAGGAGACAATGGACACTGGCGTTGCCAGGGTGAGAAATTTTGAGCTAATATTTTATTAAAATATTCAGTTAGGATACTTTAGTTAAACTACGTAGGTTAGTTACTATCGTTTTGCAGTAGAATTTTCTTAGAATTCGCTCTATACAATAAATGTACAAAAATTGTCAATTTCCATGAAAAAATCATGTTTGTGAATGATAAAAGATCACATGTTACAGTCAGTGTGTTTAATTGAAAATTATTAATAATTACCAATCACCTAATTTCAGTAAATGTAATAATTTAGAATTAAAGTAGGATTATTAAGAGACCGGTTATTATTGATTCCTACAACATTCGTTAAATTTACCGTAACATATATCGTAATCTTTTAATTTCTTTTTGCCAAAAATTCATTTCATTTGAAAAGGCTAGTTCATGATACTCAATAATTGTTTACACGCGAGAAGCAACTTTATTTTTAGTAGAATTCGCGTTTCGCTGGACGATTTTCGTTACACTTATACAGTTCCGCTTCTATCAGCCTTGAAGGCCGTCTAGCGTGTTACCTCCGCTGAACTGCTTCTATCGGCTGCATACAATGCTGAACACGGTGGAACAGCGCTGTTCTGTCGTTAGCATGTGAATGATAAAACACACTTGTCCTCAGTTACTTTCCATTTGGCGCAAAACCTGAATATATTCGGACAGCATAACGAACTCGTACGCATCTCCATGGAGTTTTGTATGGATAAAAGCTGAATTGAACTGAATAAATGTAGTCCCTCCCTAAAACATATTCAGACTGTTTTTTGAAGTTTTCGCACCTGGGTCTACTAACCTAAGATTTTTGTGGTGTATCAGACCGCGCCGGTGACTGCGCGTACCCTGGAGACTATGATCCGATTGGCGAGCGCTCACGCCAAAGCTCGTCTCTCGAACCGCGTTAATGCCACAGACGCGCACGCAGCCATACAGCTCGTCAACTACGCCTACTTCAAGAAGGTAACCTCATCAGTTCATTTGCCCTTATCGGTTTACAGGGATATTTTCTCACCAGTCGAAAATTTTGTCTCATAAGCGCCTCATTACAATATCTTATAATCAATCAAATATTTTTATTTCTGCATGAGCTTTCTGTATTTACTCGCTGATTTTGAATAAATTTATATTTAATTTCATAAATCGAGATTTTTCCATAAACATAAGCTGAATTGAGCTGAGTAAGTTACTACCTAAACGCTTATGCATTTATTCCTTCAGGTGTTGACGAAAGAGAAACGTCGTAAACGCCGCCCGTCAGAGGATGATGGTGAAGAAGAAGATGATGGTCAACGTCCGCAATCGAGACCGAAAAGACCTCGGAGAACGGTAACCTAAATGGATCCCTTAAATGTAGGGGAATACAATAAGATTGCTTAGACAAGCTAAAAACCACTTCATGGTAGGTGATTATCGTCGTCTGTTAACTCAAAGACCGCCGTAGGTGCTGCAATAGCGGTGTCGAACTTAGTGTCAACGAAGTATGCAGCTCGGTCTCGTACCACTCGCGTCTCACCCCTCACGCCCCGCACGATTGACCTGTGGTGTGGTTTTAGGTTGTTATCATACGGTTCTATGGTTCTCGCTCTGCTTCATAGGCTATTATTTTTCTTTGTAATTTTCTTGTTAAATCCACATGTTCGTTTTTCTTTTTATATTAATTTTCAGCAGTTTTTTTTTATTTTTGTTTATAATCTTTGGACTTCAATGAATAATTGAAAAAGAAAAAAGAAATTTAGACGAAATTGGTCCAGTCGTTCTTAACAACACACTTAATGATTCACATATAGATTATTTTCCAGATAAAAGTGTTATTGACTGTTAATCTTCCGAATAATAATAAATAAATATAACTGTGATCAGGGAGGTGAAACTGCAGATCCAAATGAATCATCGGACGAAGATATGGAGACTGAAGCACATCCAGCTGTCACTTCCAGTTCTTCACAGCACACAATCACTGAAGAAAGGTATGCATGCAATAGTGTCCGATTTGATAAAATATGGCGTTAGAATAGCACTTTATAAAAATATAGGTATCTGATATTTTTTTATATGATTCGCGACCCGCCCCCGCAATTTTTATATATATATGAACATTCCCCGTTTATCCCTCTTTCCATTAGTGAAAACCGAATTAAAATCGGTCTACTCGTTCACGCGTGATGCCGTGACCAAGGGAAATGGAGATTCATTTTTATATATAGAGATTATGTTAAGGTCGGCAGACAGGCAAACGGTCCACTTGATGGTAGGTGGACCGTCGAGTATAACACAAGCAACGCGACATGTGCTGCAAGTACGTTGGGTGACCGTAGTAGGATTAAGGATGGGCTCTGGCATCCCTTACTCACCCACCGAAACACAACAGCACACATGCCTTTTTTTCATGGTGGTCTTCTGTAAGGGGGTGATTACTGCCCCCAGATGGGCTCCCCAAACCGTTTGCCCTGGCAGTACTAAAATAACCTAACCTAACGTTTGATTTAAATGACTAATCTAATAGTAAAAACGTTATAAGTCCCTATTCCTCTATCATAGGATTAGTACTAAATAAACTAAGTTGTAATATTTTGCTCTATGAGGTTGTTATTTGAACTGAGCCTTAAATGGATACTTTCAGATTTTCCGTGTTCAAGAAGTCGCTACAAGAGCTGTTCCAATCAGAGCGTGCGTCGTCCCTGCCAGTTTCACGCGTGACGTCACACGCCAACGATTCGGCCTCCAGCCCCTTCAGCTCGGACGAAGTCCGCGTCGCCTTGCAGCGGATGGCAGACGACAACCAGGTCATGCATGTTGACGACATGGTCTTCTTCATCTAATTCCCCCGTGAGGTTTTCTAAGGCCCGGGTCAAATTCGAGGACGGCACGGCAAAGTATTTCAATTTTTTTTCATAGTATTAAGACCTTTTAATATAATTCAAATTTCATTGTATTATGTTACGGCAAAAATTTGTGTGGTGCGGCTTTCCACCGTGGCATAATACAATGAAATTTGAATTTTATTAAAAGCGCCCAAGGTACAAAATACAATAAAAAAAATTTTATATTTTGCCGTACCGACCTCCAATGTGCGCCGGCCATAAGGCATACTCGAGTAACTCGATCGACCATAAATCTTTTAACTCCAATCTGTATATCTCTTTCATGGAGAAGAAAGGTGAGGACTAACTTGTAAGTGTTGTTAAATTGAAAATCTGTCAAGCTACAACCATTAAATAGTGGTTCATACATATGGCCTTGTATAGCATTGATGTTGGATATGATTGTTTGGTTGCTTGGTTCATGAAACCACCGTAAATAAAATGCTACTACAGCGCCTCCTTTTTAATGGTGGCCGATGGAGACGTTCTCATGTATAGAGTTGGTCCTCCTAACCTCTATTCTCCATGATTTCTTTATTTTATGTGTCTCAGAGAGGGTACACATTTAATATAAATGTTAGCCTACCCACTACGAAATACAAAGAATTTAGATTGAAAATAAAAATGGTGGAAAAATTAAACTTGTTGATTATGAAACTTTGTTGGCGATTCTAGGATTTTTCATGAATCCGATACAATTGTGTATGATTCGTCACGAAAGCGATAAGAAATAATGCCTAGTAGTGGGGTTTATATTAATTTTTATTCAACACTTACTTTTATTTGATTTTTAAGCAATTAATTATTATGTCTCTCACTCGATATACCCTTTTTTTAATACATCCAAGGTTTAGCCCTGATTTTAGCAACTAGTTAATTAGTTTTAAACGAAAATTATCTGTGCAAAAGATACTTTTACACAACTTTTTTCTCTAAAGCGTTTTAGCCACTGGAAGCGATTAATAACCTATTCTCTCTACAAGTTTTTAATTCTGTTAATTAAAACTCGTAATTGTGGTTGTTTAAATTCTTTAACCCAGTGGCAAAGCTGTGATTCATGATTTTAATCTTTAGTTATATAAAATCCCTTGTACCTTTTTTTTAAATAAAAAAAAAACAACAATCATATAAACACGTTTTTATTTCTTTCCCCCCTTCGCCCTTTTAAAAGGTTGCCTACCGGATGAACCAGGTTGCTTGAGGCCTCCTTTCCTAAATTTACCTCCAAACACTTTTTTGCCTCTAAACTTTTGTCTATCATTATTGGCTTTGGTGTTTTTCGGTGATGTTCCATCGTGATTTCTTTGGAATTTCTTCTTCACTTTCTTGTCTAGTCTCATCTTTTTAAAACCACGCCCCGTCGTCGTCTCGCTATTTTTTCGTTTGCGCGGTTTTTGAAATAAATCTGTAACAAAGAGGCGAATTTTTGACCTGTTTTTGAAGTAAATAAATATATACGAAATGAAACCTCATATAGGTATTTGTAGTTTCAATTTTTATTCTGGCACTATAAGGCTTCTAAATCACTACAGATATCAGCTTTCGAAATGATGACAAAATAGCTAAACCGGGGCGCGCAGTTCAACTAATATATACAGCGTGTCCCATAAGTCAATGTCAAGCTAGATACAGGTGATAGGCCAAAAAATAAATCGGAAAAACTCACAGCCTGTGATCTTTCAAGTCCTGTTACTTCAAATATTAACTTTTTTTCGATATTTTTTTTCTGTAACATAACCATAAGTAACCCTTCTGTAAATTACAGTTTCAAAATAAAACATACTGCCTCGGTTTTAAATAAAATGTTAGATTTTTACACGAAATTGAATTCTAAATAAAATCACAAAGATCTTCACTACTTCAACCGAATATATTTGGTTGCTGGTTGATTTACTAGTTATTACTATTATGAGGCTCAACTTTCAAAATAGTTTGCAACCTCATGGACGGCAAAAATCGGAAATATGACTGATTCGCCTTTATTCGCGAAGTTTTCGGTGTTGTTGTTTTTTTTTTTCATATTGGTTATTAGGCCAAACAATTTTATATCTTCATAAAATTGTTAACGTCGACCTTTTTTATGAAATTGGAAAAGTAATACTTAGAATATAAAGCTATATTTTTATTTTATTGAGCGCTATCGTTTTTATATGAAAAATTCTTTTGTACATACTTGTCTTAGTTTATCTCACTTAGGTCAGTGTGGTAGAACATTCTGCATTCATGATAGCAGTCCATCCAGCTTCAATCCGTCCCCCTTCAGAAGACCATTGTGAAATAAAAGCATCTATGCTCTTGTACTTCAGTGTGTGCGCAAAGGATAGCAGGGCTTATTCACGTATCCCCTTGCCCTACATCCTAAATGGGTCGGCAGGACACATGCCATCTACCCAAATGGTGCTTGTGATTATAGGTGGCAGTATCCACTTGGCATTCTATGTACGGCCAGGACATTTCAATTCACAAACAGATTAGGAATCGGGCAAGACTATCAGCCTCCAGCTATAAGAGCCGCATATCACTTTGGACACATAGCCTGCAGGGAACCAGATAACCTGGAGAAGGTGCTGGTGGTTAGAAGAGTGGATGGCAAGAGGCACGACTGTTAATTAGGAAAGCTGAGGACAGAATAGGATGGAAACAACTGGTAGCCGATGTCACCAAACTACCTCAGCAATGAATAAAACAACTTTAACTGATCCACCTGGCATTACGTGGACAGTCAACTTGCTCTTGCTTCGACAGTATTTACCTTTTTCTGGCTCTGCCCCAACTTCCTCCCTATAATAGTCTGCATCATCATTGTTTTCGTCACTATCGTCCTTACTTTGTGACTCCGCCGCAGCCAGCTCCAACATTCTGCGAATCATTAAAAATGGACTTTCAATTGAAATGTTACACACCAGTTAGGACGATGATAATCTTCAGCGGATATTACTTTGGAAATTAACATTCCAAAGATTCTCATAGATTTATTTTAAACTTTGATACAATTTTGCATTCAAATAAAATCTGGTAGGCACCTATGTAGTGACAGAGAACATTGCGTTCAGCAGTTTTAATCTGGACATGATTGACGACAGTAACCACCCCCTTAAAGAAGACCATTGTTAAATAACAGCACGTGTGCTGTTGTGTTTCGGCGATAGGAACAGTAGTTTTTCTTATCCTTTATTTACTTCGTTCGTAGACGAACGAAAGTTACAGACATAAGCCGGCGGATCAGTAAGTTAAAGTGGCAGTGGGCAGGACGCATAGTACGGAGAACGGACGGCCGCTACCGGAAGGTTCTCGAGTGGAGGACATGGACTGGCAAGTGCAGCGTAGGACGTCCACCCTACCCACAAAATTTCTTTTAGAAAATTATGGGAAAACCTATATCAAGTAGTAAATGTCTTATGGCTGAGATGATGATTCTACTAAACTTGTATTCTTCACGTTTAACATGACAATGTGTCTGTATACACCTAACTTCCAACAAGACCTTTCCAATTTTTTTATTAATGTAAATTCGTCGCTTCACTTAACAAATTAAACAAAGAAAAGTCATTAGTTTATTTAAATATCTTAAAGAGCACGAAATTGCACGAAAACTTAAAGAGTTACAAGTTAACTTGAGGGCCAATCAAGGAGTACCCACAATATTCGAATTTAATTTAATTTCTTACAATATAAGAATCTTTTTTCGTTCACGAGTTTAAGTGCCCGTGACTTCTAAAAAAATATGAGACTTTTTGCCAGATGTTGGATTTTCATTTTTAGATCCTCCTCAGGAAAATAACTTTTTTCTGGATAGAAGGTACTCTATGTCCTTTTCTATATCACTGACAAAGTGTAAGCAAAATTTCATGATGATCAGTTGAACAGTTGAGGCGTCAGAAGGTAACAGAATTATTGATTATTTTGGATGCTAAATTTTTCTAGGTAAATAGACAAATTCAGTAATATATGTTTTAACGAAAAAATAATATGTTTTAAATTTCGCATTAAAAAGCTTCATAGCTGTTGATTGTGGGACCAATTTCATGACTGATGATCCCACCAAGTAGTGGAACCAAGAGTTCATGTTTGATCTTTAGTGAAATCACGAAGAAATGGCATTCTCCGCATTTATTGGAGGACACACATAACTGATTAAATCGTCAACAACTCAAGACGTGGACTCTTGAGTTACATCTGTACTTTCTCAGATCCGTGATTAGAAGAATGATGATAATAATTAAATTACCTTTGATTCTCAGTGAGCTTCTTCTTCTTCACGATTCCCTCCATAGCTTTCTGTTTGAGAATGTCCTTCTCTTCCTTTTTCCTCTTAACATTCTGTTCCTGTACTGCTTTGCGTTTCTCCTTTTGACGTCTAGAAAAAATGTTTGAAATTTCAAAGTTTATATGTCTTTCAATGTTTAAATTTTTTTTTTATCAATGTTAAAATTTAATTAACAATTAAGTTAAATATCTACACACACATTGCCATAAATAATTTAGACTTTAATAAACTTAGCAATTAGTAATATTGATCTATAGATACCGACTGGACTTCCCATACAACCTTTTCCATACTGAGCTCCCGTCTCTTTTATGTCCTTAATGCCATGCAATAACAGCACATGTGCTCGTGTGTTTTCTTATGTGAACAAGAGACCATTTCTATCAAATCCCTTATTGGTTCGGTTTCTTCCCTGATGTTGCACGGGTCTGGTAACCCCTATCTCTTAGAAGACCATTTGCCTGCCCAACTATTCTATCGAAAAAAATTCGAAGAAAATGAAAGAATCTCTAAAAACATTACCGTTTTTCTTCTCTCTTCTTTTTAATAATATTTTTCTCTTCCTCCGTCTTCTCCACCAATTCGTGGAATAGAACCTCCCCATCCATCAAGCCATCTTCTACCTATAAAATATAATAACTCGTTAAGTCCAATTCTGCCACTAAAATCTTAGTTGGACCATCCACAGAGTAATTTCTGAGGTGGTTAACGTTTTCTACTATGCGAATGACTATGAGCAGCTGGGCGCTTTACCCATGCTAGGGGTATCCACTACTCGAAAATATCAAAAACCTTTGTTTTTCTGAAACTATTCAATTAAATTAAAAACTCGTCGTGTCATAACACACTGCAATACTTCTTGAAACAACCAAGTTGAATCTATTTTTGTAACAAAGCAAGACACATAGACGTATAATATAGAAGCAGACCCAATATAACAGATATCAAGTGAAGCTGATTTACCACATACACAAATGTCACTCGGACGGGGCGGAACTAGGGCGTACTAAATTTTATTGACCAATCTTTATGTCCTGCATGCGAATTAGTAAGCGAGTGTTATTCAGAGCGTTGCAATAGTGCGCTGTCTGAATATCGACTGCTGAATAACGCGTAGTCTAATAGCCGCACTGATATTGGTACACATAATAATATAAATAAATGTTCACACTGAGTTCGGCCCTGTTCGTCAGTTTACATCGACAGCGTCACTCATCAATATGGCGGCCGACTGTAATCGGGCGTCGCGTCGTCATTTATTTATGTGTGCGTTAGTGTTGTTACACTGGAAAACACAGGATGGCGCATATTACGACGTGATGGGTGAGAAAGAGACAGCAAGTGACAGTTAGAAGTATAACTATAGCTACGATTTAATGTTGGGTCTGCTTCTATATTATACGTCTGTGGCAAGACATTAAAATTTTATTTATCTTCTCGTAAATAAGAGAAGTGATTGAAATGTAATACAATACATGTATTATGTGTAATACACATAGATACCTTGATCAATTGGAACGATATCCTGGGTCCAAGCTCGAATAACCGAATGGCCGATTTGGAATCGGCTGCGGCTCCTCTCGTTGCCAAACTTTGAGGCAGCACCACTTGGCTGATGGGATCATCCTCCATCTCACTCTCCGATAACATTGCAGATCTGAATTCAATATTTCAATCATGCATGATCTATCGCACCTCAGACAAAGTCGATAATCGTTTATCTTTGGTCATTATCCATTTTAATGTAACTATATTTTATCGTTAACCAAGTCGTAAAATGAAAAAAGCTCATTTACTAAAATGAAATAACCAGAATATTTTAAATAGTGGTGCTCAAACGGTCGATCGCGATCTTAGGAGCCTTTCGAGTAGATCCCGAGTAATATATCGGTCAATTCACAATTTTTATTTGATGGCGACAGCAATAATTAAGCCAGAATAAGCCATTATTACTTTTTTATTATAGACTATTTTAGTCATAGAAGCTGAGCGGAGCGGAAATGAGTAAATAACGAAATCTCTTTGGTTGTTTCGGAGACGAAATGAGATGTGTCTCATTTCGTCTCCGCTTTGATGTAGCCCGGGCCGTAGCCGGTTTTAAAATCGCACGCCCTTAACGACAAGCGACCAGCATACAATCTTGGCCGTCTAGTACGAATATGCACACAGTGCCTCGTGCCAAGATGAGTTGCATTGAACATTGAAAAAATTAGCATAAAAAAGTAACAACCAAAGTGTCTTCCTCTTCGGAATTAAATCTACTGAATTTAGTTCAGAATAAAAGGATTTTTTAACATCCACCTTACATGCATGATATAATCTTGTTTTGACCAGGAACCAAAAGCTTCAATTAAACAATTTAAGGTGCACTGTGTTCTACAGTTACAGGCAGCTTGTCTGGTGGTAGTAAACACCCCCTTGAAATTAAAGCAATTATATGCTGTTGTGTTTTATTAAATGAGTAAGGGATATTAGAGACCACATCATGGCCATGGCCACTGGCGTACTTGCAGCTCCCACAACGTTGCTGCAACGGTAACCACTTACCATCAAGTGGACCATCAGCCTGCCTGTTCATCTTGGAATTTAAATAAAAAGTGTATAATCTGTTGGCAACTTACTTTTCAAAAAACTCTGAAATATCTCGGCAGCGGCTTAAGTTTGGAACATTACCTTGAACCATCTGCGAATACAAAATAAAACTGTTAAGATTCTTCACTTTTATTAGAAATCATATAATTTGTCATAACGTCATTACCTTTTTCGTGCTCCTATTTAAGCCGACAGGTGTGGCCCTAATCACGTAATGTCTTAGATCAATTGTTTTACTGGAGGGATTATAATTCAACAATACACAACGACGGATGTGTTTCAGTTTCACCTGAAATATAATAATAATGAGAACGCTAAGAACAGAGATAAGAAAAGCAAACTATATTAGGGGGTTTATAACATTATTTTAAAATAAAATCATTAGTTTTACATTATAGGAATGCCAAGGAAACAAAACACAAAGAATGTAAACAATACCGAGTTTTAAAAGTCCTTTTCCTTAAATATCTAAAGCGGTCGGCGCTATTTCTTTCATAGTACAGGAAAGCGATCTTGAAAACACTTTGTCACCTTTTTATAAACTTTTAAGATTCTTTTTATGAATGTTTGCATGGCCCAAAAAAAGGTTATGAACCCCTGAAAGGTTGTTTACATCTCAGCATTGTCTCACTGACCTTGCTTTAGAAAAATCTAGTATACTTATATATAAAATTTGTTTGATAAAACTTGGGCTTATAAACTAAGGGCTAATATTCTTGTACGCAACATAAAAGGAGAGACAGAGAATGAAAATAATTTGACAAAAATTAAAAGTTAATTTAATTTTAGACAATAAATTGATAATAACTTTTGGGATCATGTCCTTTCTTATCGAGACAATATATTAATTTGTAAAATTTCCTGACAAACATTTTTGTAGGGGTTATTGGTTGCAGTGGAAGAATTGATAAGCAGTTATGCTTTGTAACAGTATATTTATATGAGAAGGATTATACGAGTATATACACAGCTTAGAAGTTGTTACGACATTCACTGACAGTTCTAATTGTTTTTATATATTACTACATATTATGTACAGCCAGCTCTCTCATGTATAGCCAGCCAGGTACTAAGGCATAGAGGTGATATCCAACATTTTTTTTGATCCCAATAGGATTAGAAAATCAAATAATAGCAAATTTGCAAAAAAACTTCTTGTGCAATTTAAAAAATATAAAATAGTAGCTTTCGCCTGCGACTTCGTCAATGCTCCTTTTTCTTAAGTGTTAAATGATAAAAACTCAACACTTCATTAAATCAGAATATTTATTATTCACATTATCTACATCGGTTGCATAAAACAAAACTAATTTAAACTTCTTTAAAAATAAAATTGCACTGAGAAGATATATCTTTTTACATTTTATGACATTTTTTTTATCCCTTCTAGGCAAATGTATGACTGTTGACGACGGTGGCGCCGCCACAAATTTACTCCTTTTATATTTTCAGATTATTCCTCGGGAACAGTACTATTTTCTGGATGAAAGTTAGCCTATGTCCTTTTCTGTATCCCTGACAAAGTGTATGCAAAATTTCATAATTTTATCATAATCAGTTCAGTAGTTAAGGTATGATAGCGTATTAAACAAATTCAGCATATATATTATAGATATTAGTTAAACTCACCGTGGTAATGTTTATGGTTGGAAACATGTTCTGAAACATGGTTGCCATGAGCTTCATATGCATCCCTTCGCCGGAGAAGTTGTTGAGGACAATCAGTGGAGCATGCTGGAATGCTCGCATCATCACATACTGTTTGCGGAGAGAGGATATCACATCCCGCGATAAACAGTACTGGAATGTTTCATTATTTCAATTTTAAAACTTGTACTATTATGTTTTCTGCCAAAGATTTTCAACTGTACCTATAGATCGAGCAAGATGAAAGAATCCATAATGTGACATTTAGAACTACGTGGTACAAAATCGCTCAGTCCTTCGCCACTTTACAAGGCTATCTAGCTACGCCATGGCCATCCTGATTACGGTGATCAGGATCAATATTTTTGTAGGAAAATTTTCCCAATGCCCTCTCTATATATTCAATCTTTTTATCTATGTCTATGAATAGTAATAACATCCATTCTATATTTTGTGTTTTCAATAAAATGTTGAATAGAACTTACATTGTGTATTTTGAATGTGAGTGTCGGCCCTCTTGGTAACCTAGCCAGCCTCATATAAGAACCCAGCTCTGTCTCCGTAAAAGTCATCATGTGTGAGACATGCAGATACCCCGACACTGAGACAAAATCCTTTATTGTATTTTTTTTCCTTTCCTGAAAATATAAAATTATTCTACTACATATGACAGACAGGCTGACGCCTAGTTGCAGACTGTGACATGGATGTGTTGTTTAATAACAAAAAAAAAAGGGAAAAAATGAAATAAGTAGGGTTCTAGCACCATTTTCACAATGAAACACAACAGCACACAATGCTCAACAGATATCTATAAAAGGAAGCCTAGCCTGGTCCAGTGCTTTTAACCAAAGTGATTATTTTGATAGGTTTTAGATGACTATAAGCGGCACTCATGGGCGCAGAGAAAAACAAATTTTGAACTTTTGTATAAGGTAATGGAAGGAGACGAAGTTGCAGTATTTCCAGCACGTGATGACGAGCGAAAAATATCGTATTCTTCAACTAGTGATGCAGGGGAAAATATAGGGAAAGCAGCGGAGGCAGGAGAAAGACATCCTGGTTGAAGTATTTAAAAGAATTGTTTGGTATGAGCGCTCGTTCCCAGTTTCGCGCGACAGCTACCAAGGTTAAGATAACCGTGATGGTCGCCAACCTTCGTTGAGAAGCAGCACCTTAAGATCAGAATGGTTAGAAACTTACTTTCAATTGTGACGCTGTGAAGGGCTCCATAATCTTTCTGAAATCCTTTGTCAGATCAATAAGGTCCTTAGAACAGTTACCACGGTGTATGACAAACGAATGAGGCGCTTTTACGAGGTTCTCTGGCTCCAGAGACTCTTTCGTTTTAGGATTTTTCTTCACCGATTTTCCTTTACGTTTGCCCATTTTAAATGCTTTCAATGTATTTCGTGATTACTTTAAGTTTTTGCTTTATTCTTGCAACAGTATAATATTTACGTTATAAAATATGGAAAATAATTAACTTATGAATGTTTATGAAGTAAAACAGTGTACCTACACTATTTATACAGTATAACACTGATACAGTTTTTAGTTTAATTTTTATCACTGAAGTATACAAATAAGTATCGTGGCAAGTTAAATTAGAACTAACCTCCTTCTTTTCTTAGATTAGTTTTGAGGTTAGTTTCATTCAATATGTTTGTTATATATTGTCATAGACACACTACACAGAATAAAAAGGTTACTATCAATTGTCATTAATCTGTGCATCCACCCTACAAAATACTCATACTGTACAAAATACTCATACTTTTGAGACACCCTGTATGAGTCATACAGGGTGTCTCAAAAGTAGTGAATCAAACGGCTCACCGAGATAGAGTAGGTCAAGACCTATCCAAATAAACCAACTTTAGTTCCGCGAAAATGTATAATTCATGAGATATTTGAAAATGAGTGAAAATTCCAAAAAATGCCGATTTTTAAGTATTTTTTTTCAATAACTTGGTCAATTTATGTTTTGGGGTCACCTGTTACTATTTTTATTGTTACTAGATTATGGTTCTGATGACCACATACGGAAAATCAAAAATAAAAACAAAAAGAAATACAAAAAGTCAGGGTTCAATCTTTTAATTTTATTTCGACTTTTTCGTTAGTGATTATAAAACACCCCATATTTTTAGAAAAAAACCCTTCCATTAACTGGTAAAGTCTTTTAAAAACTTCCCTGTTTCATGCGGATTCCAAATTGGTAAGTAACATTAATAACACCCCTAAAACTAAATTATTATCGATGGGTCAAATGCGTCAGGTAGTAACAATAAGTGAAATCAATAGAAAATCTGTTCTTGTGTCGGCCGGAATCAAGGTAATTTCTATGGAATTGTTCGGGTCTATTGTTTAAACAATAGACTCATAGCTCTATTATCTAAGCTTCGAAAGTGATGAGTTACTTTCGGTATACACAGGTGTCACTACGTTTTATAAGTTCAAATTGTTAATTTTTTCGATAACAGATGTCGCTGCGTCGACAGATTATAAGGCGCTTTTATAAGCAGAGGGCTTTTTATACCGATTAACCATATTATGAGGACCCCTAGACAATCGTCTCTGGGATCCTCAACCGTTTTCTAACTTCCTCAACTATGCAATTCTATTTATATTTACGCTGTTTTTACTAAACTTACCAAGATATACTACCACCTTATTAAAAGTATCAGTATCAGTAAAAATCAATTACCTACTATAAGAATAAATATGTTCTTATTTATTCTTATGTACCTACCTCGCAGTCGCAGCATACGTACTTCACTTTGCACTGCGTCTGTAGTTTCACGGCGCTGTCGCGCTTTACACATTTATATCTTTAATCGTACGTCCAAAACATATGTAGTAAAAAGCAAAAAAATCACATGCATTCAATACTCGTGACGATAAAATTGCTGATTTTCATAAAAATAAATATATATATATTTTTTTTTTTTTAAATACAAAAAGTAGTTTTTGTGGCTTAAATATAAGTTAGGACATATGCTGTCGCTGAAGTTTTTGTAGGCATTATCAAGCTCTACAACTTTTCTAAAACAGCGTCCGAAGAAACGTTTTCGACGTTTGACCGTTTACTCGCCGATTTATTTACTTGGGAAATTCCATTACCTACTACGAAAAAGCCTATTCATTTTACGAGATAATATCCAGCCTATGTCCATCCCGAAATTCTAATTATTGGTGAAAGAATTTTTTAATCGGATGAGTACTTTCGAAGATTACCACTAATACGAATTCACCTTTTTATAATACCTATTAGTATAGATATTATTCTTCAATAACTTATGAAATGGGTTCCGAAATGCACTGAATTATGACGAGGTGGTATAAAAAAACAGGGCAATAATATCTTATAATTTTCAAATTTTTTAATTTAACTTGCATTCAAAATGTTTATTTTCATATTTTTTTCACTGAGCTCGGGGCCCCCTAGTCAATGCGGGACCCTAGGCAGTTGCCTACACCGCCTAATGGATAATCCGGTCCTGTCATCGACGTAATATCCAACTAGACTTCTAGTACAGGGCGAACGCATTCAGACAACACATTAGAGAAATAGATATTATATAACTCCACGCCCGTTAATGTTCGGGCAGTAACGACTGATAATGCAATAACTTGCATTATTCGTATGTATGTACTTGCAGATGAACTGTGTGGCGCTAGTTCTATTATTATAGTTCGACGGTTCTAAGCAAATTAAATATTTTTCCAAAATTTTAATAATCATGCAGTCACAACCATAAACAAACGTATGTACTTGTAGACGTTTATACCGACAAATTTTAAACTTCTATATAAATAATTTCTATGAGTTATATTGTATTGCACGCTCGTAATTTTCCGCATAATAATCAATCATCACGTCTTTGTCTTTCGTGTAATGTTAGAAAGAGACGATGAATGGGTGTGAAGTGAGCACGGATGCCATACTCTATCGAGTTGACTTGACTGTAGTGAGTAGTTAACTACAGAGGCTCTAGTACACTAGTATGAGTTTACGATACTACACCAATACTACACTCGCTAGCGAGAACGTAAAACTTTTGTATGGGAAATCTTACTGTCAATGTCAAATTATCAATTTTCCATATAAATGTTTTACGCTCTCGCTAGCGAGTGTAGTATCGTAAACTCATGCTAGAGCCACAGGTGACTCGTGGTAGGTAATAGGTATATTAAAAAATCCGACTATACGAATGGCGTTCGCTCGCTTACAGTAGCTCTAGCATGAGTTTACGATGACCGCACTCGCTAGCGAGAGCGTAAAAAATTTATATGGAAAATCCTACAGCGCCTCTAGCGGTCACTCAAAGAACTAAAATTGGTAGTATGAGTTGCACAAGTAAAAAACCTATCGAAACCGCAGTCGCTAGCGAGTAACGTGGTGCACTTTTGCTGTACAAATTCGGTGCCACGAGTCAAAAACTCGACAGACGCTGTCGAGAGTACGGCGCTCACCTATGTTTTCAACGTGAGAAAGCTAAATCTATTGCAAATATAGACGATATTCACTTTTAATATTCTCTATATTGTAGTTATTATCATTGAAGTGCTAGAAATTATTTTAAATAGCGTTGGAAATTAAGGAAATAGGCGTCCACATTTCAATGGTGAACATTTTATTTTTTTGCCTTTGTGATTATACGAATAATGCAATAACTTTTCAACATAAACTAAGTTTAAACTTACCTCTCTATTATATTCTACCATTAAGATGAACTGTGTGGCGCTAGTTCTAAGCATATTAAATATTTTTCCAAAATTTATTCCAAAATTTTAATAATCATGCAGTCACAATCAAAAACAAACGTACTTGTAGATGTTAACTCAACAAACCTCAAACAAACGTACTTGTAGACGTTTAAACCAACAAATTCAAAACTTCTATAATTCCTATGAGTTATTTATTTATTGTATTGCGCGCTCGTTAATTTCCGTCTTTGTCTCGTCGGCTCGGCTCGTAAATCCGCGGTCGTCTTTGTCTTTCGTGTAACGTTAGAAAGAGACGATGAATGGGTGTGAAGCGCGCACGGATGCCATTATACTACATCAATACTACATACGCCATCGAGTTGACCGTAGTGACTGTAGTTAACTACAGGATGACTCGTGGTAGGTATATCAAATCCGACTATACGAATGGCGTTCGCTCGCTTACTGCATTCGTCGTGTCACTTGAATCAACTATCGAAACTCATACTAGAGCTACACTATCCGTTTGGGAGTTACGATGCCGCAGACACATATCAAACTTATAACACTCCTCTTTTGCCTCAGGCGTTAAAAAAAACAGGTAAACGAATAAAACACGGCAAAACAAATCAAACAGCTTTATTCCAGCTGATTTCCTTTACATTCATCCTTACACGAAATTCCATACCAAGTACAATCTTCGCCTAACGTCTCTTTGCCCATAAAAAAGCTGTTCCAACACGAGACGTACTTCTTGCCGTACTTAAATCACAGAATGAACGTACCAGCAAATAACCAAAGTTGTATGTGATAGGTAAATCTAACCGTTTATTGTTTACTATGAACACCTGACTAGTTTTGTTTATCACATATTTTGCAACAATAATAATAATTGGTTCAATAACAGTTAAAATGATTTATTGGAGATTTTATGTAACATTGGAACATTTAAAAAAAATGTACCCAAATGTTGTTTGTTGTTATTTCTATTCCAAAGCCAGTCCGGCATAAATTCAAACACATGGAACGAGTACATTCAAATATGTATATAATACTAGTTTCAATGGTCTGTGAATTTGCTATCACTGTCCTTACTTACATATCACTTAAAAAAATAAGAAAAATCTTTCAAATTAACAGCACAGGTGACCGGACCCTGCGAGTGTTATTCATAAAACAGGATATTACTCGAGAATTTTGTCGTATATTTTTTATCCAGTCAAGAAAAGAATTCGCAATAAATACAGGAGAATTCAGGTTACTAATGTTTCCATATAGGTATTACAATTTTACAAGTCTACAAATTCCCCATTTTTAAATAGTGAATATGTATGATTCACATTATCCACAGTATCACATAAACAAGTTTGTGTAAATGTTGTCTATTAATTCAATAGTTAATAAAAATTTAAATTAAATTAAGACTGGCTGGGAATATGCTTAATACTTACATCCTAGGGTCTTAAAATAGGACCAAGGGACATCAAGGTGTCTCTTAATGTGCGTTAATTCTTCAATTTTTATTACAGTTGCAAATTAAGCAATAAATTACCAATGCTTTGGCAGCAGCTGTCATAAGTATCGTGTTCTTATTTCAAAATCTTTTTTATGTACTCACGGCTAGCTGCAATTCTGCGAGTATGAAATTGTTTATTTTTTTAAATTATTTTAACTAACCTATGTTTACACAATAAACGGTGCCGTATTCACTATATGCTATTATCTTTAATAAATGGGTTTCATTGAATGTATAATATTTGGTTATGATCGATCTCGCAATCAAGGTTATTAACTAGCTATGCATCGAATAATTCCCATCCATTTTAATCCGACAATCAGTTGTTCTTTTTTTTTAATTATACCACTAGATGAGTAGGTACTGAGAGAGTGTGGTGCCTCGCCTTAGATGTTTGCGAAACTATTTGCCGCGCGAAAACTTAAGCTTGGCGAAAACCACTACTACAGCCAAAAAACACATTAACAAATAGAAGCTTCTAAAACATACAAGGCCTCCTTAATTTATACTGTTAAGGTGACGTTTAGAAGCAAGTTTTTTTAAAGAACCGATTATTCGAGCATAAATTAGTAGTTACCATTTAAGACAAGGACTAACCTAAGACAAAAAACAATTTTTACCAAAATGAGCGCAACCTAATTACCTATGAATTAAGGTGCAATATTGTACAATAATTTTTTGTAGTTTCTCGGAGTTAACGGAACAGATTTAAAATTGAAAGGTTTTTCTTAAATATTGTGTAAAATATGAAAAAAGAAATAAAAGTAGTCAATTAAAACTTTAGTACAGAACTTAAGTTAATTAATAAGCTTAAAAAAATTTAGTTGTCGTTACTGTGACATAAAAGCTTTTTTGGCAGTAATTTACTATTTTTTTTCTCAGAAAATTTATTTTTTTTGTATAAATCTGCTCAATTCAAAGTGTTTTAAATATAGTCTATTACGCTGTATTTTTATATAATTTTTAATATAAAAAGTCAAATTAGGCGACGAAAAAACACTTCTCTGTTAAGTCCTCGCCTTAAGCGTGAGAACCACTCCTACAGCCGAAAAAATTATTAACAAATTGGACAAAAGGCCTTCTTTCTTAACTTATATTGTTAAGGGGGCGTTTAAAAGCTAGTTTTTTAAAAGAACAGGGGCCTTAGACAAAGTAGCATTCGCTCCGTAGCGATGCGATATCGAAGTTCGTTATCGTCTCAGAGACAAAGAAATCATGACAAGGTATCACGTGTTTATCACGTGTTACAGTGTCGTTCCTTTGTCTCTGAGACGATAACGAACTTCGATATCGCATCGCTACGGAGCGAATGCTACTTTGTCTAAGGCCCCTGGGGCCTTAGACAAAGTAGCATTCGCTCCGTAGCGAAGCGATATCGAAGTTCGTTATCGTCTCAGAGACAAAGAAATCATGACAAGGTATCACGTGTTTATCACGTGTTACAGTGTCGATTCCTTTGTCTCTGAGACGATAACGAACTTCGATATCGCATCGCTACGGAGCGAATGCTACTTTGTCTAAGGCCCCTGATTATTCGGGCATAGATTTGTAGTTACCATTTAATTGAATGTGTTTTAAGGTGCGACAAAAAAAGTGTTGCTTCACTCCGCAGCTTGACTTATCCCTACAAAATGCTTATTTGCCTCGGCATTGCTCGGTCGAGGCGGAGCATACATTTCCCCGTGTGAAGCACACGGGTTTGCTTCGGGCAAGGCGCGTTTGTCCCCGAAATATCACTGCGAGGCAACTCACTCTCACTCAGTAGGTAATCGTCTTGACACATTAATACGTAACATTTTTGAGAGTGCATTAGAAGATACATTACATAGAAACAGCAATTTACGATTACTACATAATTTTGCTGACGCGTTCGTCTACTTTAAAAAATTAATATTATTTTTACAACATTGTAGGTAATGCGAGACATTAGGTTCGTCTCTATTGATATAAAAAGCCCCTATATTAACCCTATTACAATTCATCTATAACTATAGTAAGTTCTATACTAACGTCAGTTAAATATCATTAACTTCATAGAAAACAAATAACTAGCAAATTGTGTTACGGGTACCCATTTTAGACATTGAGGTAAAGGAATTTTTCACACTAAAGTGGCGACAGTCACCGATTGAACAACAATAAAATAAATTATTTTTTTTTGTTTTACGTTATATACCACATAAAACACTGGAGTCACGAGTTGTTTTCTGGGAATCTCTGGGTGTTTTCTGACAAATTATGCGTTGATTTTATACGTTTGAAGTTATAACACGTTAATTACATAAACCAACTAATTCTCTATGACTTATCAATAAATTTTCTTACAACATAAAGGTTTCTACATATTTTATTTAATGCCATCTATTGACTTTTCTCAATAAGATAGTTTTAGTTAACATAATGTCGTCACATGTCGTCTCTCACATGTCTTTTGATGGATATTCTTTCTCGATACGAATTGAACTGTCGATCAATCATTGAGATTGTCGCTGAACAATGATTACTTTTACCTCAATAGCAATACAAATTGAATCTAAATTCACTAAAATTTTCCTTTTCAAACCCTTCTGCTCATACGAATAGTGTATAGGTAGCAGATGAAACGTTTTTGGGGAATGACAAATCATAATCTCAGAACACAGAACAAAATCATAGGCGCTTTCAATCATAATGTCACGCTGTATGTGCAAAAACATTCAGAAGATTGTTGCCTCATTCAAGATAACAATTTGTTAATAAGTAAAAAAAATATATAATTTCGTAAATAAATAAGTATGTGAATGGATTACTATTCCCATATTTTTCCAAATCAAGGAAAGACACAAGACGGCACTATAATTTAAATAAAAAACACTTCGTATTGCACTACAATACTAGAAATTGCGAATGATTGTTCTGTATTCCGAGATCACAGCGTGGACTTCGAATCTAAAACAAACACATTATTATACAATTATAATTATCGAGAGCACATAATGAAAGAGTTACGCTAAACAGCAGCTAAAGCGCTGCAATTTGTCGTCGGTCGAGAGTATAAAATTAATGTCCGTAAACTTGTATGTACCTATATCACTATAATTATCGTTTGGCGTTATAAAGTACGCTTCATTTTCTTTTATGTCTAAAAAAATTCCCGACTAAAAGTAGCTAATAGTTTAATTCTGTTGACAAATTTAGCTTAATGAAGTAAAAACTTCTTTAGACACGTTGGGCACTTTTGGGATGTGGAACAATCACTGAACTCGCGTGACCATCACGCTGAGATACATATATACAGATGCATGTGTGTGTGTGTGTGTGTGTATAGTTTGTAAATCAAGAAGTTTTCACTTCTGCCGTGCAGTCCTATGACTAACAGTTTTTTCTTTAATTAGCATTTAGCTTGTGCAGCTTATGTTATCACATTTAATTTTAAGATAATGACAGGAAAAACCACAAAGTTGTAGATCACGTTGTCTAGAATACACAGAACCCACAGATTCGAAGTCCAAATTCTAAGATGTCATTTAATGGCAGGAAATACTATACTGCATTAATTGCAAAAATACCCGCAAAAAAATAAACATAAACACATGACCAAAATGGCGTACATTGCATGTAACTCAGAACAATAACTAAAGCTACAGAAACCTTACAATAAAAGCAACCAATTATGTACTACAGTTTGTACTATTTTTACTTACGGCATTGAAAACATGTAAGAAAGGGATGCATATTATCAGTATATTTGTAATTTAGAACGTTGTCACTAGATATCTTAAGGCTAGTGATGTAACTGTATCGCCTTGTTTTAAACACAAATTCTGAGTGCTTTATTTTTTTTTTCTAAAAATTAACACTAATTCACCACACCATCACAAAGCTTCCGAGCCATAATAAAGCCATCATGTGAAGTTGATCTAACGTCACAAAAGAGATCACGGTAGGTAACATATTTTTAATTTAGTAGCATTATTACAACCAAGTAGAACCATATGACATTTTAACTTGTGACTCATTCTGAAATAATAAAACCTTAACGTGACTTCTGTTTCAGTCATTCTTATGTACGCGGTATGCCTTTATGAGAACAAGAGAGCTGTTACACAGGTTTTATTTTAGTAAGGTTCCTATAGCTTTAGTTATTGTTCTGACGCATATAAGGTGACCCAGGTAAAGTCCAAAACACGAGGCTAAACTTTATGGAAATTAATATTTACCTAAGATATTTCCATGAATTAAAAGTATTCCTGTATTTTTATATAGAGCATTCGAAAGTAGATTCGAAAGTGGGCTTGGATACAAGCAATTTCAGACTGTTTCTTTTTCAATGAAGTTACTATAAGAAGCTAGATTTTGTTATTTCTAGTCTCATCTCTTATTTTTAACTTGATTTTATTAATGTCATGAATTTTTCATTTACAAAAAAAATCACACAGAAACTCCAAGATAATGTATTACAACAGACATTTTCGCATTAAATAGTGCTTAGACAAGTATGTATCAAATAAGCAACGACGTCGAAACTAGAAAATATGCATGACATATTTGAAGAGTAGTGATGAGACATATTTTGATCTCCGGACTGGCCATTAAGACAGGTATAAAAAAATACTGAAATTTTAGTAAAGTGCTACATAAAATTGTCTCACTGTTGTGGTTTGTAATATGAACTGACTTATATTAAGCTATTTATTAAGAAGAAAATTATTTTGTATGATTTCGATAATTTAAATTACATATTGCAACACAAGTCTAGGGAATAAACTTTAAATGTATAAATTTATAGTTAAAACACAACTTTAAGGAGTACGCTAAACATTTTGTTACAAGAAGACCCTGAAAATAAAGTGCCAAATTCATACAAGCAGTCAAAATTCCAATAAAAAAGCTAAATTATCTTCATTAGATCAGAGTTGCTAATTGATAATTCCTTTTTTTTTTTTCAATATCCGAACCAACCATTCTTGCCCATTGATATTTAAATTAAATAAATATTTAAATAATTAATACAAGTTTTAAATCTCTCAGGGAAGAAGGTTGGGTTCGGTATTTTTAACAAATGGCAACCCTTGAAAACCTTTGAATATAGAGTGCTTTAACCTACACCGCATTAGAATAACACCCTTTATTATTTTATTTTGTTCATACGATCTAAACAAAGACTGACTTCGAAGAGGATCCTCACAATATTGTTAGCGAGTTCAAAAGTTAAAAAAGCTACACTCCCATCTTAAAAAGCGTCACAAATGTGCTACAAAAATGTGTACATGTTAAAGTTGAACACAAACTGTTGATAAATTATTAACAAAAATATTTTTAATATGAAAAAAAAAATTATAATAATAAATGTTAAGAGGTTTCGCGGCGTGGTGAGCTCGTGTTAAGACAAAACGACACAAACGGGGTTTGGTTTGTATCAACAATTAAACGAAATCGGCGCCTGCGCTGCTTTAATGTTGATCCATCTGAAATTTAACATTTAAAATATTTATTTACTATCCCATTTCAAAAACTATGGAATATGAACACAGGCCTCTCGTCTGTTTGAGGTTTCAAGTTCCACAGTTTCAAGTTTTCACTTCTATCGTGTGGTTTATAAGAACACACCCATTTTTTCCTTACGCTAAACTTTGCGAAAGCATTATTTTAAACAGAACCAGAGGAAAATCTGAGTTTGCCAAGTCAGGGAACCTGTATACTCAATTTATGGCCAATTGCCGAGGAACTTCAGAAAGGCAATGATGAAGAACAACTTTAAAGAAATAGAAACGGAGACAACATTTACCTGTTCTTGTCCGTTGGTCTCCTGAGATTTCATCACATCGGGCAAGTCTGGTGGTGATGAGTAAGGGGTCAAGTCCAAAGCCTCAAATTCGCCGTTTTCCTTCCTGGTATTAACATAAAGACTTTGTAATATCATATATTTCTATAAATATAGAAGACATGAATGATCCAAATTACTAGGAGGGTCCAAGAGTTTCTGGCCAGAAATATAACATGTATATATATATATAGTACAATTATATAAAACAAATTATATAGTATATATATATATATATATATGTTTGTGTGCGTGTGTGTGGGCGTGGGGCGCACTAAAAGTTTCCGAAATGAATAACAAAATTTAAAAATGAATTTATTGGTTCTCAAAATATTCTCCATTAAACCAATTTTGAAAACATTTATGGCACTCCTCCATGATGACCTAGGAAACAAGTTTTCTATACTCATCGATAACGTCTTCATCGTTGAAAATCGTTCATTGCGTAACTGGTTCTTAATTTTTGGGAACAAAAATAGTCGCAAGGTATAAGGTTAGATCCTAGCAGGTTGGCTCATAAGTTCTACGTTTTTCACCTTCAAAAATTCGTTTGTCTGTCTGTCCGCGTGAGAACTGGCGTTTACGGTTATTTTTACGGAGTTCGTCAATAACCTCCGGCAAACAATGGTCGTTACCAATTACTACTCACGGTACGACAATTCTCCAAAGTAAAAGAAAATCATCAGCTTAGAGGCACTTTGCACGCACGCTACTTTGGTTGGCTTCGGCTCATCTTGAAAAACTTATACGCTCGATTGCTGCTTTGTTTTGGGTAAATCATACTACGAAAATTTTCACGAGTTATCCATGGTGATGTAAACACGCAATTTTTTAAAATGACGTCACAATTTAACAACAAGTGACAGATGAAACAAACTGTATTCTACAACCAAAGAGTTCCATTTTCAAATGTTGTAATACTTTTAAAATACTTCTTAAAAATTGTTGTATAAGGAGCCAGTTCCAGGAAACATAATTATAGTGTGCCTATGTTATGTACACTATAACATAATTATAGTGTACATGTCATTTTAATTGTCATGATTCCTTGCTTAAATGAATATAATTTTCAACATCTCATTAATTTAGCTTTTACGAAATTTTGCAGGATACTAACTGCCGCACTCAGAGACGTTCATTAGATTAGTACTAATAGACACTTAACTAAATACAATTAAATACGTTAATGAGCCGCGGCTCCCAGAGACGAAAGTTAATGGTTCATTAGTTAAATACCACTTTAAGTAAGCATAGGACTGTGCGTTCTATCGAAATCCATATCGATAACGTGCAGTGTTGTCATAAGAAAAAACTCAATGACACGATATCATTCGGCAAAGCAATTTATGTATAGAAAAAAATAAGAGTTTTTCATAAAAATCAGTTAAACATGTCTTTTCTTATTATTATCAGTTAAAATTAACAATAATAGACGTAATTATAATTAAATAAATTAAAAAGTCAAGATTTTTTAAATACGGCAACATTCACATCATTGTCAATTTTTCATAGAAGTAATATACTTTACTTTTTTTCGTAAAGTATCTATTATTCTTATCATCTTGTCAAGATATAATTTTAGTTTTTAAATTTAAATTTTTTTTAAAATAATTTTAGCTACCTATGTAACGACTCCACGAACAATAGATTATTATTAATAAGATTACCTCACTTTCGAAATGTCAAATTCTCCATTTAAGAAGCTTAAGTAAGGGTTGAGCTGTCATTAAAGTTAAGTGTCACTTAAGACCACTAATCAACCATTAACTGTCTCTGAGAGTAAACATTTTTAAATCTTTACTAAAGAGTCGCTAAGTAATCATTAAAACGACTCTGACTGCCGCACTCAGAGACGTTCATTAAATTAGTTCTAATAGACACTTAACTAAATACAATTAAATACGTTAATGAGCCGCAGCTCCCAGAGACGAAAGTTAATGGTTCATTAGTTAAATACTACTTTAAGTAAGCATAGGACTGTGCGTTCTATCGAAATGCATATCGATAACGTGTTGTCATAGAAAAAACTCAATGACACGATATCATTCGGCAAAGCAATTTATGTATAGAAAAAAATAAGAGTTTTTCATAAAAATCAGTTAAACATGTCTTTTCTTATTATTATCAGTTAAAATTAACAATAATAGACGTAATTATAATTAAATAAATTAAAAAGTCAAGATTTTTTAAATACGGCAACATTTCACATCATTGTCAATTTTAATTGTCAATTTTTCATAGAAGTAATATACTTTACTTTTTTTTCGTAAAGTATCTATTATTCTTATCATCTTGTCAAGATATAATTTTAGTTTTTAAATTTAATTTTTTTTAAAATAATTTTAGCTACCTATGTAACTACTCCACGAACAATTATTATTATTAATAAGATTACCTCACTTTCGAAATGTCAAATTCTCCATTTAAGAAGCATAAGTAAGGGTTGAGCTGTCATTAAAGTTAAGTGTCACTTAAGACCACTAATCAACCATTAACTGTCTCTGAGAGTAAACATTTTTAAATCTTTACTAAAGAGTCGCTAAGTAATCATTAAAACGACTCTGAGTGCGGCAGTGAGAGCGGCAGTAAGTCTCAATACTTTTATCAAGTTTAAATAATTCGAATATCGAAGGTATTAGCCCCACTGTAAGGGTGTAAGTTCTTATACGATATAAAGATGTCAAATGTCACTTTGTTAATACGTTAGTATAATTAAACCACTGCTAAACTGCTAAAACACTGAGTAACAATATTTAGATAAAAATATCAAAATATCTCTATGTGATATCTTCTCCTAGACGTGCTCTTCATCTCAACTCATCTTACTACATGACTGCAATCAATTGTTTGGTAAATCAAAACATCGCTACGTGATTACCTTGAATTCTCATAACTGTTGTCTTAATTCTGCATGGTAAACTGAATTTCTATACACGCTCTTCGTCCCAGTATTAAAATAATGTATGTAACATCATACACCAACCAATATTAGAAAACGTTTGCATAACGTGTCTGGGAACTCATCTCCATCATTTTTCACTGTGAAAGATTGGTGTAAGCAATTTCGTTTAGGAAGAGAGTCTATATTGACGATGACCTTCGCTCCAGTCGGCCCGTTGAGGCACTCACACCAAACAACATCAGTTAATGAAAGACCTAGTCTTAAGGATTCTTCATGGACATCTTCATACAAATATAAGGTCTGCGCAAGGTGGGTGGGTGCCATAACTTCTTTAGAGCGTTCAGCAAAGTGAACCAGTATCAGAGAATAGAGCACTAAAGAACTTTTGAAGGCATTTCGCACAAATGGGAACAAGTCGGTGGCGCAGTGGGGGCGCGGCCTATATAATGTCGAGAGGTCCGAGTTCGACCTCCGGTCATATCATAAGTGCATTTTACTGATTGCTCTATAATGGTGAACATTGTGCGCATGAAGTCCACCAACCCGCACCGGACAAGTGTGATGGACCATATAGCCCATACGCCCTTGTTGAGGTAGGCCTGTGCCCCGGCAGTCGGGACATATAATAGGCTGTTAATGATGAAAACGATAATGATTGTTTAAATAATAGAGACAATATTTTTGCACTAGGAATACCAATATAATATTATGATACTTTTGTATGGTTCATACCTCAGAGCCAAGCCAATGGGGGCAGGACACTGTGCTTTAGCCGAGGCTGATGTGAGGCCATATTCGGCAAGCGACCTTTCATCATCCATTAATTGGCTGTCCTTGTTGAACAGCATCTGACTTGAAGGCGGAACTTTTAGGATGCCTGAAAAAGAAAACATATACCTAAATGAGTTATTGCCTAAAACCGAAAACTGTTTGGTCCAATAGCGGCGTACAGATTGGACGAGCAGCCTCATCAGGCTTCCGCACAAGGCACATGCACGCGCTGCCTCGCCATCGGATGTCGATGCTGAAAGGCGACTTAGGTTTCTCGTATGCACATGTAGCTTTGAAGACGACCTTGAGTTGAGAGAAACTAGATAAATAGGCTCTGCATTGTCGTGAACAGCACCCTCAAGCAATAACTCAACAAAAACAAATATGAAATATTATTTTTGTGTAAGAGAGTATATATTGGCAATATCACATATAATAACCATTTTTTCATACTTCATGCTAATAAAATGCAAACATATCTACTTAAATGTAAAAAAATACACATTTACTTAAGTGAAAATTCACAAAAAAAGTTTGTACGTTTGTTACTCAATCATGCAAAATGGCTGAACGGATTTGGATGAAATTTAGCACACAGATAGTTTATTAACTAGATTAACATATCGGATACTTTTAATCCTGGAAAAATTTTAGTTTCCTGTGGGATTAAAAAAAAACGGGACAAGTGTGAATTGAACTCGCGTGAAGAGGGTTCCATACGATGTTACCTATCATGTTTTTTTAAATCTACGCACAATATTGAGTGATTTGCCATGTTATTTTAATATCATGGACTTCTTATAGGTTTTCCTATAATCTATAAGTAGAAAACAAATTTCTGTATTTTTTTCAAAATTTTAGGTTCAGTAATTTCTGAGATAAGGGAGGGGAATGGTCAATTTTCGTCTATTTTCTTGAATAACTTGGAAACTATTTATTTTAAAATTACAAAAAAAAATCTTCACAACAAGAACATCATTTGATATGTCACATGATGCAATTTTAATTTTTTTTTTAATTTTCCACTTTCCCCCCAAAAATTAGCTCCAATATACAGATTTCATCTATTCACGTCACACCTCTGCGTTTGGGTTACAGAAATTGATATGTGTACCAAATTTCAACTTAATCGGTCTAGTAGATTCGGAGATCATTTACTGTGACGGACAGACAGATTGACACACGAATGATCCTATAAGGGTTCCGTTTTTTTATTTGGACGTACGGAACCTTAAAAAGAACTACAGAGTGTTCAAAGTCGCGGTCACAGCTAGTATACATATATCTTGCTTTAGAATAAGGCACAAAGATTTATTTTATTATGCTTTATTGATAAGTTTTAGATTTTTAATTTTTTAACCTATCCACTTTGCAAGGCTTCCCCAATGTGCATTTCTTAAGAATAAAAGTCAATACTATATTGGACAATTTTTTCACATAGTACATTATATATTTTTTTAGTAATAATTGATAATAAAGAAACATATTTTTTTTAATCATCAATGATCATCAATCAGTAGTAACTACTAATTCACCTGTATGATTATGTCAAACTCCTTAATACAAAGTTAACTTAATTTTTATATGATTATTTTAAATATGTAAAATATTTCAAAAATGCCAAGTAAGTAGTCTGAAAAGTAGAATGAATTAAAAAAATGTTTTTTTTTTTAAAGAACTAAATATGATTTTTAAAATTTGAAATGTGGATCCCTAATCCTACAATCAAGAATGATAAAAGAAACAGATTAACAAAACTTATCTGTATCCTTATTGCTTAATTTATTTTTATAAATGTCTGTGAGAGTCAAACTAAGAACTGTTTAACCTTTAATCTCTAGTTAACCTTAGTTAATGTTTAACCTTTAGACTCACTGTGACAGGGCACACTGTGATTTGCAGTCATTTGGCAGCCATTCTGATGGCAGTAACCACCCTTTACTGAAGACCACCGTGAAATATCATCATGTGCGCTGCTGTGTTTCTGTGAGTTGAGTGAGGGATGCCAGAGCCCATTTCCCTGCCCCTTCCTAATCCCTCGCCTCGTCCTTAATCCTACTAAGGTTGGCAGCACCTATGTTGCTTGTGTTATTGGTGACAGTAGCCACCTACCATGGAGTGGACTGTCAGTCTCTCTTACTAATTTCATAAATACTTCATTCATTTTGTACTAAAAGGTCTTTTTAATAAAACATATGTATCTCGTGTAATAAATTAACAATCTAAGGAAAGATAAGATTGTGACGAATTAAAGGTCAATTTACTGAACATTTCTTTAACAATTTAGTCTATGATTTAATTCAAATAAAGCTGTCAACGCTTGACTATAAAGAAATTTATTGTATCAAGAAAAGAATAAAAAACGTCTTATATTGGCACAGCAGACATTTTATTAAATTTGAAGAAATCGAAAGAATCCCAGGGACCAGGAAATCCCTACAGCTCCCGCCATTGAGCGCGAACAAATACAATAATATGTATTCTTCGAACAATGATTTGGAGACATATTTGCGACAATTACATCCTTGTTTGGCAAAACATGTTTTTATTGTTATGATTAGAGCATACAATGATCTATTAGAAATTATCAATGGGGAATGTCATTCGTAAAGTATACAGAACAGTATATTGGTTAACAAAACAAACTATATTTTTTTCTAAAAAATAACACCTTTGTAAATTCTATACTTCCAGCAGGGGATAGTGACAGGCGACTAAAAATAGATTTTACTAAAATTGGGAAAATCGCTCTTACCTTCTATCATTTTCTTCAATTCTAACACCGTCGTAGTATCTTTGGCGTCTGTGAAGATTGTCATCTTTTTTCGCCTAATCATTAAAAAGACGTCCTAAAAACAAAATTCATGTTTGAGGTTACACATTGAAGGGGTATAATTTAATATGTCAAAAAACTATGAGTTACACGTTAAAACACTTCGTTTTATTTATGCTGTAAGAAAACACGTACCATTTCGAAATATTATTTATTATACACAAAATTCGATGTTACTTTCGAGGCAAGGTAAAAGAAACGAATGAAAAATGAAATATGATTTGACAGAAACGAGATGTAGTTTAGTTTGTGGCTGGCGCAGATTTTGGTATTTTACACAGAAATCTTAGCTATGATTGGTTCAATTATGTTTTGTGCTAAATATCAACCAATCATAGTAAAGTATAGATAACTTGAAGTGTAGGCGGGCAGCAGTGTGACACATTGATTGCGTTCAATTTATTAAAATTAAATTTATAGTAATTACAAATATAATAAATAAAAATTAGCCACATACGTGTAATAACAATAATTGTATATATTTTCTTTTGAATTATACACAGTAAAGTCGTGATAAGAGAGAAAAGGCATGACACTATTGGATCACAATTTTTTTTAGAAATTTTGGAACGCGTCTTTTCTTGAAAATTGTTGTCAAAAGGTAAAATCAAATCTGTCAGTTGTCAAAGCAGTCAAGTGGCGTATTCTGTTCATATTTCTTGTTTTTTAAACCTCACATAATAAATAATTATTTAAAATTGAGACAAAAATTGAAAATAATGATCTGTTTTCACTGATGTGTATTATGAATTTTTATTCTTAAAATTGTATCTATACCAAAAGAATATTAGAAATTTAAATGGTTATAATTTAGAAATTTAAATTTAAATTGTCCGAATGTCTTTTTTAAAAATACATCTTCAGAATGTTCTTTGCAGCAAGCTTGTATATTGCAAAAATGGTTTTTAAGATTAATTTATTTTGTGTATTATGAAGAAATTAGAGTTTGAAAGTACATTAATTTATTTAATCTTGCGATGTGATATATAAAGGATTGCTAATAATACATACATCACACATAACCTCTAAGTGTCGTTAAAATTCAGTATGAATTCACAAGTTTGTATCCAATGTCACAACAAAAAACCTATTAACCGCACAGATAATCGGCTGGTCACTGAGAGCTGTGGGCACGTCAAATGTATGCACTGTTTACTGAACGAGAAATCAGGCTGTCTGGCCTGTAAAGAAATAAAATTAAGTGTTTATGAGAGTTATGATAATGGAAGTGAAGTGGAGCTGATTGTCTTCCCCGAAGTAGAAAATAAGGACAGTGCGCCTGTGTTGGTAGAACTGCCAATAAGTTACGATCCTCGTGAACCAGACAAGAAAACGAAACCAGAAACATCTCACATTCAAGTAGAAAATGGTTGGTTGTTTTTATGAACATTGTATGATATTAGTTTTATTTATATAAGGTTGTAAGAGAAAAAGATTATTTTCGGTACATTCAAGTAGAAAATGGTTGGTTGTTTTTATGAACATTGTATGATATTAGTTTTATTTATATAAGGTTGTAAGAGAAAAAGATTATTTTCGGTACTGTATGCGTATTTATAGTCTTGAATAGTAATCGCTAACATCTGTTTGCTAATCGTAATCTGTTGTAAATTAGTCAGAAGAAAGTGTAGGATCGTTAACCAGGAATTTATCTAGGTATTGGTCTAGTAGTCACAAATCATATTGATTAAGAATCTGTAACTGAATGCATCTGTATCTGGATTGTAGCGGATGCAGAACTTTTAACATCCGCGAATGATACAGTTGTGGATTTTTAGAGGACATTTTTTAATAGATTTAATTTTTAATTGCAGCAATAAATGAATATGAATTTGAAAAGAAGGAATAAATGATTGAAATTGATCACTAATAATTTTTTATTGAATTCAAACTATTTAAATTAAAGAAACTGAAACAAAATTAAAAAACTATCATTTTAGTAAGGACTAGCTCCGCATCCGCAAAAGATTCACAGTGATTAGAGGGTTGCAGATGTCTAAATCGATGCGAAAATTACCCATTTGCAGATGTGCACATGAATATTGTGACATCCCTGAATTGTAATATGAGCTCTTTATTCCAATGGAATTCCAGCCAGTATGTTGACAATGAAAATTATAAATTAAAAAAAATATCATTCTGACTAGTTTATAATGGATATGTAAACTATATTATATGTAAATAATTTTTTAAAATATTCTTGCCATATAAATTTTTGTTGGAAACTGACTGGCTAAAATCGTGCAGGAGTTAAGCCAATAATCATATAATAATCTTTTATTCAACACCTCATATTACTTTTATTTATAAGTGGTAGTAGCATCAAATGAACATTTATAAGTGGTATTATAAGTATAAGTATTATATTTATAAGTGGTAGTAGCATCAGTCTACTACAATTTTACATAAAGTATGTAAAATTGTAAAATAAAATAACATTAAATACAATTTTTACATAAAAAAAAGGCTTGTACAAAGTTTTGGTTATCTACCTGCTCATCTGATTGATATTTCTTCATTGTCAAACCATAATCTGCTATGTGCAAAAAGTATACTTTTGAGATATTGACAAAAAAAGTTTTCCTGAAAAATTTTACTTGAAGGTTTATACCTAAACTTATATGTCTTTTAAACATTAAAAATTAATATTTTGATAAAGTATATTCTGCACATAACAGATTCTAACTGCTGCACATAGCATATTTTATTATGAGGTCGTAGTTTGACGAGTAGTGCTTATGCTAAGTGCTAAGTTAGCAGTACTTTTGAGCACTGCTAAGTGTGTATTATTCAACTTAGATCAAAATGTTGGAATGCTTATTTTAAAAATATATGTTGAAAAAAAGATGAATTATTCTAGATGCTAAAGGGAGATGTTACCTGTGCACGCTATGCAAGAAAAGATTTCATGCTCGCAGTCAAATAGCATACCATGCTTACTGCAATGGACAAAAGAAACCATACCAATGCTCTGAATGCAATAAGGTAAATATATATTTATGAATCAACTAACTTAGCTGTGAACCTTATAGTTTCATCTATATTCAATTTAAATTCAGAAGCAAATTTGGTCACAGACTCACCATATTTAGTTTTGCATACTGTTCCATCTCATTTTTATTCTTTGCGCTTGGCTCCTAAGGGAGACTTTTCTCAAGAATTGAACTATCAAATGCAAAAAACATTTTTTTCAAATTTGGCTGCTAGTTCCAGAGTCTAGAATGTTCAAACAAACTCTTTAATTTTATAATATTGGTCTTTATTTCTCTCATTGTATATTCTGCACCCTACAATGAGCTATCTTGGTTGAACTAAATCTGATTAGTGTCCAGTAAAACCTACGTCTTCTATTGGCTAGTGTCGAATCTATTTTGTAAGTTAAGGACACTGTGTTTCCTGAGTCTGGTATGTTGCACCGCCCCGTTTTAATTTCTGTAACTTTCACCTATAATATAATTAATGTAACTTCTGTTAGTATCCCAAATATAAATAAAATAAATAATTTAATATTTTAAAATTTCCCAGTGTGCCAACAGTGGGTAATTACTGACTGTGATATAAATGAAGAATATGTTTCTTGTTGCTTACAGAGCTTTGCGAGCCAATCTCACTTTAAATATCATATGCGGGTACATCGCAACGAGAAGACATATTCATGTGAAATCTGCCAGGATAGTTTCTTCCAGAAGTCTAAGTTACAGCGGCATATGCTCAAACATACGCGTAAGTTTTTCATTACTTTGTCACTTTTTTATGATATTTTGACTGACTGTCCAATTGATGGAGTACAATTTAATAGATTGTTAAAACAAGCATCAAAGGATGAAAGCGTGCTGCACACCATAATGGTATAAGATATAAAGCACAAGATATAATTTGTTGATTGGCCTTTGCATCTCTTACTCACGCACATAAACATATCAGCACATGTGCGGTTATTTTGCAGTGGTCTTCTATGAGGGTGTGGTTAATGCCGCCAGATGGGCTGCCCTATTACGACTACGCAATGAAGTGTGCCTTGCTACTGTAGTACTTTTAACATATTGACTGATTTATTAATATGTGGATAGACCATGCCTTATGGAATTCTTCTTTGGGGTAACGCTGTGGACATAAACTCCATTTTCATTTTACAAAATAGGGCCATTAGAGCCATCGACTTGATCTGCAGTCTTCCTCAGAGAAAAAGTATAAAAGAAATCAAGATTTTAACATTTACATGACAGTATATTTTTAATTTAATTTACATGCATAAAACGTTAGTCAATTTAATTTAAAAAATCTAGTATTCAGGTTCTCAATATTAGATTTAAAAATAATATTATTGCAGATAAAACGCATCTCCATAACATAAGTAAAATTCTTTTATGGGTCAATGTATACGATATTTTATAATAAATTTCCCAGCATCATTAGATAAAATTTAAAAGTGTAATCAGAACCAAATCCCGTTTGAAAGGTAATCACTGATTTTTTTTTAGTGAAAATGAAGCCAGGATTTAAACGTTTCTGAGATCATACTATGTTTAATATATGACGATTTGTGTATTAATAGTTGTAATGAATATATTTGTTATTTATTTTATTTTAAAAGTGACAAAAATAATGGTCACATTTTAGCTTTTTTTTTACAAAATCCCGGTAAAAGTAGACTGAGGTATAAAATGTTTCTCTATTTAAACAACTAGTTGCTTACACTGGTGCGTGTACAATCTATATTTGAGCTCCTAAAAATAATCTGTATGAACTGGTTCAAAGTCTCTACTAATATCATATTTCTTGGTAGTTTGTATTATTATTTAATCACTCTGTTAGAGAGACAGAAAGTGTTAGAATAGGAATTCGCCATCTTCTCAGTTTGCGTGTTTGTTCTTAATTATCAACTGTGTGTCTGTCTCTTTCCCGCGCGGATCCACTCATAAGTGTAACAGAGACTACTGAGAACGTACAACGTTCTTAAGGTATGAAATACAGCATTAACCCAACACTAAATGCATTAGTGTACTGTGAATGCGTCAGATTTAGTTAACTGACCTATGAAACCTTGAAGCGAATCGATAGATGGCGTTAGCGAAGCTGAATTAATGGCTAATTCATGGAGAATAGAGGTAAGGAGGACCAACTCTATACATGAAAATTTTTCCGTCCGGAACCATTCAATAGGGGGCGCTGTAGTAGCATTTTATTTACGGTGGTTTCATCATCTATGCAACCAACCAATCACATCAATCACCAATGCTACACAAGCGCCATTCTAGCTACTTTATTTTTTTTATTTGTTGACAGCATGACAGTTTTTCAATTTAACATCCATACTAGTTAGTCCTTATTCTTCAAGGGCTAATTATTTTTGAATTAATATTTGAAGCCTAACTTTGTTATAATTACAGAAGAGAAGAAATACATATGCTCAGAATGCAGTAAAGCGTTCAATGATCTGTCAGCGCTTCGCAAACACAGTCTGACGCATACTGAGGAGAGACCGTTCGCCTGTGATGTGTGCGGACTATGCTTCAAGGATCCATCCAATTACCGAAGACATGTGGCCAAACACGATGGTAATAATTTTCAACTTTTCTCATCAATTTCTTTTTAGATACTTTCTAGAGGCAAAATTTAAACATTATCTAAAGTAAAATTGCTACATTCTATGATATTTCGTTTATCCATTTATCCTATGATGAGCAAAACTACATTGTTACATTACACTACGTTGTTGGGCAACGCTATATTTTATTATTACATTTTCTTTGTCCATTGGCCCTCAGTCATCCTTAAGCTCTGATTGAGCAAGTTCAAACATTGCATTTTATTATAATGTTTAATTTATTTCTGCAGTGCGTGGTGGGACTGGACGCGTGCAAGCGGCTCGCCGTCGCCACCAATGCCCGCGTTGTCCGCAAGCGTTCTACTCGGGTAAAGACATGCGAAGGCACGCGGCGGTGCACACAGATTCCAAGCCGTTCCGGTGTAAAGTGTGCAACCGCAGGTTCCGAAGGAAGGACAATTTGGAGCGGCACATACGAAACACTCACCCCGATTGCGCCCCGGCCGCCGCGGTGGACTGTGATGAGACGGAACTGATGCAGATCAACACTCACTGCGAGCAAACGGACGAAAAGACCAAACTGGAAATATTGAACCCCCTCCCGCCGCTACCTCAGGAGGTCATGCAGAGACACATGCAGACGGAATTGTGCGAGAAAGATACCCCGAAACAGGAGAAATCGTATATACTAGAGGCGAATCACGCCCGTCAAAGCGTCATCTTTGGACCGGTCAAGAGAGGTGCCGAGGAGAAGAAATCGGAGAATGAGTATGTGCACAAAATAAGAAAAGCCCACTCTATGGTCAGCCAAAAGGGTATGCCTTTGCCGCCCATAGACGAAACGAAGATCATAGAGTTGGAGAAAAAAAACAATTTGAATCATTTCGATCTGGGGGCTCCGCCCAAGAATATGGAGCCTTATAAGAGAATCTTGTCGGAAAGGTTGGAGAAAGAAGGCAGTGGAAATGATGAGGACGTAGTTAAAATTCAAAATAATAATCCAGAGATGCACTGGAAGAGAAAAATGAAGCTTGATATCAATTGGTGAGTAACCGATTCAATCTCGCGGTGTAATCACGAGCACGGCCTTCTCCGTAGCAAGGCATAGTTATAGACCACGTTTTAAAACCACATGTTATTACTATTGAATTTTTGACAAGAGATCTCAGCTCAGTTTCCTGGATGCCGCCAATTCCGTTCATTTGCTTGAGCTAACGTATATAAGCCCCTCAAATTACTAATGCGCTTAGCTGCCATTTAGGTGACGTAATCTCGTGACACACTCAGTACCGTTAGCAACACTGGCCAACGAGTTTTAGTAGCGGATGGCGTCACGTGGATTAATGTTCCTATGCATTAGAAGTTTTCAGGAATTATATCTATAAAAGCAGACAAAAGGTCCAAGTATACATTATTTTTAAAGCTATTTAGTAGTTTCATACACAAGCAACGCCGCAGGTGCTGCAAGTGCGCTGCCGACCATAGTAGAATTAAGGATCACGTGTCATTTACCCTAATCTCTGAAGGCGTCCAATTGATTTCAATGAAATTTTGTAAATGTGTATGTACCGGTTGGTTCCAGCTTGAATGATAGGATGTAATTTATAAAATTTAGTCACGAGCAAAAGCTAGTAATATCATAACAAAGTTATAGATAAATCAAAAATCAAGGTATTATAGAGTTCTTTTTTGTTCATTTCAGATATTTGTTAAATTAAAAAGTCTGATGGGCAGTGTAAAGTAAAGGCTGAAATCGATGAGTTTAGTATAAAGACTGAGAAAAGGTATGTGATGTGTTTTATATAACGATCAAATGTGATATATCTGTGTAAGTTCCCAATCGGCGAATAAGTGACAAACAGGCATTATTCTTGTACGTCTTATTCTTAAGGTGCCACTTTTTGAGCGATTATAGTGCATCTTTGAGTAAATATTTATAATTATAATATCATAATATATAAATACATTTTGTGCTATATTTTTTACATTGGTATTTTTAAATGAAGTTTATATATGTACTATTAAAGTTGACTGATAAATATATGTGATCGAAGCAATGTGTAATGAAAACCTAATGTAAATTGTATCGTGTAACTTTTAAAGCCTTTTTAAATTCAGGAATTATGTTTCTTAAATGTAGAATAGACATACATACTATGCTACTAATACTATATACTTATGTTTCGGGAAAAAATAAACTTCTATTGTTTCTCTGTCGACGAAATATTTTAGTTTTTTTTTCTGTATTTTAATTCCTGAAAGGTTCATGGTTGTATGATAAACATGTGTGTTTTATCCTTCGATAGTATATTAAGTAACCAGTCAAATATGTTTGCTTAAATTAGTTTTAATGAGTGCGTCAAAGACGTAGATTAATTTGTGGATTAGGGAAACACTGAGAAGTATTTGGTAAGGTTGCAAATCTTTAGATTTAATATTAGATTTTCACATTGAAATAACCTCTAATTTAGCTTGCAACCTGTTTGCTTTCTCAACAAACCTTTGCTGGTTGTTCTTTTATATTACGACGAACTTCATTTAGAATTCAAGCTAGCTGTAAATTAGCAGTTTAGATGCGGTTTTGGTTCAATTTGGATGCACCACAAAATTCACAATTAGCATGCAGTGCTAACGACTGCATGCCGGCTGCCAGCGGAATGCAAAAGCAGCTATATTAACTGCACTAAAACTGCTATTTTGCATCAAGCTATCAGTCTAGATGCAGTTTGTCTCTAATTTCTTGGTTATTCTTTTATATAACCTACATACACTACGACTGACTTGTTGAATGCTATTTTATGTTACCAAGTATAGGGAATCTGTTTTACCAAGGACAGTTTCTAAGATTTTATTTTAAAAAAAATTAATGGTGATCAAAAGACCTGTCAAATATGCATACATGGAAAGATTAGTTGTTTGATTATATATGAAGATTTTCAATAAAGCTGGAAATAAAAGCTGCTAGAAAAAAAGGGAAAACTGTCCAAGGTACAACGGTTTGATGTACCTTGAACCGTAGTAGTCAAACTTTGGACGTACTAGCAGTGTTGCCGACTTCCACAGTCTGGATTACCCAAAACCCTACCTGAAAATTACCAATTTTGGGGAAAATAAAATCGATATTCCCCAAATTTTCCCCACAAGCCGTCAGCAAAGAAATAAAAGTACTATTCATATAAATCAAATATATTTATTACTTATACTTAAGATTAATGATTTGAATCAACTTATTGTAGATTTTCATTGCGCCAAATTGAGCCAAACGGATCAAATTTTAGGCTCCCTCCTTTCTTCTTGATACCTTCTTTGGTGGCCATAAGCGCTACTACAGTGTCATTGTGCAGGCGATTGCGATTCTCTGTTTTCAAATTCTTCAGAACGCTAAATTTTCTTTCCACAAATGCGTTTGAGAATGGCAGAACGATCAATAGGCTTATTGCGTATTTCAAATTTAAGAATAATTCATGACCTGCACTGTTTTTAAGAAGGAATACTTTAGCCCAGTATGTTTCCGGATCGTTATCATCTTGCAAATCAAGAGCAGAGTAATCTAGCATCGCGTGAACCCTCCATTCGTCATCTAGTTTTTGAGATGTCACTACATTTTCAAGTATCGGAAATCGTTGCAACAGCGGTGTATAGGGATTTGACTTTCAATTGCTGAATTTCTGACGGATTCACTATAGATATAAATGAAAATAATGTGTCCGAAAAATCAAAACGCTTAGTAATGTCCGTAGTCAGTTCAATATAAAAGGTTGGCAGGATTTATAAAAATCTGCGATCGTCGTGCGGGGAACATTTGGATCTTTTTTCAAATTCTCAACACTTTTTGACGCTTTCATGCCTATGTATACAGTGTGGAAAAATAAGTCAGGCCCTGGAGGGAAACTACCTTAAATCCTTAAGTTGGCTCATTTTACATAAAGGAGACATTCCTTTATTTTTAAAAAGAAACAAAACTGCATTCAAAGATTTTCTCAATAAAAGTCGCTACCCTCGCCCGGGACTCGAACCAACTAAAATTAAAACAACAAACACTTGCTACTTTATTATTATGTGTTGTGTCTTCACTTCACTCCACTTCCCAACTTCCTCCACTTTGGAGGGACGTGCACTCTGTTGATAATCCCGTCTCATCTATGTTCCATATGTCAGCAGCTTGTAAATCTGATGGATATTGAGACAATGCTTTTTTATAATTATTGAACGTCAATGTAACCGTGTGTTGCTGAAGAAGAGGTATGCTCGTAGCTTCTGGTTTTCTAAGAGAGATTTCACCCTTATAACGTCTTCTGAATAGACGCAGCCAATATTATCCTGCCATTTTTTCGGAATCCCGTGTAGTTGGATATTTAATTTGATTGGCCTTTGCGAACTGATAGGCCGGTTTTTTTACTTCTATTAAAGTTAACCGAACTGAAGCATGGTTCACTAGCATTCTTTCTTGTTCGTCATTGAATACTCTTTTGACTGCAAAATTTTTACGTATGTCCACTACGGAGGTACCTTCTTTCATCATATATTTGTAGTAGCGTCTTAAGCTAGTTCTAGGTATTTGAAAATGTGTCGAAGCACCATGGAGTGTGAATTCTCCTTAATAGATTACTGCATTTTCATTTTTTTTTTCGAATACAGCTCTTTTTATGTTTTGCTTGCTTCGCGGCATTTTTCCTACAACATTGTTAGTACGTAATATAATTAAGTAACTTGAAAAAATTAAAAAAAAAACAAAGACAAAAAAGTTTGGTGGACCTTGATCAGTGTCCAAGGTATTATCCAAAACATATTTAGTTGAGCGGCTAAGGTACAACATCGCAACATTTTTTTAACAAGCTTTAAAAACTCACTTGAAATTGAGGTTACTTTCGAACATCTATACCATCCATTACCCACATATACTGAGATTAGAGTTTAAACAAAAGGTTTCTTATAAATGTATATCATGTTAAATAAATAGGCAATAAGTAAAGTCCAAAAAACTTTCTTTTTGAGCAAGAAATAATAAATTAAACTTAAAATCTGGACTGATACGGCGCCTGCGAATCAAAAATAACTTCGCGTTAGAATAAACAAAGGACGCTTTGAATGTCATAGATACCTAAGATTATTCTAAAGTTCTAGGTACAACACTGTCCAACGTACAACAGGTTCCCCTACAACCAATTTTCATTTAAATTTTACCATTATTACAAGTTGTAATCCTTGGACAGTGTCCAGTGGATAATCGTTAGTTGTATTTTACATTATATATCTGAGAAAATAATGTATCCAAAAGATCAATTAATTAAAGTCGAAATAGATTGTAATGACCTATGGTGTATAAGGCAACTTTTAAAATACTTGGCTACTATTCTCACCCAGAAAATCGACTGTTTTCTCCCATGATTTGAAAACCGTACATTTTGCTAATTAGAAAGTTGTTTTCGATGTGTATCCGAATCCTGTTCAATCATTGGAGCTGTAAGTGCATCCTACTTACATGTTTTTCCAAACTTAGGCCCGAATCTCACACACGGGATGACCCAATAAGGTCTCCTTAAGTGAATTAATTAATTTCACATTTTTTTTAAAATGTAACTATTTACATTTACTTACTCATTTTTAATTTACACTTTTTTAATATTTTTCTAGCAAACTATATCATATGGATTCACTTTTCTACGATTTTCTATACTGCCCCGTGAAGTGAACATGGGCCTAAACATCTTAATTTTTTATTGCAATATTTTTATAAGGCGGTGTCGATGATACCTAATCAAAACACACCCTGGTCTTTCAATATTGAGTACATTTTACTTACTGAATATTTCTGGGAATGTTTTCATAATACTATTTTTATAAACATTTCAGTCTGCAAGATTAAACCCATTAGAATTCTTAAAATTATGTAATAGTAATTAGTTATTGTAAGTGTAATTTAAGAGGGTAAGTGTTTTTATGAATTTTATACAAATTAAATTTAAATTACAATTTACGTTACCACAAAGTGGAATGGTTCGGCTCGAAGGACCGAAAGTCGGAGGAAGAATTTAGTAACCCTTTCCGATCTCAACGCGATGTATTGATCTCAAATGATGTTAGAAGCGTTATATGTCGTTGGAATTATGTAAATTTTATATTTTATGTCGTCACGATGGACTTTTAATTTTAATTTGATTGTAAAAGTTTGAGACGTGATGTAAGCGTGACGTGCTATTTCATTTAAGTGATGCATCTTTTAAATTATTTTTAAATGGCAATTAATGGCGGACAATTAACAAATAAAATGCAAAACCCGCAGACGAATAGGTCTAAATGCGCTGAGGACTAGTACAAGTTAAGTGTTCAATATCCTGATGCCGGTACGATAATTTTATAAAAATAGACCGCATATGGTCACCGCATTAGCGACATTAGCGATGTCAGAAAAGTTCGAAATAAATGTATCGTATATCGCATAACGAAAAGAAGTATTTAAAACAAACGTAACACGAAACAAATACCAATTCATTATTTTACTTGTGTAGCTTTCGATGCAGATATCATGTGGCAATTAATAAAAAACAAGACGTTAAAACGATGATAAATTTCGTTATTTCATATCTTAGTGACGTGCCTTGGGGTTACGGAAATTTAATATAGGTGGGTTATTGAGGCCCATGATCCTTTGGTAGTCCATAATTTTTTCGATATTTTCCAGTCTCTTTTATCTTAGGGAAATAATCAATGATACATTTGTCCCCTTACTCGTTGGTCTATGGCGTTGCAAGGTTAGGGCTATATGGTGGATCTATTCCCAGTTTAGCTACAGTGTGTGTGTGAGTGTGTGTGTCTGTGTCTCTCTCTCTCTCTCTCTCTGTGTGTGTGTGTGTGTGTGTGTGGTCTGGCGTTGTCATGATGGAAAGCGCGACGATTTGCTAGTTTTCACTGTTTTTTTTCTCTTCTTAATTTTTTAGTCCATTTGCATTAGCTGGTGAGAGTACGTATCCGAATTGATGGTTTCGTTCCTTTGGAGTCTCTCGAAATAAACAGTATCTTAATAATCCAACAAAACACATAATTATACTTTTTTTGTGCTACAAAATGCTCACTTTATGTAGGGTTGTAATTGTCTAAGATCCCACTGTTTGCTCTCGCATCTTGAGAAGGTATGCAATGGATTAACGATAGGTTGCCTTGTAAAAATTGCCTTGTTGTGAAGATCTTAAGTGTATTTTTTTGTAATTTTAAAATAAATAGTTTCCAAGTTATTCAAGAAAATTGACGAAAATTGACCATCCCCTTATCTCCGAAACTACTGAACCTAAAATTTTGAAAAAAATACAGAAACTAGTTTTTTACTTTTAGATTATAGGAAAACATATAAGAAGTCCATGATATTAAAATAACATGGTAAATCACTCAATATTGTGCTTAGATTTAAAAAAAAAAGATAGGTAACATCGTACGGAACCCTCTTCGCGCGAGTTCAACTCACACTTGTCCCGTTTTTTATTTGTTTACACAGTCCGTTATTGTCATACGGGGTATTTGGTATGTTTGTGAAGCTCCATACCCACCACTTTCAAGTTCCTGTGCGGCTTCTCTTAGTTTCTCTTTCAAATATGTCCCTCTGTTCGATTTTCGTTTATATTTCCTCATGGCCTTTCATCGATATGGGTTTTTCAGCCATGGAAATATCACTCAGCCACGCAATTAAGTTTAAATTAAAACAAAAATTATATTAAGATAAATTTTATCAATTGAGTATCGGAATCGGACTGCTGGAGTTGACCGATAGCATCAAATCGCTGTACGAAGACAAAGATCATTATCACATTTTAAGACCTTTGTGTCTGATTTAGAGGGATTGTATGAAATGTGTTTTTTTACTGTAAGATTATATAAAATTAATATCTAAGTAATTGTCGCCATATAATGCAGCGAAACCTTAGCTATAATGTCGACTGAAGATCATGATCTCTTAACACGCATTGATCTCAAGATGTATTTTTTAAGTAATTTATGTGCCCAGTTAATAATGAAGTGTATTATGAAATTATAAATAATAAAAGTGCACTGTAAACGATGATGATGATATGCACTGTAACGTTGGGATTGGTTATTGCTGGAGATGTGCCAGAGATGTCGTGAGATTTGCCTCAACCAATTCTTTCAATTTTCAAATTCGTCTAATTTTCAAAATGCGCATTACTAGAGCACGTATACAGATTGCTTTAGCATTACTAAAGCAATCTGTGCTTGACTGCGTAGGATTTATTTAAAAAAATGTTTTGCTTAATTATTTTTATTTGAGAGTAAGAATACTTTATTTGCCTTAAACATTACCAGGCAGGTTTCAATAAATTGAAATTTTGAAGCAAGTTTATAAACAAAATTATAAACTAACTTGCTTTAAAATTGTAAATAATCTCTCCATCGCCATAAATGTGTGGATGTATCCATGGAGATCACACTCTTCAAAAAGCAGATACCATTCTAATAGCTTATGGTTCAGGTGCTGAATATGTTTCTAGGTGACCTGAAACCATATAAAAAATTCAAATAATGAAATTGTTACCTATGAAGTTTTTACTGCAATATTTACAAGATTAAAAATGAGCTGCATAAGCTAAGCTCATACGAAGTGCTATGAAAATTCTACGTATATGTCATTAAAGATCATTATTGTTAAAGAGAATTGAGGCGCCCTTTGTAAATGACGATGCTTGTTTATTCATGAAACATAACTTGAAATCTGTTCTGTCAAGCAAACCTAATTCGTTGTTATTTTTTTATATGAAAATGTTTTGCTAAATCATAAATGATCATTTAAATTTAATATTGTTTTGTTATCGGTTTGTGTATTTTACTACAATAATATTTCATATATAGGAATTGTAATAATTTGATATAAATAAATTTTTTGATAATCCAAATGTTTTATTTACTTTTCTAAATTTGACGAGCCCCTTTTGATACACTTTGCCAGGCGGTGAGGGCGAGCATGGCAGGGGCCGACGAAGGCGGATGGTGCAGTTGAAATTGGGATTCAAACCACGATCCTCTGTAATTTTCCATTGAACACCCAGATGGACAAAGATTAACTAAGAACTTTCTGCGGTTCATCCAGTTGGTCTCGGGAGGTGGGCAAGAAGGTGTAATAAGGGACCGACCAGAGAAAGACAGTGAGATTGGTCGAGTGGTTAGCGCTCTGTACCGGCGGTCCCGGGTTCGATTCCTGGCAGCAAATGAACTTTTACGCAAGTGAGATTCAATGTCTTTACGCGGCAGAGTGGTAAAAAAGGCAGAAGAATGCTGATACACGCAGTGACGTATCAAATAAAGACACGTTATACACAAACATTACCGTATTTTAAAGTGGCGCAAGTAGCACTATATCTACGTATGGTTATTTTATTATGATATTTTGCTCTAACAAATAGACAAATGATACGGCATACCTGTCGTTAGAAAGAGATAAATGTACATAATTAGTTACGTATGGATTGCTGTAGAGCGCTCATTGGCGCGAGCATGTGACTTACGGAGGAGAATGACAAAGATGAACTCGGAATTTTACTAGTGTTTAAAATAATAAAATCAATTATTAACACACATCTACACACACCTGAGGCTGAGTATAAAATAATAAACATTTATTGAAAAAATAATAATCAGATATATATTATATTCCCTCAAATATATATATGTCGGGCGATCCTTATGAATCATCACATGGAGCCTACATAATCAAGCAACGCCTGCATACGCTTCGGGTTGCTTCGACAGAGTCTCTGGTACCGCCTAGTGGAGCAGACGTGACCGTGCATTAGGCTGCGGTTCAAGATGGAAATCTGTAGCGATATTGTTAGGCACGTTATCGAGGAACTGTCATAATTATGTAGTGTCCATTCGATAATCCAGTTTACAGTGTCATTGAGAATTATTATAGAAAAGACATTCATTATTAAATATTGTAATAATTAGAAAATATAAATATTGTTAATAGACTCTATTCTGAGTTTTAGTTAAATTATTATAAAATAAAATGAGTAAAAGTAACGAAGAGACTAATGAAACGCCCACCAAGTGTTCTGTTCTTCTTTTCGTCGCGTGCCCCACCCGACATATATATTTTGTCTTTTGTAGTCAGTTTGCAGCAAAGTGTAACCGCGGCGCGAGACTGTGCCCAACTGAATGCGAGTCGGGCAGTTACCTGAGTTTCGTATTGCCATTCTAGAGCGTGGACCACGTATCTATAACTTTATAAACATCTTAGGATACACGGGCGGTAAATCAGAATGACATGGCGCGCGACCTATGTAGTAAGACAAGCGGGCGGCCCAGTATCGTGAGACAATCCTCTCCTAGAAAAATATATGGGAATAATTGCGCTCCCAATACAAGATCGATGTTTCCCGGTAGGTTCCAAGTGTTATCATCGAGCGGTAGATCATGAAGATCCGACATGGCTTCATCAGTAATTTCAATATAATAAGCAGGCAGACGGTCGGTAATACATTGTATAACCAAAGTATAAATAGATACTTATTATAAGAGTAAACCTCGCGTTTATTATTTTAAGTAAGCACGTATACTTAGTATAATGACTTCGCGTCTTGTCTACGGTTATACTAACCGTAGACAAGACGCGAAGTCATTCCGACACCTTGTAAATAAGAATCTTGTAGTTTTATTACAGGTATATGTTCTGATTTTGATTTATTTAATTTACAACTACAATAACCGTACCTACATTTATTGTTCTTCGTTTCCCTACATCGCAGATGCGATAGATAGATGCGTTTCGCAGTCTCGGGCAGCCAGTCTGGCTGCCATGTTGCTTGGTCTCAGATTGTCGACGACGCAACCCCTGTCTCATAATTGTTTTTTTTTTTTAATACTATTGTATTTTTTATACGTACTGTTATTTCACGGTGGTCTTCTGTAATGGTTACTGCCGCCAGACGGACTGCCCAAATGAACGCAGTGTGCCCTGCGACTACTTTCCAGGTCCAGACCACAGCCAAATTTGAAAAGATATTTTTTCAAAGTTGACCCTGCCGGGAATCGAACCCGGGAACAGAGCGTTAAGGCAAGCACCCTAACCACTCATCCAACGGGCTCGTCAGTGTTTGAACACATACTTAGGTACCTACTTAATTAATATTAGTTTATTAGTTCATAGTAAGGTAATGCCGGAACAATATTTTGGAAGGGCGCCAGTGTTTGTAAAATTTACAGAGATGTCTCTTGAACTAGATTTTGTTTAGTACCTATTATAATATTCTAACTCGCCGCTGCCCGAGTTAAGATGGTTCTGTGTAAAATAACTTTTGCATACCTATAACTAAAGAAAGAAAGAAAAAGCTTTTATAAGTAGGTACCTACTTAAGGGCCACTAATAATACGAATATATTATACCTAAAAATTATGTATTTCTATATATCTGCAAATTGAAAAGGAAAAATGACGATTAAAATTACCTGATAAAATTCTTAAAATAACAAATTACCTATATTTTTAAATATTGGCATTGGCTTAGGTGGTTTTCTTAGGTGTTAAAAAATTTATTCAATCTTTTTTATTTTTAGACGATCCTTCGGGAAAGGTTTTTTCTGTATCTCTGACGTATACTTATTCAAAATTTCATTATAATCGATTGAGTAGTTAAGGAGTGAGAGTAAGTAACAAACTCACTTTCGCATTTATAATATTATTATTAGGATAAAATACATTGAGTTTATAGTTGTTCAAATCTGGCCCTGTGTAGAAGTAGCAAATAGATCATGATCAATCACAATTCTTATATAAATTATAGAACACCTCTACTATAGTTGCAGTATTCAGTGTCATTGCTATGGGCGAAAATATAGTTAATACTATCGTAGATTTATTTAGAGAAAATAAATGGCGAGAAATTATTAATAAATACCACGATCATCCAGATAGAAACAAATTGTTATGGGTGTATCCTAGTGAAGATAATTTGATATTTTTGAAAGAATGTCTCTTAGAGTTAAGTTGCACAAAAGTTTTGAGTATTGGATGTGGAAGCGGACTTCTTGAATGGATCATTAAGAAAGCCACAGGTATTTTTTGCCTCTATATTTGCTATCAACTTTCCCGTGAGAAGCAAAACGAAGAATAACAATAAATTTTGAAAATATACAGCTCGTCTGGTCTGAACACATTAGACTTATGCTCTTTTGGGGCGTAAGTAGGTACTTAGTCTTTTCCTATCGAAATTTCATTACCAGATATCAGCAAGTAGCCCGTCAGTTTAAATTTAATACGAAATACCCTACAGTTTCCATGTTATCTATATCGCGCAGTGTCATTGACCTTCAATTCGGATTTTCTTTTGCATGAGTATCTACCTACCTACCAGTTAATTTAAATCTTAAATTAAATTTTAATATATGTACACGCATTTATTTGACAAATAAAAATGAAATTGCAATTAATGCCTATTCTAAAACTGACTGCGGGTGAATCACGTTATGACCAATATATAAAAAAAGTTGGACTAAATTAGAACTGCCTGCCTCTTATAAGATAGGTACGTTTGCCATATAACTACGCAAGTCGCGTTTTGCCTAAACTCATTAATCGTATTATTATTAGGCAGCTAGTTTTGCCAGACCCTTTTAAGTATTAAAACGGTTATTCAATCTTTTTTGCTCAATTTTTGTTAGGCTTTAATATTTTCATTTTTTGATGATCCCTCGGGAACAGTGCTTTTTTGGATGAAAGGCCCTTTTCTGTATCCCTCACAACGTTTATTTATGTAAATTTTTAAGATGATCGGTTAAGTAGTTAAGGCGTGAAAAACAAACAAACTCACTTTCGCATATTTATATTGCAACTTGGTGAATTAGTCCTATACGTTTCAATCTGGTAGGTAGTGTTATATATATTTATTATTATTCAGTCTAGTGCGTTGTGCACTAGCTGGTGCCAGACATTTTTATCGCCGAGACGATGGTGGCGCCGCCACCGTGTCGATAGTAGCGCTAAATTTTTACATTTATCCATTAAAAAAGGAATCCTATATGTAAATCCAGGTAATAAACTATCTGTGGGCCAAATTTCATCCAAATCCGTTCAGTAGTTTTTACTAGCTTCTGCATTTATAATATTAGTAGGATTAGCCAATTTACGTTTAGTGAGCAGAGTAGGTACCTACAATATTATCAAGATCATCTGCTACATTTGTTCGAATAAATAAAGGCTATTTATTATTTATTTAGTGCCAATGCGAATACAGTTCGTATGTGCGAAAGATTGTATTGATGCTAATCAAAATATTTATTTATCAATTAGGTTTCTCCAAGAAACTCTTATGATCGTCATTTAAATTTACCAGGGTTTCGGAAAAAAGCCAAGATGACGATCCTGAGAAGAAACCCCGAAAGAAACTCAGGATACTATTCTTTTTGTCATCTTGCAAAAAGATGCATCTTTTTGCATCAATTTGAACTCTGTGCTGACGGATGGCTTTCTAATTTTCAAATTGCACTTTTCAGGTTTTCCTGTGAATGGAGTGGAAGTAGATGGCGCTTGGTGGCACTGCAAATATGCCCCGCCCACTTTTATACCCCTCCATGTCACTGGCACTACATTAGAGAAGGATATAATAGCTGTGCTCAAAAACTCTCATAATGTTGCTATATTGTTTTGTTATTTTAATAACAGACCTGCTTTTGAAACTTATATGGAACATTATTCTGGATTTGTACTAATAATTGTGGGCCCAGGCAATGGAAAGGCGGTCTATACCGACCCAAAACCTTTCGAGGATCTAGGTCAGGAGTGGAAGCTGTACAAATGGGAGGAAGTGAGGGACAGTAAGGACTTTATTGCCATTTATTGCAAAAAAAAAATTAAATATAATATGAATATTCATTCGGAGAAATTAAATGTAAATACCTAAGTGATAAATTATGATAATTCGTTTAATTTAATATATTAATAAACAGTCTTTCCGATGTATTTAGCACTATTCATTCATTTCAATTCTTCATCAATTCTATATTTTTTACGTTAATCTTATTAGTACACTGTCTCATTGTCGTGTTGATCATAGGATCTTTTTTACAATTAACTGCATTGTGGAAATCACTTTTAGGTGGTCCCAAATTCACGCTGTCCTTTGAATTAACAAGAGGTACTTCGTTGACCATTTTATTTATTTCATTGACATTGTCACTCGGCAAGTTATTCGCTGACATTTCAGTGTCCAAGAAATGAAAGTCATTGTGCATCAAATAGAGAGATTCAAGTGGGAAATTCATATCGAAACGGGGCAACATTTTGTTGTCGTCAGAATTATCATCTATCTCTATGACGTCATTCTGTTGATCGTCATTTATTTCGGGTAGAACCACTGACGAAAGGTCCATGTGCCCCAAATATTGTTCACCTAAACTGCCGTCTATTAAATATTGATCTATCAGAGATGGATTGGAATCGGCGTTGTTCAATGGCATGCTGTAGTACGAATCGGATTTCATTTCGTTTTTAATTTCATTAATATTTTTATGTATATCCTCTAATGGCGGTGAAGCCTTGTATTCTAAACCTATAGGCTGTGGTATGTTCGCAGTGCACATTCTTTCCAAACTGGGTGATTGTGTGTTCTGCTTGATCGTGGCTTCAATTTTTATGTAGCTCGGATCATTGCTCTGTATTTTCTGTGGTGGGGGCAAAATTGTCATCGAGTTAACATTCAATTGTGAGCTAAAACGGAACATTTGAGCATCGTTATTTATACCACTCGATACTGGAGTCGTAGCCGTATCGTCCATTAAATTTTTTTGCGTATAAGGCATAATGTCACTCGGTGATTCGCTCAATTCAGGCTCTTGTGGGAGCTGCATAAACTGTGTTGTAATCAAATTGTTAAAAGTAACAGGACTCTCAAGACCAAATCTCTCGTGATCCTCTAGTCGTTTGAACGCTAATTTCTGCTGTGAATGAAACATGTTAACAGCGTCTGGCCCTTTTAATATTAGATTACTCTTCACTGATATCTTAGGTTTCTTGCGTGGCGGCGTATCTGGCTCATTAGACATGTTAATAGGCGAGCTGCTAGATGACGCTGTACTGTCATGTCCCACGCAAATTCTCCCATTTGGTTTTATCCCAATAACTTTCATTGGGACTGAAATTTTATCAATCTGCCTATATATTACGTTATTCTGCATGGAAATTTGGGGCGACGGCAATCTAATTGGAAAATTGCTCATCATATTCGAAGAGTGATTAGATGTTATGGAACTGCCGCTATCATTTTGGAGGAGATTCTGCTCCATTGGAACAGATGTGTTCAAAAAACCATGAAGATTGGACTGGGCATTGTCATATGTGATATTAGTTAGAGCATGTTGAGGTGTGAACCGATGTCTTTCTATCAAGGTGTCGTTGGAACTTTCCGAGATCAGGTCAGAATTGTTGTCGTCCTTGCTCAGGTCGGTTACGTGAAGTGAACTATTAAATTCGGTTTGTTGGACATCACTGTCTGAAGCTGTACAGTAGCTTTTAGAATAATTCTGCGGAAGGCTTTCCGATAAACTGTCGCAATCGTAGACCTCTATAGGTATGGTGTTCAGAGATTTCGGACTACCCTCCTTATTTTGTTCATTTGAAGCTTTCGCGTCTTGCTCCGGAGGTTTATCTGTAGCTTCACTCGGTATCGTCCAGCTCGGTTTAGTGTTTTTATTTTGCGTCATTTCTATTAGAAGTTGTATGCCCTCTTTATCCGTATGCGTTGTTAGATGTATAACGTATTTATCTTTATTAACAGATTTGAAAGGGCAATATGGGCATCTGAAGATATCGTTCGATTTGACGTTAGGATGTTTTGATATCATATGAGAGGCGAACACAGTCGATTGTATTGTTGAGTACGAACAGAATTTGCACTTATAGAGGCTCTCATTTGAGTGCCTTTTCCTGTGCCGACGCATTGCATTGTGATCTGCTGATCTGTAGCTGCACTGGTTGCAGGAATAGGGTTTGTCACCTGTAACATAAGCAAACTTTACTGCATATCTGAAAACTCTAAATACACAATAAATCTCTAATACACTTACAGTGATAATACTTTTGTAGGTTAACTAGTACCGTTAAGGAGTTGCTTGTGTTCATAGGCGACAGTAGCCACTTACCATTAAATGGACTTTCATAGTCAGCCTACCTGCCGTCCTTTACATAAAACATACATAAAAAATCCTTTATTTAATCAATTATTTTTCCTATTTAGAAATTCTTGATTCTATTTTTTATTTTCCTATTTTTTTAAAATCATGAAAATTGACACCTTGGTCCACATTTTTAGATGCTATGACTACAAATATTCGAATTTCTCAGTTTTAATTTTTGTTACGTGATTCTGAATAATCACCTTCAGAATCACGCTATTCATTACGGGTGCAATGAAAACCAAGCATGACTAGAGTTTAGTGATAAAAAATCTTTTTGTTTGAGCCAACACTATAAGCAACGAGTTTGTAACATGACAAGCAACAATGCAAGTGCTTTGTAACAAACAAAGCACACCTTTAATTGTTAAAATATAACAAAATAAACGATTCTATCTATTACCTGTATGAGATCTCATGTGAAGTTTGATCTCCTCCTTTCTGGCCGCCTTGTAATTGCACTGGCAACATTTGAACGGCTTCACTTTCTCATGTACAGCCTTCACGTGCACGGTAAGCTTTCGTTGTGTACTGAACTCAAGTTGACATATAGAACAACGAGCTACATTTGAAGTTTTATGTGTTAACTTATGTTTTGACAGTTGGCTTGCGTTTTTAAATAACTTGCCACACACTGGACCTGGTGAAGGAAAAGTTACACAAGTTACACATGTGCAATATAAAGTATTTTTTTAATAAAATTAATTTTACAATGAATCATTAGAGTGCGGCGTTACCAACCTCTTACAGAATGCTATTGTGAATAAGTAAGTCAAAATTTGATCAATTTCACTAATACAACCCAAATTTGACTAATCTATATGCTAATAAAATAAAGTTCAAGAGTTTGATTTTTGGTTTGACTATATTTGTATAGTCTTAATGAGGTGATAACCCATAAACTTATCCAGAGATTTGTCTCTGGATAAGTTTATGGGTTATCACCTCATTAAGACTCTTAGGAGCTAAGGGGTTATCAAATGGTGGACTGTAATCTGGATCCAGGCCACTGACTTACCTCAAGTAAACAGTATAATAAATAAAAATTAACTTGTACTACTTGAGTAAGGAATTTAATAATTTCTGCACTTTGTATTTGCTGTCGGCAATTCCACTTGGTTTCTCTTAATTTTATTTCTTGTTGTCTGCTCTAATAGTGGAAATAGGCAGCAACATTCATATAATTAAAAAAATGGACCACAAATGAAACTAATTGGTGACCCATAAACAAACTATGGGCCTCAACGTCGTCAACACCGCTCAATGAGCTATGGAGAGGGCTATGCTCGAGGTTACACTATGAGACTGAATCAGGAAAGAGGATATTTATAGACGAATGAAAGTTACCGACATAACCCGGAGGATTAATAAGTTGAAGTGGCAGTAGGCAGCACACATTGTACAGCGAGCTGATGGATGCTGGGGCTGGAAGGCTCTTGAGTGGAGGTCAAGGACTGGCAAGTGCAGTGTACGACATCCACCCACAACACCCACAAGTAAGGTGGACAGACAACCTGATAAGGGCCAGGCTGCTTCTGATCGGTCCTATTGAAGAATTAGGGGGGAGGCTATGGACATCCTATAGCAGATGATAACCTAAGCAAAAAGAAAAAGTTAGAAAGCACTCTAAAGGCCTTAATTAAATGCTTGTATGCCATCCCAATAAACCTGCAATGTAGCCTGGCTGGATGCAGTAACCACCACCGCGAAATATGTGTTGCAGTGAAATAAGGGATGCCAAAGCTGTTCCCCTGCTTATCCCAACAGTCAGCAGTGCACTTGTATCTCATTTCGGTGTTGCTTGAGTTTAAACTACCTGTCAGCCTGCCCAACGAACTTTATATAAAAAAATATTTATGTATATCGTAAAATTGCTAGCCATATTTATGAAAAATAAAAGATTGATTGTATAACTTCCCTATTAGAGTTATATCAAAGATTTTGCTATCCCTTCCCAATCCCTCATCCTTGATCCTACTACAGTTGGCAGCGCATTTGCAGCATGTGTGGCGTTACTTATGTTATAGGCGACAGTAGTCACCTACCATCAAGTAGACTCTAGGCTGTCGGTCGAGCTTAACTTAAAAATAATAATAACAATAATTACATTCAAATAATCTTATGTTTTTGTGACATTTCATGTGTATATTGTACAGTCTATGCTTTTTGGATGTCTTGAAACCACAAATTTCACATGTTGGCAACTCTAAATCGACACCATGTGACTTCCATAAATGGGTATGCAAAGGATTTGCACTCGTATACACTTTGGAACACTCCGGACATTGAAAGTTTTCACCTAAATGGCATTTTCTATGATAGGCAAGTTTTTCCGGATCCTTTAAACGAATGCAGCAATTGTTTACCATACACGAGGTTCCTAAGTCTTGATGTTTCTCAATCTTTGCATTGTGGTTTTGTCCTTTAGTTTTACGGGATCCAGGAGGTCTTCCAAGTTTAGGAGTATGGTCTACTTGGGGCTCAACATTTTCAATTACTGATTGCAGTAATATTTTTGAATCTGTCCCGACACAAGGTTGTATAGACGATATTAAGTCTGGTGTTGCATTTGATAGTTTAATAACATTACATGAAGAATTCTGTGTTGTGGTATCAGCAACATTGACATATTGAGTCGGAATGTCATTGGCATATACAATATTAATGCTTGCCTCTTGTATAATCTCTTTTGGATCTACTTTATTGAAGTTGGGTGTGCTCATCTTCTGCAATTCGTCGACAGATATGAAAGCTACACCTTGCGGTAGAGAATCACTGGTACTCACGTTTGGTACAATTTCTATTAATTGTGGCATTTTAACATCAAGTTTTTCACAATTAACTTTAGGAGGTGGCAAGGGTTCATCCGTGGTGTCTTCTTTCTTTAGTTTTGCATTTTTTAAAGCTATTTGTACTAAACTCTTAACCATTTTCCTGACATCTTTTACACCCATTTTGTGATGGGTGCGAAGGTGAGTTCGGAGGGTCTCCTCAGTATCAAAAATGCATGTGCATCCAGGGCAACTTATCTGTACATTATCCGCTAGGCCACTGCTCTTTGCTAACTGGGGATGAACAGTGAACAGATGAAATTTTATATCATCCTCTGCAAAAGCCATGTACGGGCAGGCCTCACATTGGAAAAAGGTAGTCGAACCCACAGACTTTTCCTCGTAAGATATTAACTTCTCCTTCGGGATCTGTGGTTTCGCATCGCTATAATCACTGTTGTTAATTGCAACATTATTCTGAGCGTCGTTGTTATTTACATTCATTATAAATCGAGAATTCATTATTTCAATCCGATAGACCTACATAATCCAAGCCATATTATTAAAAATTAAAGAGGAACATTTAACAAAACATTCACAATAGCATGTACGTAATTTAATTCATTGATTAATGTTCAGGGTTCACAATTTCACATCTTGTACCAAACAGCAAAACAGATACTTCTGTGCTATATGGTGCTATATAATAAATTAACAATATAAATGTCAATGTCAAAAAACTGAAAACAAAACAGCTGTTTTAGAAACAGAGGCTCAAAGATGTTGTATTAGTCTGTACCTACAGAGGCTCTAGTATGAGTTTACGATGCTACACCAATACTACACTCGCTAGCGAGAACGTAAAACTTTTGTATGGGAAATCGTGAACTGTCAATGTCAAATTATCAATTTTCCATATAAATGTTTTACGCTCTCTCTAGCGAGTGTAGTATCGTAAACTCATGCTAGAGCCACAGAAGCCTAAGATTGCATAGACAGCACAGATTATAGACAGAATACGATGACATTGTTGAAAGCCAGAGCCTATGGCCAGAGCCAAAGATGTTGTATTAGTCTGTACCAAAGATGTTGTATTAGTCTGTACCAAAGATGTTGTATTAGTCTGTAACTATAGATGGATCACAAAATGCAGCAATATTTTATTCTTTCTAACACCTTCAAATTGTCATAAGATTGAAAGAGACATACATATATAATCTGTCGGGTCGAAGTCGAGTGAATGTCTCCATTTTGACTATACAATGCAAGCTAAAGTTATAGCGTATAATAGTGCTGTGCATTTTTATTGATAACTAGATATCGTTGATATAGATTTTAAATATATGACGGATAAAAAGTATGGCTAAATGCGTTTCGGTGTACTGTTTGGTTATTCAATATAAATAAAATGTGGGTGCGTACTGGTACTCGCCGCATTGCTAATCGGTTGTATGAGATTGTATGCAATCTCTCGCATTTATTTCACCAAAATATTTCAAAAGAATAGTTATTTTTTGAGTAGAAATATTTAGAATCCATCCTTAAGGGGTAGAACGGGAGTAGGTTTTTATTACGAGAGAAAAAAAACTCGATAATCTTAAAGTTTTATTTTTAGAAACGATATCACAGATTGGATAATCTGTGATATCGTTTCATTTTAATCTGTGATTCGTCAACATTTTAATTTAAAGACTTGCAGTTAATGTTGACGCTTGGGTATCCACGTATTTATTAGTAAGTTTTCTTTTTCTGTGTAATTTCTGAAAAGAAATAGTTTTTGGTTATTAATGATTCAAAAGATTTTCATAATTTTCATAGATTGAAGCATAACTTCTTTATAACTTATAGATATTACTTACTGGTTTACACGATGGTGGTAATTTTGGGAATATTGTCGGCACTGCATACGAGTGTAGAATTTTACGCTGATATCCTTGGCGAAAGCAAGAATCTTCAAAGTTCATCGAACATATTCTTGTATATTGCGAAGCTCTCCAATCGTCGGCTTTTCTTACATTTTTTGTCCACGTTTTTTTTTAAATCGTTATAAATTGATAAAAATTACTTTCAACCTGCAGTGAATGCTAGAAATTGTCAACACTCTACTAAAAATAAATTAGTTATCGATATCGATAAACTTATCAAGATCAGACTACAGCACTATAAAGCAAGACAAATGTCAAATATTCCGATTAACTTTGGTTTTTGTAAATTTTAGTTATAAACACCAGCTTTTCTTTAAATAAATCAACCTTAGAGCTGTGTATGCATGTACAATGATTCATTTTTAGTAAATAATTATAAAAATTTGTTTACAAAACACCAAAATTAATGAGTGCGAGCTGTGCGACTTACCGGTGAAATGATATGTTTCCATTATTCTCCTTCAAAACACCCACTCTACTTGGACAAACGGGAACAGTACAAGCCATTCTTGGCAAGCAACAGATTTATGAAATCACACTTTCAGATTTTTAAGTATTTTAAATCACATAAAGCTAAACGCGCTTGTTAACCAGCATGATATAAACAAATATGACGTTGCCTCTTTTATGGCGCGCAGCGTTTTAAGACGTCGTATTCGGCTATTGTTATCTCTTTTTAACATACGACATGCAGCCATTACAAAGACGGGTATCGAGTATCGAAGGAATCTTCAATTTTTATTGTTCCATCTATACACTAATACAATTATCTTTGGCCAGAGCCACACAGCCACAGAATTAACATGATACGTAAGCATTTATTAATACTCAGGTACACAGCCTACTATTATGAAAATTTAAGTAACAAATGTCACACCTCAAGGCAATTGTTCAGGCCTTTAGGCGCGGGCAAGCGTTCTCATCTCCCACCATCAGCTCATTTCTGTTGTTGAGTAGCAACAGCGTGTTTTTTTAATATAAAGATTGTCACACTGGCTGACGATCATGGTAGGCACATATGTGGCATTGCTTGTGATATACCTACGCGACCGTAGCCACCTACCATGAAATGGCCCTTAATATGAAAAAAAATGGCTACCGTCGCTTATAACACCAGCAATGCCACAGATGTTGTGAGTAGGATTAAGAAGAAGAGATTGGGAAGGCATAGGGATATATGCTCTAGCATCCCTTACTCACTCACCGAAACACAACAACAGCATTACAGCACCCATGTATAACGGGATTAGGTTTAGGTTTAGGTTTTTAATTTAGGTTATATTTATTTTTAAATTCAGTTTTGTTTTTGATAACATTAGTTTGATCCCATAGACAAACCGTTTTCCAGTTTTATGGGACATTGTAAATATTTTTCTAATTATTTCATGTATAATAAATAAAGAAATAAATAAATAAAACGGTGGTCTTCTGTAAAGGAATGTTTACTATCGCCTCCCTAAATGGCTCCGAAACGCAGTGTGTCCTGCCACTACTTGCCAGATCCAGACCAGAGCCAACTATGAAAAATATATGGGGCATATGAACCATACGACTTCGTTCTGAGGGCACGGAGACTTCGACCTTCGTCGCTGAATTTATTTTATAGTATGAATGAGACACATACACATTGTTGAGCGAAAGAGACGGAAAATAATGCGACTGTAAAAAGACTGCTACCTATAGCTCAGTATTGTGTATTTCGGACGTCAAATGTATTGGTTCTCTTCTAACATCAAAATCGCATTGCTCAGGTACCTAAAGAATCAGCGGTCACGTTATCGCATTTCCTGTACCGGAAGAACCAGCTGCTACGTCAATCTTATTGGTTTCCTGATCACGTCAATCGTATTGATCCTATACCTAAAGAACCAGTTGCCGCGTCATCGCATTGGCTCTCATATAATGCCATTCGCACTGGTCCTGTTCCTAAAGAACCAGTTGCCTCGTGAACCACCACAAGTACATATCCAAAGTTACCCTGCTGGGAATAGAACCCGGGACCCCTGAGACAGAGCGTTAAAGCAATTCGGCTAAGGGGCTGTCGCGTGTGAATTGTAATTCATCGAGTGGCAGGCAGGTGGCACCCGAACATGGATTCCATGAAGAATCGTTAAGGAGTTTAGATTAACTCTAAGTTTAGATTAACGAGGCGGCTCAATGTCAGTAAACCGATCCTTTATACAGTCCACTCACCTGCACAATCCCGAACCAAGAGTAATAGTATATTTGAATGCCAGTAACCCGCCTAACAGGTTTTTAAAGAGTATTTCCTAAAAGTATTATTTATTTATCACAAATTAATTATATCTGAAGGGGCGTAAAAATTATGAGTTTTTATAATGTATATTAAAAAAAGTCAATAATGTATAGCGCATAACAGTACACTACAATAAGTTAGGCGGATTTCAAAATACTAATAAATAATCGATCATCTATCCACCATTAATCCCTCATCTATTACTAAAAAACAATAGAGATCACAGTTCAATAGACGATTAGTGGATATTTATAAAATACAAAATTTATTTTTGTAGTGACGTTCTAGCGTAGTTTTTATAAATTTATAAGTGTATTGCTAAATTTTATGTGCTTCAGTTGTAAATAAATACGAATTTTATTTACAAATTCATTGTCATGTTAATATTGAGATCTTACAAAAAGATAATATTTAGAATATATAGAGAGGGCATTGAGAAAATTTTCCTACAAAAATATTGATCCCTATCCTAAACCTAAATAGCCTTGTATAATTGGCGATGGACTGAGTGATTTTGTACCACGTAAGTCTAAATGTCACATTACGGATTCTTTCGTCTTGCTCGATCTATGCCGTTGAAATTTTTTGAGATCTTATGTTGCTCTGTGTATTTAGTTCCAATGGTTCCAATGAACGATCTTGTTATCTTGGAGTAATAGCGTTCTTTGTTCTGTGTTAGAGGTGGGCTGGATTATGTAAATTCCGTACCTAATCCAACTAATACCAATACCTAAAAATACCTAATCCGAATACTCTACCTAATCCCTAATAGACGCAGTTGATTTTCAACCTTTTGACATACGGTGCAAGGGTTAGTATTGTCTGTAACACGAAAATATTCGATATATTTTTAAATTTGATATAAATATATTTTTGGTATGCACCTAGTAAAGTAACGAGAAAAAAATGCTGTTGCTAAGATAACAAGGAATCTGATTAGATAATCCCATGCCTAATCCTAATATTTCTTACTAATATAATCTAATATCATTGAACGCAATGCATTTTTAAACTTACTATACTATATCAACGGAAACGAGTTAGTAGAGCGCTATCTCTCTTGCACAAAATTTTAACTGTGATTGGTCGGCGATTTACACTAAGGCAGTGTACACAGAGCGAAACTTTTTTAGTCTACTCGTGCTGTCCGTACTGTGCAGACGTGTTCTTTCTTGCAATATTTGCTCAATAAATTTCCTCTATCTGTGACTCGGCTTGTTTATGGACTTTGTGCTCGATTGCTTTGTGACGACTCGGCGACTTGTATAATGGACATTTGATTGCGTACTTTGCGTAGTGACAATGGCGGATCTGTCGGATAATGGATCTATTGAAAAAAGAAAACGGCGAGCTTTTTCGTCAAACGAAAAAGCTCTGATATTGCATAGTTTTCATTCCAAGAGGAATGAAAACCCTTTGGCCTCGACCGGTCAAATTTTAAAAAGTGTTGCATTGGAAGTAGGTGTGCACTGGATGTCGGTCCATAGAATTGTTAAAGAAAAGAAGGAGTGTGGTGTGCTTAAATCGCCCAAAAAGTCGAAGATACGCGTGCCAATCGTCGATAAGATCGATGACTTTACAAAGACTGCTATCCGATGTGGTTTCTTCGCGCAGAATGAAATACCTACATTGGACAAGATTTTAAAGAAAATAAATGATGATGGTACTTTGGGCACAATCAAGAGATCGACGCTACATAAAATATTGAAAAAAATTGGTTTCAAGTACAGCAAGAGAAGCAGAAATAGCATGTTGCTGGACCGTGACGACATTTTTTTTTGGCGAAGAAAATATTTACGATCTATCAAAACCGCTCGAGAAAATAACTGAATTAAATTTATTTGAATGTGTCAATTTTATTAATTGTTTTGCTTTTATTTATAAATTTTCAACGTTGTAATTTTATTTGATTGTTTCAATTGTATTTCATGCATGCATCTACAATAAATAAGTATGATATTAAACTGTAATTTTTATTTCCTTCATAAATATTTTTTACAAAGAAAACAATGTAAAAACGTATGTATAAAAACGAGTAATACAAAAAGCAAAATTATTTTAAATGCGCAATTGTGTTAAAAAAAGTAGTCTAAAATAAGTCGCTCTGTGAACGCGCCTTTACTTTTCTACGGATTTGTTTACGCCCACTGTTCATTTCCTGTCCTTGTCATTTGTATGAAAAATTCAGACAGAGAAAGCGCTCTACTAACTCGTTTCCGTGGATATAGTATATAATAAGTTTAAGGTTTAGTATTGTCGATTTTATTCGTATTATATTAGCAAAAACTAATCTAATACAGCTAATATTCCTTCCTAATACTTTTTTCGCAACCGATATTGAATCTTATTTCTATGTAGTGTAACGGTCAATGTTCTTTGATGGATGAAAGTATTAGCTAGAAGCGTACCTAATACGAGTCACCTAATAAAATATTCATATTTATAGATGCTAGTGATAAACTTACGATTTTCATGCTTAAATGGTTAGATTTAAAGTTTAATTTTCATTGTAATCGAGCAGAACGATCATTATTACAATATTACAATAGTTGTTAAACGAGTTGACAGTAGATTCTGAACCTTACACCGTACGAACTGCCTAGCATAGAAAAATATTCGGAAGACTCTAAATATTAGGTACGAACTAGTATCGAAAAATACCTGTTCCACGTACCTAATCCGATATTTATGCCTCACCTCTATTCTGTGTTCTATGTATCCAAAAATCCAAAAAGATGATGTGACGTGTTCATAAATTTTTGTTACTTAACGAAAGTTCATTGGTACATAAAATTAATTATATCTCTTATTGGTTGTTAGTTAAATATTGGAAATATTTGATTGGATTAATGAATATCTAAATTTAAAGTGTATAATTTTGACAGTGACATTTTCTCAAGCGGTGCAATTGTTAAACATCATATAACATATTTGTCAAGTAATTTTTATGTTCGGTGAAGTTGGCTTTGTGGGATATATATATAGTACTTATAGTTTAAAATTAATTTACAAATTAAAGAAAGACATCTGTAACAATGAGTGTGAGTCTACCACTGTTACTATCGTTTGTAAAATTACAGAAATTATAAATAACCTAATCTATAAATAACCTATAAATGTTTGTATGTTTTGCAGTTGGAGATCGAATCAATGGTTCGTTACACGTCGCCAATAAACCCGGCAGTTTTTCCGCATCTTACATTACTATTGCTTGGAATAGGCATATTTTTCACCGCCTGGTTCTTCGTATACGAGGTTACTAGCACTAAAGCCTCACGGGACTTGTTCAAGGAGCTTTTGTTGTCATTGGTTGCTGCGATATTTTCGGGATTCGGCATTCTGTTTTTACTTCTCTGGGTAGGAATTTATGTTTGATATATGTATTTAGTATTAATTATTTTAAGTTGTTATGCATCATTCCTTCGATTTCTATGAGAAAATAATTGTTTTTTAAGCCAATAATTTCCTACAGTCAATAAATTTATATTTATCACATGATTTTTTTTTAATGCTTTGCTGTATGTATTAATAGCAATCTTATATCTGTCATTTATAATACTAAATAAACCAAAAAGAGTAAAACTGAGAACAGAAACAGTACTTTTTAAAATAAATTATGTAGTTAAAATTATTCTAGTCTTGTGTGGTTCCCACATGTAAAATGCCCATAGACTTGCAAAGAAATTGATGGGATAACATTTTATGTAGTAATTCATTGCAACGCAACTCCTATGGTATTTACAAACTATTTTTTTTTTGCAAAAGAGATATCCATTTTGTCTGGATACAGTGAACAAAATGCACTTTTTTGTTCATTATTCTAAAATTGTAACCTATCTTGCTATCTTACCTTGTTAAGTCGCGAGAGATGACTGGGCTTAGCCTAGAGTCCATCTTTTTCCATGTTAGTATAAATCTAATCCTTATTATCTATTAAATAGATATTTTATAAAATTCTCCTTTGTGTGTATGTGTGTGAGAGAGAGAGAGAGTGGCAGTGGTAGAGGCTGTATCAGCCGTATCAATTATATTTGGTCCCTGGGTTAAGGGGCCCCCTTAAAACCACTTAAATTTTTAGGCTGTAAACTAAACCTCAAATTAATGAGTTTTGTGTATGACCTATAAGTTTAGCATTTAAGTTTAGATTCTAAATGCATTGCCTCTGTTAATGTTCTCTCACATGTTAATGTGAGGTAGACCCCTTGACAAAATTTAATACAGCTCAAGGTACACCAGTGTTGAGTAGCTACCTGGATCCGGTAGTAATGTGATCAGTTCAAAAAACATTTGCTGAACCCACTAATAGCAGACAAGCCAACATTCGAACAGAGTGTCTACCGAGTCTGCTGGTTTACATTAATTATGCATATATGTAGATCTTATTGTGTTAATAATATGACCAACATTTGCACTAACTATGAAAATAAATATTCCTTCACTATGACAACTCAGATTATAATAGAATTTACATTTTTCACATTGGTGGACAACCTGACAAAGGGTAAGTATCATTCAAATGTCTGGTATAGACTTTATGAAATAATTATAGACTTTTTAACATGTATTTAATAATACCTAGACAGGTCATAAGTTCTGTCACTTAATCAAAACTTTTGAATTTAGAATACTGGCTTCAAAAATATTCATTGAATTTGAATTTCGAATCTTTTATGAAATTAAAAATGTGCACTATTTCTAATAAATCTGAATATGATTTTGTCCCATTTGGTGTCGAGATACTTGGTCCGTGGGGTCCTAGCGCTATAAGGCTTTTTAAGAAAATAGCAAAAAGGTTAGTCGAAATCATAGGAGACTGAAGAGCTGGCAGCTACCTCGGACAAAGAATTAGCTTAGCTATTCAAAGGGGGAACGCTGCCAGTATCTTCGGAACCTTGCCTAAAGGGACTCCTTTTAATAATATTAGTTATTATATGTATTAAAATTAGGACTTTCGATTATAGTTTATATTAGTTTATTATAATTATAGTTTTATATCTGTCATTAGTTAAGAAAATTTGTATAAGTTTTCCATATTATCCAATGACAAGGTAACGTTTTACAAATAATGTCTGGCCAATAAATATACCATATTACCTTATACTATTTATCTACTTATTCTGTGCCATTAATAAATTGTCATTTCTAATTTATTTTTAAATATGGAGTGGACCTATAAAGACCGATTGGCGGTTATTGCGCTGCATCTGTGCAGTTATGCGCCTAATCAGATTTTCGAAATATTGATACTATAATTAAATTATTACCTGATCAGTCAGTTGCAAGAAGCTATCATTTAATTTTAATGCCGACATTAAATTTATAATGCTCCATTAACTTATGTTTTCTATTGCAGCAAATCTGATTTGATGCTAACTTTTAATGTTCATTAAAAGTTAATTTTTTAACTGTCAAAAGTCGTCATTATGTGCTATATTTGTTGCAAGAAACAATTTTCATAGCTAATGGAGGATTTATTTTGACATTTCATTAGTTATTTTTAATGAGCCGTATACTTAAGTAAATACAATCACCTCACCAATGTAAGTTCAGTTTTTCTTGAGATATACATATGGAATATTTTTATAATTTCCTATTTTAAATAAAGAAGAATCAATTCTGTTTATATTTAATTAAATATAATCACTTCACCAATATAAGTTCACTCTAGGTAGTATAGGTACTCACTATGGCACCAATTCCAATTTTTTTTCCGATTCTTGAGTATAATTAGCACCACGTTTTTTTTCGAAGACATTTTCATTTATTGAAAACAATTCACGCAATAACGCGAAAGACGAAATAACATTAAATTAACAAATAAAATAATAGTACGTTATCAGAAATATCAAATAACGTTTAGTTTGTCTTGCAGCACTTATTTTTATTGAAAACCAAACGCAACCATTCATTCATTTTTGAGATCATTCACTTTTTTGTCCTAATGCTTTCATTACGAGTACATTAGTAAATGAAAACCTACCGTTGATCTAATGAACGTTCCTGCAATGCCCATTAATTTAATGTCGACATTATATTTAATTAGGCATTAGTAAATGTCGCATTAATGATTTCTTTCTTGCAACTGACCGTATATCTACTTATTAGAATTAAAATACCAATCAATGAACATAACTGCTGGGTGGATTTATCATATGACGGTATAAATTTAGAAATAGATTTAATAGAATCTATATGCAGAGTACAGTACCTACATAATTAGTGGTATTTGTTGTAGACATACATTAACTTAAATAATCTCCCAAAGGCTCAAATTTCTCTGGGCTACCTTACTTTGGCTTCGTCGTGGACCCCCACCGTACCACCGACCATACCACAGGTGGTATGTTGGGTATAGAACGATACTACTCGTCCTCAAATAGGGAATTAGCTAAGGTAGGTACATTATCCAATTAATTCTTCACATCCAGCTGCAAAATAGACGTTATTAAGAATTATGTTGAAACCGCCCACATATATGAGTTTAATTGTATTTTTACTTACGGCTAACAGGTTAAAAGATGGAAAAAAAATATCTTTTATTGTATATAAATAATTTATGTATTTTACACTTATAACCTATGCATTACTTAATAGAAATATACGTTTTGTAGCAGTAGTTTGGTTGTTAGTCCGGTTAAGCGAACTAGGGCAACATTTATGTTCTGTACTACCTTTGTTGCCAGTGGATGAAGTAGACGAAGGTTGGCAATATATAAAATCCAAAGAAATAAACAATGAAGATGAAAATTAAATAAATTTGTTAAATATTTTGAAAACTTATGAATGAGGCCAGATTTTATTCCCGTGTGGTCAGTCTTTTCTCATCGCCATCGGACTACAAACACTGTCGAAGGTTGGAATTTCAAAATAAATGGATTAATTAAAAAAAAAACCAACTATGCTGCAAATTCTACATGTTATTAAAGACGACGATACTCTCGCAAATTTGAAAGTTGATCAGAACAAAAGGTTTGAAAACAAAATATTGCCAAAAAGAAGGAAAAGAGATATCGAAAACGATGATTTTATTAGAAACATTCAATTAGAGTTGACCTGTGGGGAAATTACCAATGAAATTTTTCTTTACAAAGCTGCTTTATTTACATGTACTTTATAAAATAAAAAGTATAATTAAAAAATCAAAAAAACCCAAAGGTTCCTTTCTTATGGGTCCTGACTGTTTCGCTATTTCATATTAGAAACTATTGCAACTTTAAGAGTTTCAAAAGTTCGGTGATTTGCATCAACCGAACTATCAACCCAAACGTTGCCCTAGTTCGCTTAACCGAACTAACAACCGAACTACTGCTACAAAACGGAAATATATATGTATTAATAGAATTTTGAGTATATTTATAATTGAGTAAAAGAATATTAATGCAACATGCTCTTTTTTCTTCGTATAAAATAATGTGATAATTATCACATTATATGAAATATCCTAAAAAGTTGAATAGAACCACTTATATAGAATTTTTTTAAATTAATAAATGTACTTTAATTCATAAGCTAGACTTTTGGAGTGAACATTAAATTTATTTAAATCACAGATGCAAAAGTATTACAATAAAACATTAATGAAATTATATTATTTAAATAGTTTGTCACTGAACTGTGGACTGAACGGGCTCATCTTGAAATGGAAGTTGTTGCTATGGTTTGGCAGACTGTCGCGCCGATGGTACTGAAACATTACAATTTAATTAAAAAAAGATCAATTTAGGGCCTGTCTTTGCGACAGTCGTTGGGGTATTTTTCGTTTGTCTAAAAAGATCACTTAAAACTGCATCGAATACGCACACGATGGGCATCGATATATAAAAAAATGCGGGAGTCCCCGAAAAAATTGAACTAGTGTCAAGGCGCATTAAAGCACACCGCGCACATCAACGCATTGCATACCTAATTTCACATACCACGCTTTCACATTTCGGGTATTTTTGTCATCCGCGGACAAAAGCCCTTCGTTGTGTTGGCCCTAAGTTTTACGATATCAAGATCGGCTGGCGGTCCATTTGATGGGTAGGTGGGTACCGTCGCCTATATGCATATGCAACACCAAGAGGGATGAAAGTGCGCAGCCTACGAAAAGGATAGTGAAATGGGAAAATTTGAGGATAGGGGAATAAGTTCAGACATACCCTTACTCACATCACCAAAACACAACACAGCGCTAATATATCACGGTGGTCTTCTGAAAGAGGGTCATTACTGTTGCAAGACGGGCTGCCCATTAATGACTAGAAAACAGTGTGACCTGCCACCATTATTTTCCCCAATTGTGGTGGGATATGGAAATACACACTTTGCCCACCGTTTCCTGGAGACATACTATACTTTACAATTAATTTACTATCTTTAAAATACACTATATATTTCCGCAACTGGCCACTTACAAAAACATCGATGCCGTGCGCCGTATTATAGAAACAGAACGTGACCTACCATGAGATTCAGACATCCTTAAGCATAGGCATGAGTCAAATACAATCAATCCTGCACAAAGCATTTGGATGTGAAAAAGCTGTGCTTTCGATGGATCCCAGATAATTGACCTAGGCTTAAAAAACGGAGTGCGTCATTTGATGCAATGCCATGCTTACCAGATTCAACAAAGGGGCGTCAAATTAGGTGTGGGACACAGTGACAGGTGACGAAACATGGATTTATTGCTACTTATCCCAAAACATTCGAGCGTATGGGTCTTTCAAGATGAACCGAAACCAACCAAAGTAGCGCGCGTGCAAAATGTCTCTAAGCAGATGATTGCTTCTTTTTTCTAATAGAACTGGACACGTGGCTGGCTACTGTTAGAGAATCGTTGTACCGTGAGTAGTGATTGGTACACGACCATTTTTTGCCGAAAGTTATTGACGAACTTCGTAAAAATAACCGTAAACTCCGTAAGCCAGTTCGCATACGGCCAGACAAACGAATTTTTGAAGATGAAAAAACGTAGAACTTATAAACCACCCTGCATACAGTCCCGACCTTGCAACTTTTTTTTTGTTCCCATTAATTAAGAATCAGTTATGCGGTCAACGATTTTCATCACCAGAAGAGGCTATCGAAGAGTAGGTATGATAAACCAATTCCCGAAGTCAACGGAGGAGTGGCATAAATGTTTTACAAAATTGGTTTACTTATTCATAGGAAAAAGTGCTTTTAAGCAAGTAATAAATTCATTTTTGACTATTCATTGTAACTTTTTCTTATTCATTCTGGAAGCTTTTAGTGCACCCCACGTACTAGACTGACGCTCCCGGGAGCATTTGGGGGGATTAGTAGATATACATAATATGTCCTATGTCCATTTGGAATAATGTACCTTTCAAATAGTGAAAGATTTTTTTCAAATAGCTGCAGTGGTTCCGAAGATTACCCTCCACATATAAACAATAATGTACAAAATATGCCATCTCTCTTGATTATATTAGTAAATAGATTTAAAATTAGTATTTTGTAAAGTTTTATGATAAAAAAAATAAAATTAGAAAGTTTGGTTTTGTAAAGATACAATATTAGTATATTGGATAAACTTCGGTTTATAGATATACCCGTTCAAGTATTAAGTAGGTAGAAGGTGATTAGGTAGTTACCTCGTTTCCAAGGATCTCCTGGGTGGAGTCATTGTCTGGAGGAAAGTAATCGCTTCTGAACTGCGGCATGTCCTCAATACCAATTAAATCAGAGTCCCCTGACGTGTCGCTGTTCAAATTTAAATTAAATAAATAAATTAATCAACGAATCAATTAATTATTATTATTGTTTATGCATATTTCAAATAAATAATCAAATAGATCGATAATAATGAATTGAAATTCATTTACAAAGAAAGTCAATTTGAATTAAACATTCTATCACAAAGTTGTATGAAATATGAATTAGAAATATGCAAAATGCAATTTTTATTCTCGGTGAACATGAGTGCAGTACGGGAAGATGTGTTAATCGTTTCTGGTCTTTTAACGCCATGAAATATTGACAAAACATAATCGAATAAAAAGGTTGTAGCACTTCTATTGGCTCACCTAAGGGCATCAAAGTCTGGTGCCTTGATGGCCTCATTCCATATGGGGTTGGATCCCTCGACGGCATGTTTGTTTGTGCCGGGCGCCGCGATTCCCACTCGGTTAAGACCGGAGTCCACCGAGCCGTATTTCGTCATTGATAACGCTTCCAACCGTCTGTTCAATCTGTAATGTAATATAGACACTAATATTATAATCAGTTCATGTAAATGTTCTTAAAGGTTTCAATGAACTTATTTCATAGGAAGCAATCTTAATTATCTGTATGATGACAATCGCATGAACATACCACTAATAGAGTCGCAAAGAAATACAGTACCTAAGCAATTTTTTTTTAAAAACTGCAATAATTTTTAACATTTAGTTTATTTTTTCACATAAGTGATGCAAACCAGTGTTTCACAATAGGGAATATGCGACTAATTCAAAAAAGGCTTAAATATATTTTTTTATCAACATTTTTGCTTTGCCTATGTAAATATTTTTTAATATTATTTCTTTTTCGTTAAGAAAATATAAAGTGCCGTACTTGTAGATACTTTGGAACAATCTCCTTTCTGAGGTGTTTCCATCTAGCTACAATATGGGCTACAAATCATTAAGCGTGCTGTTAATAAATTCCTACAGGGTCAGCAGCGCACCTGAACTTCTCCTTGTATTGCTTTCTTTAGGCTACGGTACCTACCACCAAGTGGACCGTCAGCATGCCTGCTACCTTTTATCTTTTTATTTAAAAATTTCTTCTGTCCGTGTGTATATAACTGAACTTCTCCTAAACTGCTGAACCGATTTTGATGAAATTTTTTGTGTGTATTTGTATTCGCGCCTGAATGGTTTTGATTTACAGTTGGGTTCGATAGGTAGCGCTGCAGTCGGGTTCGGGTGGGACTATTACGTTTGCTGGGACCGTTAGTAATACATAAAAAAATAGCTGAGTTAACGAAGTGTATATACTTTTATACTTATTATACTTTTATACTTACTAATTATACTTACGAATAAATGTATACTCACGCTCTAGTGCGGAAGATGAAAGTGACTAGCAGCACTAGACACAAGAAGGCTAGCAGCGCCGACAACGCGCCAAGCACGTATACCGTGGTGCGAATGCTGTCGGTGCCTGCCGCGGGGCTCGAGCCCGTCACGAAGTCCTCCAGCACTAGCATCCGAGTATTGAGCACGTTTTGCACGGCGAGCAGAAGCTGAGTGTCGCTGCGCAGTTGTTCGATAACAGTGGCTGCGACAGGCTGGTTGTCGCGGATGAAATGAGCCCGCACCTCGGTGCGGTCCTCCAGGGCTACGCCGTTTGCGTCACTCGATGGGACAACCTCAACAAGAGTAAAAACATCAACAAAATTCTGAGCAATAAAAGAATTAGTAGGTAAATACAATAATAATCTCAAAAATTATAAAAATACCAACACCCCAACCAAAACGTAACCTAAAATTTAATTTAAAAAATCAAAGACGTCTTCCTACAAAAGTTATAGAAATCTAATACCAAAAATCTAAAAATCCTGAAGGCGATTTCCCTTTCCAATTGGTGTTTTGAGGAAGTAATTATTTCTGTCATCGTCATAATCATTATCAGTGCGTTGAAATATTTTATATTTTTTTTGTTTTGTTTTACACCTACCTACTCAAGAATAAAAAATAAAATCGAGAGTAAATTAAATTAATGTTAATATATCTTGACATTTAGATTTTATTTGTAACTAGCGACCCGCCCCCGGCTTCGCCCGGGGTGCAATTTTTATATATATGAACATTCCCCGTTTATTCCTCTTTCCATTAGTGAAAACCGAATTAAAATCGGTCTACTCGTTCACGCGTGATGCCGTGACCAAGGGAAATTTTATATATAGAGATTATATAGATCACTGCTATATTTACTGTCACTTTTATGTAGGCAATAAATTGCGTTTACATATCATCCTTATGTTATTTATACTTATAAGCCCCGCAAATTGCTAATGCGCCTGGCTGCCATTTTGGTGACGTAATCTTAGGCCGTTAGCAACACAGGCCGGCGAGTTTTTAGGCGTCAATAACCGGCGGATGACGTCACGCAGATCTTAATGTGACAACGTTTCTGCAAATTAGTAATTTGTGGGGATTATATTATGTAACTAGCTTTAGCCCGCGACTTCATCCACGAACCTTTTTCTTAAAAATTGTTGACACCGACAATCTGCTCGCAGGACCGATTTCTTCAAGATAGATGCTGGAGTGAATGTCAACTTTGGTGAAGCTTAATTAAAAAGGTGCAAGTCCAATAGAGGAAGATCAGCTGTTGGCTAAGGATGGTTACAAATACGTATTCTATATTTCATCAGGTACTTAAATATGTAATGCTTACCTGATCTATGTTACACGTCATGTTGAATCCATTTGAAAACGATTGCGCTATCTGAAAATTTGATTTTTCATTTTAATCACTTAAGGTTAAGGTTCCAATTAAGGTTTCAATTTCATTTCAAACGATTTAAAAGGGTTAAATCTATTATTAAGTTAAATTCAAACTTTTGCACAGTTTGTTTTGGATTCTAGTTTTTATTAATTGTATAAAAAATAAATAAAATATATTCTCTCACGATAAGTATGCAGAGGTCCGAAATGGAAATTGATTCTTGTTAGGTAAGTACTCGAATTCGATTTTCCGCGTCGACATGAAAAAACATACAACAATAAAATTCAAAACTTACAAAGTCTGTTTCGTCTTCGATTTGCTGTAGGGCGTTGTAGAATATGAAGAACACACGGTTCAGATCAGTAATCAAGTAGACCCTCACTAATGTGTCGTCTGTTGCGCCCTCTGAAAATGTAAAAAACATGGTGAGTAGCTTGTCTTGCCACTTCTTTTTTATTAAAAAAAATAAAATCTATGAATGAAAACACACGCCATTGTTTTGGCAGTCTTGTACTTGAGGGACAGATTGTTGGGTAATGATGTATATAAAATATAAATATGGATAGGATTTTTTATTTATTTTTTTATTTAGATATTAATTCAATACAATGTTACTTTTGATTTAACACAAACTTATGAGTTTTACTGCTTTTATATTAACATTTGACCACCGTCTCTTACTTTTAGAGCGTCATGACACATCGAAGACTTGATTTCTCCATAGATTTCCCTACATTTCCATCTGCGTTAAATTCGGATTCCGCTGTGTGCACCCCTCTAACGCAAAGCACCCTTGTTCATCTAAGGGGCATAGCGGATAATGTAGTTTGGCTTTGGGGGAAAGAATTTTTAAAATCGGATAAGTAGTTTAGGAGATTATTTCTTACATGCAAACTTGTAAAGCTTATCTCTAAGTCCTGTATATTTTCCCTAAGAAACGTGGTGGTCATTGCGGCAATTAAAACTGCAGGCGGGTAATTAAAACTGCGAAACACAGCGTGCAGTAGCTCTGGCGTTGCTTGTGTTATAGGCAACGGTAGCCACCTACCATCAAGTGGACCGTCAGCCTGTCTGCCGACCTTAACATAAAAAAAAATGTGCATCTAAAAGCTGATTATGGTGATAATGATAAAATCTTAGATTAGGTGAATTTTTGATAGAGTGGATGCTGAGATATAAAGTTGTCAGTGCGGAAATTTTGACACAGCAATGGACAAAACACGGCTAAAAACTTTCGTTACCTGTATCAGTGGCCAGAACTGAAAACTCGAACATGCCTTGCATAGAGGCCGTGGGCTGCATGTTCAGCGTCAGCAAACCAGTCTGCGCGTTCAACACAAACGCTGTACTCCTGACCGCTTCCAGTGAGCTGTCCACGACCATAGAGTCGTGGTCTATGGAATACAAGATGGTCCTGTCATCTTCCGTGTGGATTGCCTAATCAAGTGAATATTCATTACAGACTATAAAAAATTAACAATCTTATTATAACATTATACAAAAATGTTAAAATTTTCTTTTGTGACTGCTTCAGTAGAATTGGTATTATGAGGGTAAGAAATTATTGTGAACAGCTATTACTGTACCTTATTGCATCATTCTTTAAACATCCTTACATATTATAAAAGTCTCCCAATGCGTTTGTCTGTATGTCTGTATGTATGTTCACGATAAACTCAAAAACTACTGAACGGATTTTCATGTGGTTTTTATCCATCAACAGAGTGATTCCTTATGAAAACCCGGCGACATTTACATAAAGAAAACTATACTCAATTATCTTTAAAAAAAATTCTCACCTGAACTGTGAGTAATTCCTTTCCTATCACATCTATAGTAGAAATTCCTGCAGTGTAAACGTCCCTAACAAATACTGGACGTGGATCTGCCTCTCTTACCTGAAAGAATTACAAGTTTTCTTTAGAACTGAGCCGGAACAAATTGTACATGGGTAATGACAATTTGTTCCGGCCTCTAACTTAAGAATAAATAAATAAAAAATCGCCAAGACTAATAGCACAGTACGCTTAATGCTTCTAACATCTTTGCTTGCTCTGATTTTCAAATTTTAAAGCCTTGAAATAGTAATTCATGAATGGATTTTCGCAGCCAACTTTACGATTAATATCGAAATTATAATTTTATAATTTGAAAATCGGAGTAAGCAAAAATGTGTGACAGAGAAGCATTAAGGGTACTTTGCAGTGTAATAGAAAAGGACGCAGCATAGTAGTTAGTTTTTTAAAAATTAAAGATATTCATGAGCATAATTTAATAGACAATGCTATCGCGATTTATTTTCTCATGGATAAGAATTGATAAAATACGCTTTTCGTCTGGTAAACAGATGTGTGCGGAACGATCTCTCTTCGACCTTAGACTTGAAGATCTTAGACCAAAAGGACAGAAATGAACATATCGTTGATGTGGCTTAGGATTTTACAACCAGACTATACAATTCAAAACCCTTGCCATTTTTTTGACGCTCAAGAATAAGTAATTTTTTTCTGAAAAATTATAAACCACAAATTATGCTTATTTATTTACGCTCACGTGTATTCGACTTGAATGCGTTGATTTAAAAAAATCATAATAGAAAAAAAAACTTACAGTAACAATAACGGTGAGAGTTGATTGCGACAAAATGGCATCTTCAGCCTGCGAGTTGGATGCAGCTATGGTCACCTCACGAGTCTCTGCTTCGCTCCGCTCCAATTCCCTCTCCAGGTATATCACGTTATTGACGGGGTCCAGACCGAAGAAACCTTCCTCGTTGCCTCCTGTGAAGTAGGGTTAAGTAATTGAGTGTTCTAATTCATATACCATTGCTCTTCAATCTATTCTTTTTTCACGATAAATATTTTCAGAAAACAGCTCGGTGTAATTTTCCTAGATGCGTCTTGTAGGCCAAATGGAGGTATAGATTTTTTTATAATACAAAAAAAATCAAAAAGCTCGCATGTTTTTAGAGGCACATTTACACTCTAAACTCTCGTAGGCCGTATGTTATTCTAAACTCTAGCGTACGGCCTAAAAAGTTAAGCGAGATTGTAGATAACATTTTACGAATTGTTTAAACAAGCCGGGGCCCTTGTAGCTTGAGGGCCACATATGTATCCATACATATAATAAAATCGTAAACGAGTAATGTCTGTAAATCAAATATAAAAAAAAAACAATTTGTACACCTTGTACTTGCTATAGAATTTCCTTTTTTTTCGCGCCTTTATAATATGCTGGCTGAAAATCAGCGCTGTAGGTGTTTGTCCAGCACCTCAGCACAACGCTGAGCCAGTATCCGATTCGCTGCCGCGAGGACACACACACGTTTTTTAGTAATTTCTGTCTTGTTCTTGTATTAGAGCAAGAGCCCGCGAGGGCCAGGCCTTAGTTAAATAATAAAATGTAAAAGTTTCTCTGTGTATGCCCACTATACAGGTAAGAACGATCCCAGGCTATGAAACTTGGGTCGCGGTGGCTTTGGCAGGTAACAGGTAGTAAAGGTGTGTAAAATTGTGTCTCAAAGTTAGTATAGTATAAAGCTTAGTTTTCATATATTTTATTAGTGATAATCTTAGAAATCGTCTCGTCCACAGCCAGACACTTAGTACAGTTGCAACCCTCTGCCAGGCACCCTTAAAGTAGGGTTAATTTTATTTATACTTTAGTTATAATATAAAAGCTGAACTTTATATATGTTACTTGGAGAACTATAAAATGATGTTTCCTCAGTAGCCAGACAGTTTTGATAGTTCCTCCATACTGCCAGACACATTAAAGATCTATTGTAGGTGCGAGCGCGAGGGATAGATGCGTAAGCGGGTGCGAGTGGGACAGTGCGTTCGGTCCACGGCGATCTTTTATTGAGCATCAGCTGTCTATTATTCTGTATTCTGTGGTAAACAATTTTAGATTTATCAAGAAAATTTATTATATTAAATTATCAGAGACTAAACATTAACTTTTCAAAAAAATATTTAGTAAAATTTTACGCAAATAAATCTTTAAATCAACAATCCAAAAATGTTTTAGAGTTTTGTAAACTTCATTAAATATTCAATTCAATAAAAATTTCAATATTTTGCAAAAAAAATTTTACTATAAGGAGGGAATAATTATTGTGATAGTAAAACATTTAATGAAAAAGGAGTTTAATTATAATTATAGCCATTGTATACAAAGTAAAAAATAATATTTTAAACATATTATTTTTTACTGACAAAGTTGTTAAAGAATCACTGACATAATTTGGTAGTTGATCCCCTTCAAACCATTTAAAATGGTATTGGTCATTTTGCTGTACCCAACCATTATTTTCCATAGGAAGTTGTATTTTTTAGGTGAGCCTTGTTCCAAATGGTACAAATATAATTTGCTCACAAAAATTACTGTAATAGTTCACTTTTACAAGGTGGTAAACTGCTAGCGTCGAGTTTTTTCGATTAAAAGCTTCATTCACATCAGAGACTGTATACGAATCTATGAACATTTGAAGTCTAGCCGCATCAACGTCAATTATATTACGAACATTGTATATATTGCATATAAATCTCTTCGGGTAGTGTACAGATATGAGTCGTGAAATTGTTGTACAAATTTCAAATTTATCTAGAGAGTATTAATATTTAGAATCGAGTGAAATATGAAGCAAGTCGGACAACTTCACATGATTGCACAGGATCTGTATGGGGACAGAGGAAAGGTTAATGTGTCTGGCAGTATGGAGGAACTATCGAAACTGTCTGGCTACTGAGGAAACATCATTTTATAGTTCTCCAAGTAACATATATAAAGTTCAGCTTTTATATTATAACTAAAGTATAAATAAAATTAACCCTACTTTAAGGGTGCCTGGCAGAGGGTTGCAACTGTACTAAGTGTCTGGCTGTGGACGAGACGATTTCTAAGATTATCACTAATAAAATATATGAAAACTAAGCTTTATACTATACTAACTTTGAGACACAATTTTACACACCTTTACTACCTGTTACCTGCCAAAGCCACCGCGACCCAAGTTTCATAGCCTGGCATCGTTCTTACCTGTATAGTGGGCATACACAGGGAAACTTTTACATTTTATTATTTAACTAAGGCCTGGCCCTCACGGGCTCTTAGACTATATATACTTAATGTAAGTGTCTTTCGTGCAGTGAATAAGTCTTTCTTTCTTTCTTTCTTTACTTATGCTACCGAGGTAAAAAAAAATAGTTTTTAGAATTTTTGTCTGTTTGTCTGTGCATTTGTGCACGCTAATCTCAGAAACGGCTTAACGAATTTGAATGCGGTTTTCACTGATGAATTGTAACTAGCTTCCAGTAACATTTAGTATTTGTTTCATTCCAAGCGGTTTACAAACTCGCGGTGGTCTTCTGTATAGAGATGCGAAAATGTTTACAAAATTCAAATACTTGATTATTTAAATATATTTCAAATAAAAATACAAAAATGAATAGATGGAAGTATTTAAATGCAAAGTACCCAGTTATATATTTAAAGTGGACAGTCAGACAGGCTGACTGTCCACTTGATGGTAAGCAGCTATGGTCGCCTATAACACAAGCACCGCCACATGTGCTTCAAGTGCGCCGATGACCATAGTAGGATTAAGGATAAGGGATTAGGATGGGATAGGTAAATGGGCTCTGGCACGCCCTAATCCTTAATTGTCGCTCATTCTTACGTTACGCTCATTTTCGCTTGTCAACATTATACCTAATCTAATAATTACCTACCAACGATTCTGTAGTAAATATCATAGCAGTCGCCATCGCATCGATAATTCTTAGCGTCTATAGCTCGAGGTAAGGGGTGACTCTCCAACATGCCAGCCTCCTTCTCTGTAACATTTCAATTAAAATATTACACAAAACGATCTAATATTAAGGGGTAAACACTACGATACGACACACTACGATACGAGGCCAAGGATTTAACAGAGCAGTGAAAAATAATTCAATTCTCTTTAATTTTATCAACATGTTTCTGAACAATCATTATTTGGGCTTTATATATTTTCGGAAGTCTATAAAGCCCAAATAATTATACACATAATTAAGTATATAACTACATCCAAAACTTACGATGTCTATAATCAGGAAACCAAAATACCTACCAAAATCAATTAAAATCAAAACTAACCCTCTTAGTTAGCTTAAGAGCATAGCATTTTGCTGCGGCACCAGCTACGAGAATTACAAACGGTTTCTATATTTATTTTATTATTAAAACATTTATTAAAATTCATTTGAAACATAACTAAATATACTAAAATTCGAAAAACAAATTGAAGCACATACTTAAATTAATTTTTACTTGTAAATCGTTAATAGTTAAGTACCTATAACAGAAAACAAGGACAAACAAAAAAATTACGAAATATGTCAAATATACCAACCAATAAACGCAATCTGGGCCACCGTCGTATTGAAGAAAGGACTGGTTGTTGTTGGCAAGAAAGCCACTGTAATAGTCGAGTATGTCTGCTGGAAACCCGGCTCAGTGCCGCCATCTCGAGCGCGGATGGTCACCTAAATTATTAGCAATATTTATAAGTGTTTCTAGGAACAACAAGATACGAACAAACGACGCTTCATTTGCATAATTTGAAATTCAAATTCGAATTGAAAGAATTTCAGGCCGTATTGTGATTGAAGCCATAATAGGATGACGAGAAAGTTTTCTTTACAACTACACTGACGGACTCATAAACTGCATCAAAGTAATAGACGACTTTGAAATAAATATTTTAACCAAGTATGCAAACTTTCTATACAGATTTAAATTGAAACCTCTAGATTGGTTCGTGAACTTTAAAACAGCGTATCCTTAAGTTTAAGTTTGTGTACTGGAAAGGACCTTAAGACTTTTTTGAAGAAAAAACAGAAATTTAAGGAAAATTGGTTTAATAAAAAAATTGGTTTTAACAATAGACACAAACTTTATGCAAGGGTTTATTTATGTTTTAATAGGGTGTATTACCCCCACGTGCCCTTATTACGGATTCTAATCGGTTCCGCATAGATTTTATTAGGGTTATTAAAAGATCTTGCGGAATATTGTCCCATTCTTCTGAAAGTGCTGTTCTTAGTGCTGCCACTGTCGTGGGCACAGGATTTCTCGCATATACAGCTCTTTTTAAATTGTCCCAAACATGCTCAATGGGATTAAGATCCGGGCTGCGTGCTGGCCAATTCATTGTACGTATCCCAACCTCTTCGCAATATTGTCGAACTTGTGCAGCAGCGTGCGGCCGGGCATTATCCTGCATTAAAGTAAAATTTTCGCCTATGAATCCCATGTAAGGCACCACGTGATCTTCTAAGATCTCTGTTATGTAGCGATGTGCAGTCAAACCCCCTCTATTACCGTTTTGACGGACTATGTCTATGAACACAAGTTCTGTTCGCCCGTTCATCGATATGCCACCCCAGACCATACACGAACCGCCTCCAAAAGGAACACGCTCCTCAATGCAACTTTGAGCATATCGCTCCCCACGTCGACGATAGACTCTTCTGCGACCATCTGCACCATATAAACATGTCCTACACTCGTCCGTGAACAATACGGAGGCCCATTGCTCTTCTGTCCAATTTAGGTGATCACGCGCAAATCTTAAGCGAGCTTGTCTGTGAGCTACAGACAACTTTGGACCATTTGCTGGTCTAAAAGGGGTGATATCCGCTTCCTTTAACCTTCTTCTTATTGTTCGTGCACTCACATTTACTCCACGCACTTCATTAAGCTCTGTTTTGATGTTAACTGACGTGAGGAAACGATTTCGCAGGGAAGTTGTAACAATAAATCGGTCATCACGACCGGTGGTTGCTCGAGTCCTGCCTGTACCACGTCTCCTTCTGTAAGAACCTGTCTCCACAAACCTTCTGTATATTCTAGAAACCGTAGACTGGTTTAAATTTAAATTTCTACCAATCGTTCGTTGATCCAAGCCCTCCCGCACCAGTGCTACAATTTGAGCCGCTTGTTCGGACGAAGTATCCATATTATGGTTCAAAAACTCTCGATGAGTTAAAAACTAACCCAACAATTCTGCTGGTAACAATAATTCAATTGACAAAAGAATAAAAAATCAATGCGAATCAATTTAAAACTTTGCTTTAAATAACACGCAAATCTGATACTACGAGTAAATTTTCTTTTCCCGGCTATATTCATTTGTTTTACTGCAGTTCTATTTTTAAATTTTGCTTTTTTTTTAAGATTAAGAGCCAGTCTCTCCATATTTATATAATTTAATCTAAAAAGTTTGCATACTTATCAAAAAAAATCATTTCAAAGTAATCCTGAACTTTGATGCAGTTTATGAGTCCGTCAGTATAGTAGGTATTTAACTAAATCTTCGTTCGCGTAGCTTTGTAAATTATGGCCTATGTGTTATTCTGGTGTATTTATATAAACTATAAAAACTATAAATAACATAAAGTTTCATTAAAATCCGCTCAGGCGTTTTTGCTTAAAAGAATTACATCCATCTCTAACATAAGTCCTCAAACATAAGTTTGTTTGTTTGGATGTTTGTTACTCAAACACGCAAAAACGGCTGAACGGATTTGAATGAAATTTGGCACACAAAATAGTCTATTACCTAGATTAATATATAGGATTCTTTTTTTCCTGGAAAAATGTTAGGATCCTGTGGGATTTTGAAGACGCAGGCACATCTAGTCTATATATAAAAATGAATCCCCATTTCCCTTGGTCACGGCATCACGCGTGAACAGGTTGACCGATTTTAATTCGGTTTTGAACGGGGAATGTTCATATATAGAAATATTGCACGCCGGGCGAAGCCGGGGGCGGTTCGCTAGTTTATATAATCAAAGTAAGATATAGAAGAAAAATAACGATTCAGTTACTTTTCAGGAACATCAAGCGGGCTCTGAAGAACTGAGAGGCTCAATGTAATATACAAACATTTGATGAAGCATTACGGGTGCACCAGAAATCATAAATTCTTTCTTGTTCGAAAACATTATTCGCAATTGTAATCATACAATCAAAATCTTGACAAAAATCTCGTATTTTCATACACACGAACATACGTGCGTACGGGAATTTACCTGTTGTTCTTGTAGATTGTGTGATTGGTAGATTATTATGTTTTCTTTTTTAAATTAAGATTAGTTAGACTAGAGTCTAGTCTAACTAATCTTAATTTAGTCTAGTCTAGTCTAGTCACTAGACTATCATAAACATTCATAGTGTAAAATTATTACCTGAAACTCTCTAATTTCCTCCGGGAATAATTGAGTAAGCACGAGCGAACCACTGTTCTCGCCACTGTACGATATTTGGAAGTAATCTTGCGCCTCGTCTGAAACAATAAGTAATTGATGAATTCGCCTTTAATCTATGACGTAGGATAAAGTTAGATCCCACACACTTAAGACATACATTCTCAGATTATTTACATAAACCGTTTGTGAAATTTATCCATACACTAATCCATACTTAATAATAAGTATACTGTATACTTATAATAATAAGATATGGTTATTATACTCATATAATATTATCATAACAAAGAAAATATATTTGTTTGTATGTTTGTAATGAATAAACTCAAAAACTACTGGACCAATTTTAAATATTCTTTCACCTATAGAAAGCTAAATTATCAGAGAGTAACATAGACTATTCACCCTCCCCCATCTCCCCCTTTCACCCCCCTCCAAAGAGACGCGGACGAAGTCGCGTGCAACAGCTAGTTAAAGGTATAGATTATTTTTTATACACAAACTTTATCGACTATATCATACCGTCTCCTTCGATGGTGAATGTGACTATCCCAGCTTCCAGACCGTCCTCGTCCGTGGCGTATATCAAGTCAAGCGGTTCACCGTTCACTTTGAACAGACCGCTGGCTACTAAAGCTGATTCCTGAAATACATTAATTATTTTTATCAATTATTACGTTCTTTTTTATAATAAAGGTTGGCGGAGAGGCTTACAGTCCACTTGGTGGTAGGTGACTACTGTCGCCTATTAACACAAGCAACGCTATAGGTGCAGCATGTGCGCTGCCAACCTAAGTAGAATAAAGGATAATGGATTAGAAGAGGATAAAGAACTGAGTTTTGGTATCCCTTACTCATTCATTGAAACACAACAGCACACATACTGTTACAATAAGTAGTGAGGTGTTGGAATAAACGAGTCTCGGAATAGGGGACACCCGTAGGCCGACCAGATCCTCGCTGGATTGATACCAAAGAGTGATTAGAAGTGAATTGTTGCGGCGGGAGACCGACGCGGGGATTCATTAAAAAAATTGTTTTTAGAATTTTTGCCTGTTTCTCTGTGCGTTTGTACCTACACGCTAATCTCAGAAACGGCTTAACCGATTTGAATGCGGTTTCACTCATGTATTGTAGCAAGCTACGGAAAGCTTGCTACAATACATGAGTGAACAAACAAAAAGTTACGCGCTATACCGAATACCACACAACGAAGTTGCAGGCTCAGCTAGTTATAATTATAAAATAGAATATTATGGACTATCAACCTTAATTATGAAACTATTTAGTTGGTTATGTATTAATATCACGATACGAATAATGAACGAAACTTCAAATCAGTTAAATTCTTTTTGAGTTTATCCATTACAAACAAAAATAAAAAATAATCTTTTCTCTTCATATCTAATATTATTATAGACCCCGGTGGTGCCCGCGACTTCATCCGCATTGAAAAATAGTATATTTGGCAATAATTTGTTCCATATTTATAGCTCTGATAGTTTTCCCAGGCGTTGGATATTTATTTTTATATGATCCCTCGGGAACTGTACTTTTTCTGAATAATATGTACCCTATGTCCTCTTTTTTATCCCTGATAATGTGTATGTAAAATTTCATGATGATCGGTTGTGTAGTTAAGGCGTGAAAATTAAGGTAACAGACAGACAGAGAGACAGACAGTTACTTTCACATTTATAATATCACTAGCTGGTGCCCGCGGATTCGCCCGCGTCGAAAAATAAAAAATAACGCCTGACTAAATATATGAGCAATGTAACGCCTAACATATTTATTGCAGTTATAGCTTTGCCAGGCGTTATAGGATCTCTCGGGAACAGTACTTTTTTCTCGATGATTGGTGCCCTACGAATAAATAATTGGTGCCCTATATTCTTGACGAGACAGACAGACAGACAGAGTTACTTTTATATTAACATATAATATTATAAGAATGGAAGTAGGGATATTGTAGAAATAGGGATACAATCGCAAATTCCCGTATTCTTAAATACCTACTAAGGTATCTTATAAAATGAATAAGTATCTATACTAAGAAAATCACTTACCTTAGCTAGACGCAAGACACTTCCGTGCGTTGGGAATACAAAAACAGGTGCGTGATAATTATATGGGCGGATGATCATACGGTATGTCTCTTCGTCGTCCAAGGGTGGTTGCCCGTGGTCGAAGGCCTGAAAACAAAACAGAATTTATAATACGCGACGTACATAAGTATATTCTTTCTGTAGGAATATTTAATTCATTTTGCGGTTAAAAATTGGACAGCTCGTCTGGCGACAGTAACCACCCAAGTTACAGAAGTTAAGGAGAACACCTTTAAATAACTGTTGTGTTTGCGTGAGTGAGTAAGAGATGCCAGAGTCCATTTCCTTATCCCTTCCTAATCCCTATCCTTAATCCTATAATGGTCGGCAGCATACACTTGCAGCAGCTGTGGCGTTGCTTGTGTTATAGGGGACGGTAGCCACATACCACCCAGTGGAGCGTCAGCCTGTCTGACGACATTTGCAAAAAAAACTACTAGTGATGACGTATTTCCAGGGTAAATTAAAAAAAAATTGTGATTGTTAAAAACAATTTTATTCCTGGCACTAATAGTAGAACCAACTCGTCTACTTTTTTTTCAAAAGTAATTTTCAGTTGTTGAAGATTTCACTGTATGGAAATGTAACATTTTCACTGCCAGACCTAAATTCGAAATCGCTAAAAATCGCTCGCTCGAATCGATAGATTTTAAAAATTATCCCGATTCTGGTTTTATTTGTGTTATGAGATCAGTATTTAGTCAAATTTAATGATTTTAGGTCCTATAAAGAAAAAAAATTTGTAGGTATTTAAGGCAAAAGTAGCACAAAACATTTATAAGAAGTAATCCACTAAATATAACATAACAATCGAACAAGATTTTTTGTTCCTATTTTCCATCCACCGTATTATGCTGAGTCAGGGACCTATTTCGGACGGACCACTACTTTTTTTATACATATAGTTAATATAAGTTATCCAGGGATGTGTTCCAGCACTCCTTCGAACAAAAGCTAATTTTGCTCTACTGTCATTTGGTCATACCCGTTCTGGCAGGCAGAGCATAATTAGCTCGATCTGATGATCAAATCTTGTCCAGATCAAATTATGCTCGAATACAGTGCTGGAACACACCCCAGCATAAGTCGAGATAAGTGAATTGTGAAGTAATCAAAGAAATATATTATGCGAAACAGTAATGCTTATTAACAAGCTGTATCTCTGAAAACCTAAATGAACGTCGCAAGAACCTTAAAGCACTTAGAACTCACGTATATGTGTATATCGTAGGTGCCCCAGTATCCTCTCATGTCCACAACCGTTACAAGTTGTCCACTGAAGTTTCCCGGCGAGTTTTCCAGAAGTTTCATTTCGAACAGCGTCGGCACCTCAATATCGCGATTAATAAGTTCTACACTTTGGATTTCATAGCCAACACGCGAATTGTCAGTCTCCGGCTCGTCGTAATCTGGAGCGTATATGTAAGGCAGGATCTCCGTTGCCTAGACATTAGGAAAAAAACTTCACATTAGTGACTGAAGATATAAAGAAAAAAAAAAACATCTTGCAAGGAACGAATGGAAATATTTACTGGCTTTTACTTGCAGCTACATCTGCAATAAAGCCTCCTCGGATTTGCAATAAACTTCGTCCGCGCCTCATTTTCTTAAGTGATGAAAAATAAAAAAAACAACGCATGACAAAAAATATATGAGCACTAATTTATTCAATCCCTTTTGCTCATATATTTTTGTCAGATTTTGAATTTTCACAATTTTTAGATGAAGTCCCAAGCTCGCCACCACGCACAGGCGGGCCACGCGAAGTTTTCCGATTCGTGGCCTCCATTGGAGCGCTCTGCGACAGATGCGACCGGACCACCAAAGAAACTCCGAGTATAGCCCGCTCCATTGCACGCTGAGCGACTTTGAACTTGTGGACTAGTCTTGCCATGAGAGGCCAACGTTTCTGCACCATACGTCATTATGGACCTAGGGTAGGCATGCCCATTTATAATTTATAAATAATTTACTACCTACTTACAATTCTTTTAACGACTCTTGTTTAGAACAAAAACATTTTATAAATAGAAAATAAATGAAGCTCAAATTTAATACAGCTTCTGCCAATTGCCAGTATCATAAAAACAGTTTGCAACGATTTTATTTCAAACAGTTTCAATTTTTCTTGAATCGTAGTTCACGTTACTTTCTCAAAACCTGTGTTCAATTTGCACACACTTTACAATAAACCACAGAATACGGAATATGCACATTTTTTTAAAAAACATTTTTAAACTATAAGTTATATCGTTATATAACCGTAAAAAATATTCAGCGTCGAAAAACAGAAATTTAGTAACAGAAAAAAATGTTAAAATTAACTAACAGCTACGGGCACTTAACACCCAATCAAACACAAATTAAACAATTTGTTACAACACTTAAAATCCAACACACTTACTTGGGGTGTGTTCTCTGAAATAGACCAAGGGATGGAGTCCGGTGACGGTAGCTGCGGTGCGTTGTCATTAACGTCCAATAATACGACGATAATTGACAATTCCGTGTACACGTTCCTAACGCCATCTGTTCGTGTAAGGTGATTATTACTATTCGAAACATCAAAGTCTCCATTGAGTTAAACGCATCTACTGTATCCACCCACACTCTTCTTAATAAAGTTTTCTTGGACGCATAGTGTTAACTTTGTTGCTTCTTGATAATATCTGATAGTCTCGATAGTAGTTTATCTCTTTAATACCTTAAACTTGTGTTCATTCTGAGAAAAGGAGGGCGCTAGTACCTAGGCCCCATTGCAAATAGTTTCCACGTATTTTATTAAAATAGAAATTCATTAAAATAGATTGTAATTTCCATAACTCAATAAGAGTGAAATTTAATAAAAAACTACTCAATAAAATGAAAAATTCTAGTAGGAAATTTTGAGGACATGCAAAGATAATTGTTTGCCTATGAAATTATTATTTGCGAAATTAACATTAAAAGAGTCAAGAAAGACTTAAAAAAGGTCAGTATGTGCAAATGAAATTAATATTCAAGTGATTTTAAAGAATATTTGATTGCCTCAAATCGTGATATTTCCAAGATGCCAAAGCTCATTTATAAGACTGGAAAAGCGCTATCTGTTGATCTGTTAACTTTATTGTTAACTAGTGACTCGCATCCGGTTTCGCACGGTTATTAGGTACATAACTCTTTCGAGCAGTGAAACCCGTATCAAAAACTATATTGCTTTAGAAGTTGGCGGAGAAATAGAGCTTTAGAAGTTGACAGCGATTTCATTTTATAACTAGCTGTGTCCAACAGTTTCATCTAAGGGACTTCTAAGGTGGCCATAGTTTGATTGATAATAATTAGCCTATAACCTTGCTCAATCTATAATTGAGTCCATAAAATTAATTGTTAAAATTCGACTGATATTTCCAGAATTTAACGCCTTCAACCAAAGAAATAAACTCTTTATTTTTATTATATTAGTATAGTTAAGGAGTAACTAAAGTACTAACCGCCTTCACTGTAGAGATTGTCGGTCAGCGTGAAGAATATTGTGTGCTGTGGCTCTCCAAAATCTCTGTCGAGAACGGCTTCCGTAGTATAATTCACGTGAACCCAGCCACTGTCCAAATCCACGGCAAAAAAATTCAAGTTGGAGGGGTTCACTGCGTAATTTATTTGATAACGCACAGTGTGATAGATCTCTGAAAAAAAAAACACCAAGTAATGACACAGTTTGAAATCCTCTTAGCCGCCAACTAGTCAATTTCCTGCTATAAAATTGTGTTATTAGAATTAATCTACTTCCGTAAAGCTGTTTCTGCGGGGAAGAACCGACAACAAATTACGGATGTTTCTGCTGTTGTTTTTTCCAAATAAATCTTCAATTGACAAAGAGTATTATATAATAAATATAGATTCAATGTCAAGATCAACGACTTTGTCAACAAGACAATTCATTTCCAAGCATCTCAGTCAGTTTACTACACAATATATTAGTTGAAGGGACACTGCGTTTCGCAGTCACTTGGGCAACCCATCTGGCGGCAGTAATCACACCCTCACAGAAGACCACCGTGAAATAATGGCAGTGTGATGCTTTGTGTTACGGTGAGTGAGTATGGGATGCTAGAGTCCATTTCCCCATCGGTTCTCAATTCCTAATCCTACTAAGGTTGGCAGCGTACTTGCAGCATCTGTGGCGTTGCTTGTGCTATAGGTAGTCACATACCATTAAGTTAACTTGCAAAACTCATACCGTCTCTGTCTAAATCGCTGGAAAAGAGATAGACAACATCATCGCCCGTCGTAACGTTCTCCCAAATGTAAACTGTTGTGTTGAAACGATCCAACTCTGGTACAGGAATTTTGTTGTTTGTGTCGATAATGGAGATTTCGATCTGTTAAAAAAAAAAACAAAAATAATTAAAAGAAATAAATGTTCCATTGTTCCGGACAAGGGTTATGATCTTACTTCAAAGCAAGATTATATCTTACAAAAATTAACGGACAGCCTCAATGTGAGTATAGATACTAATAACAGCCGAGGTTTTAAAGTGCAACTTGTGGTGGCATGGCACACTGCGTTCCGCAATCTTAAACGGGTAGCGTATTCACCCTTACCCATTTACAGAATACAACGGTGACACAACAAGCACTTGAGCCATTGCATTTCGTTCAAAGTTCAAAAGAGCAGCAGTCAGGCTGATTGGGGCTGATGCGAGTACGCCGGTGATTCTGTTCAGATAAAGTTGTGAACCTTTGCAACGCAGTGAGTCTGGAGTCACAAACGTGGCGGCGATCACATTAGAATCATTGTAAAAGTAAAGGATAAAATGGAGATAAAAGAATCCTTTATCCTCTTCACCGAAACGCAACAGTATACATGCTATTTTAAATTTGGTGAGACTTTGCTTGGAATTACTGTCATTTATAGACGACTAGTTGGTGCCGGCGACTTTTTCCGCGTCAATAAATAAAAAGTATTAACTCCTGATAAAATATATGAGCAATATAACGCCGACATCTTCATTGCTGTAATATCTTTGCCTGCTGTTGGATTTTTATTCCTAGATGATTCCTTGGGAACAGTACTTTCTTCTGGATCCTTATGTCCTTTTCCGTATCTTTGATAATGTGTATAAAATTTCAAATCATCGTTAGAGTAGTTAAGGCTTGAAAAGGTAACAGACAGACAGATAGACAGAGCTACTTTCAAAAAACTTGCTAATGGAATTGCACCAGGGACGAAAGGGAAAAGTTTCATTGATGCATAAATATCACATATATTTATGCTGAATTATCAAGTTTTTTTTTCGTTTCCGTAATCATTTTTTTGCCCAAAAAATAATGTTTAATCAAGACACGAAATTCACTTTTCTCCATCTTTGCAAAAATTTGTTCAATTATTTTTCTTTAAAGGCTGTCACAAAAAATCTAACCGGCGGTACTGGCTAAAAATTTTAATTTAGTCTTTCAAAAGAGTTGTGAACAAGGAGGTTCCATGCAATTTGCGATAATTTTAATCCAAAATACATTTTTACCACACTTATCACTCCGCCCTCGTATGTATAGCAAAACATGGGCACGTTTAGCGTTCTGTTAGTGGGGGCGAATTGTGATATAGCAAATGACTTAGATATATGATATGTTTATGTTTCAATGAAGTTTTTAAGCATTGTCATATCTGTTGTTGAGCTGACATGCCTTTGTAAGTTTAAAGTCCCAAAAATTAAAAAGAAAAAAAATGTAAACATGAAAGTGTAAACCTCAATAGGTGTTCGCCAAAAGGAGGGATCCGAAGGACACTCCTCAGGTTCCGTGTTACATTCGTCTGTCGCGATGACGATATATTCGAGGTGATAGCGTGGCGGTTCATCGGCATCAATTGCACCATCTGCATCAACTGTCATCTGACCTGTAGTTGGATCTATTTTCACTAGTCCTTCAGGAGTGCCATCCTTTGGCCTGAAAATTTAAAAATAGATTAAAAATATTTGAAAAGTTGAAGTAAGGAAGCTGAAAACTTTAAGGAAATTGTTGTTATATTCTGGTATTTTCCTGTTATGAATATCAAATTCGAAATGTAAAATACCCATTTGTTTATTTCTTTTGCATAATTTGGAAAACTTAAAAATCGCATCTATATCGCTGACCGCCTCTGTTTCTTCGTATACTTCTTGTAAAACCGTAACAAACTTTGATACTGTTTTCATGAATGGAAAAACAATTAACGAGGACCTTTTGTATAGTTAAGTACATATATGAAATTGTAGAAAAAAAAAATTAATCCATGCGAAGCATGGAGCGGGTCGCTAGTTATTGACATTCTGATTTGTGGCGATGCAATTGTACAGAGATGTACATTGCAAATAAGTTCACAATACGGTATTTGACTATAGTGAAAATATGAAACAAATTGTTACTAAGACTAACTGTAAATATTTTTTTAAACCAAATTGTGTGTTAGTTACACAGTATTTAAAAATATGTACGATTTTTATAAGAAATCATTATTAAAATAATTAAATTTTCATGTTTGACCACGTGATTAAAAACGCACGTGATTGGTGCCATATTGAGATCCATCATTTGCTTTGTCTACAGTCGACGCTTAGTACAGTACATGAACGTATTACGATTTGACAGCTAAATGTTTGTTTGCAAGCAAGTGACGTATTGATATCACGTGACCCACATGTATGGCGTCTTTAGCATTTCGGCGGTCTTATTTATCATTTAAACTTTGATTGTAATTTTTATAGAAATTAAAGCAATTCACAAAGAATGAATCAAATTGCAAGTGTATTATGGTATAATGAACAATTTGAGATATTTTCCTAAAATCTGTCAAATACCCTATTGTGAAAACGAAACGTGCGTACCGATTACATTTTAAATGAGAGGTCGCGCCTTCTCACGGTGTGGATATCGGTAATCATGGCATAAATTTGTGAGGTAATGATAATGTTGACTATATAAGTCACCATGGTAGATAAGCGAACGACATCCGATGAGAGCCTTGAGGCTGTACGGACCTCAACTTGAAAACTGGCCACGAACAACTTCTGGTTTCAACAAGATGAATTCAAAGCTTACACAGTCCGGACCACTACTGCCTTATTGCGCGGTGAGTTCGTTGATCGCCTTATTTCCAAAACAGGAACTGTGACTGGCGACAGAGATCGCCCGATTTGACTCTTTCTTGTGGGGTTTTTTGAAGCCCATTGGTCTATGCCAACAAGTCACGGACTGTTGAAGAACTTAGGCTTTAGCCTAAGTTCAGAGCAAATTGTCAAGTTGAAAAAGAAACAGCAAAATAACAGCATATAAATGTGTTTGAGCAAATAGTTGGTCTGTCTATTTTGATTTCTAAGTTTTAACTACCATAAAAACATTAAGTAAGTGATTGAAGAAGTTCACATCTGAATAGTCTTTTTAATGAGCCACTTGGACTATTAGATACTAAAGTTGTTAATGAAAACTTCAAACAAGCAATAGAGTCTAACTAAACCATCTAATACCCACATTGTAAATCATGCGGCAAAAATATTGAAATAAATACCTACCACAGGAACTATTAAAGTTCACAAAGAAAAGTAATTATGGCATAAGCTATTGGGTAACCAATAATAAAAAAAAATAAATATAGATTTTTTGCACATCAAAAATCTGTCGAGACCAATGTATAGTTAAAACAATTACACTAAATAATTATAGCTGTGTAACCTTTTAAAATAGATAAAAACTCACTCAATAAGATAACGGATCTGATTGTACAAAGGCCCGTCGATATCTGTAGCCAGCATGTTTCCGATGACTGTGCCGCTAGCAGACACCTCCCTCACTCGAAACTCAGCCACCAGAGTATCCGCCGTCCACAGAGGTGGATTGTCGTTCATGTCAATTATTACTATCGCTAACACCACTGGAAACGAAGATTTTTAATATTTTTCAAATGTAGGTAAAAGAACTCAGAATGTGAAAGGCTCCAACTCCTTTTATTCATGTAAGTCCCTACTGACCTAAATTCATTTCACGCAATTTGGCGTAATTGAAAATAATTTTATTGGGTCTATATTTTTAAAATATCTTTGATATCTTACTTCATTAGAAGGGGTGGATAAAAGACTTGTTTATTACGTATTAGAGAAGACGATTGTATGGCAAAGAATACAAACTAAGAAAGATAAAAAAACACTGAAAATAGTAAGAAATTCTGTCATACTTAGAAAGTATACAATACACTTAGCTCTGGTATAGTGGTAATATAGTGTAGAAAATAACAAAAGAGAAACTTCTCAATTAGCATGAGTATGAGTCAAGTATTCCTAAACAAAGTGACGTACGTTCATCGTAATCTATTCCATCGAAGGTCGCCGTATCCCGCACCCTGACGGCGAGGTACAGCACTTCGAACTCTTCGTAATCTATGGTGACGTTGTCTCTGATCTCCCTTACCAACACCTTTCCGACTGCAGATCCCGTGTTTCCAGTTGGATATTCAGTTTCTATACGCACGCAACTGTAATGATATCAATATCTTTACGGTTATAACATACTGGTGTTATGACCCATATGATTATATTTCCGTGTCGCTGTTGGATATACTTACTCCTCCCGGGCGGCGGCGCACAACCTCACTTTAGCAAAATGTCACGCTCCAAAAGGTCCGTACAGCATTGATAATATAGCAACCCCTAACATATAAGATTTGCCCGAAGAAAACCTTATTTGGCGTTAGACAATATACAACAGTGTTTCCATCTCTAAGGTTTTTCTTTTTATCGCCTTCGAGCGTAACGAATCCTCCACAGTTTCGTTGAACAAAACGCTGTGGCTCAGTTGGTAGTGAACCTGCGATCTGGCGCTCGATTCCCGTTCAAAGCAAACATTTTTCTATTTTTCTTAGTTTGGGTGTGTTTTCAATTAATTATTTTATTATGTTTTCCTCCGGGAGCGTATTAAAAAAAATGAGTATATTATAAGCGATATAATTTCGTGTCATTTTAAGAACGTGAAGTGACATTGTACAAACGTGTCATTTTGCAAATACGAACGTGATATTTTGCGAAAGTGACATTGTGCGCCGGGAAGGATATACTTAGACATCCTTTACATTATGTTTTTATTGTAGTCTTGTAAGGTCGGCAGGCAGGCTGACAGTACACTTGATTAAGACAAGTGACACCAGATGCTGATGCGCTGCCGACCTTAACAGGATAAGGGATAAGGGGAATACACGATTTTACTCACGGAGGTCTTTTATAAGGTCAACGGACGGTCTGCCCAAGTTATGACCAAGAAACGCACAAAATATCAGAACCTACTTTATGTTGGTAGCCCGGGTATAACTTACTATTTTTAGATGCATGGGCCGTGTGACATACGTATAACTAGCTATGCCCGCGCCTTTGTACGCGCTGTAGTTCTTTTTTAGAAAATACCACAGGAACCTAACATTTTCCAGGATAAAAATTATCCTATATGTTAATCCAGGTAATAAAGGCTGATATGAAATTTTCATTTCATTCAAATCCGTTCAGCCGTTCTTGCGTGATTGAGTAGGTAACAAACAACCAAACTTTCGCATTTACAACATTAGGATTAAATAGTAGACAAATTTGTTTTAAACTTACTCAAGGTATTCACTAACCGGTGTCGGCCTGCCCTGCTTGGTTGCATATGTGTTTTCCCAATCGATCTCAAACTCTAGGTGCGCGGTTGTATCTGGATCAGTCGCTGTTATTCCATCGGTTATTAGGAAGTCTTCGGGAACATTCTCTTCTACATTTGGACTTTCCCGGGGCTGTTTGTAACACAAAAGAAATTTTTAACGTTTTTAATAACTTATGAGATTTTGAAGATATTGTAAGCATTTGAGTTTTCACCAAAAGACGCCAAGAGTGATAAAAAACCTATGAATGAATTTGGATGAAACTTGAAACACAGACGGTCCGTGTTCTAGATCCAAATTTATAGAGTTTACTCCCCCGGTATGGAAATTTTATGGGGAGTAAAATTAATGCAAGCGTTAACTAAAAAGCGTTATGTTATCTGTCACTTTGACATTTGTGCGACAGCTGACGCATGTATTTATGTTCCCTAATTAATTCTATTCTTTCGGCTATTCTTTCCAACGTTGAAATCTTTTAAAAAATGTAATCCACATTTAGTAACGAAACGATAGCGCGTTATACCCTGCCGGCGCGGCGTAGCGACATTTGTCGTCGAAAATAATTAACTATTTTAACTTATAAGACGTAGTGACATCTGTGTACACCGAACGTAACTAACATAGCTTTTGTTGGAACACGTGACATCTGAGTATGCAGAATGTAACTAATAATATAAAGTAATTAGGTATCCAGTTATCTAATGACAAGAGGAAATTTTTTGTACATTTAATTTTATACGTTAAAAGAAGTAAACTCAAGTCGTGCGTCGGAGCTGACGCACACACACTTTTTTATAGTGCTAATAAGACGCGGGGAAAATAGGAATTAACGCCGCCATCTTGTGAAACGTCACACAATTTGTGGAAAATTGTACCTTTATTTCAATAAAAATATGAATAAAATGCCAAAAATGTTGAAAAATTTGGGTCAGATGTGGTCCTAAAGGTGGAGATTTTTACGATAGAATAACATTCCAGTGCCCCGATTATAAATGGACTTTAATTAATTAAGACCTTTAAACCACTGCCAGCGCCCATTTTCCTATCCTTATCCTTTATCCTTTGTCCTAATGTCGGCAGCGCACTTGTAGCACCATCAAAGTGGACCGTCAGCATGTCTGACAACTGACATAAAAAGTAAAAGAAGGATTCCTATTCAGCCAAATGTCTTACCAAGCGCATAGTGGGCGGAGTGTTGTTGATGTCAATAAGGTGTACGACGAACTGAGAAGTAGTCGTATGATGAGTGTCACCAAGAGTATCCACAGCTCGTATCTGTAAAGAAACACAAATTGTTTTGAAAATTGTCACTTTTTATAATACTATAGCGGCCCGCGCCCAGTTTCGCGCGGATATACAAAAACTTTCCTCGTTATCATTCTTTCCATTAGTGGAAACCGCATGAAAATCCGTTCGGCAGTTTTTGAAATTATCGTGAATATACATACATTACATGACACAGACGACGTGGCGGGGGACTTTGTTTTATAATATGTAAAGATAAGCAATAACATTCCGTTAATGGCAGTTGCAATTATTTAAAGTGAGGCGAAGCCATCGCCCTAAGCTGGGTTCGAAGAGAACGTAGCGGTGCGTGGGGTACCGAGGATAAGGCCTCGCTATGAACTCGGATCCGCACATCACCGCTGATGGTGGAGTCTGGGGGGGTTTAGTGGGTATTCCCGGTGACAAGTCACTTCACCTGGCGAGTCCCACACTCCCCCTCGTCGACTGTCCCCGTCGACAAGGGATAGTGTGTAAACGTCATTTCCCCTCCTAAAAAAAAAGGTGCAATTACTATTTCTGAAGTAACACATTTCGTTTGGCGCGTTAGAGTAATAAGATCAGAGTGTATTTTTAGTTTTTTTTAAATTTTTTTTTACGGAAGTTGCAGAAGTTAAAAGGAATGAGAATTTATTATTTAGATATATGACTTACATAGGCCACAATGAAAGTTTTTAGAACTGGCCAGAAAGTAAAAACAGTTTCGAATTAAGAACTCTTTACGAGTTTTATTCAGTTGACATTTGTTTTTTTACACATTTTTGTTCATTTCAAAAGTGTGTGTCGTGCGAAAAAATGACGATAAAAAATTTCGCTCTACGATTCATGATTTGACATCGTAACAGGAGTTGAAACCTGGGGCCCTAGCCAAGATGCAAACGCTTCCTTTGCGTAATTAAGTTGAATTAACAACAACCAATCACCGGGCTTTATTTCTTTCGTTTCGTAATTACGCAAAGGAAGCGTTTGCATCTTGGCTAGGGCCCCTGGATACATTGTTACGAACCCGATACGAAAAAGCAATTCGCACAATGGGTGTTTGCTTTCGAGGTTTTACCAATGAAATGAAGAAGGGAAGAAATGAAGGGAAAAAGATGATTGCTTCATTTTTTGACGGACCGGACATTTTGCAACCATTGCGTTAGAGGATCAAAGGACCGTTACTGCGGACTAATACGTTAGTAATTGTTTGCCAGTTGTCTTGGAAAATGTTCGATAGAAGCGCCCAAGAAGTAGGATCCTCCTTCACCACGACAATGCTCCAACCCACTCCGCCAGACGAACAATCGAAAGAGACATTCTGAGAACTCATCTTACACAAGAAGTCCACAACGTGTATCTGAAGGCCAGAATTTTGGCCTCCACTGCCAACGCAATTAATTTCTTGTTTTCTGGACTGAGTCGTAAGAAAATTTACCTAGATATTTTGGATTTCATAAAATTCAATTTCAATACCTGTATAAACAACTCATTCTGAATGTGATAGTCAAACGCTTCGTCGATAGACACTCTGATCTCACCGGTGTCTTCGTCTATAACAAACTGTCTCACTGCGTTGCCCATTAATGAATGACTGAAAAAAATAATTAATGAATGTCCTATTTAAGAATTTAAGTTTTAATTAAGTAAAATAATAAATAAATCGCAGGGTGTTACGTATGGGATACCCTACAACAGGGGACGAAACTTTACACACCCAGACCAGATCCAACTTTGTAAAGTTCATTTCCAAAGTTAACCCTGCCAGGAATTGAACCTGGGACTTCTGAGAGGGAGAGCACTAAGACTACTCGACCAATGGGCTCGTTTCACAGGTAGCTATATGGTTCCGAAACGTGCCCACACCTACACACAGCAATGTTGATAAATTTGTTTTATTAAGGTTCCCTGGTAGTTTTTAAATTCTAAATTCGAAAAATATACAAAAAATCATAACAATCAAGAATTTAGAACGAAGACATTTTTTATTTAAGAACGGACATTATTGTGTTATTATCCTACATAATAATAAAATCCTAAACGAGTCGTGTCTGAATATTAAATATAAAAAAAATGTATACGTTGCAAGTACTTATGTTGCCGAAGTGAAAAAAATAGTTCATAGAGTTTTTGTTTGTTTTTCTGTGTGTTTGTGCGTGCTAATCTCAGAAACGGCTTAACCGATTTGAATGCGAAAAAATTAAAAATAAAATTTATTAGACAATTTTGTATCACTTACACGACTCTATCGTCTATGTCCCTGTCGTGGGCTATTGCTGTTCCAACTAAGAAGCCTGCACCCACTGTCTCCTCAAAGGTAACTTCTTGGCTATCAAACTCGAAGATGGGCAATTCGTCGTTCCAGTTTATCAAATGTATATTTACAGTTATTTCACCCGTAAAGTTTTCGTTGCCGAGATCTGTAGCGATCACCTACAAGACAATCGAATTGTTATAAATTGCCAGAACAAATTTAATGAGTATACCACGGCCGAGGGCTATTAATGCCAGTCTGCGTCTAACATTGTTATTGTTGAGATTTATATTGTAACTTCGTTTATTACCGGAATACACGATCGTGTGCTAGAAGTATCGAGTCTTATTTCATGTTTTCTACTATTCCTGAACCTGATGATGCCTGTATCCCAGAGGACGACCCGACATATAAATAAAAAACATCATCTATGTGTCAGAACCGAGTGGGAGAACTGAATCCATTTTAAATTACTAGCATTTTAAAACTTTACCTTTAGCGTAATATTCTGAAACTCGGGCACTTCGTAATCGAGCATGCTATGGTTGATCGTGGTCAGGATAAAAGTTTGCCTCTGATATCCCTCTTGTGGTGAAATCTGAAATGCACTTGCAGCTCCCGGTGGATAATCACTCTCCAGTCGAACTGAGTATTGAGCGTTTTGGCCCTACACAAAAAATAAATAAATATTATTATCTTAAGTGTATGCACAATTGCGCGCGTATTCACACTTAAGGCTTAAGGCTCTTAAAGGCACATCTTAAGGCACTGATGCAAAATCAAAATATTTATTTATCAATTAGGTTTTTTCCAAGAAACTCTTATGATCCGTCATTTAAATTTACCAGTTAAATTTACCAGGGTTTCGGAAAAAAGCCAAGATGACGATCCTGAGAAGAAACCCCGAAAGAAACTCAGGATACTATTCTTTTTGTCATCTTTTAAAATATAAAGATTTAAAATATGAAATATAAAAGTTTTTAGTAGATGCCTACTAAAACACAGATAGGACTGTCGCAAAAAAATTCAGTGATTTAAGATTTGTATATTTGTTTGAATTAATGAAATAGAACTTCATTTTATTACATCAATTCAAACAAATATATATGTAATACAAACAACCCAATGATATCGGATTCAAACTATGTATAGCGACGTATATTTACAATTTGCTTTCTAAATGGTCACTTCATATAACGAACCACTAGCGTCATCTAGTGAACTATAATAAAATTAATATTAAAACCCTATCCTAGTAAGTTTGTTTCTCCATAACGCAAAAACGGCTGAACGAATTTGGATGAAATTTGGCACATAAATAGTTTATTACCTGATCCTTTAAAGATGTTAGGTCCCCGGGATCGCCTAAAAATGTAAAAAATTCGGCGCCACTGTCCTCAATAAATGCTAGTAAATTGAAATATATTACTACTAATTATTGATATTAATATATATATCAATAATTAGTATATATCTTCGTGAGTGAATAATATTGATAAATTTAATTAACTTAAAGTATAATTAACTTTGTTAATTTTAACACTATAATTTTAGTGTGTAATTAATTTAATGTTTAATAACTTTTTTGTTGTAAATGTTACTCACAGTTATAATTAATGTTTGTTTATAAACATTACTACTGTATGTTACTTGTTATTGTGCCTTAAATAAATAAATAATTATATGATCACTCATAGTGATCAACAGTTCAGTCTTCTGATTTATCGATATTTGTGATTCTGATCGATGCACGTGTTATTGACATGTTATATTTTACAAAGGCTAAACTATCGACGAAAACGTTCCTAAAATAAAAACTTAAGATAATTGTCTCTAACGACCATGTTTCAAGATCAAGACAAACACTTTCATTGTTATCGATAGGTATATTTGTTTTGTAATCTGAAATGTACCCAAACATTACGAAAACTCTCTTAGAATAGGCATTATTTATAGGTATATTATGCCATTATCTTTAAGGTGCCATTGAAAGCTTTATTTCAAACTTAGCTTAATGCTTTTAGTCTGAACACATTGAAAAAAGAATGTAAGAAACTTTACGTGAATTATCTTCAATATCTATTTATACATACTATTATAAATCAAGTCTCTGTCCGCCTCTATCTGTTTCTCCACTAACTAAACTAAACTACCCAACAGGTTTTGATCCGGTTTTCACTAATAAAAAGAGTGATCAATGGATCCTTACGTAATCCTTGTGAAGCCGAAGGTTGTTCGCTAATTTAAAGCTCTCCGGAGCATTACGTCTATTTTCCTAATCGGTCGACTTCCCCAAATGGTAAAGTTATTGTTCCTGATCCGCCTACTCTTCAGTACGTCTACTTTCTCAATCTTTTAGAAATACAACATCCGTCAAGTAAGTAAATATGTAAATATTTGGGCGTACACAATATAAAAAACTTACAATATCTTTGTCGTGAAATCCAAATTCATTCTCCCCAAAATTTAATGTCATAGCAGTTTCCTCCAATATGTACAACGTGTGCTCTTTATGTAGAGGTTCGGGTCGTTGATCATTTACATCGTTCACTATTATGACAACCGGAGCTACAGTTTGGAGCTCGAAATTGTCCTCCTTGTACGCTATTATAGATAAATAGAATATATCCCTTTCCAGTTCGTCCCGGTTTATTGGGTTTATGTATAGAATGCCACCGTCATATCCCCCCGGGAGAGTCTCCATACGGAAGAAATCCTCTGTAAAGCAATGTCTTTATTATTTTCTTTGTATCGAGTGGGTGTATTTTTTTAACATTTTTCAATTTTTTTATGACGACGATTTATTTATCAAGTAATTTCAAAGTAGCCTCAATTTAAGTTGATATTGAAGGTTGAGTTAATGGAGTGCACAAAGTCCACACACACATGCGACAAAATAATGTTTATTACTCGAAGTTATGATTAAATTAACTATAGTTTAGTTAAGTGAACGCATGCGTGTAGATGTACACACTCTGCAATGAGTTTCCATAAAACTGACTTGATGGTTTCGTATAATATATCGCCGCGAGGCGGCAATTAGGTCAGCGCAAATGCTGAGATCTTAGATATCTGTTATAGTACAATTTTAGATTAGATAGTACAATTATTTCACGGTGGTCTTCTGCAAGGGGGCACTCACTGCCGCTAGACGGGCTATTCAGAGTATGCTGTCCTTAAGTTTTGTCACAATACGTATATTAATAATAAAATGTACCTTCTTCGTCTGTAATGAAGGTGTAATGTATTGGCTTGTCGATTCCGGTGTCTCCGTCGATGGCCTTTACTGTGAAGTTTGCGTAAGTCTTCTCGTCAAACTGCTGCACTGCGAAGATGTCTATCCACCTCGGTGGGCGATGCTCCACGTTCTCCACTTGAACCATCATCGTCACCGTATGATTGTTCGGACGAGAATCCTGAGTGTAAAAACATACTTAATATAATATTTCTTTACTAGCGGTGCCTGCGACTTTGTTCGCGTTGAAAATTAAAAAAATATAACGCCTAATATTTTTATTGCTGTAATAACTTTGCCAGGCGTTGCATTATTGTTTTTAGATGATCCCTCGGGAACAGTAAGTACCTTTTTCTGGATGAAAGTTACCCTATGTCCTTTTCTGTATCCCTTACAATTTGTATGTAAAATTTCACGATGATCGATTGAGTAGTTAAAGCGTGAATCGGTAATATTAAGTGCTATGGGTAAGTAATTGATAAAATCTGACCTTAGCTACTATAGGTGCTTATTTTTCTTAAAAAACAATTCAATTTGACGACAGGTGAACTGTTTGGTCTAAAGGTCCAAGTTAAATAACATGTTTTACTTATCTGTACAACATAAAACTAGTACACATTAAAATAACAGTGCAATGTTATCAACATGTTTGCTATTGTCTCGGTCGCATCATGAGTGGGACACATGACGTGACTCGCTCGCAAATGTTAAAACACATATCGTCCACACATATAAAACATGCTATATAACTTGTTTTATTCAATACTTTGCTGTATATTCTGGACTCACCTTAAGAACACAACTACATAGAGATGTAAAAGAGACCTCATAACAAGTAACTAAATTTCAAGTTAAAATATAATACACTTTTAAGTAAAATTTTTGAAAAATCAGAATCAAAATACTTTTGGAAATGGTATTTTAAATACTAAAATACACACAATACACAATAATATATATTATTTAAAATGTAATAGTTTTGAAAGAAAACACATTTTTAATATGACTGCGTTTGAGCATATTATGTCTCGCAAGGAAGCGGCGCGGGCGGAGAGGCAGCGGGAAGGGGATCCCCTTTCCTAGTCAAACCACCGAAAGAGGCTTGGACGTAGGCGGCAGGCCTATGTCCGCCACCTTCCCTCTTGACCGAGACCTCTTAGGGGAGGCTACCGCCCGCCGTGAGGTCCCCCGAGATAGCCGGCGCACCTCCACTTTCGGGTACACTTAGGTTCCGATAGGGAGCGCAGTCCTCCCCGCGCCGGACAGGTGTGTGTCGAGGATGTCGTGTCACAGTTCCCGCGGACCCCGCTCACCTACGGCCGCTTTAAAAGTCGTTGGGTTTTTGCCAGTAACCACGCAGTGTCCTCAACGCTGCCGGGTATCTATGAGGATTTCCCAACGTTATAAAAAAGGCACACAGTCATAAATTGGCCAGTCTTTCTTGCAGCAGTAGCCACGTGTTTTGGTGAGTAAGGGATTCCAGAGTTCATTTCATTTCATATTCCTTTATCTACTGAATGAGATACTATCAAATGAGACACCACCTACTATCTTTACATAAAAAAATATACATACATAAGCAGTGACAGTAAAAATATGTAGCGGATTAGTCTCAAAGTTGAGAGAACTGTATAACCCCACAGTCATGTCAATTGCATACGGCTCCAGTTGGTTGAAAGGCGTTCTGTCCATGTAAAAAATCTCTTCATCGTTCCTGGGGCTCTCAATCTCAAACCAAATGAACCTGGTGCTGATTTCTCCGTCCGCATCTGTCACTTGATACACGCAATCGGTTAGACCGATATCTCCCAACTCCTGAAACACCATAAAACGTGTTAAAGACGTTTCAATCCTTACGATTCAAATCACCATTTCAAGAGTATTTACAAGAAAAAGAACTTTAGATAAATAGGTATAAATATTTGCATGCCCCTGACGGGTAGGACATACTTTGTACTGTAATTGCTCTATATATGAAATAATATAAGATTCTGTATAAATAGACACTGTTTGTGTAAACAAAGCTTTATTTATTCAATACTAATCGATTTGTCTTACCGGAACAGGACATGTATCGAATATGTGTATGATTGGTGCGTTGTCATCTATATTGACAATTTGTATGGAGACTATGACGCTGAACGATTCACTATCGATGAATATATTGAACATATACTGCCGTTGCTCAGGTGTTTCGTAATCTTGTCTGTAAAATTTAAAGTTTTCACGCTATGTTAAATGTAATATTAACAGTTTTTGCTTTTAGTTACATTTACTTATAACACATACACATATTTTTTCAGAGTAAATAAAAAAGTCAAAAGTTACGACATTTATATATTTCTTTTAGGGTATATGCATTTTATTAACATTGAAACATTGAAGTGTATTGACCACAGAGTACAGAATCGCCGCGCCGCGCCGCGCACTACTAAAGACAGGAGTAATAATGATATTAGTGCCTCGCAATTGCGCCGAATGCAAATTATGGCCCATTTCATTTGCCTCCCAGTTTATATTTGCACTTTATGGTGTAAACATTCTCCAAAAAATCGACAGAAAGGCCTAATTGTGTGATTGGGTGTAATAATCAAAGTAAAAACGTGAATAAGCAAAATTCTGGTGTATCGTATCACAAGTAAGTAATTAAATGTAATTTTTAATTTAAAAAAAATAGAGTCGAGATTGTCTTGAAACTCAAAACTGGTACTGTAATGGTGTTGAATAAACGGGAACGTCCGACACACGACCGCTTTTAATCTATTGGTGGCACTGGACGCTTTAGAATAAATGGGATTATTAAAATAGGCAAAATGAATTTTCTTCATCTCCATTACTGTTCCATTTATCATTTTCAAAACAATACTTATCTATTCCATAAATTTAAAAAAGTTGTAAACGAGCCCTGTCTGTACATTAAATATACTTTCAAAAGAAAAAAAAAATTGTGCACATTGTACTTATGTTAACGAGGTCAAAAAAATAGTTTTTAGAATTTTTGTCTGTTTGTATGTGCGTTTGTGCACGCTAATCTCAGAAATGGCTTCACCGATTTCAATACGATTTTCACATATGTTTTGTAGCAATCTTTGCCACAACCTGGCTCTGGACACTTGCCCAGGGTTGCCAATGGAAAAGAGGGGCCTGCTAACACGCTGAATGTGTATGGTAAGCTTTGGCCATGCTGTCTCTAGTAGCGGGTGGCGGGGGAATTCTTTGCTCTATGGTATTAAACCAAATGGGAGAATTCGATTTTTTTTGTTTCAAATTGCTAAATATAGTTCATATACTGAGTACAGACCTACCACAAATTCATATTAATGTTAGTTTTTACGTATGTTTATCCCATTTAATATAGAAACTAGGTAACCATAATAATAAAATTAGTTTTTTAATATTTTTAACTGATAAATTATCACCAGTTATTATTATTATAGGCCTGAGGGTGGATTTAATCAATTATTTGATTTGATTTGAATACCGATTGCCCAGCCTACGAAGCCAGAGGCTGTGGGTGTACGTAACTTACCTGTTGTTAATTATTAGTAACCATTCTCCGTTCACGTTTCGGATTTCAGGGCCAAGAACATTTCTTATTCCCAACATAAAAGCACCAATGTATGGTGTAGAATCACCTGAAAAATAAAATAAAAATAGAGCCTTTATAATGTCGTGATTGTCTGAATAATACTGAAATAAGAGAATTTTTAATTCTGAACATTTTATCATATAATGGCTTTTGTCGGCGACTTTGTTCGTGGCCCTTTTTCTTAAGCTTATATATTTTTGTCAGGCGTTGAAATTTTTATCCCTCGGGAACAACCTTTTCTTAATTTATTATCCTTAATCCTACTAAGGTCGGCAACACACTTGCAGCAGCTGTGGCGTTGCTTATATTGTAGGTGACGGTAGCCACCTACCATTAGGGTTATCGTTAAATTTAAAACAGGTAATAAATAATAATAATAATAGAAACGTTTTAGTTTAGACGGTGGATTATCCTACACGATTTATTGACAATTGAGGCGGAAAATCCTTCAAAACACAACAATTTTATTTAAAATCAATTGAAGTTATAACCTTACTTATTAAGATTGGCTACATTTAATAATTACCTTGATAATTAAGCTTCGCTATGACTATTTCACCATCAATTTCTTCTTCCATGAAAATAAGTTGTGTGCCCGAGTTAACACCTGGAAAGTAGGTACCCATACACAAATCCAGGCGATCTTCGTCACCTGGAATTAGTGGTCTTTCGCTCCATGTCATACCTGCAAATATAATGTTAAATTGAGGCTTTAATTAGATTGAAAAGATTGTGGTAAATAACATTCCTGGCGAATACCTATACATTATTTTCACATTGATTAGAGATCCTAATTGATATTTTTAATTTTAATCCTAACAAGATGGTAAATCCTAAATCGTAATTTGTTTATAGCGTTTATAGATAGAAAGGAGGTTGAATAACTATACAATCTAAGAAAACTCGCTGATTCTCTTTATAGATTTTGAGAGAAATGTGTTTTAAGCATAAAATTACAAACATATTTATTCTATTTCTAGTAGGTACATTGTGTACCTATTGGATACAGCAGATTTACAAAACTATATAAGTAATATTATAATAATATACGCTTAAATCCCCTATAATTATTGTGTGCTTTTCACCCTATAATAAAGACTAAGAATAAGGAACCAGCAAACTCACCATCAAAATTGCCAACATCCCAATCTTCTGGTCTGTCAGGTCTTGGTATTTCCATCATGTAGTCACATACATCTGAATAAATACAACAATAAAATTATAAATTAAGATAACTAAGTCACACTTACTGGCAGTCTCTTATTTATACTTGGCGCTAAACGCCTCGATGTATTTCGAATTTACTAGAAAATGTGAATAAAATTGTAAATAAACCATTGAAAGTTCGGGAATGTTATTTCTGTTGAAATGTATTTCTATGTAACTGTGGAAATGTAAACTCTATGTTGTAAACATAAGGACCAATTTCCTTTGAAACTAATCGGAAAGGGCGTGGGTAACATCGATAGGGTGGGACGTTCCGGCCGGCGCGAACGCTTTTTCCAGAACATTCCACAGTTAGTAGGGTTGCCAACTGTGTGGATCAGAAATCCGGGAGGTGAAATAAAAAATCAATGAAAATAAAAAAAATTTTAAACTGCAAACAGCTTGTAGTGCCTTTTGATTAAAAATAATAAAATCATATTTCGGATTTCATGTGACTTTCATTCAGCCGATTACAACTTTTCGACCACAGTTCGTTTAATGCGCTGAAAACACGTTCAGCGGCGGCGTTTGCGATAGGGATCGATAGAGTGAATGTAACAAGCTTTTTTTTGTAACAACCCCACCTCCCCGCACGCCACAGCTACATCGCCCCATGGGTCTATCCGTCGTCGCCTGCGTGACCCGCGTGACCCGCGTTGCGCGTGGTAGACTGAAGCAATGAAAATATCCGGGAGAATTTAGCTGCGTTCCTGGAGCCGGGAGATTTTAAAAACTTATTGCCTTTTTACGGGAGAATCCCGGAATTCCGGGAGGGTTGGCATCCCTAACAGTTAGTCGTAACAATACGAATTATTAAGTCTATAATTAATAAAATCTATATAATTTATACATAAAAAAGGTTTTTCTAAAAGATGTTAAATTATAGATGGACTATCTACTAATCTTTTCAAATTAGTGTACCTAAATCATTTACTACTATGGTATGTTGTTGATATACCACTGATATGTATATCCTTTCAAAATTTCAAATTTATTCTTTCAATTGGTTCTACTAGATTGACGATGATGAGTCAATCGGAATTTAATCGGTTTGAGACTGACTGGTCATTAAGGCGGTGGCTCGGGTACAGACATTCTGAACCCGAGCCCTATGAACGGAAAATACGTTCTAGGAAATATTTTATCCTGACATTTTCAGCGATTTCAATTTTAAGACATGAGTGAATGATGGTCAGATGAGTTTTTGAATTCATTTCTATTTACCTTGTGCCACAGCCAGTGACCCCATCCATAACAATAACAGCACTGCTGTTAATTTGATTTCTGCCGCCATCTTGCATTATCCTTTGCTGAAAAAGCAAAAACGTAATTCAATTCGCGATTATTTCGCGGATTCCCAATAGTCCCGCTTTAGTTGTCTTCTCTTTCCACACTTTTGGGATTTCTCTTTCCAGAAGAGACTACAGGGACTCTAATTTTCCCAGAAGTTTCATTTGAAAGTAATAGCAACAGTGAAAATATTGGCATAAATCTTGTTCACAAATAAAAGGAAACAAACCATATGCGCTATTGGTACTACAATTAATTATGTTAGGACATTAATTGAATTGTTACAATACAAACTAAATATCAACACACAAAAAGGTAATAAAAATCGCCCAAAAAAAAAGGATCAAGTATGTAATCTTTAAATTCCCGTCACCGGACAACTATGGTGGGACAACCGGGAATACATACAAATTTGTATTGAAAAAAGTAAAAGCTTCCCTTAATACGCTTTAAGCTAGATTACAAATGAATGAACCCATGTTTTTAGTAATAATAGTATGTTTAAATTTTTTTTACCTGTTGTAAATGTACAAACGCTTAGTTTAATTTGCCCAATATGACAATATATTCCACTTTCTCAGAATCCTTAATTAACTGCACTATGCCCAGCGTCACATAAAATTATTAAAAAAGAAAAAAACATAAAATTATTGCATAAAATAATGCATACGCCAAATCACAAGAAACTAGACTTGGAAATTTGCAAACACAAAGAGCACTAATCAGAATATATTTCCAACAATTTTACCGTTATCAATAAGATCCATCATAAATGATGTACTTACTTATCTATCTATGATAATTATTCACTATCACAAAGCTTTAAATAATTTAACACAGTTTATCAATTATGCGATAAGCCAGCTACACAACTAATGATTAATTCTATTTTAATACGTTTTCCTTATGGACCAACAAGAAAACAGTTTTTATTTCTGTCACTCAATTACTTGACTCAGCTTTACTAAGACTACACAATGTAAATAACGGCTCTAGATTAATGAAAAAAAAAAACATTTATTTAAAAATTATGAAGAACGGAAAAGGGTCAAACTTCTATGGACAGAATTCCCATTGCAAACACGAATTTTCCGTTTACGTACCGTTATGAATGATTACGTCTTCTGTTTTGTTCTATATTCTGAGTGCATAACGAATAAATCGCAAACAAAACAGAATTTACATTGCAAACAATAATCTCCAGTGTCGATAATTACAGGCCTATCTCGCTGGTCACTATAATAGCAAAAGTGCTGGACGGTTTGCTTAACAGCTTAATCAGCTCTAACAGCTTCCTGAATACCAAATATTTCCTGCGAGCGGAGCATAAGCCACAATAACGATGTGTATAGATTACAATTTAAATAAAATGTGGACACGAACCACACTGTCATGTTATAAAATACCTTTGTACTATTGTTATGTCTGAAATAAACGTCGTTATTATTATATTATTATTATTAAAAATATCACAATAAAAACAGCAATTTAGCAACAACGAAACACACTTCACGGGACATTTTGTTTTATCACAACATTCACCACAAACTTTAGACGAGATGTACGGGTAAATTTAAAGGCGGAATGAAATAACAGTTGGTCTTTTTTTGGGAAACGATCGTGTAGGATCCGGATGGATGATCAGCGACGTCGCCTGCGACACCTGCGCCGACGTCGGCAGCTGCGCCTGCGTCGCCGACGGCTACAGCTGCGGCGACGTCTCCTCCGGCGCCGGCAGCAGCAACTTCTGCGGCGACGACGCTGTGACAAGTAAATCTAATGTCACCTCCGACACAAAAGAGGGTTAGTTTAAATTGAGTATCTGTGTATCTGTCTGTGGCATCATAGCTCCCAAATCATATTTTGAAAGCTGATCTGATCAACTATAATTTGTTAAGATCTGTTTAAAGATCATCTGCTCGTTTCCTAATTGACGCAGGGATACCACTAACTTTGATGAATTAGATTGATTTGAAATTTCGTGTACTGTTACTTCAGTGGTATTTCTGTTATATGAGCTTAACTTAATATGCTGGAGCATCAAGTAGTCCGGGACACCCAATTTTTCAGAAATTTACAGCAAATATAGCGTATTTGGGCTCAATAGAATGTTGGGAGGTTATTTTATAACCTTGACAGTTTGGTAAGTAGCTACCGTCGTCTGAGTACACAAGCAACACCAGTAGGATGCAGGAATTTGTTTACAAATTGCTTGAAGAAGCCCACTTATTTATTTAAAAGAAACGGTTACTTTACAATGAAATGGTGCGTAATGTCTTAAACCCTTAATAAATCATATTGTACTTAATTTTTTCAATTCAATAAATTGAGATTAATTAAATTACTTTCATTGGTAATATTATTTTGAGTTTTAATGATTTGAAAAAGCGTGTTTCTGTGGAGATTAAATTTTATTTTTTTTTTTTTTTTGTGGCGATTACATTAATTTTAGTAGCTCAGGAGAATGTGGGAATTATTTTATTTTCCTTTTTTGACTTTATTCTTCGGAGAGCTATTTTTGATCAAATTATAATACATACGTTGCTTTCCTAGTTTCTTATATTAAAAATGTTTTTTTTTTCTGTTAAAAAGTCGTGCATGAATTTTTTTTAAAATTTAGTCTTCTAAAACGAGCTGAAACCCACAAAAGGTTCTCGTTCAATAAATGAAATTGATTTATGTACTGACCCGTTTACGTCCACAAGATCGGCGGCGTCTCCTGCGGCACGAGCGGTCCACAGGCTCCTCGGAGCGAGAACGAGATCCGGAACGTATGCCTTGCTCCCCGCTACGTCTGCCAACACAAATATTTCATTACTAGCTATACCCGCGACTTCGTACGCGTTGAATGATGAAAAATACGAGTTATAACGCCTGACATCTTTATAACTGTGACGACAGTGGCGCCTATTTTTTTTATTTCTAGACGATCCCTAGGGAACCGGACATTTTTCCAGGATAAAAAGGTTCGTATATGTTAATCCAGGTAATAAACTATTTGTGTACCAAATTTCATACAAATCTGTTCAGCCGTTTTTGCGTTATTGAGGAACAAACATACAACTTACGCATTTATAACATTATTAGGATTTGGATTATGTAAACAGATATATTTACATACCATTAGCGTCGCACGTATATTCAGTTTATTTTTATTATTATACTAGTCGAAACAAAATATGGGCCGAAAGTGTCTTCAGCATTCTCGAGAAACACAAACTCACTAACACTATCTGGAAAATATTACTTAAGTATCTCAATCAAATTCTAAATGTAACCTACCTAAGTGTATCTAGGTGTATCTGAGTGTATCCTAAGAGTATTCTAAGTGTATACTATGTCGAGTGTCCCAATATAAACAAGGGCCATACCTTATAATTTTTCGTTTATCATTCTCACCGGCAGATTGGTCACTGTGAACAAGAAATATATTATGTTATTTTTTGTACTGGATTTCAATTTGCCGAAATGAATAAATAGTAGAGACGTCAAACACGGGTCTTACGGTAAAATTTATAATAGAATCAAGCCATAACAGGGAATTACTCTAATTATAGAATTCCTAAAGTGGTATGTAATTTCGCAAATGTGCAATCGATTTAGTTAGCCCGTTTTCCTCAGCTTCCCACGGATGACATTTTTGTCTGCACATTATGTACACAAACCTTCCTCGTATTAAATCGTATTAAATCGTTTGGGTGGTTTAGATGTTAGCAGAGAAACGGACAGAGGCGGATAGAGACTTTTTATTTTCAAATTCAAATTTTCAAAATCATTTATTTGCTGAACATCGTATGGTATATACACATGTTGTCGTAAATTTTAATACATATACATATCTCTTATACATTCAATCGACAAGAGGTGTGCAAATGAAAAAAAAAACTATTATACATATAAATACATACATATAAATATTTTGAACATTACGAATGTTTTTTTATTATCTCTATAGAGGCTTGATAAACAAATTTATTATCCGATTATAATAATATTCATGTATTATCGCGTTTCCGCTCAAAAACATGAAGTGAAAATAAAATTTAATATATATTTCTTTCAGTGTTTGTTTAAATTACGTCTGTTTTTTATGAAACTAGATTTCAATTTTGTTAACGCCAAGAACGCTTAATTACCAATTGAAATTAAAATCTTAATAGTATATAAGATTAATATTAAAATTAATTAATTAAAATTATACTTTCAATTAATTTGTAGAATAAACATATAATTTTTTAGTCATCCAGTACACCACCCAAAGACCTAAGAAATAAAATGTTTACACAGATAATATCCACTAAGTTTCTAGGAAAAAAATGCCTTACAAATATCTAGTAAGTAGGATTGTTAGATACTAAGAAACACATAGTACAATTTTAGCCTCTACTTATAGGTATCCTGTGTTCTTAGTTATCCAACCACATGCTTTTGGAAAATTAGGGGGGAGGCTTTTTTCAAGGAGTGGACGTCCTGCGGCTGAGATGACGATGATAACCTTTGCACACGTCCATTTTGGTAAATTCCTATTTTGCAAATGCCATTTTAACATTTTTTCATGTAAAAATTACTAAAAAGGTTGACGGTCCATTTGATGGTAAGTGCTGGCTACCATCACCTATTAATACAAGCAACGTCATGGTGCTGCAAGTGTGCTGCCGACCTTAGTAAGATTAAAGATTAGGGATTACGAATAGATACAAAAATTCACTAATTTTTTGAGACATTTCCCTTAAAAAAATCCGCCCCCAGGAAATTGAAAACCGCATAAATTGTCAACTTTTAATAGTAGCATTTTGTCGCCTCGCCTTCGGCAATTTCGTAATAAAAGGTATTTACCTGATTTTAGCTTTGGCACATACAGCACATTCAGATCTCCTGTAACAATTTTCACCTCGTAAATATAATCTTACTTAATCATCTGACCAGTATATATTGATCTATATCTTCTATCTATACATATTATAAAACATATATATAGTTATCCGCCTGTCTGTTTCTGCACTACTTCTTCTAAAATCACCCAACGGGTTTTGATGCGGTTTTTAAAAGTAATAAACGGAGTAACTTTGTGTATTTATAATTTTTGCAGTTTGCTCATTCTTATATAAATAGCAAGTGGGAATTCAGTCATTCACAAATGAGTTTCAATGCCTAGACAATTTATTCTATTTATTCTTTCGAGATTTACAGATTTACATTAGAAATAAAGTTACTAAAAATAATGTTTACACAAATGGTTACAAACCCATTATGTGTTAAAGTTAGAATGTGGTCTCATCTTTAAATTAAGGATACAGCTGTATATGCCCATATAAATTATGGATAAAATCAGGAACACAGAAGGGCACAAGGTACATTTGTAAATCTTTCTTTGGAATTGAAAATCGAAAACTAAACTTTACTTGGTTTCAATTTCGATAAGTTGACAAAGGTCTCCGTACGTAACTCACACGTTATCACATCCAGTCACTAATTATACAAAAAGTAGTAACGAATGTATAAAATATTTATTATTATTTTTTTTGTGTAGTAGCGAATGGGAATAATACGTCCCAATCACCACACCACTGGCGGTCTTAGTGGTGGCGACTGGGAAAAATAATCCCATTTGCCACAACTGGTGACGAAAATGGTGGTGGCGAATGGGAACATACGAAAAAACTCCCGATATAAGAATATTCTACTATTTGGTAGTAATTGTGGCAAATTCCCAGTTTACTGAACCTCCCTAGGTTATAAAAAATGAACATAACTAGGTGTTTGAATTTGGAAATTTATCAAAAGTTAATTACGTAAGCTATTTATCCGAGATAAAACTTAAATGTAAGTGGCTAACTTTTCAAAGTTGGCTCTGCTCTGAATCTGGCAAGTAGTGGCTGGATAACTGGCTTTTCGCATTCGTTTGGGGTAGCCCTTTTCTGGCGGCAGTAATCACCACATAGTAACTGTTGTGTGCTGTTGTGTTATGGGGTGCTAAAACCCATTCCCCTATCCCCTTTCTAGTCACTTATTCTTAATCCTGCTATGGTCGGCAGCTCGCTTGCAGCACCTGTGGCGTTGCTTGTGTTACAGGCGACGGTAGCCACCTGACATCAAGTGGACCGTCAACCTGTCTGAAGTCCTTTATATAATAAAAATAATAATATAAATAAGCATACTTAATATCACTGTGCTTGTCTTTGTCGGTGGCAGCATTGTTGGCGTTAGCGTGGTAGTGTTCCGAATGTCTGCGCGCCTCAGCGGCCCGACGTTTCCTGTAACAACAAATAACAAATAAATAATCACATGTGGCAAAAACTACAACACTATCAATATTTCCTCAACATATTTCGTCCCAACAATTTGCTGTGCAATAAATGAATAAGAATACTCTTGAACCCATCGCCGCAACCATCGAGAAACTAAAAACCGGGAAAAACTATATCCTAGAAACGACTAAACTGGTCGTGGATGTCGTGTCATAACGTTTCGCGACCCCGCTATCTACGGCCGCGCCAGAAAGTCGTTGGTTTTAGCCGTTAGCAGTCCCAACGCTGCCGAGTATTCATGACGATATCCCAGCGTTAAAAAAGGGTCCCACCAAACTCTTGCAGGTTGAGCTGTGCTCACAGCAAATAAATGTCGTAGCTTACGCCGCTATTAGCGTCAACCTGTCTTCTATGGCTAATGTAGCTACCGCCGCATCAGCCATATCAATTATATGGGGCCCTCAGGCTACAGGGGCCTCGACGTGTAAACAAAATGTAAAATGTGTGTGTAAAAATCGTAAAAGTTATCCACATTCTCACTGAAATTTTTAGGCCGTACTAGTTTTTTTAGTACGAGTTTAGAGTTTAATCTTTACTCTCCATTTGAACCACGGCACAGTCAAGAAGAAGAGCCTCTCGACAAACTTTGATAGAGGGCCCAACTAGGGCCAGATACGCCATCATCTCTTTTTTATATGTTAAGATGGTACAGGCTGAAGGTCCTATTGATGGTAGGTGACTATACCGTCGTCTATAATACAAGCAACGCCACAAGTGCTGCAAGTGCGCTGCTGACCATAGTACGATTAAGGATAAGGGATTGAGAAAGGATAGGGAAATGAGCTCTGGCTACCTTTAAACACTCACCGAAACTCAAAAGCACACATTTTTCACGGTGGTCTTCTGTAAGGTGGGTACTTACGGCAGCCAAACAGGCTGCCAAAATGACTGCAAACGCAATGTGCTGCCACTACTTTCAAGATAGAAATCAGAGCCAACTTAGAAAATTCATTTTCAAAGTTGATCCTGCCGGGAATCGAACCCGGGTCCTCTGAGACAGAGCGTTAAGGCAATACCCCAACCACCCATCCAACGGGCTCGTGTTTTTAACAACGAACTTTTAATACCGACTTGGCATGTACGTCGACAAGGCGCCTGAGCTTAGTGACGTAACGCGGCGCCTCAGTCTCGCTTCGCTTGCGCACAAAATCAATCAAATCATCGTTCAGCTTCTTCTCCTCCTCCGGCTCCATATCGTCGCTGCAATCGTATCCCTCTCACCTTCAACAAGCGGAAATCACATTGAGATATTAAACCTGTTGCCAGTGATGACACATTGCGCTGAACGTGGTTTCTGACAGTCTATTCAAGAAGATCAATCACCGCCCTCCGGAGCATTCCGTCTATTTTCCTAATCGGGCAACTTGTCCAATCGGTCTACTTTCCCAAACTGTAAACTTGTTGTTCCTGCCGTACCCCGCTCGGATCGGCAGCGTTCGGGAAGCTCCAAGACATCTCGTTCAAAATTCCTCTGTGCCTTAAAACAACGACTAACATGTGTTACCAGTTAATATGGCGCTGAAATGTGGTCTCCAACTAAGTCTTGTAAGAAAGCTCAACGAGCCATGGGAAGGGCTATGCTCGGTTTCTATGGAAACAGTGGGATAAGCCCTGCATTACTGTGCGGAATTGAATCAAGAGTGAATACAATATGTCCTCAGTGCTGGCGTATCGCGTAGGTATGTGAATAGCGGAGCGCAGAATTGAGCGGACGGTCGTCCTTAGTGATGTGCTTGTCATATTTTTCTATTAATAATGTCGCTATCAAAAATTAAACGTTTACACTTTTACAAGTACCTATGTAGGAAGACTTTCTTTACTGATGACATAATGTTTAGTGTTAAAAAGAAAGGTTGAAATTCTATCTTCGTCAAGATTCTTTTTTAACATACTCATATGAAACACTTGTTATTTTAAAGAAAATTTAACAAGATCTATTGACCTGAAACAAATTTTAATTAGTCCTAGTGAAAATTGTTTTCAACTTAAAAATAATTCGACTTATTTTTTAATTATTATTTTACCTCAAATCCGATAAGTATTTTTTAATTTGACATAAAAATAAAATAAAGAAATTTTATTTTGAACAAAATGTCATAAAATAATTTATTAGCACGGTATAAAATAATAATATGAAAATTAAAGTGTCGATTCCTCTATTCCTCATACACTATCCTCCAGTTAAAATCAAATGCCGCGCATTGACGAGAGGTTCCGCTCGCACTAGGGGCAGGTTTAAACAACTAGAGTTCTTCAACAACGCCGATACTAAGGACACATACTAAGGAGACCGAAGACAAACCAAAGTCATAACCCAGCAGATCATTTGATAATAACCATACGTATATTAACAATTATCATCTCAGCCGTAGGATGTCCCAATCTGGACATAGGTCACCGCCATTGACCTTGTCGGAAGCAGCCTAGGGTCCAGCTTCAGCGTATACTTTTAAAACGGGAACAAAATGTTTTCGAAGAAATTCGTTGTCAGAGCATAGTCGTATCGACTTGGTGTTTTGTCGGAAAATATGTTTGAACAAGCCTTCAATGTTTTTAACCCGTAACCTTAAATTTTAAAAATTCATCTTACCTATATCTACGTTTTGAAAAATTATGAAGCCACGATTTTTATTGAATTGATTGAAATTATTATAGATATGTACTCACTAGTTATTCATTTTTGTACGTTAACGAATTTTGTATAATAAAAAGTATATATAAAAAAACTCAAAAAACACAAAATTTCACATCCGTTTGTCAAAAGTGAAAATTCGGTTTCTTCTATTTTGAGAAGCGTTCCGTTTACAAATTTGATAGAATATTAAGAAGAAGAAAAAGATGTGTGCCAGTATTTTTTTTTGTCAGGATGTCCGTCATAAGTGTAACATACAATTGTTACGATGTAATAATTAAAACAGTAAAAGTAAAATATTATCTTAAATTCCTAACATATAAATGGGAAAGTGAGTTTGTTTGTTTGTTTTTTTTTTTCGTCTATCAGGCCTTTACTACTAGGTACTAAAATTTTACAAACACCTTATCAGGGATCTGTAGAAAAGAACACAGGGGGCTTTCATCCAGAAAAACTACGGTTCCCGAGAGATGATCGAAAAAAAATATACCTGACAAAAATATTTATTTATTTACTAGCTGACCCAGCAAACGTTGTCCTGCCCGAACCCGAATGTAATTCTGTAACCCAATTGTGGCGCCACCTATCGGGTCCAATTTTATTTTCAAACCATATGTCACTTCACGCGATGATGTGCGCGACACTTCACGTCAAATTAATTGGTTAAATCAAATTATTTGGATATTGTTCATACAAAAATACTAAAATTGCGATTAAAAAATGGAGGGTAGGGGTAGAATGATGAAAAATACTTTACGACCTATTCTCATACCTACCAAATAAAAAGCATAAGAAACAAACAAAGTCTTCAACTTTATTAGGCACTAGCCCGCGACTTCGTCTGCGTTGAAAAATGAAAAATATAAAACGCTCGACATCTTTATCGCTGTGAGGACGGTGGCGCCGATTTTTTTATATTTTTAGACGATCCCTCGGGAACCTGATATTTTTCCAGGATAAAAAGATCCTATATGTTAATCCTGGTAATAATTCATCCAAATTCATTTTATCCGTTTTTGTGTTATTGAGAAACAAACATTCAAACATACAAACTTTCACATTTATAATAATTATTAGGATAATATTAGTTTAGAAGTGTTAGAATACTAAATCAGTTATCTCTCTTTAAAAGTATAGACCAAGACTTATTCAGAATTCTCTATCTATGAAGAAAACCGTAAAAGATTCAGCTGTTTTGGAGATTAGTTCGAAAAAAAAAAGTAAAAAAATATAAAAGACGTTTAAAGAAAATAATTTAAAAGCATACCTAATATTTCTGTTTGAACATTCGAATACAACATTTTATTTTATTTATTTTCTATATACCTACATGCATAGAAATTTTAATTTTGGTTAATCGAGTCTCATAAATTATTATTTACTAGCTAAGCCTTCATACGCGTGGTATTCGGTACAGAACGAACTTTTTTGTTTGTAAACCGATTGGAATGAAACAAACACTAAATTGTATGAGAAGCTTGTTGGAATACATCACTGAAATTTGTTAGAGATGAGAATTTGTACTGGCATATAAAACTTTATATAGTTCATAGTTTAAAAAGAATAAATAATAGAAAAAACAAAATGTATTGACAGAAGTGTATTTTTGAGAAGTTGGATAGGGACATAAAAATGGTTCTCGTTTAGGTTTAATAGTTATAATATATATATAAATATTTGAATAAGAAATAAATGTGCACATATAAAACCAAAAGTTTTTGTTGATGAAGATTTCCCCAATAACAGGTCATGGACCCAGGCACGCTTCCACTGCGTAAAGTAAATTATAGAGAAGAAAATTAAAATTATAGAGAAAATGTTATGGAGAGAAAATGTTTTTAAATGAAGAAAGTATTGAAAATTATATATGATGAAAAGGAGATTAAAAGATGGCTACGAAAATTGAAAATTTATTGATTTGACAATTGATGACATTTTTGTGAAAAATTTTACAAAATTGATTTTGAAAAGAATAAATGATTAAGTAGAAATTTTAATATGTAGGAAAATGGAATATATATTTTGAAAGATTTGATGGAGATAAAAATTATTTACGAAAGGATTCAGGAAATTTAGTTTGATGACTGATGGCTGTATTGAAGGAGACTATATTAGAAAGCAATATCGAGAGTTGGTGAGAAGAGAGAAATATAGAAAGGATTATAGATTCGAGGGGGAAAATGTTAAAATAAGAGATGGCTTGAAGTTTAAAGATAGAGGAGTTTTATATAGTGAAGTAATTGAAGGTGGAGATGTTGTTGATGATGATCTTCATATAAGATGAAGATGAAGTTCGAGGAGAACATAAGTGTTTTTATATTTGAAGGTGATGTTTTTATATTTAGGGGGTTAGTATGTTGTAGGAATTAGTGTTGTGTTTGGGTTAATGTATTTGAAGATAGGTATGGAGTAATGTATGTGATGGATAGATATTATAGGTGAATAGATAGTACAGTCAGTCAGCTTATTTTGGTGAAGTACAGTCAGTCAGATTATTTTGGTGTAGTATAGTCAGTGTTGGTACAAAGTAAAAGTTTTATTATAGTCAAATTCAGAGGGGATGTTAGAGATGAGAATTTGTACTGGCATATAAAACTTTATATAGTTCATAGTTTAAAAAGAATAAATAATAGAAAAAACAAAATGTATTGACAGAAGTGTATTTTTGAGAAGTTGGATAGGGACATAAAAATGGTTCTCGTTTAGGTTTAATAGTTATAATATATATATAAATATTTGAATAAGAAATAAATGTGCACATATAAAACCAAAAGTTTTTGTTGATGAAGATTTCCCCAATAAGAAAATTCGCATTCAAAACGGTTAAGCCGTTTCTGATATTAGCGTACACAAAGGCACAGACAAACAGACATACAGACAACCGGCCAAAAATTCTAAAAGCTATTTTTAGAACACCTCGGTAACATAAGTATAATGAGTACAAATGTTTTTTTTTTTTTTTTTTTTTTTTAAATATTTAACGGCTTGTTTACGATTTTATTATGTGTATAGCAGATTTATTAAAACGTATGTTTAATGGTGGTGCAACTGGCCCGCAACATAATTATCATAAATAATGGTTATCATTTATATTATCTAATTTTTAAATCGGAAGTATTCGGTTGTGGTATTTGGCCGACTTGTATTAAAACAATGCGTGATATCACATTACCTCTTTAAAAAAAAGAACAGTAAAGTTTAAAAACTACTTCTATGTTTATGGCGTCTCTTCTGTGTGAATGTTGTAGAGCAATACTTTTGGTTATTTTCACTTTTATTCGCCTATTGTCGCACTTTATCATGAAAAGACATCACGTTAGTTGGCAGAAAGAGTTTTACCTCAGTTGTTTTTAAAATGCAAAGAGGCTTTAAAATGCATCAAACTAAAAATGTATAAGTTTGATGGGTACCTACTTAGTACCTACAATGGACTTTGGCATGCCCATTTATTTAATTTTTTCTAAACAACTTGCTTGTTAAATGCTTGTCAATTTTTTGTCCAAATTCTAAAAAAGTCGTTTTAAAGATTGTTATTTTTCTCTTTTTTTCTTCACTAGAAAACGTAATCGTGGCAGGGAAACATTGCGTTTCGCAGTCATAAATTAGGCAGCCTGTCTGGTGCCTATTTTTAAACTACCTTAAATTATATAACATATAACATAAAATTATATAATGAATAAAGAATGCCAGAGCCCTTTACGTATCCTCTAAGGGTGACTATGGTTACGAAACCTCGTAATCCACTATCATCGACGTAACATCCAACTAGACTTCTAGTACAGGGCGAACACATTCAGACAATACATATTAGAGAAATATATATTATAAATATAATTCCACGCCCGGTAATGTTCGACCAATAGAAGTTACTATGGGCAGTAACGACCAATAGAATTTCGTCGTGACCTTGATCGGACCAATTGGCGTTCAGTACCCCGCGCCCGCGCACCTCAGTTAGTTGTCAGAAAAGTTTACATTGTGAATAAATAGGTATTAGCCGTCTACTTGAATATTAGGTCGATGTCCACTATGGTCGACTGCTTGCAACAATTACGGCATTTCACAAAACAGAACAAAGAATCCTAGCGTCTTTAGTAGGGGCGGCGGCGGGCGGAGCAATTCATTGCTCTGTGGTAGTCACCTACCATCATCGACTTGACATTCAACCGATGCCTACCACCAAATGGACCGACAGCGGACAAATTGAAATTGCAAACGCATCTGAAAGAAACATATTAATATTTAAATCTTTCTAGAATATAAAGTCGTATAAATATGTTTTCTCCATTATCAGATTGCCTTTCTATAAACGTTATTGCTGATAATAAAACCAATGACGTCGAATATTTATAATTTAATCAGGCAAATTAATATTAAACATAAAGCCATTATTATAATATTATTAATACATTTATAATGAAATAAACGGTAATACTAAAACCATTCATATTTTATTTGTCGTTTTTAACGAAACAAAACGCTTTTTATGTAGGTAGTTATAAGATAAGTAAGTATTAATATTTTGAAGAATTAGGGGCCTTTGTACTACAGCAGCGGACGTCTTACGGCTGAGATGCGGATTAATATATAATTTTACAAACAAAATTAATATTATAAACTAAACAAAAATTAATTGGCTACCTTATATATACTTTTCACTCATATATTTTTAGCATTTATATACCGTCGTAAGGTTGACGGTAGTGGCAGGGCACACTGCTATTCGCAGTCATTAGCCATCTGGCGGTAGTAACCATCCCCTTACAGAAGACCACAGTGAAATAACAGCACATGTGCTGTTGTGTTTTGGCGAGTGAGTAAGGGATACCAGAGCCCATTTTCCTATCCCAATCCCTTATCTTTAATCCTAATAAGATAGGCAGCACATTTGCGGCAGGTGTGGCGTTGCTTGTGTTATAGGCAACGGTAGCCACCTACCATCAAGTGGATCGTCAGCCTGTCTGCCGAGCCCAACATAAAAAATTATTTATAACTTTTTTTGCTAAAATTAAAAGAGTTCGGGAAGTTAGAAGATAAGTGTTGCTAGATACATTTTTAAGCAACCCTTATATCTTCTAACCTACCTAACTCTTTTAATTTTAATTTTATCAAAAAAAGTTTAATGAATATTTTTATGTAAAATTATATTCTATACAACATTTGTCTGAAACTCTTTTCAAACTATTGTATAATTTAAAAAAGAACACTTGTTTTTTTTTTTGTTCTACCTCTTCTACAGAGTGGAATCGAAAATTTCTTTCACATGTTGATATTTCATATCTTCTAGAAAATTATTTCAAAAATGCCCCTGAGGGACTTAAATTTTGATTTGTTAATACATTTTCCTGGACTAATAAATGAACTGGGTAAATAACTTGGTATAGCGTTTTATAAACATTGGTTAGCAAACCGCAATGTAAGCTTTCAATGAAAGATACATGTCTTGTGTTTCCATTGAAAAATTGATATCGTATCTGCTTTCTTTATTTATCTACGTAAATGAAGTATGTTAATATCTATCTGTTAGTCCCCCTATATTTCTTTTATTTCAATTATTTCCTGCGTCAAGATAGGTACAAAAAACGATTACAAACAATAAAACACGAGACTATAACCACGTGTTTTTTTCTTGTCTGCAGATTTTTATTGCTTTGCTAAAAAGTTATAAAATAAAATAAAATACTAAAAAATAATTTACTATTACAGATTGTCGCCTATCACAATTATAATCTTATACAATATTATAGTCGTAAGTATACGTTAAATTAAATATAAAAGAGAAGGAACTTAATAAAAATCCATTGTTCAATGTTATGAATGTAAACAAAAATAATATTATTTTATAAAAGGCAATTGTTATCGACAGTCGGTGGTCAAAGTTATCTCTTGTTGATTCAATTCTTTCACTTTACCGAGCGCTGACGAGAATGTACGATCATCGATTCGTTAACACACGAACAAAACGGACAAATTTAATACGACACCAAATACACAGTGAATTTATAGTTTTTTAAAACACGAAAAATACGTTTTTTTTTAGTAAAACACAATAAGTTCCAGTTAGATTTCACCTTTACTGTAACTGTGTTACGTGTGTTTACTGGAACCTTAAATACAATTAAATACTTATTTTCAGAATCTAAAACTAGGACCAAAGAATTCATCTTAATTTTTAAGTTTCAATTGTGGAAGTTATTTTTATTATGAACCAGCTGTGCCCGCGACTTTTTTGTTTGTAAACCGATTGGAATAAAACAAACACTAAATGTTACGGGAAGCTTGCTCTAATACATCAGTAGAGTCAATAGAGTCAATAGACTCAATAGTTAAGAAGAAGCAGTACAAAAATTATTCCTTAACCAAGAAGGCAAGTGAAAACCGCATTCAAAACGGTTAAGCTGTTTCTGAGATTAGCGCCAACAAACGCTGTTTGTATGTTGTAGACAAACATACAAACACACGAAAATTCTAAAAAGACTACTTTTTTGACTTCGGTAACATAAGTACAACGTGTACAAATTGTTTTTTGAAAAAATATTTAATGTACAGACAAGGCTCGTTTACGATTTTATTTTGTATAGATAACACGTGATATATTTTTTAAATTTAATGATATTTAAATTTCTGGGCATAATTATTAGTTACAATAATTGAAAAAAAAAAAGCTACTTTAACCAATATATTTCCTTTTTTTTACCTTTTTATATTTTTTAACTACACGTAAAAAAAATTAAACTTTATTAAGCCAATTATATTTGCAACTCAATTTGACAGAGTATTCGGAAGTGATCAGCAATTTTATGTGGACCTGACGGCGGTAAAATTTCAATTGATGCCAAATCTTAAACAGAATATTGTTAATACTATTTTTTATGTCTATTAAAATCTGCAATACATGTACATTTAATAGATTGTAATCTGAGTGATAATTACATTAAAAAAATAATAATGAAACCTTACCATGAATTAGGAAAAATTACAGAATACCACAAAAAGCAACATTTTTTATTAATCAGGTTAGGCAAAATTAATCGAACTTTATCGGTATCCCTTTAGGGATATTTTCGGTATCATTTAGGTAATCCGCGTGCTCACGAGGAATCTTAACATAAATGACTAGTTTATTATTTTCTTATTTCCTTTACATTATAGCAATACTTTGTGTGCGCACATGTAATTCATAATTACGTCGCGAATATCTGAATATACCTGGTCTAAGTATAAGTGTATGTTGAATTTTTACTAAACCCATTTTACTGCAAGTATGTAATTTTAAACGTATATTGTATTAAATAATTGTAATTATTCTAAATATAGTATTAGCACCCCCTACTTCGGGATACATTAATGAGAACTCATTTACGTTATGTACAAACACTTTAATGCCAGACCAATATAAAGCACACTGCAACTCCATGAATAAGATGCGCTGATATACGACAACCTCTCTTGTCGAACGCCTCTATTAAACTGCCCGCCGCGAACTAGCGATACATCGATATATTTCATCGATACACCCCAATTCGATACCTGGCTGTATCGTATCGTTTCACGGGAATATCGATACAAAAGCATACGATACGTATCGTGTATCGATAGAATCGGTTGCGATACATTACGATACGACTGGAATATCGATACAAAAGCATATGATACGTTTCGTGTATCTATACAATCGGTTGCGATACATTTCCATATAATATATCTATACAAAGCGATATATCGGGCATCGCTACCGCGAACCTTTTCACATCACCACATGGCGGTGTGTTTGTTGTCGGTGCAACACGTATTTTGTACGTTAATTATGTAACACGCTAACAATAGTTACCATAAAGCAATTTATGATAACTAAATTAAACTGGTAACTAAATTAACATGTAGTTACATGTCAAAGAAAAATATTGTGTCCACAAAACTCGTAAGCACACTGGTACTCTCCAGCGCACCCTGCGTTTGGTCGCGTTTCCTTCTCAGTCGAGAGTTTGCCGGTGACGTGTCGAGCAACGTACCCTATACAAATCGTACAATATACACAAGTAAGTGCATTTTTTTTAAATTTAATTATTTTAAACTGCAAATAAAGCACACTAGAATAAATTAAAAGAAGTTTGTGTCTTTTGTATATGCATAACATTTGTAATGCATTTATTATTATTTGCAAATGTAGGTAGGTCGGGTATTCTTGTAAATTTTTTTTTTCATGTAAAAATGTGTGTCTAAATATGTTGATTTAAACTATTTTTAATATGTTTTAATGTATGGGAGTTATAAATTTTTATAGACTTATAACTTTTCCAGTATTTTGTCTTGTAAGTGGAAACGGATGCTTTAGTGTTATATCGGTTTATATAACTTCAGAAGTTCACATTAAAAGTGACATAATAATAATTTCATGTTATAAAGGGGACTAAAGAGAAATGAAAAAGTTAGGTCTCATTGAAGTACATATTAATTAATATAATAAAATCATAAACGAGCCTTGTCTGTACATTAAATATTTAAAAATAAATTTTTTTTTAGAATTTTTGTCTGTTTGTGTTTGTGCACCCCAATCTCAGAAACTGCTTGACCGATTTAAATGCGGTTTTAACTGATCTATTCCCGTAACATTTAGTGTTGGTTTCATTCCCGTCGGTTTACAAATAAAAAGTTACCAAGTCGTTGTCCGATTCTATGTTTCTCCGCTAACTTCTAAACTACCCAACGTATTCTCATACGGTTTTCACTAATGGAAAGAGCGATATAAACAAGAAAAGTTTGTGTATAGATATTGCAGGAAAAATGCATCCATGCGAAGCCGAGGGTGGGTCGCTAGTTTATTATAAATCATTTTCATATATGAAAATCTAATTCTGTAACAAGGCATTAAAAAGGTGGGTAGTAAGGGAAGTGTTTGGTTTTTTTTTTTCAATAATGTTTAAGTACCCTCCTTTTCTTCATTCATTATGATACTCTTCAAATTTCCAATATAATTATTAGGAATCTAATGTTTTTAAATGCAGCGGACTTCAGTACATTTTAATTCAACCATATATAAATTTTTATGAACGTTGATTTATTTAGCGCTTTTTATAATTTTTTTACGAAAACTAATATGGTCATCGAAATTTTCTTAAGGCTTTTCTGTGTGTTAACAATGTTGAGCTTTTCTTTAGCATTTCATCTCTTACTCACTCTCTCTTATCTCAATCTCTTACCTGCTCATTTTTAAATTATAATATACTTACATTCAAATATTCTAGCCAAATTAATCGCAACACGTAACACCACTATTTGCATTAAATGAGAGAAAAACGCATAGTTGTTTAAACTTACGATATACTAAATACATACTTTGCCCTCAACTTCGATACACGCGTTGAAAAATGAAAATATGTGAGTTATAAGCATTATCGCTGTGACGACAGTGGCGGCGAATTTTTTATATTTTTAGACCTTCCCTCGGGAACCTAACATTTTTTCAGGATAAAAATACCCTATATATTAATTCAGGTAATATACTATCTGTGTGCTAAATTTCATCCAAATCAGTTTAGCCGTTTTTGCGTTATTGAGGAACAAACATCCAAACACACTGACTCGCATTTATAATATTATATGTATTAGGATTCCTTCGTTCAAAATCGTAAATATCCATATCCAATAGTAAATATATCTTGATGTTAAGGTACCTAATCCAGAAAAAAGTAATGTTTCTGATCCCCATATAAACTCATAGGTATAAAACTCAATCACGCCAAATCGGCTGAACGGATTTGGATGAAATTTAGCACACAGGTAGTTTATTAACAGGATTAACATATAGGATACATTTTATCCTGGAAAAATATTAGGTTCCCGAGGGATTGTCTAAAAATATAAAAAAGTTAGACGCAACCTTCGTCACAGCGATAAATATGTCAGTCGTTATATTATAATATGTTTTCTCATCATGTTTATTTCTTTAAGGCAATCGCATAGAATCACAGAACACTACTCACAAGAAACATATATTGCATTCATATATCAAATGACGTCGAATGAATACCCTGTGAATGAAATGACACCCAGACTAATGATACCCGTGCGCGCTTGTCTTACAAAATTGACAATTATGAAACATAATAAAATCGTAAGCGAGGTGTGTCTGTATATTAAATATTTAAAAAAAATTGTACTCCTTGTACTTATAAAATAGAGGTAAAAAAGTATATTTTAGAATTTTTGTCTGTTTGTCTGTGCGCTTATGCACGCTAATCTCTGAAACGGCTTAACCGATTTGAATACAGTTTTCACTGGTATATTGTAGCAAGCTTCCGGTAACATTGAGTGTTTGTTTTATTCCAATCGGTTTGCAAACAAAAAAGTTACGCGCTATACCGAATACCACGCGTACGAAGTGGCGGGCTCAGCTAGTAAATCATATACTAGTAATACAAGGTTCGTCCTCCCTTTTCACCTTGTAATATATTTTTCCAAACAAATTTTCTTATACCTATTTCTCACAATAAACAAACCATTATCTGACCAAACTTCAAGCCACTTTTGATATAGGTATATTGATTAATTAGCGAGTTAATTAAACAATAATTAATTACTAATCATGAGTAAGTTCAATTAATTAGTGAGTTAGTAATTGGTTAATTTAGATACATTCGCTATTGTGATATAAAATATAGTCCATTTGTACCAGTTTTATGAAAGCATTGAAGTGATTTCTTAATTAAATCATATTCATTATTATTCTTTATCCACTTTATATATATAAGTAGCGTCGCGCTCCCGGTTCCGCACGGGTGCAAGTTAAATATAAAAAAACCTCCATCCTTTAACTGTCTTTTCATTAGTGAGAAACGCATCAAAATACGTTACTGTGTATTTATGTGTGTCTGTCTGCGCCATCATATCTCCCAAACGGATGGATCTGTTTTTAGGGTCCCGTACGTCCGAATAAAAAAACGGAACCCTTATAGGATCACTCGTATGTCCGTCCGTCTGTCCGGACCACCCCCCCCCCCCCCTGTCTCCGAAACTACGGAACCTAAAATTTTGAAAAAAATACAGAAACTAAAATTTTGAAAAAATACAGAAATTAGTTTTCTACTTATAGATTATAGGAAAACCTATAAGAAGTCCATCATATTAAAATAACATGCTAAATCACTCAATATTGTGCGGATAGGTAACATCTTCACGCGAGTTCAACTCGCACTTGTCCCGTTTTTTTTTAAAGTTGTCTTGATCCTGATGGTTCTTAGCGCTATAGTTTATGAAGATCTGTTTATAATAATAATAATAATATTACAACAAGGATCACATTATGTTAGTAACAACTTAAATCTATTTTAGTATTTAAATAGGTGTATTAGTCAATACATGAACCATATAACAGTGGTTTAGGTACTAACAGTTAACCCTAGCAACAAATGCGTTCGGATGCAGCTAGAGCTGGCCCAAACCCTATGCACCAGGGATGCACACCGCTTCCGGATTGTCGTATACATGAAACAGTCAATCGTGGAAGCCCGATCAGCACCTTAAACGCATCATTGTACAGTACTGAACTCGCAGAGCGCTTCACTGCGCCCACAGGCTGCTCGTGAAGAAGGGCGTACAAAATGCTCTAAAAAGAGCCACTCTGACATCCCTTGAACATCTGGCGAACCTGCGAGCAATCATATTAGCCCTGACAGACAGCGCCCTGCGCTTTCTCTATATGCTGCATCGTCCTTCAAGAGAGGTTACCCAGTGTCCCAGTGTCCGTTTGAAGATCATCGGCCAATTTCACTATCTTCCACAGGTTCGATTGTTGGGAAATTTGGTATACTGTTACTTCGGTGGTATTTCCATGACATGGATCTGATGCTGCACCAACAAGATGTCTGCGGAATACTCAGCTCCTCAGAAACTTACAACAGATATAGCGTGTTTGGGCTCAACAGAGAGTCGGGGGGGTTAATTTGTAATTTAAATTATAGCTGATTTTAATTCGGGCAAGACAACGTCTACTAGCTTTGATAGTCTCGTAATAACACTTATATAAATGTAGTTAGGTATGCCTATAAGAGCAATTAGTGATTAATGATATTCATTTTTAAAGATACCTACTTTTTTTAATAAACTGATTTGTAGCATTACCTCATTTTATATTATTAATGTGATATTTTATTTAAGTGCGAATACATTTGAACTCAATGGTGCAATAGCGATAATTATTGTAAATTTTATAATTACAAAACAACACATTTACAATTAAAAATGGTTCGCGTGGAATATTTAGCCTAAGTCCATCCTAAAATTCCATTCTAACTATTGGTGAAAGATGTATTTTTTTTAATCGGATGAGTAGTTTCGAAGATCACCTCCAATATACAAACTTTATAATATAATATACTTATAATAGCAGTTGCACGCAACTTCGTCAGCGTCTCTTTATAAAATATTACTCGCTGATAATGTAGCTTTCTATAGGTGAAAGACTTTTTAAAATCGGTCAAGTAGTCTTTGAGTTTATTCATTACAAACATACATTTGTATGGAGGGGAGTAAAGGGGAGAGATGGGGGAGGTGAGTAGCCTATGTTACTCGCTGATAATTTAGCTTTCTATAGGTGAAGGAATTTTTAAAATCGGTCCAATAGTTTTTAAGTTTATTCATTATAGACATACAAAAATACATACATACAAATCTTTTCTCTTTATGACATCAGTTTTATGTCTACTGTATTATTATTTAATATTATGTGGGTACAGTTTTAAAAACATCTTATTATGGACTTCTTACGGGTATTCAACATTTTAATTTATTCTCGCATATAATCAATTATAAAAGAGTTCTAAATATTTTCGACTTATGGCATTATACAATCATATAATACATTATTTTCCACCTACTACTGTCAATTTAACTGTTGATTAAGAGAATATTATTATTACAACACAGATATGAGTTGTATCATTTGTGTGTGTATCATTTTTTCCCTCCATTTTGGAACATGTCCCTATTTAGAGCCCATTTTCCCTATCCACTCCTGATCCCTTATCATACAGTAGTCCGCCAGTAGTCCGCAGCGTACTTGCAGGAGCTTTGGCTTTGCTTTTATTATAGTAGGCGACGGTAACCACCTACCATCAAGTGAACTGTCAGCCTGTCTGCCGATCTTAACATAAAAAAAAAACATAAGACAGCCCCACATTTCTAAACTATAGAGGTGTTCTTAAAAGGAGTGGGTAATTTTGAGATTCTATAGGAAAAAATAATAAATTAATTTTTTTAATATGATTTTCTTTTACTTTTTAATCAAATTATTTCAAAAATCTTGACATTTTTTGGAAGTCATTATTTGGCATTTGATTAACAGATCAATAATGATAATTAGTCATAAATAACACCACAAGGAACGTAAATTATATTTTAAAATAATAAATGCAAAATTCGCTTATAAATTAAAAATTAAACAAAAAGTTTTAAATTCGTCCAAATAGAAGACCATGGATTTTACTAATGGAATGAGTGAACCAGGAATTTGGATAAAAAATTAACATCCATGAAGTCGGCAGCAGGTCGGCAGTGTACCTACCCTACTACATTGTTTAATGAAGATGTTACAAGAAATAGACAAGACAATTGCTTTGAAAAAAATATATATTATACTTAAACATGTGAAGAACCAATTGTATGAATTAGAATTTTCGTTAAAGTAATAGAAACTCCACAGAAAAAGTTAGAACACAAGAAGAATTTGACCTTTATTGAAAATTCTCTCGAAAACGGCTTATTGCACGCATATGAATCCTGTACCTATTAATAAGTTAATGTCAGTTTAAAAAATTGTATTTATATATTTTTTTCCGTATTGTTCTAATGGTAAAAACAAAAAACACCTTTTCTAGGCCTGTTGAATTGTCTCCGACGCCAGCGAGTTCTATTGTAAATGTTATTTGTCTAAGTGAAGCCCTTAAAAACTTTATTGTCGTTCTTACTTTAATTGTAACAGTTTTGGAATATTTTTCCAGACAATTAGGGACTTAAATTTTGTTATCTTAGAACCCGGGCGCACTTGTATCAAACACGGAACACATTCCATATCGTAAATAAACAAAACTAATTGTGTTAACGTAATTTTCCATGCTTTAATTAAGTAATCGTTAGGTTATTTCGTCTTATTTTTATTATCAGACTGTACACTTAATGATGGGCGATTCCGATCACCATAAACACAAGCCATTCAAGTGCTATGCCGAACCCTAAAAGTACAAGTAACTAGCTGCGACTTCGTCCGCGCTGAAAAATAAAAGATATAACAACGTCTGACATACTTTGGTCATGCGTTGGAATTTTATCTTTAGATAGCTTTATTTTTCACGCGCCTAGAAAATTTCGACTTTTTCCTTCCTAAAATTCTATTTTATTGGTGAAGGAATTTTTCAAACATTAGCTCCTACATACATACATACATACATACAAACCTTACCTCATTATAATCTTCCCTATTCACTTCCCATTTCCCTATCCACTCCTAATCCCTTATCCTTAATCCTACTGCAGTCGGCAGCGCACTTGCAGCAGCTTTGGCGTTGCTTGTGTTATAGACGGTAGCCACCTACCGTCAAATGGACCGTCTGCCTGTCTGCGAACCTTAACATAAAAAAAATGTAATATATAAAATTCTCTTGTCACAGTGTTTGTAACAAAACTCCTCCGAAACGGCTGGACCAATTTTTATGTTTTTTTTTGTATATTTGGTAGGTATGGAAATAGGTCGTAAAATATTTTTCACCCTTTAACCACCACCCCCATTTTTGTATTAAAAATGTCCAAATAATTTAACCGTCGCGTCGTTGATTGACGTGAAGTGTCGCGTCACTTTGACATATGGTTTGAAAATAAAATTGGACCCGATAGGTGGCGCCATAATTTAGTTACAGAATTATTTTCGGGTTCGGGTAGGACAACGTCTGCTGGGTCAGCTAGTATTAGCATAGATAAGGCATTGTTAGTAGAGGCAAGCCACATTGCGTTTGAAACTAGGCACTCCGTCTGAAGGCAGTAACAGACCATTTGATGATAGGTGGCTATCGTCGCTTATAACACTAGCATCGCCCCAGATGCTGCAAGTGCGCTCCGACCATCGTAGGATTAGGGATAAGGGATCAGGAAAGGATAGGATAATGGGCTATGGCATCTCTCACTCACTCACCAAAACACAACATCACACATAATACCAACTGTTATTTCACGGTGGTGTTCTGTAAGAAGGTGGTTACTGCCGCCAGAATTAGGTACTCTGCGAAACGCAGTATAAACTCAATCTCAAATTGCTGTAGAATTTGTGTTTACATAAAGAATTTCAAAAAAAAAGAATGAATATTCCAATGATGCGAACAACAATATTCTAATATTCTTACAGAATGTCCAAAATTATAGAAAGAAACCAAGGCTTTAAAAGTGAATAAGTACCTAGTTACAGAAACTTAGAAGAAATAAAAAAAGAAATGCCTTTCAGGTTTTGCAGGTCCCTTTGAAATCCATCGTAATCCTAATTCTAACAATCCTAATAATATTATAAATGCGAAAGTTTGAATGTTTGTGTGTTTGGATGTTTGTTACTCAATCATGCAAAAACGGCTGAATTGATTTGGATGAAATTTGGTTGGATTAACAACAGGATAAAAGATAGGACATCTTTTATCCTGGAAATATGTTAGGTTCCCCGCGGGATCATCTAATCTCTATATATAAAAATGAATCCCCATTTCCCATGGTCCCGGCATTACGCGTGAACGGGTAGACCGATTTTAATTCGGGTTTCACTAATGGAAAGAGAGATAAACGGGGAATGTTTAAATATATAAAATTGCACCCCGGGCAAAGCTGGGTGCGGGGTCGCTAGTAATATAAAAAAATTCGGCGGCACCGTCGACATCGATAAAGATGTCAGGCGTTAAAGCTCGTATATTATTATTTTCATTTTTCAACGCGTACGTTATGTTACTAAAAGTGTAAGACCATATTTTACAATAACGACGATGAATTTTTTTATGCATTTTCTAAAATAATCTAGAATTCGACAAGGAGATTCGACTTGACCAGTATGTATTGGGGTGATATTTTTTTTTAAATACAATATAAAGTTGTTTGAAAAGTGATGTTTGTTTTCGAAGGATGGCGCCACCTTAGTAAAAAAGTATTGAATCGATGTGAATCCTGCAGTTTCTTTGTCATTGGACAATTCACATTCCAAATAAAACATAAAACATTTTTCGGTGCGATTGAGTTCTGTTATTGAATGTCATTGACGTTGTTTGGTATCAAGTTATATCTTACTCTCTAAAATATCGTCATATTTTACTCTCTTACTTTGCATATTTCATACCAAACACCAAGGCTACACGAGCGTCATTCTGTTCAATTTGTGAAACACTATATGTATATAATGTTTGTAGCTTGCCAGTTCTTCAGTTTAACACCCATATAAGTGGGTCCTCCTTACCGTAGCTCGCTTGTTCTCGTTCTAGAAATTTTAATATCAAAGAGACACCACACTCTGGTCATCCAAGTACTGTCGATGACGACAAAATAAAAGCAAGATTTACTTATCAGCAAGTGGTTAACCATAGATTAGACTGGTCTCCGCTGGAGCTCCAACCAGGTACCGCTCGTGCACAAAAATATTATATCGCAATAAAAAGTTACATTTTGTTGGTGTTAAAAATAAACAATTTCATTTATTAATTTACATACCAAAAGATTAAATATATAGATTACTAGCTGACCCAGAAAACGTTGTCGTGATGCCAGAACACCTATAGGGACAAATTTTATATTCAAAACATATATGTTAAAGTGACGCCTCACTTCACGTCAATGAACGACGCGACGGTTAAATTATTTGAATATTCTTCGTACAAATATACTAAAATCGCGATTAAAAATGGGGGGTGGGGGTAGGAGGGTTAAAAATACTTTACGATCTATTCTCATACCTACCAAATATACAAGAATTATAAAAATTATAAAAATTGGTCCAGCCGTTTTGGAGTAGTTTTGTTACAAACACTGTGACACGAGAATTATTAGATTTAGAGAGGGCATTGGGAAATTTTTCCTACAAAATATGGATCCTGATCGCCGTAACCAGGATGGCCATGTATTTCTATTTGTCTGTGCATTTGTGCACGCTAATCTCAGAAACGGCTTAACCGATTTGAATGCGGTTTGCACTGATGTATTGTAGTAAGCTTCCCGTAACATTAGTGTTTGTTTACATACAAAATAGTTACGCACCATACCGAATACCATGCGTACGAAGTTGCGGACTCAGCTAGTTTAAACTATTTTTCACATTTGTTATTTAGGTATAGTCTGTGCGCATGTGCTAGTCACCTCTAGAGGTGCGAGACTTTGGAGTGCGCCATTATTACGACGACGCACCCAATTTACGAGTAGATAGATAATACGTTATCGTGTCTCTTCGCTCTCGCCGCCCTTAAGAAATATGGCTAGAAATTGTGCGCAGAATAGGTATACCGTTAGATACTATTTTCCTTATGCGTTGATGATTTGTTATCAGACGTTTCTAAATAACTAAAAATTAGTAATTAAAGGTATGATCTCATCTCTATTTCAAGTGATAACCTAATTGTATACAAATCACACTTCAATAATGTCTCAATACCCTATTACACGATTATATTTCGAATACAGATAACCTTTGCACAAAAACATCGATATAATAGCAATCGGTCTAAACGAATTGGCATTCAGTTGTCGCAGTGAGATTTTGTAGCGAGCATCTGTTCTACATAAAAATCGAAGACATAAAAAAACCTTCCAAATTTAAAATAATCGAATGACATTTGAATATAAAGCGCGGATCACAGTGACGAGTAAAATGGCGGGAAACGGTGACGTTTATAAGAAAACCTATAATGGCACTTGTAAATTTGGCTTGAACAAAAGGGCGAAGGGATCGATCGCGAAAAAGGCTGAGGCATATTTACAAGCGGTCAACCAAAGCCAAGGGCCACCACCAAAAGGTATCCAATGCTTCTTTTCTTAAATATATTCCATGCATCACATTTTCAATGGCAAAGATAATATATCAACTATGCAGCCTACGTTTTAGAAGTACATATATGCATTTTTAAGATTTTTTTTACATCAAATGAGACAATTTCCTCTGCGTCTGTGGGTTTTGTTATCCTAATCCTAATTATATATAATATTATAGTTCCGAAAGCTTGTAGGTTTGTATGTTTTTATGTATTTACTCAATAAAGAAAAACTGCTAAACGAATGTGGATGAAATTTGGCACACAGATAGTTTATTACCTGGATTAACATATAGGATACTTTTTATTCTGAAAAAATATTAGGTTTTCGAGGAATCGTCTAAAATTACAAGAAATTCAGCGCCACTGTCGTCAACAGTGATGGCGCCACCGTTGTCACAGCGATAAAGATGTCAGGCGGTATAACTCATATATTTTCATTATTTAATGGGTACGACGTCGCGAGCACAGTTAGTTTTAATATAAAATAATCTTTAATCGTATGCTTACTCTCCTCTTGTAAGTGATAGTAAAAATCAAAGTAAAAAAAATTCCGGTTGTCTTAACTAAACTTATGGGTTCCATATACTAAGTTTTTTTTGTTTATTCTTCAACTATCTTCATAAAATCTATATTCGCTAGGTTTATTTCAATGCTGATCTAACATAAGCAGACTCTTTTGCGCTTTTATCCCTTTTACATAAAACAGTAGTAATATTTAGGGTTATTAATGAAATTTTTATTAATTTTAGCGACCCGCCCCCGGCTTCGCCTGGCGTGCAATTTTAATATATATGAATATTCCCCGTTTATCACTCTTTCCATTAGCGAAAACCGAATTAAAATCGGTCTACCCGTTCACCCGTGATGCCGTGACCAAGGGAAATGGGGATTCATTTTTATATAATATAATTTATTTCATTTTTAAGAATCATAATAAATTCGCGAAGGAGTATTCTTAAAAAACAACTAGGTACTTACCTGTCATTTAATTACAATAATTGTAATTAGATAATTTTCTTTTACAAAAAGTTACGCGATTCAATAGTGCTATTTCACAATTGTTAATTTCTAAATGCTCTAAATATCCAGACCTATAAAGTACACAGGACTTATATGAAAATCAATAAGTCATGAATTTTTTTTCTAATTACCTACTAAGAATTCATCAAGATCAGACCCTAACAATAGATTGAAAAAATAAAAAAATACATGCATATACCTTATTAGGGCCATGCCTTGCCTTTTTAATTCAGCTCCACGCATCCATTTTACTGCCAGTTGCTCTATTGAGTTAATCCAGCGGCCAGGTCAATATTGTACCAATGAAAATGAGCCCGTACGCAGCGCTCTGGTCGCTGGTCGTTAGTGCGTGCGAGTTTAAAATCAACGTACTAAAGCAAGATCTCAATGGCCGCCGCGGCTTGGCCGCCTAGTGCGTATGTACACTATGATTCGTCTTCACTCTAAAGCCCATCTACCCCAAGGCCCATCCGCTTCTTATTCTTCTCTTTTTTAGTGGCGCCATCTCCTACCGGAGGTTGATTATCATCATGGCTACCTGAACCTTCTAGGCAACGGTTCGAAATATGCATCCGCTGCATGATTGTTTGTTCTGCCCATTCCCACTTCAGCTGAATGATCCTTTAGACTTTAGAGCTCGTTAAGCGCTTTATAATTTGTGGATGAGATATTTCGTCAGTGTCCACATTTCAACTCTGTACCTAAATATATCAAAACTGACAGTACGCACTGATTTTATAATAATAGATCAATACAAGATTATTTTAAGATTTATTTAAAAAAAAAAAAACATTAAATCTTATCGGTTTTCCCTTCTTGCTTCAAAGAAGCTCTTTCCACATCTTGTTGGACGATTTATAATTTGTGGACGAGATAATTCGTCAATGTCCACATGTTTACATAATCATATGAAAACTGACAATACTACGCTAATACAAGAATTTTAAGATTTATTGTTTTACTAAAAACTTTTACTTTTTCATTTTACTAAAAGTTATTAAATCTTATTAAATCGGTTTATTAAAGACTAGCTGATGCCTGCGACTTCGTCTGCGTTGAAAAATGAAAAATATAACACCCGAGAAATGCCCGAGAAACATTTTTTAAATTTTTAGACGATCCCTCGGGAAACTATCATTTTTTCAGTATAAAAAGTATTATATATGTTAATCTAGGTAATAAACTATTTGTTTACCAAATTTCATCCAAACCCGTTTAGTAATTTTTACGTGAACGAGTAACAAACATCCATCCAATCTCACAAACTTTCGCATTTATATTATTAAAAGGATACTTCTGTGAGACGTCCTAAATGACAAACGAGATATTTATAGGTCCAATATTATGTATCATTAACAACATGTAGGCAGAAAAAGATTTACTGAACACGTGCTTATAACGTTAAGGCATATTATAAAAATATTTCAATGCATTTATCGCAGTGTCGAGGAGTGAATGCGATTGATAATGTCGACGGAGGTCACTTTGTGACATCAACTGTGTCCGTTGAGCTTAAAATAAATAATTTTATTTGTTTTAAGTAGGCACTCACTAAATACTCCGACGGTTTATCATGCAATGATCATGCGTCATAGTTTTATGCAGACATCAATCAAAACCAGGCTATCGTTTTTTTTTAACTTGCAATCTGGAGCATCTGTTATTTTATAAGTCTTTCTTAATTTCAGTAATTTCCTGTGAATATTTAAGATTTTGTAAATGGGATTAACATTCGAAAATTAACAGATTGAGCGCGAAGCACGTACTCGATACGTTGTTATCCTTTGGTATGGACTATGATAGACAATGTACCCTAGTCCAGCCATGAGTTCTGTTACAAATGAAAATGCTTTTAATTTTTTATGAAGTAAGGTAATCTTAATAAAACTTATATATACTTTTTGTCTCAGCAAAAAAATAAAAAGTAATTCTATTCAAAATGGCCACCTCTAGCTTGAATACAGGACTTTAATCTTTTTGGCTACGAATCTATGGATATACGCACTGTTTCCATGGGAAATTTAGCCACTGCTTGCTCCGGAGATTTCTTAAGAGACTCAATATCGACGTGTCGTTTAGAGCAGGCCATGTCTTCTAAAACTGACCATAATTTGTAGTCTAAGGGGCTCAGATCTGAGCTAGACGAGGGCCAGTCTTCAGCTCTTATAAAGTCCGGAACGTTGGTTTCGAGCCAGGCTTGAGTAGTTCGTGCCTTGTGACCAGGTGCAGTCCTGCTGGAAAGTCCATGGTACATTTTTATAAGTCTCTTGATACACTTTGGCCGAAGTCTTCACAATAAATGAAGCTTATCAGGATTCCTTGATAAGACACCCCCCACCAAACCATAACTGCCGCAGGATGATGACTACGTTGTACCTTTCCTACCACTAGGGCAGCTTCTTTAGAACTCTGAGCGAACACTTTGTCATTTTGCTTGTTGTCAGCACGATCTTCAATTTTTCACGATCTTAAATCGTAAAATTTTTTTCATCAATAAAGAGGATATTTCTGTGTCTTTCGCCTGCGTATCGGGACAGAAGGCGTTTTGATCTGTAGGAATTGATTTAGGGCATGTTCTGTACCTGTATATCGACAATAAGAACCGAGCTTCAGGTCTTGTTTTAATATAGCGACAGAGTCCTAGCGGGAATCTTCATTTCTCGCGATAAGATTTTTTGTTTCCTTATGGAGTTTCGGCAAATTTTGGCTTTAGAGTAGTTCTAAAAGCACGCGGCGGCCCCTATTTTTTATGGTCATCGACAGAGGAAGTGTTGGTATAACTGTACTCATAGATAGTACGATATACGACCATACGGCCGATACTAAGCTTTTGAAGTGTCTTGAATATGACCGAAAGCTCCATACCCCATTTCATATTGTAATTTTATAATAAACACGAAAAAATTAGGTCAAATGACGAGAAATCAAAAGATGTTTGTGACATAATAAACGCTTTCCAAATTCAAAATGAATAAAGAGTTCAAAACGAATAAGAAAAAGTTTTTATGTGACAGTAGATATTTATGGGCAGACTAGTTATTTTTGTGAATTAGTCATTGTTATAGAATATCACTCCGCTTTTATCACAAAATATCGTTTTATCACGCGTTCACTCTCGTGCTAATATGAGTACACGGAACTTATGAACTTTGTCCAGCCATAAAGAGATAACCCATCTAAACTTACTAGCAGGAAACGGAAATTATCATAACAGAAAGTAGAAAGAGTCAGTGCACACTACACATATTATGTGCATTTTACTTTCAAAAAGACACTAGTAAGTAAATAGTTTTTAGTTTATAAAATAAACTGCATATTTTAAGCTGTGTTAGTAGATTGGTCGAGCCCATACCTCAGTCCTTTAATTTCGTGTGCAGAATGACCCATTTCAACAGTAAAGGAATGTCGCTAAAAAACCTATGTATCCATTTTTAAATTCATGTTTTGTTAACCTGATAATATTGTAAAGACTTATTTTAATTGTAGAGTGGGGCATGATTCATAACGTTGTATGAATTGTCGGTCGACACTTACTCCGTGTGACCTGCCACTACTCAATCAATACAAATACCTACATACAATGAGACAGATAAGCCAATACGAGTTTTAACGGGACTGAATTGTTTTTCAGTGACGAATTCCCAAAAGAAAACTGTGCTGAAGCTGGAGTCGGTGTCCAGGGTGGCTGCCATTCCGATTGTGGAATCCGGCATTGAAGTTACTGAGAAGATATATTCAAAAATCCGGGTAAGATTCAAAGTTCCTATTTGAAGTTTTTAAACATCCAACAAATTATGATACGGTTGTGAAGGTTTGTGTAACCTCATTTGCAGAAAAAAAATTGCATGCGTACGAAGCCGAAGGCGAGTACTTTTACGTACCTATATAATTTCTCGGCAAAGACTTTATTTTAGTTAGGACAAAGCACTTTCGAAGTTAACGCAAGTGCCTAGAAATATGAAAGTATATTACAGTAGCATAATAGAAAATTTATAATAACGGAGTCATGTTTTCTCTCTACCTGGATGACCGTCCAAAGGCTATATGCACTGAATTGATACTATTTAGTAACCTTTCTTAAATATTTGTACCCTTCACTAAAAAGTATAAAGTTTCTTCTTTTTCTGTCTGTAAAGTTTTGAATGGATTTCGTTTCTGATTGCATTGATGGAAAGAAGGTTTTCTGAGGTAGGTTTATTTTATATACATTATGTTTAAGTTGAAACAATTTGTGACAAAAATGTCGACTTTTATGTTAATGTCGGCAGACAGGATGAAGGTCCACTTGATGGTGGGTGGCCACCATCAAATATAACACAAGCAACGCCACAACGTGATGTAAGTACGCTGCCGATTACAGTAGGATTAAAGATAAAGCATTGGAAAGGATTTGAGAAATGGGTTCTGGCATCCCTTACTCACTCACCGAAACAACAGCACACGTGCTGTTATTTCGCGGTGGTCTTCTGTAAGGGGATGGTAACTGCCGCCAGATGGGACTGCGAAACGCATTGTGCCCTGTTACTACTTTCCAGATCCAGACCACGGCCAACTTTAAAAGTTCATTTCCAAAGTTGACCCTGCCGGGAATAGAGCAGCAAGCACCCTAACCACTCATCCAATGGGCTCAAACGTGTTCAATGGCTTCAATGGTTCTGCAAAAATTTTCTAGACAATATACACAAGTTTGTGTATATTGTCTAGAAAATTTAATATCGAAACTTACATATCGAAAAGGATTTTTTTTGCTATTCAATGACGGATTACCGAAAGCTTTGTTACTATAGTGATGCTACCGAGCGTTTGAACTCCACAGACAGAGTACAGGATAATGTGCTAATGTGTAAGTAAATTTTTAACGAATATATTATTGAATACAGGAATCGAATCCCATGATCCGGTGGTATTTATCACTGTACGAGAGATCTCTGTCCACCGGCGTCCAGTTAGCGCTCCCAGCTGTGCAGTTATTCGAGACCCCCATCTTCCAGCTGGACAAGTTCCTCTGCAAGTCTCTGGACGTGGTCGAGAAGAGGGTACCGTCCATTTATATGCCTCCACAAAAGGTAATGCCAAATACTTGCATTTATTTGAAATTTAAAATTTATACAATAATATATACAATAATATATAATATATATGCCAAGCAGACGTTGTCTTGCCCAGAGCCGAAAAAAATCTATGTAACCCGATCACTGTGCTCCCAATCTTAGCTAAAGCAACCAGGGTTTAGTTAAGTAGGGTTTAGTAAGTACTGAAATACATACAAATACAGTCCAGCCATTTAGAAAGAGTACAGTAAAAAAAAATTATACAAAATATTCTTTAAAGAATTAAACTGGTTTATTTTTTAAGTTAAACTATCTTTCAGTTCCCAATTTCCATCCCTTCTTTCTATGTAAAAATTATAGAGAATGTAAAAAATATATAGAATTATATAAAAAAATGAACCAGCATTTATTCTTTAAAGAAAATTTTGAATACCTAATATTTTTTAAAGTGACAAAATTGTATACATTACATTATAAAATATTTAAAAATATTTTACACATATAAGTATAGTTACAATATATCTATACATATAATAAAGTCGTAAACGACCCGTATCTATACATTAAATATTCTTTCAAAAAAAAAATTAGAATTTTTGTCTGTCTGTGCGTTTGTGCACGCTAATCTCTGAAACGGCTTAACCGATTTGAATGCGGTTTTCACTGATGTATTGTAGCAAGCTTCCCGTAGTGTTTCTTTCATTTCAAAAATTGGGCGCTACTGTCGCCATGGTGGTGCCACCGTCGTCACAGCGATAAAGATGTATTTTTCAAAGCGGACGAAGTCGCGGGCACCAGCTAGTTATATGTAAAACGTTTAACGCTCCTTCCCTTAGTGAACACCGCATCAACAGGAGGAGTTAGAGATATACAGACAGACAAACGCGGGCAACGACTTCAATTTATATGCTATGTAAGGATTGCAAGGAAAGGATTAAAATTATTGTATTTATGATCAATCTTTTCCTCTTAACGAGATTATACCGCTGATTAAAACTCGTAAAAATATCAATGAAAAAAGTCAAGATCTCCAGCCAGTCTCCAACGACGTCCTTGATCCAATAATCTACCAGGAACTATAATACATATTTAAAAGTTTATTATTTGAATTGTTATCACACTAGCGAGTCACACGGGTCATGTTTACTGGCGCCGATATACCTACGCACTTTGATGTAGGAGAATATTTTGTTAAATTATTGTTATTTGTTAGATAACTACCTACCTGTTATATTATTTCACTAATGAGGTGCACATAAAAATACTGACATCTAAAGAGACCATTCAGACACTTAAAAAAGTAAAACGAATATGTAGAACCTTTTCCATCTCTATCCCTTAACTCTACGAAGGAACCGTTTTTAGCAGGGGGGGGGGGAACCTTCCATAGGTTTGTAAAAAACCGGGTTATGTGAGATTTGTACTCACTAAAAACTCCCCGATTGTCGCCAGACGTATAGGGGAACACGGTACCAACCCTACTAAAGCACCTAGTGCAGCACTTGTGCCATTGCTTGTGTTATAGGCGACTGTAGCCAACTATATCATCAAGTTGACCGTCAGCCAGCCTGCCAATTTAAAAACGAATTCATTGATTGATTGATCTTCCATGAGGAAGACTTTCAATAAATAATTTGGACAATGAAAATGGTGGAAGAGGAGAAAAAAAAGGCTTATTTTCAATATGAAATCAAAAACTGGACATTTAAACTAAGTATATTATATATCAAAAATTTAATGTGCATATTTTACAAATAAACAAAACCGAATGATGACAATTTTTTCATATGAATATATGAAAAAAATTACAATTTAAAATAAAAACAAAAAAGATCAGCAAAAAGGTTATACATACATTAGTCGGTAACACTGTTCGCAAAAAAAGTGAAAAATTACTTAGAATACAATGTAGATTTATAATTTTCAATTATAATTTTCAGATGTACACGGAAACGCGTCAGTACGTATTGCGTCGCGCTGACTCTGTCAAACAGTTGGGAACAGCTGTCCTGGATTCCCGCGTCACAGCTGTCACTGCCACTGCTCTCAATCGCGCTTTAACAACGGCCGATAAATACGTCGACAAATATTTGCCGCCGGACTACCAGGATGCAGCTGACGGTCAGTATTGTATTTTCATCAACATCACCGTCTACTGCCGGACTTAGGTCATTCCTGCGTCTCTTTAGGTCATTGGTTGTACAAATGCGTCCAAAAATATCACCACGGACGATCCCTCGTTTTACTAAAATTGAAACATCGGGAATTCCGAGGGTAGATAAGTAAATATCTCCTTATTAAATCTACATTTCTTGTGTTTACTGTCCCCAATTCATCGAGCGTCGCTTGTTGGTAAAAATGCCAATTTAACATTGGTTAAACATTTTGAAACTCAGAATGCTTAGCAGGATCATTAAATTATAGACATTTTGCTAACAATTTTATTAAGGAATCTAGTTCTATGTGAACCGAACCCTTAACGAGGTCTTATTGCATGGAATCTTAGGCCAGTTAAATTCCTTTATACAATTTTTGTATTTATGTTACCGAGGTCAAAAAAATAGTTTTTAGAATTTTTGTCTGTTTATCTATTTGTCTGTTTGTCTGTGAGTATGAGCACGCTAATCACAGAAATGCCTTAACCGATTTGAAAACTGAAATTTTAACTGATGTATTATAGCAAGCTTCCCGTAACATTTATTGTTTGTTTCATTCCAATCGGTTTGCAAATAAAAAAAGCGTGCTATACCTAATACCACGCGTACGAAGTTGCGGGCTCAGCGAGTTAAAGCGACGAATTGGAAATTTTGGTGGCAGGGATTTTGATTTTTCTCAGCAATGACAAAACATATGAAAGAGATGTTTGGTAATCTGTTTCTTCGTGTTACTGACTTCATTTTGTCAGTTGGATTACACGATTGGTAAACTTTTATAACAAAGAAAAAAAATTCAAAGATACCTCTTTTAAAACACAAATTTACATTTTACTGGCAAACGGGACCAATTTATGCCTCCAAATTTTCTATGTACCTTACTATAAACATACACTTTAATTTTACAGTTGGATTTCTTAAAAAACCATTATAGTTTTTTAATAAAAAAAATTGCTTATGTTTGCTTATGTCGTAATACGACCTTACGACATAAGCAAACGCGCTCTCGTTTTCGTATGCAATCACGGTTAATTGTTTATCGCTGCATCGCCTTAAGAATATTAACGCTGCAAGTTTTCAAAGGGATCTAACTTTACATTAAAAAATTAGTCTCTTAAACATTCTAGATATCTTAAACATATCTACTCTGAGAAATTGAAAGTGTGAACGAAATAGCTCTTTAAATGACAAGCTATTTTCCTATATTTTTAAAAGTTTCGCCTAAATATGTGACTGGTATACGCTACGCCTGTTCTGTTTATAATATAAATTGTGCATGTGTAAGTATGTCATATTACTAGAGCTGTCGGCCGCTGGGCGGGAAAATTATTGAGTGGAAACCATTGCCGGCATTATGTTATATTCATCCACAAGATGCTGGATCCAGACTTCTTCTGACCCGTCCTATTGTAAAATCACGGGGTCCTACGGCTAATATTATTTTGATTACTCAGCTCGCATCACTTGCATCATTTGCATGATTACGAATAAGGAATAAGTAATTAGTTTTATCACAAGAATTCTTATGCGGATGTTACCAAAATAAAGTGGTTATTATTTCTATCATTTTGATAACCAATTGGTATCTAGGTTGAAGCAAATATCAGACGATTAACTTTGAGGGCCGCAGAGATACGGATAACTAAGCTGCCGTGTCTAGCGCCTCGTCTAATTGGAAGTTATTAAACTAATAACAATGCCTACACTCTAGAAATATTTTAAACTCCAATTATATGTTATTAAGGTCCACAATAAATTGTGCTTTTTTTAGAAGTTTCGAGTAACGAATGCAATGTATGTATATAAATAAATTTACGATCTTCTCTTATCGCCGTTCGCCTGTGACTAATTAGAGAAGAATATATCTCTCGTCGATGCGAACTCTGAACCCAGATATATCCACACATTGCGATGTTGCGTGGATAACTATGCCTATATTGGTTCTTATTACAATTGCATAGAATATATTTTAAATTAGTTAAATTTGTATTAATAATTTTCAGCATCAATTTTCAGCATTCCTAATCGAAATGTTGGTAGAAAAATTATTTTTTTAGGTTCGGTTCATAAAGTCTAATTTTGTTTACTTACCTATACTAATGGTCGTTATAATTAAATTTTATAACTAGCCAAGTAATTATCAATTCACCTATATCGATTCAATATATATCGAACGACCTAAGTATCAAATGGTCTACCGTCAAGCTTACAATCAAGCTATGGAGCATTGAATTGCATTTTGTTGATTTATTGTATAACCTGTATGTGGTAATCGCGATCGACCTGTCAGTCTCGGATAATATTGACAATCTCGGGACATGATTCACATTTAAGCCAGAATAAGGGAGTACTACCTACATATATTAAACTCCATTCGCGTTCCGCTGGACAATTTTGGTTACACTAGCAGTTCAGCCGCATATGGCCGTCATAGCTTGCTATCTCCGCTGAAACGCGTTGAGAACAGTCCGTGTTCCCACCGGTTCGAAACAAAAATGTGTTAACACTGAGTGTGTTGTTTAATTTGAAAATCCTTGGAGTGCAAGGGAACAAATATATAAAATATTAAAAGTCATTAAATTTATAGCAGTTAAGGTTTTGGAGCCCGTGGGAACAGTTTGATATTTTTAAATAATATTTAATTTTACTCTTGGAGTTGCTGGGAACGAAATATGTTTTGATTTTTTCATTAAAGCAATGACCATTATTAGAGTTGAAATTAGCATTGATTGTGAAATAGCTGTAGTGGTGATCGTAGTGACGAACGCGGACGGGGTGGACGCGGTAGACGGTGAGACTAGCGGTGACGGAGGTCGCGCACGCGCAGCGCAGGCAGTGCAGCATGGCGCGAGGCTACGTCGGAAGCTGCAGCGGAGACTCACGCGCCAGGCTTTGGCCGAAGCCAAGGCCATTAAAGAGCAAATCCACGTGCTTGTATATGTCGCTGAGCTGGTTGCCACAGACCCTGTTCTAGCGTGGAAGAAGGCCAAAGAACTGTACGCGACCCTCAGCCAACCCGAACCAGAGAACCAAGCCAGGCCGGCTACACTCGAGGAATTGTTAGTACTGCTGACGAGGGAGACGGCCAGAAAAGTCGTCCACCTTGTTATTTATACGCAGAACGACCTGCCCAAGTAAGAGTACCGCTATTTTGAATTTTTTTAATGTTAAGTTCTACAGACAGGCTGACGGTCCACTTGATGGTAGGTGGATACCGTCGCTTATAACAAAGCAACGCTACGGGTGTTCCGAGTGCGCTGCAGACCATAGTAGGATTAAGGATAAGGGATAAGGATAATGGACTCTGGCATCCCTTACTTATCGAAACACAACATTTTTTTATTTCACTGGGTTGCTGCCGCCAGACGGACTTCCCAAATTACTCGAAACGCAGTATGGCCTGCCACTATTCGAAAAAAAAAATTTTTTATCTATAATCGAGTTATTAATGTACCTACACGTACTAGAGAAGCTATCTAGTTACTCCATTTTGATAATAGTTAAAAGTAAATACGCTGCAGCGCTGAACAAATTATGAAGTCTAATCAAACGATACTGATGCTACGATACGATACGATGCTAGTTCGCTAGCATCGTATCGCCGCGCTGCTTACGCGTTTTGTTCAAAGTCGTACTAAATAAGGTGTATTATACAGAGTACATACAGTACAGTTCTCTGGAAACGCAATGAGTGTTCGGTCGGAGCGTGAAATAGGGGATCGGACAAATTTTCAGAAAGTGTTTTAAATTAATCTTCATGGATATTTATTCCCATAAAAAATACTATTTTATTTATTTATAACCTTTTAGGTACTCAAAATCATGTTTTAATATTGTTTGTTTGAAAATGCCGCCAAAACGCCACTATAGTTCATCTGAGAGCGCGTAACGTCATTTGTGGTCATATCATAACAAAACAGCTGCATTGGCATAGACAATGATTGCCCACAAATGACGTCACGCACTGTGATTGGTGTTTCAGTATAGATTAAAAATATTGTAAATAATAAAATTTATTTCTTCATTTAAAAATATTTAAATGAATTATATTAAATTATTATTCGATAAATAATCGTAAAAAATTATATATTTTGTTTCTAAGTACATTATAGATTTTAATCTGATTACTGTTCGATCACCTATTCAGTACGTAGTATATTTATATTGTTGCTCTCCATCGATCGATTAAATCGAACGTCAAAATTTACTATATAGGGGAAGTCCTGGTATAGCGAATAGCCCAGGCAAAGCGAATACTCTTCACACTTGTGCAGTTCTATATATCATCTACATAGAACTGCACAATTGCACATGTGACAGATTGATAGTTTGGCTGAGTATAGCCATGGAGAGTGGCTGGACTCCGCTTTTGCGTGTGTGTGTTAAAGGAAGGGTTTCTACTTTCTACTGAAGATCAGTGCTGCTGCCAGCAAAATGCTGAATAGGGTGGGTCCCTGTTTCACTTTTGTTTTATTGTATTTTTAAAAATTATCAAATCGATTGATAAATTATTGCTCCGTCAATTGTCAAGGTCATATATATATCGAACGATCGGTTTTCACTTTAGACGTAGCGCGAGCTGGGCTTTGATTCTGTATGGCAATTATGGTTTCACGTTTTGTCTTACCTTATCAAAACACGTAATGTCTTGTCATGGCATTTTATATATATGTATATGAGAATGACTTTTTAGCAGATATCGTAACAATTTGAGAATATGACGTGGTTTCGAATTAAGGAATCGCTAAGTGGCGTTAGTGAATTAGGGCCCTGCTATGGAGAACTGAAACTATCATGGAGACCTCTCGATCGTACGGCTTATCGGTCGAGGCCAATCTTTAGATAGGTACCTCCAGAACTGTTCTGGAAGTATCTAAATCTTACCCATCCAATTGAAGAAGGTTGTTATTCTTTACCACAGCTAATTGGTTTCATTCGAATAAACACACCAAGGCTACCAAAGGTGTCGCTGATTGAGCGGCAATAAATCTTAGTTTCTATTGTAATTGTTTTGGTTGTATTTTCCAGAAATATTCGCCAAGGCCTCACGCTGGTGACTAATCACTTGTCTTCGGCTGCTGACGTCCTCCTCAAGGTACTCCTTTTGAAACACTTTTAGGTTTTTTATGTGTCGCGACAAGCTCAGTTTCATCTTCTTTTGTCGATTTATTATACAATAGAATAATCGTTTATTTGTCAAAAAAAGATTACATTAAAAATCATAGATATCTATTAAAATCTTCATTAATCAACAACAAAGTTATACCTAACAAACTTCGATTGGCATTTCAAGACGAATCTCCACCCCGTGCCTCTTTTTATAATGGTTCAGTGCGTTTAAACGTGGTATTGTGTTAAAATTTTCGTAAAGGACTTCCATCTACGGCAACAAATGAAAATAAGTTGAGTGCTTTGCGGCTCATGATTGAAACAGATAAAAGAGTGACATATACCAACAGATTTAGTCAAAGCTGCGCTACCCCATAACTTGACAAAAATCAGAATCGCCATCGCTTAGATTGGTGCCGCGGAATGATTGAAAAATATGACTGAGGTAAGTCAAATACTGTGTTTGACAGGAGATGAAACCTGGATATATTGTTACGAACCCGAAGCCAAAAGCCAATCTGCACAATGGGTGTTTTTTTTTTTCGAGGATTTACCAACAAAAGTGAAGAAGGGAAAAAGATGATTGCTTAATTTTTTGGACGGACGGGACATTTTGCAACCATTGCTTTATATTAGTAGAGGATCAAAGAACCTTTACTTCAGACTTGTTTCAGACCGTACTTAGTCATTGTTTGCCAGTTGTCTTAAAAAATGTTTGACAGAAGTGCCCAAGAAGTAAGATTTTCCTTCACAACGACAATGCTTCAGCCCACTCCGTCAGACGAACAATCGAATATTTGACTATGGAAGGAGTGGGATTAGTGAGTCATCTTCCTTGTAGTCCCGATTTAGCACCATTCTATTTATTCCCAAAAATAAAAGATAAGCTTAGAGGAATTCGCTTTATGAGCTCTGAAGTTGCAGAGAAAGCGTTCGAAAACGCCGTGAAAGAGATCCCTAAAGAAGAGTGGGCCCACTACTTTAGTCAGTGGTTCCATCGCATGCGACGGTGATGCTTACAAAGGAATGGAGACTACTTCGAAAGAGAAATAAGAATAAAAACAACTTCCTAAATTATTTACTTTTCTAAAAAAATTCAGTTTTAACCTCGTATACCTATATATACGCATACTATTGTAATATGTCTGCAAATTTTCCTAATAAACATAAAAAATTTGTACTTTTTATTAATACTCATAAGAATTGTAAATTTTTAGACGGTGCCTGTAGAGACTGCATTGGCGGAGGTGCGTAACTGGCGTGGCAAGCTCGAGATACTTCTGCAACAGCTGCAGGCAACTGCCAAAACTTACCTTGTGAGTATTAACCTCATATTCACATTTAGGAAGGCCTGCATTATTGCGCTCAGCGATAGTAGCTCAGCGATATTTGCCGAAGCGACCATCCGCACACACACTGTCCTCCCGTACACGATAGTAGTACCCTTTACGACGACGACGCATTGGAAATTTTGGTGGCAGGATTTAGATTTTTCTCAGTAATGACAAAACATATGAAAGTGGTGTTTGGTAATATGTTTCTTCATGTTACTGACTTCATTTTGTCAGTTGGATTACACGATTAGTAAACTTTTATAACAGAGAAAAAAATTCAAAGAAACCTCTTTTAAAACACAGATTTACATATTACAGGCAAACGGGATCAATTTATACCTTCAAATTTTCTATGTACATTAGTATAAACATACACTTCAATAGGGGATCGGACAAATTTTCAGAAAGTGTTTTAAAATAATCTTCATGGATATTTATTCCCATAAAAAATACTATTTTATTTATTTATAGCCTTTTAGGTACTCAAAATCATGTTTTAATATTGTTTGTTTGAAAATGCCGCCAAAACGCCACGATAGTTTATCTGAGAGCGCGTAACGTCATTTGTAGTCATATCATAACAAAACAGCTGCATTGGCATGAGACAATGATTGCACACAAATGACGTCACGCACTGTGATTGGTGTTTCAGTATAGATTAAAAATATTGTAAATAATAAAATTTTATTTCTTCATTTAAAAGTATTTAAATGAATTATATTAAATTCACACACACACACACACACACACACATACACACGCATGCACTCTGAAAGCGTCCTTTTTAATAGCATTTTTAAACCCATGAAAATCTTAATGCAATATTCGTTGAACTGATTGATGTCGCGTAAATGAACTATCTTGGTAACCTTAGATCATCTACAGGACAGGCCTCGCCTAGTGTAGAGATCATTGTAATAATGATTGTTGATACGTTTCCCGTTGCCATGTTAACATATTTACTTTTTCATTTTTTTTTTTTTAACTGTTTGCTACAATAAAACATGTACGTATTATGTTAATATTGTGAAATAAAATAAATTTATTATTATTATTATTTTTTAACTGGTCTCGTCTTCCCCTCCAAAAGCCAAAATGAGGGGGAGACGGTGTAACCCCCGACAGAAGCACAGTCGGTCGGGGTTCAGGGCGACAAGGACAGAAACCGACGTACTATCCTGGCTGTATCGAGCAGCACCGCTCTCTGCATCTGACCCGGGAGGGAACCGCCACGGAATCCCAACCGCCCCAGGTTATCCCTAAGACTGACTGGGATCAGACCATTTACGGACAGAACAACTGGGATGATTTCAACGGATGCCACGGCCCACATGTCGACGATCTCGTGGGCCAAGTCGAGGTATTTCCTCCTCTTCTCGGTTTCAGCCTTCACGAGACCATCGTCATGGGGGATAGTGACATCCACCAAAAACACCCGCGACTGCTCCCGGTCCATCAACACGATATCAGGTCTATTTGCTAGAATAGTCATGTCCGTGATGATGGGCCGGTCCCAGTAGAGCTTGGCACGGCTGTTCTCGAGGACTGGTTCTGGCGAGTACCGGTAGTAAGGTATCCTCCGCTCAAGGAAGCCGTATTTCAGAGCGAGCTCCTGATGCAGGATTCTGGCCGCTTGGTTGTGCCTGTGCAGATACTCAGTGTTGGCAAGCGCCGAACAACCGGAGGTGACATGTCGGAGAGTCTCTCCAGGATGGCGACAGGCTCGACAGATGTCCTCTGTGCCATCCTTTATGATGTACCTCCGGTAATTCCGCGTCTTGACCACCTGATCTTGTATCGCACAGACAAAACCCTCGGTCTCTCCGAAGAGATCGCCGAAGCGCAGCCAGTGCACGGAGGCTTTACGGTCAACATGAGGCTCATGGAGAGCCTTGTAAAACCGTCCGTGCAGCTCTTTCTCCTTCCATACGGCCTCCCTGGCAGAGGGGCTCAGTACCACCGGCTCCCGCCATTGCTGATCAGATAGAGACAGAGGAGTGAGTCCGTTGTCACATTCTACGATCGCCCTACGGAGCCCGCCACCCGAATTAGTCAAGAAGAAATTTCTAAGGTTGCACATCTCGCGGTTGTGCATGGTCTTGGCACTTAATAAGCCTCGACCACCACACTTCCGCGGGATGTACAACCTCTCAACCGATGATTTCGGGTGGCGCACTCTGTGAGAGACCATAGTTGTGCGGACCCTTCTATCCAGGGTGTCCAGTTCCGTCTGAGACCATCTGAGCACGCCGAAAGTATAAAGGAGAACGGGCATGACCCAGCCGTTGAAAGCTCGGATCTTGTTAGCCCCGGACAAATAGCTCCTAAGAACTTTTGTCAGGCGCTCCCAAAACTCCTCGCCAACCGACTGTTTCACAACCGTCTCCCTCACACCCAATGACTCCGACATACCCAGATAACGGTACGTTTCAGTCTCGGAGAGCGACCTCATCTGTCTCGGACCAGCTTCGACATTTGTCGAACGAATGATCCGACCCCTCTCCACATGAATAACCGCGCATTTGTCGAGGCCGAACTCCATCCTGATGGACCTGCTGAAATTTTCAGTTATTTTCAGCAGCTCCTCCAGACGATGAGCGTTCGGCGCGAACAACTTGAGATCATCCATGTAGAGAAGGTGCGACATCTGATGGCCCCCTCTCCGAAACTGAAAACCTATCGCCGAATCCTCCAAGACAGTACTTAGAGGATTCAACGCCAGGCAAAACCAAAGTGGGCTCAGACAATCACCCTGGAAAATACCCCTACAGATCCTTATCCGATCAGCCGCATCCGTCATCCGCTTACCGGAAAGACTAAGCATTGTACTCCATTGCCCCATACATGTCTCAAGGAAGTGTCGAGTTGTACTATCTACTTTATACAACTCGAGGACCCTCAAAAGCCATGTATGGGGAACCGAGTCAAACGCTTTTTTATAGTCGATCCATGCAGCGGAGAAGTTTCGAGTTTATTATTATTATTATTAAATTATTATTCGATAAATAATCGTAAAAAATTATATATTTTCTTTCTAAGTACATTTTAGATTTTAATCTGATTACTGTCCGATCCTCTATTTTACAGTTGTATTTTTTAAAATACATTATAGTTTTTTAAATAAAAATCGTTTTGTCGCATTCGACCTTACGACATAAGCAAGCGCGCTCTCGTTTTTGTATGAAATTAGAGCCGTTTTCATTGTTTATCGCTGCGTCGCTTTAACTCTAATATCAGAAAAATTTGTTGTTTGCAGGTTGTTTTCTTTAGTAGATATTGAACTACAACAACTGTATAACGTTACAGCCATGAATATTAATTTTTTTTTATATGAACAAAGTTCTATAAATGGCGCTAGTAGTTCGTTATATGAGTGACCTCTGTAATTAGACAATGAGTCCTCGCCCGCGCGGTAAAGGGGCGTGTCAATTAGTGCGAATCACAGAACACTCACTTACTCACAATAATGCGAGTACAAGGAAATTGAAAGAAAGCAAGTACCTACGAACTATTGTACAACCATATTTAGGTAAAAAGTTTGTCAGAAACCAAACCACGATATCTCAGTTTAATATTATCTACACGAGAGATAGGTATGTCACATTGTCCGAGAAACAGACAGAGGCCGACAGCAACATTATTTTATAAATGTATACCTATAGTGTATCCCTACTACATAGTTGGAATACTTCAGTGGGAATAGAAATCAGAAAGATTTTTTTATTGCATTTGTATAGTTACCTATGTTCATAATTCATAAATGGGCTGGAAATTTAAGCTTCACCCACAAATTGAACTGAAGGCTCAAGATCCGTGGGTCTATGCTGAATTTCTGAAAGCCCCTACTGGAGAATTATGGGGAAGGCCTATGCCTCCCATTGGACGTTTGTACGGCTGAAATAAGTAATGATTACGATGATGACCGATAGCAATATTTACTTTTACAACACAGCACCGTCAATCCAGTACTTTATTTATTTCTTTTTTTTTACTACAGGAATATTTGGCTTTGTTCATGGCTGGGAACGAAGAACGCGAGAAGATCGCACCGCGATCTACGTACGAGCAACGCGACGACCTAGCGATAAATGGTGTTAACTAAAATTAATATCGTTATTAATATTTTAATGATAATTGTCATTATTACTTTCGTTACATTATGATACCAACTTATTCCCGGGTCTACATTGTAACAACACCTTTATTCGTCACTTAGGGAACTATTGATAAGTTACAATATTTTTTTATCATAGTTTAATAAATAGAAATTATTTTTTATTTTACCTAAATGATTTAAATTGTGAAATATTTGAATTATGAATATAGCGATTACTAGAGTTCGTATTTTTGTTTGAAATATGTATTGTAAACTCTCTAGTAATAATTTTAATTACTGTCATGTTTAAATACATGTCATCGTAACATATTTAGATTTTGTTAAGTTTCAGTACCTTTTAGTGTTAGCATCACAAAATGTATGAATAAAATTAATTTAATTACATAAATATTTTATTTTTAAAACCCATTAAGTACAGACAGAACCTCCTCATGGAGTATAACAATATACACAACCATATCATAATAACATGTTCAAAATGTAAAATTAAAATGAATAAGTACTAATAAGTAGTTTAGTTATGCGGCGTACTCGATACTCGTAAATAAATAGTTATCATAATAAATAGTTTCAAAAGCAAGTTATCGGAAACCAATCAGCCACAGAACACTATTACTCCTAGGTTACATACAGCTGAAACCAAACAAAGATAATTGTATTAGTGTACTAATACAACATCTTTGGCTGAAACACAACACTATATATGGTACAGAGCAATAAAACAGAACTGATATTATCTCACAGAATACAAAATAAACCAAAACTAGTCTGCGCGCATATGAATGAAGTAATGGTTACCTTTATTATTTTGATCCTAATATCGGTAGCTTGCGACAGTTGGGGTTCCGTAGCGGTTCCTTCCCGGCCCTAAAGCAGAAAGTGGTTTTCCATAAGTGGGTGATTACTGCCGCCAATTGTCCAATTTATGAGTGCAAAACTACTTATCACTATTATCACTACTTGCCAGACCCAGACCATAGCCAACTTTGAAAAGTTCATTGCCAAAGTTGATTCTGCTAGGAATCGAATTTGGGATCCCTGTCTTAGATGGCTAAAGCATCTTAACCACTCGACCAACGGGGTTTACTCAACTTTCATACATTAAATTATTCTACAAAAATATAATGAATACAAAGTTCAACACAATTTTAAATATAAAAAAAGTTATATATAAGTACACACAAAATTGTAAAATTTACCCATGAAATCTTTTATTATATAAATAACAATGAATAGCTACCTAAATATGTTCCTAAGCGCAAAATATTCGTTGAAGGCTGAGGAAGGTCCTCATGAAGAGAAAAATGGAAAAATTATCCAGAAAATTGCATCCTTGCAAACCCGGAGGCGGTTTGCTAGTTTATATTAGATAACCATGTTTACTAGGTTTTATTACAAGTCAGTACCTATTTACTCGTTTCATGTAATATAATTTAAAAAAAAACCCTTACTAATGTCATCATCCAAAAATTATTATAAGTTTTCAATAAAATTGTCAAGGTGACACGATGACAACAGAATTTTTACGATTTTATTTTTAATATTATAGATTACATATTTGTTTTTTTCTTTTTTTTTTAATAAAAATTAAATGTTGAATTTTTTTCATTTGGACGTATCCAGTTTGTCCAAATGATTTATAATGAATCGTCTAAATTCAGACCGGAAGAAGACACGGCATACTGTTATGATGTAAGTATTTACAATGTAGGTACATTTTCACAGTGGAGGCCTTTCTAATAAAACTATAGACCGCCACGACGGTCAGTTAACTGATCAGTTAAAATGGATTACTGTGCGTCCAATAAATGCGGTCAGTTCAAAACACTCAAGGTAATTTTTTTTGGATGTACCTACGTCAGTTCAACTGATCAGTTTAAACTGACATTGTGTCGACACTAAGTAATCCCTTAATATTTATTCAATCTAGTCGGTAGAGCAATTATACTATTGTACTCCCCTGGCGTTGCTACTATGTTTACAAGATACGGTAGTTACTTACCAGCATTCAAATAAAAGGAGCCTTTTTAACACTTTTAGAGATAAAAAAATATTTAGAAATAGGTAACAAAATCGTAAACAAGCCGTGTCTGTGCATTATTTAAAAAAAAAACCCTTTATACACATTGTACTTATGTTACCGAGGACAAAAAAATCGTTTTTAGAATTTTTGTTACGTTGTCTGTACGTCTGTTGCGTTTGTGCACGCTAATCTCATACCGCGTTGTCTCGGTTTTCACTGATGTATTATAGCATAAGCTTCCCGTAACGTTTAGTGTTTGTTTCATTCCAATCGGTTTACAAAAAAAAGTTACGCGCTATACTGAATACCGCGCCCACTTGGTAATAAGTTGTTACAGTCGCCTTGGTAACAAGCACAATCAAGGGGGGGATTCAGGTGTGCTGACTGTGAAAGGAAAATCTTTTTCGGTATACCAAACCATCGTATGTATACACGTTACGACACGCGATGTATCTGTGTAGCGCAACCTGGGTAGGTAGACCTCTCCGGTAGGTAGACCACCGGGTAAAGGTATAAGAATAAACCACGTAAAGGTATAAGGCTAGGTTACTTGACAGATAATTAAATTGTTCGTTTAAGGCCACGTTTATGACAATTTAACTCGGAACATGTATCGTATTAACCATTTATTATAGAGTTTTCAGATAGATTTTCAGATAGGTTTCAGATAGTTTTCAGATAGGACGGAAAGAGTTCACGGTAACTCCGCTAGGACCGGAAGGTTCTCTAGTGGAGGCCTTAGACCGGCAAGCGCAGCGTAGGATGTCCATCTATTGGGTGGTCAGACGATCAAGAGCCACGGGTATATGCATCTGACCGGTCTCTTTTGGAAAATTATGAGAAAGGTCTATGTCCAGCAGTGGATGTCTAATGGCTGAGATGATGAAATAGGTACTTAAAAAACCCTTTCCTTAGATGCCTACACAACTATTGGTATCTTAGGATGTTCGCAGATTCCTTTTTCTCATATACTTTTGCAGTGACAGTTCCATATTATTATATATTTTTTGAAACATTTTGTTTCAGTATTATGGCTCGGACTATTCTGAGGAATTGGGACTTCTTGAACAATTTTCTATCGGAGACACTCCATTGAAACCTCATACAATACAAACAATGATTATGCTGTTAGTCCTCGCAATAATATGTTGGCTTATTACATACATTATAATTGTTATACTAGTTACATGTTATAAAATTAATTTTCAAACCGTATTTAGCTTAAACGACTTGTGGAAATGGTTTAATAATTCTCTTCCGATAGACGTTACTAGCATTTCAAATTGTGTAGCGACATTTTAAAATGGTAGGTGTTTTGTCTGAAACTATGTTCTGCTCGTTTAATAAAATTTAATTTAATATGCATATCAAAAAGAAAACTGCTTGTAATTAATATATTCGGCTTTAATGGCCTGTGGAAGTGGCTTATAGTTCTTTTACAAGGATTGTTAACAGTACCTACTTCGATTGTGTATCTACATTTCAAAATATACCTACATATTTTGTCTAAAACGTTGTTCTGCTAATTAAACAAAGTTTAATTCAATGTGATTGTATTTTCTTCATTTATAGTTCCGTCTTCAGTGCTGTTATTTGATAAACTTATTAATTTTTCAATATATTATTCCATCGACAGTGATAATTTATGAATGTGTGTGGCCGCTATGGCAACATTGTTTCGTAAACGGTTGTCAGAAATGTATTCCGTGTTACGCGATTAGTTAACATTCTGTGTGTTTATCCATGGAGAATAGAAGCAAGGACGACTAAGTTACATGGCTAGTAAACTGAAAAACTGGCAAGTTACAAGCATTAAATAGTCCTAATTATCTACCTATATTGTGAATGCGATAGTTTATATGTTTGGATGTTTGCTACGCAATCACGCTAAAAAGGCTGAACGGATTCGGATGAAATTTGGCATAGAGATAGTTTAATACCTGGATCAACATATATGATTTTAACCCATAAAAATATTAGGTTCCTGTGGGGTAGTAACGATTTTCGAAGGATAGCAATCTTCAAGGACACATTATCACTCCTATCATATTTACTTTTCTTTACATAATTATTATAAAATAAAGTCGCCTTCCGTCTGTGTTTGTTTATTCTCTAATCTACCCAACGGTTTTGATACGGTTTTCAGTAATAAACGAGGATGTATGTAATTTGAAGAAATAAAATTGCATCTATGGGAATCCGCAATATAATAACTCAAATCATTTTCCATCTGTATGTAGTTATGCCGTAGGGTACCTACTTAGAATAGTATCCCCCCATCTCAACTCGTGAGTGCCGTAGAAATCGGTTAAGGGAAAAATCACCAGAGGGTGGGGCAGCAGCGCCCTTTGTGGACAATTATATTTTACTGCGCTCGCCAACCCGCCTGCCAAACCATGCCAAACATTGCGAGTACTGCAAAATCCCTCCTTATGATCACTAAGGAGGGACCAATACCTTATGTTTTTTTTTTTTTTTTTTTTTTTTATGTTATGTCGACAGACAGGCTGACGGTCCACTTGATGGTAGGTGGCTACCGTCGCCTATAACACAAGCAACGCTACAGGTGCTGCAAGTGCGCTGCCGACTACAGTAGGATTAAGGATAAGGGATTAGAAGGGGATAAGGAAATAGGCTCTGGCATCCCTTACTCACTCACCGAAACACAACAGCACGTATATGCTGTTATTTCACGGTGGTCTTCTGTAAGGGGGTGGTCACTGCCGCCAGGCGGGCTGCCCAAATGACTGCGAAACGCAGTGTGCCCTACCACTACTACGCAGCATAAGGATAAGGAGCTTACAAGAGACTTCTCACTCTAAACCTAGAGTAGTTGCTGTTTATTCTGTGTATATTTCTATTCTCTCTATGTTATTCTGTGAATAGTAGCTTTTTCTGTTTGTAATTTGCATGGAAGTATTATACTATAGTAATTTGTCATTCGGTTATAGTATTTTATCTATGGTTATAGTTAGTTACTGTATTTTGCTGTGGTATTTTGTTTGTATTTAGTTGTGATTAATCTGAGTTTGTTTTGTATTATTTTATTTTGTTTGCTCTGTGGTTTATTTACTGGCGCTTGAGTTGCTTGGCTTGGCTTGTTACGATTCGGACGGTTTTAATTGGGTATTTAATTTAGATTACATGACTTTAGTCCTCAAGTATACTCAGCGTTTTTACAAATAAAGGTAGAATATAATATTTGAGCTTCAAAATGCCGTCAATAGACGTGATGGCCCCACCAGGTCAAACTATGGATGGACCACCGGAGGAGCCCGTGGCACCGCCACCACCTGTTATTGGAATCATTTATCCACCTCCTGAAGTCCGGAGTATCCTTTACAAAACATTGATTCTTTATCTTGTACCTTAAAATACCTGTTTTCGCTAACGTCACATTTAGGTTATTTATATATGAATTACCTAATATTAGGTAACGGAAGTGCATTAAACTGGTAATTTTTCTTTTAACTCCCAATAATAATTATACTGTATTATTTACAATAAACGTATTATAGTGCAGTAATGCAAATACATTGTTAGATTTAGTTAAAATAACCAGTAAATTGTAATACAGATGCTGTATACTTGCATATTGTGTATTCTCCACCAATTTTGTTTTCTTTGTGCCTATGCATTTCACATGTATATTACAGTAGTATGCAAGTAAGTATCTGCTGGGCAGATACTTACTTGCTGACGAGGTTGGGCTATAGTCATCATGCTAATACACTGCGTTGAATCATTTGCAGAATTTATTCTCGACTTGCATATTTCTTTCTCATGTTGTTTCCTTTAACACTAAAGCATGTGATCATTGGGTACTTTAGAATTATACTGTCAACCCTTTAATCATTTAATAAATTACCTATTGTGTTTGCTATGCATAGTCAAGTGGGTGATAAGTATATTTTTTTTATACTGTTATCAATATAATTTTAAATTATCTATGAAAACAACTTATCTTTACTTGAAATAGTTATACTTTTATACTAGAAAAAACTTATTTTTATTAAAAATTAAAGTTAGTTTTGAGGAATATATATGAAAATGAGCATACCCAGAAAACTACTTTAGACAAAACGTGTACATTATTATTTGGAGATGGTTTATTAAATACTAACAGAGTTTGTTTGTTTTGTTTTGTTTGTGAACTGATTGGAATGAAACAAACACTAAATGTTACGGGAAGCTTGCTACAATACACTAGTGAAAACTGCTTTCGAAGGGTTAATCCGTTTCTAAGATTAGCGTGCACAAACGCACAGGCAAACAAACAAATTCTAAAAACTATTTTTTTGATCTCGGCAACATAAGTACAATGTTTACCTACACATTTTTTTAATATTTAATGTACAGACATTGCATGTTTACAATTTTATTATATGACTATAGATGTGTGTATCAAATGCATGGTCAACGGGATAATCCCAAAGTATCAATAATTGCAGTTGACAGGTAATCCGACAAATGTTTTGCAAGATGTTGTTGGATTAGTTGGGAACTTTTTGAAACAAAGTATCTTATAATCTAACAAATAACATATCAAAGTGTTAAGATTCTACTTATACTATAAAACACATATTGTGGGATGTAGTACACAAATTAAAAACAATAGACAGTTTATTGTAGGGTTATTAATGCTACTGGTAGTGCTGCAGCCCTTTCCAAAAATAATAACTAAATATATTAATGTTAATTAGTTAATGAGACAATTCGTGTTGGTGTGAACTATACTTACAACCTGTTCAAACACACATTGATGAATTTCAATATTGGGTTACAGGAGGCCGCTGGATTAAACTGGGTCTGAATTACCAAGAGTCACTATATTTCAAACCTACACAAATAAATTGATAATCTCAGAAATGTAACATGATCAGGGTTTCATACTTGCATTTACTGTTGTGGCAATTGGTGTGCTCTCCCCTATGGGCTGTGGTGTTTTATACAGTTTTTTCATCTAAACATACAACCAGAATTTACGCATAAATTCTAGGTTTAAATTTTATGACCATATTTTTACTTGTCATTATTTCAGAGTTTCCTTAACAAGATAATTCTAGATATTGTTGATAAGACTGCTAGTTTTGTGGCACGCAATGGACCTGAATTTGAAGCCCGCATCAGACAAAATGAACTTGGCAATCCAAAGTTCAACTTTCTCAACTCTGGTGATCCATATCATGCCTACTATCAACATAAAGTTAAAGAAATTCGAGAGGGAAAAGGTAAGAGTAATATTTTTTTACTAAGTTTTAACTCTGATTTTGTGAAATTATACCTTAAATTTATGTATGTATATCACTTAAAGAATACATATGAAGAACAAAATTAGTAAAATTTTCAAAATTATGTAGAATAGAATAATTGTGAGTTCAGTGGGGTTTCCGAAGCACACTTTTTTACCCATAATGCTTATTAAGATTGAGTTATAATTATAAGTGTTCTGTGGTCCGAGCCAGTGGTTTGGCTATGTCAAATACTAAGTTGTCTCTGTTATTCAAGTGCTGCCTCTTACCTCAAATGCCTGCTTCCTACTGCCCTTTGTCATAAAAAATCTATAGTCTTGTAAAATCAGATCTAAATTTACTCTCTTATTGGCATTCGTGAGACCAAATGACAGATTGTTTGTCTTTTTTGGCTACTTCTAATTCTGTATTCATTACAGCTGGTGATACAATTTCTGTACCCGTTGGATTACCGCCTCCCCCGCGGTCAGGCCTCGCTCCTGCAACGGCTGCACGACAACAGGAACTTCTCAAAGCTGCTGCACCAGCCGAACCGCCGCCACCACGCGATCCTCCACCAGACTTTGAATTCATTGCAGACCCGCCGTCTATTTCCGCTTTAGATCTCGACATAGTGAAACTCACCGCTCAGTTTGTCGCTAGAAATGGAAGACAATTCCTTACTGACCTCATGAAAAAGGAGGAGCGAAACCATCAGTTTGATTTCCTACGTCCACAACACTCGCTGTTTCAATACTTCACAAGGCTATTAGAGCAGTACACAAAAGTTTTGCTGCCACCAAAAGAGTTGGTGTCCAAATTAACAGCTGAAGTGCGCAGTGGAGTCCTAGATCTTGCTAAAGGTCGAGCCGCATGGCATTCCCATCAGGCACGTCGAAAAGCACAGGATGAGGCTCGAATCGAGAAAGAAAGATTGGCATATGCATCTATAGACTGGCACGATTTTGTTGTAGTCGAAACGGTGGACTATGCTGCTAATGAGCTCGGAGATTTTCCACCTCCGACCACACCTCTAGAAGTGGGCGCCCGTGTGTTAGCTCAAGAGCGAGGAGAAGATATATCGCATCCTCAAAACGACGATGACGACACAGAAATGCAACTGGAGTCGGATTCTGAATCTGAATCTGACGAGGAACTGTCTCACATGGAAGATAGGACTCAGCAACCGCAACGCGCTGATGACACACGTGTGCAGGACATGGAGGAAGATAGCTCGTCTTCGGAAGACGAAGATCCCGTGGAACAACCGCGGAGGCCTGGCGAAGAAGCTCCGTTGCCGCCGCGTCCAGACCGCGTTGTCGTTAAGAAATACGATCCGAAGAGAGCTAGACCACAACCTACGCCTGCTTCGGAAGAGTGGCTAGTGTCTCCCATTACTGGTGAGAAGATCCCAGCAAACAAGGTAAGATATTATTCTTTTCTCATCTATGGCATCATTTGTAGACAAAGTCTTTACAAATGTTTTCTATAAAGTCTCTTCTTATTATTTACAATTTTATAGTTTCTCAATTTTGTTGGTTTAAAAATCAACTTCATGACTGTTCTTTTAATCTTCACATACATTACAATTGAGTGGTTATGGTAAGCCTTAGCGCTCTGCCTCAGGGATCCCGGGTTCGATTCGTACAGGGTCAACTTTGCAAATGAACTTTTAAAGTTGGCTATAGTCTTGGTGTGCAGAGTTTCGCCCCTAATGGAATAAAAAAGAAGTTATTCCATACGTTATTTTCTACATTTAATAATACCATGTTAAAAATAACACTACTATTTATTATGTATACTATTTAGTTTTGTTAGTGTGTTTTCATTTTAATTTACTTTTGATTTTGATGGTAAAATCGAGTATAAAATTTGCTGAGGAATTTTACATAATGAAAACCCTCAAATTCTAAGGAAAAATAAATGCGCTAGGAATTAGTTTTTTTTTTAATTTAATTTAATATTATAAAGGGTGGCAGGCAAGCTGACGGTAGGTGGTTACTGTCGCCTAAGGACACAAGCACCACCACAAACAACCAATTTTATGATTCTAATTTATAAATATTTTTTCTTTTTCAATGTGAAGGTCTGCAGGCAGTCTGACAGTCTTTAGCGTCGTCTATTAACACAAGCAACACCATAGAGCTGTAAGTTCACTAACAACCTTATAGTATAAACCATAGCGAGGGGATAGAGGAAAGGGCATTAATTCCCTTGTTCACCGAAACACAATAACACAAATGTTGTTATTTTTCCATTGGTCTTCTGTATTCTAGTGTCGGGTGGTTACTGTCATCAGACATGTTGCCGGGTTAAGAAAGTGGAAGCGTAGTCTGCCACTACATACGATACTGAAACACTTACACACTGAATGTCACTTACATGAAACACTTAAAAGCGTGATCGTCGTATACAGGTAGCTGACCACGTACGCATCGGTCTACTGGACCCTCGCTGGCTCGAGCAGCGTGACCGCGCTGCCGCAGAGAGGACGGACCGGGACGAGGCGTTAGCGCCAGGCGCCGCCATCGAAGCCTCTCTGAAACAGCTGGCCGAACGGCGTACGGACATCTTCGGCGTGGGTGACGAGGAGACGGCTATCGGCAAGAAGATCGGCGAAGAGGAGAAGCGACGGGATGACCGCGTCACATGGGACGGCCATACCTCCAGCGTGGAGGCAGCTACGAGGGCTGCGCGTGCGCACATCACGCTCGAAGACCAGATACAGCAGATCCATAAGGTTGGGCATTATACCCTCCCTCGCTATATAATGTCTTTTGAGCATTGAAAAAGTGGGAGACATGTCTGATTTTTTCTTAAAATATCTACAAATTTTATTGAAGTTTTGGTGAAATAACCGCAGCACTATGGTCTTATCTGGAAGGCTTTTGCAGCATTTGGTACGCTCGGTACACGCAGTACCGAAAACTTACCGAGCGCCTATATTTTAATATGTACTTCCTAATAGGCTTCGGTTTAGCGCATCTCGGTATGCACATCTAGTACCCCTTTGGTATTTTGCACTCACTATCGTATTTTTCGCACTAAACAAACAAAATTAGTAGTAACAAAACTAAATGTTGTGTTTTGTTTGGTTATAGCGGAGTCAATAAGATTCAAAAGCTCCTCATACGCTTTCTTTGACATAGATAAATTTTATTTATTTTTTAATTTTAAGATCGGCAGACAGGCTGACGGTCCACTTGATGGTAGGTGGCTACCGTCACCTTTAATACAAGCAATGCCACAGCTGCTGCAAGTGCACTGCCGACTAAAGTAGGATTAAGGGCCAGTCCCTTAATAGGAGAATTTATTATCATTGTGTGAAAGTTACCTAATAGTGCGTTGCTTTCATAAACATAAATGATATTTTCTCATGAGTTCATAAAACGTACTGTTATACTGAAAATATACCGACAGATTCGCAAATGAAAACAATGCAGTATCGTTTCGGTATACAGAGCATACCGCGTCGCGCCGAAAGAACCTAATAGATAAATTCCAAAATTTTCAATTATTCCTCGGAATTCAATTGTTGCGACATTTATGGCTCAGTCCTGTTAGTGTAGCGTAAAACAGCGCTGTTTAACTGATGGCATATCATTTTTTTTTAAATTCTATGACAATTAAAATGTCATCTTTTTATAAGGTTTAGTAGCAAACTCGACCACTTAGCTGTGGCTCAGTTATGATACATATAATGAATATTACATATATCAACAATATTATTTTGTAACTAAAACTAAATATCGTATGTAAATTTAGATAACACGTGTGACGTGAATTAGTTATAGTATCAAGCAAACATTAGAAATCGAAACACGGCGTCGTGTATTACCAAAAATCTATTGAAAAAAAAAATCGAGATAATAGCTGTCCTATATCTCAAGTTGGATCAAATTAGGTACATACTGTGTGCAAAATTTCATTAAGATTGGTTAAGTAATATCCGAGTTTAAAACGGACAAATATCGTGACACAAGATACTAGCTGGACCCGGCAACGTTTCGCTGTGACATGCCCGTGGGGCGCGTACGGTTCTGTTTTTTTTTCTAAAATACAAGTTGCAACATCAGCTATATGCCAGAAAAACTCCAGTCAGTCCAGTCATTCGTTTGGGAGATTAGCCGGAACAGACAGATAAAAAAATTAAAAATTGCTTTTTTGTTATAGTACTGTATATACCGAACGGACACTTCAGTTTTATATATTTACTAGCTTAACCGCGGCTTCGACCGCATGGAATTCAGATTGTTTCTCGGCATTGTATTATCACTTTAACCATACCTGCAAAACATTTGCAGTATAATCGCCGCAAATCTTCGTGACTTGAACAGGTTTTCGTTTGCGCATGTACAATTTCGAAATCCGAATAAGCAATACCGCGCAACTGCTTCCTCTCTTGTACAAATGTTATCATTGCGTCTCGCTCATTCCGTGGCTGCCAACCTGCGTCGCAATACCTACAAACAGTCCCAAAATCGGTTTTGCTATTTGACACGTGATATCGCCAGAACCCGAGAAGATTTGCGCCAATTATGCAAAGCAAAAATCACGTGCATTAAATACTTGTGACAATAAACTTGCTGCTGATTTTGATAAAGATCCATAGTTTTGTTGATATTTATGACCAATAAACATCACCTAACATTCTTAATTACTATTTAATACAAGAAGCAATTTTTGTGGCTTAAATATAAAAGTTAGACTTATACTGTCACTAACTTTTCAGTAGGCATTATCAAGCTCTACAACTTTTCCATAGAAATAAATCGTATATCTCTCATTGTTAAAGCAGCGTTCGAAAGAAACGTTTTCGTTCGACCGTTATTTCGTCGACTTACTTTGCAAATTTGATTACCACGAAAAAGTCTTTTCATTTTACGGGATAATATATAAAGTATATCCATCCTGAAATTCTATTCTAACTACTGGTGAAAGATTCATTTAAATCGGACGAGTAGTTTCGAAGATTACATACTTTTTTACCTACTTGTAATATTTGTATAGATTAGTATAGATGATCGTTATATTGTAAAGAATTAGTGAAAGTGAATGGATGTGCCGTTTCGTCAGGTCAAAGGTTTGCTTCCGGACGAGGAGAAGGAGAAAATTGGTCCGAAGCCAGCGGCGGCCGGAGCGGTGCGCAGCGCGCCGCCTCGCCCTGCGCCTCCGCCCCCGCCTCGACCCATAGTAGCCGCTCCTGCCCCAACACCCACACCGGTACTATTGCAACCACTGCCGCCTCTAATGGTGCTGCCTCCCTTGGCGCCCCGGCCGCCTCTGATCCCTGTGGCGCCTCCAGTAGCACCGCCCGGCTTCACATACGGCGCCGTGGCTACGGTGGCGCCTCCCGGAGCCGAAGAGGACGAACCGCCCCCAAACAAACGCCAGCGCACTGAAGAAGCCCTGGAACCGGAGGCGATCTGGCTATCGAGACACCCTGGGCCCGCACCAATTCAGGTAAGCATTCAATGCCGCCTAAGTATTATCACTCGATATTAATTATCTGAGGAGATTCAAGATTCCCACAAAAACCGCTATTTATAACTCGATAATATTAATTGATCTATCTTTTTGTGTCCACTCAGCGACTATTGTAGCATAGCACACTTCGCTTTCCCGTTTTTTGAATGTTTGCCCTGTCCATCTCCACTTAAATGTCCTGATCCTCGTTGTCCACATCATTTCATTTTGTATATTTTTTCAGTTTTGCAGTTTTTTCCTGAGAGCGTGGAGACACTACTCTCCACGCTCTCAGGGAAGATTATTATTAGTTTTTGGTTGTCTTTCTGTTTGACTCGCATCCATAAGTTAATATGGGCAGGTTACGGGAATTGAATATTTTTCTTTTTACAATAAGGGGGTATTTATTGTTTTTTACAATCCATTACAACACAATTTATTAAGAATGCATGTGGCAGGTTGCTGTGCCGTCTGCCCCGGAGCGGACCGAGTGGCGGCTGGACGGTCGAGCTTTGCCATTGAACTTATCACTTACCACCACCATCGCGGACCTCAAGACCATCTTGCAGCGGTCTACAAACATGCCTACGGCCAAGCAGAAGCTGCACTACGAGGTAAGGGACCCTTTTATTTCTTTTATTAATATAGAAGTTGCAAGCATAGAGAAATTCTCTTAATTCTCAATTGATTTGTAATTCTGAAAAATAAAAGTTAAATGAGGAAATAATGTAGTTTTTATTTTTATGCAACTGGTTTGGTAATGATTAAACTTTTACACTTCAATCATTATTAGATCATTGAGACAAAGCTATAGTGATCTGAATACATAAAAAGCGCCATCTAGTTTTATATAACTGAATTAAGTGAGAATTAATTAGATATGTAGCTATTTTATTACATCTTCGTATGAGCTGGCGCATTCTTTTTTTTAAATAATGAAGTCAGTTCCCAGCAAGCAAATAAATAGACATTAAATGAGCAAAATTATGACAGAAAATAATGACATATTTTTATTGTTCCAGGGGTTATTCTTCAAAGACACGAACACATTAGCTTATTACAACGTACCTCCCGGCGCCATCATACAGTTGCAAGTTAAGGAACGTGGCGGTCGCAAGAAATAGACGCCATTTCGTAGAAGCTAAATATCCTTAATTGAAATATATTTTATTTTAATTAGAAAATAAATCAAAATCGTTGCACCTAATAGTGTTTTATTGTAATTGACTCGCAATTTGACGAGCCTTTGTCCCTCTTATTTTAACTATTTTGGGCAGATTTTCATATAAGTCTATTTCAAGTACCTTTTTGTACATGCTCTGAAGCGCCTAATTTTATTATAGATGAATTTTTGTTAAAATTACGTACTAGTTGCTTTTCAATAGAGGAATAATTTTTGTTACTAACTTTGCAAAATATAACAAAATTTAAATAATGTAAACGCAATGTAGTTTTGAGAAAATAAAATAAAAGTATTCTTTTTATGGTGTCCATAAAGCCGTGCATGCGTTAAGGCATGTCGCGCTTTTGGGCTTCTGAAGCTTCCGCCATCCATAATACTGGAAATAGATTAAATATATAGAGAGGATACTGGAAATAGATTAAATATATAGAGAGGGCATTGGGAACTTTTTTTACAAAAATGTTGATCCTGATCGCCGTAACCAGGATGGCCATGGCGTAGCCAAATAGCCTTGTAAAGTTGTTATGGACTGAGCGATTTTGTACCACGTGGTTCTAAATGTCACATTACGGATTCTTTCGTCTTGCCCGATCTATACAGTTGAAAATCTTTGGTTTTATAGAATAGTTCGTCTATTTCAATAAAACTATTTCGATAGTGCGAACCCGACCGCTAGACCACTATAGTTAGACTAGCTTTTGCCTACAAAAGCTAGTCTAATTATATAATTACCTCGGGAACAGTACTTTTATTCACGATGAAAGGTTAGTTGAGTAGTTAAGGCGTGAAAGCGTAACAAACCAGCAAACTCCCTTTCGCATTTATTACAATATTAGGATTAAACCGCGATATTAGGATTACAATATTAGGATTATATTGCATGAGTGGTTAGGGTGCTTGCCTTAGCGCTCTGTTCTAGGGTTCCCGGGTTCGATTCCCGGCAGGCTCAACTTTGAAAAATGAACTTTTCAAATTTGTCTCTGGTCTGGATTTTGAAAGTAGTGGCAGGGCATACTGCGTTTCGCAGTCATTTGGGCAGCCCGTCTGACGGCAGTAACCACCCCCTTACAGAAGACCACCGTGAAATAGCAGCACGTGTGTTATTGTGTTTCGGTGAGTGAAGTAAGGGATGCCAGAGCCCATTTTCCTACCCCTTCCCAATCCCTTATCCTATTGTAGTCGGCAGCGCACTTGCATCAGCTTTGGCGTTGCTTGTGTTATAGGCGACGGAAGCCACCTATCATTAAGTGAACCTTCAGCCTGTTTGCCGATCTTAACATTAAAAAAAATTACTTACTTAACCAGTAATTAAACTAAAAACTATACAAAATGATTGGACATATCTAATTATATTTAATCCATTTGTTCAATTGGAAAATATATTTTAACTTTTTACTTACTGTTTTCATTTGTTTAGTAGCTTAGAATTAAGTTAAAATTTAAGAAGTTATCTTTTTAACAACTTCATACACTATACTTAAATCAGTCACATTTATTGAAGTTTAATTTAAAACTATTTCTTGTTTTTGGCGTCTTGGTTCGACTAGGTCGTGAGTAAAGGTAATCAGACAGGCTGACTGTCTGCTTGATAGTAGGTGGCCACAGTCGCCTATTCTGACACCGTCGCCTACGTCATAGGCGCTACAACCTACTCTGTTGACCTTAGTAGGATAAGGGGATAGGAGGTGATAAGAAGTGGAGTTTTGTATCCCCTACTCACTCACCGAAATTGCCGCCAGATTGCCTGCCCCAAAGATAATTGTATTATACAACATCTTTGGCCTGCCCAAATTTCTGCAAAACGTAGTGTGCCCCGCAAGTTACAACTACTTGCAAGACACAGACCAGGGGCCTTAGACAAAGTAGCATTCGCTCCGTAGCGATGCGATATCGAAGTTCGTTATCGTCTCAGAGACAAAGGAACGACACTGTAACACGTGATAAACACGTGATACCTTGTCATGATTTCTTTGTCTCTGAGACGATAACGAACTTCGATATCGCATCGCTACGGAGCGAATGCCACTTTGTCTAAGGCCCCTGATGCAGCTTTGAAAGTTCATTTCCAAAGATAGCACTGCTGGGAATCCAACCTGGGACCTCTGAAATGGTGCTCCTTAGCAAGCACTTTAACCACTCGACCAATACGTCGACAAATTAAAAATTTGTATCTTTCGTGGTATATAATATTTTTGGTAATATGTATTACCAAAATTTTAAATATTAATGTCCGCTTATATTTGTTTTCTTTCATTCCGAAGGTTCCGAAAGTATCTCTACTTTTCAGTATAATATCTGACAACATGTATTTAGGTAAAATCAAACAAGCAAACTCACTTTCGCATTTATGATATTAGTAAGGATAAAATTTACTTTGGGGGTTAATATAGGTACGTATCTTGAAAACGTTAAAATTATTGTTTTAACAATTTTTAAAAGAAAGATACAAATATTTAATAGCTAACATTTAGTTCAGTACTTACACGTGAGTCTTGTTGATGTAATTAAGCCCGAAGGATTGGTATTACGTAAATAACGTCATATCAATCCTTCGGGCGTTACGCAACTGAACAGCGGAATTACGCTTCTAACATTATTTCAAATACAAGCTTTAAAAGTTTCTCATTGCCCATATTTACCAAATAAATTAGGGCGCGTAATCATTATTTACAACAATATACTTACCTACCATTTACAATTACTTCAATTACTAGGAGTTTCCAAAATTTCTGGCCAGAAACATATGTATGTAGATGTTAAAAAAATGTAATTTTTAAGATATAACTGTCATTAATTTAGCTTTTACGATCTTTTGAAGAATACTAAGTCGTAATATTTTTATCATGTTAAAATTCGAATATCGGTCTGCGATTAAATTCCTTACAAAGGAAGGTGTTAGCCCAACCAAAGTAGGTACGGGGATTCGTCTTCATTATTTACCACCGTGAAAGATTGGTGTTAGCAATTTCGTTTAGAAAGAGTAGAATAGAAGAGAAAGAGATGATGACCCTCGCTCCGGTCGGCCGTTGAGGCACTCACACCAAACACCCTCAAGTTAGTGGAAGAAGTTTTTTGTGACTTTTTTTGAGGCATGTGGCCTCAAAAAAGGAAAATATCACATTTTTATTTGTGACTGAAAAACCATGAAATATGGAACAGACAGAAAAAATGAGTAGGTACGCGGCCGTTCAATAAAATGTTATTTTATTAAATGTAAAGAACTTTCGTTTATTCAATCCTTTAAAGGCATAGTTGATGCATGAAGATCCTTGCCCCTTTCTTGCAATATTCCAAAGGTGCCATTACGCAAGAGGTGTTGATTATACAAAAGAAAAACCACAGAGTTTATATTTTTAATATTTATTTTTTTACACATCTTCAAATTATACTTGACTAAAAATAAAACAATCAACTAATTCTATAAATTTTATTTTATATTGTTTATATTTCTGTTAATAATTGTATTTACATAGAAGTTATATTTTGTGAATAAAGTTTTATAGTCGTGTATGTATGTATAATGAGATTGCGGAGTCAGCGAGCGCCGAGCGCACGCACCGGCCTTGAGCCCGAGGCGGGCGCGGGCGTTAGATGAGGCGCTCGCTGAGCCAGATTCAGGAATCGGGCGGCTGCGGGGGCGGCTGAGGGGCCGGAGCCGGCAGGGGCGCGGGCCCCCCGCGCGGCATGGCCGGCTCGGTGTGGCGGCGACGCACCTTGCCGCGCTTCTTGAGCATGGTGGCCTGCGGGGGAGCGGGGCGGTGAGCGGGCGGGGCGGGGGCGGGGGCGCGCGCGTCACGGGCCCGCCGCCGCCGCGCTGCTGCTCGAGCCGCGTTTCGATTTCTTCAGCATCGTCGCCTGCGGTCACACAACACCTCAGTGACGTGACGCGCGCGCCTCCGAGCGGTGGGAGACGCCTCACTATCATACCCAACGGATTCACTGAGAACCGACACCGCCGGCGGCGTCATTACGATCTCTACTAATATTAGGTATGAATGCGAGGTAGTCTATCTTTAACAAATATCTATCTATAGGTACTAGTAAATAAAATTGAATTGTTTGTTTGTAATATCAAAATAAGTGCGTTTTACTAAACCTATATCAAAGTATATATGGTGCTTTAAAAAAAACATTAAAATATTGGTTTCTGTGTTTGTCTGTTTGTTACGGCAAATCTCCGAAACGGCTAGACCTATTTTGACGGGACTTTCACTGGCAGATAGCTAATGTTATAAGGAAATATATTTATACTTTTATTTTAGAAAAATTAAAACATAGGGCGGAGGGCCTCTTGTGTCGAGAGACCCGCCTTCCACACCTCTCTCGGTCCCCATTGTCGTCATACCCCCGCGCGGGCAGACTATAATAAATAACTTCGTAACCTTTTACATATATTTGAAAGTTTCTGGTTATTAAGTTTCGATAAAGACACTTACACCTTTTGACGGACTTTGCACACGATAGACTACATCGTGATTTCAAATGTTTATCTCGGCAAACTGTTCCTTTAAGGAAATTAATGGAGGATTTTATTGAATATTTTGTTCCAAATTAAATAATTTAATTAAGTTTTTGCTGCTTTAGTAATATTTATAGGTTAGTGTCATACTAGACTAGATTGCTGAGTGGCAAAACGAGATATCTAAAATCTAAATAGCGGTGATAGGGGAATGTCTAAATTTAAAGATGTCTACGTAATTTTTCGATATCAATGTAGACAAAACTTCGCCGTGTTACTACGATATATCTACTCAAACTAAACAAAAGGTCTGGTTTAATTTGTTACGAAAATTTTCTGCAGTTTATGTTGTCCTAGCTATCTACTAAAAAATATTGATATGTTTATGGTAAGTTAGCCCATGTGCGACGAAGTGTTTTTGACATTTTATAAGTCAGACGTTTCTTAGAGTGGCTGCTAAGAATTTACATTCAAGAGAACACAGTGAAAGCATGTCATTCAGCCGTCTAGACTAAGTGATCGAAATCGTATTAATTACCTACGCCTCAGTGAATCCGTTGATTATGCGAATATAAGCATTGTATTGCGTGCAAACGATAGGGAAGCAGTGCTCGTCCTACCTTAAGAGCTGACTTGAGGACGACCACTTCGCTCGGAGCTGCCACCCACGGCTCGCCGTCCACTTGAACTGGGATTTCGCTTTTCAGGTTAATTTTTATGTGTCCCCCCTGGAAACATTTCGAATTGAGGTTATAAAATATTTATATTGCGGTGTATTGGCGCTCATAGAGGCGCTAGTCGTGATAAGGAAGCTCCACTGATGACTTTGGAGATACAAAGTACCTGTCGGATCTACATAGGGTATTTTCGGGCTCATGTATTAATTGGATAATATAATGTTGAACGCGAGACGATTTTTTTTCTCCATCGTGAGGAAAACTGCGTCTCCTAGTTGGCTAACAAACTTCAAAGACATGTAAAGCCTTGCCAAACTGTAGTGAAGAGAGAATAACTTCTAAAAGGCGCAGTAGTTCCGGGGACTACCCTCCACGTATAAAAATGTGTAACTTACACAACCGTTATCTATCATTATAAAATTAGTTCGAATGGGAAGGATACCTGTGCTATCCGCATGGCACCACGTAGTCCCGACTGGATTTGACCAAGATGGACGACACCAGTCACGCCGACCACCTCCAACATGCCGTCCCAATGGTTCGGCTTATTGAACTGGTCGTCTTTCTCTGGTCCCCAGGGGTTAGCACCGCTGCCCCAACTGAAAAATTAGAAAATATGTAGCAATAGTTGTATACATTTCCACTAAGGAAACGCCTAAATTATGCGCTGTGTTACCTGAGTATGTTCAATATAATGATGCCTTCAACTGCGGGCAGTTCGACCGGTTTTCCGTCAACCTCCAGCTTGACAGCCTTGTGCAGATCTTTGCACATCTTGCGTCCAACCATTTTTCGAAGACCCATTTTCACGTACACGCCCTTATTTCGAAGCCTGCGTGCAATACATCAACGTGAGATCTTTCCACTCGGAGTTTAGGCATAATTAGGTCCAATTCAAATGATCTCGTGACAATTGGCAATTCGTTTCACCATGGCACATCAATATATACTCGTAAATACACTTTTTTCAAAAGTGAATTTGTTATTGCTACTAGTGGCTTAGTACTGCACGAGGTATATGTCTCTATTATAAGTAAAGACAGGGCACACTATGTTACGCATTCATAAACTGAGCAGCCTGCCCACGATGAAACCAACTTCTTACAGAAGACCCCGAGAAATACCAACACGTGTCATTTTTGTTACATGACTCGGGAATACCGGCCACCTAGAATGGTCGCTAACGTCATTCAGTCTAGTCAGTAATATCTCTCTCCCCAAACACCTTGACTTACCTGCTGTTAAATTTGTTGGGATTTTCCTCCCTAGCATTGTGGAAGTCGAGGCAGAGATCGGCGTCGATGCCGATGCCGAAATAGTTGTTCATCACGAGGATCTGACTATTGTCCTCGCTCTGGGAACCTGTTGTCACATACGCTGTAATAAGAAATGTGCTCAATGAGCCATTCTTTTATATTTCATCATAGTAAAACATACCCGATGGCAAACTTTTGCTAGATAAGAACAAACAATCATACACTCTTTATTTCTTTATAGACGTGGGCTTAGACGCACTCACCTGGCAGTTGCTTGGTGAGCTCCTTAGGCTCGTCCTGCTTGTCCTCCGGATGGAAGACGACGGTCCAGCGATCGAGGCGGATTTCCTCAGCATCGATGACGTCCCTCAACAAAGATAGCGGGTCCTCGCAGCCAGTGTACCCTGAGCCCCAACGCAATACTCTCGCGAGGTCATTTCCGGTGCCGAGGGGCACGATGGCGCACGGCGGGTTGGAGCACTGCGAATCCTGCCCTACGTTGTCGAGGCACTGCAAAACCCACCCGATGGTACCGTCGCCACCGCACACGAGGATTTTGTAGTTAGGAATGTGACGAAATACGTACAACCTGCACAAATACATTATTATTGTAATTAAAAAGTGTTGGTAGATGATATTGATCTAAGAAAACAGTTCATATATTTTTGAATTGCTAAGATGGAGTGCAATTTTTCAATTTGCTTGTGGAGTAAGTTGTACATTGACTCACCCAGGTAATGGACCACCGTTCTCGAGGTCGAACACCTGGTAGGGGTTGAGGAGTTTCCGGAAAGAGGAAATGAGCTCCAGCCCCTGGCAGCCGCCGGACTTGACGTTTACAAACACCAGTAGCGGCTTCACACCCGCCGGCACCATCGACGGTTCGATGCTCGGCAGCAACATCACTATTAATAGAACATGTCTATATAGTCAGAGTCCCACATTTTGACATAATTTATATTTGTTAGTTTGTATTATCTATAAAGGATTCATACCTAATAAATGTTTATCTTCATATTTGGCCTCCCTGAGCGCATAGAGCGCGCGCACCGCCTTGGTGGCGTCTTCATAAGTGATCACCATAGACCCGTATTCGTAGTAAATGGGGCCGATACTGGTGAATTTGTTATCAGCCCCGAGGAACTCAACGAGTATGTTCTCATAGTTCCTCTCCGAGAGTCCCGGTGGGAGTGAGGCCACAAAGAGTGCCAGTGTAGGCCCGTGAGGGTCGCGACGCGGCTGAAGGTAGAACCGTGCCAGCTCCATGCGGCGCACGGAATCTCTGGCCAGCCGCACCACGATGCGCCATGGTCGCTCTTCTTCCTCCAGGACCCGATCGGATACGCCGCGGTCCAGTAGGATCTCGGAGCACCGGTAGTCGTGCGTTGCCTGCGCCGGATCCAGCCCGAACCGCTCTAAGGCAGCGGCCATCAGATCTGTCACTGTATCCTCACCCGTACACGGCACTGTTACGAAGGTTTCTCCGGCGCCGGCGATGCGCCCAGGGTACACCCTCACCTCTCCACCACCCGTCTCGGGTTCCCTAAAACACGTTCGTCAATATTAAATGCGATATTGACGAATCGCTTCTCACACGTATTCTTTCAGAAATATGAATCCTTGACATCGTAGGAACAGGCAACTTTTTTTACTGGTGCAAAAAAGAATGCCACTGACGGACTCATCGTTTTGAAGAAACTCATCAATCTCTCATCAATTGAGGAAATAAAAAAATAATTGTACAACTCAAGAGAAGGAAATGATACTATGCATTGATCTGACCACTGCGGCATTCTAGACATCAAAACAAGCTTTACAATTAAAAGGATTAGTTAAAGCAATATTGTCAGGAGGAAAGTACTTCATAGCATAATTTCTTCTGTAATCACGCCCGTTAGCACTGAAGACATCCAATAATTCTGATTTAGTGAAAGTCGAGGAGTTTTGTTTAGGTATGGAGTTTACAAAGCGGAACTTACTTAAATCGCAAAAATAAGGCGGGTCGTTTGTTTGGCAGCCTGGTGACTCTGGCGAGAGGGGTCGGATCCTTCAGCGGAGGTTCGTCACCGGCCAGCGCATCGGTGAGCTCGAAGAGTTCAGGGTCTCTTGCCACATGGAATGCCCTCAACGCTGCCGACGCCAGCTCCTTTTCGTTCCAGTTGCGGCCGACCACCACTGGCCGGTAAAGCCGCCTCGACCACGCCGCCTCTCCGTCGTACACTTTCACGACTTCTATATAATGAAAAAAAAACCCTTTCGAGACCAATCCTGGATATACAAAGGTAAATATTTCTTATTACAAAACAAATGCGTTGGACTTGCACCTGCTAGTCCCCCCTAGCCCCTTCTACAATCGGACAACAAGGCGCACATTTAAATGTCACCCTTATATGGTTGATATACCTAAAATCCGCACGTTGCGGTTCGGGTCAACTTTTTTGATTCGAACTGCTAGCGTGTGGAACCAACTTCCAGCACCCTTGTTTCCACAACACTACAACCCTGGACTCTTCAAGTCGCGAGTGAATCGGTTCTTAATAGACAAGCATGCTCCATCTTAGATCGCGTCATCACTTACCATCAGGTGAGACTGCGGTCAAATGCTTGATCTATCATTATTAAAAAAAAAAAAAAAAACTACAGACTGAGTCGTCAGTGATATGCTTGTGGTTCAGAGTTGTTGTCCTTTATCGGTGGCTTCAATTTTTATTTTAGAATTAGCAATCTGAAGTGGAAATAGAGAAAAAGTAGACCCCCGTTAGAGAAAAAGGGTTCTCTGGAAGTAAAATAATCGGACAATGTAGTAAAAGTCGAGCGCCTTCATCGTATATGATGGTCATACAGAAAATTACCGGAAATAAGTGCACACATGCTATTCCAAGGAGTAAGGGATATCAGGGAGCTTATTTTCCTATGCCCTTCTAACCCCTTATCTTGTGTAACATTCTAAAATCAAATGGACCGTCAGCCTGCCTCCTGCCGAGTTTTACATAAAATGATGAGAACAACATATGTTCAGCAGTATCTGATAACGAATATATTGGCAGTAAGAGTCTAGTAAGCACTTTCAACAGCATTAAAGCAAATGGAAGTTCGAAATTATTATCACTTATTAAAACCACCAAGAAAAAAAAGACACTCCTGTGACAGAGAACAAATAGAACTAAAGGCTAGTAAATTCCTTATATGTACATAATGTTAAAGCGAGATGAAAACCGTGATGATGATTGAGTGAATTACCTTCGTCCCTGTCATCCGGAGTCCTATCCCTGTGCTGCTTGTGGTCGGGCCGATGGTCCTGGTCGGCGGGCGTCCCAGATGAGCCGCCTCCGGAACCGCGGCCTTCGCAACCCGAGCTGAACTCCTCGCTAACACTGCGCGCTGTAACATCCCCATATCGCTCACATAGGCCCCCCGTATCCAAGGGCTTCCGGAAAATGAACACCCCTTTCAGGCAACACCCTCGTTATATTATTTTAGCACTTCCATTAATTTGTCCAACAACATGGTCTTTTTTATTTTACCTAAATTGCGTGTATTTTCTATTATTTTTCTTGTTATTAGTCAATTGTACAATAACTTATTACATATTGTTCTACTAAATTTCTTTGTGCGATACAATTTTAAACGACTGTTAATTATTAATTAACTTGAAATTATATTTTAATATCCACGACAATGTATTCCACAAAGAAAATTGCTTACGTTATATTTTAGTACGATTATTAGATAACACACATTTTTAAAAAGCGAGGTTTGCGGTACAAATATAAGTACAGTTAATAAATACAGTGTGATTGTTCGTATGTATGACTATTACCTTACACCGTTGGAATACCACATCACGAGTATTCTTGAGGCACCCCGACCATATTTGAGACCAAGGCCAGTTTCAAAGTGGGCAGAAGTAAAGAAAGGTTTAAGGAAATGAATAGCCAGACAGAGCTTTTTGTATGACAAGTATTCTTTGCTCAATATTGATTAGTTGCTTGAATATAATACTATTTTGAAAATAAAAGCAAAATTCTGTCTAACTCTAGTGTAGTGTATGTTAGAAATATATAATTAAAAAAATTAATTAAATCTGTGGGCACCTTTACTGAAATAGAATAAGAAAATGAGTTTATAATATGTTCAAACACAAGCACAGATGGCAGAGAAAAGACCAAAGGGTAAGAGAACCTATGGACGGTTGCGAAAACCGGTTTATATTTTAGTGGTACGTATGTAAGAGTGATCTTGTGTTGTGTATATAAAGCAAATGGCAGAAGCTTTCAAGCTCAAGTTTGCAGAAAGATAGAGGGGCGATAAGTAAGTTATGAGTTTGACATATATCTGGTGGAAAGAATTGGTCAAATTTTTTGCCAAGTAGTGAATGCGAAGGCAGTTAAGCAGCGTTTACTCGTTGTGATGGCAGAGCAACGAAGTCGCATATGTGTATAAAATTAAACCGTTTGACCAACCTCCATACAATGACTTAACTAAAAATTTAACCAATCTAAACCGGCTCTTAGACCTCATTTCCACTAGGCGGCTAGTCGCTGGCGGCTGACCGCGCGTTATTCCAATTTATTCAAAAAGTTTATTTACCATTCCCATTAAGGCGCCCGCAATTCGAAAGTCGTTGCGACTGTAAAAGAACATGCGATTCGAGTAGCCGCGCGCGACTCAATATCTACGTAAAATTATTTCTCAATGCCCACTGCGCGGCGGGCCGCAAGCGTCTATCGGCTGCCAGCGACATTTTGACAGAACGCAGGGTGTCGAGATTGAAAAAACGAAGGGCTTTTTGCAAACGACATGGAATCGCAAGACATGAACGAGGAAGACTATATAAGAGAATTTGAGTCTTTGCCATCAATTAAAAGTTTTGTGTCAAATTCCCGTAACTCATTATAGAACGAATAAAATGCACATTTTGTAGCGTTCTCTTAACAATGAGTGTGTCGAAAATCTATGTTTTCGTTTTCTTTTCGTAAAAAAGTAAAAACATGTTATTTCTATTCCATTTTGAAAATGAGCTGGTTTGGTAGAATACAGTCGCGGGCTGGTCGCGCACGCAGTACATTAACTAGCCGCTAGCGAATGCAGACGCCGGCGGCTAGCTCTAGCTGCGCTAGTGGAAATAAGCTCTTAGAGGTGGTCATGCTGCGAGGCGGAGGTGCGGGGTGCAGATGAGGGTTACCTCGGGAGTAGGGGGGAGAAGCGCCGCCGTGGGGGGAGCAGGCGGCGGGCAGCAGCCTCCTTGCCAGCGTCACCAGCCTCGCCGGGTCCCAACTGCCTCGGCCGCGCGCTGCCCACAGACACCGCTCACTCTCCGCGCTAGAGCACGACTCCCTCACATGTGCCGCGCTTTTCGCTCACCTCAACCCACTCAGTACGTGAGGTGCCACAGACCACACCGATACAGCTACGGTACAAGCGCCTACTAAGCTACGGTATGCGAATCGCGAGGCACATGTGGGCCGCAAGCTGAGAGGACACTTACGACAGCCGAAGTCCCGCTGTGAGGGCGGCGGGCGGACGTGCACGCCGATGATCGACTCCATGGGCACCTCCGTCCGCGGGATGGAGACTGCCGAGGGAGGCAGGAAGATCGGCTGCAGCATTCCGAAGTTGCATTCTTCCGGTATTAGGGCGCGACATCCCGCGTGACACTGCGGATAGGATGTTACGATTGTAACTGATTCAGATGAAGAGTCAACACATGTAGCGTTTCTGTTTCATGAACTAAACAAAGCCTTGCTTGTCATAAATAGAAGACTTGTACTCATGTGTTTCAGTGCGTTTGTGAGAGATGCCAGAAGATATTCTTCAATTTTGTGCCTCACCTTTTATCTTATCAAGGTTGGCAGCGCAATTATACATTTATCTAGTGTATAATGGACGATGACTAGTGCCTTCTGAATATAATTTATTAGTTTGTATAATTGTTTATATTTTTTGTTTTTATTTCTTTTATTTTGTTTACCTTTTATATTACCTTTTATATTGTGTTTTTATATTGTAATTAATTTGTTTTTGTATTCTTTCTTTCGTTATATATGTTTGAGCTTTGTGTATTATTATTTTTTTGTGTATAATGACAAGTGCGTGACCTCACTATCGGCTCTAACGGAAGACCAGCGCAGGTTTTTACAACCTGCATTATGCTGAGTTGGAGCCGGTTTGTGGCAGGGGACGTTGGTGTGTCTGTTTTTTATATACTTAATATCTGTGTATCCTTTGTCACCAATAAAATTTATTCAAAATCAAATCAAAATCAAAATATTTATTTATCAATTAGGTTTCTCCAAGAAACTCTTATGATCGTCATTTCGAATTACCAGTTAAATTTAAATTTACCAGAAAGAATTTCTTATTCTTTCTTATTCTTATGATTACTCAACGTCAAGGGATTCTCAGCTTGCTTGCAGCTCTTTCTCTCTCATGAATAAAATGTTTGTTCAATATATATACCAGGCCGAAGGTGCACTCGATGGCAGATAGCTCCGAAGAAGCTAGGCAAAGACACCTCTTATGAGAAATCGATCCATAGTTCACGCGGCCGCGGCATAAAGTTTATATTCATCCCAACTGTGCGCGGCGGCAACTTATGCAAGTAATGCGGAACAGATTCGGATCTGTGGCACGCAGTATGCTGGTAAAAACTTAGGTAGGCCTTAATTGGAACAACTCATCAGAACACTCGCCATTCTACAGTTGGTAAAACAACACACAAAGAGAGGCTACATCTCTTCTCAAACTAAGAGGTTCTAACCGTTGTTGTGTGAGCAATGAATCGTAACCAAACAATTAGACGCTGTAAGGTGTCAAAAGATGCAAAAGTGAGAACAGTACTTCAGTAATCTGGATCTTATAAAGAACTAGTGAACTAGTTGATCCCCCAGTTTCGCACTGAGTTGAAATTTTCAAAAAATATTCTCTTAGCGGATGCTTAACGCATAAAAACAAATGTTCCAAATTTCACCTTTTGACTTTTTAGTTTTGGCTGTGGTTGATAGTCAGTCAGGACAATCGTTTTTATAAGCATAGATTAGGCGCTGCTCCGACATGAAGTACATTTTGCACCAATTTCTTTGTAGCCTTGTCTTAAAAGTGACTCGTAAATTCTATACCAGGTTCAAGATATCCACATCCAGGATACCAATTCTTTTTGTTAAATTAGGAGGAATGCCCTGAAATGTTGATATTTGAAATAGGTTATCAGGATGTCTGTCATTGATGCTTACCGTACTGCCGCACCATTCGCACCGGTAGCCAGTGAGACACTCGGTGGACCAGCACGCTCGCCGGCACGCCGCACACTTGGAGTTGGCTGGCAGATTGCCCTCCCGCCAATGATGGACGTGCCGGGGTTCGCTGCCGGCGCAGTATGTCGCGTTTTCTTTGCAATCGGCAGCCGCGAAGTCCACGCACTCGCCGTGTACGTAGTACTCGCATACTGAAATCACATTCAACGAATTAGGTCCTTCATTTATATAAGAACAGACGCACAAGCCCTCTATTGGGGAATAAGTTTAGCATCATGTTACTTAGTTAGCTTACAGTAACTTTTACATGTCAAACTCATGTTAACACATATTTAAGAAATTACAATTTTTGTAAATCTTAATAATATTTAGATAATTTAGATAAAACCCTAGCGTATCCACATTAGATAGAGCTCTAGCATCTACGCTCAAAATAAGTTATAATAATTTTACATTTTTAAGGAGAAGTCCCATGCTGTTCACCAACTACGGAAATAAAAACACAGACATTTAATTTGTGTAATTCTAATTTAGGTATAAAGAAATTGTTTTGTTGATTGTGGCTTCACACGGATGTAATTATTTTTTTGTGAAAATTATATATGAAAACTTCCTTTGTCGCTTTTCCATTAGTGAAAATCGTATCAAAATCAGTTGGGTGATATAGAAGAGTTTGCGGAGAAACAAACAGAAAGTAACGGCCACTTTATTTTACAATATGTATAATATAATAGATGTAAATAAGATTATAGACTAATATTACAAAGAAGTAAATTTTGTAAGTATGTTTGTTTGTATGTGGAGGTAACCTTTGAAACTGCTAATCTGAATAAAAAAAATCTTTCACCAATAGTTAGAATAGAATTTCAGGATGGACGTAGCTTAGCTAAATATTTCACGCGGCTAAATATTCAAAGCCGTGGGCACCAGCTAGTACAATATAAATTAAGTTTAACCCTTTCGAATATAAGGCGATTAGACTATGTATATTTTCATTCGTGAAAATGATGACTTGTGAAGCTTCGGTTCCTACCTAGACTACCTACTATTCCAAAAAATGTATCTTCAAATTCAAACCTACCTATGTGCGGACTGAGAATTCTAGAGAATGATATTTATTGAATTGTTTCATCCGTTTAAAAGTTCTGAAATGTTTACTTACCATCAGAAGTGCGAGTCTCTTACTCCCACGGCTTCAAGAATATTAAATCCCATTGATCAGAAATTACTTGTTCAAAAATATGAGTTCCCTTGTTACTTTCACGCATAAGAGATCCGTCCTTCGAGGACTGACTTATTAAAACTACATAGAAATTCTTGAAACTATTAGATTTTGCCCGTACTTCATCGGTGTTTCTTTTTATATTAGTGTAAAATTTCATTTAAATACGTTCAGTAGTTTTTGCGTGAAATATTAACACAAACGTCCGTAGATAATTTCTCAAAAACCTTCCCATTTATCATGTCTATAGGATCCTGTTGAATTTTAAGCATCAAGAAAACGTCTTCATCTCAGCCGTAGGACGTTAACTGCTGGAGACATAGGCGTCCCTCATAATTTTCCGGTATGACCGGTCAGAAATAGCTTGCATCCAGCGTCTATCCGCAGTCATTATTAAGTCATCCGTTCATTTTTTTTTTATTAAAGATGGGTTTGCTCTTGACCAGCATCTATCATCCATGTAGGAAGGATGAGGCCGACGATGGAGCGAGCTCACCCAGAAGATGCCTAATCACTCGAACCTTGAAAAGATTTGGGTTGTATGAGCTCGGAAATACAGACGCCGGCAGGGAGTTCCAATCCTTAGCAGTGCGCATCACGAAAGATGTTTGAAAGCGCTTGGTCTGAATTATAGGGATTTCGACAAGGTGAGGATGGTAACCAGCCGTACGTCTGCATGTCCGATAGAAGAAAGGGAAAGGCGGTATGATCTCATGCAGCTCTCGAGTACACCCTCCGAAGTACATTTTATAGAATATAAAATGTACTTCGGAGTACATTTTATAGAATATACATAGACCGGCAACTTTGCGTCTATGTGCCAGGCTCTGCAGCCTAGTTCTTATTAGTGTATCATCGCCAATGAGCCTCCTAGCTCTGCGATCCACCGAGTCGAGTGCGGCAAGTTGGTATTTTGCTGAGCCATCCCAAAGGTGACAGCAATACTCCATGCAAGATTGGACTTGTGCCTTGTACAAAGAGGGGAGCTGTCCAGGTGTTTGTGGATAGTCTGCAAAAATCGGTCCCTAAGTTTCCACTCAAGAACTTTTCGGTCCTAATGGCAAATCTGGTAATAGCACTAGATCTATGATGTTAATGGATGCATGTTATCCAATCTAATATTGCAGGTAAACTGCTGAAACGGTACTTACTCATACAATGCAGAGCTGGCAGCTCATCGAGCCTCTTGCGGCACACCGTACAGAACTTTCGTTTGTGGTGTGTAGGCTCCGACCAACAGTGAGCCACTGGGTTCTGTGGAAGAACATCTCGAGTTCGTTTATAACATTATTTCACTCAGTATTAGTGGTAGAACATACTGCGTTCCGCTGTCATAAATTGGGCAGCCCGTCTGGCGGCAGCAACCGTCCACTTACGGAAGGATTGTAAAATAACATCCCGTGTTCAGTTGTGTTTCGGTGAGTAAAAGTTACCGGAGCCCGTTTCCGTATTCCATCCTAATCCCTAATAATTAATCCTATTAAAGTTGGCAACGCACTTGCAGCACCTGTGGCATTGCTTGTATTTATCCGTCAGCCTGTCCTGCAAGATTTACATAAAAAAAGTCGTATCAAGTTTTATTAATCTGCACTGCAGTAGTGTGGTGTCAAAACTTCTCAGACTAAAAAGATGCCAATAGTGATCTGATTTGTATCATATATATGTTAGATACATTCATAAACAGAGTGACAGATCACAGTCATAAACTATGCTAACAGAGTGCCCATCTGTAGGCGATTATCGACACCGTACAAAAGATTGCCATGGAATTACAGGGTTTTTTAAATGTTAACATCGACAGCCAGGCTAACAGACCCCTGGATGGTAGTTGGTTACCGGTCACAAGTAGGATTAAGGACACAGTATTAGGAAGGGATAAGACAATGGGCTCTGGCATCCCTTATTCACTCACGGAAACCCAAAAGCACACATGCTGTCATTTCACGGTGGTCTACTTTGGTTACTGACGCTAGACCGACCGGAAAGTAGTGCCGCGCTACTATTTTCCGGATTCAGTCTAGAGCAAAAGTTGAAAAGTATTTTCCAAAGAGTCCCTGCCGGGAATCGAGCTCAGGAGCCCTCGGGGCAAGCACCTTAACATCTCGTCCAATGGACTCTTCAAATCAATAGTGCTTGTGCTATTTTATATTTTCATTTCCACTGGTTACTTGTGTGTTTATAGGCGACGGTAGCCACCTACCATCAAGTGGACCAATTTCCAACAAGTCGCAGTTAAAAAATATATATTGACATCCGTGGTACTCAACTGCAACGAAACAGAATCTCGGTTTCACATTCTATACTAAAAATGACAGTAGCTACATGTATAAAATGTTATATCAGACTACATGGTAATTGTTGGGAATTCCAAAATTAATGATACCTTGATAAGGCTCGGCGCCACCCCGCTGCATGGCGTCACCACTTGCCCCACGCACCGTTCGTGCACTATGAAGTTGCACACTGTAACAAAAAAAGCACATTGGTTTAAAAGCTCATCTCCTTCACGCTTCTGTTCTTAGCTTGGGAAGCTGTATGTCTGTTTGTAGCAGTTATTTATTTATTTATTTATTTTTTATTTATTATCTCATACATGATTCAATACACAATGTTTACAATGTCTGTAAACCATTATTGGTTTGTCTAGACATTTACTTCGCGCCAATACAACATTACACTATAAAACATAAATACGAGAAATTACAATAACAATGTTACAACTCAATATAAAAGATGCAAAACCGGCCGACCGAATCATCGGTCATGTCAGTCATGTCAGTCGAGTGGCTTTTTGTTCTGTAGAGAGGCGTAGAGAGGCGTAGCTGCCGCCGTGTCAACGGTATCAATTATATGGGGCCCCCAGCTACAGGGACCTAGACGTGTGTAAGCAAAAATCCCACAATTTCACTTAAATTTTTAGACTTTTTCCTTTTTCCTAAACCAGCCAACAAATTTTGATACGGTTTTCACTAATGGAAAGAGCGATAAATGAGGAAGATTTTCGTATATAACTTTCAGAAAAAAATTGCTTCCATGCGAAGCCAGGGTTCGGTCACTAGTTTTGTATAAACAATACTTTAAATGATTTTAAATTGAGAATATTTGATCTACTTGATCCAAGAAACTTAGCTTCTTGACTTGTACACTCTACAAACAAGTTAGTTACAAAAAAGTTCTTGACTTTACACTGCGTTTCGCAGTCATTTGGGCAGCCCGTCTGGCGGCAGTAACCACCCCCTTACAGAAGACCACCGTGAAATAACAGCACGTGTGCTGTTGTGTTTCGGTGAGTGAGTAAGGGATGCCAGAGCCCATTTCCCTATCCTCTCCTAATCCCTTATCCTTAATCCTACTGCAGTCGGCAGCGCACTTGCAGCAGCTTAGGCGTTGCTTGTGTTATAGGCGACGGTAGCCACCTACCATCAAGTGGACCGTCAGCCTGTCTGCCGACCTTAACATAATTTTTTTTTTTTTAAATAGTTCAATTTGCACAATCCTTAAAATTTGTTTATTACTAGTGAAGTATTTATTGTAAGAATCTTCGTTTTAATAATTTAAACTATACCCATAGAGAAATACTACCATAATACTTTTATCTTTCTCACAAGTACCTAATCTTTCACTGGGCATTAAGATTTTATAACATGAACCGCAAACCTTAACACAGACCGAAGTTCATTACCCACATGAAGAGTTTTCAAGTTCAGTCGGTGGGCGCACGCTACAATCACAGTCATGCAACGCCGTCGACGCGTTTTTACTAAAGCCTTGTACTAAGCGTTTTTACAACTCAACACAATACTATTTAATTGCCCTGTGCAACTATACATATATAGACAGAACAAATTATATACGTATTATACCATTCAAGTAGACAGATATTATACATGTAGGTAGTTTGTAATACCAATGTTAGCACTTAAATTCCACCGAGAATGAATGGCTATCAATGTATGCCATTGATAATTGTAATTTATGATAGATATGATAACCCATTGTCATTGTCTAACTTTATGCAATAAAAACATAATTAAAATGTTTTTATTGCATAAAACTTAAATTATTCTTAAATGCATTAGCACGAGTATGGAACGCATATCTTATTTTACGGACCACTTGATGGTAGGTGGTTACCGTCGCCTATAATACAAGCAACACCACAGGTGCTGCAAGTGCGATGCCGATCATAGTAGGATTAAGGATAAGGGATAGAGGATCACTCTGGCATCCCTTAATCACTCATCGAAACACAAAAGCACACATCCTGTTATTTCATGGTGGTCTTCTGTAATGGGCTTGTTACTGCCATTAGACGGTCTGCACAAAGAACTGCGAAACACAATGTGCCAAACATAAAGTTCATTTCCAAAGTTGAGCCTGCCGGGAATCGAACCCAGGACCCCTGGGCAGAGCTTTAAGGCAAGCACCCTAATCACTCATCCAACGGGCTGTCTAAAACCTTATGAGGAATAACCTATGTTGAAGAACTGGCAAGAAACCACACAGTTACTCTTTTCAAAGTCAATTTGCTGTACAAGTAAACAATAAACAAATATTCAATCACATCAGCCAAACAAATCATTATAGCAACATTTCTTAACTGTGGATCAGATGGGGAGGGGTGGGGTTCGATGAAGACCTTAAAAATACTGCGCATAATCAGTAAAAAAATTGAAAAAATCAGCTTGCTACTTAAAATCAATCCCACAATTTAAAGTACTTATCGAAAAGAAGCAGCAGCAACCGTCTCATTATGTTTTTCTTTTTCTGGGACAATAAAGTTTATTTAATGAATAAATAAAAGTGCATTTTTAAAAATTCTGTTTTTATTTCTCTACACTTAAGTTTGTAAGGAGTTCGTCAGATTGCCTAAATATTGCAAGTGGTCCATGGTAATGAAAAAGTCAAGAAACACTATTATAAGCCTTTTAAGTACTTTTATTATTTTTAATACTTAATAGTAAAGCTACAATATGACTAGAGACTTTATTATAGAAATGTAATATTAGCATTATATAACTTGATATAATGCGTGATGACATCAAAGGTCAAGTGTGTAACAGTTAAAAACGTAATATTTTAATATAACAAGTTTAAATTAAAAGCGAACGTTAAGACAACTGTGTGAATGTGCAGTTACATAATGATAGATAAGTGGCCATAGACAATTCGGTTTCTTACGTAACAGTAGCATAGACAAATTGTAACATGGAGGTTCGGATCGTGTGCGGAGTGAGTGCGATCCGCGGCCGAGAGTCATCTCCCTGGGATCGATATACGTGCGCATGCTCCGTACCGTCTCGGCCACAATCTCTCCGCACACTGATGTCGGTAATAGATATAACGATAGCTAACTCGTATCGTTCCTACCTCACGTTTCTGGATGGATCACGAGTTTGTAAGGCAAATGGCTACCCTATCCTACCTTTTTACCTTTAACGTTTTGAAACTCTGACATTATAAAAATATTACACAATCATTGCCTTGAGATTAAATAAACCAAATTTTTTAGAACTTTAATAGTTTAATGTTTTTGATTCCTGAAGTAAGAACATTAATTAATTTATTATTTACTTATTTTTAAGTATTGTTTCATTTCCTTGCCCTAAGATTGCCTGGAAGAAATCGCTATAAAGCGATAAGGCCGCCTTTTGTAATATATTGCTTGTTGTTTCTTTCTTTTTTTTTATTCTTTTTTATACCTGTTTTCTATGTTTATGGTACAAATATTAATAATAATAATAATTAATATAAAATTAGGTAGCCTATTTAACATTATTTTACACTTTACTGGCCAACTTAATAATATTTAATACCTACTAGTGACCCGATTCGATTTTTTCTGCAAACAATATACACAAACCTTCTATATTTATTGATATTTCTATTAGTAAGAACCGTATCAAAATCGGTTGGGTTGTTTAGAGCGGTTGGGTTATTTTGAGTTAGCGAAGAGACAATTAGAGGAGGACATAGACTTTATTTTATATGTTTAATTTTTATTTATTGATTAATTAATTAAAGATTACAGATAAATTTGTTCGGTGGTTTTTGCGATACAAACTTATGCTTAATGTTAAAAATTAATTCAAATCAAATCAAATCGTTTACTTCTCAGAAATGGGACAATAAGATCACTTTTTTGAAATCAAAATCCTGCTACCGTTTCGGTAACAAAATGACGTTTCTGAAAGAGAAGAAACGCCGAAAGAAACTCTCCAGCAATTCTCTTTTTAATCCCATGTATTTTTATCTGCTAAATAATCTTTAATTGTATAACAGTATTATTGTTAACATTATTTAGCAAATAATCTTTATTCAATTTAATAGTAAAAAAGAAAAAGACATTTGTGTATTGTGTGTGTGTGTGTGTGTGTTTTTTATAGTTATAAATATAGTTTCAAAACTATTCATAGAAGGAAAGAAATGAAAAAAATGTATTTCCATTTAAAATATAGTTTTCATGATAAAGGCAGCCATTTAAGAGTTGGCGACCTTATCAAGGAAATTATGGTTGCGGAGGACGGAGGATCAAGCGTGGCAACTCTCTATTAAAAGGACCTATGTCCAATAGTGGACGATTGTGGGCTGATAATAATGACGGTGAAGAGTTGCCAGACAGACTGACGGTTCACTCAATAAAAGTTACTGTTACCTATGAACACCAGCAATAATCAGCACTAGAACACGAAAGTACATGTGCTGTTGCTTCACTATGTTAAGGGCGCGGTTACTGCATAATAAGCAATATTATAGTCGATTGGGGCCTTGCAAGTACTAAATTAAATTTTGTGGAATGAACATTGAATTTTCTAAACATATGTTCCCTAATATAATAACTAACTAATGAGAAATTAAAAAAAGAATAAGTAAAGCTATGTTAATTGTTTCTAAATTAATATTTTAGAAGTCCCAATTTACAAAAGTGTCTCTAGCAAAGATGTTGTATTAGTCTGTACCTACTAGTGTCAATATAAACAGTGTTACCATTACAAAAAGGTATTGCGTTAGATTGCGTCTTTAAAAAATTCCTGAAATATAATTTTATTATCCAGTAGAGTTTCGTTCATGAACGTGAAAAAGCGTGGATTCTATTTTTAAACGGCGCATGTCAATAAAGACAAGGTTTCTTCACCGTGGAAGGGCATCCGTGGAGTTTGGTATCAAGGAAACTATTAATGGTGCATTTATACTACGTCATAGCCTTTGGGCGGGATCGAGCAGGAATAGATGTGGTGGCACAACTATCAGTCTGTTCGGCACCAACGCTGTCGCGTAAATAAACAAAATGATATTTTTTTTTAATAATTAGATTTTAATTTTGGACCTTGTTCAATCCGTGAATAAAGAGGAAAATTAAATGAATGCAATACATAATCGCATCCATTCTTAAATTATAACCGATCATAGATATATTTAAAATTTATTTATAGCTTCCAGTTATATGTATATTATAAATTAAATAACTATAGTTCCCCTTAAAGTGAATTTGTTATAAATAGAACCATATGTTATTCCTAATATTGACTTATACATATTTTTAACTAAATAGATGTTTTATGGATATGGCCTCGTAAAAAAAGTGGTTTTAGTTAGATATAAATTGTATTAGATATATAAACGTTGTATTTAATCTGACTTTACCATGACATCTCGATTCTTTCTTACCGAGAGATTCATAAAAGGACACCAACGGAGGATGAGATACAAACTAGTCTGAAATTACCAATTACAAGTAAATATGTATTAAAAATAGCTAAGTTATCATCTCCTTAAAAATATAATTAATTAAGGATAATGGAATTGCTTGAGTAACATTATTAGGACAAAAATTTTGAGTCCTTCATAGTGGCCGTCGGGATTTTTTTTACATCCTGAAGGTATTTTAATGTCTATGGCAAAGATTAAATGAATCATCGAATGCAAATATAAAATATTAAATTAGTATGTACCTACTAAATAAAACATTTTTACACATAAAGATAATAAGACCTTTAAAAAAATAAGTTTCCACAAAACAAAATTTCACGAAAAAAAGTCAATGTCAAGTCTTTAGATTCAAAAGTAGTTCTTCTTTGATATTTAATCAATCAATCAACACGTATGCCAATAGGTGTATATATGCGAAGAGTACTTAGATTTAGAAGTTTTTTCGTCAGAATTGTATCGCAAATGGCGGTCGTTACTGCCAAAGTAAACATTTGTACACTAAAATAATCTGAGGGCATTATCCTATAGATAGTAATGAGGCTCATCGTTCGAGTTTCATCAATGTTTTGTACGAAGATATTTATGCGCTGAGAACGGCCCGTGTGACTTTTTTGACCATTATTTTCATATTTTGTTTCATTTTTTTTTTACATAAATTAATACAAGTACTAATTAATTTAAATTTAAATAATTTTATTTTACACAAAAATTATGTTTTGAATTTCTGTATTGACAGTTCTTTTTTTTTAACTACTGGAACATACCTCAAAAGCTGAATAGGTTACATTCTTTGCCTATTTTATGTTTATAATATTTTAAATGTGAAATCTTCAAAGTAATATTGCATTCTATTTATTTCTCTTTCGATGGCGTCGCTTGGGTTGAATTGAATCATAGAAATAGGAATATTTAATTGAAAAATAACTTCAAAGGAAAAGACACATAAAAACGTATCAGTAACTATAATTACGTCAGTAACTATACTTATCAGTAACTATACTTATACTTACGTCGAATACTTATTTTTTTGTAACTTAACTATCGCTCATTTATTTGGTGCCTTAAAATGTGGAATTGGAATAATCTAGTCTGCCAGGCCATGCTTGTTTTTAAGGTGGGGAGAATGGATTACAGTTAAAAACATGCTAAATCAGTACCTACGAGAATTTCGTATGTGCACGTTAAAATATATGATTCACTTTTATTTGCAATAGGCTATAATTTTATCTGTCGCTTATACAGATATAACATCAGTTTATTCTTTAATTTTTAGATTTTTTGTGCGGATTTAAATTCATCACTTGCTCTAACGGCAAAGGGAAACACCGTGATGAAACCTGCATGACATTTCAAATAGATGTGAAGTACGCAATGGGCTTGCATGGAGATTACACGGAGTAGAAGCCAGCGCCGAATATATATATATTTAGATATCTAGATCTATTTTACACACACTAGAGGTCGCCCAATTGTCTTAATTCGACCTAATCATTAGGTCCTAATGTCCTAAGCTAATCCTAATTCTAATAATATTAAAATGCGTTTGTAGGTATGTTTAGATGTTTATTCGTCATTAAACCAGAAACGGCTGAACGGATTTGGATAAAGTTTAGCACACAGATAGATTATTACTTGGATTAATATAGGATACTTTTTATCCTGACAAAAGTTAGGTTTACGAGGGATTAACATATAGATTTATATACATATATAAACTAGCAGAGCCCGCAACTTCGTCTACGTGATATTCTGTATAGAGCGTAGCTTTTTATATTTAAACCGATTAGAATGCAACAAACACTAAATGTTACGGAAAGCTTGCTACAATACAACAATGAAAACCGCATTCAAGTCGGTTAAGCCGTTTCTGAGATTAGCGTGCATAAACGTAGAAACTCACAAACAGACAATAATTTTAAAAACTATTTTTTTTACTTCCGTGTGTAAACTGTTTTTTTAATATATTTAATGTATGCACGGACACGGATTATTTTCCATTTTATTATATGTATATGTAGATATAGATATATATTACATATATAAATATTTATATTTTAATATTATATATGCATATATATTATTATAAAATAAAGGCGCTGTCTGTCTGTTTCTCCGCTAACATTTTCTAAATCACCCAACGAATTTTGATACGAATTTCAGTAATGGAAAGAGTGAGCGAGCATTCGGTGTCAAATTACGTTCAAATTCAAATACAAATTGTCAGAAGTAATAGCGTCGTAATCGCTTTCTTACCACAATTATAACAGATGTTTAAATAAAGACAAAACACCACATGATTTATTGCGATTACTTCATAAGGTACATCTCGACCTATATTTTGACATGTGCTACAATTAAATATAGTAATATCATAGCTAAAAAAACTGTTCGCTACGCTGTTCGCAACAACATGAATATTTTTCAGATACGGGGGTGGGGGGCGGGAGGGGCCCCGGCGCGGCGGGAGGTCGGCATTGACGTCACGCGGGCGCGGACCAATCGGGTGCCACCTTCCGCGTTGAATTTGACTTAGCCTCTATTCCCATTTGTGAACTATGACTGTCAAGATAAGTGCGTTTCAGATTATTAGTTTCGTGGAGTTCCTCCAAGCGCTACCGACCGACTCTGTATACTCATAAACACTATTTCTTACACACATAAAATAAGTTACAAAGTTACACAAGTTTACAAACATAAAATATAATTATGTCGTTGTTTCATTATGATTTAAAATATATAATATGGCTTTTTACATTTTTTGTTATATATTTTTTATATACACCATCGTTTCTTAATATATTAAAACTTGCTACCAGACCCCGGCGTCGCACGGAGTTGAAATAGCGGAAGCTTACGTTATAAAATAAATCTATTTTCCAAACAACTTTCTAGACTGCTGTGCCTTGATATTAAGTAAGGACAAACAATTTTATAATTATAAATATGATACAATATGTACCTACAGACAATCGAATAAAAAAAATTTAAAAAATTATCTCCTTTGGTGGCCGAATCTCTGGGTCCGTGGGGTCCCAACACACTTATATTTTTTAACATTTTTAACCCTGCCTGGGACACAAGCTGGCCCCTAATTCACTAACGCCACTTAGCGATTCTTTTCTTCGAAACCACGTCATATCCTTAAATTGTTACGATATCTGCTAAAAAGTCATTCTCTTACATAAGATATAAATGCCATGACAAGACTACGTGTTTTGATAAGGTAAGACAAAAGCGTGAAATCATAATTGCTATACGGAATCAAGACCCTGGACATGATATACAATTTTTGAATTATTTAAATTATTATTTTTTTCTTAGATTTTATATACCTTTAACAAACGAAATGTATCTTTTCTTGTACGTTATTAAGAGAGGTAAAACTAGGTGGATGCAAATGCTTGTTGACATTAATATGTTGTGAGGTTTTCAAGGAATACATCACGTCCATTTTATATATGGAAGCTTACACGTTTGACACTGATTAATGGCAATACCTCTGTATCACCCTAAATATTAAGTATATGGTATTTTGTACCATTGCTGGCACTCTCTACTCTGTGTGAGGAATTAAAATCAGGTTTCGCAAACCATCAAAGCATCCTTCCTTTTTCTTCTTCCTCTTGTGGTGCCTCTCCAAGCGGTGAAGGTTGGCGATCAGCTTGGAATTGTCTACTCTGATTCTTGTTCTTCGGAACTGCTCAATTACGGTAGCAGTTCCAGTCCTCTTTCTGATTTTTTATATTTTTATATTAAGGTCGACAGATAGGATGACGGTTCATTTGATGGTAGGTGGCTACATAACACAAACAACGGCAACGGCAAATGGACTTTGGCATCCCTTACTCCCTCACCGAAACACAACAGCACACATGCTGTTATTTCACAGTGGTCTTCTGTCCGGGGGTGGCTACTGCCCCCGAAACGCAGTGCGCTCTGCCACCAGAGCCAACTTTGAAAAGTTTATTTCCAAACTTGACCCTGCCAGGAATCGAACCCCGTATACAAACACCTCGAATGAGCGCCTACCGTAATCACTCATCAAAATATCTCCGATGTTCCTCAGCCACGACCACGACTTTTCTCTTTCCCGAGACATCTTCATCGATCAATCAACCTGGATTCGATACGCCTCTAGTGTGCCAGTGTACTTATTATTGACGCTGACTGTTTAAAACATATGTAGGGTACGTAACGTAGGATTAGTTTACGTTAGAAGTAGGACGAGTTCAAACGAACTTCGAAGCCGGATCTTCGCGACACCTGTTCAATCCTATAAACAATTCACGCACAAACAAACACTATCCATTTTATGAATCTACCTTGTGTTAAATTGGTATTTATAGATGTATAAAGAATCGGATCGTCTAATTTTAAGAATTATTTATTTCATTGTGATTTCAAATTTTGTTCTATATGCTTTTAATATACAGGTTGATCAATCCAAATGGGTCAGTGAGGGCAAATCTCAAACCATAAGAATAAGAGATACGAAAATTTCTTCATAGGAACTAAGACTTCGATTTTTGAAAAAATAAAAATTGCGTTCAAACTTTTTCAAATTACGCTCATATGCAACCAGGAATCAGACCAGGTCAATTTTTTTTTTGCAAAAAAAAAAAAAAAAAAAAAAACGCAATACTACTGTAGTTATAGTGTGGGTCATAAGGAATAAGTTTTGCTATTGAACCTTGTATAAATAATAAACAGAAATGTCTATAATTTTAATAATTGTTTCTTTTATGGTTTGAGATTTCTCCTCACTGACCCGTTTGAATTGATCAACCTGTATATAAAATACTAGAGCTCACGCTTTGCTGTGGCTCTTTTTTTATTTCTTTTAAACTCGTTGGAACTTCTGAATAAAAAGTATATAAAAACATAGTTCCATAAAAATGCACAAAAGTTTGATTGTGGGCTCAAATTATCTTGCATATATACAACTAGCTGTGCCCGCGACTTCGTACGCGTTGAAAAATGTAAATATATTAAAAAAAAAATACGATATCTTTATCGCTGTGACGACGTGGCGCCGATTTTTTATATTTTTTGACAGTCCTTCGGGAACCATACATTTTTTCACGTTAAAAAGTATCCTATATATTAATCCAGGTAATAAAGTATCTATGTGCCAAATTTCATCCAAATCCGTTCAGCTGTTTTCTGCGTTATTGAAGAACAAACATGCAAACATAAAACATACTTTCGCATTTATAATGTTATTAGGATTAGGATTTATTCTCAGCTTGCATGTCATCCAAGAATCTAAGTAATCTAAGGCACGGTGACATGCTTTAAGAAGAGTACATGTAACACCAGAGGAGATAATTTGTTTAACGCTCGCTTGAAGAATAAATAAAAATATTATATTGGCAATTGACTAGATGAAAATACCTTCACAAGAGAGATTGTGCCAAAGTTCACACGTTCATGGGAGAAGTTTCTACTCATCAGAACTATGCGCAGTGGCACCATATCCCTATGCAATGCGGATGAAGAAAGGCTACATCTCTTTTTAAACCAGGGTAATAAGGGGTTTCTACCAGGATGAATCAAAAACTTCTTAGAATTTGAGTAAACAATAAAAGAAGATCGGTTTTTTTTATTCCTTCATAAAAGAAGCTTTTTTCTTTATAGCAAAAAACTCCTCTACGACAGCCTCACTGCGTTATCGTCGTCAAATTTCGTTCACGGACATGCTCTTTCAAATTTGGAAATTTTGGAAATCACTAGGAACTAAGACTGGAGAGTGGGGGGGGGATGGTCAAAAATCTCAAAACCAGCTTGGCGGGTTGATAAGCAGGAACGTTGCCACGGTGGAAGAGCATACCTAATGACAGATTTATTCGGCACTTTTGGGATCAATTGGGTGTAATAGGCAACCGTAATCGTTTTTACTTTTAGTTAAATAGTCGATAAAAAAGTATTCCTTCCACGTCCCAATAAATAGAGGCCATAGCCTTACCGGCTGTCGGACAAACTCAAAATTCCTTTACTGGCGGTGAAGATGGGCGTTTCTAGGTCAAACTTTGTTTTTTCATTTCCACATCAAAATGATGGACCCACGTTTCCTACATTGTTACAAAACGCCAATAAAATTCATCTGGATTACGCTCAATGAATTCGAAATTCCGAGGCATTCTAGGCACCTATCTTGCAGACAGTTTTTTCAACCCTAAAACCTCTATTAAAATTGATTGCACACTGCCTGAAGAAATGCGTAGGGTCTCCGTTAAATATTTCATTGTAATTCTTCTATCTTCCAATACCAATTTTTCTACTTTTTCTACATCTTCATCTACGGTTGAGGTAGAATGACTCTCTTAAATTCAGCTACCCAATAAGCAACCGTGGATAAGATTGAGCTTCAGTCCCTAAAGTCACAAAAAAAACTTTAGTAGACATTTTTTTCAGGCAGAGGTAAGTAGTTGATTACAGCACATTTTTTTTTTCATAATAAACGTGTTCTACAAATCGTTTTACACAAGAATTAATAACGTCGAAACAAAAATATTTAAACAATTGAAATTCGTTGTAAAAAGTGTCATAATGACAGATTAAATTTAAAAAAAACTGTCACAAAAAAATGACACTGCAGTTCATGCAGTTCTAAAAACTTTTTGATTTACCATCGTAAACGTTGTAGTGTGAACAATAATTAATGAATCGTTACCCATTCGAACAATTCGACGCTGCAATGTGTCAAATGAATCCTAAACTGGTAATTTGGCGTTACTCCATGTATTTTTAACGTATAAAAATTATCACAATAATATAAAAGTCTTTATATTATTTTTTTTATTAAAATATTTAAGGTATAGTTTGATTTGATATCTCACAACTATTTATATCCGTTAAGCCCAATATTCCCACATACATGATTACCTTGATATCACCAAATCAAAGCAGACACGACCTTCAGCAGTGTTGACGATGACATTATTCCCAAAACGATGGAACTGGAGTGCAGATGATAATTCGTTAAAATAATGAAAATGCACAAATTGCAAGCTAGCGAGAATCGTACGTCATAAATACAAGACTTGTATTAGGTCGACAAACTAACGGAGCGAGCGCACCCCCTCCCCCCTTCGACCCCCCTCTGCTCCCCTGCGTACCCCATTCGCTGACGTCACAACTGACACGGTTGCGCTGGAGCGACCCCGTTTCCCGCTTTTAAGCTCGGGGACTACACATTACTGGAAACTTGAACTAACAGAATTGTTTATTTATTTATTTTATTTAATTATTTTGTTCTACAAACGCCAACAGCACATTTACTTAAATTATATACCTACTATATAATCATTGATAAACTGCCCGTTGGAAGGTTAGGTAGGGAGTGGGTTAGGTAGGGTGCTTGTCTTAACGCTCTGTGGCAGGGGTTCCGGATTCGATTCCCAGCAGGGTCTATTTTGGAAATGAACTTTTAAAAATTGTCTCCGGTCTGGATCTGCAAAGTAGTATCAGGGCACACTACATTTCGCAATCCTTTGGGCAGCCCCTCTTGTGACAGTGGCCACCTCCTATCAAAAGACCACCGTGAAATTACAACATGTGTGTTGTTGTCTTTCGGTGAGTGAATGAGTAAGGCATGCCATTTCCCTATCCTCTTCTCAATAACTTATTCTTAATCCTACTATAAGGTCAGCAGCGCACTTGCAGCACCTGTGGCGCTGCTTTTGTTATTGGTGATGGTAGTCACTTACCATCAAGTGGAAAAAGGTAATTTTACAAGAAATTAATGAAGTCAAAAGTTTTTTTTAATAAATACACAAAAAAGACCACCCAGTAATTTTATTTGATCGACGAATATTGATGTACTATGAATTTCCCGCGTTGAAAAATAAAAAATAACCCCTAGCTTTGCCAGGCGTTAGATGATACCTCGGGAACAGTACTTTTTTCTGAATGAATGGTACCCTATATCCTTTTCTTCATCCCTGACAACGTGTATGCAAAATTTCATGAAGATCGGTTCAGCGGTTTAGTCGTGAAAAGGTAACAGACAGAGTTACTTTCACAATCAATATTGTTATAGGAAAAATTTTCCAATGCCCTCTCTATAATATTCTATATGTGTATTTAATCTTTTTGTTTAGAAATGACAATTTCAATTTGAATCGTTAAGAACTTCGTTAATATCAAGTAATACGATTTGTGAGTTATAACCTCCTTGTGAGTATACAGTGTTCTGTGGTTATAACCCACATTCGTAATTGGTCACATTACAAGACATTTTATTAATAATACGATCTTTTTCACTATAAGTAAGTCACTATTTATTTTTACACAGTAGGGGAATGTTTTTGGAATAACTATCTATACTATGATATTTCTTCTCTAATAATTATGTATATATAGTGGTTTCTATATGTTATTATTTTTTCACACTAATAAAGACATTACTTTTCGTCTTGTATTTTTAATTGTTATCGAAGACGTATCAATAACGAATTTTCTATTTTTATTGCGATCCACGTAAACAACTGTAGTGGTTAAATATAAGGGTAGGTATAAATTTTATATTCAAATACTTTTCAATGGCGATTACTAGCTTTATAGAATTGCGTTATAGAAAAAAAATCCATCCAATAATTACCAAGGAATTTGTAGGCTATGTTCGAACAGACTTTGACTTTAGTTGCCATCATAAGAATTTAAAAAAATGCTTTTTGTTCACTTTTCGCTATTTATGTTAGATACTCAAATTAACATTTTTGATATAGTGTTCTAACACAATATCAAAAAATCAAAGAAATATCTATAACCCCCGTAAATTGCTAACGCGTGGATGTTAGAGATCTTAGAGTCATCTTAGAGGCGCGGACGTGGTCGAGGGCAAAAAGTGGTAACAAAAGCGTTAAAACAGCGTCATTCAACCGTTATGGTTATATTGGTTAGGTTTCACTTTAAGTTATTTAATACAGATTTTCTTCATTTTAAACAGTGTAAGTATATGACAAAATAGAAAAGAAACGGCGCCTTGGAAAGCGAAAAAAATCCTGGCTACGTAAATCAGGGAATGGACCGGGGGAAAACAAATGTAGAACATTTGTTCCGTCTGGCCTAGAGCAGACACAAGGAGTTGAAGGTCAATATCCAGTAATGGCGAGGTACTTTATGAAAAACTATTATGAATGATTTTTCATATCAACTTTGATGAAAAATCACATTAAAGTAGAGGATGAGAAACTATTTAAAATGGACGATTTTTAACTGTTTATTGCTAATAACAACCATTTGATTCGTCTTGCCAATCCATGCATTGCAACTTGATTAAATAAATAGGTTTGTCACAGTTTCAAAAAAACTTAAAAAATAGTCACACAACTCAGTTGCTTTTAAAAAATGCTACAATTCTCCAGAGTACATGAATCAAAACAATCTAATAATCCAAACGATTCAGTAAATCGTTGTAAGTTTGTACAGAAAAAGTGAATTTGAAATGGCGTACACACATAGTTGTCGTATTCTAATACAAATGTTAACTGAAGAACTAGTTTACGCGCATGTAGTAGGTTTATTTCTGTACGACCATACAGGAATACAACACGTGTGTTATTTTAGATTTAACTTGATATAAATAGAGCTATTGTGAGTGTAGTATTTGACCTACATTTGAACGACATTGCCCAATTTTATTGCGTATCGATTGAGGATAAATCAAAATAATCTTATGTAATAATTCTTCTTGGTCGCTACACTCTTATCAGAGTGGTCGTGGTTATCACGTTCCGGTAGATTGGGCATCAGACAGCCATCTCCGCCTGCTGGCAGTTAATCGTGCACAGGAGCACCCATCGCAGCCTTCACCTGATCCATCTATCTAATCGGTGATCTCCGTCATAGTCTTAGTGGATAGGCGCTCTTTTTGCGCTTGCGCACTTGGTGGATAGGCGCTCTTTTAAGCCAAGCTAATCAAGAATGGAGGCATTTGCTCGGAACTCCTCCAACACCACATCTCTAGAGCGGCTATCTTGTGAGTTTCGGTTATGCAATATTAATAGTAAATATGAAAATAATCTATAATATAAGGCTGAAGAGTTTGTTTGTTTGTTTGTTTGAACGCAATAAACTCTGGAACTACTTGTCGGATTTAAAAAGTGCATACGATAGCCCTATTATTGAGGAAGGTTATAATATATTCATAATCATACTTTGGCCATTAGAAGCCAAGCAAAAAGAAAAAAAAAGTAAGAAATAAAGCTAAGCAAAAAACGAAGTGTTAGCGTGTGCTGGCGATGAGAGACGGCTAGGGCAGAACTAGGATAAAACTAGAAAAATTTTTATCGATTAAAATCTAATTTTTCTGAAACAGTTAAACTATTTTGTGAAATTGAAGACTGCCCTACACCACAACAGACTGTTACTACTCATAAAGTTCCTCAACGAGTTCTACGATGGCACACTCTGACATCAAACAAAAAACCTTGTGTTAATTGCTTTCATACTTAAAATATAACGAGGTAAAAAAGTAAACAGACCATTAGACTAATACTGATATTACTATGACACGTCTCCGACAAGATATTCATAAAATTAATGCTCTTTTATTAAATCTAACACAACAGTTTATATAAATTTCTTACTAATAGTACTAAGTTCGCAGCTAAATGCTTGTTTGCTAGTCAATCGCGCATAAACCGCTATGTATATGTTTGTTTGCGCATAAGTAATTCGTTGTATAAATCGCCTACCTTACCTACTTTGATTACAAGTTACACTAAGTTATTGAGCTGTGCAGTGATATTATCATTGGTTTACGTAGGCAAGGAAAAGTTGAATTATTGACGTGAAAACTCACAAGACAACAGTCGACCACCGTCTATTAGATGTCATAGTTCGCCATTAAGGTGTGACTGTGTTTGTACCCCCTATATCGGTACTAATTTAAGAGGTCTAAACGGGGAGACGAATTTTTATTCAATAGACCGAATTTAGAAATTTGACATCTGTGGTCTACTCGGCAGCAGGTAGACCCCGGTATTTGAGCTCATTTGAAAGGTCCTAACGAGGAGAACTTATTGCATGTACCCACTTCTCCCCAGGATCCTATTGCAGCCCGCGGCATCGAGCAACCTACTAATATAATATATTTAGCGAAGCTAAGTGACCTGCAGACCTGCGACTGACACGTTTTTTTCTCACACTCTTTTTTCATAATAATTTTTCAAGAAAATCAACAATTAAATTCAATAATAATAGTAAACTAGCGACCCCGGGGTATCGCACGGATGCAATTCTTTTCTACAAATTAAATACCTACACAAAAGTTCATCGTTCGTCGCTCTTTTTATTAGTGTAAACAGTATAAAAATCCGTTGGTTAGTTTAGAAGAAATAAGCAGATAAAGAGACAGAAGTAGAAAGCGACCTTATTTTTAACCCGACGCAAAAACAGGGTGTTACAAGTTTGATTTATATGTATGTGTATCTATTGAGCCGACTTTCTATTGAGCCCAAACACGCTATATCTCGCAGACTAATTGATGCTGCAGCTAGGTTACCACGTCATGTAAATACCACCGAAGTAACAGTATACCAAATTTCACGCCGCTCGACGTCGCCCAGTGCACACGTCTCGCTGAACGCTCCGTAGCGTTACTCGTCGCTTGCCGCTCGCCGCGCACCGCGCAGTTGTGAAGTGCAGTTGTGTAGTGCAGCAGTGTGCGAACAAGTGAAGTGCGATTGTGTATTGTGCAGTGCTGTTGCGGACTTTTTACATTGCGCTAGTTGTCAAGTCGGTCTCAGTAGTTTTTACTATAAGGCCGTCGCGCAACTAGTGTTCTGTACCCATCCCATTGCCCTTGCGGTTGGTAAGCCGCCAGGGTCACTCCCCCTTCTCAGGACACACGTTAGGTACACTATAACCCACGCGTTAGGTACACACTCACACCTAGCGGCGCGTCTACACGCGCCGTTTCGGGGCCGCTCCCCGCGCTCCCGCCGCCAGGATGGATCTCTCCATCCTGGTTCACCATCTCCGGCTCCTCTTCCAGGAGCAGCCCGATGCCCTAGATAGGGTAATTCAACTGGCCCGCGAGCCAGCGGCCGACTCTCCTGAGTCGCCCATGGACGCCACTTCAGCGCACTCTCGCTCCCCCTCGCCCGCCCCGCGTGCTCCGACCCCTTCTGGGTCACAGTTAGACGATGGCTTCACTGTCGTCAACTATAGGAAAAATAAGAGGAGTAATTCAAACTCCTCCAACAACTCGATCTCATCAAATCCGTCGCGTAGACAGAAAATCGAGTCGGACTCCGCGTTCCGCCGCCCGTCATCGCCGCGCACCGCTACCGCGACCGCGCCCATACCTCCCGCCGTCAAGGCCCCACCTCCTGTCTTCCTCAGAGACAAGAGGGATTGGGACTCCGTCCGCGAAATGATGCTCGCCAAGGGCATCAAGTCATACCGAGGCTCCAACGCGGGAGTCGGTATCTCTGTTAAGGTTAACTCAGTAGCCGACTACCGAGTTCTGACTGCTTTGCTCAGGAAGGAGCGCATCTCCTTCCACACGTACTCTCTCCCCGAGGAGAAAAACCTACGCGTCGTCGCGAGGGGCCTTCCCCACGAACTCGGCGAACAACCGATCTTACGTGACCTCATGTCCCAAGGACTGCCAGTCTTAGAAGTGCATCGGATGCACACTAGGGATCGTACTCCCTACGACATGGTTCTCGTCGTTCTTGAGAACTCCCCTGAGGGGAAACGCATTTTCGGCGTCCCCACCATTTGCGGCCTATCGGGCCTACGTTTCGAGGCGCCACACAAGCGCAACACCATTGGGCAATGTCATAATTGCCAGCTCTACGGGCACTCGGCCCGCAACTGTTACGCGACGCCCCGGTGCGTCAAATGTCTAGGGGACCACGCCACCCGCGACTGCGCGCGCGTAGCGGGTTGCAGTGAGCCTCCCGCGTGTGTACTCTGCAAGGAGTACGGCCATCCCGCGAATTACCGCGGATGCCCCAAGGCGCCTAAAAGGAAGCCCCGTATGGCTTCCTCTCGCCGCGTCCCCTCACAACCGAGGCCCGCTGCCTCTCGCGCCGCGCCCGTTAATTCCGCCGCAAACTTTCCACCGCTACCGAAAGCGGCATCCGCGATCGCGTTAACGCCAGCATGGGCGAGGCCCGCGCCTGTCTCTGCACCCAGCGCCGCTTGGAGAAGGCCCGTGCCTCAACCAACAGCGCCCGTTTCAACACCCAGCACTGCCTGGGGGAGGCCCGCGCCTCCTCCGACAGTGCCGGCTCCTCACCGCGTACGCCCCGCACCGGCCCGCGATAATAACAACATTGACTTCATAGATAAGCTCTCGGAGAGCATAGATCTAGACGAAATTTCGGCCCTCGTCCGCGACTTCAAAACGTGCAAAAAGGGCTCGCTAGGTATAGTTAGCGTGTTCGTCCGTCACGAACACACACTCGCCGCCCTCCGCCGGATGCGGGACTCTTTTGACTAATTCCAATGGCTACCACTAGTAGAATTAGACCATCTTCCCTGTCGTTGGCGTTCTATAACGCCCGCGGCATCCGATCCCATAAAACCGAAATCCAACATTTCCTTACATCCCATCAGGTCGACGTGATGCTAGTGCAAGAGACCTTCTTAAAACCTAGCATACGCGATCCGCGAATCGCACAATATCTTTTGGTCAGAAATGACCGCCTCAACGGCCGGGCAGGAGGCACTTTAATTTATTACAAAAGGTCTCTTCACTGCGTCCCAATTAACACTCCTCCTCTCGTCAATATGGAAGCGTCGGTTTGCCGTCTCGCAATGTCCGGCCATCCTCCAGTTATTATAGCATCGATTTACCTTCCCCCCGATAAGCGCCTGTTGAAAAGAGATCTCGAATCTCTCTTCAACCTCGGCCCCTCTGTCATTTTGGCAGGGGACTTTAACTGTAAACACACCCGCTGGAACTGTAGTAGAGTTTCACGTAACGGTACAATACTCGACCTACTAACAGACGAATTAGACTTCGACATTATTGCACCATTAACGCCAACCCACTTCCCTTGCAACCCGAACCACAGACCAGACGTTCTTGACATCGCTCTCCTTAAAAACATATCGCTGTCCTTTCTCTCAATCGAGCCCATCCACGAGCTCAATTCAGATCACCGACCCGTTATTTTAAAGCTCGGACGGCAAACCGACCGCTCTCGCGATACCACCACGATTATCGATTGGAATAAACTACAGAAGTCACTCGCGCGTCCCTCGCAACACCTAGAGCAGATCCCCGAGACACTAGACAGACCTGACGACATAAGTGAAGCAATCAGAGCGCTCAACTACCATCTTCACGATCGCATCAGCGACTCCTCCAAGGAGATCCCGGCGGCGAACGATCGCCGTCTGGAACTCCCGGAGGACGCGAGGAGGCTGTTGAGAGCTAAGAATGCGGCTACTCGTGCTTACGACTCGTTTCCCTCTCCCGAGAACCGTTCTCGCTTACGGCGACTGCAACGCCGTGTCAAATCGCGCATAGCCGAACTTCGTAGTGACCAATGGAGCCGTCTTCTATCCGATATCTCGCCTTCACATCTAGCATACTGGAGGCTGGCGAGGACGATGAAGACGGAAACTAACCTATCCCAATTACCTGTTCTAGCACGACCCAACGGCCCTCCAGCGTTCGACGACGACGAGAAGGCCGAATATCTTGCCGACTCCCTCGAGGCCCAATGCTCGCCCAGCCTTCAACCGGTCGACGCCAACCACGTCGCTCGGGTGGAAGAAGAGGTGGAGCAGAGGACATCACAACCTCCTGAAGACACTATTGAACCGATTTCTCCTGCTGAACTACATATCCTCATCAGACAACTGAACCCTAAGAAATCGCCCGGTATAGACAGAATTCCCAACAAACTACTGAAGCGATTTCCGCCGACGTTGTTCTCGCTCCTATTAAGCATCTTCAATGCAGCCTTGCGCGATCGCGTCTTTCCAGATGCCTGGAAGGAAGCGATAGTTATCGGTATTGCAAAGCCGGGCAAGGATAGAACCCTCCCCTCCAGCTATAGGCCAATTAGCCTCCTCAGCTCCATTGGGAAACTCTACGAGAGAATCCTGTTGACGCGTATCCTTCGTCATGTTAACTCCAACAATCTTCTCATCGACGAGCAGTTTGGCTTCAGAGCCAGACACTCGTGCGTTCATCAAGTGCATCGACTAACTGAGCACATTCTCACCGGGCTTACCGCAAGCCCTCGTCCGACAGGCACCGGTGCCGTCTTCTTCGATGTGGCGAAGGCCTTCGATAAGGTGTGGCATGCCGGGTTGATATACAAGCTATATCAACTCGGTCTGCCGGAGGGCCTCGTACTTATAGTACGGGACTTTCTAGCCGATCGAAGCTTTCGCTACAGAGTTGAAGGCACTCTCTCCTCCCCCCGCCCCCTACGGGCAGGCGTTCCTCAGGGTTCAGTTCTCTCACCAACCCTCTACTCCTTATACACCAACGACATACCACGCACGGAGGGGGTCGAGTTGTCTCTCTTCGCAGACGACACGGCCCTCTACTTCTCCACCCGACACCGAGGCTTCTTAACTCGAATGCTTCAAACCGCCGTGACCGCTCTCGGCGATTGGTTTCAGAAATAGAGAATTGAGGTGAATCCCGAGAAAAGCGCAGCAATGTTCTTTTCGCGCGGGAATCTACTTCAAACTCCTCGCGCTCAGAATGCCCTACAAATTGATCGAGCTTCACTCGGTCAAATCTCACTCCAGGGCCGCGTTATCCCTTGGGTCCATCAGACCAAATACCTCGGTGTTACCCTCGACCGAAGACTTACCTTCGGTCCTCACATAAAGCGTGTCAGGGACAGGGCAGCGTTCGTCCTGGGTCGCCTGACGTGCCTCATAGGCAGGCGGAGTACAATGGCCCTTAGAGATAAGGTGACATTGTACAAAGTCTGCGTCAGACCGATCATGACGTACGCTAGCGTTGTCTTTGCGCACGCTGCTCCCACCCATATCCAATCCCTTCAAGTCATTCAGAACCGATTCCTGCGGAGAGCTGTGGGCGCCCCATGGTACATCCGCAACGTCGACCTCCACCACGACCTCAACCTTCCCTCCATTGTCAAGTGCATCAAGGACTTCGCCTTGAAGTACTACGACAAACTCCCTCGCCATCCTAATCCGCTAGTGGTCAGTTCTCTCATTTACACTCCTGACACTAGCGATACTCTTTCTCGTTTCAGAAGACGACCTCGACACATCCTACTGGACCAGGATGACCCCATCACAGCAGCAAACGCGGCGTTTGCTGGTGATGACAACGACGTGCAGCTGCCCCGACATCGTGAAAGAAGAGGAAGACCGCCGCGCCGCTTCTCACCTCCGAGGCGCGACCAGGACACGGCGCCTGCGAGGGACCTCCCGGCCCGGGGACCACTTGTACCGGCCACGGCCAACGCCGTGGTCGTCGCAAGTGGCCCTACAGGGCTAGCCGGTCCCTCATAGCTTAAGCTTTAGATAAGTTTTTATTTGTAAGGGCCGGGCGCTTCTCGCCCCCCCGACGCCCGGTGACGGTTCCAAAGTCCCCTACGGACTAGAACCACACCCATTTCGAGGTGAGTTTTAGTGCGGTAAGAGTCCCACATAACCTCTATGGGCATTTGCATTGCATGCGGCATTTGAGCATAAGGACAATACCAAATTTCACATCAATCGAACCTGTGGAATGGGCTAATGATCTTCAAACGCCTAAACAGACCTTCATTAACTATAGCTGGAAACCATCTCGATAATCGTCTTAGGGCTTGGGATTCATTTGGGAGCTACGATTTCACAGCCAGATACACACATACACAGACACACACGTCAAACTTATAACAACCCGTTTTTGCGTCTCAAAGGTTAAAAAGAGTTTTCAAACTTTTGAACAAGTATATTACACGAGGGCTAGCTTCTATTAATAAACCACACGAGGAACTATTTAAAATTTCATTCACTTCACTAACTTTTAAAGTTTCCGATATAAGCTTGTACAAGAGTTTATAAATTGAAATTACATTCTCAATTCATTTTAAATTAGGTATAAGTGAATATAACTGAATTTAATATTTTATATATACAGAAACCCATCTTATCCTGAACAACTGCAGATTTCTTTACGAATATATTTAAAGGGGATTCCTAATTTTCTAGGTGTTATTTTTATATATATTTATATATAGATTGCTACAAGGTTCCGTCGGAGAATTAAGGTAGTCGACATAGCATAAAGAATCAGTAATGGGCGGGACAAAGATATGTGTCGTCTGGCGGATTGGCGTTGAGATAGAAGAATTTTTAAATGGAGATTACGGTCGAAATCTGGGCCGTAATCCGACTATCTGCTTGCTGGACCGAGTAGGATCTTAAGAGGGCAGTAGGCAAAAGTGATACGGAAGGCGAAGGACCGTGATGTGGTGCTCGTTTAAAAAGGTCTGTAAAAAACTTTCAAATAATGCTTTAAACTAAATGCTTGTCAACTGTTAACTTATGAGCTTTTGATATTGATGTATAAGAGATTATTCGTGTTGTGCTCGGATTCATAACCAATTTAATTTAATTTATTTATTTAAGGAGAAGAAACAACTGCAGTATAAGCAAACTTTAAAAAAAAATAACTTGAAAAATACAAAATGAAAAATATGATACTGCCAGCCTTAACATTTCTCCCTAAGTTATAAATGGTAGAAATTTAAGTTGGACTAAAAATGACTATTTGATGTCGGATTTTACTCAAAATAAATATAATCTAATCAATGTAATTAATGTAGTGATGACACCCTATCCAAAAGTTTAACGCTTATGTGTTAATTCGCTCAATCTAAAAATGTCTATGTCCTTAAAATTCTTCTTGAATTTGAATTTTAAGCTGCATTAGTTCAAACACGGTAGGGGAAAACGCATACGAAGATCGTGATGTGCACCGCGGTACTCGGAAGTCCATTATAATTATAACCTAAATAATGAATGTTTCAGTATGAGGTTGAGTAGGTGAAATTTGAATTTTTTCAACAATACTTATTTTCGTACATATTTTTATGTAAAAGACCACTTGATAGTAAGTGGCTATCGTTGGCTATTAAGGGATTAGGAAGTGATAGGCAGCTGGGCTGTGGCAGTATGCATCCCTTACTCACTCATCACAACACAATAACACACATGCTGTTATTTCATGGTGATCTTCTCAAAGGCGGCGTCAAACATTGCCCAAATGACTGCAAAACACAGGATGCACCGGGCACTACTTGCTAGATCAAGACCAGAGCCAACTTTGAAGTATTTGTTTTCAAAATTATCCATGTCGAGAATCGAATCAGGCATCTCTGAGTCTGAGCACCAAGGCCATACTTTACCTTAACCACAAGACCACTAGGCTCAAAAAAATTTATAGATAATTATTATCTACTCTTCTAACAAAGCTTTTAAGACATTCCCTATTTATCAATAATTGCTGTAAGCAAAATATAGGTACAAAAATATGTTATCATCATTATAGAAATTCTCTCACGGTGAAGAATCCTGCTGGGCGAACAGGTCCTACCAGCAACAATAGGTAAGCGTGGTGTACTATCAGCCCATACATTTCTACGCAGATAGACCTTTGTACTTGTATGGCAGTAGAAGAGTAAAGTACAGAAGCTATTTCAAAGAAAAGGAGAAACCAAATTATATAAAGACAAACATTGATTAGGTAATTTCAATGTGTTTTTCGACACGCCTCTCTGTAGTATCTGGTGCGGGGGTGCGGTGAATGCAAGCGGTGCGCGGGGCGAGGGCACACCATTGACGTACGCCTCTCAATGGCAATGGATTTGGGTCACCACCGACTGACGTCACGGTTGTCCTAGATACGAGCGGGCGTAGCTCCGGCTTGCCATGCTAGTAAGACTGTTTGAAAAAAAAAAATCATCTGGACTCACAACAATTGCTAGATGAGTTAAACTTTTAAAGAATGGTACCTAAAATAATCTTAGATACCAATATATTTTGAGGAAAAAAATATTCGAACAGAAATTGCCAGTATTCTGTAATATTTTCTATCCATTAAATATTAATTCACTATTTAATACTATTTTAATTTTCTTCAGTTAGTACAAGTTAAAATTAAATCATCCTTTGCAAATTAAACAAAATTATGGTCTCACGTCGCGCCAGATGCGGGATCGAATCCAGGTCGCAGAACCTGGGATTGAATAACGGAAAGATTCATAACTGGTGATGAAAAGTGGATCACGTACGACAAGTAGGTAAGTGCGAAAAAGGTCGTGGTCAAAGGTCGGTCAGGCTTCACTCACAGACTGTGCCAAAACCCGAGTTAACTCGTAATAAGGTGATGCTGTGTGTATGGTGGGATTGCAAGGGCATTGTTCATTATGAGCTTTTACCGCCGGGAAAAACCATCGATTCGGAACTCTACTGCCAAAAATTGATGAGATTAAAGCAAGAAGTTGAGAGAAAGCGGCCGGAATTGATCAATAGAAAAGGTGTGGTCTTGCATCCCACAATGATAGACCACACATATCTTTAGCAACTCAGTAAAAATTAAGAGAGTTTCTCTGGAAGGTGTTAATGCATCTGCCATATAGCCCTGACCTTGCACCTTCAGATTTCCACCTGTTTCGGTCTCTTCAGAATTCTTTAGGAAGTGTCAGGTTAATATCAAGAGAGGACTGCCAAAACTACTTGTCGCGTTTTTTTTTATCAGGAGTCCCAAAATTTCTACAGCAACGGGATCATGTCACTACCTACAAGATGACAAAAAGTCATCGAACAAAATGGCACTGTAATTAATTGCGAAGAAACTTTTTCCCCGATCTATTATTAACCTTTCTTTCATATTATAAATTAAAGTCACCGTCATTCTCTGTCTGTTTATTCTTCTTCTATATTACCCAACCTATTTTTATACGCTTTTCACTAATTGAAAGAGCAATAAATGATGACGATTTGTGTATAGAATACGAGCAGTAGTGACAGGGCACACTGTCATTTGGATAGCCCGCCTGGCGGCAATAACCACCCCCTTACCGAAGACCGCCGTGAAATAACAGCATGTGTGCTGTTATGTTTTGGTGAGTGAGTAAGGGATGCCAGAGCCCTAATCCTTAATCCTACTATAGTCTGCAACGCACTTGCAGCATCTGTGGCGTTGTTTGTTATAGGCGATCTACCATCAAGTGGACCGTCAGTTGGTATTAAAGTGTGACCCTACAGAGTAATCTATCTATATTATAAAACAAATTCGCTGTCTGTTTCTCCGCTAATTTCTTCTAAAGCACCGGACGCATTTTTATATCGTTTTCACTAGCAGAAAGAGCGTTAAGTGAGGAAGGTTTCTGAATATGTATAATTTGCAGAAAAAGTTGCATCCATACGTAGTCGGGGTCGGCAGTTTTTAAAATAGAAACTCTTCGCTTATCGCTGTATAATGCACAAATCATTAAATTCTGTCAACGCGGCGACTCGGTCTTTAAATGGTTAGGTTCGCGAGTGTATATAATTAATGCATACCTATATATCGACAAGGATTTCGTTTAAAACACATGTATGAGATGTACCTTAACGACTTTTGAGTCAAAGAAAATTTGGGCTAATAAAATTTTAGATTTTTAGTAAAAATTTCTCAACTGTTCTCGAATAACTGAACGCTTGCAATTAAATTTAAAAAATTATGTTCTTAATAAAAACTTTTTGCTTCAATGTGATTGTTTCGTTGTATTATTTTTTTAATTTGATCACAAAAATAAATAAATTATTAAATTAAATTTACTTGGATTTATTTGATCCAAATTGTCACAGCATTTAGTATTGAAAGAGAACAATTCTAGGAAATCTCAAATTTAAAACTACAAAAGTTAAGCATAATGGCTACGCGGTATTTTAGTCATATTTTATTCTTTTATCAGCCTATTTTCTATCCACTGGACCTATTCAACCCAAAGATTTTTTCAGAAAGCAGACAAAAACTGCTGTAATATCAGCTGAAATATGTCATTGAAAATACTTTACCATCAGGCAATCTTGTCAAGGTATCACGTTTTAGAAGTTAAAACAGAGAACGTGTTTAACGTAATTATTAAGTATTCATCATTATGTTGGTCAGTTCCACACGTCATCTCTCTTATCTCGTCCCTACACAGCCTAGTCCCAGTTCCCCGCAGTTGGAACGGACTCCATTGTCTATTCCACATTGTCTCTGGCTTATTGTCTGTGGCGTTCATAGACGCGAAGTGTCGAGATAGTGTTGTCAACGCGCCAACACAATAATGTCATTGTCATGTTTGTGTACTGTGGCGTGCATTCTACTCTGGCATTTACCTCGATATTTCCTAGTGACACATTTAAGCGTAAATGTACGTGGACGGTTCGACAGACTTGTGACAGTTGAATAGTTATAATACCATACATAAAAGATAGTTCCTTAGAGATCTATTGGTACAATAAGTAATATGCACATTTTTTTAAATATTTCCATACAATAGGTTATGTCGTTATATGACTGTAAAAAATATGCAGCGCTAAAAAACAGAAATTTAGTAACAAAAATAAATGTGAAAATTAACTAAGAGCTAAACACCCGCCCTTTTGGCACCCTTGTCGTGACGTCACAGTCCACAATAACAATCAAATGTCAAAAATCACAAACATCTACACGCTTGTTGACATTTCACAGACTTTGACGTCACATTCGAACTGACCGTTTCAAGTATTTTGAATTTCCCACAATTTTTTGCATTTTTTAATAATTATTTTCTTAACGAAAAAGAAATAATATTAAAAAATATTTACATAGACATAATTCTAAAGCAAACATGTTGATAAAAAAAATGTTGATTAAGTCTTTTGAATTAGACGCATATTCCCTATTGCTTTTTGCTCAAATGGATTACTTGTAGTTTCAATTTAGATTTTTTTTCTTATCTTTTAGGGAATTTTATATAACTTTGCAGCACCTTATTCTAACTAGATTTTTTTTTATTTATTCTATGTGTGCAACTTGTTGTTATTGTGAATGTTTAATTGACTATAATCGGCCCATGTGACAATTTTTACTAATATACCTATTTCATTACGTATATTTTTAAATAATTTATTTTTATTTTTATTTTAATGAATACAAAGTCACACAGCACTTATTATCGTCTAATAAAATACAAGTAAATACATATGTATGATTTAAATCTTAATGCCAATAACGGACTTCCTTTTTATCTTAAAAATAGATATGAACATGATAATTAAAAACATTAAATAAAATATTAAGAAGAGACGTACGTGTAGTGTGTATAATGTGTGTGTTTTTAAAAAATAAAAAATAAAAGTAACATTTTTGAAAATTTCAAATTGCCTAACAAAATTTATTCATTTTTTTTATGGAATTATATTTATAACAACTAGGCACGTAGCTGCTGAGGCCTTTGATGAACTAAGAGAAATTTGCTTCTTAATTGCATTTTTAATCCTAATAACATTATAAATGCGAAAGTTTTTATGTTTGGATGTTTGTTCCTCAATAACGCAGAAAACAGCTGAACGGATTTGGATGAAATTTGGCAGATAATTTGACAGATAGTTTATTAACTGGATTAACATATAGGATACTTTTTATCTTGGAAAATATTAGACCCTGAAGTCATTTTCAAAAAAAGGAACTACAACGCGTACGAAGTCGCGGATACAGCTAGTTGTTTATATTTCTAACTAGCTGAGCCCGCAACTTCGTACGCGTGGTTTACGGTATAGCGCGTAACTTTTTTGTTTTGTAAACAGATTGGAATGAAACAAACGCTAAGTGTTACGGGAAGCTTGCTACAATACATCAGTGAAAACCGCATTCAAATCGATTAAGCCGTTTCAGAGATTAGCGTGCACAAACGCACAGACAAACAGACAAAAATTCTACAAACTATTTTGTTGACTTTGGTAACATAAGTAAAACGTGTATATATTGTGTTTTTTTTGTCGTGTGAAGCCGGGTTCGGATCGCTAGTATATGTATAATGTAACTGACACAATATTTTGTCATCTTTTATTGATAAATATTTGATATAATTCTATTAGCATTATTTGTATGGAATAGGAATCCATTATTTACGTTATGTTATAATATGAAACAAAAATTATATTATATTTTTATTGATTACAATTATTTGTACCTAGGTATATACCTACTCTTATAAATTTATTTTTGTTATAATCGGACCATTCATTTTCAAGCTACGTAATAATAACGCGCGGGCCCGACTACGAAATTCTACGCCAGTGTGCTACGACTCTTGCCCTTGCTACGAAGTGCTACGACTGCCCACCTGTAGAGCGACCAAACAGTGCTACGCTTCTAACTTTCACTCTCTACTGTACATGCTAGTCTATAAATAAAGGAATGTAATCACTAAACTGTACACAATGAAGTTGCTATTGGCGTTTTTTCGTTTGTGTTGCTTATGGCATTTCTAAACTATATATATAACTAACATTCATTTCCTTCGAAAGTTTTTCTTATTGTCGATAGTTTATAATGGAATAATTAAAAAAGTCGGTCACTAAAGTCGCTTACCCTGGAACTTGAAAAAAAAATTGAAAAGTTTTCTTAGTCCATTGACACATATTGTTATCATAACATATGTAAAATATAATGTACAAATCATGACAATTAAAATATTTCTAATCAACAAATGAGTTTTATAATAATCTACATATATCTATACATATTGTATGGTTCTTCTAAACCACCTAACTGATTTTGATACGATTTTCAATAATGAACAGAGCGATAAACGAGAAAAGTTTGTGTATATAATGGTCAAAGAAATAAGCTAGTTTTAATATAAATTGAATTAAATAATCACATGACTAGGTATACGGAGGTATCAATGTATATCCATTACATCTATAGTATGTTATAAACGTTATTATCTTGGAAGTGACGTTAGACAACAGAAAAACTTTTATGAAGTTTATAAATAAAAAATAAAAAACAACAGTTTATTTTAAACTGGTATTGGGGCTGTTGAGTTAACTGACGATTGTCCATTTGCCAATTATGCAAATTTGAATCTCTTCATTAAAAAAATGTATTATAAAATTTGTTCTCGTTGTTTATCATTTTGGTTTACATAATAGCGACAAAATTAATGATAAATTAAGTTGTAATGGAGTCTTTAAAATAAAAGAAAAAGTGTCGTTTTGCAAGAAATGTAATGCAGTGATTTAAGCTTCTCGACGGTATTACTGTTATGATCAGTAATATTTTGGTTTCCAAAGATAAATATGAAATGTATTATACCATTTTGAATTCTGTATTTGAATAGGAATTTTTTTTAAATAGATAACCATTTTAGGCTTGGTATTTTTTTGCGTAACTGAAGTTCAAAGTCAGAAGATTAAAAAAATTTAGAGCATTTGCTTCAGTTTTTTTATCATTTTTGAGAAATTTATAAAATTGATTGAAAAATACTTAACATCGTTCAATAGTACCACTCTTTAACAATATTTAACAGAAAACATTTTGAAAATATTCCCTCTTTTGTGGAAACGTCGTGTAAATAATGGAGGGTGTCGATTTTCCAAAAAACATAAAGTTGCAAAAATCTCGAAAACGATGCAACTTTTACTAAAGTGAAAATCTGGTTATAGATAGGTCATGACTAAACCTATCTTGAAATACAAGGTTATCCATAAATTACCGGACACACTGTATAAATACAAGAAATTCAACAGAGTGGATTAAATTAACCTTTTAAGAAAGGAATAAGAATTTAATGATATATTTTGTAAAATACATAACTTTTACACAATAAATTCAAAAGATCTCTCATACTTATTTACTTATACTATAAATGGTGCAAGCTATTATTATTATTAATTAAGGTGAATTTTTGATCTATGTTAACTGCATAAAACATTGCTTACTAGTTTATAATCATTTGAAGAACAAGCATACTCAAGTACCTATTATGTTAATTGCTAGAATTATATTCATAAAAATAAATAGTATTTTTATTAATATTTCTTAATAGCGGTTCGCCGTCGGCTTTGCACGGATGCTTTTTTTCTGAAAATTATATACACAAACCTATCTAATTTTCCATAAGTGAAGACCGTAACAAAATTCGTTTGGTGATTTAGAAGAAGTTAGCGGAGAAACAGATAAAAAATAACAACAAATTTATTTAAAATATGTCTATAGATATAGGAGATAGAGATTATTTACATATTATGATCTTTATAGACATAATTTTTGGAATAATTTTCAACACTGATTTAGAGGAACAGTTTTTTTAATGGATTGAATATATATGTAGTAGACTAGCTGAGCCCCCAACTTCGTACGCGTGGTATTCGGTATAGCGCGTAATTTTTTTGTTTGTAAACCGATTGGAAAGAAACAAACGCTAATTACTGGAAACTTGCTACATACATCAGTGATTCAAAATCGCTTTCTGAGATTAGCGTGCACAAACGCACAGACAAAAAGACAAACAGAAAAAATTCTAAACACTACTATTTTGACCTCGGTAACGTACGTACAACGTTTACATTTTTTTTTAAATATTAAATGTAGCTGTACAGTGTGTACAGACGGCTCGCTTACGATTTTATTATAATTATGTACCTATAGATTAAAATGTGGTTCTGCGGGTCTATTTGTATATTATAAATATATTACTATTTAGACATAAGAATATAATGGCTCTATAAATCCTAAAAAATAAAAGTAGTCTATAATATTTAATATACTTGAAAATCTATTTGAAAAATCATAATAAATGTAGTAAGACTAAGATAAGTCGTATTGGAAAATGTTGTGTAATATAAAGCAATAAGGTTAAGTTTGTGTTAACCCATCACTTATCCTCGATTAACATGATACTTTCGTTGGGAAACAGTTGACAAGGTATTTAAATGTAAGGGAGATACGAGAGCGGGGGATGCAACGCCTCGCCTCGCCCCTCCGCGCCCCTTCGCGCCCCGCACGCCGGCCGTTAGGAAAAAACCTCTTACAAAACAGATCGATCAATATTCTCAGAAACTTTACTAGTCACCGTTGACTTTCAGCTGTTCCGGGGCCTTATCAAGCCTCGTCAAGCCTAGCTCTAACGGCTGCTGCGTCATTAATACACGCTACTAAGCCAGATGTCCTTGAAATTCAAGCGCACACATTATTCAATGAATATGATGACGATGAAGCCGCGAGAGGTTTAGTTAGAAGGCGTTTGTTATGGGTAAAGTCGGGATTATATTGTAGCGTGTCATGTCGTCCCGTGGGGAATCATAAGGCTATCGAAGCTATATAGAAGAATTTGGTAATATTTGGTAAAAAGGTATTTTCCGCTGTCGTGACAAAACATGTACAGTGAACGAAATAACACGTCACTAAGAAGTACGGTGTTAAACGCTGGTCGTGCTGCAGCAGGATGTCGAGAGTCAGTATTAATAATAATGCAAAATATATGTGTTCGAAGGCCTTATGATGCTACACGTGACGTTACGGGTTCAGGCTGGTCGTGCAAGCGGGCGAGGCGCGTTCGGAGCCGGTATCGACGCGCTCGGAGCGCATGCGCGGCGCGTACCTTCGCAGCCGTAGCCCTGCCCGATGAGGCCCCACAGCAGGTCCGAGCAGTGGTGACAGTAGGTGGGCTTGTGGAAGGTCTTCTTCGCGAAGGAGTGGGTGCGATGGGGCGCGGGCGCGGCCTGCGCCATGGCGGGCGCGCGGGCCGGGCCGGGCGGGCGCTACTCATGCCGCGGCGCCCAAGGGCGCGCCGCGCTCTCCGAGCGGCTGTCGCGGCCCACCATCGCGGCGCGTCTGCCGCCCGCCCTCGCTACTCCAACACCGCGCACGCGCCCCGCCCTGCCCCGCCTCGCCGCCCCGCGCGCGCGCTACACACACCACCGGCCATAGGGCGCGTTTATATCACACGAATTATTTTGTCAGCAAGCCGCGCAGCCGCCGCGCATCCCCCGCGCGGCTGCGCGGTCACCACGCGGCAATCTGTCTTAATGATAAAATAAGCTCTCTTGCAACTACGCAAAGTTGATTTATCAAAGAATCTTCATCGGAATATTTGAACGGGAGAGCGCGCCGTTCGACACCGTATCGACACTTGAGTGATTGCGAAGAATTTGACCGTTGTTGCCTAGTCAGTAGAGTTTAAATTTGTTGCAGATGAATACAAGTACGCGGGCATCGCGCGGCGGCCGCAAGTAATTTTTCGCGTCCAACTGCAGCCTTTAGGCGGGCAGACCTCGTGCCGTCGTCACATCTTACACTATCGATTCCATCTCTTATCAGACATCATTTTCCTTGTAGCACGACCTCATGGTAAAAACACCAATCATCCTTACTACAATAGCATAAATGCGAAAGTCATGGCGACAGGATTCCATGACTAAGGTCATCATAAACTATCATAAATGACGAAGCTCCGTCTGTCTTAACTTATTTTGGCATTTGATAAGAAGATACCTTCACAAGAACCAAGCTATGAGTTAAAACTATTATTGAATCAAACTGTTAGAGAACGCTTTCATGCTTAAAGCGCGCTTACAGTCTACGAAGTAATATGTTTTATTATTTTAACGAAAAAATATAATCAATTTTACTTATAATCGATTTATTAACCTATCAACTAAAAACGTAATCAATTTATGAAAATTTAAAACTAAAATTTAGTTGTAAACAATCAATGACACTTATTTGTTTAGTGCCATCTTCGACCGATGTGCGTTGTTAGTGATGACATATGACCCTGAAACGTAAACCACTGTGGGCCTCGTAAGAAAGCTCAACGTCGCTCAACGAGCTATGGAGAGGATTATGCTCGAGGTTACACTGCGAGATCGAATCAGGAATGAGATGATCCGTAGACGAACGAAAATTACCGACATAACCATGTGGATTCTTGAGTGAAGTGACATTGGTACTTCATATAGTTTCTAAACAAATAAGTGCAATTGTTAATAAAAAAAAAATATCAAAAATAATCATGGTAAAGGTACTTGCGGCAAGATTTTGCTAGGCATCCCCACATCTGAACCTTAAATTTAAATCACATTTCGATTATATAACAGATAGGTGCAGAATTTTAAGGTGAGATCTTAAAACTGTTAGGTATGCGTTGCATTGACTGTTTATTTTTTAAGTATCTCAACCATATAATCCAATTATTGCTCGCCAGTACCACAACTTCTCTCCTATTTATATTTGGCGCCAAACGCCTGGATGTATTTGTAATTTTCCAGAAGATCTAAACAAGATCGTAAATAAGCCATTGAAAGTTCAGGAATGCTATTTCTTTTGAAATGTAAACTCCTTTGATAATTTCCTTTGACACTAGTCGGGAAGGGGCGATAGGGTGGAACGTTCGAGACTTTCGGCCGGCGCGAACGCTTTTTCCAGAACGTTCCATATTAGTCGTAACAGTATTAAATTAAAGGTCATTTTTTAATGTCTACCAGTCAATGTCTATCTACTGCACTGTATTAAAAGCATCCTAATATTTTAAATGCAAAAATGAGTCTGTTTGTTTATTTATTTTCACGCCTTAATTGCTCAACCGATCATCATGAAATTTTTCAAATACGTTGTTAGGGATACAAAAAAGGACTTAGGATACCTTTCATCCAGAAAAAAAAAATAGGTACTGTACCCGAAAGATCATCTAAAAAAAGTAATATCTGGCAAATATACCTATATGAGCAATATAGATTGAATATATAACACTTAAGAAAAAAGGCCGCGAACGAAGTCGCGGACAAAGGCGAGTTGAATACAAGTAAAATTTCCGCATGTGGTTACAAGGGAGATGCAAGTACCTAACGCCAACGGGACTAATCATATGGAAAAACTACACGGGTGAGTCGCCCCGGACGCTTTCAATGTTTATATTTATCCGGGCGGGGTGTAAGAGCGTAACAATTTAGACTATAACACCTGACCATGCGAAATGAAGGGTGGCCACTGGCACGAAAGCTTAGCCAGCGTGATGCGACATGCGAAAATATATGGGGAACATTATGTTGCTACTTCATGTTGCTACTTTCGGGGAAGACAGATTCTCTCGCGACCAACGTACCTGTATCAATTTCAATCATAACATATTACCTACTAGCTGAGCCCGCAAGTTTGTACGCGTGGTATTCTGTATAGCGCGTAACTTTTTTGTGTGTAAACCGATTCGAATGAAACAAACACTAAATGTTACGGGAAGCTTGCACAATACATCAGTGAAAACCGCGTTCAAATAGGTCGGGGAAAAAGTTTCTTAGCATTTTATATGAAAACTCAAGACATTTTTTTCATAGCTTATTTCACAGTCATTTTGTTCGATGACTTTTTGCCATCTTGTAGGTAGTGACATGATCCCGTTACTATAGAAATTTTGGGACTTCTGATCAAAAAAACGGGACAAGTAGTTTTGGCAGTCCTCTCTTGATGTTAACCTGACACTGCCTAAAGAATTCTGAAGAGACCGAAACAGGTATAATATATGGCGGGCTATATGGATGCATTAACACCTCCCAGCCAAACTCTCTTAATTTTTTATGAGTGGCTAAAGATGTGTGTGGTTGTCGTGATGAAAGACCACACCTTTCTATTGATCAATTCCGGCCGCTTTCTCTCAACTTCATGCTTTAATCTCATCGGTTGCAGGTAATAGGCTTTTGAGCTTATAATGATATTCCAAACACAAATCACACCACACATTGAGAGTTAACCCGGGTTTTCACACAGTTTGTGAATCCTGACCGACCTTTGACCACGAATCTTTTTCGCACGTTCTTTTCGTATGTTATGCACTTTTCATCACCAGTTATAAATCTCTTCAAAAAATTTTCGGTCTCAATAAAGAATCGCAAATGACTATACGATTCATAAGGTTTCTTTCAGTGAGCTCGTGTGGCACCCAAATATCGAGCGTTTTGTGTACTCCAGCTTTTTTCAAATGGGTCGAAACGGTTTTGTATTCAATTCCCAAATAGCGTAAGTACTGATATGCTGATCTTGCTCCACTTTTTCAAAATCGAATTTCTTCATTAGATTCACTTATTTTGACTGAAAGAAAAACAAATGAAAAATAGCTGGAAACAACATTTTACCAAAGATTTTCAACTGTATATATCGCGCGGGCATGACAAAAGAATCCGTAACGTGAAATTTAGAACCACGTGGTACAAAATCGCTCAGTCCATAACAACTTTACAAGGCTATTTAGCTACGCCATTGCCATCCTGATTCAGGCGATCAGGATCAATATTTTTGTAGTCACAAAGAAAACATCAGTCAGCAGTTTGGGTCTTCGAAGACGAGGTCAAGCCAACGAAAGTGGTTCGCTCCCGCAGCGTGTCAAAGAAAATGGTCGCTACGTTTGTCTCGAAAAAGAGGCATCCCAGCAAACATTTTTGGTTGAAATTACGATAAAATCACCTATTCTAGGTAGCAATTTTAATGGTGACCTAAACAAGATACCTCGAATCGACGTGGAATCGACGTGGAATCCACCTAAATGGGGAAAAAAAGCACGTGCCGGCGACGTGTATTCGACGTAACTTTAGTAACTAATAACCATTAAGTCAACGCGTAGGTCATCTTTTCGACGTAGACTCGACGTCGCCACGACGTGTCAGGTAGTTGCAATTACTAATTTGGTAATCCTAACCACTTTTATACGTGGTTGCGACGTATTTTTTCCCATATAATTACTTGTTGAGGTAATATTTTTCTCAATTATGATGTAGTGTAAAGAGAACAAAAATATATTCCCTTTTCGCTCGGAAACGATAAAATGAATATCTTACAAAATAAAAACAGTTTTTAACTCCGGCAATCATGGCGGCCAAAAACTTTTTGTATTAAATATTAGTGAATGAACTTGGTTGATTTCGCACTCAATGCCACTAAATCTTGTGGCATGAAAATTTTTTCGTGTATTATGTTGGGTTTACGTTGAAAACTGCTGATGGGCTTCAGAAATACGTAAGTATTAAAAAACTTTAAAATTAAATATGCCTATATTTGTTTTAATTTCAGTGTCATAACTGAGGTTTGGTGTATTTCGTTACTTAAACCTTGCTCAAATACTATTTTAATCTAAATATTAGCAAATAATATGTACTATTTGTCGGTATTATTAAAGAAAATACAATAAATTATGCAATTTATAATATCGTTTCTTCACTTTAACAAAATAAAATGGCGGCTCGACTAGATTGTAAAATTTTCCTTGAAATCGACTTATAAGTATTAGGGAAATATTTTAGGTCAGTTTGACATAATTTTTAGGACTTATTAGGACAAGTTACCTATTTAAGTCTAAATTACTTTAAAGTCAAATACTATGCAGTCGGTTATGCGACCAATAGGTAACAATTACTTACTAGTGGTGTGGTAGGCGACGCGACCACCTCGCGACGTAATAAATTTACCAGTACTCGTTTGGCAGTACTTCGTTGTAGATCAGTTTTGATCAAATAATATAGAATATATAAAGTACAGAAGTGCAACTACCGGTATTTAGAATATTTGAAGGGATTCTCGATTGAAATTTCCACAGGGATATTCTGTTTAATCTTCGTCTATTTATGCGTCCATTGCTTGAAGTAAATTTATTTTATTTTACAGATTATATCATTTTAGATAAGAAGGATGAGCTATTAAATAGTGGAAACTGAATCATATATATTATTTATATATTATATTTTTAAGTAAGCGACGCGCGAACTGTATAGAAAATTAATAAACAAGTCGCACAAATAGTTTCATGGTTGGAAGAGGTGTCGGATTTCGAAGAAGATGGTGCATATATAGTTTATTGGAAAATATATCTGAAAGTGATAGGGAAAGTGGGCATAGTGATCATAATTTACTGTGCAACGAACATTGTATGTACATGTGCCAGGACTATTTTACTGAAAAGCATGCTGTAGATGATGAAAACGTTTAATTTTGTTAAAAAAGTTCATTTTTTTTTAATGTAAGCTAAGAGAAAGACTGTTAAAATTAAAAAAAAATTACCCAAGATTTCCCAAAGCATTTTTTCTACTCTTAAGTATAATCTATAATAAATGTTACTTTTTCTAATAGTTTATGATTTATTTTATCCCATAAAATGATTTCACACTGATTTATCTATCTTTTCAAACAAAAAATCATGTTAGGTATGGGCTGTAAAATGCTCTCCACGAAAAGGCGCAACTAATCTAGAGTTAACTATTTAAAACTAAATGATAGTTTTGTATATCTACACAACTTTTATTACTTGATTTTTTTTAAACTCAGTTTATGCTATAATTTAATTTGATATTATTTATACATGTTTACCTTTTGCGCCAAGAGAAAAACGCTACTCAAATGTCATTATTTTTATTAAAAGATCAATGGAAAACATATTGTCGCCAATATTCCATTTTTTGTTGTTTATTTATTGTTATCATTAGATATTCTTGTAACCCAATGTGCTATTTGCGTTAAGAGTTATTTGCCTGATCGAGCAATTTACTTTAATTCACCAAGAGAATTTTCAAACTGACATTTCAATTTTCAAGAAAGACGAGCCGAAAACGAATTAAAACCCAATCGAAACCGAGTGAGTGCACAAACACCCTTAATATGCAGTTTACTTTCCTCGTGTCGGATAATACAAGAACGTCAAGGCTTACAGTAAAATTATGGTTAGAATCACATTTGGTTAGGTATAGCTATTAACTTAGAGCGTCACAGACAAAACACTTAATTTTAACAAGTAGCTTTTTTCGTTTATTGATTCATTTCAATCTTTTTTGATTCAATCTTTTTTGGTACTTAAGTGTTGCTACTTCCTAATATTGACAGTTGCTACAAAGAGTGCTTGAAGTGTCCATGACTAAGTGTTTTAATTCTGCAAATTTTATGATAATTTAAAGTTGTTAAAAGTGTGACTAAATTAAATCCGTGTGGGTAACGTACTGTGTTAAGTCTAATCAAAGGTCTTACCCCCACACTTTAAAAATATAAAACGTACGTGCTCTTATAGATCAATATTTTCACCACGTCGTTGAAGCGATAAGTGGCGCGGTGCGTCAGTCCACAGCTACGATTACGGAGACCCCGAGTTCGATTCCTAAACTTTTCATATTACTTTTTCTTTTATAAAAATGAAATTTGAATGTTGTAAAAATACGACAGATGGAGACACCGGTGCCCTGACTTGTATTAAGTGTAAACACAATTACCATATACAATGCTTATTTCCGACGGAGAAAAAATCTCTCAAGGATTTTAAGAGGACTTGGACTTGTCCGGAATGCACATCAAAACAACCTAAACAGGCGAAAAACGACAACACACCTGTGAGGGGTTCTGCACGACAGCAACAATCTGTGGACGATGTCGTATTGTTACATCAAGATGGGTCTAATATAGGCTCGTCCCCTGCCCTGTCGGTATCGGAATGTGCCTTGTCTGCAGATTTGTTAAAGGATATTGTGGCAAGCGAAATGAGTCATCTGAAAGATAACCTAAGATCTCTAGTACGTAACATAATATCGGAAGAGTTAAAGCCCATCAAGGATGAAATTGGCAGTATTAGGGACTCCTTGAATCTATTTAATCATCAATTTGAATTACTTGCGGGGCGGATTGATAAAGTTGAAACTGACCTTAAATCCTATAAAACTTTTTCATCCGATTTGAAACAGATGAAGTTATCTGTCGCAAAACTAGGAGCCCGAAGTGATATTAGTGAACAGTGGTCGCGACGCTCGAATATTGAGATTTACGGGATTCCGGAGAAGAAGAACGAGAATCTATTTCATATTCTGAAAACAATCTCGGAACGCACAAGCTGTCGGATTGATCCTGCAACGGATATTGACTTCATAACTAGAGTCTCACCGAAACATACGGAAGTTAAAAAAGTCAAGCCTATAATTATACGTTTCCTGGCACGCTATAAAAAGGACGACTTCCTGTCTCAAGTAAGAAAGCTCAAATTGAAAGCCAACGACATAGGCTATCCAAATTGTGAAAATCCGATTTACTTTAATGACCATCTGACCAGCTTTAATAAATCATTGCTGCATCGGGCCAAATCCTTGGCCAGGGAAAAGCATTTTGCTTATATTTGGGTCAAGAATTGTGCTATTTTTGCTCGCCGTAATGATACTAGCCTTTCCTCACATTTATTTCTGAGACGATAACGAACTTCGATATCGCATCGCTACGGAGCGAATGCTACTTTGTCTAAGGCCCCTGTTTACTGTACTCTTTAAGCTGTATTGCGCTTCATATCATAACCAGTTATTCAGTAGCCGAATATTTGTTATTTTTTAGGTTTTACAAAGCAGAACGCTGCATTATTGAAAATAAGTAAGCTCTTTTAACTAAATTGTAGCGATTTAAGCGCAAGATCTTGCGTATTTACACAGCTTATAGCGCCAACAAACTTGAATTGAAGATTTTTATACAGAAAATAAGTGGATATTGAAAAGTCGTAGGGCTATATTAGTTATATTACTCTACGGATGTATAAAGTCCTTGTAGATATCACACCTCCTAAAAATATACCTAAAGAAAATGGACTCAAATACGTGAAAAGGGAGGAATTATACCTATAATAGGGTTATATTATACAATATAACCATAATAGACTGTTCAACGGCATTATAATGGGTAATTATAGAAAAGTTATCCCAAATATGTTTTTTTTAGATCAAATTATAGTAACATAAGTGAGCACGTAATGCTCTATTATGCAGAAATAAGCAATGAAAACGCTGTGTGAGCAGCTTATATTCAACATAACCCTGTCGCTATTACATAACCTCTAATAAAAATATAAACTATACAATATCTAATCAAACACTGGTTTTTATAAATAGAAACACTTTCAGAAAACATGGTTAATATTAGCCACGTTATTTTTGCACAGTGAAATCCTTCAAAGCGTTATTCAGCCAGGCTATAAAACCGTTGTATTTACTTACTAGTATAGTAGCTTAATGACGTGGCGTTTAAGAATTTTAACGGTAAAGATTCACAGTAAAGTTAAAGGCGCAATATAATTTACTTCCACAATTATAAAATGTGGAAAACAAAAGAGTACTTACCAAACTTCAAAGCCCTTGCAGAATAATAATATGGCGACGCGAGTTAGTGCGAAGGAGCCATACGCGTAACAATTAGAATTGCATATATATTTTTAGTATTATTTGCATATTGTCTCCAAAAAAGTATGAGAATAATCTAAAGAATATTAAATGAATAACTGAACTTGAACACATTCAACTGATTAAAATAGTTTTAGTAGCTTATTTAGAAGGTAGATCTGCATTTATACAGACGATATTAAGCTTGTTCTACATTTATTCAGCTACTATGTGGCTATTATGTTGCAACTATACAAATTAAAGCGTTTTATTTTGTGCCCAAATTGCTTGAATAACATCTGTATAAACCAGTTATACAGATTTTAAGCAGTCAGTTATATCGCTTAAAATTCCCAGAAATGCATTTATTCAAAGATTATTCAGCCAATCTGTGTTGCTTGGGCGTAGTAGCCTATCAAAATCACAAACAACGCCATAGGTGCTACAAGTGCGCTGCCGACCTTAGCAGGATAAAGGATATGGAATTACGAAGGGATAGGAAATGGACTCTGGCATCCGTTACTCACTCACAGAAACACAAAAGAACATAATAATATGCTGTTATTTCATGTGGTCTTCTATTAAGGGGTGGTTACTGCCGCCAGACGGGCTGCCCAATTTATGAAACGCAGCGTGCTCTGCCAATACTATATGAAACATTTTATTTTGTAGGAGCGGTTGTCCTACTTCTAACTTATTTTCTACTTTCGACTCCAAATACACACAAAAGGTCAATCACTGGTTTATTTTTGCAAGGCTCCGTCATAAATTCGCACTTCTATTAAAATGAATTTAAAGTCTATAGTTACTCTGATTATTCATTTTCCATTGGAAAAACGGTATGTCTTCATGCACTATGGTTGTGCATAAAAACTTTTTTTTTAATAAAACACAATTAACAATAAATTTTAGATCAGAAACTGGAGTAACAAAAAACAATTCTTTTTTAGAGTAGGTACCGATTTTTTTTTACCGGCCAGTAGTCATACTGTGCACAAAGTGCGCGTTAGGTACATTTTATTAAATTTCGGGCGATCCGCCCCCGTCTTCGCATGCATGCAATTTTTTTCTGCAAATTATACACCTACACTAACCTTCCTCATTTATCTCTCTTTTTATTAGTGAAAAGCGTATCAAAATCCGGGCCGACACAAACGCGATGCATCTCTGATTAGCGTCTGATTTCATAGCAAGCGACGCGTCACTAACGCTTGCTATGAAATCCTACCTTAAGGAAACAATCGACGTGCTGCGACATTCCGCTGTGGCATAATATTTACATTGAAATATTTCAATTATATTAAAAACTGTTAAGGTACAAAATTCTACGATTTTTTTTAATATTTGGCCATACCGTCCTTTAACGTGCACCGGCCCTATTACTTACGAAATATAATTTAATTACATTCCATACCTAAGTAATTCAAATTTATTTTTTAACAATTACAAATCATTAAAGAAGAGCGACTAAAATAAATATTTACTTAATGTTAGTGTATCACTGTTGTAGTCTGTGATTTGTCTATGTCAGTATTGTCTTTGGTCTAGCAATGTCTGCCCGTGTGATTGAAATAATAAAGGAAGTCTGCTGAAGAATACGACTTTAATTCAAGAACTCGAACCCCAACACGCCAACAGAAGAAGGTGTCAGAAGTTGGTGTTGGAAGCTGTGATTCAAAAGAAGAATAATCAAAAACTGTTGTCTGGATCTGAAAAATAAAACAATGTCTGAAAAAATATTCATTGTTCAAATGAAGCCGCTGCTTGTCCAAAATGGCGACAATGCCGCTGAAAAATGGAAAAATTGGAAGTTAAGATTTGAGATCTTCAGTGACGCTAACGAACTTACCAAATTTCCACAGTCAAAACAAACAGCAATTCTTTTAAATGCAATTGGGGACGATGGAATTGAAATTTTTAACAGTTTCAACATTGACAGAAATAAAACCACGGTAGAAGAAATTTTAAAAAAATTTGATGAAAAATTTAGTCCACACACAAATATCACAGTCGAAAGATACAATTTCTTTACAAGAATACAGAAAAAGGACGAATCATTGGACGAATACTTGACAATACTAAATAATTTAGCCACGACATGTGAATTCAAAGATCTTAAAGAATCACTAATTAAAGACATGCTAGTCATTGGAATAACAAATACCCACATTAAGGAAAGACTATTACAAGAGGAAAATTTGACAACGGAAAATGCCATGAAAATAGCTAGAAGCCTGGAATTGTCTCAGGAAAGGTCAAACAAATTAGTTCAGCATGACTCAAGGAATAATACTGTACAAGCTATTACGGAGAGCAAACCGAAGTATCAAAACAGAACACAATCAAGAAGCAGACCTATTGGAAGAAAAAATTACAGGGAAGAGGTAGACTCTCGTCGATCAAAAAGCAAGTCACCAGTAAAAAGAAAATGCACCAGATGTGGCCAAATCCACATATTTAAATGTCCAGCTGAAGGAAAAACCTGCAACAACTGTAAAGGGAAAAACCACTTTGCACAATATTGTTTCTTCAAAAACAAAGAAAAGACTCATCGGGTAAGCAACATACAACAAGCATTGAAAGATTGTAGAAATAATTTTGTAATAAATTCTATTAACAATTGTAAAAATTTAAATTGGCAAATTGATATATATATTCAAAATTATAAATTAAAATGTCAGATCGACACAGGTGCTGAAATAAATGTAATTAGTAAACAAACACTAGATAAAATAATTAGAAATACAGGTTCTAATGTCAATATTATAAGAACAAATAATAAAATCTTTTCATTTTCAGGAGAACTAGTGCCAAATATAGGTAGTTGTATATTAAACTGTAAATTTGAAAATGGCCTGTCTACGGAATTGTATTTTACTGTTGTTAAATGTGATTGTATAACAATAATTGGTCATGTGTCATGTGAAAAATTGGGTATAGTCAAAAGAGTGTTCGGAGTGCAAGACAAGTGGAATGAAAGGTCAGTACAAAACATTGTTTTGAAATATTCTAACACATTTGAAGGTTTAGGATGTTTACCATATAAAGCTCATCTAGACATTGACAATAATGTGCCACCAAAAGTATGTCCAGTCCGTAGAATACCTTATTCATTACAAGACCGTCTTAAAGCAGAATTAAAAAATATGGAACAACTTAAAGTCATTGAAAAGGTAGAAAAGCCGACAAAATGGGTCAATTCTATTGTCTTGGTTGAAAAACCCAATGGAAGTTTAAGGATTTGTCTAGATCCTAGAAATTTAAACAAGGCTATTAAAAGACCTCATTATCCATTTCCTACGTTTGATGATTTAAGATCGAAAGTGACAGGAGCTTCTATATTCTCTAAATTGGACGCCAGTTCTGGTTATTGGACCATTTGCTTAGACTCAGAAAGCAGTGACCTATGTACGTTCAATACACCTTATGGTAGGTACAAATTTCTAAGATTACCCTACGGAATTAATTCTAGTGGTGAAATTTTTCACAGAGCTATGAACGAATTGTTTGGTGATCTACCAGGTATAATAAGTTTTGTCGACGATATACTTGTCTATGGGTCCACAGTCGCGGAACACAATGAAAGATTAGAAAATCTTTTCAAACGTGCCGTTGAAGTTAATTTAAAATTTAATAAGTCTAAATGCCAATTTGGTATGTCTGAAATATGTTATGTCGGTCATATTTTCAATAAAAGAGGTGTCTCACCTGACCAGTCTAAAATTGAAGCAATTTCAAAAATGTCTATTGTCAGTGTCACGCAAACATTGTATTGTACCCTGTCAAATGTCAATCATGTCAGTCTAATAAAAAAGGGGCATGTTGTAGTCTGTGATTTGTCTATGTCAGTATTGTCTTTGGTCTAGCAATGTCTGCCCGTGTGATTGAAATAATAAAGGAAGTCTGCTGAAGAATACGACTTTAATTCAAGAACTCGAACCCCAACACGCCAACAGAAGAATCACCACTTCCTTTGTCATATTAATTACCTACGCAAGTTATTTAAAATAAGTTTCATTATTTATTGATTTGTCACAAGTTTAAATAGCTAATAATTCAAATATGTGTATAGGAATATACCAAAAAGATTAAATATATAGGAAAATCTTTGGTATATACACATATTATTTATTTTCTCATAAAGAAAGATAGTATGACCAATATAAAGCAATAATATTATGTATGGCCTCCCTTCATTATCGACTTCAACATTCATGTGATATTTGAAAATTGTAAAAGACTTTTTATTATCTAGCTATAAACCTATTATATCTAAAATTATGGCGATAACGCTAATAACAATGTCAAATAACGCATATCGAATACTATAAAAATGTTAATTCAATTAAAAACAGTTAGAAACGCTATATTTTTATCATTAGCATTATCCAGCTAAAGCTGACAGTTTCATCTAATAGTTCTGTTGGTTGGTGACCTTAGCATTGGCACAGATAACCCCTTTGATAAATCATCACTCCACCTGACCAAACCAAAGATGTTGAATTAGTCTGTACCTATAGATGGATCATAAAATGCAGCAATATTTTATTCTTTCTAACACCTTCAAATTGTCATAAGATTGAAAGAGACATACTTATATAATCTGTCGGGTCGAAGTTGAGTGAATGTCTCCATTTTGACTATACAATGCAAGCTAAAGTTATAGCGTATAATAGTGCTGTGCATTTTTATTGATAACTAGATATCGTTGATATAGATTTTAAATATATGACGGATAAAAAGTATGGCTAAATGCGTTTCGGTGTACTGTTTGGTTATTCAATATAAATAAAATGTGGGTGCGTACTGGTACTCGCCGCATTGCTAATCGGTTGTATGAGATTGTATGCAACCTCTCGCATTTATTTCACCAAAATATTTCAAAAGAATAGTTATTTTTTGAGTAGAAATATTTAGAATCCATCCTTAAGGGGTAGAACGGGAGTAGGTTTTTATTACGAGAGAAAAAAAACTCGATAATCTTAAAGTTTTATTATTAGAAACGATATCACAGATTACACAGATTGGATAATCTGTGATATCGTTTTATTTTAATCTGTGATATCATTCATCTGTGATTCGTCAACATTTTAATTTAAAGACTTGCAGTTAATGTTGAAGCTTGGGTATCAACGTATTTATTAGTAAGTTTTCTTTTTCTGGGTAATTTCTGAAAAGAAATAGTTTTTGGTTATTAATGATTCAAAAGATTTTCATAATTTTCATAGATTGAAGCATAACTTCTTTATAACTTATAGATATTACTTACTGGTTTACACGATGGTGATAATTTTGGGAATATTGTCGGCACTGCATACGAGTGTAGAATTTTACGCTGATATCCTTGGCGAAAGCAAAAATCTTCAAAGTTCATCGAGCATATTCTTGTATATTGCGAAGCTCTTCAATCGTCGGCTTTTCTTACATTTTTTGTCCACGTTTTTTTTTTAAATCGATGTCGGTGGTAAATCTGTTATAAATTGATAAAAATTACTTTCAACCTGCAGTGAATGCTAGAAATTGTCAATACTAAAAATAAATTAGTTATCGATATCGATAAACTTATCAAGATTAGACTACAGCACTATAAAGCAAGACAAATGTCAAAAATTCCGATTAACTTTGGTTTTTGTAAATTTTAGTTATAAACACCAGCTTTTCTTTAAATAAATCAACGTTAGAGCTGTGTATGCATGTACAATGATGCATTTTTAGTAAATAATTATAAAAATTTGTTTACAAAACACCAAAATTAATGAGTGCGAGCTGTGCGACTTACCGGTGAAATGATATGTTTCCATTATTCTCCTTCAAAACACCCACTCTACTTGGATAAACGGGAACAGTACAAGCCATTCTTGGCAAGCAACAGATTTATGAAATCACACTTTCAGATTTTTAAGTATTTTAAATCACATAAAGCTAAACGCGCTTGTTAACCAGCATGATATAAACAAATATGACGTTGGCTCTTTTATGGCGCGCAGCGTTTTAAGACGTCATATTCTGCTATTGTTATCTCTTTTTAACATACGACATGCAGCCATTAGAAAGACGGGTATCGAGTATCGAAGGAATCTTCAATTTTTATTGTTCCATCTATACACTAATACAATTATCTTTGAATATAATAAATAAGTGAATGTGTCGGTGTGTTCAGTGGCCTTGTGTCAGTGTCATCCAATCCATTATTCGTCATTCGTCAATACAATACCCCGGTCACCGCCCGCAGTTACTTACTCTGCTACCCGGTTGAATACACTGTCAAAAATGACGGACGAAATACGAAAGAAAACCTTTTTAGGTTTTGATTTTAGTACACAAAGGGTAAGTTTTTTTCCTATTTTGAATTATTCTTCTTATTACAAAATACATATATGTCAGGTACTTACATAATGTTATTTTAAAATTAAATTTATCTCATTTAAATTAATTTTTTTTGTCTCAAAAAAATTAATTTAATAAACTCAACTGGATTATGAACTTGTACAGTTATAAATCCTAAATCACATTAAATAGTTTGATTATAAACTAATTACCTTTGTGTACTATCTGTAACTATTCAAATACTAATCAGTTTCTCAATTTCACGTCTATCAATTATATTTTTTCGCTGTACTTAATAAATATTATTATTATTAAATGCGTATTTTTTTCCTATAAACTTACTATTTTACTATTAACTTTGAAATTATTAATGTAGGACTTGTAGATTTTGTAACCAACTTCCTTTTTATTTATATTTTCTAATTGTTCAAATTATTATTAAGTACTAGCGACCCGCCCCCGGCTTCACCCGGGGTGCAATTTTTAAATAGGTAGGTATATAAACATTCCCCGTTTATCCCTCTTTCCATTAGTGAAAACCGAATTAAAATCGGTCTACCCATTCATGCGTGATGCCATGACCAAAGGAAATGGGGATTCATTTTTATATATATAGATAGAGATTAAATATTTGATATTGAAATGTTTACATACCTATAGAAAAATGTGTCTTATGCTTGATTGCCAATAATACAAGGCATATTCCAAAGTAGTACCTATCTACTGAAGCTATGCTATGCAGTTTGTGGTAAAATATGCATATAAGTACCAAATAAGTAGGTGGTACCTACTTTATACTAAACAATAATATAGATTTTTGGACAATGCTATACCTACTTACATATAATTTGTAACATTTTAAAAGTACCAAAAATACTTCAACAGGGTGCGATAAACCAACAAAAGCTTCGTTGATTCTTATTTCGTACCTGAATGCCATTATATTGTTGACTACCATACCATAATGTTTGTGGAAATTTTAGAAACGGTTTTGATACTTCATACCAATTATAACAGAATATTTGGTTTAGTCAGTTAGAACAAAATAAATTTAAGTCAAATAAACATTATAAAATTAATACAGCGGATAATGAGTCTTCTTCAGATACTGATTCCAGTGATTAGAGGGAATAGTTTTATTTTTAAATTACATTTTTAACTTTTTTCTATGTTAAGGTCGACAGACAGGCTGATGGTCTACTTGATGGAAGTGGCTACCGTTGCCTATAACACAGGCAAAGCCATAAGTACTGCAAGTGCGCTGCCAACTACAGTAGGATTAAGGATAAGGAATTGGGAAATGGGCTCGGGCATCCTTTAGAGCACATGTGGTCTTCTGTAAGTTAGTGGATACTGCCGCCAGACGGGCTGCCCAAATGAATGCAAAACACAGTATGCCCTGCCACTACTTTCCAAATGTGAAATCTAATACTACTATGTGAAATCTAGGAAAATATTAAAAAATATCAAGACTTAGTGTCTAATGTAGATAATAAATTGTTGTTATATTTGAACTTACTTTTAAAATGTTACAAAAAGTACTACAGTGAGTACATAATTTTCCTTAATTCTTTTCAGTTAAAAGCCTTAGTCATTGATGAGAACTATGAAATACTTCATGAGGCTGACGTGGAATTTGACAATGATCTGCCAGAATTCAGGTGACTAATCAATCTTTCCCCAGTTTAATGTAATTGTACAACAGTTTTCAACAACACATACAGGAAACACAGGTATACAGTAAAATTGGTAATTGTGGCAATTATCTCAATAAATACTTCATGCTACACCGCCCGTAACACTTTTTAACACAAATCATAAACTTGTTTCAATGACTAAACTAGATTTGATCTATATTTTAGCCAAGCCCACAGTCATTGCTCTGTCAATTTCATATAAAAATACATCCTATTTTTTTATTTTTCCAGTGGATTTTCCAAAAAATATATTTCATACATAAGCTCTTATCCTTATGAATTATCAATTATGAACACAACAAAAAAACAGCTAAATCAGTAGTGGCGTTCTGTAGTTATCCATCATACATGTGGCAATTTTATTTTATATATAGATTAATTTTAGTTTTCTGTCCTCATGATAATTATGTTTATTTATTTATTTAAATATATATACCACACTAGCAGCTATTGAACTGATGCGTGTGTATCAAATAGTTTGAAGATTATATTTTCATCAATTTTGTCCAGTCTGTTCTTAAAACAATTCACTGATGGCGCCATGACAACACTTTCAGGAAGTCTGTTCCAGACCATCTCTACTCTGTTAGGCAAAAAGTGCTTCCTAGGTATTTTCTTACTTGGATTTTGGCATAGTTTTAAAGGGTGTCCTTGTAGGTGCTTATTAGTATTAAGGGTGTTTAGTTCTTGGAGACAGGGCACATCATAGATCTTATGCAGTATCTTGTAAGTCTCGATGAGACTTCTTCTCTGTCTATGCTGTTGGAGTGAGGTAAGGCCAAGGATTTTGAGTCGTTTCTCATAAGGCTTATTACGTAGCTTTTGTATTTTAGCTTTATCATTTTTGTAGCTCTTCTCTGTACATTGTCAAGTATCTTAATGTCCTTTTTAAAATATGGGTCCCATATTACGTAGGCATACTCTAAAAGTGGTCTAACATAAGCCTTATACAATTGGAGAAATGTTTTAGCTGTAAGACACTTGAACGCTTTTGGAATGACATAGAGTATGGAATATGTTTTCTTGACAATATTTATTATATGTATTAATAAATATATAAAAAATATATGTTTTTTTTATAATACATATTTTATTAGAAATAAATATATGTATTTAAAAGTTCTTAAATATGTATTGAGGAATTATATATTAAATTACAAATGGTACTTCAGAACGTCAGGAGGTGTGGTCCGGGGAGAGCAGGGTGAGGTAACAGCACCTCCGCTGTTATGGGTTAAAGCTTTAGACATGGTCATGGACCGCCTCATTGTAGAAGGAGTTGATTTTTCAACAATAGAGGCACTTTCTGGAGCCGCTCAGGTATGTTCTTTGAAAATTGGAAAAACTGTTTCAGCCTTTGTATACACTATGTATTCATTTTATTTTTATGTAACAGTCATCAGACAACCTGACAGTCCACTTGATGGTAGGTGGCTACCGTCGTCTATCAGTATTAACATAAGCAATGCCACAGGTACTGTAACTGCAATGCCAAACTTAGTAGGATTAGGACTGGATAGGGATATGATTTCCTATTGTATGTCCTATGCACTGACTATTAGAATGCAAGTTTAATTAATAAAATATATTTTACACTATAATAGATAGACAAATTTTTTAAATTGTTCCATTTGTGGACAAATAGGAGTAAAAAAAATATAAAAAATGTAGACAGTGAAAAGATATTAATTTAATATAACTTGCAGACAAGTTGTATTATCCAACAAACATTTTTCCTGTAAAATCCTGTAAAATCTGTTCACAGCAACATGGATCAGTTTGGTGGTCGAAAGACTCGGAAACACGACTCAACAGCCTCTCACCAGAGGACTTTCTTCACACACAATTAGCCACGGCTTTTGTTTCTGACTCTCCAGTGTGGATGGACTCTAGCACTAGTGCTGATTGTAGGGCACTCGAAGAAGCCATGGGAGGATCTGAGGTATACATCTTTAGTCTTTACAGTTACAAACATATCTTTTCTTGTACATAGTGATATAAAAACAACACTCAACACCATACTTTTTCTATTACATGTAGTTTTCTATAAGGCCGGTTTTGCAGGAAACATAATGGAAGATCCTAATTCGTAAGTATTTGTTGTGTGTACTCTACGGTTCCGCATGGTTTTATTTGCAAATAAAATATTTTCATATTTGCCTTAAAATGCAGGTTCAAGCATGGTGCCTTGAGATACTCTTTCAGTTTAAACTTTATTTATCATTATGTTATTATTATTATTAACTTATTATCATTATTTATGCATAGGCTTTTTAAGTGAGGCATTGTTTAAATTTTCGCTCAAGTTATTGCCATTTTTTATTGAAAATGTGCAGAAATAACTTTGATTAACAGTATGAAAGGCTGATTTAATATTGTATACTTTATCTTTGAAGTAACTTGTAAACGGGCTTACTGTGTTTCACAATAAATTAGTATTATTAATAATAATAGCAACTAGAAAAGCTGCGGTTCTCGCCTACGTGTGATGGCATGTACATATGTAGTGGCAGGACACTTTGTATTTCGCAGTCATTTGGGAAGTCTGTCTCCAGCGGATGGTAAGTTCCTTACCGAAGATAATGAAATAACGGCATATGTGCTGTTGTGTTTCGGTGAGTGTGTAAAGGATGCCAAATCTCCCTATCCCTTCCCAATCCCTAATCCTTAATTCCACTATAATCAACAGCGCACTTTCAGCACATGAGGCGTTTTGCTTGTGTTTAGGCGACGGTAGCCACCTACAATAAAGTGGACCGTCAGCCTGTCTGCCGACTTAACATAAAAAAAAGCATAATACATATGAATAAGATCATAGAAGCATAAGATATTTACTAAATATTTGGTAGGCATTAGCTGAAGTGACCGGTTCGAGGGCATACGAGCGCTTCACTGGCCCTCAGATCCGCAAAATGTACCGCACTCGCCGGCGCGTGTATTCGGCCGCAGCGCGGATATCTCTCGTCTCTTCCTTCGTCTGCTCTCTATTTGTCGGCCGGATTGCACCCATCGACTTCAGCGACGGATCCGGCATGAACCTCCTCGATATTCACAAACACGTGTGGAATAAAGACGCTTTAAAGGTGACTAACAATATTATCTTTTTATGTAAAGATCAGAGGGAAGAAGGATCAATCACCGAAACATTCACGGTGGTCTTCTGTGAGGGCGTGGTGACTGGCGCCATAAGGTCTGCCCAATGAAATACATAGTTTAGGAACATTGTATGTAGACATGGATCCTTTATTTTCGAGACCATTTTCCTTAAAAGTCTTGCCAGCTTTGTGCGTTGACATTGCTCGGTTAATATGCGAGTAAAATTATGTCTGCTAAGGTCTAGCTAGAGTCTAGTGTTTTTGGACACACAACTTTTTTCCTGATAATTATCTTTCACTTATAACAAGTGATATTCATTAATTAACCAGATATTAAATATATGTAATTCTTTATTGCAGCATGGTCTAAACGCCTGTACAAGGCCTGTATTCGTATCCAGAATTTTTGTTCAAAGGTTACCTTGAATACTACTTAAACATTGAGATATTTAGTTTCTTTACTTGCTACGTATTATTTATATATTTTAACACAAATAATTTATTATAATACTCCATAAATTGTAATTCCATTTCCAATTTTGAAGTTATGGCCCCATCGGATTCTCCGATGATTCTGCCAGTGTCAAGGTCAAGTGAAACAATGTTTGGTGATTTACCCTTGTTTAGGTAAGCTTATATTAAAAAGAAAAATGTTAAGAAATTTGAAGATGAAAACAGAGTTAGTAAGTGAAAGGAGAAAAAAAAAACAACTTACATAAATATGTTTAGTAATATTGATAGAAGTAAGATATATATGAATATAACTAAGTGAGAGTAATCATTTTGTTACAGTAGGTTTAATTGTTTGACTATTATTATTTATAATTTATAGGTGAATGTTACAGCACTTGATGAATTTGTGGAGGTCCTGTTATTGGGTCAAATTTGTAAGATTGACTCCCTAACTGATATGCATGTCAAGCAAAAACTTTCGCCCAGACTAAATAATTTTTCTGCTATTATAAATAGTAGTGTAAACCACCTTTCACGGTTATAATCTGGACAGATGGTTTAGTTGGCATTAACCACCATCTTTCAAATAATATAGTTTAATATCTCTAAGTTTCAATGTGTAAGGGTGATGCCAGAGAAAAGTAAGTCTCCCGCGATATTTGTTCACCTACTAAAAAGTACTTTTTTAACTTGGTTCTATTATTAACAAAATATTTTTGAAAACACATTTCTTTTGGAGCTTAGGCTAAGTTCAGAGTGTATTTTTAATAAGTCATGCGCGCCGATGTAAGAAACCAAAAAGTTAGTTTCAAATGAAAGTTTATTTACATTATTTGTAACACACATTGTTCATCTTTCATTTTTCGCCAACTATTCCAATAGTTGTCTCACTTTAATTTTCTGATATTCATCAATGCCCCTTTGTGTCTAAATTTCCAGGCGTGTGGTGACGAAAGTTTAGAAGAAAAATTAGGAGTTCCCGTACCAACTTCTACAGAAGTGGGAGCGGTGTCCAATTATTTCGTGAAGCGATACGGTTTCAAGCCAGATTGCCGCGTATTTTCATTCACCGGTGACAACTGTTCCGCACTTGCTGGTAGGTGGATTAGATATTCGGAGATATCTCCTTTATCTCCCCTCAGATAGGGTAGATAGTGGCATACCATTGTTATCGGGAGAGATTTTGTCCACTTTCATGATGCCGTATTTGTTAATTCATTTTTAAACACTTATTTTATTTGGGAAACAAACATCTGCACATTGCTCTACTATTACATAGACAATTATATCTGACATCTTTAAAAAAAATTACAATCTATTGCATTTTTAACAAGTTTAAAATAAAAATATAAAACAAAAACTTTGCGACTAACATTACAAAGACTTATGTAAACTCATATTAAATATAAATAAAAAAAAATGATTATCGTAAAGGACCAAAGAGGTATGGCAGAGAAACCAGGCCCCCTGTATTGGTAATCATTTAAGAGGTCTCGGGGGACGAATTACTTATCTAATTTTTATTTAGATAATTTCGGTAAATTCGGATAAAGATATTTGACATTTGTGGTCTACTCAGTGGACCATCGGTAATGGTAGCAGGTAGACCCCTCGTTTGGGCTCATTTGAAAGGTCCTAACGGGGAGAACTTATTGCAACTGCCCACTTTTTTCAGTCTCTCACAATAATCAATTCTTCTGTATTTACAACCAATTCGGAATGCATATTTTATGATATGAAGAAGAACTGGCAAGAAACATTGGTTGCTATTTTCAACATCAATTTGCAATATAAGTATTTAATAAACAAACCAAAATTCAACCATCACTCCCAAACAGGCCGTCAATCAACTAATTATTATATGAGTATAGCCTCTTTTCCATAATTTCTGTTTTGATACTCTTCTAATCTATAAATACTATAGAATAAGACCGCTTTCCGCGTCTCCTTTCACTAACTTTTTGCTATGGATTTTGATACGTTTTTCATTAATGGAAAGAACGATAAACGAGAGAGGTTTATGCATAAAATTGACAGAAAAAATGTGTCGCTAGTTCAATATGTATTAAATTAATACGAGATTGACAGCACACTTATCCTGTACTGCTGGTAGGCGACTATAGCCACCCACCACCAAGAGGACCGCCAGCCTGCCCGTTCATTCCCCTTGACACCATCAGGTGTGTCATGGGGAATCACTATTCCCACCGACTATTAGTGCTTGACTGTGCCACCCTGAATAATATTTAATATAATAACAATATTTAAAAGTTTGTTATGTTAACTTGAACTTGAAAGTCAACTTTTTGGTTATAGGCAATGCTATAGACATTGTAAGTAAACTATAGACTTTGATTGGATAAATATAAATACAGGGTAAAATAATCATAAATCAGAATATCCGACATATACAACACTTCAAAAACATTCAACACACATAATTTAAGTTAAAATTTAAATCTGTTTGTATAAGAATTGTGTATAAATAATTTTATCTCTTCTCGGATAAGTGGTAAACCTACACAGTAATGTTATTTATTTATTTTACGATAAGATATGAACTTGTAGTTTAAAACATATTATGTCAATCTTGTAAGAGTTGTGCGTGATTATATAAGTGTGGTCTTATCTAAAAGTACACAACATAAATGTCACCAATTGAATAACTATTTTCTGATAAAGAGTGATAGGCGGACCGGCGATTCTTTTGACAGTGGCTACAGTCGCTTATAAGATATACCCTCTTACAAAAGGCTACCGAAAAATAACAGCACATGTGCTCTTAGTTTCAGTACATGAGTAAAGAATTCTCTTATACTATATAGTGACGCACACTACGTTGGACAAAAAAATAACTATCTTGTTGGCTTAATATTTTTTTATATTATAAAATGACTATGTTTAGGCTAAAAAAGCAAACTAAGATTTAAAATGTTTTTTCGTTATAATAGGGCCCAAAAGTAAAAAATATTTAAGCAAACACTGAGATAACACTAAGATTTCACTTCATGCAGAGACAAAAATCTTTTTGTGTCGTAACTAAAAACTTTTTAACTTAATCACTGTTTTTGTAAAGAAATGCAATTAAAATTATAAAATTAAAAAAGGTAATCCTTCTTTGATCGGCAGCGCACTTGCAGCAGTAACCCTTACTGAAAACCACAGTGAAATAACAGCATGCGTGCTGTTGTGTTTCGGTGAGAGTAAGGGATCTTGACTTTGCTTATTTTATAAGCAACGGTAGCCACATGCCATCAGGTGTCAGCCTACTGTCAGCCTACTTAAAATTAAAAAAAAAATGCAACGTAAAATAATTATAGCGCATAACAGAAGGTTGCCAATATTTTTTTCAAATACATACTTCAATCAGCTTTAACATTCACTTGAATTTCAGGTCTTCGTTGTAAAGCTGGGTGGGTAGGCCTCAGTCTCGGTACGAGCGACACCCTTCTGCTTGGACTGCAGACTGCGGCCGCCCCTCCAGCAGGACATATCCTCGTAGGACCGACACCGGATGTTCCATATATGGCTCTCTTGTGTTTTGCCAACGGGTCTCTCACAAGGCAGAATCACAGGGACCGATTGGCTGGTCCCAGCTGGGACGCCTTCAACGAATTATTGAACGCTACAGTTAGAGGAAACATGGGTTATATGGGTGAGTGAACTTCTTTTGAAGGAGCGCGACGATCACAGGATGCCGACACGACTGACGCAAGTTCGAATAGGTAAAAATCTAAAAAATCTCTTTATACATAGGGAAGGACTGTGTCCAGCAGTGAGTCGTAATATAATAGAATAAGAGAAACATAGTGTATTTTTAGTATGGTTACGGAAGTAGCGCGTCAATGTACACACATATATTTTGTTGTAGGTGTGTACTACGACACAGCGGAGATAGTGCCGCGACGTGCGCGTGCGCAGCGGCTTGTGGACGGCAACGGAGCCGTGGTGCGCACGCTTCAGCCGCATACAGAGGCGCGAGCGCTGCTAGAAGGACAGGCCTTGGCGAGACGCGCGCACGCCGACGACATGGGCCTTATAATGCGTAAGAACTTTCACCTTAAACCGCCCAATATCTTTTCAAACAAATGCTAAAACTTGTTCGTGGGCGATTTCTGTTTTAAGTTCACTTTAGAATTTTTATAATGTTTATCCAGTGCCTCTCACGGTAGGACTTGTTCAAAGTCGCTCAGCGAGCTATGGAAAGGTCTATGTTCAAAGTTTCTTTAGTGGATAGGGTCAGAAATTCAAAAATTCACCGAAGCCGTGAGAATTAGCAAGCTTAAGTGGCAAAGAGCGGATAACCAATGAGGTAGACAGACGAGTTCTCGAATGGAGGCCACGAAAACGCACCATGTGACATCCTATGGCCAAGTTGAACAAACAATGTGAAAGAAGGCATCGCACTGACCGTCTATGGTGGCGAGCCTTAGGAAACTTATATCCAACAATAGAGACATAGGATGACGATGATGATTTTTATTTATAATGAATATAAAACCGAAATCGTTTTATATTCATTATAAACAAATTTATATTCCATATGAACTTCACGAGATAAAATTTACAAGATAATAAATTTATTTTCACTTATTAAATGACCAGGTTAATGTCCAATTAATAAAACTGTCGTGAAGACAGTTTTATGCACACTTTTATGCAAAATAAAATGTTTCGATATTTTATTATATGCTAAACTTATTATATATTTTCAGAGGAATCCTCTCGAGTGATAGCGACCGGGGGTGCTTCTGTCAACAAACAATTGTTGCAGATATTCGCCGATGTTTTCAACACGCCGGTTTATGTACAGGTAAATTATTCATAAACCGCTCTGTTTAGATCCTTATCACACTACTTATTTACTGTTGAAAAGGCGCATAGATCGATTGTTGTTGGATAGTTAACAATTATCTACCAAACTACGACACCCGAAAACGCCACAAAAACCAAAATTTAATTCAAAATTGTTTACGTTCTGCAAATTTTCTCCACTTGGATGAATCAGTGTTCCTTTTGACATTTCCTTATAACCCCACAAGTAAAAAAAACTTCAACCAAATTGGCACTTCCACCAAGCCGAACTTGAAACAGACTTATGATAACTTATGACGAGAATTTGCCTAGGTACCAGTAAACTTGATTGAAATCTGTGTAGGAGTTGTCAAACACCGCATTGTAGTCTGATATGAATTCCTGATATGACCTACAGTATGTGTGAATGCCAATGTCGTCTATAAAATATTCACACAAAATAAGCATTTTAATACTCTCTGACTATTGTAATTGTGCATACAGGAGCACCACTGTAACGCTGCTCTGTTGGGGGCGGCGCTTCGGGCTGCAGACCTGTGGAGCTTGTCTACCGGGCAAAAACTAACCGGTCAGTACAATTATTGTTCTTTCCAAGGCTGGTCTAGGCTAGCTCTACAGCTGGTCCGTCTTATTGTTTACTCTCATTGTTTTCAATTTCATTTAGTGCTAGTTATTGTCTCGTTCGCATTGTTGACATAAAAAGCATAATATTGCTTTATTATGCTTTTTTGAAATTAAGGTTTTATTTAAAAACTGAAAAAGCAAAAATAAAACTTAAATCGACATGTTACCATTTCATAAGTGTATTAAAAGTGTACCTAGTATGGGGCAATTAACTTGAATACATTCGGATTAAGTTGAAGGAGTCTTGCTGGGCAGGCGATGTTCGCGTTTTGCGAGCACGTCATGTTGCGCAAGCAGGCGGCGTAGAGGCAGCGGGAAGGGGATGTCCTCTTCCTGCCGATCCACCGGACCCGTCGTGAGGTCCCAGAAATGGCCGGCGTACTTCCACTTTTGAGTACGCCTAGTTTCGCGATCACGTTGGGCAATTCTGGTCGTGGAGAATTACTATGGACTATGGAGAATTAGTGTACAAACCTATATAGTACATATAGTGAACGTTTACAAACCTAGTCTCTGTATTTTACTTTTATGCGTGATCACGGATTCTGGTTTGTTATATATTCTGACCATTTGGCCCACTTGTTTTGTTTTAATTTGATTTCTGACTTTTTAGGTTCGGAATTAAAAGTTGCGCCAGTGGCGACACCTTACGCCGACGCGGAAACCATTTACAAGCCGATGTTGACCCGGTACAGGAAAATTATCGCCGATATGCCATTGTTGAACTGAAACCTCTCACACCACTCACCACGCTTTTTCCAGCACTAGTGCTTATCGTTTTAGATAAAATGCTTGAACGTGCGTTTGTCGAGTGACGACGCACAAATTTGAATTTTTATTTCATTGAGGTGATTCATTATAACATACATAAATAAGTCTGATTTGACAGCTGTCATAAAGTGGAAAATATTCCAATGATCTGACAGAGAACGCCTTTACTTCTTGACAGGGTTTTTTTCACTTTATTTCGCTACCTTACTCCTGTTATTTGAAATTTAATAATTATCTATCAATTAATGGCTGTCACAAATGTCAAAAATTATATTGATTATAATATTAGACTGTATAAACAGAAATGATGGATCATTTTTACATTGAAGCTAATAAGAAATATGGGATTTCTTTCTTTACTGAGATTTCCTCTATAAAATTAACTGATGTATCTGACATTCCATGAGATTATTCATTTGTTAATGAGATTTATTGTTTTTATATGATTTGTTACTTTTTTTTATATATTAATCAAAAGACTCATTTATCAATGTTACTAATGTTATTATTAATTTAAGTAAATAATACGTGCTAAGCAATGAAGATAATTTAAAATTTACAAATCTAAAGATCTAATTCACGATAAGGTACCCAATGGAGCTAGAAAGCTTGGGGATAGGTATAAAACATTTTTCATTATTGCTACACGGAAATTATGTTGTTTTTTAAAAAGAAAAAGTTAATCAGAAAGTAAATCAAATCGAGGAGCTTACATGTAATTTATAAAGCGTGAAAGCCTACAAACGAACAAACTTACATTTGCGTTCATATTTAATGATTTCCTCAGAGCGCAAATTGTTGAGCACACCAATACCACAGTGTAAAAATTTACAGTGAGCTACCTCTTTGATGTTTGCATAAATACCGATACCGCAAGGGCAAAGCCACGGCACCTAGGGTTGTCACAGATTTTTTACAATTTAAATAAAATTCAATTTTATTATGCAGTGTTTAATACTTTACTGATTCAATTTCCGTTTTTTATTAATCATTTATTAATTAATCCTTATATGTAAAAGAAGAAACTGACTGACTGATCGACTTATCAACGCACACACACAAATTAAAACAACCACGCGTCAGCCTTGAAAATCGTGTCCCGAGCTACTACGGCTGCGGCGTATGCAGCTCGGGCTCGCCCTACCCGCGTCGCGCCCCTCACGCCCCGCACGATCGCCCTGTCTAGACGGCTACGTCGGATGACTATTGGTTCATAGACTGTGACAATACCATGTTACCAGCGTAGCTTACAAACACTGTATATGAATATATCGCAATTAAACAACCAAAAATATTTATTAAGGTCACAGACAAGGATATTAAGCAGGTACCTTATCACAGACGTAGATAGTATAGACACCGCAAACCGTTCGCAATTTGAACAAAAGCTCAAATACGGTCTCAGTTCACTTTCAACTGTGTTCGCGGAAAGTCGACTTTCGAAAAACAAAAAATGTCTTTCATTGTAAAAATAAGTCAAAAATGGTTTGTCGAGTGAGGGGAGACGTTTCGTATCATCGGTAAGTAGTTTTGTTATTTATAATAATTATGTGCTGTAATTTAATTGAAACCAATGTTTGGAAAATGTAGCTAGCTGCATGCGCGCGTCTTCTCACGTTGAACGTAGGTGGTATACTAAATTGGCGAGCCGTAGAGTTGGGCATTGAACATTCGATAGACTAGTCGTCGCATTGCACGCTTGGTTTTCATACAGTTTGATGAACTTGCGTCATCTATACTATCTATGTCTGTGTACCCTATCTACTGTAAAACTAACTCATACTAAGAGTAAGAGTAGGCTTCCTTTAAGATTTCACTTATCGTGGACAAGTAGCTTAAGGACTATAATTATTGCATTTCACAATTAATGTTGTAAGCGAAGTTTTTCTAGTTTCAATTGCAATGTAAACATTCCAAGAGAGAGCTTTCTTATATATATTCTTATATATATATATATATATATAAGATATATATATATGTGCATTTACATAATTGTTAAGCTATATCGAGCTGTGACAGCTTTGTTATCTTTATATTTTTTTTATAATAAATTTTTCTGAAATAATTTATTACTGTGTTTATTTTTCAAAAATAGTTTTACCTTACTGGTATATTGTAATGATCAATATTTGCTATATTCCAACTTTAAACTCGTAAGTAAACTTAATGTCGCTCAACGAGTTTTAAGGAGAGCTAGAATATGTTGATATGTTGAGCCGGCAAGCGCAGTGTAGGACGTCCACCCACAAAATGGGCTGTGAAGGTTCTGACTGGTTCTGAAAATTATGGGTGAGGCCTATATCTGGCAATGGAAGTCCTACGGTTGATATGATGATGATAAAATTGTTCGTTTGTACTTGGTGTTCTATTAAAGCCATTTCTGGGATGGACCGAGTCACTTCCTATGTAAAATAAAAGTTGATCATTGAGGATTTCAAAATTAACACGTTCCCTGTAACCCCACACAAAGGACAAAATTGACTCCTCAAGTCCACTTCAATATTAATTGAATTTTGTTTCTTCGTAATGTATTGTTGCGTTTATTATTATCTTAGCAATGCTGATCTCTTTTTATGTGTATCCAAAGGGATACCGGGACTTGAGGCTATGAATATGTGTGATTATTTAGTTAGATTATGTAGCACCGATTCACTAACACTTGCCCCTTGTCCATGAATGCAAGCCGATACATAAGACTTATAAGTGAAAATTCTTAAGACATCTTTCCTAAGTACAGATAATTTTACCGGATTTTCTAAAATTCGGTATAATGCATCCTTTTGGATACAATATGAAGTGCAGGATATCACAGTTTTGGTATCCAAATGGACGCACTGGACAAGGAACGTGGTATTAAACATTGCACAGAGGTAAATGGACGAACCTTTCTATTTGTATCGATTTATCACAAAAGACTACCATGAAATCCTTCTTGCGTGATCACTGCCGCCAGAACTCAAATTAATAACTAACAATGTAATTTTACAGCTTTATTTAAATCCCAAATTCTTAACACTAACTTCAAAGCATCACCTACACATCTAAACAATTAGTCATTAAAACTTCATGGACATATTATTAGACATTTTTTTTTCAACTTATTTTTACACAAGTAACAATAGAACCACGCATTTTGCATTAGACCCTTTTATAACTTGACAACTTTGAGCACCTTTAGGTATTTCAAGAATAATACAGATAAAAAATAATAAAATTCAAACTAGTGTTATAATTTAATTTTGTACTTTACCAGTTACATTTTTTAATTTGTCAAGTTATACTGTCTGAGAACATGACTAATTTTGACACCATGAAGTCATCATAGGAACGCCATCTACGGGCGAATTTATTCATGTATTAAAAGCAAATGTTAACTTATGCCCTCAATGAGTCATACTTTAAAATAAGGACCATATTCAATGTTTGAATTTAAGTTAATTCAAACATCTCGAGAGTTCAGCGCAACAAGCGAGTGTTGGTAACATTAAAAATGCTAATAAAGCGAAAGCACACAAAAAAAATATGTAGATTTTCATACACACATTTAATTTTTTTTTTTAATGGTAAAAGTCATTGGACAGACGGACGCTATTCTTGATGGTAGGTGGCTACCGTCGCCCTATAACACAAGCAACGCTACAGGTGTTGCAAGTGCGCTCCCGTTTTTAGTAGGATTAATGATAGAAGGGATAAGAAAATGGGCTCTGGTATCCCTTATTCACTCAGCGAAATACAACAGAACACCTGTTATTTCATGGTGATTTCTGTAAAAGGGTGGATACTGCCGCCAGACGGGCTGCCCAAATGATGGTGAAACGCAGAATGCCCTGCTACTACTTAATTCTGAAAAAGATTTAAAAAAAAAAGACTTAAAACTATTACAAGGGATCGTACACACTTCGTCTTTTTAACGATTTTAATTAAAGCCTAAGCCGTGGACTTACACAGCACCATCAAGCATATGCAATTTCATTGCAAAAAATCAATCCTATATTTAATTTTCAATTTAAAGATGATTGTATAAAAGAGTAAGATTATTTTAAGCTACCAAGTCTACGCCATTTATATTTTTTGGCAACAATTCACCGCAATATCACCCTGTAGTCCTAATCTTATTTTCGGAGACATCAATGCATTTTTAATCATTGTCACAATGATTGAATCGTCAAACGTTTCAGGCATACGATGCAAAAAAAACATGCGTTTCAGAAGTGCAACATCTTGGGCGATTAAATATAGTGAGCGGTAGATATCATGCAGAAATATTACAAGAAGCGTCACGTGATCATTCGACCTTGAAATTTAACTCTCATCGCTTCAAATTGAGGCTTCGGTTCATATAGTTTAAATTGGCAAATTGACGTTATTAATGACAGATTGCGCCGCATCTATCTCTCTTCCACTCTATTGGCCTATGCGTCCGAGGAGAAGAAACAATGTTTTGTTATGACGTTGTCACGTTAAACTATCGTCCGTAAACCGACTTTACAGACAACGATTTTTTTCATGAACATCTTTACATTAATAAGCTCTGCGCAAGGTACCTTGGCAGTGCAAAACTTATTTCGAGTGTACAGCGATATGAGCGAGTATTGTGCTCTTTTGGGAGGCATTTCTTGGCATTCACAAACAGGAACGATTTTTTGGAGTCAATTGTCAATGGGGATGAACTATGGTACTATACTATGATCCCCTTTTAAAAAGGGAGTCGATAGAATAGTGAAAAACCGCCTAGAAAGGCAAAGGCAATCCTTTAAAAAGATAATGGCTACGATATTCTGGGATTGTCGAGGAATCTTGCTCATAGACATAAAAAGAACGCAATACTACGATGACAGGAAGCTATTGTGCTAACCTTATCGAGCAATTGCATAAAGCAATCAAACAAAAACATAGTCTTAGTAAAACACCGCCACAGTAGTGAAGGCTGCTATTTTAAGATGTGGCTTCGTAGAAATTCGTCACCCACCTTATAGTCCTTATCTTGGCCTCATAGTCATATTATTTATTTTCAAAGCTGAAGTCTGACTTAAAGGGTAGAAGATTTTCTAGTGATGATGAAGTGGCCGCTGCAGTTTTTGCTCATTTTGAAGGCACAACTTCTGAATATTTTTACTTCTCGGATCCATTAATTATTAAACAATCCGAAAAGTGCATAGATGTCTATAGAGGTTATATTGAAATATAAATATAACTTTATGTACAATTTACTAACTAATAAACATGCCTCAATATATTTGCAACCTGTGAGTGTACCTTCTTACAAATAAATAAGTATTTTATAAATTTTGATAACATAATCTGTATCACTACCGAGCACTGGTAAAATAGTATACCTTTCTCTGTTTTCGACTGTGCCTTAGTGATTTAAATCTCAATGAGAAAACTCAAAGTTGACTCGTAGAATTGGCAAGCTGAAGTGACAGTGGAGCGCCTTAGAGCGGCGCATCGGCCAGCGCCGTGTAGCCTCTGACTCGGCTGAAGGCGAAGGGCGGGAACTTGGAGGAGCTCAGCTCGAAGTGCGTCCAGTGGTCGCGACGAGTGGACACGGCGTACATGCGCCACGACAGCTGCCAATTGCGGCGCCCGCGAACGCATCGCAGCTGCAGCTCCTAGAAATGGTCCACACTTGGTGTGAGATGGCTACCGTCGCTTATAACAAGTGCACCGACACCGCAGGGTTGCCGATGTTGGTCGCTTGGTCGCCGAAGTTGTGTAAGTTAAGGGATAATATCAAGGACAGGGGCATTTCTTATCTAATCGAAACATAACATAGTATAATGTGCTCTTATTTCCGGGAGGTCCTTTGTAAGTGTGTGTCATGAGTGATGGCGTATCGCGGAAGCGGAATCCGCCGCACACGAAACAAATACTCGAACAAATACGCAGTATTAATTATACTTTTACCTTTTTAATCATAATTGTCTTATAAAATTAAATCAAAATTGCTCTTAAAAAATATCATTGTAGTGAAGAAAATATTTTTTTGAAGAATATTTAGAGTATTGAATATTAATTTTAGTATTAATTACTTATTAATAGTAGATGATGCCAGCGATGAGTTCGCTTGCGTATCCTTCATTAAAAGAAATCCTATAGATAGAACGTGAGATTCTCAGTGGCCTACTTTTTACTCCAAAATTATGAAGAGTTCCTGAAGTAATTCGACGTGGCGAAGTCGCGGGAAAAAGCTAGTCTAATAATACATGTTAATATTACTAAAAAAATGAAATTTTTGGCACCCTAATTCCAAAACAAAATCATGAATCTGTACAATCAGTTATTCCTAGGAAAGTCAAATATACGTAATAGTTGTTTTCAATCATAGAAATTCATACCATATAGACAACTTGTATTTATTGAGGTAAACTTCAAATAAATGAAAAGCGCCATCTAGTGATCGCGCAGGTCATAATAGAATCTCCATAACTTCTCTGAGGTATGGAAAGAGGAATTTCTCAGGATTTATGTGTATAATTCATGAATATCTTATTTATATATGCCGAATTATTCTGTCAAATGGCCAGTTTCAACTAAAATCTCATTATATTGTAGTCTGATAAAGAAACTTAGAAATGGTGTTTAAGAAAAGTTACCATATGGAATATGTGATCCTGCTGCTCGAACGGCTCCTTCTTCCTGGTCCTGAACCTGGTGTGGGAAGGTTGTGACGGCCTCTTGTCCGCGCTGGGTTTTCTGATCACCACAATGACCTTGTCCCCAACGAGTCGGTAGTGGCCTCGCAGTATGCCCAATGCTGGCCGCGCCGTCCTCTGCCGCAATTGGGCCACGCACGCGCCTGGTTCCTCCGCCGTCGTCCACATCAGTACCGTGCCCTCGGGGAAGAACCTGTCGTATTTATTGTAATTTAGAAACGACACTGTGATGGATGGTGCCAGTTTATCAGGGTGGCCGGTCTACTTGTTGCACAACCTCATACTATTATGCAATGGCAAAAAATTTGTAATGCAATAAGCCTGCTTAAAATAATCTCGGTAAGATCTCTGGCTCCTGGCAGAATATCAGTAAGGTGGTCTGTACCGCAACTTCAAAGTGAGTCAGGGTACTATTTCCACACACCATTTATTTATTTTGTTAACAAGTGATGTTACCTATATATGGGTGATCCGGTAATTGCACGTATTCCTCACGAGAGACGAAACTATGACTATGTTGGAATAATTTAACCCCCGTCATATACAGGATTTTCAAGTTCGTACATTTATTCGATGATAATCACATTTGTGTGAAGAAAAAAAATTAGTACCTTATGTGACAGTTTGCATCGAAAAAGATGAAAACAAAATAGAAATATAGAAAACATTTACTTATTAAGTTAGCTATTAAATGGTAGAAAATTTCGGCTTAATATGTTATTAGTTATTTTTTTACAGTCTTCCAATACCAAAAATCTGTATAATCTCTGAAATGATCTCAAACACGATTTTCTCAAAAATTATTGATTTTCGAACCGCATATGACCGGGGTTAAATTACTCCAATATAGTCATAGTTTCGTCTCCCGAGAGGAAGACGAGCAATTCTCGGGTCACCCTGTATATGTTACGTATATTATTTTGTATTTTGTATGTTTTTTTTTAAATTGTCTGAGGAATAAATATTTCCTTCTTTGATCCTTCGAGTTTCTATAAAGCGGCGTCCCAACTTGGGTTATAAGTTTCGTTTCGATCTTAAATAGGCTATTTGACAGTGTAAAAATAATTTTATGATTATAGATATCGATTAAAAGAGATTTAATATAAATGAAACTGACAATTTATGCAAAAAAAAAACTGACGAATGTAGTGTGTTTACGAACAAAATGTGTCCAGGTGGCGTTGTAAGGAATGTGAACATGGTATAGTTTATTTACACAAATATCTAATGTTACTTATGTAATGCATATTTTCAGTGTGACCTGACATGCTCGTTTATTCGTACTTATTGCTTAAATATATGATGCACCAAATGTAGTGAAAGTAGAATGTGTTGACCTGAGATATCTGTAGTAGTCGACGAGATACCAGGGTCTGTAGAACGCGTCCTGGAAGGAATTCTCGCCGTGGCGGAGATACGTCGTCTTGCTGATGTAGCAGCCGTGAAGGTGGATCCTGGGTCGCTCCACGTACATCTGTCTCCAAGAGCCAAATCCTTGTACGCGCGGAACACCGCACTCCACGCCCCAAGTCCTAAACAGTTGCAGGTTTTGTAATTACTTAAAGCCGAATGTCAGTGTCAGTGTCGCTAAAATAAACTCAATACCGAAGCTGTTCATATTCTGTAAAGTCTATACCAGGGAGTCGCTCAGGAATAATTAAATCTATGTCTATACTAATATTAATAATATTACAAAGAGAAAAGATTTGTATGTATGTATTTATGTTTGTAATGAATAAATTCAAAAACTACTGAACTGATTTTAAAAATTCTTTCACCTATAGAAAGCTACATTTATCAACGAGTAACATAGTATTTTATAAAGAGACGCGGACGAAGTCGCGTGCAACAGTTAGTAATACAATATAATAACTGTATTTCCCAGTACCTTTATGAAAACTTAATTAAGTTTTATAAAACTATTGACCAATACTTATCGAACTATCTTGCTCACAAAAATGCCTGATAATGAATTGTTCTCAAGCCTGATGATAGTATTATATTATATTCAAGGCGTAGTGCCAATATTTCTACACATGCAGCCTCTGGGCCAATTATACGCAAAGGGCATACAGCGCTCTTGGGGGTATGTTCAAGAGCTATCACGCTTCAACATTAGAAACCGTTTACGCCTCCTTTTGTTAAGCCGTGTACGGGGTCAGCACTAGCCGAATTTTGATAGTGTTGTCCAACAGGTCGGACTCACCTCTGTTCAGTCACGAGTGTGTCAAGTTTACTATTAATACTCATGAAAATTTGATGAAAGTTTAATGCAAGTCTAGTGAAATAAATAAATAAAAAAAAATCAAAATTTATGATTGTGGAATGCAGTGTGCCCAGCCACTACCAGCGTTCGGTCGACATGGAAATATACAGATTCGATTCGCATCTTTTTTCGATTTCATGCGCGGATTAGAACTAGCTCACACGATGAAGGAAAGCTGACTGCCTGTCGAAGACTAGTAAAGTGTATCCGAAGGAGGCTAGAGCAGAGAGGAAGGATCTGTCACGAACGAAATATACTCACTTGACGCAGAGTGATCGCCAAATGTCATTGTCTCTTGCGGTCACGTAAAGACCTCTGCACACGGCGGAAACTCGTTCGAGGGAGGTCGCGTCCAGGTCGGAGCTGACCACCCACCGGAGCACCAGCAGTATCAGCTCGTATGGCAACCACGATAGGTGACCAACCTGGTACACACGACAAGAATTTCCACCACAATACTTTTTTTGTTGGTTAATAACGTTTATCCCGAAAGTCCGTTTTTTGTTACACAGAGTCTAGGTATTAGGCTAAATTATCACACACTACACACAAGAATGGCGGATAGTCTTAAAATGCGTGTTGCGAGCGTTGCGACGACTTGGAATGGCCAGTCTTGATTTAGAGGGTAGGAAAGGCAAAAAAAATATAGATAATATGTAGGTAGTTAAGAATGCGAGGCGAATGTTTGCATGTGAGATGCGTATTTGAATGTGTGGGTTTATTGCAGAAACGGCGCCAACACCTATCTTTTCCCAATCCCCTCCTTGCCTACTATGGTCTATCATACTATGGTACTACCCCTAATCCTACTATGGTCGACAGTGCACTTGCAACACCTGTGATATTGACTATTGATTGTGTTATAGGCAACGGTGGCCAAATACCAACATTACAGAAAGCAAATTGCCTTTAGTATTAATTAGTTTAACTCGCCAATACTGCTGATTTTGTCTAAAACCTAATGATTGTGTACAGTTAAAATGAAAAAGGTCAAAATAACCCAACATAACATTTTTTTTACATGTAAGTATCTAGAACTACAATTAATTTTAGGTACCATGTTGCAGGTATTTGAGTGTCATACAGCCCAAAATCACCACTTTCATTTTAAGAAAAAACATAAATTCCCCGCTCTAAAAAAACCCTTTTAACCCCTCTTAGGATAAACCTATTATCTGTCCGTCTGTAAGAGTGGTAGACTATTTTTTCCCAAAATCCTATTACTAATACAAAATATATAAAACACACTTTCCTGTAATCCTGTAATTTTTATGTGAGTGTATCAAAAACAATAGAAACATTATAAAAAGTAAGATCTCAATTTGAGAACATACAAGCGATCCGCCTTTTTTCTGCGAATTATATACACAAACCTTCCTGTCTTATGGATTTTGGATTTTGTTACGGTTTTCACTAATGGAAAGAGTTCCATTAGTGAAAACCGTAACAAAATCCATTAGGTTGTTTAAAAGGAGTTAGCAGAGAAACACAGAAGCAGACAAGGACTTTCTTTTAAAACATGTATAGTGTGGTGCTGGAGGTTGTTGTCGTGGGTGGAGTTCCGTATGAATGCCTCCACATTACAGGAAATTGACACCACACAACGACTGTCATCCGTCGTTCATCTGCCTTGTCGTGCGGGGTACAAGTCCCCGTGGGAAGGTCGCCAATGAGATGAACCAACCAAATCAAGGCAGCCATCGACTGTTCCGTGCACGAGTGAATGCGGCGGTGAGGGAGGCCAAGAGTAATTCAGCCAGGAAGGAATATAGATTAATGAATTTAGGTATAAGTTTATGTGTGTAGTTAAATGTGTTTACCTTAGTAGGTGTAGCTGGCTCACAGATGACGCCTTTTCTGGCAACGATCCTCTGCAATCGCTGAAGCAGGTCCTCACCTTCTATGGCATCTTCGTCTTCATCATCGCTCGCGTTCTCTTTCCGCTCATTTGACTCTTCCTCATTTACTGCCTCCGCTGTATTTTTTAAATAAATAAAATTATTCCAACAATCTCAATCATTAGTCACTTTGACTTCTAATAAAATTAATTATACTATTACTATACAATTGTTTCAAAACACCTTTGGTTATTGTCAAAATATCTTTTTTGTAAAAAAGATATTTTCAAAGATTTAAAGAAGTGTCATTCCACGTGTCATTTCTATTTTAGTTATAATTGATTATGTTATATCTAATATGACGTATCTCCTCAATCTAGCTACAAAATATTTTTTACAGTATTAAATCTGGTTAAGGAGCTAGTTTGCACCAGTCTGACTGTTCAGTTATCAAATCAGAAATGCACTGTGCCCTGCTCACTGTCAAAATGTAATTTGTTTAAAAATTCCACTTTAACAAGGCACCATGTGCTGACGTTATTTTGTTTCGTCAAAACGACGTCAGCACGTCAAAACAAAGCAGCAAATTGTTAGTGAAAAAAAAGTTAATACTGATGACGTCATTTCAAAGCTTTGCATCTTTGTGATTAGCCTTATAAATTGCTTGTTTTTTGTTAATCGAAAATGTATGTTGTTTGGAACAAATACTAAAATTTTATTTTACTACCTTCAGGAGTATCAGTCCTTAGTTCGGAGCTCTCATAAAGCTTGAACTCTACATCAGGAAGTATTTGCATAGCTCTCTTGTAGTGCTGGATCGCTTCGTACAGCTTCCCGCTGCGTTCGTATTCTACTCCGCGTAGGAATAACTGCTTGGCCTGGGAAACATCTTTTTACTTTATAAAAGAAAGAAATACAATGCACATTCTTTAATTACAATTAATTATTAGTTAATTGTAATTAAAGTATATCATCATCTCAGCCGCAAGAGAGCGCATCCTACATAACCAGCTCTTAAAAGAAATTTTTAAAAGTATAGAATCCCCTACAATAACGCATACCCACTTCAATATCGTTAAAAACGGTTAAGCATTAGAAAGTTTAAAAAAAAATTGCATGCATTTTAAGGGAGAAAATCATATTCAAATATGTACTAAAATTAGTAAAATTTTTTGAATTAAAAACCTAGATTGATATGTTGCTTGAGTTCCTAAAAAAACTTTTCCGGAAATCAAACACCCTAATAAGTATGTATACACAAAATACCAACTTTCATGGTAATCGGTCAAACAATGCTACTAGCTATTACATATATACATATAAACATTCATTTTTATATGTAGGCGTAACAGTCATTATGTTCATATAAAAAAATTATCCAAATTTCCGACTTTTCTAGTGGATTTTCCAAAAACATTCTTTCTTACAAATAATTGTGAACCCAACAAAAAAAATCAGCAAAATCGATGGTGTCGTTCAGAGTGACGCTCCGTCATACCTGTGGCATTTTAATTTATATGAGTACACAAGACACCTTACTACACAATATACCTATATCTTTTTCAACAAAAATATTATATCTACCTAATCAGGTCATAAGTTCCTGTCATATAATCAAAACTTCTGAATTTAGAATGCTGGCCACAAAAATATTCATTGAAATTGAATTTCGAATATTTTAAAGTGCAATATTTCGAATTTCATTTATTTTTAAATATGGGGACCGAGTGGTGGTTATCGTGCTGCATCGGTGCGGTTATGCGCCAAATCAGAATTCCGAAATACTGAAAATTTTTAATATAATCGAAAGATTCGTTTATCGCTCCAACGAACAATATAATGAAGATTCAAGTGTAGAAGACAGAAAAGTGGTCGCCCTCGCACTGTTAGGACTCCAGCAGTAAAAAAGCTGTGAAATCCCATCCAACGAATCCAACGAAATCCCATGCGTAAGCAGAAATTTTAAACGCTATAGTCGCTGAACGCTATAGCCGCTAAAGACGACTGGCTGCGCAGGCTGAAGGTTTGTAATAAAAATCGCGAAGGTCATTTTAAATAAGCTTAATTAGCACAAGAATCTATGTTTTAGTAAGTTCCTTGTGGTAGGTATATAAATGGTTACTATAAAAACAACTTCTTACCCACCTTAGGTATATCAAAATCCTTAATTTCTTTTAATTAACTTATATACCTTTTCCTCCTCTGTTTCCGGCTCAGCCACCTTCTGTGAATCGGTATCTGTCTGTGGTGTCGGAATCCCCTCCAACTCCCGTTGCCATTGTTGTCTAAACGCAGATAATTCATCCTCACTCTCTTTGTCCTGCAAATGTTGTAAGAATCAAATATTTAGCATAATATAACATATTACATTATAAGACCATACACATCAATCAGATTTCTGGTAACATGTGTACAAAAGATCCACAACTATGGCACACCTCACGGAAGGCTGACTTGACTAGGACAAGTGGCATACTGCATTTCGCAATGAATCCTTATCCTTATTAAGATTAAGTGAAATCCTGGATCCTTGGCCGACAGCGCACTTGCAGCACCTACCATCAAGTGACTGACGACCTTAATATAAAATAAAGTGGCTGCTACTCAAAAATTTATTTCAAACAATAAAAAATATTAACAATTTTTTGAATAGAAAAACAAATGCAATTTGGCAAAATATAGTCGAAATATTGAAATATACAAAATAATTTAAATTAAAAAGTCGAAAATACAGATAGCTCGCAATAGAGTGATGTATGAATACAATATGGAAGAAATTGGAGTAAATATGTGAGTAAACTTAAATAAATTAAAAACATGTGAGAAGGACATATCAAAACATTTTAAAAATACGAAAATTCGATAAAATCAAAAGTGCTGCGGGAGTTATGCCAAACTCCTACCGGCTAAGAATCAACGCCTTTTGCGCGGCCATAGATAGGCGGAGGCGCAGGAACATTGTGAAACGACATACGCGACTCGCCATGGCTTGGCAGCGCGGGGAGGACTGTGCTCTCTGTAGGAACCTCGGCGTACCCGAAAGTGGAGGTACGCCGACCATCTAACGTCTTAGAGACTACCGTCCAGGTCCCAGCCAAGGGGAGAAATCTTTCACCCAAATAATAAGTTCCGCAAACTTCCCACGGTCCAACAACAAGCTATAAAATTAATCTATATGTTAACTCCTACGGGTATTGGCACAACATCACAAGACACTGAGTGACTTTTATAAAAATACTAGTGTCTTTCTTTTTTTACACTAGCAACGTACAATTATTGAAGTCTTTAATCTAGAACCACTTTAGTTTACAAAAAATATAAATAGGTACCTCAGAATTGCCTTGGACATTGAGTGCATTGAATGCCACCGTGGCTTCATGCACATTGATGGAATCTGAGGAAGAAGAGTCCTCTTGGTCCTCTCCTTCGCATTCACTGCTTCCGGTGGTTGGGCCACTTGCTGATGCCTGTAATGAAAACACTTCATTTCTTAGTTATATCATTCTGAAAAGAATTCTAGTAGCAAGAGTCACTATGTGTCAGTTAACTAAAGCTGGCGCATTCACAGTACCCACACAAATGTAGTTGATGGTGGGTTCATCCTTAAATACAGGAGTAAGCTTAAGAGTGTACTAATCATAAGTGGGTACACACAGGAAAGAGACAGAGTGTTTTCATTTCTGTATGAAGTGTGAGGTCATTGTCATGTACTTATTCATAGAAACTACATAAGCGCAATGTGTTGCATGCAACAGCTTTAGTCAACTTACCTTTAATCTCAGTTCAACTATCAACCATTCCCTATAATAGCATTCATTTTTCAATGTGCACCCCAAAACATTTTTTCTTTAAAAGAAACTGCACCCCATTAAAGAGATTTATTCATTATATATTTATTATATGATATAAAACATACTAGTTGAAACAGAGGGTACAGGTTCATGAATTATTTTGCTATAAAAAATTTAGTTTATTGACTATATTTCTTCTATGATTTTAATTGTGGCATTAACAGGACAGCAAGATTGTTATCAATGCCAAGAAAACGCTAGTAAAACCAAGAGAAATATGGGTCTTATTCAGGTAGAATTTTAGGTTGTTGACAAACAATAATCACATTAGTGACACAAATATAAAGTAACTAAATACAAAAAAAAAATATTACAAAGCCCTAAAGAATGTTTTACGACAATTACATTCTGTGACAATCCGGAGCCTAGCTCCAGTTAAAATATTTACATAAATATCCTTCTATTTAAAAAAACTTATTGGTGAATACACTAAAAATGTATGATAGAAATGTAATCTTTTCATGTTTATTTAAAGCAGACATAAAAGAGTGTGTATTCAAAAATAGATGTATAGATAACAATGACCATTCTTATATGGTTATGGTTGTGAAATTGGGTAGTGAAAAAACTCAACTGGGAATTAAGATACTTAAGGCAATTTTAATTATTGAAACGAATGTGAATAAATCAGGTCCTCAACTGCACACTTATGATAAAAAAAAAATTTTACAAGAGGAATCCATCATGGACACCCGCCGGCCTGGGGACAGATAGGTGGGTTATGTCGGACTGCTGCCCCAAGATGCTAGTGGGGTAGACCTACCGACTAAACCTCTCGGTGTCCTCCTTTTTCACTATTGGTGAAGTTGCGAGGTCAGACAAACACTCTTTTGCAGCTCCACGGCAGGGGTCCGCAACCCTGCCGTGTTCATTTGGACGGCGCACCCGAACTGGCAAGATGCGCCGTGCCTCTCAGGATGAAGCGGGCGGTAGTTCCCATCTACCGCCCTAATGTAGCACACGACCTACTCATCTTTCACACATATAGAGTAGAGCGTATCAGATTGGGGCAAAACAATGGTCACGTTATGTATACAGAATATGTAAAGTACTTAACTCTGGTACTATGTCTATATGTGTGAATACATACATTCTTGGTTTTGTGTTTAAGCTTCTACTAAAAAAACTAACAATGAAATAATGTATTTTTAATAATACTGTTAGCCATAATTGGCAGGTTATTTGATTAGGTGCAATATTGATTACAATAAATATTTAAAAACAATCTACATTAGCAAAGTTTAAAACGAAAAAGAAAGGAAAACTATAGGTACTAAAAAGCAAACCCAAATAATCGTAAAGGTTAAAAATTATTCTATTTATAATTAAGGTTAAACATCTTAACAAATTGGTTTCTTAATTATTTTATTTTATTTTTTGACAAAATTTAAACGGAACATTGTATTAACTGACCATTTTGAAAACACTATTAAATCCTACAGTATGTTTATAGATTAATATTTCAAATGTTACTTTTCATAATCACATAAAATAGTAATTAATTATGTAATATTTATTTTGTTAATTAAATTAAAACTATTATCAAATCGCCAATTGAACATAAATATTACATTACAATACAAATGTCAATTGACATTGACAAATATTATCAATTGACATTGACTTTGACTCCTTTTATGAATATATACGTAGTATATAATACTTCCATGATATATACACTATATACATACCAAAGATGTCATAGAAACATGTCGTATTAGTATTAGTCTCGGACCAAATATCATAAACTTGGTCCGAGTTCCTGTTCCTGACTCTGATATGAGTTTAGACGAATAATATGTACGTTGTGGTACGTTTCTATGAATGCCGGTTAAAAGGTAAATAAATAAAGATTCCATATAAACGGATCTTTGTATAGTTTCTGGACGCGGCCACTTCAATCTTCCTATCCCTTTCCTTGTCCCGTGCACGACCGTCCAGCGAGGAAGAGTAGGAAGAGTATATACCCTATGTATGTTCTGTTGTTTTATTTATATAATTATAGACTTTTTAACAATAAAAAATGAAACTTCGCACAATATACGTTTTTTATTAAAAAAAATATCGACTATCCATCGTAGCAGTACATCCCATCACTAAATACATCTTTAGCGTTACGTTATACGCATAACACTGCTTAATTTTTCTTTCAATTTGATTGTATTTGTAGACTAGAACTACTACATTACTACTACTAATTTACTACTACAGTTATTAATGTGATTTAATATATTACGAATGTGGTGCAGGTGAATTACTAAATCATTATTGTAAATCGCGACAACTTTCAAGAGTGAAACGAAACTAGTCGTAACTGTCACCCGCACCATGCTACAGCGCACGGAGTATAAGACCATTTAGATAGTAGTAGCACAGAATAAATAACAGTACTAGCGTACAGAAGTTGCACTCCTTGGATCTTGAAGAAAGCCGACATTTTAAATAACTAAACTTGGCGAACCAAACCCGACCGCGCGCGATCTAAATTGTGCCTTGACGCCACACGTTAGCGTATGTTATTCGTCGTCCCGCTGCTTAATGGTCAATCGGTAGGGCTGCCACAAGTACTAAAAATAAAAAACTACCAACATTTTTGTAACGTTACAGTTAATGTCTCATATATATTCCTGGGTCTTTTGGCCCCCCCCCAAAAGACCCAGGAATTCCATATTTTTGACTTAACTTTTCAATTCAATTCAAGTACAATTCAATTCATATATGAACTGAATATAGAATAATATAATCCATATCAATCAAAGTTATCGAAAGTTTCATAATTCATGTCAGACATTTGAGACAGTTCAAATACGCGATTACGCGGGTTAAAAGTATTTGCAATACAACCATAATGCATCTCAACTAGTAAAAAAATACACAAAAAAATTACTTGTGATATTAACCCTAACTCCGAACTTTGTCAGAATGCCCCACAAATGAAATCCTGGATCCGCCCCTGGTGTGGCAACGATACTCGTCATGCCGCACGTCATGCTCCTCGTCTTGTCGATTCAAAGAGTGGCAATATGAACGCGAGTCACCGGCCACATAATCGCGGGCACATAATCGCGGCAGCGTACTCCGAATCGAACGCTCGCTATGGAAACACTTAACGCGTACGCTTAATCATGCCGCCGACGGCTTTTTTAAATTGTAGTAAAATTGTTCATACTGCTTCTGTAACGAATGAATAAATAAAAGTATAAAACAACTGACTATATAATTAGTTAATATATAATTAGTTAGTTAAATATATAATTAACTATATATAAGTTAAATATAGTTAGTTAACTATATAATTAGTTAATATAAATGTTTATTGCAAAAAAATCACAAGTTTTGTCGTGCGACGCGAATTCTAAAATAAAAAAAAGAAAATATCTTTTCTTTTTTTTTATGTAAAGATCGGCACACAGGCTGACGGTCCACTTGATGGTAGGTGGCTACCGTCGCCTATAACACAAGCAATGCCAAAGGAGATAGAGAAATGGGCTCTGGCATCCCTTACTCACTCACCGAAACACAACAGCACACGTGCTGTTATTTCACGGTGGTCTTCTGTAAGGGGGTGGTTACTGCCGCCAGACGGGCTGCCCAAATGACTGCGAAAAACGCAGTGTGCCCCGCCACTACTTTCCAAATCCAGACAAGAGCTAAATTTGAAAAGTTCATTTTTCAAAGTTGACCCTGCCGAGAATCGAACTCGGGAACCCTAGACTAGAACAGAGCGTTAAGGCAAGCACTAATATATAAAATTCTAATATTATAAATAATTAAAGATTGTATGTAGGAGGTAATCTTCGAAACTATATCCGATTTAAAAAATCTTTCGCCAATATTGATGACCGCGCCGTGTAACTACAGAGGCAGTGCAAGATCAAGACACATACGCTACCACCGAGAAACAATCTGGATTCCACGCGGGCGTAGCCGCGGGCACAGCTAATTAACAATAAAAGCGTTGCGTAACGTGTCTTGATTTTGCACTGTATCTGTGATTCCCGGCGCAGTCGTGCTTTACAATTATATCGTAATATCTTTAACGATAAATGCAAAACAAATGCAGTAAGAATCACACGTATAAATACTTATGACGATAAACTTGCTGATTTTGATAAGGATTCATAATTTTGTTGATAATAAAATGTAATAATTTGGCGAGGACGACGACGACGACGTATATTTCTATAACATTTATAAAATTAGCTAAAAATGTATAGCGCGCACGCTCTCTCAATTTCAACGTCCATTCTGTTGCAAAAGCAAATGACCTAGTGCAGCGCGTCGCGATTAATCGCGCGAGTAGAGAAGCGTGTGGACAGAAGCAAAAGCAAATGACCTAGTGCGGCGCGTCGCGATTAATCGCGCGAGTAGAGAAGCGTGTGGACAGAAGGGCAACATCGCGGCAGCGCGAGGAGCAGAGCGATGAGCAGCGTGAGGAGCATAGTGTGGCAGAGGGGTTAGGTCTATGTCTATGTCTACAATGAACTTTGACATTGATGTAATATGTCGAATTGTATGTATATCGGTAAACAGCAAAAAAGACTAGGTAGGTCGTTTTGAATTCAAACTATCAAGGGTAAGGGTAACACGATTATTTATATCCGTTTTTCTTTCGTCAAAGCTATAACACACTAAGGTGGTAGGTAAAGTCAATTTTTTTTATATTTATTCAAAGATTTGGGAATTTAGTCAGCACAAATTTATTGATTTTATTAGTATTATACACTCCTGTTCCAAAATAACCCCCTGCAAAACGAAAACATAGACGTATCCACGTCAAAAAATATGCCTTTTATAAATTACCAAGTGTGTTCATATAAAATGATTTGATTTTGAAACGTCTCCCAATATTCCTTCCTACTAAGCGCCAGTTTATCTCAGAATAAAAAAGCTCTATGTTAACGCGCTTCATTGTAAGCCTTTTATCAATCGACACAGTTACGTCACTAGCATTATGAAAACTAGTGACAACCTTCTACATTACGAATATACTGCTGCATATGCATCTCTTTCTAACACCTTTTCATTGCCATAAGTGAATACAGTATGAACTGATGTAACTTTGTCGCTAATTTAGTAGGGTTTCTATGCTTTAGTTATTTTTCTATGGTCCAGTTGGATTTTATTAGTTTTCGTCATCCTTGCGCATTGAAGTCAAGAGTCAACAGTTCGCGTTCATTCAAGCGGGAGGAACGGTGAATCCGTTCGAACATCGACGTATCATCCAACTAGACGCCTAATACCTATTTATTCACAATGCAAACTGTTCTGGCAACTAACTGAGTTGCGCGGGCGCGGGGTACTGGACGCCAATTGGTCCGATCAAGGTCACGCGAAATTCTACACAAAACATAGGGATGAAGTATTACAAAAACAACGATCGATACTTACAGTATATCTAGGTTTTACTAAACAAAGTGTTAGTTTTTGAGATTGTTAAATACCATTAAAAACATTCGAACCACAATAAAATTGCAACATTAGCAGTTAATTTAGCAAAAATACATAAAATAAATAACTCTTCACGCGTTCAGCTTACAACATAATTACATAGTTTAAAACCTTGAAAAACCGAGATCCACATAAAGTAGAAATATTTTCTTGAAATATATGGAGCCATCCATTCAACGTACCTACTGTACAACACTAGTTACACGTGCCATATCAAGGAAGAAAGGAATGTAATCATATATTTAGTCATAAAAGAAAGGGATACACTGTCAGTGACGTGGATCTAACGACCAGTTTGAGGTGAACTGCGCTTACACTAAAATTAATGTATCTTATTATTAATTATAATTAAAGAAGCCAGCTTACCTGTGAAATGTTATAAAATCGGTTTTAAAATTTGAGCTATTGCTGTCCTTGCCATACCATTTTATGCTACAAGGAGCCATTGCAACCAGTAATAGATAATTTTAGTAAGCGAGCGCAGAGATGTTCACAGATGGTCGTTACTGCTCGAACATTACCGGCCGTGGAATTATATAATATCTATTTCGCTAATGTGTTGTCTGAATGCGTTCGCCCTGTACTAGCAGTCTCGTTGGATGATACGTCGATGCGTTCGAATGAGTGATTTATAGGGTCCGGCTAGCGGCAACCGGACAGACTCGCGCCTTTCTTTTCGCCCAGCGAACATCAAAGCAAGCAGACGTGCGCACAACAGCACCCAAAATACGTCGACAAGACTAAATTTCAGTTTGGAAAATTATATTCTCTTTTCTAGTCGTGATGTGAGGTAGATCAAATATTTTCCTATTGTCTTTTTGCAAAAGCAAATCTTTTTAGAAATTGATATTTCCATCCATTGGGTAGGAAGTGTGCCTATTTTCTGAATTTATTACACAGATAGCTACTTTTTATTTTGGTACGCGGATAGGTTTTTTTTTACGATGGCATCGGCGGAATTTCTCTTTTTTAAATATATTTTATTTGTGGCCGATAGCCATCAACACATCATTATACGGGAAACCCGTGTGATTAATTTTATAATGTGCAATACCAATTCCGCACGATATTTTTATTTTATTTTCTTTTACAAAATGTTAAATGTAGAAATACCTACGGGTGGTAATAAATGAGTAAATTTTAATGAACAAGCCCACGTACTGGAATTCCTTAGACCGTAAAATAGGATGGCCAAATTGAAAGACAAGTAACGTCAAAGCTTCTGCAAAATAATGGATTTAGAGGGGATAGGGAAATGGGCTCTGGCATCCCTTACTCACTCACCGAAACACAACAGTTCATGCGCTTACAGCACATATTTCACGGTGGTCTTCTATAAGGGTGGTTACTGCCGCCAGACCGGCTGCCTAAATAACTGTGAAACGCAGTGTGCCCTGTCACTACTTTCCAGATCCAGACCAAATCCAAATTTAAAAAGTTTATTTTTCAAAGTTAACCCTGCAGAGAATCGAACCCGGGAAACCTAGAACAGAGTGTTAATGTAAGCACCCTAACCACTCATCCAACGGGCTCGTCAACGGGTTCTATATTCTCTATTGATATCTAAACTCGCGCCGCGCCATTTTCCGGTGTGAGCTGAGCTGACTCTAAATTCTGTAGTCAATCTGCTTTCTGCACACATATATCTGCGAATGGGGAGTGGAGAAAGAGACAGGTATTCTTTTTTTTCCTTCTTTTCTTACAAGTCTCCAAAAGTACTCTGTATTATGTTATGTGTACTGTGGTCTTCTATTTATTCTATGTCTATGATCTATCTATAGTATACTATACGGACGGAATCTATTAGACCAAAGATGTTGTATTAGTCTGTGTCAGACCAGCGTTGCCGGTACGGGTATTTTTACCCGATTTCGGGTAATTTAGGTCTTCAGCGGGTTTCTTTCGGGTAACGTTGACTGCCGGGTAATTTCGGGTATTTTTGCAAAAAATGATATAATTTATTAATAATTTGAAATAGTATGTGTTGCTTAGACTTTTTTGATGTGTTTATATACCTATATATATTAATTTAACAGTAATCTTATCGGATTTAGATAGCGCTAGATGTTGTTTTCTCCAAATTATATTCGGCTTAAATCCTAGATGGCTCTGATTGTCTCGTCGGGAGCGGAAACTACGAGGTGCGACGGTTTCGGGGGAGATTTAAATTATATTGCGTCGCTAACAGTATACTATATCGAATGTTGTAGAATATTTAATTATAGATTAAAAAATATTAAATCAAAATATCTGACTGAAAAGATATTTTGTTTCCAACACTTCATTTTGCGCAAAGTAGGTAACACGTTTTTAATTCCCACTTGCCAGGAAAATTGACGTTTATTTGCCCCCCCCCCCCCCCCCCCCCCGCGCCCCTACCTGGGTACGCCCTTGGTAACCTAACGTAACATAATTTTGGGATCAGAGATGTTTAGGTGCCTTTGCTATATTCACTTGACTTGAGTAGGTGTTAAACATATTTTGTTAGTTTGCAAATTAATCTGGTCTAGGTATAAATAAATCTGGGCCTTGAGTGCGCAGAATTGGTTTTATATACCTATATAAACAAATTGGAATTTCAATGCTGTCCAAGTTGTTTGCTTGTGCAATTTCTTAGTTAACCTAAGGATTTGTGTGTTATGATGATGTAGTTGTCTGAGAAAGAATTCACTATCTACCTAATACCTATATTGCTCATAGGTATATAGGTTGTTGTACTTTTATGTACAAGGTTATTTCTTTTGTACCTGACATCCGTATGCTCACTTATTAGTGAGGTGACCTCACTATAAGTGTTAAAATAGGTGAATAATCAATACAATGAACCATCATAACATGAAAAAAAAAACGGTATTACGTTTTTTTTTACCACAGAAAACGGGTAATTTCGGGTAATTTTTTATTTGATTTCCGACTTTTTCTCGTTTAACTGCTGGCAACACTGAGTCAGACACAAACTCATGCTAAACTGAATTTTGTTCGGTGATTTCATTTTATTGATTTTCTTGTGATATTTTCTTTATTCTAATCTAAACTAATTTAGAAAAGAACGATGATAAACAGAGGAAAAGGAAAAATTGATTGATATAAATTATTATAACATAAAAATACATTCCACGTAACTTCTTCTAGACTGATTTTATAAGTAATCGAAAATGGTATGAATACTCTGATTTATCTTATGTACCATTAATCGTACGTATTCACATTTTTACTAATTTAAAAATTTAACTTTCAGATGCAATTTATGTTACTGTTCAGCCGACAGGGCAAGCTAAGGCTGCAGAAATGGTATGTGGCGCACCCTGACAAACTAAAGAAGAAAATAACGCGTGAATTGATTACTACGGTTTTGGCGAGGAAACCTAAAATGTGTTCCTTCCTTGAGTGGAAGGATGTCAAAGTTGTTTACAAAAGGTCTGTGTATTATTTGATCTTGATAATGTGTTAACAGAGCGCTGACCCACTCTATATTAAATCTGAATTACTGATTAGGTTATATTTATTTACTAACAAAACTAAAAAGTTTTTACCAAAGTTTGTACTGCTGTTACTTCTAATGTGAATAAAGATGTGAATAAGAAGCAAAAATGTGATTTTTGCTTCCTGTATTTAAAATAATTTGGTCACTAATCTTCACATGTATGGGCCAGTTAGCCTCAGATAAAAATTTAAAAACTATTAACATAAGTACAAACTGCTAGAATTGTTTTTTTATTATTTTTTATTTAATGTACAGACAACTCGTTTACGAGTTTATTATATGTATTGATTGCCATAAGGTGGCAATTAGAACAGTGCAAATTCTGGAAAGATTGTGCATTGAGGTTGTAAAATTTCTTATATCTTTTTGAAATATCCTGTCGTCATACTTTATATGTGTATTTTATGAAGTAGTTGTTGTAGTATTTTTGTATAAAAATATATTGCCCTTAAATCTGCAGGTATGCATCCCTATACTTTTGCTGTGCAATGGAACAAGAAGATAATGAACTTTTGACATTGGAGTTAATACATCGTTATGTAGAACTTTTGGATAAATATTTTGGCAGTGTAAGTTCTAACAATTCTTTTTTTGGCAATCAATTATAACCTCCCTAAACAAATTCATTTAAAGAACCCAGATATTAAAATATGCATTGCATTCACAGAGTACTCATACAAGCATTTGGTGTGGGGTTCATGCTATATTTTGTACCTTAAAGACGTACAAAGCAATGGTAGTCACACTCATAAGTGGGTTCACATGGGAAAGAGACAGATATGGATAATTATGCAAATGTTTCCATTTCCATAATTATGCAGTGTGACATCATTGTAATAAGCCACAGACACTCCAGAAGTGTAATGTGTAAATGTGTTGCACTTTAGTTTAGTTATCCAGCTTTAGTTAACTTACCTATACTTTGACTTGTATACCATATTCAGCAAATAAATTAATTTGAATTTGAACCTTAAAGTATTCTTAAGAGCTGAATTAAATTAAGCATAATTAAACTTCCCACTAGTTTGTATGTTTTATATTTCTTCATATGTGTTTCAATTTCAAGTAACACAATATTATATTATTATGAATAAATGTACTTTATAACTACAAATTTTATGCAAATACAATTTACATAGGGCCGGCGCTGACTTCTGGCATGGCACAGCACAGCATCTCTCTTAAACATTATTTTCAACGTTATTGTCATGATTTTAGCACTCACACTCCTTTATTGCCGCAACATGCCGAAGGAAGCATGCCAAGGCATCTCGTGACATGACGTGGAATGCTACAGCCTCTTGAAGGAGTGTGAGTGCTAAAATCATTGCAATAAGGTGTTTAATGCACTTTTCTTAAACAATAATGTTTAAGAAAAGTGCTGTCCCATATCATGCCGGCCCTTGAGTATACTTACCCTAAACTATATTTAACATTCTTTAAAAATTTCTCATAAAATAAACATAACAAGAGAATATTATCCACTTTTCTAGGTGTGTGAACTGGATATAATCTTCAACTTTGAGAAAGCGTACTTCATCCTGGATGAGCTAGTATTAGGGGGAGAGCTCCAAGAGACCAGTAAAAAGAATGTCTTGAAGGCTATCGCTGCACAGGATCTGTTGCAAGAGGTCAGTAGTCAGGACAATGAGCTTGTTTGAAAAATATCAATTTTGTATGTGTTGTTCAATGTGAGGAAATAATTATTTGAATGATTGTTATGGACAAGAAGATATTTGTAAAGTTTTTAGAATTAGCCATGCATTCCTAATATTGCACTGTCTTTCAAAATAAAATAGTAGCTAACAAAGGTTTCTAATGGGTATGTCATGATTTTTATAGTCATGAGACTAAGTATGTAACCTAGGTAGGTATACAATTTTCAGGGCATTAGACCAATGACATAATTTAAGAAGAATTAATGAATGAATTTTCATAAATTAAATTCCTGAAAATCTAAACTGCCTGGATAGCGTCTATACTGAGCTATATTCAAACATTATTATGTACTGTTTATATTTCTGTAATTTTTTAAATTTAACCATTTGGATAAAATTTAAGTTTTATTTTGCAAGTAACTAAAGTGATATAGGTCTAATATAGTTTTTGAACTTGGTCTAGTCTCGATCTTGCTATTTCTTCTTAATTAGGTTGTAGTTTATGGTAGTGTTACAAGAAAAATGAATAGTGTAAAATAAATAATTATTTTTATATTTATGATGATCAAGGAAACACATGAAGATTTTTAAAACTACTCTATAATATCCTGAGAATAGTTTGTTTAACTACATTCAAATTTAAATTAAATTAAGCATTAAGCGTTGCTTAAATGAGTTTAAATTAAGCAGTCTTAAATGCAGTAGTTCAAGTTTCTTAGTTCAAGCTAGTGGCAAGCAAACAGTAATAGCCATCTATGACGTCAGTCAAACTGCTATATTAAAACTCATTGAAAATCAAATACATTTATTTCAGTGTTTTGTTGTTTGACAAACAATTATGAGCTCTATGTCGATAGATATCGATCGACTTGACTTATGATTTTACAGCTACAAAACGAATCACTGGTCCAGAATATATTTAAAAATGTATATAAATTTTGCACAATTTTTAATGTAAAATTAGGAGCAAGACTTTTTTTAATTGAAAATATTCTCTTGGGATTTTAATTAGCCTATTCGCTTGAAAACTCAAGTAAGTACTTACTTACCACTGTCATTTTGCAACATGCTGCATGTATGCAAATTTATAACACGCTTAAATAAAAAAATGTATTCATTTTTCCTGTAACATATTCCAGTATGTTAGTATGTCGAGTGGACCAGTAATACAGTGGCCTACGTAGTGCCTTTTCATTATTATCAGTAGGAGTTTTATTCTTATATTGTGTATAGGGCACTGCATATTGATGAATACTTAAAACCACATAATTTAATATGTGACATTATAGGAACTCACATTTAATTAATATATTTTTAGCCCTCAGTTACAAAACAATTCGTAATATTTAACAAAACATATCTAAATAACATTTCAAATTAAAAAAAAAACTTGAGAAACTTAAAATTAGAAGCTTCATTAGTGCCTATTAGAGAGAATGAAAAAAAATAATTAGGTAATTTTTGAAAAATTTTCTTAAAAATATTAAGCCAAATTTATTTGGCAGTTAAATAATCTATAGTGTTTTAATTATATACAATATGGTATTAAATAATCTCTTATTTCTCTTATTTAATAATAATTTGCTATCAACGCAAAATATAAAATGATGAAAAAACTTTTATAATTATATATAGTTCTTATTAAATTGCTAATTCAATTGCTCAGAAAATATCAAATTTAATTGCTTTATATCTCAATATGCCTTAACGTTTGTTAACAAAGGAAAAGTTTATTTATGGGCAATATTTCGAAAAATATTGTTGTTTTTTTTGTCTGTTTTAAGAGCAATATACTCTATCATTTAATACAATAGTGGATACAAGCGACAATGATATTTAAGTAAAAGCGTTAAGGTATGAAAGAAAATATATAACCCCAGTGTGAGTCTCCCTGCACTTGGCTAACTACTTTATGTTTTGTTGTGACGTATGCATGCACTGGTGACTGGCAGGACCTGAACGATGGACTTTTGCACTGAATCTTCAACACTGAGTCTTACCTCTTTACTATTTATATGTGTAGTTGAATTAATTCTTCTTTTTCTTAAGCTAATGCTTTGCTTCTTAAATCACTCAAAGCTGCACTTACTTAGTTTATGCTTTTTTTAGTGGATATATTCGCATTTTGAACTTTATTTATATTATTAAACGGAAATGTATTAGACGGTACAATCAGTCCATTGAATCCATTCAAACGAAACTATTATCTTCAAGGATATAAATACAGTTTAAAATTTTGTAAAAGTGAATAGCTTTGCATTGACTACATTATCAGTGAAAATTTAATGGTAATACTATCATGGCTATTCCATCATGCTAAAGTATCGATTAGATAAATCTAAAAATCAAAACTAAGTTTCAGGAATTCTTATCAGTGATATTTTTATAGCAACGAGCTGTTCTATACCTAAATGTATCTTTATAAATTTAATTTTCGGTTCCAACTTCTACACAAAACTGATACCCCACTACGGAAGAGTAGCAACAACTCGAATATAGAATATTTATTTGATGTGTTAAAATAGTAAATTAATAAAAACAACTGCATTGGTTGCAGAAGTAAGTCCAATGAAATTTAGCCTTAAATATAGTCTGGGTTATATTGTAAGGCATTACATATCTACATGAAATTATTAAAGAAAAGTCAGGGAAAAGTAAATGTATAGAAAATTTGCTTATCACATAGAAATAAAACAATGGTTAAAATGAGTCAATACAATCACCTAAGCAGTTTCAGGCACATATTTCATTATAAACACGTAGACCACCACATTGTATGTCACTAACAAGGTCAACTAAGATTATATTATCGAAACACATGTGCAAATAAATCAGTGTTCCTCTGACAGTAAAGTAGATTAGACCCAACAACAGTAACAGATAGTAAGCGGTTCCTTGTCACTAGTGACATTCACAGCAACGTATTGTTATAAGTCAGGTTAAAGTGCCATCAGTAAATTAGGTCCAACAATAAAGGTGGTTCAATTTGCCTCTTTCAAGCGCACTTGTCAACAGACAGGTTAACAACAGACACTGTGACATTTGACAATACAATTCTTATGTAAGGATTTACAACCCCTGCACATATTGTCATGTGCATGAAGTTAATTTTTTTTTACTATTGTAGTTTTATTTCTACGTACAAGCCCTTCAGTGACACTGAATGAAACGAGTGAATGTAAAGGCAAAATGGCCGCTTCATGTTGGTAGATGGTTATCTATCATAGAGCCTGTTAAACACGAGCAAATTCTATAGGGGTTACAAGTGCATTTTTGACTCTGATAGGATCAAGATAAGGGAATAGGCTCTACTGACATATAGAAACACAATTTTTTTTTTATATTTTGAAATTTGGCAGAGGCTAACGGTCTTGGTTACGGCTTGTTTAAGAAGCGCCCATTTTAGTTAGGTGGAAATATCTCAGAAGGAAGATTGTTTCAAAGTTAGCTCGTCTGCGGGATAGCTCATTCAGCGATGCGCATTATCGTGTTTGTTTAAAGCCATAATTTGTTTTTCCACAAAACCGGGCGTTTTTTTTCGGATTGCTTCACACAAACGGCGTTGAACTTGTATTTAGTACTCCTTATTGACCGTTTGACCTCGTGGCAAGAATTCATGAATTCACTATGCCATTAAAATGGAAGAACACAGTGAGCATAACCTTCACGTTTGACCGCACTTGTCGAGCCTTCTTTGGTTTTGGCGAAATTTTGTCATACTTCAGGGGCATGTATACCAAACTAATAATAATAAAAAATTGACAATCTGACTCTCCAAACCCGCGAAATTTAAAAATTCCCGTTATTTTCTGAGCACACTTCGAAGTTATCTTGTTAGATAGGTTATAGAGTACACCAGAAAAAATAAAAACTTCGAAATAACAATCTTAACTGGTTACTGTTCGCAGTAAATATCTAAAACTGGCTTAAAACATTCTAAATGGTCTAAGCTATCAGCCCCTTCATTCTGTGTACATATTCACTCTCAAAACATCCGGTATAAAATATAATATCACGTTATATACGTATTGTTAACGACATTCAGTATGAACAGTGATAGACTTCACAAAGAACTTATGAAAAGTAGTACAGGTGAACTTTTATGTATTGGTAATAATGCACTAAATAAAATTCTAAATCAATCAAATGCACACTCTTGAAGTATAGGTAACACAACGATGTCACATTTTAATATAACGTATTTTAAATTGCAGCTTGAATAGAAAGTCTAGAAAATTACGCTCTATGCGCCAGTAAGAGATTTATTGAATGAAAAATTAATAATGGTTATATTTATGATGATAGAAAAAGAGTTATTTTCTATTGTGATTAATATCGAAATTTCATTAAGAGTCTAGCGAATTCAATTGCCTTTGAACTGTGGTAATTTTCTGTCTTTCTAAATCCACCTAAATGCTTAATAGGTTTTCTAAAAATCGATGTGTGTACACTAAGCTTGACGTATGCCATTGCATTTCTTTTTGTGGGTTTCATATTCTTTATGAATCATTTATTTAATACTTTCATAATCATTTTCATGCTTTTGAATGGAATCAATTCAAATAACATTTGTGTGCACTTTCTTTGAAACACTTTTCTGAATCACTCATTACTATATGTAAAAAGTATCCGAAATGCTTAAATGGTATAAGGCCCGCAAATTGCTATTGCGCTTGGCCACCATTTCGATGACACTGGGCGGCGAGTGCTACCAGTATTTTATAACGGTCACAATAATCGTGGATATTATTGTGACAAGAGGAACCTTGCATTGTATTAATAATTTGCAACACTGTTTTGAGTGACTGCGCGAAATTTATGTAGGACTTCTTTGATAATCACACATTTGGGCTCTGTGCAAATTTTACAATAGACATATATATAAGTGGAACAAAAAGAGCTAGAATTATCATTGAAAGGGCTGAAGCCTAACATCCTCGCGCAGTGACGACACGTTTAATCAGAATCTTCCCGATTGCAAGTTATGTAGCTATTTTCTGTTAGAGGCATTAAAGGCAGGCAGGCTTAAAGTTCACTTGTAGTAGATATCAACCTTCGCCTATATATGCAACAACCTCAGGAGAGAAGGCCACCATGAAATAATAATATGTGGCTCTTGTGTTTTGGTGAGTGAGTAAGGGAGTAAGTGATATTCTTCCTATACCCTTATCCTTAATCCTACCAAGGTCAGCAGCGCACTAGCACCACTTGCGGCCATCAGTGTACCATCAAGTGAACAATCAGCCTTTTGTGTAAGATCCGTCAGACTACCTACTTTTACATCAAAAAGTCAACGTATTTTACAACTTGCCTATACGCAACGCGTTGCTTTCTTGCGTGATTTGTATTGTATTGTGATTTGTAAATACCCAGACTCGTATAACTGGTACCTTTATGGTACCAGATAAGGATATTTTTTGACGATAATGATAGTTTTCTCGTATCTTCTCTTTATCTCTTGTTTTTTATCCAATCCCAATCAAGGTTGGCACTTGCATCCCCTCGTAGTGTGGTTTGTGTTTATAGGCTACAAAAGCCGCCTACCATCAAGTTGGTTCGTCAGCCTGCCTGCCAATCTTTTCATAAAAAAATTGTGAGTATAAATGGATAGTTATCGTCTATCCATACTCTTTCACCCAAAAATTACCGAATGAAGAAATACCTTAATCAGCCTACTTTGAAGATAATAAATTGATAATTAAATCATAATTGAAATTTTACTTGAAGATACCGGATACTTTTTACATTTATATCGTATCATTTTTAGAATCTACATTCTTTGACATGAATGGTTTTCGTTGCTCTGAAAACCCCTCCGGTTGACTTTGACCACTTCGTAACATGTCCTTTTTCAAAATTGTCCACTTTGTAAAGAGTCCACTCTTATAACCTCTCCTTTTCTAAATTGTCACAATTAAAATCCGCTTCCTATGAGTTTAACCTAACACTTTTCATGCAAAAAGCAGTCAGTATGAATTGTGATTTGCGATTAACTGCAAACTACATAATGGAAGTTAAAAAAAATGGTCTTACGAAATAGGAAGAAACCAGTACTGGACGATATCTCATACGGATTAAATTGGACGAAATAAAAAAAAAGTTTAGGATGAAGACGAGTTCGGAAGTGATAACCGAAAACCACTCATGCTAAAGTATGTACAATTGTACATCCCAAAAATGATTCCAAATGAAAGACACGATATTTAATTGAGTTTATAATTCAGTCAACAAATTTTTCATGTTAACTCAGATTTTCATTTATTTTAAAAAGGTGTTATTAAATGATTAGATGGTTTTTCCAATGCTTAGTGATTGTAATATTATATAGTAGATAGTTATTTGTAGCTATTTTAACAGGAGACAATGTTATCGTTATGCGTTAGAGCGAGTAGTAATTTTTTCTTAAACGCCATCCGCGATACAAAATCTTAACATATACCGTATAGTTCTCCTTAGGAGAATTTTTTATAATAGTCTAAGATATTCTGAAATGCAATTGTAAAAGGTGTATGACGACATAATATTGTTCGATAGATTCATAAAAAGTTTGCATTGCCTAATAAGTGTAATTTATTAGAAATTCATAATTGATATAGAAACAGCAGATAGAAGGTGTCGGGTTTAGAAATAAGCTTAACAAAAAAAAATAGTATTGTCTTATGCTTTGTATTTGTGTAGTTTACAAGATTGTCAATTATATATATTATATGCCTACAGCGTATAGGGAACAGCGCTTTATGAGAAAATTAATTCATTGAAGGAAATTGACTGACATAAAATGTTAGATAAAATTATTTACAAGTTTTTTAAAAGGCTTTATATTGTAAGGTTAAAGGTTGATTTTTCTAGATTTTATGATTAAAAAATTAACTAATTTCATGGTTAATACAGACAGTACTTTAGAATTAATATAAAAGGATTTTTTATTATTTATTATCAGTTTTACGCGCCATCTGATTTTTTAAATTATGTTAAAAAATATTTTGCTAGTGTAATTTCACAGCCAATAATATTATTTTTTAAATAAGAATTACCATCAATGTATTGGGATTAGCGCTAATATTGTATATTGATAGGATATTACATACATTTTTTATTGGACACTACGACTAAAATAAAATATTAAACATTTTGGACTTATTTTTAATATTATCTGAATGACATACGAAATTATGTTTTATTGATTAATTAACTTTTAATCGTTACTAGCAGTTAGTAAGTTTTAAAAATAAAAGACAGTTAATAAGTGCTCATTAAATAGTTATTAGTTTTTTTATGAAGTTATTTAAACGAACCGCTTATGCAGTTCGTTATTTAAAACTAGTCATGTCTTCTTCCCCGCACCTCATCCTTTGGGTTTCTTCTGTTTAAAGTTTGAGTTCTTAAGTCTGAAGATGTCGGTACTCGGTACTTCGAGAGTCCCAAACGCGATAGACTAAAATTCATAATTGAGAAAAAAAATACAAATAAAATAATATTAATTAATTAATAATTAAATATATCCCCAAAAAATTATTCCTTTCCTTTTAAGGTATTATGCCATTAATTACTATAATCAGGTTCATACGGCATATTAATACAATCTGTGGGTAGGTTTAAAAAAGAGAAATTTTAAATTAACAACGTAATTTAGATTGAAAATAAAATGTATATTCTAATTTCGAAATAATGTCTCAATGAAGCGTTTTTCTCTATACATAGTTTTGGTTTTTTTATGCATTGACTGTAACATTATGGAAATATATTTGTTATCTAACTAAACATCTGTTTTCTTGCATGTACATGCATCTAACCTTCACATCCGTAGCATGAGTTTAACATAATATCATATATCATTCTATTCTCTTAAAATATCTGTGACTTACTCTAAGGGCCAATGCACATATGGCGAAACGCAGCGTAGAGCATAAACTATTGCGAATATTTCTCGCGTTGAAATAAAATTGAAAATTAATCGTACTCCTTCTGCGTTATTTTGCTCCTGTAGTCACTTCGATGCTCTAGGCAGGGGTGCTCAAACAGGCGGTCAATCGATCTCGGAAATATTGGCGGATATCGGTTGATTCACAATTTTTGTTGATAACGTGATTGGCATTTAAGATGATTAACAGTTAAGCCAGAATGAACCCCTTATCACTTTTTTTATATCGAAATAACCCCTTGCTAGCTGCGAAGGAAGGCTTTATCAAAGGAACGCGCGGTATTTGATTCCAATAGATTATTCTGGAAAATTCTGGAACAATAGATATCTATGACCTATCTATGCCATGTTACACTCTACACATACTTGTGACATCTACCGAGTCTTTCGCTTGAAATTGGATCGCCAGCAGTTCCAAGTCCGAGCAACCCTAGCTCTAGGAGATTGTTTCTTGCAAACAATATCCATAATCGTTTCACAGTGAAAAATGCTCTGTGTTGCGCTTCGCAATATGTGCGTCCGCCCTTAATGTAATAGCAGCAATCAAGTCTGCCTAGACGTAATGTACGAGTACCCACTAAAAAAAATTATAGTTATTCAGCACTTGTGCTACGGACCTTCCATGTGGTGTCGGGCGTTTGAAATAACAAAGAAGTTAAATATTTATTTATTGATAGATAAATTTTTATCTTCTTTGTTAAAAAAGGTTTTTTTTTGCTTACAAGATGGGCTTATGCAATTCAAGTGTTCCAAAATTTCATGTTGGTTTTATGGCAGAAAATAACTCATAATTCCAAAGCTATACGAAAGACAATACAAATGAACAAATATCAAAACTGAGTTGGCTGGGTTTTTTACAAATGTCACTATATAAAATCAAGGATAAAAAAACTGATATTTTTACAGTTAAGCCATGATTAGCAATATTGTGTTGACACCAGCATAAAATACGAACAATTGCATTGATCAACCGATCTTAAAGTCGATATTTTGAAGAAAATTTTGCTTATATTAACTTTGTTTTAAGTATTGAGTGTTGCCAAAGAAACTATAGGTAAGGTTTTTTTTTAATTTATATATATTAAAGGGCTATACAATATAAAAACTTTGAATTTATCCTGTATACAATTAACTAGCGAAAGGACATTACGCAATGAATTTTAGGGAATCCGCATAGTAGAGAGGATAAATAAAAAAGGCCTCAATGTTCATGTAGTACTAGGTTAGGCGATAGATGATAGCTGTTGATATCGAGTATATATTTTAAGACAAACTACAGTATCAACTCATGGATAATTCAGTACCGATACGCCATTATTCGAATGTACTCATCGGTTCTGAAGTTTAAAATGATAGGGGTTTGTAGGATTAAAAAAAAGTATTTGAGCAGATTTTTCGATTCTGGTGAGATGATAAATCTTGAAAAAATATATGGAATCAAAAATGATTTCTTCTTTCCAACAACACAAATACTGACTTCATTAGAGAACAAGCCAATAAAATTATGAGTTCCTCAAGAAACAGGAGCTCAATCATAAAAGATATCCTAACTGTTATAAGACACTAGCGACCCGCCACTAGTGCTAAGTAGCACAGAGTTCATAATTTCAAAAAATTCTTAGCGAATAATTAATTATTGACTTAGTAGGTTTGGCTGTGTGTTCATAGTCAGTCAAGAAAAACGATTTTATAAGTACACTAATATAGATTACAAATAAACTCATTCAGTGCGCATTGTATTAGGTCAATTTGTTATTGCGTAGAGTTCGCGTTGGGGGCGCTTTGCTAAGCAAATCACTCATTTCTACGGCCTCCGTCACCTCCACACAAACCTGTCAGGAACAAATAGTCAAATCCACTTCAATGTTGCTCTTAAAAAGTAAAAATCAAGCGCTGGATCGCGTCTCACTGACGGCTCGTTGTAGCCAAAACTATTCCCAGATTAAATACAATCTAATCTAACCCGATAAAGTAAATTTTAGGCTTGAATTATATATATATGCATCCGCGCGACCAAGCGATTTCATCCTTAGTGGTAAGCCACACTGGTGCGACGCGTCTTTGCTTCGGCGATGAGCGGGAAAAATAAAACATGAAAGCGAACGAGGGGAGCCATGTTGGCGCGGCCGGGCGTCAAGCGATCGTTACCAGCAGAGGAGAGAGTGCGTGTTCGCGCGTCTTGCGTATATTTATCAAATTTTGTTGATTTTTTCTCGCGGTAAATATGCAAAACGTAAATTCGGAATCTTTTATTAGAGAGTTAATGTCATTTTGTGGGTATTAACGTAATTCATCACACAGTCGACAATATTCACCAAAAACTGATATCTTTTTTGTTTAAACCATAAACAACTATTTCAATTTGCGTTATATCATGTGTAAAATCTACTTTTTTCTAAGCATGAAAGAGCCCATTTAGAAAAACTCATTTTTAACTATAATAATCGCCTGTAAACAAAGTGTGACGCGGCCGCCTCAACGTGGCATACTACTGTGGCAAACGCAACGTCTGAAAACCCCCCCCCCCCCCCCCCCCCCACCGCTCCACGCACTAGCCCAGCACGGCACACGGCAAGTTACCTGATTTAAAACAAAATCACAATAAAATATTTATAATCATATAATCAATGAGGCAATTGCTTCATCTTTTTTTTTCTATTAGAATTCTTAGTTTTAAATAATAACGCATTTTTCTTGTATTTAATGTTTATGGCGGCGCAATTAATTTCTCTTCTCTATTCATACGTATTCAAATACGCCGTAGGAGTGAGGATAAACGCTACTAAAATTCCCTTGCGGGGCCTAGAATTAATGCCTAGAAGTTCCTCAATACGGATACATCTTATAATAAACCATCTTACTTGGCCGGCTAGGACGTCAACAGTAAAATTAAATATAGTTACACTTCAGGCTATCTCTCTGCCAAAAGACAGTATTTCAAAATTCAAGCATGTCAAAATTCTCAAGGACTCTTGAGTCTTTGACAATTTGGCCGTGTTTCAAGGCCACGCAAATAGCATTTTTCTCTCAGGAATTTAGAAAAAACAACGCAATATAAGGGGTTTTGTAACAAATTCTTTAAATGTTCTGTAATTTTACACGTTGAAATAAATTGTGTTAGGACGAGACTGTGGACGCGGCGCTGAGAGAAGTGGGCCTCCTTTAGGAGTGTCCAACGAGTACTTCAATCATCAGCCAGGAAACATCTACATAGCATAACATTTTTATTTTTATTTTACATTGTTATACGCCTTGAGGTTATTGGTCAGAAAATGTGTATTTCTTTGCATACTCCGAGGTGAATACAGTGAGTCCATAACTTTATTATGCAAAAATTAACTAAACATTTTAATCGGAAATATTATAGGACCGTTTTCAAATTAAAATAAAAAATAAAACAAAAAGGAATTATAGCTCTTTCAATATATTTATAGTCTGATTAAAGCTAATATTTCTTTTAAAAAAGATTTCAATTATGAATTTTAAAGTTTTTATTAAATAAAACTGTACAAGGTGGAGTTTTTATAGATAACCTTGTTATATATAATTATACATATAATCCATCCTTGTCCATCTGCAATAAATAATGTACTTTTTAAATAGTGAAAGGATTTTACTACTTAAAAGATTATAAAAATTACCAAATCCACTCTCCCTTTCTTTATAATATTATTACTAGAGATATTAGTAAGCAGCACAGGTAGGCTAATGGTTAGTGGCCACCGTCGTCTAGAAATACACCTTAGCAAAAAGTTCAATCTAAAGGTCAAACCACACTTGAGCAGCTATGCGCTGCGCTGCACGCGGCTCTTTATAACCGTACTTGCGCGGCGCGACATTTTCTGACCTCAGAGTACTTCATAAATTCCCAGAACACTAATACTCACAAAGAGTCATATAGTGTTCTGGATATAATTATTTTTTAAATCATTAAATTCCGGTTAAGAGCCATTTTACATAATTCGCTTGATTTATACAATTTCGAGTGTTAAATTTTCCAACCTATAAAAGAAATATATGATATTGAAGTATTGTTTCAAATAGCTCAATTCTTCGTATTGACATTTAATAAAACAGATTTTGAAATATTATTCTATTTTTTGAGTAGTAGCCAAAATGCTACGGCTAATTTTGTCAAAAACACGCGCAGAGGTAAGTTCAGAGACGTTTTTGTACCGTTAAAATTATTAAATTAAACTGAAAAAAATACCCATTGGTCACAAATATAAATCCATTGACACATAATAAAACAGATTTTTGATACCTAGTTTAGAACACCAAAAAAAAAATAGATATGAGGTATAAATTTCTACGATTTTACCTTGACATTTTACAATTATACTGAACGTTATTTCCAATGAAAACATGCCCCAAATGAAATTGAAATCTTGCCCAATCAGGATACTAATAAAAAAATATAGTTTTTTAGTTTACAATACTACATTATTTAGTTATATTCCGATGCATTCGTGCGCACTGACTAGTACTGCGCCTTTACCTACACTTGCGCAGCGTGATTTTGTGAAATGGCTCTTAATAGCTAACCAGATTAATTAATTACTCGTCATCCAACGTGCCTCGATGTTCGATCGCTCGTGAACAGACTAGAATAGAAAGAAAAATGGCCAGAACTTGCATCTTCGCTGCCGCAAGCTATCAAGCACTTGACCAGCGCCGCCCTGCGCGACTCTGTACTGCGCAACAGAGTTGCGACTCGAGAAAACTACTAAGACGCTTCGCGCAGCGCCGCGCTACTCCAGTGCGGTTACTTTCATCGCTCATATGAATAAATACAAATTCATATTTGTAATGTCGCGCAGCACGAATGCGAATTGACCTTAAAGTTTACTATTTCACAATATAAAATTTCTACTCATTCTTATCCTTATCCAAGTAGTAAAGATCAATGCCGAATCTATAGCGCACAGTACGGTGGTAAATCCGTCAAAGTATGAAAACTTTGACCTATCGTATTCTCCGATTAACAATTAATTTTAACACAAAAATAATTAGATTGTTCATTAAAAATAATATATTTTTAAACTTTAGTGATACATATTTTCTGAAGTTCACCAAACGGTGTTAAATGTTGGTGGCATACCTAATTTGTATACTGTAAATTTTTATATATAATGTATTTTATTTTCGTTTCTAATAGATGGTAAGTACCTGTTTATTTTTAGTGTGTCGCATAGGAAAAAATACTGCCATCGATGGTGAAAATAAATAGCAATAAGTAAATAATGTATATTCTTGTAAATATACATAACATTTGTTATTTTGAAGGCTGGCTGCTCGTTAGCAATACTAAAGAGGAGATAATATACCTATTCGTATTACTAACTTATTATCTCTTACATTACATATTCAAAACTAGATTTGCCTTGGGCTACATCTTCCAAGGTTTTCATGAATTTGTTATATAGAAATCTCGCATTACGCCATGAAGCTTAATACCATATGGTAACTAAGCTCTAATTAAATATGTCTTGTCATCTAGTTTTGAAACTAAGGGTCAGTTCACAACGAAACGCGACGCGTCATAAGATGCTATATGAAGACTGAAGAGTATCGTGACGCATTGTGAAGCCATTACAAAGAAAAGTTCGCGCTGAGTCTTAGAGACGCATCGCAGCGCAGCGTGTAGCCATCGACAACACTTTCGCGTACTAACTGAACTATATACCTTTTTGTTTAGTAAATAAGTTCTATATTGTATTGCTACCTTAAAACGTGCGCGCCGCAACGGGTCGCGTTTCGGTGTGAACTGGGCCCTTAGTTTATTTCCCGTGGAAACTTATTGCATCAATATTACTAAATCACTCGATCGCAGCTATTGTGAAATGCGCCATCTACTTCAATAAAAGGGAACAAGTTAAAGCGCCATCTGTTCGAACGCTAAAGTGTTAAATATTCCCAAATTCATTTAGTGGTTTAGGCGTAATTCTATAACAAATCTTCGAACATGGAAGATGTTCGACAAACTTTCGCTTATTCAGTATAACCCAATCATTTAAAGAAAGGGATTGAAAATGGCGGCGCTTCTATTTGCCTCTCGCTCACAAAATACTGCAGTCTATTCGCACAGGTCGGTATGGTTATATAAAACGACAATATGGAGATATAGTTCCAAATTGGACTTAATAATGAAAAAATATACAATTAAAAACAAATTTACAAGCTAACAGACACCTGCAAAGAGTCGCCATTATCAATCCCTTTCTTAAATTGACCGAATTATACTAAAAAGTTATAAAGGTAAGATTTGCTGTAACGACTAGTACGTGACGCATTGCAAACGGCTACTTGTAACTAGACCAAGAGTATATAGGTGTGTACACGAGAAAAAGATCGTAGATCATAAGTCACACATGACTACACGTTAGTGGCGTGTCCAACTCTATCGCACAAGCGCAAAAAGAATAAATTAGCAAACACTTTATCCTTTTTTCGCCCCTTTCTAGTAAAATTGCGGATATTTGCATTGCATCCAGTGTGGAGTCAGCCTTATTTATCTTCAAAAAATTAATGTTTGTTCTATATCGTTGAATTTAAATGTGTTTTAATTTTATTAATTACTTACCTATTATTTTTAAGGTCAAACATCGAATTAATAGATATTTAATTTAAATAAGAATGAATTAGGAATTTTTTTAACTATTCTGTAATTCTGACCAATGGTTACCTTTTTATACATATAAATCTGCTCTTGTTTAAATATTTTGTTTATAAGGGAGAATTTATAACTGTATTTATAAATAGTATTCGTATAAATAGTAATATAAGTAAATAACTATTTTATAGATTACTAGATTGTACGACATAAAAAACACATTAATTTTCTATGCAATTTTCTGTCTTAAATCTGTTTAATATTTTATAGAATTTAAGACTTTTACTTACACTGTGGTGTTTCCAATTTGAATTTTGCTCTTCTACGGCCTCAGAATAAAATATGCATACTTACCATATATTCGTCTCAAACAAGATGAATGACGATTTAGGTTAGGATGGGGAAATCTTAAATTTTTCTGTTAATTTCGACAAGATCTCATAATTTAAATCTATACATATAACAAAATCGTAAACGAGCTGTGTCTGTACATGAAATATTTTTCAAAAAAGAAAACTGCTACACGTACATGTTGCTGAGGTCAAAAAAATATTTTTTAGAATTTTTGTCTGTTTGTCTGTGCGTTTGTTCGCGCTAATCTCAGAAACGGCTTAACCGATTTAAATGCGGGTTTCACTGATGTATTGTAGCAAGCTTCCCTTTAACATTTAATGTTTGTTTCATTCAAATTGGTTTACAAACAAAAAAGTTAGGCGCTATACTAAATATCACGCGTACGAAGTTGCGGCTTTATCTCGTGTCGGTCCACAGAGTGACTAAACCAAGACTAAAAACAGTCAACGTGAAAACTACTTTAAAACTTGAAAGTTGTTTCTAGGATCTCAGCAAATCAGAACAGTCGAGCTGTCAAATATCAACATGATCACATTTTTTTTAATTGTGAATAGATTAGTTACTCGGAAATTCGACGGAGGTCAGAATTCAAATTGGACATCTATACCTACTTGAAATAACATCAAGTTGTCTTCCTATCTTCCCAATTTAACATAAAGTTTGGTACTTACTTTAAAAATAAATAAGATATGACGCATTTTCTCTGTGTATTTTTGTAAGTAATCTAACTACTCTGTGAATTTTTAATGTAATTTGTTGTCTTGTTTTAAAAATCTATTGCAATATTGTAAAATTAAAATGTAATTATATACGTTTTTTATTTATCTCGTTTTTTTTACTGGTCCACTAACTCAAAAAAATGTATTTAGTATAATTTGAATTTTTAAAAGGTTCTGCCAATCGGAGATTACAGGAATTTGGTGAGATCGTAGACACAGCCTAATAAGACATGTTCATTATTTATAATTATCAATATATAATTATCTCGTTGAATAACATAGTTTAAATGCAGATGTACACGCATTAGCGCTAGCTGCTAGTCTAAGATATAAATAAATAAATTTAGTACTTATATCAAAGGCTATCATAATACGTTTATGTTAATGTTTGATTTATCTAATGTCTATTAGTCGAGGTGAGTAGAATCTCCTAATTGGTCAGAGACCGCATAAGTCTTATTGAATGTTTATTGTAAGTTTGAGAGGCGATGGCTGATGAATTAATTGCCAGCGACTATCGGGCCGTGTCGTGGAAGCTTGGTGGTAATTATCGAGTTAGTTTATACTGGTGATACTTTTTTTACCGAAAAGCGATCGTTTTGTCTTCCGCCACGGAACATTTCCGCGGGTCTTAACACGCCCACGAGCGACACTGGCTCAGTGATTATTCCTTGTTGCAGGAGGAAGCTCCCCAGGGATTCTTCGAAGACCATGGCTTGGGATAAGCTCACGCGCGTCGTGTAACTCCTAGCCGTTTGCGTAGATACGTGGCGGGAAAAATCTTCCATTTTTAACGGTAAATTTCATAGAAATAAGATGTATCATTTATATAGAGTACCTATGTAATTTTATTGTGCACGTTTTATTTAGATTGTTTTAAACGATGTTTTGTGTGATTTCAATTATTATATTGTTTGCGTAATCCCAAAATATGATTTTATAGATACCTAGAATGTAATATAAAAATGGCAGCGTACTTAAAAACGTAATTTTTAAAAATATTATTTTTTAAAAAGCAAAGTGGAATAGTTGAAAATATATTTTCTTTCATAGGGTAGTTTTTTTTAACCATAAAATATGTTTTATTTAACTGGAGATTTACATGTAAATATTATTTACGCAAAGAATAGTCTAAAAGAATCAAATAAAGTACGTGAATATTCTTGATTTTTCCCAAACTTTGTATATGCAAAGATAATTATTTGAATTTGAATGAAAAACATTCATGTACAGAAACGTTATATGGAAAAAAACCTTTATAATAAAAGTAGTTACAAATTACCTAATATATTATCCTTATTCCCCTCTGTATTAAATTCAAATGTCCTTATTTCCCACTGAATACAATTTACGCGCTTCAAGTAATCTTGAACAGTTTTGGGAGTTAGTTAAAAGATTATTTTCGTGTGCCGGCACGTCTATGATTATAAATATGTTGAATGTAGTTATATAAATATTTCGACATAAAATTCTAATTAATAAATATGCCGTAATTTTAACATTATGTCAAATGTTGCTTAGAAGGCAAAAGCATTAGAACAAAATATTGTGAGAAAGAAAATGGTTTCAGAATGGCATAAGGTTTGAGTGAAAGATAAAAACTGATATCAAAATAACTGCCCAAGTTCTATTTTAAATAGTGTTTAACTGTTATTTTATTACGCATAGGTGCTGCGCTGACGACAATGAACCGCGACGTCGCTCATTACTTCTTATCTATTTATTTGTATAACATTATTGAAGAATTTTTATTTTTCGCTATGCACAGATATATGTATGTACCCGTACAACTCAAAACATTATTATTTTATATGCTATTAATTTGGACAGACAACGAAGGTTTTGTTGGCTGTTTTCTCTTATTTTTGCCACCTTTCCTAATTTTATCCAAAATTATTCTTCACAAAATGATTCCTCTGTTTTTTTATGTTATTTTAGTTACCAAATTTTGTTTTTGAATCGAACATTTGAAAAGAACTATGCAACGGGGACCGTACCTCACCGCAGCACTTATTACTTTTTTTATATATTAAGATAGAATCAAAATTATTGCACATTTTTTTTTAAAGATTCAGTTTGTCTGTTATGTCAAACCATATTCCAGTTTATATTATATCGCCAACGATTTGTGCCAAAAATATAGCATTTTTATAACTCTTGTCTATCCAAGTAAGTACATTAATAAATATATTCCTATATGCAAAGTTCCACACAGCACAGAGGCTAGCAAACTTGACAATATACAGTAAGTATGATTTTAAACACGTTTGAATATTCAATATTTACTTAGACGTGCATACTTGAATCTTAATTATTCATGCGATTGTTAAATAATTATTAATAATTGTTTTAAAATAATAAGCCACAAAATTTCTGTAAATGCTTTTTAAAACCTATCTTGCATAGTCTACCTACATACACATTTATAATAAGACCGCTATTGAAAAAGTGAGCATTCTTTGTCAGTGGACGTTAGGTGAATTTGTTATAGAGTAAGATCGCAGGCATTCCAGAGATAGCTTATTTTCTGAAGGACAAAATATGGGGAATCGAGTATGTAGTGTTCCAATGTATGTAAAGTTGGGGTAGAAAAACCTTCGTCAGTTTTCAAATTCATTCCTTTATCAAGTCGTAGACTCTTAGTACCTTTTGAAACTAAAGCACTATGCAGACAACTGACAGACGTTTAAAATGAAATTTTAACTTTACTGATAATTGCCCTGATGCAAGCAAATGTCGACTTTAAGGTGACTAACCTTTTTTTATCCTGACTGTACTTGAACGTTGCCAGGCTTAAATTTAAGACCCTTTACATTCTGCAAAGTATCGCCGGGCACGCGGCACAATGAAAGCCGTCATTGGTTTCATACAAATTGCGCCAGCCGCTTGTGCCGCGTGCCGACCGGCGGGCGACACGCTACAGATTGCAAAAAGCCTTAAAGCGTCTGGCAGAAGTTATGGCCCACGGGAAGTGTCTGGCAGTGCTGAATATTATTTTGTAATAATATTCTACAAAACATATGTAAAAATCAGCTTTTCGAAAATAAGTGAAGTTAGTCCTATTTTTCCTTACCTTTCTCACCTGATAGCTCTAAATTGGCGGTCTACCCAACTTAACAGATACGCATACGTTCAAAGTAGATAGGAAAACTACTCAATTCCTCACTTTTTGTCTTGCATAGAAAATAAGTTGTCTTGCATTCCTGGGATCTTGGGCTATTAGAACTGTCCAAACTTTCATAATGCAAAGATGTAATAAAAATTTAAATTGTCTTTATTACTACTATGAATTTTAAAATGATAAAATCGATTTGCAGCTTTATCTCTCCGGTAAACGACCTCAGAGCGTCTAGATTGGGCTAGATAAGCTGTGACAAAAGTTTTAATCTGTAAATTAGCTTTCATAATTTTGTAATGGTCTTATATTATACTCTATGCCTTATTAATTAGTATTTAATATAGTAATCCCAATCATATCAAGGTGAATAATTTATAGACAGGCCTAAATATAAAGTAGAATAATTCCTATAAATGCATAAAATACATACGTAACGTTTTAATATGAATAAATTAATATGTATTAACAATGATAGACTTTTTTTTACCAGAAAACCTTTATTCCTTCATTTTTATCTTGTTGCTGTTGCTCAGTTTGCTGTTCGAGCTCGTGGAAAATCAACATTTTAATAATGTAATGCATTATTTATTACATCAGTAGGGCGCACTGAAGCAGTTATGAAAGGGGGCGCTGACCACCAAATCACAGGAGACTACCATGAAATAACTCTCTATTTATATCTTTATATGAAAAAAAAAAAATTAGGAAAGTGTAAGTGCCAGGCACAAGCCTACTACAATATAACTATTCTGTCAATATAAACATTCAGTCAAATAAAATCAGTATTTTATATGCTAAGGTCAACAACAGATAGGCCGACGCTCCACTTGATGGTGGATGGCTACCATCGCCTATAACACAGGTGATGAAGTGCCCCGGCTTCACACAGAAATTTTCTTAGCGGATACAAGTGTTTAAAATAAACCTATGTTCCAAATTTCAGCTTTCTAGGCTTAGTTAGTTTTGACTGCTTTGATGCAAGACAAACTATTTTACAAGTACAGATTACTGAAAAGTACCATCAAAATCTGTTCAGTAGTTTTTGAGTGAAAGTGTAACTAACGCTTTAATATTAGTAATTAAAATATTAGTAGTTAAACGTTTGGCAGGGGTTTAAGGTTGCATGTCTCAACAATCCCTTAAGACTGCGTGAGGGGACACAGTGGTTTTTTAGTGAGTAGAAATCTCACATATGGAATCATGTATGAGATCACGATCACCATGGGGAGATCTGTGGGGGTCTGGTTCCAGATTTCTCACGCAAAAAAAGGCCACACTGCGTTTCGCAGTCATTTGGTTAGCCTGTATAGTGGCGTTAATCACCCCCTTCGTGACAGCGCACACACACAGCAGCACGTGTGCTGTTGTGTTTCAGTGAGTGAATAAGGGATGTCAGAGCCCATTGCACTATCCCTTTCCCAATCACTTTATCCTTAATCCTGCTAGGAATACCTGTGGAGTTACTTGTGTCAACCATCAGCCTGTCCGACGACCTTAACATAAAAAATATTTCCAATGCACGAGAAAACTTCTCGAGGCCGAGACATACAAAAAAAAATTCATTGAAATCTGTCAATCCCTTCTCGACATATCTACAAATGAACCGTTCCATACAAAATATAGGTAGGAGAAAATTAATTTTATCCACAATATTTTTTTGTGACTGTGTTTAAGTTATTCTGCTATTCGGGGCGGAGACAAATTCAATAAATCAAATACAAAAATCCGTTCAACTGTTCTTGAGTTATAAATGATGTAACTAACATCTTTCTTTTCTATATAATATATAAAAGAAAGGCTATACATATCTCTGTCATATATAGACTTTCTTTTATTTATAGTTTTTTTTTCTTCAAAGTTATACTTTGTTCTCTTAGTAAATATTTGCATTTTTATTCAATCAAAGTAACCCCAAAACTACTGAAATCTTTGGGAAAAAGGTTCCTAATGGGAGTTACTATTGATTTACTTTAAAAGTTGCCTCGATCTGCCCCGATCACAGTGTAACTTTGATAACCGCCTTTTATTTAATTTTTTGAGTTTATTTTTGTATATATTAAAACCATAGGTACTTGGAAAATAGAACGATAAACAAAAGTTAATATCCCATATTTTTTTTATTTCTTTGTTGTGTCAATATTTAGATTTATTTTAATATCAAATTTTATGAAATTAAATCCATTCTGCGGTACCTTATTCTCTTTATCAGGAGAGAGTCTAGACTCAACAACCTGTTTTGTTGTATCCACAATGACCTTTGGTAAGTCATTGAAAACTGCAATTGTTCGTCTGAATTCTTTTATAGCAGCAGTTGCTGCAGCATCACCATCAGCCAGCGATGGCATATATGGTTTTGCAGTGGTCACAGCAAGGTTAACTCCCGTTTCGGCATATGATAAACCCCAATCTAAAAGGCTGTGAGCACCTGGAATTTAAATTGCACCAGTTTGGCTTTACACTTCGTTAAAAATTAAAGAAAAAAAGTTGTTTACTCTCCTAATTAGGAATTCTAACATAGAATTGGGTAGAATAAAATTGTTAGTTTACCTTTGACTTTAGTATATAAAGCACCAATTTGATTAACTGCTGCTTCATCCGTTTTGTTTTGTGCTGAACTTACTTCTGGTTCCATCTAAAAACAAATTAAATTATATATCGATGTGGTAAGTACATTTTTATAAAATGAGTTAAATACACAGTGTTTTACCCTTTTAATATATATTTTATTGTGCACAAATGTGGTAAGCGTTTACCACGTGTCATGTACCGGTATGTACCATCATGTAGGATTTACTAATAGCTCAAAAGGGTGGTAACTTTACTTGAATGGAATAATTATAGTAAAAGTTAACCATAATAAAACTTAAAAAAATACTTTATGTTATGTAATCGTTACTACTATTTCTGATTACAAATACACTCGTTCCGTACTTTGGACTGCGTTCGGGGAAAGAGTATCTGTATTCATTCAGTAATAAGTATCCGTTGCATTGCACTCACTTTCGGGTAGCCGTTACCAACTCGGAATCGGAATAGTAGAAGCCATTCGTTTTCTAAACTGCCTTTTAGTAATTTTACAGGTCCTAATGTAAATTTTTAAAATAATGTTACCAGCGTTTTTTCCGTAGTGCTGTAATAATATCGGTTTTACTTAAATAGTTATAATAAACTCAGCGGCAGAAAAAGCGGCCCACCGACAAATTTAGCCCTAGCATTATTATGATGGAAAAAAAAAACTGATATTTTTTATTTTATTTAACTGGTAATCCACTGTCAAGTTGATTTTAGTCAAAAGTTAAACTTAAATTACTGTCATTTAGTAACAAAAAAATAATGTGAATAAAAACGATTTTTTTGCCAAAATTCCTTTATTACAAAAAAAAGAAAGAATTACATGTAAACATTAAAAAAAATTAACTTAATACCGCGTATTGCCGCCCCTAGCTGCAATGACTGCTTGCATACGTTCTGGCATGCTTTGCAGTATGTTTTTTATCTCTACTTGAGGAATTTGCTCCCAAATTGCCGTGAGAGTAGAAAGTCACGAAGGGTCTCGGGCGGGTTCGATAGTGCTCGGACGCGTCTCTTAAGCATGTCCCAGACATGTTCAATTGGATTCATGTCTGGGCTGCGAGCAGGCCATTGCAACCTTCGAATGCCGACAGCAACCAAGTACGATTCAACGCTTCTCGCGATGTGGGCTCTTGCATTATCATGCATTAGCAAGAAGTCCTCTTGACCAATAAAGCCCACGAATGGCACAACGTGATCTTCGAGGATTTCTTTGATGTACCTGGCTGCTGTTAGGCGGTAATTTACAAAAACCAACTCTGAACATACTCCTCCCCATACCATAACGGACCCACCTTGGTAACTGACAGTTTGACGTGTTGTGATGAGAAGAAACCGTTCTCGTCGCCGATACACTCTCTCACGCCCATCTGGTGCTCGTAAGGCAACTATGCACTCATCTGTGAACAACACTTTAGCCCATTGATCTAAAGTCCAATTCACATGTTCACGCGCAAACCTTAACCGTGCTACTCTGTGGTGTCTCTCCAATTCTGGCCCTCGTGCTGGTCTCTGCGCACGTAAATCCCGCTCTGCCATCCTTCTTCTTATTGTTCGTTCACTAACAATGACCCCCCGTGCTGCCGCTGTCTGATCTCGACACCAGTCAGAAATCGATTTCTCAGTACAGCCAAAATTACGAATCGATCATCACGAGCGGAGGTGCACCTAACTCGACCAATTCCTGGTCGCCGTGTGTACAGACCAGTCTCCCGGTACCTTGTGAGAGCTCTTCTTAAGGTGGTTCGAGACACATGGAGATGTGCAGCCACCTCACGCTGAGTTCTTCCCTGCTCAATTAACAGTACTGCCTGAGCAATCTGAGCAGCTGTGATTGGCATCTTCTAATCTTTTCTGCAATGGAAATAAACACTGAAACACTATTACAGTTAAAAAAGATTAAATTTACACAGAAAAATTGAAAAAGATTAATTTAACTTACCTTTGTCGGGTACGCTCGATACAACACTGTCACAAAATTCAACAAAAGTTAACCCAACATAACTTAATCTTGAATTACTTACTTTATCTTAACAAAACAATCCACTTGACACCTACCCTCGTTCAAATGTCCCATAAATATTGCTTACTTTGTTTACAAGTTCGCAATAAGCGCGTGGGCCGCTTTTTCTGCCGCTGAGTTACTTTCAGTTACTTTAAGTATTAATTTAAAGGAATTGAAATATTTCAATTATTGAAATAATTGTAACACTCGTTGTACCACGGAATCAAAGAGAATATATTCTATCATTTCTATCACAGAAACATCACAGAGTATGCATGTAATACTAGCTAGCGTCACAGAGTATGCATGTAATCATTTTTTTTTTTTTTATCATGGAACGGCGAGAAATTTTAATTGTTAGTTCAACATGTATTTTACGGTAAAAATATTTTTTATCTTGTTTTGATTTAACATTCGTATTATTGTTATTTTAAGGTTCGGATTTCTATTAAAGCAGGATTACCAATGACGGAATAAAAAAAGAACTAAAATTTAATGAAAGTTAAATAAATAAAAAATACATACATACATTACATTACATAGCTATCATTTTGGGATAATTTTATATCACCTATGAAAATATTCTCTTAAGAAAAGTTATAATAAATAATCAAAAAGAATTGCGACTCCTAGAACGGACTTTAAAAAAAATAATTATGAAATTAAATAATAATTAATATTAATTCTAAACTAATTAATGTTCTATAGAGCATTGATTACGGTTTTATAAAATTGAAAGTTTTATAATAATTCCGATCTGAAATTTGCAACACAGGAAATGTCACATTACTCCTTCGAATTACGGAACACTATAGAATACTATGTACAGAGAGACTAAACCTTGATTGAACAACGTAGAAGGTTATTTTATTTACAATGAGTCCAACGACCTCTTTCTCAAATTTTTTTAACTGTATTCAAGTTACTTGTAATAGGTAGGTACTTTAATATTATATGATTCCAATTTGTAAACTGGAACCGTGAGTAAATGCTGTAACTCGAACCAGTATTTGTAATCAGTACTTCAGAGTAACTGTAATCATTGTCACGGTTACATCAAAGTAATCATTTGGCACATCTCTAGTTGGCACAAACTTTTTTACGGTCATTCTATGAACGCGTTTTCGACATTGACACCTGTCAAAACGGCAATCATATTCATAGAGGTAAAGGCGCCCCGATCGTTGATCATATCATAGATAAAATACTACTCATAGATAAGTATGTGTATATTAGGAAAATACTACTTAACCAGTATAGATGGTCAACTTCCATATAACGATCTGAAGCCAATTTCATATAGGGATTTCCACTCCCTAGATGTCACTAAGAGTCTCGAATTTAACATTAATGTGTATTTTGTTAAAAATTATAACCAACAAATTCAATAGCGCAGTTATATTTCCTTATTATCGTGGTAATAACTAGAGGGCGACGTTGCTGAGAGGTACTTTTATCATTAATCTGTGACTTTTATGTATGATATTATTGCCCTATTATATAGAACAGAACCTATACCGTTCATACGGCCCTTTTATCGTTGTTCGTGCCCACTTTTTTTATATTTTAAATAAATTTTAGTAGTGCCATCTCTTGTACATGAGAATTGACTGAATGGTCGACTGCAGCGACTCTAGCGGATTTTTAATGACAACAAATAAGCGACAAACTACACAGGCGGCATCTAGAAATAAGCGAAATTGGATAGGGTACGGATTCAATGTACGTGAGTGACCATCTATACTGGTTAAGTAGTATCATAGATAAAATACTACTTAACCAGTATAGATGGTCAACTTCCATATAACGATCTGAAGCCAATTTCATATTGGGATTTCCACTTCCTAGATGTCACTAAGAGTCTCGAATTTAACATTAATGTGTATTTTGTTAAAAATTATAACCAACAAATTCAATCACGCAGTTATAGTTCCTTATTATCGTGGTAATAACTAGAGGGCGACGTTGCTGAGAGGTACTTTTATCATTAATCTGTGACTTTTATGTATGATATTATTGCCCTATTTTTTAGAATAGAACCTATACCGTTCATACGGCCCTTTTATCGTTGTTCGTGCCCACTTTTTTTATATTTTAAATAAATTTTAGTAGTGCCATCTCTTGTACATGAGAATTGACTGAATGGTCGACTGCAGCGACTCTAGCGGATTTTTAATGACAACAAGTAAGCGACAAACTACACAGGCGGCATCTAGAAATAAGCGAAATTGGATAGGGTTCGGATTCAATGTACGTGAGTGACCATCTATACTGGTTAAGTAGTATCATAGATAAAATACTACTTAACCAGTATAGATGGTCAACTTCCATATAACGATCTGAAGCCAATTTCATATTGGGATTTCCACTTCCTAGATGTCACTAAGAGTCTCGAATTTAACATTAATGTGTATTTTGTTAAAAATTATAACCAACAAATTCAATCACGCAGTTATAGTTCCTTATTATCGTGGTAATAACTAGAGGGCGACGTTGCTGAGAGGTACTTTTATCATTAATCTGTGACTTTTATGTATGATATTATTGCCCTATTTTTTAGAATAGAACCTATACCGTTCATACGGCCCTTTTATCGTTGTTCGTGCCCACTTTTTTTATATTTTAAATAAATTTTAGTAGTGCCATCTCTTGTACATGAGAATTGACTGAATGGTCGACTGCAGCGACTCTAGCGGATTTTTAATGACAACAAATAAGCGACAAACTACACAGGCGGCATCTAGATATAAGCGAAATTGGATAGGGTACGGATTCAATGTACGTGAGTGACCATCTATACTGGTTAAGTAGTATTTTATCTATGGTAGTATTTTATCTATGATCATATTCATATCAGTGATTCTACTTTTAGGAATTTCTCCCTTTTTTAGGGAAAAATAACTGAAATTATGCATGATTATACTCCGGCCATTATAAGAGTGCTGTTCTGACAGGTGTCAATTCCATACTCAATTCAATTCTGTATCGTTTATTCGGAAATAAACTTTATGCAATGGACATAAAGAAATGTCAAAAACGCATTAATAGAATGACCGTACTATAAGGATTATTTTAATAAGACAGGGATTTAGGGATATTCGGGGAAAAATGCAAACCTATGTTGGTAACCCTATATTTATATAAGTTACTCTATGATAGCTATGACACTTTGCTTACTCTTTGGTAGCACCGACGACAGGTTTTTACCAGGCCATAAATTACAAAAAAAAATGCAAACGGGGATTCCGCAAACACTTATAAATGTAATCCGTCTAATTTTAGTTTACCACATTAAAGTGTCGGTTCAATCAAAGATGTTGTATTAGTCTGTACGGTTCCATTGTTTTAGATGAGATAGAAATATAATCGTATTATTGTAGGCATAGTCTTGGTCATAGATAAGTATGTGTCTTGGTTTCATTCAAAGAATATGGTACTCTCTGGTTTCATTTATTAATTTTAATTACATTAGTACGTATTGTATCGACAAATTGCGCAGCGGAACAGTGGCTGCAAAAAATACTTAATTTGTTCCATACAAAACTCGGAATGCGAGCAAACAATTGCTCAATTTTAGAACCCATGTTAAGCGCAGCAAAACATTACAAAAGAAATGCTTTGGCTTCTATGTACTTCTTCTAATCTTTTTTGTGAATATTTATTGATGTTTTCTTAACAAATAAAATAATATCTATCAAATTATTGTTTATTTGCCTGATTAAAAACATGCTCCTTAAAAATAGGATTTTATGAGGTCGTATAGGGAATTTTAGGGACAAATCCTCAGGTACAATACCCATGATCTCGAAAATAAATACCTATTATTATTATTAAAAAACATCTAGGGAAAAATGAAAATCGTAAGTGGAAACACTGATTCATATAATGGCCATCATTGGCCTGGCCTGGCCCCTGCATCCCTGCATGGCCATACCAGACTACCACTAAATGGCTGGAGACTATCATATAATTACAACAAAGTTACAAAAAGCACTTCCAAAGTCTTGTAGACTTCCGAAGAGGATTACTTATTAGGAGAGGATAAGGAAATGGGCTCTGGCATCCCTTACTCACTCACCGAAACACAACAGCACGTATATGCTGTTATTTCACGGTGGTATTCTGTTATTTGGATGGTGCACTCATCTTGTTTATTTCATAATTACTTCAAGACATCTAAAATAACTTAATATAAAATATTTCACAACTGTCTATCCAATGTATAAAAACACACACTTTGTTTTTTTTTTCGTCAAAACATAAAATTATACTTTTTTCCTTTTCCCTGTTTGAATATCAAACCTTTTTAAGTCAGCCAATATTTAAGTTCAAATTTCATTAACATCCCCTCTGAATCATAAATTATACCGGCTGACTATACTATACCATCTTAAGCTGACTGACTGTACTATCTATTCACCTATGATATCTATCCATCACGTACATTACTCCATACCTATCTTCAAATACATTACTACAAACACAATCATCATTAATACCCACAACAAACTAACCCCCTAAATATAAAAACATCACCTTCAAATATAAAACACTAACTCATCATATAAAACACTTATATTCCCCTCGAACTTCATCTTATAAAACATCTCCACCTTCAATTACTTCACTATAAAAAACTCCTCTATCTTTAAACATCAAGCCATCTCTTATTTCAACATTTCTCCCCTCAAATCTATAATCCTTTCTATATTTCTTTCTTCTCACCAACTCTCGATATTGCTATTGCTCTCTAATAGTCTCCTTCAATACAGCCAGCCATGAGTCATGAAACTAAATTTCCTGGTTTTGGATGGAACTCCTTGGTGATACACCCGTGCATAGTATTAAAACTGTGATAGTATGCTCATAATTTGAAAACCCTCGGGAACCGGGAATCTAAGGATAAATATTACATTACTCTATGGGATAAAACTTTAACGTGTTACACACCTGTTGATAGATAATAACCGCATGAAAATCCGTTCAGTAGTTATTGAGATTATTATTTTGAATTTTTAGATTCAAATAATTTTAGACTTTAGACACCTTTACTTTATGCGCAAAAAAACTGGTTTACTTTTATACTATGAGAAAAACTCCAATCTGTAAATTAGTTTTCAAATATACTTTATGCCTTGTTAATCTGTGTATAGTAATTCCAGTCATATAAAGGAAAAAAAAAATAGTAGGTACACCTAAATATATAATCATAGATAAAATACTACTTTTTTATCTATGATATAATATAATGTTTCCTATAAACATATTCATTTAGGTTTTAATAGGAATGAATTGAAAATAAAAAATGAAACAGGTTGTTTTTCTTTTATTATTACAAAAACTTTATTTCTTTGTTATTATCTTAATTTCTTTAATAAATACCTATTGTCTACAGGCAATATCAGTGCTTCAATACAGATTCAAAATATTCAAAAAAGTGATTCTTAATACTAAAACCATTCACAATACACCTGTATATTGGTATCGAGGCTTTTCTTTTATATATCTAAATAAAATATATTAAAAAGAAATATTAATTCTTTTTCGTCGCCTTCGATTTTGCTTCGGGAGTAGCTTTGACTGTAGATGCAGTGGTTGGTACAGACTCTTGGGTTTGTACGGGGGTACTGTCGCTGGATGGCAGTGTTTCCGATACTCTTTCAGTCTCGTTTTGTTGGTGTTGCTGTTCCTCAGTTTGCTGTTGGTCGCCAGTCACCTTCGCCAAGTGAAGTGCTGCCAGCAGCGCGGTAATATAGCGACGCACGTCCAACTCTATTCCTGTGGGACATCGACGTTTTAATACTGACGCAGTTTTAAAGACTACCATGAATGTTGTTATTTCATGCTAGTCTTTTGTAATTTGGTGTGGAACACATTGTGCTCGATTGTAGGGGATGCCAATTTTCCTATCACCCAAATTTTATTCATCCTATCAGGGTTGGTAAAGTACTTTCTTCCCCTCACCTTTATGACAAACTACTCAAAAACTACTCATTGGCGCAACTCCGTACGCGTACTATTCGGAACAGTGTGTAACTTTTTTGTTTGTATACTGATTGGAATGAAACAAACACTAAATGTTTTAACAAAACTAAAGCTTCTCATAAGATTGCTACAATACAATACATACCACATTCAAATAGATTAAGCCCTTTCTGAGATAAGCGTACACAAAACGTACAGACAAACAACGATTGTATTGTATGTATGATGAAATAATAGTACAATTACTGGCGAGGCTGGAACTAAGAGCAATTGTCGCCCGAATAGTATTGAAAGTACGAGGCAAAGCCGAGATCTCTTCATGGAATTTAAATGGCCGAGGTCAGCTAGTATTTCGTAATTACACGTTAGGAAAATTTTCAGCAAGATGAGCGTATTGTTTAATTATTTGACAGCAAAAAAGCAGCGATTAAAATACACTTTCTCACCTGAATTCCTTAGTTCGTTGACTCTGTAGGCTAGGTTGGCCCAGACGCGCCTCGCAGCAACTGCGCTCAGACGTCCCACGGTCTGAACGGTGTGCAAGGCGGGATCGTCGCAAGCTGGCACTATTTCGCCTACGCAATTAATTCATTTGTTAGAACTAATCTATATAGGTACCGCCACTTTGGTGTGAAAACACTTACGGGACAAAGACATTCCCTCAACTGTCGCACCATGAAAAGGCTTAAGTCATTAGAAGAACAAGAAGCACCAACATGGTAGTGACAGGGCACACTGCGTTCCACAAACTCAAACTGGGCAGCCCGTCTGGTGGCAGTAACCCCCATAAAATAACTTCTGCTGTTAATTTTCAGTAAGATTTCAGAGCCCATTCCGCTATCCCCTTCTTATTCCTTATCCTTATCCATTTGTATCCCAACGTAGTGTTGCTTATGTTTATAGGCGATGGAGTCATATGCTATTAAGTGAACAAGAGCCAGCCTGCCGATTTTTGCTTTTTGTGTGTGGCAACGGCCAGGCCACAAGCCCATTAGATAGTCTATAATAGCATGTCCACCAGTGGACATCTTATTGACTTAATAATAATGACTCCCAGTGTCTTCTTAGACCACAAGTTCATTTAGACATGCGAAGTGAACTGTCAAGTTCAGGGATTCCCAATTACAATTTTTACCAAAAATTACAGGTAAACCTTTCATTCTACTCACCGGTAACATCTTGCTTAGGTCCAACTGGTGGCAGGTAAGTATCCAACAGCTGCATAGCGTAAATGGCACCAGAATCGACGGTGTTCATGGCCTTCTGTCCATAAGCTGTAGAGAGTAAAGCATTGGCTTTGGCCCAGGACAGGTCCTTCAGTGACTTGACACGCTGTTCTGCAGCCGATCGGGCTACGTTTACCTAAAAAAATATATAAACAATTGTATAATAAATTCTCAACTGCACATTATCAATTACAACATCACCATTTGAGCTGTTACTCGCAAATTGGGCATTGCTTTAATACGTTCACTGTTTTAACATGTGAAATACATAGGTACCTCATTGATTTTTTGACTATTTCTAGTAGGTAGTTAAAGATAAGGGTCAAATCACACCGAAACTCGATGCGACGCAGCGTGCAGATTTTAAGGTAGCAATTCAATAACAGCATGTGTGTTGTATTTCAGTGAGTATTGTTGTGTATCCTTAATCCGACTGTAGTGGCCTTACTTGTGTTATAGACGACGGTAGCCCCCTACCACCAAGTGGACCGTCAGCCTGTCTGTCGAGCTTAACATATACGTAAGTACGCGAAAACGGTTGCAGCGCGCTATCTATATTTTTCCTTTTCTTTGGCACGCGATTAGCTTATTACCTGAATTAACATATAGGATACTTTTTATCGTGGAAAGAGGTTAGGTTTCCGAGGTATCGTCAAAAATATAAAAATATGGGCGCCACTGTCGACATAGAGATAAAGACGTCGGGCGTTATTTTTCAACGCAGACAAAGTCACGGACACCAGATTAGTAAAATTATAAATGCGAAAGTTTGTATGTTTGTTACTCAATCACGCTCAATAAATTGTTTGTCACTCAATTTGTATAAATTATAGCCTATATGACGTAGTAGTATATTATACTTCAATGCTTAAATATGTTATTCTGATCTATAATAAATTACTGAAAATTTCCATCAAAATTGAGCGATTTTGAGCGAAAGTGTAACTAACATCCATACATCGATGACGACTTATTTTGACGATTTATGTCAGTGGACATGTGACACACTCCATATTAATTACTAAACTATTATTGTTCGCCAGCGACTTCATTAGATAGATAAAATTATATGACGCAATTCCATTTGCAATTTAATTTAATTTAATCGATAGAGAAATTTATGACGAGCCCGTTGGATGAGTGGTTAGGGTGCTTGCCCGGGTTCGATTCCCGGCTGGGTTAACTTTGAAAAATGAACTTTTCAAATTTGGCTCTGCTCTGGAAGTGGAAAGTAATGGCAGGGCACATTGCGTTTCGCAGTCATTTGGGCAGCCCGACTGGCGGCAATAACCACCCCCTTACAGAAGACCACCGTGAAATAACAGCACGTGTGCTGTTGTGTTTCGGTGAGTGAGTAAGGGATGCCAAAGCCCATTTCCCTATCCCCTCCTAATCCCTTATCCTTAATCCTATTGTAGTCGGCAGCGCACTTGCAACAGCTTTGGCGTTGTTTGTGTTATAGGCGACGGTAGCCACCTACCATCAAGTGGACCGTCCGCCTGCCTGCCGATCTTAACATAAAAAATATAATTTAGTTCATTTCATTTAGTTCATTAACTTAAGGGCGTCTCTTGTCCCTTTTATTTAATGAAATAACTCGAATAGTTGCAATCAAATATAACAACAATTTATATAAGGATTTATACAAAATTACGAAATATTTTAAGGCTTTTTCTTGTACTGGTTCAATGCTCACAGCATAGTTATCTTTGTTCAAAGCTAGCGTTATCATCAAGTAGGTACTACCTACTGTAGTCAACGCAATGTTATCAGTATGAAAACAGGATTTTATGTTATCATTTGACGGAACATAAAAAGATATCTAACTAGTATTTAGATAAAAATATAGTTCTCGATGTTTCTCGATTAATAAAAAATCCGTTTCAATTTAAATTAAGAATGTTAAAAACTGAGGAAATACACAGGTAACTCCTGAAATAAAATGAAGATCTTACGGGAGCAGATGTATATATAATGGTCTTGCCAATAATGTATAAGTATAGGTAAACCCAGGACCTTGCTATGATCTAAGATAGAAAAAACATCAAGATCAGTGTGACATATTGTTTTCTTAATTAGGTACTAAAATGTTAAAATAAGACAATGTTTGACAAAAAATAACTATAAACAAAATATGAACTTGGACTTATGTAAATTACTTACTTACATCAGTTTGATCACTTGAGTAAGAAAATCAATAAATTATGAACGGTAGAATGAATTATTTTCGTTTTATACTGATTGAAATCAAAATTCAAAAGGCATAATAAGTTTCAAGGAATGTTCACTAGGAAATCAAGCTGCTGGTTCATATATTACCACTCTGTGATATATGAAAATAAAATCCTAACTAATACTAAAACTACACTAATAGTGAGTTAGTTTGTTCGTTTGTCACGCTTTCACGCCTTAACTAATCAACCTATTTATCATTAAATTTTTCATGCACGTCAGGGTTACAGAAAATGTCATAAAAAAAATTTTCATCCAGAAAAAAGTATTGTCCTGGACGTGGATGAAGTTGCAGGCAAAAGCTAGAGATATGATAAGTGTATGTAATACTTTTGAAGAACTTTAGCACAGTTTTTAGCTAAATAAATTTAAGTTAGATTAATTAGTTAATAAAAAATTATCATTTGTGATTATTAAACAGTTTCATTACAGAAAGCTGGCCATTTCAAAAAGACTAAAATCGCTTTTTTAAAGAGATAGATGGTAAATATAAATATTAATTGTCAAAATTTATTTTGTGAAGTGAGAATATTAAATACTAGCTGTGTGTGACCGCGACTTCGTACGCCATGTAGTTCGTTTTTTAATCTGTTATTATGTTATGCACTAATTACAACTACGAAGTTGTAGGCTCAGTAGTTAAACATATACTTTCAGCACTGCATAATTAATTAATCTCATTATTTATCGGTACTATTTCATCAGAACAATACCAATAAATTTAGGGATAAATCTGAGATAATGATTTCATCAGAAATAAATCAATCATGTCAGTAGTACCACAGTATAATAAAGAGTACTAGCGTACAGTATGGCCACTCCCTGCCTCCCGTTGAAAGTGCCCCCACCCGCGCTCAGTTAGGTACCTCACAGTTACCGGCTGGCGTGGTGCGCACAGCGGAGGCCACGTAAAATATATTCAAATATTAAACAAATATTTTCATGTGGACAATGAGATTTTGAAAAATATTTGAACAAATTACATTATCCAACATACCTTGCGAATTCTTTCCGATTGAATATTTAAAAAAGTTTTTAATTCGTTTTCTTATATTTAATATATTTTTAAATCAAAATTTTAGAGAGTCATTTCGTAAAAAGTTTTTTAATGTCTCACGTTTGTGATAATTTTGCGTTTCAAAATTATACTATTTTGTTACACATTTTATAAATTTTGTTCGTGAATAATAAACAATAAAATTACAGCATGAAATTTTATTTTCCTTCAACTATCCCTTTATTTAGTCTGTGGTATAAGAGCCTATTGGCAAAGATTCAGTTTTCCATTGGCTATACATAATAATACTTTCTGTTATAATAAACGAATTCGTCTTTTTCTCGCAAATCCTCACGTACTCACAAACTTTCGCGTTTATAATATTAGTAGGATAATTGGGTGAATAATGCTACTAATTAAAAATAAAATAGTATACTAAGCACCCTTATACTAATAAAAATCAGGTATAAATATTTTGATCAGCAAAATATTCATTAGGTCATGTGGCGATTGAAGTAATAAAACCCTGGTATAACGAGTATATTCACTTTAATGAAGACTGAAGAATATTATTATGATGATGACAACAACGGTTAAAAAAACTAGAACGCAATACACTTTTACGTCTTTTACACATTGACAGAGCACACCCAAACGACAACTCAACGTGGCGACACAGACTACATTTATATATTTTATTGTCTATCACTACAGAGGCTCTAGTATGAGTTTACGATACTACACCTCTATGACTACACCAAATACTACACTCGCTAGCGAGAACGTAAAACTTTTGTATGGGAAATCGTGAACTGTCAATGTCAAATTATCAATTTTCCATATAAATGTTTTACGCTCTCGCTAGCGAGTGTAGTATTGTAAGTAAACTCATGCTAGAGCCACAGTAGCACTACCATGAGTTTATTATGACCGCACTCGCTAGCGAGAGCGTAAAACATTTGTATGGAAAAATGTACAGCGCCTCTAGCGGTCACTCAAAGAACTAAATTCGGTAGTATGAGTTGCACAACTTCCACAAGTAAAAAACCTATCGAAACCGTAGTCGCTAGCGAGTAACGTGTTGCAGCATTTGCTATACAAACTCGGTACCATGAGTCACAAATTTGAAAGATGCTCTCGAGAAATACCGTAACTATAGCAGTTACGTTACTCACTAGCATAATGTAGCGTGAAAGTTCGGGAATGCATTGAAATCAAAAGTTATTTAGGGGTTCGAAACTTAGATTTGGTAGATTTTTTTTTTAAATCAAAATAATGTCGGCAAATAAATATTTGGCATGGGATATGCTAGTGACGGCTGCATATCAAGACGAACGACGCGAACAAGGGAATTTTCAAGCCAGCATGAGGAAGGCAATTAAAAATCCACTTGAGCACATTAGTGAAAACAATTTTATAAAAGAATATAGGCTCAATAAGGAGGCTTTTGAGAATTTGTGCCAATGCTTGCGGAATTTTACGGATTTGAAATCCACACAAAGAGTCTCATTGAAATCTAAGGTAGATAAACATTACAAATATTGATATAGTTAGTCATGTGAATACCTATGTCATAGTAGGTATTTTTATTTATCTAAAATAAGCCATGTCATTGCAGGTATTATGTGCATTACATTTCTATGCACACGGCAGTTATCAGCGTATTACGGGCAAAGCAAATCATTTTTCTCAGGAAGCAATGAGTGTTTATGTTGAGGAAGTTACAACAGCTTTAAACCACCCCAACATTTCGAATAGGTTTATTAAATTCCCAACAACAAGACAAGAAAGGAATGGAATTAAGCAAAGGTAATAAATAAACTGAAGCAAGAGCCCAAATTCCTTAAATGAAGTATTTTACTAAGTATATTGTTTAAAAATGACAAAGTAAGTTTCAAATTTTAGCTTCTTCAGTAAATATGGAATACCAGGGGTGATAGGATGTGTTGATGGCAGCCACTTTAAAATATTTACACCATGTAAAGAAACCGAGCACCTATATTTCTGTAGAAAGCACTATCACTCAATTAATGTGCAAATGGTTAGTTGATAATTAGGTATTGGTATGATTTTATTTTGTATACTTATTCGATTATTTAACGAAAGTTTCAAATAATATTATTTGCAGGTATGTGATCTCAACTGTTCGATTTTATCCGTTAATGCTAAATTTGGAGGTGCAACCCATGATTCTTTTATATGGGAAAATAGTAGCATTAACGATTATATGCAATTTTTGCACAGGCATAATGAAATTGTCTGGCTTTTGGGTAGTTATCTATACTAACTATATAAGATACTTGAAAATTCTACAATTCTTTGCTAAAGTATTGTTACTTCAAATTATAACAGGTGATTCTGGTTATGGGCAAAGGCCATGGTTGATGACACCCTATTTAAACCCAGCTCACAACTCCACTGAGGAAACTTTCAATGCTGCACACACTTCTGCAAGAGTTGTCATTGAAAATACTTTTGGGCGATTGAAGAACCGTTGGCGTTGTTTACACAAAGATAGGACATTACATTATAAGCCAGAGAAATGTTCACGAATTATTATAGGATGCTGTGTGTTACATAACCTTGCTTTAAAATATAACATTCCCGACCCTGAAGAAGAGATTGTTATAGAAGAACCCCAAGGTATTGTCTTTGAATTAAACTATATCTTTAAATACTTCTGTGAAGCAAATGTATTAATAGCTATGTTCTACCCTTTGCAGAACCATTTGAACGACATGAAATGGTGTTGGAAAATGATGGTGCCAGTAACTTAATAATGGGTAGAGTATTACGGGATCAATTAGCTAGGAGACTTGCTACAAGAGGAACATAATTTGTGAAAAATAAAAAACATTATAAACATTTATATTTTTTTTTCTTAATAAAATATTTACAATTTTACTTCCTAAAGCTAACCTAAACCTAAGCTAATTTTTTATTTTTTGTTTTCTAAAATATCTACAACCCTATTCCCTAAAGCTAATACTTGTTCATATAAAGTTAACCTTCTCTCTTCTAATCTTAATTCTAATTCTCTTAATCTATTTTTCTCCCGCTCGTTTTCCTGTTGGAAAGCCCGCCATTCACAGTCGGATCTAATAAAGGCTTGCCTTGCTTGATCTGACTGTGTTTGTGTGCGTGTCCTTCTGCGTAAAGGGGATGTTGGGTCATGCCGCACACGGCCTCTCTGCCGCCGACGAGGTGTGAGGGGCATAGGTGTGGGAGCCGGCGATAAGTGATGCCTGCCACCAGGCACCACTGGTGGCGCTGTATCTTCTCTACCAATGACGGCTGGGCTGCTAACTCCAGTAGCTTCACTGTCCACCAGCCTCTCCTCACTTCTCTCTCCTACGTGTAAGGGTGGAAAGACTGGTGTTAGAGAAGATGTGCCTGGTTGATTCCAGTCTTCTACTGCTAAAAGAAATAAAAAAGTGAAAATCACTTTTAATACATATTTACAAATGAACCAATTTTCATAATTTATATCTATCTAGTGCCCGTGACTGCAAATTCAAAAATAAAATATATATTTCGTGACAAAATATGTAAAGCAATATAACACCTGACATTATACTTTTGCCAAGCGTTGGATCTTTATTTGTAGATAACTGGTGTCCGCGGCTTCACCTGCATAGAATATTTGGCCTATGTCCATCTTGAAATACTATTCTAACTAATGATGAAAGATTTTTTTAAATCGGATGAGTAGTTTCGAATATTACCTCCTACTATTATCGTTAATAATAGTAATTTAGTTGCTAAGTGAATCTGTATTTAGTGGTTCAAAACTGATACCAGTGACAAGAGATATGCAACTTACAGCAACAAGTTTCTTCCATCTCGAGAATTGTTTCCGATGGAGTTGGGTGGACTGTGTCAGTATATTGAACCTGTAAATGAATAATACTTTTATAACACCTTGGTACTAAGCTAACAAGCGGAAGAACCCATGAGCATACCTCTAAGCCAATCTCAGGAATGTTAAAATTTCCTGTGACAGCTTGAATGCCCATTAAGGTAAGAACTCTTTGTTCTAAGTCACTCAATTTTGAGTTTGAAGCAGGACCACCACCAGTTCCCTGTGCAGCTCGGTATATACGAGCAGCTTTTTTCTTCAAGTTGTTTTTAAAGTCACTCCAGACCTTCATTCCGCCACCACATGCATACACACAAAAAGGACCCCACACACAACCAATTGAAGCAAAAATGTTAGGTACATGAAAAGAAAACAGAAATTGATGTTAATAAAAGCTGATCTAAAAGTATAATTAATTAAATGATTAATGATGATGATAATTAATTAATGAAAGTGATGATAAATGTATAGGTCGTAAAATATACCTTTCTCCATCTTTCTGCTATCTTCGTATCACCAGTGGCATCCGCATTCAACAATTGACTTAATTCAGCCCAGCGTCGCATGTTACACATCCGTCCCTGTGGCCCCTCAGTAGGCTTGCTAAGGTCCCCGTATCTATAAAAAAAAACATATTTGAAGAAAGGGCACTCTAAACCGCTTAGTTCCACTTTCACTAACCACACGAAACAAATAATTTCTGCAAAAAACTGGCTTACAATCTTTCTATATAGAACGCAAATCAAGGTTAGAAAATATCTTTATGAAATAGTTGTACTTACCTTTCCATATACTCCACCAGTATCTGGAACTGCGAAGCACTTGTTCTCATTTTAATAGGAGAAGGAGAAATTATCAAATCAAAATAAAACAATAAAGCACTAGCGGGAAAAAACAGACACAGCAACACAACAACTTTCCGTGAATTCAAATTGAATTGACAACATATAATGTATATAAATTAAAAATTCACATCCTACATTTCAAAAAGCACTGCTCTATGACGCTTTTAAATAGTAGGGTTATTACAGAGTTTTAAATTATTATCTTGGAATTTATCCTTCTCTGTCTTTCAAGTATAGTTAAAAAGAGATAGCTTTATTGAGTGTGAAGCTAGACACATACGCAACGTCTATACCAACATGACGATAGAAAACCACATAAACAATCGAGTTAACGTTAGCGAGTAAAGTAAACTTTAGTGGAACTCATGGTGCGACTTATATTGAATACTATTCGATGCTTGTTTACTCGCTATCGACTAACGTAACGTAACGTAATAATTCGATAGCAACTCATGGTAGTGCTACAGGTCAGCAACTTTTTTTGGCTGACCTAGTACTTGCTGCCCAAATAGGTTTCTTGGCTGATCAATCATTAATTGGTTAGGTTAGTTTTTTTTTTGCTGATCGATTAAATAACAGCCAATAATATCTCAGAAAATAGAGTTAAAAACGTTTTTGTTTATAATTAATTACAAGCACACAAAATTAATTCGAGGCAGGTTATCTCATATTGCCGCACATTGCGTTCCCGATTCGCGAATGCACTACAAACTACAAATAGATTATGGCAAAATGGCGGCAACCCTAGCATGTCTCATCTCACTCATACAAGCATGGTACGCGTTCACCTACACGAGCTTAGACTGTGTGCGTACCAACGCGTTTGTTTCATACATTTTATCGCAAGTGTCCGAGGTGTGGTAGTACTAACAAGATTTTCTAAGAATTCATTAGTAGAGCTAGCAATATAGTTACTTGTAGTTCTGATAATATCAAAAAAACTCAATGTAAATATTGTGTACCTACATAATTTTTTAGACATACCTTATTTATATGAGGAGAGAGTCTAGACAGAACAGCATGTTTTGTTGTTTCCACAATGATTTTTGGCTGTTCATTAACAAGTGGAACTCTTCGGCCAAGCTCGTCTATAGCAGCAGCCACTTTAGAATCACCAACAGATAGCGATGTTGCCACATATGGTGCTGCTGTGGTCGCAGCGAGAGTAACTCCAGCTTCTGCAGTTGATAAAGCCCAATCTAAAAGGCCGTGAGCACCTAGAAGTAAAATTTCACTTATTGCGCTACTCTGGTTAAACACTTCATTAAGATTAAAAGAAACAAGTTGTTTATCTTTCTAAAGAGGAATTCCAAAGTATTAGTTTACCTTTGACTTTAGTATATAAGGCACCAACTTGACCTACTGCTGCCTCAACCGTCGGAAGGGCCATAGCCTTCTGGACTGATTGGAATTGTGGAACCATTGGTGCTGAGCTTACTTCTGTTGCCATCTAAAAACAAATTAAAATATATATAGATATGGTAAGTACATTTTTTTTAAAGATACAAAGTCTACCATTGTAATAAATATTGTGTTAACTTCCCGGACTAAATAAGAAACTTTAAAACATCTGTACTGTAAAATTTACTTTTTTGCACATACCACCATCTGTGTTCTATGCCATTGATATGTAGTTAACCTATTAAGAATATGCCTTCATCTATTCACTAACTTTAACAAAAAAACCTGACAAAATTAATGTAAAAAAAGTTAGTACCTATGTATAATTGTACACATTTCTTTATTTGTCATAACATAAAAAGTGAAGTTGTAAGTATAAAGACATTGTGTGTATTTATCAAAAATAGCAAAATATGGTCCAAAATAATAAGCAAAGTAATTTATTGCAAAATGCAAAATATAGACTATTTTGGTCTACATAAAAGAAATATTTATGTAATGCCATATTAAAATATAAAATAAACTTCCCAATAAGATAAAGAAATTACCGGAATATTCTTGTAAATTTACTGGATTTTACAAGAATATTGACAGAATGGTTATAGAATTTTATAACAAAACACATTAATTCCTTAAAATGTATGCATGCCATTATTGGGTAAAACATACATACTTAGTACTGTAACTGCCACTTATATATATTTATATGAATTAAATTTCATGTAGCCATTGTGTTTATACAAACCAGTGTTATGTATAGCTCACTGGTGCAAACAAAGATTTATTTTTCTAGCTCATATTGAAACGCTACCATTTTACAAATTTAACATTTTATATACAAAAGCTATACACTGTCCTAATGATTCACTGATTAATTGTTTATACTTGTATAGAAAATTCATGTTGAAAAGAGCATCTATGAGGTTTCTTGGTATTTCTTCCTCATATAATATGCATTCCAAATGTGATAGGTAAATGCAAAAGATTTGACTATTGTAAGAAACTTAACTATTTTGTTCTAATGCCTAAATTTTATATAAGCTCTAAATGAATAAAATAGGTAGATAGGTATACAATCAAATTTAAAAATCTTTGAAATGGTGATCTAGACATATTCCTAATAGAGAAAACAAAATGTCCATCAAAGTTTATCAACTTCCTATGATTAATTAACTATGAAAATAAAACGAAAGAAATTGTCACAGGATTTTAGTGGAAGCGATGTAGGTATGTACCACAGTGCGAAAAAAATATATAAAATCACTAACTTCAAGTATGTATCGAACTTATTTTTCACTTCACTTTGCAATGAGACGTAATATAATTTATGTGAACTTTTATATAAAAAATGCAATGTTACAAAATACAAAAATGCGCTCTTCAGTAACAGCAAGGCACGAAACACGAAATAAACGATATGCTAGTTAGGCCGGTAGTTTTTATCATACGAATTTACTCGTCATTCAATGGACTTTGTCCGATGATGAATTTGTATAAATGTATGCGACTATGCGTGTATCGTGTAACCACGTAAGCCAAGCCAATACGCAATAGGCCGCAATATCCGCATTTGGATTTTAATTGTTTTCTTTTGTTTTCTAGTTTTGAGGTGAACGAACAATTCGTTTCATTAGCGTTAGTATGTAAACGGTACAGACTAATACTAAATACAACATCTTTGATGTAAACTGCAGCATGAAAAACGCATTTGATTTTATACACAGTGATAGGAAGTTTTGACGCTTTGTCTGAAATAACTTTACTAATTTTATTTAAAAAACCACGCATAAATTCTCATAGCTCATAAAAACAAATAAATATACTTTTATTTGTTTTTAGTATTACTTATAATTATTACTATAAATAAATGAAAAATGACATTTCATTTTGACAGCATTGCACAAACATATGATTGTGGAAGCCAACCAATGGCAAACATCGATCGAATAAAATTTTGTGGAACAAGGCCAACATACACATGTACAAACATTGGATAAGCGAGTGAATTTGATTGGCTGTTCGGATCAGTACTTGTTGTTTAAAAGTGAATTATGGACGTGTTGTTTACTTGTATACCGTGAAAAATGTCTTGGAATAACAACGTTGTACTGGATTTCTTAGATTTATATAGAAGGGAGCAACATCTTTGGGATCCAAAACATCCCATGCACAGAAATAGAGCCGAAGTTGCAGATGCTTGGCTTAGAATACAAACGTCCCTAAGTATAAATTGTTCGGTCATCGACCTAAAGAAGAAGAAAGAATCTTTAATGACATCTTTTAGAATGCATTGGAATAGGAAGAAAAAAAATCCCGAGAGCTATCACACTTCTTGGTTTGCTTATCCAATTATGGAAAGTTTTCTTGGCGGGAAATATGAATGCGATAGTACAAATCAAACGGAACATGAGGTGAGAATTTATTTTTTTAATATGGAATCGATATTTTTCTTAAAAAGTTAAAATTTTTCTTGAAGTTAAAAATATTAATACCAGAAGATGGGAATTGATTGCTTTATTTCCTTTTCAGTATTTCGGGAATACACCTACATATAGTACGCAGCCACCTATGAATGAACCCCATAATACCATACAGACGATGCAGACCCTCAATCCAGTAGAAAGATATAATACAATTGAAAAAAATAATATAATTAAGCCAGGATATGTTTCTAAAGAAACATTAAATAATAAGCCGGAACATGTTTCGGAAATTAATTACACGAGAAATCAAATAGACGAAGCTGTGACTTATTTGAAGAAAGCCGCTGGTGAAAAACGAGATAAGGATGAATACGATTTATATGGACAGTTATTGGCAAAAAAACTCAGAAAATTAGATGAGCATCAACGAGACGTCGCTATGCACGAAATAGACAACATTATGTTCCGCGCCAAAATGCAAAGTGGACCTTCAAATCAAATTAGTCATTCGCACGAATCATCATCGTCACCGCCAGTAACGCGAAAGTTAAAATCACCTTTATTCATAGTAACACAACAAAGTCATGGACAGTATGAAGATGAAAATATTTAGCATAGGTAGTAATTTGTAGATAGGTACCTAACTATTAAAATGAACAATCACACTAAACAATATTTTTATAGCTACAATATTATATAGGTAATACATAAACGTAGGTAGATGTGACTCCCTATTTCATTAAGAATCACCTAACTACTGTTTTATGATTTTATATACTTGAATATACCTATTGTTTTGTAAGCGTTTTTTTTTTTCATTTAAAATACAGTTGAGTATATGTAATAAGTTGGCGATTGAGAATGGCTTTAGAAATAGCTATCAATTACATCTGGCTATTCATAACAGTATTAAAATCGTTACTTTGTATTATTAGGTGAGTGTATTATTTAGTAGGTACTTTTGTAAAAGTTATTTTTTGTAATATTATCTAGTGGGTAGTATAATATAATATCTAAATATGTATAAGAATTTTTATATAATACTAAAAATATGATACCCTACTGGCAACATTGGTTTAAGTTGGTAACCAAATGTTGGTAAGTTTAACAAATATTTGGCGATTATTCCGGCGCTGCACCTTGAAATCACCAAAAATTTCGTTAAATACCTACATACTTAAATAACTTTTAGATTACACCCAATAAATTTATAAACTTAGCCAACATATATATACGTGTTGGTAAAATTAATCAACGATATAAGTTTTATCTACTTATATCAGTTTTTGTATCCTTGTACTTTTATACTTATAGGTACTTAATTATTTTTATTACTTGCTCATTTTTCTAATAAGCACGTCCGTTAATGGACAATTTGACCACAATGATAGCTATAGATAATGATAAAAAAGTTTGAGGGACTAAGGATAGTACATAATATGATTAGAAATAGTGGAATCTGCTTCATCATCTTTATCATAATACATAATCCTTGTCAAGCATTATGATGCTAACTAAAAATTGACATTTATGAACATGTTATGAAGGATCAATTTAAATAAAGACACAGCATGTCTGTATATTGAGCACGCTGAGTTTCCTAGACATGCTATGGGCAGTCTTTCTGCCAGTGAACCCCGTAGAACAAAAGCACCTGTGCTTTTGTGAATAGGAGAGTCCATTCACAAAAGCACATTGCTTATCTTTTATTCTTCTACTCTATAAAGTTCAGCACCCTCCAGGGGTGCTTGTGTGTTTATAGGCCATACTGTAGCCACTAGCCACTTGATTTGATAAGACATTTTTAATCTGAATGTGCAGGCAATTATAATTCCGTAATTGAACCGTCTCAGTGTCAGTTTGCTGGTTGACTAAAATAACATAATTTTCGGTAGGTACTATTAAATTCAAAATGAGATTATACAGCTAATGCTGATAGAGCAAAAAGAAACACGAGTTTGTTTTATTGTTTGCCCAGATGAATACCATCATTAGCAATTTTTTCTTGATAAAGTGAATTGGGTGCAGTCGGTGCGGTGGTGGAGTTGGAGATCAATGGCAAGCAATGTTGCCATTTTAGCGCTTCGGCCCTTCGGGAGATCTATGGCAATTTCTGGTTATGACTCAGCGATAAAATAAGGTCTGGATAAATATAAGACTAACAGAGTATGCTTATAGCAGAAACTGGAATAATTGATGACTTTAAACGAAAATACCACTATTAATTTGGTTTTGGTAGAAGCTAGGCGGCGCATTACTCAATCGTCATTACGGAAAATCCAAAATTAAGATAGGTAGTCTTAAGTTTTTTAATTTGCTTACTTGTCCTTGCGAACTCTATGCGGATCGAACTCGATTGAACTTGAAGTTCAGATATCTACCTACAACAAAACTACAGGTAGGACTATCGGGATTGTATATGGTACCGTATTTTAATTACCTATAATAATTGTTACAATAATAAGTGGTAAAAGTGCTTGCCTAACGTCTCAGGGGCCCCGGGTTCGATTCCCGGCGGGGTCAACTTTGGAAATTTTAATTTAATTTTCAAAATTGACTCTGGTCTGGATATGAAAAGTAGTGGTAGGGCACACTGCGTTTCTCCTTACAGAATACCGCCGTGAAATAACACAGACGTATAATATAGAAGCAGACCCAACATTAAATCGTAGCTATAGTTATATTTCTAACTGTGACTTGCTGTCTCTTTCTCACCCATCACGTCGTAATATGCGCCATCCTGTGTTTTCCAGTGTAACAACACTAACGCACACATAAACAAATGACGACGCGACGCCCGATTACAGTCGGCCGCCATATTGATGAGTGACGCTGTCGATGTAAACTGACGAACAGGGCCGAACTCAGTGTGAACATTTATTTATATAATTATGTGTACCAATATCAGTGCGGCTATTAGACTACGCGTTATTCAGCAGTCGATATTCAGACAGCTCGCTATTGCACCGCTCTGAATAACACGTGCTTACTAATTCGCATGCAGGGCATAAAGATTGGTCAATAAAATTTAGTACGCCCTTGTTCGGCCCCGTCCGAGTGACATTTGTGTATGTGGTAAATCAGGTTCATTTGATATCTGTTATATTGGGTCTGCTTCTATATTATACGTCTGTGTGAAATAACAGCATATACGTGCTGTTGTGTTTCGGTGAGTGAGTAAGTGATGCCAGAGCCCATTTTCCTTATCCCCTCCAGATTCCTTATCCAATCCTACTGTAGTCGGCAGCGCACTTGCAGCAGCTGTGGCGTTGCTTGTGTTATAGGCGACGGTAGCCACCTACCATCAAGTGGACCGTCAGCCTGTCTGCCGACCTTAACAAAAAAAAAAGGTACTTGTAATTGTTGTCGTGAATAAGTAGAGTCGACTTTAAACAAATTTCGCTACTGCATTATTATCATTTGGCCCTTGTTTATAGCGTAATTAGCGTTTTATTTTATAAGGATCAAGTTAATTTTGGTTTCAGTATGACTCAATCGTAAAGGTAAATCCTGGCAACACAGGTACCTTTTAGGCCTGCCTCATACATACATTTTCCGAATTCGATTTCCGAATTCGTTTTCCGCGTTCGGAGACCCGAATGCATCAAAGCGATAGAAAGTACATTGACTGCCGCAAACATTCATTTTTTTCCGTACGGAATACATTCCGTACGTACGTCTCGAATGTGGGCCCGTGCGTTCGGAATCCCCGTGCGGAAAAAACCTAATGACGTCATGCGGAACGCAGCGCTTGCATACATTTTGTTTGTTTCGGCGCACACGTTCGGACCGTTCGGAACCGCGAGTTGTTTGTTTTGTGTTGTGTGTTTTTCACGTCTCATCACGAGTGCATCAATACAATGTGTGAAGCAGAAGCTTAAGTTTAGCTGTTGAAAAACATCCGTACTTATGGAATATACACGACAACATAGATAATGCCATCGCAATTAAATCGTTGTTCTCCATCGTCGTGCGTTCACAAAGCCACCACTGAACGTACTGGCTGTATAATATTCCGAATGCAAATTCTGAACGTCTGCGCTAGGCACACCGAATTACGAATACGGAATACGAATTCGGAAATCGAATACGGAAAACGTATGTATGCGCCCAGCCTTACGCTTTTTTGCAAGTCAGCTGATAAGCTGTCAATGTCACACTCACTATGAAGTTTGTGAAGTGAAAATCAAAGTCAAAACAAAACAAAGAGGTGTTTTGTAGCGGTGGGCGATTATGAATGATTGGTATAATCGAATTACTTACTAATACTAATGTTGATAATCGATTATGAAATTAGTAACTAATATATTTTCATAATCGAATAACGTTACTAATTAGTACTACTAATCCTGTTATAAAAAGTTGAGCGGCGAGTCACTCTATTAGTATATAAGTGCAAAAGTATCATTATTATTACGTTTGGATGAGAAGTTGTCTTTTACGTTTTGTTGTTTTATAGAAATATTTAATTAACAGTTGATTATTATTCGTAAATATTTCGTTCTTGATCTAAAATTATTTGACATTGATCTCAATGACAGTGATTTATTGTTACTATTTATATAAGTTTTTTTATAATTTTTAAGCATATTTTTACTCTTAAAGGCTGAAAATGTGCTATTGTGTAAGTATATTTATATTTTATAAAAAAAAAAAGTAAGTAACAGTTTTATTTTGTTTTGATGAGAAGTCATCTTTTTTTGTTATATTGGTAATTGTTATACGTACTTTAAAAGAAATGCTTTGTTTAACGTTGATTCTTAGTTATAAATATTGTTCTTAATCTAAATTAGATTTATTACTTCTAAGGATGCTGAAACTGTGTCATTGTATTAAAAAAAACTAATTATAGTGGTTAGTATTATATAAATATGATTGATTAATGGTAAATATTTTACATTATAAAGAGAATTTATACTAATTAATTCATTACCTGTATTTATTTGTGTGCCTAAATCCAACATTCACCATGAAAACAATATTCTTAATGTGTTAATAAATAATGAATAATTAAATTAATTAATAGCATTATTCATCTTAATTATCTTAATATTAATTATCTTAGTATCTTAATGAATGATTAATATCATTGTTGCAGTAATATGTGCTGGTAGAAGACTAGTAAGAAATTTAAAAAAGTCTGATACAATATTATTCAGGACGAGCGGCGTAGTACACTGCTGTGACGACATCCGTGCGATCGAGACAGCGCACAGCGCTCGCCTCTCGCCTTGCGTCGACTCGCGATCGCGACTACTAACTAACTAAATTAGTACTACTACTACTAATTAGAAAATTAGTAACTACTATAACCTTTATAATCGAGATATCTCGAGATATCTTCATAATCGAATGATTTCATTAGTATATCTCATAATCGCCCACCTCTAGTGTTTTGTATTGTTTTGCTAAGCTGAATTTTATACGTTTTTATCAATTAAAATTTTTTATTATTAGTATCTCAAATTTTTTTAAACTCCGAGTTATTGTGGGATAATAAATAATGTAAATAAAATTGATATATTTTACTACAAAAATTATGGCTACTTTGGTCAAACCAAAACGAAAAGAGGTAGGAGTATTTTTTTTCTATTACGTTACGTTGATTTTTTTATTTGTTTTAAAAATGCTAATGTGTTTATAGAAAAAGAAGAGTAAATCTTCATCTGAGCGCGCATCGCACGTAAACGTCATTACTGACGTGGGTTCTTCCCCTGCTATAAACGAGCTACATGAAAGGTCCATTATTGAAGCTGTAACCTTAGACGAAAGGCCATTTGATAGCGTTGTGGCATGTCCAGAATACGAGCCACAAACTATTAGTATTACTGAAACTAATGAAACACTAGTGCCCTTATCGAAAGAAAATACTTCGAGTAATACTGCAGTGAATTATATGATTTTGAAAGAAAAATGTGACACATCAATTGACTATGCAGAAGAAAGTAGAGAAAATGTATTAGCATTTGAAGACACAGGTAGTATTAAAAATAATTTGCAAATAATCGATGCAGCGAATACTTTTAAAGATTTAAATAGTAGATTAGAAAGAATGTTTAAGCCAAGACAGTTACCAATTGATGATATTGAAAGGGAACCACTCAATTGTTTAAGAACAGAATCTGAAGGCTTGGAGAATGTTGTAAATGAGACAGAAGAATTAGTTCCTTCAGCACCAATTTTTGAAATAGCGCAAGAAAACAACAGTGTAAACCAAAAATTGACTTTGAAAGAAGAAGTGAAAAGTAGAATATCATGTATACCTTTAGAAGAAGCTATAAGATTATACGGTGGAAAAGAATTCGATGAAATTAGAACTCTAAGTGAAAGAGAAGAAGCTATAGTGGAGAGTGGGCCGGTTAGTGGTCCTGAACACCCATTAATAGACCTACTTTCAACATTCAGGTAAGATAATACATATTTTTTTATTCCAAGAATATTTTCAGGGCTCTGTAAATATTATCTCTCTTGGAACTCATTTAAATGTAATAATTTATTTTGCAAAAATATCTCTACTAATATTATAAATGCAAAAATAAGTTTGTTTGTTTCCAATGTTTATCTGACAATTGAAGGTACATTATCAGTAGTACCGCAAATGGACATGGAATACTTTTCATCCAGAAAAAAAAGCACTGTTCCCAAGGGATAATGCAAAAAAAAATATTTGGAAAAATAAATGAGCAATAAACATTAAATAAAATGTTTATGTATATATGACACGGATAAAGTCGCATCAGATAGTTTGTCTAATAAATGTCCTATGATTTATATTGTTTCTACCTGAAAATTTCAAGATTGAGTATCTCAGAGATAAAATATAAATAAATAATTTAATTCTGTGTTATATATGTACACTTATAAATAAATGTAAAAAGTATATATTATATTATATAACTTACACATAAGAGAATCATGAAATCTCCAAAACAACTAAAGCATAAATAGTGAAATTTAGCCAGATTATATTTTGTAATCTTTAGTAGATTTTAATAATAATGTAGAAAATAAGGGGGTTGAAATAAATAAAATTGTGTAGTCTTTATTAAAGTATTTAGCAAATATTGGGAATTCAAATTTGAGGCAGACAAAGTCATTTGTAACCATTCTGTAACAGTTCTGTAACATTTGACGTGAACAAAGCTAGTGGACCTGATGGCATACCTGCAAGGGTCCTGAAGGAATGTGGTCCTGAATTGTCTCTTGTACTTACACGCTTGTACCGTCTCTCTCTCAGGACGAATACCGTGTCGGCATCTTGGAAGCTTGCCAATGTTCAACCAGTGCCTAAAAAGGGTAGTCGTGCCGACCCCTGTAATTATCGACCAATCGCCATCACTTTTGTACTCTGTAAGGTTATGGAGAGAGTACTGAATAGTAAGCTGCTGACATATCTTGAAGCTAACGACCTGCTCAGTGATCGCCAATATGGATTCCGCCAGGGATGTTCAACCGGGCATCTTCTTGTATATGTCACGCACTACTGGGGTGAAGCCATCGAGAAACATGACGAGGCTCTCGCTGTGTCACTCGACATATCAAAGGCCTTTGACAGAGTTAAGCATGCAAGTCTACTTGGCAAGCTTCCTACATACGGCATCCCCTCCGGTCTTTGTAGCTGGATTTCTGATTTCCTGAATGAACGGTCAATTCGAGTAGTCATTGATGGCTGCTCCTCGGACCTCATGGCAATTGATGCCGGTGTTCCTCAGGGATGTGTTCTCTCTGCGACTCTTTTCCTGCTTCATATTAATGACTTACTTCTTCCAGGAGTAGATGCATACGCAGATGACAGTACGGTCATGGAGAAATGTTTGTCCAGCGCGGGGCTGGTCGCGTTGAGATTCGTTCTGAGAGGGAGGCAATGGTTAACTCAACCTTAAATCTTCTATCCTAATGGGGAGACAAGAATATGGTAGATTTTAACGCCACCAAAACGCAAGTGTGTTTGTTCTCTGCAAAAAGGAGCCCTTTCGATTTGGCTCCAACTTTCCGAGGTGCATCCGTACCTGTGGCCAATGATCTTGAGCTTCTTGGCATGAGGTCTAAAGCCCAAACAGCGCCAAAAAGTTGGGCATCCTAAATAGAGTGAAGCGATGCTTCACACCTGGACAGCTCCTCTCTTTATACAAGGCACAAGTCCGACTCGGTGGATCGCAGAGCTAGGAGGCTCATTGGCGATGATACACTAATAAGAACTAAGCTGCAGAGCCTGGCACATAGACACAACGTTGCCTGTCTGCGTGTATTCTATAAGATGTACTTCGGAGAGTGTGCTCGAGAGCTGCATGTGATTATACCGCCTTCCCCTTTCTTCTATCGGACATGCAGACGTACAGCTGGTTACCATCCTCACCTTGTCGAAATCCCTTTAATTCGGACCAAGCGCTTTAAAACATCTTTTGTGCACTGCTAAGGATTGGAACTCCCTGCCGGCGTCTGTATTTCCGAGCTCATATAAGCCAAATCTTTTCAAGGTTCGAGTGAATAGGCATCTTCTGGGTGAGCTCGTTCCATTGTCGGCCTCATCCTTCCTACATGGATAGATGCTGGTCAAGAGCAAACCCATCTTTAATAAAAAAAAAGTATATTTTAAAAATGTTAAGTGTAAAGTTGCCTGTTTTCTTCCTCAGAGCATAAGCTACATTAAATGACAATACTAACATTTTAATAATAAGTAAATGACGTAATAATTTAAATATGTTGTATTGCAACATCCACTTGTGAAATTACTTTTTTTCTTTCATTTTGACTTTTCTGTTTTAGCGAGATTAGAAAAGAGTATTTCTAATCTGAATAGCTCAAGACATTAGCGTTTTAGCTTTGTTATATCAGCATAGATTGATAAACTAACTTATATAAATGTACCAGTTTTTAAATATACCAGTTGTTTTATTTTATAAAATCAATTTTTCAGAACTTCCTTAATAGCTGTAGAATGTGAACGCACAAATCTAGCGCGGAGTTACGTTGAGGAGGAAAAATTTCGCTTGTCATTGTGGAAATTGGAGAAACGATTCATAAACCAATCGGAGAAGTGCACTTGTGGTGCCACAGTCTATTTAAGAGCAAGTTACGAACACGCCCAACTGCTACGAGACAAGCTGCCAGTAGCTAGGATGAAGTTGGAGGCTATACTGAGAGATGTTCAAGAGTCATATTGCCACCATCAGCATGCAGCTCTCTTAGCACATTGTCAGGTAAGTTATCCATGGTTTGTTGTATGTTGTTTATAAATAAAATTGTTGTTGTGTTTATAATAAATTATCACCTAAAGAATTCACATATGAAAATATCTATATATACATATAATAAAATCGTAAACGAGCCCTGTCTGTATTTTTGGCTGTCATTAAATATTTTTTCAAGGAAAACAATTTGTACATATTGAACTTATGTTACCGGGGTCGAAAAAAAATAGCTTTTAGAATTTTTATCTGTCTCTTTGTCTGTGCGTTTGTGCACGCTAATCTCAGAAACGGGTTAACCGATTTGAATGCGGTTTTCACTTATGTATTGTAGCAAGCTTCCCATAACATTTAGTGTTTGTTTCATTCCAATCGATTTCCAAACAGTTACGCGCTATACAGAACACCACGCGTACGAATTTGCTGGCTCAGCTTGTTTTAAACAAAACTAATCAATACATTTTCAATGCGATAAAATTATTGTGTAGAGTACACGTTCGCTGTTCGCATCTCGCGCGTCGTCCTGGTTGTTTATGCCAGATAGCGTGCCTCGCATAGTTTAGTTATTTCATTCATAGTGAATCAATCGCCTGTTGTTCGATGTGAATGCACTCCTTGCAGTATCAAAGCTACAGGGAGACAATGCATGCAGTGTGTCTTCCCAATTACTATATCAAGGTCAAGGATGACCTCTTAATTTAGTGTGAATAAATTCAAACAGGTCATATCCAGAGGCTTTTTTCATGGTCATCAGAAAAGCTGACAGTCTACTTGATGGTAGGTGGCAACAGTCACCTATAAACACAGGCAACGCCACAGTGCTGCAAACTCGCTGCCGACATTAGTAGTATTGAGGATAAGGAACTGGAACTCTTACTCAGTCACCGGAACACAACAGCACACATGCTGTTATTTCGGGTTGATCTTTGTGTAGTGTTTAAATATCAAATTAGAATGTGAACTTTATTTATGGAAACTAAATCTCTATTTTGGCGTTTCCATCCAGTTACAATTTACATGAAGCTTGTAAAATCTCTACCAGTGTGTTTTATCTATGGTCTTGCTTGCAGATAGAAGAATTAATAGCAGAGACAATAAAATGCAACAAGAATGTGATACGTGAAGCCCTGTCACTCATTTTGCAAGCGTTACGTCTTAGTGAGGGATCACCAGTATCGCTGTCTAGTGCTTTACAGCGGTGGGCTCGAGCGCTTTCCAAGGCGTTGCTGGATGGCCGGGATGTTAGACAGTTGATGTTCTTTATTCATCACCTGTTTAGGTAATTTTTTTAAAATATATAGATCGGCTAACTTACGTTACGGTCCACATGACGGTATTAAATTATAATATTTATTGTTTAAAATTTTTCATAATGGTTGATTTATACAAAAAGAGCAATTATTGAAGTTTCTTGCCAGGTGCTTTAAATTACCTTTATTGCATTTGAGGAATAAACAAAACAACAAAAAATAGTAATAATAAAAGTATAAAAAAAAGTAAAAAAGATAAAGTATAAATAAAACTATACGTAAATAAATAAAACTATGTAGCTACTTTCACCAATTAACACAAATAACTCAGCAATTGCAAGTGTGCTGAGTTCTGGCATCCCTTACTCACGAATAACTAGCTTCCTCTGGCCATAGTTAAGCATTTAGTGGGCAAAGAAAGCTAAAAACTTTAAGACTTAAGGGAGAATCTGTACAAGTTCTTAATTATTTAGAGTTTTACCAGGAGTACAAACTTATCACTGAAAAATGGAGTAGTTTTTTTATCTGCGACAATATGGATCAGCAGAATTTATTTTCTAATTTTACCCAATATGTTCATCTATTTCGTTTACCTAATCCAATATATAGCAGGCTGATGTTTTGGTTTCGATCATGCTGCATATTCCACACTGATGTATTGACATTGACAACTAAGACTGTACGTCGATTATACTTTCATTGAGTAAGCAGTTCGTGCTAACTTCGTGCATCACGGATCCCAACCCCGACCGAAATCCGTTTAATTGTGAATTATTTAATTAATGATACAAAAGTTAACAATTATGTTGTATGTTTTTTGTTCTACAGGCAAGTCCGATCAGTCAGTTGGGCAGCACCTCTGATAAAGTGGCACGTGGGAGACAGCTGTGAAGCGGCGCAGGTCATCGCTCTTCTGGAACTTCTTCTCACTAAGACGAGAGTGGATTCAGCTCTTGAGTGTACTGAAGGTGAGGCCTCTTCTGAGACTTTCCATTTATTGTGGTCCTTTGCAGTTTTCAGCTGAATACTTTTGGCTAACTTGCTTGGGTCTTTAATTTTTACACTTGAATCTTATTTGTCTGTATTTATGGGTTATGTTATGATGATGATGATGATGATGATGATGATGATATTAACTGTGTGAAGTTGATATTAAGAGCCCATTAAATTTTCACTCTCATAAATTTTTAGGTAATATAATAAATAGGCAAAATAGGGAAGCCCATTCTCCTATCCTATCTGGTGCCATTATTTTCTCATCAGTATACATTTTTACATGCCTCTGTATTCTTTTGCATTCTGTTTTTCGTAGTGTTCTCACGATGTTTAACTTCAGCGGTAGGGATGACAGACAGTGAATCAGACACAGCATTGTGTGGTATCGGCAACAGAGATTTCTGTATTGGAGTCTTATTGCTTATCGTCAATTTTGTGGACATAAATAATAATCCACTTTTACGCGTTCTTGTTAACAAGATGGTTCATATTCTTCTAATAAAAGATTTGAATTTAGTTATTGATAATTGCTGTCCATTGTTTGATAACTGTTTGCTGTACTTATTGAATATTTGATTATTTAATGGAGCTCGAAACGTGTTTATATCACTAGACTGACGCGCCCCGGCTTTGACGGGAGCAATCGGGGAGATTAGTATACATAATAATTATATAGTCTAACTATAATGTCAAATAGTGAAAGAATATATAAAATAGGTGCAGTGGTTTCGGAAATTACCTTGTATAAACAAAAGTACAAAATCCTCCCCCTCTATTATGTAGAAAAGTGTTCTAATTATTATTAATTAATCTGAATAAAATGTATTACGTTTAGATTGTGAGGAGGCGTGGGAGGAAGTGGACAAGCGCGGGGAAGGAGGGGCTGTGAGTGAGGGTGCACTCCGAGAGAGGGATTTGTTGAGGCTCCTTCACGCTTTTCCGCTGAGGGATCTACTCGCCCGGATTGTTCTCTTCACACGTTCTGTGAGTTGATTAATTTTTTTAACCAACATTAGTGTCGATCCTGACAGGTTGAGAGGATAGGAAAAATAATACGCAGGGCGACACATTTAATGACTTAAATAGGAAGTTCTCACCCGGGAAAATCTGGTGTATTCGTAACACTACGTGTTAGGTTTCAGTGAAGATTAAGCGATGTAAGAGCCTATTAACCTATGACAACTTTCAGTATTGTAGTGGATCTTTACAGCGTTTGCTGCTATTTTCTTCCATTTGTTATTCGATTTAGTAAATATTTTTTTAAATGTAAAGTTCAACAGGCAAACTGACGGTTGACTTGATGGTAGGTGCTTAATACAAACAAGCAAAAGGTAGGTATTGCAATTGGGCTATAAAATTTGATAAAATTTGATAAGACCTTACTCACACACTGTAACACAACAGCATGATATTCTTTTGGAAGGCGGTGGTTACTGCTGCGAGGCGGTGTGCCCAGTTTATGACTGCGGGGCGCAGTGTGTTCTGCCACTAAGTTAATGTAATTATTGCTTCGATTTATTTTTATTTTATATTTAATATTTCCGAGCCCATTGGATAAGTGGTTAGGGTGCTTGCCTTAACGCTTTCCCGGGTTCGATTCCCGGCTGGGTCAACCTTGAAAAATGAACTTTTCAAATTTGGCTCTGGTCTGGATTTGGAAAGTAGTGGCAGGACACACTGCGTTTCCGCAGTCATTTGGGCAGCCCGTCAGGCGGCAGTAACCACCCCCTACAGAAGACCACCGTGAAATAACAGCACGTGTGCTGTTGTGTTTCGGTGAGTGAGTAAGGGATGCCAGAGCCCATTTCCCTATCTCCTAGTCCCTTAGTCCCTTATCCTTAATCCTACTGCAGTCGACAGCGCATTTGCAGCAGCTCTTGCGTTGCTTGTGTTATAGGCGACGGTAGTCACCTGCCATCAAGCGGACCGTCAGCCTGTCTGCCGGTCTTAACATAAAAAAAACACCTTTTACTAAAATTAAGTTTTCTGTTGTGGACAACAAGTTGAAAATGACACCAACAATGTTATGTCGAATATGTAGATGTAAAAATACAAACTCGTACACTGCCATTTTAGTCCCTATGGTGAATTGCCCCACTTTTAGTAAATCACTTTTACTAAATCACTTTTACCCTTTATAAACGTACGTTCCCTTTACAATCATAACAATTTTACTTAAATCTATGCCAATCTATATGTACGAGATATTTTCGACATTGTATTGAGAATTGATTATTTGTGCTGCGCTAAGGATATAAGTGAGACGCGCGACGAGTCGTGGGGTGATCGCGCGGGTGGACGCGGGGTCGTGAAGGCTTGCTGCGGCATTCGCGCGCTGCTAGCGTGCATCGCGCGCGCAATGCGCACGCACGCTACGTACGCTCGATTACGCGTCGCGTTGCACATGCTCGCGACCACTGCGTTGCACGCACTTGCCGCTCTGCACCTCCATTCCAGGTATTATACTTTTTATTCAAAATAATCGCAACAAAAGCAGTCAAGCTATAAGTAACTATATAAAAAAAGTTTTAGTACTCAGCTCTAAAACATTTTTTTTATGTAAATTTCGTTAGACAGGCTGCCTATTTTAGTAGGATTAAGAATAAGGGATTAGGACGGGATAAGGAAATGGACTCTGGCATCCCTTACTAGCTCAGCGACAGCATACCTGCTGTTATTTCTCTGTGGTCTTCTTTGGTGTGGTTGGTTCTAGGGGGTGGTTACTGCCGCCAGACGGGCTACCCAAATGACCGCGAAATGTGGGATGACTTACCACTACCTCCAATCCTACTACCAAACCAGAGCAAACTTTAAAAAGTTAATTTACAAATTTGGCCCAGCCGGGAATTGAACGCGGTAGCGCTGAGATAGGGTGACCTTAACCACTCAACCAATGCGCTCGTCAAATTGAACAGCCTCTCACTAGTGTAGGATGAAAAAGTAGTTTACACGGCAAAATACAAGAGCACACAAATGTTGTTATTTTGCGATGGTCTTTTGTAAGGGGTTAGTTATTGCCGCCAGAAGGTCTGCCATGTTCGTCAGTACAAAAACAATGTGCCTGACACTCTCAAAGTCTAGTAGACTCTCAGATCTAGATGTAATCAAAAGACGAATCAAAGTTTACGTTGAGTAGTTTTCAAACATCAATGATAATCTCAATAGGATCTCTTATGATACTATATTTTCTTTAGGGAATACTTTATTAACATTGTCAAGCAACTCTTGAAACTTTGAAATGCATAATTTAGTCTTTGAGTATTTTAAGTTTTCAAAATAAGTATGTCATTAATGGCACCGAAAACATTGCTCTGAATTTTTGTCCTAACAATAAAGTTAAAAAATATTATTTTCTTTTTAAATCCAAATTCTTATGCATATGACAAGTTTACTTATTATATGGGGTTCATATATGGATCTTAATCTTTTATCTTTTGAGTGAAGTGTATCATCGTTTCAGAAGTTTTTACTTCAGCAACTTGGAAGACCGAATAATGTCCGAGCTGGAAGCTTGTTTCACTCTCGGCTTTTCCATCGTGGACGACGATAAACTGCACACATTGCCCACGTCTTTGCTCACCGCAGATGCAGCCCAAGACTACTGTTTATCGTTGATTTCTTCTCTACATGGTAAAATCAGAATTTTAATTTTTGCTGAAAGTCTCATGTTAAAATAAAACATTTCGTTTCTTTTTCTTTTATTAATTCAGTATAAAGAAACTTTTTTAAAATTTTTCTTTTAATATTTGAATGGAAATTCTGAAATAATATATGCCTTTACACTACTTAGTGCACTGAGTAATTGCATCCAAATATTGCAGATGATTCTCCCAAGCGGTTGGAGTCCTTGGGGATAGTTCTGTCGGTGGACGGGTGCGCGCTGCGCGTGCGCATCGTCGTGCAAGCGACGCTCGACCGCGCCGATGATCATCTACTAGCCGCCAACGTACTGGAATTCCTTATAAGAGTATGTACAATAAGCAAAATTCTCTCGTATATCTCTTTCAAGTCATTAGCACTCCATATAATTTTGAAAAAGAATAGGATTGAAAATGGCGTCCGGTCTATTCGACTCTCGCTTCGCTCGCACACAAGTCTTTGAGTCACACTTGAGTCCTTCGAGCAGGAAAGTATTATTTCCGAAGTACTTTCCGAAAGTATTATTTTATTTAGATTATTTATTGATTCTAGTGCACTCAATGTCAATACTGCTATTCTTGGTTTTGGTCAACTCATGATTAGAACCAATTTCATAATATATAATAAATCTCTTTACAGTACACTGGCGACCTTATTAAAAAACTCTGGTTTAGAAGAAGTTATCTGAGAAATAGACAGAAGCAGACAGCGACTTTATTTTATAATATCTATGTATAGATATTTTAACAATTTACACAAAACCTTAACGAATTATACACCTAAAACTTACTCAGCAATCACTCTATTGATAGATGAAAACCGTATTAAAATTTATTCAGTAGTTTTTGAGATCATCGCGAACATATACACATTTTTTAATAAGATGTAGGGATATAAATCTTCCGTGAAAATTTATCTAAGTGATATGGAAAACAGCATCAAAATCAGTTGCGTGGTTTAGGAGGAGTTAGCAGATATACAGACAGACAGATGCGGGCAACGACTTCAATTTATACTATGTAAGGATAAAGAATAAGGATGTATTTTATATTTAAATCTTTTAATTTTTTTGAAATTGAGTTTTCAAATTATTATTTTCAAGTTTATTCAAGTTATTGTGGTCATGATTCAGATTGGAGTTAAACGGAAGCAGCCAGCGTGTAAGGGTTTGTGTGAGGAGAGGGCGCGAGAATCGATAACGCTTTTACTGCAAGTACATCCCTATCTTCATGCCAATGCCTTGCACATACTGGCAGGATTCAATCAAGGTAAATTATTGGTTATCTAAGCGAGTTTACGATTTGTTTTTCTATGAATCCGGTTAGTTTTTTGCAGGTTTCTAGAACAATATATAAAATAGTTAATTTCGCATACCAATATTTTAGATTTATTCAATAGGAAGCGTGTGATAATTTTTTTGCCTTAAAATACGTTGTTACATTGCTGTGGCAATCATGGGTTTATCAACATAACCTAAACACACTCTATTAGATAATTAATTGTACATTTTTATATACAAATATAAGTCTGAAATGTGTATGTTCTTTTAATAGCGTCCCTTTTAAGTTTCCAAATTTGAAACTCTCCAAAACATTATGCAGAAGTTTAAATTTACAACATGAAAGTCATTATTTGGCGTGCATTGCGAAAACTAATGTTGATACATAAAATAATGTACTAAGTACATGTTTATAGTACTCATCGTTCGCACAAGAAAGGTGGCGAGACTATATGTGTAAGTAAACTACGTGAGTCCGCAACTTCGTACGCGTGGTATTCGGTATAGTGCGTAACTTTTTTGTTTGCAAATCGATTGGAATGAAACAAACACTAAATGTTACGGGAAGCTTGCATCAGTGAAAACAGCATTCAAATCGATTAAGCCACTTATGAGATTAGCGTGCAAAAACGCACAAACAGATAAAAATTCTAAAGACTATTTTTTTGACCTCGGTAAGTACAAATTCTACAAATGGATTTTTGAAAAAAATATTTAATGTACAGATACGGTTCGTTTACGATTTTATTATATATATGTATGGATATTATAGTTAAGTCATAAACCGTTTTTGTTTAAATTAGTCAATCAAAACATGGATAGAATCGAAAGATAAGCATTATATTAATCCTTATGCAATTAAATAGTTTCATAATCAAAGTTGATTATCTACTTATAAATTCCTATGTGAAATAATTCTAAGGAAAAATTGTTATATATATTATTATTTTAAAAATAACAAAAAATTATTTCAGGGTTTCTTCTCAGGATCATCATTTTTCTTTTTATGAACTGCTCTTACGATCATTGCTTATCACAACTGTAAATGTGATTACGTATCTAATCCTATTTTCCTGTCCCATCCTCACATCTTATTCTCACTTACCACTTTTCACGGAGGCCATCTACGTTGACCATCAAGTTGACCATCAAATTGACCGTCTGCCTACTGACCTTTACATAAGAAAAACCAAAAAGCGTACATGACGGTGACTTAATTGTCCATCTTGTTTGTCAATTACTCTCGACGTCAAAAAAATCGCACCTTTAAAAAAAACTACTTCAAACACCTTCAAAACTTATTTAGTGTCAATTATGGGGGTAATGTTGGGTATCGTTTGAAAGGTAATAAAAAAGAGAAGCTAAAAACAATTTAAATTTAACATTTTGTTAATTGTACCAACAGAAAAAAAATTAAGTTTACAAAACAATAAAAAATCCTTAATTAAGTCTTAATTAAAAACATATTAATTACAATATTTTTTATACAAAAAATGCTTAAAAAGAACCTAAAACCTAGTGTTACCCCCCCTTGCCCTAATGACGGCTTCCATGCGCTCTCTCATGGACCTAACCAATTTGAGGAGCTCTTCTTGGGGGATACTGGCCCATTCTTCAAGAACGGCCTCCTCAAGCTCCTGTAGAGTCGTGGGGGCGGGATCACGAGTCCGAACCTTGCGTTTCAGGTGGTCCCAGAGGTGCTCTATCGGGTTCAGGTCTGGACTTTTCGCCAGCCACTGCATGACAGGGATCCCGACGTCTCGAAGATAGTCACGCACAATAACTGAGGTGTGAGCGCGAGCATTATCGTGTATTAATGTGAATCCCTCGCCGATAAAACCGGCATAGGGGACGACATGCTCTTTCAGGATCTCTGTGACGTACCGGTGAGCAGTCAGCGACCCTTGCCCACGAGCACCTCCGGTCCGGGAGACGCAAACAAGGTCGGTTTTGCCGTCGGCCGACATGCCGCCCCAGAACATACAGGAACCGCCCCCAAACTCTACCGTCTCCTGGATGCAGGCTTGGGTAAACCGTTCTCCACGTCTTCTGTAGACTCTTCTGCGTCTGTCGTTGCAGTAAAGACATACACGTGTCTCATCTGAGAAGAGAACAGCTCTCCACTGGTCAAGGCTCCAATTGACGTGTTCGCGAGCAAACTGCAAGCGGGCTCGCCGATGCTCTGCGGTTAATTTGGGACCAGTAGCAGCTCTATGAGCAGCTATCTTCTTGTCCTTTAATCTTCTTCTAACCGTGGAGACGCTCACGGTTGTTCTGCGAGCTGCCTGGAGCTGCTGTCGCAACTCAACAGCATTAGAGAACCGATTTCTCAATGACGTCGTCACGAGAAATCGGTCGTCTCTCATCGAGGTGCACCGTTGTCTACCGGAGCCATGCCTCCGAATGTAGCCACCTGTCTCCAGGAACCGTTGGTACACTCTCCAAACCGAAAAACGGCTCAAATTGAGTTGCCGAGCGACATCACACTGTCGCATCCCTGATCGCAGCAGTGCAACCACTTGGGCGGCTTCATCAGCTGTGGTATCCATCTGGAAAGTTGTTTTTCTTGCGGAAGTTCTTCTTGTGTGTCCTCTTCGACGGTTAGTGAGCGAATGACCCCGAACGAACCCGTATTGACCTTTTTATACCTACAACAAATATCGCAAATAGTGACCCTTGTGAGTAGCAAAATTTTCATTTCTTTTTAAAGTCACATTTATGACGTCAAGCATTTTTTTGAATGTAACGAAATGTTTTATTTTTAAAGTTTATTTATTGAGCTTTCAAATGACATCACTATTTATGGGGTTACATGCGTGTGTTAAGGGTTGGTACCGATTGAAAGTTATTTTCGCGGAGGTGCGATTTTTTTGACGCTAGGTGTATGTTAATTTAAAACTTGTAGTTATTTCTTTCTACTTTCCAATGTCGTCATCAGGTGATCCACTAAACTCGTCTTCGGTGGAGATCCTGGCTGTCCACCAGTGGCGTCCAACTCGCATGGAGGTGTTGGCAGTTTTAGACGACTGGTCCCGGAGGTGCCCGCATGTGCTGCGCCATCTGCTGTTGCAGTTAGACTACACGCCACACATGTCAGTTGAAAAACCTTTTTTTTGTACAATTATACAAAATATACTTACAATTAAAACTAATTTATTTGCTAACAAGACACCCGCATAGCAGCTACCATTTTCAATCCCATTCTTTTATTGACCGAGTTAAACGCAAGGTTGGGAGTGCATTTGATACCTCTGTAATGTTTCTTGTGTTGATAGGCGATGTTAGCCACCTACCATCAAGTGGGCCGTAAGCCTTTTCTGTCGACCTTTGAAGATTGCAGGGTCTATTTTAAAAGATTTACCCTCGTTATGTTATGATCGCCAGTTAATATGGTTGACAAGCATGCAAACTTGTTTATAAACAATGTTTTTTTAGATCGGAGTACCAACTTTGCCCGTAAGATATTAGTGATTATAATTCTTTTGTATTACTTAGTTTTCTTAATAATGACTTTTTCTTCTTAATGAATTAATGTTAAGCTATTATACTAATGTTATAATAACTAATTTAGTAGCAAAAAGGGAGTGTACTCTTTCAAAAAGTGTGAGTGCAGATATTAGATTAGGTTTCTTACTCATCGATCGCATTGCAACACAACTACTGGCGTTATAATGAGTCCTTAAAATTTCTTTAATATTAATCGAATTGTATTAAATTGTTCGTGAGGGTAGTTAACCAAATAAAGATTTGATGATATTCATCAAATGCCTGCTGCTAAGAAATAACAATTCTGTAACATGTGTAGATATTAAAATTTCGAATAAAACATTCTTTTATTCGTGGATAATGTAGCTATCTATTAGTAAAAAAAGTTTTAGAGTCAGAACAGAAATTTCAGATATTACCCATTACAATGTATAATGATATATAAACAATAATATGCCACGTAACAAACTAATGCTTCCTGTAAAAATGCCCTACACAAAATTGTTTTCTCTTTTCCAGTGGAATATTGTTAGAAAGTCAACTATCTATTGGATCTTGGCTTTGTCAATGGGTGCAGCAATCCCCGGGTGAAGCTCCCGACTGGGCCTGGAGTGTGCTTCGTAAGCTTCAAGTACATCGTACCAGCTGGGATATGCCCCTGGATGCTCCGTCCCCAGACGAACCTCCAGACCTATTTTCAACTGCGTTCACGGTGCTTTACAGTTCTTGGGGACATTGTATACCTTTAGTAAGTTTTTTCTTTCTATTCAAGGTTCTTACAAATGCCTGCGATCTTAAGAATTTGCATAATTTTTACTATCACTGGATACATCAAGAATTGCTGTCATGTTGAACAATTTGGACATAGTCTTCTCACTCAAACAAATTTTCTCATGATGTTTTCTTTCATCGTCAGAGAAAGTTGTTATGATATCATTGTTGCGAGTAATATTAAAGGATCCAAGAGGTGCAGATTAGATCGAGTTTCGAGTCTGCAACAATTTTCAAAGATAAAGAATAATGGAATAAGAATAGGATTAAGAATAATGGGCAAAGTGAGGATAACAGTAGACGCAATATACGAGTAAGTGGGAAATTAATATATTTATTTCCTTTTTTATGTTAACGTCGACAGGCAACCTGACGATCCGATCCGTTTGATGCTAGGAGGATATCATCGCCTATTAATTTACACAGGCTACAGATTTGCAAACGAGCTTCCGGCCTTCGTATATAAAGAATTATACATTATAAGGAGACTTTTATTAGATGTCTTATTACAGGTGATGTCAATTGTTTAAAATATTTAATTAACGAGCCCATTGGTTGAGCAGTTAAGATGTTTCACCTTATCACTCTATCTCAGAGTTCCCGAGTTCGAATCCCGGCTAAGTCAATTTAGGAATTGAATTTTCTAAAGTTGGCTCTAGTTGGATCTGACATCCAAAATAGTTTGGACTGTTTTGGGGACTGAGTAAGGGATACCAGAGCCCATTTTCCTATCTCATCCTAATCCCTTATCCTTTATCTTACAGCGCACTTGCAGCACCTGTGGCGTTGCGTGTTTTAATAAGCGACGGTGGCTACCTACCATTAAGTGGATCGTCAGCCTGTCTGACAACCTTTACATAAAAAAATACTAATGTTATTGTATTATTTTTTTTAATAAAAATATAGTGTGTGTTGTTTTGTATGGAGTATTATTGATGAGGTCGTGTTTTAGGTGTGCGAGCGGGGTGCGGCTGCGTTATGCTGTGTGGCCAGCTCAAGGCCGCTCGATGCCGCTCACTTCCTTGCGCCCATAATGCTGGTCATGGCACAGTCTCCAGAATCGCTCGATCATACGGACAAGTATTCCATTTTATTTGTTTGACAAAAAATACAATTATTTTATAGACGCACGACAGGCGTGTTGTATTTTATTCTAAAAGTTTTTAATAATAAGTGTTTTAAAAACTTCGCCCTAATTAGTTCGGTGAGTTAGGTAGCCTTTCTTCCTCAAAAACATTAAAACTGCATTGTTTTGGCTTAAAAATTAGTAAAAAATATTAATAATACAAACTTAAAATTGTGGCCTCGTGGGAAGGTCGAGAACATTTAAAATCTGAAATTCTCACAAAATGAAGTGTCCTGGACTAAAGTTATACGCGATCGCGTTTACAACTTAACAATTTTGCAATATTATTGCTTTGTGGAATCCGGCTTTGGTGTGTATTTTAAGCACCCCAGCATCTACATTTTACAGAAGTTTCACTAATTTTTTTATAACTGAAAAATGTTAATTATCATTGAAAAAACGATAATTGAGAAATGTTTGTTTATAATCGATAATTGAGAATTCAGTTTATATAAAAATTGCAACCGTGCGAAGCCGCGGCGGGTCTCTAAATAGTATATAATTTCTGTGTTTATTTAATGAAGGTAAATGTTTTATAGTTATAGCTGCTTGATAAGCTTTTTTGATAATACTTTTAATTGCTTATAATATGTTGCATTAATTAATAGTTACAGTATAACTTTGTCAAGTCAAGCGGTCATTATATTGATCTCATATTGCGATAAGCATCTTTCTGTGTCTATTGTCAAGTTACTGAACAAAGCAAATATTTATGCTTAATATTTTGATGTTAATAGATAAAACATACATAGTTAAAACTTTATGAATATGGTTTATGAAGTTACTGCAACAAATTATTGTAACTGACCAGGTTCACGGAGCTGTTTAATATTGTTCTGGTTTCTGGGCCTTCGCTAATGCAGCGGGCCCTTGGCCGCGGTGGTGAATCCGGTTCCACCTTGCTGTTGAGGATCATGCTTGCACAATTGGAACATGACCAGTGAGTTCGTTCGGAACATGACCATGTTATATAGTATCATCGATAAAACTGTTTAAGATTTACGGTATTATAGGGTTACAAATATTGAGATTGCATTGATATTATATTACTTTTAATATTAATGTTATTAGAGTTCACAAGATGGCACTAGTTTCATTTATTCAGTATGAATGATGAAATAAAATGAAGTCCGTCACCAGATCTTAAATCACTGAAGTTTATGTTACTGATTTAGTGCGAGTACACGCGCAATTGTACACTTTTAATATTCGTTATGAAAATACACATGTGGAACTTCTAACCGTGTGATTTATTATAGGATCAGAACACGAAATATTTTAATAACAAGCAATGAATATATTTTGTTTAATTTATTTATTTATTTATTTATTTTAAAATTTACAGATAGTTTACACATATGAATAGTTTTTCGGTGACCTTTACTCTAAGCATAGCTTGTATTGTAAAGGCCAGAATTTAATTAAATATAAAATTTTAGAATTAAAAATAGTATGTGTCTGTATGTATGTATGTATGTGTGTGTGTGTGTGTGTGTGTGTGTGTGTGTGTGTGTGTGTGTGTGTGTGTGTGTGCGTGCGCGCGTGCGTGCGTGCGTGCGTGCGTGCGTGCGTGCGTGCGTGCGTGCGTGCGTGCGTGTGTGTGTGTGTGCGTGCGTGCGTGCGTGCGTGCGTGCGTGTGTGTGTGTGTGTGTGTGTGTGTGTGTGTGCGCCAGCAAAATCCTGTTTCAGATAGTAAGTTAGTGTTGTGACTTATTGGATGCCTTTCAGTAAAAGTTCAATATCGTCATAATGAAGTCCGAGATGCCAATTCCGAACAATGGGTTTGATGCTCTTGGTATTTTTGTCTTTTATATCACAATGCCGGTTTGTTTTGTTGTAAATATAAATATGTGAGAAGTTAACAGAACGCCGATTAAAACAGAATCTAATTAAAACTTAAGTTATGTTGACTGAGTGCAATTACTTTATTATGTTTAAAGTCTACAGCTTTTTGAAGCTAATAACTTGTCTCATCTCCTTTCAACCAATATTATTTGTATTTCCCTAACATTTATGGTCCTTCGAGACGGATACATTGGTGACACGACTGTAAATTGAATAATGCAAATATCTACTGCCATAATTTCAGCTTAATTCAAAGCGCAAACTGATTATTTAAACCCTCTTTTGAACGCTTGCTACTCTGAAGTAAAGCAGTAAAAGAAACATATAAACAGATTGGCGTCCAGCCGATGTTATAACTTCTGTGGATCATAATTTCGGCGATTCTGAATGTATCTTCGAGGAATAAAGATGAGTATATTGCTCTGAATTTAAATGTAATAGTGTTGTGTTGTAATGTAGATGCGGCGGCGTGCCACGCGGTGCGATATTGAGTGCGTGGGCGCACGCACTGGGAAAGCTGTCTGCGGGACTGACACTGCTCGATACTGCAGTTCTCGCTTGCGGGGAGTTCTTACAGCTCGACCGGTATACCTCGTCCATTATGCAAGTACGTTCATTATATAATTAAATGCAAATTCACTCACAAGTCTAAACACACAACTTCTATTTGCACTTCTTTCTTCTGTTTTAATTTCAATGACACAAATATTATTTCTGTCATTGTTTTGTCTTAAGGCTCCATTGATGGTATTGTAATATGTACATACATATATGTATTATGTAATGTGTGAGTAATGTATGTACAAAATTATAATTTACTATTATGCGTCTTGGTCGCATTGCAAAATGTCTCAAAATAAATTTCAAATATTCATGCTGCAAAAATTTATTCAAAAGTTGATTTTGTTTTATGGGGCACATTTGTAATTTTTGTTACAAAAAGACAACATACAGGCAACTTTTTTTGCTAACTACTACTATAATTTAGAAACTTGGACAAGTTTTTTTTTATTTTGTTCTTTTTGCTTCTTTATTTTTTCTATTTACTGTACAATTATCAAAAGAGAATGTTTTCTTATTTATGTAATAATTATTAAGAGCGCTTAACAGTTTTAAGGCAAGTCAAAATTTTCACGATCTCCAGATCGCGCCGCGCTTACGCACTCGCACAAAGATTACAGAGCATCGTACAAGTCTTGTCTTTGTGTGAATGACCGTTGAACGACGAACGTAGGAGGAGCGAATAATTTGATACTTAGTTTTATTTTTATAAATTTAGTATTAATTTTTAGCATTATAATTATTTGACATGCGTTATATTATACATATTAGCAACCCGGTCCTGACTTCGTACGAATGCAATTTTTTTTTCTTCAAATTATACACAATATAATAAACGGGGAAGCCGTTTATTGGTGGGCAAATGCGGCAAAGTTGTGAATGAAAAAAGCAGCTAAAGAAGAAGCAGAGTTAGCAATAAGTTTTGACGTCCACATGTATATACACACATCGATTTTTATAGATTGTGTACGTATAATTTATATATATGACATAAATGTAAGACCTACGTATCTTTATCTTAGGGAGAGAAAATAAAAAGAATATAATTTAAAAAATCCTTTATTGACAAATATTGCAGAAATGATGGGGGCACCGACAGGCCTGTTCCATGTAATACGAATTCTGAACCATTTTCATCTTGCCATCACTGTTTTTGAGCAGATGTCAGATGTTCCTGATAGGCATTGAGCTACTTTTTCTAGGGTCAACCATTTCAGACAAATGAAAATTTTGGTAAAAGATGGTTTTGGTAAAATTTTGGTAAACTTTCTTCCGTTTTTCTTTCCCAAAACACGTCGTCTCTTGCGATTTTTGTAATTTTCAAAAGAAAGTCGTGTCCTGTCCACACCGCAATAAACATAATATATGGGTTTGACTGAATAGAAATTATATTTCCTGTTCATATTGCATGACTACAAATCTAATGTAGTCACGTATGTCGTGTTGCAGCACCTGTGATGTTGTTTGTGTTATAGGCAACGGTAGCCATTTACCATTAAGTGGACAGTCAGCCTGTCCACCGACCTTAACATAAAAAAATTCGAAGTAGACTCCATTCCTTTGTAAGCACGGTCGCATGCGATGGAACAACTGACTGAAGCAGTAGGCCCACTCTTCTTTAGAGGTGTCTTTCACGGCGATTTCGGACGCTTTCACTGCAACTTCAGGGCTTATAAAGCGAATTCCTCTAATTTGTCTTTTATTTTTGGGAATAAATAGAAATGATATAGCGCCAAGTCGGAACTATAAGGAGTATGACTCACTAATAAAAATCATAAAAATAAAAAATGTCAATATTTCGCAAATACATACAATTTTCACCATAAATTTGCATGAGTATTTTTTATGGAAGTTGGATAATTTCTTTTTTGCTAGGCCACCGATGAAAGTTATTATAGTTTATAGGTCTCGTAAAACACACAATAATAATATGCAAAAAGTTCTAAACGGTAATACAAAGAGATTTGTCACATCTGTTCTGGAAGAGACGGCAATTCAGCTCTACATAATGTATTCTGGTGCAACATTCTGTGATACATTTTGTTAATCACTTTCACAGCAATATAGTATATTTAATATATGTATAAATAACATTTTGAAATTTAGTTTATTACTTTTTAGCTTCATTTGCTAGTTTTAAATCTATACATATAATAAAATCGTAAACAAGCCGTGTCAAAAAAAAAAACAATTTATAAACGTTTTAGACCATGTTACCGAGGTAAAAAAATAGTTTTAGAATTTTTGTTTGTTTGTCTGTGCGTTTGTGTACGCTATTCTCAGAAACTGCTTAACCAATTTGTGTGCGGTTTACACTGATTTATTGTAGCAAGTTGTAACATTTACAGTGTTATTACAAAAAAAAATACTAAACTATGTCTCAACACGTGTTTTGTCAAACAGCGTCTAATGACATTTGTATACAATTTCACAGTTTAAACCCTGCCTCAAATAATGTTTAACCTTCGCTATTACAAAATAGTGTTTATCCTTTGACTTACCAAAACATCGCTGAGCAACCTATAGGCAACCAAATGTTGCTATTTTAAAATTATAAAATAGCAAATAGTAACAATAAAATAGCAACATTACAAAACGTTCGTTCAACTTCATTTGGTTCAATCCGAAACGTTCCTTTCTATGCAAATTTGTTATGTGCTAATAGATTATCCTACGCAGAAAATATTTTAAAATTATCTATATATAAATAAAACAGTGACGTGTGTGATTATAAATTAATTATTGCTCTAAATACACCGCCATAAGTATGTTTTGGAACCAAAACTTACGTATATAATGAGTACATTGTACACATAGAACAGTGATCGGTTGAAAGAATGGAATGTGTTTATCAAGACTTGTCAATCGTCATTACTCATTGTCAAATGAGTATAATATAAATAAAAATTATGGAAAAAAAATGGACAATTGCAATATTAAAATAAAAATTCGTGAACGTGAAGAAAATTGGGTTCAAGAATAAAAGGTAAAACAACCCGATATTTCATCATAATCATAACCACACCACTAAATACAACTTGCGAAAATTAGAGACAAAGCAGTAGACTAACTTTGAGTCTTCGACAAGTATTGACATGTTATAAATATGAAAAGTATTATTTAAACCGTGCCTAACTCTAACTGTTTAAACACGCTTTTGTAATAAACATTTTTTTAGACACATGTTCAATGTATGTTTATCTTTTTTGTAATAACACTGTTAGTGTTTGTTTCATTCCAATCGGTTAACAAATGAAAAAGTTACGCGCTGTACCGTATACCACACGTTGCGGGCTCAGCTAGTTATTTATATATTTCCTTTTCCTTTTATTAATACCATAGATTTGATATTCTTTGTTTAAGCCATTTTAATCGAAGTCCAGATCTGAAAATAAGCAACAATAACTAAACGTATACAATATCAAGTATAAAGGTAAAAATTGCTATAAAAAATTACAAACAGAATCGATACTCGGACCTGCACCATTATGACAATTTTAAAACTACTCGTGATCGAAATACGTTATAAATAAATGCGCTATAGTAAATTAAATAAAATTTTCCGTGCATAAAATATCACAACAAAATAAATACTTATGAGATCAAAATGAGTCGGTCGCGTTAATTTTCTGCCGTGGCGATGTTCAAACTACAATAAATGTATAGCTATAGAGCGTTGTCGGCGAGCGATACACCCTCCCTCCGTGAGCGCTGCGCGCGTAATGAGCGCAGCTTTTTTTTTTTTTTTTTTTTTTTTTCACGAGGAGAGAAATCTTCAAAAGATACCTTATGCTCAAATGCCGCATGCAATGCAAACGCCCATAGAGGTTATGTGGGACTCTTACCGCACTAAAACTCTGGGTTGGGGTGACGAGGAAGTTTGTCGTAGTACTTCAAGGCGAAGTCCTTGATGCACTTGACAATTGAGGGGAGGTTGAGGTCATGGTGCAGGTCGACGTTGCGGATGAACCATGGGGCGCCCACGGCTCTCCGCAGAAAACGGTTTTGAATGATTTTGAATGATTTTGACTGGTAGGAGCAGCGTGCGCAAAGACAACGCTAGCGTACGTCATGATCGGTCTGACGCAAACTTTGTACAATGTCACCTTATCTCTAAGGGCCATTGTACTCCGCCTGCCTATGAGGCACGTCAGGCGACCCAGGACGAACGCTGCCCTGTCCCTGACACGCTTGATGTGGGGACCGAAGGTAAGTCTCCGGTCGAGTGTAACACCGAGGTATTTGGTCTGATGGACCCAAGGGATGACGCGGCCCTGGAGTGAGATTTGACCGAGTGAAGCTCGGTCAATATGTAGGGCATTCTGAACGCGAGGAGTTTGAAGTAGATTCCCGCGTGAAAAGATTGCTGCGCTTTTCTCGGGATTCACCTCAATTCTCCATTTCTGAAACCAATCGCCGAGAGCGGTCACGGCGGTTTGAAGCATGCGAGTTAAGAAGCCTCGGTGTCGGGTGGAGAAGTAGAGGGCCGTGTCGTCTGCGAAGAGAGACAACTCGACCCCCTCCGTGCGTGGTATGTCGTTAGTGTATAAGGAGTAGAGGGTTGGTGAGAGAACTGAACCCTGAGGAACGCCTGCCCGTAGGGGGCGGGGGGAGGAGAGAGTGCCTTCAACTCTATAACGAAAGCTTCGATCGGCTAGAAAGTCCCGTACTATGAGTACGAGGCCCTCCGGCAGCCCGAGTTGATATAGCTTGTATATTTTTCTAAAGTAAATAGATGACCAAAAGTGACTCGATAAAAAATTTAGGAAAACAGGTGTTGCTAAAAACAGGATTTTACATACATAAACAATAATTTTTAATTTTTAATTGCAACAAATAATGGAAATAGGATTCCTGTTCCATCCTGTTCCATTTTTGTTTTGTTTGTATTATTTTTACGTCAACCACAATAATGTTCAGAAATTCGTATAAAACGACGCAAGCAGGGTTCAAACTGTTAAACGCTCTTAATGGCAGTAAAGTGTCGTGTTACTATGGTATACACTAAAAATCTTATACCAATTCTCGTACCTATACATCGAAACATATTGTCTTTATGCTGATGTCTTGATCTACTTAATTTTCAATGTTTTTACGAAAAATTACATGATGCATTTGGTAATGCAATTTCTGATCGTTTTGTACAAAGCTGATTTTATTATTGTATTGTACAAAGCTTTGACTGATTTTATTTTAGAGAGCATTAAATTTATGTTTGGATTAATTAAAACTTATAATGTGATTGGTATCCAGTATAATATTAAATAATATTAGCCCACTAGGAAAAAATCTCAAAGTTATCCCAATTTTATTTTATTTACATACTTTATATTATAATTTTACGAGTTTCGTGTACGATCTTGTCTTGTCACAATATTAGACAATTTATACACAATTAGAAAGAAAAAAACCTAATCTGGAGTTTTTCGGATTCGAATCTATAGAAAGTACAAATGTTAGCAGGTATTCCTTTAATTTGAAACTGAACTGTACAGAAGTTTTAAATGGCCGAATGCCAACAAATATGCCACTAACGATAAGATAAGTGAGAAAGGAAGCTGTATTATGTTTAGCTGTATGTGTTGTTTTTATGCGTCAGGAGAAGAACGCGAAAGCGTACGTCGACGAGGCGTTGCGTTCATGCGCAGTAGCGCCGTTGGTGGCTGAGAGCGTATTGCGCATGCGGCAAGCGGCGCACGCGCACCTGTTCGACCGCGTCTGCGCAGCGCTAGCGACACAACGTGCCCGCGCCAGCAAGATACACGTCGACAACGCACTTAAGGTTAACCCATCACCTATATATCGTAAACTCTAGGTGCACGCATATCTCTGTCTTGAAATTTAGTCTTCTAATTTTCTTTTTAATTCTACGTAATTTTATCACATGCCGTGACAGAATATATCTTCCTTGTGGGGCTCTATGACTGTTTATGATGTACCACAAAAGTAAAATAATTGGTTTATGACAACACCGTTCTTTGTTGAGTCATCTATCGAGCTGCGTTTCAAGTCTAATAAGATAAATAGAAGAATAATTTTTGGCATACTCAAAAATAAATTTGTTTATATGAATGAAGAATTAGTTAGTGAAATTTGGCTATCAGTTTTCCGATGTATCGTAAGGTAAGAAATGGAAAAATGACTAATGGCTTTTGAAAAAGCGGACTCTGAAATCAGCACATAAATTCAATTCTAGTGTAACATAATATAATATTCAAATTCTCGTGTAATATTATTGCCTGGAATAAATATGTCTTGTTTTTAAAATTCACAGCAAATCGACGCAAAAATTTCATCTGAGGAGCTAGTCATATACAGAACAGCTGCAGCTGTAATAGTAGCTCCGTTTACCCATCCAGCGCATCTTGCTCTGTGGCGACTGTTTTTCCAACTATACTTGCAAAGGTCACGGTTTGGAAAGTAAGTTTTATAATTTAGATGTTTCATCTCACCGTGTGACACTCGATTATTTGTTATCAACGCACATTACACTGAACCAAGGCCATAAAATATTTTATAACTTATGTTTTTTTGTTATAAGTACCCTATATATTTTGATATACATTTATTAAAATACAGTTATTTTGGCATTACAAACGGAAATTTCAATTTTACTTGTTAATATAGATATGTAATAGCGATCCGTTTCCAGCTTCGCACGAATGCAATTTTTTCTGGAAATTGCAATTTTTTCTGGAAATTCTTCGTCCGCGTTGAAAAATGAAAAATATAACACCAGAGAAAATATTTGATATCATTTTCGCTGTGACGACGGTGGCGCCGCCACGGAGACAATGGCGCCCATTTTTTTTAATATGTTTAGACGATCCCTCGGAAACCTAACATTTTTCCAGGATAATAAGTATCCTATAAGTCAATCCAGGTAATAATCTATCTGTGTGCCAAATTTCATCCAAATCCGTTAAGCCGTTTTTGCGTGAAAGAGTAACAAATTTCCATACATTATCACAAACTTTCCCTTTTATAATATTAGGATAAACTTTTCGTTTATCGCTTTTTCCGTTAATGAAAGTTTTTATTATATGTATAGGGGATTAAGAAAATAAAAGTGTTTTGTTTTATTCCAGTCCTGAGTTACCAGCAGTCGGTCCGTTATTCTTCACTGGTCTCATCAAATCGAGAACTATGGGGCAACTGAAAAAACGTCTCCAGGAAACGACGGCATACCATGAAAACCAAGTGGAATCGTTGAAAAAGAAAAATATCGCTAAATCGGACAAGCAAGTATCGCGCGATCATGAAATTGAACCAAATTCTGTGGTTGTCGAGGAGAATTTTCTTCCGGCGTTATCGATAGTTGATTTGACGGGACAGTCGAGTGAATCGAGCGATTCTGAGGACGAAGAAATTTTTATCGAAAGAAAAACACCACCACCGGAAGCGAGCAAACCTACAATTACAAAAGATTACCATGAGGATTTATTGCAGTATCATTTACAAGCGGCAAGGTAAGCGTTCGATGTTCTTCTGTTGATTAGAAGCGTTAAAAATTACTGATTTTGTTGAATTTGTTCTTTGATTAATGGAATAGTTTGTTGGTATCCTTTGAAAAATTTGTTTTTATATTAAGGTCGTCAGGCAGGCTGACGGTCCATTTGATGGTAGATGGCTACCGTCGCCTATAACACAAGCAAAGCCATTATTGCGGCAAGTATTAGGAAGGGATTAGGGCTAGAGAAATGGGCTCTGGTATCGCTTTCTCACTTAGCGAAACACAAGTGCACCACATGCTGTTATTTCACGGCGATCTTCTGTAAGGGGTGGTTACTGTCACTACCAACGAGCTACCCAAATGACTGCGAAACGTCAGTAAAAATGACTAGTTTTCGAGATTTTTGCACTTTTAGTAATTTCGTAGAAATCTCCACCTTATATCAGTTTTTTGAGTGTTACAACCAGATTTTTTTCATGCTTTGTGATTTTTGTTTTTGTTTTGCAATCCTAAATAACTGTTCTCTCAAACATAATAAGAAACAAAAAAGAATAGAATAATGACTGAAAAAAAAAAAGATTTGGCCGATTTGGGTTTTGTGTTTTTTTTTTGTTCAACTTTCATTCCTTCGTGCTGAAAAGAAGCGTACCAGTATAACTTGGCAAGTTACTTTAAAAGATTTGCCATTTAGTTTGATTTGATATTTTAATATATAAAGATACGTGATCGAAGTCCTGACTAATAATTCTAAAATGTCTTGCTTTGTGAAAAAATAAATTAAATGTATGAGCCCAGTTTATATTTTCCCAACGCAATGTATAACTAAAAATAGAATTAATCTTCATACATGTAACTTTACTGTATTTATATGAATTGAATAAAAAAAAATCTCTTTCGACACCCCGTGAGATATTAAATATTCGAGGAATATTTCCATACCGTTTTATGTTTTATTAAAAGTTGTGACATTTAAACTTCGCACATAACTACTAACTATTGGAAAGTTTTCCAATAGTTAGTACACTATTGGTATTGTTAGCCTTTATTTGCTGAATAATCTAAAAATATTCCCCGACACACTCCTCGGGGCTTATTTTAACCTACTTTACTTGCGTTTTATCTATGTTTTAAAACAACTATACTATGCTATAACCGCGAGAATATTATTTACATAATTTGGTTTCGTCTGATACGTTACTTTGAATTTATTTTCAGGATTCTCAAGACTTACTCCCAATGGCTTGAAGAAGGCGAAAATGTCCGCGCTCTACCCGCGCATATAGTGATGCTGCCTGATCAGGTATCATATCAAATCAATAAAATTGTATTTTCAATTTAAAAAACATACTAGTACAAATAAAACAGTAACAGCAAGAATACAAGTTACAAAAATGCCCCTACTCGTCATTTTGCTGGCATATGCCAGCACTGATCTGTATCAATGTTACTCTCTCAGTTAATGTGCTACCGACGAATTTATTTTATTGCTCTGTATCTACTTTTTCTGGGATTATTTGTTAGCATATTTATTAAATTATTTTTCATTATACATTTGTAATCAAAAACAATATTTGGAACGTAAAGGTCGTCATATAGGCTGACGGTCCACTTGATGGTAGGTGTGTTATAGTCGCCTGTAACACAAGCAGAGCCACTGGTGCCGCAAGCGCGCCCACCCATAGTAGAATTAAGGAAAATGGGTTCTGGCAGCCCTTACTAACTCATCAAAACTCATCAGCACACATGATGTCATTTCACACCGTGAATAACAACATATGCGCTGTTGTAATCTTCTCTAAGGGAGTGGTTACTGCCTCCAGACGGGCAACCCAAATGACTCCGTGACGCAGTGTGCCCAAATGACACGCAGTGTGCCCTTCTACTACTTATATTTTAGATGCAAAGACAAGGTTATCTAAATAACACTAAAGACATTTGAGATAAGTTTTAAACTATGTTTTTTTTTATAACCTAGAAATTGCTTTTCTTCTATTAAAATTACTTCTGTGTTGTTTTCAAAAAGTAAAAATAAACAACCATATTTGTTCTGGCAACAATTTTATTGGCAATATAATTTTACCAGACTCAATGTTTTTGTGTTTATAATGATGATTGCTATTGATTTAAGTTATGGTGACTTTTCTCTTTCCACTTTTTTCCGAAGTAATATGTTTGTGACATATTCACATTTCTGAGCCTTTAAAAAGTTAGTATATTGAGGCAATAGAAAAGACTAAGTCTAATTGAAAACGACGCCGAAATTGTAAATACAATTAACTTTTAAAAAATTATATGAGCAATATAATGCCTGACATATTTATCGCTGTGACGACGGTACTTGTCACAAATACATATTTAGAAGATACAAAATATCTTACAGTAGTAGATTTTAGGTAGTAATATATTAAAAGTAACAGAAACAGATGTTAGCCCTTAAAAAGGTATTAGATCCGGGCCTCGTCGGTCGGTGATCGCAGACGAAGCACGAGAGATTGGTGTTAATGGTTACAGTAGATAGCTACGAAGTGCAACTATTTTATTCAGTTAGTCGAAGCGGCACGTGAACACGCATTGAGCCAGCTGCGACCCCCATCGACGCCCCCAAACACGCCACTGGACGTCTCATCTCGCCTCCAGCCATTGGCCGCCATACGAACACCCCTCCAGAAGACTATCGCCTCACTAATGGCCATGACTAACGGTTCTCGAAATAGGTAAGCGTTCAATTTCTTTCTTTCTTTAATGTTTTTATTAAATACTATCGACCGTCCCGCGAGTCCGTCCGCGACGGACTCGCGGGACTGTAAGATAGCCTATGACCCTGACAACGTGCATGCAAAATTTCACGATGATCGGTTGAGTAGTTTCGAAGATTACGTCCTACATACAAACGTACAAACTTTACTTCTTTATAATATTGGCTATTAGCATAAGCTATTTATGTAATAATTTTGGATCTTTAGAAATTAAAACACGATCACATATTTTGCGCTTATCTCAACTACCTTATTTACGAGGGGCACACTGAAATTCACTGATCGGGAATAAGAAAAACCACATGCACGGTATGGTTAAATTGTATTTTATTGTTTTTCGAAGTATTCTCCGTTCAACTTAATGCACTTTTCCATTCGTGCAAACCAATCATTAAAACAGTAATTCCAGTCTGAAGTTGATTTGACAAAATGGCTGATTTGTACGCTTCCACAGCTGCTTGGGGGTCTTCAAACCGTTGACCGCGTAATAAATCTTTCATTCTAGGGAATGTAAAGAAATCGTTTGGGCTCAGGTCAGGACTGTACGGAGGATGGCTCATCAGCTCAACGTTTTCCTGCTTCAAAAAATCATTTGTCTTCCGAGCCGTATGGGAGCTCGCATTATCGTGATGTAAGATGATGCGACGTTTCGGGTTATTTTTTCGGAGTTCGGCTATCATTTCTGGCAAACAAAACGTGATATACCACTCGGCGGTAACCGTTCTGCGTTCCTGTAAAGGAATTGTAGCAACATGCCCCTTTTTCGAGACAAACGTAGCGACCATTTTCTTCGACACGCTGCTGGAGCGAACCACTTTCGTTGGCTTGACTTCGTCTTCGAAGTCCCAAACTGCTGACTGATGTTTTCTTTCAGGTTCGTATGAATAAATCCATGATGCGTCACCTGAGACGATATTATAAACGACATTTGACTTCCTTCCTTTGAAGCGTTGCAGAGTATTCCGGCACCAATCTACACAAGCCGCCTTTTGCTCTTCGGACAAATTGTGGGGAACCCAGCGGGAAACTAGCTTTCTTACACACAGCTCATTATGTAATATCGACTGAATTGCAGTCATTCCGATACTGATAACAGCCCGAATCTGCTCGTATGTCACATGACGGTCATCTAATATAATAGTTCGCACAGCTGCGATGTTTTCAGGCGTGACCGCTGTTCTTGGTCGACCTGCAGAAGAAACAGTGCTGAGCGACACACACCGCGTCGGAACTCGGCATACCAGCGGTATATTGTCGTTTCACTCGGTGCTTGAACATCATAAATCGAAACAAGTTCACTGAGACATTTATCTTGAGATAAGCCGCGACGAAAATTGTGATAAATTATGGCACGGAAATGTTCACGCGTGAGCTCCATTTCTGTTAACGACGTGTCAACTTTAAACCAACATAGTTTTTGTTTTTAATAAAAAAAATTAATTGTTTGAATGTCATTAAGATTCTAAGAGGCCAGTATTTAAATTTTAAAAAAGGTTTTATTGTAACTCAATCCGAAATATTCTATTCCCGATCATTTCAGTGTGCCCCTTGTACACGGTAACCTGTTTCATATTTTTACAATCGACTATATTTCACAGTTAATTAATAATAATAAAAATGTATTTGACCATAATATATTCTGATACAATTGTTTAATAATTAATAATTAAAATAAATTTATTTTAAATTTAGGTAAATATCAAATTTTCATACCGGTTGTATTGGTGATGTCGCCTTTGCATTTCATTGGTTTTTATTTTTCTCCAATATTAAATAAAGTTTCAATAATTTCAGATTACGCGCTCGAAACATACAATCTACCCTGGAGGATCTGAACTTCAAAGACCACCGCAGTGTTCTTTACAAAGTAGACGCGTACTTGAAGGACATTGAAAGACTGGCTAAGTAAGATTTTTGTGTTAGTGCAGTTTAAAACGTTGTCGTACTATTTTTCTCACATAAATCGTTTCCAAGCATAATATTTTGTTCTCCATAATAATTTTACCAATAAATTAACTCGTATCTACACTATGAAATAAAAGCCCTACTTTTCATAACACTGCGGCATTTCATTTTCATTTAGAAAATTTCTAGAAAAGGGACTATGTTCATGACAACAGAAAGTCTTCTAGAAGGAACATGTTGGCGGAACATGCGCGCCACTCTTAAGTATAGCAAATCTTTTGTTATAAGCTCTGCTGTGCTTACAAACTGTCTGGTCTTTGTTACATGTACTTTGCACCTTTACTTAGTGTAAAATGGACGGCGTGGAAAAACTTCAAATAAAGATTGCATGTAGTTTATTTATTTCGAACATTAGGTGGAATTACTAGTTGTGTCCCTCGCTTTCTCTCCCCGTTTAATTTAAATGGACAAAAGCATGCACGTGTCGGCTTTTCTCAGTATTGTTCTTTTCTCGTCGGGCGACTGTCTTCGGCCATACTTCTTTTTCCGAGTTTTTTTTTTGCTCGGCTTCTAAGGGTCGTAGCACAATTATAAATAGCCTGTATGGTTCTTCAAGAATTAGGCTATCAAACGCAGATGAATTTTTTTCAATCCGATGGCAATTCCAGAGTTTAACGCGTTCAACCAAACTAAACTCTTCAGTTAGTTCATACAGGACCTATAATACGAATAAATGAAAAAATATTTAATAAAAATGAAAAATTAAGAAAAGTTAAATCAAGACACAACGTTTGTATTGACACGAGTGTGCTTCGGACCGTGAGCAGGAATTTGACCCTTTCCCGATCAACATACTAGGATGGTAACTCATATTGCACTTCTGATGTTGGAGGCGTTATCATAAAGAACTGGCGTGTATATTAGTGTTGTGTATGTAGGTAGTAAAGTGGAAATAAAGTGTGTTCAAGACTACTGTTATTCTTATTTAAAGAATATCTAAATCGTAGAAAAATTACATAAGTTGCCACATACATTTTACTTTGAAATCGCTCATTAATATATTAACCAAATTACTTTACTTACAGTGATTGGTCGGCGGAGAGGAGTCGAGTGACTTCATTGGATGCGCGGCTTTTGGAGCTGGTGTGTGTTCTACGCGTGGGCAGGCCCGTCGCGCCCATCATGAAGAAATGCCCCAACAAGTGTCGAACTATTACATTTGTTGAGCAGGTGAGCGTCCATGAGCATCCAAATATTAGAAAGTTTCTTGCTACTCACGAAATTGAATTTAGAACAACAAAAATTAACGACTCCTTTAAAAGCGCTATGTAACACATAAAATTTCATAGCAATTATCAGAATCGCTCTGCTTGTATTTTACTTTTAGTAAAAAGTCTGTTGAATAAAACTACAAAAAGGTTAATTCGAATTACAAAATTAAAGATCTATGACCTATCTACGAGTAACGTTATAACTGGCTTTTTACATGAAAATCTTAAATTGAGTTGTTGAATTGCAAATGTTGAATAAAACGGTTTTGATATCCTCAGACTAACGTTATAAATGCGAAAGTGAGTTTATTGCTCATTTATTTTCTAATGCGTTCTAACCCAGAAAGAACCCGAGGTAAGTGGACGAAATCTCGGGCAAAAGCTATAGTAGTTTACATTTATTGCTGTATTTTTTCTTACGATTTCTTTATTTCCAGGCAACCGAGTGGTGTATATCTCCTGGAGCTGAGCGCGGGATCCAAGAGAACAGGTGTTTAACTTTATATGCCCAACTTCGGAAAATCCACTAGTCTATTCTATTTAATTAATTTTTAATTTAATTAAATTTATTAAATTTTCTTTTTTAAGTATTGGTATTTTTTTACAATGATTTGTGACTAGATGTCGCCAATGATAATGATTTTGGAAACACCAGGATTGGTAACCCTGGGTGAGGGGCTGAAGTGTTGTCTACAAAAAAAGGAGTAATAAGGTATTAGGGATTCGTGGATAGATTCTGGCATCCCGTATACACTTAGAAACAAATGAGCTGTTATAGTGATATGTAAAAGGATGGTTACTGCCGCAAAATGACAACAAAGATTACAAATTAAATATTGAGGTTACAAGATTGCTAGACGCAGTATTCTCTGCCTCTCGAAATGAAAGGAAACCAAATTATGAACCCAATATTAGTTTTACTGTGTATTGCCATTTTTTCCACCGTTCTTATTGACGAGATTATTATATAAAACTGAACAGAAGTTTAGATACGCTCTGTCTCAGGGGTTCTGGGTCCTGGATCTGGATCTGGCAAGTCATCGCAGTCATTTGGGCAGCCCGTTTGGCGGCAGTGACCACCCACTTATCGAAGATCACCGTGAAATGACAGAGTAAGGGATTCCAGAGCCCTTTGCCCTATCTCTTCCTAACCCTATATCCTACTATGGTCGGCAGCGCACTTGTAGAACATGTGGTCTTGATTAAGTTTTAGGCGATGGTAGCCACCTACCATTAAGCTTGTCTGTCGATCTTAACATAAAAAAAGCGTTTTCATTTACTAATGTGTTTTTAATCAGAGCCAGCACACGCGCAGCCATACGGCGACTCTCGCGGGCCCGCCCGCACGCGGCACGCACTGTGGCTACACTCACCTTTATAGCCCGGTAATTACACACTAAATGGTGTCCTCTTTACGTTATTGGCCTAGTAGATTATGTGAAAGTGTAAAGGAAGTCATGCTAAATATAACTTTTGCATATAAATCGGACCAGAAAACTCTTAAGACAACTAAAGTTAATAGCTGTAATTTTCTCTAACGCTTTCTTAATTGTTACGTCATTCCAAACACATCGTTTTCCGAATTTATTGTACTGCTAACTCAGCCTAGTAGTCAAACTTTCACGCCAACGTGCAGTTCTACGTTTGACAGTTTTTTTTTATTTACGTCACAGTCGTGTGGAAAGCGGGGATTTAGCGTTGAAAATGTTGGAGTACGCGTGGCGGGCGGCGTCCGTGGTTGCGGATTGTACGCCTGCGCATCTAGCCATTACAAACCTTGTCAACGACTTGTCTGAAGTAAGTATATATATATATATATATATATATATATATATATATATTGTTAACTTAAATAGAAATGGCACTGAACAAAATTTATACAGCTACTTGCGTGGAAGAAGGATAAAATTGTTCCATGTCCCGCTATCTCGAACTAATTACGACCTTAAGGACATAATTACATTTTTGACGCGCTCGAATTCAGCTAACTGCGCCAGCACACTACAGCAAAGTGCCCACACGCACATTGAAGCCGCAAGGTGTACTTTGGAACTTTGTCGTTCTAATTATTTAGAAAAAAAGGCGATACACCCGTGCTTTTATGACCGCGTCTGAGCGGGGAATGGCGAACGAAACCTACGGCGAGAGGTCGCAGTGCGATCCCTTAGAAAAATGTATGGAGAAATACATTTATGCAGCGGATTTAGCTATTTATGTACCTATCCAGACACCATTTTTCGATATTTTAGCGATTCTTGCGATGGTAAAAATGTATTTGTGTGAAAATTTTGTATTGGGCTGCCCAGTTTTTATTAGCTATCTTTAGAGAAAGAAAGAAAGAAAAGAAAGATACATTTATTGGCATTTAAACAGAAAAACATATGAACAAAACAAAAAAAGAAAAAACATTAAAAGTAAACACCAAAAGGACACAACTCAGCTTAGGCTGCAACATTGTTACAGCGCTGATTTTCAGTTGTGCCCTTGCCGATGTCTCACGACGCGCACTAGGACCACTCCAGTAGTGCGGTGCAAGTATATTTTACAAATATATTTATATTACTAAATAATAAGTTGTAGCACTGTACGACAAAAGGTTGCGGCGATCATGTTCTACAATCCAAATCAATAACATTAATAACAATAACAATAGTCGATAACAATAAAATAAAAAACTAAAGTATTTATGAGTGCAATCTATGCCGCCCTTAGTGTTCACAATTGTTCTTGCTCCTTCAAAAGATTTAATTTAACCCTTTCACGAAAAACCTTCAGTGAACTACACTCTCTTATGGGAGGAGGCAGATCGTTCCAACACTTAGAGGCGGCAAACTTGAAACTTCCCCGAAAAGACGCAGTGCTATGCTTAGGAATCAACAATTGCTCAGGTCTGACGCGGAACTTCGGTAGGGGCTTGTACCATTTCAAGCGATCGTATAAATATAATGGCTGCTCAGTGCGGATAACGCCAAACAGTAAGGTAGCCAGATGAAGCTTGCGGCGATAAACCATCTTTAGAAAGTTTGAATTATTTAGATATGGGGTAACATGTGCACGAGGTGGAATATAAAAACAAAAACGAGCGCAAGCGTTCTGAATTCTTTGAATCACCCTTTCTGTTTTACGAAGTAACCGCGGGCCATAGACAGCATCAGCATAGTTCAACTTAGAAAGAACCAAGGATTCACAAAGATTCGCCCTCAACTCGACACTAAGATAGTGGCGCACCCTGTATAAAACTTTCAATCGGTAGAAGCAGTAGAAGCAGTTTCAATCGAAGGAGCAGCAGTAGAGATGAATACATTACCTTTTATTTTATACCATGGTATCTCTACAGTTGTGCTTCCTGGATATATAAATGGTACCGAAAAACCATTGATATTTGTGAATACGTCCTTAACTAAGTGTACCACAGATTACCCACAACTTAGAATGACAAGTTTATAGACTTGGACATTTTCCACCTGCCGAGAACATCCTTCAAGCGCAGTGTCATGAATACGTCTCACGCATACACATCCTAACTCTTTACCTATATCCTTCTCCCCATCATCTAGCTAGAATTAATTTTATTTTTCAACTTTTATTGCTGTAGGGTTTTGGTTTACAATAAAATAAATAAATTAAAAAATAAGTAAATAAGTACTTTTCAGTCTGTCAAATACTTTTGACTTATTGTGTTTTTGACACTCATGAGACTAATAGTTTCTTGTTTGGATTACTATCAGTGAAACGATCTATAAAAAGGTCTCTTATCTGGCGTCATTTTGAAACCATTGAAATTTATCACTGTATGGTTTTCTCTTTTATATTTTTACGGTTGGTATTTAAGGCTAGACTCTATTGTCAATTTGCTGTACATTTTGTTAAAGCTAATCTCCTAAAATAAACATAATTTTTTCTATTCAATGTTTCAGCAATTCAAATTCATACGTACTGTGCGATGTACACACTATATTGATATATGAGCGATGGGTATCAAGCGTGGTCAACCGCCTTATCACTGATAATAATAATCTTTTATTTACCAATTATCTTATGTGCTTTGCCGTTATTACTGTGAGAAGGAGTAAGTCAACGCATAACTATTAGTATTAAACTCAATATTTGTGTATGATAACAGTGCTAGAGAATCTCTTTAAGCTGTTTCACCTTTTAACTTTGAACTGAAACTGATTGTTTACCAGCGCTGGGTATGTCACGACGGTAGGCTGTCCGCGTCGTTAATTTCGCGATGGTGTAGTGGCACCGCGAGGCAACGCTCTCTCATTGGCTCTCTAGTGAACCCGCGCCGCGTGCCGGCCGCTGATTGGCCGCCACTGTACACAGCGCTACTACGTGCCGCAGACTCTCTGCCCTCGCACAGTTTGTTCAGCTATCTATCAAAAGTAAGTATTTTGTAACTAAAAACACTAGTGGCTATAATATGCATATTACAATAGTTAGAGTATGTTACGAGTAGAATTTTTATTGGTGGCAACAATTTTAACAATCTCGTATTACAATTGAAATTTGGTTTTATGCCAAAAAGCACATTTAATTTAATTTAAAATACACCAACCATCGATAGTCATAATAATATGACTATGCAGCAATGATTCAAGTACTGCCCATCCAATCCCACAGTCAAAGCCTTGAGGATGCGGCCAAGACATACGCTGACTAATGTTTCCCCCTTTTCAAATTTCATGTTAATTTTTAACTAAAATTTTACATAATTAATGATATAGTAGATATCAATAAAATTGCAAATTAGTAAAATTTTGTTATTAATACAGTAATAACAAGCGTAAACAAATTTCTGCGCGCCATGCAGGCAGTGCACTTGCATGGCGTGTTTGTTTGTGTCGATGTTAGGCGACAGTAATCACATGACATCAAGTATACCGTCAGCCGGCCTGCCCCTCTTCGTAATATTAAAAAAGTAAAGGCAATATTATCCATTTGCTGCCTAGGTCCAAGAATAACAATTATAAAATAAATAAATAATCCCATTGCTCAGTTCGAATTGAGTCGCTGGTCGGAGGTGGCACAGCCACATCAACGTCACGAGATGTTGGAAGCGCTGATTGTTGCTGTCTGTCGTTGGGGACCTACGCCGGACCAACAGCACCACATCTTGTTAGAAGTAAGCCAATATTGTAAAACACATTCTGAAAGTTTATGTCTACGATTATTCCTATATTAAGTTTCCTACTAATTTAGATATATGCATTATTTACTGTAGAATTAATACTTTAGTTAGTTTTTTTTGGGTGAATGAGATTCCCTCGTCGACATGGTTGTATTAGAGGTTGTACCTAACAACTAAAATTTCAATACCTATACGTACTGTTTACAATTAGACAATTTAATTGAAATAATTTATTAGAGGCAATTAGAAATTATCAGCAGATATACGTGTCCAACGCTTTGTGTCTTGGAGTGGAGACCGCTGTCGCAAAGTCTCGTGGGCTGACCACCGTTATCGCCGGAATGCGGAAGAGCGAGTTTGGTGGCGCTTAATCAAAAAGATCTATGTCCAATTGTGGACGCTTGTGAGCTAATTCTGATCAGAAATACTCAGCACTAGTGAATTATAAAGGAGGCTTATTTCGGTATTTCATCATGGTAACTCCAAACCACACATAATTACAATTGCAATTATTGTAATTATGTGTATCTCTATTAAAGTCATTGTAATCATCCTAGGAGAACCCCTTCAGATCTCTTCGTTTGTTTACAAAGTACACATAACTTTGTTAACGAAGAGTCTGACAAACAACACTTACAACTATATCTTTTCTTGGCTGTCATATTAAGAAGGAACTTTTAAAACAACAATGCACGTTTGGCAGCTGTTGGGCGTGCATACTTTGACATTGAGTGACGCCCACGAACTGTGCTCTGTTGTGCGCGGATCCGCCCGCGCAGCCGCTGCGCGGAATCTGCCGCCGACGCATTGGCCGCACGTCGTGCGCGCAGTACGTGCGCACGCCGACCAACTCACCTTTGACCAGGTCACTATCCATTTACTAGTCATCATTTGAGTATAACATTCCTGTACTGAGAGCCCGAAACTGATTAAAATATGTAGGACAATTATAGTACGTAAAAAATATTTCATTAATTTTCGCTAAACCTATACCCAAATCTTTTTTTATTATGTAAAACGTCGTCAGACAGGCTGACGATCCACTGGCGTAAATTATGGTCAATTTATGACTGCGAAACACAGTGTGCCCTACCACAACTTGCTAGACCCAGGACCAGAGGTTCATTTCCAAAGTTGGCCCTACCGGGAATCGGTCCCGGGATCCCTGAGACAGAGCGCTATGGCAAGCATCTCTACTACTCAGCCAAGGGCTCAACAAATATAAGACCAAAATATTACCTAGAGAAAATAGTGAAAACTCAAGGAATCAAGTAGGCGTAGTGAAAATATGGTTGCTGTTTGATGAGAAACAAATTGCCTATTAACGATCTCATACTGTAAGTAGCGTCTAGCTCCATTTTCGCATGGATGCAATTTTATATACACAAACCGTCCTCGTTAACACTATTTCCATTAGTGAAAACCGTGTCAAGATCTGTTGGGTGGTTTAGAAGAAGTTATAGCGACGAAACAGAGTCTATTTACATAGCGACTTATTTTATAGTAGATATATTTTTAGAGATTTATATAACGCATACATTATATTAAGATTTTTTGAGATAATACATCATCCTATTTATTGTATCATCCTACTTTATAAATGTGTTAAGATCGGCAGACAGGCTGACGGTCCACTTGAACACACCGAAACACAACACACATGCTTTTATTTCACGGTGGTCTTCTGTAAAATATTTTTTGAAATTGTATTTACAGAAATCATCTACCTGATAAGTAATATTAAAATTGCAAGATTATATTAAAGTTTCAATGTCCCGAATGCCTTTCAGTTAGGTCACCTTTTACGCGAACTGGGCGTGATGTGGTGGGAGACACGTACGTTGCCATCCACCAGGGTCAAAATTGAGTACGCTGCGTACGCACAGCATATCGCTGCACTTCTGCACGCGCTGCAACGGGCGTTCGTGGCCGCTGCACTTGCTCTCAGCTACGAACCTAGCAGAGGTAATTCACTTGTCCATCAGACTCGTATGAGGCTTTGCTTACGTCACACCTAATCTTAAGGCTTTGTTTAAGTAGTTTTTGTTGGACAAAAGATATTAAAAAGCAAAGCTATTTTGCTAAAAAAGATTGAATTTAATTTTTGGTAAAATTATCCTAAATCTATACATATAATAAAATCGTAAACGAACCGTGTCTGTATGTACATTAAATATAATTTCAGAAAAACAATTTGTACACGTTATACTTATGTTACCGATGTCAAAAAAATAGTTTTTAGAATTTTTTTTTTGTTTGTCTGTGTGTTTGTACACGCTAATCTCAGAAACGGTTTAATCGATTTGAATGCGGTTTTCACAGATTTGAATGCAAGCTTCCCATAACATTTAGTTTTTGTTTCATTCCAATCGGTTTACAAACAAAAAAGTTACGGGCTATACCGAATACCACGCGTACGAATTTACGGGCTCAACTAGTTGTGAAAAAAAATCTCATACATTTTATATAGAACGGGTTTTTATTCTGAGGCGGTATGAAGTCCGCCGGGTCAACTAGTCATGAATATAAAAACACTTACTAAACCAAAAATACGAATTTAAAACCTTTTTATATATGTTTTAAATTCGTATTGTATGTTGCTACTCTATGTTATCCAGATTTTAATATGGAATAATATATAATAGAACATATATTTTGCCTTTTGTCCTCTTTGCTACAAGTACATTTTGCGTTTTTATTTAATTATATAAATAAAGTAACTCTATTTAATTGATTATTTAGCCTTAATTATTTTTAACTTGTCATAGAATCCTACAATATATTTTATGTCCTGCGTGAAAACGCATTGCAAATACGAATTTCAAGTATAATAATGTCTGTCCGTATTGGAGAGCGTGATATAGATGTACTTATCGTACTTAAATAACTTTCCTGTCAAATATTAACTTTTAAAGTCTGTTCATTCTTACTTGAGAGAAAAGGTAAACAAACCTTACACGATCACAAATCTCGTCATTACGGAAGAATGCACAATGCAAGTTATCACAATAAACCGTAGTTACTGGTTCAAACATTAACGCATTGATTTTGTCTAAAAACCGCTTTAAATTCACTTGAAAAATACAATTATTTATCAAATATCGGAATTTCTGACTATTGACAACTTGTCAGAGAGACATTTTATGTAGGGATGGGACTAAGTGTACGAAAGAAGATTGGGAACGGTTGTGATATTCATTGTTATCTACTCTATGTTTTAGATGTATACATAAACTGTTGTGGTTTCATATGACAATACTTGACATTAATCATTCGTCTTGACGCGTAATAGGGTTAGGTACGAGTGCTCACTTACGTTTTTTTGCGATTTGGACTGGTTTATTTATCTTATACTTATATATCTTACTATATATATCTTATACTGACGACCTATTGGCTACTCTTCTAGGACATTGATTTTGCACACGATTGGAGTTTTTTAATTTACAGATTTTTAAAGGTTACGCCTTTTTATTTATTTTCATCATTATTTTAGTATTTAATATTAAATAAAAAAAAACTATATCAATATGAACGATATATCGTATCCAGAACAAGACTAAAATTCGAAGAAAGAGCCCGCCTTTCACTGTGAGCTAACAAAAGGTACTTAATAAAAATTTGCGTGATTTTAAAATGGCGTTGTGATATATGTTAGTACAAATTAAAAAAAAATACACCTTCCTCAATAGCATATAAAACACAATTAGTATGTTTTAATCAATCTTTATCATTCACCAAATGAAGTTCATTCAATGACTCCCCATCACTAAATTGTGTGGGTACGCCATATTTTTTTACCTTTTTTATCAAGTAAGAATGAACAGACTTTACAATACCTATACTCAGGAAAGATTTAAACGTATGTATTTTTGAAATGAGTACCATTAGTGCAATTTTTGACAAATATGTAAAATTGTGTACTGAATCAATAAACATTTCCAGTGGCATTGTACGCGTGGTCGAGTATAAGCGAGTCTTGGGCACCCTGGGTGAGTCCCCATCCAGCCGTTCCCCCCTTACTGAGGGGCGGGGGGTTGTCGGATGAGGGACAAAACTCAATAGCCGAGGGCCAAGTTGATCCTTACACCCAAATGTTGCGACACTTCGTCGACACCATAAATCAAGTCATGTTCGATTGCCCTGGTGAGTAACTCTTTTAACATATAAAAAGCAAAATGTCCAATTGATATCATATTCAAACTGAAGTTGTTTACAGAGCTTACTAGACGTCATTATTTCACTAGACGTATCATTATTTCTAATATCATTATTATCATATTAGTGCTCCAATTATATTGCACATAGACAAAGCTTGAGCATGGCAATTTCTTACATCAGTTAAGCCTTTTTGAAATCATGTAGATGTATATTAATATAAGTGATCGAATGTGTGAACAGGTAGCGAGAATGACATGCTTCGGCAAGTATTCGAGTGGGCGATTCAGAACCACTTAGCCGCGAGCCCCTCTGCCAACTCGGCCAGCCGAGCACAGCTGTCGACCCTACTCGCAGAGCTAGACCGACTGCCGTGGGACCAGCACCAGTGGTTGCACGCCGGCTCACTGCAGCCCGCCCTGCAGGTGACTCATAATCGGCATAAGTCCATTGTATTTTTTACACACGATTCCTTGAAAACAAATAAAGGAAAAGGATAAAGATGTAGGCCTCGTATGTTCCTTATTTACTCAGCGCAACACGATATAAAACGGTCCTCTATCTTTGGTGGTTTCTGCCGAAAGACAATTTATGGCTGCATAAAGTGGTTTCCCATAGCGATCCGTGGTCTTTACCACTTATGCCTATAAGTGGAAACTTTATCAATGTTGTAACATTTAACGTTTCCGGTGAGTTGCACCCGAAAGGATACCGGGTGCAACTCACCGGAAATTCTCACTTAATCGTTTAAGCGAAAATACTGGACAGTAAGCGGTTCAGGAGCGGAAAAGCGGGAAGCGAATGTTTCCCGGGGCGTTTCATACAGAATACCACGCCACCGCCGCGCAAAAGTGACGCGGCAGCGGTAAATTACAAATTGGTCCGCAAACCGTACCGCTCCCGCCTCGGCCCCGGAACGCGTCCACCTGTTTGTGATAGCGATGAATCCGCACCGCGCCGCGCCACCTCGCTACAGCTGGCGGTTTCCGTGGGGCATACTGCATCAGAACTCGTACATTACAAAAAATTCCGCCCCCGGAACGCTCCCGGTGCGGCTTCAGTGTGTGTTGCGCATTAAACTATATACTTATAACATAGACAGCTTAATGTAACATTTTAATTCATTTATCACAATTATTTACAAACGTTCTAATGCTACTAATATTTTTATTGTAAGCTCGTTCTCTTATTTTGACATGGCGTCATAAGCAGACTTAAATATTTTAACTGTTTACTGCGATTCAATCGGGAATATTGTTAATTGAATCAAATAATGATTAATTATTTTATAAAATTGCTTATAAATATGTAATATTAAAATTCACTGCGCGTTGATTTTCACATATTGTAACCTATTTCTTCTTATGTAAAGGTCAGCAGCCAGGCCAACGATCCACTCGATTGTATTATCAAATACGAGCAACGCCATAGGCATCTACAAATTCGCTGCCGACCTTAGTAGGATAAAGGAGAAGGGATTAAGACCTAAAGGGTCAAGGAGTACCTTCTGCAAAGTCTACTGTAACGGTGGCATTCTGTAAGGGCTGCTCAATTTATGATTGCGCAATGTGCCGCGCTATCGCCGTGAATGCCACACTTTATTTATTGAGATTATTATCATTTACATAATTATTTAAATTTTTTCTTTGGTCAATAGCATTTAATATGATTTTTGATATGGCAGGCACTCTGCAACTTCACCTGACCCCGCTTCCTCTTACCGTTTCATTAACTCCGTTCAAACATAGGCGTAGATAACAATTTAAATATTGTTTTTCTTGTTTTTTTGGAGGGTTTTCTGTGAACTGTATACCTACCAAACTGTTACAGAAATGGTGAGAGTATTGCATAAATAAGGTTACATTGTGGTTCAGGTATGCACACAAACGGACAGCGAGATAAAGGCGTGGTGTAGCAACGCGCTGCTTGGCATTGCCGCTGACGCGTGGACGCGTGACGTAAACAATACGCATCTACCCGCACATCTCAACACTCTCTTGTTCTTCTTCATTACTATGCCACTACACCAACAGGTAGGCTCAATTAACTAATATGTTTATGGCCTTTAAGGGCTTCACTGAGGCAAATGACATTTACAATAGAACTCGCTGGCGGCGGAGACAATTCAACGGGCCTAGAAATGGTGTTTTTTTGTTTTCACCATTAGAAAAACGCGCAAAAAAAAATTATTAATACAATTTTTTAAACTTACATTAACTTATTATTGGGTACAGGATTCATATGCGTGCAATAAGCCGTTTTCGAGAGAATTTTCAATAAAAGTCAAATTCTTCTTGTGTTCTAACTTTTTTTGTGGAGTTTCTATTACTTTAACGAAAATTCTAATTAATACAATTGGTTCTTCACATGTTAAAGTATAATATACATATTTTTTCAAAGCAATTGTCTTGTCTATTTCTTGTAACATCTTCATTAAACAATGGATATTTTTAGTATTTAGCGTTTGTCTCCCCTTTAATTCATGTTTTTTAATTAATAGTTACTTAATACCTGCCTATCTACCTGTGTAGGCCGATGGTTTATTTGATAGTAGGTGAATATCATCGCCTATTAACACAATCGACGTCGATCTTGATCGGATAAAGAATAACAGATAAGTAGGGGCGAATTAGCCTTGCATCCACACCAAAACAACAATACGCGTGCTGTTATGTATTTTACAGTGATTTTTCGTAAAGGGTCTACCCAACAGCTAAAAGCAGTGTGCCCTGCCACAAAAAAAATCTATCAAATTTTTTATTCTATTGAAATCTTTGAAGAAAATTATCATCGCCACTAATTGAACACAATTATTATAGTTAAACTACAGAATTAAAATTCCGACTTTAAAATACGAATTACATTTACGAAACTCTAAATTCTAGGGATAGTGAAACTGTCTAAAATATTGCTATTTTTTTGCAACAATTAGGACGTAATTTCTACGTCCATTTTTTTTAACAAGTGTTTTTGAATTGTTTCCAGACATTAGAAGAAACGTATCACCTGCCTTGGTACATGCTACCGGAAGCGGCGTTGGAGCACGTCCTTGAAAAATTCTTCATCGACTACCACAATCCGGCAGTACCGTACTACACATTGCCGCAGTTCAAGTAAGCATCTTAAATGTCTCACTTTGTAATGTGTACCAGGTCATGGTAATTTAGGTTTATGCGTCAATATAAATGTTCCCGTTTGACTTTTTTTGTTGTATCTTTTAAGTGAACAATCTACAAATATCTATGGTTATATTTCGTTTACCATCTTTTTTACAACTAGTAAGTAAATTATTCATTTATTTGATCCACAATTTTTAACATGTCGAAGGCTCGAGAATGCTGAGAAACGCTGATGTAGACATTCGATTAAAGACAACAACGAACAGACGTTTAGCTAATGCAACATTTAATGAACCGGCTGTCCAATGCTTAACCATCACAACAGAATGGATAGCATGTACCCTTGTCTTCGGGTTAAATAATTCTGATGCATGGCTTAAATAGTTCAGATCGGCTTGCTACAGATTCGAGTTCACGAAATATCTGCGCCATAGTCCGAGTTATCATGCAACTGTTGCCTTTGAAACCAGTTAGTACAAAGGTATTAGCGGTTATTGCACAAATGACTAGCTGTTTCACTAAATGGCCGAACGTTACTCAGGTCGTTGGCTGAAAGGCGTCAATAAATTAATGACCTAACCCCTAATTGAATATGTAATTAAGCTAGTAGGCTATTTCAAAAAGATGATAAAGTATATATCAATTTTATGTTGGTTTATGAATGTATATTTATACGTGGTCCTTTTATTTAGTTCCCATGTCAGTCATATAATGCGACGTTATTCGGTGCAGGGTTCTGATGTGCGCTAGCGGATTGATCGGACCGAATTTGCGCGCCCATTCGGCGGGGGCACGCGGATTGTGCGTATCTCTGTGCGCACGCGCAGCCGTCTCGCCCGCGCTGCATGGGCACGTGCGTACGTATGCGCACACAATGCTCAACATCATTCAAACGTTAGGTTAGTACTCATTTAGTGCGCATACACATTATTTAAATTCGACTTCATTAATACTTCGCCTTTGCGATTTGTTAAAAGGCCATAAATAACTGTACAAAATATTCATTTGCCATGTAAATATTTTCACAACTTAATAAATCTGATTTTTTAAATCAGCTCCATAAATCAGTTGTACAAATAAATTTGAGTATAATTGATAATAATTCAAGCAAAAATATTCCAGCGTCGTCGAGTGAGATCTCTGACGAGGAGTTAGAAGAATTGGTGGGTCGTGCTGCCGTCTTATTGAGTATGGAGCCGGCGGTCAATGAGGCGCTGCCTGTGAGTTGCCTTTCTCACTTACTTTTTCTTATAATTTGCGTCTGTCTCGCTCTTATTAAGTCTCACGTAAGTTAACATTATCTCGCAAGTTAAGTGTTGTGTTGTCTCCGTTTTTACTTTCTAATACATAATCTACTTTCTGTATTACTACTTAGTGTATTTTACCTCATCTGTTATCGATTTTCAATAAACTGTTATGACATCTAAGTTAAGGGATGTCTTGGTTAATTTATAATAGCTAGTGGCTAATTTGTGTTTAGGCAGGTGTTTACCACGTGCCTTTGTTTTCAAATTCCAAGAAAGTTGTTTCGTGTAACTCGTTACATTGTAGTTTTGACTTATTCTATCAATTCAAAGACAAAGACAAAGCTAGCAATGCAGTTCACCAGTTTAATTATAACTTGACACAAAAAAAATTACTGTTCTAAATGTTTCAAAATAATACGTATAAAACAACAGAATAATAAGAACGATTTATTTTTTCATGACAAATATTCGAAATGTCCACCAACAGCTTCAATGCACATGCGACATCTTCTTAAAAAATAAGTTTTATAAGTCATAAGTCCAGGTGAGACTTTCTCCTAATAACACAAGCTTAAATATGAATTGGGACTTTTGGGAATCGCATTTATTCATGTCTTGTCCTCTATATAATGTTATTCCAGTAGAAAAAATGAACATTAGCTTGGTTCTATTGAATAAACATCTATGCACATTCAACTAACAAAAGCATTAATTTTTTTTGGTTCAGGTGTGGGTGGAATGGGTGTCGACGACAAATGCACCTGCGGCCCGCACGTGTGCACGCGCCGCCCGTGTACTCACCGTGCTGCGCACCTTCGCCACTCTCGCCGATGCTGCTGCGCGTGCGCATCTCGCACGTCAAGGTCAGAAGGTCCCTATACTAAATACACACGGCATTCTCACTTGTACCTAATGTATGTGCAGTGACTCCTAGCTATTAGTAGTCTTACAAACGCAATGTTGAATCCTATATCATTGAACCTCTCGGAAAAAGTGATAGACATAGTACATCCTAGTAATGTTATAAATGCCAAAGTTTGTGAGCATGAATATATGTATGGATGTTTGTTACTCTTTCACGCAAAAACTGCTTAACGAATTTAGATGGAATCACAGGTAGTTTATTACCTGGATTAACATATAGGATACTTTTTATTCTGGAAAAGTACGTTAGGTTCCCGAGGGACCGTCTAAACATATAAAAAATTGGGCGCCATCGTCATCACATTGATAAAGATGTTAGACGTTTCTCAGGTGTTATATTTTTTATTTTTCAATGCCGACAAAGTCGCGGGCATCAGTTAGTCAGTAATAGATTTAAATGTCTTTAAATTCACTATTAGATAAAGTTTAAGAAAAATTTGTTCACTTTTTATAATAAAAGTAGTGGCTGGTTAAACGCATTTTGCAATTTGCCGGTGATAGTCACCTTACAGAAATATCTATGAACGAAGTGTCTGTCATACTTGTGCTATTATGTTCGGTATGCGAGTGAGAGATGATGTCAAAGCTTTATTTTCCCCTATTCGGAAGCGCACTTGCGTTGCCTTCTGGCATGCTACGCCAGCTACCGAGACCTGTTTCCAATGTGGAATCCGTTACAGAGGGCAGTTGGGACGAGTTTGTGCCGGCGTGGCACGAAGGCGCATGGGACGACGCCGGTGCAGTAGCGAGGGTGGGGTCCGAGTCAGGCCCGAAACTACACGCTGCCTACGGCACGCTGCTCGCTCACGCAATGAAACATACGCCTCTCGCATCACTGCACGCGCTGCACGCCGTCAACATCAACTTGTAATTATTTCATTCATTGGCACACAACACTAGCTTTTGAATTCAATTCAAATGTTGAGTGTTTATCGTTAGATAGAGAAAACAATAACTCCATTAAAAGCCTTGAATAAGCAAAACAATTGATACACGACAATTTACACAGAAACGCATGTGAAATTTAGATTAACTGATACAACTAGCGCCATCTGGATTTTAAGGACTTTGAAAATTAAATTTAAACAAACTGTAAGCCAATATAAATATAAAACACATTTTCCGAGAGCGACTTGATTTTGTAATTTAATTTAATTATTTCATCATAAAATATATTTTCTAAATATATTTTCAAATATAATTAAAAATTATAATTCTATTATATTATAATATATTATTATTTATAATTAATTCTATTGACACCATTTTAATGAGCCAAAACACGCTATATCTGCTGTAAGTTCCTGATGAGTTGGGTTTTACGCAGACTACTAAATGCTGCAGCATCAGATAAAGGTTACCATGTCATGGAAATACCACTGAAGTAACAGTCCACCAAATTTCAAATCAATCGAATCTGTGGAAGTTAGTGAGATCCCTTTGTCTTGATCATGTCAGTTTTCATACAAAAAAAAACGGTAAAAATCGATCCATCCGTTTGGGAGTGATGATGCTACAGACAGATTCACCTGATACAGACACACAGGTTAAACTTATATTACCCCCTCTTTTGTGTTTCCTGCGTCGGGGATTAAAAACCATAAATAGCGTAAGCGATATCCAGTCGCATTACACTTATAAGTTGTTACGTACAATTTTAAACAATAACCTATTGTTAAAAATTGTACGTTAACAATAACCTCATTCAAAAACAATTTTGAACAACGAGAGAATCAATGAATAGTCTCATATGTTATTGTTCGAAAGACTGTTACAAGAAAACTCATTTGATGAAATAAGCGCATTGTTTCGTTGCAGTGTTGCCGAAGAGGTTATGGTGTGCGTGTGGGTGTGTGTGGCTGCACGCGCGGCCGCGTCAAAGGGCGAGGCATCTGCGCGCGCGCACGCTCTACTCACACGCTGGGCGGAGGAACCGCGACACGCTATTCTCAGGGCTGTCACTCTGCAGTCTTCTTCCTCTGTACCAACTGACAGGTGAACTAGAATATTCACTACAATACTTTTCCACATTGTTTTGCATCTAAAAATGTAAAAAATATCCCTTTCTTGCATCGTTCTATTTGTGATTAAGAATTAAACAGTAACCATGTATCACCAATACGAACAGACAAACAAATTTGAATGGAATACACACTGTGTCAGTTTTGTAATAGGATTAGTATTGACAGTAAGTAAAGGGTTTTTCAATAAGGACGGGTAGATGTTGAAATGGAATAAAACAAGCTGTGTGTAAATTATTACTGAAATTCTTTTTTTATTTTAAAGGGCCATGTATGCCATTATGTGTGGAATGTAACATCATTTAAATGTCCGCCGCGGCTTCTCACGGTAGCACGGATTCGAGTTGTCCAATTTTTAATGACTCTGCCGCATAGATCCGGTTGAATTTGTGCGATGGCCTGGGTTATGTTGACTTTAAGAGCATGGATCGATTGTGGCTTATTGGCATAGACTTGCGACTTCAGGAAACCCCACAAGAAAAAGTCTAGCGGGGTCAAATCGCACGATCTTGGTGGCCAATTAACGTCACCTCTGCGAGAGATAACCATGCCCTCAAATCGTTCATGAAGAATGTGCATCGTTGCGTCCGCTGTGTGGCACGTAGCGCCGTCCTGCTGGAACCACATGTCGTCTACGTCAATATCTTTCAATTTCGGGAAAAAGAAATCGGTTAGCATCGTTCTGTAGCGCTTGCCGTTGACAGTGATAGCCTCACGAACGTCGTTTTCAAAAAAGTATGGACCAATGACGCCACCGGCCCAAAATCCGCACCAAACAGTCACTTTTTGTGGATGCATTGCTACCTGGTGAACCTCGTGTGGGTTGGTGTCATTCCATATACGGCAATTTTGTTTATTAACATTGCCGTTCATCCAAAAATGCGCCTCATTGCTAAAGATGATTTTTCGGCCAAAATTGGGGTCCTCTTCCAAACGCTCCGAAGCCCAGTCAGCGAACAAACGGCGTTGTCTGTGGTCATTAACTTTGAGCTCCTGAGTCAATTGGATTTTGTAAGGGTGTAGGTCCAAGTCCCGACGCAAAATTCGCCAAGTTGATGTCTGCGAAAGACCGAGTTCTTGTGCGCGGCGAGGAATTGATTGCCTCGGGTTCTCCTGCACACTGTCACGGACCGCGGCGATGGTCTCGGCCGATCTAGCGTTCCTTCGACGTACGGGTGTTGCCTGATCGTTTACCGAACCGGTCGTCTCAAATTTGGTCACCAAACGTTGGAGAGTCGACTGTGAAGGGCCACCGTGTCTGCCGTAAAATGGACGCAACGCGCGCAACGTTTGCATTAACGAACACTCATTTTGATAATAAAGTTTTATCATTTGGACGTGCTGCTCAATCGTGTAACTTGCCATGGTGGTTTGGCATCAATGACTGGATATTAAACAATAGATTTGACAGATGACAACAAAACAACATGGCTGCCACAGGCCGCCATTATCTACCCGCGCCAATTGGAAAACCCTATAGAAAAAACGTGTTATTACTCTGAAATAAAACGATCGCTCGGTAGTCAAAATTTCTGTAATATGTCACTGTATAATTGATTTCCATTTTCCATAATATATAATTTAAAATTGTAAAATTGAAAATATCGACCACGATATTATAATACTTTATATAATTTTATTTGATCAAAGTTAGGAGCAATTTAAGTTTAACGCCTACCGAGGTCAGCTGCACTTGGATCTGAAATTTAAAAACCGCCGATCGGCGTTTGCCGCACTGTGTTAATGCGGTTCCGACCTAGTGGGATAAAAGATAGGACATGGTGGAGTTAGGAAATCGCCTGTGGCATTACTCAGTCATACGCGTGTTGATTGCAGACAGCGGTTGCTGTGTCGGTTTGCACTATGCGCGCTCGCTTCGGGTCCAGAACGAAAGTCGCTCGCTCGTTCGCTCGATGTGCTCCCTCGCTTGCTTCAAGCGAGTGCAAGCTCGGCCGAGGCGCTCGCATGGGTTCGCTCGCCTCAGCCTTCGCTAGTGCCTCGACTGGCCGTCGCTCTCTTCCCCGACTACGAGCGCTACTTTGCTGAGGAACTCAAACTGGTTTCCCACCAGACTGACGCTGCAGACGCAACGGCTAATTAGGAACAACTGTCACCATTCGTTCTCGGTTTTCGACCATGTGATTCGGCCTATTAAATACGTATCATATCTGATAAATATTATAATTATTTTGACATGTTTAAATATCAACTAATTAGTGATTGTTTCAACATAACTTTATGTTTTTCAAATGCCAATGTACATGCATAGCACACAAGGCGGTCAGGTCGCGGCGGACAAGATTGTGTCCTGGCCGCTTGTCGTTAAGTGTGTGCGATTTTAAAATCTACGTACTAAAGCAAGATCTTATTGGCCGCCGTGGCTTGACCGTCTAGTGAGTATGTAAGCTTGTAATTAGTTTAGTAAAAAAGTTTATTAAAAACAACTAAAATTAAAACAAGAATGCCCTAGAGAGTGAGTATTTTATGTCATATTATTTTAATAATTTTCTAATGGGTTCTGTTTTTATTATGTAAAGCAACCGATTCGCGCGAGGATCTATTTTCAAAATTTCATTTTACATTTTAAATAAGGTTCAAAAATGACTGTTTAATTTCACTTATTTATGATTTTTAAATTGTGGCACATCTGATAATGTGATTTTTTTGTTTAAACTCTTGCTTAGAAGTAACAAAAGTAAGGTTTATTATAACCGTTACAACTTTTATCTATTTACTCTTTGGCTTGAAACTTCATATCGTATTTTAAAAGGTGTTTTTATTAAATCGCTTTCAATTGATTATTATTGATTTTTATATTCATAAAAATTGTTTTTTTTTGTTGTGTTTGAAATTTTATAACGAAACTTAAATTAGTATTAATAAAATTAATTATACTGTGATTTACAGTAAGACCTTTGTTACGAGTATATAATTTTGTTTGTGCTTTTTGAAAAATGAACCTAGATTAAAGTATTTTTAGACAAAAAATTGATCCACGTGCCATTTGTGTTATTAGGTAATTGTGATAAAGTTTAGTATTGTACGATTACGTTCAATGTTTGTCTAGTAATTGTTACTATATAAATTGACTGAATTTTTAAAAAATATATTTAGTGGATAAGTGACATCTGTAATTACAAAACTCAAACTGAATTTTTGCATATCATAAGGCTTACTTACTGAGTTTTATTCAGGCCAAATTTAATTTTCTAGCACTTGGTAGCCTAGCAGGACAAACCCCGAACTCCGAAAAAACGAGAGTGATTTCAAACCATTCGAAGTAATCGATACAGGTGATATATGACTGATGCAGAACGTTTCAGTAAATATATTCTATTTTCAAAAAAATATTTGTTATTTCGAATTTATTTTGTTGGGACAACCTGTGTGGCCAGACATTTTTAAATGTTTATTTGATGACTATTTTGCCAATGAATCTTTAAATATATAATTAAGGGGTAGTCTTGGGGTAAATAGTTTAATCTTTTGTTTGAGTTAAGTTTTTATTTTAATTTACGCCAAAAATTAACGTTTAATTCGTACTTTTTTATATTTTAATATATGTAAAAAATAAGACATGTCGAAGTGCGTCTGATAAAAAAACCACTGAAAACGCTTGTATTTCGTGCAGGTTTCGATTAGAAATCATATATTTTTATGTGTGCCTCAATTATCAATGTAAGTAGGTAATAAGTATCAAACTTTAACTCTATTTCTAGTGTTTTAAAGTAGAAATTGTTAATACATACAAGCGCGGTGTTTTTTTATCAGGACATGTTTCTAATCGTTTAATCTATGAACGCTCAATTCTCTATTTTGCTAAAATCAATAAACAATGATTTTTCTAACTAGTGTTTTTATTTGAATGTTGTAATAATGTTCTGTGTTTTTTGAAGCGATGTCCGACTGGTATTCAGTCATCTTGTGAAACGAATTAGGTGTTTTAAATTAGGAACAGTTTTATATCTTGAGTGTCCTGGGAGGAGTTAAGATTTTTGAACTAATTTCCTTTTTCAAATAGAAAAAAAAAACATTTATTCCTCGCCACATTGCAAAACACAAAAGGATTATACTTTAGTGCAACGTGAAAATGGTCTGACTCAGCATGTTATTGCCATCACAGTTCTAGAATTCTATCAGCTTAACAAGTGATTTTTTAAAATGTTAAGATCGTCAGGCGGGCTGACGGTCTTACAATTTTTTTTTATTTTAATACCAAATTTTTATTTGTGAATAAAAATTTCATATTGTGAACAATTATTACATATTGATAAGCCTTTACACCATACAATTTAAATGAATAGTATCTTGGGTCACGATATTCATTTAAATATTGATTCCGATGTAAAAGTTTTGACAGCCCCTTGATATATAATTATAATTGAGAATTAAAATTAAATTATAATTGTGAATAATTATAATTGAGAACAGCTTCCAATTGAGAATTATAAAGTGAACAGGCGACCTGATAAGGGCCGCGGGTCGACGACGGTGGATCCAGGCTGCTTCTGATCGGTGCTTTTGCAGAATTAGAGACCTTTTTTATTATGTAATAAACTAGCGACCCGTCTACGGCTTTGCACTTATGCAAAATCCGTTGGGTGATTTATTTTATTTTATTTTCAACAATTTTTAGAAGAATTTACTGGAGAAACAGACAGAAGTATATAGCGACTTTATTTTATAATATTTACTAACGACACGTTCTCTGCTCGCACAGATGTAATATTTTTCTCCAAATTATATACACAAACCTTCCTTGTATTAGTAGGCCTTTCCATAAGTATAATCGTTTAGAAGACAGCGGAGTAGCAGACAGAGGCGAAACAGAGACTTTATTTTATAATATGCATCGATATAAATAGGGAGACGAATTACACAAATATTTAAAAAAATCCATAAATATGTATTTTACATACAACTTATAAAAGACTAGAGTACAAATTAAAATTAAGGCACTTTGCATAAATTGACAATCCCTTCACTTTTATGTGGATTATATTCAATCCAAAAAATGCTGAAGCTTTTGTCGTCTGGTATTTTAACGGAATCCTATCTTGAACACACCAATTTCTTTCCCTGATAATGTAGTACAAGACCAAAGACTCCAGAGGCTGTGGCGACAGCGCTCGCTTGCTGAGTGGTCAGCGCACTGCCCCACAGCCACCCAGCCGGTAGCCAGCTGACGGCGTGAATGAGGTCCAGCAGCACCTTGGAAGAAGCCAATGTCGCTTGTGTGAGCCGAGCAGATGCACACCTTCGTCGTTTTGGCGATTTCGTCTCCTTATAGCAATTCGCTACAGCTCTCATTGACCTGAAAATTGTTAATTATTATAAACAAAACACACAAGCAGATACACATACATATACGTTGCAGCGCGCGTGGGGTTGTATATATAATAACCATTAATTTGATAATGGTTAATACTATCTCAGTCTAAATAGCTTTTCCAAATACCACATTATATGTGATCATTTTTTTAGATGTTAGAATGGGTATAGTAAGCTATCCCTAAAAGATAGACATGCTATCGCCGACTTTTTTGTAGACTATAAAAGAGAAACAATCCCACCATACTTTGTTTAGTTATAGCTCAAATGGATTAGACAGCGATTTCGATAAAAACTCCCAGGCGACTGGACCCTATGTGTTGGTACTGATTTAAGAGGTATCTATGGGGGAGACGATTTTATGACCGAATTTAGAAATTTGACATTTGTGATGATAGTGTTTTGGTTTTTGGTTTTTTTCGTTTTTAATATTATTTTATTTTTAATTTATTATAAGTACAAAGTTTCAGTGTACGCTCTTTACGTAGAATAGAAACTCACCGTATGAAGCCTACCAACGCCGAAAGGGACCACAACAACTTATGCGAAGTTCTAATCTTGAATTCTGTTTCTTTAGACACAACTAAGATACCTGTGTCCAATAACCAGACAGCTTTCTCGGCTTGAAGGTACGTCAGTGAGAAAATACTGCTTGACACGCCTAGAGTACCCCACAGTAGACCTTCCTAGAAGAATAAAACGTAGTGGATTGAATAGTGGATTTAATAGTGGATTGAACAATTTGGAACAACATTATTTTCTTTTAGATTTTATATGAGAGATATAATGATCCCTTGCTTTAACGGAGAAGCGACTTATGAAACATTCCTGTATCCTCAAAGACGTGAAAAGTTAGTTTGGAGAATAATATGTACTAGCAAATACGTTTCACGTCGAGGAGGGGGCCTACTGTACCCAAGCAAATTGGTATATAATATAAAATATATTAACGACAGGACCCCGACTTCGCACGGGTGCAATATTTTCTGAAAATTATATATACCTTCCTTGTTTATCATTCTTTCCATTAGTAAAAACCGTATCAAAATCTGTTGGGTGATTTAGAACAAGTTATCGAAAAACACAGCCAGAACGGACATCGACTTTATATGTAGGTAACAGATATAGAATTGATATAGATAAATATTAGGTTGTCAATAGTCAAAAAAGTCGTACCTACCTACATCTTGTTTAGGTAAGAAGATCACATAGCAACTACATCAAACTAAAATTGCCAAATGTTAGTTGGAGAGCTTTATACATATAACCTTAGTAGGAGGAATTGTCCCCATTAAGCACATTGGACTTGTATTATGAGAAGCACACAACGGAATGGAGGTGAAACAATAAGTAGTTATACCTAATCATTCAAAACCTATGCATTTTACACATACCTTTTGCCTACTACGTAATATGCAAAATAATCTCTATATATAAAAATGAATCCCCATTTCCCTTGGTCACGGGATCACGCGTGAACGGGTACACCGATTTCACTAATGGAAAGAGGGATAAATGGGGAATGTTTATATAGAAATTGCATCCCGGGCGAAGCCGGGGGCGGAACGCTAGTTTAAAATATAAATGACCATACTTTAACCCCCTAGTAACAGGGCACACTGTGTTTCGCAATAATAAACAGTAATCACCGTGGATTAGTGGATAGCCACTTGACGAACCCGTTGGATTAGTGGTTAGGGTGCTTGCCTCAACGCTATGTTCTAGGGTTCCAGGGTTCGATTCGCGGCAGGGACAACTTTTGAAATTCACTTTTCAAAGTTGGCTCTTTTCTGGATCTGGAAAGTAGTGGCAGCCCGTATGGCGGCAGAGACCACGCTCTTACAGAAAACTAAGTTTCGGTGAGTAAGTAAACGATGCCAGAGCCCATTTCCCTAACCCTTGCCAATCCCTTATCCTTAATCCTTCTGTGGTCGGCAGCGCACTTGTAGCGCCTGTGGCGTTGCTTATGTTATAGGTAAAGGTAGCTAATACTTACCATCAAGTGGACCGTCAGCTTACCTGTCGATCTCTATATAAAGAAATATTATTTAAAAAATTTATTAACCTCTTTTCCAAGACCATATTTGATCATATTCTTAATAGTTGCAGCGTCGTCGAACAGCCGCAGAGTTGCGCGCGCGCTGGCCAAACGCGCACTTGCGTTCATCAGCTCGGTACGTTGCGAAGTTGAACCCCATAGTTTTAGAACATACGAAGCGAGGGCTACCACCTGTTCAGATTTAAGAAATTCATTCATTGATATGACAATAAAACTAGTTATTGTAAAATATGCGTTTTTTTAGTTATATTTTTTACGCGTTCACGAATCTCGTACAATTTGTAGTAATTTACGAATAAAATTATTTTGAAAATTATTACATCTTAAATAAGAAAAGTGATTGATTCTAAAAACTAATAAATTCATTATGAATAACTGTAAGTAATTGGCGTCTTGTGATAACAGTTTTAGACGTATAGAGTCTTAAGATCTACAAGCACAGTATTATTTTCAAAAAAGCACTCAAGACAAATTTTCTGTCAAACTGGAGACGACTTTATTTGTTTAATTTTTATATCTAGGTTTACATACGATTAGTTTGTATTTGTATATTAATCCAGTTTTTTTTATTAAAGATAGGTTTGCTCTTGACCAGCATTCTATCCATGTAGGAAAGATGAGGCCGACGATGGAGCGAGCTCACTCGTACCTATAGCTTTCGATTAAAGTAATAAAAAATAATAACTCTGTAAAAGGGTAGACATTACTCGCCATGTAACCTCTTATTGTTTATCCATACTAATACGTATTATAAATGTGAAGGTAGGTAATTGCGTCTGCCTGTCTATTACCTTTTCAATGCTGTCAGTGACACAAAAAATTGCATCCAGAAAAAAGTACAGGCATTTAATTGCTCATACTTACATTTTGTCAGTTATATTTCTAATTTTTCAATGCGGAAGTTACGGGCACTAATAGTAATTAAATTCTGTCTCAATTTAAATTCTCAATTCTTGTTTGTTTTTACCAAATTTTACATACTTCCTCCGTTCCTATCCTCTACGGAAATATCAGAAATTAATCAGCGATCAAATTATGATTAAAACTTGCTTGGCATATTTAATTTAAATCTAAAAGAACCTTCATATCTTCCTATTCAATTCGGCAAGTGTATCTCTTCCGGCTTTTCTCTCCTCATTTTATAGCACACTATGAGAGTGTCATTCTCTTATAGGAAATATTCTGAAATATACTTCTCAAAACTATGAAATTGCGTGTCATACTGAGGCTAGACGTGCCTGGAAAACGATATTTCCAAATATTTCTGCACCACTCGTACTTGAAAAACAAAGAAGTTGGGATGACCTATATTGTGCTACAATTTATAATGATATCGTCAATCATAGTAAGGGAACTGATCTTACGAGGCTAAAGGCCGTCGTCCGAAAAGAAGACAGACGGATACTATGGATACAGCTCTGCCTTCTTCGAATCTCCGCACATTCCTTGTCAACGATACCTTTCGCCTTGCGATCAATCTTGGGCGTCGATGTCTGTGTCCCTCACAGCACAGGTGTCTTTGTGGCAAGGATGTTGATCAGTTGAGACTCCAAGGCCTCTCTTGCGTCTCCAGTGCCGGACGTTTCTCTTGACATGCCAGTTTAAATGACACCCTTCGTCGATCTCTTGCCACCATTAACGTACCTGCAGTCTTAGAAACCAAACGGCATTATACGTCATGATGAGAAGATACCTAATGAGATCTCGTTGATTCCTTGGAAGATAGTGTGGGAATCCACATGTTTAGACACACTGGCTCCTTCCCATCTTGTAAGCACCATAGTTAAAGCTGGTGCCGCGGCAGAGAATGCAGAGGAGCGGAAGATTGATAAGTATAAAAACATAAGTACTTTCGTTCCTCTTGGCTTTGAGACGCTGGCCCTTGGGATCCCAATGCGCTTCACTTCATTAAAGACATGTCCAAGCTCTTGATAGACAAAAAGCTGGCGATGACAGGGTTGAGCATTACCTCTCTCAGAAATCAAGCTTAACAATCCAGAGGACATGCAGCTTGCATGTTGGGTACCTTGCCACCAGGACCAAAATTTACTTACACCAATAAGCAAATTTCATTTTATTGTAAGTATATTTTATATTTATTAGGTTAGTTTTTAAGTTTTAAAAATTATTCAATTTAAGTATTGTAATTACTTATAAAAATCTTATTAATAAAAAGTATCATATATAAACATATTGTTCCGATTTTATATTTATTAGAAACTGGTCTCCGGCTTCTCACGGGTACAATTTTTTTTCTGCAATTTATATATTAAAACCTTCCTCGTCTAATGCTCTGTCCTTAGTGAAAACAGACGGACGCGGACCGGCGACTTCAATTTATACTATGTTATTTAAGGAAGTTTAAGTTTACTATGTTATATAGGATTTTCAATTTTCAAAGATTTTTATTTGTAGATCCTATTTCACGTGTTTCTGTTGTAACATATATACAGCTTCGTATTAGGTATATCTTAATTTCATAACAATTTATAACATTAATAAATAATCGAACTACCACTGATAACTAGAAACTATACTATTTCGTTGACTTAGCTCACAGGTGCTCATATAAGATTCAAATTTAAAGATAAACAATTGAATGCATGTGTAATATATCTTAAATTCATTAAAACAAAACATAATTTATCTCCTTAGCTAATAGCGGGAAACTAATATCTTGCTAGAGAGATTTCAAGGACAATGCTATAGATACGTACCAAATTGCTAACAGTTTTTTAAACCGAAGCCATACCTACTATTTGAGGTTAGTGTGAACTTTTATACTCCTATTAATACTGTGTCTCGAGTCTCGTATTAATGCCTGCCATTTGAAAATTTCTATTGGAAAATTATGGGCGCCTATATGACCAGCAGTGGATGTCTTACGACAGTAGAATACCATGAGACGGTCATTAGCTGCGCTGTAGGAAATTTATCTAAATACGTTTTTAATCTCTGAGTTCGTTTTATTATTTATTTACATTAGGTATACCTAAAACGCAACTTCTAAATCCCACTGGTAAAATAATAATATAATTTGTCTCGAAAACGAGTCTAAAGAACGACAGGCAAGAAATGACAAAAATGCAAGAAGTATTAACAAAATTTAAATGTGTTCATTGTACTATTTATGTCCTTCTAGGATAATATTCAGTAAGCATTGGCAGTGTGTAGGTATACACAAACGCATCACTTGTCCTCCCAACGCTTCAGATTTGCTGAAGTCGATGCAGTTTTTATACGGACTGCGAAGAGCCCCGGCACGATTGTTTGGAAATACACACTATTGTCGATACTACTAGGGAATATAAAGAGAGCAGCACTACCTTATCACGATTCGTGTGCGTTTGGAGCAAGTCACAAAACTCGTCGACTATATCACACATAACTAGTTAATTGTTTCGCCGCCAGTTCGCTACTGTCTAAATAACAACTTTATCATAGATAAGATTATGTGCAGATCATTTTGTTAAAAAGAAAACGAGTTAAGATTACTGTTATCTTTGACGTTGGTTTTATTATGTAATTGCGTAGGCGACTTGTTAATGGTCTCTAATATACCTACCTTTTTTTTCAAGAGGAATCCATCATGGATACCCACCGGCCTGGGAACAGACCGGTGGGTTATGTCGGACTCCTGCCCCGAGATGGTAATGGGGTAGACCTACCGACTAAACCTCTTGGCATCCTCCTCATTCGCTATTGGTGAAGTTGCGAGGTCGCAACCGGACACGGCTCATTTGGACGGCGCACTCGAACTGCCAAGGTGCGCCGTATGCCACTCAGGATGAAGCGGGCGGTAGAGTCCCCATCTACCGCCCTAGTTTTGTCAGGGGTCCAGGTGGCGGGCGTGCGCCAGCCGCCTGCGTCCTGTTCGTCGGCGAAGGAGGCGCTTGCCAAGCGGCTCTGCTGCCGACCATAGCTTTCACTACGGCCGGCAGAGAGAAGTCCAATTCAATGGTCGCAGCGAGCCCAGTTCGCTGCGCCGACCATCTAGTCTAGGGCACTCCGCATGGTCTCTAATATACCTAATCTCTTATCTCTACATATTATAAATTGAAACAGACAGATGCTGTCAGCATAACTACTTCTAAACCATCCAACGGATTTTTTTTGTATGGGTTTTCCAAAACGAACAAAAACCAACAAAGTTGTTCGCGGAAAAAGCACATTGAAGGAAATTATTGCCTGTTTCTTCGGAGTTACCGGTCAAGTGGCGACAGTGCCATTGGAGAATCGTAGGACGGTTAATTCTGAATGGTAGACGACCATGTGTTTACCAGAAGTCTTCGGAGAAATCCAAAAAATTCGAAACGGAGGCGAATCATTCATCATGACAATGGGAGCACTCACACATAGGATCAAACAAACAACGAATTGATGCTTCGTACAGCCCTGACTTGACACCTAATGACTTCTTTTTGTTTCCAAACATCAAGAACAAAATGCTTGGGGTTTCGTCAGTAGAAGATGCTTTTGAAACGTTCAAAAACCGCCATTTACAGGTACCTCAATCGAAGTGGAAAAATTGCTTTGAAAATTGGTTCCAATGCATGCAAACGTGTATCGATCATCGTGGAGAGTATTTTAAAAAACAATAAGACCAATTTCAATCTTCAATATTTGTTTTTTCATTAATAGGCTCAATGTATGAGCAGCAACACTCGTATATTTCAATTAAATTAAATGTATCTTGTTTGTAAGGATAACATTTTAGTAGATTCACTTTTACTGTCCTCTTTTTCTTTTCTGTCACTTTAATTTTTTTTTGAAATAATTCTATGTAAATTACTCACAAAGCATATACAGGGTTATCGGAAATTCAATACATTCCCTTGCAGGGGTTAAAGTAGAGCTCATTTGCTATAAATTTTGTCATGTGGTCTCCTAGCCGAGATTAATTTTGTGATAATTAAATACTTTTATTTTTAAATAGGTACCAATTTTTGTCGAAAAAACTTATGTTCCTAAAAGAATGCCATATTTTAATCCTTTCCTTTGTAACTTATTCGATCCGATAGCTAACATTTCAACATTTTCTAAAGATAAAATAAACCGAAGTAATAATACTTATTAAACTTGATGTTGTGAAACCTGGAATCGCAAGAGATTTCTATAAGAATCTTTTCAATGCCATTTTACGGTGAATTTGCTTAAAAAATTACATGGGATGTAACATACAAGTTACTAAAATAACTTCCAATATTAAGTATCTATTAAAAGAGAAAATGTCATTCTAAACACAATGATTAAATATACTTTTTGTATCAAAATATTTCGTATAAAGTATGAAAAGTATTTTTCCACGGAGAAAACACGTGAAGGATAAGATTCTTGACTATTTTGATAAACATAAATTTAATAAAGACATTAAAATTACTCGATTGCTTTAATTATACGCTAGATCCCATCAAATTCATTGGGAAATATTAGGTAATAAATCTTTGTTATAGGTTTTATGCTTTTGAAACATTAAATATTAAACCCTGGGTGAAGTATTTAGTAACGAATATTTAAATGTCTTTTGATAGGATTTATTTAACATCGCTTACTTACAGAACAGTACTTCGTCCTCTTCTTTGATGGCAGGTCTGATGACGGTCCGCTTGATGGTAAGCAACTACAGTGCAAGCGCGCTGCTAAAAGCTTTATCCACAATTATTCAGACAAGTATACAAGTTTTGGTTCAATTTATATTTAACTAGCGACCCGCCCCCGGCTTCGTCCGGCGTGCAGTTTTTATATATATGAACATTCCCCGTTTATTTCCATTAGTGAAAACCGAATTAAAATCGGTCTACCCGTTCACGCGTGATGCCGTGACCAAGGGAAATGGGGATTCATTTTTATATATAGAGATTAGTTACTAAAAGCCTGCTTCGACAACCTGTGTGCCTTTTTCATGTTAAGTTCGACAGATAGCTTGACGGTCTATTTGATGGTAGGTGTCTACCACAGAGCAAAGAATCGCCGCGATACCTCCTACTAGAGACGGCATGGTCAACGCTTTACATACAAAAGCAGCGTGTCAGGGGGTGTTACCGTTTGTTCAATACTAGTCCACGCACGGCTTCGCACTCTTTAGGTTTCGTGGTCCTAGACGACTCGCATTTTTTAAAGCTAAAAATTGCATTACCCACTTAATCAACCCAGAATTTTGTTTATTCATGTTTTTACTTTGATCATTACACCAAATCACAGCATAATGAGGCATTTCTTTCGCTTTTTTGGATAATGTTTACTCCACAACGTGCAAATAGAAACTGTGGTGGCTAGGGTAAGTTTTGAATAGCAAACAAAACATACATTTTAATTAACTATTGCTGAGCATGTGTGTAACTTCATTTATATAGATATTATTTATTTTCAAATTTTGCTTTGCATTATATTATTATTTTTAGAACAAAGTTACTGCTTGTTGCTACGAAGTATTTTGTAATTTCTTTTTTTAAACTTTCAATTTAACCCATTTATTGCTTCTTACCTACATTTCATTAACTTCATTTTATTGTTTCTTTAATTAATGCTTGTTGTAAACTCCGTTCTGATTGTGCACCACTGCGGCAATGCTACTGCTATTAAGTAGGTATTTTCATCCTGTTGCTGTCGTTGGGTACTCAGATCGGAGCCTAGACGTGCCAGAGAGTGATCCTGCGGTACTATGACTTTCAGGAAAAACGCCACGGTTAAACACACCTGCCACGCTAAAAGACACCTGCCACGGTTGAACACAGCTGCCGCGGTTCCAAACTGCTGCGGTTCTTCGCTGCGCGATTTCCCAACATATGCACCTGCAGGACGATCCATCGCGCCTGGTTACGAACAGCCACATCTACCACCCTCGTCGGCTGGATCATCAGGAGAGTACCTGCACTGCGAGCGAGAGCAGATAGGCCGGATACCCACGACCTATAAATTTGTGTCGCCCTACCGACTGTTTCTTTTTTTTAATATATTTGTTAATTGTTCGCGGTTTTTTTATTTTTCTCATAACACCTAGAGGCGACACTATAAATATAAAATAAGTAAAGAAAATATAATCCAGTACCTATTTCTTATTTGTTTGTGATGTCTTTTTTGGTTACTAGCTTGCAAAAAATAATTTTTAAAGATATTCTTTTTTTTTTCATTTGCGGTATGATTATGGACGATTTATGACTAGTGAGCGAACACTAGTATAATTCATTAATCAAATTGCTTTTATTGCTTTAACCCAAATTGTTTCTATCAAAATAACAAATCTGGCGCTATCGACGCTCGTGTGCTGATACGCGTGCACTAAAGGCGCCTGTTCACGTCACGTTGGACCTGTGTGCGCGTCACCTTCACTCACGGCGGAGCCATCTTCACGCCAACAGCGGCCTGCCTCTCCAGTTCCGCTTATTGGCTGTTGCGGCTGCCTTTCGTGTACTGCGACTAGCGCGCCTCTAGCACCACCTGTTTTGGCCTCACAGTTTAAACCACACACTATATACTAAGAGAGTCGACCAGAGATGTCAATAGAGATGTCATAATGTACTCATGCAATGTCATTTGTTAATCTAGACCCGATTATAGATGTTTATCGCCCACTCTCCCTTTTTTATTGTATTGTAAAGAGTGGGGTTTCTCCTAATCATTTATCGTGTTAGGGTCGGCAGTGAACAGTGAAAGCATCTGAAGAATTGAAGAAACTGAAAAAAATATTCGTCCACGCTACTATATCTCGTAACGTACAATCCTACAAGATTATTGATGGATCATATTTGTGCAATCTGCGGAATGAGCCCCGGTCACCTGTATTTTTAAAACTTCCACTGGAACCGGGCCCTCACTGATGCAACACTAATTGTTGATTATGTATAATTTAGGTTAATATTATATAATTTGTGTGATTTTTAAGTAACTGTGTAGAGAAAATAAAATGTATTATTATTATTTTTACATCAATTGTTTTCAATTTATTGTTACATTCATAAATTGTCTCTTTGCACTCCAAAAGTAACGAAATAATTTGTTTAGCGCCAAACGTAGCCGATTTTCAGCAAGATAGGTTTGTTGAAAGATATATTTTCGCTATGTTGTAAGCCGATGGCTGGTTTCTTGTAGAGCAAAAAACAAACAGTGCAAATAAACGTATACTATCTCTTAAGAATAATTTCAAAGATTTGGTCTAATAAAATATGACACAAAACCTTTTCCATTAGTTTTAAAAACCTGATAACTATTACAGTGACGTATGGTGACATGATGTATTATGAAACTACAGCAGATATTGTAGTATAATTTGAAGGATAAAAAGACAAGCAATTAACATTTACACAATCTATGAAGGCTCTTTTTTATTGTAAATATTGATAGGCAGGCTCACGGTCCACTTGATAATCGGTGGCTACCTTCGGCTATAAACACTAGCAAAGTCAGAAGGAGATCAATGTTAATGAAGTGAATTTCAAAAGTCATTGAAAATTTACATTAGTACCTATATCTATAATTTTTATGCATACGAATTGTTCCCTATTTTGAAATGATACGTAGGTATATTATATTGTACTCTTTGTATACATATTATTTCTAAATAAAAATTATGCCTATTCCTTGTATTATCAGTTAATAAAAAAATATTTATATATGTTCTGTTTTATGAATTTTCCTAATTGATAAATCCTTCAAGTATTATAATTTTCGTTAATTTAAAGCAATTACTAAAAACTAAACCATAGTAAAATTAATTTTTTTTTCGCCTGATAACCTACCACTACCCAATTGGTTGACATGGAAACAAAGCATTTTGCTGTTTATATTTTTATGACCACTGTGTCATTAAAAAAGTAGAGAATTACACATTTTTTATCGATATTTTTTCTAAATAAGGACGCGTCTCTTATGATTACTGCCGCCAGACGGGCTGCCCAAATGACTGCGAAAACGCAGTGTGCCCTGCCATTACTTTCCAAATCCAGACCAGAGCCAAATTTGAAAAGTTGATTTTTCAAAGTTGACCCTGCCGGGTATCGAACCCGGGAACCCTAGAACAGAGCGTTAAGGCAAGCACCCTAACCACTCATCCAACGGGCTCGTCAGAATTAGGGCTTCGAGCTTAGGACTCGAAGATTAGAAGAAAAATAGGACATTGTTTGGATTCGCGTTTAATGGACCGAGAAAGTGGACAGAGGACCTGATAAGGGCCGCGGGTCGCCGGTGGATCCAGGCTGTTTCTGATCAGTCATTTTGCAAAATTACATCCTACGGCTGAGATGACGATGATGATGATGATGAAACATCTGACAGAACTTATGACCTGACTAGGTACATTCATTTGCTTTTAATTAAAAATTACTAAATAAATGCTAATGTTATCACTTATTAGCATTATTATTTAGAAAAAAAAAAACGATCGGCGTGTAATATTACATTCTTAATTTTTTTTTAAATCACAGTGTATATTGTAAATTTAAAAGGCCAAATTCTTTGATTCCAACGCATGCGCTTTGTGTCCGCTTCAACCAATCGGGGAGCAGTTGGTTGTCGGGCGGAAACGAAATTAATTTTTGTACGAGACTTTTTTTAAGATTTGCAAATCAGTAAGAGCTTCGAAATATTTAATCTATTCGTAAAATATTAATTATTAATAATATTAATATTTTTGTAATCATTTCTCCAATTATATGCTGTTTTAAATAAATCAGAAAGTAAAATGGTTTCCTAAAGTACTAAAATAAAACTTCAAGCCCCTACTCTACTTTTCTAGTAGGGTGTGGGAGTGTTTGTAAGGGGGGTGGGGATTTCTTCTTTGTGTGCTCACATCGCTCGGCTTAGTCGTGCGCGAGCTGTTGGCAAGTACAGTCGTTTCTGAAAGATATTGCAACTCCGCAAAACTTTTGCGGCGCTATGCCGCTCTTGCATCGGATGGTAAGTGATTTTTACTTTTTAAATATTTGGATCGCAGGCCTTTTTCGGAATGCCCACAACATGTATTTGTGTAATTTCGTTTAGGGTGAAAACCGTGGTAGCGTCGGAACCAGCAGTGGTCCTAACTTGGAGAACAGGAGGTCCCTTTCGGAGTATCTGGGTCTAGGCACCGCAGCTCTCTTGGATCCACCAACACCTAAATTGAACCGGCGATCTAATGTGAGTACTCTTACTTTCCTACCTTTTTATATATTTTTTTAATTAGGTTATTTCTTAACGTTATTGATATACTTATTAAACAATTTACATTACACCCACCCTCCAATAACAAGAAATAGTTATTTTAAAAATAACGTGGGATTATAGTCTCAACAATAATTTTGGCTTTATTACCTATCCGACATTTTAAAATTTCTAAATTAAGCTTAGTTTAAATAATTGCCATTTTTATTACTTATATCTAACCTACCCGTCAATCTATTTTTCCATTATTTCGATCGTGAGGCCTTATCTTATTATTATTTCAACATTTTCAATATTCATATAATTTTTTTTATTCTTCTGGTATCCTTCAGTAACATTCATTGGGGCCATTTTGAGAATGACATGGGATTATAGTCTTCACTTTTTTTTTACTTATACCTAACCTACCCGACTTTTTAGCAAAGTGAGGTTTTCTTCTCGTATTTTATTCTAAATTTTTGTATTCAACTTTGCAATTTAATAAACTGGCACCCATGGTAGATTGTCTCCATATTTTTTTATCATTGTTTCTACCTAACGCCTTTATTATTTTAATTACGAAAAGTGGGTTTTGCTCAATGAGGTTGACTTCGCAGTGCCCTCGCCTCGAGAGTCTACCTTCATTATTATATTAATATGATATTTATCAATTTCATTCCACAATTCGATAGAATTGGTCTATTTTTATTATTTCCTGTTACTGTATCTCCTGTTACTGTTTTGACTACTTACACCTACTTGTCTCTATATTATACGATTTTGAGAACTTGATCTCAAGCTATATTGCTGTCTTTTCGATAGCTTGGATTTATCTACGCGATTATAATTTGAATTAAATATAATTAATTGAATTAATTATAATTAGCTTCTTGTAATTAGATAATTTGAATTTGTATTTTATGGTCCCCGTGTCAAATATGTCTCCTCTCCATATATCATTGTAATTTTATGCATAACTACCTCCTCCCCACGTCTTTGTTCATTTTTTCGTATTTCGTAAAATTCGTAATTCGTAAAATTTACGTATTTCCCTCCGAGTTCAACTACTTTTTATTCTTTTTATTCACACATTTTTTAAATTATTATTTCAATTACAGCGATTATAACATTTTATGTCGTTACCGTTTTATGATTATTTCCCTTAGATTACTTTTATTAAAAGTACTTAGACAACTTTTTTATCACCCGCCCTACCCGACTCGTTCATATAATTTTTGCTTCGAAATTTCTTAATAAATATTTTGTGGTTGTCTTCCTATCGTTTCAAGTGATAAAATGTTAATTTAGATATAGTGGTCTTCCTCAGCTATTTACTCTACATTTTTCTGATTTTCATTTCAAATCTAGCAGTTTTTTAATGCGAAATGTGGTTGTGTTATTTTGTAACTCTCTTAAAATATTATATTTCTTTTTTGTTTTATCAACCGATCTACCCGACTGTTCATACAATTTTTGTTTCGCAATTTCTTAATAAAATATTTTGTGGTTATTGTTTCAGCTATTTACTCTTCATTTTTCTGATTTTCATTTCACTTCTAGTAGATTTTTATGCGAAATGTGGGCATTTATTTTATAACTCTCGTAAAATATTGTTTCTTTTTGTTGCATTATATTAAGAAGTTATTTTGTAGGGTCTGGGGTTCGATATCGAGTAATTACTTTTAAGTACTTCGACAATTTTTTTATCTCCCGACCTACCCAACTCGTACATACAATTTTTGTTTAGCAATTTCTTAATTTGTGGTTGTGTCTCCCTATCGTTTCAAATGATAAAATAAGTCTAGATATAGTGGTGTTCCTCAGCTATTTACTCTTCAGTACTCTCACATCTAACAGATTTTTATGCGAAATGTTGTTTTGTACCCCAGACCCTACAAAGTTATTTTGTAGGGTCTGGGGTTCGATATCGAGTAGATTACTTTTAAGTATTTCGACAATTTTTTTGTCTCCCGACCTACCCAACTCGTTCATACAATTTTTGTTTAGCAATTTCTTAATTTGTGGTTATTGTGTCTACCTATCGTTTCAAATGATAAAATGTGAATCTAGATATAGTGGTCTTCCTCAGCTATTTACTCTTCATTTTTCTGATTTCTATTTCAAATCTAGTAGTTTTTTTTATGCGAAATGTGGGTTGTGTTATTTTATAACTCTCGTAAAATATTATTTTTCTTTTTTGTTTTTTCACCCGATCTACCTGGCTGTTCATACAATTTTTGTTTCGCAATTTCTTAATAAATATTCTTTGGTTATTGTTTCAAATTATCCATCTGTGATCTTCCTCAGCTATTTACTCTTAATTTTTCTGATTTCCATTTCACTTCTAGTAGATTTTTATGCGAAATGTGTGGGAATTATTTTATAACTCTCGTAAAATATTCTTTCTTTTTTGTTGCATTTATATTAAAAAAATATTTTGTGGGGTCTGGGGTTTCGATATCGAGTAGATACTTTTAAGTACTTCGACAATTTTTTTATCTCCTGACCTACCCGACTAAGTTCATACAATTTTTGTTTTGCAATTTCTTAATAAATATTTTGTGGTTATTGTGTACCTATCCTTTCAAATAAATGAGTCTACATATTGTGGTGTTCCTCAGCTATTTACTCTTCATTACTCTCACATCTAGTAGATTTTTATGCGAAATGTGGTAGTTAAATTACTTTTAAGTACTTCGACATTTTTTTTATCTCCCGACCTACCCGACTCTTTATACAAATTTTGTTTCGCAATTTCTTAATAAATATTTGTGGTTATTGTGTCTACCTATCGTTTCAAATGATAAAATGAGTCTAGATATAGTGGTGTTCCTCAGCTATTTACTCTTCAGTACTCTCGCATCTAGCAGATTTTTTTATGCGAAATATGGGAACTATTTTATAGCTCTCGTAAAATATTGTTTCTTTTTTATTGCATTTATATTAAGAAGTTATTTTGTAGGGTCTGGGGTTCGATATCGAGTAATTACTTTTAAGTACTTCGACAATTTTTTTATCTCCCGACCTACCCAACTCGTACATACAATTTTTGTTTAGCAATTTCTTAATTTGTGGTTGTCTCCCTATCGTTTCAAATGATAAAATGAGTCTAGATATAGTGGTGTTCCTCAGCTATTTACTCTTCAGTACTCTCACATCTAACAGATTTTTATGCGAAATGTGGGTGTGTTATTTCGTATCTCTCGTAAAATATATTGATGTATTTTGAACTTGAATCCTGGCTGACTTAAAAAAATGAAATTAGAATGTTTTTTAAAAAGATATATCGAATTTTTTTTCAAAGCAATTGTGTTGTCTATTTCTTGTAACATCTTCATTAAACAATGGATTTTTTTAGAATTTAGCGTTTGTCTCCACCTTAAGAAGTTATTTTGTAGGGTCTGTACCTTAAGAAGTTTCTGGGGTTCGATATCGAGTAGATTACTTTTAAGCACCTACTTCGACAATTTTTATATCTCCCGACCTACTCTACTCGTTCATACAATTTTTGTTTCGCTTTTTTTAAATAAATGTTTTGTGGTTATCGTTTCAAATGATAAAATGTAAATCTAGATGTAGTGGTCCTCTTCAGCTATTTACTCTACATTTTTCTGATTATTTCACATCTAGTAGATTTTTATGCGAAATGTGGGAGTAAAATTACTTTTAAGTACTTTTTTATCACCCGCTTTACCCGCTTCGTTCATACAAATTTTGATTTGCAATTTGTTAATAAATATTTTGTGGTTATTGTTTCAAATGATCACAAAATATTCTTCCTGTGATCTTCCTCAGCTATTTACTCTACATTTTTCTGATTTTCATTTCACTTCTAGTAGATTTTTAAGTGAAATGTGGTAATATATTTATATTTTGTAACTCTCGTATATTTATTTTTTGTTGCATCTACGTAACCTTTGCATTTATATTAAGATGTTATTTTGTATGGTCAATCCATCAACCCGCACTGACCGGGCCAACGTGGTGGACCATATAGCCTATACGCCCTTGTTGAGAGGGTAGGCCTGTGCCCTCTCAACAGTGGGAACATAAAATAGGTTGATGACGATGATGAATTTAATACATTAGCGGTTTAAAATTGAAATGGTTCCCTTTGTTGTACTCACTTGATTGTTTTAAGCAATTTTCGATTCAAATTAAAAAATTCGGATTTTAAAAAGCGAAAAAAAATATGGCAAACTATGAAGAATAAATTGGAAAAAAATTAAAGGCACCTTGCTGTAGCCAAATGCGTTAAAGCGCTCTTCACTCGCGTTGCCAAAACAATTTGCGCAAATAAAAAAAAGTTGAATACAAAGCACTTGAAGGCTTTATTGTATGCTTATAATGTTCCATACGACATCCGGTTTGATGGTAGTTAATGTTCAGGCAAGATGTCTGCCAACATCGGTCGTATTAATGGGTGATCCGTGCCAAATAATGCAGACCATACCCGGCTGAGCCCCCAAGCCTTCCCAGCCTCTCTCCGTATTAGCTGCAACCCGGCATCTAATAACGCAACAGCAAAATGTCTTGTGATACCCCACATGTATAAACCTCTTTCATAGGATTGAATTTATATTCGGATTTCATTGTAATGCGTTTATTCACCTTAAAATTTTAGCGATGCGTTGTTTCCCTTTTGAAACAGAAGCTCGATTCGATTAAGAATAAATACACTGTCTACCTCACCCTGTCCAGAAATACTTTCTCGTGAGGATGTTTTTTTTTATTTTAGTACTGCACAGTTCTAAATAATCGTTCATTTGTTTTTAAAAATATTTATTTTATTTAAAATTTGAAAAACACTAGTTTTCGATCGAAAAGGTGAACGATAGAGTTAAATTTCCTTTAAATTATCTTTTCACTTTGTATCTACTTTCTGTTTCACCGGTTCTATACCTATCCAAGCAGATTTAGCAAAAATCTTTGAATGCAGCATTTATTAATTTTTGAATTATTTTCAAAATTAGGATTTCTTTCAGTTTATATAAATCCTGTTTCAACATCCTCTATGAACTCTGACGAATGGGAAATAGGTAAACAAAAGTTGGTTTTTGGTCCATATATGTGTATTATTGTGTATGTATGCCTATAATGCAAGCGCTATAGGCATACATACAGATATTACAAATAAATAGGAACAGTTGGAATCTTCCTTCTAATCTGCATAGAGGTATTTATGAAATACTAGCTTTATCTGGCGAATTCGTCCGCCTATTTTTATAAATTGCTAGACTGACGTGCCCAGGCTACTCCTGGGAGTAATTGGGGGTATTAGTTATACATAATATTTATATAGTTTATTATGTTATGTTAATGCTGACAGCGCGAACGAACATCATTTTTAAATATGATAAAATAAGTCTTATGTTACTGAAAGGTGAAATATTACAGGTTTTATTTTCTGAAATTCGCAACATTTTAATTTCAGCTCTTAAAATGATTAAATGAAATTTAATAATAATTAAATTAACTTAATTAATTTAATAATAATTAAATTGCTTTCTCTACGTTCAAGTAATCTTATACCACTCATATGTGATTGCATCTGTTCGAACGTCGCGCAGTTTTCAAGTCCTCTTATCATCCTAAATCTCCCGGACTGTTAGCAATATTGTATCTCTATATACGCTCGCAATCGCCGCACTTGGCAATGGACCCGCTATTGGCATACTATCTGTAATTTAATATTATTTGTGTAGGCGCATGCCAAGCGAGGCTCCGGCTCGCCTTCTAACTCACCCGGAAAACTAACTTTGATTTTGACAGTTTTTTCATGCTCTGTGCCCTCCCGATATATTGTGTTTTTTTAATTTACGACGTACATTTTCTGCGGTGTAAACCAAGCACAGGCTGATGCACTGACAAAATACATATATGTTATAGCACGCTGTAAAATGCTAAAATACTACTTATATATATTTGCCTTCACAACACTGCGACTGTCCTAAGTTTACGTTCAGTATAAGACGTGATGCAATAAACATAATATATTTATTAGCTGAACACGCAACTTCATATGCATGGCAATCAGTATAGCGCGTAACTTTTTGTTTTTAAACCGATTGGAATGAAACAAACTCCAAATGTTACGGGAAGGTTGCTACTATACATCAGTGAAAACCGCATTCAAATCGGTTGAGCCGTTTCAGAGATTAGCGTGCACACACGTACAGACAAACAGATAAAAATTCTAAAAAATATTTTTTTGACCTCTGTAACATAAGTAAAACGTGTACAAATTGTTTTTTTTTTAAATCAGTAATGTACATACACGAGACGGTTACGATTTTATTTATATATTTAGCTACGTGTTGGGTCACTCAAAAAATACTACAGAAAATATATACGTAGTTACAATATATGTATACATTAACTAGTTGTCTTTGACCGCTCCTCTTTTTTTTTAGGTGTTAAATTCAGTCTTATTGATCATACATTTTTTTCAGGCATTAAATATTTCATTTTCATTTTTAAATAGAAAAAAAAATGTATTAAACGTGACACAAAATTACCAAAATTAATATATTTACCTGATCGCTACTAAATTTCATACGATCGCTCTCTTGACTAAAATTTGAAAATTGCCTGAAAATTTCATTAAAATCGGTTGAGTGGTTTTGGAGTCCATATGGAACCCTATGTACACATCTATTTTTATATTATAAAATACATATTATAGCTTAAATATAAGCTATAATGTTGCTTAATGACTGTTTAGGAGAGCCTATGGTGGGAGGAATCGCCGAATAGCCCGGAGGCAGCCCAGACGCCTCGCACCCTCGTGCCTTCCACCTGCTTCCCGCCGAGACATCCGCGCGCGTACACTAGTTACAGGTACCTACTGTACGATTTTCTAAATACAAAAGTTTTCCATGGCTGTTGTAATCTTACTTTTATTTCGGTGTTATTCCTCGAGGCCTCAAATTTAACGTTAAAGTCGACAGACAGGCTGACGGTAGATGGCTACCGTAGCCAGACAGGTGCTGCATGTGCGCTGTAAAGCATAGTAGAATTAAGGAATAGATAAATGGGTTCTGGCATCCCTTACTCAACGAAACACAACAGCACACATGCTGTTATTTCACTGCATGTGGACTTCTGTAAGTGGGTTGTTACTGTCGCCAGACGGACTGCCCAAAAGACTGAAACGTAATGTGCCCTGCCACTATTTGGCAGACTAGAGCCAACTTTAAGTATATTTCCAAAGACGACCCTGCCGGAAATCGAACCCCGGAATCCCTGAGACAGAGCGTTAAGGCAAACACCCTAACTTCTTGTTCAATAAATCAAGATATAGCATTCTGTTTAGATCTTGCTGTTTAAGTTATCTATATACCTATATATAAGTATGGTGTCTTTGTCTTCTTCAGATCTCCTAATTGTATCAATTATTAATTAGCGACAATTTCAGGTAGCCAAAAGCTTTTTAACCTGTAACCTATCCTGTACTCTTAATGTTGTCATTAGCGTGTTAATGTATCGTTAATTGTTGTAGCGAGATCGCTCAGCCCGGCTGGGAGAGTGTCGACGGGCAAGGCATAAACGACCTTCTCAAATCAGTCGTAAGTTGCAATTTTTCAGAACCTGTACTTATGATTTCAATTTTCGAGCAGAACTTAACTTACATATCTGTCTATACTAATGTTATAAAGAGGTAGTTTGTATGTTTGTTTGATTGTTTTTATGTAGGAAGTAATCGTCGTAACTAGTAACTACTCATCCGATTTAAAAGAAATCTTTCACCAATAGTTAGAATAGAACTTCAGGATAGGCATAGGCTAAATATTCCACGAGGGCACTATAGCTATCTAAAAATATAATGTGAGCCGTTATTATCTTTTACTTTTCAACCCGAACGAACTCTCGGGAATCTGATGGTTATAAAATATAGTAATTGTCAGCCCCTTTGTGTTTTTCCGCTAACTTATTCTCAACCACCCAACGATTTTTGATACAATTTTCACTAAAGCGATAAACGAGGTATGTTTGTGTATATAATTTGCAGAACAAAACCACATCCGTTTCGTGTAAATCCGGGAGCTGGTCGCTAGTTCGTAATATTTTCGTACAAGGGTAGGCATCAATTTATAAGCTTTTCAGAGGTCCTTTGACTAGCAATCTTACGTTTTTGATTGTTTGATAAGGGACTCTATCAAAGGTGTTAGAAACGTTTTTTAACTACTCGATATATAACTCGATGTTAATTTGCTTTAGCTGATTTCAAATAAACTACCAACGATCTTTATTTTATTTTTTTGAGCCTTTTTGAGCTTTTTTTTAAAGTTTAATAGCATTCTTGTGTAAAATTTGGCAGATAGGCTAATTCACTTGTTTATACGGTAGCTACGGTCGCCTACATAAGCAACGCCATAGAATGTTGCAAGTGTATCGCTAAATTTTATGGGACAAAGGCGATAGAGAAATTCACTTTGTTCTTCTGTTACTGTCGCCAGACGCTTACCCAGTTCTATCACCGCCAACTAGAATGGCTTACAGAATTTAGTTAAATATTACGAGATGAACTCGACTTTAATTTAAATCTCTGAACAAATATATTCTTGTGCCAGTTTTAATTCGCACTTACGTAAATTGAGTGATTTCAAAGAAAATTGTTATTGCAGAGAGCTCTTTCTTTATCGTCGACTCCTACGCGTCCGCGTTCTATGCACGCAGCCCTTCAGAGCTCCGGCGAAAATAATGTAAGTCAAACTATTTGTTGTCGGCCCCCATCAGTATTTCTTATCTACTTGAGGTGCTGTTCTGATTTTCACATATTTGTTTTTATGTCACCTGACGAGTACATTGATTGTAGGTGGAAACCTTCATCGAAAACAACACTGATGATATTGTAGCATTTTGATAAAGGATTTGGGAAATGGGCATTAGCATCCCTTATCACTCAGCAAATACAACAGCACGCATCCCGTTATTTCACTGTGGCTTTTTGCTAGACGGGGTGCCCATTTTATGAGTGCGAAACGTAGTGTGACACTACAAATGATAAAGTGGATTCTTAATATAAATTTTTATTCATTTGTTTTCGCATTTGATTCCTACTATTACTATAGAATTAATTTTGATTAATGGCATAAAGAAAGGTTTAGATGGAAACCCATCCAAACCTGAAGGAAAGAAACTTGCATACCTATATATGAGTAAAGATTAGCAATTTTGGAACTATACTAATAGCAATTTCTCGCTGCACGCGAGGCTAAACGTGCATTGCTCACTCTTATATGGCGTGCAGTGAAGCACAATGCGCGTATCGATATGTAATCGGTAAATGTTTACAACATTAAGATAAAATATTTTATTGTATTAAATTTTTTAACTCAAAAATAAAAACTAACGATAAACAGGCTAATGATAAATAATGATTGATATATGATTGTTAATTATTAAATAACGCTGTTTAGTTTCATCGCTAGCGCGTGCTCGAAGCCAGCACTAAAATACGCAAAACAAATTTGCTCCGCGTACAGCGAGAAATTGTATTTAGTATAGCACAGTGGACAATACCATTAGACAGGCTTGTTCCCAGAGGTGTGTTCCAACACTCCTTCGGCCAAGGCTAATTTTAGTCTAACCGCGCATACACGCCGTTCCAGCACTCCATTCGAGCATAATTTGATCTGGACAAGATTTGATCATACCCGTTCCGGGCGACCTGTCAGAGTTAATTATGCTCTGCCTGCTGGAATGGGTAGAGTAGAGTCAAATGACAGTAGAGCAAAATTACCCTTGGCCGAAGGAATGCTGGAACGTACCCCAGCAGTGGGGTGAACGGTTGTAACTTCTAAGTACCGGGTTCGAATTGGAGCAATATTGTAATTGTACCTAATTTAATTTCACTAGCATAGTTATTGCTAATACTACCACACACAGAACAAGTAGGTATGTTCCCAGCAGTGGGATGAACGTGGGCCTTGTTATTGTTTATTTTCATTAAAATATTGATAGGATTTTGTGTATTTTATATTCGATGAGACCACGGTCGAATAGGTATTCTTCTCTGACCAAAGGTCCTTAGTTTGATTTCTTGCAAAAACAACTTTTTTATGTGGTCACAGACAGATGGCGGTCCACTTGATGGTAGGTGGCTTCTGTCGCCTATAACACAAGAAATACAAATATAATTTGGTATAGCGATTTTAGTATTCATAATTTAATGTTATGCGCATTGTGCGATTCCCACTTTAAAAGTCAAACCACTAATATTGATTTTTTTTAGGGTGAGGCATGGTCTGGACGAGAAGGCGATTGCCTGTTGGGGGACACGGGAGGGTCACAGCCCTCTCGTCGGGCAACGTTCAGTGAGTATTTTTGAAAGAACTGCGTCCTCGATGGAGGTACTGTGTCCAAATAAACGCGAGACCATTGGCTGTTCTAATCACTTGTTTGGTTCGATATTCTCTGGCACTAAAACTATTAATTTAGTGAGTGACATTAAAACTACTAGAAGGAGAATTAACGACAGTAAGATGTTGTTTTTAAATATGCTGTGCATTCGCAACTTACTTGAGTTTTCTTACATAGATATACAATATACATATATATGCTTTACTGTATTTTAACGATAATTTTTTGAAGTGTCCCAACATTATTAAGAGGCACATGTTGTCACAAGTACCACAATACCGCTTCGAATTTATTTAAAGTATTTTGCGATTCAAAATACTTTATTAAAATACAAAATTAATTACAAAATTTTGTATTTTAATTTGTATTAAAATACAAAATACTACAAAATAAATTTGCTTAAATTGTTTACAATTTATTTAATATTTATGACTGAATAATTGAATGAGCATCTGAAATTTTAACCGTGGTTTAATATCCGCGGGGCGACTGTAAATCCAGGCCACTTCTGACCGGTCCTATTGGTAAATTATGAGGGAGGCCTATGTCCAACAGTAGATGTGCTACGGCTGAGATGCCGTGTAGATTTTTTTTTAATAAAAGGTGATAGGATGACAATCCATTTGTAGGTGCAGGTGAACTTTTTGAAAAAAAAAAAAAAGAAAAAATAGTATTTGGCTGTAAATGTTGACCTTATTTCTCTTGACAAAATTTTCTAGTTCAAGTTACATAAATTCATTATTATTTTTTTAGACTTAAAATTATTTTATTAAACAAAAAAATATTTCAAATTAAATTAAGTTATTTGACGATGCCGCTGGATATGGCACAGCAGTGGTTAATGTACCTACAATCCAGCCTGCTTGCTACCATATTCAGAGTGGTGTTGGTACTTCCCCATACCCTACGCGCCAGGGACGCGTACATTTTACGCGCACGTTTTAAAAACAATCCACGTGCGCCTCTGCAAACATACCTGATGCGCTGAAAAATCGAGGTAATCCCAATACCACCCTAAAAGCCTTATTGTATTGAACTCTGAGGGCGTTGTAAGCGCTTTGGGTATATCTGGTCAACAAATTGCACGTGTAAAAAGAACAAAATGCTCTGAACAAAGTGATCTACACTTTTCTACAACAACGTGCAAATCTGCGAGCCAACGTGTTTGCTCTCACTGACAACGCTCTCCGTTCTCTTTCTATATCTTCATCCTCTTTGTTGTCTATGTATTATTTATCGTTGTTAGATAATAAAATAGGGTGTTTGGTCTTAGGCACCAACAGTGGGACAGTTCAGTGGTCCGGAAAGTTAGAGACGCGGCCCCTTAGTCTCTCTGAGGGTTTCTCGCCTAAAGTATTTCTCGGCGGTCTACCGTGGGACATATCTGAGCAGAGCCTCGTGGATTCGCTCCGACAATTCCTGCCCATTCGGTGAGTGATATAGTTTTTTTAAAGTAAAACTAAGTTTAAACTAAAAAGTGTTTTAACGTTTATAGTCCTCCCTTTAACATAAACCTCTTTTACTTAATCTAAAATTAATCTAATATCTAATACCGAGTATGAAGAAAGTACTTCAGTATCTGAATTTTGCGCCTAACTTAATATTCTACAACCTAAGATTGTGCTTAAAAGCAGTGTGGCGTCTTTGTATGTTTGTCTGTAAGGGCTTTGTTAGATATATTTGTAAGTTTAATAATTATTATTTAAAGCGTGGAGTGGCCGGGGCGTGAAGCGGGAATGCCTGGAGCCGGGGGCCCGCGTGGATACGCGTACGTAACGTTGGACGGCGAGCGGCGGGTGCGAGCGTTGCTGGGCGCATGTCGACGTGAGGGTAACGACTGGTACCTTCGTGTCGCAGCCAAGAGGGCTCGAGGCAAGGAGGTCCAAGTGATCCCATGGGCCCACGCAGACTCTGCATGGGTCCGCTGCGGTTCGGCCCGACTAGAGCCTGCGCGCACCGTGTTCGTGGGCGCTTTGCACGGTCAGCTCACGGCGGCCGGACTGGCACGCGTTATGAATGACCTTTTCTCCGGCGTCGTCTACGCAGGCATAGACACGGACAAGAGCAAGTATCCCATTGGTTCCGGTCGCGTCACCTTCGACAACGTGCACTCGTACGTGCGCGCCGTCTCCGTTGGTTTCGTGGAAATCCGCTCCAACAAATTCACCAAGAAGGTATAGTTTCTTTCACTTTATTTTCCATCCTCTTTAATACAATTCTATGAAAATCTATATTATGAATACTAAAGCAACTGTTTATTTACCTAGGTACTTGATTCTTCATGAAAAAAACTGGACTTACTTTGATGAAATTTGATATATCATGTCCAAAGTCCCCCGAAAATAACCTAATGTACTATTTTTCTAAAAAATGATAGGGGACGAAAATTTCTATGATTTCTTTCATTTTTAAAGGTAGGAATGTAAAAAACTATTTTTTTGATAATCAAGGCTTTTTGTTATTTATGTCAATAACTTACAAGGTTTTTGAAACAAGTATTTTTTTTTCTGTTAAAAAAATGTGATTGCGTAGACTATTATTTTAAATAGAAAAATGTAGGATGTCCGTAGGGCTTGTCATAAGACCGAATTATAAAATATTTGTATTTTATTAACTGCTAAAATCTTGCAGGTTCAAATAGACCCGTATCTTGAGGATTCCGTATGCTCCGTGTGCAACATTCACCAGGGGCCCTACTTCTGCAGAGATCCTGAATGTTTCGGGTACACACAATTTCACTATCTTAAACTTCAATTCTTTTTTTTAATTTGTTAGTGGCAACAGGCTGAGGACTCAATTTTTGGCAGGTTTTTAAAAATCTATAAATTCAAGCGACAACACGTGGAGATGATAGTGCGGCGCTATATTTTAATGCGAAGAGATATCAGGAATGTATTTCGCCCTTATTCATTCTCTAAAACACAATAGCACATGTTAAGATTAAGTTTGTTAAAACAATAGGCCACTGTGGAAATAATTAACCCATAGTGACAGGTCAAATGTCGCCTACATTTGTATAAGATTTATATAGATGTAAAGATTTTTTCCTTTTTTTTTAGGAGCGGTGGAACCTAGCCGAGGTTCCTCTGACATACGAATGTAATGAGCTGTGACGATAGACATAGTATTTTTTTAATTAATCAGTTTATTTTTTAAGTAACAATGATTACATAATCCCCTGTTTTTTTTAACTCCCTATCTTAGAAGAATTAAGGATAAGGAATTTTGAAGGAATAGGGAGACTGGACACATGCGGTCTTCTATAAGGGTGTGATTACAGCCCCCAGACGGGCTGCCCAATCTGTGACTGTGAAACAGTGTGTCCTGTCACTGTCACATTTACGGTTTGATAAGTCGTTTTCAATACAAATTGATTTATATGTTCATAAGTCAATAACTTAGTTGTATAAAGAACCACTTTATAATTCAGCCATTTTCCGAGGTTTGAGATTTACAAAAGTAAAAATGTAAAAAAAAGTTATTTTTTTTAATGATTGCAGGTATTACTGTCGCTCGTGCTGGCAATGGCACCACTCCGCGGATATGCAACACAAGCCGCTGATGCGCACCTCGAAGAACAGCTCGTCCGCGGGGGGAATCCCCAGTGCCCTCAATAGCGTCTCGGTGGGGAACAACAGAGTCCCTCACGCGCGGTTCAATAATAAGTCCGACGAAGGTTAGTGGATAGTCTTAATTACCTAGGTACTTATTTTGTCTGTTTCTTAAAAAGTTCAAAACGCCCAAAAGTACGATAGTTTACTTAAGGGCCAGTGCAAATTGAAGGACGGCACGGCAAATTATTGAAACTTTTTCATAGTGTTTTGTACCTCAGGTGCCTCTAATATAATTTAAATTTCATTTCATTATGGCTACGGCAACAATCGGCGCGCTGCGGTATTCCGCCGTAGCATAAATATGAATTGTATTGAAAGTCCTTAAGGTACAAAATACTATGTACCTTAAGTGTATATAATTGTTGTAATTTTATATTTTAAAGATGACAAAAAGAATAGTATTCTGAGTTTCTTTCAGGGTTTCTTCTCAGGATCGTCATCTAGGCTTTTTTTCCGAAACCCTGGTAAATTTAAATGACGATCATAAGAGATTCTTGGAGAAACCTAATTGATAAATAAATATTTTGATTTGATTTTTGATATGAAATAATTTAAAAAAATTGCCGTGATGTACTCCAATGTGCACTAGCCCTTAAACGGCCAATAAGATTCAATTTAAAAAAAAGTAATACCTATATTATGTAATTGTAAGAAAAATCGTTATTTGTTTAGTTTATTTGAATTAAAATTATGACAAACGGAGCATACCTACCTCTATAGTGCAATACCACTTACGCATACCAAACCATTCTCTTAAATTCTTCAACGTTGCCTGAGTTTTTCCTAGCATCACTAGCTAAGAATATGATATCTACGATCCTCATTACGTGCCTGAAATAATGCAACATCTCCTTTATCGCTTTAGCAGTTCCATCCTCTTTCTCATTCCACGCAAGACTTCAGCTTTTATTATTCTCTGTAGTCTGCGCCCATTATATGCGCCCCACATATTTTAGAATGCTTCAGTTTTGATTTTTTGAAGTTAAACCCTGATGTATTTTTGAATTTAAAGCCCCATTAATTTTAATTTTTAAGAAATTTTTTAATTAAATTTTCATAATAATAAATTTTAAGTATTAAACGTGAAGATTATGTAAATTTAAACATTTTGTATAATGGATTTTGTATAATAATGGACATCTATATAGTATTTTTTTGTAAATTTCGTCTAAACGGGCTAACGGTCCAAACAATTCAACACACTACCCAAATATAATTTGGTAGAGTGATTTATGTATTGATAATTTGGTAGAGTGAATGATTGATATATTCCAACATAATCAAGGCCATTTTTTTGTTATCTGAATGTTGTCTATTTTCTTAAATGATTCATTTATTTAGTTCCAGTCGGATCGACATCGCCATCAACTAGTGGCACTAGCGGCGAATACGAAAACGAGGATACCACAGAGGCCTGGTTGGTCCCCTCGTCCAGTTTGGGCCCCTCAACTGGACCGCCACCGGACGCCATCTTGTCGAGACGCTATTAAGTTGGGCGCTTCGCCACCGTTTCTTTAGTATTGTTTTTTTATGATGATTTTCGTGTAATAATCTTACGTTAGCGGTTTGCTTATAGCTAGCAATTGTAATAAAAACAGTGATTTTTTTTATATCAAAGTGTTGATTAAACTTATCATTAAATCGTGTAATAATAGTTACGCCTAGGAATGTTGATTAGACGAAATTTTAAACGTGCCTCTTTTAGGTGATTTTAATAACGATTTTAATGGTGCCTGTTTTAGCCTCCATAGGCGTTGTTCAAAGTTTTTTATCTGACGGCCTTTTAAAAATGTTAATCGAGATTTTATAGGATTTTAGAAATTTAATAATTCTTTTTAATTTTGATTTAATATTGTGCTTATTTAATGAAACAAATGTTATCATATGATATAAATATCTGAAAATAAATCGAATGAATCTATGAATCTTTTTTTATTTGTACTCCTATTTCCCATCTTAGATCTGATCTGATATAGATTATCTGTTTTATATTTCAAACTAGCTACCGGATACGATGCTGTTTTATTCCATATAATAAACCTCTCGTGAAAAATTATCTGATGATAAAAACCGCAATAAAATCCGTTGCGCGATTTAGGACTTAGCGGATATATATAGACAGACAGACAGACGCGGGCAGCGACTTCAGTTTATGCTATGTGAGGATTGAAGTCTCAAGATTGATAGTACCTACTAAAGTTAGGTTTAAAATCATTTTATTCCTTTTAGAAGATTTTAATACGCGGTCGCATGACGAGCAACATATTGAAATTACAACATAACTAGGACCTGCCCTCGGCTTCGCACGGAGTTATTTTCAAATAACCTTTCTTGGCGATATTAATTTTAAGGCTCACCCTTTGGGAAACTGTTGAGGCCATCGAGCATCGCGTTGAAGTCTCTTATCGACTTCGCCGAGATCACAATATCATCGACAAACCGAACGTGAGTGATATACTAGCAGTTAGTGTTGATGCCCAAATCTTTGCCATTCCAGGAATTTAAATGCATCTTCTAAAGAGGTAAAGAACAATTTCGGAGAGATTATTTCAATGTATATTTATTTAAAAAAATGGAATATTTACCTACAGCCTTGGCCAAAAGTATTAGGCACCCCATAAAATATCACATTGCATGTTTACTTATTGAACAATGAATAAAAACTTATCTTAGATGACATGCCAGAGTCATAAAACTTTTCCTAGAATAGTAAGCCGCTTATTGTTAAGGTCATAAAACATCTTGCACCCGAAAACAAAGAATTTTGTGTTTGTGTGGTCATATCAGTCAACGTTTGGTCACTTGTGTTCAGTAGCACTACCATGAGTTTATTATGACCGCACTCGCTAGCGAGAGCGTAAAACATTTGTATGGAAAAATGTACAGCGCCTCTAGCGGTCACTCAAAGAACTAAATTCGGTAGTATGAGTTGCACAACTTCCACAAGTAAAAAACCTATCGAAACCGTAGTCGCTAGCGAGTAACGTGTTGCAGCATTTGCTATACAAACTCGGTACCATGAGTCACAAATTTGAAAGATGCTCTCGAGAAATACCGTAACTATAGCAGTTACGTTACTCACTAGCATAATGTAGCGTGAAAGTTCGGGAATGCATTGAAATCAAAAGTTATTTAGGGGTTCGAAACTTAGATTTGGTAGATTTTTTTTTTAAATCAAAATAATGTCGGCAAATAAATATTTGGCATGGGATATGCTAGTGACGGCTGCATATCAAGACGAACGACGCGAACAAGGGAATTTTCAAGCCAGCATGAGGAAGGCAATTAAAAATCCACTTGAGCACATTAGTGAAAACAATTTTATAAAAGAATATAGGCTCAATAAGGAGGCTTTTGAGAATTTGTGCCAATGCTTGCGGAATTTTACGGATTTGAAATCCACACAAAGAGTCTCATTGAAATCTAAGGTAGATAAACATTACAAATATTGATATAGTTAGTCATGTGAATACCTATGTCATAGTAGGTATTTTTATTTATCTAAAATAAGCCATGTCATTGCAGGTATTATGTGCATTACATTTCTATGCACACGGCAGTTATCAGCGTATTACGGGCAAAGCAAATCATTTTTCTCAGGAAGCAATGAGTGTTTATGTTGAGGAAGTTACAACAGCTTTAAACCACCCCAACATTTCGAATAGGTTTATTAAATTCCCAACAACAAGACAAGAAAGGAATGGAATTAAGCAAAGGTAATAAATAAACTGAAGCAAGAGCCCAAATTCCTTAAATGAAGTATTTTACTAAGTATATTGTTTAAAAATGACAAAGTAAGTTTCAAATTTTAGCTTCTTCAGTAAATATGGAATACCAGGGGTGATAGGATGTGTTGATGGCAGCCACTTTAAAATATTTACACCATGTAAAGAAACCGAGCACCTATATTTCTGTAGAAAGCACTATCACTCAATTAATGTGCAAATGGTTAGTTGATAATTAGGTATTGGTATGATTTTATTTTGTATACTTATTCGATTATTTAACGAAAGTTTCAAATAATATTATTTGCAGGTATGTGATCTCAACTGTTCGATTTTATCCGTTAATGCTAAATTTGGAGGTGCAACCCATGATTCTTTTATATGGGAAAATAGTAGCATTAACGATTATATGCAATTTTTGCACAGGCATAATGAAATTGTCTGGCTTTTGGGTAGTTATCTATACTAACTATATAAGATACTTGAAAATTCTACAATTCTTTGCTAAAGTATTGTTACTTCAAATTATAACAGGTGATTCTGGTTATGGGCAAAGGCCATGGTTGATGACACCCTATTTAAACCCAGCTCACAACTCCACTGAGGAAACTTTCAATGCTGCACACACTTCTGCAAGAGTTGTCATTGAAAATACTTTTGGGCGATTGAAGAACCGTTGGCGTTGTTTACACAAAGATAGGACATTACATTATAAGCCAGAGAAATGTTCACGAATTATTATAGGATGCTGTGTGTTACATAACCTTGCTTTAAAATATAACATTCCCGACCCTGAAGAAGAGATTGTTATAGAAGAACCCCAAGGTATTGTCTTTGAATTAAACTATATCTTTAAATACTTCTGTGAAGCAAATGTATTAATAGCTATGTTCTACCCTTTGCAGAACCATTTGAACGACATGAAATGGTGTTGGAAAATGATGGTGCCAGTAACTTAATAATGGGTAGAGTATTACGGGATCAATTAGCTAGGAGACTTGCTACAAGAGGAACATAATTTGTGAAAAATAAAAAACATTATAAACATTTATATTTTTTTTTCTTAATAAAATATTTACAATTTTACTTCCTAAAGCTAACCTAAACCTAAGCTAATTTTTTATTTTTTGTTTTCTAAAATATCTACAACCCTATTCCCTAAAGCTAATACTTGTTCATATAAAGTTAACCTTCTCTCTTCTAATCTTAATTCTAATTCTCTTAATCTATTTTTCTCCCGCTCGTTTTCCTGTTGGAAAGCCCGCCATTCACAGTCGGATCTAATAAAGGCTTGCCTTGCTTGATCTGACTGTGTTTGTGTGCGTGTCCTTCTGCGTAAAGGGGATGTTGGGTCATGCCGCACACGGCCTCTCTGCCGCCGACGAGGTGTGAGGGGCATAGGTGTGGGAGCCGGCGATAAGTGATGCCTGCCACCAGGCACCACTGGTGGCGCTGTATCTTCTCTACCAATGACGGCTGGGCTGCTAACTCCAGTAGCTTCACTGTCCACCAGCCTCTCCTCACTTCTCTCTCCTACGTGTAAGGGTGGAAAGACTGGTGTTAGAGAAGATGTGCCTGGTTGATTCCAGTCTTCTACTGCTAAAAGAAATAAAAAAGTGAAAATCACTTTTAATACATATTTACAAATGAACCAATTTTCATAATTTATATCTATCTAGTGCCCGTGACTGCAAATTCAAAAATAAAATATATATTTCGTGACAAAATATGTAAAGCAATATAACACCTGACATTATACTTTTGCCAAGCGTTGGATCTTTATTTGTAGATAACTGGTGTCCGCGGCTTCACCTGCATAGAATATTTGGCCTATGTCCATCTTGAAATACTATTCTAACTAATGATGAAAGATTTTTTTAAATCGGATGAGTAGTTTCGAATATTACCTCCTACTATTATCGTTAATAATAGTAATTTAGTTGCTAAGTGAATCTGTATTTAGTGGTTCAAAACTGATACCAGTGACAAGAGATATGCAACTTACAGCAACAAGTTTCTTCCATCTCGAGAATTGTTTCCGATGGAGTTGGGTGGACTGTGTCAGTATATTGAACCTGTAAATGAATAATACTTTTATAACACCTTGGTACTAAGCTAACAAGCGGAAGAACCCATGAGCATACCTCTAAGCCAATCTCAGGAATGTTAAAATTTCCTGTGACAGCTTGAATGCCCATTAAGGTAAGAACTCTTTGTTCTAAGTCACTCAATTTTGAGTTTGAAGCAGGACCACCACCAGTTCCCTGTGCAGCTCGGTATATACGAGCAGCTTTTTTCTTCAAGTTGTTTTTAAAGTCACTCCAGACCTTCATTCCGCCACCACATGCATACACACAAAAAGGACCCCACACACAACCAATTGAAGCAAAAATGTTAGGTACATGAAAAGAAAACAGAAATTGATGTTAATAAAAGCTGATCTAAAAGTATAATTAATTAAATGATTAATGATGATGATAATTAATTAATGAAAGTGATGATAAATGTATAGGTCGTAAAATATACCTTTCTCCATCTTTCTGCTATCTTCGTATCACCAGTGGCATCCGCATTCAACAATTGACTTAATTCAGCCCAGCGTCGCATGTTACACATCCGTCCCTGTGGCCCCTCAGTAGGCTTGCTAAGGTCCCCGTATCTATAAAAAAAAACATATTTGAAGAAAGGGCACTCTAAACCGCTTAGTTCCACTTTCACTAACCACACGAAACAAATAATTTCTGCAAAAAACTGGCTTACAATCTTTCTATATAGAACGCAAATCAAGGTTAGAAAATATCTTTATGAAATAGTTGTACTTACCTTTCCATATACTCCACCAGTATCTGGAACTGCGAAGCACTTGTTCTCATTTTAATAGGAGAAGGAGAAATTATCAAATCAAAATAAAACAATAAAGCACTAGCGGGAAAAAACAGACACAGCAACACAACAACTTTCCGTGAATTCAAATTGAATTGACAACATATAATGTATATAAATTAAAAATTCACATCCTACATTTCAAAAAGCACTGCTCTATGACGCTTTTAAATAGTAGGGTTATTACAGAGTTTTAAATTATTATCTTGGAATTTATCCTTCTCTGTCTTTCAAGTATAGTTAAAAAGAGATAGCTTTATTGAGTGTGAAGCTAGACACATACGCAACGTTTATACCAACATGACGATAGAAAACCACATAAACAATCGAGTTAACGTTAGCGAGTAAAGTAAACTTTAGTGGAACTCATGGTGCGACTTATATTGAATACTATTCGATGCTTGTTTACTCGCTATCGACTAACGTAACGTAACGTAATAATTCGATAGCAACTCATGGTAGTGCTACTGGACTCTAACGAGTAAACTAGGATTGTTTTTGGTTAAGTTGTCAAAGTGACGTCTAATTTATTCAAAAATGCCAAAACGAAGGGAAATTAGTTTGGAAAATCGTGTGAAAATACAACTTTTTCATGAACAAGGAAGATCGCAAAAAGAAATTGCTAAATTGTGAAATGTTCACGTTGCGCCGTCCAATCTGCCATTAAACGATTTGTTCAGACTGGCACTTACGCTAATAAACCAAGAACAGGCCGAAAACGAGTGACTACAAAGCGCGAGGATAGAAAAATCATACGCGAATCCACGAAAGATCGGAAGAAAACTTCTTCAGAGCTTGCTGCTTCCTTGTCCCAAGAGGCTGGAAAGCCAATAAGTGCTCGAACAGTCAGAAGAAGACTTGGAGAAGTGGGTCTTAAGGGATGCAAAGCCAGGAAGAAGCCGTGGCTATCAGAAGCCAATAAAAGAAAACGGCTAGAGTGGGCTCTACGGCATCAACATTTTACAGAGGAAGATTGGTCAAATGTGGTGTGGTCTGACGAATCTAACTTTGAGGTGAGTCAATTTTACTGTTTTTTTAATTAATTAGTATGATCACTTATTGAATTAACTTAAACCATAAAAGTTATAGCCATTTTAAAAAAGGCTTTTTTCTGTTTCTTTTGTAGGTATTTGGAACACCAGGTGTGACCTTCGTGAGGCGGCGTGTGGGCGAAGAATACCATCCAGATTGCGTCGTACCCACGGTCAAGCACGGAGGAGGCAGCATAATGATCTGGGGCTGCATGACTGCTGATAGAGTTGGCGAAATGTTTATTTGCGAAGGTCGTATGAACAGCGAAAAGTACATAGAAGTCCTTGAAACTGCACTTGTGGCTTCGCTAACGAGTATTTTCGGCGAAACCAACCTAGGCGAAGTCATATTTCAACAAGACAATGCACCTTGTCATAAATCAGCGACAACGATGCGCTGGTTTTCTGAAAATCATATTAACTTGTTGGATTGGCCTGCGCAGTCCCCAGATCTAAATCCAATCGAACATCTTTGGAGCATTTTGAAGCGGAGGATTAAAGAGCATAGCATAACATCGAAAACGGCTTTAAAAAGTGCGTTGGTGCAAGAATGGCATGCCATAACAAGGGAGGCCTGCTGTAAGCTTGTACGCAGCATGCCAGCTAGAATCAATGCAGTCATTAAATCAAAGGGTGGACCGACTAGATTTTAAGTTTACTCAATTCATTTTTCCATCTTTTAATAATAATAAATCAATTTAGAAACCAGGCGTTATTTGTTTTCATTATTTTAAGTAAATTTTAGGGTGCCTAATACTTTTGGCCAAGGGTATACTTAAAAAGAGCTACGAGTACTACGGAGGTATAGCTGATTCCCGTAGTAAAGACGTTTACTTTTATTGTTTTGATCAACAAATACTTGTAAAAGTTGATACAGATAAATAAACATAAAACACCAATAGCCCAAGCGCCAGAGGTTTTTTTTTTGAAATGTACGGGACCGGCTATTTTTTTTTTGGAATATGTACAGGGGTGTCCCCTGATTGTAAATCCAAGTTGGCGTCATCGGGGGGGGTGAGCGTCAGCCGCCATCTTGAAAAACACGTTTTATTGAATCTCTCGCGAACCGCGCATCGTACGACAAAAATAGTACAAATCATTTTTGTAGCTAATAATATTTGCCATCTTTTTTATTTAAAATTTTTTTCTGTAAAAAGCATAGTTTTTTATTTGTAGCGCTTCAAACTTTTTAAAATATGGTTTTTGCTAAATATATAGTTAACGGTTCATGATAAATGAAAAATGGTAATAACTAAATTTGTAGAGCATGAAATTTCCTATAAATTTCATCCGAAACTTTTTCCCGTAACATTTATAGTTTAGGAGCTAAAACGCTGTAAATGTCGAGTGAACGCAAAATATTCACGAGATTATAATGCTATATATTCAATCATGCGCCTATGAGTTGTAGTATATATTTTGGGTCGTTCGGACTTTCCCCCCTCAACATTCCTACAATATTGCGGAGCTGCTTGTGGATGCTGAAAACCTGGTTTGAAATGTTCAATCATTTGCTCGAATTGCAGTGGCCAAACATGCGACAACGTGCCAGACGTAATAGATGCCATCGAAAACGAAATCGAAGAAGACCCAACCTTCGATTCGTCTCCTTCGGATATGGCGGAGGCAGAAGAAATCGATTCAGAAGGAGATGAGTGTCTTCCGTCGACATCGAAAAGAATTAGACTCGCCCTGTAAAATAATGCGCCACGTTTTTACATAATAACTTTTATGATGATACTATATTAAGCAACAATAAAGATGGATAAATTATTCGTTGTTCTCCACACTATTTATAATTTTAATTGATTCGTTACACAGCTGCATTGACATTTTTTGGAACACTTTATGCCATTTTATGCGTTATGAAATGGTTTTCGTATACAAACGAGCAATATTGTCACTGATAATGTACGAGGTGCAAGTTTTACCTAGCTGCAGCTCCTAAACTATAAATGCTACGGGAAAAAGTTCCGAATGAAATTTATAGGAAATTTCATGCTCTACAAATTTAGTTATTACCATTTTTCATTTATCATGAACCGTTAACTATATATTTAGCAAAAACCATATTTTAAAAAGTTTGAAGCGCTACAAATAAAAAACTATGTTTTTTACAGAAAAAAGTTTTAAATAAAAAAGATGGCAAATATTATTATCTACAAAAATGATCTGCACTATTTTTGTCGTACGATGCGCGGTTCGCGAGATATTCAATAAAACGTGTTTTTCAAGATGGCGGCTGACGCTCACCCTCCCCGATGACGCCAACTTGGATTTACAATCAGGGGACACCCCTGAACATATTCCAAAAAAAAAATAGCCGGTCCCGAACATTTTTTTACGAACCTACTTTTTTTGCTCCGGCGCTTGGACTACAACCTTTGATACATTTATTGTTTTTGTGGATTCTTTAACCCATCCATGGCAGATGATGCCTCAGGGGTATCATAAATATTTTTTCCTTATGGCGGATGATGCCCCAGGGGCATCATATTTAGATTCGTTGAATCTTTGTGAAATTCTCTCTTGGAAGGTTAAAACTAAGTAAAATTCCTATTATTTTTCCGAGAAATCATGTCTATAGTCTTCGTTTGTGAATTATTACTTTATTATGGATTTTTCTAAATTTCAGTGGTTTTAAACCTTTTGGGTTAAACACACAGAAAATCACTTTTAAATTATAGGAAAAGCCTTTTAGATCCAATGTTGGCCGTGGACTGAAGTCTCCGCACTCCGAACAATACCGAAACAATAAATAAAAGAAAATTTTACGTTCATGGCTGATGATGCCCGAGAGGCATCACTATCGTCTATGGTCCTCCCGCATCATGAAAAATTTGTTAGCCGCCACAGCGGTTAAGGGAACGAAGAAAAATAAAACTCATTTTGAAATCAAGTTCTTTATTACAACGCAACAAGTAGGTAGATACCGTCAACTGCCGCAACAGCAAGCCTCTTCAAGCTTTAAATTGCCTAGAGCAATAAAAATTACCACAAAATTAATATTATTGTATCTGGTAACACGATGAAACTATAAACTACTACGGTCCATGACCGTAGAGCATGGTTACGGTCCCTGATCCGCGTAACGCGGACTATGTCGTGGCCGCTGGTCTCCAGGATAAAGTAATTTCGCTTCCACTACATTTCCTGCTGGAGGCCGACGGTCGCGTACAGGCACGAAACATGAATAAACATTTTTTTTGGCGTATTGAAATAAACTATGGAGGCGCCCTATTCTACTACATATATGAACCGTAGCTTATATGAATATCTGTTATATGGATACGTTTGACAACAATTTTGGTGACTTCATGACTTTATTAAAGCGTGACCGGTGCCGCCGTGTTATGTGCCGAACACAGAACACTATATATATATGTCGTGGCCATATCGTAAATTTGCTCACCTCATGAAATGCTCGACAATTTAATGGAATGGTCGGATTACATGAAATGTTTGGGCAGATCAATGATAAGAAATCCTTTCGCGATATGGGCAACTAAACGCGCGGCTTTTTCATGAAATGGTCAAGATTATTTGATCATATCGTAATATATTTACATTATTACCGGTAGAGACGCTGCAATTGCTTTGTTTATGTGTGAAGATGGCGGCCGCTGGCGACAATGTTGTTTCTCGCAGTGAAAAAGTAAATAATAATTCGTTATTAAATGAGGAAGAAAGTGATAACAAAAGAGTTTACGACGAACAGGTTCTCGAGTACTATGCAAGTCACGCAAAAACTAACCAAAACCAAACTAACCAAAACCGGATGGAAAATTTGAATGGCTTATGAATTACCAAGACCATGCCACAAAATTTTTACACCTCAGACCACTAAAATCTAAAAGAGCTGCAGAAGTAGCCATGGAACTTTAAAAATATTCTTGGAATTTGGCGCTCCGATTATATTACAAAGTGATAATGTAAGAGAGTTCACCGCGCATGTTACAGAAGAATTGGTGTCGATGTGGCCCGAATACAAAATTATTCACGGTAGTCCTCGACGTCTTCAAACACAAGGCAGCGTGGAAAGATCCAATCAAGACGTAGAAAATATGTTGCGGTGTTGGATAAAAGACAATAAGTCTACTAAATGGTTTTCCTCCTTCCTGTTGAAATTATTTGGATGCTTGAAAATTTCAATGGCTTCCCGATTAAGGCGTGAGTGATAGTTAAAAGGCTACACAACATTTGGTATCCGGCACTACGCAAGAATAATAATAATGAAAGAAAGAGAGGGCATTATAACCCCTCTCCTAGTGACCACACCCCACCAATTCAACCACGGGGTGAGGATATAAATTTAAATATAGACACATTCCAGTCGACAACTCAGTCTCGCTCGAGAAGTCGAAAAGTGCCGAAGTGAAGTGCAGTGATGTGATGTACTTTTTCTTCTAACACGGACTACACCACTGAGGATGTCAACCGCAGTTGTTGACGAAACGTTTGGAAGAATTTCCAACAGACCTGGGCCATCATCCCGGAAACCCACAACTCATATCCCAAAATTGACATTATATCTGATTCTCGATCAGCTGTAGAGGCTATTTGTTCGGGTACATCCCTGAATCCGATTGTTATAGATATAAGAAGGTCTATTCAAGAGTTAAAAGGACAGGGATGTATCATTAAATTATTTTGGATTAAAACACATTTCGGATTTAAGGGAAATGAGCGTGCTGATGAATTAGCGAAGGAGGCCGCGCTTACTAGTGATAGGGCTCCGCATTACGATAGATTCCCTCTTTCCAAGGCGAAGCGCCTCATTAGGGACCCCACGATTGAAATTTGGCAGAAACGCTACATCGGAATGGAGACTGCAGCTAACACGAAGGCTTTCTTCCCCAAGGTCGTAGACGCCTATAAAATTATTCGAGATTTAGGAATGGCAACAAACTTAAGAGCTCAATTATTCACGGGTCATGGAGGGTTCAGATCCTATCTTCACCGGTTTTCTTTAATCGATGATCCGACTTGTCCATGTGACTGTACAACAGAAGAAACTATACTTCATGTCATTCTTGATTGTCCCATTTACTCTCTCCCCAGATTTAATTTAGAGATGGATTTGGATATAAAGCTGGATCTGAACACTCTGCCGATGGTGATGGGTCATAAGAACACCCGGGGCCGTTTCTTGCGGTTCGCAGACAGTATCGTGAAATCTGTCGCCGGAAGAAACGGCTCGAAACTATAAAATAATTTTGATAATCATGATCTGACTTTCTGTAATCCTTGTAAAGCTAAGTAATGTAAACAACTATTAAGAATAGAACACTTTAGAATTTCTTCGGTTTGTAAATTATTCATAATGTAAAATTTTAGTTATTGTTTATATTCACAAATAGTTTGACTAAAAATAATGTACTGAGTTTTCTAGCTTTCTCATGATGTATATATTAATCTCAACTTAATAACCCTTATGACCCTAGATATCCTTTTCTCGTAGGAGCTAGGGTCGGTAGGCATTACTGTTAAAATTCTCTCTTATTAGATAATATATATAAACAAATGTATCAAGCGCCGCAAACAATAGTGGCGAAGTGTCTGTTGTTTTTACGAGAATAAAAAAAAAAAAAAACACCGCCAAGAAACTTCCTTTATTCGAAATTGGAAATTCCTTGTTTTTGAATGTACCGAAAATTGATCGTGAACCTTTTGACACCAAAAATATTGCTGGAAAGGTAATTGATTTTAGGAACGGTGTATACAAAATGGACAACAAAAATTAGTTTTCTCGGCAGGACCTACAGGTGTCGTCTAAAGATTATTGCAAAGTTATATCAGAATTGCCAATATCTTTGGGAAGCTGTAAATTTTTAATCTTTATTTGGAGGTCAAGGCTTTAAAAAATGCTTTTGTAAGCCAGCAAAAAATCAATGCCGTACAGAGAGATGAGCATGTTTCAAGAACGAAACACTTTGTACTTCAAAGTGTCACCAAAGTTTGTCATGCGCCAACAAATGACTGAAAGGTTGTAACACTGACTTGAAATTTTAATTCATTTATTGTGCATTCCATGTGAATTTTTATATTACTTTTTGTAACTATATACCAAAGTGCCTACTTATTTCTAAATATTTGTTTGTTTTCTAAAAATAAATGTGTAACTTGATTTTTTAAAGACAGATTTCGAAGTCTAAAGGTTTACCACTGCAAAAAAAATACTTCTAAAAATAGAAGAAAGCGGAAATTCGCTTTAACGCTACATTCCTTCTCACCTAAAGCATACGATTTTATTAGAAAAACATATACGTGTTTACCACACATTCGCACGTTGAGTAAATGGTACCAACATGTAGATGCTGAACCTGGCTTTCCAAGAGAAGCTTTTGACGCATTGCGCTGAAAAGCTGAAAAAAGTGATCGCTCTATAATTTGGGCTTTAATATTAGATGAAGATGGCCATAAGAAAGTACCTCACCTGGGATTCGAAGGCGCAAAAGTTTTATGGTCGCGTCAATTGTGGTCATTATATAAACACTGACAGTGCAGATGAAGTCACGCAATATTTATTGTTGATAACTGCAGTATCTGGAAATTACCGATAGGTTTTTCCTTATTACTTCACTTACAGGACACCAAAAGACAGTGCTTTTGTGACAGTGAAGACGCTGGAGTCAAAGTGGTTAGTGACGTGTGATGGTCTGGTTGGTAACTGCAGCATGTTTACATCCTTGGGTTGTGATATTCTGAGGGACCAAATAACAACCAGTTTTAAAGACGAAGAAGGCAGTCCAGTTCATGTATTTATAGATCAGTGTCACGCGATCAAATTGAAAAGAAACGCATTTGGAGAATTGAGGGTCTTCGTTGATCCCAGTGGTCGTGAAATCAATTTCAAATATATGGAACTACCTACTTCAAATACAAGAAAAAAAAGGTCTTTACCTGGCAACCAAGATATTTTATTAGAGAGCTCTGTGGCAGTTGCTCTGGATTTTTGTGGCAAAAAATTAAAATTAAAAGAGTTCGATTGCAGTGGCACTATAAATTTCATTAATATAATGAACAGCCTAAACAGCCACTCCGTGCGTCCACCAGGCTGGAAAGTGCTAGTGACTATTTAAAAAAATTTAAACTTCCTTCGGGAGAACTGCTAGTACTGTCGAGAAGAAAAACCGGACTTAGTACATGCAGCCAAAACTAGTCTAGAGACATCTGGCCTTAGAAATGCGCCCCGTTTACTATCAGAAGTCATGAAGTCGTCGAGGCGAGCAAAAAAATACAAACAATCTTATTTAAAATGTTTGCAAGCTAGTGACACACAATTATCTCCCTTTCAAGCACTTTCTATGTTTGTTGAAGCAGATCTTTCGCGAAAACAATATGAGATCATAAGAAATTCTAATAAGAAGTATTACCCTTGCTACAGCTTAATACAGAAAGAAAAGATAAAGTGCTACCCACCAAAGTCTTCGTTTACTGTCACTGAAACAATTGCAGAGGTGAATTTGCAAGACCTATTGGATCACACGGTTACTAGGCTGCTTACTTATTTAATCGAAAACTTAAGTCAGTTAACCGAAGAAGAAGTTAGTTCATTAGAGCTTATATATAAATGGGGCTGTGATGGCTCGCAGCAGTCCCAATTTAAACAGAAAATGCAAAATGAAGACTCGACTGACTCCAACATCTTTTAAAGCAGTTTAGTACCGCTGCAGTTAAAATCCGGGAAAAAAATTGTGTGGCAAAATCCACACAATGGCAACAAACGAAGAAATCGAATACATGTTATCAAAAATAGAACAAATCAGAAACAGTCAATTTATAAATGATGGCTTGTCTGCTAACGTTAAGCATACTTTAACATGGTGGACGCTAAAGTATGCAATGCTGCTACGCAAACCAGTTCCACAATGAGATGTTACATTTGCGGAGCTACTTCTAAGCTGTTCAATAACTTACAACATTAAATTTCCTGTTGATGTAGAAGCTTTAGACTTTGGCTTATCTATCCTGCACGCTCGGATTCGGTTGTTTGAAAGTGTTTTGCATCTTTCCTATAAGCTTCCCATAAAAAAATGGCAAGTGAGGTCAAATTCAGACAAAACCATAGTTAAAAAAATAAAAGCCAACATTCAACGAAGATTCAGAACCGAAACTGGATTAATTGTGGATGTGCCGAAAGCTGGGTTCGGCAACAGTAATGATGGCAATACTAGTAGGCAATTTTTCGCTGGCCCACAGAAGGCTGCAGAGATAATCGGTATCGATTACAACCTGATATTCAGATTAAAAATAATTCTAGAGGTAATTTCAAGCGGCTATAAAGTAGACTTGAAAAAATTTGCTGATTACTGTTGGGACACAGCAAAACATTATGTCTCACTCTATGACTGGCAGCCGATGAGTCCGACTATGCACAAAATTTTGTTGCATGGCGCTACAGTCATGGAAAAGGCGTTATTGCCTATCGGGTTACTATCGGAAGAGGCTGCTGAAGCTAGGAACAAACATTTCAGACTGTATAGAAATAATTTTGCGAGGAAGTTTTCAAGAGTTGATTGCAATACAGATGTGATAAATCGCCTTCTACTAACCTCGGATCCGCTACTTAGAAGTGTGCGGCCAAAGCCAAAGAGCAAGATGACTCCTTTTTCAAAGGAAGCAATAGCTATGTTGTTACCACCTTCTCCAGAATCTGACGATTCAGAAACAGAAGAGGTCGGAGAAAGTGACGATGAACCCTAGCATTTATTTCCTCATCTTAATTAGATTTTAGGCGATTTTTTAATATAATTAGTTATTAAATAATTAAAACCTATTCAAAATGATGAATTATGCTTTTATTTCTTTTATCATAATATCAGCCCATGACGCTCACTTTTTGATGTAGGCTTTTCCACTGTGCCTTTTATTTGTCCTGCGATCCTCTCCAGATCGACAGTCTGTTTTTGGGGACATTTATTTATTTACTCCGATATCCGAAAAGTTATATAGAATCGTATGTGTCATTACATAATAACTCTAATTTAAATCTTAAAATCTATTATCAGAATGTTAAAGGCCTCAGAGAACCAAGACAGAAAATTTATATATTTCTATTCTAACAAACAATGCGTTGATCAACGCATTGATAACATCAATGCGTTGATAATAGGTACGACGTGTTTAGACGAGACAGATGCACATCTGACAGTCCAAAAAAAGATGGAGGTGGCATCATGGTGGCAGATGTAAAAAAGTCATTGAGGGTAGTCTCGAAATGAGAATTTACGGGCGTCTCTTAAAATCGCTAATATCAATATACCCTCCACAGTCAGCAACTCGCCTAGAATCGTTATTTAATAATGTTAAATAACGATTAACAGACCTGAGAATATTTTGGTGAAGGAAGCTGATGAACCTCTTCTGATATCGACCTTGTGCATCCGGTTGATTTGTGTACATCCCTCACCTGAACCAATGACACACAAACGAATTTCTATTTAAATTATCTGCTTCTAATTTTATGGCAGTATGAACTGAATTCAAAGCAGTTAACTTGACAGAGTTGCTCGATGATCAGATGAATGTGGATAAGATGGTTGCACTATTCGATTTTGAAGGTCACACTCCTTTGAGTTGCACGCGGGACAACAATTATCCAGCATGGTACTCTAGACCGTTAGTAAAAGTGCTTAAGGAAAAGCCAAATTTTATAACAAATTCAAGTTTATACCAATTTTATACCAACCCTATGGACCAACTGGCTTTCGAAATTCTAACGAAAAGGTGACTCTACGTAGAGTTTAAATTTAAAGTTAAAAAATTTAACTTAGGCTCGAGTTCACCAATATTGTATTAATGATTCTTGTTAATCCTAATAATATTATAAATACGAAAGTTTGTATGTTTGCATGTTTGTTACTCAATAACGGAAAAATGGCTAAACGGATTTAGATGAAATTTGACACACAGATAGTTTATTACCTGAATTAACATATAGCATACGATTTATGCTGGAAAAATGTTAGGTTTCTGTGACATTTTCAAAAAAATATCTACAGCGCGTAAGAAATCGCGGGCACATCTAACGTATCTATTTATATTAATAAAAATTTAGGTAACTTTAAAGCAAACTATTTGATTATTCTAAGCAGTTCTTAATTGAGAAGGCAAAGTTGCAACATTAACAACTTTGCTTCACCCACACAAACATGACAAAAATACTAAACTTATAGTAAAACCGTAAAAAAAAAACAAATAAGTATACCAAATGAAATTGAATTTGAACTATATGATTACATGAATTTAGTTTACACATATATGTACATCTTAGTAAAACAAGCAACGTTACGGCAGGTGACGGTATCAATCTTACAAAAAGTAGGTGCCTAAGTAATATAGACAAAATATTTATGTATATGTACGCTTACAGAGAATACTTCTTGTATACAAAGTCAGTCAAAGCTCATGCTCATGTCGGATATGTTGGTGTTGTCAGCGCCGCTCGACAAGGGCTGTGGCTCAGGCGACCCACTCCCGCCACTCATCCCAATTATCTCCGTCTTCGGGAACGGGAATCGGGGAAAATCTTTCTCTGAAATAATTAACATGCGTTTTCAACCTAGAACATTAATAATGAGACGTACGGAATAGATAAATAAAGATGGAATGATGTAATTTAGTACTTTAAAATGTAAAAGTAATTTTTGGCGCGCTCAATTTTCTCTTGCGAAAGTTTGAGCGATCACGTTACTTGATTTGAATCTCATCACAACATAACCTTATCTTCAAAATGGACAAGATAAGAGAAGAGAAATAAGCGGCATAACTTATTACTTCATGGATCAGTTTTGCTACGTTTGCAGCATCAAACTTGCGATTACTATGTATTAAAAAAGAGTGATGTAAGTCATTACACTTGACTTAGAACAGCAAGAGTGGTTCGTAGCGGGCGGAAACTATTTCAGTAGGGAAGAGTTTGCCTCAAAGTTTTTACGGTATCTGATATTGCGCAGCGACTCTACAATAAAATATAAATTTCCTTGTAAAGATGGTAAATTTTTCTTTTTTTTATACTCTAAGGTCTAAGCATTCACTCTAGCTAAACCGTAAATTTTGTATAATAAATTGGACTTAGTTGCAACAAGAAAGGTTAATCTTGGGTAGTAGAATTATGTATTCCGATCGAAAGTCGAAAATTTTGAACTTTGACTTTATGTAAAGTTGTATTTTATAATAAAACTAGCGACCCGCGGGGTGCAATTTTTATATATATATGAACATTCCCCGTTTATGCCATTAGTGAAAACCGAATTAAAATCGGTCTACCCGTTCACGCGTGATGCCGTGACCAAGGGAAATGGGGATTCATTTTTATATATAGAGATAGAATAAAGAATATTGATCCCAAGATTAGATCACCTGTGTTATCGTCGAGCAGTCTGTCGACGACAAGGTTGAGCAGAGCGAGCGCCACCGTGTCGTCGGGGTCTCTGGCCAGTGCCGCGTGTAGCGCGTCAGCCGCCTCCTGGTCGCGTCCTAGCGCCGTTAGACACAGCGCCGCTGCACACAGCGAGGCGCCGCGTGCCGGCCGCGCCGCCACAGCACGTTCGTGCCAAGCGAGCGCCTCGCGCGCGCGCCCCTGTCGGCGGCACGCGTGGCCCAGCGCGTCTAGAGTAGGGGCCGTGTCGTCCGCGTCCGAGCTGCAGTCAAGCGCGCGCAGCAGCAGTTGCTCCGCTGCCGCGTGGTGCCCGGCCGCGAAGGCAGCGGCGCCCGCCTCGTGCGCCACCTGAGCCGAGCGCACGACGCGCGCTATTGCAAGCCAGCCCGCCTCGCCACCCGCCTCCGTCCCGCCGCCCTCGCACTGCGCCTCTGCGTCCGCACCGCTCTGCAACGCATCAACACAACAATCAAACATTTTGGATGTAGTTACTCCTTTGCATATTTATGTTTTTTATTATAACGAAAATACGTGAATAAGTGTAGTTACTTCCATTATCTCGATGTAATATACATACACAACACAGTTGATGCACATGCTCTGAAGTCAACCTCAGTTCAGTTTAGGCCGCAGTAGGCGAGTGTGGAGGTTCTCTTATACTGACAACACTATTTACTTTCACTATTTACTTTCACTATTTACTGGTGAAAATATTTATCAAATCTCACTTGTGATTATATTATAAATTGAAATTCTTATTTTTTTTTGAACTTTTTGGTAAAACTTGGCTAAGGTAAAAAGGTGAGAGCACTTTTGAAGTTATTAATTTGACCATTGTAATAAGTATCAATAATGTAAACAAATGTTTGTGTTATATTTTTCCTTTATTTTATATTTCGTTAGATATTTAATCCGATAATTTGAAATAAAGCTATAGTTGTTAAAATTTTTCCTTCAAAGGACTTGCACTGTCTTATAATAGATTTACCTTTAAAATAAATGTTATATTTTATATATTAATAAGGAAGGTGGCTCTTGGATTATTAAATAATCCAATGAATTACAAAATGGCCCTTCATCTCAAGGACCATTTTGTAAATATTTGATCATTATTGTATCTAGCCACCTAAAGTAACCATTCAGTGATTTTTGTGTAACCTACATCCATCTTCACAAACTTTGGCATTTACAACATTAGTAGGAAGTATTTTGACTAGTGGTTTACCTCAGCCTTGCTGTGTAACAGAGCAGCCCTCAGCAGGAACTTCTGACAGGAGGCGACATTGTTGAGCAGGGAACATTCCACGCCCACGTACAACGGGGGCAGATAGCATCCAGCCATCAACTGGCTCGCCTGCCAACAAATTATCGTTAGTCAAAATTGAGAATAAATAAGGCTTCTTCGACGAGTAATATTCCTTTTCCTCGAGAAATGCGATTTTGGAACTATAATGAACTATGATTGTTGTGGTTAACGAGAGTTGTTAATCTGTATTTTTACTATAATACTGGGACACCATATTTGAATTTTGGAACTAAATCCTCTTACAGAAGTTACCTCTCGCGATAATAGAACGATAACCTCTCGCGTACAATAGAACGGAATAATCTGGACTTATTATCTGGACACTATGTTTTACAAGACGGCGCCAAAAGACATAAAAAAATAAAAACGTAAAAAAAATGTTCAGTGACTCACCTTAAAATAAGCTGCCATGGCGAGGTCGTGCTCGTTCTCCGCGACGAAACTGTGTCCATAGGCGAGCCAGACGCAGCCTGCGCCCGGTTCCAAGCTCTTAGCCTTGCAGAGATAGCGGCGCGACAGCTCGCTCTTGCCTACCAGATAGTAGTAGCAGCCGACTGCGTACCACGACGCCCAATGCTCGGGGTACGCGTCGACGAGCGCATGCGCAAGTGCGAAGAGCGGCGCCGCGCGTCGCAGTTGCACGAGGCAGGCGACGGCCGTCGGCGCGCAGCAGCGGCACGCACCGGGCAGCGTGAGCGCGTCGTGCGTTTCGAGCACGCGCAAAGCGCTCTTCCACTCGCCGCCGGCCGCCAGACGCCGCGCACGCAAGCACTCCGCCGACCGCGTACGCGCTCTCACGGCCTCCACAGCACCAGCCTTGCAACGCCAACATTATAACATATATCAAATATTTCTGTATAAAATTATGGAGTTGGATGAGTGGTTAGGGTGCTTGCCTTAACACTCTGTTCTAGGGTTCCCGGGTTCGATTCCCGGCAGGGTCAACTTTGAAAAATCAACTTTTCAAATTTGGCTCTGGTCTGGATTTGGAAAGTAATGGTAGGGCACACTGCGTTTCGCGCGGCCCGTCTGGCGGCAGTAACCACCCCCTTACAGAAGACCACCGTGAAATAACAGCACGTGTGCTGTTGTGTTTCGGTGAGTGAGTAAGGGATGCCGGAGCCCATTTCCCTATCCACTAATCCCTTATCCTTAATCCTACTGCAGTCGGCAGCGCACTTGCAGCAGTTTAAGCGTTGCTTGTGTTATAGGCGACGGTAGCCACCTACCATCAAGTGGACCGTCAGCCTGTTTGCCGACCTTAACATAATAGTAGTAATACTAAATATACCCAATTAACAAAAAAAGTAGCATAATTTTAATTTCAGAATCCCATGTATATGCTCAATACTTCGCGCAGCGACTCTATGCACAAAGTAAGATCGCCACACACAATAATAAAATAGGTTGAGGAAAAGTTTCTTCGCATTTTATATTAAAACTCAAGACATTTTTTCAAAGTTTACTTACTTACATTTAATTCAGATTCACTTCACTTGCGCGCACGTACGCCTAACCATTTTAATAATTTTTTTTACACAAATTTTATTCTTTATCTAATGGTAACGCGTAATTTCAACTTATAGAATTGTATACTGTTAAGATCTTTCTTAAGTCACTATGATCACTTTTGTGCTCATTTCTTCTTAATTCACTTAATCGTCCAGCAGCTTATTGCTTACAATGGTCAGTAATACCCTTTAGTCTTAATGAATAATAAAATAACCAAGAAAATGACTGGATTAAAAAGATTGATAAAGAGGACTTCTCTCACTGAGGGGTAAATTTTTGAACAGTACTTTGTAAGATCAGAAAAACTAGAGAAAAATGTACCGTTTCGTCCGTGGGCGTTTCATTGGGTGTGGTAAGGCCGGAGGCAGTCCGGTTTCCCACAGCTGACAAAGTGTTCCTAGGGACAGGCGAGTAGCGATTCAAGAGTTCCACATAAGCGCCCTTGAGTAAGGCTGCTTCGCAAGGTCTCAATTGTTCATAAATCGGAAGGGAGTCCACCAGTTCCACCTCTGAAATAAAAAAAGTATTTACTCGAAAGAAAGCCTTGGTTTTCGCTATTTTATGAAAAAATGATTAAAGTACTGTTTCCGAGGCAACATCTAAAAAGCAAAATAAAAATTCAATGCCTGATAAATATACTTATAAGAACAAAAAAGATTTAATAAATGTTTTAACAATAAAATAAATGTTTTAGCAAGTTGAATAAATGTATAGAGAAAATACAAAAAAAAATATAGTTGTAAGGAAAATAATAAAAGTTTTTGTTCATATTTGTATCCAAGTAATGACAAGTATGTACTAGTAAAAATATAGTTATAATAATATTTTATAATATAATAACTATGTATATTTATAAAATAAATAATAATAATTAATTAATTAAAATACAATTATAATAGTAAAAATATAGTTATTATAAAGTATGTATAAATCTTCGTTCTGTTACCCTAAAATTATTACTCCTTTTGTCATAGGTTGACAAAAAAGTTTCTGTGCGGAAAACACCCCTACTTCTTTTTAAAAATAATATTTCCGTGTCTATTTTAAAACGGGAAGTTTTTAAAAAATAATTACCAAAACATTTTTAAATAAATGCAATTGTTTGAAATTCGATAAAGACTACCTGTGGCACGCGGCTCCGTCTCCCTGAAATTTGACAGCATAAAAACCTTCTCCATGAAAAAATGTACATACCTTCACAATGCTCGGTGTGTTGAATTTCGATTACATAATAATATACAAGAATTCATCCATAAAAGATTTAAGCCAAATAAAAAATTTAAATACATAAATTGCTGGAGAGCGGGTATGTAGAATATATGTGTGAACAATATGTGTTTGATACAGAGAGTCAATCACTTAATAGAGCTGAGTTTTATAAGTAGACAAGATCTATGAAGGGTATAATCTAAATACTAAGAATATAGCAGATGGCAAATAATATAGTTTCTATAAGTTTTACATTTATGTTTTTATAATTTATTGCCTTGCTTGGGAGTGAGTGTGTGCTGATCCAACAAGAGATCAAATGCTTCGTAGCAGGCTGTGTCGGCACGTAGGGCTGCTGCCAGCGTTTCCGCAGCTGCCTCCCGCCGTTGAAGTGCGGACAGGGCGCGAGCCTGCCACACTAGCACTCCTGCTAATGCTCGCTGTGGGGATGTAAAAAATAACTTTATTATCTATGTATAGTTATACAAAATAAGTATTGTCGCCATCTTAATTGGTCAGTCTCAACTCAACATAAGCAATAATCAGGAAATAATTCTAATAATGGGCACCGAATTATGCAAAAAAAAAAAATTTGCACAATAAAGCGTTTATATACAGATATACAAATTCCCTTATGGCGGCAAGACTGAGACGGTATATCGTCCTTTTACTCTACACTGGTACGCCATTAAATGTGACGGGCTCTTAAAGGGATGTGCTAAGATTTTTTTTTTTCATACATACTTCGTTAGAATTATTCTCTTTGAAATAATTGTGAGAATAATAATCAATGAATATCCTCAGACCTGATAAGAACTAAAGGCAGAATCTTACAGACATCATAGTGAAGCCGGTTTTATATACATGTGTGTGTAGGCCTGCTATAACCTCAATTTTTAGGGTTCCGTACGTCCCAATAAAAAAACGGAACCCTTATAGGATCACTCGTGTGTCCGTCGGTCTGAACTACTGAACCTAAAATTTTGAAAAAAATACAAAAATTAGTTTTCTACTAGATTATAGGAAAACCTATAAAAAGTCCTTGATATTAAAATAACATGATAAATCACTCAATATTGTGCGGATAGGTAACATCGTACGAAACCCTCTTCACGCGAGTTCAACTCGCTCTTGGTCCCGTTTTTTTTATTAAAAATATTGGTTTCCAAGTTTACGTGCGAAATGTGATGCCATCCTGGTTTTTGTTTTCTGAAGACTGATTTTTTAAACCCTTTCATTACGCAATTTGGCATTTTCACTAGTAAATAATTTTTATTTATTATGTCAAACTCCATGGAATGATGTTGCTTGACTAAAGGCGAGGCGTGCTTTGATTGCATTTGTGTGCGTGTGGCCGTATATGTACACGGCGTGGCGTAGTTTAACAGGCTTCACTCTGCCGTCCAGTTCTTATTTTATCAGAGTTCATAGTCGACCAACAAATCTATTTCTATATTTTTTTAATATTAGTTGCTGCCAGCATCGCCTTTCTTACTTCAAACTCCTTGAGGGTGTAGTGACCAATCCTATCCATGCAATGACACCCAAGATGTTAGATTGCGCGTATTTATGACAGTATCGTGCCACGCAGTATCTAAAATTCTAAGACTAACAACAACTTACATTATGCATGGGATCAGAACTTCTCCGCTCAAGTAGTTCCGAGTCAACCTCATCAAGTAAGCTAAGAGCCGCCGCTGGCTCTCGCGCCGCCAAGTTCGCACGCATCGCGACGCCCAAACATAATAAATGGTGTCTGAAACACATTGTATACCGCATAATCAGATTTTTATGCATTTAAATTTGTATGAAAACAGTACCTACTGTTTTTATGAATTCGTCTATCTATAGTCAGATATCTATATTTTCGTTTTGATTTATGTTTAATCTGGGGGCACGGCAGTGCCCCCGCCAAGTCGAGCAAAACAAAAACAGCGGCACGGCCGTACCATCCTTTTCTCGAAACAGTTCAGGCCATTTTCAACCTCCTATAACTTCGTTGGCGATAAAACTAGAAGCCTGAATTTTCAGTAACCAAGTAGGCATTGTATAAACTCGGTATATTTAATTGAATTTGAGCCAGTAGTTTAAGAATTATTAAGAATATAACTAGTCAAAGTTTCTTAATTTTGTCACTCACTGACTGACTGACTGACCGATCATCAAAACTCTAAGGCACTTCTAGCAGACATAGAAGCTTCAATTTAGAATACAGTTAGTGTTTAGTGTATAAATCAAGGAAAAACTAAAATATTTTGCAATTTCGGCCCAGTTTTCTAGATATACTAACTGCATAAATAACTTTGTAATCTCATATAAATAGTATAGGAATACAAAGTTACATTTGCAGTTAATGAATCAGTGTATGTGTAAAAACCCATAGGGACAGGGAGTGGGCTTTGAGAAAAGCTGTAGCTGAAGCTCAGGAAGTAGTATCGGAAAAGAAAAAGAGGAAGAAATAAAATTGGACTATCTACAAAAAGTAGTGAGATGCCATCAAAAACATAACTTGTAAAAAAAACCAAGTCTCGCAACTCAGTTCTACTTCTTCTACCGACAAAAGTTGTGAGATCCATGTTATGCCAAGTCGGTTAATTTATTCAGTCTCTACTTAAATAACCTTCTGTCTTGAGTTATTACGAAATTAGCTCACCTAACATCTTATACTGAACATATCAATATTAAAAATCTTGTATGTTTTAAATAAATAAATTGACTTTTTTAATTTTAATATTGATATGGTCGGTATAAGATGTTGTTAGGTGAGCTAATTTCGTAATAACTCAAGACAGAAGGTTACTTAAGTAGGGACTGAATAAATTAACCAACTTGGCATAACATGGATCTCACAACTTTTGTCGGTAGAAGAGGTAGAACTGAGTTGCGAGACTTGGTTTTTTTTACAAGTTATGTTTTTGATGGCTTTCTTATACTTAGAGACATATAGAAGTACAGTCATAAGAATAAATATGTTATTATTTCTTTTTATGGTACAGTGGCGGTGCTAGACGAAATGTGGACGTCGCACATAGGGGTATTTGGTCGATCTACGCGGTCATAATTATTTCTTAAGTTTTTATTATCATAAATGGTGTCCTCAATTTTTTTTATCGCATATTACGTTATATAGGACTAGCTGTTGCCCACAACTTCGTGTGCGTGAAATTCAGAATTTCGGAATATAAAGAAACATATTATATAAATTCAGAGGCTCATTTATCTTTGTATCAAATAGTTGTTTTCCGCGACATTGTCCATATTTTCGGGACAAAAAGTATCCTATTCGTCAGATGACTCTTCCTCGTCTACCATTGGCTCCTCCTCATCTTCTGTAGATTTTTCCGTTGAGTCCGAGTCATCATTATTAGGATTTGGTTCAGCTGGTAACAACATTCCCATTGCCTCTTTCGAAAATGGATTAGTCTTTTTTTTTCGTGTTGTCCTCAAGCTGCTCACCAGAGGATCAGAGCTCAGAAGAAGTCTATTAAGGACATCACGGTTGCATAATGTTCTGGAAAATTTTCGTGCATAGTTTTGTCTGTACTGCCTGAAATGCTTATTGCGTGCTTCTGCAGCTTCTTCAGACAGCAGACCGATAGGTAGCAATGCGTGTTGAATTACAGTTGCACCATGCACCAGAATCTTGTGCAATGTAGGGGTCATCGGGTGCCATGGGTACATTTCGACCCATTTCCTTGCAGTCTGGATGCCATACTCCGCAAACTTATTTAAGTCGACCTTATGACCACTTGAGATCACTTCTAAAATAACCTTCAATCTGTAAATCAAGTTAAAGTCGACTCCAGTTATTTCAGCTGCAAGTTCAGGATTGGCAAAAAAACGTCTGCTCGTATTTCCGTCATTCGTGTTTCCGAAGCCTGATTTCGGAACATCTATAATTAAACCTGTTTCAAGTCTAAACCTCTCTTGTATCTCTGCCTTTCTTTGTTTTACTATGGCTTTGTTATTCTCTGATCTTAGCTGCCATGTTTGCACAGTAAGTTTATATGATAGATGCAATATGCTTTCTAGGAATCGGATTCTAGCATGCAGCACAGAAAGACCAAAGGATAGTGCATCTGTATTAACATCACATTTGATAGTTAAGTCATTGAACTGCTTTGAAGTTGCCCCACAAATATAACATCGCATTGTCGAAGATGTTTCTGTTGCAGCATTGCACACTTTAGCATCTACCATAGTGAGCATCATTGTGTGTTTCACTGAAAACGTTTTTTCTCCCAGACTGAATTCGGTATTTCGTAATAACCTTATGGCATTTTCTATGTAGTCAATTTCTGCGTTTGTAATGTCAACAGACTCTTTCACAAATCTGAATCGTATAGGACGACAGTATCTCGGCGAAGATGGAGTGGGATTAAGCCAGACTACTTTATTTCCTTTTGTACCACAAACTAATTTCAGAGGGACAAAGCAACTTTGAAAAATGTTAGCGTCTTCTGAAGAATCAGTTTGCCATTTTTGCTTGTACTGTGCTTGTTGGGAGCCATCGCAACCCCACTTACAAATCAACTCTAAAGTTCTCTGTTCTGTTGGACTTAAACCCTCTAAAACATCTTCTAAATATGTCAATAATCTTGTCACTGTATGATTCATCAAGTCTTGTAATTGAATCTCGGCGAAAGTTTCAGTCACTTGGAATGATTCTTTGGGTATCCACCCAAAGAATCAGTCCTGCTTTGCCCTTTGAAGCATGTTGTAGCTCGGATACTTCTTTTTCATAGTGCTTCTAATAATCTGGTATTGTCTTCTGGTAAGATCGGCCTCAATAAACATTGACAGTGCTTCTAATGGTGTTAATTTGGTTTCATCACCCTTAATAGACTCAGAATATACTTTTTTGTATCGTGTAGCTCGTTTCGGAGATTTTGCTATTTCTTTAAGTAATTTTGAAGCATCCCTGCTACCAGAAGTTCGTAATGATGACTGAGCAGCATGCAGCAATACATCCTTATTTACTGCACTTCGAAGTTTTTCCGTTTTTCGTCGTTTAGTTCTCTCACTCGATTCTATAAATGGCTTTTGTGGTGGACCTGCTAAAAGCTTTGGCTCGACTTTTGGTATAGAGAACGTTCCTTTTAACCAATTAGAGTTATTTTGCATAAAAACATTTTCTTTTTTATGAGCTTTAAGCCACCTCACTTTGAATTGTGATTTAATATAAGAAAAATTATGCTTTACGTCCTTTGTTTGCTGCTCTGTATAATCTTCGCTTGATAGCAAGTGTCTTTCAAGATAATCTAATTTTTCTTCGAAAGTAGGCAAATTTTGATTTTGCATTTTGTCAAATAACTCTCTTCGGGTCCATACTCTAAGGTTAGAGCCACCTGGGGATCCTAAAATAAAATCAAATATGTTTTAAAATTAATCACAAAAAAATCTGTTATTTGATTCTATTTTATTAAGGGGCCCAGATAAATTGAAATTATGGGTATCCGCGGCAAATTTTAATACAGTTTTTTAGGTACAACCATATCATATCTTATACAACAACAAAAAGAGCGGGGACGTACCCTGAAGTACAACTAATATCATTGCAATTGCAAAATAGTGCTAAAAAAATTTGTTCAGTGGAACTAAATCTTTAAATGTACTAAAATATCATTAAAATTATAGTGAAATAATTCCAAATTACAAAAAGTGTATGCATCTTTACCTGTGTTATCAAGATCCATATTTATATTTTTGAGATAATCTCCCAACAACGAACCATATAACTGTCAAACTGAATGATTTTTTAAACACCGCCGAAAATAACACGTGCACTAAAGAGAACGATCAAGTTTAGACTGGAATGCTGGCGCCGAATGGTGCCGAGGGGAGGGGAGACCGGTAGTATAATATTGCACGACTCTTAAACTTGGCTGGGTAACGATTGCATGTTAAAGTGACTTTTAACCGCGTAGATCGACCAAATACCCCTATGTGCGTCGGCATTAATACCTGCCGCGATTTCAGCTTCGATTTATAGTACTTTAACCAGATAGTCATTATTGGCTCATGGTACTTTTCAAGGGCGAGGCCATCGGCGATCGCCGACGTCGCAGATGCCTAACCCCGCCACTGTACAAGTACACATAAAGCTATTTATTTACCTATGAAGACCTCTCGATGTGATAGTATGTACTGCTCTATGGTGTTCCCCCTGGGCCAGCATTGTATTGGCCATAAGCCACATGTCATCTCCATTTGCCTCTCCAGATCCACTTCCAACAGCCGCTGCTGCATCTGCCCAAAATAAAGCACTGCTCCATTGTCCCTGAAATTAATAATTTCTACAGTGAAAAACCTCAAAAGATGGGTTTGACAGCAAATAATGTATTTATAGCAACCAGCTATAACAACTTTGGTTATAATAACAATTTGGTTACAACTAAATGGCAAGGTCCTTGCCCGATCCCAATAATTAATTAATATTGCTTATAAGGACTATCCACTTATTACAAACAATTTTTGTTGTCCCTTGAAGGGGATAACCAATTTACACAATATATAAGAAAAAGAATTTTAATTGACAGACCCTTATTGGAATACCACCTAGTTCTCAAGATCTAGGTATTTGATCAACAATGATAAGCTCGTGAACTAATATGCAATAATAACAATAATAATTATATTAAATGGTATTGAATTTTATTGTTTCTACTATTGAAAATTAAAAAAAAAACGATTTTAAAAAGGCTAAATAGGACAGAGAAGAGGAAAAGATTTGCCTTGTTTTTGCCTTTGGGTAAAGAGACGAAAAAAAAATAACAGTTTAAAAAAAACGTCAAATTTAATACTTTTCTGAAAGGACTAATAATAATAATGAAAAAAATCACCATTAAAATCAAATATTTATTTTTAATGACACTTGTTAAAATTATTTTTTTATTGATGATAAAAAAATGCAATTTTTTTGCCCTCAGCCGCGTGCATGCAATTTTAAGTTTGTGGCTTTGCAGGAAGCATCAATGTTATTTTACAATTATGACAGAATTTGCAATTACAAAATAATTTTACCCTTTGATATATAAAATATCAAAAGGTTAATATGTGTAAAGAAAAATTAATGTATTGAACAGACATGGTAAAAGTGGCTCTCAAAATTCTGTTTTAGTTAAGTTGGGAAAGATATACCTACAAAAATTAATTATCTAGATAGTTAATTTACTTGCCAATTCAGAATATTGTTTCACCAACGAGCGCATGAAATCAATGTTTAAGCTATTAAGAGATTCCGATTTTGCCATTGCATTGGACGATTTTTTTTAATCAAACGAAAATTGAAATAAGGAATTCTTAGGAGTAATTATAAAACTGAACTTTTGTATTTTTAAACAAATTTGTAGTGATCTTCGTTGTTTATTTAATCAATCTTCATAAAAGAATAAACAAACGACATGTCAAACTTCCACAAAAATTAGAAAACGATGGAAAACACAGAAAATATTTCCACAGAAATCAAATCCAATTCAATACCGCTGCAATTTGTACAAATTGTATGTATTGTATTGTATTCAGTGTTGCCAGCCGGGTCCCGTTAAAAGTTACCTGACATAAATAAAAAAGTAACCTTTTAGCGTAAAAAGTAACCTTTTATTTATTTTTTGTGAAAACGTATTAAAAGTTGATAAATACATGTTGGTTGAATTATCTTACACAAATATGAATAATGTAGTTGTATTTTCACTTTTACGTTGCATTTTACCAACTACTTTTTCAAAATATCTGAAATTAAGAACAGAAAATCTAATTTGGAAGTGAAAAAAAAATTTAATTCAAATTTATCTAATCTACAAAAATGTACAGGATTCACTTACCAAAATTCTGTAAAAAATTATTATTTAGGTAGTTATGTAAACTTATGTAAACACACTAATTTGTACACTTCCAAGTTTCCAACTCTTTTTTCATACAAGACACTAACACACAAACAAAACTAAGAACTTCACAACAAAAATGACGAGATAAGCGAGTAGTAAAATCTGGAGATAACCTAGGAAGTGTATGTATATGAAACAAGTAGAGTAGGTGTTGCGCAGACTCTAATAACAACCTGTGTTTGAATCGGATTGATCGAGAGAGTAAGCAGATATGCCGTGAATAATTTGTGATTCTTTAGTATGAATGAGAAAGACATGTTTAATTGCATTACGAATTTTTGTGTTGTTTTAATTTGCGTTCTGTTCTACATAGGTTTTTGTAAGATATTATGAATTAATTCTACAAGATCCAAAAAATCACCTATAAGTAACCTTCTGAGTAGTGTAACCTCGAAGTAACCTGAAGGAGTTAAAAATCACCAAAAAGGTTACAAAAGTAACCTTCTGGCAACGCTGATGTAGACTTGTTGCAGTGTTGCCAGCCGGGTCCCTTTAAAAGTTACCTGACATAAATAAAAAAGTAACCTTTTAGCGTAAAAAGTAACCTTTTTTTTTTTTTTTGTGAAAACGTATTAAAAGTTGATAAAATACATGTTGGTTGAATTATCTTACACAAATATGAATAATGTAGTTGTATTTTCACTTTTAAGTTGCATTTTACCAACTACTTTTTCAAAATATCTGAAATTAAGAACAGAAAATCTAATTTGTAAGTGAAAAAAAAAAATAATAATTCAAATTTATCTAATCTACAAAAATGTACAGGATTCACTTACCAAAATTCTGTAAAAAATTATTATTTAGGTAGTTATGTAAACTTATGTAAACACACTAATTTGTACACTTCACAACAAAAATGACGAGATAAGTGAGTAGTAAAATCTGGAGATAATCTGTCTATACCTAGGAAGTGTATGTGTATGTAACAAGTAGAGTAGGTGTTGCGCAGACTCTAATAACAACCTGTGTTTGAATTGGATTGATCGAGAGAGTAAGCAGATATGTATGTCGTGAATAATTTGTGATTCTTTAGTATGAACGAGAATGTTTAATTGCATTACGAATTTTTGTGTTGTTTTAATTTGCGTTCTGTTCTACATAGGTTTTTGTAAGATATTATGAATTAATTCTACAAGATCCAAAAAATCACCTATAAGTAACCTTCTGAGTAGTGTAACCTCGAAGTAACCTGAAGGAGTTAAAAATCACCAAAAAGGTTACAAAAGTAACCTTCTGGCAACGCTGATTGTATTGTATGTATGTACATTTTCAAAACATGGAAAAGAAACTTGATAACGACATAAATAAATGACAAATGACAGAGTCAGATAACACTGTCAAATGTCAAGTCAAGTCTTGCACATTCATTATAGCCACAGATTAATATTATAGCTCACTCAGAGTAATAATAAATAATAATAATCTCTCATTGATAAAATATTAAATAAATTTGATATGGCTCATATAGATCGAATCGATCTCGAAAACTAAGTTATTATCATTTAAAATCTAAATTGAAATTAAATTGAGTTTCTTAAACCAACTCACCGTAGAGTCTCTACGTATAACTAAACGTAAATTAAGTATATATTAATTAAAAAATATATTACGGGCATACTTGCAAAGTATCAGAATACTAAAAAAAAGAATGTGTAATTTCCTTACACAATTGTGGCAACTAGGTGGCTATAGAAACTATAATAGGTGCTCTTATGGTAAATAGTTCATAATTATGTACATAAGGCATAGAGCAACGCGTTTAAAGGCGTAGTTATAGGTATATTGAAAAGATTAGGAACCCATGACCCATGCTTTCTAGAGAGAAGTGAATAACTCTGTGGACAAGGTGCAATAATTATTTGAAGTGTGTTATAAACTATATACCATCTTATGTCCTTACATCTTCGTCTTTAAAAAATAATCCTTAATTTGCGAAAGTCAGCTCTCAATTTTAGCATACTTTACTTTGATTGAATGTTTATTATAATAACCAACAATAAACTAATGTTAATTCTAATTTGCTGACAAAGATGAAATATACCTCCTTTTTCTTATCATTTTCCTACGAAATATAAAGAATTTATTCCATAACTAAATCATTTTCTATCTTGTTTGATTGCTTATATCGATATCAACAAGGACCATAGATAAGTATGATGTGTACATTACGAAAACAAGGACAATCGAATTTTGCGGGATAATAATAATGCATGCTGACATTTTTTTGACAGTTCGAAATTGATGACGGAAAGAAAAAGGTTATACACAGAGAAAACGGGAATTGGCTGAATAAGTTAAATTAATAAGTTGTCGCTTACTTATTATCTTCAATTAATTAGCCAATTAACCCAATAGACTTAGTGTTAAAATTTAAAGTTGACATTAATATTTTGTAAACAGTGGGACAGTCAAGAGAACGCAACGTGTCTTAGGTTAGGCCGTTAGCGAAACATGTTAGTACAATACCCGCAAATATAACATGACTGAAAGGAAAATGTGCAAATTCTATAATTTAAACGTGCCTGATCGTCGTTTGGGAGAAGGTGGGGGTGCCGCGAATCACGGGAACAATGAGGAGGATGACCGGAACAACGAGGAAGCAATCGCACCTGACGTGCCACCACATGAGCATAAGCTCGAATACAGTTACTGGATGTGGTTCTCGCGGCGGCTGCCCAACCGTGACCCCGCCTCACTTGCCGGTTATGGACAGGTAGTGACATAAATAAACTTCATACACTCATTTTATCTTACACTAAGTTAATTATAACTCAGTCAGCGCGCCTCAACCTAATCATAGGAACAATTGAAAAGACATCACATAACAGTGACTTAAAGTAATTTAATTAGTTTCATTCACTGTTTTTGATATATGAGAATAATTGTATCAATGTTTATTTTGACTTTTATCTCATCTAATCAACTAGTTAATGGCAGGCATTAACACATGTTCACATTTAATAATTATTATAAAAATATTGTTTAAGTTGTGCTAATATACATCAGTTTAAATAGAAAAATCATCCCTGTATCAAAGCTCAACACATGTATGTCTCCTCAGTTTGATAGATAATTTCTTAAATCAGTTTTAATAGTTTAATTTAAGATGTTTGGTGTTAGTGGCAATTTTTCATGTGAAGGTTGTCAGACAAGCTGATGATCCACTTGGTGGTAGGCTACTGTTGCCTATAATATAAACAACGCCAAGACAAGAACATGCGAAAAAGATCATGGTCAAAGGTTGAACAGGCTTCACAGACTATGCCAAAACCTGAGTTAACTTGCAATAAAGTGATGCTGTGTGTATGGTGGGATTGGAACGACATTGTTCATTATGAACTTGGCTTGGAGTTTGGCTGGGATGTGTTAATGGATCCGCCATATAGCCCTGAACTTGCACCATCAGATTTCCACCTGTTTCAGTCTCTTCAGAATTCTTTAGGCTGTGTCAGGTAGGATTGCCAAAACTACTTGTCGCGTTTTATTGAACAGAAGTCCCAAAATTTCTACTGCACCAGGTCCATGTCATTACCTACAAGATGGCAAAAAGTCATCGAACAAAATGGCACATATATGCTGTAAATGTAACTAAACTTTAAAAAAAAAATATGTCATGAGTTTTTATATAAAATGCGAAGAAACTTTTTCCCCCAACCTATTATTAACACATAATTGCATACACAGTCACTAGGAGTGTAAATTAACGCACATTGATGAATTGTATGTAATTTAATTGTGTGTATGTGTGCCATATCTTTTGAGTATCAGTAGTGCATCTATTCTATATCTGTATAACTAGCAACAAAAATTATTTTCAAAAATTAATGCTTCAGCGCAATTTATCCCATGCTTTTCTGCTAAAGTTAGTAATTTTAAGGTCAAATACTTCTATCTAGACTTTGGGTCTGATAAAAACCCCAGTATACTAATCAACCAGTAGACTTTGTTTTGTTTATTTCTGGACAAAAAAACATACATGATATGATTATATGAATACAACCCATAAAAGCTGTGAATTCCATTTAAAGGTAAACACCAGTTGCTCTACATTGTGCGAATATACATTTGTAATAAGTCAAATTGTATGTTAAAAGCAAAAAAACCGGTATATACAAATGAAATGTGCTTCAGTGAGTGAGTAAGGGATGCCAGAGCCCATTGCCCTATCCCTTCTTAATCCTTAATTATTTAATGGTCTTCAATGGTCAGCAGCACATTTGCAGCAACCGTGGCTTTGCTTGTGTTATAAGAAATTGTAGCCACCTACCATCAAGTAGCCTGTCTGTCAATCTTAAGATGAAAAGAAAAGGAGAGGAAAATTCTCAATTTATTTACTTATGAAATAACAAAAAACATGAAAGAAAGGAAATAATAAATGAATTAAGTAACTAGAAATGATTAACAATTTGTAGGGTATCTTGTTTTTTTAATACACAAATATTATGTATAATATTTTACGATTTATTTAATTTTTTATTCATTTAATATACATAACAATATTTTATATTAATATTAACTGATTAGGAAAGCTGTTTCTATGAGGAAGAAATGCCAAGAAACTTGTTTTTTTTATCTGTATGTTCTCGGTTGCTACTTGTTAAAAATGTATCCAAATTTATTGTAATATTCGCCTAGTACCACCTGTGTACCAGTAAATCTATACCAGCACCTAACTATATAGGCGTATATATTTAATAAATGATTATTTAAAGATTTGGCTTGTTTTGCTAACTAAATTTTACTAATTGACCAGAGATTTCTATCAGAAGAATTAAGTTCTTAGGTTTACACCCTAAGGGCCAGAGCGCATTCATGCACATATTATTAGCAGAAAACAAAACTCCCCGAAGTGTGGAAACTTCATTTATTGGAGTTCATATAAGGCCTCTGTATGGGAATTTTAGAGTAAAATAAATACAAGCATTAACTAAAAAGCGTTATGTTCTTCTGTGTATTGTACCTTGCACACTAAGCAGTTCTATCCCAATCTGAAAGATGTCACTGCTTCATCTAATTCTATTGTAGTATAATAGATGGCGCCTTTATTTACAAATTATACAGATCACTAAATTATTTATTTTCATCATTTACTCAAAACTCTTATCTCTTACTTATAACCTAAAATTTCGTATATCCTCATATTAAAGCCAGCTTCAAGCAATCTTCGTCCCACTCGACCCCCGGTGACGGTTCCGAAGTCCCCTACTCATTAGAACCACACCCATTTCGAGCGACTTTTAGTGCGGTAAGAGTCTCACATAACCTCTATGGGCATTAGCATTGCATGCGGCATTTGTTCATAAGGTATCTTTTGAAGATTTCTCTCCTTGCAAAAAAAAAATTCGTCGCACTGTGTGGGTGGATACCGCTAAAGGCACTGCTACTTGTCCGCAGTGCGAATGAAACGTTGGTTTTTGACATCTTCAACTAACTGACAATCTTGCTGTTGCGTCGTCTTTCGAGGTCATCCTTTAGATGCATGATTCCTTACATTTACTTCTCCTGTATACCTGTAGCAGCCCCCAGTCGTGGGATGATACACAGGCTCGAATACGCACTCTCGGACGGGCTGCCGACACGTCTAATCTCAGCCATGTCACGGCGTCAACTCACGTGCTGGGTAACGAGTCAGTGTTGCCCGTGTGAGGAAGAGAGTAAATAACCGCATACACTACAATACTTATTCACCCTTAGATATACGGTGCTCCTCTAAAACAATTAAAAGATAAGATTAAAAAGGGATATTAAAATACATTTTTAAATCTGGTATGACTCGGATCACTTACCATTACACCCATTTCCTCAACAGTTTATGCTACCGGAATTCCGTCTTCCAACATAATAATTATGATGTGATGTTTCGTATAGTCCGAAAGCCTGTACATTATTCTTCTTAAAAACTACCGATATTGTCGACGTATAAGAAATAGAACTCTTAAAGATAGTTTTAAAGCGAATGTTAATTCGAATTTTGTGTGTTACATTTAGTTAGTTATCTCAATTGAATAAGATGCATATTTGCATACCTATGTGGTAAGTTTGACTATCAGATAAATGTATAGATAATTTTGGTATGCGTTTTGTTCTGATATATATATGATAATTACGTGTATAGATATTTTTGGCATGCGTTTTGTTCTCATATATATGATAGTTTCATGTATAGATATTTATGCCCTCCTATTTGTCTGCATATATTTGACTGACATTGTACATTTATTTATGGCCACATGAACGTCTAGATCTTTTTGACCCTTTAAATGTTCACATTTTTCTAACCGAATTATCGAACAGATATTTCTGGCCTCTCAACTGTACAGATAATTTTGGCGCTTTGGAAAGGTACAGATATTTTTGCCCTTGACTGTACTTACTACATTCCATCATTGTCTTCTATTAACCATAATGGGGACATTTATTTTTAAATTAAACCTTATATTTAACTATATTATAACTGATATATCTAAGATAAAAAATATAGTCCAGACATAACATGTTTACGCATCCAGACATAGTAGATGTAACATGTTTTATAAGTGTGGACCATATGTATTAATAAAACAATATTACATAATATTTGCATGTGAATCACTTCTTTGTGTACTCATGACGCGATGGAGACAATTGTGGACATGTTAGATAACATTGTTATATTGCACTGTTTATTTTAATGTGTACAGTCAATGATATACTAAATAGTCAATACACTAAATATACTTACACCTACACCAAATTTCTAAGAAAAAAAAACAAATAAAATAATGACAGTTACGTTTATTTTAATTCGCGTGCGGCACAAAGCCGCCATTATGAACTTTGACTTTAAATACAATGTTCCCTGTTCCTTTTTAACCTTCGTATCATAGGTTTTGTAGAATTTTACTACGCAACTAGGCATTTTTATAACAATTTAGTACAAAACTTACCTCAACTACAATCATGCGCGGACGAGGAACGACGACTGCCGTTAGCTGGCCCTAAACTTCATGCGACTTGGCAATATATAACATAAAAACATAATTTAATTTAAATTATGAAAACACAATGTATCTATTATATTAAATTAGATTGTTGAGTGCGATTGCCAAGTCAATTTATTTATTTAAAATATACAAGATTTTTAATATTGATATGGTCAGTATAAGATGTTGTTAGGTGAGCTAATTTCGTAATAACTCAAGACAGAAGGTTACTTAAGTAGGGACTGAATAAATTAACCAACTTGGCATAACATGGATCTCACAACTTTTGACGGTAGAAGAAGTAGAACTGAGTTGCGAGACTTGGTTTTTTTTACAAGTTATGTTTTTGATGGCATACACATATTAATGTATAAATTTGTTAGATTTATTGGACCAATTGATTTTATCCACCTTTATACATATACACTTTTTTTTTAATTTATTTATTTACACAAAGAAAAAATACATTGGGCGGTACACAGTTTAGGTGTACTATAAACTCAATTAAGTTTCTAGCGTACACCTGAGTTGTCTTTAATGGCAGAAATATAAACAGAATTTTTGTTACAAATACAGACAAAAGTAAAAAGTGAATATTTGTAGGTAGATACAACTTTAACACTAACATACAACAAACCTGCTCGTCCTACTCTAACATGCAGCTAACATATAAGTGCATCCTTGTTGACAACAAGAATGCACAATGCACACTTTCTACAGGTTGTTTTAATTTTATTAATCTTTATTTTAATAAAATAAACAATTTATAAAAATGAGGTATTTCATTTTTGACTTCTTAGTTTTAGTTATAATTATTATTATTAGTTATATTCATATACACATACACATACAAACACAATACACAAGTGCATACAATGCTACTTATTAGGGATAAAATATTGTTTTAATTTATATTTAATATTTTTTGTATTTAAATTATTTTTTAAATCTGCTGGCAGATGATTAAATGGTATGGTACCAAATAAGTCAATCTACGTTTTCCATATAGGTTATTATACTTTGGCAGTTCTAGTTTTTGATATTTACTGTTGCGTGTATTTATTTTGTTTGGATTAGTTATTTTAAGGTTTTTCAGTTCATTGTTGAAGTATTCTTCTAATAATATTGTTAATTGTACCTTCCTATGGACCGGAATGATTTTACAAAATTCAAATATTTTGTCGTCATCATTAAATTTTAATTCAAATAAGTATTTGATTCAAATAATAGTTGGTAGTATAACAAAATGTTGGCCCTTTTGGTATAAGTAATAATTTCTCTATGCTATTTGCCCAATTTCAGAACTTACGCCTGGTGGGTCGCGTGGCGAGCGTGGAACAATGGTGGGGGTTGTACACGCACCTCGCGCGGCCCAATGAACTGCCACCACTCTCTGATCTCCACCTCTTCAAACTTGGCATCAAACCTATGTGGGAGGATCCAGCTAATGTCAATGGGGGCAAATGGGTAAGTTGAGATGTGATTGAAAAATCAGACATAGCTTCTATTTCTACTTTGATCGACTTTGAGACCAAGAGTGAGACAAAAAAATGTCGTGCTAGTTTAAAATATTTTTAATCAGCTACTTTTCGACGCCATACAGCTACATTTTAAAATGAGATTTTTAAATGTTTTCTGGTCATCGTTAAAAAAATAAAATTTGTTTAATTTTACACCAATATGTGTTTAACAATAATAAATTCCTATTAGTTCTTGCATATAGGTACCATTGATACACATAATATGTAATGGACCACTAAAACATTTTTTAAGCAATTGTGCATAATATTTAATAAGTTAAATATTTTACTTTGAACATTTTTATAATAGCAAACAGTAAATAAAAATAATTTACATTACGATTTATGCATAAAAATTCTCGAAGTTTATATCATCGAATTGCACAGTTAGCAATAATTTTAATATTAATACTAATAAAATTCCAATTGATGAATTAAACAATATACATATTTTCGTTGAGTTTTATTAGTCGTTTTTTTTTTGAATATTTTAATGTTTTTTTGATATAATTGCAAGCTCAGAAAAGTTTGTAGATAATAGTATATGTACTAGTAGGAATGAAACGTGATTAATTAACTAATCACGTTTAATTGCTATACCATAACTTTATGTAGGCGGCGGAGTCAACTAAAGGCATGCACCAGCTACTATAAATCGAATGTCACATCCATCTACTAAAGGATCAGCTGTAGTGAACAAAAGTCGAAATAACAGCACGTGTGCTGTTGTGTTTCGGTGAGTGAGTAAGGGATGCCAGGGCCCATTTCCCTATCCCCTATCCTTAATCCTACTGCAGTTGGCAGCGCACTTGCAGCAGCTTTGGCGTTGCTTGTATTATAGGCGACGGTAGCCACCTACCATCAAGTGGACCGTCAGCCTGTCTGCCGACCTGACATTAAAAAAAAAAAAAAAAAAAGATCCACGACAGGTCCAGAGGTGACGGAAGGAGAGTGTTGTTCCCCTTCGGCTTTCACTGGATTATTACTGTAGACATAGCAATGTATAATTTGTGTATCAGATGGTCAGACTACGTAAATCTCAGACGGGGAGAGCGTGGGAAGACCTCTGCATGGCGATGCTCGGTGAACAGTTCATGGTTGGTGCAGAACTATGCGGGGTCGTGCTCTCTGTACGATTTCAGGTTTGTATATTTATGCTATCTAGGTCAAAGTGGGGCAAATGTAGTTTTTCGACAATTTACAGAAACATTTTTCAAAATGAGTAGAAAAATCTCTATCTCATAAGATGTCTTGGGGCGACTCCAGCCGCAAAACTCGTCCCGCACTGAATTGACGGGACTGCTGAGGGGGAGTCGCTACTTGCAAATCACGGAAATGTCTATTTAAAAATTAAATAAAGTATAATTCAAATTTTTCTTTTGATGAGACTTCAGATAGTGGATCTTAAAATTTATCTTAAGAATTAGCTATTTAATATATTGATTATTAAGCAAATCGCACGGTTACAACATCGATATTAGACCGCAACTTAGTAATTTTTTTATATACATATATAATTAAATATAATTTAAAAAGTAATTATGATGATCCCCTTTCATATATCCTGCAAATGATTTGAGTATTTTTTAAATTATAATTATTATATAATTTAAAAGGAAAACGGTTACAAATAAGTGGATTTTTTTATCTTTAGGGGCTGGCGTCGCCTTAAGATAAACGTTTATGATCACTGTGTGTTGTCAGTGATGACATAATAGTGCTGAAACGTGGACTTTCACTGTGAGCCTTGTGAGAAAGCTCAACAATTTATGGTTAACAACAAAAAGCTCAACAACAATTATGAAAGGAGGATGCTATTCCGCGAGATCGAATCAGGAATGAGGAGATTAGTAATTAAAACACCCACAAGACGAACAGACCACCTGATAGGGCCGCAGGTCGACGCTCGTTTTATACTAAGCGTACATGCACACTTAGAGGTCAGGTCGCCGCGGCCAAGAATTCTCAGTTGAGACTACATGGATTGATTTTTTATGGGCGTCGAGAATAGTCGTGTATTTGATTATCTTTTTTTATGTTAAGATCAGCAGACAGGCTGACGATCCACTTGATGGTAGGTGGCTACCGACGCCTATAACACAAGCAATGCCAAAGCTGCTGCAAGTGCGCTGCAGACTACAATAGGATAAGGGATTCGGAAGGGATGGGGAAATGGGCTCTGGCATCACTTACTTCACTCACCGAAACACAACAGCACACGTCCCATAGTTAGTCGTAACACTATCTTAAAAAATGCGCGCCTTGAAATGACCCTAATCAGTTTGCACCGTGCGATTTCCATACAAATGGATTGATCTTTAGGGCTGAGGCTGGCCGCTGGCCGCGTGTGCTTCGCGCCCGATCTCATTGGCCGCCGTGACAAGTGCGTGCTGTTTTAAAATCTACGAATTAAAACAAGATCTCATTGACCGTCGCGACCTGGTCGCTAAGAGCGCATGTACGTTAAAATCGACAGACAGACTTACGGTCCACTTGATGGTTGGTGACATTAACCTACGCCACAGGTGCTACAAGTGCACTGCCGACCATAATAGGATAAGGGATTAGGAAGACATAGGGCAATGGGCTCTGGCATCCCTTACTCATTCACCGAAATACACGCGCTGTTTTACTGTTTTCTTCTATAACGGAGTGGTTATTGCCGCCAGACGGGCTGCCCAAATGACTGCGAAATGCGATTCAACTTTGAAAAGTTCATATTGAAGTTGGCCCTGCTCGGAATCGAATCCGGGATTCCTGAGACAGAGCTTTAAGGCAAGCTCCTTAATGCAGTACGAATTGAAACATAGCCTTCGGCTGGCTTCTCTATTAGCAATTTTCGAAAATTGGTTGTAATTAATATTTGAATATTTTGTATTCTTCCAGGAAGACCACTTGGCGGTGTGGCACAAGACAGCCGCGGATATGGCGGCGGCGGGACGCGTTAGGGATGCGTTACGGCGCATCCTTCAGTTGCCCGCTTCCGTGCCAATAGAGTACAAAGCGCACGGCGACTGCCTGCGGGCCTCAGTATCCCGTACGCAAGATACGGACGGACCCACCACGAACGGACCCCAGACTAGTCGTTCGTAGCACCCACCTTTACCCGCCATCGGACTTCTCACTCCCGTCCCCTCCTAAGGGTGGACAGCCTTTCGGCGGACACCGGTGGCCTGTCAGCCCATCCGCCGCCCTAACTCATAAGAAAATGTCCACTTCTCTAAATGACCATCTGAAATACTTTCCTTTTCATCACTCAAGCTCTCAAAGTCTTTGATCATTTCGCGAAGTGTACACTTTTGATAATTGTGGACCTAAATAGCTGAAATGGCTGAGAGACCCTCATAACTCAAATTGACAATGTTACCTAAAGCATACCAATATTGCTTTTGTAATAATCGTGTTTATGAATTACGTTGTACATTATTAATTTTATATGCTCCATGTATTAGGTTTAGTGTGACATTGCGTTTTATTTTTGCAAAAGCCATTTTATTTCTAATTTTTTTTAATGAATTGCCGTGCCAGAATTGTTCATAACTCTGTCTGTGTAATAATTGTTAGACAGTGTTGAAAAGTTGTGCAGTTAGTGAGTGAGATTTCTGGTTGGAAACTGTCCTCCAACATTGGTATCAACATTTCGTTGTGCCCAAACTGTGTACATATTACTATTGAAATAGTGTAGATGCAGAACGCAACAAAGCCCGCTCATTTGTACGGTTCATCTGGGTCACGAGAAAATAAGCAATCAAAATTTGTATAACTTTGTTGTTTTTTTTTTTAATACCTCATATGAATGTTTTTTTTTATGTTAATATCGACAGTCAGGCAGACGGTCCACTTGATGGTAGGTGGCTACTTAGCCTATAACACAAGGAGAAAAAATAATCATATTATTCCATACAAACATGTTTCAACTACTTTACGTTACACAATATTTAAACATTATACATGGGTGGATTGAAAAGTACTCTGCCTGACACAGATCCATTCAATTCCTAAAATCAAAACTACCCACATTATTTAGTTCGGCTCAGGCTAGTTAACTGTCTTCTTCTTCTCTCAGTGCCATCTCCTATCGGAGGCCAGCTATCATCATGGCTATCCTAACCCTCGAGGCGGCGGCGGCTCGAAACAGCGATCTGGTACTTCAGCCATACCACTCATGTAGATTCTTGAGCCAGGAAGTTCGTCGTCTACCCGGCTTGCGTCTACCCTGTATTTTCTCCTACATGATCAGTTGCAGCAGATCATACTTCTCGCTGCGCATGATATGCCCAAAGTATTCCAGTTTTCTGAACTTTCGCAAATGGAGCAAATTGAGCAGCGTGCTTTCATTAAGTACCTCCACAAGAATGGGTTATCAGCAAAGGACAGCCATGATGATATGGTTAGTAGATATATTAGGGGATTCCGCTTTGTTATATTCATCCGTCAAAAAATAGATATCAGAATTTAAGCGTGGCAGAGAGAGTGTGGAAGACGAACCGCGATCTGGAAGGCCTTCGACGTCCACTACTGATGAAAATATTAGGAAGGTATTTGATTTAATTATGGGAGAATGCAGGCCAGCATCGTACTTTTAAAACAGATGTTACAAGTACGATGCTGACCATGGTAGTAAGGGTGGGATTAGGAAGGGATTGGGAAATGGGATCTGGATAACTAACACAACAGCACACAAGACTGCTACCAGACGACTGTGCAACACAATGTGTCCTGTCACTACTTTTCAAATCCAGATCAGAACCAACTAAAAATGTATTTTTATTGTATAAAACGGCTCACTTGATGATAACGTCGCTTATAACAAAATCTGTGCTGTTGCAAGTTCGCTGCCGAAGCGTAGTTCGACAATATAACTTGAGCCAGCGCTACATAGAGTTGATAGTTGAGCGGTTATAGGTTCAAGAAAGTCTACAACAAGTTTGGCATTCTAAATTTTCCCGATCTCGACACTCAACATGGTTATGTTTTCGAGTCAACAATTCGGCTTGCTATATTTCTTAATTACAATCACAACACAGGATAAGTACTCTTATTTACACTGCGTCAGTTAGACGCTTCATTAATGTGCCAACGGTATATCAGCAAGTTAAAGGTTCGATTCCTGGCCGGGCAGGTGCCTTTGAGATTATCGCGAACATATAGACATACGCGGCGAAGCATTTTGTCATTACGTATTATAAAACAAAGTCCCCCGCCGCGTCAGTTTAAAACTACTGAACGGATTTTCAAGCATTTTTCATCAGAGTGATTCCTGGGGAATCTATAGGCGTATAATTCATTAAGATTGTATCCTTAGGTTCCCGAAGGTTTCCAAATTGGAGCATACTATGCGCAGGTGTATCACCAAGCAGTTCTATCCAAATCCAATAGATGTCGCCGCTATATTTGTTCTATTTTATTTTATTCCTCTTTCTTTGCGTCTACTCAGTGCAGTGCTCTGGATAGCAATGCATGCTCTATGAGTTGTTTGGTAATAAAGTGCTGTCCTTGCTCAGTAGTGTTTATAGTTTATATAAGATGCATGCATGCAAATCTTTTAAGAGCTTTATGGTTGTGGACATAAAGAGCTTTATCGTTATCGATTTAGTTATTTTGAAATAACTTAGCTGGTCTGCCTCCCTTTAAATCCCTTTCTTTGCGCTTGGAGACTGAAGTGGATTGTACGCGAACTTCTTAATTTAGTCTTTTCCGTCATAGAAGCTATTACTTACATCAGATGAATTTTGTAGTCTCGACAGTGTTGTAGAAAATTTATTCAATATGTTAATATTTAATGGTTAATTTTATCATTTTCCAACAGTTGTGAAATACGGTCAAATTCTAATTTAACTTGTTCCACACTCTTAGATACCTACATATTTTTATAACCAGAAATTTAGGAATTGATATATATTTTGAAATGAGCATTGATTTGTACATATATTGTAGAGCGATCGATCACTACTACAGTCTAACCATACTTACGTCTACAATCAGGCAACGGATGTACTTGCGTAGAGCAACGTTCGGCGAACTCGCTTCAGTTTGCAGGCTCGAACATCGACTGCATGACGTAAGTATGGTTAGACTGTGATCACTACATTTCTTTTGTTCAATTCGGGTCTCAGTGGCTTGAAATTTGGTATGTTGATAAAAATGTGCATACAAACTCTTTCTCATTTCAAGTTCCTCTTGCGCTTCCTCCTATTGGACAAGGAAACGGTAATACGTCACCCGTACGGTATGTAGGTCTGGCTGTGTATGCCAGTGGAGCAGCACCAGCGGCTGAAGAGGCAGCTCGGTGAGGGGCCGAAGAGAGAGTGAGTCCAACAAGGTGTCTGTATAAAGTCTATTGCTGGTGAACGAAGACAAATTGCACACAGAAAGTGGCCTATACTTGTACTAAAATTTTGTCGTACAACTAGTGGCGACCGTGTCAGATGTGCACAACTAGGTATACGCCAATAGAAACAAGTGTGACAGGGCTGCTGGAAATAATAATAATTACACTATTTTCTACTATTTATAAATTGTTTTATCTATTACAAACGAACTTTCACTATTTATTTGTACTGTTATAATTTTACGAGCACTATATTTAACTATCATTTCTCGGACACAATTTCCTATATATTAACACTATTAGGCTGACAATAAGCCTTAGTACTTATACTGTGATAAGTACTATATTCACAGACCTTAGCTTACATACACATGGTAAGTGCGGAATCAGCCATCAGTAACTTTATGCTTATTTATACACTACCTATAACATATTTGGTTGACAGGTGTGCAGCATTGGTTTGGTGCTAATATAGTGAAGTGTTGCAAGTAACTTTTGGCGCCGTTTTGTAAAACGTCACATAGTGACAAAATGTAATGTTTGCTATCAGTTGTGGAAATTTTGTGTTATTTTAATAAAATTAGGAATTACATGCCAAAAGTTATAAGTGGTGCGTTTTTATAAAGGTAGTCCACTTGATGGTAGGTGGTTACCGTCCTCTATAATACAAGCAACGCCAAAGTTGCTGCAATTGCACTGCCAACTATAGTAGAATTAAGGGAAATGGGCTCTGTTAGCTCTGTATCGCTTACTCACAGAAACACAACAGCACACAGCTGTTTTTTTACGATGGTCTTCGAAGGTTAGAAAGGGCTTATTGCCCCCAGGCGGGCTGTTCAAATAACTGAAACAGTGTCTTGCCATTACTTGCCAGAATCTGTCAAAATTGGCTCTGAAGGAAGCCGCGCCCGACTAAACTTCACATTGGTGTTTTGGTGCGAGGAAATAATTTTACTGACCTCCACACTATTCAAACTAATGTGAAGGTAAGGAAACTTGATTTGATAACGTTCATACCATGTGTGGATAATAGTATTAAAATTTCTTTACTATTAGAGATTCACAAATGCTTGTTGGTGTTGAATTGCGGCAAATATGTCGATCCCTTGAGGGGATTCTGATAAGCCAAATAGTTCACCAAGATCCCACGGGAGATTCAGTTGGGAAATCCTAGAGGACCTGTCCCAAGCTACATTATATTGTCTCCTATTTCATCAACAACATAACAAACTCCTTGGTTATTAAACTGTTTAAGTACATGTCAATTAACTTTGAAAACTACTCTGTGCTACGGTCAGTAGGGCAGAAAGAACATAAGTAAAAGACTGTGTTTCACCGGTGTTCACGCTTTAGTGTGACCTAACTAAATTAACGATTTACGCCAGCTGTCATCTGAGTTGTTCTGATTGGTCCTTTTTTCCCCCTTCCCTAAAATATTGGAATTTTATTTTCTACACACAATATTATACGTTTTTTGACGAAGACAAACAGGCCTTTTTTTTTTTTCATTTTTTTATAACGAATAACATATACTTTACCATATGCGTAAAAATCGCTAATCTCAAACGGCTACAACCGGTATAATGCCAGTGTGCCATGGCTTAGACCTTTTTGTGCGTTTTGCAGATTTCGCTTTTTAGGCATTATGCTCCTGAGCGGAGTTCCTTCACACGTTTTTTTTTATAGCTACCTATCGAATTTCGTTGCACATTGATTAGCTAGATAGAATCACAGTTAAATGGTTTAAACAATATAATCTCGAGTCGTGGGTATAAAATTAAATAAAACACAATTTTTGTCTAGAAAATATAATACATCAAATTTCATCAACAGACATTTACGTTGTTAATTAAAAAATAAAAATATAAACAACGTTGGTGTCGTTCACTTTGTTAATCTATGCACAAATGAGACATTGTTACACATATATCACTAATTTTATTAAACTAGAAAAAAAAAAACTATACTTAGGTACCTTACACAACAACAGCTGGAAACACATGAACTTTTATTGCATACCAAAAATATATACAAATAAATTTAGGCCTATCCGGTCGACTAAGATTTGACATTGATTACTATTCGTCAAGAAAATAGACTCACAAATTCAACTCCACAAGATTCTAAGCCATGATAATATATTTTTAAATTACTTGGTTCCAAAATACCTATTAAGGTACAAGTTTTCGTAATGGTAATAAATTGCACCTACAAATAAAAAAAAACTTCGAGTTAACGTACCTCTCTTACTATTTCTGATACATGCAATATACATACCGTTTAAAAAATAATTTTTTAAACCGTATGTATATTGGTAGCGATATTGAGTTATTATTGTCATAAAAGAAATTAATGTATTTTTCATTCTTGATTTCATATTGTTACACCCATAAAGAATAAAAGATGTAGTCACATATTATTTATAATACATAGATTGGACTTTAATCTCATAAAGTTTTAATTAGCTATAGTCATCTTTTTCTATACAATCTTAGTCACTCGATAAAACTGTGTACCATGTGTTTACAGCTTAAAACTGACATTCAGATTTCTGACAAAAAAAACACTCTACATTGACTTAACAATAATATTTACATTTGGCAACATTACTTAGTCTATGCATGATGATATGCGTGTGCCACAGGAAAACCAAATGCATTCTCCATTGATATTTGATATAGAATAATTCATTATATGCTTTGTCAATCACAATATTCGCTATGATAGTTTGGGGATTCAATAAATTTCCAGTCAACAAACAGATAAAAAAATATACTCATTATGTTAACAATTCGATTGCAATACTTCTATAGATGTCATTAATTGATTAATTGTTTTCAAACAAGAATGTACCACACAAAAGCGGTCACCTTATATTATAACATCTAGTTAATGTCCACCATTCACGTTTGAAACTGTAACTATGGGGCGAATTTTATTTATATAAGGGTTTTCGATACTTTTTCTGCCACCAGGTGGCGCTTCGTAGGCGTCACGTCTAAATAGCTGTCAGATAGCACAGAGTCGTAGGTACTAAACATAAATTATTGAAATTCTATTGTGTTGGTTTAATAATTTATTAACATAAATTATTGCAATTCGCGTATGTATTTTTGACAGTTCATTGGACCTGACGCTAAAGTGCTGCCATCTCAATTAGACCGTTTCAGAAAACCCTCATTACTGAGTTTTAATTTTTAGTAATTTAAACTACGCTACATCAACAGACTTATGTCTATTTCTATAGCGACGTGTAGGATGTTGTTTAGTTAGCGACGTTAAACTTCGATATTGAGAATCGAAAATCCGAGGTATTAATGCTTGCTCATCGCACTATTAAGATTAAAGTTAATCCTATCGTCAGTTACTGTGCACCTAGTACAACCATTAAGCATAGCTAACAAAAATGTTTCATATCGAAATTTCGATTCAAAACTTCGAACAATATTTTTAAAGTAGACGTCACAGTGTCTTACTAACCAGGAGTTACAAACATTTAATAAACACTTAACATCCTATTGCAATTCCAACGCTAAACAAACAAACTTCAGTGACTTATTGAAATTATTAATACTAACTTTCATTGCTTCAATTTTAGCACTTTCGAAGTATAATATAGCACACATTGTATAATTATATAAATAAAGCAAATTTTTAACACTAAAATTAACCAATAACTGCCAGTCTTGCTACGAAAATGGGGTTCCAATGCTGCTGCGTGGAGATGGCAAGATATGTTATAGAGGTAATTCTTCAAACAGTCTCATGTTTAGGAATGAATGTTGGCAAATTTATTATTGTTTTGTTTGTAATAGAACCCCAAAATATATTAATTAATATTTAACTAAAAAATTAAATTAATATAAACCGAATGCCTGAATGTAAAACCTCATTTAAAAATAATGATTTAACCATATGATATAGAATGTGTATATATTCAAAGGTCATCCTAGACAAATATGTCTATGCATCAATGACGAATAAATCTGCGATAAAAAAGAACCGACTGAAAAAAACATTACCTTTCAGATATTAATCGAATTCCAAATTTGAACTTCAAATTATAACAATCACCGATATAAAAAAGGATAAAACAGTCAAAAAGATTCCCTGAAGTTTCACATTCAGGCTGAAATTATTTACACGCAACCAGTGCAACGTTGTGTACGTTAAAAAATATAAAAATATAACTTAATTGCTTATCCAATAAGTATACAAAAAATATTATGTCAAGTTAAAATAAACACCATCAATACTATCATTTTCTTTAAAAAAAATTAAGAGGAAAAAATTACGTTAATTGGAAGCCTAAAATAGGATATGGCAACAGATATTTATGAGAATAGTACATGTTATTGCTAAGAAGCAATTTTGTCAACATGTTTAACATCTCATCCTGTACAGACTGTTCAAAAGGGTTTCAATATTTTCAATCTTCCAGTGTCACAAATCAATACTCACTCAAGATAGTAGAATGTAGATTTTCGGCACCACAAAACGCAGCATTAACACCCGAATTAAAGAACACAAGGGTAACTGTCGCAGTAACTTTTCTGAAGGCAATCATAAAATCCTTTTCAAAAACACATTAGTTCTGTCATCCGAGGTACACTATCACTCACGCCTTAATCGGGAAGCCATTGAAATTTTCAAGCATCCAAATAATTTCAACAGGAAGGAGGAAAATCTAAGGCTACACAACATTTGGTATCCGGCACTACGCAAGAATAATAATAATGAAAGAAAGAGAGGGCATTATAACCCCTCTCCTAGTGACCACACCCCACAAATTCAACCACGGGGTGGGGATATAAATTAAAAAAATTTAAATACAGACACATTCCAGTCGACAAATCAGTCTCGCTCGAGAAGTCGAAAAGTGCAGAAGTGAAGTGCAGTGATGTGATGTAATTTTTCTTCTAACACGGACTACACCACTGAGGATCTCAACCGCAGTTGTTGACGAAACGTTTGGAAGAATTTCCAACAGACCTGGGCCATCATCCCGGAAACCCACAACTCATATGGATACCGGCCGAGAAAACCTACATTCTACTATTATCACTGCATTGTTGTTAAATCATTAGTGCTGGGTCTTACATCTCAGCGTTAATACTCATATTAAAATTTATATCCCATATATAAATTTTCCACTCCAACAGAGGACACGACTGCATTAGCTTTGCTATTATAGCCTCCAAATTAATAAAGATTAAATGAATTAGATGTTTGTTCTCAATTGCACATGAATGCAATCAGGACATGAATGCCTGTAGAACAGCCTCCACTGATAGACTTAGCAGATAATCATCAAAATATATTCAAGGGTTTGCCATCATATGTTGTTCAACTGAGTTTAATACTGATTACAGCTGACAAGTTAGACTCAACACTGATTTTAACATGGTAAACGTTAATGGGTGGATATAAAGAGTTGATAACAAACCTGCAAATTATTTCATATTGTTTTAGTTATAGTTTTAGTTATGTTTCATATCGTTTGCAAATTAGTTCGGATAATTGTTCGGTTGAACAATTATCCGTTTTATCTCTAGTTAATAGCAATTTCAAAAAACTAAAGGTATGAATGTCAAAATAGTTTCCACAGATAACACGAGTGAAGAACGACAAGGCTGTGTTCTTCTATAAACGCCATCGTAAGCCACGTCACAATGCTTACTATAGAAATGTACGACGGCCAAACGCCACATGCTGATGTGGCGTTTGGCCGTCGTAGGTGTACAAACGCTTTGCTCTGCGTCTTTAGTTGTTTCCAACCATTGCAGCGTGGACTAAGTCTAGCGTCAGTAAAAAATGTCATACAACCACAGGCAAGCACTGTTTGTAGCCTACAATGTAAACGAGACGTCGTTAGCTGCGGAGATATGTAGCGTTATGACCTTAGACACTGTGCTTGGGTTTCAGACGTCGAGCGAAACATTTAAGCTGAAGTTACATACAGCTTTTAATAGGAGAATGTAGTCTAAGAGAGTTCGCGTTTGTTGGTGGTCGTTGCTAAAATAAGTTGAAAATAAGCTCACAGCAGTCCTCAGAAGTGGATGAGCGGTAAGTCGACGGTGGGCGACGGTCAGCAAGGCTGTGCGGCCAACTCGTGGATAAGCAGCGGAGTCGTGTCGGGAGTGGGGGGCGCACGCGGAGTGTTCGCGGGGTGCGTGTGGGGCGCACGCTGCGGTCGCGTCGCCTCCACGCGCTCTAACACGCACGACGCCGATAGACGCGCCTCCGCGTCGTGGTCCCAACACTCCTCCATGGTGTCGCACAATACCGCCATACCCTGCAACGAATATATAGTGTTAAACAGAGTATAAGCAAAGTTAACACAATGATAGAATGCCCTATTGCCAAAACGTCACTTATGATGAAAGAATCTGCAAAAACCTTGCTAGAAATCTGCATGCCCTACAAAACTTATAACGTACCTACTATCAATGTGCAGTGATCTAGTGTGTTGGATTTATAGCCCATATGAACACATTGAGAGGTCTGTGCCTAGCAGAGAAACACAAATTCTATCTATACTAATGTAATAAAGATGAGAAGAGCTTTTTTTCATGTTTGATCAGACAAATCTGTGTTGTTAGAAATTAAATTAAAATTAGCTAGTTAGCAGTCAATTTGAAAAATTCTGCATTGCATTTTTCAACATCACGCCACAGACCTTAGGAACCGACCAAAAAGGAAAATTTAGAAAGAATTCTTAAGTGCCATCGGCCAATGTGTGCCTGCCCTAAGTGGACAAGAATTAAGATTAATTTTTAAACAAAACGGCAATTGAAACCGGGGACATACCTAATATATAATTAAGCAGATACATTACCAGGTAATTCAAAACTTTAAGAGATTCAAGGAAATGTCAACTAGCACGGACGCATGGCTAGTCTTAACAATTTTCAATTTTATTTTCATTGTATTTTGCTCTTGTCACCTGTTTTATATGTACTTTAGTGACTTGTCGCTTCAGTATTTCGTTTTTATCACAAGAGTATCTGCCTCTGTGGCTTCCTCTTTAACCATATGTTCACGCGACATAGTGGCAATACCGCGTGACGTCTGGTGACACTTAATAAAAAGGAGGGTAGTGAGCTTTTTCGGAATAAAGATCGTCGGGTGAACAAAAGTTTTAATGTTTTTTATATTGTATTATTTCGTATATTCCCGTGATTGTTCTATCAATGTTATTTTTGTGATTATGTGATCTTATCTAATGTGTATTGGAAGTGTGTGATAAGAGAAAGCGAGAAAAGACGGAGCCAGCTGAGTAACACGCGTATAAGCTGATATTTATTATCCTTTACAAGGCCAAAAGCCACCACCATACGTACAAAACATATGCATTAAAAAGCAAAAAGCACATGTATTAATTACTTGTGATGATAAACTTGCAGATTTTAATAAGGATTCATAATTGTTGATAATATCACCAATAAACATCACCTAACGATTTAAAATATTATTTTAATACTAAAAACGTAGTTTTTGTGGCTTAAATATAAAAGTTAGACATATGCTGTCGCTGACTTTTTTGTAGGCATCATCCAGCTCTACAACTTTTTTCAAAAGCATTCAAAAGAACCGTTTTTTCGTCAAATTAATTTGCAAATTCGATTACCGCGAAAAAGCCTTTTCATTTTACGGGATAATATACAGCCTAATGTCCATCCTCAAATTCTATTCTAACTATTGCTGAAAGGTTTTATTTAAATCGGATGAGTAGTTTCGAAGATTACCCCCTACATTACTTACTTCTTTATAATACGAGTATAAATTAGGATTAACTTTCCCTTTGGGGCACAATTAAAAAAAACCACACATTTTCATAATGAGAAAACATTTTTTTTTAATAAGGGCAGGACAATACTCCACTTTATTTATTTGCCAAGGGGTACAAAACAACGCCAGTTGCTGGCGGTTTTAACCCGAGTTGCAGGTGTGCATCCCCCTGATGTTGGTAAGTCACAGGGTATGGGATAAAGTGATGACGGCAACCTTACTTGTGCAACAAAAATAACAGCACATGGAGGTCTTTTATAATAAGATTGTTCCCACCAGATGGCACACCTAGTTTATTACTGCAGAATGTCGTGCACAAAATGCATGTCTCATAAAAATATATATCTACTTAACAGAAATATATATATGTTTATATTTACAGGATGATTTTTCCATTGTGATGGTATGTGAGGCCTTAGTTTTCTTTGCACAACTGCCTCTTGCATTTCTTCGAGGCCCGGATGTGAACCCACTTCCTCCTCTAATGGTAGACGATACTGAGCTGTTGGGTCAGCTCCACATTCGATACATCTGTGGATAGAATTTAAATAATTAAATTGATTAATTATACAAATGTTTAAATCTACTTGACATTATATTATTAGAATGATAATTATCAAATGATCCAGGAAAATAATGTTACAAATGTATTATCAAATTAATAGTTAACTTAGTGCTTGGTTATTAAACAAATTTTTTTTATCCATATTTAATAAGCAACAATTATTGGAATCCGTATACTTAAGGTAGCGGTTCGCGCCGCGAATGAGACCGTAGACACAGACGCGAAACGGGACAAGAAACGTCTTCTCTCATTATTGTTCATTATTATTCTCAAAGCTATTGTTTAGAAAAGTTATACTTTTCCATATCTTAAAATTTCATCCCTATCTACGTCCAGTTGGTAATTAAATAATGCGGGATGTTGACTGGCAACTAGTGTGTCTACGGAATCTGCGGCGCACGAAACAAATACTCGATTTGTTGGAATCCTTCTGGAGTGCGAGGCGAACGGATCGCATACTAGTTTCGTGCGCGACGGATTCCGCATCCGCGATTCGCCGCCACTCAGGACACGCACTAAGAGAGTGAGAGTGGGTTTTGTAAAATTATATATCTCTGGGACCTATTCCAGGGCTATCATATATTTTTTAACTAGATGGCGCTATTATTGAATCATTCAGTTGTTTTATTTTCCTTACATACTTGGTTTAATAAAATAAGTGAAGTTCATCACCAGATCTGAAGAAGTGAGTGAGTGAAGACACAAGCTTTGTTAACTATCAGTTAAATAAGTTTCTATAATAAGTTCATACGCAACTATACAATTACTTAAAAGAGAAATAGATCCATCTAAGTCAAGTCAAATATAAATTTAATTCATTACCACTTTTAACACAAGAACTTATTAACTTAAAAAGCTATGAATATGGACAAAATATTCTTGTTGAATAAGACTAAGACCCAAGACCCCGGAGACAGAGCGTTAAGGCGTTACCCTAACCACTCTTCCAACAGGCTTGTTAAAAATCAAATCTTCCCAACACTTTCGTGAATAAATTGGTCAACAAATATAATAAAGGTTATTTAGTTAGTTTCCATAGGTACCTAGAGGCTATTTCCCATAACACCAATGCACAGGCGTACATGTCAATCCTCAGGAAAGCATCTTTTGTAAAGTTGATTGCACCATCAAGCACTTCTGGTGCCATGTAACGTCTTGTACCCACTTGGCCGTGAGCATCTCCACATCCACGGCCCGACACGAATACAAGGGCGAGACCAAAGTCTGCGATACACGCCGTCATGTCGTCTTTCAAGAGTACATTTTTTGATTTGAAATCCCTGTGGGCAACTGCAGGCTTGCCGCTCCCTTCCTCATGAAGGTGTGCCAATCCTCGGGCGACAGATGAAGCGACCTTCCATGCCTCAGCCCATGTCAATGTGTGTCCTTTCAGATAATCACAGAGAGAGCCCTAAAAAGAATGCACATTAAAATAAATTAAAGTGATTATATAATTTGTAACATCAACTAGACTGTAGGATGTCCACTCCGGGACATAGGCAGACTCGAGGACGCTCAGAAGGGTGGACACTGGATCGAGATACAATAAAAAATAAAAGGGGCGGATGGTGGTATCTTCATTTGGTTATTCACTTTATTACCTAATTCAGTCAGTCATTCAGAATCATTCCTGCATCATCGAGTTCTTTATGCTCAAGTTTATGACAAACTTCATACAGGATACAGGTGACTCAAATGATAGAATGTTATGCATATTTCGCATGTCTCTGAAATACTTTGGTCCCATAATGAATATAATATGGAAGAGCTTAATCACGGAATTTGTACCAAAACACTTACGACTTCAACCATATTTAACCGCTTTTAAATACAGAGTCCAGCTGAGAGAAAGGATTTTACAGATTTCGCACATTTTGTTTACAAAACCAAATACTGTCACACCAGTAATAATCATTTGGGACGGAACTTATTTTTATGTCTAGAAAAGCAGTAATTACAAAATCTTACAGTGTTCACAAATTTAGAAACCTAGTAAAAGTTTGCCTGGCGTTTAATATATAACTGAAATATTTGGCCCTTACTAAACCAACAAGTCCGATTCTGATAAAATGAAAGAGTTAATTGATGAAAATGAAAACAACCCTTTTTATTGGTTTCTTTAAAAGGGGATGTATTCATCCCTGATAGAGGCACAGTCTAACCATATTTACGTCATACAGTCAGGCAATGAATGTACATGTGTAGAGTAACATTCGGCGAACTCGCTTCAGTTTGCAGGATCGAACATTGAGCGTTGCCTGACTGTATGACGTAAGTATGGCTAGACTGTGATAGAAGTTTCCAGGATGTTATTGATAGCCTTGGTGAAGTTGGCTACAAATCTTATATGCCAGCCAGACCATTTATAGAAACTATAAATGGTTGTTTAAAAAACCAATTTAGACAACTGTGAAATCAAATTATCAACATTGCAGCTCCTCATTTATGAAAGGAAATTAAATTTTCTTAATGTGCTCTGATTAAGCATTTGACAAAAGGCTCACTACAAGTTAGTGAAATAATAAATGACATATTGTTAAAATTAATACCCCAAATTGATTAGAGTTTTTGCAATATTTTTGGGACCGTATCAGGTAGCGTAAGCCAGGAGTAATTACAGTGAGCACATAAAAGAGAATGATGCTTTTAATATAGAAATATAAAAAGACTATAATAACACATATTTTTTTTAAATTAAAGATGGATTAAAGATGGCTCTTGACCAGCATTTATCTGACGATAGAGCGAGCTCACCCAGAGGATGCCTATTCACTCAAACCTTGAAAAGATTTGGGTTGTATGAGCTCGGAAATACAGACGCCGGCAGGGAGTTTCAATCCTTACCAGTGCGCATTATAAAAGATGTTTTGAAGCGCTTGGTCCGAATTAGAGCAATTACGATTTACGACATCCTGGCAACTCAGCCTTGGCTATTACAGGTGAAAATTCAACAATCGATTCGGATTTCTACTGCCAACAACTGATGATATTAAAGCAAGAAGATGAGAGAAAGTGGCCGGAATTGATCCATAGAAAGGGTGTGGTCTTGATCCATAGAACTTTTTAAAAAAATGTCTTGAGTTTTCATATAATATGTACAATGCGAAGAAACTTTTTCCCCTACCCATTATTTTAAAATATATGACTTGATTTAATTATATCTTATGTAATAATTGACAAAAATATCTTCATGAATATTGATCACTTTATAATCAATTAAATTGAAAATGTAACACTCTGAGAAATTAAATAATTTAAAATTTTTTGTTGAAATAATCATGTACCAGTGATATATTACAGCTAGAAACTCAAATGTTTAAATCCTTCAGAGGTTATAAAACAAAACTCTCAAAACCGTTTCAGGTGCACCTCTGTTTATCAGGAACTCTGAAATGCATGGACTGGCCTTACAAGCCACAAAAATTAGGACATTGCCAGCACCTATGCCTTCTTGGTGAACGAACGAAATGTTAATGATATCTTAAGAAATATTTGTCAAAATATGATCCTTGATTTCCCGAGGGTTCAAGCTGATTCAATACCTAATGGTAGGAACATATTGGGTATATAGGTAGAAGTTAAGTTTATACATAATGTTACTCTCAGATGATATTTTCTGAATATTTCTTTAATATAATCTTGAGTTACCAATAAAAATAGAAATATTAAGAAAAAAGTAATCATTCAATGAAAAAAAAAAAAAAAAATAACTCAAAGATATACCTTCTCATGAAATGCTGTGATTAACCAATATTCAGCTTGCAAATTGTCACCCTTCTTGTCCACTCCTATAAAGTGTAGAATATCTCTGTGATCCATTCTCGGTAGTCTATAAATCTCCTGTTCGGCTAACCAAGACTGCTTGTCTTGTAATGGAAACACCTTCACTGCCACATCGCGTTGTCCAAGTTTAGCCCTCCATACTGCACCAAATCTACCACGTGCTCTTACTTCACACAAACTCACAAGACCAGCCAAGCTGCCCGCTTCATTCTCCAATCCACCAGCAGACGGTGGTCTCGACAAAGATGTTTCACCATTTGCAAGCTCAGAAAAGGAACTGCTCTTGCGAGCCCTATATAAAATATAGCAGCCAAATAGAGCTGCCGACAGAATGAAGAGTGGTGTTAGTGTGTAAATGATAACAGTTTTCATATCATCATCTTCTGTAGGGATTGGTGATGAAGGTACTCCCTCCAGTATGTTTTCTGTACTCGGCAGAAAGGGTTCTAAGCCAGGAAAGGTCATATTGGCATTACACATGTCACCTTCACAGCAGCAATGCAGTAGTGGTAATTTTGCATTATGCAATCGGCAACTTGATGCCCTGTCGTTACAAGAAACTGTATCGAGGAAGCAACCCTTGAATTTAACAGTCGCTTCGTTTGTGTTATTATTATAGTGCCAAAGGATAAAGCAGTGGTTATTTTTGTCCGTTTCAATGGGTTTACAATCTTCCACATCCACTGTACATGTAGAGTTTTTAGCTGGATCACATATGGGGTAAGTGGTCTCGTTGTAAAATGCACAACTCTTTGTCTCCACCCCACCCCCCTTTGGTCTCGGTGGTAAGTTTTCATCGGCTGATGTTAATAACATCGCATTCTCAACATCTAAAAAACGAAAATGTATTAAGATTTTATGAGGAAGTTTCCTAAACTATTATTTGCATTTATGATTATCTGAGTTTTAATTTTGTGAACCAATCAACAATGATTGAATAAAATCTGAAGTTTATTTAGTTATTATAGAAAAATAACTAGGTGATACGACAGAACAACTATTTATTACTTATATAAAAATAAGTAATTATGTTTTACAGTATCAACAAGCTGTGTTGATACTGTAAAACATAATGACTTACTTTTGTACATATTAATTTTTAAAATATATTTTTTTTGTTTAATAAGTAATAAATAGTTGTTCTGTCGTATCACCTAGTTATATTTCTATTTTAACTAAACAAACTTCAGATTTTATTCAATCATTGTTGATTGGTTCACAAAATTAAAACTCAGATAAGTGATTTTTTTTTAAATTGTTATTTCAAACTATTGTTTGTGAAAACAGCTATATGCAAGTATTATTCCTGTCCATAGAGTAATTGGTCCTAGCAAAAAATCCTTTTGCCTTAATTAATATATAGTCGGGTCGCTCCTTCTGGTTTGTTCAGAATTCTAAACGAAGACCAAAAATGGACTGTGATTTGCTTCTATGTTGTGAAAATTTATGTATGTACATTTTCACATTTAAAATATAAATAAAATAACATGGTCATAATTTTGCATAAAAAAATTCATATTACAACAAAATAAGATCTAATTAATAACTCTTTAACACATAATTTTAATTTAAGAATGATTTTTTGTAGTTGAATATTTGAAAATAGGTACTTACATAAAAAAACTAAAATAAAACAGAATGAATTCCTTCGAGCCATCATCAGAGGTATAGCAAAAGGATCAGGTCCCATTTAGACCTCCCGACCCGTGGCGACAATCTGGTGTTATTTTTAAACACGGCCCCGACATAAAAAAATGTCTATTTAGGAAATCTCCGACATAAGTACATGACAGACAAAGAACGCACATTCAAATAAACTCGATATATAAATAACCACACCACCGGCACACTTATTTTATGTCTCAGTGGTATTATTTAATATTACAATACCAAATGGTTTCTAACTTTAAAAACTTTTGCAGTGATTTATTTGTAAATTCCGTAACAGTGGAAGGAAGCAGGCAGACATTTATTTATTTTTTTCGTTGTTAGATCTCTCGTCCCGCGTCAGTTCATCCACAGAGCATAAATTCGTTATTTATGTTTGTAATTGCCGTTCCACAGTCTATAAACATTGGACTCGAATTTACAGGCACCAACTCGCATAATAACGCTTGGAAAGTTTTATTTTGAGATTTATTCAATGCCAATTCTATTACAAATAATGATGATGTTTAACATTTATTTAAATAGCGTCGTACATGCATAATAGTCTAAAACCTAAATCGCATTACGATTGCTCCAACTGTTTGTATGCTCTATGCTTGTTTAGACTTGGGATTGTGAAACTATGCACTTAAAATTCGTAGTCCTGTCAAATTTCAAAAAGAGCGTTATCTCATTCTGACAACAGCAAAGCTGCTATAAGGAGTAGAAGGGATAGATATTTGTATGGCGCTTGAACCTTCAACGCTACTTATTACAATGCCTTAATTTAGAACTTAGAATTTCTATCTATCCCCATCAAAGATAATTGTATTTAGTGTATAGATGGAACAATAAAAATTGAAGATTCCTTCGATACTCGATACCCGTCTTTCTAATGGCTGCATGTCGTATGTTAAAAAGAGATAACAATAGCCGAATATGACGTCTTAAAACGCTGCGCGCCATAAAAAAGGCAACGTCATATTTGTTTATATCATGCTGGTTAACAAACGCGTTTAGCTTTATGTGATTTAAAATACATAAAAATCTGAAAGTGTGATTTCATAAATCTGTTGCTTGCCAAGAATGGCTTGTACTGTTCCCGTTTGTCCAAGTAGAGTGGGTGTTTTGAAGGAGAATAATGGAAACATATCATTTCACCGGTAAGTCGCACAGCTCGCACTCATTAATTTTGGTGTTTTGTAAACAAATTTTTATAATTATTTACTAAAAATGAATCATTGTACATGCATACACAGCTCTAAGGTTGATTTATTTAAAGAAAAGCTGGTGTTTATAACTAAAATTTACAAAAACCAAAATTAATCGGAATATTTGACATTTGTCTTGCTTTATAGTGCTGTAGTCTGATCTTGATAAGTTTATCGATATCGATAACTAATTTATTTTTAGTAGAGTGTTCTAGCATTCACTGCAAGTTGAAAGTAATTTTTATCAATTTATAACAGATTTCCCACCGACATCGATTTAAAAAAAAATGTGGACAAAAAATGTAAGAAAAGCCGACGATTGGAGAGCTTCGCAATATACAAGAATATGCTCAATGAACTTTGAAGATTCTTGCTTTCGCCAAGGATATCAGCGTAAAATTCTACACTCGTATGCAGTGCCGACAATATTCCCAAAATTACCACCATCGTGTACACCAGTAAGTAATATCTATAAGTTATAAAGAAGTTATGCTTCAATCTATGAAAATTATGAAAATCTTTTGAATCATTAATAACCAAAAACTATTTCTTTTCAGAAATTACCCAGAAAAAGAAAACTTACTAATAAATACGTGGATACCCAAGCGTCAACAAAGTCTTAAAATTAAAATGTTGACGAATCACAGATGAACGATATCACAGATTAAAATGAAACGATATCACAGATTATCCAATTTGTGATATCGTTTCTAAAAATAAAACTTTAAGATTATCGAGTTTTTTTTCTCTCGTAATAAAAACCTACTCCCGTTCTACCCCTTAAGGATGGATTCTAAATATTTCTACTCAAAAAATAACTATTCTTTTGAAATATTTTGGTGAAATAAATGCGAGAGGTTGCATACAATCTCATACAACCGATTAGCAATGCGGCGAGTACCAGTACGCACCCAAATTTTATTTATATTGAATAACCAAACAGTACACCGAAACGCATTTAGCCATACTTTTTATCCGTCATATATTTAAAATTTATATCAACGATATCTAGTTATCAATAAAAATGCACAGCACTATTATACGCTATAACTTTAGCGTGCATTGTATAGTCAAAATGGAGACATTCACTCAACTTCGACCCGACAGATTATATATGTATGTCTCTTTCAATCTTATGACAATTTGAAGGTGTTAGAAAGAATAAAATATTGCTGCATTTTGTGATCCATCTATAGGTACAGACTAATACAACATCTTTGATCCCCATTGAGATAATAATTATGTGTACATAGTACATAAATTATCTGCGTCTGCCTTAAAATAAACGCAACGCGCACAACGTTTGCATTAACAAACACTCATTTTGATAATAAAGTCAGTGACGTATCAAATAAAGACACGTTATACACAAACATTACTGTATTTTAAAGTGGCGCAAGTAGCACTATATCTACGTATGGTTATTTTATTATGATATTTTGCTCTAACAAATAGACAAATGATACGGCATACCTGTCGTTAGAAAGAGATAAATGTACATAATTAGTTACGTATGGATTGCTGTAGAGCGCTCATTGGCGCGAGCACGTGACTTACGGAGGAGAATGACAAAGATGAACTCGGAATTTTACTAGTGTTTAAAATAATAAACATTTATTGAAAAAATAATAATCAGATATAATATTATATTCCCTCAAATAAACTTAACTTATACATTTTTTGTCTTTTGTAGTCAGTTTGCAGCAAACCGCGGCGCGAGACTGTGCCCAACTGAATGCGAGTCGGGCAGTTACCTGAGTTTCGTATTGCCATTTTAGAGCGTGGACCACGTATAGCTATATAAACATCTTTATAACTTTATAAACATCTTAGAATAAAGTTTTATCATTTGGACGTGCAACCCAAACGTATAACTTGCCATGCTTTGCCATGGTGGTTTCACAACAATGACTGGCTGTGGCTGGATCTGGATCACAGAACGAACATAATATATGGGCTGGATATTAATTTATATTATTAATTAAACTAGGTACAGACTAATACAACATCTTTGAATTAAACAACAGATTTGACAGCTGACAACAAAACAACATGGCCGGCCGCCACAGACCGCCATTATCTATCTACCCGCGCCAATAATTGAAATGGAAAACCCTTTATAATAAAAATATTAAATTTAGGATGTAAATTAAAACATTTACAAAAACGCTTTTCTTGATTTAATGTGGAAAAATTTAGAAATAACACTACTCAAATCAATATTTATGTATTAAACTCAAATCAATATTTCTATATTCATAATCAGATAATTCATCTTTCCCGTTGTGTTCCTTAACAATTTTTTAATTAGTTTTTATGTTGAAAAAAAAAAAAACTTCAAGTGCGAGTTGAACTCGCGTGAAGAGGGTTTCGTACGTTGTTACCTATCCGCACAATATTGAGTGATTCTGATTTACCATGTTATTTTAATATGATGGACTTCTTATAGGTTTTCCTATAATCTATAAGTAGAAAACTAATTTCTGTATTTTTTTCAAAATTTTAGGTTCAGTAGATAAGGGGGGGGGGGGGGATGATCAATTTTCGTCTATTTTCTTGAATAACTTGGACACTATTTATTTTAAAATTACAAAAAAATACATTTATGATCTTCCATTTGATATGTCACATGATGCAGTTTTCAAATTTTTTTTTTAAATTTTCCATTTTTTCTCCCAAAAATGACCTCCCATATACAGATTTCATCTATTCACGTCACACCTCTGCATTTGGGTCACAGAAATTAATGTGTACCAAATTTCAACTTAATTGGTCTAGTAGATTCCGAGATAATTTATTGTGAGCGATGGACAGACGGACACAAGTGATCCTATAAGGGTTCCGTTTTTTTATTCGGACGTACGGAACCCTAAAAATAACGTTCTCTGTTGCAGTTTGTGATCATCAATCTACAATGTCCACCTTTTGATTCTTCTTATCGGATAAGTAATCCAAAAAACTTGTTTGATGGTGGTGAAATAACAAAAGTGCCTTTGTTGCATCCACTCATGCAGAGCAGTGTCCGAGACAATCGTTTTAAAATTGGTTTATTACCTTGGTACTGCCAGGGCTCACTTTTGAGAATATCTATTAGGTGTGTTATAATTTTTTGTTTGGTATTTTTTGGGCAGTCACAGGCACAGGGCCCTTAGCAATGCTGCCTCCCTGCTACATGGCTAATCCGGCACTGCTTGTGATATAAGGCATGCATAATGTTTAGGAGGTTGTTATAATAAAAAAAGTGTTGATAGTATAAAGTATAGGTATACTGCTATATATAAAGGGGAATGTAGGTTGTATAGCAATGAAAAACAGACATTTATAATAATAAATTATATTCTGTGCATATTCTAAAGTACAATTTATAATTAATCTATTTTAATAAGTTAAAGTAAATTTTATAAGGCCGATTTATTTTTCAAAGCATTATTGTAATACATAACAGGTGTAAAATTAAAGCTAATGTTATCACTGTTAAAATAATTCAAATGCTTCTCTTTTAGGTACAATATACATGCTGAAGTAAACTGGTTATTTTTCCTAAATTCTTTTATAGTGGAAAAAAGAGAATGATTACTTTCTAATTTCAAAACTTGCATCATTTTGTCATCATCAAAAGACTTGAATGGGCAACCACCCTCAGAACAAGTAGTATCTGATTGAATGCGATGACAACTGACTGATTTGTAGTTCCTTCTTCCCCCCTCCAATCCATATAAATGCCTTATACCATACAGGTACTTTTTTCCATCTTTATCCCAATTATGGCAACAGGAATGACTACCATTAGGTTTCTTCTCATATTCTGTCTTCCAAAAGCTTATTGCCTCTTCCACAGGCATGCCAATGTCTTTTAAAAACAAACTGTAATAAAATCTCTGCAAATGAGACAATCTGTGTTTTTCTCTCAAATTATGGTGTAAATTTGACATGCAAGGTGGAAAGTAATGTACACAATTTTCTACATTTTCATTTAATAATAAACTAGATTTTTGTTTGTCACTTAACACAGTGAAATTGCCTTTCCTTAATTTTACTAGTAAGTCCAATATTCTCGGATCGTTTTTTAGTGAGGAGAGATCAGTATGACTCAATCTATTTGTTAGATTTTCGCTAAATAAACTGGTTAAATATTGTTTCCATTGGCTGCATGGCATTAAAGCATGCCCACTTTTTAACTCTACCTTTCTTTCAGCAACAAATTTCAAACAATCCGCAAAGTTTACATTAATAACGTGCATAGAGCAGTCTTTTTTATGTGAGGGGTTACACAGATGTTGGCTTAAATTCTTTATTGTTAAGTGCTGACATAAAACAAAAAGAGGGCCTCCAAATGCTGGAACATATTCTTGTTTCTTCAGGTTTCTAATTATTCTTTTAGCGAAACATCTCATTTCATAGGCAGGGAGGGAATTAAGGCGCCGTTTGAATAGCTCTTTTTCAGTTTTCAAAATGAAATGTAGCATCCAATTTTTCTCCAATATTGACATTATGCAAAGTAAAAAGTGACCTACGTTATCATAAATACTACCTTCAAGTACATATTCGCTATATGCTATGTTAGTTTCATTCTTATAAATCGCTTTTAAATATTCCATTCTCTTATGGATGATCGTTTCCAAAATATGAATGGGCATATCTCCAACGATCGGCGATAAGTAGAAAAAAGACATTTTCTTTAAATAAAAACGCCTACAGCTCACACAATTAGTATTTACAAGTCACATAATAAAACTTGTAAGATTCGCGTAAATTAAATTAAAATTATTTATAAAAATGTTTACATTTTACATATGTAATCTATTTATTTAATTAATATAATAAATAATAATTTTGTTTGATTCATGATGTGACAGAGAGTGACATTGACAATGACAATCGGCAACAGTCAACACAATAACATAATGGTACGTCTATGCCAAAGATGTTGTATTAGTCTGTACCTATAGATGGATCACAAAATGCAGCAATATTTTATTCTTTCTAACACCTTCAAATTGTCATAAGATTGAAAGAGACATACATATATAATCTATCGGGTCGAAGTTGAGTGAATGTCTCCATTTTGACTATACAATACAAGCTAAAGTTATAGCGTATAATAGTGCTGTGCATTTTTATCGACAACTAGATATCGTTGATATAGATTTTAAATATATGACGGATAAAAAGTATGGCTAAATGCGTTTCAGTGTACTGTTTGGTTATTCAAAATAAATAAAAATAATGGGTGCGTACTGGTACTCGCCGCATTGCTAATCGGTTCTATGAGATTGTATGCAATCTCTCGCATTTATTTCACCAAAATATTTCAAAAGAATAGTTATTTTTTGGGTAGAAATATTTAGATTCCATCCTTAAGAGGTAGAACGGGAGTAGGTTTTTATTACGAGGAAAAAAACTCGATAATCTTAAAGTTTTATTTTTAGAAACGATATCACAGATTGGATAATCTGTGATATCGTTTCTAAACTGAGATAGATAATTAAATGAAAATAGTAAAGAAAACTAGAACCAAAAAGTAACATTTTAATTTAAAGACTTGCAGTTAATGTTGACGCTTGGGTATTCATGTATTTTTTAGTAAGTTTTCTTTTTCTGGGTAATTTCTGAAAAGAAATAGTTTTTGGTTATTAATGATTCAAAAGATTTTCATAATTTTCATAGATTGAAGCATAACTTCTTTATAACTTATAGATATTACTGACTGGTTTACACGATGGTGGTAATTTTGGGAATATTGTCGGCACTGCATACGAGTGTAGAATTTTACGCTGAAATCCTTGGCGAAAGCAAGAATCTTCATAGTGCATTTTTTGTCCACGTTTTGTTTAAATCGATGTCGGTGGGAAATCTGTTATAAATTGATAAAAATTACTTTCAACCTGCAGTGAATGCTAGAAATTGTCAACACTCTACTAAAAATAAATTAGTTATCGATATCGATAAACTTATCAAGATCAGACTACAGCACTATAAAGCAAGACAAATGTCAAAAATTCCTTCCTTTGGTTTTTGTAAATTTTAGTTATAAAAACCAGCTTTTCTTTAAATAAATCAACCTTAGAGCTGTGTATGCATGTACAATCATTCATTTTTAGTAAACAATTATAAAAATTTGTTTACAAAACACCAAAATTAATGAGTTCGAGCTGTGCGACTTACCGGTGAAATGATATGTTTCCATTATTCTCCTTCACAACACCCACTCTACTTGGACAAACGGGAACAGTACAAGCTATTTGTTGTGTCTTCAATAAAACACTGATGATTAGATTAATTAACACGGTTTAATAACTGAAGAGCACACAAAAACACGTTATACAATTTGTAATGGCAGGGAGCAGAGAGAGAGAGAGAGACATATATATTGAAGTGAGCAGGACGGCAACACCATAAATCTTTATACACAACACTCTCCACCGCATAAATGAAAAGAACACGAGGTTCTTTTTGTACAAGCTAGAACTAGATTTTTTTTATTTTTTATTTATTTATTTCTTTTTTTTTTCTTCTCCTCTTAACATGAAAAACTTACTCTAAAAACTCTTACTTATTTTAAAAAACTTACTAACTATAATTGTAGCTACAAATAATATATAATAACTAATACTATAACCTAGAACGGTTCAGAAAAAACACACATTTATATATATATAACACTATCAAAAACATTTTTTTTATTTTTAATATATAAATCATCATTTTTTTTTTTCTCTTAACTAATTAAAATATCTGCATTACATTTAAGCATTTGATTGACATGCCTTTTCCAAGTGCATCCATCTACATCTATGATGTAAGTTGTATTTGGGATGGACTCTTCTATAATAATTCCCTGCACCCACGGCTTATTACCTTTACGATAATCTTTTACCATTACTCTCTCACCCACTTTGAAATTTACATTTCTACTATTTATGGTATTTTGATAACTTTTATTTAACATGTCATATGACTTCTCGACCATTGGAGGTGGTCTCATTAGTGTGAATCTGCTCCTTAGTTCTCTACCCAGCATTAGCCTGGCTGGTGTAATTCCAGTAGCACTATGTGGCATATTTCTGTAGTCAAAAAGGAATAAATTGATAGCAGATAGAAGAGTATTTCCACTTTCTTTTATTTTTGTGACATGTGACTTAAAGGTTTCTACAAAGCGTTCTGCAGCTCCGTTGGTAGCTGGGTGATATGGTGGGGAAAAGGTGTGTTTTAAATTTATCATTTCACAATATGTTTTGAATTCTAAACTTGTAAATGTTGGTCCATTGTCCGTTACCAAATGTACCGGATACCCAAACCGTGCAAATACTTTCTTAAATATTTCTATTGTCCTTGTTGCACCTATGTTTGACATTTCATATATTTCAGCCCATTTAGAGTAACTGTCAATTATAACTAAATACATTTTGTTAAAGAATGGTCCTAAGAAGTCAGCATGTATACGGTACCATACTGATGGAGGTGATGGCCACGGCTTTATCTGACCTTTATGAGGGTTCTTACTATTTTTCAAGCATATTAAACAATTGCTTGTTATATTTTCGATGTCAATGTCCAGTTTTGGCCACCAGAAGAAAGAACGTGCCAGCTGTTTCATACGAACTGTTCCAAAATGACTTTTATGTAGCTCTTCCAATACTGATTCTCTTAGTTCACTCGGAATGATGATTCGGTAACCCCAAAATAAGCACCCCCTGTCTAAACTGAGTTCATTTTTCTTGTTAAAATAGGTCAATATATCTTTATTTAAAACTCTTTTTTCTGGCCATCCATCCATAGTGTATCTCAATATAGCTGACAATACTGTATCTTTTTTTGTTTCTGCTTGTATTAATTTCCAGTCTAATCTTTCTATTTGTGAGTTATTTATATAGTGGATGTTGCTTATTTCAGCGTTTAAGCAAATGGGGTGAAAATCTATGTCTTCTATGTTATTATCCTTTGGTGATCGTGATAAAAAGTCAGCCGGGTTGCTGTTCGTTTTAATATGTTTTATTTGATAGTTGAATGCTGATAAAAATATAGCATAGTGCTGAAGTCTTTTAGCTGCCATTTTGGGTATACCCTTTGTGGGGCCAAATATTCTCACTAATGCTGCGTTATCTGTTTCCAATTCAAAAGTACGTCCATATGTATAGTTATAAAATTTTGTCACTCCAAATATAATTGCCATCGCCTCTTTATCAATAGCTGAATATTTTAACTCTGTTGAATTTAACTTTTTACTAGCATATGCAACTGGTTTTACAACACCGTTTATATCCCATCCTCGTCGCCAATTGTTGTGTCTTCAATAAAACACTGATGATTAGATTAATTAACACGGTTTAATAACTGAAGAGCACACAAAAACACGTTATACAATTTGTAATGGCAGGGAGCAGAGAGAGAGAGAGAGACATATATATTGAAGTGAGCAGGACGGCAACACCATAAATCTTTATACACAACACTATTCTTGGCAAGCAACAGATTTATGAACTCACACTTTCAGATTTTTAAGTATTTTAAATCACATAAAGCTAAACGCGCTTGTTAACCAGCATGATATAAACAAATATGACGTTGCCTCTTTTATGGCGCGCAGCGTTTTAAGACGTCATATTCGGCTATTGTTATCTCTTTTTAACATACGACATGCAGCCATTAGAAAGACGGGTATCGAGTATCGAAGGAATCTTCAATTTTTTTTGTTCCATCTATACACTAATACAATTATCTTTGGTCCATGCCATGTCCATGCTAAGCGTAGATAGCAATGGATAGCACTGTGGTAGATAGAGACTATGTCTATGATGCCAAGTCCATGCAACACTACTGACAGAAAGTGACTTTTTGTTAATTAATATGACTGCCATGGAAGTATTATATACTACGTATCTGACTGCCCTCTACCCACCGAGCGTGTCATGAATGAAAGATATTAATTTTATCCCAGCCAAAGATTTTCAACTGTGTTCTATATATTTAATCTTTTTGATCAGAGCCAAACATAGATTGTTATCTTTACTTCAAGATGGTCTGTGTTAGGCATGACAGAACGGATAAGATATGGATGAGATCACAGACTAATACAACATCTTTGAATAAGATTATGATCACAAACTAAATAGTAGATACTGATTATGATAAGCATCGATTACACTTCACTGACTTCACTACATCTAGTGCAATAGCTAAGGTAGTACATAATATACGGCGTTCTGTTTACACTGCACTACATACTGATCAGACTACATAGGAACCCTAACTCATAGTCAGTCAGTCAGAGAGATACCAAACACCGACCATGGCACCCCTGCTTTCAAAAATATAAAATTGCTATTTTTTAGTGTTTTCATTGTCGCAGCCGGATCAAAATTCTTGTATATTTCGAGAAGTACTTTGAAACCGTCATTCCGACACGATTTATTCTTATAATCAGAATTATTTTTATCCCACAAGAAGGGCATATCATTATACTGCTCTAAAATATTTAATAAAGTTTCTTTTTCGACTGATGTCATTTTATATACCTACACACAATTTATTTAGTGGCTTACCTCCATATCGTCCTTCTTCCGTTCTTTCCGGTGTCTTTGTTGCAGAATGGTATGTCACAATATACTTAGCTTACAATTGTTACAAGTTTTTGTTATTATTAGTTTTTGTTAAGGTTTGTTTAAAGATATATGTTGCACTCTTAATTGACCACAAAAATGAATTTAAGAATTCAGTTAATACAACACATCTATTGTATTTTATCCCACGAAAGAATAGAGTTATATTAGTTTTATCTCTTGAATGCTAATGAATCACACTTAATCTAATTTGTCCCTGTTCAAAGTGATAAATTGCAATAATATAAAAATCTTTCTTAAAAAGGCATCCGTTGCGTGGTTTAGAAGGAGTTAGGAAATATTCAGACACACGCGGGCAGCTACTTTAATTTATACTATGTAAGGATAAGGACAAAGAGTAGGTATAGCTATCGAAGTACGTGGGAGGGGTCAAAAGTTTTCGCCTCGGCAAAGAAAAAAGGTATCTATACCTACTAGTACATAAAGTTATTTTTAAGTATTTTTCAATCTAGTCTCCGTCGACCTCTATATACACTTTTATGATAATTTAATTAACATTTATATCCCTTTATGAAAATATTCAGAAGTTTTGTCTTCAAAATAAGCAAAAACTGCAGTGATCATCGTCACTAGAAAATTTTCTACCCTTTAAGTCATACTTCAGCTTAGAAAATAAATAATAGTTACTGAGGCTATGATAAGGACTATAAAGTGGGTGACGAATTTCCCATGAAGCCATATCTTAAAACGCATTGTCAAGAAGAGCGACATGCCTTTGCTTAGTGTTCCTATACGTTATTGCTTGATTGCTTTACGCAATTTCTCGATAAGATTATAGATAATAGCTTCCTGTCATCGTAGCATTGCTTTCTTTTATGTCTAAGAACAATATTCCTCGACATCTCAGAATACCGTACCTATCATTATATTTTGGATTCAGTCACTTTTACCTTTCTCGCCTAGAAAGGCAAAAGTGGTTTTTCATCAGAACGACGCCATTGCATCGACTCTCTTTTTGAAAAGGATCGCATGTTATATTGTTAATATATTTTGTCAGGCTCTATTTTTTATTTTTCAACGCGAACGAAGTTGCGGTCACCAGCTAGTAATATTATAAATGCGAGTGTTTGTATGTTGGGATGTTTGTTACTCAAACACGCAAAAATGGCTGAACCGACTTGCATGAAATTTGGCACACAGATAGTTAATTATTACCTGGATTAACATATAGAGGATACTTTTTATTCTGGAAAAATGTTAGATTGTCAAAAAACTAACTACAGCGCGTATGAAGTTGCGGGCACAGCCAGTATGTTTATAAAAATTACCTATATGTCATCTGACGATTATATACCATACCAAGAATTGAGAAAATGAAAGCAAACATAGATAAGTTGTCGGTAAAGCAGTAAATATAAGTAATTAAATCTTTATATATAAAAATGAATCCCTATTTCTCCTGGTCACGGCATCACGCGTGAACGGGTAGACCGATTTTAATTCGGTTTTCGCTAATGGAAAGAGGGATAAACGGGGAATGTTTTAGGGTATATAAAAATTGCACGCCGGGCGAAGCCGGGGGCGGGTCGCTAGTACAGTATACAGAGGTATTTTATGTAATTTTGTCACTGACCGATACTTCAACCACCACTACTGACAATGTTTAAACTTAGTTATTTACCCAGGTCTCAAGAACTTTAACTACTGTTACCGACTCAGTTCTAAAAGTCCTCTCGTGTGAACCAAGTTTGAGTAGCTCTAAAAAATGTAACTAAAACTAAAACGTAAGTAATAAAGTGTGACCTTCGCGGTAGGTACTTCTTTAATATCTCCAAGGAAAATCGAAAAACAGTATTGCGTGATTTGAATCAATTAATACAATGATTCACACTTTATCACTTGCTCTAACTGGCGCACGGTCAGTGCGGGTCACGTTTCCGTGAAATATATGTCTAGATTTTTTTATGTTAAGATCGACAGACAGGCTGACGGTCCACTTGATGGCTACATTCGCCTATAACATAAGCAACGCCACAGGATAGGATAGGGCATTACCCTGGCATCCCTTACTGATATAGATAGATGGCATCCCTTACTCACTCACCGAAATACAAAAGCATAGATGCTGGTATTTTATGGTGGTTACTGCTGCCAAACGAGCTGCCAAATGAGTGCAAAACGCAGCAATACTTTCTAGACTTTGAAAAGTACATTTCCAAAATTGGACCAGCTGGGAATCGAACCCGGGACTCCTGAGACAGAGAGTTAAGGCAAGCACCTAAACCACTCATCCAATATGGGCTCGACAAAAGAATACTTCTCTTATAATCTTACTAAACCTTAGCTTTCTCTCCCTTATATGCCACAGAACCCTACGAACCGTGCACAGTTTTTGAGATCATCGCGAACTTCTCCCTCAGTCTTTATTATTTAAAATAAAATCTTAATTAATTGTCACAGATTAAGACTTCTGTGTGAAAAACAATTGTTTGAACAAATATTTACCAAACAAATTTTGAATTAGAAAAAAAATAAAAAATTAGAAAAAAATTTATCTACGTTTAATATCTACTTCTACAATATAATGCATATTTTATTACCTATAAATATGCATTATATTGTAGATGTAGATATTAAACGTAGATCTTGTCTAAGATCGAGTTAATATGATAAATATAATATTTTTTCAAGAAATATAAATTTTCGGAAATGGTAAATTTTACAAATCAATATGATAAATCTCATGTGTGTAGAGACACAGAAATATATGGTTTGACGTAGTTTTGGAGAAAAAAATCTAATAAATATATAATTGGCATATAGGGGTACCTATGTTTCTTATCGATCTATTTTCTTTGATTAATAATTTATTAATTATTCTCCTTTTAAAGTAAAGTTTAAAGGAAAAAAAGGCAGTTTAACGTCCACTTGGTATAATATGTGACTATTTGTTATTAAAGTTTAAGAAAAGATTGTCTTTAATTGACAACCAGGTTTTTTAATTACTATGAGAAAGTCCAATATTGCTTTTATAAATCTGATCACTAGGTACATTTGACCAATGATTTTTTTTTATTTTTTTTTTTTATGTAATGGCTTAGGTGTAGTTACAACGGTGTAACTATACCGTCTGAGGCCCGTGGCAAATTCATCGGATTTTTGTACATTTTGCGTTTTATTCACTTTGCGTTTTATACAACATGCTACTGGGCGATGAGACTCTCCCTTCATACATGTATAAGCTTGACGTTGTAGGTTCATTTTTATAAACAACTAGGTAAGGTTGTTCCAATAAAATGAAAACTATCTATTAAATGTCTTTTTTAAATATTATTAAGGGTGACAGGCAGGTTGACGGTCCACATGATGGTAGGTGGCTGCCGTCGCCTAAGGAGTAGGTATATCCTTAGGTCTAAGAACTACTATGTCACAAATGACTAATTTTCATAACAGTTAAATTATGTCTGCGTATTGGAGTCTTTTTTATATAAAAACCTAACTTAAATTGATTAAATACAAAATTGATATATTTTTTAAATTTTGTAATTTTAAAAATGTTAGGGCCCTCCTTTGCTCAGGAGCTCACAAGCCGGGGACCCCGTCGGTCTGGGACCCCGTTGCAATTTACCCGTTACGCCACTCTTGGTACACTGGTACATAGCTGACATCGCCTATTAACACAAGCACACCACACCATAGGGATTGAAAGTGCGCTGCTGACCTAGATAGGATGAAGGATTATGGATACCTAGATAAGAGGGACGGGCTCTCAAGGCTTACTCACTTGTAGAAAAACAAGAGCGTATTTCATGTTACATATGGTTATTCCGACCTATTTATGTCTGTGAAACATTATTGTGGACTATCTCTATTTAATGGGTGTAAAATTAATATTAACAATATATCCATACTACAAAATAGTTTGTCCTGACTGACTATCAACGCACAGCCAAAACTACTAAGTCCAAAAAGCTGAAAGGACATCGTTCAAAACCAGGCAATTTTTTTTTAAATTTTAACTTACACTTTGAAGATTTTGGTAATAAGTCTTTCTTAATTTCAGTAATGTCCTGTGAATATTTCAGATTTTGTAAATGGAGGTAACGTCTAAAAATTAAAAAACTTATTGGAACGATTGGTTTTTTTAATACTTTCAAACTTAAATATCTATTTAATCCCATTACCAAATTACATGATATTTTCCCAGTATAATCTATAATTACATCTTAACTAATGTAGGTACAAGTTTCAACCGTTAAAACGAAAATACCACACACTGATGGCCCGATCTCCTTTTGAAACTGATTGATCTCCTTTTGAAAATAGATTTATAAGCATCCGCTAAGAAAGGATTTTTAAAAATTTCAATTTAAAGGCATTATTAAAGGTCCGTACGGAGCCGGAGGCGGGTCATTAGTTGTTAATTTACATTAAAGCCCTGAGCTGAGCATTATATTATATTGTTTAAATATATTAAAAAAAAGTTTATTTCCTGAAATAATCAATTAGGAATAAGCAGAAAATAATCAAATGAATGATACAGTTTACGGATTCCACGTAGATAACTAGACACGGTACGATAGTAAAAAACAGACTGTATATAGGTAACATGTTGTGAAAAACCATAAGGTGTAGAATTGATAAGGCGCTTCAGTCACAGTCCTCTTGTCTAGGATGTCAGTAGCGTGTCGGTCGACGTAATGGACTCTTCAGATTTTTTCATAGTAAACTATAACAGCGCCGAGTATGACATAAAAAAGTTTTTGCGCGACCATCCCGGTGGTGTTAACACACTGTTGAAGTACAAAGGGAAAAATGTGATGAACGCTATGGAGAAATTCGAACACAGTGCCAATGCTTATCACATGATGAGGGATTTTCGTATATCGACCGATTTCAATGACGAAAATTTGGCGGGAAGTGTCAGTAAAAATGGAAGGATTATAACTAAAGAAGAAGTTAGTAGGGATCAGAGAGAAATAGCTTTTTTAGAAGAATTAGAGGTACCTTGTAGTAATTAATTATTATAATTGTTCATTTTATTATTGTTTTTAAGTTACATTGTTAAATTATTAAATAAATATAACATAGAAAATTGACTGAATTACATTACAAGCTAAATTACTGAATCGATAGCTTAAAGCGTCAGAATGGATATATAGACTACATTCCAAATTGAAAACAATTGCAAATTTATTTTATTTATAACATAAATTTAATTCTTGATAATGTTATTTATTTCGTATATAAATGAAATAAGTAATATTTTTTTTGCGTTCATATTTTTTTTTTCGATTAGCGCGTTGCTCGAGTGGTAGGGTGCTTGCCTCAACGCTCTGTGCTAGGGTTCCCGAGTTCGATTCCCGGCAGGGTGAACTTTTTAATGTCGGCTCTGGTCTGGATCTGTAAAGTAGTGGCAGGGCACAATGTGTTTTGCAATCATTTGGGCAGCTCGTCTGACGGCAGTAAACACCCCCTCACAGAAGACCACCGTGAAATAACAGCACGTGCTCTGTGTTATGGTGATAAGAAGGAAAATATATCGAACCAGGCATTCTCAATATTGAACTAAGTGACAGCCTATAGATCCTTATGTTAATTTTTTTAAAATAATTTGTTAAATATAAATACATATATATTACATATTAAAATAATATAATTCATTAAAAAATATATATTCAAAATAGGATTACCTAAGCTCTTCTCTTCTCCTTTACAAAGAGTAAAAGATCTATGGAACATAATATCTATATGTAAAATTATATATATACATAATAATATACAAAAATGTTTACTTTACGACTTTCCTTTTTTACTTTTTTTTCTTTGACGCCAGATATTATTTGCCCGATTCGAGAATACAAACTACATAAAAGCATTGCTCCTATTTGACGCTCGCCAAAACCAATTTAAAACCATATAATTACCAAAAATTAATTTAGTTATATAGGTATATAAATCTTAGTTTAATTGCAAAATTTAATATCTATATAATCAGTGTTTATATCTGGTACAAAGTCGCTCTGTATGAGATTAGGGTGTCTGAAAATTATTCCTAAAAATAGTAGTTAAAAAGCGCGGAAACGTGATACCTAAATACCTATAGTTCCATACCATCCAGTAAAAAGATCTTATTAAACCGAGGAGGCATAATTGTATATTTTATATCAACTTTTAACTTTTATAAAACATATTTTTTTGACGTCTCTTACAATAAAAACATTTATTTTGAGATTAAAATAATACTAAAAAATAGTATTTCACGTGAGGTTTATTTGATGGTAAATTTGAAGGTAAGAATAAAAGAATTGATATTATTTTAAGATATTATTTTTAAGTATTACGCAGGGCACACTGCGTTTCGCAGTCATTTGGGTGGCCCGTCTGGCGGCAGTAACCATCCGCTTACAGAAGACCACCGAGAAATAACTGCACGTGTGCTGTTGTATTTAGGGGAGTGAGTAACTGATGCCAGAGCCCATTGCGCCTAATTCTTAATCGTATTATTGTTCGCAGAGCACTTTGCGTACCTGTAGCTTTGCTTCTGTTAAAGGCAACGGTAGCCACCTACCATCAAGTGGACCGTCAGCCTGTCTGCCGATCTAAACATAAAAAAAGTATTCTAACTTTATCGGTTAGGTATTCGTTGTAATTTTTTTTTAAATAAACCGCGCCATGTATAGTTGAAGGTGGTATACGTAACGTTATCTTATCAAGTTTGAGCTGTCTCATTCAGTTCCTAATAATCGCTGGTCACGGTTTTTTCTGTGTATTGTTAAAGTCACGTGTTCATGGCACCTAAATGATACTGATTACCATTGATTACACATGCCTAACATCAGGACCGCCTTTAACCTGTTGGAGGTCCTGGCCACTTTAGAATAATGGGGCCCCTATGACTATGACAAAGGATTATTTTATTAACCAAACTATTTACCCTATCAATAAAAGAACAAAGATTTGTAGATGTCGAGCGACTTATATTTAATTACATTTAATAAGATTATTAATATCTTATTAAATATAATTACTAGCTCGCAACTTCATTCGCGTTGAAAAATAAAAAGATACTTATAACGCCTGACAAAACATGTATTTACAGCATTATTGGCGTCATATATTTGTCTGGCGTTGAATTTTTATTTTTAGATTAATGGTGCCACGGCATCCTGAAATTCTATTCAACTATTGGTGAAAGAATTTTTTAAATCGGATTGTAGTTTCAAAGATTACCTCCTACATACAAGCAAACATACAAACTTTACTACCTCTTTACAATAGACATAATTGAGAAATTCAATGGAGCAGGCCCAACCGTTATTCGAACCGGTGTATGTAGTGTAGGCATCCAAGTATTTGTTCCATTTTAATATTGTATGTAACATAAAAATAACAAAAGAAATGTGTATGTATAGATTTTTTTTAAGGTTCGTAGGTTATTTAGGTTCGTAATATGTATCTACTTAACTATTAACCTAACCTAATAATATTATATTTTGTATAATATATTTAAAAATTAAAATTCTATTAGTTAGTATCAGCAATAAAGGTTTAAATAAATAAATAAATCTAACTTAATAAAATACATATATTACAAAAGAATACAGATAGAATTTTGCAATAATTACTAAATAGGCTGATCGTGATAGTGCGCCGTTTCATGAAGTTTCTAATTAATATCTGTCAGATCATTCGAAGATATCGTTCAACTAAATCATCAAACTTCATTCTTTGATCAATGTGCATGAATTTAATCGGTCATTTCATACAAACAGTTGGATTATATACACGACATATACACGCGTGGTCGTGTCCAACCGATGATCTTCCAACCTAAACTGAACCCTGTTATATATATGTAGCCAAGTATGGAAGCCATTAGAAAAAATCAGATAACTCGTTTATAAAACCGTCTAAAATTTATATTAGGTACGTTTCTAATTTATTAAAGGAGATATAACAGAATATATGTACTTTTTAATTAAAAGTCAAAAATGCATTACATTTATTAGATACATGAAAAACGAATGCATGAAAGCGAATGCATGAAAAACTGAATTATTGTGAAATTTAACATCCAAACTGCAACTTAGTTTACAAAAGAAATAAATCGATAGGACTATAAAACACAAAATCCATTTTTTATCTTTTGTGATTCGGATTCGGATAACCCCTCAAATTTTAGAACCTCGTAACGAGGTTAGGTATAGGTAGGTTACATTAATATTTTCTGCAACTCGTTGCTATGACCAAATCGATAGGAGTTAGGTTTAGAAAACTAATGGAGCGTGTAGAGAGGACTGTGCGGTTAGCGACGCAAGGCGAGGCCTGCGAGGCGTCGTCTGCGCGTCCTCTTTCTTTTCCGGACAGGGTACCTGCCGACGCACGACGTTGTTTGTTTATGCCGATCGACTACCAATTTTTCGGTTGATATTGTCCTACATTTTCTACCCGCTAGTATCCATTTTTAATTCTTGAATAGTCGCCCCGAATTAAAATCGGGTTGTCCTGGATGTCTTCGGTGTCCTGGATGTCCTGACGTGTTCTGGATGTCCCGACGTGTCCTGGGATGTCCTGTGGTGTCCTGTCTGGTCCTGTCGTGTAGAGTACCGTTCCGTTCTGTTCTGTTCTGTTTGGTGGTTCGGCTTGCCGAGCGTCCACGAAGACGCCGGGTGAAGGAACGCTTTCAGCGATTATCTCGCGTCCCGAACAGATATGCGTTATTTTTTTTACTGAACGCGATTCGCAAATTACCTTGCGTTATAGGACGATTACTCAATATTTTATTTTAACTAGTTTTTTTAATACAAATTAGTCTTTTCGGCAGCGGTAGGGACTCGACTGCTCTCCACGAAGACCATGTCTTTTATTTATTTTTTATTAAATTGTAGAATTTTTTTTCAATTTGTAATTGGTGTTTTTTTTTTAAATTTATTAAACTTTTTCTTTTCTTTTATTTTCTTTTTTATTATTGTTGTCCGCCCGCGGAGGGAAAAAACGGTAACACCTACTACATATATCTCATAAATAACCAGTAGGTACTTAAACGGTGATAAGTGAATTATGTTACTGACGCGTATATTGGCACGTTGATAAATGATACTCTGACATGCGTTTATCCTGATAAGTGACTCATCCTAGCAATCAATGTGTGTTGCCAATTAGGTTGCCAATGCAGAGTAGCACTCTAAATAATAATTTTTGATGTGGAGTTTTGAGTGGCCAAAGCATTCAGTTTCAGACTTCGGATTCGGAGTCTATTAAAGATGGCGCCTCATAGGGCTTAGTGCTTTCCCTGACGCTTTTAGTCTTCTGTCTTATGAATAGAAGACTACCTACCTATCTGATCTTATGGAATCTTAGCAAAATATATATGGGTAAAGTAGGCGCTCCTCGTGCTCAAGATAAGGTAATTCGTGGCAGACTTTTCTTAAATCGAAGATGTTCTTAACTCATGTTTTTAATCTTCGGTGACAATATTCTTTAATGTTTTAACTCCATAAAAACTCAGGCTTTTGTGTTGGCCCCGAAAAAATGCATTTTGCTGGCACGCCTCTGTTAAAATTCGTCATGATTTTGAAATTCTTAGCGTGAAAAAAGCGTCATTTGGGGTAAGGTAAACCGATTTAAAAAAGTTCAGAGTTTTAAGAAAAACTTATCCGTTAACAAATGGGATCTTTCATAAGATTTGCATATCTTGGCCCTAAACCATCAACGGACGCCGTGTGACGTCCCATCAAATCGGCTATATGGGTAATTTTGGGGACCCTGACTCTGCTACAGACTCTCACGCTGCTAACCTTGATAAACCCGCGCCATATGCAATAAAATGAAACCCTCTTCTTATCTAATGATTACCTAATCTAATCTTGTGAATGAATTTTATCGTTGGTTACACATAGTAATAATTATTAATTAAGCGGTACACCCATCTAGGCATATTGAATTGCATATCATCGTGACTGTCAACAATTCAGAGACTTTATTTAGATTTTCAAGTTCTGATTTAGGGTATCCGGGTTATATTCCCGGTAGGGCCAACTTTGGAAGCGAAGATGTCATCTCGCAGAAGGAGGCGGCGGAGAGAGAGCGGGAGGACGACGTCCTGTCCCATCCTCTCCGTCGCCGATGAACAGGATACAGGCGACTGGCGCACGCCCGCCACCTGGACCCCTGACAGGACTAGGGCGGTAGATGGGGACTCTACTGCCCGCTTCATCCTGAGAGGCACGGTGCACCCTGGCAGCTCGGGTGCGCCTTCCGGTGGAGCTGCAGAAGAGTGTTAGTCCGACCTCGCAACTTCACCAATAGCAGATGAGGAGGACGCCAAGAGGTTTAGTCGGTAGGTCTACCCCAATACCATCTCGGGGCAGGAGTCCGACATAACCCACCGGTCTGGCCCCAGGCCGGTGGGTATCCATGATGGATTCCTCTTGTAAAAAAAAAGGACCAACTTTGGAAAAGTTGGCTCCAGACTGGATCTGGCGAGTAATGGCAAGGCACATTGCGTTCGCGTTCGCAATGATGTTCATTTCATTTGGGCAGTCGGTCTGGCTGCAGTAACCAACCCTTTCAAAAGACCACCCTGAAATAAGAGTAAACAGGATGCCAGAGCCCATTTTCCTATCCCTATCTACCCTTACCCTAAATCCTTCTAAGTTCAGCAGCACATTTGTATTTATGTAAAGGTCGTCAGACAAGCTGATGGTTCACTTGATACTAGGTGGCTACCGTCACCTATAACATAAGTAAATTATTGAGTAATAGAAGTAAAATTTTCAGTAATCTATGAAAATGAATTATTTTTTCAATACTAGAAAAAAAATGTAGATTTGCATTTTCTTTATATATATGAAAATATTAAGAACATAAAAGTTTGAATATATCTAGATCAGGGTTTCCCTAACTAATTTATCACGCGCCTCCCTTTGTAAAAGACGAAAATTTGCGCCCCCCTCCCTTGTCTAATTAGAATGTAAAGACAGAAAAAAAACTCTTCAAACATCGAAGTATGAGATGGATGAGCTTGCTTGTTTTTTACTAGGTTTTCGATTCTCGGCTTAAACAGAAATGGCACGCCGCAAATCACTAGCAATGTCAAGTTTACGGGTATTTCTATACTTGGTTTTTATCGCTACCTAAGCAGAAAATCCTCTTTTGCACAAATATTTATTGGAAAGAGGTTTCGCTTCACGAATTTAAGGTCTTATTAGTGGCCCACGCCCCCATTGCTGATCTCTGCGCCCCCCACTTTGAAAATCCACGACCTAGATCATCCATATTTTACTTTCGCAGTGACAACATTTATTATTGTATATTAGCTAGTAATTAGACAAAGGGATAAAATAAAAATCTATTAATTTACGAGTAGCTGTTAATATACCATTAGCGAGAAATGCGAAATAAGAAAATCTAATAAGTATCTATTAAATACTTATTGCTTTGTACTTATACACTATTTTTAATTACTGTTGTAGTCTTCACTAAGATGTTCTAAGCGATTAAGTTATCGTAGTCTTGATCGGCCTTGTGAGTAACTATAACACAAAATGCCACTGTTTCAACTAGTTTAATCATTTCAAGAATAGACGAATAAATCTTATTGGTGATTTTATCGATGATTACGCCTCCTTATCTTCGCTTATTGGACTGCATATATATATTGTGGTTTAGTAATGTAAAGAATATATGTGCACATACATGATGTGATGGAAACATGAGATCCCAGAGGAATGATGGAAGATTTAAATTATAATTATAATGTAAATTTTCATTAATTTTGAGAATTCTATAAATGTATGAATAAATATATTTTAAAATTGATGGAGGGATACTTATATGAATTGTTTGTTCATTATGTTTTAGGCAAAGATTGACTGGTCAAAACCAATCCTAGAGCAGTTGGTGAAAATCGCCCCACACTACAACAAATGGATAAATAGTGCTGTGTTCAGGAGGTGTAGACTCTTCAGAAGTTCGCTTTTAGAACGCCTTACATACACGCCGTGGTACGTCGTACCCTTATTTTGGGTACCAGTTATATTGTACCTCGGGATCTCACAGTATTTCGAATACGTTGCATGTAAAGGTATGTTGCTAGTTTTGATTTTATTTCGTCCCCAATTTAGGTAAATAACTAGTGTGCTGTTGCGTTTCCGCGCCTGAGTAATTTTATGTAGAGCTCATTTTCCTCTTTTCAATAATATGTATATCTGCTGTGGATTCTGTTTATAATAATGTACCATTAAGCGGACCCCTATCGCTAACCTAACCTAACTGTATCAATACCAAGATAAATAAAGTATTTAAATGCAAAAGTATAAGCGGGTCCAAAAGTTTCTGGCCAAAAATATAAAAGCATATACAAGTAGCAGAAAAAAAAATGTCATGTCATTTTGATTGTCATAATTTTTAGCTTACTCATAAGATATTTAAACGAATATAATTTACAAGATATAACTGTCATTATTTTAGCTTTTACGACTTTTTGAAGAATACTGAGTCGCAATATTTTTATCATGTTTATTAAATTCGAATATCGATCTTTGATAAAACTCCTTACAAAGGAAGGTGTTAGCCCAACCAATTTTAAACAACGATTGGATAATGTGTACGGCGATTCATCTCCATCATTTTCCACAATGAAAGATTGGTGTAAGCAACTTCGTTAAGTAAAAAAGTCTATTAACGATGACCTTTGCTCCGGTCGGCCCGTGAGACACTAACATGAACAACATCAAGTTAGTGGAAGAAGAAGTATTGGAGGACTGACGTCTAAAGATGAATGAGATAGTGAAAAACGAAATTTTTTACAAATTATAAATCATATCAAGGGACCTACCCTTTCAAGCACGCTGGTTGCATGGCAAGGCTATTTACTTAACGAGATAACAGCCAGCTCTGGGGTTACCAGATATCTCGAACAAGTTTATTGGGAAAATATTGCATAAATCTTAATAATTACCTTATACCTGAGTCACGAACAACACAGTCATATAAGCTAAATCTTACTAAAAAGAGAAACTCAGAATCGATTTTGTTTCAGAGGAATGTTCAAATCAAACTATCTTATTAATATATTACTTGTACAAAATTGTTTTGGGCCTCATAATATGGTCAGCTCTGGAGTATACGCTGCACAGATGGGTCTTCCATCTGGATCCAGGATCCTCGCTAACCATGATCAAGATACATTTCCTCATACACGGCTTACATCATAAGGTATGTTTAAAGTGAAAATTTTAAAATACTTCTAGTACGTTCGTCATTGCTAGACGATTATTTTACATTCGGTGAAATAAATTTTAGAATAATAAATTATTCTTTTTAATATTATCTTCGTTAAAGAACTTTTGTTTATAATATATTCTTCGTTAATGGTTTTGAAACGATCTAGCGACATCAATATTTTTTTAATCTGTTATTTTGCGGATCCGATAATAGTTTAGTTCACAAGTTCAAATTCGTGTTTTCTTCATAAAGCTCCTAAAAATATATGCAATAAATCATTGGATTCGGAATCGGAATCATTGGATCTCTAGAAAAATGTATTGAAATGTTTTACCCACACATAAACAATTACAAAAGTACGAACACATAAACAAATTAAGATTAGAATGAAAAGGCATTTAGGCATTTTTCGCTAGTAACTAAAAAACTATAAGCGATAGTGAAAATCGAAAAAAGGTATTCTAAAATGGGAGGAATTTTAATATAATATATTAATAGATTATTTAGTTTTAATAAAAAATTCCGTTCGAAATTTAAATATTTAATTTAAAATCGAAATTTATATAAATTATTACAAATATTTAAATATCTCGGATTAGTTATTTTTTAGCAACTGACACTTCCGGATCATCCTCAAATCCATATTTGGTGAGCTAAATGGTTGAAACGAAACCAAATTTAAGTGCCCAATTTCTGGGCACATCTAGGTACCTAAATTATTTTTTATTTAGGTACAATAAAAAAATTACCTTAAGTCACAACAAAGAAATTTACTCAATAACCAACCCAACCAGCAAAACAGTCGAATAAGAAACGATTTACTCAGCCTAAGGTCCTATAACAGCTGAAATTACAAGCACTTTTATACTACAGGTTGGTATTTTGGCAACGGCCGAAATACCAACCTGTAGTATAAAAGTGCTTGTCTCGATTATTTAGCAATTTTCACTAAATTGTGCTATAGTTAGAGTCGAATAAATGTTTACAGCATTATGCTAAAACGCTTTTACTCTGCTTTTTGTAACATGCTGAGTTCAAGTGAGCAAATCACTTTTATTCAGCTTCCTTATCCTATAATAGTTCTGTAACAAATGCTACTAAAATAGCTGATCCGCTAAGTTGGGTGCTTCTACACGATTATTATTCGACATTCTAATCTGATTCCATAAAAGTTGAGTAAAAGCAATCTATTTACTATTTAGCACCATCGTTGCTATTAGTACATACTTATACAACAACTCGAAAATTTGTTGTATAATAGCAACTGACTTGCTTTTACACAGCTCTTTAGTTGAGTAACAGTGAATTAATTGCTTTGATTGGGCTAATATGTACATTCGATTATGTTTTCTAATAAGAATGTCAGTTTGCTATTACTCGACAATTTGGTTCTGTAGACGTAGCCGGATTGCTTTTACTCAGAAAATGAGTTGTAATCTAGCAACCAAATTCCATTTACTCAGTTCTTCAGTTGGGTAACAGCGAATTAATTGCTTTTATTCGGCTACGCAAGGAACCCTAAAATGTCGAGTAAATAATCGAGTAATAATCGTATACATGAAATGTAATGGAAACTAAGATTACAAAAATAATTTTTATAACATACAATATTTTATTTATTTAATATTTATAATTTAAATTGAATAAATTATGGGGGCGCATAATTTATTCAAAGGCCTTAGGGCCTCTGGTTTAGTCAGTAAATTAATTATCGCATGTTGAATATAATTATGTACTTACGAACATGTTCTGAATATTACATGTTAAGGACTTGAAAAAATGTAACCTTATATATTCAAACAACAATTCAAATATCTTCCTTTTACAATTTTTTCCATAGACATTATAGCGTTTGACACACGTTGTCACAAAAAGCTAATCCGAAAATCGCACACATAACTGCCACCATGGATCTTTTACAGCACAAATTAGCCGAATTAAAGTAATAAATTCGCTATTACTCAACTAAACAGCTGAGTAAAAGGAATTCGATTGCTATTAGACAACACATTTTTTTTAATAAAAGCAATCCGGCTACTCCTACAAAAACAACTTACCGAGTAATAGCAAATTGATATCTTTTATAGAAAATATAATCGAATAAACGCATATTTGTTACCATTATAGTGCTGGCAGTAGTTTTTTCGCTTTTACTCAATATTTAAAGCACTTTTACAGCACGTTTTACAGGATTTTAGTCTGAGTAATCTGCGCCCAATTCGCGTCGAGTAAACGTTTACAGCACTTTTACTCAAGTATTCTTAGCGCTTGTATATAATTAAATAGCAAAGCGGAAACGTGCTCGCTACTTTTATAGCACGTAAATTTGCTAGTTGGGAAATTAACCAAATTTTGAATCGAAACCTATCGTTTGAAATTCTAATCTCATTTTTAAAACATTAATTATATTTTCAATAATGTTTACTTAATACCTATAATAAATCCGAAGTGTTCTCTTGTTACGAGTCAAGTCGTTGCGGCCCAAAGCTAGTATAACATAAAATGACTAGTGACAAGTACGAGTATTTAAGGAAACAAAAAAAAAAGCTAATCAATCTAAAAAAATAATTGTCTTTAGTATTAAAACTCACACGCATGTTATTTGAATTTAATTTATGCACATAAGATTATAAAAATATTTTTTCAAAGATAAGTTCCTATCAAGTTAAGTGTACAGACCTATGTGAAGTATATACCTACGTATGGTAGGATTATAGCGAAGGTAAACTCGGTTAATTATGGTGATAATAGAAGAACTATTCATACAACAGATTGCAAAAAGTAAACATGCCGACATAGGAATGTCACTGTAAATAATCGTCAAAACAATTGACATATGACATTGATAAAATTATAATTCAGATAACATTATTATTATCTTATTGCTAATCTGTTTTATATATTGTGAGAAAAAATGACTTTCAGAAACCGTTAAGTATGTATAATATTCCAGAGATTCTAGAGCTATTCTATATCTCTAGAAATATTCTACACTACCGCTTCCTTCAAGTTTTTAACTTGATTTTTCCTAGTTGACTTGCAAATAAATTTTGAAAACTATCAAGTTTGCGAAACTCTATGAAGTGTGTTTTCACACATATGTATGTAGAACTTGAGAGAATTATTTAATTAGGTTAGTAAAGGCAATAACACAGTTATAGGACATTTAATTATTTATTACAATTAATCATTACCTCAAAAATTGCAATGTGTTTGACATAGCGTTGAAACGTGATTTCTAACTAAGGGCCTCGTAAGAAAGCTCAACGTCGCTCAACGAGCTATGGAGAGCGCTATGCTCGGAGTTACACTGCGAGATCGAATCAGGGATGAGGAGATCCGTAGACAAACGAAAGTTATCAACTTGATCCAGCGGATCAGTAAGTTGAAGTAGAAGTGGCCAGGACACATAGTTCGGAGAGCCAACGGCCGCTGGGGCTGGAAGGTTCTAGTGGAGGCCACGGACCGGCAAGCGCAACCATGATGTCCACCCACAAGATGGACAGACGACCTGATAAGGACCGCGGATCGAGCGACGGTGGATCCAGGCTGCTTCTGACGGGTCCCTTTGGAAAATTAGGGGGGAGGCCTATATTCAGCAGCGGACGTCCTACGGCTGAGATAATGAATTATCATTACGCACTGCTTGTCCAGAATACTAATTCCAATAGACAGAAACAGACGAGCTCGTTGGATGAGTGGTTAGGGTGCTTGCTTTAACGCTTTGTTCTAGGGTTCCCGGGTTCGATTCCCAGCAGGGTCAACTTTGAAAAATCAACTTTTCAAATTTGGCTCTGGTCTGGATTTGGAAAGTAGTGGCAGGGCACACTGCGTTTCGCAGTCATTTGGGCAGTCCGTCTGGCGGCAGTAACCACCCCCTTACAGAAGACCACCGTGAAATAACAGCACGTATGTTATTGTGTTTCGGTGAGTGAGTAAGGAATGCCAGAGCCCATATCCCTATCCACTCCTAATCCCTTATCCTTAATCCTACTGCAGTCGGCAGCGCACTTGCAGCAGCTTAGGCGTTGCTTGTGTGACGGTAGCCACCTACCATCAAGTGGACCGTCTGCCTGTCTGCCGACCTTAACATTAAAAAAAAGACCAGTAAACTACACATTTATTATATTTTATATGACAGGTATTGCTTTATCATCTATGTATCATTTTTTATAATGATAATAAGCCTTTAATTCTCGAATTAATCAAAGTAGCCATATATCTGTGATGAATGATGGATTAGGTACATGACATTTGCAAATACTTAGATAGATTATCGCATTATAATTAATTTTTATAATATCTTGGGACCACTAGCAAGTTGTTAGTATTTTAAATTTATTTCAGACTAGCGTTCCGCCCCCGGCTTCGCCTGGGATGCAATTTTTATATATTAAAACATTCCCCGTTTATCCCTTTTTCCATTAGTCAAAACCGAATTAAAATCGGTCTATCCGTTTACGCGTGATGCCGTGACCAAGAGAAATAGGGATTCATTTTTATATATAGAAATGAAAAAGTTGAATGTTCCATTTAATTACACACTAGGCGAAATTAAAGAAAATTTAAAATTTCTTTAATTTCAGCAATTGTTTATTTGAATAAACGGCTCGTTTACGATTTTATTATATGTATTGATATAGAAATAGAGACCGTCGGTGACGCAGTGGAAAAGAAAGATGCGGCCTATATGTAAAATATGTATATGTATAGATAAAATCAATTTTTTTTCGTGTTTAAAACACAAAGACAATAACAAGCCTGAGAGAGCGCATGTGTATGCACCTATCACATAACTTATTTATGAATTAGTCGTTTTCATTATAGCGTCGGTTATTGATTTTAGTTGCAATGTCCTACAATATAATTTTTATCCAATGTCAAGAACTATTATTTCAAGCTGAATATTTTTGTATTTCTCATAACACTGTTACTCAAAAATGTCGAGTGAAATAGTATTAAAACAATGAATATAATCCCAATCCTTACTTAGTAATCGATAAATCATAACTTTACTTAAATTATATTTACTTTTAAATAATATTTTATAGATCATACGGCTGTGTGTTTTAAGGGAATACATGTACGTTATGAGTAGAGACCGGACTATATGCAACATAAGAAGTTTGTTATATGCATGCAAATATGCATGAAAAATGCTTGAAATATGCATGAAAATTGGCAGAATATGCGAAATTAAATCATAAATTTTAGGAACTCAAAAAAAAAACGAAAAGAATTTATAAACAATAAGTAAGTTAATCAGCATACATTAAGTAAATTATCCTTTGATAGGCGATAAATAGGTACAGGAACATTACATGACATTAAACGTAAACAATCAAGTATAGTTCCAAATGTTCAGTGATAAGATTGTGTCTTCGATTATTTAGAATATTTTTGTAAGTGGAAAAGGTTCGCTCCACATCCACTGAGGTAACTGCTGGCAAAAGTTCTGCCGTCCCATTAATGAAACTATCAATTTGACACAAACTTTCAAAACCTGGGTTATTGTTCAATATGTTTTCAAACTTTTCTTTAAGTTTATGCGGCTTTAGTTTGGATAGATTCAGTCAATGCCAAACCGCGAGTTTCAAGCATTTTAATACTTTGTAATGCTTCGGGTGAGGCATTAAAACTCGGGAATGTAGGCACACTCATTTATATTTGGAGAACCAAACAACATAATGATACAGATACTTGAACGCGGGAACAACCGAGAGCCAACGCCCTATTTAATACATAACAGTCAGAAGGCGCGAGAGCGCGCTGCTCTCTTAGTCCTACGCAATCGTCTTGTATCGAGCGGGACGGCGAATGTGGCGCCCTCTTCGAGAGCGTGTAAATTTAAAGTTACCGCCTGAGTCCTTGGCGCTACAACTTTCATTTTATTATTGTAATTGTCAAAACAAAAGACGCTCGGAAAAAAAATTGTAAATGTACCGATAATATGCATCATAACTAGATCTTAGGTAAAATATGCTATTATCGCTGAGAATGGCTTAAATATGCAAATGCATATAATCCGGTCTCTAGTTATGAGTTAGAGAAAATATTTCTTTGAGCGTAGGTAGGTATATATATTCCGATAGATCTAACCGATATTTTATTTATTTTATTTTATTTTTACAGTTTTAGGAAAACTTACAGCTAATAGAATACAATGTAGTCACAGAATAGAACATCAATGGCCAATTAAAAGTTTCCACATATAGGTAGATGACATACAGTATATGAAGTAGGTACGCCACTTGACCAAACAAATTTACCTATATTAATTTATTACACTTTACAAAATTTAGTCTCACAAGTAATTTTAAAGGTTGTTACAGTATTCAAGTAAAAAACTTAATCTTAAAAACGCAAGCTAATTTTTTTTTAATTTTTTAAAAAAGCTGTTAGCAAGTATATTTTTGAGCTGCCTGGGCGATGTATGGAATAGGTCAACATCAAACTGCATAGAAACAGTATTAAAACACGCACTCGCTCGCATTTTTCTTATAGCTAGTTTTGGCATCAGGTATGTGAAGTGCGCCCAATCGTCTACGAGAATAAGGAACACGTAAACCAATAAGTTGTAAAAGGTCAGAACAATCTATCCACCCATTAGCGATCTTAACCAAATAAACAAGATCAGCTATACGCCGTCTCTCATATAGTGGCAGAATGTGGAATTTTTGGCAACGCTTCGTATAATCTGATATGTATAGATTTGACCGAAACTGTAAATAACGTAAGAACCTTTTCTGTATGCGCTCAATGCGTGTAATATAAATATTATACGCCGGATTCCAGACTTGTGAGCAATACTCTAAGTGACTTATACGTAAGCACAGTATAGAATTTTGAGAATTTTGATAGATTTAAAATCCGCTGACATACGCAAGAGGAATCCTAAAGTTCTAGAAGCTTTATTTACGGCAGTATTTATATGTTCGTCGAATAATAATTTAGAGTCAAAAACTATTCCCAGGTCACGAATGGATTTTACCCGAGTTAAATCAGTGTTTTTTAAATTGTATGTGGTTGTGACTGGAAACGGTTTGCGAGTATATGAGCATACATAACATTTATTTACGTTTAAATCTAATTTATTAATTAAACAATAATTTTCAAGTCTAATGAGATCGTCTTGTAATAGTTGGGTACACTGATAAGATTTAATAGGGCATATTATTTTCATGTCGTCAGCGTAAAGTAATATTTTGGAATTATGAAAACACAAATGAATGTCGTTAACAAAAATGTTAAATAAAAGCGGACCCAACAACGAACCCTGGGGTACGCCTGATGGTATTGGCATCGCCAATGAGGTGTATCCATTAAGCACCACAGTCTGGCATCTGTTCTCAACGTAAGATGTGAACCATCGGTACAAGTTTCCTCTTATGCCTATAGCTTGGAGTTTACGCAACAGCAAGGTATGATCTATCCTATCGAAACACTTACTATACTATGACGTCGACTTGAGAAGGCTCAGACATATGTTCTGACAAGTAGTTACAACACATAATTAGGTTTGACGTAGTAGATCTGCCTCTTATAAATCCATGCTGTTGTACTATAAAAATATGTTTTAGGCACGCATATAACTGCTTGTGAACGACCCGCTCCAATACTTTTGCAAAAAGGCAGAGTTTGGAAATGGGTCTGTAGTTTACTACTTCATCCCTTGGTCCTTTTTTGTGGATAGGAATGATATAAGCGGATTTCCAGACAGACGGTACCACGCCCTCTATTAAGGATCGCCTAAATATCAGAGAAAGAGGCAGAGCGAGGCTTTTAGCGCACTTGGTTATAAAGACAGCTGGTATACCGTCTGGACCGGCTGACGTAAACGTAATATACATACGTAACCGATAGATCTTGACGAAAGCTGACGATTGAAACACAAACGAACGTTCTAGCTTCTCTGAGTCAAAATTATGTAACATTACGCAAAACGACTTCAAAATGGGGTGCTTCCCTCTCCACCGCAAGCGATATCTCACAGTCCTCACTCAGCGTAACGTATTCTTTGATCCTTTAGCTATCGAGTGATATAATTAAATTTTGGATGTAGATGATAGATATGTAGCTGCAGCATCAAACTGTATATTCCGATTTTGTTTTTATCAGTTTTCCGAATTGCATTCCACCATGGAAGCAAATTTAGAGACATATTCAAGTAAAAAAAAAAACAATTGAACACATTATAGAAATAAATTAACACCTTAGAACCTTTTTTTATGTAAGATTTGGGAGCCACAATGATGATTCATAGAAGCCTCAAGTGGGCTGCCAACATTATTAGTCTAAAGGACAAGAGTAGAACTGGGATAGGGAAATTGACTTCAGCATCTCTTACTCACTCACTGATACACATCGCCACGTCAGCATACATGCTAATATTTAACGATGGTGTTCTGTAAGGGGGTGGTTACTGCCGCCAGATGGGTTGCATAAATTTATGATTGCGAAACGCAACTTAATAAATTTGACCTGACAACTTGACAAATAACGTGTCCTGACAACTTAATAAATTGAAACCCTTTATGTTTATTTAGACCACCGTAAAATCGCCGCATGTGTGCTGTTGTGTTTAGGTGAGCGAGTTAAGGGGTACCAGAGACCATTCGCCAATACCTTCCTAATTCCTGATATGATACTTAATCCTACTAATGTTGGTCATCAAATGGACCGTCAGCCTGTCTGACTACATTTACATGAATAAAAGGGTTCATAATAAGAAAGAAAATTTGAGTCAATTGCTTTCAGCACACAGATAAAATCCGATAGATACACTATATCTATCGGATTTTACAGTTTTTTAACATGATTTTCTATTTTCTCTTCAGACTCCTTTCGATGGACTAAGACAAGTATTTCCTCCAGTGCCAGCAGTTTTATTAGCGGGACTTATTTATGTGCCTTTTCAGGCTGTGCTAAGTTACCCTAGGATCGTTCTGGTTGGTGGATTAATTGGTGAGTGTGCATACCTGAATGTATTTTTCAAATTTACTTATTGGATAAAGGAGAAACCCCGATTCCCATACAAGCCCGGGCTATGACTGTATAGGACTGGAAATTGGCCTGTAATTAGGACATTGAAAAATATTGTATGAGCCCAATTTTCACAATTATTAGCAATGGCCAAGTTTATAAATAAATCGTACAGTAAGCACATTTGAGGTTATGTCGTGGCTGCGTGTTACGTTTTCTGATACGATGAATATCATAATTGCAATCAAAGATAATTGTATTAGTGTATTAGTGTATAGATGGAACAATAAAAATTGAAGATTCCTTCGATACTCGATACCCGTCTTTCTAATGGCTGCATGTCGTATGTTAAAAAGAGATAACAATAGCCGAATATGACGTCTAAAAACGCTGCGCGCCATAAAAGAGGCAACGTCATATTTGTTTATATCATGCTGGTTAACAAGCGCGTTTAGCTTTATGTGATTTAAAATACTTAAAAATCTGAAAGTATGATTTCATAAATCTGTTGCTTGCCAAGAATGGCTTGTACTGTTCCCGTTTGTCCAAGTAGAGTGGGTGTTTTGAAGGAGAATAATGGAAACATATAATTTCACCGGTTAGTCGCACAGCTCGCACTCATTAATTTTGGTGTTTTGTAAACAAATTTTTATAATTATTTACTAAAAATGAATCATTATACATGCATACACAGCTCTAAGGTTGATTTATTTAAAGAAAAGCTGGTGTTTATAACTAAAATTTACAAAAACCAAAGTTAATCGGAATATTTGACATTTGTCTTGCTTTATAGTGCTGTAGTCTGATCTTGATAAGTTTATCGATATCGATAACTAATTTATTTTTAGTAGAGTGTTGACAATTTCTAGCATTCACTGCAGGTTGAAAGTAATTTTTATCAATTTATAACAGATTTCCCACCGACATCGATTTAAAAAAAAAGTGAACAAAAAATGTAAGAAAAGCCGACGATTGGAGAGCTTTGCAATATACAAGAATATGCTTGATGAACTTTGAAGATTCTTGCTTTCGCCAAGGATATCAGCGTAAAATTCTACACTCGTATGCAGTGCCGGCAATATTCCTAAAATTACCACCATCGTGTAAACCAGTAAGTAATATCTATAAGTTATAAAGAAGTTATGCTTCAATCTATGAAAATTATGAAAATCTTTTGAATCATTAATAACCTAAAACGATTTCTTTTCAGAAATTACCCAGAAAAAGAAAACTTACTAATAAATACGTGGATACCCAAGCGTCAACATTAACTGCAAGTCTTTAAATTAAAATGTTGACGAATCACAGATGAACGATATCACAGATTAAAATGAAACGATATCACAGATTATCCAATCTGTGATATCGTTTCTAAAAATAAAACTTTAAGATTATCGAGTTTTTTTTCTCTCGTAATAAAAACCTACTCCCGTTCTACCCCTTAAGGATGGATTCTAAATATTTCTACCCAAAAAATAACTATTCTTTTGAAATATTTTGGTGAAATAAATGCAAGAGGTTGCATACAATCTCATACAACCGATTAGCAATGCGGCGAGTACCAGTACGCACCCACATTTTATTTATATTGAATAACCAAACAGTACACCGAAACGCATTTGGCCATACTTTTTATCCGTCATATATTTAAAATCTATATCAACGATATCTAGTTATCAATAAAAATGCACAGCACTATTATACGCTATAACTTTAGCTTGCATTGTATAGTCAAAATGGAGACATTCACTCAACTTCGACCCGACAGATTATATATGTATGTCTCTTTCAATCTTATGACAATTTGAAGGTGTTAGAAAGAATAAAATATTGCTGCATTTTGTGATCCATCTATAGGTACAGACTAATGCAACATCTTTGATTGCAATGATATAATGTCATAAATGTCATGTTGTGACATTTCATGTCATATAATTACATTATATGCCCCTTATTATACAAAAATAGTAGTCGTAGCGCAGCTTACCGCAGTCTGCCTACTACTAAATTATAATAAAAAAATATTTTGTTTTTTAATAAAACGAGTTTAAAAGTTAATTTTCTATGGGAAAATTATAAGGAAGACCTATCTAATTCTATTCTATTCTGTATCTTCTATATAATTATATACATATAATAAAATCGTAAACGAGTCGTGTATGTAGGTACATTAAATATTAAAAAAAAATTTTGAATACGTTATACTTATGTTTTTAGATTTTTTGTCTGGGTTATCTATTTGTCTGTTTGTGCGTTTGTGCACGCTAATCACAGAAATGGCTTAATCGATTTGAATTTTTTTAACCTCGGTAACATAAGTCCAATGTGTACATTTTTTTTTTGAAAAAATATTTAATGTACAAACACGGCTCGTTTACGAATTTATTATATTTGTATAGGTTAAGAGAGTTAGCATTTAGTCAGTGCTACCCAATCAGGATTCTTATGGATAATGCTTTATCGACATGCACATCACTATGCAAAACATGATTGAGTTTAAATTTCTTTTTCAAGGCTATTTAACATATGATATGATTCACTACTACGTACATCACGGTTCCCCCGCAGCCGGCACTTATCTCTACGCAATGAAACGGTATCACTCCAATCACCATTTCGTCAATCACGACAAAGGTAATTAATTAAGTACTATCTTTATAATCATAAGGTTTAAAATCAATTTATTCGACGTAGAAAAATTAAAATGTCTTCTAGTTTTGTATGTAAAGATGGACAGATGTTGATCCCCTTATGATAGTTGGCGCATACGAGTATTACTCGTAACACAGGCAATGCCAAAGGTGCCGCAAGTGCGCTGCCGATCTTAGTAGGAGTAAGGATAAGGGATTACGAGTGGATAAGGCAATGGGCTCTGGCATCTCTTATTCGTACACCGGAACACAACAGCACACATCCTGTCATTTCACGGTAGTCTTCAGTAAGGGGGGTGGTTATTGCTTCCATGCCGGTAGCCTCTGCCGCTCCTAAAATAAAATGAATAAAAATTTCTACGTTCATGTCTTCTCAGCATGGCCGTTCCTATCGGCAAAAAAAATTTTACACTCATAAATTTTGCCAAACGGATAAACATTTTTATTAATGGTATCACTAAGTGCAACTATTATTCTTTGATCTATTTCGGTTACATAGAGTATGTGAATATCAACATGTCATTAATATCTTCCTTATAATTTTAATTTGGTTTTTCAGCTTTCGGCATCAGTAACAAGTTCTGGGATTACGTTTTTAAAACTGTTGTACAAGTAAAAAATTTAGGATTTAATTTACATTGGTAAAATAATAAGCTATTTCATCGAAATTGTCAAATAGTAAATTATAAAATGGCTGTGTATTAAATTAAAAAAAAAATGAAAAAAAAAAACAGACAAGAGAAGTTTTAAATTTGTTTTAATTAAGTACCTACATAACTTATTTAATTGCGCGATTTCAAGAATGATTAACTAAATGTTTTATTATTTATTTAAAAATAAATTATTTTTTATAATGTGTTAATTGTTTTGGAATATTTCAATATTGTATATTAAAAATAATAATATTTAAAAGAATGTTTTATTGAAAAATGTATGTTAACTATTTTAAGAAAAGATAAGCCTATTATGTTTCTGTATTTTATACCTAATTGAAATTTTCTCCAGGCACGTACTTTACTCAATTGAATATATGCATAAATTATTTCTAAATAAGGTAGGGTACGTACCAGTAGGTTTTCTTAGCCGATTCAGTGCAGATGGTACGCCAGACGTACCTATCTAAGATATTTCATCCGTATGGCGTATGACACGCCACTCGTGCCATAATTAGATCCGTTAAAACTTCGCGTGAAATTGTCTTCTGGCAGGTCAAAATAAGGGTAACTGTTAGTTATTTTTATACACATATCATGCCCAGAGGAGGTCACAAAAATCACTAGTTTGAAATAATAACAATCATATAAAGTAACTTGTAGGCCAAGATAACTTTAGGAACAAAGTCAAAAGTAGCTTATTAATTTGAATTATACTGAATGGGAATGAATGAAAAGAGGAAAATGTGCTGGTATGAGAAGGTAAAAGAAAAGTTAAGGATTTTCTTATACATATTACACGGCGCGTACACCAGTAAGCAGGGAGGGCTTTAGGATTGCCTTAGGATTTAGGATTTGAGAAAGTAATCATATATTTGAGATTAATAAAAATATACAACTATATAGAGTTTCCATATATTAAAATAAGATTATATATATATTTTTTGTTTTTTACTGAAAATATCCAGTAGGTATATCATTAGGGTTCATTTTTAGCGCAATATTCGTCTGACATCCTGCTGCGAAGATATGTTTTCAGCTGGCGTAAGGGAGAGAAAGATCGCTCGGCAGTGCTAAGATTGGTAAAGGTAAATTGGTAAAGGGTTCTAATATTTGGCAGGATGGTTGCCCTTTAATCGTAAAATTATGTTTATTGCCACTGAATTTATTTTAAACATACGAGTAATTACTAATTCATACTGACTCGTACAGACGTGTGAGTTCATCTCAGTTATTGAATATTGACCTAGTTTGAAGTTAAAATAAAAATCTTTAGTATAAAATATAAACAACACTACAAAAATCCTTAAAATTGACTAACTATAAGCGCCTTCAAAAGACTGTCAATATACAAACAGCAAAATATTATGTAAAAATTCACATTACATACATAATATATGATACATACTTCTATTAAATGAATATTTTCTTCTCATGGAGTTCATGGAAAAATCTTTAAAACTGGGGAATACAAAACTTTGAATTTGATGTTTCTTATGTTAAAAGTGGTGTCCGACGGCTTCATGCTGCGTTGCGATGCGCCGGCGCGTACTCGCTCGTTTATCATATCGTTTTACGGTGTGGACTGACGCTTAGAACGACAAGCGTCAGTTTACATATACAGATAAGATCGACAGACAACCTGACGGTCCACTTGGTGGTAGATGGCTACCGTCGTCACCTATAACACGAGCAACGTTAAAGGTGCTGGAGCTGGAACTGCTCTACTGACCGTAACAGGATAAGAATAAGGGATTAGGGATTAGCCAGGTTAGCCACCAACAATCAAGTGGACAGCCAGCCTGCCTACCGACCTTTATAAAATAGTAGACTACAATAGTAATTGCATTTGTAGCGTATTCTTACATTATCTGCTGAATTACAAAGGCGAAATTAATTTCAAGAATCTTTTTATTATCTACATAGTCACAAATATTGATAAATAGTTCTCAGGAAATTTTTATTTATCAGTAGTGCACCTGTAATGTTTGTCAAGAGTAACAAGATATGTTAACTCGTACGTGACGATTTCAAAGATTACAATTAAGTATCAAACTGATGTTTTTAGGGTTCCGTACGTCCGAATAAAAAAACGGGACCCTTATAGGATCACTCGTGTGTCCGTCTGTCCAACCATTCCCCCCCCCCATATCTCCGAAACTACTGAACCTAAAATTTTGAAAAAAATAATACAGAAATTAGTTTTCTATTTATAGATTATAGGAAAACCTATAAGAAGTCCATGATATTAAAATAACAGGGTAAATCACTCAATATTGTGCGGATAGGTAAAATCGTACGGAACCCTCTTCAAGCGAGTTCAACTCGCACTTGTCCCGTTTTTTTAGAAATATTCAGCTAAGAGTACCACACTTTAATTTCTAACATAAAAGTCTTTGTATTGTTTGCAGTATTTGTATTTATTTAATATACATGTATTTATTTCTGTTACATGGCAGTATATGCTACATAGTGATGACATATGGCGTTAAACGTGGTCGAAAGTTACCGACATAACCCGGCGGATCAGTAAATTGAAGCGGCAGTGGGCAGGACATAAATAGTACGGAGAGCCGACGGCCGCTGGAGCCGGAAGGTTCTCGAGTGGAGGCCACGGACCGGCAAGCGAAGCAAAGGACAGACGACTTGAGATGGGTCGCGGGTCAACGATGGATACAGGTCGCTTCTAGATCGGTCCTTTTGGAAAATTAGGGGGAGGTCTTTGTCCAGCAGTGGACCTTTCTTAGAATATCCATAACAAAAACATAACACCAATTTGAACATGACTAAAGCAGACACCAATACCAATAAAAGAAATCGTTTGGTGACATACCTTGTAGAGAAGGTATTGTAGGCTTTGATTACTTCTAGAGACTTTCGGTATGTTCTCATTCGCCATCACTACGACCACCAACGGTGGTAATTGGGATGTATTATTCCCATTCTTCACCACCGTGTTCGCCACCAGTGGTGGCAAATGTGATTACCTTTCCCATACACCACCAGTAGTGGCAATGTTTGTTTTTGATCCACCAATTTTATCGACATAATATCCACTCACTAATTATACAAAAAATATAATGAATATATAACATAATTATTATACTCATAGAAAGAAAGAAAGAAGAAAGAAAGACTTTTATTCACTGCACGAGACACGGACATTATATACAAAACAGGACAGAGAATAATAAAATAAAAAAAAACGTGTGTGTGTCCTCGCGGCAGCGAATCGGATACTGACTCAGCATTGTGCTGAGGTGCTAGACAAGCACCTACAGCGCTGATTTTCAGCCAGCACCGTATGTGATTCATTGAGCACCATACAAACATACTTTATAAATTACTATATACATAATTATACATATACATACACACACATACACACATATATAAAAACATACAAATATATGCATACATACATGTAGACATGTAAATACATCGAAAAATACATAGGCAAGAAATAATATAAAAAGTTATAACAAAATACATATACAATCTATACACAATGCACTGCTTCAATGACAGAGAAAAGGCGCGGAAATAATAAGGAAATTCTAAAGGAATCAATAATAAATTTGGTAATTACAGTAAACGTTAAAACTTACATGTAATGTTGGTGTATTAATGCGGTGAAAAATGCTGGATGAATTATGAATTTTGGAGCGTCAACAAATAAACCCTTAGCTTTCGTCTAAAGGTATACTTGCTAGGCGCTCCTTGGATAGGAGGAGGGAGATCATTCCAGCACTTGGACGCCGCAAACCTGAAACTTCCTCGGAAGGCCGCGGTCCTGTGAACAGGCACGACAGCCGTGGACCTTAATCTGCGCACGCGTTTGGGCCATTGGATCTTCCTGTATAGGTAGGACGGCGTTTCATACCGCATCACCCCAAACAGCAGAGTAGCGAGATGGAGGCGTCGGCGTGCAGACATGTTCAGCAGGCCAGCGGCGCTCAAGTACGGAGTGACATGGGAACGAGGAGGGATATGAAAGCAAAAACGAGTGCATGCGTTTTGCACTCGTTGTATCAACCTCTTAGAGCGGCCAGTAATGCAACCATCATACACGACATCACAATAATTTAATCTAGATAATATAAGCGACTCACAAAGTGTGACACGCAAATCGACACTAAGGTAATTACGTATATTATATAGAACTTTAAGGCGATAGAAGCAGTTGCTGACAACTTTAATAATGTGGTTCTCAAAGCGTAACTTGCCGTCCATGAGGAGGCCGAGATTGTTTGCTTCTATCACCCGCTCTATTGGTTCGCCCATGATGGCTACATCACTTTCGGTCAGAGCTTCGAGACTATTACGGATTTGATGCTCAGACCCAAAAACCACATATCTGGACTTGCCCGGATTAAGAACCAAACAGTTCCTCTCCGACCAAGAGTAAACACGATCGAGGTCCGCATTGATGCTGTCCACTGCAGTAGACATGTCCGACGGCGAGCTGGAGAAGTAGAGCTGAAGATCGTCCGCGTACAGATGGTACCCGCTGCTCTCTATACTGTTAACAATATCTGCGGTATACAATATAAACAGCAGGGGACCCAGGATTGAACCCTGCGGAACCCCCCTCGTCACAGGACGAAAGCAGGACCGCAGAGTAACTCCATCCATCCTACGCAACGCAACCATCTGCGCGCGGCCGGACAGGTAACTGTCGAACCACCTCAACGCAGTGACATCAAACCCGTAATAGGACATCTTGGATAACAGCAAGGGCACGCTAATGCAGTCGAAAGCCCTGGAGAAGTCTAAAAGTACCAGTAAAGTACTCTCACCAGCATCCCGAGCCTGCAAAATGTTATCGACCACATCTAGTAACGCAGTAACTGTCGAACGACCTTTGCGAAAACCCGACTGCATTTCAGGTAGGATGCCGTTCCTCTCCAAGTATTCCGACAGCTGATCGCACACAACCCTTTCTAATATCTTTGATGCACAAGGAAGGATACTAATGGGACGAAGATCGGTTAGATTTATCGGATTTGGTTTTTTAGGTAACGGAATCACTTGAGCTATTTTCCAGTCAGTTGGGAACGTCATAGTCTCTATGCTTTTGTTTATTATGTACGTCAATATATCAGAAATTTTCGGAAGAGTCATAATTATCATGTCAATATCAATCAAGTCGAGCCCCTTTGCGGTTGTTCTAATTGAGGTAATAATCTTCGTAACTGTCTTAACATGAAATCAACACTATGTTTATTTTAATTAGACGACAAAAGAGTATAATGTAATAATTTTAATGGAACATAGTGTTGATTTCATAAATATAATATGTATTTTATATATCATTTTTTTTTTATAATTAGTGACTGGATATATGACAAAATTGGTTAATCATCAAAAATAAACATAAACATGTGGGTGACAACTGGGAAAAGAAGTCCCAATTGCTACCACTGGTGGCGAACACGGTGGTGGCGAATGAGAATAATACATCCCAATTACCACCGCTGGTGGTGACTGGGAAAAATAATCCCATTTGCCACCACTGGTGACGAACGTGGTGGTGGCAAATGGGAACATACCGAGACTTCCTCCTTTTTGTTAACTTGTGTGAATATATTTTTTTACTGAACAATATATATTTTTATGAGTAAGTACGTTATTTTTAGCCTATCTATAGTAGATTTTTAGCCTATTATATTAGTACCTATACGGTTGGTCAAATCGGAAATGGCTAATAACAGTTAAAAGATAAATTTATTTATATGATAATGTGTTATTATTAACAGTAATTTATAATAATTGTCATATAGTTTCTAATGCTAAATACCTCCAACAAATTGAACGAAACTCGTGATTTTTAATACAGTGATTTTATCTTTTTTTTTAGTAAGTATAAATGTTAGAAAATAAATTTCTATTGTTAGACGCATTTAAAATTTGTAATTTTATCTACTAATATAACGAGTAAACTTTTGAATTAGGGTGTAGGCTTTTGGGGTATTTGGGGGTGAGATTATGTAGGGGTGGATGTCAGTTTCAAAAAATATAGTCAATTCAAAAACCCACCTATGATTACTGATAAGGAAATTTCTCGCATGTATTGCAAATATACCTTTGTATGATTGCTTCTGTATCCATACATCTCTATTATAAATTTTAATGTGAAAGTAACTTTGTCTGTTTGTAACCTTTTCACGCCTTAACTACTCAACCGATCATCATGAAAATTTGCATACACATTGTCAGCGATAGAGAAAAGGACATGGGGTACCTTTTGTCCAGAAAAAAATATTGTCCCCGAGGGATCGAGGGATCCTAAAAATAAGAATCCAACACCTTTTTTTTTGGGAGGGGAAATGCATTTACGCACTATCCCTCGTCGACGGGGACGGTCGACGAGGGGATGTATGGGACTCACCCGACGGAACGGAATGCCCCGCCGGTCCTACCCACTAAAATCGCCTCTATGTTCCACCATCGGCAGTGATAATGGGACCCGGAGTCACAGCCAGGCCTTATCCCCGGACCCCACGCACCGCTATATCCTTGCGGACCCGCCTCTGTTTTTACACGGCAAGCAGTGTAAAAAACTCCTCCTGTGGTGACCCGCTGGAACATCTGCAGGCCACCACTCTTCACTACCCGATGGTGTGCGGGCGGACGCACTTCCCCACTTCCACCGCCCCCGAGCGAAGCGGCACCAACCGTCCATATACCTCTCAACTGTCGCAGCGAGCAGTCAGCGAGGGGATTCGTAATTGAATCAACCCTTTACCTCTTCTCCGCGGCACAACCATCCGCGGAGTCGGAGGCCGCTTCCACCTTCATCCCCCGGATGACCCCCGCTCGTGTGGCCGCTCATCTCATACGACATTATGGCTGAGCGGCCCATAGGGGTGTCCCCCTGACATTTCCCAACAATCGCGGCAGCCCAAGAATCCATACATCTGGCAAAACTATAACAACTATAAAGATTGAATAAATTTTTGCATATATATTTTGTCACGCGTAATATTTTTTATTTTTCAACGCGGAGGTAGTCGCGTGGAAAGCTAGTTACCCATATCGTATTAATTCAGATGCGTTTGCAACATTTAGTTTCGCGTTACAACCAATCGTTAAGCCGGCGTCGATTTATGTCGACTTGTGGATGACGCCATAGGCAAGTGCAGTTGCAAGTTGCAGTTTCAGTGCAAATGCGCTATCGACCTTGATAGGATAAAGGGTAAGGGATAGGAAAAAAGTAAGGGGATAGGAAATTATTCTTAGAACTCGAGCACAACAGAACCGATAATACTATTGGATCACAATGGTAATATGCAAGGAGGTGGTTACCGCAGCCAGATCGGTTGTATAACAGATATAACTGCGGAACGCTATATGCTCTGCATTTTTTTTTTGTGTAAAGGTTATCACTCAGTTTCTTATGTAATGTAAAACTTGTTGCGACTTATGTTTCAATAGCGAAAAGTAGGCAATAGTGAGTGAAGAAATTGACAGTGGAGGCCCTAGCAAAATTTTTAGATCTTCAAATGGCGTTAGAGGGACGTTTTGACGAGCCCGTTGGATGATTGGTTAAGGTGCTTGCCTTAACGCTCTATTTTAGGGTTCCCGGGTTCGATTCCCGGCAGGGTCAACTTTGAAAAATGCACTTTTGACTGGATCTGGAAAGTAGTGGCAGGGCACATTGCGTTTCGCAGTCATTTGGGCAGCCCGTCTGGCGGCAGTAACCACCCCCTTACAGAAGATCACAGTGAAATAACAGCACGTGTGCTGTTTTGTTTCGGTGAGTGAGTAAGGGATGCCAGAGCCCATTTCCCTATCCCTTCCTAATCCCTTACCCTTATTCCTACTGTAGTCGGCAGCGCACTTGCAGCAGCTTTTGGCGTTGCTTGTGTTATAGGCGATGGTAGCCACCTACCATCAGTGGACCGTCAGCCTGTTTGCCGATCTTAAAAAAAAAATACAAATCTGTATGTTCCCATACTATGCGGTTGCTTATATCCGTGATTATGAATAGTATTAGACCAGCCAAATTACTATAGATGTATCTGGGGGGCAAGTACAATGGTGTCTCTCGCGCGAATAAATTTACTTGACAACAGACTGCATGGTTTGCGTCGCTGGCAAAACCACATTACACCAACTGACGCAACTGAACGTAATATATTTACGTAAGATTCAAAATAAATAATACTCATTACGGAAGAAGAAACTGTAGCTAATTGAACTTCTTCAATTGTGGACAGATGGATAGTGATTTCTTTATATTTCCTTCGTGAACGTTTTCTCCTAATTATCAAATACTGTTAAAATATTTGTAATTTGATCAAAACTAACATAGGTAACATATTTTTGATTGCCGAATTGAATATTTTGAAACATTTTTTTTTTGTAACGATCGTCGACTCTGTATTGAGAAATGAGACATTAAATAATGTGAAATTATCAGTATCATAACTTTTTTTTACATAACACCCAATTTATGCAACCACACTATCCTGTAAATTTATTTGGAAACAAACGTGATTTGATTAAAAACATAGATGAAATGTTTAACAACGATATAGGTAAGGTTTTATTTATTTTCAATTATTGAACAGGACAGACGTTCCATTGTTCTTTAAAAAAAAATCGGAAGTGAAGTGTCCGAAAACCTTTTGTTGGATTGGAACGTCTGGAAAAAAAAAAGAGGGCAACGATACTAATCAAGAATTTAGAAATGAGTTTTAAAAAAAAAACAAATGTTATTTTGTTTTTAATGTTTGCATTTAATTTGACAAATAGCCTTGTAAGTTGTGGTTTGGGATCATTAAATATAGATTTTATTCCGGACATGGCGACCGCCTTGAGTACGATAACTACATCCGTCATGGACTTATTGACAACGCATTCTATAGGTAAGTGCTATTTTTGCTTACTATTTTTCTTTCATGAGAGCTGAATGTGATATGTTGGCGACGGTATACCGAGAAGTCAAGGACGTGCCGTCGCGGACGACGGTTTTAACGTTGGAGGAGGTCGTCAGGTTGAGGTGACATTCCCAGACGATTCTCCTCCGAGAATGGATTAATGGTTGGTGGACTCCAGTGCAGGCCGCTTGACGATTGAGGCCATTTGCCCCTCCCTAGAAGGATGGCTGGCGAAGCGGCGCGGGGCCCTCACGTTCAACCTGGTGCAAGTGCTCTCGGGGTATGGTTGCTTCTGGCGTTACCCTCACCGGTTGATCCTGCTAGAGCCAACCGAGGAGTGTCATCATTGTGGCTACGCGGTTGACACTGCTCAGGACACTCTGTTTGACTGCCCCGAATGGCTAAAGCAGCGCGCCGCTCTGTCTCTCGTTGTGGGCACCTATCTCTTGTTGCTGGCAGTTGTGAAAGTGATGGTCGATAGTGATTTGCGTGGCAGGCGATGCTCATATTTTGTGAGCACGTTACGTCGCGCAAAGAAGCGGCGAAAAGGCAGCGGGAAGAGGATCCCCTCTCCCAGCCGATCCGCCACAAGAGGCTCGGGCGCAGGTTCGTGGTCTATGTCCGCCACCTTCCCCCTTGACCGGGGGCAAATCTTAGGGGAGTGTCGTGAGGTTCTCCGAACGGGCCTAAAATACCCCTTAAATGAAAGTAATAAAATTTATAAGTCACTACATTTTATTTATTAAAAATTACACAAAGAAAAAAGAAACTGCTGATCTCGCCTTAAAACAAAAATAGGAAAATGACATTTTTGTAAAACAATATGATTTTCTTGAATTTTAATACTTTGTGTTGCCTCCTCGTGCTTCCATTACTGCGTTTACGCGGTTTGGCATGCTGTACACCAAGTTTCTTATACGATTTTGGCAAATATTCTCCCATTCCTCTGTGAGAGCAATTTTGAGCCCACGAAGCGTGATTGGGGGAGGGTTTCGTCGTTTTACGCATCTCCCTAGCTCGTCTCCCTAGCTGTGTGCTGTATATCCGGGCTGCGTGCTGGCCACTCCATACGAGTAATGTTCATCTCTTGTGATGAAACCTGTATGACGTCGGGCATTGTCATGCATAAAAATAGCATCCTCACCCGAATTGACCATAAATGGCCCAACGTGTTCATTTAGGATTTCTTCCACATACCTTACGCTAGTTAAATAGCCGTTTTCTATGAACACCAGTTCTGTGCGACTCTCAGATGAAATTCCGGCCCACACAAGTACAGACCTACCACCGTAGGCTACTTTTTCTTCTATGCATGCTTGCTTGAATCTTTCCCCTGGTCTTCTATACACTCTTTGTCTTCCATCGTGCTTGTAGAGCATAAATTTTGATTCGTCGGAGAACATAACTTTCGACCAATCTTCAATAGTCCAATTTAAATGGTTCTGGGCATATCTTAGTCTTGAAATACGATCACCACGCTTCAGTTTAGGGCCATTTGCAGGTCTAAGTGGTTTCAAGTTAGCTTCAGCAAGTCGTCGTCTTATTGTCCATGCGCTTGGGTTACTTCCTCCGAGGCGTCGAAACTGATTTGTAAGTTCAGTTCCTGTGAGAAAGCGATTACGAAGCATGGTGTTCACCAAGTATCGATCTTCTCGTGCTGTGGTACACCTAGTTCTGCCTGTTCCTGGTCTACGTAGGTTAGAGCCAGTTTCCTCGTAACGTCGGAGAATTCTTTGTACTGTTGACAGCGATACACCGACAGTCCTGGCTATATCGCGCTGACTCCGGCCGGTTTCCAGCATTGTGAGGATTCTGGTGCATTCTTCAGTTGTAAGCGACATGATTACAGGTTGTAAAATAAATATTGAACACTATCAATATGGTTTATATACCCACTTAAATGACAGATTGGAAACAAAAGCAAAATCAAATGCAGTAATTTCGTAGTTCCATCTTCGAAAGTCTCCCTTTTTCAAATTTGATTTTTTATGACATAACCTTGCAGTAACTAAGAAGTTTTAATACCTTAATTTAAGGAGTATTTAATTGTCTACTAAACACAATTTTTTCATTAAGCTAGCATTCTTAGTTTCCGAGATTTATAGGTTTTTTTAAGTGACCCGGATTCATTGCTCTCGAGTGTATTTGCGCTAATAAATAATAATATTTATCTACAGAAGAAAAAGGCGTGATAACTTCGGAGCTAGTTTCGGAAAGTATCCGCAAAGGGAGAGAAGTGGCGCGTGCAGCGCGACGGAGAGCTAATCAGCTCGTCAGAAGTGGATTAAACCTGGACCCGTACCCACCAGCCATCATCAACTTCTTCCAAACAGACATACCGCCGCCGATAAGAAGAGCCGGTCAAAGTTCAGACGAAATATTAACAGCTACTAAACTGATGCAGATGAAACTGTGCACAAGGTGACCATTAACTACACTGTTATAATAACCTATTCAAAAAAGATTAAATTTTAGTCTCTGTACCTATGTTTTTTGAAGTGAAAACTGCTTTAGACGCATTTTTGCTGAGAAGGGGACGTAAGTGAACCATCGCGCTCGGGGTCGGTGACGCTGAAACGGGTTTACTCGGCTCCAATCGACATCAAGCACGTTTTAAATTTTTTCAGGATAAAAAATAAACAATAATTAGTAAATAGGTTGTCAACAGACAGTTTTTTCTTAAATGTATGTATAGCGAAGTTATCCCCTATAACGTATATATAAAGATGCGATACTTTTTTGAGATAATAAGCTATAGAAGAGACATAAACGTTTTCTCCTAATTATTAAATACTGTTAAAATATTTGTAATTTGATCAAAACTAACATAGGTAGCTATGTTATAATAAGCTATAGAAGAGACATAAAAAATATAAAACGCAGTAAAAAAAGCTCTATAAATATTAATTAGGGATTTATCGATATACTAGCTATGCCCGCGAAGTCATAGGCGCTGTAGTTCCGTTTATGAAAATCAAAATAAATTTTTGCATTTATACAACTTTCGCATTTATAATTTTAAAATTGAGAAATTAGAAGTTTTCACTTCTATCGTGTGGTCATAAGCACATATCCATTATTTTGTAAAGGGCACGGAGTCTGACGGTCCACTTGATGCAACGCACTTTGATGCACTTGACTTTAAAACAACGCGCCACAGGTGCTGCAAGTGCGCTGCCGACCATAGTGGCATTAAGAATAAGGGATTAAGGAAGGGATAGGGAAATGGGCTCTGGAATCTTTTACTCACTCACTGAATGCTATCCTCGATAGGACAAAGGATAAGGGGAAAGTTGGAGATGTGGAAATGGGATATTACATTACTTACTCGCGCATTGGAACATAATAGCACAAATGCTGTTACGTCATGGTGGCCAGTTATAAGGCGTTTTTCACTGCCACCAGACGGGTTGTCCAGTATATGGTTGAATAATGCAGTGTACATGCAGATTTTCCTACTCGTAATACGCAGCTCGCATATCGTGATAAAATTACTAATACTTACTAAACAGTAAAAGTTATATATTACATTTGTCCATCGTAACTAGTTTATCAGTTATTACATGAATAATGTTTTTTACTTAATTCTTGTTTCACTACTGTTTTATATTTAAACGGAATTAAATGATAACAAATGAATTTCGTCATAATATATATTAACAGCGTTATTACCATACACAAAGGGTTTTAATATACTTATTTTTAATGTTTAATTTTATTCCCATTGGCCAACAGCTTAGTTAGACATAAAGTGGGCGCTGGACGGAATATTTAGACAGGCTAACGGTCCACTCAATGGTCACAGGATTCAGAATAAGGGATTGGGAAGGCATAAGGAAATGAGCTCTGGGATATCTTACTCATTCTTTTTCTGTAAGGGTGTGTTCACTGAAGCCACATTCTACATCCTACTGATATTAATGATATGTAGTGGCAGGGCACACTGCATTTCGCAGTCACTTGGGTCTGGCTCTTACAGTAGACTTTCGCGAAATAACAGCACTTGTGCTGTTGTGTTTCGATGAGTAAGGTTGTAAGGGATGCCAGAGCCCATTTTCTTAACCCTTCCCAATCCCTCATCCTTAATCCTACTGAAGTAGTCGGAAGCACACTTGCAGTACCTGCGGCGTTGCTTGTGTTATAGCTACGGTTGCCACCTATCGTCAACCTCTCTGCCGACCTTAAAAAAATTATAATTGCGAAAGTTTCTGAAGATAGATGAATGGATGTTTGTTACTCTTTCACGCAAAAACGGCTTAACGAATTTAGATGAAATTTGGTACACATATAGTTTATTACCTGGATTAACATTTAAAATACTTTTTATCCCGAAGAATATTAAGTTACCGAAAGATTGTCTTAAAAATATAAAAAATTGGGCGCCATGCACCGTCGTCACAGCGATAATACTCATATATTTCCTCAGGTGGTTATTTTTCATTTTTCAATGCGATCGAAGACGCGGATACTAGCTAGTATGCTCGGAGTATGCTCTGCCGCTGATAAATTTTATAGCAGTTGTACAGGATTTGTAATGAATTTATCTGTCATTTTTTTCAGTTCCAATGTAACTCCGAACACGTTCCTGTCATTCCTGGAGAATCAGGTAATAAAAATAAAAGACAGCAGCAGCACGAACGTCGCAGCTGCAAATACAGACAGCAGGTACCGTAGTATCGACGGTTCTGGGAACAATCTGAAGCGGCCGGGTTGGGGACGAGCTGGGGCCTCTTTTATTAGGATCTCTACTCCCCGGTATGCTGACGGTAAGTTTTAGTATATGACCGTTCAGTTTTATTAGTTACACAACCCCTTTTTTCTTAATTAAGCCCAAGACGTGGACTACGCAATAGTGCGGTAGGTATAGTTGTGCCGAAATACATTTTCGATTTTCTGTGGGGCTTGCACATTTAAGTATTTTTAGATTTCATATTATACTAGTATTGGTTAGAATTAAGGTAATGATGCTTAACAATGCTTAACAAATGCTTTAACGGCTAAGGAAAACATCGTGAGGTGTCCTAGAAAACTAGAAACTAGAAGTCCTACCATCCGAATACCGTTGCTCGCGAAGGTCGCTAGACCAATAGGGAATATGCGTCTAATTCAAAAAAGGCTTAAATATATTTTTTTATCAACATTTTTGCTTTAGAATTATGTCTATGTAAATATTTTTTAATATTATTTCTTTTTCGTTAAGAAAATAATTATTAAAAAGTGCATAAAAATGTGGGAAATTCAAAATACTTGAAACGGTCAGATCGAATGTGACGTCAAAGTCTATGGAATGTGACGTCAACGTCTATGAAATGTCAACAAGTGTGTAGATGTTTGTGATTTTTAACATTTGATTGTATTGTAGACTTTGACGTCACGACAAGCGCGCCAAAAGGGCGGGTGTTTTAGCTGTTAGTTAATTTTAACTTTTTGTTTTGTTACCAAATTTCTGTTTTTTGGCGCTGAATATTTTTTTAAGGTTATATAACGATATAACCTATCGTATGAAAACATTAAAAAAATATGTGCATATTCCCTATTATTGATATGTTCCCTTTATGTCGAGTCCCTGTAACGTCGAGTCTAAAACGCTATTGTTCTGCAAGAGAATGCTCTCGGAAAAGAAGTGTTTTTTTTAATGTTAAGATCGGCAGACAGGCTGACGTTCCACTTGATGACAGGTGTCTAACGTCGCCTATAACACAAGTAACGCTAAAGCTGCTACAAGTGCGCTGCCGACTACAGGTGAGACGTTTTAATAAGATTAAAATATCAAGCTGATTAAAGTAGGTGAGCCATATAAGTATATGTACTAAGAAATGGACTCATCAAACCTTAGAAGGTAAACGGCTCCCCAATAATAATATGATTATTTCTAATAATAATTATTAAAAATAACGACTGGACGACCCCATTGGACGAGTGATTAAGATTACCTTAGTGCTCTGACTTAGGGAGTCGGGGTCGATTGCCGGCCAACTTTGGGAATGAACTTTTTTGTCTCTGGTCTGGGTGTGCAGCATTTCGCCTCCCGTCTGTTTGTGCTATGACACAATCCTTCGTTGGGGAATCATACAATTAGTGTGTTTTGTCTTGCAAATTTATTTATAACTAGGTGAAACCACAACAGCTATCTACCAGCTATCTGCCAGTGAAAGTCCCATTAAAATCGGACTAGCCGTTTCGTAGATTAGCCAGAACAGACAGTATATACTTTGATATTGATTTAGTAATAAGCAGTTATATTGACATTACAAACAGACACTTCACGTAATGGTCATAAATAAAAGTGCCTCCTCATAAACCTAGTAACTTAATGGTTCCTGTAGCCATTAAATCGTCAACTTGTTCCTAAACCTTGAATCAAGAAAAATCTATGGCATTTTCAGGAATATACACAATGCCTGTAGCCCGCAGCGGTCGTCCCCTTCCTAGCGCCCGTCTCTTGTCAACCCGGCTCTTCTATGACAAGCCGATTGCCAGCAAGCAATTCAACTTTATGAACATGCAATTCGGACAATTCTTAACGCACGACATGCAGCTGCAATTAATGGCGGTAACTGGTAAGTTAACTTCATGGAGAGTAGAGATAAGGAGGACCAACTCTATACATGGGAAAGCCACAAATAAATAGGAGGCGCTGTAGTAGCATTTTATTGAACGCTGATTTCATGAACTACGCAACCAACCAATCGTACCGATCACCAATGCGCAAGCGCACAATCCTACACAATCCTCACATGCGCCATTCGGGCCAATTTATGAACCGTTATTTAATGGTTTCAGTTTAATAAGTTAGTCCTCCTTATCTCTATCCTCCATGGTTCACTTATTACTTAGCTTACCTGAATCAAGCTCAAAATTAAAATATTGTATTGCTACACGAGAAAGTTAAACTTAAACAAAAGTAGGATCCTAATATTGTGTTGAAACTTATTAAATACTAACTTTTGCCTTTGTCTTAGACGATGAAACGTTAATCAATCTTTATTGGTCATATATTTTTAAACGGTACTTTTTGGGTACAAATACCCACCATACCACCATACACGGCGATGGTACGGTGGGAACGCGACGCATAAAGTGGACCCCCAGCTTGGCGTCATCACCATCTCAATCGTAGGATGTTCACTGCTAGACAATGGCCTCCCCCTAATAGTCTGAAAGGATCGATCGATCAGAAGCAGCCTAGATCCACTGACTCTTATCAGGTCGCCTGCCCACCTTGTGGGTGGACGTCCTACGCTGCGCTTTCCGGTCCGTAGCCTCCGCTCGAGAACCTTCCGGCCCCAGCGTACTAAGTATGTGTCCTGCCCACTGCCATTACAACTTACTAATCCTCCGAGTTACGTCGGTAACTTTCGTTCGTTTACGAATCTCCTTATTCCTGATTCGATCTCGCAGTGTAACCCCGAGCATAGCCCCCTCCAAAGCTCGTTGAGCGACGTTGAGCTTTCTTACGAGGCCCATAATAAAGACCACGTTTCATGGACGTTCATACGCGACATATGTCATTACTGGCAACACACATGGTCGAAAACTTTTGTTTGAAGACACTGAGGAATTTTGGACCAGAATATGTCTCGGAGCTTCCCGAACGCTTCTCATCCGAGCTGGATTCGACGATTGACCTCTTTGTCGAAGTTGGCTCTTATTACCTAGTTGGACTCGAAGTTACCTAATTGGACTGTTTATCGCAAGTAGATGTACTCGTCAACAACTTCGAGAGTTCAATTTCTAACCGTTGTTAGGGTAGCCACAACATGGACATAACTTTCATCTTGTTCACATTCATTTTCAGGCCCACCCTTTGGGAAAAGCGGTTGAGGCCATCCAGCCAGGCTAACACCATAAAAAGCTATAAAAACACGCAAAGGTTATTACTTAATTGGTTCTATTTGTTTGACAGACGAAGGCGGCATCCAATGTTGCGTCGGTGAAGGCACCGACATCCTTCCACCTGAATGTCTCAATGACAAATGTATTCCCATTATGGTGCCGGACGACGACCCGTTCTACACCCAACACGGGATCAGGTGTCTCAACTTCGTAAGGAGTATCACTAAGCCGAAAGACGATAGTAGTATTGGATACGCTGAACAGGTTTCAAGTTTTATAATAACTAAGTTGTCACAATGATCGAAATTCGATCATAATCATTCCGAATCTAGAAATAAAATGTGTTACCTAAATGGCTTTAACAACACTAAAAAACAACTGAGAAAAAAGTACTGAACTGTTTGCCTTTACAAATATTATAATTATAGACTATACTGTTCGTCCACTGGTCTAAATTCGGCTATAATAATTTCGAATGTGAAAAAAATATTGTTTCCAAAAAAATTTTTTAATTGGGAACACTAAATCTCATCAAAAGCTACTGAATAAAAAAATCGGTTCAAAAACAAACAAGAAAAATGTACCTACTTAACTGTTTTAACCCATTGCAGGCCCTGGCCACTTCAGAATAATCGCCCCATTGATTAATTTATTATTTTTTTAAAGAGGATTATTTTATTAAAATAGGCAAAATGAATATAAAAGTCAAATTTTGGATAAAATTTATAAAGCCCATTTCCCTATCCCCTCCCAATCTCTTATCCTTAATCCTACTGTAGTCGGCAGCGCACTTGCCGCAGCTTTGGCGATGCTTGTGTTACCTATAGGCGAACGGTAGCTACCTATCATCAAATGGACCGTCAGCCTGTCTGCCGATCTTAACATAAAAAAAAAACATTTTTTCAACCTTCATGTTTATTTCTTTATATTTTCATTAAATGAATAGGTAAATTATAACATAATCTACAATAGTAAATCTTTCTGCGTTCACTATATGCAGGCTAGTGCTTAAAAATTCATGTTGATTGAAGAGATACCCTTCAAGCTTTAAGATCACTTCACTTCTTCAAAGTCTATCACATTCTATGGACATCAGCGACAAACTTGTCAATCTTTCTTGAAGCATTGTATTTCTTAATTATTTTTTTATTCTTTTCAATATGGAGAAGGAGCGCTCCTCAGTGCAGTTAGGCGGGAACTAGGAGCCCCCATCGATAGCGGGGCCCTGGGCACTTGTTCATCGTGCCCAATGGAAAAGAGGGGCCCGACTGTTTTGTTTTTATATAAAGACAAAAGCTTTTTGAGAGGGCTGTTAACTAAATAAATATAGTGCAATTGATATCAGAAATGATAAATAAATAAAAACTATCAAGAGTTATCAGCGGTGCAGCTGCTAGCGGAGTATAGTCTATTTCTAAAAGGACTCCAACTCATATTATCTTTTGTATTTTATTTAATCCGTAGGTAAATGGCGTCACAAGTTTCATGGACGGTTCCATGGTGTATGGGTCAGATGCTAACATTGCCTCTCAACTTCGATCTAAACGTGGAGGAAGACTCAGGGTCGAGGTTAGAGGTGGCAATAAGAGAGGCTTTTTACCTTCAGTTGAAAATAAGGCCCAGGTTTGCGATTTGAGAAATGCTTCGGATCCGTGTTATCTTGCTGGTAAGATTTTTTTTAATATTGAAATGAGACCACAGAGGTTGGTTTCGACTATCAACATAGGAATTATATATTTTTATTCACGTTTTACAAGTGCAAACTTTATAAAAGCGGGTTCGCGGGGGCGGGTCGCTAACCCGCCCCCGGCTTCGCCAGTGGGGTGCCATTTTGTATATATAAGAACATTCCCCGTTTATCCCTCTTTCCATTAGTGAAAACCGAATTAAAATCGGTCTACCCGTTCACGCGTGATGCAGTGACGCGTGAAATAGGGATTCATTTTTATATATATAGATATACATCTATATGTTCTTTCCTTTTGTATGCCCTAATTTCTATAACTAGCAGTCTGCTTGGAAAAATTAATATTTCGTATAAGGCTTTATTAAGCTATTATAATTTAATTATTATTATAGCTTATTTTATAACTACGATTCTTAGTAGCCGATATATTTTTTATCGGAAGTACCGCTAAACGAAAACTAAGTGATAGGCGGCGTGTAGAGTGTAGACGATTTATTATGTATGAGTTGTGGGTTTCCGGGATGATGGCCCAGGTCTGTTGGAAATTCTTCCAAACGTTTCGTCAACAACTGCGGTTGACATCCTCAGTGGTGTAGTCCGTGTTAGAAGAAAAAGTACACCACATCACTGCACTTCACTTCTGCACTTTTCGACTTCTCGAGCGAGACTGATTTGTCGACTGGAATGTATCTATATTTAAATTTATATCCCCACCCCGTGGTTGAATTGGTGGAGTGTGGTCACTAGGAGAGGGGTTATAATGCCCTCTCTTTCTTTCATTATTATTATTCTTGCGTAGTGCCGGATACCAAATGTTGTGTAGCCTTAGATTTTCCTCCTTCCTGTTGAAATTATTTGGATGCTTGAAAATTTCAATGGCTTCCTGATTAAGGTGTGAGTGATAGTGTACCTCGGATGACAGAACTAATGTGTTTTTAAAAAGGATTTTATGATTGCCTTCAGAAAAGGCGTGTTCAGCTACTGCCGATTTTTCGGTCTCTCCTCTGCGACAGTTACCCTTTTGTTGTTTAATTCGGGTGTTAATGCTGCGTTTTGTGGTGCCGATGTATACTGCGCCACATTCACAAGGTATTTTATATACTCCTGTCGAGGATAATGGATCTCTTGGGTCTTTAACTGAACCGAGCAGGTTTCTGATTTGGCTCGTGGGCTTATATATGGCTGTGGCATATATATATCGTGGCTCGGCCTTGATGTTTCTGCTCTGTAACATTTTTCCTATGCGATCCGTTACTCCTTTAATATATGGGAGGAATGCTCTGCCTTTATCTGAGTTTCCAACAGACCTGGGCCATCATCCCGGAAACCCACAACTCATATGGATACCGGCCGAGAAAACCTACATTCTACTATACGATTTATTATGGTTGTTTTGTGCCTAAGCGCTGCCGATATAACTATTGTGGTTGCGATGAAACCGCGTATTAAGTAGTTATCTTTTAAAAATTGTATATGGGTGTAATTTACTTAAGGTCTTATAGAATAATATTTGCAATCCATAGCGGTATAAAAGGTACCTTAAATATTGCTATATTTTAATAAATAGAAATTACACAAAAAATATAATTCATAAATTTCAATTAACCAAAACAATGTTTCTTGAAAACTTGCGTTAGCCGATAATTGATCCAACACGAAAACATATAAACGGTGTTGCCAATTAAAAATACTTTCTTTTTTAGGAGATATTAGAGTGAATCAAACGCCCACTTTAGCTTTGGTTCAAACATTATTCATGCGGGAACATAACAGAGTGGCTGGTATATTAGCCAAACTAAACCCCAAGTGGAACGATGAACGTCTCTATCAAGAATCGAGGAGGATCGTTATAGCTGAGATTCAGCATATAGCCTATCAGGAGTGGATGCCATTAAACTTCGGTAATAGGAATGTACCTAATATCTTTTTAAGAAATTAATTCCATATTTCTTAGTGACTTTGTGCATAATGAGATCTCCTGTGTTGGGTCTATTGGGATTTTTGGTGCCAGAGGTTTCATTAACGGGACTACAAGGGTGTTAATTCCCTAAAAGTTCCAGTTGACAGAAAGGTGCTGAAATTAGTGATGGCTAATTTCAGCACCTAACAGATAAAATTTTAAATTCTGTTATGACATCAATTCAATTGATTAAAAAAAATGTAATATACAATAATTTTTTAAATTCGTAGTTACACATTTAGATAAAAAATAATAAACAAACAAATTTGGGTCGAGAATATAGCATCATGTAAGTGCCCTTGAACCTCAGGGACTACTTAGAAAACACAGGGATATTTAATTGTGTTGCGAAACGAAATAGCTAATTGGAGATACATCTTATATCGTTTCTGTAATCATTTTAAGGATAATTAATAAAATTTAATGGAATCAGGTGAAAGTTACTTCCGCTACTACCGGATCTCGCCAGCCAGCCTGTACAGTCGAGATTACGACGAAGATGTGAATCCGGGAACCATCACCAGTTTTGCATCAGCTGCTTTTAGGTACCTTCACACCATGATCCCGGATTCAGTTATGAGCTGTCCACCGGAATACGGCGCAGGTTATCTTTTCAAGTGAGTAACAACAAATCGATTTCCTAGCTGACAATAAAAAGGTACAATTAACATTGATGATATTACATGATTAGGCTTTCTGTATATGAAAAAAATGATATGTACCTACAAATAAACCTGCAGCCCATCTTAATCACTGGCATAGCTTCTTGAAGAATAGTTCTCGAATGTTGGTTACGTAGTGGTAAGTACATCTCCACAAGTTAAACCGAGTATGGTGAAGGTCATGGGGAAGTATTGGAAGCGATCTAGAAGCGCTTTTCCAAATGGCGATGACGATAAGCTGTATACGAGCGTTGGATGAGTGGACAGGATGCCTTAACGTTCTGTTCTAGGATTCCCGGGATCGATTCCCGGCAGGGTCAACTTTGGAAATGAAATTTTCTAAGTTGTTTCTGGTCTGGATCTGGAAAGTAGTGGCAGGGCACACTGCGTTTCGCAGTCATTTGGATAGCCCGTCTGGTGGCAGTAACCACCCCATCACAGAAGACGTGAAATAAAGCACATATGCCTTTGCGTTTAGGTGAGTGAGTAAGGGATGCCAGAGTCCATTTCCCTAACCCTTCCCAATCCGTTATCCTTAATCCTAGTCGGCAGCGCACTTGCAGCAGCTTTGGTGTTGCTTGTGTTATAGTAGGCGACGGTAGCTACCTTTCATTAAGTGGGCCGACAGCCTGTCTGCCGACCATAACATAAACAATATTAGTAATATTGAAACTATATATTATGTAAATAGGTGACACTGCTTCTCTGTGACCCATTAGTCTAGTGGATAAGGTGCTTGCCTTAGCGGTCAGGGGTCACAGGGTTCGATTTCCAGCAGGGCCTATTTTGCAAATGAACTTAGTTGGCTCTGGTCTGGGTTTCGACGCCTGTCCGTTGTATGGTTATCCCATAACACTATAATCTGTATATAATATAATAAATCTAATAATGCTTACTTTGGAGACCATACAATTGGTGTGTTTAGTCTTAGCGATTCTTCTCTAAGTGACCACGGCACGTGTGTTAGATTTGATGACGGTAAGAATAAGTTTCATCATTTCAAATACTAGCAGTGTGGTTGCTGCAGAATATTATCTGTTGGGTTATTTAGTAAGACGTAATTTTCAGGCTAAGTGACCACTATCTGAACCCGAGTCTACTGGAGGTTAGTCCTAACTCTTTTGATGATATGACTCGGGGAATTGTTGCTCGCAATGCAGCCGAAATTGATCCCTTTTGTACTGGAGAAATTACTAACCTGCTCTTCAAGTCCTATAACAAGTGGGGACATGATCTTGTCGCTATGGACATACAGAGAGGTCGAGATCACGGTATCGGATCATATAATGATTTCAGGTAAGTAATAGTACCTACTGTAGTAGGATAATAATTTGTAGAATAAGTTCAGAGAAAAATGGTTTATATATCTCGAAACGTTCTAGACTTTTTATCACAAAAGTCAGCAAGCTGACTGACGTCCCACTCACAAGTGATTATTTATCAGTCTAAACATATGCGATGGAAGTTCAATGATTGATCTTATTAGGATAAAAGGTCATAGACAAGTTGAGGCCAGAGGAATGGAGTCTGATTCTAACATGATAATTCGCGTGGGTATTACTTAAATTTCCAAAACCGTGCAGTTGCGATGCCGGCCGGGGGGCATTGAGCTAGGCTGGATTTATCCTTTCTTTTAAAGGAAGGCTAAATACTTTTTATATAAAGGGTTTTTTGTCAATATGCGACGGAAATCCCCATTGGATACAATTTCTACAATAGATCAGTGTTAAAACACCATAGAATTTAATTTCCTAATTCCTATATTGTTAAAACACAACAGTGGCGTCGTTGATCGCACACAAAGTTGAGTTTTAACAATAAAACACTAATAAAATTGATGATGGGAAGAAGATATCTGACATATTACATAGGTAATAACATCTCCAATCTAAGAGACAGCAATACAAATGTTTCTGTAAAACTCTTCTCTAGTTTATTATACTTAATTTATTATAAAAAACGGTAATAACTAGCTGGTGCCTGCGACTTCGTCCGCGTTGAAAAAGAAAATATGATTAATATAATGCCTGACATCTTTACCGCTATGGCGACGGTGGCGCCATTTTTGTATTTTTAGACGACCCTCAAGATCCTAATATTTATCCAGGATAAAGAGTATCCTATATGTTAATCCAGATAATAAACTACCTGTGTGCCAAATTTCATCCAAATCCGTTCAGTAGTTTTTACGTGGAAGAGTAACAAACATACATCCTCACAAATTTCCTTATTTATTCATTATTATTACTTTATCGTTGAACTGCAACGAAATTCATCAAGATTTTTTTGTTGTTTACAGGGAAATATGCGGCTTAAGTAGAGCAAAAACGTTTCAGGATTTAATTGGCGAGATTCCCCAAGAAGTGAGTTTTTGTGATAGTATAGAATTTGTAGGTTGCAAGTTAGTTTTTTCGTTATAGAGCTCATGGGAAAATCTGTCAGTCCACTTAATGGACCTATAAACACAAGCAACACCCCAGAACTTGCCAGTGTGCTGTCAACTCTAAGAAAGTTTATTTAGGATCTCTTCAAGCTCCAATAAATTGTTATTGAATCACTTTAGCCAGGAGTTTTTCACAGTACCTAGGTATATATTTCTTGATTTTTTTTAAAGCTTAGAGTTTGCAGAACTCTGGAAATAATTTTGAATTTCTTGTCAATAAGTTGTTTTTTAAAATTGAATGTTATCTGCCATTTTAATTTTAGATTTATACCTCTGTTTGAGTAAATGATTAAAACTTCACGTTATACAAGCAATGAAACAAGCACGGAAGTCCTGCGAATTTTTTGTTACTGTGAAACTATAGTATGGTTTCTTTGTAAATTTCGATGCGCCTTTGATTTGATCAGAAATATTTAAAAAGAGAGTGCTAAATCAAATAAGGAATTGATACTGATAAGAAATAAAACTGTTAAAAACCTGACCCAATGATTGTAGGTTACGTACAATGTTAAAGTAACATCGTCACAACTATCAAAAGTCTGTGAATATGCGCAAGTGTGATAAAATTTTGTTTAAAATAACTCATTTTCAAGGACTCCAATTTGTAAACATGGCGAAACAAAAAAGATCTTACAGTGTTTATTTTCACTTATTTGTTCTCTATTTGGAACTATCAGGTCTGAAAATCACTTATTTGTATCTTGCGAGTGGCAAAGCAGATAATGCTATTACCAATACTAATTATTTGCTCTTTTGTAGGACGAATAATGTTATTTTGACAAGGGCAATAGAAATAATAAAATATTATGTCCTAATTTTGGATCTGTTAGATCGTTAGTGGTTTGAAATAAGTGAAAATAGCTGCTTTTGGTTTCAAAAACCTCCTATTGAGACTTTTATGAGTCTATTGAGACTCCTATTTATGCGTTGGAGTGGTAATAACGTACTTCAAGGCCTTAAAAGTTGCAATCACTTTAGGTTTCAAAAGAGCCGTAAAATTATCTTTTTAGCCACTATTGGTGATATACTACTCTATTATACTAGTCATTTGGAATTAAAAGTTCCAAATAAGGGTATATTCCCACTTATATGTAAACGTTGCTTATAAGTAACTTTAGGGCCTTATATAGCACTATTGCTTCTTATATAGTGACAATTAAAACCTGCATGCAACTTTAGGTAGCAAAATCTACTTTACCCAACCATAAGTAATAAAATAGAAACAAAAAACGTTCCTAAGCAACTACAAGTGAGAGGATGAACTCATATACATTTTTGAGTTGTGTTTAAAGCTATAAGTTTTATCAAACACTGTTAAACCACTCATTTAGAACATAAAGCTATAAGATAAGCTGCAAAATTCACTAATGTGCTGCTTGGGCTATTCTTGTCCGAAAGTAACGGTTTTGTCACATAATATGTAATTTAAACTAATGTAAAACAAGATGAATTTATTGGTCATCGAGATATGTAATCTGTGATTTTTAATTTCTGTGACCCAACCAAAATGTGTCATCTAGAATAACTGTCTCTATATCTATACTAATATTATAAAGCTGAAGAGTTTGTTTGTTTGAAAGCGCTAATCTCAGGAACTGAAAAATTCTTTTTGTTTTGAATAGTCCATATATCGAGGAAGGCTATAGGCTATATAACATCACGCTACGATAAATAGTATTATATATAAGCAGTGTACAGTACCGCGCGCCCCATGCGCACGCTGCCGTATGGGCCGCAGCGAAGCGTGGCCGAGTTCAGCTAGTGGATTGATATTCGGAAAATACACACACAATCCTTTGAGTTCCAAGAGAAACTCCAGTTTCTACAATGTGTGAAGAAAGGTTAAATGTATATATTTTTTATGTTATTTCAGCAAATAAACTTGCTCTCCCAATTGTACGAGTGCGTGGATGACATTGATTTGTACGTGGGAGGCTCTTTGGAGCGAGCCGTCGCTGGTTCGATACTAGGCCACACGATGCAGTGCATCATAGCGGAGCAATTTTACCGGACGAGGATCGGCGACAGGTTCTTCTACGATCACAGCGAAATGCCGCACTCTTTTACTAAAGGTAAAGGAAAAAATAAATAAATAATTTAATTTCACGGTAAGTGGCTACCGTCACCTATTACTCAAGCAACGCTACAGGTGTTACAATGCGCTGCCGACTATAGTAGAATTAAAGGTAAAAGGAAGGGATCACTCACCGAAAAACAATAGAACACGTGCTGTTATATCTGGGAGGTCTTCTGTGAGGGAGTGGCTAATTTTAAATTATTGGTTTAATTATTTTAAAATACTCTTCAAGTCTTTGATACATACAATCATCACCAGCCAGTTGTAGTAGTACGAGACGCTGTCAATCAATTGGTCTACAACAGCGACAGACCATAAAATTTGATATAAACACCTTTTTTTCTTTCACAGAACAACTTATTCAAATAAAGAAGGCGACGATAGCCAGAATTGTGCTTGACAACACGGACCTGAAGTACATTCAAAAACATGCATTCGAAGTCGAATCGGCAAGCAATCCCAAATATCGGAAGGATGATTATAATGCCATACCCTACGTGGACCTTACTCCGTGGAAATCCACATCATCATAAACACACTCTTACTTATATACTAAAAATAATATAGACTTACCTAACTATTTTGTTGTAGTTATTTATTCAAATTCTGTGTGCATACAGTGCATGCATAAGTTAATTGGCAATTTTTTATGTTAAGATCGGCAGACAGGCTGACGGTCCACTTGCTGGTAGGTGGCTACCGTCGCTTATAACACAAGCGACGCCATATGTGCTGCAAATGCGCTGCTGACTAGGTACAGTAGGATTAAGGATAAGGGAAATGGGCTCTGGCATCCCTTACTCATTCACCAACAGCGCACGTGCTGATATTTCACGGTGGTTTTCTGTAAGAGGATGGTTACTGCCCGCTTGAGTATTGACCAACTGCGATTTAGACGAAATGCTTATTAGATCAAATGTGACGGAATCGCTAGACGGGCTGCGCAAATAACTACGAAAGCAGTGTGCTCTGCCACTAGTTTCCATATCTAGAACTTTGAAAAGTTTATTTCCAAAATTGACCCTGGCGGGAATCGATTCCGGGAACCCCAGAACAGAGCGTTAAGGCAAGCACCCTAACCACTCGCCCAACGGACTTATCAAATTGTATTGAATAATTGTACTTGTGCACACAAGTCCAATTGCATACAAAGCACGTACTTGTAAATAGGTAGTGATCATTCTAATAGTATATGTAGTATAAGGGTTTTCGTTGCGGACCTACCATACCACTGGTTGCATAAAACTATACTACTAAATGGTGATGGAATAACAAAACCACAAAACAAAATTTTTAAAAGGCTCTAAAAAAGGCTTTTCTTTAAATCGTTGATAGACAAAAATACAACTAAATTTATGTTGAAATATTATAGAATCTTAGACTGTTGCACAATGTTTTTTCTTTAACAATATATTTAACTCATTTTGATGTAAATATAAAAAATGGGTCATCGACTGCTGTTAACGACATCTTTTTTATATTGTTATGACTCACCAGGGGCCTTAGACAAAGTAGCATTCGCTCCGTAGCGATGCGATATCGAAGTTCGTTATCGTCTCAGAGACAAAGGAATCGACACTGTAACACGTGATAAACACGTGATACCTTGTCATGATTTCTTTGTCTCTGAGACGATAACGAACTTCGATATCGCATCGCTACGGAGCGAATGCTACTTTGTCTAAGGCCCCAGGGAACGTTCTAGTTATGACTCACCATGGAACGTTCTAGAAAAGCGTCTTCGCCTGTCAACAAGTTCCACCGTAGAATAGAAGTCACGCCACTCTCCGGTTATTGTCAAGGGAAATTAGTCCTTATGCACACAACATAGAGTTCACAATTCAACAGAGATAGCGTTCCCGAACCTTCAATGACCTTGTTTACAATACGTGTGACTTGTTTACTTACTTGTTTACCTACTCGTATTTGTTTGTTGTTTGTTTGTACTAAATTCGAGAAAGATCTAGACTATTGGCAGCGGGTATAAATCGGCGAAGTGGCGAGCTAGCGGGACAGTCCGATTCTGCGTTTCGAAAGATAAACTTCGGAACTTACCTGCGACAGTAAACCAGCGACTCATAAGGGAATCATTGACGACTCTTGGCAAGTTTAACGGTTGTATCGGACCTTTCGTTTAGCACTTTTGGAAGTCATCTTGGTTTGTGGAAATAAATAGTTGATTTTCGCCCTTACACGGCAGATTGACTCACCCCACACGTAACAATATTTTACATCAGCTAAGTGTGACCTTTGTCAGATTAGACCATATAATTTGATACTATAGGTTACATGTACTTTTGTTTTCACATACATATTTCAAAAACTTTGCCAATCGGTCCATACCTTTACTTTCTGATTTTATATACATACATATTCGAAACTTTTTAAAATATTATCCGACGCAAGAAGTGGCGAAACAGCCATCAGACACTATCCTTCGTTCTACCGCTGTTGCATTTTTACGTATAACGCCCAATCAGTAAAAAACGGATTTCCTACAATATATTATGAACAGTTGGAATTTTAATATTTTTTTTTCTAAATTAGGTAGACGTTGTTTGTAGTCACATCCCTATTTGAGAACGAGTGGTATCGTTTTAAACCCACCATACCATCTGTGGTACGGTGGGTCCGCGACAAGGGTTTATTTAGGTGATATATTATATGTATTTAATGTTTAATTAAATACATTGAATTAATTTTGTGTGCTTGTAATTAATTATAAACAAAAACGTTTTTAACTCTATTTTCTGAGATTTTATTAGTATAAGGGTGTAATCTATTTTATTTTTAATAAGTAGCATTATTCACCTAATTATCCTACTAATATTATAAACGCGAAAGTTTGTAACGTGAGGATTTGTGAGAAAAAGACGAATGCGTTTATTATAAGCTTTCACATTTTCCCATTGCTTAAAAAATGAAAAGATTAATAAAGTGGCCAAAAAAACCTGTGGTCTGACTTTAACTTTCTCTTATTATAATAGTATCTAGAAAGAAAGAAAAATGAATCAGTTTTAATAACAGAATGTATTATTATATTAGCCAACGGAAAACTGAATCTTTACCAATAGCCTCTTATACCACAGACTAAATAAAGGTATAGTCGAAGTAAAATAAAATTTCATGCTGTAATTTTATTGTTTATTATTTACGACGAAATTTATAAAATGTGTAACAAAATAGTATAATTTTGAAACGCAAAATTATCACAAACGAGAGACATTAAAAAACTTTTTGCGAAATGACTCTTCTCTAAAATTTCGATTTAAAAATATATTAAAAATGAGAAAACGAAATAAAAGCTTTTTTAAATATTCAATCGGAAAGCATTCGCAAGGTATGTTGGATAATGTAATTTGTTTAAATATTTTCAAAATCCCATTGTCCACATGAAAATATTTGAATATTTATTTGGCCTCCGCTCTGCGCACCGCGCCAGCCGGTAACTGCGAGGTAACGGAGCGCGGGTGGGGGCACTTCCATACTGTACGCTAGTACTCTTTAGTATACTGTGGTGTAGGTCAATGGTGCAAAAGAACCTACGGCTACGTCGCGATAACAAACTAATAGTCTTAATAAATTATTATACACTGTTTTAAGAGTGAGTTATACCAGGCATTCATTTTAACAAAAATAATCGATTTTATTTATGAAAAAGAAAACTTTATTCAATTATTATTTTTGGAGTAACATACGTAATTAATATTAATGAATTCTGAAGTAGTTTTTACACAGAATAAAAAAAAACAGATTCCGCGATGTATCTTAACTGCATACTTTTTTGTGTAGTAAATACGTTTACATCTTTGGTATAGTCTACCTTAAAACGAGCGGACCGCGTCGCCTTTCGGTGTGTACTGACAAAGACGTTGTATTAGTCTGTATCACTGTACCTATGTACTGACACTTACTGAATTTCGATATTCACGCATGCTCCACCCATTATGTGCAAAATACAATATACTGTTATCAAAACAATTTTGATTACGCAATTTTCTTACGGTAATTTAAAAAATGTATAAAATTATAAAACACAACGTATGTTAAAAATACTTTAATTGAATAATACGAATAATTATTATTTCATTTTAGAAATTGTAAACAGGCATAATATTTCTTTCAGATTATAAAGTCTTCATTTTTAGACTATTACATTATAATTATAATTCTCATGGTCCCATAAATAGAAACAATATGGACCACTGTCCAATTAATAAATTAATATTATGGTATACAATTCTATATATTCATATTTAAAAATATTAAATACCTATTCCTTTTTTTGTTCAGAAGTATAAAGACGAAAAACATAAACATAAAATACCCTGTACAACAACTTGTAATTTTATATTTTAACGCAGTTGACAATAGTAATAAAAAAATATAAAAATATTATATAGTGTTTTTTCATTAACACATTTTCTTCTTATAGTTAAATAGATGCTTATAACAAAACAAGATAAGTGTCATGCTTAAATTAACAACTCTGTTATCTACTAAGTAATATTTTTTTATCACAATAACTTCCATTATTCATATAAAACTATAAATATATTGAAAAAAATATTTGTTTAAATCATCACCTGCCAGTCACGTAATACAGTAGAATATTTATTTATTTCAGCTACCATAAATGTCACATTATCGTTTGTAAGAAAAATTTAAAAAAAAAATCAAATGACATTGTTTGATTAGTACTAGTAATAACTAGTACTAGTGCATAGTATTGTACCTGCAAAAATCAACAATTAACTGTCAAGTGATGTAATTTGAAAGTATAATCCGCGCGCGGCTTCGATGAATAGTAGGCTGGGTGTACGCAGCGCCCGACCATCGCTTCATACCCCTATCTGCCATAGTATATTCATAGTACGAGTGTTGCCCGTGACGCAGAAGCACTTATCGATACCGCATACTATTATTTACCCATTTTAACTTTTCTTTCGTAGTATTATATCACTACTTTTTAAGTTTATGTTTACTTTTTAAGTTTCAACGTTATATCATTACTTTCACTGACGTAACAACATCGGCGTGGTTATGATGACCATGTCATTGTATTAGAGGAACACTACTGGAAAAATAATGACTTTATAGAAATTGTTAACGATTCACATTAATTATTATTAAAACAATGAGACATACAATATTCATTCAGTCAAATACTCTCTTTGAAGTAAAAAAAAACAAGATAAATGGCCATTATATAGGCAAATTCCTCTCAGTTTGTCCCGGTCTACCCCATAATGAGGCCAATTTACTGTGAAAACCACTCCAAGTTACGGAGCTATGGATCAATTGAGAGAAACCGCCAGAGCCAGGTTTGATTATTCTTTCGAAGAACGGCCTCTTGTAGAGTCTTTGCGCTTCGTTCCTTTGGTCCTCGGTCACTTTACGATCGTCGAGATGGTCTAGAGACGGGAACTGTGATATGACGAACAGTCTGCGAATTACATAAGACCAAAGTAAAATAACTGCACCTGTCTTTTTCTTTTAGTTGCAAAAGGACAGGACAGATCCGTCCTCTATATTGTTCATAGTTTCAATATATTTTATATTATAAAATGTTATTACATAATTTGTAAATTAGTGGGCCTCGGCTTGTGCCTCAGCCCTAATTAATACGACAGTAATATGGATACCATTGGCGTTATAAAGCTTCCAATTTTAAATCTTCTAGATTTTGCAGTTTGAGCAGGGCGACAATTAACAAGTCGGACACTAATGTTTGTTTATAATCAATATAAATTGCAGGACACTAATATTTTAAAGTTAATTATCGCTGCCGAAAATAGGTCAGATTGGTTGGTCAAATAATATCCTGATAAACACAATATAATTGGTTATTAATGTTTATTGAATTTATATTACTACAAAATCCTGGGAAAATTCCTAATGTCTTGGGAGATAAAGCTTAATTAATATTATTGTCAAACTGTTTATATTATTGCATTGATATTTTTTTGAGAATAATGCCACATTGGATGTAATTTAATCCGGCTGTTATAAAATCAACATAATATGCACAATTTTTAAGAAACCAAAACCGAGTCCAAGTTCTATTTGTTTAAAAATGGTCCCGTAATTTTACAAATTGGTATTCATGTTATGTATTAACAGATTATCAGAGACAAAACGACTGTAATCTGTTTGTTCAAAAGGTCCCCCACAGATATCGTCACTGTTGTTAATGAAAATACTGGCTGCAACTAAATAGGTTTGATTTTCAAATATCGAAAAAAAAAATAGAGTTGGTTTTCGATTTGACGTGTAAAAAATTGAGAGACCAAAAGATCATGGATAGTTTTTGATTTGTATTTTTCAAGTAGTGTATGTTTTTATATATTACACTATTTATAATGGATTGGTGAATGTTTCAAAGAATATATGTGCATATAAAATGAAGGAAGTTTTATTGATATAGTTTAATTGGATCCCAAAGGTATGAGAAAAGATTTAAATTACGAGGATAACTACAATGTCGTATACACCAATATAATAAGAACTGTCGCCACGACGGGTGTTTTGTTTGTACATATTAAAATATATCAATGAAGCAACGAATAAAATATTAAAGGAAAAATACTAAATAAATAAGATACTGTAAATATGTAAGGTAAATAAAAAAACAATTATAAACAAATACTTATAGTATTCTGAAGGACACTTGTAATTAATATTTTATTTGCTGCTTTAAAATTTTAACATCTACCTATCGCTAAATGTGTTGCTAATCACAAAACTTAAGGACAGCTGGACTAATTCCTTTAATTTTGTTTAAAATATTCGTTGAAATTCGAAAAAGGATCTTATGAAGAGAAAAGGGCAAGTCGTTAGTTTATCATAAATATTTACAGTATGACTAATGCAGTTTCAAATGAGAAATATTTTTCAGTACTTTCTCATTTCATTTTAAATAAGAAAAGAGGTGAATAAAGTCGAGCTAAGCAGTAATTTAAAAATTCAGTTATAACAGTCGACAAGTTATAATTACTGTTGATTAAAAAAAGAAAATACGACAACCCTTAGGAAGTGAAAGTCAATAGGCGTGTCACCTGTATTGCAGATATTCGTAGAAAGTGCCACCGTTTAGGTAACTCGGAGCTGCTGGATTGCCCATCAGGCACAAATATTGGAGGCCCGGGCAAGACTCCTTCAACTTGCCAACCCAAGGAAACAGAGATGCGATTTTACAGTGATTCAACCTGACAACAAAACATTTATTTGATAGAATCATCTTTTATTTGATACACTAAATTTTGGTCGCAAACTATAATATGTAGGTTAAATTTTTTCTTGAATCCATAAAATTTCTGTATAAATTTGAAATAACCTCTGATGTGATTGACAATGACATAAATATGTGATATAATGACACATATTTATTTAATAACTAAGAAAACAAACAGACTTGACTTAACTGTTTTGGACTTGACCAACATGTTTTAGAAAATTTAAAGAAAAAAATTGTAGTTGACTTGACTGACTAGTTCCAGTATCTGCTACCTGAATTTTGGGTTTTTTGTATTGCTATTTTTACAAGTGACACTGGCAAAATCATCGGAGAAGATCTGATGGAGCCATAACCAAAATAAGAAGAAGAAAACAAACAGCTATTTTTGATAAAGTAAAGCAGAAATAAATGAACATTAGCCCAAACAGTTCCCAGGGATAAGTAATTACATATATAGCGAAGATTATTGTGTTAAGTAAAAATTAAGGAAATATTTATTAGAAAATTTGAATTTTGAGAATATTAACGCCACATGTGCTGCAAGTGCACTCCAGATCAAAGTGGGATTGAAGATAAAGGATTGGGATAGGGAAATGGGCTCTGGCATCCTGTATTCACTCACCGAAACACACATACTGTTATTACACGGCGGTCTTGAGGGAGTGGCTACTGCCGCCAGACGGACGAAACGCAGTGTGCTTTGCCACTACTTTTCAGATCCAGACCAGAGCCAACTTCGAAAAGTTCATTTCCAAAGTTGACCCTGCCGGAATCGAACTCTGCGGAAGGGTCCCTTGGAACAGAGCGTTAAGACAAGCACCCAAACCACTCATTCAATGGGCTCATTAAAATGCCAAAATTTTATAATAAACTTCCCAAAATACTCAGTGCCTCACCTACAAATAAATTTAAAAGTGTAGGATTATATATTGTTGGTGTCTTGGTGGACTATAACCCATACCATAGATATAATAATACTACCGGTTAAGTAGTATTTGATCTATGCCCATACCTAGTAAGAAGAGTTCTAAGCCCAGCAGTGTCATGCAATTATAACTCTATTTTAATGACACATTATCATCTGCTGTAAACCAAGACTTCTAATAATGACTTAAGTAAGTAATTTCAATTAAAATTTTCTTTTAAAAATAAACATATGAATAGTGTGTTACCATAAAAGCTGCAGTTTTGGTAGTGGTGGTAAAATACAATTCTCTGTGATCGGATTGTTGTCAGCTATAAGTGATGTTAAGTGCTTGAAGTGGACCAGGGCATCCAAGTTTCTGAAACGATAGATTTTTTATGTTAAAGTCGACAGAAAGACTGCCGGTTTACTTTATGGCAATTATAATCAACATAATATATCGCCTATAATACAAGCAACGATACGGGAAGTATAATAAGGGAATGTGCAATTCCTTCCTTAATTAATTTTTAATCTTTTTTTCCTTAATTTAATTTTATAGATTATTTATCATATAAAATAATAGCTGGTGTCCGCCACATCATCTGCGAGAAAAATAAAAGTTATAACTCCTAACAAAATATGTAAAGCAATATAACACCTGACATACTTTTTATCTATTGGTGAAAGATTTTTTTATTGGATGGGTAGTTTCGAAGATACAAACTTTACCTTTTATAATATTAGTATAGATGTATACAATATCATAGTTCATATTTTATTTAAATTTTTCATTATTTTTAGTTTATTTATTCTAACTAAAAACCATAATATGCCAGGACCAACTCATCCATTTCACACCATTTGCCCTATTTTTGTGTGAAAGTTTTGTTATTATTATTGCTAAGAGATTATTACGATTACGTATTCAGTTAATATTTGATGTATTATGTTTTAATAAATAAATAAACAAAATATTTACATAATAAAAATTGTTAATACTATACTATGTTAAAGGAATAAAAAAAAAACTCACGTAATTTTGTTATGACTTAAATCAACATACTGAATGTAATCTGCAAATCTTTCTACAATTGTTCTAGGTATTTCAAATAATCTTTCATATGCTAGAGTTAATTTTGGGCTTGAATCTTCTTCAGCGCATTCAACATCAGTGGAACTGAAATAAATGAACAAAAATTTAACATAGATAATCACCAGAGAGTCACCCCGATCCTATGACTCCAACAAATTAATCATACATTGAGGCTAAACCAAAAGGATTAAATATATAGAATATATAGGAAATTTTTCCTACAAAAATATTGATCCTAATCGCCGTAATCACAATGGCTATGGCGTAGCTAAATAGACTTGTATAGTTGGCGAAACACTAAGCGACTTTGTACCTCGTGGTTCTAAATGTCACATTACGTATTCTTTCGTCTTGCCCAATCTATACAGCTGAGAATCTTCGGGTTAAACTCATTACACCATATTCAAATTTTAAATTTTAGTTAATTTTGCCAAAAATTAAACCCCATACCATGAGTCGAAAGGTTAACATTTTTAACACTGGACCAACAGTAATACTTTCTTATTACATTGTCGGTATTTACTCTTTTATTTATTTATTTAGTGTTTAATTCTAGTTTATAAATAAATTTGTTTTATTTCTTAAATACTAAAACAGAATTAAGTGCGAAACAGATGCCCATGACTTTATCATTGTCATCATCATCAGAATCTATATACATCTATTGCTGGACATCAGCCTTTCCCCATAATTTTGCAATAAGATTCTTTTCTTAGTGTGTGAATGTTGTTTAATCTCTGCCAGAGATTCTTAGCAATTACTGTTCCTTATCATAACCTCTGCCGTGCCCAGGAGTCGCAAGGCTTCCCAAGACCAGGAGTCACTTTCGTGTTCATCATAGGGGGAATTGTTATTATTCGCTATGTGAAGCGCATGCTTCAGGGGGCACTTCTGGTGAATCTTTTCATTAGTATATTTTTACAGCATCCAAGGGTTGAGAGATTATGTTTTGATTTAATTAAATATCTACCTCTACTTAGGAAGAAACTGAATCTTAACGTAATCTTAATATTCAAAAAGTGAAATTACTAAAACTTACTCAGTTGTATCAGGAGGTGCTGGTGTTTCAGAAATTTCACTCTCATTTATTGTATCTAGAACATGAGTGGACACATCCATTGGAATGAATACTTCTTCATCTATTGTAGTTGATGTGCTTGGACGAGGATTGCTTTGACTAAAAAATAAATTACACAGATGTTATTTTTCCAGAAGATTAAAAGCCATGTAAATGAAACAAGCAGATAAATTTAGTTCAGAAATGGCAGTATAAAACAATCTATATTATAAAAGAAAGTCGTGTTATTTACATCATTTATAACTCAAGAAGGGCTGGACCAATTTATGATTTGTTGAATTTATCTCCGCCTCGAATAGCAGAATAACTAATAAAAAATCCGAAATATTATTTTGTAGCTTTGAGGCAGTATGAAGTTTGCCAAGACAGAAACAAATATTACTTGTAAATAGAATATTATGGTACTGTTCTTAAGCAAAAGATTTTTTTTATAAAATCTTTAAGCTATAAATAACCAATTTGTTTTAATGGAATAGACATAGAAATTGTTGGTGACAATTCAAATATTTGAAAATAATGAAATATGTATTTTTTAACAATACAAACTACTGATATCTAATCAATTACTAATTATATCTAATCAATACTAATTTATAAATAGCAAAATTGTAATGCCTCTGTTGTAAGTTTTCTGTTTTTATGTTAAAGTTGACAATTATTTTCGAATTTTTTCTATAGGCTGACGGTCCACTTAATTATAGGTGACTATCATTGCCTATAACACAAACACTGCCACAGGTGCTGCAAGTGTGCTGCCAACCATAGTAGTATTAAGAGTAAGGGATCAGGAAGGGACAGAGCTCTAGCATCCCTTAATCACTCATCGAAATACAACAGCACACATGCTGTTATCTCACAGTGGTCTGCTGTTAGGGGACGGTTAATACCGTCACACAGGCTGCCCAAAAGACTGCCAAACGCAGTGAGCCCTATCACTTAACTATTGCCCAATAATTAATCATTTTAGTAGGAATGATTACATGTATTATTTTGATTGTATATGTAATTCTTTTTTGTACATTTATCACAGAAATTTTAATGCTATTTTTGATGTAATCTAAGTATAAAAATAGTACTTAATACTTATTTTCTAAATATTTAAAACGAATTCTACTTAAAAATTTATATTTAACCTACCGAAATATGAATGTATTTATTTCTAGAGCATATAAGATAATATTTTTTATTTAGAAAACTAAATATTAAAAAAAAAACAATACTAAACAAAACAACTCACCTGTTATCTAAAGAATTTGTGGTATCCATTTTTAATTATGGAAAAAGAGTTTATACGTATCTATGTCCTTTGAATCCATACCATTTCATTATTTATTCTCAAGTTATTTTCTGGTTGACGTGCGCGGTGCGAGTTGTTATCTTTGAATTGAAGTGCAACAAACAACATTTTGGGTGACACGTGACACGACCACGACTGATAAGAAAGTAGTTGTCGGTTCGGTCTAGAGGTGTGTCAAAAGTGCTGTAACCGTTACTTTGGAATCGCTACTTCATTGGTGCCACTGTAATCGTTACTGCAATTTCCAGATACTGATTACAAGTACTCGTTCCGTACTTTGGACTGCGTTCGGGGAAAGAGTATCTGTATTCAGTAATAAGTATCCGTTGCATTGCACTCACTTTCGGGTAACCATTACCAACTCGGAATCGGAATAGAAGCCATTCGTTTTCTAAACTGCCTTTTAGTAATTTTACAGGTCCTAACGTTTACAAACAAAAAAAGTAAACTTATGTTTCTAAACGCAAATTTAAAATTGTAAATAGGTAATAGATAGTCTAATAGTAAAAGTAATACATTTTTCAATTAATAAAAACAACCTTGATTGAACAACGTAGAAGATTATTTTATTTACAATGAGTCCAACGATCCGTTTTTTTTAACTGTATTCAAGTTACTTGTAATAGGTATTCGTAGGTACTTTAATATTATATGATTCCAATTTGTAAACTGGAACCGTGAGTAACTGGAACCAGTATTTGTAATCAGTACTTCAGAGTAACTGTAATCATTGTCACGGTTACATCAAAGTAATCATTTGGCACATCTCTACAAAGATAATTGTATTAGTGTATAGATGGAACAATAAAAATTGAAGATTCCTTCGATACTCGATACCCGTCTTTCTAATGGCTGCATGTCGTATGTTAAAAAGAGATAACAATAGCCGAATATGACGTCTAAAAACGCTGCGCGCCATAAAAGAGGCAACGTCATATTTGTTTATATCATGCTGGTTAACAAGCGCGTTTAGCTTTATGTGATTTAAAATACTTAAAAATCTGAAAGTGTGATTTCATAAATCTGTTGCTTGCCAAGAATGGCTTGTACTGTTCCCGTTTGTCCAAGTAGAGTGGGTGTTTTGAAGGAGAATAATGGAAACATATCATTTCACCGGTAAGTCGCACAGCTCGCACTCATTAATTTTGGTGTTTTGTAAACAAATTTTTATAATTATTTACTAAAAATGAATCATTGTACATGCATACACAGCTCTAAGGTTGATTTATTTAAAGAAAAGCTGGTGTTTATAACTAAAATTTACAAAAACCAAAGTTAATCGGAATATTTGACATTTGTCTTGCTTTATAGTGCTGTAGTCTGATCTTGATAAGTTTATCGATATCGATAACTAATTTATTTTTATTTTTATTTTCTAGCATTCACTGCAAGTTGAAAGTAATTTTTATCAATTTATAACAGATTTCCCACCGACATCGATTTAAAAAAAAATGTAAGAAAAGCCGACGATTGGAGAGCTTCGCAATATACAAGAATATGCTCGATGAACTTTGAAGATTCTTGCTTTCGCCAAGGATATCAGCGTAAAATTCTACACTCGTATGCAGTGCCGACAATATTCCCAAAATTACCACCATCGTGTAAACCAGTAAGTAATATCTATAAGTTATAAAGAAGTTATGCTTCAATCTATGAAAATTATGAAAATCTTTTGAATCATTAATAACCAAAAACTATTTCTTTTCAGAAATTACCCAGAAAAAGAAAACTTACTAATAAATACGTGGATACCCAAGCGTCAACAAAGTCTTAAAATTAAAATGTTGACGAATCACAGATGAACGATATCACAGATTAAAATGAAACGATATCACAGATTATCCAATCTGTGATATAGTTTCTAAAAATAAAACTTTAAGATTATCGAGTTTTTTTTCTCTCGTAATAAAAACCTACTCCCGTTCTACCCCTTAAGGATGGATTCTAAATATTTCTACTCAAAAAATAACTATTCTTTTGAAATATTTTGGTGAAATAAATGCGAGAGGTTGCATACAATCTCATACAACCGATTAGCAATGCGGCGAGTACCAGTACGCACCCAAATTTTATTTATATTGAATAACCAAACAGTACACCGAAACGCATTTAGCCATACTTTTTATCCGTCATAATATATTTAAAATCTATATCAACGATATCTAGTTATCAATAAAAATGCACAGCACTATTATACGCTATAACTTTAGCTTGCATTGTATAGTCAAAATGGAGACATTCACTCAACTTCGACCCGACAGATTATATATGTATGTCTCTTTCAATCTTATGACAATTTGAAGGTGTTAGAAAGAATAAAATATTGCTGCATTTTGTGATCCATCTATAGGTACAGACTAATACAACATCTTTGGTTTCACCGGTGTTCACGCTTTAGTGTGACCTAACTAAATTAACGATTTACGCCAGCTGTCATCTGAGTTGTTCTGATTGGTCCTTTTTTCCCCCTTCCCTAAAATATTGGAATTTTATTTTCTACACACAATATTATACGTTTTTTGACGAAGACAAACAGGCCTTTTTTTTTTTCATTTTTTTATAACGAATAACATATACTTTACCATATGCGTAAAAATCGCTAATCTCAAACGGCTACAACCGGTATAATGCCAGTGTGCCATGGCTTAGACCTTTTTGTGCGTTTTGCACATTTCGCTTTTTAGGCATTATGCTCCTGAGCGGAGTTCCTTCACACGTTTTTTTTTATAGCTACCTATCGAATTTCGTTGCACATTGATTAGCTAGATAGAATCACAGTTAAATGGTTTAAACAATATAATCTCGAGTCGTGGGTATAAAATTAAATAAAACACAATTTTTGTCTAGAAAATATAATACATCAAATTTCATCAACAGACATTTACGTTGTTAATTAAAAAATAAAAATATAAACAACGTTGGTGTCGTTCACTTTGTTAATCTATGCACAAATGAGACATTGTTACACATATATCACTAATTTTATTAAACTAGAAAAAAAAAACTATACTTAGGTACCTTACACAACAACAGCTGGAAACACATGAACTTTTATTGCATACCAAAAATATATACAAATAAATTTAGGCCTATCCGGTCGACTAATATTTGACATTGATTACTATTCGTCAAGAAAATAGACTCACAAATTCAACTCCACAAGATTCTAAGCCATGATAATATATTTTTAAATTACTTGGTTCCAAAATACCTATTAAGGTACAAGTTTTCGTAATGGTAATAAATTGCACCTACAAATAAAAAAAAACTTCGAGTTAACGTACCTCTCTTACTATTTCTGATACATGCAATATACATACCGTTTAAAAAATAATTTTTTAAACCGTATGTATATTGGTAGCGATATTGAGTTATTATTGTCATAAAAGAAATTAATGTATTTTTCATTCTTGATTTCATATTGTTACACCCATAAAGAATAAAAGATGTAGTCACATATTATTTATAATACATAGATTGGACTTTAATCTCATAAAGTTTTAATTAGCTATAGTCATCTTTTTCTATACAATCTTAGTCACTCGATAAAACTGTGTACCATGTGTTTACAGCTTAAAACTGACATTCAGATTTCTGACAAAAAAAACACTCTACATTGACTTAACAATAATATTTACATTTGGCAACATTACTTAGTCTATGCATGATGATATGCGTGTGCCACAGGAAAACCAAATGGATTCTCCATTGATATTTGATATAGAATAATTCATTATATGCTTTGTCAATCACAATATTCGCTATGATAGTTTGGGGATTCAATAAATTTCCAGTCAACAAACAGATAAAAAAATATACTCATTATGTTAACAATTCGATTGCAATACTTCTATAGATGTCATTAATTGATTAATTGTTTTCAAACAAGAATGTACCACACAAAAGCGGTCACCTTATATTATAACATCTAGTTAATGTCCACCATTCACGTTTGAAACTGTAACTATGGGGCGAATTTTATTTATATAAGGGTTTTCGATACTTTTTCTGCCACCAGGTGGCGCTTCGTAGGCGTCACGTCTAAATAGCTGTCAGATAGCACAGAGTCGTAGGTACTAAACATAAATTATTGAAATTCTATTGTGTTGGTTTAATAATTTATTAACATAAATTATTGCAATTCGCGTATGTATTTTTGACAGTTCATTGGACCTGACGCTAAAGTGCTGCCATCTCAATTAGACCGTTTCAGAAAACCCTCATTACTGAGTTTTAATTTTTAGTAATTTAAACTACGCTACATCAACAGACTTATGTCTATTTCTATAGCGACGTGTAGGATGTTGTTTAGTTAGCGACGTTAAACTTCGATATTGAGAATCGAAAATCCGAGGTATTAATGCTTGCTCATCGCACTATTAAGATTAAAGTTAATCCTATCGTCAGTTACTGTGCACCTAGTACAACCATTAAGCATAGCTAACAAAAATGTTTCATATCGAAATATCGATTCAAAACTTCGAACAATATTTTTAAAGTAGACGTCACAGTGTCTTACTAACCAGGAGTTACAAACATTTAATAAACACTTAACATCCTATTGCAATTCCAACGCTAAACAAACAAACTTCAGTGACTTATTGAAATTATTAATACTAACTTTCATTGCTTCAATTTTAGCACTTTCGAAGTATAATATAGCACACATTGTATAATTATATAAATAAAGCAAATTTTTAACACTAAAATTAACCAATAACTGCCAGTCTTGCTACGAAAATGGGGTTCCAGTGCTGCTGCGTGGAGATGGCAAGATATGTTATAGAGGTAATTCTTCAAACAGTCTCATGTTTAGGAATGAATGTTGGCAAATTTATTATTGTTTTGTTTGTAATAGAACCCCAAAATATATTAATTAATATTTAACTAAAAAATTAAATTAATATAAACCGAATGCCTGAATGTAAAACCTCATTTAAAAATAATGATTTAACCATATGATATAGAATGTGTATATATTCAAAGGTCATCCTAGACAAATATGTCTATGCATCAATGACGAATAAATCTGCGATAAAAAAGAACCGACTGAAAAAAAACATTACCTTTCAGATATTAATCGAATTCCAAATTTGAACTTCAAATTATAACAATCACCGATATAAAAAAGGATAAAACAGTCAAAAAGATTCCCTGAAGTTTCACAGTTTAGATAAAATGTAAAATTGGAAAACAATAAACCACAAATAATATGGTACATACACAATAAATTTTTCAACTCAGCGCACTTCACTCCGTCAACAACTGCGAAATTTATTCCATACCCATTTGTTATCCTATGTTCTGGAGGGATTTCGAACTATTAATTATACAGCAAGACACTTTTGCAACTGTTCCCCCATGTGACAGTGTCCTCCTTACCTCTACCCTCTACCCATAGAAAAATAACTAAAGCATAGAACCCAGACTAAAATAAAAACCAATATTTATAGTGTGTCGCTTCGTACACCTTTGCATTAAGGCCATAAGTTAAAGAGAGACAAATATACTTTCACTAGATGTTCGTCTGGCTGTTCCGTACCAGGGTGACCTATACAAATTATCCATATATACAAATGTAGATAAGACGATATCGTCGGCACAATACTAACATAACCTATCCTGCTTTTATCTTTTTCTTAAAATATTACGTAAATTCAAGAAACATAATTTATTAGTGGTCCTTATTATACAAACAAGCTCTCAGTATATTTACTGCATGACTTTGATAATGCAAACAAACAAAATCACTTACCGATGGTAACTTATAAACATATACTCATTTTGTTTTCTGGACGCATTAGATTTACATCGTGGCACTGAACAAGACATTGTAATTGTTAAATTAAATAAATCATTTAAATATAATTTACACTATTTTTATTTCAACCAAAAATTACATTTTTATATTTTAACAAAACTTCATTATTCCTAGAACCAAAAAACTAACAATCATATTTTAAAAAATATTTTATGACAGAAATCTACTTCTTGCATGCCAGTACATATTTATAAAATGTTGGGATTGTAACCTTTCAACAGTAATAATCACAGAATTCATGGATATCTAATATAATAGTGTTATAATTGATTTGATGCTAGATTTACATTTTGATACCGAAACCAAAAATAAACAAAAACGTTGTCACTCATGTCACAGAACATACGTACAAAGCAAAAATACAGATAAGTTAAGTTGACACTTTATTCAAATAATTTGTTAACAGTTAGCTAGCCTCTTTAAATGGGTATCATAAAACGGGACCAAGTACGTAAAGGCACCAATTCTAGCGTTTGACCTCGATACGCCGATCAAAAATAAGAACAAAGTTTGTATGTTTATCTCTTTTTGACTGATGGTCACAATGCAAAAGCGTAAGGAGCAACACACTATAAATAATGATTTTTATTTTAGTCAGAGTTCTATGCTTATTTATTTTTCTATGCCTATACCCTTCAAAGTTTCGTGGTCATAAAGAATAGGTGCATAGGGAATAGATAAAAGAGGTACATGCATGTACATGGGGACTGTTTCATTCATTATGGTTTCATTCTTTTCATAATTTCATATGGTTACGGAACGTAGTGATTACATCGATTATAATCCGCGCCAAACTTCTAGTCCCCTTTGAAGTTGCTTCGCGCAGAGGTACAGTCACGCACAAATAAATTATATTGTTTTGAAACACAAAACTCTTCTGAACACAAAACTCTTCGTGTCTCTTTGAAACACGAAACACAAACACACACTCTTTTCTGCACGTTCTTAATGTTTATTTTTATGCCTTCGTCCGCTTCTTTTTGCATAAATTTCAAAACATTGTACACAATTTTTCTTGCTTGACGACGTAAAACCGTATTCCGGTTAGGCATGTTTAAACTTATGTTTTTATTTTTTTTTTTATTTTTTTTTTTATTATAGATGGGTTTGCTCTTGACCAGCATCTATCCATGTAGGAAGGATGAGGCCGAAGATGGAGCGAGCTCACCCAGAAGATGCCTATTCACTCGAACCTTGAAAAGATTTGGGTTATATGAGCTCGGAAATACAGACGCCGGCAGGGAGTTCCAATCCTTAGCAGTGCGCATCACAAAAGATGTTTTAAAGCGCTTGGTCCGAATTAGAGGGATATCGACAAGGTGAGGATGGTAACCAGCCGTACGTCTGCATGTCCGATAGAAGAAAGGGGAAGGCGGTATGATCTCATGCAGCTCTCGAGCACACTCTCCGAAGTACATCTTATAGAATACACACAGACAGGCAACTTTGCGTCTATGTGCCAGGCTCTGCAGCTTAGTTCTTATTAGTGTATCATCGCCAATGAGCCTCCTAGCTCTGCGATCCACCGAGTCGAGTGCAGCAAGTTGATATTTTGCTGAGCCATCCCAAAGGTGACAGCAATACTCCATGCAGGATCGGACTTGTGCCTTGTATAAAGAGAGGAGCTGTCCAGATGTAAAGCATCGCTTCACTCTATTTAGGATGCCCAACTTTTTGGTCGCTGTTTGGGCCTTGGACTCGATAGAAGAACCGAAGTTGAGATCTGAGCACAACCTCATGCCAAGAAGCTCAAGATCATTGGCAACAGGTACGGATGCACCTCGGAAAGTTGGAGCCAAGTCGAAAGGGCTCCTTTTTGCAGAGAACAAACACGCCTGCGTTTTGGTGGCGTTAAAACCAACCAGATTCCTGTCTCCCCATTGGGATACAAGATTTAAGGTTGAGTCAATTCGCTCAACCATTGCCTCCCTCTCAGAACGAATCTCATCGCGACCGGCCCCCGCGCCGGACAAATATCTCTCCATGACCGTACTGTCATCTGCGTATGCAACTACTCCTGGAAGAAGTAAGTCATTAATATGAAGCAGGAAAAGAGTCGCAGAGAGAACAGATCCCTGAGGAACACCGGCATCAATTGCCATGAGGTCCGAGGAGCAGCCATCAATGACTACTCGAATTGACCGTTCATTCAGGAAATCAGAAATCCAGCTACAAAGACCGGAGGGGATGCCGTATTTAGGAAGCTTGCCAAGTAGACTTGCATGCCAAACCCTGTCAAATGCCTTTGATATGTCGAGTGACACAGCGAGAGCCTCGCCATGTTTCTCGATGGCTTCACCCCAGTAGTGCGTGACATATACAAGAAGATCCCCGGTTGAACGTCCCTGACGAAATCCATATTGGCGATCACTGAGCAGGTCGTTAGCTTCAAGATATGTCAGCAGCTTACTATTCAGCACTCTCTCCATAACCTTACAGAGTACAGAAGTGATGGCGATTGGTCGATAATTACAGGGGTCGGCACGACCCCTGTAAAAAACTTAAAAACTGTAAAAGAACAATAAAAAAACTAAACAAATAACGGAATAACGAAAACAATAGACAACGAAAACTTAACAAAAACAAAGCAGAATTGTACTTCGCTACGAAAAACAAGCGTGTGTGCTATTCGGAAGAATTCTGAACGCACACAAACACGCACGCACAGGTGAGATGGGTGTGGGGGCGGGGAAGTGGAGTGGGTCCTGCCGCCGCCGCCTCCTGCCGCTCCCCGCTGATACCTATTTTTTGCTACTGCGACGCGGTTCGCGCTGTGTTCAGAGCGGACTAGAAGTTTGGCGCGGATTATACATTCTCTTTGTTTGTTTACGGATGGTCAACGTGTAAACTGTCAACGTCATCATTCGATATTCATTATTTGGATTGGAAATGGACAAGTTGGACCAATGGACATAGTCAGCGATGGGAGAGAGTCCAATAAATAAAATTTAAAAGTTACGCTCACTTTCCAATTAATTTTCCGTAATTTTATCGAGTGTATGCGGATTTTAAATATTTGTCTGTATTTTTTGTCACTGTTTTAATATAAATATTTTTTTTCGAAAGTATGGATGTAAGTTATCTTTTATTTAAATGGTATCTAATTTTATGGACAATTTTTAATTTTATTATATCACACACTTATATAAATTTTCAGGAAAGCAATATTCCGATCGATATTAACATAGGCAAGCTGCAGGATTGGCTCGTGAGTAGAAGACACGTTAATAAAGAATGGCACAAGAGCATCTTGACAGTTAGAGAAAAGATAAACAACGCCATTCAAGATATGCCAGTCCACAATGAAATAGCCGCGCTTTTAACTGGAAGTTATATTAACTATTTTCATGTGAAAAAAATCATTGATATTCTTAAGGAGACAGAGGCCGATACGAAAAACCTTTTCGGTCGTTATGGATCCCAGAGGATGAAGGATTGGCAGGATGTGCAAAAAAATTATGAAAAAGACAACATTTATTTGGCTGAAGCTGCTCAAATGTTGGTGAGAAACATTAACTATGAGATTCCAAGTTTAAAAAGACAGATTGCGAAGGAGGAACAGTTGCACATGGTTTGTATATAGCTCTATTTTTTTAACATTAAGGTTGACAGGCAGGCTGCCGGTCCCCTTATCAAGGTTTGTATTAGACGGCCACATACCAAGGTGGCTACTGTCGTCTATAACACAAGCAACATTCCAGGTGCTGCAAGTGCATAGTAGGATTAAGGATAAGAAATTAGGAAGGGTTAGGTCAATGGGCTCTGTCATCCTTTTACTCACTTGTTGAAAGTCAACAGCACACATGCTGTTATTTACTGGTGGTCATTCATAAGGGGGTGGTTACTGCAGCCAGATGGGCTGCCCAAATGACTGTAAAACACATTTTTTTGCATGCAATCCTATTACAAAAGAAGTCTTTTTGATGGCAGATTCTACTTTTATTCTCTCACAGCAATCTGCGGGAGGATAAATGTGAAATAACAGCAATGTGTTAAAAAGAACAAAAATTCTAGTAGTAAATGTCCTTAGTTAGGGTCTCTTTCTTTATAACAAAAACTGCATTGTTTTTTTTTTGCAGGAATGCGAGAAAAAGCGCTTAGATTATTTAAAAAGTGAAGCGTCTAATAAGGGAGAGTTTTTGAGTTTATGTAAGCAGCTCGGAATTCAAGGGGATAAGATTAAGAAGGAGTTAGTTGATAGACTTCGTGAGTTACCGGAAATATATGATAAGGTAACATTATGTCTTTTCACATAATTATTTATGCCAGCCATACATAATCAAGTCTATCATCCAATCAGCATGATTGTCTTGTTTGTTTTATGATTTATTGATGTATGTCAAGTTGGCTTAATTGTCAAAAAATTGTAATTCCCAAATGTGCAACCCATGGTCATGTACTAAGTAGAAGGAAACTATGTTTTTTTTTTATGAGTTAACCTGTCAAAGAGCATTCAGCCTTACTAGTTTAATTTTCCACTTAAGTATTTTATACACCATCAAGACAAGAATAATTTTTGTTACAAAAATTAAAAAGTTTTGTTTTATAAGTATTATTTAGTTTAGTAAGTGTTTTTTTTTTAAATATAGATCGTCAGATATCCTAAAGGTCCACTGTGGTACTTGTAGGTAGCCACCTATTAAGAAAAGCAACGCCACAGGTGCTGCAAGTTTGCTGCCAACCATAAGAGAATTAAGGATGCGGGATTTGGAAGGAATAGGAAAATAGGCTCTAGCATCCCTTACCCAGTCACAGAAACACAACAGAGCATGTTATTTCATGGTGTTTCTACGAGGGGGTTTTCATGGTGTTTCTATGAGGGTGTTTCTACGAGGGTGTTTCTACTGCTGCGAGACTCGCTGCTCAATTTATAACTGCAAAATGCAATGTGCTCTGTCACTACTAAAATACCCAAACCAGAGTTTGAACCAACTTTGAAATGTTCATTTCCAAAGTTGGCTCTGCTACCCCACATCCTTTCACTTCTCATCCAAAAGTGTAAAAAGAGAAGAGTGTAAAATAAACCGATAACAGTTGGCTGAATGCATACATTTGAGTATACATTAGTTGACAGAATTTTACAATAATGGTGCACTGTGAACCATAAAAGTATTTTCTTCACATTAATAATAATAGAGCAATTTAACCCCATTTGCTCTTTTAGTAGAGCAATAAAAATTAATTTCTCTACTAAAAAGCAAACATTGTTTGAGATTTAAAATAATTCTAAGGATAATATGGAGTACTTAATTATTATTCAGTTCAGCTTTATTTTGTATAATTGCAAAATATTTTTAAAATGTATGTACCTAGGTATATGCAAAAAAAATCCAGAATATTTTCAGATTTTTTTTTAAATCAATGGTTTAAAGCCTATTTTGTGTATTAGTCAATAATTGTCATAAACTAAATGATAACTAAACTAACTAAATGATAGCTTAAATAAACAAATAAAATAAAAATAAAATAAAATTTACAGTAATAACACACAGATCATGTAAAAATATCAAAAAAGTAGATTTGATCAAAATTATAATTTCTTTAAAACTAGTTGGTGCTCGCATCGCAACTAAATCCACATTGAAAAATAAAATATAATACACTACTGATGGTGTCATCTATTATATTACAATAACATTAGGTGAAGAAGCGACGTCTATCGGATTTGAGTAGAACTGCTTTGTGAAATACCCTTGCATAGTATGCTCCAATTTGGAAACTCTCGCGAACCAAGGATTAAACCTTAACGAATTATAAATTCCTCAGAAATCACTCTGTTAATAGATGAAAACCGCATGATATTCATTCAGTAGTTTTTGAGATTATCGCGAACATACATACAGATAGACGCGGCAGGGGTCTTTGTTTTATAATATGTAAGGATTGTTTATTTCAGATTGGAAAATCATTAAAACCTCTTCAACCAGGCATAGAATTATATTCAGCGTTCATGAAGTATGTAATTGGTGAGAAAGTTTCAGAAGCTTTGCCACTGCTACAATATGTTGTCAATCATGGCAACACCACTGTCTATGAATGGAGTTATGGAGAGGCACCACTTAGTGTTGAACCCGATCCTATACATATAGAACTTGATGACGACCAGGCTGCAGGTGACCAGGTAAGATTTACTTAATTCACTTATGAATGTGTGTTGGGACTTATAAAATAGATCACTTGAATATTTAAATTACTTTATATCATCATAACATATAAACACACAAGCACTACACTCAGTCCTCCGTGCTACACCCTCTGTTTCTATTTACTGCTAGCCCGTCTCTTGAGGTGATGGGTCCAGCGAGCAGAAGTTTGTCCACTGGAATATAATTAACTTAGGCCCATTGTTAATTTACAGATTGATTACGGTGACAATAATGCCATAGATTTTGGTTCTTTGGACGCCCCCGTTGAGGGGATAGATTTCGGCGACGGTGATGCAGGCGGAGAGATAGACTGGGGGAATATCGATACAGTTTCTGCTGGTAATATTGTAAGTAACCATTGTTATTTATTTACAGTACATTACCCAGATCTATATTCCTATAAGATTATTATTATTCTATTATTTTTTTGCTCTACCCTTTCCTTAACCTTATAAGTTTCTGGCAGGTCATACTTTTTAAAGTTTTTACACTTTTTTACAACTATAATAAGGTACCAATTTGTCTATGGATTTTTGACAGATGAAGTGTGAATAGTCTTTAACTGTTTACTTTATTTCAGTATTGTTTGACCTTTCATTATGTGCAGTGTCTACAAATGATTTAACTGTATTACGAAAATCAGTCCTCTACGATCACTCTTGTTTTGTGCATTTTTGGTCCACATAACCGGGTCATCGAACACAATTCCATATTATTCCATCTAAAAGTTTTAAACTCAATTTAATAGTTAGATACTAGCTAGCACGTACTGAAGAAAATATACGCGATGACCGCGACGAATTGAAGTGCAAGAATTGAAGCCAGCTGAGCTATGGAATCGTCACTGTTTTTATTTTTGTTTTCTTGAAAAGCTTGAACGGTTAATTTCGCGCTTCGGACCAGTGAATCGGTCGCCTAGATCGCGTGATATCACACCAAAGCGACAACACACGCCGCTCACCAGAATCCATGGTGATTCTGAAATAAAATTGAGAAATTGCCAATCGCATTGCGTGTTATTACGCGATTTGGCATTTTCAGCATACACGGTTTCAGAATACTTAACTCTACATACTTTAATCACAGTAGATGGTAAGTTTTAGAACTCAAATCAAATCCACTATTTTAATATTGTTACGACTAACCATGGAACATTGTGGTAAAAGCACTCGCGCCGGTCGAAAATCTCGAAGGCTCCCCACTAATGGACTTGTTTACAATCACGGAGTAGAAAAACAATTCCGTATTTACAATAATTGTTTATTTCTAGTGAATTCGAAATAGATCGAGACGTTTGGCTCCAAATATAAATAGGAGAGTGGCGGGCGGCAGAGACACAGTTCTGCGATAACAGTTGAGGTATAACCTGCGATTCCAAAGCGACTTTTGGAGCTTTGTGAGTTACCTGGGACAGTAAACTAGTGACTCATTAAGGGAATCATTGACTACTTTTGGCAAGTTTAACGGTTTTATCGGACAAGTTTAGCCCTTTTGGAAGTCATCTTAGTTTGTGGAATAGTTCATTTTCGCCCTTACACGGCGTTTGACTCACCCCGCAGGTAACAATATGATCTTTAAGCGTTTAAGATCTAAGTTCCAATATAGTCTTTAAGATAGACAAGTATATTAAAATTACACAATTTGTTGTAGGATATTTCAGATAGTATAGCGGAGATATCTCTGGAGGAGTCGGGCATTGTGGTTGAGGAGCAAGGGTTGGGCGGAGGCGTAGCGCGCGGGAGGGATGCCCTCACACTACTAGACAATCCCACCACAAGGAACCAATTTATTGACCAGCTGGTTGAGGTTTGTATCAATGTTTTGGGAATGTATCTTCGATTGCATTATGGAGACGATTCTGAATAGAAAATAATTGACATATTTTCTCGCAGTTTTCACTTTCATATGTACTCTTCTTTCCGATTCTAAACTAATTTGACAGATTGCTTTCATTATATCAAAAGACCACTAAAGCAGCATGTGTTTTGTTGTGTTTCCCATTGTAATTTGCTGCTTATCCTTTATCCTATTAATGTATATGCTATCTTTACACATTTAACGAATATACTAGTTTATGAGATATTGTAACATTTTTATTAGTCATATAAAATATTAATTTTTTAACAAATAATTTTTATTTGTACACCATTATTAATGACAGAATGTGTATAGAACATTATATAATTAAGAATTTATTTTGTATAATATATATTTCTTTCTTTCTTACAACATTCTTATGCGAAATTATCATCTACACCTTTTGTATCTTGCTGTGTTTTTAATGATTTTTCTTAAGTTTATGTCTTAAAAATAATATAGTATCCAGACTGCTTCTGACCGGCCCTATTGGAAAATTATGAGAGAGGGAAGCTTATGTACAGCTCTACTTCTAAAATAATTATAAGGAAATCACTGGCTAAATGACAGAAACCCTAGTCTTTCTAAGGTTGTTAGGATTCTGTGCGTTTTGATGGTGATTTTTTAATGATTAAAAACGATTTTGTAACTATTATTCACTCATAAACATTTTAAAGCATTGAAAAGAATTTAGTTATTAAAGTAGGCATTTAATAATATATTTTTTTACAAGTCTTAATGTCTATATGTTGGTCTAATGTTTGGTCGGTACATTCGAAGTAAGTTTAAGGGATACTAACGGTATCCTTCTAACTTTGAGAAAAAATATATAGAATACTATAAGTACTAGCAGCCCGACCTCGGCTTCGCAAGGAGTTGAATTTTTTTAAAAATCCTTTCTAAGTGAATGCTTCAATTATAAAAGAAATCTATGTTCCAAATTTCAGCTTTCTAAACTTAGTGGTTTTGTTTGATCATTGATAGACAGAACAAAATCTGAGTTATTATATGTATAGATTATAGAGGACCCTTCAGCTAATAAATGTTCCTTTCAGCTGGAATCGTTCCTCAAGATGAGAGTGTACGAGACAAGCACATCGGAGCAAAGCTTTTCCTTAAACCAGGAGTTGCCTTCGGAAAGCACAGCTGCATTGACAGCCATGTTGGACGCCGTGCAAGTAGCCACAACCAAGATAACAGCAACCGAGATCAACCATCTCCACAATGTTAAGCATTCGCCACGGTAAGTATTCTTAAGATCAATGATCATAAAATGATTTATCTTATTGTTGTTCAAAAACAATATTGCTTGCTATTTGCAAGAATGTTGTATACGTTTTTAAGAGTTGATACGACAAGTTTATGCAGCGTTTATAATCACCAATGAGATTAAAGTTCATAATTACATGCTAGACCCAATAAAGAATTCAAGACAGTGGACAGAAGCAATCGTTGTGAAATCTGTTGACAAAGTGATTGGGAATCAGTGAGGGAATTTTGATGATTTAGATGAGAGAGAAGAAGTCTGCTGCTGATTGTCAACGCCAATCTCTCTCCATCTATCTGGAACCCGCTAGACTTGTATTCTTCGCGAATCTGGATGTAATTCAAAGCGACTCTCGTCAGAAAAGAACACCATTAACCATTGCTCGTCACTCCATGTCCTTTGTTTTCAAGCCCACAAAAGTCGTCGCCCGCGATTGACACGAAATTTTAATATTAATGTTTGTCATTTAATATAAATTAAATAGATTTATTTTATTTATTATTTCATAGTTGTATACAATTAATATCGTTATTATTTTTAAGAATATCTATAGGTGAACAAATTAATTACAAATGGACAAAATGGATAGAAAACAATTTTTTAAATACACTATATTAGCTATCTTTAAAAGACTATATTAGCAACTTTAGAAATTATACTCGCTGATAATGTAGCTTTCTATAGTTGAAAGAATTTTTAAAATCGGTCCTGTAGTTTATTCATTACAACATACAAAAATACATACGTACATACATACAAATCTTTTCTCATTATAATATTAGTATAGATTACTAATATTTGATAGATGTCGCCACTATGCTCATTTTGTTGTGCAACCAACTAAGGTATTTTTGGATAATAAATTATGTTTTGATTTCAATTATTTTATTTACTTTTATTTAATTTTAAGTTGTGATTATCAGAGTTGATCAGGTTAATTGCTCGATTTTGTACGCCATCCCTACGGACGGTACGCCGTATTGAATTTTTAAAACTCAATTTAATGTGGTCACAAAATGGTATTTTCTTATTACTGTTATTTATGGAGAATAGAGGTAAGGGAGGACTAAGTAAATGGGTGTTACACTGAAAAACTGTCATGCTGTCAACAAATAAGTAGTGGTTCATAAATTAGCCAGAATGGCGCTTGTGTAGCATTGATGTTTGGTTGCGTAGTTGATGAAACCACCGTAAATAAAATCCCAATGCTACTACAGCGCCTCCTATATAATGGTGGCCGACGGACCTTTCACATGTATAGCGTTGGTCCTCCTTACCTCTATTCTCCATGCTGTCATTGCACGTTACACTTGTCAGATACGTGGACGTGCTAACGGCGCAAGTGAAACAGAAGCTCGCTCTGTGCGAGAAGTTGTCTCGGATGAGTGCGCGCGCGCAAGAGCAGGGCAGCGCGGCCGTCGCACGAGCCTCCGCCTTGCGGCCGCAACTAGCCGCCATCGTCCACAGCACGAAGGAGCTGCAGGCGCATGTGAGTATCCTGTCAAAATTTAACTTAATGTTCCCTACAAATAACCATGACACCGCGTCCCTAGTGGTGTCCGTCCACTCTCGTCGAGACACTCGAGACAGGCCTAATGCGAGAATGTACATGGTAGCTCTCGCTGTGTCTCGCGTTGCCTCGCTCGGTCTCGGTCCCGTGTCTGTTTTAGTGCCGCGCGAACTGCTGGTGCGCGTCGTTGTATCTTAACGATAGTGTACATGGTCGCAATTGCGTACAGACCTCTCGGACGTTATTAGACCTCAATAACTCCACGATAGCGAAACGAACACCGAAACTATTCTGCAGAGAGATAATAACCACACCATACATTGATAGACAACTAAAACACTTTCATATAAGAACTACACGAGCATAATACTCGGAAACGAGTATTACGTAGTCGATAAATCAAAGAATAACTTTAAGATCAAGGATGTATTCATCCCAATTAACAATACTAATAATTCACATACTAGTCCATTACAAGGGTAGGAATGGCACATGCTGTATGAAAATGACACACAATAGGGAATATGTACATTTTTTAATAATATTTTATACGATCGTTATATAACCATAAAAAATATCCAGCGTCGAAAAACTAAAATTTAGTAACAAATATTGTCGTGCTATCACAGTTTACAGTAACAATCAAATATTAAAAAATCACAAATCAAACAACTACGCCTTTGTTTGAAACTGTCATTATGGACTTTGATGTAAAATTCGATCTGATCAATAGCGTTGCATTTCAATTATATTGAATTTCCCATTGTGTTTTTGGACTTTTTAATAATTATTTTTTTTAACGAAAAAGAAATAATATTAAAAAATATTTACATATTTAACCCTTTTTTGAATTAGGTGCATATTCCCTATTGTGCAAACGAGTTACCTGTTCACTTAGTGTTATGACTTTCTTTGAGATTCCTTCGTCTCACTTCGTTTTTGTTAATCATGCATAATGGCAAATTATATTATCTGTTATTAATTATATAAAACAAATTGTGATTTTTTTAATGTCAAGGTCGTCATAGAGGCAAACGGTCCACTTGATGTTAGGTGGCTAACGTTGCCTATAACACAACCAACGCCCAGGTGCTGCAAGTAAGCTGTCGACCGTAGTATGATTAAAAGATAAGGGATTAAACGCAACGCACACCGAAGCGGTACCGGAAAATGGGCTCTGACATCCCTTATTTACTCACCGAAACTCAACAGCACACATTATTTCACTTTGATCTGAGTAAGGGGGTGTTTACTGCCCCCCTGAAATAGGCTGCTCAAATAACATAAAACTTGGACAGTTATTCATAATGTTTTAAATGAACTTAAAAATGATTGTGATTGTATGTCTGATTTCAATAAGCCACGACCAAATGCAGCGTGTTTATTTGTGGGGTAACTGCGCTATACGTTTGCGCTCCATAAAGCTAACGAGTATGGGCGAAACAGGTTTCATTGCTTTATGATTCTGTAGTTACATAAATATAATATTTCATTACAGATCGAAGAGGACATCTCGAAGAAGTACAAAGGCAGGCCAGTGAACATCATTGGTGGTGTTAAATTTTTATAAAGTTTCAGAATATATTTAACGATGTTTCTTGTTTGTTTACATATAAATAATATATGTCCATTAATTTTATATCCTATTGTTTTTTAGCATATTATACCTAAATATTAAAATTTCTCTAATACGACGGTATATCATAATTTTGGTGTTTTCCTGAGTTACAATTAACTAAAATAATATGTGTGTGTTGCCAGTGTTTGCGCTTAAATGTGGTCCCTAACTATGAGCCTCGTAAGAAAGCTCAACGTAGCTCAAAGAGCTTTGGAGAGGTCTATGCTCGGGGTTACACTGCGAGACCGAATCACGAATGTGGAGATTCGTAAACGTACGAAAGTTGCCTACATAAGCCGGTGGATCAGTATGTGGCACATAGTACGGGAAGCCGACGGGTGCTGGGGCTGAGTGGAGGTCAAGGACTAGCAAGCGCAGCGTAGGACGTCTATCCACAAGATGGACAGTCGACCTGATTAAGAGCTGTTGGATCCAGGCTGCTTCTGATCGGTCTTTTCGGACTATTAGGGGAAGGCCTAGCAGTGGAGAGACACAGGCTGATAATGATGATGACTTATTGTACAGGTAGTTATTCTGTACAATAGCTACCAAGTTTATTCTGTAACTGAATAGATAACCACTTTATTAAATTGAAGAAAGAAATTAACTAAAATTTCATTATACATTACGTATAATAAATAGCCTATACACATTATACACGAAACATTAGAGATACTTAAAAAACTATTAATAATATCAACGTTAACCGTCAACAAAAATTAGATCAGAAAAACGGTTACGATTTTTCTAGCGGATTGTAGGTACGAATGAGAATGACATATACGAAAGCTGATGAGTAACTCAAATCAAAATCAAAATCAAATCATTTATTCATCAATTAGGTTTACAATAAACTCTTATGACCGTCAATATAGGTATAATTTACCAGGGTTTCGGAAAAAAAAACAAGCCAAGATGATGACGATCCTGAGAAGAAACCCCGAAAGAAACTCAGGATACCACTCTTTTTGTCATCTATAAAATAATAAATATGACATTTCCAATTATACACATGTCAAAGTATATACAATACTGAACATAGTATGAGCACAGAATCCTCAAGTCCAGGCTTCATTATCGCTTAAATAGTCAGCGATTTTATAATAACTTTTGGAAAAGAGTTTGGTCTTAATTACACTTTTAAACCTATTTATAGGTAAGGCTCTAATTAACTCAGGAAGTTTATTATAAAACCGTATACATTGACCCATGAAGGAATTACTTATTTTATGTAGTCGCGTCTTGTGTAAATTAATATCATTTTTAAATCTAGTATTGATATTATAAGTATCACATTTTTTATTAAATTGACTAATATTTTTATGCACATAAATTAAATTTTCATATATATACTGGCAAGTAACAGTTAAAATCTTAATTTCCTTGAATTTTTCTCTGAGGGAAGACTGCGGACCCATTTGATAGATGGCTCTTATGGCCCTTTTTTGAAGAATAAAGATAGTATTTATGTCCGCAGCGTTGCCCCAAAGAAGAATCCCATAACACATTATACTGTGAAAGTAGCTGAAATAGACCATTCTAGCTGTGTCGATATCTGTTAGGTGTCTGATCTGTTTAACGGCATAAGCCGCAGAACTAAGCCTTTTACTTAGTATTTCAATATGAGGACCCCATTGTAATTTAGAATCTACAGTAATACCTAAGAAAACTGTCGATTCTACGGGCTTCAATTTTTCATTACCCAAAATCACATTCGTCCCAATATCTTTAACATTAGGGGTACTGAATTTAATAAGTTTAGTTTTCGTAGCATTTAAAAGGAGATTATTTACACTAAACCAATGCACTACATTTGAAAGTGCGTTATTTATTTCATTATAGCACCCAAGTTGTCTCCTAATCTTGAATATCAATGAAGTGTCATCAGCGAACAATACAATGTCATGTTTGTTCACAGAAAAAGCCAAATCATTAATATAAACTAAGAACAAAAAAGGGCCAAGTATTGAGCCTTGAGGGACACCTATTTTAACTTCAGAGCCCAGAGATTTTATACCATTTATATCAACCCTTTGAATTCTATGGCTCAGATAGGAAGTGAGAAGATTAAGAGCCTTATTCCTAATTCCGTAATGGTGCAATTTCCTCAACAATGTGTCGTGCTGCACACAGTCAAAGGCTTTGGACAAATCGCAGAAAACGCCTAGAGCGTCCTGCGAGTTTTCCCATGCCTCATATATATTTTTCAAAAGTTCAACACCTGCATCTATAGTAGAACGACCCTTCGTGAAACCAAACTGTTTTTTAAAAAGTAAATTATGATCATTAAAATGTTTTAGCAGTTGACTTAAAATAATTTTTTCAAAGATTTTACTAAGAGTCGGAAGTATTGAGATCGGTCTATAATTAGCGGGATTAGTTGTATCATTCGACTTAAAAATAGGCACAACTCTGCTAATTTTCATTAGATTAGGAAATTCACCACATGTAACACAACAATTGAATACAGTTGCTAAGTGGGGTGCAATTATATTTATTACAGAGGCAACTGTTTTCACTGACATACCCCAAAGATCTGCAGTTTTTTTAATTTCAATTGTCTTAAAGAACTTTACTATGTCAACAGGGCTAACAACCGCAAATTCAAATGATGTGTCACATTCTTTCACATTCTCTTTTAATATATTCTCAGCCTCAGTTGGTGATGAATTAAGTGTTTGTGTAATGTTAACCGGAATATTGGAAAAAAAGTTTCAAACTCGTTTGCCACATCCATATCTGCCTTAAAGTCCTGATCATTTATTTTTAGATGAAAGCTGCTATCGTGCATTGTATTTCTTCCTGTTTCCCTGTTGATGATGTTCCATGTAGTTTTTATTTTATTTGTGGAAGTTCTAATTTTGTTTTTCACATAAAGAGACTTTGCCATGTAGCAGACTCTTTTAAACAATTTTGAATACTTTTTGACATATTCCTTAAACTCTGAGTTATGATTATATGGCTTCTGACCATATAACTCATAAAGCTTAGTTCTACTTTTATGAATGCCAGGATAACTCTGGTTAAACTGAGAAAGAGAATGTCTGATGTCTGTAGCATGAACTAATCTTTTATACAGTTTAGTCCCCGCACAGGCCTCGAACCAGATATATTTTTTATATATTTATTGTGAATGGAAAAATTGTGCAATGACAAATGACTATGTTACACCTAATTGGGTCATAAGTTCTCGAGTCCCATTTATTGTGAACTAATCGTTTTTATAGTAACCATTTATATACCAAAAATAACTTACTAAAACATAGATTCTAATGCTAATTAAACTTATTCAAAATGACCCCTGCGATTTTGAATACAAACCTTCCATCTGCGCGGATACCTTGATTGACTCCAAATCTTTTTTTATTTTTATTTTTTATTTTAATGAGGAGATCAGCAGACAGGCTAACGGTCCACTTGATGGCAGGTTGCTACCGTCGCCTTAACACAAGCAACGCCACAGCTGCTGCAAGTGCGTTGCCGACTACAATAGGATTAAGGGGAGGGGATAGGGAAATGGGCTCTGGCATCCCTTTACTCACTCATCATAACAACAGCACACGTGCTGTTATTTCACGGTGGTCTTCTGTAAGAGGGTGGTTACTGACGCTAGACGGGCTGCTCAAATGACTGCGAAACGCAGTGTGCCCTGCCACTACTTTCCGGATCCAGACCAGAGCCAAATTTGAAAATTTAATTTTTCAAAGTGACCCTGCCGGAATCGAACCGAGCGTTAAGGCAAGCACTCTTAATCATCCAACGGGCTCGTCAAAAAATATTCTTTATTGTAGCTTTCCTCCGAAGTAAAATTTTTTTAGTCCGAAAAAAAGATTTTATTCCCTTAAGTTTAAGATTTAAGAAGTGTTTAAGATTTTTTACCTCAAGTATAAAATGTGTAATTTATTCATTTTTAAAGTGTAACTGTGTGTGACTCGGCTACATACCCCTGCAATAAATTGTTAGCAAAATTATAGGCAGAAACAATTTATTTGGTTAAATAGAAATAAGTTTCAGACAATTCACATTTATGAAAAAATCAGAACAAATCTATTAATGATTTCGCAAGTAATTTTTTATCTCGTTATAATTGACACTATCACGGAATCTTAATGACATCCTAACCTCAATGTACTTACTTAATATTACTTAATAGTCCAATTACGGCGTTTATCGTCGTACTTTCGTTGTTCTTTTAAAATGTTACGTAAGAATATTTATCCCATGGACAGATGGACACCGTAATTACGGTTATCTCTAGATCGAGTGCCGCTATTGTTTACAGCAATTTTGATCTTATTTCATATCTCACGCACCTTTGTGTAATCAAGTCGAATGTATAGTTCTCTTACTTATACGTATGTCAAGTATCTTGTCCATTTTCTCAACGAAACATTTGTGCAAAACAAGTTTTTTTTTACATTATGCATCAAACTTATATCCACGATTTTCATTCTCGTTAACCTCCTCCACTACCCAAACATTTTCAGTGAAATTTTGTGAATGTTCATCTTGAAAGATATTGATAATATTTTATAAAGATATTATTGAACGGATTTGTATTAAACGGACGAAAACACATGAAAAAGCTAAGTCTATATATAAAAATGAATCCATATATATTTTTTTTATGTTAAGGTCGACAGACAGGCTGACGGTCCACTTGATGGTAGGTAGCTACCGTCGCCTATAACACAAACAACGCCTAAAGCTGCTGCAAGTGCGCTGCCGACTACAGTAGGATTGGATAAGGGATTAGGAGGGGGATAAGGAAATGGGCTCTGGCATCCCTTACTCACTCACCGAAACACAACAGCACGTATATGCTGTTATTTCACGGCGGTATTCTGTAAGGAGGTGGTCACTGCCGCCAGGCGGGCTGCCCAAAAGACTGCGAAACGCAGTGTGCCCTACCACTACTTTTCAAATCCAGACCAGAGTCAATTTTGAAAATTACATTAAAATTTCCAAAGTTGACCCCGCCAGGAATCGAACCCGGAGCCCCTGAGACGTTAGGCAAGCACTCTTGCCACTCATCCAACGGGCCGTCAAATTTCCCTTGGTCACGGCATCACGCGTGAACGGGTAGACCGACTTTAATTCAGTTTTCACTAATGGAAAGAGGGATAAGCGGGGAATGTTCTTATATATAAAAATTGCATCCCGGGCGAAGTCGGGTGCGGACCGCTAGTCTATTATAAAAATAGAAAAAAGTTTGTGTGTCGGCTCCGACGCACGATGGGAGTACTCCTTTAAACATATTAAATTAAATGTAAATAACTGGATACCTAATTACTTTATATTATTTAGTTACATTTTGCATGCTCAGATGTCACGTGTTCCAACAAAAGCTATGTTAGTTACGTTCGGTATACACAGATGTCATTACGTTTTATAAGTTCAAATATTTCATTTTTTCGACGACAGATGTCGCTGCGCCGACAGGTTATAACGCACTATCGTTTCATTCCTCAACGCGGACTACACTTTTCATACAAGATTGCTTTTATAAGCCCAGAGATTAGAATTAGTAGGGAACATAAATACTTGCGTCAGCTGTCGCACAAATGTCAAAGTGACAGATAACGTAACGTTTTTAGTTAACGCTTAATTTTACTCAAAATTTCCATATCGGAGCCTTATATGAAAATTGATTCTTAAGGTCCCTTTATATTTTCAGACACTCTGGTACGCTAGATGTAAATCAGACACGAACGTATCAACTGAACTTACCGTTTCAGACACCGTCAGACACAGTTTATTTACATCTAGCGTACGTACCAGAAACGTTCCATATCAGGCAAAAACAGACAAGTACCCTCTCCGCCGGTAGTTACTTGCATGGTTCCGATTCTGGGGCACAGGCCCTCAGACACGTTCAGACACGTTTCGGCTCAGACAAAATATTCTCTCGAATACCTTCCGTGCGCAGACAGTGTCTGATGGCGTCTGAACGGATATGTTATGCTAGATATGAATAAGTTATTACATATCTATGACATAATATTATTTTATCTGACACGCTACGTAGCCGATACGTTCGTTGTCTGAAGATACACAGACCTTTAAGGAGTAAACTCTAAAAATATACATATCCTTAAATACAGCATACTAAATTATATTATATTATATAATACAATATTATATAATATAATAATAATTATATATTAAAGTATATAATATATTATAGTAATATATATTGAAGCATATTATATAATATAATATATTATAATAGAAAACATAACTTAGTTTTCTATTATTGAAACAGATGGCGCTTTTCATATTTTATTGATTTTAACTGAATCATTTGTGGGCGAAGCCGTTGATACAGGTAGTAAAGCCATTTACAGCCTGTTATATTTACAGCAATATTTTATACAAAAAAAGCATGGTTGTCACTTGATAACTTCATATTTTTTATCACTTACCGTCTTAATGAAAAAAAAAACGCAAATATAAATAGGTAGCTACATTAATTTATTTACAAAAAAACTAATAAAAAATTAAATTAATTCATGGCAGTTAATTCACAGGAAGTATCAATTACTGTCTTGCGTTTTGTATCGCGTTTGAAGGTCATCCAGGTACACTGCGCTAGGCCCCAATCAACAATTGACTCTAAATTTTCCTATCAAAGTTTATCATTTGTAGGGTGCCATCAGTAAATTCTGCAATAGTCGTATAGGAGACGAATGGCATAGAGCTCTTCTCCTGGGACACCGGTACCTTTTCACGCACATCGCGAACTGTCTGTCGCATTCGCAGAGTCGGGCGGCACAACCATTTATAAACTGATTTTGAGTTTTATAGTTCTCCAAAGCACAAAGCGGCTCGCCCCTGTAACACTTCCAGTAATAAGGCTGGAAGTAGACCGTGAAGAACGGACAGTAAATGTTTTCGTAGCATTCGTCGTGCATCTTGCAGCATCTGAAAAGAAGACCGAATTTAGGAGTTACCAGTGAATTATCGCTTTTTAGGGTTCCGTACTTCCGACCATCCCCCCCCCCCCTTATCTCCGAAACTACTGAACCTAAAAGTTTGAAAAAAAAAATTCAGACATTAGTTTTCTACTTATAGATTATAGGAATACCTATAAGAAGCCCATGATATTAAAATAACATGGTAAATCACTCAATACTGTGCGGATAGGTAACATCGTACGGAACCCTCTTCACGCGAGTACAACTCGCACTTGTCCCGTTTTGCTTATAAGCCAATGGTAGTGGCGGCAGTAAGCAATCCCTCTTAGAAGACCATCGTGGAATAAGAGCGCATCTTCTGTTGTGTTTGGGTGAGTGACTATTAAATGTCAAAGCTAATTTCTTATCCTGTCCTTAGTCCTTATCTGTTATCCTAAGAAGATAGGCGGCAGTGCAAACTTTTATGGCATTGAACTTGAAACTTCTATGGCGGCCGATGGCGGCAGACCATCGGCCGGTCTGCCGCCTTATTGCCGAAAATATTGTTCAATAATAGAAAATATTAAAACAGAAAACTTAAAACAATTACTTTAAAAACAGTTCAAGTTTAGCTACATTAAACAGATTAATCTATGTCCGTCTATATATCTAAGGTTTTCACTAAGGATAACAGTTATAAACGAGGAAGGTTGATGTATGTCATTTTCAGAAAAAAAAAAAAAAAAAAAAAAACTGGAGCAGGTCGCTATAGTACTTTATATTAAACAGGCTTGTAAATTGCTATACCCTTGATGTTAATAAATTTATTTTAGACAATTTTCGTAACTTGTTAATTGTAAACAAGATAACGGTTTTTTATGTGAAGGCCGGCAGGCAAGCTGACGGTCCACTTGATGGTGTGGCTACAGTCGCCTATAACACAAGCTACACCGTAGGTGTTGCAAGTACGCTGGTAACCTTATTATGATAAATAAGGGATTATTAGGGGATAGGGTGTCAATTTTTTTAGCATATAAATACCTATACTGATTAAACATAATTTACTTATTATGCATTGTAAGATAGCATTGTATGCTATCCCTTTATTATTAAAAGTTTTTTAGAAAATACTAGAGAGTCCAATCTACTTTTCTATTTTGAAAATAAATTATAATTAATATTAATAAATTAAAAATTTTATCATTCTAAAGAGTTTCAAGGTTCCTGGTATGTGATTTTAATTTAATGTACGAAGATATTCTTACGAACTACATACATTCGTATGTACATGGTGGATTAAAATTTAAAAGACACAGAATTACGTTTCCAATTATCATAATTCTAAAGTTTTTAAAAGGAAGTCCCTTATAATGACCAATATACAAGTGAATGTGTACCTAATTAATATCCAAATTTTCAATGGATATAAAAACAAAACTATCTCAAAAATACCAAATTTGAAATTAGTCTAATACTAATAAATAATGGAAATAAAAGTTTTTTAACATGAAATTTTACCTATTCCATAATATTATTATATGCGTTCTTGAAGTCATGCTTAATGCCGGTGATTTGTTAGTATCCAAGGTACACATAGGTTTAGTCGAAGGTTCTTAATGGATATGAAGGTATATTAAAAATACTGACCACAAATTCATTTGTAAGTGTGGTCAAAATTATATAAGAACATTTTTGTTTTGAAACTGTATAATCTTAGAGATACAATAAAATTCAAGTTCACAAGAAATATTTGCCTCACCTGTCGATGCCATCAGTTGGTCTTCCTGAACCAAGGAAGCCACAGTAACAACCGTAGCCTTTGTAAGACAGTGGTTCGCAGCCAGTGGCGCAGTACATCATATTGTAAAGATGGAGTACACCTCGCTTGCCTCTGTTCATATACATCTGTGGGTTCATGTCTCTGTTGAAAAAAAAATGTGAAGCTACTGTGTTCAGCAGTCCTAATCTGGTAGTCCATCTGTTAGTAGTATTATTCTCTTAAAGACATGCCAGCTATCATTTTTCAATGCTAGATGCTAACATCTACTCCCCAAATCAACTTTCAAAACTAATCTCACGCTTGTATCCACCCAATATTTCTTGTATTCACAGTTATGCTAAATTAGCCAGTGTTGGTAGAATCCTTTCAGATAAGCGTATTTTTGAATAATTCAGATATTTCTGAATTATATAGGTGTAGTTTCTGACAATAGTCAGGAAACCACATATAATTAAGTTTAGGGCTAATTAACACTGAGTGTGACGCGTCAATTTCGCTGCTCGCGCGAAAGCACGTGTCGTTGCGCGAAGCTGCGCGTCCGTTAAACGTTGCTCAAGGAATCTTGTGTTAAGTGGTCGATAGTGTAGGTACAATGGTGGACATCTGTTTTATTTTGATTTTATTTTGATTATGTTTAATTTGAAGAGGAAGATAATGAACTTGAAGAGAGAAGAATTGGAAATTGGGAACGCGGACTGTGGAAAAAAAGACGTTTATGAGAGAATTCAGCATTTGACGCACCACTGCGCGGTTTTTTTTTTGTTGTAAGTAGATTATTATTATTGTTAATTGGCCCTTAACCATAAAAATGTTGTTCACTTCAAAAGTTATACAAAAATATTAGAGTTTGCATGGACTTACCTAACACCTTTCAAAAAGTCTTCTTTGGGCACTGAATATCTGAAAGGATCATGAGAAATCCCAACTAGCAACGGATCTTCATGAACTTCGCTAAAGCTGTATTCTTCGTAGTCTATTGCGTTACCCTCGATATCTTCTTCAAAATTATAATTGTTTTCCTTAACGATAAGACTATTTTCTAACGACGGAACCTTATGAGATCCAGGTGTATGCTTTATTTGTGCGTAATCTGTGTTATTGAAAATTTCTTCAAATGTGAGACGTGGGGCCCAATCTGAAAAATAAAACCATTTATAATTAATGGGCGAATCATACAGTATTTGGCATAGTCAGTCCCCTTAGCTTTCTTTTATTTTAAGATCAGCAGACAGGCTGACGGTCTACTTGATGGTAGGTGACTACTGCCGCCTATAACACAAGCAATGTCACAACTGCTGCACTGCCGACTACAGTAGGATAGGAATTGGATAGGAAAATGGGCTCTGGCATCCCTTACTCACTCACCGAAACACAAGAGCACACGTGCTGTTATTTCACAGTATTTTTCTGCAAGAGGGTGGTTACCGCCGCCAGACGGGCTGCCCAAATGACTGCGAAACGTAGTGTGCTCTGCCACTACTTGCCAGACCAAACCAGAGCCAAATTTGAAAAGTTCTATTTTTCAAAGTTGAACCAGCCGGGAATCGAACTCGGGAACCCTAGAACAGCTTTAACCACTCATCTAACGGGATCGTCAATTCTTTTTTTGATGGCTTTTGCTTTGACTATAAGTTGCAAAAGTGTGTGTTATAGTTTCCTTTCTTTACAAAAACTAGGAAAATCTGATGACTATTTTAGGACAGATAAAGGCTCATTTATTATACATTTTTGATTTTGTAATCTAATCAAACTTTTTTGTTACACTGTGCCCCTTCTTTATAATTCGGTAGTCTTATATCTGACTAAGTACCACTGGCAGTAAGGAACTATTTCTTTATTAGTAGGTACCTTTTACTACAGTAACAATGTACATACTATCCTATAACAATAAAAAACATAAGTATTAACCCAAAAACACATGCACCATAGAACATTTCATGCACTAGATGCAACAGAACAATACTGGCCGGTTAATTGAATCTGTACACAAAGAGATTGTATATGTCTACCTATTCAATATGAGGATGTCAGTGCAACGGACTGTAAAAATGAATGGAGATTGCTAATCTTCTAATAGGAGCAACATTTTTTGTTCAAAAACAACACCAGACGATCATATGGGGAGGGCTAAGAGGTTGGTTATCTACTGAAAGGACGGAATACCACCGTGAAATAATATGCTGTTGTGTTTCAGTGCGTGAATGTCTAGAGGAGCTTATTCCCCTATCCTTACCCTGTCTCCTCTACTTTATTCTGATAGGATTGGCAGCAAAATTGGATCCTTCCCGATATTGCTTGTGTGTAAAGGTGACGAGAACCTTAGGGACGGAAAACTAACCGTGTAATAACAGGTGTTCTAGAGCAAGGGATACCAGAGCCATTCTTCTATTACTTCCTTTTCCTTATCAAGTAAAGCGTCAAACTGCCACTCTACATATTACAAAGGTGGGCTTTTTAGTGGAACGGTCGACATGCAAGCGATGAAGACTACGATTAACTTTGATGTCGATGTACATGAATATCAGAACAGATGTACGTTCGCTGGCAACCCTAAGAAGATAAACGGTAAGAGACCCTGGAAATACATCTGTGGTAAAAACTCAATAAAGCTCTCCCCATTGTATATCTGACAAAAGACGGTAAGATAATCTTTTTTTGATATTAAGGGATTCTATTCCCTTGTTTTACTGTGAGGAATCAAATTGATCCAACTGGTGATTTTCATGATCACATTAACCAAATAGTGTTGAAGCCACAAGTTTTGTTACAAAGATCTTAGTATGCAGGGGGTCTAGGAATTACTTAGAAATACGTGGACTCCCAGATCTGGATCTGGGCCCTGGAGGTTCAATGATTTAGTGACTTTAAGCACTAAATATAACACGGAATTTAGGCACTGCAGAGGGCATTTCTTTTACTATGACTGAGTACTAGTTATGATTGCTTTGATATTTTGATATTCTTTAGAATCTTTAGAAAGGAAGTATATATATATATATATATATACTACTCAAAACAAAATAAGGGCCACTAGTTTATTTACATTTAAGTGCACTTTAGTAAACTGAAAGTAACTGATAAGTAGCATTATATTGATATTACGAACTCTTTGGTGTTTGATCTCTTTTATGCTTCCTAATTTGAAAAATATTGGCCATCGTTTTAAGAAAAAAAATAATTGGAAGTTATTCTTATGTTTTTCTTCGAGTGTCTTCTTAACTTGTTTCGGTTATTTTAGGAAAAAAGTTTTACTTTTTCAATTTTAATTGAATCATTTATCATCTCGCGTTAATCATGCCACCAGTACGAAGGCACATGGATACAATTACAGCAACCAGAGCCATAACTATGATTCAAGAAGGACGTTCTCAGCGTTACGTGGGTTTGCAGTTGGGTTTTTCTCGAAGAGCTGTCCAAAATGTATGGAATCGCTTCCAAGAGACCGGCAGTGTTGCCAGGAGACCCGGTTCAGGTAGAGTTCGTGTAACAACGGCGCACGAGGATCGGTACGTCCAACTAAGTGCTCGTCGTGATCGTACAGTAACGGCCCGTAAGTTACAACACCACCTACGGCTGACGACGGGTACCCGTGTCAGTGATCAAACTATACGTAATCGATTGCACGAAGATCAGCAAATGTCAAGACGTCGAGTTGTTCGAATTCCTCTGACTAGGGTTCAACGTGCAAACCGTTTAAGATTCTGCCGTCAGTATTTGAACTGGGGGATTAATCAGTGGGGCAAGGTGCTTTTTACAGACGAGTGCAAAGTAAAAATTTTTAATGATGATCGGCGTGTTAGGGTGTGGAGACGACGCGGCGAGCGTTTTTCGGAGTCCTGCATCCACGAAGTTGACCGTTTCGGTGGTCCCAACGTAATGGTTTGGGGTGGGATTAGTTTACACGGTAAAACCGAGCTCACCATTTTAAATGCGGGTACCGTAACTGCAGAACGTTACATCGAAGACGTCATCAGGCCTCAAGTGATCCCATTTGCACAGCGAGTGGGGCCTGGATTCATCCTGATGCAAGACAATGCCCGTGCACACACAGCTCTATCGACCCAAACTGTCCTAGAAGGGTCTCATATTGAGGTATTACCATGGCCAGCTAACAGTCCGGATTTAAATCCAATCGAGCAATTGTAGGACCAATTGAAACGAAGGGTTAGAGAGAATGAGCAAGGGGTCTACAACCAACAGCAGCTGATTGACGCTTTAAAACGTGCCTGGGAGGAGATTCCAGATGAAAACGTGAGGAATTTGATCCAGAGTATGCCTACGAGGCTTCAAGAGTGTATTGCTAAGAGAGGAGGACATACTCGTTACTAAAAAGAAGAAACAAAAGTGACAAGAACAGTATTTTGTCTTTTTTCCGGTGATTTCTTTTGTTCATGTTTTTCATTCAAAATGGCCAATTTCATTATGAACTTAAAAAAAAACAGTTCATGATCATTATTTTAAACAATTGTTAGCCTATATTATAACCAATAACATTATTTTGTAGTTACATAAGTTAAACAATTTAATGTCTTTATTGTTTTCATGGTACAGCAAAAAATCTTAGTGGCCCTTATTTTGTTTTGAGTAGTATATATATATATATATATATATATATATATATATATATATATATATATATATATATATATATATATATATATATATATATCAGGAGCAGCCTTGATATATCCTATTGGAAAATTAAGGGGGAGGCCTTTGCACAGACGTGGACATCCTACGGCTGAGGTTATGAGAGTTTAGACTAGGGCTTTCAAAATCGGATTGTTTTCAACTCCGGAACTCCGGAGTTGGCTCCGGAGTCGGTACAATTTTATAATCAAATTAGGTTTTATTTGTATCACAAAAAAAATCACAATCTTTTTTATCATGGCATCGTTATTTAGAAAATATCAGTTACTTATGTAAGTAAACGACCTATTTAAATGTAGAATTAGTAACAAATAATAACTATCAATGATCGTAGAAAATTAAAAAAACTTTCAGATAGAAATAATCGAAAAAATTAAGAAAATATTTAAAAAATCAACATTGTTTAGTCTTGTAATGACCTTAACTTAAAAATCTTCTTGTTTCGTGAGATCGTGGCATCATTATTAAGAAAATATCAGTTACTTACGTATGTAAGTAAACGATCTATATAAATGTAGAATTAGTAACTAACAATCAATAATCGTAGCAAATTAAATGAAATAACTCTCAGATAGAAATAATCGAAGACATTAAGAAAATATAATTATAAAAGATCAACATTGTTTAGTCTTCCGAATAAAACCGAAGTGCCGCGCTACGACTCAAAATGCACTAAATGCGTTTTTTATAATTTAAAGGTACATTATTATCTAATAAAATTTATCAGTTTAAAAAAAAAATTTTAAAACCGGTTTCAAATCCGGAGTTGCGTTTCAAATCCGGATTTGAAAAATACCAAAAATCGTTCCGAAACTCCGGAGTTACGAAGCTCCGGAATTGAAGCCCTAGTTTAGACCGGCTTATATCCTGCGTCTATCACGTCGATAATCCAGCGCGTTCTTCCCATTATGCTTGAATAGTCGCCAAAAATGTTAACCTAATATATGAAGTTGACATTTATATTAAAAAAAAAACTTATTTAACAGGTCTTGTCACGTTATATTTCGTGAGCAGTTAAATCAAAATTTATAATTTGTTGTTTTTAGCGTCTATTTTAAAACGAGTTTTGCGTTTTGCCGGATAAATCTCACATTGAATGCTAATTTTTAATGCTAATTTGCTTTATGTAAGGTATTGGTGCCAATGTTAGTAGGTCTTCTACTAAATAAGATGTCAAATTGATATGTTAATGAGTAAGTTTTGAAATAGAGGCTGTATCCCGAATACAAAGGTGGTCAAAGACAGAAGAATTAGAATAGTAACGACAAAAAACTCAGGGCTACCAACCGGTATTATGCTATACTAACCGGTATATTTGACAAGGTAAATTTTTTGGAAACCCATCATGTAGCTTAATAGTAGTGCCGAGTCAAATAAATTCTCTTTATACGATTATTTAAACGATTTTATATAAAAAAATCAAAGTTTTTTTTCTTTGTCTTAACGATTTCTAAATTTATGTTTATTAGAAAAAAAACCGACATTATTAATGGATGAGTGGTTAGGGTGCTTGCCTGAACACTTTGTTCTAGGGTTCCCGGGTTCGATTCCCGGGTTCGTTGAAAATGAACTTTTCAAACTTGGCTCTGGTCTGGATCGGGAAAGTAGAGGCAGGGCACACTGCGTTTTGCAGTCATTTGGGTAGCCCGTCTGGCGGCAGTAATCACCCCCTCACCATGAATTAACAGCACGTGTGCTCTTGTGTTTCGGTGAGTGACTAAGGGATGCCAGAGCCCATTTCCCTAACCCTTTCCAATCCCATATCCTTAATCCTACTGAAGTCGACAGCCCACTTGCTGCACCTGTGGCGTTAGCCAATTACCATCAAGTGGACCGTCAGCCTGCCTGCCGATCTTAAAATAAACAAAATAAACGTCAACATATAGTTTATATCTAAAGGTATGAAAAAGACATAACATTATGATTAAAAAAATAATTTACTTAGTGCGGCAATTTTTTACGAATTATACTATTTCTTTTAATATCCCACGTATATTTTGTTGGAAATTTATACATACTATAATATATATGTAAAGAATATGTATTAGCGTTAGCGTAGGTAAAATACTTTTTAATGTTGCCTATTTACTGTAACAAGGAACTGTGTCAATGAAATTTGTCAATCAATTTATTTTCATTGTTACTTGATTTTCTTAATGAAAATTATTTTTTATTTTAAAAAGGATTTGGTGGACAATAAAACTTTAATTGTCGTTTCTTTGGTTACAGGTAGGATTTTTGTTAAATATTGTAATCGAATTGTAATTCAGTTTGTTGTTTTGAAAATATTATAATTAATAAAATAAATACTTTGGTTACAGAGCAACGCAACAGTTTAATTTACCAAATTTAATTACTAAAAGACGAATAGTCTTATATATATTATGAAATAAAGTCGCTATACGCTTTAGTCTGTTTTTCTTTTAAACCACCTAACGGATTTGATACGATTTTCACTAATGGAAAGAGTGATAACGAGCGAATTTTCTATATACGTATAACAAGGCGGGAACGGTTCGTTACTATACAACATTATATACAATTCACTTATCACGAGAACATTCGAAATCTTCATAATTACTTAGCTAATTAAATCATTGCGTGATAATTAGCCACCTTCAAATTATTAATACATCGTGAGATAATTTTAAACACTTATTAATATTAATATTACTCGAGGCGTATTGTTCGAGCTATTACGTTATACGACATAATAACCTTTCTACTCACGAGAATAACTCAGTGAGATAACAGTCATTAATTATTTAATTTAGGAGCAAATTTACGTGTCAAATAGTCGAGTTTAATTTGCGAATTGAAAATCTTAATTGCGTCTGTGTGTTATGTAAAAGTCGGTAGGCAGGCGGTCAATTTGATGGTAACTTGACAGTTGAAAATGGGCTAAAAAAAGGAAAAGGTACAAGGAAAAATGCTGAGATATCTGAGATAAAGAGGTTGAGAATGGGCTCTGGTAACCCTTACTCAAACAGAAACGCAATAGCATACGTGCTATTATTTTATAGTGGTTTTGTGTAAACGGCTGCCTAATTTATGACTGCGGACCGCAGTGTATCTGCCTAAGATCCCAGGCATTCCAGACATAACTTATTTTTTAAAAGACAAAATGTGGATAATCAAGTAGTGTTCCTATGTACTTTTAACGTACCTATGCGTATCTCCTAAGTTGGGTAGACGGCCACTTTAGAGCTATCAGGTGAGATAGGACTACTAACTTCACTTATTTTCTAAAGGCTGATTTTTATATACGTTTTGTTGTATATATATATATATATATGTTTTGTTGTATATTATAATACAAAATAATATTTAGCACTACCAGACACTTCCCGGCCATAGCTTCTTTTGCAGCGTGTCGTGTGCGCATCGACGGAGCGGTCGGTCGGTGCAATTCATATGAAACCAATGACGGTTGTCCTTATTTTTACCAATGAACCAATGATCGCTAACACAATCATTGTGTTAGCGATCAGTTGTCCTTATTTTTGCATTACTGAATATTTATTAATAACTTTAGCAACAGTATCCTTCTTCCAACACGAAATAATTTTGTTTTGAATTATTTTAAGAGGGCATTTTTAATTATTTTTTTTAGAGTAGAATTTAATAAATTATTTGCAAATTTTGATGATTTCGTGATTTGTTTGAAGTACATAATAGGAGAATGGAAATATTTTTTTACTATAAATTTAAGTGTAGTTATTCTATTTACGTGCTTCTATGTGAAGAAACGGTCAGTTTGGGATTGCTTTTCCAGTGTCGGCAGCCGAGCTTTGTTTCCACTGGACTATTATAGCTCATTTCGCCCGGGTCCGCTCAGGAGATTTCATATACATAATATATACATAGCCTATGTATGTCTTTCGGGTACTATGTATCTTTTAAATAGTGAAAGATTTTTTCAAATATTAGCTGTGATTAGTTTCCAAATGTAAAAAAAAACTTTCAAAATTCATTCTCTCTGTATTAATACTATATTTTACCGCAACTTCGGCGACTTCGGGAACAATAATTTTTTTCTAGATTTAAGGTATATCCTATGTCCTTTTCAGTAAGGTATATCTACCTCTGACGTGTTTGTAAAATTTCATCCTTATCCGTTGATAAGTAAAGGGCATGAAAGTGTAACAAATAAAAATACTTTTAGTATATGAATATAGATAACTAGCTTTTGTCGCCCCCTTCTTTGTGTGTTAAAACATTTATTCAATATTTGTTGCTCATATATTTTTCTTAGGCGACGGCATTTTTATTTTTAGGTGGTTCCTCGGGAACAGCTTTTAGTTTGACGAGCCCGTTGGATGAGGGGTCAGGGTGCTTGCCTTATCGGTCTGCTCTAAGGTTCCCGGGTTCGATTCCCGGCTGAGTCAACTTTGAAAAATGAACTTTTCAAATTTGGCTCTGGTCTGGATCTGGAAAGTAGGGGCAGGGCACACTGCGCTTTGCAGTCATTTGGGCAGCCCATCTGGCGGCAGTAACCACCCCCTTACAGAAGACCACCGTGAAATAACAGCTCGTGAGCTGTTGTGTTTCGGTGAGTAAGGGATGCCAGAGCCCATTTCCCTATCTCCCTCCTAATCCCATATCCTTAATACTGCTGTAGTCGGCAGCGCACTTGCAGCAGCTTTGGCGTTGCTTGTGTTATATTATGTATATTAACTTTGTATAATATTAGTTAGGATATGTTATATATTGCTTATATTCTCTTTCAATATAATACTTAGCCTATGTGCACCTGGAATGATGTATCTTTTGAAATAGTGAATTTCAAATAGGTGCAGTGATTCAACATGTAAATAAGTTTAACATATAAATTTATCATATTGGTATAGATATGTCTTTTATACAAATCATTTGTAAGGTTAATATTTTGCAAGCGTTTGAGCAATTGTTCTGCTTATTCAATGTTTGCTCTATAATGTCAAGGCGGCCTCAAATGTCATGTCACTACCGTTCTATCGGTTGTTCTGTGGTACTTTATACATCTCATTAGAGCAAAGATAATTGTATTAGTGTATAGATGGAACAATAAAAATTGAAGATTCCTTCGATACTCGATACCCGTCTTTCTAATGGCTGCATGTCGTATGTTAAAAAGAGATAACAATAGCCGAATATGACGTCTTAAAACGCTGCGCGCCATAAAAAAGGCAACGTCATATTTGTTTATATCATGCTGGTTAACAAGCGCGTTTAGCTTTATGTGATTTAAAATACTTAAAAATCTGAAAATGTGATTTCATAAATCTGTTGCTTGCCAAGAATGGCTTGTACTGTTCCCGTTTGTCCAAGTAGAGTGGGTATTTTGAAGGAGAATAATGAAAACATATCATTTCACCGGTAAGTCGCACAGCTCGCACTCATTAATTTTGGTGTTTTGTAAACAAATTTTTATAATTATTTACTAAAAATGAATCACTGTACATGCATACACAGCTCTAAGGTTGATTTATTTAAAGAAAAGCTGGTGTTTATAACTAAAATTTACAAAAATCTTGCTGTAGTCTGATAAACTTATTTATCGATATCGATAACTAATTTATTTTTAGTAGAGTGTTGACAATTTCTAGCATTCACTGCAGGTTGAAAGTAATTTTTATCAATTTATAACAGATTTCCCACCGACATCGATTTAAAAAAAAATGTGGACAAAAAATGTAAGAAAAGCCGACGATTGGAGAGCTTCGCAATATACAAGAATATGCTCGATGAACTTTGAAGATTCTTGCTTTCGCCGAGGATATCAGCGTAAAATTCTACACTCGTATGCAGTGCCGACAATATTCCCAAAACCCCACCACCATCGTGTAAACCAGTAAGTAATATCTATAAGTTATAAAGAAGTTATGCTTCAATCTATGAAAATTATGAAAATCTTTTGAATCATTAATAACCAAAAACTATTTCTTTTCAGAAATTACCCAGAAAAAGAAAACTTACTAATAAATATGTGGATACCCAAGCGTCAACATTAACTGCAAGTCTTTAAATTAAAATGTTGATGAATCACAGATGAACGATATCACAGATTAAAATGAAACGATATCACAGATTATCCAATCTGTGATATCGTTTCTAAAAATAAAACTTTAAGATTATCGAGTTTTTTTTCTCTCGTAATAAAATCCTACTCCCGTTCTACCCCTTAAGGATGGATTCTAAATATTTCTACTCAAAAAATAACTATTCTTTTGAAATATTTTGGTGAAATAAATGCGAGAGGTTGCATACAATCTCATACAACCGATTAGCAATGCGGCGAGTACCAGTACGCACCCACATTTTATTTATATTGAATAACCAAACAGTACACTGAAACGCATTTAGCCATACTTTTTATCCGTCATATATTTAAAATCTATATCAACGATATCTAGTTATCAATAAAAATGCACAGCACTATTATACGCTATAACTTTAGCTTGCATTGTATAGTCAAAATGGAGACCTTCACTCAACTTCGACCCGACAGATTATATATGTATGTCTCTTTCAATCTTATGACAATTTGAAGGTGTTAGAAAGAATAAAATATTGCTGCATTTTGTGATCCATCTATAGGTACAGACTAATACAACATCTTTGCATTAGAGTGTATGTATTATATGTCATGAGATTTTATTTCTTTTGAAGTTACAGTGTTGGTACTTTGAAGGCTTTTGAATCTTCAAAACCTTCAATATTATTAGTTTAGAATTGATTAACTACATAAGCTTTTTTATAAGGACCAATGTGCATAATATAGATACTCATCAAAAAATCTGGTTGGCTATCTGGCTGAAAAAGAAAATGTGTCCATAAAATAATAGTCCAGGCGGATTCTGTTAAACACCACTTATTTTTTTGTTAATATCACAGCAAAATACGTAATAAATGATAATTTCACTATGGGCTCTCTTGCAACAATGGCTTAATTAATTATTAAACAAAATGGGAAATTTCTATTTTATATCTAATATATAAAATTCTCGTGTCACAGTGTTTGTAACAAAACTCATCCGAAACGGCTTGACCGATTCTTATGAATTTGTGTGTATATTCAGTAGGTCTGAGAATAGGACGTAAACTATTTTTCACCCTCCTTTTATTAATCGGGATTTTAGTATTTTTGTATGAACAATATTCAAATAATTTAACTGACGTTCATTGTCATTGACGTGAAGTGTCGCGTCACTTTGATTTGACATATGGTTTGAAAATAAAATTGGACCCGATAAGTGGCGCCACAATCGGGTTACGGAATTATTTTCGAGTTCTGGCAGGACAACGTCTGCTGGGTCAGCTAGTATTTTTATATATTTTTCTATTTTATGTCAATAAATAGTCTCATCAGTAAATGTCAATTTCAGAGAAAAATTTATAGGACGAAAAGTTTTGTAATCTATGTATATATAAATGAATCCCTATTTCCCTTGGTCACGGCATCACACGTGAACGGGTTGACCGATTTTAATTCGGTTTTCGCTAATGGAAAGAGCGATAAACGGGGAATGTTCTTATATATAAGAATTGCATCCTGGGCGAAGCCGGGGGCGGGTCGCTAGTTAAATATATTTTTGACTAGCTGTGCTCGCGACTTCGTACGCGTGGTATTCGAAATAGCGTGTAACTTTTTTGTTTGTGAACCGATTGGAATGAAACAAACACTGAATGTTACGGGAAGCTTGCTGCAATACATAAGTGAAAAGCGCATTCAATCGTTGAGCTGTTTCTGAGATTAGCGTGCACAAACAAACAGACAAAAATATTTTTTTTACCTGTTAACTTTATGTTACAACGTCTAAAAATTGTTTTTTTTTTTTTAATATTTAATGTGCAGACACGGCTCGTTCACGATTTTATGATATGTGTAGATTAGATATAACAAAGAATGGTTAAATGACAATAATAATAGAAGGCTAAGTGGAAACAAGTTGAATAGGTTTCTCTTGTAGGATCTCTGGCAACTAAACAAAAGTCATAGTTCTTAGAGCTAATCGCAGATTAAAAATATTCCTCAATCGTTTTCATTAGAACACAAAGAAGGTGTTTCATTTTAAAATAACTCGTATTACGCAACCAATGACAGAACAAAATATCTGGTTCCATTTATAAAGTCGGTTGAAGTGAAAGTGCGTGGGTAATAGCGAAAATAAAAATATTTCGGTACGGTTCTGTGGTAGCAGATCGCGAAGTGCTGACCGGTCGAGTTGCGACGAAAGTTGTGGTGCGCGGTTCCACTCTTCCACGTCATTTGTACTTAGAAAATGTTTGGCGACCGCAAGCCAAAAACCACATTTTTAAGACGCTTACGAACTGACCATTACAAAATAGCCCGCTTTCCTAGTTATTATTTATTAAATTAATATTGTAAAGAGTGCACGTTTTTAAGTAAATTTTAAAGAACTTACTAGCTGACCCAGCAGACGTTGTCCTGCCAAAACTCGAAAATAATTCTCTAACCCGATTGTGGTGCCACCTATCAGGTCCAATTTTATTTTCAAACCATATGTCAAAGTGACGCGACACTTCACGTCAATGAACGTCAATTAAATTATTTGAATATTGTTCATACAAAAATACTAAAATCCCGATTAATAAGTGGAAAGGGTTAGGAGGGTGAAAAATAGTTTACGTTCTATTCTCAGACCTACTGAATATACACACAAAATTTCATAAGAATCGGTCAAGTCGTTTCGGAGGAGTTTTGTTACACTGTGACACGAGAATTTTATATATTAGATTATAAGGCACTAGGAAGGCTCAGGCTTTGCACGGATGCGTTTTTTTCTACAACTTAAATATACATAATATATAAAAAGCTTACTCGTTTTTCGCCTTTTTTCCATTAGAGAAAACTTTATCAAAATAATTTGGTTGATATTAAGAATTTAGCGGAGAAACAGACAGAGGACAGCGACTTTATTTTATAATAAACATAAATATAGATATTAGATTGTTCGGTTTTTAACTCCTAGCCGTCGATAAATTCTATTTAACTGATGGCGAAATTGATTTGAACGCGAAGCGCGTGTTCAGGAAGAGATTTAAATGTTGATATACGAATTTTGTGCGCGAAATAAAGCAAACAGAGATTTTAGTTTCGAATTATGTGGATCGGCCTGATGGAAATGTCAATGGCGGCCGTTTGAGTTTTTTAAGACAATATTAGCACTAAAGACCTTTTGAACTGTCTGAGAGGCGAACGAACAGTGGCGCGTAATACTTCTTCTCTTATAGCTACCTCTTTCAGATACCAACGAGGGCCCTCAAGGTTAGAAATGTAGCAGAAGACGGTACGCGAAGACATTTTTGTTTTAGTAGCAAAGTCTAGTATTCACATTTAATGGTTGATTTGACCTAACAATTGATTGATTGAATCTGGTAGTAGAGTAATTGTGTGTTTGTTTATTTTGGGCTCTACAAATCGTAGACATTTGCATTTATTCCTACAGGAATAGATGCAAACATAGATATAAGTAATAAATCTCTAAAACTAATTAACTGATTAGGCACTTGTTTATTAGTAGATAATAGTTTTTTTTTTAATTTTTCATCCAGGCAAAGCTTTGGTCAAAAGTAAGTGTATACAATAACTACTTAAGGTTTTTATTGACAATATTCGGATTCACTCTTTTAGGTTTACATAGCTTAAAACTATTAAAATCTAACTAAGATTAAGCTGTTTAAAACCCTACAGATACTTGTATGTGAAAATAAAATAAAATTTTGAGACATCCAAAAGAACATAATTATTATTATTGAATAAAATGTAGAGATTTTTCATTTTTTAAATTCATGGCTAATTTATTAAAAAGTTGTACTGGCTTATAAGTAACTGACCATAAAATCTGTAAACTACTATTGTTTAGTTTAGTATTTTTGCGACGCAGAAAAAACTTTTGTCTTTCGATTATGGAAACATATAACGATACATCATTACGATACTCCTTTTCGAAATAAGACCTTGAACATATCTTTAAGCGGAGCACTGAACTGTTGTTCACCTAAAAATTTAGTATTGCCATTTTAAATAAGGCCAGAGTAAAGATTGATTTAATTGCTACAAAAATAGTCTTTATAATGGTAAGTGAATGGAAGTGCTAAAAACGATAAAGGAGACGAAGCTGCAGTATTTCGGGCACGGAATGGGGGGCGAAAGATACTGTATTCTTCAACTAGTGATGCAAGGGAAAATACGGGGCAAACTTAGCAGAGGCAGGAGAAAGACATCCTGGTTGAAGAATTTAAGAGAATGTTTTGGTATGAGCCCTCTTTCGTGCAGCAGCTTCCAAGGTTAAGATAGCCATTATGGTCGCCAACCTTCGTAGAGACACGGCACTTTAAGAAGAAGATAATACTTAAAATTAAAATACCGACCACGTAATGCAGTGTGAACAGTCTTCGAAACATCTTGAACTTAACAAATTATAAATTTATAATGCAGCGCATTAAAGCCTCGGTGGCGAGTCGTCGGAATTTTATATGAGTAAAGTTAGTAAGCGAGAAAGTTTTTTATTGACAGATTTCTATATTTATTATTAGTGTAAAATGGTTAAAGAGCAGCAAGAGCCCATTTATTAATGAGAGTTTGGTTTAATTCCTACCAAAATAAACAAAAAATAAGGCATTTTTACGAATATTAGATTCTAGCCCACCCTAATCGAGCGTCGCATAAAAATGTTATTATAGCCGTTGCCCAAAAAAAAATCACAAAACTTTACAAATTATATTTTAATGTAGTGTTAATAAAAATTGAGATTAAAAAAATCATAACACAAATTTTTAATTAGAAGAAAAAAAAACCGACGAATTGCAATATTTTTTGTTTTATAAAATGCGCCATTTTGTTTGTTATTAATATTAAGAGATCGTTTGTATATTGTGCTAAAATTTCAAATTAGAAACGAGCCGAGATATAGCGAGTTAAAGTAACATTTTATCAAATTTGGGCGTTTTTATTGTTTACTAGCGAAACAATAAAAACGCCCTAAAACATTCCCCATTTATCCCTCTTTCCATTAGCGAAAACCGAATTAAAATCGGTCTACCCGTTCACGCGTGATGCCGTGACCAGGAGAAATAGGGATTCATTTTTATATATAAGATTTATATGTTGGTATCCATTTTGATACCAAATTTTCACGGTTGCCAAAGAGTTGAAAACTGAAGCATTTTTTTAAGTCGAGTTAATATGGTAACGATAATTTCCTATTGTGCTTAAAAAAAAGCAATTTATTTTTATTAATTATCTAATGTGCTAAATACCTTTTTACTTACGTAAAACAAACAAGTGAATCGCATTAATTTTATTTATCACAAAACAATTGAACAAGAAATTGTAAAAAAAATTACAGCATTATTTTTTTGCCATAAATAAATATTCATAAGTGATGAAAAGTAGATTGTTTCACTTGAATGTAAGTTATGAATTCCGTCTGGTATCAGTAGTCCGGTCAGTCTCAGTAGTCAGTCACCCGGACTATTCAGTATTTGAGAAAAGCGTTTACACCGTAAAACTATTCATTCGCTAGCTCACGCGCTAAAATATTTCGACTGCAACTGTCTTAAAAACTAAAGCTATTTAACAAAAGTAATTTTGTAAATTATATTTTATTACCCCTGGCCAGTTCTGACTGGCTGAGAAATAGTAGCACATAATACACACTTGGTTATAATATATTTTGTCCACAGTAGGTTGAGTTCTACCCATGTGGATTATATTTAGCGCTTATTATAGCGCTAATCAGTAATATATCTAGAAAAATATGTAGTAATAAATATATAATAAAAAATTGAGTCAAAATTTTACCTTCTAAAGTTATTTTCGTAACAAAGTAATTAAGGAAATAATGTTGTTCCTCGACTTTTCAAGTTTTGAATTAAAATTCGGCGTTAGTATGCTATACACGGTTAAAGTGGATTTCTTTTTATTGAATGCCCATTCCGTTGTATTGTTCACTTTTGGAGGTCTTCCGTGTTTGTTTGTTTGATTAGAAACATCTTATAAATCATTTGTGTTTTAACATCGTCACTAAATTTATGAAACCTTCAAGGCTTCTCTATTGCTTATAAAAACCAACTGTATTTTTTGTTGTTCATACATATTATTTGCTTGCTTGTCGCAGTAATTAACTCATCTCATTCCACTATTTCACGACTAATTAGTACCTCAGTTAGGTTTATTTAAATAACTAGCTCACTGGTAGAAATACGACCATAATAATTTTAATGGTGGGGAAAATATCTGCTACATTCTTTTTTTATTGATAACACTAAACCTCGTCAATGGCTAGTACTAGACAAAAAATGAAAAAATGTTAAATTGTAAATATTCTTAAGGCATTAATTAATTAATTAGTAATCTATTCACTAATTAGAGCCCATTACCCTATCCCCTCCTAATCGCTTATCCTTAATCCACTTGCAGCACAGGTGGCGTTGCTTGAGATATAAGCGAAGGTAGCCACCTACCATCAAGTGGGCCGTTAGCCTGTCTGCCGATCTTAACATAGAAATAAAAATAATAATAATATTAATGTTAATTAACATTAAGACATTAAGACAGGTACGGCTGTCCCACCCGGGCCGACTAGGTTGCGGGCGGTTCCTTTATACCTTCAATATTATCATTATTACTATTAACAACATTTTACTCCTTGTACGACTGAACTTTTCAAATTTGGGTGTGGATCTGGAAAGTAGTGGCAGGGCACACTGCGTTTCGCAATCATTTGTGTACCTCGTCTGGCGGCAGTAACTACCCTCTTACAGAAGACCACCGTGAAATAACTGCACGTGTGCTGTTGTGTTTCGGTGAGCGAGTAAGGGATGCCAGAGCCTATTTCCCTATCCCCTCCTAATCTGTTATCCTTAATCCTACTGTAGTCGGCAGCGCACTTGCAGCAGCTTTGTTGCTTGAGTTATAGGCGACGGTAAGCACCTACCACCAAGTGGACCGTTTTGGATATTGTTCATACAAAAATATTAATTTCGAGATTTAAAAAATGGGGGTGGGGGTAGGAGTATATATAACAAATATACAAAAAAAAATCATAAAAATCTGTCCAGCCATTTCGGAGGAGTGCGTCCCCAAACACATGATACGAGATTTTTATATATAGTTATATAGATAAAGCCACTAGTTTTCAATAAAAAACTACTCAAGAAATGTAAAACTTGAAGTTGTTACCCCAGTAAGTAGGTATATTTGATTCCAAAGTCGTTCAAAGTCTATGTCGGAGCAAATAAATAAATATTTCACTGTTTGTCAGATCACTTCCTTATGAGTGATTCAAAGCCAGGTATGCTGTCGGCATTGATATGCGCCCATTTAAGGTGATTTGCAACTCGTTTTATTGATATTTTACATCATATGAATATAATCTTAACAGCTGTAAGGGTCAAAGTTGAATTTTCATCCTCAAAACCAATAAGTAATGTAATGGTACTTATTAAGAATGGTACTTGCAATGATGCAATATGTAGTTTTTAAATTATTAATTCTTCATCCAATCACAGTGAAATAATTCTGTTTTCTAATAAATAATAATTAGCGCTTACCGTTATCGTTTAGCGTTAGGTCCCGGGTTCAATTCCCGGCATAAACTTTGGAAATGAACTTTCTAAAGTTGGGTCTGATCATGATTTCGTAGTCATTTGGGCAATTCGTCTGGCAACTGATGTTATAAGGAGTAAAACTTAGCCTACTTTTGTTTTAGAAAAATGAAAATATTATACAAATAAATATAGTACATAGCTTATAATATTTATTTATTTATCTATTTATTTATATGAGGTACACAAAACAGGATATCATCGTTGAAATATTAATTGTAAATAGAATTATTCATTAAGGTACAGCAACCCAAAACATGTATGTGCACACAGCATGTCCAAATTAAACAGGTTATTACTCTCAATTAAAACAGAAGAGAATAGGGACGCACTTTCATTCAAAGACAAGCTTAGTAATGGCTCATCTTGTTTTCCTAATGACACTCTGTTGCGGTGCAATGTCACGCGCAGTTACTATGGCCACGATGTTCTTTTTGAATTTACTTTAATTATTATTAATGTATTGATTTAATAATATTATTTATTTATTAATAATAATTATAAATATTTAAATTAATAATTTAAATGTTATTTGGATATACATTGTGAGACATAATTTATGCAATGTTAGCTTTAACACACGACTTCGTCTGCGTAAGTTTATAAATTTTAACCTACTAGCGTCCGACCTCCGGCTTCGCATTTTTTACATTCTTTATGACTCTTTCCATTAGTGAAAACCGTATCAAAATTCATTGGGGAAGGAAGTTTCATAGAAGAAGTTAGCTGAGAAACATCTGTTAGCTAACAGAAGTTAGCTGAAAATTTACAATAATTTTGATTCCTAAATTATTGTAAATTTTCATCAAAACCCCGTTCAATAGTTTTAGGGTGAAGTTTTGAGAGTAAACATAAACATACATTCATGCTCACAAATTTTTACGTCATTAAAAGGATATATACAAATTTCTCCTGATACATTTTTTTTTGTTGATCGAATTGCAAAAAATGCACGCTGCTTCTAATTAAAAAAGAAATATTATTTAAAAGTTTAAAATAAAATTTTACCTCGTTCACATAACACAACTGGCATAAAATTAGCCCACAAGCCCGCATAAAACACAAATGTCAAATGATTTCTAAAATAATTCGGTATTGTTTTACGACTAAGAAAATTATCACATTTTATAAAATAGCACTTCATCGCGAAATCTTTGTAATTAGATAATAATTACGTTTACAGTGTGATATTACATTTTTTTTTCACAGCTTCACAATCATTCATATCACTAATTGGATTAGTTTTATTGTAGAGTTTAATCGAATCTTAAAATACTTAAAAAGCGCGCGAAACGCATGCGCGCTGAGCACGTAATGACCAGACACCTTTTTTTCTTATACAAAGCCTTTCAATGATCGTGAGCATCTTTCTGCTCTATATAATGTATGATTAATGTCAATTAAAGAAATGTATTAATTTATTTTAAGTAAAGTTCGACAAGTAGGCTAACGTTTTAGTTGATGGTAGATGGCTACTTACAATAACATATACAAGCAACGCGAGGGAAGACACAAGGGGTTACGCTCTGGTTCTGAAATCCAATGAAATATTAAGTTTTTTTTAATCAAATATTATTTTTTTTTATGATTTAATAATTAAATACTTATTTAATACAACCCATTTTATGGTAAATAATCAGAAATATTAGCTCGAAACAAATGTTGTTAACTTGTAAATTAAATGCCTAATAATTTACCAAAGTTTAATTAATTAAATAATTACATTTAGGTAAATTAATTAGGTAAAGTAAATTTCTAACTTTAGAAAGGACTTCTTTCAAAACTAGGCCATATTTCTTTAATTTTGGAGATTTCGGTAGTAAATATATTTTGTAAATGGGGATAACATTCGAAAATTAACACACTGAGTGCGAAGCACGTATTAAATACGTTGTTCGAGTCTGTGCGCAGTTGAAACAGATATTTTAACACTTTTAAAACTTAAATAGGTATATCTATGAAACCCCATTAACGAATCTCACGATATTCTCCCAGTAATATCTATAATTTCTTCTTACCTAACGGTACAAGTTTCAATCGTTAAAACGAAGTTAAAACGAAAATTAACTGATGGCTTAATCTCCATACAAAACTGATTGATCTCCTTAGACATTAGACCTATTCTAACAAAAGTCCTCCGTGTGGAACTCCAAAATAAACATGGGTACAAATTAAAACATGTAAAAACTAAATTGTATTAAAAAGTTGGTAGACAGGCTGACTGTATATTTAATGGTAGATGGCTACCTTGGCCAAAGAATACTAGCAATACCAGAAGAGTTGCAAATGGGCTGCTGACCCTAAAATAATTGTTTACAGCACGCTTGAAGAAGCCCATATTTTAGCATCTTATCTAAGTAATACGAATAAAGGCACCCCTCTTTGCTACTTGTATCCTCACAATGTACAAGCTAGTGATTTAACCACGCTTGAAGACAGAAGCAAGTTTGAGTTTGAATCCCAGTCGGGTCAGCTTGTCGAGTCCTTTCGATTCCAGGATTTGATATTATAATGATCATAATATTATGCTCTAGCGTTGAAGGAAAACGTCATAAGTAATCCTGGATGTCCAGAAACCACAAGACTAATTGCGAGAGTACCCCCGGGGAAGCTAGATCCATTCAAAATTCAAGTAGGAAAACAAATTACGCTATATTCCACGTTGTATTATTTATACTATATGGCGCCAAAAAATGCAGGTAATGTTGAGATGAAACCACGGATAAGTAAGAAAGCGCTGTCAGGCAATTTCTCATGCGTTTTCTGGCGAAGAAAGTTATCATACACGAACACATGTATAATAACTTGTAAGATGAATGGTTTAAAAACTTAGTTATAAGAGCGAACATTAACTAACGCTTTTAAAAAATAAATAGGTACTATAAAGGAACTAACAAGAATGAACAAAATTTCAATGTACATGATAAAAATAATTATTAAAAACGCAGTGTATTAACGACTCCATTGCTTGTCTTACCACTCTCTCTCAGGGATTCCGGGTATGATAACCGGGAGAGCAAACTTTGGCCCTGGTCTAGGTCTAGACAAGTAGTAACGTTGCGTTTCTTCGTTCGTTCGTTAATAGGCAAACGGAAACACTTACCGCCAAGTGGACCGTCAGCCGTCTTCACATATTCTTATATTCCATATTTTATGTTAAGATCGGCAGACAGGCTGACGGTCCACTTGATGGTAGGTGGCTACCGTCGCCTATAACACAAGCAACCTCAAAACTGCTGCAAGTGCGCTGCCGACTACAATAGGATTAAGGATAAGGGATTAGGAAGGGAAGGGATAAGGAAATGGGCTCTGGCATCCCTTAAACACAACACCACACGTGCTGTTATTTCACGGTTGTCTTCTGTAACGGGGTGGTTACTACCGCCAGACGGGCTGTCCAAATGACTGCGAAACGCAGTGTGCCCTGTCACTACTTTCCAGATCCAGACCAGAGACAAATTTGAAAAGTTGACCCTGCCGGGAATCGAACCCGGGAACCCTAGAACTGAGCGTTAAGGCATGCACCCTTTTTTTTTTTTGCGTGGGAAAATCTGCGAGCCAGATCCCCACCGACCATGGGGACATCGGTGGGGTATGTGGGACTTCTTACCCACTAAAAACCCACGGTGCTTCCTCGCGCCGTCTATGGGCGGGGGGGGTAAGGGATCGTGGAAAACATGCATCTGCCTCCCCCGCCAGACGAGGCCCGCGCACTTGCGGGCTCCACCTCGATTAGGCGCGGAGTTTGATCTCCGCGCCGTGGAGAGACGTGCCGGAAACACACAGCACGTCTTCCATCGTTGCCCGGTGTTGTGATGACGGCGGACAACCCCATGTCCACCGCCCCCGGGCGAAGCGGCACGAGCCGCCCATTCTCACCTCTCGCAGCGGGCAGTCAGCGAGGGGCTTCACCTCTGAAGCACCCCATTACCTCTTCTCTGCGGCACAACCTACCACAGAGTCGGAGGCCGCTTCCACCTGAAACTCTCGGATAACCCCTGCTCATGTGGCCTCTCATCTCTACGGCATTAAGGGTGGGCGGCCCAAAGGGGGTTTCCATCTGACATTTCCACAGCAATCGCGGCAGCCCGAGAGACGGACTCCACCTCGTGTTGTCGTCGCGGAAGAGTTACTAGGCCGGGTGACGAGGCCGGGTGTTCACTCTTCCGGACGACTGCAAAGGGCGGTTACTAGGCCGGTAGCCCTAACCGGGTCTTCACCACCCCCCACAAGGCCACGATTGCGGTACTCTGCCAGACGGTCCTTCCCTGCCGTAAAGCTCCGTCTTCGCGTGCGTTGCCCGACTACCACTGAGCGACAGAGCCATCCGAGAGAATCCGCCCGCTGCGACCCGCGCCGGTCCTCATGCGCAAAACCGAGACCCATACCTCGGTCCGACGAACAGGACCGGGGGTGCCGTCTCTCACCGGCCCACACCCGCATGAGCCGAGTACGGATCCTCGGCCCAGCGAGCGGTGACCGGCGAAGCTCCAACTGACCGTTGGAGCCTCCCAGCAAACGCTCCGCCACGAGCTCCGATGTTCGGAGCTCGCTCGGAGCCCTCACGGGTGTGCTTTCTCAGTTCCCCAGCGACAATCCGGTCAGCCAAGCGAAGGCCGGTGACCCCACCGACCCCTGCAACCGTCCGGATTGGCGAGGGTTAAGCCCCCCCACCGCGACAAGGTCCCAGCACACCTAGGGGGGGAAGGCATGCACCCTAACCACTCAACAATGGGCTCGTCAAACTATTAATTTATTAATTTTAATTAATTATTAATTTTAATAACAATTCATTAATTTTAATTACAATAATGATTATTTTTATCTGGTACGCTACAAGTTATTTCTTCGCTAAAACCGCCACTAACACTTCAAGATACTCTCTTGATGGCTGGATCAGAAAGATGGATACAGAAAGCGTTACTTCTTGTCACAGCATGTATTTTCAGGAGGTTCCCTATTCTGCCTTGTCCCGTTGCCAGAACTAGATTAATATTAACTTTTTAAAGATTACTTCTATTATTATTTATAACTGTTCTCATCCCAAGAAACCAGAAAACATCAACTAAAAATTTGCTTATAAATACTTTGTTGAGTTCGAGATGCTTTACTATGAATGTCCCGTGTGCCCGTTCTCAAATTTGATCATACCAAGTTACGTTGGGAACTTGGTACAAATCCACAGGCAGGATTTTGTCGCCAATAATTTTGATCATGCCTTTTGAAAGTAGATTTTTTTATAAATCTATGTTTTTAAAAACATTTATTTATTAAAATACGAGTTTTTTTTTTATATTCTTATTTTATATTTACCTTTGCTTAGGTAGACAATAATAAAAACTTCGAAAGTTAATTTAATATACAGTAGATATTTAATACAGTATGTTCGTTTGGTCAAAACCATAAATCTCCTAAAGTACTTTATTGATCACCATGAAATTTTGCATACACGTTGTCAGTGATATTCCTGAGGGATCGTCTTAAAAAATAAATAAAAAAAAAACAAAAATTCAACGCCTAAGAAATAGTTATGAGACGTTGATCACTATCCAGGATCCACAGAATCCCTTTCAGTTCGGTGAATCATACATGTATATCATAAATATAGTTGTATGAATATATGGAACACATTCGGGACTTATAGAGAGATATGTTGTAAAAAAATTATTTATTCCTTCAAAACACACCTTTTTACCTTCATTGAATATTCGACTATGATAATAAGTGAATAATAAAAATAAGTTTAGTGCACGCTTTCAAAACAGAATGCTCTACACTCAGATTTGTTCCCGCACGAAATAACTTGGTCGTTAAAAACAAAATGAAACTGAATAATGTAATGGAAACGTGTATAAAATAAACATTATTTTCCTGGGTGCGAGTTAATTAAGCATTTTATTTTTCAAATGGCCTCTTCAAAACCTTATTAATTAAAATGTTTAATAAGAATTATTTTGAAACTTAATAAGAATTATTTGGGGATGTTTATCCCCAAATAATTCTTATTAAGTTTCAATGTTTTTCTTTTGTTTTTTTGGATCCATCACTGCCTATAAGTAATCTGTTGACAAGCAAATAACAGTATAATAATGGGTTTCTTTCAAATTTAAATAATTAATAATAATAACCCCGTGAAAGCCGAAAAAGGAAAAGTAATTAAGTACATATAGACTTGGCTCACGAGGTGACCGCCATGTCTTATAATTTTAGTTTATAATACTTATTACAGGAATGCTGTAGTATTCTGTACTGTGGTAATTCGTAAATTTCAATCTTTTCTCATAGCTTTGGGATCCAATTTAACTATAACATTAGAAAATAGTGTATTATATAAAACATTCACTACATGACAATACAAATGAAAAACTATCCAACATAATATTATTTTGGTGTCTCAATACATTCTATTTTTTACACGTCAAATCAAAACCAACTCTGTTTTTTCTTTTTCGATATTTACCTATTTAGTTGCAGCCAGTATTGAAGTTCAAATTCATTAACACCATGTGGGGATGTCGATTCGACAAGTATCGTCCCGATAGTTGTATCGGTGAACGGTCTTATAAAGAGCCCCGACCAACACATCGAGAAGCTCTCACTAGATGACTGGGTCAAGGACAGATAAAGAAGACGGTACTTCTTGACATGACACGTATCCATGGGAGGTTCCTAAAGAACTAAGCCCTAACCACCGGTAGCTTAGGCCGTGCCCCGCTCCTGCGGCAAACTAGTTTTAAGTTTTTTATATTTATATGAGACTATTTAAAAGTTTTAAATAAATAGACTTGTGTTGCTCTGTAAACTAAGTTTTATATTTTAATATTTACACAACATCGAATTACATGATATACCTATATACAAGAATATGCCTACCTAATTAAATTATTTACCTCTAAACAAAGAAACGACATTTAAACTCTATTCATTCAACTAAGTATATTAATTACCATTTATTATTTATTGAACATACTATACATTTATTTATTGAACACCACCCAGCAGACGTTGTCCTGCCAGAACCCGAAAATAATTCCGTAACCCGATATGTTAAAGTGACGCGACACTTCACGTCAATGAACGACGTTAAATTATTTGAATATTCTTCATACAAAAATACTACAATCGCGATTAAAAAATGGGGGTGGGGGTAGGAGGGTGAAAAATACTTACTTCACGACCTATTCTCATACCTACCAAATATAAAAAAAAAATTCATAAAAATCGTTCTTGCTGTTTCGCAGGAGTTTTGTTACAAACACTGGGACACAAGAATTTTATGTATTAGATTTTAGACATATTACTTTATAATCTGTGATTAGATTATATTTTTTAAAAATTCATGACAATGACGACGACAACAATTGCCTTTTCAAACTTGTTGGCTGCCTAAATACCTCTATGAAGTATTTATACTCCATAGAACATATAAGAATGGCATAAATATTAATATTAAATTTAAGAATCATACAAAGTTTCTTTATTTTTATTATTTTTTATAATTATATTGTAAAAAAATTAGAATTTAAATGTATAAATGTGCACAATAAAAACAATTAATAATAATAACTTGTATTGAAAATAAAGGATTTTGTTATTTTAAGGCACAAGAAAATAATAAAAAAAATATTAACTGTCAATGCGGGGTAAAGAAACTTAATCATCTCGACTTAATGGTAATAATAATTAGTTAAAGTGCATGAGAGCAGGATTAACCGTCTCTTTACACACTTACCGAAACATTTACCGAAGACCCAGCTGTTATTTCAATTAGTCCTCTATTCGAGTTGTAACGAGGGTTGCCAGACCGCGAAATCTGGGAATGCGGTTAGTGTGGTTGTGGTATTTTTAAAAATATCAGTGTATGTGAAGATGTTCTTGAGTTTACACGGCGGCGTCGACAGATGTTGTAGCTATCAATTGTTTGTCGTTTGTTCACCTACCATAGATAAAATACTACTTAACTGGTTAAGTAGTATTTTATCTATGGTACTACTAACTTTTACTTGTGACGTCATCCGCGTCCCTTTTTCTAAGAGGTTGAAACATTTATTCAACTTTTGTTGCTCATTTATTTCTCTAAGGCGTACAATTGTTTTCGTTTTAATTTTTAAATTAACGCTACTTTTTCTAGATGGAAAGTACCCTATGTCTCTTGCTGTACCCCTGACAACGTTATGTAAAATTGAATGTGTGACAAATAAACAAACTCATTTTCGTATTTATAGTATTAAAAAGGATAATTATATTCCTCTATCTCCATCTTGGACTTAGATCTTAGTTTTTTTTAATGGAATTAACAGCTCATCTACAAATAATTAAAATTTAAAATGTATTTGCTTAAAAGTAAAAAAAAAAAAAAAAAATTAAATGGAAAGTGATGACAAAATATTCAATAAATTTAAAACTGTATATATAAAATAATATCTATTATGAAAATTACATTATAATCTATACATATAATAAAATCGTAGATTTAAAAAAAAATTACTAATTATGTTACTGAGGTCAAAAAAATAGTTTTTAGAATTTTTGTCTGTCTGTCTGTGCGTTTGTGCACGCTAAAGTCTGAAACGGCTTAACCGATTTAAATACGATTTTCACTGAAATATTCTAGCAAGCTTCCCGTAACATTTAGTGTATGTTTCATTCCAATCAGATTACAAACAAAAAAGTTATGCGCTATACCGAATACCTGCACACGAAGTTGCGAGCTCAGCTAGTTATGTAATATAATTATAGAGTTTAGAAAATCGATCACACTTTTTACGTGTTTTTTTTTTATTTAGTTGTAATGCGTACTACATCTCGCAGTCCTAAACTGGGCTATTGGTTTAGGTAAACTTACAGAAAACAATATAGGAATTAAAGGCCATAAAATATATGTTGGATTGTGTTGAATGAGTAAGGGATGCCACAGCTCATTCTCTTATTCCTTCTTTATCCGTTAACTTTATTCCTATCAAGATCGGCACCACATTTGTAACCCTACCATCAAGTAGACTGTCACCCTCAAGATTTTGTATGTATGTCGAGTTATTGTATGTATATCAGTAAATACAATAATTTATATCAAATAAATAATAAACTTGCAGTTGGCAACCCTAAATGTCACTGTAGCTGAAAGGGTGTGTAAAATCTCAACGTTATTTATTTTGTGGAGACTGTTATTCTTATTTGTAAGGAGGTGTTGCTAAAATGTCACCATTATTATTTAATTAACGTTCCCACACCACTGAATAATAATGGCAGGTGGTAAGCGTAACCATTGTCAACGGGGTGGACCATCATCGGCGTGTCTGTCCTTTTTTATAATAAAAAAAGATTTTTTTTCCAACCGTGAAAATAAATCTCAACGATTTCTACTTTCAATGCTTTTGTAACATTTAATTACAATTTTGTAAAGGATGTGGTTTATAAAAATAAATATCAAAAAGTCTTCGTTGCAACTTGATTTCATAGTATTCCATGAAATCAAGTTGCAAAATAGAATTTTAGTCAGTGTCCAAAAAACGATTAGAAAACGCCAAAAGAAAGCATAATTACACAATATTAAGAGTATTTACCATTTCCATTCTGTATTCGCTTATCCTGTACTAGCTTTTGCTTGTCACTACGTCCACGAAACTATATAACATAAAATATAATGTGCAAACACTTTGTGTAATTTTAGGCTGTAGAAATTTTCTCTGAAAAGAAAAATCTTTGTTATTAGACAAAATTAATTTTACATTTTCTATTATACAAATCTTGACCTAAAATAATTATAAATCTTACCTGAAAAGAGAAACAACGTTTAAGCTATTATTTCAAATTCTTATTTAATTATTTCAATCTTATTTAATTGTTTACTATTATATGTATAATGTAGGGGCAAGTGTGTACCTTTCGACACTTACCGGTTTTTTTTACAAAATAGGTTCTAAATTAAAAAATCGCTATGCTATTTTTAAACTATTTATTATTTTCATTAAACAATGAAACACATTATAAAAATCAAAAGTCTTAGTTTAAATAACAGGTGTGATACTAAAGATAGAACAGGGTTTTTAAAATCTCTGATTTTGTCCACAGGTACAACCTGTGAATGTTACCTTTGGACGACATAAATGTACCTATAGACAGCTATGTGCCTATGGACATAGCACTATAAAAACACTATACTCTAGAACTTATGACTTAAATTGTGGATTGATAACATGAGCAATTACAATTAGGAACATGAAACTAAAATACAACTTCTAAAACCGAAATAATGACACTTTTCCTTAAGACTAATTACAACTTAAGACTAATTGACTAATTCCTTAAGACTAATTGCGTATATTTGAAAATCGCAGCGTTACGGACTGAACTTCCACTTTTAACTTCCTTAACAGCCTCTGTGAGAGTTTCAGGGCAAATTTTGTCTCTACTATTACCTGTCTTACTTCGCGGCACTGAAACCACAAAAAATTATGTCATTGTTCACAGATACAACCAACAGAGTGTACCTATGGACAGTCCACAGGTACATTTATTGCATTGTCCACAGGTACAAATTTAACCTATAAAAGTAAAATGATTACCGGTCTCGAAATTTATTGCAGAATACGAACGAAATTTAATATAAATAACAATAATACTGTAAAATTTGTAAAACAGTTGCAAGCTAACCTAATATATTGGTGATTCAAAAGAAAAGATAAAATGTAATTTGAGTAAAAACTTACTTTTTCGATAAAAACATTGAACAGTGGATAGTGGATTCCTCTAACACTTAAGCAAAAAAACAATGTGACAGCTAATTAGTGTTTGCTATGTGATAAATGGATGCGTTCAAATTAAGTCACTTTATACTTTTTTGGAGCACATGCCCCTACATATAATAGCTGTGTCTGTATATTAAATATTTTTTCAGACAAACAATTTGTACACGTTGTATATTTTACCGAGGTTAAAAAAATAGTTTTTAGAATTTTTGTCTGTTGTCCGTTTGTCTGTTTGTTTGTGCATGCTAATCTCTGAAAAGGCTGATGTAGTAAGCTTCCCGTAACATTTGGTGTTTGTTTTATTCCAATTGGTTTACAAACAAAAAAGTTACGCGCTATACCGAATACCACGCGTACGAAGTTGCAAGCACAGCTGGTAATAAAATAATAATTTCACACAAGTAAATTGAAGCATCTCTTATAAAAATTCTTTCGTCTATCGAACTGCTGTCTCAGACACGGTCTTTGTATTATTTGAAGAAAACTTGTGAAAACAAATTCGAATTCATTATAAATTAAACGATTGATTGATTAAAAAAGATGAATACGCAGAGCTCCTGTAAATGAGACAGCCTATCCCATACTTGTAAGGTTTTGTAGTAAAGTGCGTGTGTTATTGTAAAATAATTAAATTCGCGAGAGATTTTTTGTTACCGAGCGCCTATTCCATAAGTAATGAATAATTTTGTGTCTTTGTTACCGCGGCAATAAAAACATTTTATAGTCCTTTTATGTATTTCCAATTTAAAAAAAATACATGATTAAAAATTACATAAGAGGCATACGTTTGTACGAGTTTTTTGTGTGTTTTTGTAATGGTTTATTTTTTATAATTTTCTTTACTTTTTATATATATTTTTTACAATATAAGTGAATTATTATGAAGAAATTTTAGAGAATATTTTGTTAAAGATTGTAATAGAAAATATTACCTTATTTACAATAATATATTTCAGACCAATCTTTAGAGACTAGATACCTGTAAAAATAAAGGTAAGTGTACGAAATACTCACGTGTCTGCCTTATTAATATTACAAATGTAGCCGTCTGGCGACAATAGCCAACCCCTTACAGGAGATCACTGTCAAATAGCAGCACGATTGCTGTTATGTTTCGATAAGTCACAAAGCTTCATTTTTTGTGAAAAAAGTGTGAAGACTTCAGCCAAAGTGTATCAAGAGACCGTCTTGAAACGTGTTGTGAAACCCCTGAGGAATACACTTTTTAAAATTTACCGTAGACTTTCCAGCAGGACTCTGCATCTGATCACAAGGCACGAACTACCCAATCCTCTGCGTAGTTCGTGTTGTTTGTTAAGCACTTTCCAAATTTAAAACGAATAAAGAGTTGAAAAAAGAAAATGTTCTTATTTAACTGTATGGGCAGACTAGTTAAATTATGTTTTATTGTTTTTCGAAGTATTCTCCCTTGCAATCAATGCATTTTTGCATTCTTTCGCACTAGTCATTGAAGCAACAATTTCAGTCTGCAGTAGACGTCACTATAATGGCCAAAGTAGACTTCCATGGCGGCGTCTGGGTCTTCAAACCGCTGATCACCCAAGAAATATTTAATTCTAGGGAAAGTAAAAAATCACTTGGACTCAAATCAGGCCTGTACGGAGAAGGGGCCATTAATTCAATGTTTTTTTTGTCCAAAAAGTCTTTTGTTGCCGTCCATCTAACTGCAGCCATACTCAGGCGTATCTAACTGCAGCCATACTCAGAGGTATGACGATCATAAGAATTTCTTGGAGAAACCTAATTGATAAATAAATATTTTGATTTGATTTTGATTTTGATTTGCAGACAAGCTGACGATCCACTTGATGGTAGGTGGCTACCGTCGCCTATAACACAAGCAACGCCAAAACTGCTGCTGGGCCCTGATTCTGTATCGCAACTATGATTACACGCTAAGTCTTACTCTTGCGAAAACACGTCAATATATTAACTTGTCTTGTCAATGAATTGAAATGTCTCTATTCTGTATGCCTCAAGACAAGTTATCTTGGCACCTTACGATTTCACAGAAACCACAGTACACAATTGTATTTATTTGACAATTGGACTGCCAGCACAGGATCCATTTCATATTTTAATATTACTTTGCTCTATGACGTAATGACGTTAACCCAGCTGACAGCTGTTTACCGTTTGAATGTTTATTTACTTTTTAAAATCTTGTTAAATAAAACGGTGTTTTATATAATATAATGATCTATAAACAATTATTTCTTACAGTTGGTGTGGATTTTAATTAAATTTGCAGAAAAACACTATGCAATGCATTTGATTTAACAAATTCACACACGATTCCGCGGCGTTTTAAAGCGTGGTATTTTTGACAGTTCAAACCGCGCCTTTCCCCGTTCATTTCGTGCAACATGTCATAGAGAATAAGTTTTTACCACATGTCGTGACAGTTTGAGTAATTGAAGTGGTTTCGAAGTAAGGAATCGCTAAGTGGCGTTAGAGAATTAGGGCCCTGACTACAGTAGGATTAAGGATAAGGGATTAGGAGGGGATAGGGAAATGGGGATAGGTAAACGCGACTGGAAATTAGTATCGCAGAAAGCGCTTGGGCATTTTGCCGGTAATACTGTGGATTTCACAACACTGTACCACTTTTTACCTGGGTATGAAACTAGTTTCATGAAATTAATTGCAATATGCATTGAAACTTATTTCTTAATGTAAATTCGGCATTAGCCTTTAGTCTTTATTGTCTACTAAAAGGATTATCAAAGTTGTGGGTACAGTTCGATTTTTTTTTTATAAAACTCCCAACGATTTCTTTTCAGCAATGCGTGTTACATATGCCGTTGCTATCTTGTTAGCGATTCTGACGCAAGTTCTAGTGGAATGTAAAGACTCCGAGGAAGACAAAGAACAGAATTGTAAAAATATAACCTTCTGCATCTCAAAGAAAGGTTTCGTGGCGTATCCTTATTTTTATCCATATCACTATTATTATCCATATCCGTATTACTACTCTTGGTATCCTGTATATTATTTTGGTTAGGTAATAAGTACAATTTGATTGTGAAGTATTTAATTATACCGACTTTTTAGTAAGCGTTGTTTTCATTGTTTTAAAACTTCGATTAATTGATTAATTATTATTGTATAAATAATTATTATAATTATTTATACAATAATAATAAAAAATATGTACATTATTAATACTTATATAATTAATATTATTCGTCATCACCGGATGTCTGATTGTTCTCCAGGTGTTTCAGAGCCAGCGATATCACACACAGACATAATATGTGTAATGTTATATATTTTTTATTCTTATAAAAAGGTAAGTAGACAGGTTGCTGTTCATTTGATAGTAGGTGACTAATACCATCGCCTATTAATGCAAGCAACGCCAGTGCTGCAAGTGCGCTGTGTCCTTAGTGGGATAAGGTAAAAAGTGGTAGGATAAGGAACTGGGAGGAGATAGAGAAACGAAATAAAAATGTTAGAAAAGAGAGAGAATATGAGATAGATAAAGGGATAGGTCCAATGTTAAATATGCATGCATTTCTCTCTCATTATGATAATGGATGCGTTATTTTTTTGAAGTGAAAACTTCTTTAGCGGCGCTGTGCGTTTTTGCAATGAGGAAAAAATGTTAAACTCGCGATCGAAAACCTGATCGAAAATTCGTAAAAACCAACTCAATTAGACCCCGGACCCAGATATACGCCCGCCGCGGCGTATATCTGGGTCTGGGGTCTAGTTGAGTTGGCTGGACGTAATGTAGTATATATATATGGGTATAGATAAAATGCAGTATATGGAGTAATGTCTCCGCAAGGTTGAAGTTTTGTGTTGCTAGGAGTGTTGGCGACCGTCGCCAGAGTAGCGTCCGGTAGCCACACAAGTGGTGACGTAGATTGACGGTCGCCACTGAGAGGAGACCAGTCGCTATACTGATAATTAAAGCAATTCGTGCAAAATTATTCCCTAACCTCAAGTTTTCACTTCTGCCGGCACTCCCGGAGTGCAACCCGTATTTTTTTTTATTTAAAATCGAGTGCATATTCGAGTGCGTACATTTTTACAACAGAACATTTCTCAAAAGAAAATAGTTTTAATATTAAAAGCTTATCAATGTCTGATGAAAAATTCAGTAAAATGAAAATGGGGCATATTGACATTTCTGGATTCTAATAAATAAAACCACCTTTTTTATACTTGTGATATATTGATTGTTTTTCAAAGTAGGTACGCGGTCTCAAAATTTTGGCATTTGTCAGAATCATCGTCATTAACAGTTTTCAGTATGAACATTACTAGCTGGTGCCCGCGGCTTCACCTGCGTTGGAAAATAAAAAAATAACGCCTGACATAATATATGAGCAATGTAACGCCCAACATCTTTATTGCAGTTATAGTTCTGCCAGTCGTTAGATGATCCCTTGGGAACAGCACTTTTTTTCTGGATGAAAGTTATGCAGGAAAGGACATAGGGAACCTCTAAGTCCTTTCCTGCATCCCTGATAACGGGTATGCAAAATTTCATGATGATCGGTCGAGCGGTTTAGGCGTGAAAATGTAACAGACAGACAGACAGAGTTACTTTCACATTTATAATATTAGTATGGATTTTATATTAATTTTGTAGAAATTTTTCTACTGCTTAATAATAGTACGACAGACTTCGTTGCTTTAACATTATGTAATTTTTAAGAATGTAAATTAACTCTCAGTTACATTTTCTAATTAGTTTGTTGTATACAAACTAATCTGGTGACCTCAACTTCGTCCGGGTTGAAAGATAAAATGATCTATTCCCATTATGTCCCACATGAAATGTCCAATTTGGGACCTTTGGGAATATTTTTATTTTTATAGTTCCCAACGCCTGACAAAATGAGTAAAGCAATTTAACACCTGACATACATTGATGCCTGACATACTTTTGACAATTGTTAATTTAATTTAATTTATTTTATTTTTAAATATTTTTATTTATTTTTATTTTTATTTTTAGATAGCTGATGCCCGCGGATTCGCCCGCGTGGAATATACTTAGCCTATGTCCATCCTGAAATTTTATTCTAACTATTGGTGAAATGTTTTTTAAGTAGGAGTTTCGAAGATTATACCTCCTACATACAAACATACAAACTTTACCACTTTGTAATGTTAGCATAGATTTGCCACAAATAAAATTTCTACAGACCCATCCTATGAAGTTAGATATTTGCAATAACATGGATTGTTATTATTAACTGTAGTATTAATAACAGGTTTCGAAGTTTATCGCCTAAATAAACCCAGTTACTTGTTATCTTAAACATGATATTATAGTTTTTATAATGTTTATCTACCAACACGACATGTAATCATGATAATCAATAGAATCAATATAATCTCTATTTTGTAAGTTAATAAAATAGATCACATAATCAGTTATAAGTCGATATTCATGGAAGTGAATTGCTTTTTAGGTTCTTAGACTACGTTTTACATTTGGTTGATATTAACATTTCATTAGGAGTTTCTTTTTTTTTACTAACCATCACATGGTTTTTCTTTTTTAAATGTTTTAATAATAATGAAGGCTCAATATTAAAAAAAATATTATAGCAGACAAAAATTTCATTTTCAAAATTGTATGTAACAACAATATAAACAGATTTCTTTACAAATTACACCTATATTTAAATAACCCCACATATTCATAGAATATTAAACTTCATAGAATATCCTGACCAATTTATGTTTAAGTGTTAATTGATAATGTCGTCAGTCAGCCAGACTGACCGTTCACGTGCTGCCGATCTTAGTAAGATTAAGGATAAGGGATTAGAAAGAGATAGGGAAATGGGATCTGGCATCCTTTACTTATCGAAAAACAACAGCACACATGCTGTTATTTCACAGTAGAAACAAATAAGAGACGTATTTATAATCAGAAGGAGTAGACTGATAACGGGGCAACGTTAAAAGATAAAAATTTGACCCGTTCCACCCATCCATACTAAGATATCTCCACTATTCGAAAATTCAAAAAATATTATACAATTATAAAATTTGGGGTAGAAAGAGCATAACATCCAGTACAGTTAGGATTTCCCGCGACTAGGTCTGTATATACAACAAGATTAGACGGACCCTGGTGGTGGAGGACACCCATGGTCACCCACACTTGGACAATGTAACTTCCACATAAAGGTTGTACTGAGATGAAATAATAAAGTTATTTGTTTTTGATTCCTTGTTTTCTGTTTCATTTAGTTCTTTGTTTCATTGAAACGACTTGTTCAAAAAGCGAGTCAAGCGATTTGTAGTTGCTTGACTTTGAACACTTAAAAAAGAACAAAAGATACTTATAGTTTTCAAAACAAATGGTTTTGGTTTCCAAACGTTGATAACGCTTCACAGTTTAAACAACACGCAAATCGTTGGAGAATAATGCATCTTACTCAAACGGTAAGAACACATTTTACTACCTAACATAATCCATTTAGCCTTAAAAAGGGCTGTTGTTTTTTCCATGTTCATCTGTGAGTTTTTCTGAAATTATATGTCGATTTGAAATAATGATTGCATTAACGGTAAATGAATATTTGACAGAGTGAGATTACAAGTAAGAACACCTGTAAATTCTTGCGAATCCCAATAGGTTTAGTGTACGTATACCTCATCAAACAAAGAGGATTGTGCGTGCGTATTAATTACGAGGTTTTTTTTTTCGGATCGGCAGACAGGTTGACGGTCCACTTAATGGTAGGTGATTAGGACGGGATAGGGAAATGGGCTCTGACATCCCTTACACACTCACCGAAACACAATAGCACACGTGCTGTTATTTCACGGTGGTCTTCTGTAAGGGGGTGGTTACTGCCGTCAGACGGGCTGCCCAAATGCCTACGAAACGCAGTGTGAGAATGTAGACATAGTATCAGACTGATACAGATAGTAGACATAAGCTGGACAGCCGTCTGATGGCAGTAGCCAACCAAGCAGTAACAACATAAGTGTTGTTGTGTTTCAGTGTATTAGTGAGCGATGCCAGGTAAAATCCCACTATCCTTAAAGCATTTGCTTCTGTTAACAGGCGATGTTGATACCACTAAGAAGTGAACTGTGTATCTCAGTCTAAAGTCTCACTATAAATATTTTTAGAATTTGTAATTATTTAAATATTTTTTTACAATATCACTCTTATGATGATATCAAAATTAATATAAGAATAAATCAATTTGTTCCAGATAATAATCGTTCTGCAGATCAATGCAGCGTTTGGAAAAAGAAGAAGGCACTCGTCGTCGTCAGAAGAAAGCATCGAGAATATTGTTTATTACAAGGATTGCAATCACAAGAAGGCGACTTCGACGACCGAAAATGTAATAATGAGGCAAAGATTATTGATGACCACTACGAGACCGGAGCCATTATGTCCGAATCCGAGGATGTGTTGTCAAATGACATGTGGCAATGAATGTTCGTCCGATTCGAAACCAGACCCAACAAGACAGTTGCTTGAACGAAGCATGATGTCACCAATGCTTCCACCTTCGCAACCGAATCCAGTACAGCCCTTCGAGAAGATAGTGAAAAAGAAACGAGTGCCATTGACACCAATCGAGGCTAGAAGAAATTTGGAGTTCTCAAAGGATCATATCAAATCGTTGATAGCTCAAGACAGCGATATAAAAAAAATTTTAAAAGACTTAGTCAGGGTTACAATGCAGAAGGTTGATTTGGAAGAGATTATTGAAAATGGTGGAAAGAAAGGCGTTAAAAATAAAGAACCTTCAGATAATGTCAATATCAATGATTATATGGAATAAGATAAATTTTACACAATTTCGTACCTAGTATGTAGGTAATAAAACAGTTAATTTCTTATCTATATACACTTTCAAATGACATTACGATCTTCACATAAAATTACTCATTTTTATTCGCAAAATGTTTGTAGAATCTAAATATTTTCGTATTTTTAGAACCTTTACCTTTGGGGATTTTATTTTCAAATATGAAACATAATTCCAAGTTTATAGACTTGAGAGTTTATAGATTAGAGTCATTTTATAGACAGTTCAGTCCGCAGGAAAGCCGTATACAATATAGTGGTGTTGCCATTTTAGGCCATTTACAAGTAAGTAAAGGATAGCAGAGGTCATTTTCTCTATCCCTTATCCTCAATACTGCTAAGGCCGGCAGCGTTTTTGCAGCACCTGTGGCGTTCCTTATGTTATAGGTGATTGTTCTCACCCATTATCAAGTACTATCATCTACCATCAAGTGGACCGTCAGCCTGTTTGACGATTTACAGATAAAGCAAGATAATAATCGCAATTGAAGAAAACCCTTTTGATATTCGTATTAAAGATGAAATTCACAATAATGCTTATTGTTATTACAAAAAGTTTTATACTGTACCGTTGCTAACTTCTAAAATGAAAATCTCAAAGGGAAATTGAAGGAAAAATGGTCAGTCGGTACAACTTTGTTGGACAATTATCATGTATTATAGAGTTACGGTACTGACGGTTCCCTCAGGAGTCAGGACTCGAAATATTAACAATATGCAAATTCTTCAGAAATATCTGCAGATGTAAGGAACAAGATAAATATTTTAGTGTAATTCGGATTTTATTTACTGTAGCTATTATATTACCTTTTAATGTCTTAATAATATGTAGCTATTATATCCAACATCACCTTGAAATCCAAGATAAGTTTAAAGGAAACTGCTCATTTTTAGGGCTGATTGAATGGCTTCAAATTTTTGTTTGAAAGACGTTTCCAAATAAAAATGTAAAAGAGAAAATAGATACAATCTAATAAATTGGCGAAAATGCGTTTTGCAAATTTTTGAATTATAATCGCTTTGTGGCTCCATTATATAATTACCTTTTTTATATTAGGGTCGTCAGACAAGCTGACGGTCCACTCGATGGTAAGTGGCTATTAGATGAGTAAACAGGTGCAGCAAGTGCACTGCCGACCATATTAGGAGGGGATGGGTACAATGGGCTCTGACATCCTTCACACACTCACCGAAACACAACAGCACAAATGCTATTATTTCATAGTCGTCTTCTGTAGGGGTTGGCTGACCAAATGACTGCGAAACGCAGTGTGCCTTCCCACTACAATAATTTCATAATATTGTTAAAGAAGCCGGCATTTTTCTGTAACAGTTGACACTAATTTCATCATTGTAATATTTGGCCAGATATTTTGCCCAAAAACATATGGAAAATGGTCGGTCTCCTTTTTTCTAATAGACTAGCAACCCGCCACCGGCTTCGGACCGATGCTATTTTTTTCCTGCAAATACGGTATTTGACTATAATGAAAATATGAAACAAATTGTTACTAGACTAACTGTAAATATTTTTTAAACCAAATTGACTAACACAATATTTAAAAATATGTACGATTTTCATAAGAAATCATTATTAAAATAATTAAATTTTCATGTTTGACCATGTTTGATTAAAAGCGCACGCGATTGGTGGCGTGTAGAGTTGCGTCATTTGCTTTGTTTACAGTCGAAGCTTAGTACAGTTACAGTACATGAGCGTACTACGATTTGACAGCTAAATGTTTGTTTGCCAGCAAGTGACCCATATGTATGGTGTCTTTAGCGTTTTGCCGGTCTTATTTATCATTTAAACTTTAATTGTAATTTTCATAGAAAATAAAGCAATTCGCAAAGAATGAATCAAATTGCAAGTGAACAATTTGAGCTATTTTCTTAAAATCTGTCAAATACCCTATTATATCACAAAACTTCCTTACTAATTGTTTTCCATTAGAGAAAACCGTATCAAAATCTGTTAGGTGGCTTAGAAGAAGTTAGCGGAGAAACAGACAGTGGCTGGCAGATATTTTATTTTATAATATACTTACTAGCTTTTGCTTGCCTGCTATTGTCTGCTAGCAACTTAGGATGGGAAAAAGAAAAATGGAATTTTTACACTTTCCGGGCAATTTTCTCCAATTTTTTTCTTCATCAGAACCAATCTTGGATATTGGTCTAGCCATTCTCGAGCTTTGCAATACATTCAGCGATCAGTTTCTATTTAATATAGATTCAGATTTGTTATATGGGTATAATGACTATTGTTCACGTAGAATTGATCGATCCTTTAATTAATAATTTAACATATACAGTACAATTTTAACCATAATATAACTCTGATATGTCTAAACCTAGTTATATACTAACTGTAATGTGTAAATAACATATAGATTATACGTAACTGGAAAACTGTAGAAAATACAGTTTCCAATGCAGTGAACGATATATTTTATTAGTGTCTGAATGTAGCTCCGAATTTATTGTTGCTTCTCTCCCCAGAACACGATAACGAAATTATCCTCAGCACTAAACAGGTGAGCGAAATAAATTATTTGATTCTTTACAAGTTGAATGCTGAATGCTTCGTTCCGAGATCTACAATCGCTGGGGATCTACAATCTGGCTTGCAATTGTAGTAATATTTTATGAAAAAGATAGAGAGAGACTATTTCCATATTCCTTCCTAATCCCTTATCCGTAATACCATAAGGTCGGCAGACAACGGCAGCCATCGATTGAACCATCGGCCTGTCTGGTATTTACATTTAAAAAATCAACATTCAGGTCCACGTGATGGTATGGTAGGTGTTTCCCGTTGGCTACAGTCCAAAGCAAAACCATGGGCATCTAAGTGTGCTGCAGACAATAAGGAATAAGAGATGCATTGAGTATTAAAGAAAATTTGACCACTGATATAAAGTATAATCACTAGAAACCGGATTATAAGCATGTTTTTTTATTTTATTTTATGTTAAAATCGGCAGACAGGCTGACAGTCTACTTGATGGTAGGTGGCTACCGTCGCCTATAACATAAGTATCGATACAGCTGCTGCAAGTGCGCTCCGACTACATAGGATTAAGGATAAAGGATTAGATAAAATAATAGACTCTGACATCCCTTACTCACCGAAACACAACAGTACACGTGCTGTTATTTCACAGTGGTGTGCCCAAATGATTGCGAAACGCAGTGTGCCTTGCCACTACTTTCCAGATCCTGACCAGAGCCAAATTTGAAAAGTATGAAGCAAGCACCCTAACCACTCATCCAACGGGCTCGTCAAATGGAATGTTGCATATGCATTTGCACATTTAGCCTGCATACATAAAAAAACTAGTGATGATGCAAATTTTTGTGCTATATTTACAATATCAAAAAAAATTAATAAGTAGGGCTTGAGGTTTGGCGTTGATTGAACCTATTCAGTTATAGAATAAACGGTATTCCCAAGCAAGCTTAAAGATAGAAAACATTTTGAACAATAACCCAAGATTTGAACCTTTGTGTAAAATTAATAGTTTTATTAATTAGCGGGCGACATTTTTCCAGAAAGAATAAAGGCCAAAATAGCAGCCAATTTCATACACTGATAAGTTTACGTACACGTAAAGTACACGATACTTTTACGTGATAATATTAATAAATAGAATAAGTAATAAAAATACTGATTGTACTTATATTGATTTGAAATAAATAATTCTATGTTATTATTTGGTGTTGCATAATTTGACATTTTTCATGCATATTTTAAGTATTTTTCTTGCATATTTGCATGCATATTTCAAGCTATTATGTTGCATATTATGTAATCCGGTCTCTAATAATCACTTATTTCTTTCTTTTACTCAATTTTTTTGTATTTTTTTTTGATCCGTGTTGGTTTGATACTTATTTTATGGTAGGTTTTACCTATAAAACTCAAGGGTTATGCTGCTTTCAAATTAATTAACCATACAAGTATTCATGCCTTGAGAGCTTCGTGGTGAGGATCTGGGTACAGTTAAATATACTTGGTTATTGTTTTAAATAAAGGAACTACAATTATCCGTGCACGTTTTATTGGTTATCAAGTAATTAACTCATTAAAATCTTAATGCGTGTTTTATACGATGATACCATCAGTTTATGGGAGCTTTTCGATGTAAGTATGGGGTTTTTAGCTTTCAATAACACAACATCGTGAAGTACTTTCAGTAAGATGTTTCTACCACAAAATAATTTTACCTCTTGTGTAAAATATGCATAAAAACTGAGTTAGATCGAAAAGATATATTTTAATTTTATGATAAGGTCGTTAGAGAGGCTGACGGTCCACTTGATGGTAAGCGGCTACCGTCGACTATAATACAAGCAACGCCAGAGTGGCTGCAAATGTGCTAACGACCATAGGATTAAGGAAAAGAAATTTGGAAGGGATAGAGAAATGGGCTTACCTACTCTTAATCACTTACCGAAACACAGCAGCACACATATTGTTAATTCACGTTGGTCTTCTGTAAAGGGAAGGTTACATCCGTCAGACGACCTACTTTAATGATTGCGAAACGCAGTGTGCAGTGCCAATACATAAAATAATCCCGATAAAACTTAATTAAACTGTTTGTTTAGATTCTGTATCATATTATCATATCTATAAAGCTGAAGAGTTTGTTTGTTTGTTTGGTTGAATCTCAGGAACTACTAGTTCGAATTGAAAAGTTCTTTTTGTGTTGGATAGTCCATTTATCGAGGATGGCTATAGGCTATATAACATCACACTACGACTAATAGGAGCGGAGCTTCAATGAAAAATGTTGCAAAATCGGAAAAAATTATCCCTTTTGAGACCTTCCGTTGCGTGCACTGCGTAAACGGTTAAAGTTACGTAAAAATGATGTATGACGGAATTGTTCCCCTTTAAAAGTTCCAAAAAAAAGTCTGCGACAGCATAATATGTTATCTTTTAAGGTTGACTCACTATAACCTTTTTTATGGTAATCAAATTTGTTCTAAAATAATGCATTATTAGCGAAGGTGTTTTTATAAACATGATATTAATTCTTATCCAAATAAATACGTTATTCATTAAAAGTATTTAATTTTGAACAAAATTGCCCCTGACATCATTTGATTTCAATGAATATCTTAGATAATTATCTTAAATTAAAAAGTATGCGGAAGAAAATAAATTCAAGCGGTCTCGCACCAACGCGACGCGAACGACGGGATTCGCTTGATGCAGACGCGAGCGTTATGTTACACATTTATATTTTTCACTTTTCTACCCGGACGAAGTCGCGGCCACCAGCTAGTATGTTATAAAATCGCTGTCCGCTTCTGTCTATTTTTCTTTTAAACCACCAAACGGTTTTTGATACTGTTTTCACTAATGGAAAGAGTGATAAATGAAGATAGTTTGTGTATAAGATTTTCACAAAAAAATGCATCCTATAATAAAATATTTATTCAGAGATTAGAAGCATTTCAAAATTAGAATGACATATGTATATATATACGATAACGCCCACATCCATTTTGTAAATAATAACTTCTTTTACGAGACTCTGAATGGAAATAATAATAGAGTGTCCACAGTTTGACAGATTGTTATTCTTTGCTATTGTGTTGTGCGAAAACGCTTTGGTCTTGGGCGGTTGCACTTAAGACTCCCTTGGTCATATGGGTCTGAGTGATTGTGTAAATGTTAAAGAATTAAAAAAAAACCTACAATCATTTTGTGATATCAAGAATAAAAACGAAACCAAACTTGTTCTAAATTAGCTTACTGGAAATAAATATAACGAAATAGAATTTATCATGAAAGGCATCCAATACTCGAAGGTTAACTTATTCGCAGTGACTTCTATCATCTAAGTAGCATGTTGTACAAAGAAATCCCTCTTTCCTTTTTAAATTTTTGGCGATACACTTTCCGTAATCTATACGTATTATAAAATTAAGAAGCTGTAATTAATCCTTAATTTTGATTTTATGTCATTTGCAAATTATTATTTCTTCCAATAATAATAATAAAAATTATATAATTACAATAATAATACAAAAAATTAAAAACTATTGATTCAAGTAAGTAAGCTTGCTGCATTACCTTTGGATTGCTAAGCTTAATTTCTGAGAGAGGTAATGCCCAGCCCTGTAGTAGCTCGTTTTGCCTATCAAGCGCTTGGATATGTCTTTAATGAAGTGAAGCGCATTGGGACCCCACGGATCCAGCGTGACAAAGCCAAGAGTATAGAAAGAGTAAGAAGTACTTATCATTTTATACTTATTAATCTTTCGCTCCTCTGCATTCTCTGTCAAGGGACCAATTTTAACTACCATAGTATTTGGAAGATGGAAAGGAGTCAGTGTGTCTACACATGTGGAGTCCCACACTAACGGTCGGTTTTTATTGATGGAGAAAACGATAAACGAAGAAGGTTTGTGTTTTTGGAGAAAAAATTGCATCTTTGCCAAGCCAGGGCCGGATCGCTAGTCTTTAAAAAATAAAAGCATAACCGACCGAGAAAACTATTATATAAATCTGAGGGTGGTACTCAGGTCAAGTATAATTAATAATAACAACACAGCCTTTTAATTGACGTCGCCGGATTTTAATATTTTAAATGTCAATGCATTTAATTGATTATGTATTGAGCCTTGGCAACACTGAGCGCTTTAGGCGCCATCTGGCATTACTATTGAAAAGTTTGACTTTTTTTAACATAACCTCAATAATAATATTTATTATTTGAACGCGATTTGTGTTGTTTTCAGTGACCTCAAAAAATAATCTCACCGAGAAAATGGAATTACCTCGTGAAAATTTTCATGCGATGATTTTTTACGACTTTTGTCGTGGATTATTAAGTCAAGATTGCTTCGATTGGCGTTCCCTCCAGGATGTGCGCAAAGAAGGTCGTCCAAAATCAGTTGTTGTGTCAGAAAACATCGATGCTGTGCGTGAATTGATAATCCAAGATTGACATGTGACATACTGCGAGATAGAGGAAACTTAGTATTAATATTAGAACTTAGCATTAGTATGACTAGCATTAATAAGATATTGGATGAATATTTGTTTGTAAAAAAGATTTGACAAACAATTAAAAGTAAGTTTTTGTTGATTGGTGCAAGGAAACGTTGAAAAAATACAATCGTGATGCTACAAAAGCTGTGTACAACATCTACGCAAATGATGAATCATGGATCTATGCATATGAGCCTGAAACAAAACAGCAATCAACTGTATGGGTCTTCCAAAACGAGCAAATACCAACAAAGTTGTTCGCGGCAAGAGCATATCGAAGCAAATGATTGCCTGTTTCTTCGGAATTACCGGTCAAGTGGCGACAGTGCCATTGGAGGGTCGTAGAACGCTTAATTCTGAATGGTAAACGACCAGTCTTTGTCAGAAGTCTGCCAGAAAATTCGAAACGGAGGCGAAACATTCTTCATAATGCGAACTCTCACAAATTGGATAAAAAACAAACGAATTTGAAAACATCGAATGGATGGGTCATCCTTCGTGCAGCCCTGACTTGGCACCTAATGACTTCATTTGTTCCCAAACATCAAGAACAAAATGAGCGGGTAGTAATTTTCATCAGCAGAAACTGTTGAAACGTTAAAAAAATAAGTTTTACAACCACCTCAATCGGAGTGGAAAAAGTGCTTCGAAAATTAGTTCCAACGCATACAAAAGTGTGTCAATCATCATGGAGAGTATTTTGATAAACAATAAGACCAATTTCAATCATTTTTTTGTTTGTTTTTATATTTGTTTTTTTTTTCATTAGTAGGTTCAATAGCAATAGCAAACATAATCAGTGTAAAAACCAAAATGACGAAAGAAAAAATCATTTCTAACAAAAAAAAAATGGCATTAGGGATTATATTACAAATCAATATCTATAGAACATCTTTATATATTTGAAGAATTATACTTATTAATACTTAAGCATTGTTAATAATTCAGGAACTGCCTTATTCTTAGTTACAGAAACAGAATACGAAATGATCGTAACTAAATTTAAACACATGACTAAAATTTATCGATTTATCTATAAGTAACTGTTTCTACACTATCAATTCTATACATATAATAAGATCGTAAAGGAGCCGTGTCTGTGCATTTTTTGTCTATGAGTTTGTGCACGCTAATTTCAGAAACGGCTTAACCGATTTGAATGCGGTTTTCACTGATGTATTGCAACAAGCTTTCCGTAATATTTAGTGCTTGTTTCAATTGTTTATAAACAAAATAGTTACGTGCTATACCGAATACCACGTGTGCGAAGTTGCGGGCTCAGCTAGTTTTAAAATAAATTCGCTGTTCGTCTCTGTCTGTATCTCTGTGTGATTTTAATACGGTTTTCACTGGAAAGAGAGATAAACGAGTAATTAAAATATTTTCAGAATTTGATTCATAATATAGTTGCTTGTAGAAAGTAAAAATAGCAATATATTTAAAACGTGTTGTTGTGAATAACCCAAAAATAATAATATGTAAATTGTTGCAAAACCAATCAGTATGTTTCTAAAATAGAAGAAAAGGTATTGTTTAGCATTCAGCTCGTTAACTGTTCCAATAAATCCGATACAGCGAACTCAAACCAAATTTTTTCCTTAACTATATCTAAAAAAAAATATGACTGAGAGACTGAATAATTGATTATCTATTTTATTTTTATGTAAGATTGGCAGGAAGGCTGACAGTGTGCTTGATGCTACTATTAGGGTTGCAATTGCGCTGCCGACCTTCATAGGATAAAGGATAAGGAATAAAGATGGGCTGTAACATACTGTACTTGCTTAAACTGAAGGTTCTAAATAAAGAAAAAAAAATGCAACGAAATACTTGCGTGGATACTTTTTCAAAATAACGATTTAAATGTAATCTCTATATATAAAAATGAATCCCCATTTCCCTTGGTCACGGCATCACGCGTGAACGGTTAGACCGATTTTAATTCGGTTTTCGCTAATGGAAAGAGGGATAAACGGGGAATGTTTATATATATAAAAATTGCATCCCGGGCGAAGCCGGGGACGGGACGCTAGTCTTTATATATAAAAATTAAAAAAAAAATACCCGTTCACGCGTCACGGCATCACGCGTGAAAGGGTAGATCGATTTTAATTGGGTTTTCACTAATGAAAAGAGGGATAAAGGGGGAATGTTCATATATATAAAAATTGCACGCCGGACCAAGCCGGGGGCGGGTCGCTAGTTTTATTTAAAAACGTCTTTAACTACTACAGCTCGTGTGGTCTCTACAGAATTCATTGAATGAATGATTAATGAATTATTCATAAAAGTCAACAAATACTCATAACCGATTTCCTCATACTAAACATGTTATTAACTGATTGTAGCTTCATACGTCCGTTTGATGTCCTAGTACATGTGTAATTAAAAAGGCTGGAGTGTTTCGTCTAATAAAATGGTGGGAACAACACAATCAAGTGATTGCAGGTTTAAATAACTTTACGAGTACGTCAAGTTTAGGGTGTGAGTGGGACGACGATATAGTGAAATTGGCGTTGTCTCTCTCGTCCGATGTTGAAGTTTCAAATCTGTATTGCGAGTGGCCGACGAACGTAGGGCGGGTACGCAGAGCGTTATATTTCTTAGAATTGACGTCCAAAAATCCTAATGAAAAAGTATTTTTTATACATATTTCGACGAAACACAACACTTTAATAAAAACGCTAGAGTCACTATAATTGTCGTAGTGGTCATTATCACCAGCATAATCGCTGTCCTTTTTTTTAGTCCAAATCTCTCTTTAGAATTTCCTCTCTAGAATTCTCCCTCTCGCATTCTTTCTCTTGAAGGCTCGCTCTAGAATCCCCGCTCAAGAATGCTGTCTCTCGAATCTGTCTCTCGAATGTCCTTTTTCACTTTTCTTTTTGCCCTCCTTCAAATATGTTGTTTTTTTTTTTAAATCCCGCCGGCCATTGTATATATTACATATACAGATAAAAATAGTCACATTATATAAAAGAAACAAAAAGGTTTATAATGAACGAGAAAAGCGAATGATGATGAACTCTACATCATATAGGGCTATCCAATAAAACGATAGCGTAATCATTCTTATCTAAAAATAACTTAAATATCTATTTTATACTACCTATTTAAAATTGATTGAGTGTTACAGTTATAACCTTTACCTGTTACCTTTATGAATGTACATTCACAGTGTTATTGACGACATACAAAATTTCCACAAAGTTCAAGGCTTGACTTTAAAGAGCAAGATGGCACACTGTTCTAACCTTACCAACAGTAGGCGGCTAATCGAAGAGTGATGATGACGTCACGCTTAGGACACAATCTTAGCTAGGCTTTAATTATTTAATTTTTTAAAATTATAATTATTCTAAATTATAAAAAATGTACAATGTCATGTTACGTTAATTTACTAAATTACCTAATTATAGATGCCTTTGTGAGTTCTTTAATAAATTTACAAAAAATAAAAACGAATCGATGTCAACTCGTCCTAAGCTTATTTATCTTTCCACTTAAATCCTAAAAATAGTTCATACCTGTCTTAATATATGTTAATTTGCCAAGAAATATTACAATAACGGTTTCTATGTTATTGAAGTTTCGGTAAATATTGTTTTCGCATAACACACGAGTTGTTCCCGTGGAAACTACGTCACGCGTCCCACGCGTTGCCACCTCTCCGTGCATTCGTATGTCTATGGACAACATTTAAAAGCCCGCGCGGCAATCGCCTAAGCGCATTTGACCGCTCAACGCGCAAGAGTACCAGGATATGTGTTAATTAAACGGAAGCTCTTTAAGAAATCCAGTTCCAAGTATCCAGTGCAGCTGGAGACGTCTTAGTGAGAATCGTCAAGCGAACAAGTAAGTATGATTAGATTTTAAAGTTTATAAAAGTTTTTACGTGTATCTTTATGTGAAAAACTTCGTGATGTGCTCGTAAAAGCTGATAAGTTGTTTAGTGAACAAATCATTAGTACTATCGTGACAACTTGTTAAAAAAGCTTGTAAAGAAATTTAAAAAAAAAGTTTAAAAAATAATTTTGTAAAAACAAAATATTTGAAACATAATTTGAGTTATGTGAAATAATAATTATTTTAACTATATTTGATTGTAAGAATATATGAAAAAAAAACTATTCATTACCTTAACAACTACAAAGTTAATTAAAAAAGTGAAATCTTTCCGAAAATACTTAATTAATAGTTAAATTTAAATGTTCATTGTAACTTATACACAATTATTAACTAGCTGAGCCGGCGTACTTCGTATCGCATCACAATAAAAACCCTTTCCATACAAAATATATGAGAAAATGAATTTTATTCACTTTTTTTTTCGTGAATATTTCAGTTATTTTATTAGTTACTAGCGACCCGCCCCCGGCTTCGCCCGGGGTGCAATTTTTATATATGAACATTCTCCGTTTATCCCTCTTTCCGTTAGTGAAAATCGAATTAAAATCGGTCTACCCGTTCACGCGTGATGCCGTGACCAAGGGAAATGGGGATTCATTTTTATATATAGAGATTCTGTTATTCGGGGCGGAGACGAATAACAGGACTTTCTTTTATATAGATATAAAAATATTATTGATAGTAAAATATCTATCGTAAGTTAATAATATACACATTAAAATTCTAATATATATAATAATGGCTAGAATTGTCTGAACTCAATACCATAATGGCAATAAAAATATCATGTTTCTGATATATCACAATACCACACGAGTTACAGAGATCTCTCTTGACAATTGAAGTATCGTATAAATTTTGATGCCGAATTTAAAATGTAACGTCTTTATTATATTGTTTGCGTAACTTATTTTACAAAGGAGATCAATCAGTTTTTTTTGGAGATCGGGTTATCAGCGTATCAGCGTTTTAACTTGGTTTAAACTTGTTGAAACTTGGTTGTAGGTAAGAGGAAATTATAGATTTTATTGGGAAAATATCTTGTAATTTAGTAATGGGGTTTCATAGATGTTTATGTTTAAAAGTATTAAAAAAAATCAACAGTTCCAATTAAGTAATAAGTTTTTTAATATTTCAATGTTGTCCTCATTTACAAAATCAGAAATTTTCACAGGAAATTACTGAAATCAAGTAAGACTTTTATTACCAAAATCAAATAAATTAAAAAATTGCCTGATTTTGAACGGTGTCCTTTGTATCTATTATTCAGAATTATTCAGATGTGAAAATTTAAGTAAATTGTCAATTTATTAATTAAATATACAATAATTTTCAATCTTACGAGATTGTTACGAAATAAATTTAGCAAATAATTTTTAGCAGTGGTAGGGCACAGAGCACTCCATAGTTATTGGCTGGGAAATCCGCACTGGCAGCAGTAACCACCCTTTCACAGAGGACCACCAAGTATAACATTTTTGTAGATGTAGTTTTAATTAATAAAAAATAAACAAACTTTTATTTATTTGCATACAACAAAAAAGTTAGTTGTTGAATGTAGTTCAAGCACATTAGGTATTAGAATTCAAGTACGTCCAAAAGGGAATTGATTTGAATAAACTATGCCTTTTACTGGGCAAATAAATATTGTTAAAGACAAAAAAATTTGTAGATGTGAATTTTTTCTAAACACTATTTTTCATTAGGTAAATTACTTAAAAAATTGAATTTAAATATCAATGTAATATTTTTATGGTATCGCTCATTTTCAAATTAAAATAAACACAGAGATATTTTCCTATGTTCCAAGACTTACTTAGAGAAAATTTAAGAGTATTAAAAAATACCCTTTTTTTACTATTTCACATAGATTATAAAAAAATTACATAGATCTTGTAAGGTGTAATTACTGCCGAAAAAAGGGTTGTCCAGATTGTTTATAACAAACACACGTGACATTCCTAGATTAATTAATATTATCAATTATCTATAAACAAAATAATTATTGTATATTTTCGTCTTATGAAATTTTACTAATGAACAAACGATATGAATGTTTAAATACAAGAAATGAACAAGGACTTTGGAATAATTACTAGCAGTCCAACATACCAATATGATAGTCTGTGAATAAATAATTTCAAAATAAGTAGGCACTGTTAAAACACAGGAAGGAATACGATTCAAATAATAATAATAATTGTGGTATACAAAGTAAATCAGCTCAAAATAATATTCGTACGAATCTGCGTATACATTTTAGTAGTATAGTATAGTGACCGCCATGTTCTTTATACAAAGGTTTTTTTTTCTAATGTTGGAACTGGTTTCTTTTTAATCTGAAGAAAAAAAAACATTGTCGTAGGGTATACGTTATAGCAATATATTCCTTTCATCATCATCGACCGGGTGTAATAATTGGGAATAAACAATAATGACTGCTTGAGAAATAGTTACTTACACTTTTTTATGTAAAAGTCGCAGACAGGCTGACGGTCAACTTGATGGTAGGTTGCTACCGTCGCCTATAACAGAGGCAATGCCATATATGCTACAAGGGCGCTGCTGACCATAGGATGAGAGATTAGGAAGAGATAGGGTAAGGGTCTCTGGCATCCCTTACTCACCAAAACACAACAGCTCACATTGCACGGTGGTATTTGAAAACGAACTTTTCAGAGACAAATTTGAAAAGTTAATTTCCGAAGTTGGCCCTGCTCTGCCGGGAATCGAACCCGTCATTTAGAGCAAGCACTTTGACCATCCGACTAATGTGCTCGTCATTGGTATAGCTTCCTTTGCTGTGTTACTTTGGTCTGTATGTATTTTGCAATATATTTCTATGGCAGCTTTTATTCTGGTGAATGCAGTAAAATGCACTAGAATTTGGAGCTTTCATGGCGAATATGCTTAAAGTAGCGTACTAATATACTATCTTAATATGTATATAAAATTACACATTATGATATCTCCAAAACCCATGAAATGTTGTAAATGTTTATCTTTCCAGCTTGAAAGATATACTTTTTACAGATGCACTTTTTTGAGATTCCAACATTCTGACTTTAGTGAATAATTAACTGCCTTATCTATCGTATAAAAAAACTGGTAAGTGCTTATAAGCACTATTTGTCGAACTACAACCTCATGCTACGTGCAGCAATTAGAACCTTTTAAGTACAAAATTTACTCTATATAACAAAGAAACTGTTAAATTTTTATATCTAAAAGACCAATAAGGTTAAGTAAAACAACTCTTAAGTTTCAAATAAAATTCTTAAAAAAAAAATGTAAAAATTTTCAAGAAATCGTTTTTCGTCAAAATCTCAAATGTATACTTTGAGCACATTGCAGATTCAGAGTGTATTCTTGGTACATTGGTACACGTTTCAACTAATTTTTATTATTATTAATTTGTCTACTATGTACTATTGTAAAGGTAATTTTTTTATCGGAATGAAAAATTGTAGACGCCTTGTTTAGGATTTGCCATTTGCCTTATTTGGGATTTGTTAACAGTTTTTTTTCTTGCTATTCCCAAAAATAAATAATTTTTGTAACTAAACCGAGATAAAGACTGAATTACGATTCTCTGAATGAATATTCATTTCAAAATTTATATTTCAGAAGTGCTACAAATATTGAAAACCCTTTAATTTTCAGAAATGTAATATCGAAACATGATTATTTTAAATACGTATCGAGGAATTTTAAATACATTATTTGCATACGTGTATTTTCTGTTCAACCTGTGTATACTAAATACTCATTTCGCTAAATTTAGAAACGACTAAAATAACTTGCTGGAAGACAGTGTTTTTGGAGTAAAAATGTATTTTCTTACCTGTATAATAATAACGCACTGCGTTGACCCCGAGGACGTAGAAGACAATTTTCCAAAGTGGTCGATTATGTACCGAATGGTAATCAGATACATTCAATGTAGTTTAGTGGCTGAAAACTAGCAATTGCTCGCGATTCTACATGAAATATTCTTGTTGTTTGTACTCGCTAAATTATTATTGTGAAAATTAATAATTTAGCGTGTGTAATTAGTTTAAAGTGTGCTCTGGGCTGCACAAAACTAAGCAACATTCTATACCCAAAGATTCCAAAGACTAAAATTAACAAGGCTAAAATGCACTGTAGTATATTCGCAACGAAAACCTTAATCGGGACGTCAAAGTATACACTGTAAATACCGACCTACAGGCTCATGAACACAGGCTTCATCATCATGTGAATATCACAAAAATATATTTAGATTACTTTTCAATTAATGTAGTGACGAATTGGTGAACGTAGGGAAATTTTGTTACCTATAAAGAACACAAAGACAAAGTGATCTTAATAATACCTTAATTAACTTAATAACTTAAATATCTCTTTAATAGAGACAACAAGGATAGCTATAACATATTCATAGTTATTAATCAATTTAATTATTAAGGTTAAACACAAAATTTGTCATTAGTTTGATTAAAACCGCATAAAACAAAAAACAAAGTTGGTAGTTTATCCTGAGTTACTAGTGGTCAGTTAGAAAAGTACTCAAAAATGAGTCGTTTCTATTTCCTCAATTCTTTTGATTGATTCTTCTGGTATGAAAATTGTGGTTTGAGTATTCTGGTTGGTTTCTAGTTCAGTTCTGAGATGTCATTATTATTTTTCATTTGAAACAATTTGACATGAAACCGCATAGTTGGTATTTGATTAGATAGTCAAATGAGTTATTTTTAATGAACATTGAAATGAAAAGTGAGTTACTGGTAAACTCCAACTTTATATAAACAATTTAAACATTGGAAGTAATGGTTGTTATTACTATCATGTTATTATTACCTTCATAAAATAAGTAATTCTTTTAAAGGTATTTTAAATATATGTGGTGCTATCATAAGTCGCCAAATGGACAAATACTAATAACTAAATTCAAATCACTTTATAAAAAAAAACTTCACAAAGGCAAAGTAGCAAAGTACTGAGAATTGAATGATTTTTTTTGTTTACAACTTTACTGTTTTGACATTTATTTTATTGAAAAATAACAATAATAATATTTTTTACATCTGTTAATTGGCACTTAATAGTATTTGATGTTAATTAACGTTACATAAATAAATATATAAATATAAATAAATAACAAAAAAATTAAATTTATCCGCATAACACGACCCCTTGTTACTGAAATATTCTGACATAAATTCTGACATAAAATATACTGTGAGTGCTGTTCGTCACATATTTATTTAAAAAAAAAAGCTTATTGTAAAATATGTCTTTAAGGGCTTCACTTAGGCAAATGACATTTACAATAGAACTCGCTGGCGGCGGAGACAATTCAACAGGCCTAGAAATGGTGTTTTTTTGTTTTTACCATTAGAACAATACACAAAAACAAATTTTTATTAATACAATTTTTTAAACTAGCATTAACTTATTAATAGGTACAGGATTCATATGCGCGCAATAAGCCGTTTTCGAGAGAATTTTCAATAAAAGTCAAATTCTTCTTGTGTTCTAACTTTTTTTGTGGAGTTTCTATTACTTTAACGAAAATTCTATTTAATACAATTGGTTCTTCACATGTTTAAATATAATATATATATTTTTTCAAAGCAATTGTGTTGTCTGTTTCTTGTAACATCTTCATTAAACAATGAATATTTTTAGTATTTAGCGTTAGTCTCCGTCTTAAACATAATTATCAAGAATAGGTTGAAACAAATCAGTGTACTTTTACAGAAGAATGCTAAAATATCTATTTTCTTTTATGTTGAAGCGAAAGCCTAACTAAACGAACTTAAAACCGTTAAAAGTTTATAAAGAAACTATCGGTCGAAGAGGTTTTGTTAATCGTTTCTTATTAGGAAAGTTTACTAATAAGTAAGCACTTCAATTAGTGAGTTCATTCACTAAAACTTTTCAATTATATTTATCGTTTAATACTTAAACTTAAGGGATAAACTTTAATACTAAACCCGCGATTTGTATAATGTACTAGTATTTTCTTGCGACTTCGCCCGCGATCCTATCACGTATACCACCACCTGTCACCTCTAACAAAGCGAACAAAAAATACTAAAAATAAGTTATATGTTATCATAAAAGGTTCTCATTTAAATATAGTTTCCGTCAGTTGGCATTTACTTCGTCCCTTAGTCAAGTAAGTTAGTGTAGTTTGTGAGAGATTGACGCAAAATAGTTTTGATCACTTGAGTTAAGAGTTATAAGGAAGACAAGGGTAAGCATTCATTTAATAATTACGAGTCCATTGGATGAGTGGTTAGGGTGCTTGCCTTAACGCTCTGTTCTAGGGTTCCCGGGTTCGATTCCCGGCAGGGTCAACTTTGAAAATGAACCTTACAAAATTTGTTCTGGTCTGGATCTGGAAAGTAGTGGCAGGGCACACTGCGAATACCAGTGCGCAAGAAATTATTTGGAAGGAATAACCAGTAATCTGAGAGAAATGGTTTTCCTGCTACAATTCTGGTTATTTAAGGATCTATGCAACTTGAGCGTCTGTTTTGAAAAGAAAGACAGTCAAGCTATTAAAAAAAATGCTAAAACAATTGAAGCTTCAAGAGTAGACTGGGAAAGTTCTGTATATCATCATGTGTTTCGAAATATAGGTTGCAAGTTAACTAATGTAGTGTGGGGTAATCAAGTTAGTTACGCAAAACTGGATACGCTTCGGCACCACCAAATCCAATATTTCTTGACTCTCCCCGCCCCCTTTAATATTTGTGTAACCCTAGATGCAAGGGCGTTTGCTTACCGCAGTAAAGGTCAACTAAAATGGTTATTAAGTGGTTGACTTGTTACAATTTGATCACTGCAATTCCCGCATCGAAAGCCTAGGTCCACTAGCTGTGACATTTTGTAGAATAAATTAACGATTTTAGCGAGAGTTCATATTTATATTTATAATTCAAATAATATTTCGCAGTCACTTGGGGAGCCCGTCTGGCGGCAGAAACCACCCCCTTACAGAAGACCACCGTGAAATAACAGCAAGTGTGCTGTTGTGTTTCGGTGAGTGAATAAGGGATGTCAGAGCTCATTTCCCTATCCCTACTGTAGTCGGCGTTGCTTGTGTTATAGGCGATGGTAGCTACCTACCATCAAGTGAACCGTCAGCCTATCTGCCGATCTTAACATTAAATAAAATTACTTTTGTGTCTTACAGATTACTGTGAAGTTTTTATACACTATACAGTTGGAAGTATTTATACAGTATGTTTTTATTTATTTATGCAGTACAACACATAACATTTCTAAAGTTTTAAAGACTAAAATATAATGGTTTTTTCAAGTGAGGCTATTCACACACACACACACTTAGAACACCATTATATGACTCATGGGGTATTGACTTGAAGATAAGTTCTCGTTCTTCTTCTTCATATTTTGGTTATGGCTACATCAGATCTTCTCCGATGATTTTGCCAGTATCACTTGTAAAAATAGCAATATAAAAAACTCAAAATTCAAATTAAAATCAAAGGTAGCAGATACTGGAACTAGTCAGCCAAGTCAAGTACAAATTCTTTCTTTAAATTTTCCAAAACAGGTCCTTTAAGTCCAAAGCAGTCAAGTCAAGACCGAAGATAAGTTGATTCGCGATATTTAAACACGAATTCATTAAATATGACATAGAAACGATCACGTTTCATTCTGTGTTTTATTTATGCGGTACAACAAAATACACTTAATTTATATCGCGTGTTGCTTCCAAGATATCCTGTCAAACCGCTAATGCGTTTTGCAAAGTTTTTAAAAAGAAAATGACCGAAAAGTCCTGTCGTGAAATTTGAATTTTATTTGCGAATTTTGAACATCCATTACGTAGGTTGGGATCCTAGTCATTAATTTTCTTAAGCTGTAATACCGACGTTGTTAATTTTATCAACCCCTATTAATTGACCGCGTTTTAACTTCCATTAAAAATTAAGCAAAAACATCGGTTCCTACTAAATGATAAATGTGCAAAATTGTTTAAGAAGATAGCGAGGCTGACAATTAGGATGTTAGAGAAGATAAAAAAAGAGATGAACCTGCCGAGTTCCAATGCTGTGAGCTCATTTTACGTAAAGGTAACATAAAAAGGTATACCTTTTTTTGTAAAGGTCGACGGGTAAGCTAACGGTCCACTTGATGGTAAGTGGCTTCTTCGCCAATATACTCGTATACAAGAAAAATCAGAAGGAACGCTAGTGCGCTAATTCCGAGACCCTGAAAGAAGTAAATAAGGGCATGGGTTCTAGCATCCCATACTCACTCACTGAAACAAAACAGCACAAGGGCTGTTATTTCATGAGGTGGTTACTACCGCCAGACGGGTTGCCCAGTTTATTCATGGGAGACACAGTGTTTTCTGCCACTACCTCTGATGTCTTTCAATTAAATATCTGGATTATTAATGATAAACACTGGTACTAATAAAATCTGCTCTTCCTGAAGGTGAATTTCTGTCAAGATGGAGTAGGCTACCTTTGGAGAATATATATCTGGTATCTCCCTATTTGTAGAAGCCTATGCCCAACAGCGGGACTTAATACATAACTGATGTTTTAATTATAGATATCTATGATTAAAACAGAGATATGGAAACAATTTATTTATTTTTAAATTTTAATATACAATAACTGTTTAATAATATTTAAATAAACAAAATTTTTTCATTAATAACAACGTTCTGCGGAATTTCCTGAGTAGAACACAGAACGTAGAACACAGAAACTGGTTAGAAGGTAGAAAAAAAGTTTTTATATTGTTTTTATATTTATTACTGAATTTTTGTATCAAAATTAATTTGTTCTAACTTAAAAATAACACATTTCATTAATTAGTTTTAAAATAAAGTTGCTATCCCCTTCCGCCAACTTCTGTAAACCATCCACCGACTTTTATGTAAAAGTATTGTTCAATAATAGAAAATATAAAATAAGAAAATCTAAAATATTTTAAAGTATGCTTATATGCTTATCTATAGTGCTTATCATAAATTATGTTTATATTTATCTATCTACAATTCTACATATATAAATAAGATTATTATTTATTATTTCTATATCTACAGTTTTCACTAATGGAAAAGAGCGCTAAATGAGTAGGTAGGTAATTAAACACGGGCTTTGTTAATTGTAAATATATATATAAATATAAATCGCAAAGGAAAATGAGAAACGATATTTTCTTTTTGTGTAACGTTTAAAAATGGCCAGTTATTGTATTTTATAAAGCTTTTTACATTAAAAGCTAAAGAACAAAAGATTCTCATTGTTTCTATGACTTCTTACTGGTAAACATCAAATTACATTTCGCAGTAATATATTTAAAGAAAATGTTTCTCCGCGAGACAGAGTTTGACAATCGTCTTCTTGGAATTTTCGCTGTTCCGCGCCAGTCTGAGCAGCTGTTTAATGATTCTAATACCTTTCCATTCCCTCATATTTAGGACATCTTGCGCCTTGATAATCTTATGATTTCCCTTTATTTTTCACACCATAATAGAGGGAAGGAGATAATCCGCTCATGTCGCAATATAAGACCTAGGTAGGCGACGTCTCGTTCTTCAAAGGCCTTAATAGATTTCAGTGTAGAATTTTCCTGCTTGAACTAAAATCATCAACGGGCCAGATTATCTCAATAAATATATTAAAAAAAACCATCTTCGGAATTCCTGTGCGAGCCTGGGGTGCGGAAGACGGTGGAGCACCTGCTGTTACTCCAATGTCCTAGGTTTGCGCTGGCACGTTTTGAATTGGAATTTAACATTAATATTAATTAGAAAGACATATTATAAGTAAAATTATGATGGATAAGAATACCAGAAAGAAATTTATTGAATATACTATAAAAATTGTATACGTAGTAATAAAGCAAAAAAATTAGATAAATAAATACTCTGATTTAGTTAGGGGTACCGGACTACCCCCCTTCTCCACCCTACGGGCATTGGTTGAGATTAAATTATTGATATTATTGTAGTTGTTATACATTAGTGAACGCTAATTTATATATTTTAAACAATAATATTGTAAGATAATTAGAACTGCATGTTATGTAATAAATGGCTCACGAGGGTGGCATAACCCCTGGGTAAATATAAAAAAAAGAACTAAAATCACCGACAGCTCATAGAATTCGCAAGCTGACATATAACTCGCAGAAGCACAGTCATTGGATTATACCTAAGTGGTACCATAGCCAAGAGACGATTCGCCGTATAGGCCCCCACTATTTGCGGAAAAACGTATTCAGTTGAGAGAAACCTGTGGATGCTAGTCGTATATTTTTGGGTTCTATGGGGAAGACTTGTGCACACCAATGGACGTTTGTGAATAGTTGTTGTTGTTGATTATTATGATGGTGATGAAGAATATGATGATGATAATCATGTATAACTCATAATCTTTCATTTAGAGATACAGGTTTGATTCTAATTTTCCATAGAAAAAATAATTTGTAGCAGAATTCATTAACCATAAATTTCTCTACAAAATACGTAAACATGTTATTTTTATAAGTCAGTGTATTATTTTTATAAATTAAGTTTTAACGTTTTGTTCATTAAAAATGATGGCTCAGCAAAATACCAACTTGCTGCACTCGACTCGGTGGATCGCAAAGCTAGGTGGCTCATTGGCGATGATACACTAATAAGAACTAAGCTGCAGAGCCTGGCACATAGACGAAAATTGCCTGTCTGTGTGTATTCTATAAGATGTACTTCGGAGAGTGTGCTCGAGAGCTGCATGAGATCATACCGCCTTCCCCTTTCTTCTATCGGACATGCAGACGCACGGCTGGTTACCATCCTCACCTTGTCGAAATCCCTCTAATTCGGACCAAGCGCTTTAAAACATCTTTTGTGATGCGCACTGCTAAGGATTGGAACTCCCTGCCGGCGTCTGTATTTCCGAGCTCATATAACCCAAATCTTTTCAAGGTTCGAGTGAATAGGCATCTTCTGGGTGAGCTCGCTCCATCTTCGGCCTCATCCTTCCTACATGGATAGATGCTGGTCAAGAGCATTTGCCATAATACAATCTTTTAAACTTTGTGGCCAGTTACACTTATCGATTGAAACAGGCACAACCTACGTGGGTAAATTTGCCATTCCCAGACTTTCAAATTTCTACTCAATTATAGAACTTCCCATACCTTCTAATAGAGCCCATATGCCATAATCGAGTTGAATAAAATCAGGCCTAGAATACGGCCAACTGATTCTGATAAAGTCGGAGCGATTATTTTTCAGCAACCCTTGTGTGGGTTGTGCTTTATGATGCGGTTTTGAGTTGCTGAAACCATTCTTGGTTTTTAAACAGGGTTTGGTTAATAATTTTTATCAATCTTGGTACAATGATACAACGGTTTTAAAAGCCTTTTAATAAGAATATGGTTCAGTTATTTCTTGATGACTAAAACCCTGCCAACCCTCACTGAAGCAAAATAATACCCTACTGACCATGTAAGAAACTCATCTACATATATTAGACTGTAGGTCGTTCTGATTATTAATGTATTGATTCTATGAATCAATACGTTAACGCACTAAAACTGTGAAATGTACAACATCCAAGCAACATTTGTCGCCAGAGTTAAGGCTTGATATTTATCAATCTATAAATTTAAATTAATATTAAATTTTCCATATTTGTTTCAGATTCCAGAATGTCGCAAATATATGCACTCACCGTGGTCGTCCTGCTCATGATATCTCAGGGTGTTACTGCTAAACGTGAGTTCAGATACAATTTTTTCACAGTTCAGATCGAAAAAATAGACATTCATATTCACCAAGAAAAGTCCTTTGTATGATTTTGCCGTTTGTAAGAGACGTAAAGTGTGTTTTTTTTTTATATTGAAATAGCTTTTCCTTTTTCATGATGATAAATGTTGAGATGCTAAGACGTATAACTTAAAAAACAAACAAACTCACATTTACATACTTATAAGTAACGGCTACAGAATCGAAATTAAATTTATTAAATTTTACTAAAGTAATAATAAGTCTCTATTAATAATAAAAACAACAAAAACATCACAATATGTATTTCAATAACAGTTTCAATACAGAAGATGAAAATTTTTAATGATATTTATGATGTTAGTAAGTAAAAGTTTTTCTAAGTCAATTTTCTAATGATACTTTTTACTTGGAGAAGTTAAGGAACTTAAACTTAAGCTTACTCCTAACACTAAAGCTATACTATAAAATACTACACTATAAAATAGAAAATCTGTTCAAAAACAAATTAAAAAAAATGGATTGGAAGTTTTCGCTTTGTTAAAGCGAAATTACTAAAGTAAATATATATAAAATATATATTAAAAATATATATAATATTTTATATCTATTTACTCCAGTAATTCCCCAGGATATTTAGTAATAACTCACTTCCCTATCCCCTCCTAATCGCTTAACCTTAATACTACTGTGGTCGGCAGCGCACTTGCAGCAGCTTTGGCGTTGCTTGTGTTAAAGGCGACGGTAACCACCTACCATCAAGTAGACCGTCAGTCGGTCTGCCGATCTTAACATAAAAAAAGAAAATAAATAAAATATAGTTTGATGTCAAAGTACTAAGTTCTAAATAGGTACAAACACCGCAAATTATTGCCGAGATTAAATGTTTGTTATTTTTTTTTATCCTGGGCTGTATACCAAGTTTCATTCAAGTGCGTTCAACCTTTTATGTGCGATTAAGCATATACCGCTGAATAAACCTCCAAACATATTTAGGCAGGTTTAACTTGACGGTAGGTGGTTACTGTCTTCTATTCAAACGAGCAACGGCATTTGTGGTGTAACTATATTACAGAATTACACCGTGGGAAAAAATTTCGGTTAGTGGGTAAAGGTTGCCCGAGCCCATTCGCCTATCGTACCACTCTTAGTCCTATTAAGGTCGCAAAAGCACTTGTATCCTCATGTTGTTGTTTGTGCTTGGTGACTGTTGCCACCTGCCATCAAGTGCGAACTTCATATCTGTTGCCCTTAACACGAGGAGTTAGCAGAAAAGTATTATTTCGTCGCCTAATTTGACTTGATAGAGTAAAATTAAAACTTATATAAAAATGCAGAGTAGGTATAATAGGTATTTAAAAAAGTTTGTATCTGGCAGGTTTATACAAAAAAATATTTTCTGAGAAAAGAAATAAAGCTTTAGTGTCACAATTATAAAAATTTTCAGCGACAACTACATTATTTTTTAAGGTTATTAATTAACTTAAGTTCTAAATTTTTAATCGGCTACTTTTATTTCTTTTTTTTCATATTGTAGATAATATTTAAGAAAAACCTTAAATTTTAAATCTGTTCGGTTATCTCCGAGAAGCTACAAAAAAATTGTTGTACAATATTGCACCTTAACTCATATGTTATTAGGTTGCGCTCATTTTGGTAAAAAATGTGTTCGGTCTGACGTTAGTTTTTGTTTTAACATAAAAAGATTTATAAATATTATAACTATATATATGTATAACTAGCAGGGCCCGCAACTTCGTACGCGTGGTATTCGGTATAACGCGTAACTTTTTTGTTGGAATGAAACTAACACTAAATGTTACGGGAAGCTTATTACAATACATAAATGAAAATCGCATTCAAATCGGTTAAGCTATTTCTGAGATTAGCGTGCACAATTTGCACAGACAGACAAAAATTCTAAAAACTATTTTTTTGACCTCGGTAAGTATAAGTATAAGGGTTACAATTTTATTTTTTATTTTTAATGCACAGGCACGGCTCGTTACTTATCTACGTTTACTTTATCTATATCTATAGATAGATATAGATAAAGTACCAATTGCAAACAAAAACGATTGTTCAATTTAAAATTCTAATGCAAACATTACGAACGATTCCACCTTAATGAAAAATGTGTAATCAAGCCAAACACGTCATTGTCCCTATGACGGATTCGGGTTATTGGGAAATTTTTCATTTAACAATACAATGGGGTGCAGGCCAACTTAACTAACATTAAATCCACGGATTGAAAATTTTAATAAAGACCATTTTCTAAAGAAAATCTTCGATTAAGAATTCTCAATAGAAAGTCGTATTATCTTGCTGTTACTGTGGTAGAGAACACAGCTATTCAGTCATTGGACAGTCCTTCTGTCGACAGGGACGACCCAATCGTGAAATAACAGCATGTGTGCGGTTGTGTTTCCGTGAGTGAGTAAGACGTGATACAATCAGCCCCTGAGGACACATTCCTCAGATTCCATTGATTACTCAATTCCCTTATCCTTAATCCTACTAATGCCAGCAGTGGACTTGCAGCACATGCGGCATTGCATTTGTTAATAGGCGACCGTGGTCACCTGCCATCATGTTGACCGTAAGATAAAAAAACACATAGTAAAATTGTCCCCGAAGTGATTAATTTAAAATTCTTATATTTTATACAGCAATTGTTAAATAATTTTTTTATGCTTAGATTTCTTATCTCAACTTATTTTTACTTATGTACTTTGTAGTATTTAAAGTAGTTTTAAAATTAACCCCTAGTCAAATGCATAGTCCAGGCGAAATGGAGCGAGTTGGCTCCTAAATAATAATTTACACAAAGCTTTATAACTTACGCCAGAATATGTTAAACAAATAAAAAGTTACTTGAAGCATTCCTACCAACAATGCCCAAGTTTACTAGGAAATCACGATTTATAGGAATAGTTACAGTATGAGTTTGATATAATTTTCATCTATATGAAACAAGCTACAATACATTCCCTCAAAATGTTGTGTATGGTGTTTGAAATTTATTAATATTTGATACGTATTCAGACTTTTAAAACTTCGTTTAGGTGATGGAGAACAGAAATTTTTTTTTTATAATATCAAATCACTATATAGTCTGTATTATGGACTATATATATATGGATTTATATAGTCTGTTGTGTTGTGTCGTGATGTGCTCTGACGTGGTGTATGCCGTTTACATCTGTATGTCGTCTTCAGTCGTCGTAGCTCTAGGAGAGTGCGTACGTTGTCAATTATTTCTTTTATATTCGGACCAAGCGCTTTAAAATATCTTTTATAATGCGCACTGCTAAGGATTGGAACTCCCTGCCGGCGCGGCGTCTGTATTTCCGAGCTCATACAACCCAAATCTCTTCAAGGTTCAGGTGAATAGGCATCTTCTGGGTGAGCTCGCTCCATCGTCGGCCTCATCTTTCCTACACAGATAGATGCTGACCAAGAGCAAACCCATCTATAATAAAAAAAATGTGATTCAAATTTTGAAGTAGATATTAAATTTAGGTGCTAACAATTCTTCTAAACATTTTATTTTTCTTACATGTGTAATATTTACTTACATTTCGCATCATAAATTAATTTATAACTTGGAATTATTAATAACTTAATATTAATATTATTAATAACTTGGAATTGTGGCTATTAACTTATGCTGATAGAAGAGTTTCTTCTTACAACATGGAATATACTTTTGAATATGGTAGAGAAAATACCGTGAGTTCATGGTTTATCTATATCTAGAGATCATGACACAGTATTAAACGCATTTTGGTCCTATTACTATAAATGAATATTTGGCTTTATACAAACATCTAGGTAAGTCTGCTGGAGTGAAGAAAAATATTTGAAAGAGAAATTTGTTTTTGCAAAATGAATTTTAAAAAAAATGTTAAAATTAAAAAGAAATTGTATTTCACCATCAACGGAATAAAATAATGGAAATAACAATGAAACAAAATAAAAATATTGGTTTTTATGTACAAGTCGGCAGGCAGGTTGACGGTTCATTTGATGGCAGGCGGGTTGCCAAACAAATTTTATCCGTAACCACATATCACGGGCATCGTTTTTGTGTTTGTTTCATGCCGAAGTGACGAGTTATTTATTTTAATAAACATTAAATCAAACTGTTCCCTTTTAAGGACTTATCTTTTGTCTTTAAGAGGTAAAATGAAATAAGTCAAAGGCGATTTCATTCAGAGATCGGAAATAATTTTTATGACATGATGCCGTTAACCGCGAAGTTGGGAACAAGTGAAAAGACGACTTTTCTAACTTTCACCGTAACTTTTGTTTGATTGCATCTATTCGTCGTTTCTATCTGTTTAAAGTTGAGCTTTCAAGCTTTTGTAATAGATAAAACAATTGCAAAAGAAATAGAACGTTTGTAAAAATCTTACTAAAACTTTTTAATTTTTTATGCTTTTTCCGAAATGCTGGAATCGAATTTATATACCACTAGTTGGTGGCCGCGGCTTCGTCCGCGTTGGAGAATAAAAAAAAATAACGTCTAACTAAATATATGAGCAATGTAACGCCCAGCATCTTTATTGCAGTTATAGATTTGCCAAGCGTTAGATAATCCCTCGGGAACACTTTTTTCTGGATGAAAAGCACTTATTTACGTCCTTTCCTGCGTCCCTGACAACGTGTATGCAAAATTTCATGATGATCGGTTTAGCAGTTTAGGAGCGAAAAGGTAACAGACAGACAGAGTTACTTTATACAAATACTTGTAGAGACAGGGGCTACGACTAGGTCTAAGATCCGAAGAAAAATCATTCTTCCCCATCTGTTTACCAAAAGGAAATTATATTTGATCACTTATTATCAAAATAAATTGCGATTGTGTTGCCTATTAAGCTATGGATATCCTTAATTAAAGGATTAATGTCGTAGCGTAGCTGCTATGCTGCGTCCTTCTCTATTACACTGTACAGTACGTTTAATGATCTCTATCGCACATCTTTGTTTGCTCCGATTTTCAAATTTCAAAGCCTGGCAATAATAATTCATGAAAGGATTTTTCACTCTCTTATTTAGCAAATGAATTTAATATAAATCGAAATTATAGAGCATAAAGAACCTAATATGATAGACTTAAAAGTTTAGTGTTTCTTTTCTAAAAAAATATATACCCTCCATTTGAACTTCGCCACGGTTATGTACGAGAGCCACTCGACAATATTTTATACAGGGATCATCTAGAATTAGCTACTAGACTTCACATCCTTTCGAAGATATCATATTATTTGAAGCGAAGTTTTCTTTACCAAGTTTTCATTCTAATCCACATATCGAAAATCGCAGGCTCAAGAGAAATCGGAACTATGTCGATTCATCGTTTTAGCAGTCGTGTTTTTGACCCACTGGGCATATCCCCGGCCTGGCCCCGGCTTTGGACGGATGCATTTTTTAATTTTTTTTATGTTAAGATCGGCAGACAAGCTGACGGTCTACTTGATGATAGTTGGGTACCGTCGCCTATAACACAAGCAACGTCACAGGCGCTGCAAGTGGCTGCAGACTACTTTAGGATAAGAGATTAATAGTGGTTTCGCACAATTTTACGTACAATTAAAAAAACACTTTCTATAAAAAATATCGTTTAAATAATGTCGTAATACAGCACATCAAAGTACTAAAGAGTACGTTCGGAAGATTTAATTAAAACTTGTATAAATCGTAAATTAAATAGAATTGTAATTAGCTAATTCATACACTAGCCCCAGGTCAAATACTCCGATTCCTATTAACGTCCCGAAAGTCCTTTGGGTTTCGTCTCCATAAAAACTCTTATGCAGAGATTAAATCGTTTTATGGTTTGCTATGAAAATAGCACATTAATTAAACACAATGTTATTAATAACATTAAAGGTATTTCTTTACCAACCTTAAAGGTTTTACATGAAAGAGAAATCTTTTTTAATTTATATCTAATTAGCGACCCGCCCTAGGCTACAGACGAATTAAATTTAAAAAAAAGGAATATACGCAAACCTTCCTCGTTTGTCACTATTTCCGTTAGTGAAAACCTTATCAAGAACGGTTGAGTGGTTTAGAAGTTAGTGGAAAAAGAGATAGAGACGGTATAATTTAAATAACACCTTCTAAAAGGATTTATATATCGAATTAAATAATAGCAAATAGTTTTTTTTATTAATTTAAAAATAATAAACACTAGCGAAAGCAAGTTATATAGACTACTATATCTGGCTGTTAATGAAAAATTTGGCTGTAATGACAAAATATATGAATTTTTTAATTTTGAATGAATGCAAAAAAAATTACCTACGAAGAAACGAAAAATACGATACAAACTAAACCATATTAGGGTAAAGCTGTTATTTAAAAAAAAATATACACAATCATAAACGTTTAGTCACAATATATGGAATGTATATTATTAGGTACTATATTTACAACTACTTACTGACTGTCTGCGGTTTCGGGTGTATGCATTTTTTTTTCTGTAAATTATACACGCAAACCATGGAAGGCTTTCACTCTTTTCATCACTGACAACCCTATCAAAATTTGTTCCGCGTTTTAGAAGATAGACGATACACAGACAGAAGCGGATAGCTATACCTTATTTTATAACATTTATAGATATGTAAGCTGATTATTTGTTTTATTACATATTCAATCATAAGAAAAGCTACCTAAAGCTTGTTTAAGGTTTGCATAAAACATAGATTATCCTTACATAGTGTAAATTGAAGTGGCTACACGCGTCTGTCTGTATATCCGCTAACTCTTCCTATAGTTTTCTCACGGATAGCTCCTTAGTGTAATATAACTTGGAGATGAAGGCAGTAACTATCCGCTATCATTTGATCTTGTATAAAGACTAAGAGAAAAGAAGGTTACATAATTTTGTATATATTATGTGAAGCGTAGCAAGAAACGGACATAAGTGTTTAAAGTTGGAGGAAACTTTGCCTCTGAAGCAAACTAGCCTTTAATAAATTACATTAAAACTGTTGTTTGTCTGTGCGTTATTGGTTAGATAAATAAAGGCTTTTTATTTATTTATTAATTTATTAATTAATATTTGGTCAGTTTCAATGAAGCGAAGACTCAAGCGTGTCCTTTTTCAGCGAAACGAAATCCAATTGACCTGAACCCGTCATTCCGGGGAGTGACTGTTCCAATCTCGGATCATCTCCAACTCCTTGGTGTGGACCTTACAGCCGATCTGAACTTCGGTAGGCACATCGAGTCCATTGCCAAAACAGCTGCCAAAAAGCTGGGCATTCCAAGGTTAAACGGTATTTCACTGCGAGGCAGCTCCTGGACTTATACAAAGCACAGGTCCGGTCTTGCATGGAGTACTGCTGTCACCTCTGGGATGGGTCTGCCCGTTACCAACTGGCCGCACTGGACTCGATTGAAAGGCGAGCAAAAAACCTTATTGGCAACGACACCCTTGTGGATTCCCAACTTCAAAGCCTGCAGCATCGCCGAAAAGTAGCGTGCCTATCGATTTTCTATCGTCTACACTATGGAGAGTGTGCATCTATGTTGTACGATTTAATCCAACCGGAACCGTTCCACTTGCGGACCACTAGACGTGGGCAGGGGTTTCATCCCTTCGTGGTCGATGTACCTCGATCACGAACAAAGCGTTTCAGTTCCACCTTCCTTGTTCGAACTGCTAAGGAGTGGAACTCATTGCCTGCGTCTGTGTTCCCACAGAACTACAACCTCGGGGTCTTCAAAACTAGGGTAAATGGGCATTTACTAGGTAAGCGTGGTCCACCTTCGGCCACATCTGCACCTCACATCAGGTGAGATAGTGGTCAAGCGCTATCTCGATTTCATAAAAAAAAAAAAATCTGGAGATCACTACACCTGATTTTTTCACTATTTCAAAAGTACATTTTTTTTTAATATAATATACACTAACTCTCCGAATTCCAACCGGTGGAAGCCTGGCGTATTAAATACATAATCGACTCGACCCTGCAACAGCTCAAACGAGTTGCATACTAATAACTGCCAAGTTGACAATTACATACCTATGTGTCTCCATTTAAAAGCATTACAGCCTGTATATTAACTGTTGCAGAGAGTTTCGTGTCCACGCCACCCAGAGATCATCCGGGTAGATTAACATGGTTCGTTAGAGAAAAGCGGATTGTTTTCACTCTACTGACGAATTCCGTTAACAAATTAAGTTGGTTACGTGTTGGTGCAACGTCAACTACGTTACGTAGAATAACCATTTAGGTCTGTCCGTGAAACTAATGGGATAAGTGGATTATCCTCCTTTTCACACACCTGTTCATACACACATAATCATAACTTTATCAAGATTTATTTTATCTTCAAACTTAAACTTCACGTTTTACTGAAAATCGAAAATAGATGGCAATCACTCGTTACCTTTGGGTTTTTTAAGAAAAATTACGGATATATTTATGGATTAGCCCTTCGTATGAGTGCTGGTTAGGGTGTTTGCCTTAACGCTCTGTTTCAGGTTCCCGGATTCGATTCCCGACAGGGCCTACTTTGGAACTTTGATCTTGACAGTAGTGGCAGGACACTTTGGTAGCAGTAACCACACGCTTAAAGAAGACCACCGAGAAATGAAAGCACGTGTGCTGTTGTGTTTCGGCGAGTAAGGGATGCCAGAGCCCATTTTCCTAACCCTACCCAAATCCCTATCCTTACTCTTACTGTAGTAGCCAGCGAACTTGTAGCACATGTGGCGTTGCTTGTGTTATAGGCGACCGTACCCACCTAACATCATGTGGACCGTCAGTCTGTCTCCCGACCTTAACAAGATCGGCAGACAGGCTGACGGTCCACTTGATGGTAGGTGTCTACCGTCGCCTATAACACAAGCAACGCCAAAGCCACTTGCAGCAGCAAGTGCGCTGCCGCCTACAGTAGGATTAAGGATAAGGGATTAGGAGGGAATAGGTAAATGGGCTCTGGCATCCCTTACTCCCTCACCGAAACACAACAGCACACGTGCTGTTATTTCACGGTGGTCTTCTGTAAGAGGGTGGTTACTGCCGCCAGACGGGCTGCCCAAATGCCCACTACTTGCCACAAATGGAAAGTAGTGGCAGTGTGCCCTGCCACTACTTTCCAGCTCCAGACCAGAGCCAAATTTGAAAAGTTCATTTTTCAAGGTTGACTATGCCGGGATAAGCAGGATTCGAAGGCGCTGATTGCTGTACGGGTATCCCTTACCTAATACTCACTTATTTAACCTCAAGAGCTCATATGCAGTATATCAAGCTGCTCAGATTGTGACTGCGGAATAATCGGCTTTTCTCAGACATTAACTTAATATAAATTCTATTAGATAACAATTTCGATTTGATATACTGAGCCATATAAAAGTTTAATACCTATTCTTCCATCAAAAGAACAAAGGTAAAACAATTGTCCAAGTTAGCCAATGTGGCTTGATTTTCGAATGTTTTCAATTTGGTTTGCATAAGGACGGTTCGTTTCCGAACATTCGTTCGCTTGTTTATATTTGCTTTGGGGTTGTGGTGTGTCGTGTACAGGTGATTGGTTTACGAACTCCAATTATGGTCAAGGCTTTTTGCAACTTTACTGTTGCTTACTATACACGAATGTATTTAACATACATTTACCAAACGGTGGAGAGAACTCAAGGTATGATTTGAAGCTCATGAAATCTTACTAGATAGAGCTTCGGAGGTGTAATGGGAAAGATGCGGCCTATCATGTCGAGAGGTCTGAGTTCAATCCCCGTTTATGTCATATATCAATGTTTTTTTTTTCTAAAAACTTAAGTACATTTACTGACTGCTCTCAAACGGTGAGCGAAAATATCGTGAGGAAACCTGCATACGCTAAAGAAATTCTAAGGCGCATGTGAAGTCCTCCAACCCGCACTGGGCCAGCGTGGTGGACCATATAGCCCATACACCCTTGTCGAGAGAGTAGGCCAGTGGGGACATATAATGATGATGACTCATGTACTATTAAATAATAACTCTAAAATATTAATAATCAATATTGTAATATTAATTTATTGTCTACTAGCGACCCGCCCCAGCTTCGCCCGGCGTGCAATTTTTATATACCCTAAAACATTCCCCGCTCACCCCTCTTTCCATTAGTGAAAACCGAATTAAAATCGGTCTACCCGCTCACGCGTGATGCCGTGACCAAGGGAAATGGGGATTCATTTTTATATATAGAGATTACTTATTAGCTGTTTTGCCTCCAATGTCGTATTGTTCATAAATAATCGATTTTTATTCAGTAACCAAGAAATATGTTTGTTAATAACAAAAAGCCACATTTATGTATTTTATTTGAAAGTAATATACCTCTCGTCATACGTGTATTGTTTATTAAACTGTAGGGTGTAGCGACATAAAAATTTAACCCACATTTTACACCTTGGTTAATTATTTTTATGTACAAAAAATGTTTTATACATTACTAGCTGGCCTCGCTTCACTGGGGTAGAGCGCGTAGTGCACGCGTGTTATTAGACACTTCTTGTATATAATAGCTTATTCTAAAAGCTGATGTTATACCTTATAACATCAGCTATCTGCGGTGAAAGTCCCGTCAAAATCGGTCTAGCCGTTTCGGAGATTAGCCGGAACAAACAAACAGACAGACAAAAATTTGAAAAATTGATTTTTTTTGCTATAAGTACAGTATACACGTTGATATACAGTAAAAAGCAGTTATTTTGATATTACAAACAGATATTTAAATTTTATCTATTAGTATAGACTATATCAATAAACATAAAAATTATAAATTTCTATAATGATATAGGCAACAGTACTATATAGCATTAGGACCTGGATATAACTATCACAACAAGAATAATTTATTTCTTGATTTATTTGTATTGGTCGTACTAAAGCAGCACTAAATAATATTTTTAAATATGTACTATTTTTTTTTGTAGTACTGTGTAATCTAGTAGTAATCTGGAGTAATGTGAAATTATAAATTAAAATTTACCATTGAAAAGCTTTCAAATTTTCGTAGAAAAAAATATATAAGGCGTTTTTTAAAATCGATTTAGTGGAAAAGTTTGTGATAACATTTTTTTCCACTTTTTAGGAGGAGACTATCGTCTCCTATTAACAAATATAACGTAGTATTTTTTTAATTACGAAAAAGAAAAAAAAAAAAAGATTTCTTTTCTATAAATAGTTATGAAATATAAAAAAGCCTTTTTCGTAACTGATAAATGTGGCTAAAGAGAATTATTGGACTTGTCAATAGTTGTTCCCTTTAAAAAAGCCAAGGTGATTTCTACGTCAGCAAGTCTGAATTTCCTATCGCTCCGAGAACCGTCTCATTCATGTCAATTGAATGAATGAAAACGTAAAAGGATTGAATATATAATAATCTATTTTTCACAATAGTCGTTGCCTATATCAATTGTCATTTTTATATCGACTTCTGTGAAATTGGGTCAAGCTTTGTGTAGTTTTCAATAGCTCCAATTCTCGGTATTGTATAATTGTATCATAAATTTGTTGCTTAATTAAAATTTGAATTTTTAACGGGTTACGACAAGTATCATAAAGGCAAGAAAGGTTTCTATTCGTAATACCTTTAGTAAAAAGTATACAACTCTGCTATTAAGTCAAAATATCTTTAGATATCTATGGTAAGAGATCTCCTATTAAAGAGTGGTATTCATTCGATTTGCTTTCTAGAAACGATTTCAATTTAGCAACTTAAAAGTGTAACGGAACTATTTATAATTGTCTGATGGCTGATTAGTCTGGTTGATTCTTGCTAAGAACTACTGAAAAAAAAAAAAAAAGTCTCATTACTCCGGTCACCGGACTAATAACCGAACTACTGAGACTAGGCCTAATCTAAAATTTATACAATTGTACACACATTTACACGTTTCATTTGTAATAGGTTGAGGTTTCTTCGCATTTTATATGAAAACTCAAGAATTTTTTTTTTAAAGTTTATTTACATTTAATTACAGAATTTATGTGCCATTTTGTTCGATAACTTTTTGACATCTTGTAGGTAGTGACATGGTCCCATTGCTGTAGAAATTTTGGGATTTCTGATCAAAATAACGCTTTTGGCAGTTCTTTCTTGATGTTAATCTGACACTGCCTAAAGAATTCTGAAGAGATCGAAACAGGTGGAAATCTGCAAGATCAGATCTATATGGCGGGTGAATTAATACCTTTCTTAATTTTTGCTGAGTGGCTAAAAACGTGTGTGGTCTAACGTTGTCGTGATGAAAAACCACACCCTTTCTATTGTTCAATTCCGGCCGCTTTCTCTCAACTTCATGCTTTAATCTCATGACTTGTTGGCAATAGAGATTCGAATTGATGGTTCTGGTAGGCGGTAAAAGTTCATAATGAACAATGGCCTTCCAATCCCACCATACACACAGTATCACCTTAATGCGAGTTAACCCGGGTTTTGGCACACTCTGTGGAGCCTGACCGACCTTTGACCACGACCTTTTTAGCACGTTCTTGTCGCACATGATCCACTTTTCATCACCAGTTATCAATCTCGTCAAAAACGGTTTGGTTTCATTATGTGTCAATAAAGAATCGCAAATGAGTACATGATTCATAAGGTTTCTTTCAGTGAGCTTGTGTGGCACCCAAATATCGAGCTTTTTTGTGTACCCAGCTAATATGCTTCTTGATCCATTTTTTTCAAAAATGGCATCAATTTTATCCGTAACAGGGCGACTAGAGCGAGTTGCATCTTTGACATCAAAATTCCCGGATTGAAAACGCTTAAACCAACTTTGTGCTACTCTTACTGACACTGCATTAGGTACATAAACGTCCCTAATTTTTTCGCGGCTTGCGTTGCATTTTTTCCTTTTTTATAATAAAATTTTAAAATGTATCGAATTTCTTCATTAGATTCACTCATTTTGACCGAAAGAAAAACAAATGAAAAATAGCTGGAAACAACATTTTACTAATTTGTTTCTTTCTTTGAAATGTAACCTTTTTAAAGACATCAAAACCAGCTACATACAAATAGCACAACCAAAGATATTTTATTACAAGTTTATACATACTAAATGCGAAAAGACTTTTTCCCCGACCAATATGATATAATCAAAAATTTATTATTTTTTCATTTATTCAATAAAGATTAATAATAAGATAATATGGCGTTATTACATATCTTATTTCGTAGAAACGATTATATCAAACAAAACATAAATAAATAGGGATTATACCGGGAATCGTGTGGAAGGGTGCTACTGTAGTAGGCGTGCAATATTGCCAGCTAAATCCTACGTAGTTGATAAGTTATTATGACATAAGTAATAGATACCTTTCATTATAAATTCGTTTCTTTATACTAAAGTCCACTATTCGAGTCTCTTCCAAAAAATGCTAGAGAATAAGGAATCTCCACTGCTTTGGACGTTGAAATCGGAAGGTTCTCGAGTGGAGACCCACAAGATTGACTAAAGACGTAATACAGGCCGCGGGTCGACCGTGGATCCAGGCTGCTTCTGACCCGTCCTACTGAAAAATTATGGGAGAGGCCTATGCCCATCAGTGGACGGCCTATGGCTGAGATGATTCAGCTTTTATTCAGGTGACTGGAGAGCACGCTCATGTGAAATCATCATTGCGTTGAATCCTCGAACATTTAGGAACTCACCCTCCATCTGTAGGAAAACAGATGGATATCTGAATGGCTTGTAATATATAATTCCAGCTGGATTATCGTTTTACACCTTGCACCAGAAAAAATATTGTAAATTTTGATCATTTGAACCAGAAGGGAGACGTGTTACTTGACTTAGTAGATATACACATTTAAGGACCTGGTTTGATACTGCAACAATGCGTGATTGAAATGTATATCTATATAAATAAAAATGGATCTTCGAAATGTATGTACGCCCATAACTTTGAACGGGTAGACCGATTTTAATTCGGTTTTGACTAATGGAAAGAGGGATAAACGGGGAATGTCCATATATATAAAAATTGCACCACGGGCGAAGCCGGGGCGGGCCGCTAGTTAAATATACATTTAAATCTCTCGTCAAGTATATTTATAATTATGTGTATAATTATATACACAATTAATATATTCAAATCATAGACTTCACCTGCCATCATATCTATTTTTTTAGATTTCACAACGTCAACAAGTTAACACAGACCACAGCACAGACAATAACATCGATGATATCTATAGGAAATTTAATTTCACAATATAATTATTCCCAGATCATGTTCAACTTCCGTTCTCATCATATAGTTATATATATATATATATATATATATATATATATATATATATATATATATATATATATATATATATATATATATGTATATATATATATATATATATATATATATATATATATATATATATATATATCAGTGGTCAGTACATATATATATGTATCAGTGGATGAATTTATTGTTTTATCAGTGGTCCAGGTGGACCCCAGGGGTCCACGGGAGACTCGACGGGGGTCTACGTTGGCGGGACAAAAAACTCCACTGCTTTGGACGTTGAAATCGGAAGGACTTATTTCATTTATCTCACTTATTTCATTTAAAAAACTCCCCATTCCGTGGTTGGAACTCAGCCCCAACTCAAATTTCTATAGTTAGATCTAATCTTTTTTTGTCGAAGAATATGCTAGAAATGTAGGTGCAGGGGGTCCATCGGAACTTGCTAAATTTTGAAAATGGTCTATGAGAAAAAAAGTCTGGGAACCTAATTTATCGAAATTTATTGTATGAATATTATTAAAAACTGATTAAAATTGTATGGGAATGTATGAAATTAATTTAAATCCTGTTCTCAAACTTTACATGTAACTATGTCCATTAGGGGCCTGTTCAGGTAGTGCGAGCATGGTATAATACTATAAGAGTGATTCTGCACTTTGATCACAATTCATTAAACGAGATCGTGTGAAATAAGAGTCAATTTCACATAAAGACCATTTACGTGGTTGGTACCTGAATAAATAAGAAATATCATCTGTCGTAGCATCATTGGACAGATTAAAAACAAGTAGAAGACGTTTCTGTAAATTTTCAAAATTGTTACTTCCACAAATAATATTTGTTTATTAACTCAATACGACATACTTGGCCACTTTGGAACGATACATATTTATGCGGGGAGTGTATGTCTTTAAAATTACAATAAATTATGTATTTAAATTTGATACCTCACGTATTTTGCCTATAATCATTTTAAACGTTGATGTTTACTATGTGGATAATTGGATTATAGAAAGATTGGATTATAGGAGATTATGGATCTCACCAAAGTCAAATGTGTGAAAATCCACTTCGAAGCTATTGTTATCTTTAATTTTTATTTAGTAGTACCCACTAATAACTGTATAGACAGGTTATTACAACAAGTCTTGCAGAGCAATCCAAGATAAAGCCTCAAGATACTTAATTTTCTGTTTAGGTGGATGCTCTGCCTTCGGGCATTCCTGTTTTGGGGGCCACGGAAAGCGTTCTTCCGATGTCTCGTCTGGAGAAGTGAGTAGAGAATATTGATATCTAATCTTTTTAACAGTTTTTTTGTAACCTTTTAGGCAATTATTACAATTCCAATGCGTGCTTTTGCGTGAGAAAATCTGCGAACCAGATTCCCACCGACCATGGGGAGATCGGTAGGGTGATAGAAATCCACTAAAAACCCACGGCGTTTCTTCGCGCCGTCTATGGGCGGGGGATAATGGATCGTGGAAACATGCATCTACCTTCCCCCGTCAGTCAGGTCTTCGTATAAGTCTAATATACATTCTATTATATATTTATAATGTACCAGTCTTGTATACGGTCTCTTCTCAGGGTGAGGCGGAGATAAAATGAGAAACCAATTGGAAGCTTTCCAAAGGTTTTGTTACTTATCTGAATTTTTCTGATTACGTTTCTGGATTTTGCCGGAAGTTAATGAAGGACATTTTTCGCAGATCAACAACCAACCTATGGCTCGTCATCAGATGGGTCAAGAAGAGACACCTCCGCATCCAGTTTACCCACATTCCGGATATAGTGGACCTTATGGCGATGATATCATCCCTGTGAGAGATGGCGGTAATTAATGCATATTATTTATTTATATATTTAATATATAAGATCACTATCCTCGTCGGAAAACACAAAAATTGGCTCGTACTCCGATAAAGATATCCTGAGTTACATTTTTTTGTTGTTTGTAGTGATTCCTTAATTTATTTCCTTTTATAAATGACAGAGTAATTTGTGATTGGAAGCTTGCTTTGACGTATATACTATATTAAAATAATACTAAGTGATGCAACTACGCTGTCGACGTTAGTATGATAAAGGATAAGAGACTAGGAAGGTATAGGGAAATGGGTTTGCGTAACCCTTAATCACATAACGAAACACAAGGGTACACACGCCGTTATTTGACGGTACAGTCTTCCCATTACAGAAGACTATAAAAGGGTGATGGCTATTCGACATTGTTTTTGTATTTATTTTTTTAATTATACATTTTTTAGATTTTTAAAATATTTCTTAATTTTTTTGATATCTACAAATTTTTGAGATTAAATTTGTTGTCTGTTCATATTAAAGGGAAAATATATATCTAATCTCTATTGTAGGATTAGATTCCTCAACAATCATCTAGATATTATTATTTGCAGGATACGATCGTGAGGATAATGTTGCTACGAAAATGGAAACCAAGTACCTTAGGGATATGATTAAACATTGGGTGAGTGTATCCCTTAATCTATTCCACAAACACCTTCGGAGGTGTTTGCAGGTTTAATTTGTAGGTAAATTTTACAGTGTCAGTACCGCGCGCCCCACGCGCACTCCACCGCCGTATGATACATGTAAACTCAGATAGACTTACGCTCCACTTGAAAGTAGGTGGTAGCTTATAACACCAGCAACACCACAGATGATGCTGCCGACTAAAGTAAGATTGGATTAGGAAGGCTTCTGGCGTCCCATGCTAACTTACCTAAACACAACCGCACACATATACTGTTATTTCTCGGTAACCTGTAAACATTATTTTGTAAGGGGTTGGTTACTGCCGCCAGAGCTGTCCCGCCGGGCTGTCTAATTTATGCTGCATTTCCTGCCACTATATACTGTAAATATGAAAGATTTGATTTATTTACAGATCGACAACTACAGGCGATCCCAACAGAGCTACGACGACGTCTTCGAGACACTGTAAAACATAAATGTTTTGTCAATAAATATGTAATTCATTTAAAAGAGATTTTGTTTTTTATTGTTGACACGATGAGTGATTTTACAATCTTTGAGTTTCATTAATTCAGTTTTATGTACTACTTTCAAGCATTTTCAGAATGATCAGAGTCAGTAAACGGGGTTTCTCTTGCTAACGTTGAGCGTTGGGAAAATCTTCAAAAATTAGTAAAATGCTTCTTCAACGATACCTTTTTATTATATTTATTATGTAGAAGGAAGTAAATATTGTTGTAATAGTTGTCAAATGGATTAATGATTGGTCTCGCTGGCGCTCCAACCAGATACCGCTTGTCTAACAAAAAATAGTCCCAGATGTGCGGCAACTAATTTTTCTAGTGTGTATTGATTATGTGATCTGATGCTTACTTGTGCGAGTAAAAAAAGATTGAAGCGTGATAACTTTTACCCGCATTATGTGGAAATTAATATTAATAAATGAAATTGTATATTTATTACACCAACAAAGTGTAACTTTTTATGTCCTCACCGAGACTGGAGCCGGGTACGCCTACTCCGGCGTAGTATTAATTGCCGCATAATATTTGTGCACGGGCGGTATCTGTTTGGAGTGCCAGCAGAGACCAATAAGTAATCTATGAATAATAATTCACAATAATTTTTAACTAAATTATTTTCATGTTTTCAAAAAGAACCGAACACATTAGCGATATCTTATACGGTACAATTTTTAATTACCTATTAGTAATAAAATAATTTAAAAAAAAAAGAAATAGTTTACCGTACTCCATTTGTATTTCGGATTGGCTAACTAAATGTGCTCTAAAAGAGTTCTGTCATCTTTATAACATTTAACGACCTATAATATAACATAATAGGTATTTTGTTCTTTTGTTAATAATTATATTTTGCTAAACTATTTCATGTGACTTTACGAACTCAATATTCGATTGTTGTCATGTAAATAAGATGTCATGAAACATTTTGATCTGTATAAGAGTCTAAATAATGTCTAATCAATAAATAATCAATTGGCCATTTTCTGTGAAGATTTAAAAAATATCCACTAGGGACAGTACTAGTGTTTCGTTTTCTCTATTGACAGTTAAAACTTATTTACTTCTTAAAATTTAATTAATTATTAAATATATTATTTATATTGTCAAATATCCACTTCTAACACTTCTTGTCAACTGCGGTTTTATAAGAGACACGGTTTTTATGCCATCATGCTTGAACGTTTTTTTTGAATACCATAATTAAATAATGATATTTTAACTTTTCTAAAACCAAAATTTTGGAAATTACAGGATAATATTCCCAATTAAAATATCGTGTACGTGCCCGATGCCCTAATGTTTAAGGAGATAATGATTTATTTAAATGTATAATAAAGAATACGCATTTATTGTTTGTTATCTAAACCTTTGTCAATTATATAAGTCTTTAAAAAAATCTATAGTCCTGTAATTGTAGTTACTAATTACCTATTGTTAATGATTTTTATTTTGAGAGGCTGGCTTCATATTTTATTTATATGTTAAAATGCCATTTAAAATTTAATAGTTCGAACGTTGGAATAATAAAAAAAGAAATGACATTTAATTACGAAAATAATTGTTTAAATTTGCTCACAACTGTAACATCTAATTTTGAAAACATTTTACCCAATACAAGTCTAAAAAAACATAGGAATGTTTGTAAAATATTAAAAATTACTTACAAATTATTTTATAAGTAATTATTAACTACTTAAAAAGTTAGGCCTGTGGCTGTTCCTTAATTGTGATTACTTAATTTATTGTTAGGATAATTTTGACAACTGAACAATAATAATAATATGTTAAAAATAAATTTGTTTTTATTTTCTCTGTTTATTTAGGAAACAAACAGACATTATACATTTTATTTTTAATATATAAATAAATACTAAGAGACTACATACAGATACACAAAATAAATATAAATATTAAACAAAATACAGACAGTACTGTAATTAAATTCTACTTACTGAATAAACATTTTAAAAATTAAATTAAGAAATATACATTGTACCATGATAAATGATAATTCAAGGAGCTATTGAAAGCTTATTTCCTAGTTAAATCCTATAATTAGACAAACTGCTAAAAAAAATTTTGACTTATTATTAATTCGACATGAATTAGTTTACAACGAGTTGTTGTGTTTAAATTAAATATGTAATTTAATATTGTGTTAACCATGATTATTTTCAATAATAAATTATTATTTTGTTTGAGAAATAGTATATATTACATAACATAAGTTTACCATCAAATTAAATGTGTTTTAGTGAAATGACTGTATAAAATAAGGTAGATGTGTATTTAATAAATCGTTAGATTATATTATATTAGTGCTGCAGTGGTTTTTTATTTTAATAATTTAATTATCTTAGACAACTAAGTAATACATTCCCTTTATTCCTTGCTAGTTACTAGTTGTGTCTGCGACTTCGTAAGCGTTGAAAAATTAAAGTATATGAGTTATAGCGCCGAATTTATTATATTTTTAGACTATTCCTCGGTAATCTAAATTTTTTCCATGATAAAAAGTAAGCTATATATTAATCTAGATAGGTAACTATCTGTGTGCCAAATTTTATCTAAATCCGTTTAGTCGCTTTTACTTGATTGAGTAACAAACATCCAAATAAAAAAATTTCCGTATTTATAATATGACTTGGAATTTATATATTAGTGGTGAATTTACATACTTACAGAGGCGTAATTAGGTCAACAAAGACCCCGGTGTAAAAATAAAAACTGGGGTCCTAACTAAACTGTTTAGGTTTTATCCACTCAAAATATAAACATATGTAAATACTTTAAATGTACAAAGCTACTTTATCATCAGCGCTTTATCACGAACTCCAGATAAGGCAAAGCTACTTGTATATACACGAGTGTCTTCTGTGCAGTGGCGTAGCTACACTTTCAGCGCCCTGGAGCAAAAATTTTTAAGCGCCCTCTCTCATTTTTTGAACGATCGATAACGAACGATCGATGCATGCATATGGTTAATAAAAGTATTATTATTATCAAGAAAAATATGCTGAAAGATTACAGATTCATTGTCAATATTTATTAAAACTGAAAAAAATTCATACACAAAACTCCAGATGATTCATTTCGAGGTTTGTCCTCACGTGCGAGGACAAACCGTCTCTCCCATATGAGAGAGAGGCGTTTCAAAAATTTTGCTCCAGGGCGCTAAAAGTAAAGCTCATATTACGCTTCTTTGCTTTGAAATTAATTTTAGTTCCGTTTTCCGCTACCTTTTCTGGAGTACATTTAATTACCGGCTATTTGTTTCATTTATAGATATTTGTTCGAAACTAAAATGTTCCGAAAAAGTGAATAATGAATATTTATAATTAGGTGGGCTTTTTTGATTGGCTATTGGCAGAAATTTAAGGAAAAAAAAAATTGCGCTCCCCAAGGCCCCAGCGCCCTAGAGCAACTGCGCCCACCCGCTCCCCGACACTACTTCTGTGAGCTTTAGAGATCGTCTAGGTTCTACAGGTGAAGAGTTTAGGAACGTATACTTGGATTAAGGGATCTCTTCCAGTTATTATATGAAAGTCGGACCTACCTACTATACTGATGTGTATACTGAAATTTAGTCTATAAAATATTTCCCTAACCACAGTTTTTACAAAAGTATCGATGACTTAATTGCGGCTTTGTTTTCTATTGCTATTAGCGATAAATTTCAGAGTCGAGTAAGGCCTATTGTATTTCTTAAATTATTTTTTTATTATTTTTTATTAGCTAAATGATCTTACAGCTTCTGAAGGAATGACAGGAATTGTATGGTACAGTAGCATTGATGTAAATAGTTCTAAATCTAAGCCCGCCAGACGAGGCTTAGACATTCTAGTAGTCTAAGCCTCGTCTGGCGGGGGGCAGAAGACGCATGTTTCCACGATAATTGACGGCGCAAGGAAACACCGAGATTTTTAGTGGCTGGAAGTCCCACATGGGGAGATCGATGGGGATCTGGCTCGTAGATTTATTTTCAACGCAAAAAAAGGTGGTGAATATTAAAAAATTGAACCGAAAATTTGGGACCTATGATATTAGAATATTTGCTATAGAATTGGTTACACTATTGTAATAAAGTTGTTTCATGATTAAAATCGTGTAACACGAAGGTGGGAGAATTTTTCGCTAGTTCAATTTGAGGGTTGCTGGTCAGGGTTCGAGGGCCCCTTGTGATTGGGGGCCCAGGTGCAAGGCACCGTCTAGCCCTACTTTAGCTACGCCATTGCATACTTACGCTAGTTAGGAAATAAATTTAAAGAAATTCAATACACTGACTGCATTTTCACATTGCATTTTTGAAAAACCTAATGTACTTTCATAACAATTTGACATTTTTTTTTAAATTATTAAATCGAGGTAGCGCTTGACCACTATCTCACATGATGTGAGGAGCAGATGCGGCCGAAAGTGAACCACGCTTACCCAGTAAATGCCCATTTACCCTGGTTTTGAAGACCCCTAGGTTTTAGTTTTGTGGGAACACAGAGACAGGCAATAAGTTCCACTCCTTAGCAGTCCGGACAAGGAAAGAGAAACTGAAACGCTTCGTGCGTCATCGAGGTACATCGACCACGAAGGGATGAAACCCCTGCCCACGCCTAGGAAAATAGTGAATTCAACAATTTAAACTTAAGAAATAAAGACAAGTTTCTTTTGACAGATTATAAGGATATCAATAATTCAGTAGCAAATTTAATATTACGCAGTCAAATCTATACCTATTAATATGGCTGAAGAGTTTGTTTGTTTGTTATGTTTGTGGAATCCTTAATCTATGGAACAACAAGGAGGTCGGATTTTAATTCTTGAAGAAGTTTATAGGCTACCGAGAAGAGCAGAGAAGAGAGAATTGTGGGTATGCCTTTTACAATTTCAATTAAACGGCGGGTGAAATCGCGTGACACGGCTAGTGTGTAATAAAAAAATATTGACTTGACATGTCCTCCGTGGGAATCAATGAACTCTCAATAATATTTACAGTGGATTTGCCATATAGATAACTAGCTGGTGAAATCCTTCAGTAGTTTTTAAGAAAATTGCGATAATTTCAGCCATTGAATTGTTCTGAATTGTCTCGCGTAAATGTTTTTTTTTCTTTGAATATCTGGTCCCTGGCAGAATATCAGTGTTGTGGTCTGTACCACAACTGCATACCTGCATAGCGATATTTGTTTGTTTCTTTTATTTGTAATTATTATTTGTTCATATATTGTTTGTATTAGAGGAATAAAAGATGCTTTCTTTCTTTCTTTCTAATACATACGAACGTCTACTAAGATATCGCGTGAATTTTTCGCATTGAATGATACCTCGTTAATAAAAATAAAACTTCACGTTCACTTCTCAGGAATTATATCCATTCAAAAGACACTTTTATTATATCAATTTACAAATGTGTACTCGATGACGACGCTTACGCAATCTAGTTACATTTCATTGAGCGTAGGCTGCGTAGGTTACTGTATTTATTAGAAACACACAATTCCGAGTGTTCCTTTGGTATTTCAACTCCAACATTACTTTATGTGGCTTATACGAATCCCATCTTTCATATTTGCGAAGTCTCCGCTGAAGCTGAAAATATTAATAATTAAATCGCACGAGACGTTGGGAAGCTACGATAATCTACATCTTTATGTCGCATTGTGTCTTTTGTCTCCTTTTAATTGTATACATGCTTTGTCACAAAAGTTTACAGTGAGATGCTTCTAAATTTTATTGTATCGCTTGATCTGTTTAATGTTCTCAATTTAAAGATGAATGGGTTAACGTAAAGACTTACTTATAGAAATGAATAAACTTTAGTCTCTTAAAGTACATCCTTCTCTTGTAGAGAGACAAGAGAGTCTTGTTACCCAGTTAATCGGTTTATAAGGTCCAAATTTATTAGGATCTCTACGAATTTATTTAAAATATTACTTTTACATTAAATGAATGAAGTGTCCGATTTGGAAATGAAGGTTTTTTTTAAAAAAAAATGTACGTATTAAAAATTTAATAAACTCAGCTTTTATTAACAGCTAACAGGAATAAAAAATATATTCCTGTTAGCGAAATGTATCCAAGAATAATTAAGATTAAGGATTTCGACTTGTTCAATAATAAGGAGATAACGCTTATCCATTGTTATAAAACACAATACCAAGTTTAAATTGTTCAAGCGGTGCTCAATGATGTTCCAAGTTTTATTTTAGTGATTTGTTTGAGAAACAAATATGTTAATAAATTTTCCGTTTTCTCTATGCCTTCCCAAATTATTTATTTATTCACTTGCGTTATGTAGCTAGATTAATACATTTATATTAAGTACCTACTTAAGTAAACGAGATAAGTTATAAAATTATAACAAATGAGTAAAACATTATAAGTGAACACCAACATGCCATAATTAATAAAAAAGTATAGAAATAATACACACAGATGTATATATACATATAAGTATAATATATTTGCATTGCATATAAATGTAACAGGCATAGAATATAATTAGGAAAAATATAGGTAGTAAACAAGACAAGAAAAGAAACGTAGGTGAAGTTATTGAAACAACTTTTATACAGACGAACGAAATACATCAATTGAACAGAGGCTCTAGTATGAGTTTACGATACTACACCATTTCTACACTCGCTAGCGAGAACGTAAAACTTTTGTATGGAAAATCGTGAACTGTCAATGTCAAATTATCAATTTTCCATATAAATGTTTTACGCTCTCGCTAGCGAGTGTAGTATCGTAAACTCATGCTAGAGCCACAGGCATTGATGTCCAGGTCGTGATAGTGCAGATAAAAAAATAATACGTGACGGTTGCCTTTTTGGGAAAAATACGAGGAAGCTCATAATACCACGCTTTAATGATCACCATAGAAATTAGAAATCGTTTCTGTTGGACTTTACTAGATGTTGAGGAAACAATAATCTGCTACCAAGTCCTATTTTAAATAAAATTAATGTACATAGTAAATTAGTAAATAGTAAATTCTGTTAAATTTCAATCAAGCTTTTCTTACGCTGAGGCCACACTAAGGGTCGGCGCATACTAGCGCAGAGCCGAATCTAAAAAGGAGATTAATCAGTTTTGTATGGAGATCGGGCCAGTTTTGTATGATATTTTCGTTTTAACTGTTGAAACTTGTGTAATTAGATGAGAAGAAAATATAGATTTTACTGGAAAAAAATCTCGTAATTTGATAATGGGGTTTCATAGATATTTAAGTATTTTGAAATTAATTTTAAAATCCTTTGAATACAGTAACTAGTTCAGTAATCTGAAATTAAGAAAGATTTTTTTCATGTCTTTTACGTGACACATTAACTCCTCTCTCCACAATTTAGTGCCTATATTTCTATCGAAATTAATTATTAAATGAAATTATTAAATTAATTTATTATTAAATAAATTGCATACATTAAATGATACAATTATTAAGATATTTGTTCCCCGTAATAGCTTCACCTAGAACGTCTATTGTATACCGTGATACCATAAAAATTAACTTTACGCACACAATCTTTAAGAGTGACATAAAATGGGCTACCTACTCAGATTATCATATCCATGAGTGCTTTAAAAACATTGCAGTAAGTAGTTTTCTTGTTATGTAACAATAGAAATTGCTCTATGAAGTGTAGGTATTCGTAATGAAGCCCTAATGTTAAAATGACTTTTATGTGAAAATTATTGGGTTTACTTCATTATATAGGCACTCTGAGCTCAGTGTGTTCCCAGTAGCTGGCATGTACTTACGACCCAAATTTTGTTAATGTAGTTAAATTTTGATCAGCTAATTGAGAATTTTCGTAATCGACGCCGAACAAGTTTTTAAGTAATAATTAACTTGTTATACTTTGCGAAACGTAATAACTTTGAAAGCAACAGCAAAATTTATATCTTATCGTCTTTAGACCATCCGTTATAGATTTCAATTTACTAACACTTTGGGTGAAAGACACTCGTAAATACTTCTAATAGTAATAATAATAACATTCATTTCTTGAGAAATGTGTGATTACACAAGAAATGAATGTGATTACAAAATTACACCCGAGATATTGATTGATATTGATTTATTAAATAATTTATATATAATAATTTATACAAATAAATTATATAAATTATTAGAGATAAACATTCACTACAAACAAAATCGGAAATTTGTTTAATATTTTGTATTCCTAATTGGAAATTATGTGTACAGCTGTATGCGTCGAGAATGTTAAGTGTACTAAGTTGTTGCTGAAACTGTAAACAAATAAATAAACAATTATAATGTAAATTAAACTGCTGTAGAATTGAAAAGTTATTTGTAGTGGGGAAAAAAGGGTGAGAAATCGCCGTAGTTACTCTTTTTAAATAATTTTGTATTGGCAAAATTTATTAAATAATCTTCTTCTTGCGGTGCCTGTTCATCTAGTGAAGGTTGGCGATCAGCCCGGTACAGTTTTTGTTATACAATATTGCACCTTACTTCATAGGATATTAGGTTACGCTCATTTTGTTAAAAAATGTGTTTGGTCTGACGTTAGACCTTGTCTTAATGCACAAAAGAAATCTGTAATAAAAAAAGGGCGGAAAAATGTTTAACAGCATTAATCGTTATGCTCGCCTTATACATTTATAACATTACAACTTCAGCAACAATATACCTAGAGAGCAATAAACAATGAAAACAGTACATAAAAGCTCTGGACTGAAGGAAACACAACAAAAGTTTTTAATTATGAATCGTTCGGACGCAGCGACGGACGTGACTCTATAGTAAAACATCAACTGCTCTAGTTCTTTTTAGAAAGTCGACTTCAAGATTTATTATTAAAAATTTAGACACAAATATAATAAAATATTTTTGCTGCGAGCGCCCTCTTAGACATTGATCATGACCGTGATGACTTTCCGTGTTGAATTTTTAGAGAATGTGTGTCAGTCAAGCAAATTGTCCATTAGAAGAGATGTCGTGTATAAATCCTTTCAAAACCAGGAAGGGTAGCAGTGACATCGCCAATAACGTAAAGCATTAGGAAATTGCTTACTCACGCATCTAAACAGCACAAATGCTTTTATTGAATGTGGATGGCTACTCAATGCCCAGATTACATCTGCGGCTGGAAGAATGACTTGTAAATGTCTATAAAATATACAGAGGTGACTTGAGCCCTATTGGAAATACTAATTGTAGTTTTGTAATAATTAGGTTCTCATTATTTTTGCTTAAAAAATAATGATTATGGCAAGAATTATACATCGTTTTCATGTATACATCTATACATATTTATAAAATAAAGTCGCTCTCATATTGTGTACATATTGGTGTATCTATTTCTTTAATTACATATATCTGTGTAAATAATACTTCTTACTTTATAAATTGGCTTCTGCATGAATTCGAAAGTTGTCCGACCTTTTAGAGAAAGATCATCAACTCAGCTGTAGCACGTCCACTCTGGACAAAGGCTTCCTCCCTAATCCCCCAAAAAGATGATAAACTAAAAAGAAGACAGAGAAAAATTAACTTTCAAAATTCCCAGTGAATATGTTAATTGTGTAAATATATAACATTGGACATATCCCTTTTCCTTATATCTTGATCGAACCCCAATAACATTTTGTTAAGGTTTTCACTAATAGAAATAGCGACAAAAGAAAGGTTTTCGTATATGATTTGCTGAAAAAAATACATACGTGCGAAACCGGAGGCGCGTTGCTAGTTTACAATAAAATTACTAAAATTTAATTGACATTTTCTTTGTTTTTTATGGGTAAATGAATAAAATTATTTTATATTAGAAAAAAAGTATGTAGCATTTAAGGCGAGGACTTAGCAGAAAAGCTTTTTTCGTCACCTAATTTGACTTGTTAGAGTAAAATAAAAACTTAGATAAAAATATAAAGCATAAATAGACTGTATTTAAAAAAGTTTGAATCGGGCAGATTTATACAATAAATTATATTTTCCGAGAAAAAAAAATTGTAAATTAGTGTCCATAAAAAAACTTTCTCGTCACAGTAATAATAATTTTCAGGGAAAACTATATTATTTTTTAAGCTTACTAATTAATTTAAGTTCTGTACTAAAGTTTTAATCGGCTACTTTTATTTCTTTATTCATATTTTACACAATATTGAAGAAAAAATTTCAATTTGAAATCTGATCGACTATCTCAAAGAACTTATAAAACTTTTTGTGCAACATTGATAGGTTATTGGTTGCGCTCATTTTGGTTAAAATTGTGTTCGGTCTGATGTTAGTCCTTGCCTTAAAAAATGTACAAAAGGTGAATTATCATTCACCTTTTGTACATTGACAAAGCAAAAGAAAATTTGGTGTTTCATGTTTTATAAGTATCATTTTACAACGTAAACTTTATATTTGTTAATGTATTTGAACTTAAATACTGGCTGACTTAAAAAGGTTTGATATTCAAATAGAGAAAAGAATATAGAATATGATTTAGAGTTGGGTTTTGTATGTCTAAGATTGATTGATTGAATAACATTCAATCAATCAATCAATCTTGAATCAATCTTCAATCAATTGAATAGATTGAAATGTTATAAGTTATTGTGAATATTTTAAGGTATTTAAAATAAATAAACAAGATGTGTGCACAATCTAAGTTGATCTGTTATTTTACATAGATCCCAAGAGTATTAAAAATTGAAGTAAAGTTTAGATGGAGTAAATCACGAAGAAAATTCAATAAGAATATTTTCATACCTATTTCTTAATCAGGATTTAGGGAAATTTCTTTCCTTATTTTAGTTAATTTAATGTATAATATTTGTCTAATGGTATTAATTATGTCTAATGGTACTAAATGGTATTTTTATATAAAATATTTTGAACGTACATTACATTTTATTGTTTTCGTTATAGCATCTGATTTATTTAGCAGATAGGTGTTGTGTTTTGTAGAATTTTATTACACCAAAGTGTTGTAAAAAGCAACGTAGGTGCCTCGTTTCACTACTTTATGATAAGGTCCCGCGTTTAATTATCATATTTACATATGAAATACGAGTGTCCTTCGCTACAGAACTGAATTTGCAACGCAATTATGTGTATAATTTTTTTTTTTTTTTTGCAGTGGCAGGTCACACTGCGTTTTGCAGTTATAATTTGGTTAGCCGGTCTGACGGCAGTAACCATCCCCTTATAGAATAACTCCGTGAAATAACAATTGGTGTAAGTGCTGTTGTGTTTCTATGAGTGAGTAAAAGATACCAGATCCCATTTCCGTATCCCATCCTAATCTTTATCTTTCTAGAATCGGCAGCATACTTACAACACTTATTAGCATTTCTCTCGTTACTAGGCAACGGTAGCCATATACCATCAGGTTGACTGTCAGCTTGAGTTAACCTTTATATTAAATAAAAAAAGAGTAGACGTACACACCGTTTTGATTGCCAACTTTGCTTTAATTTTGTCCGAGTGCAGTGTATATATCAGGAATAATTCACATTTCAAATAATGATTTAATTTTTTTCTAATAAGTGCAGTGTCTCCATATTTAAATATGAATTCGAGTCTGTCTCTGACTCTTTCTCTGGTATAATTCCAAAATTACGATAGATTACATTATTTGCATCCTCACCTATCGTAAAATTTATCGTAAAAATACATTATTTTTCGTTTTAATCACTGTGCTTTGCAACTTTTTTCATATTGATGTACAGATTTAAAATAAAAAAGCTTAGAGAAGGTTCCCCTCCGTGCATGGATTGAAATCACCTATTAAATTTAAAATCCCATATTTATTTACCATACATTCAGATGAATAGGGAATGATTATGGCTCATTGAATTTTGAAAATAAAGTCAATAGGTCTCTCATCCAACCCTCTGGTACAGCTGAATTTTTTGTTTACTAGCACTTCATTCATCTTTGATGAATTGCCTTTGAGCAAAACAGTTCATATCAAAGTAATAGGTATTAATACCTAATAACAGAGAAAGACAATTGTAAATTTATTGAAATTATGGCAGGACACAGTACGGAGAGCCGTCGGCCGCTGCTGCCGGAAGGTTTCTAGTGGAGGCCACGGACTTGCAAGCGCAACTTAGGACGTCCACCCACAAGGTGCACAGACGACCTGATAAGAGCCGCGAATCGAAAGTGGATCCAGACTGTTTCTGACCGGTCCTCTTGTAAAATTATGAGAGAGGCCTTTGTCCCGAGCTACGTGGGTGCTACGGAGATGTGCTACGGCTGATTATGATGATGAAGCAAATCTCGACTTCAAGGTTATGAATCTTTTCTTACTACCACTGTACCTAACAATAAAATAAAAACATACATTAAGGGCTTCTCTACACTAGTGGGGATGCATTGTAAGTTAGAAAATTCATTCGACATCTGAGCCGGTATCCATGGGTGCACCGGGTATGTATTCCGGCTTCATTTTCCGGTGTTTGCAACGCTCGGACTCTTGCTCCGCTGGATAAGGAAATGAGTTGCCGTAAACGATTGCCCCTCTACTACGATTTGACGAATTATAATCGCACGGGAATTATCATAGACAATCAGCCCTATTCCGTATCATTCACTTTATGGATAACGCAACCGTTATAGACATATTAACCTTTAAAAACAAATATCGCATTTTGTATCCTACCTAACCTTTATTTTTTAACGTATAACTTTACATAAAGGACAGTGCATAACCACTGCTGTTAACTCGTATGTTATATCACAACATAACCTCTATTTTGACATCTTGTACTTTATATAAAGGTAATTATTATACTTTATCCAACATCACTGTAATAGTTCACGTTATACTTAAATGATGTTATATTTCTTAACAAAAATAATGGAGTTTGGGAATTTACTGGGTTTAGCACTGTTAGAAGAACTCTCTGAACAAAATGAAAGGTACCGTTGTTATCTTATAACACAAGCCTTAATACTGCGTACTGGGGGCCATACAGTTGGTGTGTTTAGGCGTGGCGATTTATTTATTTTAGATTTTTTTAAATTTTTAGATATAAAAATTGTTAAAAATAGCATCATAGTATATTACCAATTTTGTACTGATTATATACTTCACATACCTTTTGTGTATATATTAATACTTGAATGATAATAATACCTTATTTATTTCAGTAAGAATATCTAGCAAACTAAAATAAATTAAAAAAAGAGAAATAAAAAGAAATTTTAATATTTTTCACAGGCAGATTTACTGCAGTGAGACAAAGCGTCCTCTATACTAGCTAGTTTCTGAAAATTTTGAAAAAGGAAGCATTTATCCCGATTGGATTCTTGACTTAGGTAATACAAAATACTAACTATTATTTTAATAATTATCTTTATTAATTTCTAATAAAAGTCAATAATTATGTATGTCGTTTTCAGTTAACAATATAAAATACTAAAAGATGGACGGTTGGATCTTATAGTTGTATTACAAAACTACTGAACAAATTTTGATGAAAATGTACCTACAATGTTACCTTACAAACAGGAGCATATAACATGAGTTGTATTTTCTAGTACTAAGAAAACAAATGTAATTATTTGTTAAAATGATTATATTGAGAGGCCCTAAAACTTAGTATAACGACATGACATTTGATGTATTTGATGACATTTGATGTATTCTAACTGTAAAATATTGGTATAGGGATAAACGAAAAACTAGGAAAAGTACTCAGACTACAGCGAGTGTAAAAAAGTGTAAAAAACGCATTCGAAGTTTGAAATTGATAACGAATTAAACGCTGAATACGTGAGAATTGCAATGTATGCTAACTGCGATACTTCCATGCGACATTTCAATTGCTGAGTAAAGACACTCGTTATATCTGCTTTTTACACGGACATATAACCGTTAGAACAATTTGGTTTTTTGAGAGGGGCACGGCACATTGTGTCCCGCGGTCCTAAATTGGGCAGCACGTCACATACAGTGGACACCAGCACAGAAACCATGCCTTACAGAAGACCTCTTACCACATGGTTAACATAAGACAGATGTTATATGCATTAATTCGTACCTTTTTTGCATCTATTTATGTTATTATCAGATACAATGACCCATTTATAAGATACTGCCTGTTGCACGCGAACTAATGTGATAAAGAACTAAATCTACTATTATTATCTCCAACTTTTGACTTCTTTTATAGAATTTAGGAAATGTATACAGTCAGAAAAATTACAATTTACACAGAAACTTTTTATGATGCTAATCGATACTGTTTCTCATAAGATCCAAAGTATTTATAAAACCAACTTAAGTTACAGTGACTCCTCGTAAATTTTGTGGGAAAAGAGGTATAAAGTTACTTTTATTATTTAAATAAGTTTAAATTAAATTTAAATTCAAAATTTATTATTTAAATTTGGAATCATGCTTCATAAAAAACGTATATTCTAACTGAGTCGGATTGAAGTTAGCGCAGACGCAATGAACATTTTAAGAACTAAATGGCAATGAAGCCCTCTGTACAATGCGCGATACTAGGTTCAACCTGGTTCAACACAATTTCAGTGTGGCAAAGAACGAACGTATTATAGACAGCATTACTTTCATATCGAAATACAACTACCATATTTATTACCACAGTCTAACCATACTTACGTCATACAGTCAGGCAACGAATGTACTTGCGTAGAGCAACGTTCGGCGAACTCGCTTCAGCTCGAACATTGAGTGTTGCCCGACTGTATGACGTAAGTATGGTTAGACTGTGTTTATTACTACGTGATGGGAACATTATGAAACACAATGTTCCCGTTTATCAAAATCAATTAGATGTAACATATTTATGTACTTATATAAATGTATAATAAATGTCCATTATTTTTATTGCATTTTATACCTTTTCCAGTAAACTTATATATCTATCTGCCACTTGTACAAATTGATTTTTCCCGTCAGCTCCATTACCATCCGATTGCTTCCGTGATATTCAATACGAACATAGATTACTAACTTGTTGATTTTCTTTGTACCACAAATTGCAACAAATTCTTATTAAATTGAATGCACATCGTCGGTGAAAATTTTATTAATTCAATCTTGCTTAATGTAAATATGTTGGAAACCTACACATTTTAAGCGTAAAAATGTATAGCTGATCAAAAATAATAATGAAGTAAAAGATTAGTTAGAATTTTTTTTAAAATAAAAACGAAGCAACAGGCCAAACGTTTCTGTAATTTTCGTAAACAGACCTCTTACATTCCAAGCCTGCATTGTTAAATTTAAGTGTTAAGCGGCGAGCGTATTTTTATTTTTAATATTAAAGTCGGCAGACAGGCTGACGGTCAACTTAATGGCAGGTAGCTACCATTGCCTATAACAAAACAACGTCACAGGTGTTGCAAGTGAGTTGCCGACTACAGTAGGATTGGGAAGGTTTAGAGGAATGGGTTCTGAATTAATCTGAAATGAATCGCTTAAGAAATAACGTTAAAGATATGCAATATTAGTTAAATTTATTTTAAACATTCCTGGAATTTGTCAGCGTTTCATCTTTCCCCTCTTGAAATTTGTATTGACAGATTTTTTTTCTTTCTAGTATTGAATAATAAATATTTTTGAATGTAAAAAATATCAGTGAAATCTATTTATGGCTTTTTAGTTTTTAGTGTCAATAATCTGTGTGTTTCTACTTATTTGACGCTCCATAAAATAATTTACTTATTTTTGAAAGAAAGAAAGAAAGAAACCATCTTTTATTCTTCTAATACAAACAATATATGAACAATACAAACAATATACAACAAACAACAAAATAATAATTACAAACAAACAAATATATAAACAAGTAACGAGAGGAAAAGGAACCCTGGCTCAGTATACAGTTGTGGTGCAGACCACAACACTGATTAATCATTAAATTAATCATTTAACCAGAACACTATTTAATCATTTATATATTTATTGTGACAGAGGATGAAAAGTTGACGCCAACCTCGTCATTATGAGCTTGTTGCCTTTGAGATTGAGTAAACAATCTTAACAAGACGAAATTCTGTCTCGATTGAGAAATGCACAAAAAGTGCCAAGGACTAAGAAGGAATACAGTTATTTGTAAATGTCACGAGAGACCAAATATAAAATAAGTCAAAATACTACAGCTAATGTATTATACTATATATTGGCTATAGCGCTGGTAGCGCCAAAATTTTTAACTTAAACTAACTGATGATAATAATTTACTATCTCCCTCTTTCCTTTTATCCATGAACATGCAAGGGGTGCCGCTAGCGGCTACTGTATAAACGAATGACAGTTTTTACAAAAACGTCGTACCTTAAACGGCAAATCTGTAATGTTTGATTTGATTTTAAAACCCGCAAATAATCAAGCATTGTGCTTTTGTAATAATCAACAAAACGATTGCGTCTTCTGCGAGAGTGCGATTGAAGGTGTGTAGTGTGCTGGAATATATCTGGACTCGTATGTGACGGGCCAGCCCGTGATCTGCCAGGTGGTTGGCAGCTACCTGATTTCTCTCGTTTCCTCGTACCCTTTGATTGCACGTACCAAATACAGTCCACTTTTCACCATGGAAGATTTTCAGTAACATATTGGGCGTGATAATATGTACATATAATATATGTAGTATACTATTATAGCCATTTAAAATAATATATGTATAGCTAATAATAATATGTACATTGTACAACTATTTAAACTCGTATGTAGCGGATGAAGAACTCGTACTGGTTCTGACTTAGTAGTAGGTCTCTTCTCTTCTGCAGCTTAAAAACTATGACTAGAAGTAGCATACTGCGTTTCGCATCTGGTGGTCCTGAATACCCCATCTTATAGAAGACTAAAGTGAAATATCCTACGTGCTGTTGTAAGTCCGTAAATGAGTAAGGGATGTTAGAGCTCATTTTGTTTTAGCGTGCGCTTGTTTTAATAGGCGAGTGAAAATACTTACCATTAAGTGGACAGTCGGCCTGCCTGCCAACCGTTACATTAAAAAAAAAATAGGATCTCTATGGTCGCTGTTATTAGTAGGTATAGAAACGAAGCGTCAGAGAGATATAAAAGATACTAGCAGCGCCATTTAGCGATCATAGTATAAACTAACGAACAGTCGCAAACATTCATAGAGAAGAGGTAACTTAAGAAGATTTTGACCTTCAATGACTTGCTTCTTTTAAACTTGTACCACACGTTAATGAGTACAATTAAATAGGGCACTTATCCTTTGGGAGAGATACATACAACAAAGCTTTTAGTGAAAACTTACCTTTATATTTTATGAAATTGGGATGATACTGTTTTTATGAGTTGGATACACCATACGAGGACCAACCCTCGTACTCGCTTGTTAATTTAGCCGAGTCTAATAAAGCGAAAGGTCACAGCGATTTTACAAAGGAAGTGTTTGCAGATAGTTTCATGTTACAGTTGACTTTATCTTATTACAGAGTAAACAGCGAAGTGTGCGTTTCGAATCTGAATGTTGAATTAGATTTCTGTTTATACAGAAAACATCCAGTCAGGTTGTTCTATGTTTAAGTTTGAAACTTGTAATTTTCCTATTTTATGGATACGTCGCGAAATTGTTTACAAATGGACTAAATGCAATGTCAACAAACTGCATTGACAGAATTACTTTCTACATTAAAATGTTGTGTACATGCAGAAATCCATTAACTTTCATTATCTGCACAATTAAGACACTAAACTTACTGACCCCAATTTGTTTTTTTTCTTTAAGTGTAATTTTTTGATGTTCAAAAATGTTAATTAAATTGATTGATTCCATCCATTAGATGGTATGTCGCCTGTAGATGTGTAGATTGAAGTTTACCGGTATCTGTAAACTTGTGTCTGGCAACACCAGGTTAATTCTAGAGCACGTGGATTCATTTCACTGTAATTTGATATGTACATAAGTGGTTACTGCCTCCAGGTTGGTAATTTATATATGCAAAACACAGTGCGTTAAATGAGTAGTTAGGGTGATTGCTTTAACGCTTTGTTCTAGGGTTCCCGGGTACGATTCCCGGCAGGGCCGAATTTGTTTTTTTTTTTTTTTAAGTTTCCTCTGGTTTGGATCTGGAAAATAGTGACAGGGCACACTGTGTTCCAGAGTCATTTGAGCGGCCCGTCTAGCGGCAGTAACCCACCCCCTTACAGAAGACCACCGTGTAATAACAGCACGTTGCTGTTGTGTTTCGGTGACTAATTAAGGGATGCCAGAACCCATTTCCCTATCCCCTCCTAATCCATTATCCTTAATTCTACCTGTAGACGGTAGCGCACTTGCAGCACCTGTGGCTTTGCTTGTGTTATAGGCGACGGTAGCCACGTAACATCAAGTGGACCTTCAGCCTGTCTGCCAATTTTTACATAAAAAAAAATAAAAAAATATGAATAAATAAAAGACCAAATAAATGTAACTCTTTTAATTGAATGGCACATTTTATCTTACTCTAATAATTTACAAGCTACATTGCCAATTGCAACCCAGCCTTGCAATTGACCTTTTATAAATGAAACATTTATGTATTTATAAACAACACAATAGGAGCATTTAAAGACTAAAACAACAATACCAACACAAATAAATACATTTTATGGTTTACATGTTAACAGTCAGTCCATTATTTGTGCTTTTATTTATCTTCATTTGTCATCGGATGTCGCTTTCTGAAAAGAAGATAATAAGAAAAGAATAACTTCTACTACATCCACCATTGAAATCCACTATAATATCGAACCAACAACCTGCGATATTGCGATTTCCCGATTCTACAGCGGAGGTTACGAAGCGATTTATGTAAAGCAAAGGCCGCCTTGTGTAAGTACCTATGTAATTAGAGGAAACAAGGTGTTCTAAACATTTCTAGAATAGGTATGAGTTTTTTTATTTTCGGGTTACTCGTGATACCTTCTTAAAACCGAGCGAAAGGGCCAAATTGTACGTTAGGCTGATAATACTAAAAAAATCCATTCACTCTGTCAGATTTCAGATTTTTTGTCCCAAATTGAATCAGATTTTAATCATTTTTTTTTTTCAGGAGGTCCATAGGAAAAGTATTCGGTGCCTGTCTGACCTTTTTAAAATAATATTGTAGTGAGGCACTGACCTCATAGCAGGCGCCAAACCTACGTTTAAATAAATGGTACATAGAGTATTATTTATTCGTAAAATTTAAAAAAGAGAGAAGTCACGTCAGATAGAAGTAAAAAAGAATAATTAAGAAAGATCTCGAACGATTGGTGAGAAACATGTAAAATTATGAATAATTCTCATTTAAGCGAGTGCGAAAGGATGAAATAATTTTCAATGGTTCTGTTCTGATACATCCCAGCGAGCCTGGAACAGCCCTTGGTGCCACAAGGGCAGCGCAATATACTGAAAGTATTTCGAAGGCTCTTAAAATTACTCAATTTTAATAACTTTTAGGAGAACGTGGTGTCAAAATAAAAGCCTCGTAAAAAGATTAGGTATCATCTCTCAATGAGCAATGGGGAGGACTGTGTTCGGGGTTTCTTTACGAGATCTAATCAGGTTAGTAAGCTGAAATGGGCAGCACACATAGTGCTGACCGCCGCTGGGGCTGGACGGTTCTCAAGTAACGATCATGGAACGGTAAGCGAGTAAGTCCACTTATAGAAATACGTGAGAAATGTGGTGATAACACATCATATTATTCAAGTACCGATTCTTCTTATTATCATAATAAAATTGATAGGCCTTTCCTTTTATATTTTCTTTAAATGTCTGATCGATTTTTATATATGTATTTTTGTGGTATTTTTTTAAATTTTTATTGATTTCAGAAAGCATGATAATAATTTTAAAAATTATGTAACATAAAACTTCGGCAGCATTGAAAAATAAATAATAAAACATTATTGATGGCGCCATCTATTACACTATAATAGAATCAGGATATTTATCGGATTTGAGTAGAAATGCTTGTGATACACCTGTGCTAAGTATGCTCCAATTTGCAAATCCTCGAGAACCTAAGGATAAAACCTTAACGAATTATACACCTAAATCTGTTGTTTGCTATCGATGAGTAAATGACAATCATATGAAGTAAATGATAATGCTTATACATAGGTTACACGTACATAGATAGAAAACCACTTCAGCAGTATCGCAGTATCGCATTTGTTAGTTGCAACTGGACCTACTGTTTGTTATTGAATACTGACAAATAAAAAAAATGTAGTATGCTACAATTTAAGCAAAAAAAATACAGATAAAGTTGTTGTTTGTTTCAGGCTCCATACAATAAGTAATTCTTTTCAAGGTTCAATGTAAGCGAACTACTATCAGTGACGATGCATAGCAACTATCAATAACAAAACAAACAATTTACGAGGAACAACAACAAAATTGCGTATTAAGGGTCTACAATAACGAAAATGTACGGAAAAATTGTTACTTTTTACAATTTTACTGTAAAAAAATCACTGTAAATTCACATCGAATGTATAATAATTATTAATTTAATATTTTTTGTTAATGAAAGGTTCCACCTCGTAGAAAAAGTTTTTCTGAATATGACGTGTTATATAAAAACAGTATCCCCTCATCTCAACGCGTGGGTGCCGTAGAATATCAGCTGGCCTCATAGCAGCTGATATTCTAAGGTGGGCAGCAGCGCCCTCTCCGAACAATTCTAGGTCTGCTAAACGTGGCGAGTTTTGGCAAATTTCCCCATGGTGGTAAACGTATATTTAAATAATATAAATACAGGTAATTTGACGGCTCTGTGGAACTTTATACAAATTATGGATAATTTTATATAATTATCGAATTTTATAAGTTGAAAAGGACAGCTTTATTGACTTTTATAAGAAACTAGCTTTTCCCGCGACTTCGTCCGCGCGGAATGTAAGGTACAAAAACATATAAATAGATATGCATGTGTTATTTTATATCTGTTTTATTTTATTTTTGATTAAGTTTGACATCATAACTTGATCCCATAGACAAACTGCTTTCCAGTTTTATGGGACAATGTAAATATTAGTATAATTATTTCATGTGTAATAAATAAATAAATGAAATAAAAAATTCTCCTTAAACATATACTTGTTCTTTTTTATCCTTAAAGCACAAATAAGTATTTAATAATATATATCTTTAAAATATAATATTATAATCCCACATGAAATTATATTCATTTATAGAAAACCAGTGGAAAATATGGCTCAGCGAACTATGGTATTCAAATAGATAATTTTTATTTAAAATACAATTATGTTACCATTATTTGCCAGATTTTCATTTTGGAAATTAAATCGTCATCAACCATCGGTATGCCTTCGGGATTCCTCGCGCTTAATTCCAATGTATTCTCTTCATTTTCAGTTCTGAAATCAATTATTTTAATTTTGAAATCAATGGCCAATTGATATAGCTCATTGACGAGCCCATTGGTCAAGTGGTTAAGGTAAACATCTTAGCGCTCCAATTGTTCGATTCCCTGGAGCGTCAACTTTGAAAATGCACTTTTCGTATTTGGCTTTGGTCTGGGTGTTTTAGTAGAGGCAGTGCCTAAATTGGCAGCCTGTAACGATTTAGAACACATTCGTCAGTATACGTTTTCCTCGGGGAAAAAAATTACACAATTATTTTTCTCACGAAAACGAAATAAGGGGGTGGCCCTTACAGAAGACCACCATGAAATAACAGAACATGGGCTGTTCTTTTTCAGTGAGTGAGTAAGGGAATCCATTATCTTATCCCTTTCTAGTCCCTTTTATCCTTAATCGTATTAGGGTAGGCAGCGCATCGTTTTAATTTAATAGGCGACGGAATTCACCTACCATCAACTGGACCGTCAGTCTGTCTGATAACCTTTATATAAATAAATAAATAATCACATTAGTAGATGCAATGTGAAATAACAGCACCCGTGCTTTTGTGTTCTGTTATGGCCCACTTGTCCTCTATTCTAGCAAAGTGTTGTTGAGGTAATGTGCTTGTTAAGGTAATCTCTTACCATCAAGTGGACCGTCATTAGCCAGTAAGACACCCTTTATTATGAAAATATATAAGAATTTATTTTTCTTTCTTGGAAATAAAATGTTTATTTGAGGTTCCTTTTTCCACAATAAATTGCTTTGGTATAGCTAATTCGGTTAATTAATGATAATTAAGTATAATAATTTAATGATTTAACTCTTTTAAACAATATAAGGGACATTTGTCTGTCTGTAGGTTGAACAGATTGATGTAATTAAATTTAATGGTTTCATTACCGAGCCTGGTCTCCATTTTTAACGCAATGGACGTGTACAATTAAAATAACACTTCCCTGAATAAGTCCGGCCTAACTAACAAATAACAACTTTTAGCCAGAATTTAACTTTATTAATCAAGATACTCTTCTTCAAAAGTGATACATCAAGTCAAACGCTCTTCTTATTTTTATGGGTACACTTTTGATTTGAGCCAAACTTTCTCTTGATTATTCTTTTGAGGTCTGTTTTCAGACCTCAAAAGGCCTCACTGATGGATGGCAAAGCAATTTGAAGCGTATTTGTAAAATGTGACAATTGCTTACATCTACTTGTGACACGGTGCACTGTCCTGGTTAAACAGAACTTTTTCACAATTAAGGACGTTTTTTCTTCACTCAATCGATCCAATAACGCCAATGTAAGGAAGGGTGGTATAGCGGAGCGCCCACGCTACATGAAATAATATCCAAGCGGACTAGAGACGAGTTGGAGCGTCAAAAGTCTTTAGCGTCCTTTCTAAGAAATGCTTCTAAGCCTACCGAAAGAGGAGGAGGTTTTAGTCATTAGGCCTCTAGGCGTAGTTCCCAGTGAAGTTGTGCATGTTGGTTCAAAACTTGGGGCACCAGTATCCATGATTTATTCTTTCTTAAGGTAGTCAATGAACAAAATTCCATGCGAATTTCAAAATACGGAGGCCATAAACTTGCCAACTGATATTTGAGTTTTTGGTCGTTTTGGCCGGGTTTCACCCTGTTGCCCACTCAGTTGACGAACTTTTTGATGCAACAGTTTAGTAATGAATCCATTTTTCATCTGTGTCATATATCGACACATAAAATCGTTTGAACACAGCTTTCTCATTAAAAAATGTTTACTCAAAATAGTGAACGCACTGCCTTTTCTTCTTTGCTATCTCACGCAATTTCAATTTACGATAAGAAAAAACGATTTTATGGACTTTTTAAAAGTTTTCTGAAACAACTATCGCATTCGGGCGACCTGAGCGTTCACCATCATCCGGGTTTAAGTGTTCACGATCGCTTTCCAACTCGAACAGCTTACTTAATCCTTACTACGTAATTTCATGACTACACATTAATTATATGTCATTGGGCATAATACCTAAAAAAAATCTGGGGCGTAATATGAAGGTTTGGTTCGCAACAAAAAACTGAAATTAATTTTATATCAAGTATAATTAATTTCTAAAATGTACAGAATTTGTGAGATTTTCGCGTGTTGAATTCTTGTAATTACTGACTAAAATCCAACAATATTTTTCCATGGAAACATCCTACCTAATAATGTACATTTGAAATGTGATCTGTAAAGGTTTTTCCAAAATATTGGAATTGCTGGCGCACCTATGTTTTATTATTTTCGCAAGTTGAATAAGTGGTGCAAATTTGTTGCGTCGCATTTTGTCTTCGGTTATTTGCATTATAGTAAGTTGAGACAACAAATACTCCAAAATACCTATTACTGAGTTCCCACGCTCGTACAGCGCCACCTTAACCGTTGTTCTCGGTGGAGCAGAATCCAAATAACGCTTATCAAGCCTTTTTTTGCTTGAATAGATTTTTTCCCATCAAAAGCAATGATTAGTCAACATACTAAATTTATTTACATCCACTGTTTTTAAACAAATAAACTTTGCTTCATAAAAACTAGGTACTGTAATTTGTAAACTAAACACCAGATTTTCCACGAAATTTTCGCGTTGAAATTTTCAAAAATCCTTTCATAGCAGATAACTACTTTATAAAACAAACCTATTTTCCAAATTTCAGTTTTTTAGACTTAGTAGTTTTAGCTGTGCGTTGATAGTCAATCGGGATAAACAATTTTATCTCAATATTGATTGAACTTTAGAATTTCAGTGTAAGGTCACGCCCTCTGGAGGGTATGAGTATTTTCTCACCAACGTTTAAGGAAAATGGCGTTGGGAATTCCAAAAGAATTTATGAGATGGCAGCACATCGATTGTCGAAACTCACCCGATTCTGTTTGACGGTATCTCATTTTGAGCGTCCATTTGAAAGATGGCATTTATGTCGTCATTTTTCGTCGTCTGACGAAGCTGGTTCTGAAAATAAAATTCCTTTATGTGTGTACTTATTTGTAATGTAATAAAATATAATTTGTCTTAACGAGCCCGTTGGGGTGTTTGCTTTAACGCTCTATCTCAGGATTACCCGGTTCGATTCCCGGCGGACTCAACTATGGAAATGAACTTTTCAAAGTTGGCTCTGGTTTGGCCAACTTGAAATTGTTTGGAAAGTAGTGGCTGGGCACACTGCATTTCGGAGTCATTTGGGCAGCCCGTCTGGCGACAGTAACCATTCCCTTTTAGAAGACCACCGTGAAAAAACAGCATATGTGCTATTGTGTTTCGATGAGTGAATAGGGGATGCCAGAGCCCATTATCCTATACCTTCTTTATCCCTTATCTTTAATCCTACTATAGTCTGCGGCGCATTCGCAGCACCTGTGGCATTTATAGGCGACGATAGCCACCTTCCATCAAATGGATCACTGCCTATCTGTCGACGTGAACATAAATATATTATACTAGCTGTCGCACGCGACTTCGTCCGCGTCTCTTTAAAAAATATTACTTGCTCATAATGTAACTTTCTATAGGTGAAAGAATTTTTAAAATCGGTCCAGTAGTTTTTGAGTTTATTCATTACAGACATAGATATATGCAAATCTTTTCTCTTTGTAATATTCTAGTATACGAGTATATTAATATATTATATTATATGTCTTTTGGAACAGAGTCTGTATGTAACTTAATTATTAAATTAATTAACTTAAAAACTTATCAGGGCTATCACAGCAAATGCAGTTTACATTTACATTATATGTAAATATAAAATAATAAAGAAAAGTTAATAAAATCTTCACTCTAGTGTGTTTTTAAAAAAGATACTTTATATTAATGCACATAGATAACGGACACTGACCATTTCTGCATTTGCAGCCATTCTTCGCAACATCTTCGTGAGGTACCAGTCAGGGGCCGCCATAGGTGCTTTTAAGCCAGAACGTTTTCCGTGAGCTGAAACGTTTAAAAAGATACTATATATTCTATTACATTTTTTTTAATGTTTAGGTCGACAGACAGGCCGACGGTCCACTTGATGGTAGGTGGCTACCGTCGCCTATAACACAAGCAACGCCACAGCTGCTGCAAGTGCGCTGCCGACTACAGTAGGATTGGATAAGGGATTAGGAGGGGATAAGGAAATGGGCTCTGGCATCCCTTACTCACTCACCGAAACACAACAGCACGTATCGATATGCTGTTATTTCACGGCGGTATTCTGTAAGGAGGTGGTTACTGCCGCCAGGCCGGCTGCCCAAATGACTGCGAAACGCAGTGGTGCCCTACCACTCTTTTCAAATCCAGACCAGAGTCAATTTTGAAAATAACATTAAAATTTCCAAAGTTGACCCCGCCGGGAATCGAACCTGGGGCCCCTGAGATGTTAGGCAAGCACTCTTGCCACTCATCCAACGGGCCGTCAATTACATAGAGTATACATATCGACGGGTCCTACGCATAGTGATGCAACCAGCAAATTAGTGAAATACGTTTTTTTGCATCAAACGCTTTAAATTATCATATTCTTTGTGCCCTGTAAAATTTATTTAAAAATATCAAATAGTTTCTAAGTTACAAACATGTAAACTGGTGCAAGAGACGTTATTATGATCAAAGTGACTGAGTACACTGGTGTAAGTCACTTGCATTAGTTTCGTTGGTCATCTTGCCACGCGCCGTGTCAGTGCAAGTATCGTTATACCAGTATGCGCGCTGCGGTAACAAGGCGTAGCCGTCCTTACGTTGATACAACTAAAATTGGTTTGACATCTTAGCAATTAATCTATCTTTAACAATTAATCTTTAATCAGAAAATTTTTAACAATAACTATTAATCAAAATGAAGCGTTCACGAGGACTAATTATGATAGATTTAGTAGAAAAAAAGCGCGGCAAAGAGAACACTCCCGAAAATATTAAAGGTAAGAAAAAAATTTACATTTTCGATAGTAAAATAAACAATGATATTTATTGTAATAATTTGTAATCGTTTTTATAATTGTATTGTAAATATTTTCTTTATATTATCAGTTACACCAGTATACACAGTTTGAGTTTATTACCTGCTTAAGTGTATAGTGGTGTAACTGTAATTTTACGGATATTTATATTTAATTTTCAAAACTTTGTATGACCACATTAACTTTTATTAATTTCAGAGATACCTAACGTGCCAATACCTAAAATATGTGAGGAATCGAAGCAAAATTTGGTTATGTGCAATACCAAAGAATCGACAGGTATCTATTTTAAAACTATTTCGACAAAAAGAAAACCTTAGAAATCAATTGGGTAATGGATTATATTATGCAACATAAATGTGTTTCATTATTATTTGTGTATATTTTTCTCTTATTCACTTACATTAGTTTATCTGGTTTCATTTAATTATTGCATAGTGAATTATACATAGATATAAGTATTAAATTTGTTTATTTACCCGAAAAACATTTCTTTAGATACATACTGTTTTGCCATTAAAAAACCCTAACACTTTGTTATTTCAGAACTAGCCTTTGCTCCGAATGCAGAACTCTTAATTGAAGACATGTCATTCATCAATAAAGTTATTGATTTAAGTAACGCTGAAGACATGTTTGAAGAAACCCCAACAGTTGAAAAATTGTATCAAAATCTGACAAATATTTCATCACATGATAACTATAATGACTGTTTTCAACAGGATGATGAGACTGTGCATGCAGATAAAAATGAACCGCATATTTCACCTCCATGCCAAACTACAATTTCTCTAAATCTGACTTCTATACAAGATAATCTGTCTGATAATGAAATTGATATGTTAACACCGATGCCTTCTCCATTAATTTCTTTTTCCCCAATCTACCACCAAATAGAAGACGAACCGCAATCAGACTACACCGATACACCGTTGAGTAGTCCAGCCAGTGTAAAAAGAAAATGCCAAAAAAGAAAGATAAAGGCAGATTGCGAGAGAGATACCAATCCATGTGGATAGATGAAAAACGAAAGTTTAATTTAAACAGAGGTTTAGAATATACCAGTCGAACAGGAAAAATCAATAAAAAGAAAACAATGAAATCGGTTTGCAAGTGTCCACGAAGATGTTTTGAGAAATTGCAAGATAACGTAAGAAATGACACATTTAATAGTTTCTGGGAATTAGGAGATCACACTCGGCAGTGGGACTTCATTGCCAAATACGTTTCGAAATCACAAAGAAAACGGATAGTTACTGAAAATTCCAGTAGAAACTGCACTTTGGTCTATTCGTTGCCGTTTACTGAAGACAGCGGCAGCATCAAAAAGGTTCATGTTTGCAAAAATATGTTTCTGAATACATTATCCATTAGCTATAATTTTGTAAAAACTGCCTTAGACAAATTTGAAAAAGGTTTTGGCGTCATAGAGAAAGATCGCAGGGGAAAACATTTCAATCATCCAAAAAAGATACCTACATCTGCCAAAGAAAGTGTTTGTTCCCATGTCAAACTGTTTCAACCTGTAGAGTCTTATTATACGAGAAAAGAAGTATATTTGGATGGATCATTGACATTTTTTCGAATGTTTAATTTATACAATGAGTGGTGTGATAATGAACAAATTCCCGTGAGTAGCAGAGTTAAAACATTGAGGCAATACAGAGACACCGTTAACAAGAACTTAATCTTTCATTATTATATGTGTAAATTATATGTATTATATGTGAAAGAACTTAATCTTTCACATATAATAATATTATTATATGTGTAAATGTTTATTATAATATTTATTTCCTATTTTATTATATTTTAGTCTTAGAGGACTCCTTGATAATGGATTAAAAAAATCCCATAAAAGAGAGCCGTTTCAGTATTTCCAGAATTTTTAAATAAATTCAACTCTTCCTTACCTATCTTATTCGGACTAATAAAAATATTCGCCCAGAAGGCCGAAATGGTCTCCCTTTGATATGCTTACAAAAAAAGTTTACGATAATCTTAGGTAAGTACTTCAATTATTTCCAAATTTAATTACATGGGTGGTAAAAAAAAGTCAAGAACGTCAACAAAAAATGGGTTTTCGGAATTTCGATTATATTGATCAATACTTAATTATCTCAGGCATTTGACAAATAAAGTTACAAGTGTGCCAAGCGGCGGCTTACAATAATAGGGAATATGCACATTTTTTTTAAATATTTTCATACGATGGATTATATCGTTATATAACCGTAAAATATTCAGCGCCAAAAAACAAGAAATTTGGTAACAAAAAAAAAGTTTAAATTAACTAACAGCTACGGGCACTTTAAACACCCGCTCTTTTGGCGCACTTGTCGTGACGTCAAAGTCTACAATACAATCAAATGTTAAAAATCACAAACATCTACACGCTTGTTGACATTTCATAGACGTTGACGTCACATTCCATAGACTTTGACGTCACATTCGATCTGACCGTTTCAAGTATTTTGAATTTCCCACATTTTTATGCACTTGTTAATAATTATTTTCTTAACGAAAAAGAAACAATATTAAAAAATATTTACATAATTCTAAAGCAAAAATGTTGATAAAAAATATATTTAAGCCTTTTTTGAATTAGACGCATATTCCCTATTGAATAAAACAATAATGTCCATGTATATATTTTTATTATTATTAGACATTTTATTTGACATCTAATTGGACAATTTTGTTAGTATTCTTTTATTTGACCAGCCCGTTGGATGAGTGGTTAGGTGCTTGCCTTAACGCTCTGTTCCAGGAGTCTCGGGTTAGATTCCCGGCAGAGTCAACTTTGGTTAACTTTTCAAAATTAGCTTTGATCTAGATCTGAAAAGTAGTGACAGGGCATACTGCATTTCGCAGTCATGTCGGCAACCCGTCTGGTAGCTATGAATAACACTTCCTTACAGAAGAGCACCGTGAAATAACAGTGCGTGTGCTGTTGTGTTTCTGTGAGTGAATAAGAGATGATAGAGCCTATCCCTTCCCAATCCCTTATTTTCAATCCCACTATGATCCGCATTTGCAGCACCTGTGGGCTTGTGTTATAGGTGACAGTAGCCACCTACCATCAAGTGGACCGTCAGCCTATCTGTCGACCTTGACGTAAAAAAAAAATAGAAAGTACATCAGGCGATGATGTATTATCAAGTTTGTCTATCAGCATGCCTGGCACCCTCTCTCATAAGATACACATTCAGATATCATTGGAGAACCCGATGGTGCCACACCATCAAAATTAGAATTGGAATTGCACATTCAGATACAAACGAGAGAACGCAAGTGCGATATCGACTGTTTTAGGATAACATGAGGGATAAAGTAATGACCTGCTGAAAAGCATGGGGGAATGGGAAATTAATTTAATATCTAACCAGTGGAATAATATTTAATATTTATATGAAATTATGTACAGAAAAAAGAAAACACGAAAAATTCCAATTATAACCTTCTATAAAGACCGACATGGGTCATTATGAATTGATCATTATATAACTTGTTTCCCTAACGACACAATTACCCCTTAATTATGTGCGAAAATTATAACTTGTAACCAAGCCCGCGACATAGTAAAAAAATTGCCATCGCGTTTCCGGGCAGGTAAACACCTGGGAATACATTGCCCCATTTTTAATTACAGCCATGTTAAAATAGCAATCATTATGTCTGTCACGTCGTAGGATTACAAGTGAACGGCGTTAAAACCCTTTATTAAATTAAGGTCGATGAATAAACATTAAAGCTTTGATACGAGTTATTTTAGGGGAATTACCATAGATAGGTTAAAGCTACCTTGACTATTAATTGTGCGCAATGTTTTTGTAACTGCTTTCAAAGGAAATCAATAATGAAATACCACTCATCCAACGACGAGCCCGTTGGATGAGTGGTTAGGGTGCTTGCCTTAACGCTCTATTCTAGGATTCCCGGGTTCGATTCCGGGCTGGGTCAACTTTGAAAAATGAACTTTTCAAATTTGGCTCTGGTCTACTGGAACTGGAAAGTAGTGGCAGGACACACTGCGTTTCGCAGTCATTTGGGCAGCCCGTCTGGCGGCAGTAACCACCACCTTACAGAAGGCCACCGTGAAATAACAGCACGTGTGCTATTGTTTCCGGTGAGTGAGTGAGGGATGCCAGAGCCCATTTCCCTATCCCCCCCTATCCCTTATCCTTAATCCAACTGTAGTCGGCAGCGCAATTGCAGCAGCTTTGGCGTTGCTTGTGTTATAGGCGACGGTAGCCACCTGCCATCAAGTGGACCGTCAGCCTGTCTGCCGATCTTAATATAAAAAAAAAATTTTAACTATTTCAAATAAAGTTATTTCATTCGAAATAATTTTTTTACTCAAAAAAGTTGTAGCGACAGGCGACACTGTGTTCGTCAGAAATAAACTTGGCAGCCAGCCTGACGATAGTGAACACTTACAGAAGACTATTGCGAAATAAAAGTAGGAGTGCTTTATATGTGTAGAGTAGAACCACCTAGGACGTATTGCTATCAAAGCGTATTTGCAACTCCTATGGGGTTGCTTGTTACTGTGTACAGAACTAATGAGACAAAAAAAATGTTCCCGTCTGGCTCTACATCCTTCAGGACATCAGCTGACAATGACAATCGACCGAGATACAGTCAGCTCACATTTTTATTTTTTCAAAATAGCATATAAACTGTCAACTGATAAATTTTGGAAAAAATGCTTTAAGAGTACCCAGACCATCCCAAATTTATGGATATGAACGTGTTTTGTAGCAGTTTGTCTAATTATAGGATTAAACTAGGAAATAAGCTTTCAATAGCTCCTTGAATATCTATCATGGTACAATGTATTTTTCTTAATTTAACCTTTAAAATGTTTATTTAGTAAGTAGAATTTAATTGCAGATACTGCAATTAAATTAAATTTAGTCTGTATTTTTGTTTAATATTTATATTTATTTTGTGTATATGGAACTCTCAAGTCTTTTAGTACTTATTTATATATTAAAAAGAAAATATATAATGACTATTTCCTAAATAAAGAGAACAAAAAAATCATCTGAGAGGAAATCTCTGAATTGTGATAAACTGATGTATTCCACCACTTTATAGATGACTGACTCGTTTTTCTTGAACATTTTAGGTCAGGGGTCACTAATCAGTTTCGCTCGGGGTCCGTTTTAAGAAATGAAATGACCATCGCAGTCCGCACATTTTATAGAAAAAAAAAATTTATTAAACAAATGTAATTACGGAAATAACAAAGCCAATATATACTGTCGCCAGACGGGCTTCCCAAAAGACTGCGAAACGCAGTTTGCCCTGCCACTACTTTCCAGAACCAGACCAGAGCCAAATTTGAAAAGTTCATTTTTCAAAGTTGACCCTGCCGGGAATCGAACCCGGGTACCCTAGAACAGAGTGTTAAGACAACTACTGATCCAATAGCCTCGTCTATATATACATATAATAAAATCGTAAGTGAGCCGTGTCTGTACATTAAATACAGGTTGTACTTGTGTTACCGAGGTCAAAAAATTGTTTTTAGAATTTTTCTGATAGTGAGTTTGTGCACGCTAATCTCTGAAACGGCTTAACTGTTTCCCTGGTATATTGTAACAAGGCTCCTGTAACATTTAGTGTTTGTTTCATTCTAATCGGTATACAAACGAAAAAGTTATGCGCTATACCGAATACCACGCGTACGAAGTTGCGACCTTTAAGAAATTCACATGACATTTACTGTGCTATGAAGTATTATTAATTTCACAATCTTATCGAGTATTATTATTTTATCTTATCGAGACTTATTACACTGTAGTTCACTGTATCTTCAAGTATCAATAAAACGTTTCAAACATTTTTATGACAAAGAGTGGCAGGTCACCTGACCGTCTTTCTGTTCACATCAAAAGTTGATACTGTCTGAAATACCTATTATATATCACCAGCAGAAACACATTATCACACGAGCTGTGTTTTCACGATGGTCCTTGTGGAAATAAGGGGGTGCCAGTAGCACCGGACCGGCCAGCGCAAAAATTACAATAAACAAAATGTGAATACTCCTCAAAGCATCTACAAATTTCCCCATAAATAAAATAAAATAAAAATAGCCTTTATTGCTGAAGTTAATTAACAAGAAAAAGAAAGCATAATATATTATTTATCAACAACAACTCCAACTTGTCTTGCGACATAGGCCTCTTCCACAGCTTTCCACTTATTGCGGTCTCTTGCCGTTTTTTGCCAAGCTACGTTTGTTGTCTTGTCCAGGTCATTTGTCCATCTAAGATAAGGTCTTCCTCTTGGGTAACATTCCACAATGTCTTTGGTCCATTTACTCACGTTATGTCTGATCATGTGTCCACTCCAACGCCATTTTTGTTGCTTTACAATATCATTTATTCTTTTTGTTTTTGATTTTCCTTTAATTATTGAGAGTTTAATTCTATCCTTTAACTTTATATTAAGCACACTTCTTTCCATATGATTTTGGCAAACTTCGAGTTTCTTGAATTGTCTTTTTGTCAACGTTCAAGTTTGGCATCCATAAGTCATTACAGGTATTATGCACTTATTAAATAATTTAAATTTTTGATTTGTCGGGATTTCTTTAGCTTTCATTACCCCTTTAAGTGCCCAAAACTTATTCCATGCGTTTCCTATTCGACTGTCGATCTCTTTATTAGTCTGGTCTAAGGGTGATATTATCTGTCCTAAGTACACGTATTCTTTAACAAATTCGATTACATTTCCCTTCACAACAATTTGCTCCTCTGTATTATTTGTCATTAATTTTGTTTTTGTCATATTCATAGTGAGGCCAACCAATTTGCTTTGTGTGTCAAGATCTTCCAACATGATTTTTAGGTCCGCAGGGTTATCTGTTATGATTACAAGATCATCTGCAAATCTTAAATGATTGAGTTTTGCACCATTAATATTAATCCCATATTTTTCCCAATTCATCCTTCTAAATACACTCTCTAGGACTGCAGTAAATATCTTTGGTGACAAAGGATCTCCCTGGCGAACTCCCCTCTTTATAACAAATTCGTTACCAACTCTCTCTAATTTAACTCTTGCTTTACTATTTAAGTAAATTCCCTTTATTATTCTTATATATTTTTCTGGGACGCCTTGTTCTTTGAGTGATTTCTATATCTCCACATGTCTAAGCGAATCAAAAGCTTTGTTGTAATCTACAAATGTTATATAGTATTGTTTTCCATATTCATGATATTTTTCTATTATTTGTTTAATTACTAATATATGGTCAATTGTGGAGAAATTTTTCCGGAATCCTGCTTGCTCTCTAGGTTGATTTTCGTCTAAAATTTTTGTTATACGTCCCAATATTAGTTTTGAAAATATTTTATAAAGATTGCTCATCAAACTTATTGGTCTATAGTTGTTCACTTGACTTTTATCCCCTTTCTTATGTAATAGGGTAATTGTGGTCTTTGTCCATTGAGTTGGTATTGTCTCGTATTTTAAAATTTCATTGAAAAGTCGAGTTAGTGGATCTAAAATTTCACAGATGGCTGCCCTTAATAGTTCATTTGTAATATTGTCATCTCCAGGGGATTTGGACTTCTTTTGTGTTAGAATAGCGAATTCCACCTCTCTCTTCAAGAATTTTGGAATCTCTTCCTCATAGATAGTTGGATAAGTTTCATGTTTTAATATATCCTTTTCACAATCATCGTACTGTATAAGTCTTTGTAAAATTGAGTAGCTATTTCCATTATGTGTAACCTTTTAGACGTTTGTTTTTTATTCTTGTCCTTAATATATGGTATCCATGCCTTTTCTTCTCTAAGCTGTTTCATCGCCATTTTTATTCCTCCTGTCCTTTCAATGCTACTCTGTATCTTTTCTATCCTGGTTTTATGTCTAAACTTTCTTATACTTTCGTTTATTTTCTTATTTATCTCTGTTATTTCTTTTTTGTTTCTTTTTCTCGACTTTCCCCCACAGTATATATTTATTGTGAACCAGGTTTTGGCCTGACTTCGCTCGCGTCTTATTCCTTAGTTGGTGAAACCTTTATACATTGCTCATATATTTTTGCAATTTTTATTTTTAGATGATCGCTCGCTAACAGTAGGTATTTTTTCCTGGATGAAAGGTAGGGATAGTCCCTAAGGTAGGGATAGACACTAATCTTATGTTATTTTCTGTATCCTTGACAAGATGTCTGCAAAGTTTCACGATGATCAGTTGAGTAGTTAATACGTAACAAACAAACAAACTCACTTTCGCATATATAATATACCTAACTAGCTGTGCCCGCGACTTCGTACGCGTTGAAAAATCAGTTTATCAGAATAAATAATTTCCTGTATGTTAATCCAGGCAGTAAACTATCTGTCTGCCAAAATTCATCCAAATCCGTTCGGACGTTATTTATTGATTTAATTGATTTATTTTATTTTATATATTTTTTATTATATTTATATCGATATTTATTTATTTATTTATTTATTTATTTATTTATTTTATCCAAACGTTATTTATTACGCCTGACTAAATATATGAGCAATGTAAAACCTAACATCTGACTGTTTAGACAGCTAAACAACACAGCATGTTTAAAATTTATGTAATGTTGCCATAAAGAATTTGTAAAATATACAAAATTCTGGGTTATTTCGGAGTTATTTGTTACTAGCTGGCGCCCGCGGCATAGCCCGCATTGATTGAAAAATAAAAAAAAATAACGTCTGATTATGAGAAATATAACGCCTAACATCTTTATTGCAGTTATAGCTATGCCAGGCGTTAGATGATCCTTCAGGAACAGTATTTTTTTCTGAATGAAAGGTACCCTATGTCCTTTCCTGCATCCCTGACAACGTGTATGCAAAATTTCGTGATGATCGGTTCAGCGGTTTAGGCGTGAAAAGGTAACAGACAGACAGACAGAGTTACTTTCACATTTACAATATTAGTATGCATTAGGATTAGGACACTTTATGTTGAATTAAATCATGTAGAGACCCATTAGATTTGATTAATTAGACTAATTAGCAATATTAAAATCTATAATATATAATAACTATAGATATTTCAGACATAATGAAACAGTGGATATCCCATGATATTGCATTTTGACATGAATCAGAAACTATGAAAGCTTCTAAAATTCTTAAAATCTGCGAAAACGTTATTGCAGATGCAAAGTGAATTCCACTCAAGCGAAACCCGCAACAAACACTAGTAAGTGAAAACTAAAATTTAAGAAATGAAATGCTCACTAAGCATTTAGCGTTTTTAAAATGTCCATTACTATTTCGAAATAACTGTTAAAAATTTAAATATTGTCAACAACGTTTTAATCCATCGGGTTAAAAGTAATCGCTATTAATGAAAGTGGACAGCTTTCGTGTGGATATGCAATTTTATTGAACGCACTGAAAACTTTTATCGAAATAAATACATTTTTTATTACTAACCGATTATCTACATGCATGTACGTTTTGGTCTAATTCATATGATAATCTGAATAAGTATACTGTGATACTTTGAAAGTGACAAGTTAGAAAGCATATCAACTTGATGCGATATGTGTGGAAATCCGCATCGTCCTTCTAAGTAACATTTACGTTTTTGGTTAACTTATGTGTCGAACATTGTAGGTATTAATCTACTACGCGTATAACCTTGGGCAACTGGGCTCTCTGAACCCGCCTCCCGCTAGGGGCATCCGTTACTCGAAAATATCAAAACTCGTCAAAAATATAGATCGAGAAGTTATGTATCACATTTTTTTTTGTTACCGTGGCCTTATGTTTGAATGAGCTGAATAGGAAAACAAAACATATTTTTCTCTTATCGATGGTGTGGAGCCTCTTAAGAAGATTAAGGCATAAATTACATAGAAAATTAACATTTAATTTAGAATACCTTTTATTAACAGTTAATGGATAGTTTTATTAAAATTATGGGGAAATTAAATATAATCATTCCGTCTATGTCTATCTATTTGTACATACATACATACTAAAGATAAACTACGATAAACCGTGCGCAGCCGGTGCGGGTCGCTAGTAAATTGGTAGTAATTTCGCTAGTAAAAGTAGTAGAAAATACTAGCAGAAAAATAGAGGCGGACAGCGCCTTTATTTTATGACTAGCTGAGCCTGCAACTTCGTATGCACGTGTGGCATTCGTTATAGGGTTTAACTTTTTTGTTTGTTGGTTGTTCCGGGAAGTTTGCTATAATAAATCAGTGAAAACCCCATTCAAATCGGTTGAGCCGTTTCTGAGATTAGCGTGCACAAATGCACAAACAGACAAAAACAATCTTTTTGACCTCGGTAACATAAATACAACTTATTTTTTTAAATGCTTTGTGTACAATTTTTTTTTTAAATATTTAATCTACAGACTCGGCTTGTATACGATTTTATTATATGTATATGTCGGCGGCCGATCGTATAATCCGGCAGTTCGTGATGTGCCTAGGCGGATCGTTACATATGGCGCCGTTTCATGGAGTTTCTGCTTAATATAAGTCAGATCGCTCGTCAAACTAAATCGTCAAACGTCATCAATCTGCCTGAATTTTAATTAGCCATTTCATGAATTGGCTGGGTATTAAGCAGAAACTTCATGAAACGGCGCCATATATAACGATCTGCCTAGGCACATTACGAACTGCCGGATTATACGATCGGCCGCCGACATATACATATAGATGTGTATAGATAGAATACAGATATAGATATAAAAGTTTATGTCCTTAATGTGTTTACAGAACACAATTTTTATAAGTAATATAACTCACCTCCCCAGCAGGAATGTCCGTAACTTAGGCATGAACCTGTAATATTAAAACACTGAAATTAATAACACGTCCTCACTATAATAACATTTACGTTATGGTGGTGGACGTTTATAAATTATTATTGAAAAAAAATAATAATTTATAGCTCATGAATACATTTAATGTGTATTTACAACATTAAATATTAAAGAAAATATTAATATTATTATTAAAATATTAAAGAAAAATGAAAATATTTTAAAGAATAAAGAAAAAAGTGTCTATTAATTTGATTTAATTCAAGATGTTCTGATAGTAGATTATACTTACATTAAACTCTGTAGTTATATAATATTTACTTAATGAATGTACATTAAATTCTTTAAATACAAAGATAACATAAATGTTGTCTGTTTGTCTGTTAAATTTTTGTAGCAAATCAATAAATAAATTTTGAAGATAGTAAGAATTCTGGGGAAAGAGATACGCTTTTTAATAACTTGAGCGAAGACGCAGGTAGAAGATAGTACTTAAAAATTGTTTAGATAGATCTTTCTAACCAGGTTTCATTCTTTTTGCTGCAATCAAACTCCGAAAAGATTATGGTTCTATTATCTTTTAATTTTTATTTTTATTATTAAAATACGGGTATTATAAAGAGCTTAGAATAACGCTTTCTTTCTGTGCATAATCTGCGAAGGTGATATTGTCCGTTGCAACATTACAAAAGTTACGGTAAAATCCATAAAAGACAAAGTAATTAGGGCATGGAACTATTGACAGCGATAACGATTATTCAGTCTTTTACGTATGTATTTATAACTAGGGTGAAATTTGACAAGGAGGAAGCTTAAACCGTTAGATTCTTCAGACGTATATTTGAAGGCTACTTTAAAGACACATCTTAATATTAGTTAAAGGACCTAGTAATAACTTAAAGAGAATAGCTGTAATAAATTATCTTTTAAGTATAAATGTTTTATTGTCCTTTTAGAATAAATTTAAATTTCTGTTGTGGGTTTAGTAAATTTTGCTTTGCACTTAATTATGCCGTTCAGTTGTTTTTGTAATAATTTTTTATAAGAAACTTAGGTAATTTTAATGAATAAAATAAAACATAGATTTTTTTACGATCTCGCTATCCGCTACGCTATAATTATGACCATACGCGATCATGCATCGTTCCATAAACCCATACAGTATGCATTAGGTTGGAGTGTCCACTAATGGCGTTTCACAGTAATGTACCAATAAACTTGTTAGGATCTCTGGCTTCCGTTAATAGTATTCAAGTTAGAACCTAGTTACTTCGTAGCGAATCAAATGGGCCTCTCTCCAACCATTGTATTTCTATTGTACGGTGGATAATATAACCAGATATTCTTGCATTCTCTTTTTTGTATTTTCGAGTTATTTCGCAAATAAATTTAATAAATTAAATAAAGGCATTATTGACAAATTGTCTAGTTTTCTTGTTTTTTTTTTTGGTATACCTATTTGGTATTAAGTATTGTCGGAATGAATTCGGTGTGTGACTCCCCGATTTAGTGTTGCACAACGATAAGCGAAATTAAATAGACTAATTCGTTTGCTTGTCTGTTACCCAATCAAAAAAAAAGCTTTAAAATATATTTTTGTCAGACATACTGGTGATGACGGTCTACTTCATGTGGCCTATCAACACAAGCTACGCCTTGCGTGCGACAAGTGATGTGCTGTTGACCTTAGTAGGATTAAGGATAAGAGATTAGGAAGGAATAGGGAGAAATGGGCTCTGCCTTCTTACTCACTTATCGCAACACAATATCAAATTTGTTATTTCACGGTGGTTTTCTTTAGGGGGGTAGTTATTGCCGTCAGATGGGCTACTCCATGTCAAGCGTAGTATGTACAAATTTTGGAACAACATTATATATTATTTCATAAAATTTATATGATTTTTTTTAATAATAAGAGCATTATTACAAAAAAACTTCATAAAGGTAATTAAATTACAACGCTTCATATAAAATAAAGGAGACTAAAGAAATAGTGAAATGAAACATCTTTTTCAATTTCCACATGGAAAAGCGAGAAAGTTGAAAAGAAATCCTATTAAGCTTTCAATTTATTAGTTTACAAAACATCCTAACATAAATCCTTTTTCAACGCATGCAGATTTCCCATCGGAATTATTCTTTCTCTAAATACTGTTTACGTGGATTTATGCCGCTGTACACAAAGCTTTATTGTTTTTCAAATTTGTATAAAATATACAAATTTATATAAATTATTGTTTGTCTACAACAACGTTGAGAAATTTTAAGTGAAGTTGGGTTTGCACGATTTCAACTCACTTTCTAAAACTAGGATTTGAATCTAGATTTTCCGTTTTTAAGTCTGTTTTAAACCGTTTTTAAATTTTCCGTTTTTAATCTTAAATGTCCTAGACTGATCTTAAGTTGTACCAATCTCAGATAAAGACAACAATACAGACAAAAAACAGAATCTCAGAAGTCACCATTCGACTCGGGAAACAGATAGCTCTGTTATTCAGAATAGTTTATTCTCTATTAGTGATTATATTTTATTTAAATTATGATGTTTTGTCTCCAACTGGAATTGATCTTAGATTTTAGAAAAAATAGGATAGGATTAAGTTTCAATTGATCCCAACTTATAATTTTTTTATCTATCTGAAATAGTTAATCTTAATGAAGAATTCATCTTGCTTTTGAATACAATATTCAAAAGGCCAAAAGGCGCGTTAGTGATTGAACGCGCCTTCTGACTTATTATGTATTCTAAATATGTTTATAATATATTAATTATTATTTTCTCTCACTTGCTTGAAAATGGCTTCATTATTTTAAAAAGAATATATGCCAATCGTATCTTTTCTGTCCGCAATCCCAAGAGGACAATTTTTGTACAATTTTAAAGCACGACCAATTAGGTTACTGAGACAAGCCCGCCATTTTGTTTTATTCATACTGTCCATTCGGTCTTTTTTTTTCATTTTTGTACATATTTACATTTTGAAGCTGTAAAGGACCTCGGGTTACATTCGCCCGTTTAAATTAACTTTAAAAGTACTCGGCTTCGAATACTACTCGGCCGACAATAAAGTGTTGAGGTTTTTTTTTTTTTTTTTTTTTTTTTGTAATATCTATAGCGACATTCCCAAGATTTCCAACACTCATGACATGCCATGCTTTAACTACGAAAATTATTATATCACTCGATGGACCATGAAATTAGCCTTGACAGTGCACTTCGTGAAACCCATTCCATTATTCATTAAATGTGTTTACTTAATAAATGTTCTGAGAAAATTGTACAAGGCTACTTTAGTTCCGTGGAAAGAGTTTAATTGTATGAATCGGAACGCATGCATTACCGTGGCGTGTTTTTGAAGTTGTCGTAAATTCAAAATCGTTTCTAACTATTTATTAGAAAGCACAGAGTAGAATACAAATCAGAGCCTTCATTCATAATCCATCTTGAAAATTAAAATTGAATTTGGAACAACCAATTCCATTACAGTTGATAACAAAGAGGCGGCATTACAATCGAACTTTTCAATTAGACAATTTCGAATTTCGAACCGTTTTCTTTTCTACAAGCAGGCCGTGGTCAAAAATATTTTATATATCACTAATATACAGAGTAGAGAACGAGTCAGAGGCAGCATACACCAACTTTTTTATACTAGCAGTCCCATTGTCAAAGTAGGTTTTCTACATTCGTGCATTGCTTTTTATTTACAGCCATAAGCACATGGTTACATTCCGACATACCTCCGCGTTGACTGCGCCATCCGTTGATCTTTTCAACAAGGTTCGAGGACTTGCTGCCTCTACTGTTAATTCTCTCCTCTGTGGATCAAATAGATGTATTATTAATAATATCCGTTGTCTATGACGCGAGCCAGTCTCCCGCTGCAAACGAAATGAAATTTGTCGCACTTCATGCAGCTTAATCGTCTTTAAAACGGTTTATGGTCTATTGAGTTGTATTGAAGTAGTTTTTTTTTTAAATATTTTGTTACACTTTTAGTTATTGCTTTTGTATGTGTGTTTGTGTATATTGATATATATGTATGTAGCTTAGTAATATCATGAGTTAACAATAACATGAAACAAATGATGAAACTATTTTCAACCTGCAACACAAATTCGAAATCATTAAGGAATACTAAAGCCTATTCTTTAAAATATCAATGCCGGAACTCGCAACCCACTTGATTTGTTTTTAGGAACAAAAATGAATTATAAAAATGAAGCCTACAATCTCTTTTCGGCTACTATTTTTACAAATACAAAATATATAAGTATAGATTTAAATTAGTAATATACAATGACAAAAATAAATGAAATTATTTCGAAAGGGTTTACAATTACTATTTATTTGGGACTCCCGTGGCAAATTAACAACCAGTTAATAAATCAAATAAAAAATATCTTAAATTAAATTTTATATTAATTAATTATTATTAGTGGCATTGATAATTTTTTATCGTTAAACTTAAACAAATTTTACAGTCTTCAGCATTAAAAAAATTCAAGTAAGTAATAGCTTTGATACAATAACTTTCTTATTTATTACTATCGTGATACATAATTTATTATTATAAAATTATAACAGTATTTCGAAGGCCACAAAATGCTAGAAAATTATTCTTCAAAATATTAATATAATAAATTCTATAGATATATAATACAATATTGAAGTTTCAGAACCCATTTCCTTGACCCTACCTTATTTGACGGGGCACTTAATTCCCTATCGGCGTTGTGTTTGTAGACGATGTTAGGTAACTAAAACCAAGTGGACTCCCAGCCTGTCTATCAACCTACGAGTATGTCATAAACTTAAGAAACAACATTAGCATTGTTTTATGTTTTCTTTGGTAAAATTTGCTATCTCTAATATTTAGAGTACTTTCCTTATTATCAACCCTATCGATTGATCCATACAGGCTGTTATTTTATCTAATTTTATCCAGTACGCGTTACCTGGGTATGGCAAGCGTATTTCCAAAAATCTATGAATGCCGTTTTGTTCTTTTGAAAAATAAGGGAATGTTTTCCTTTGATAAAATTTGCTATCTCCAATATTTAGAGTACTTTCCTTATTGTTAACCGTATCAATTGATCCATATAAGTACAAGCTGTTATTTTATCGAATTTTAACCAGTTCGCGTTACTTGGGTGTGGCAAGCGTATTTTCAAAAATCTATGAATGCAGTTTTGTTCTTTTGAAAAATAAGGGAATGTTTCCTTTGAGTAAAACTTGCTATCTCTGTATTTAGAGTAATTTCCGCGGTAATTTTTTTTAATCCTATAAACGACACGTCCCGGCCTCTCCTATGTGTAATTAGAAGACTCAGTATATTCAATTCATAGCTTATCTAGAATTGTGTACCTTTCCAATAATGTCAAATAGGTAAATAGGATTACGAAGATTACCCTCCCATATAAAGGCAAACTTATAAAATACACCCTCTCTGATTTACTATAAGCTGGTTGGAGTACAGATTGCTTTAAAAAAAATGAGGAAATGAATTGTCTAACTAACGCCATTAAAAAAAATTGAAAATGATATTAATTTATTTAAGTGACCTGCTCTGTAGTGTCGCAAGCGACCTACCGCAATTATTGTGAAGGCGAATTAAAATTTTTAATTCTTAATTTAAAAAAGCTGTTGCTAACGGAAATAATGTAACACGAACTGGCAAGTTCATGACCTTACTTATTACAAAGAAACATACCTTTACTTATATTTATTAAGTAGGTACACATTTATTAACATGAAGTAATATATTTTTTTAATCATTTATTAGAATTGCACGGAACAGCAAAGATGTTTAATGGGTTAATCATTATAATGATCATTATAAACTTATCAGAGTTTCTATGACCACGATTACTCCGTCAGACGTGAAGAAGATTTTTACACACTAGCTGAGCCCGCAACTTCGTACGCGTGGTATTCGGTATAATGCCTAACTTTTTTGTTTTTAAACTGATTTGAATGAAACAAACACTTAATGCAACGGGAAGCTTGTTACAATACAACAGTGTAAACCGTATTCAAATCGGTTAAGCCGTTTCTGAGATTAGCGTGCACAAACGCACAGATAAACAGACATACAGACAAACATACAAAAATTCTAAAAGCTATTTTTTGACCTCGGTAACATATAAAAAAACCTGCACAACCTGCACAAGTTCTTTTTTTGAAAAAATATTTAGTGTTTACATACACGACTCGTATACGATTTCATTATATCTATAGATAAAAAAAAAATGTTAGAAATTCAATTAAAAAAATCAGGTCTATTTTTGACAATAGCATTTTTTGTATTATTTAATTAAATATAGGACAGATTTCAGAATGAAGGTCGACTTGATGTAGGTTTCGGAGGGATCTAAGTGCGCAGCCTTAGGTGCTTAAATAATTTAAAAAAAATAATGGACAAGGTGGTGGGGATAATGGAAAGGAAAAGACATAAGATTACTCTTTCCATTACTCCCGCACCGTAACACAACAGCACATGTGCTGTTATTTTAGAGTGGTCTTCAAAAACGAGATGTTTACTGCCCCTGGGCAGTAGATTTTTTTAACTTACTCACATAAAAAGGCGAACGAGATATTTGTGTGTGAGTTTTATAACGCTGGAAAATATCGCGTTTCATAACCGTAATATATCACGTATAAGGTCTCATAAATATAGCTAAACATTTTTCTACAACGAATTAATAATTTTTCTCACAAATTTCTTTTTGTCCAACACCAAAATTGATATTAATTATTTTGTAACATAAAATCAAAGAAATCACACTGAATTTGGCAGCAATAGCTAATCATTAATAATAAAAAACTTGGACGCCCACGATATAAGATAAAATCAAATTAGTCTGCAAAACTATGGTTGGGGTAAGTATATATTTGCCGATTTGTCACAAATTTTATGTCCACCATTAAAAGCTAGGAATTAATATCTCCAGCAAATATTTGAACAATTTTACGACACCGTTTTAGTGGACGCGGTTTTTTTTTTATTGGTGTGATTTTATTTCAAACCTTTAGTCAGCAGTTGCTGTATCATATCGTAGAATGACAGTTTTAAAGAAAAAAAGCGATAAAGATTTCTATGAATCAGTGAACATTCGTGGTAGGTACTAACAAATATTATTTTTTGTAAGATTCGAAGTAGCTTGAAACAAAAGAAAAACGTTTTAGCTTTAGGCAATAGGTCTGGGTATTATCTAGCTCAACGATAAAATATTTATAGCAATCCAGGCATGTAATGTGGTCATCATGCCTAGGTTTGTCATCGGCAGGGTACCCATAGGCATCTGGACCGAATTTTTTAATTTATGTATTTTAACTCTCAATTTTGTCTACACTACGTTCCGCAGACGTAAAGGGGGCTGCCCATCAGGATGCGATATATACATAATAACAATCCCTTATTCATTATCTCAAGTAGGCAGCGCGTATACAGTATCTAAGTCTTACTTACATTAATCATTAACCATCAACCACCACCATGAGCATAATATTATATTTTCACCATCACCATCAACCATCACTTAATGGTTAGTGAACTGTCAGTCGACAGTTAAGTAACCTAGTCGACGTTTTTAAGTAACCCTAGTCGACGTTTACTTAAAAAAAAATTCTATTTTTTTAGTTAATCCAATTACTTGTAAGATACTTTTAAGTTTTTTTGTTAGTACTGTTAAACTTTATTCACTTGACCAATTATTAAAACTGTGAATTTTGTTTCAAAATAATAAATAATAAATAAAAATGTCTCTAACGTGTAATACAAAACTTTTTAACTTAACTTAAACGAACTAACTATTTAGGGTTCTGCACCTCACAAATGAAATATTGCCTGTTGTTTGTCCGTTAAAACACACACATAACAGACCTGAACAATCGTGTGTGTATGTAGGTACTATATTTATGTAGGCTACATATTGTAAAAAATACATTAGGTCAGGTCTCTTCTTTAAAACTTGTAACTTTACTTAAGTAGAGGCGGTACCATAGCATCTCTTTTGAGGCGGCGTTTGTGCCATCTGCTGGCATTCCCCCAATGGGAACTGTCGGTGTGTACCGCGAAGTCGGGGATGCGCGATCACGAGACTCGGTTTTGTAGTCGGAAGAGGTCGTCAGGTTTAGAGACTCCAAAAATGGATCGACAGATTGGCGGAGCCCAGTGCGGGCCGCCCAACGATTGAGGCCAGCCTCAATCGTCGCCCTAGCTAGAGGGAAGGCTGGTAATGCGGCGCGGGGCCTTCACGTTTTGCCTGGTGCAGCTTGCAGGTGGCATGATTGCTTTTGGCGTTACTTCACCGAGTAGCCGTAAAAGAACCGACCGAGGAGTGTCGCCATTGTGACTGTGCAGTTGTAGTGTAACAATTCTGAATCACTGTTGGGGTGGCGGGTTATAAGAAAAGATTTTAAGGAAACACTACACTTTAATTTCACTAGAGTCCCTATGTACTCTAGTGAAATTATATCTTATATCTTCCGTTGATCACGTCGTTTTGGAGTAGCTTTATTCCCTTTTCGACAGGAGCACAGGTAAAGATAGGGACCTCGTCGACTTAATAAAAGTAAGAGTTGGATTCGTTCAGTCTGGATGAGATAAACGTAAAAATCGTCAGCTCGATCGCCTTTCTTATTCCTTTTTAAAAAATCTGAATCTCTTTTATTGTATATATATTCCGTACACCTTCTCTTTAAGTTTCTCTCTCTAGAATGCTCTCCTCGTCAAAAAACCCTGTCAATCTCCCTTTTTTTCTTTTTCTTCGATTCTGTTGTTCTTTTTCCATTTGAAATCCCACCGGCCAGTGTATATGTAATAATATAAGTAAATAAAAAAGTCACATTATAAAAAGCAAACAAAAAGGTTTATAATGAATGAGAAAAGCGAATGATGAAAGCGCAGTTGACACTGCGCAGCACACTTTGGCCGACTGTATAAATTGTTTTCTGATAAATTAAAGATATCTAATGAAGTTTACCTACTTGAATATCTTGCATGATGAAACATAGTTAATACTGACATTGATATTAACATATTCTTTCATATTTATTCATGCAAATAGGTTTTATATAAAAGAGACAATATCGACATAATAACATATAAATTTAATTACAGAATTAAGTGTTCACTGAACCCTCAGAATAAGAGGTCTATTCACATTTGTCCAGAGTGTTCCCTTCGGGATACATTTGGACATACGAACATTCACAAACTGTGTCTAATGTAATAAAAAAAATCCTATTGAATTTGTACACGTGGAGAATTTATTATTATATCTGTTATGGAATATAAAAAATAATGTAGAACATGTATTCCCAAAGGAGATTGTAAAAAGATGAATTGTTTGTTAGCAGCGCAAAACAGTTTAAGGAACACATTACCTTTCAGATACAGTGTTTTATTATTCTTACTCCAATAGATAGTAGTTTTTTAATTACATCATATCGATAACTAAGGTTCACAGTGAAAGGGTATGAAGATTGTTCCGAGGTATGCAAGGATTCTAGGAAACTTTGTGATAACTGAAGCCATGTCAATATATTATACCTTTTTAAGGTGTAATATTTAAGGTATTAATACATGTCGGACAGTTAGACAGCCTGCGCAAGGCATTAGGATCATAGTGTCGCCATCATCGCCCAAAAATTTACGGAGAAGCTATAAATATACGGCTGGCAATGCATACTGGCGTCTTAAATTGGACATCCCGTCTGGGTGTAGTACCCAACCATTCCGTGAAATAACAGCATGTGAGCTGTTGTGTTTCTGTGAGTGAGTAATGGATCCCTTTCCCTCTTCACTTCTCCACCCCCTCCTTGCTTTATCCTGTTAAGGTCGAGAGAGCACATATAACATCTTTGGCTTTTTTGTGTTAATAGGAGACAGTAGGGACAGGAAAGTGGACCGTCAGTCTACCTGCCGATAATTTTATACAAAAAAAAATTCAAGATACAAATACGAGATAAGTTGACCGAAACGAAATTGATTTGGGGTCCAAATACATGAGCTATAAAGATTGAATAAATATTTTAAAACATAAGAAAAAGGGGCGCGGATGAAGCTGAGGGAAAACCTAGTTTAAATATACATTTAACAAATATAATGACTTTATACAAACTCATTAATGGCAAAATGGTGTCTCCTACTTTGCTCCGGCAGATAGATTTCGCTGTTCCTTATCATATACCAAGATATCACATTAATAAATTTAGCATTCCTACCAGCAGAACTAACTTGGGGAAATATGCTCCATTAATTCGGTGTATGTGGGATTATAACGAATTGATATAGGGGTATATTGACATCTTCCACGATTCTGAAAGTATTTTTAAGAGGAAGTGTGCGGTGGGGGTTATTTCACTTTGTGTTTAGGTGTAATTCGTGCTATTTTTGTCGTTTGCTTTCATTTTAAAAATTTCTCATGGTTTAGGTATATTTCGTTTTTAATATCATATTTTAATGTCATGTGTTCTACATTTTTTGTGCGTAATTGTTTAAATACTTGTATGTAATCATTTTCTTACCTTAAATTACTATTTTTACTTAGTGTTGCTTTTAACAATTGCTGTATTCATCTGTAAATGCATATCTGTTAGACTAAGAATTTGCAAGTGTAAAACATTTTTGTACCTTTACTGATTTTGTCGCTGGTGTATCTGTCTAAATCTTTAGTTCCCAAAGTGGTCCAGGTGGACCCCCAGGGGTTCACGGGAGACTCGACGGAGGTCTACGTTGTCGTGACAAAAAATGGAGGTGACCAAAAAAAAGCCAATCAATTCTCACTTATTTCATTTAGAAAACTCCCCATTCGTGGTTGGAACTCAGCCACAACGCAAATTCCATAGTTAGATCTAATCTTCACATTTTTTGTGGAGTTTTGGGAATATGGTAGAAATTTAGGTGCCGGCGGTCCACCGGAACCAGCTAAATTTTGAAAGTGGTCTATTCGAAAAAAAATCTGAAAACCTCTGGCCTAAATAAATGAAGAATACTTTAGTGATTTAGTTTTTTTTTTAATGCAATTTACCAAGAAATTGAAATAACATTCGAAACGCGAAAAAACTAAACAAACACGGATGGATGAAAGATGTAAATCGGGCAATGAAGATAAGCGAAATAGATTTGACGAAATACGTATCTGTTGAGACGGTCGCCAAGTCGTAGAAGTTGATAGCTTTTTTCTGTACGGACGGACATACATTTCGAGAATATAGATCTTTCTGGTTTGGTTGCAGGAGTTTTTGAACCAATTTCTTATGCAATATATATGGTGGATAACAATTTATTCGTAAAATCGAAAACGTTTTCATTTATAAACAACATGAAATTCTTTTTCATAGGCGTTATTCGAAACGAAATTATTTGCAGGCAAAGACGAAATAATTTTATTTTCTCATTCGTATATGAATCTGTTTCCATTATTATTTTACTTAAGTGTTATCCCTAAAATATTTTTGGAAACTGTTATTGTCTAAAATCGACAAGATGGCGAGCAGAAGTTATTTATAAAACAAAGGTCTTTGTGTTAGAGGGCTAACATTCATTTAAATTACATTAAAGGAATTTGTCAAGACACATATTTTAATAGGTATAAAAAAAAAATCATTAGGTGTCATATTTCAAATAGTTTAGCGGAAAGCTAATATTTTCATGTCTTTATAAGAACACTAGCTGAACTCGACCATGCTTCGCTGCGGCCCATACGGCGGTGGAATGCGCGTGGGGCGCGAGGTACTGGACACTGCTTATACATAATACTATTGATCGTAGCGTGATGTTATATAACCTATAGCCTTCCTCGATAAATGAAATATTTAACACAAAAAGAATTTTTCTATTCGAACCAGTAGTTCCTGAGATTAGCGCGTTCAACCAAAAAAACAAACAAAACCAACTCTACAGCTTTATAATATTATGGTATAGATTAGACAACTTAAACTTAAATACTTACTGTTATCATTAAACCTACTTTTTTAATTTTAATTTTTTTAATTTTTTTAATTACTTTTTTTTTAAATAAGTTTATTTATTTCAAACAATTAAAATACACTGGCCACAAATTAATGTTGAACTCCACACTAAGCTTGTATGTGCTTGTATCGTGGGAGTGGATGGCAAGTACAGAGTGGATGCAACACAGTGAACTAACATTTAGCATGGCGTTTTTAGTAATAAACCCACAGTTTGTTGAGTTATTCCTGTTGCCCAAACCCATTAATCATGTATGGCGATTTAATTTAATTTTGTTCCTTATTGCTTTTAGAATCTTCACGAAATTTACTATATCCTCCTATACACGTATGTAAAGTTGACGACATAAAAAATGTTCCTGTGTTTTTTTTTGTAGAAAATAGGCATCATTTGTGCGCTACCATGAAATTAAGTAACAGTATTCCATCATATTTTTTACTCCTTTCTCGTCATATGCGTCGTCGTTTGTAATTTTTCACAGGAAAAGCTCGAATATATTCAACGTAGCGAGTTAATGTATTTGTTTTTCGCTCATTCTATTAACAATTTTCTCAGCTATTATTATATATTGACTGTGTGAATAAATTTTATTCACATTTAATAAAATAAAATAAAGTTTTGCATTATCACTAAAATAACAATATTATTGTCAATGATATTAGCGTATTTGATATTAAAATGAATCCATGTTTAATAATATGTTAAAAACATTTTGATATGTAATTGATAGTGCAATGACTATAGAGCCTTCTAGTTAAAAATGAAATAGCATATTCCAATACATTCCAGTATTAAATAGCATATTCCAGTACATTATGTGACAGAATATGCCATAACATTTTAGAACTATAACTTTAAAATCTATATACTGTTACGACTAACTATGGAACGTTCTGAAAAAAAAAAAAAAAAAAAACGTTCACGCCGGTTGAAAGTCCCGAACGTCCCACCTTATCGATGGTAGTCACGCCTTTTCCCGACTAGTGTCAAAGAAAATTGGTCCTTATGTTTACAACATAGAGTTTACATTTCAACAGAAATAACGTGCCCGAACTTTCAATGGCTTCTTTACGATGTTGTTTTCATTTTCTGGAAAATACGAAATACATCGAGGCGTTTGGCGCCAAGTATAAATAATTAAGAGACCAGGCGGGCGAGATGAGTTAGTGGAGCGATAATCAGCGATACGAAAGCGGCTCTCGGAGCTTTATCAAAGTTATCTGCGACAGTGAACCGGCGACACATTTTGGCAAGTTTAACGGTTTCATCGGACAGTTTGGTGATTTTGGAAGACATCTTTGTTTGTTAAAATAAATCGTTCGTTTCGCCCTTACATGGTATTTTAACTCACCCCGCACGTAACAATACATACTAAAAGCTAAACTGAGCTTATGTTATAATGTTTGTAATATATATTTATATATGTTATTTATATGTCTTTATAAGACATATTAAGTATAATGCACTTAAATATGTAATTATTGTCTATAGTAATTATAGTGATAATTGAGCCCTTAGAATATAAATTAAAAATACATAAATATATATGAGATTAAAAACATATAAATTCATGAACTCATTCATTATATTATATTAAATAATAAGCAAATATAATAAAAAGGGCATTCATTCCTTCATCAAAATGTTTAAAAAATAAATTCGTATACGTATAATAAAGTTGACATTAATTTAACAATTTATTGGTTCTTCAATTTGGTAAGGAACTGCGCAAGTGATTTTTTTTTTTTGAATCTTTGGATATATCATCGGACCATCGTGCTACATAGGCCTGTCTGGTATTATTTTGCCATCCGGACGTTGTAACTTTAGCCCACTTTTCAGGGTGTCCGTTAATTTATTATGTGTCCGGCCCACTATGTAAGGCATCTAAGAGTTTGGTCTCGTTTCTAATTTCTGTGTGCTTTATTTTTTGTGCTTTTATCTTTGGCATGTTGTTATTTTGTTATTTATTTTATTTATACACTTCTGACTTCCATAAGTATGGTTGTAAGTAAACATAAGCATAACTTTCTTGTTGAGTTTTCCTTATATTATAACTATAAATTACTTGTTGAAATTGATATAGGATTTGGCAGGCCACATTCAAAGAGCAAAACGTGGTTTTCCTCTTCAATTGATTCAATTCAAATGGTTTCAAATGGTCTCAAACTGGCTTTTGGTGTTATATTATTAATTATTAATTAATAAATCAATAATAATTAAAAATTATATTGATAAGAAAATGAAGATGAAAATAGAAAAGCATTTATTGCAAAAAACAGCTTTTTTAAGTTGTGTTTCATAGCAATTGTCCCGAATAACCTATTTTGTTACCTGTGGCACATTCTGCAAGACAAATGATGAGGAGAAGTGCCAGGATCCTGGCGGCTGTTGATCCTGGTGCGCAGGTCCGTTTGACGTTTGAGGTTTCTTTCTCCATATTCTTGATTTTTGAACTGTAAAATAATGGAATCATTAATACCAAAAATTTGAATCACTAAATTAGACTGAACATAAAGCTAACGGATGCACTCACAGAAGCCCTAAAACTAAGGCGACGGTGGGCTGGAGAAATCCCAAGCTATAGTGATAAAATATGATAAGAAGAATCTGCCAAATGAAAAGAACCCTTGGGTAAAGGAAGTTTGGGCACCGAATGTGGTTTGGGTAGACTGAGTAGGTGGACAGATCACTTAATTTTAACAGCTTGGAAGGATTAGGTAAAAATGGTGGAGGCCTACACCCCAAGATGTATCTATATCTCGATCTTTTTTTATATAAGATAAAAAAAAGATAATTTATTTTGTATTTATTTTTTATGTTAAAGTCGACAGACAATCTGACGGTCCACTTGATGGTAGGTGACTACCGTCGCCTATAACAAAAGCCACGCCAACGCTGATGACTACAGTAGGATAAAGGATAAGGGATTAGGAGTGGACAGGGAAATGGGCTCTGGCATCCCTTACTCACTCACCGAAACACACGTGCTGTTACTTCACGGTAAGGAGGTGGTTACCGCCGGCAGACGGGCTGCCCAAATGATTGCGAAAACGCAGTGTGCCCTGCCACTACTAAATAATTTTGTAAAAACTTAAAATAATAATAATAATAACGGTATTCCCAAAGCATGATAGATGTTTAAAATATGGAATAAATAGCTGATCATTAGCTGACCAAGAACCAGTTGTTCACTATCAAATTTCAAGCACAGCTTAGGCTAGAGCTATAGACTATGACCATAGCCTAACTTATCGTTTAGACTGACTTAAGTTTGTCAGAGAACTAGTCTATGTTTGAACATTGAGTATACTCAGAATAGTTGCCTTGTGTGAACTTTCTATTATTATTTTGCTTCATTTTAAAACGAGTAAGAGAACAGCTGTTGTAAAGTCCATCATAGTTAGAGCAGTTTGAAAATGAGAACTGTGTCAAAAGGTTCACATTTAAAATGACCATTAATATCTGTTGGTACTGACAGTTTAGACAGCTAAACAACACAGCATGTTTAAAATTTATGTAATGTTGCCATAAAGAATTTGTAAACTATGCAAAATTCTGGGTTATTTCGGAGTTACTTGTTACTAGCTGGCGTCCGCGGCTTAGCCAGCGTCGAAAAATAAAAAATAACGCCTGACTATGAGCAATGTAACGCCTAACATCTTTATTGCCGTTATAGCTTTGCCAAGTTTTCTATGATCCCTCGGGAACAGTACTTTTTTCCTGGATGAAAGGATGTCCTTTCCTGCATCCCTGACAACGTGTATACAAAATTTCATGATGATCGGTTCAGCGGTTTAGGCGTTAAAAGGTAATAGACTGACAGACAGAGTTACTTTCACATTTATAATATTAGTAATATGCACTATTGTTAGGAAATTTCAAGTTGATTCGATAAATTTGTACTTATTAAAAAAATTAGCTAAAAAAGGTTTACTTAAGTATTTCTTAAGCTTTTGAGCAAATAAAATATTCAAATATAATAAAAATGTTTGTTTCTCATTAATTATGTACAATATGTACGATATTTCCCTACCTACGTCTATTTAGGCAAAATGTTTACATAAAACCTTAATTTACGAAAAGCTTTTATGCATAAATTTATTATTTATATTTCTATAAACACACTTCGTTTGATGTTCAATCGTTAGTAGTTCGTAGCGGTTATAAATAGCCAATGTCTTTCTCTGGGATTTGAATTTTCTTTTCCGTGACATAGGGCGGTAGACAAACTTGAGGTCCTCTTGATTTTAGATAGTCTTGATATATTTATACTTATACTAATATTTATACTGAAATTAATTTTATACTAGATATAAAATTAATTTCAGTTTTTTTACGATGCAAAAATGTTGTTGGCAGTAGAGATCCGAATCGATGGTTCTGCCCGGCGGCAAAAGCTCATATACCCTTCAAATCTCACCATACACACAGCATCACCTTATTGCGAGTTAACCCGTGTTTTGGCACAGTCTGTGAAGTCTGATCGACCTTTGATCACGACCTTTTCCGCCCGTTCTTGTCGTACGTGATCCACTTTTCATCATCAGTTATCAATCTCTTCAAAAACGGTTCGGTTTCATTACGTCTCAATAAAGATTCGCAAATAAATACACGATTCATAAGGCTTCTTTCAGCGAGCTTGTGTGGCACTCAAATATCGAGGTTTTTGTGTACCCAGCTTTTTTCAAATGGGTCAAAACTGTTTTGTGGTCAATTCCCAGTTCTTCAGCTCTGGCTTAACTACTGATATGCAGATTTTGCTCCATTTTTCAAAAATGGAGTCCATTTTATCCGTAACAGGGCGACCAGAGCGATGTGCATTTTTGACATCGAAATTCTCGGATTGAAAACGTTTAAACAAACTTTGTGCTACTCTTACTGACACTGCATTAAGTCTATAAAAGTCACAATTTTTTTCGCTGCTTACGTTGCAATTTTTCCTGCATTTGTAATAAAATTTTAAAATGTATCGAATTTCTTCATTAGATTCACTCATTTTGACAGAAAGAAAAACAAATCAAAATTAGCTTTTAATTTTACTAATTTGTTTATTTTTTTGAAATCTAACCTTTTTAATGTCATCAAAACCAGCCAGATACAAATAGTACAGCTAAAGGGATTTTGTTACAAGTTTAAACGTACTATATGCGAATAGACTTTTACCCCGACCTAATATTATTTAAAAACATTAAATTTAATTTAAAAAAAAAAAACCTTGTGGTGAACTGCTATTTTCTAAATTAAAATAATAATGGAAAATTCACTAAAATTTATTGTAGAATACAAAACAATATTTTTATATGTACCTAGACCACATCGCAAAAAGTAATAACACTTATTTTCACAATGACAAGTTTTAAAAAAAAATACAATTAATGTAATTCAGGTCCATTCATGTAGTATCTAGACTAGGCTTAACATTACTTGAGTCACTTGAAATATTCTCAAGTGGACACTCATTCCGTGACAGGCTGAAAAGGTATATCCGCGTCTATACCCTTTTGTTTATAAGAATCTTCATATTGATCCACACAGATAAGATAAAAATAAAAATACAGATAAGTTATAATATATATATATATAAATAGTATAAAATTGAAATGTCACTGATATCGAAATAAAAGAAAGAAAGAAAGAAAGAAAGAAAGCATCTTTTATTCCTCTAAATAAACACAATATAAATAACCAAGCTTAAGAAACAAATAACCAATGTTATCTCAGCCTTAGGACTTCCACTGCTGAACGATGGCCTACATAAAAATCTTCAGTAGGACCAGCTTGTATTCACTGTCGACTTGCGGTCCTTATTAAGTCACCTGCCCATCTTATGGGTGGACGTGGACATCCTACGCTGCGGCCCAAGCGACCAAATATAAACCAAGAAACAAATGTAAATCTGTATATATAAAAGAAAGTCTTGTTTGTTACACCTTTTACAGCTCTAAAACGGCTGAAACGATTTTTATAATATGTCTCCGCCTCGCATGCTGTGGAATAACTAAAATAATCTAATAATCTAAATAAATGGAACATCTAAATCATTTTGGAATAATCTAAACATCTTAAACATTTAAATTAAAACATCTAAGTTTAACATTTTTATTAAAACATCTAAAATATTCTTAAAAAAAAATTATGAATAAAATTCATTTTCTCATACATTTTGCATGGACTGGGTTTTTATTCTGAGGCGGTGCGAAGTTCGCCGGGTTAGTTAGCAAGTTATTAAGTTTAAGTTTTTGTTAAAAAAGTAAATCAATTATATGTTTTTAATAATACTTAATATTAATATTTATAAAAATATTTATTAATATTTTTTATAATACTTAATATTTATCCTATGACACATTTTAATTGCAAAAAGACCCTGACTGATTGGCTCAAGACCCTAAATTATAATGAAACCGTATCTTTATTAAAGACTATTACTTTATTATCAAAACATTATTATCAAAACATCAAAACATTAATTTGATTATGAAAGGGGACTTATGTAAAAGCTACACTTAACTCATATAGATAATGCTACACATACACATTCACACACACATACACATTCACATTCACACAGGCATATATATTCACACACTCATACAAACATACACACTTTATTGTATTCTTTGGATTTTAGTTTGGTGGAGAAGCGGGGTTCTCCTGATACAAGTATTTTATACTTAATAGGAGGCTCCCTACACCTCTTTTTGTACCTATGCTTAAGTGTATGAATAAATTATTTTGTATTTTTTTTTGTAAATGATAAGTACGTAAGACAATTTACTGTATACTTGTTTGGAATAATCTCGGGAATAATCGAATCGCTACTCATGGAATTTTTAATGGTAGATAGATTACTATTCAGAGAAAATATTTCCTATGTATAATTTGTTATGTAAATATTTTGGGATCCTTCCAAAAACAAAAAAAAAAAAAAACTAAAATCTCTTTGCCTAGGCGACTTTTGTTTGTGAACATAGAAAACAGACGACATCAAACGAATTCGTTCACATTAATTATAGTTTGTTACCTGGATTAACATATAGGTTTTATCCTGAATAAAAAAAAACATTATATTCCCGAGGGATAAAATATATAAAATTCGACGCCAAAGCCAAGCCAAAGCAGGCGAAGTTGATGGCACCAGCTACTACTATAATACTTTGTTCCATTTGTTCGTATTTGACTTTACTGGGTTCAATCAAAGAGAATCGGTCGCCCCTTCACTATAAATATTTCAGTTATAATTATCTTCATTATTGACACACCGAATATTAAGGCAGAATGAATTAATTTCAATAATAACATCAATGTTATCACTTAACAGAACTACCTAAACATTAAACAATAAATTGTACTAAAATTGTTCACTCATAAATAAACTCGTTTTGTTTAACTGTTGCTCATTAAATAACGATAACAATACAGTGTACTGGAAAGCCCAAATGTAAATATTAAACCTGTTCAAGAAGTATCCCTCAACGTTACTTAGATACGTTTGAGAATAAATTAATAAATATTTCGTTAATAAGTAGACCAGACCGCCGACGAATTTTGAAAGCTTCGTAATTTAATTATGGTTTTGTTTTACACAAAGAGAACAATAGAATATCGTTTGTTTATTAGAATCGCTGATTGACGATATGGGACGGCACGGCACAGCAAAAGATTTTTTTGTAAACATATTATTTTCAACTTTATTGCAATGATTTTAGCACTCACACTTCTTTGCGTGACGTCATTCGCTCTGATTGCTGTTTCAGTTATTTTATACTTTTACTAGCTGTTGCACGCGACTTCGTCCACGTCTCTTTATAAAATATTACTCGCTTTGAATGTAGCTTTCTTTTTAAGTTTTTAATAATTTAAAATAATTTTTAAGATCGTTCCAGTAGTCTTTGAGTTTATTCATTAAAAATATACATTTGTATGGAGGGGATAAAAGGGAGAGGTGGGGGTTAGGGTGAGTAGCCTATATTACTTACTAATAATGTACCTTTTCATAGGTAAAAGAATTTTTAAAATCAGTCCAGTTGAGTTTATTCATTACAAACATACAAATACATACATACAAATCTTTTCTCTTTATAATATTATAGTATAGATTTTATTAAAGATCTTATTAACTTTAAAGTTTTTATTAAAACGGTTTTTTTTAATAATTCTTTCAACATATATTTTTCTCTCAAACCATTTATTTATTTAATTCTTTGATACCATCATCGTGTCTATTGTACTACAATTTTTTTTAATACGATTTGAATTTTTATAATAACAATATTTTGACACATTTTTTTTAATTAAAAAAAAATTTTAAAATTGAAAAAATGGTATTTATAGGAAAAAAAACTTATTCTTTTTTCTAAACTTGAAAAAAAGAATAAGTTGATTTATTAGCAACTAGGTGACCCGGTGAACTTCGTACCGTCTCAAAATCAATAAACGTTATATTAATTTGTTAAATAAATTAAATTAAATTTGTTAAATAAATTAAATTAAATTTGTTAAATAAATTAAATTAAATTTGTTAAATAAATTATATTAAATTTCTTAATAAATGAATAGTCAAAATGAATTAAGTTCCATAAATTGATTAAAAGGAATGTATACAAAAATCAAAATGAAATCTATGTTAATTACATTTAAATGAATGTAATTCTCTATTGATGCGAATCGACATAATTCGTGTATCATTATTTTTGTATCTTTATGTGTCAGACATGGCGTTGTATAGGATTTTTTTTGTGATTTACTTACTCTAAGTAGTGCGTTTGGCAGGGATTTTACGTTGCATGTCTCAACGATCCCCCTTAGACGGCGCGGCGCGAGGAAACACTTTGGTTTTTTAGTAAGTAGAAATTTTACATATATGTCATCATGATCACCATGGGGAGATCGGCGGGGGTTTGTTTCCAGATTTTTCCACGCAAAAAAGGCCACATTTCGTTTCGCAGTCATTTGGACAGCCCGTCTGGCGGCAGTAATCACCCCCTTCGTGAAATAACAGCACGTGTGCTGTTGTGTTTCGGTGAGTGAGTAAGGGATGTCAGATCTCATTGCCCTATCCCTTTCTTAATTACTTTATCCTTAATCCTTCTATGGTCCGCTTGGACCATAGCAGCACTTGGAGTACCAGTGGAGTGTGTCCACAGGTGCTCCAAATACTTGTGTCAAAGACCGTCAGCCTGTCTGACAACATTAACATAAAAAAACTTTCCAATAAACAAGGAAACTTCTCGAAACTGAGACGAACAAAAAAGAAATCTTCGAAATCTGTCAATCCGTTCTCGACATATCAGCAAAAAACCGTTCCATACAAAATATATGAGAAAATGAATTTTATTCACAATTTCTTTGTGAATATTTCAGATCTTTTAATAGTTATTCTGCCATTCGGGGCGGAGACAAATTCAACAAATCAAAGATCATAAAAATATGATCATGCATCAAAGATCATGCATCATTTATAACTCGAAAAGATCAGCACTTTTCGAGTTATAAATGATGCAACTAACACGAGTTTCTTTTATATATGTTTATGTATATATATAGATTTGCGAGGGTGTAAGCCTCGCGGACTGCTAATGCGCCTGTCCGCCATTTTGGTGACGTATTCTAGTGAAATATTCAGTACCGTCAGTTTTGTTAGCTGTACATTTTAGTTGCGGATGACGTCACATGGATGTTACTGTTATAGGGTTCCTGGGCATTAGCAATTTACGGTTATGTATATTATGCTTTTCAGGTAGATCTTTTGTTTTTCAGAACTTTTAACAGAACTCTTCAAAAGAATATTGCAGAATTTTACTTGGGAGACGAGACAAGTGTTAATGACAAATTATTTTTGAAAGACGCAAAAAAAATACTCTCAAGTCTTTAAATATAAATAAAATGAAAAACAAAATTAGTTCAACATTAAAAAAAATCATGAACAAGAAAATTGAAATTGTTCGGGACAGCCTACAGTTCGTGTGAAAACATTAGTGATTGTGCAGTGTTCATACGTACAGTGTTCGCATAGAAATGGGCCAACGTAGTGAAATGTTGGCCCATATATACGTATGAACAAACAAAGACAACAATAGAAAGTGATAGGGACAGAAAATACTGTAAATACTGTTATTGCACAACATTTAATATTATTTCATAATATTGCACAACTTGCGCAATCGTGTCAACACCCATTTGTTATTGGCGCATTTGTCTCGGCGCAGGGCACGATTGTCGCTAGTTGGATGTAAATAATTGTATTATAAATCGACCTTTTTTCTAAATAAATTGTCTTCGCTTCACCACATTGACCTAGGTAACTAGTACGGACTTTGTCTTGGAACCTTACAAACTCTCCCCGATCTGACCCACCGATCGGCTAGATCAGCGACGCTTCTTCACGGGAGCGTTGCCCACTAGCGCGGTACACAGCCGTACCGTAACCCAATGTACGGGAGCTTACAGGCCCGTACAGAAATCTCACTACGTTATTCCTAAACATATTATATTAAAAAAATATGAATATTTTACGCATGAGTAATACGCGTGATAATCGAAGTAATTCATAGTTTATAGGCACTATTAACCATTTAAACCACAATTAGCCACTCCGATTAAAATGTTCGATTCCGATTATACCTTTTGGTATACCTTGATGATTGAAATTTTAATTGATACTACCGGCCTGCCGCTTTTTATATTCTGTACAAGCTGAGCCCGCAACTTCGTACGCATGGTATTCGGCATAGCGCGTAACTTTTTTGTTTGTTAATCGATTGGAATGAAACGAACACTAAATATTACTGGAAGCTTGCTACAATACATCAGTGACCAAATCGGCTAAGCCGTTTCTGAGATTAGTGTGCAAAAACGCACAGACAAATAGACAAAAATTCTAAAAACTATTTTTTTTTTGACTTCAGTAACGTAAATACAAGGTGTAGAAATAGTTTTTTTTTAAATATTTAATGTACAGACATGGCTCGCTTGCGATTTTACTATATGTGTTACTATATGGAATATATAATATAACGTCGCTTGTAATTTTTTTTTCTAAAACTATATACAAAAACTTTCCTCGTTGATTGTTCTTTCCAATAGTGAAAACCGCATGAAATTTTGATCAGTAGTTTTTGAGATTATCGCGAACATACAACCTACATATACACATACATACAGACAGACGGACGCGGTGGAGGACTTTGTTTTATTATTTATGAGAAAAGGCAAAAAACCAAGTGTTTTTTTTTTAAATATATATTTAAATTTAATTGTGAAATTAAATTGTGATTATCATTGGAGACTTAACAAGTAAACTTAGACAGTTTGAGGTGACAATTTAATTAGTTTAAATCAAGAAGTTTCAGTGGAAATAGCAGACCCACTGAAAACTAACTTTTACCTTGTTGTTATAGTACCTACTAGCAATATTATTAGAAAGCTGTCTAATTGAATGTTAATTTTGCTTTCATTATTACTGTAAATGGAAGAAAAATATAAATTTTATGAGTAATTATTTTGGTATTTTTTATCTCATAATTAATTAATTTTAATTTTGAAAAATGTACAATGTTAGTACCAACAAGTGGTAATCGGTGAGAGTTAAAAAATGAATCGTTGTTATTGATTATAATTTTAATTATTAAATTTCCATTTTAACAATTTTTTATTTAATTTTAATAAATTTTTTAAATTTATTTAATTTTAACATTTTAACAATGTTAACAATTTATTAGTTTAGTAGATTTAATCTGGGTCTTTTTGGCGCCTGAAATAAATGAATTTTATTTTATTATTTTATTTATTGTAACCTACATCACAGGTCATCCTGAGTCAGCAGACGCATTAAAATATAATGCCTAACAATGAGTTTTTTTAAAGGAATAAACGCTTTCTCCGTTTCTCTTTCCTTTTAAATGTCTGAATGTCTCTGGATAAAAGTTGCAATTAAGATGAATAAAATCCTGGATTAATTCATAGTATACTTTTCATGTCGGCGATGCGTTCTCGTGGATAATAAAGCAAATTGAGTTCTGTATTAAAACCCCAGAATCGTCAAGCGGATCAGCTAATAATCTAATTTAAGCTTTAAAATCTATTTTTGTACATTAATTGTAACACATACACTTCTAATTTCTAATTCAAAGGTTGAATATAATGAAAGTTATATCTAAATTTAAAAAAGCTGTCACAAAAATAAAGTATGTCAAAAGTAAATAATACCTACGTATATCTTTTTTCAGTTGGGCGTTTTATGTGAGATAATATTTGTAAAACCTACTAAATGTGCCCGCTACTTCGTACTCGTTGAAAAATGGAAATATAATATAAGTTTATCACTATGACTAGGTGATGTCGATTTAGACGATCCGTCCCCCATTTTTTCAAGACAAAAAGTATCCTATATGTTAATCCAGGTAATAAGCTATCTGTGTGCCAAATTTTATCCAAATCCGTTCAGCCGTTTTTGCGTTATTGAGGAATAAACATCCAAACATACAACATAAAAAACTTTCTCATTTACAATAAAATTAGTATTAGGATTGTAGGTAAAAAACATCGGATTCGCTATTGTTTATTCCTCTAATGCAATATGTGAACAATACGAACAATATACAACAACACAACAACAAAATAATAATTACAAGCAAACAAATATATAGAAAAGTAAACGAGAGGAAAAGGAACCCTTTTACTTGTTTTCTTTATTTTTTATTTTCATATTACTTATGTTTAAAGTAACTTATTTTTAAAAGTCAACTAATAATCCTATTATAAATCATTTTTTAACGCAAAAATTTATTAAAACGTTTTTGAGAATCTACTAATTTCTACGAAGGGTTTAAAATTTTACTTCAAGTAGTTGAATCAAAGTTGGATTACACTCACAAGTTTTGTTGCACAGATATTAGATGATTTAAAAAATATTATCCATATACACTTTTAAATAATTAAATTGTATAAAATTACATATTATATGCATATTATGTATACAATTATATATGTACGTCCAATATACTTAATTAACCAGCTATTAAAAGCACACAATGAAATCGATAAGGTGCGGAAACAATTATATTATTACATATTGCTACGAATCATTGAAACGGTGCATCTGAATATAACTTGTCCACAAAACCTTGCGTGTTCAAGAAATTCTTTCATTTAAACATAGTATAAAAAAATAGTCTCTATTCATTTCTTCAGTAGAAAATATTGCATTGTCTCGACCGGCAGGGACATGCAAACGCATTGTTATGATAAACGCTAACTCTCGTGTGTGACGGTGTAAGTCACGAGCGGAAGCGAAAACTTAAGATTGGTTCTGAAAGAATAACCAAATTTAACCTACAAATTAAGGATTTACAAAAATATTTACGAGTTTAGTTATAAATTTCACTTAAATATAAATGTTTTTATTTTTTTGTTATAAAAATATCCTTTATAAAGTTAATTTTTTTCCACGAAAAAAAATTTTTTTTTTCTGTATTCTATTTCAGACTGGATTAAAATAATATAATAAAATTACATGTATCATAATATTATTATAATTTAATTGTTACGTTAGTTCTATAGGTTCCATAGGTAGGTCACAATACACAAGATTCTGAATGCGAACGACCAAAAATTCAAATTTCCATTGATCCTACTGTAGTCGGCAGCGCACTTGTAGCAGCTGTGGCGTTGCTTGTGTTATAGGCGACGGTAGCCACCTACCATCAAGTGGACCGTCAGCCTGTCTGTCGACATACCATAAAAAATAATAATAATAATAATAATAATAATAATTATAATCTCTGGTCCTTAAAAAAATGTTATTTTTTTGTCCAAAACTACATGATATTTTTTTGTTGCTTTATATAATGCACTAGCGACCCGCTTTCCCGGTTTCGCACTTATGTAATATTTTCTGCAAATAAAACCTTCCTAGTTTATCATTTTTTCCATTAGTGAAAACCGTTTACAAAATCCGTTGGGTGGTTTAGGAGAAATTTGTAGAAAAACAAACAGAAGCGGACAGCGCCTTTCTGTATATAGATCTTCTCTAAAATCGACTATTCAGCTTTAATTTTTTGTTTTCAGTGTTTTAGACAGAATAGTATATTTCATTACAAGTGCGGAAAGGCTGTCATTGCAAAGAGTTCCGACAAATGTCTACCCGAGCCGAAGGCGAGGGTTGACAGTCGGAACAAGTTGCAATGACGGTTCCGCACGTGTACTGAACGACTATTTTTAATACAGTTGCGAAAAAATGAAGCGATTTAATAAAACAAACAACTAAACTCGCAAAGAGAATTTCTGGAAAATGGCGCCAACCGTACAATATAAGCAGAGACATTTTTTTTCTTCACGCATTCCGGTAGGCAAAGGAAACTATGTGCCCATACAGCCAAGTCTTCAGTAGAATTTTTTTATTGATTTGAAATGAAAATGAAATTTAATGAGATGAAATGAAATGAAACCTAACCTAACTCATTAAATCAAATCATTAAATCTGATATTGAAACAAATTCGTAGCTTCTTTTTAGAAATATACGTATTTGCATGAATCATAAAAACTTTTTAGTAAAAACTTCATGGTTGGTTTTTCTTTTTAATAGACATTATTTTGACAGTTGGGAAAGAGAACGCACGAGTGCGGGAAAGGTAAAAAAAAAGCACGAGTGTGTAATAGCCCACTTTCCGAACGCTATACGTCCCTGCAATACGCCACTTTTTGAGCAACTGTATTAAAAAGGTGTTTTTCTTTATCAATGAAAATTTACAACTGCTACAAGAAATTTTTATAATGAATAATTCGTCAACTAAAAACAATACTTTTGAATTCTTATTTAATTAAACTCGTCATGTAATTATTGATGGCTTTGTAAAAATCCGATATTTCCTATGAATTGTGTCCTAAATATTATCTTTCATTTGTTTTCTTTGAAGACACGTCTGCGATTAGTATTTTGCATTTCAACTTGGTGCAAGTATACTTTTATCTTGGTATTGCTCACCAAGGAATAAGGAAGTCTAAAATTAAAATAATCTCTATATATAAAAATGAATCCCCATTTCCCTTGGTCACGGCATCACGCGTGAACGGATAGACCGATTTTAATTCGGTTTTCACTAATGGAAAGAGGGATAAACGGGGAATGTTCATATATATAAAAATTGCACGCAGGGCGAACAATTGCATCGTTTTCCAATTTAGTAATTTAGTATTATTTTAAAACTTTTCGAAGGGAATAGAAGGGTCCCTCAATTCTTCTTATATTGGCGATTAAGTCCATGAAAATCGAGGCTTATAATTATTGTTTTCTCTATCTGTAATGTCATAATATTGCAGTGCAAATAGCCTTACTATTTTTTTTTAGTTATTGTTTTCCAATAAAATTTTATACAGGTTATATACTAGATTTTGTAGCAATTTACACCAAAATCTGCCTGCAGGAAGGCTGATTTTTTCTTGATGGTAGTTGGCAACCGTTCCCGTATTGCTTGTATAAACACAAGCAATCCCAGTAAGAGTGCCAATGTGTCCGGCCTTGTTTTCAGCATAAGGTTAATAATATTATACAAAAATACAATGAATTATAAATAACTTAAAAATTCCTTATTCCAAGTACAAGAATATAGTCTTGATCTATACATTAAAGAAAAAAAAAATTGTACACGTTGTACTTATGTTATCGAGGTCAAAAAAATAGTTTTTAGAATTTTTGTCCGTTCGTCTGTGTGTTTGTGCACGCTAATCTCTGAAACGGCTTAAACAATTTGAATGCGGTCACTGATATATCGCAGCAAGCTTCCCGTAACTTTAGTAGTGTTTGTTTCATTCCAATCAGTTCACAAACAAAAAAGTTACGCGTTATACCGAATACTATGCGTAAGAAGTTGGTGGCTCAGCTAGTTTATAATATTGTTGTTATAATAATAACATCATATTTTTATTACATTTATATATTAGAATTAAAAGTGAAGATTATGATACTTACAGTGTCATAAATGTGAAAGTTGTGAGGTATATGATACCTTACACAAAAAATATTGAACGGATTTTGATAGAAATTTAGAGTTAATTTCTACCAAAACCGTTCAGTTTATGTGTCAGAATAATACATTTAAGATAAACATTTAAGATAATACATAATACAATACATTTAAGATAATTATATTGGATGTATTTGTGTGAAACAAGACATACAAATAGATTATATCCGGTATTAACACGCATTTAAATTATTATACGGTCAAAACTTAGCTCAACGTATAAAAGCATTATCGACGAAAAGCTCATCTTCTTAAAAACTAACCCAGCTTTGTCCAAAATTCTAAAAATCTGTTCCTAACTAACACTGTCAAGATTCGAACCTCATACTTACATTAACCCTTCGGTAACAACAATAACGACTCTACAATTCCTCTCTTTAACAATGCGAAATACTGCCTTGTGATAACTTAGTAATGTTGATCGTATTACTGTGCTTACATAGAAATGAAGTATAACATAAATAATAAAGCCTAAACGGCTTACAGAACTGGCTGATAGAATTTTATATCTGTAATTTTCTGTACCTTGGATTGACTATTGTTATTTCTTTTCTACGAATGTATTGTAATAGGTATTTTTTATTTAAAGGTTATCAGATAGGTTGACAGTCCATTTGATGGGAGGCGGCTACCGTCGTCGCTATAACTGAAAGCAACATGTGCAGCAAGTGCGCTGCCGAGCGCTGACTATCTGTAAGTCAGTAAGGAATAAGAGAGCTCTTTGCCAGTCATTCAACGGGCTGAGTATCTGGCTAGTAGCTGAGCTGAGTAAAGGTTATTTTAAATTGTAACTCTTCCGGTCTTAGAGAAATTAGAAAAAATACGCATGAAAAAATAATAGGCATGATGACAGATTTTGAAATTCCCTTCCATAATGTAGATACACGTCTACCATATCCGAAAAAGACAATATTTCAGCAAAAAACTAAATTTCAACGCGAATTATTGAATGTTTTTAAATCTATTTTGAATTACGCGCGAAAACGCTTTTAGGTGTCATGGCGTCGCGTCTGATGAACCGTGAAGTCACCGACATCTCATCAGAATTTTCATTCTGTCAAAGCAAAGAACACGATGGCATTTACCTGGGCGTGACGTCATTCGCTCTGATTGGTGTTTCAGTTAACATGGCGGATTGCAGTTATTTATACTTCTATTTTATTGAAAATCTTATTAATCTTAATTTTAATACAAAAAATGAGTAATTTTTTAGATTCCTTTCAACATATATTTTTCCCCAAAACCATTTATTCTTTGATTCTTTAATACCGTCATCATGCCTATTGAGAGGCCTTAGCATTGAAATTTTATAAAGCAAATTCGAAGTTGGCCTTTGTTATTAAATATTCAATCTTATTGTTGAATCTATGAAAATGTAATTGTTTCTTGTTTGTTTGGTTGAAGTTTGTAGGTTTCCGATAATTACACAAAATTGCGGTGAAGAGACGACATGTGCTTGTCTTTAAATTAAATGGTGGGTGAAACCGCGGGATACATAATATAGTAATTCTGGCATCAAACGATGTTATATGTTTTCGAGAAGAGTTTCAACACAATGATTAAAAAGTAAATTAAAAATTTAATTTGGGCTTGCCTTTTGTGTGAAATTTTATGAGGAAACCCCTTCATTTCCTCCTAAAAAAGGTTTCGAACCAGAATTATTTTAAAGGTGGGAAAAATAAACTCTTATCAACATTCTCATTAATAAAACTGAACTAAATTACTCAATATGTTAGCTATTAAACAAAAAAAGATAAAATCCGTTTTGTGACATTATTATAACGGGTATTAAGGAATGCTTCCAAAAACGAAGACAGAACGATAGTACTAAATCGATCCCGATGACAAAATCATCTTTTTACAACGCTTTATGAGCATTATTCACACTCCATCTTCTTGAAAAGAAGATTTTTTTTATCTGAATCTATTTTTTTCTGACCCATCATCAAACGTGTCATTAGTACTATCGTCTGTCTTCATATCCGGGGGCATTTCCCTAATACCGGTTATATAAATATCTCTTAAAATCATGTATAGGATATACTCGTAGATTTATTCATATTATTAGATTCGTATTGAAGTTTTAGCATCTAAATTTGCTTTTGTTATTGACTTAGAATTACGAACAGTTATGAACGCTACAAATAGTGATACATTTTATAAAAATAATTATTGGTGTATCCTTATTCCAAGGTTATTAATTTGTGACTGATTTGGTTCTGCGCTTTTTGTTCAAAGTTCTAAATGTAAACTAACTAGGCTTGTTATAATAGGTACGATTTTTATTAATTCCACAAACGAAACGTAAATATCGCAACAGTTTAAGAAAACGTCAACAATACAGTCAAATCATAGCCTGTCGAATATTGTTATAGATGCGGCAAGATAACTGCGTTTTATAGTCAAAAACTGGCAATTACGTCTGGCGACAGTAACCAACCTCTTACAGAAGACCACCGTGAAATATTATACGTATGCTCTTTTGTTTCTATGCGTGAGTAAGGATGCTAAAGCCTACTGTCCTATCGTCTTTAGCTCACTCATTATTCTATGAGGGACGACAGTGCATTTGTATACTGCCTACTTGTGCCTTAGCTACTCTTTATCTCATTTTCACTGCATCACTTTTTGATGGCTTTAACTCCATAATTTTGCACAAATTATAAGCGATATCCCATTAAATATGTTGTCTAACTGTTCATTATCATTCTAAAAATCTTTGTTAAATACTAATTCGCGATATGTACCTAACTGAATTGTTAAAAAGATAAATCGACATGAGTAATGCTTCATCTATATATCTTCTTATATATATAAAAATGAATCCCCATTTCCCTTGGTCACGGCATCACGCGTGAACGGGTAGACCGATTTTAATTCGGTTTTCATTAATGGAAAGAGGGATAAGAGATATATATATATATATCCCGGGGGGGGGGGGGGGGGGGGCGAGTCGCTTGTCTCTATATATAAAAATGAATCCCCATTTCCCTTGGTCACGGCATCACGCATGAACGGATAGACCGATTTTAATACTTGTGCCTTAGCTACTCTTTATCTCATTTTCACTGCATCACTTTTTGATGGCTTTAACTCCATAATTTTGCACAAATTATAAGCGATATCCCATTAAATATGTTGTCTAACTGTTCATTATCATTCTAAAAATCTTTGTTAAATACTAATTCGCGATATGTACCTAACTGACTTGTTAAAATAGACCGATTTTAATTCGGTTTTCACTAATGGAAAGAGGGATAAACGGGGAATGTTCATATATATAAAAATTGCACGCCCGGCGAACAACGAAATCCGTCGTTGTATTCTTGGACTAATTTAACTTTAAAAATAAAAATAGAACGACTGAAATGATAAATTGCTTATAAAGAAATTCCCAAGCTTCTGCTTATATCTCCGGAAATAACAAATGCATAAACAATTAAAAATCTTACTCGACATAGATTCTTATGAAATCAAGTCGTTGGTGCAGTTTGAGCAAGTGAAAATTCCACCGAACTCTATATAGTTCTAATTGGTACCTATAGTAGATATAGTGTATAAGGATTGGTACCTATGGCAGATAAGGAAACCTTACCTATCTTAAGTAAGGTTAAGTAAGTAAGGCTTAAGTAAATTTTACACAAATATGTGTTAGTTTATTTTACAATGTGTTTATAGTTCTCAAACAACTATCTGAAAATTTAATGTATTACTTTTGTAGAGGAAGCTGCGAGAAGGTGATTTTAAATTGAGTGGTTCCACAAAGAAAAACATTTCCGGTTTAAGTTACGTTGAAATACCACCAACCACCTTTCGTTTTATGATAAAATACATTCTATAAGTAATTTTCTGTTACATTTAAACGTCTCATTTCTCTTACTAGATTTTTCTTCATATGTTTATCTCTTTGACGAAGAAAAACAGGTAGCTTGTTAAAACTTTTGAAAAACATTGAAGCATGCATATTTGTACTTTTTCTAAGCTAAAACTTAATCGGAAGTGAATATAATAAGTTATACAAATTTTGTACCAAATGTACATTTATTTTTTTAATAAGTTAGGTATTTTTTTTAATATGGTAGCTTGATAATTTACTATTTCGGGAAAATTCTCAGTACTATTTTTTTTTAAATCGATTAATTTTGGAAGAACATTTTTGTGAAACGTTTGAGTTTTATGTGAATAAATTTTGAAATATCTAAAATAATTACTATCGATAATAAATTATATGCTAATAAATAAAATTATATGTTTAAACTATATATCTAATACAAATTTTAATGGTGTCAGGGCAAACGCGTTTTGCTGTCATTGTTTGGGCAGCCCGTCTGGTGGCAGTAACCACCCCCTTACAGAAGACAACCGTGAAATAACAGCACGTGTGCTGTTATGTTTTGGTGAGTGAGTCAAGCTTACCAGAGCCCCTTTCCCTTTTTAATAATCTTAATAAGGTCGGTAGTGCACTTGCAGCAACTTTGTTAATTCGCGACGGTGCATCTCAGCCTGTCTGACGACTTTTAATTAATAAAAAGGAACGAAAATGATTTAGCAACAAATAGATTTAGAATCAGCGGTTCGTCTAACACGCAAATGGTCTAAATTAGCATATGTATACAATCAAGCATATTCACATTTTTTTACTTGTGGATAGAGTAGTCATCCGACCTCCGAGGGTTCCAAACTTAAGAATGTTTGAATAATCTCTCTCTGAAACAAACTTCATATTTTCATGTTTTTTTTTATAACGTGGAATCTAGTTTAAAATCAAAATTTTAACCAGTCAAATAAGAAAACGCTCAGAAAAACTAATATAGACTGTAATTCATTTCAAAATAAGTCATTTTGAGGCTGAATGAAAACCATAGAGGCCACCTGTAGTTTTACATACAACGCATTTTTTTTAACTGTACAATGTCGCGCATTAGACAAACTGGGTATTGACTAAATTTTGACAAAATGTGAAAAATACCAATTGCTGCCAAATTATAATTTTAAGCTCAATATTTATTTTTATGATAAAATATTTATTTTAAAATTTTAAAATCCGTACATTTTGTTATCCTTTTTTAATTTAAAGGTTATCAGACAGGCTGACAGTCTGGTAGCTTTCGTCATCTATTACACAAGCTACACTTAAGAAATAACATTAATGTTGCAAGTAGGATGAAGTAGTAGAATGAAGGATAAGGGATTAGGAAGGAGTAGGAAATAGGCTCCCTACCTTCAAGCCTGATTTCTAATCCTAATTTCTAACTTAAAAAAGTTTCAACTTTTTTAAATGTTAAGGTCTACAGACAGTCTGACGGTCACTTGATGGTAGGCTACCGTCGCCAATAACAAAAACAACGCGATCCGTGCTGCGTGTGTGCTGCATACCATAGTAGGATTATGGATAAGATAAGGAAGGGATATGATAATGGGTTATGGTATCCCTTACTCACTCACCGTGCGAAACGTAAGCATTACTTAAAACACATACAGGTTAATGCCTAGCAGTATATTAAGTTGATACATATACACATTTAGGAACAAATACGTTAATAGCCCTCCGAGCTGTTTTAAAAACTCTTAAATTTATTAAAAAAAAAAATTTTACACACTGATCACCACATAAAACACTTCAAAATATCACAATATTAATAGAGACGCATTCACAAAATACTATCTAGTTGATTAATTAGTGAATCGCGAACATAATGAGTTCATTTTTAAATGTTTCAATTTGACCTTAAGTACAGTAATCCTAAACATATACGATGAATTATATAAAACGTATTTAACGCCTGAGGAGTTATATTATTCAATTTGTCTTAATTTGGCCCTTTCATCGTGTTGAAAACTACATTTCCACACATTACCAAATCAGGAAGCAACACATTACATTTCACAGATTATACGTGTATTAAACTTAATTGTCAAGTTATTAGGAGGTTTAATGACTTATCTTGAAAGAGATTTTTTTCATGATTTAAACACAATGGATAATTTAAAATTTGCACCATATTTGGTGAGTTGAGTTATTACTCGTAACACTGTTGTAAATATCAATTTGACTGCTATATCAATTTAGATAAGATTTCAATAAAACTGTTCTTATTCATGGAATCAGCAAATTAGTCCAGGAAAATTTACTGTTAAATAAAAATTTGAAACCCTCAGGGGCATCTGGACTAAAATGTGTTGTTAATTTAATCTATTTTTGTAATGACCAGATTAAAATTTTATGACATAAGGAAAGGTATAGAGTTCTTATGGGGTTGGTTCTCAGGATCGTCATCATTTAACTATTTTTTAAAATCTACATGACGTTGAAATTTTTTTTTTAAACCTATTTAATGAACAAATAACTATTTCACAGTTTCACTCATAATAAAGAGGACTAAAAATTGTTCTTAATTCAATTTAATTTGAATATTAATTATTAAAAAAAATATTTATAAGATTATTCAAACATGTATGATCTATGATATGATGCATTCTATAAATATTTAAAGAAAATTGTAATATTTTAAATTTATTTTGTTATATCTAATATTAATAAAAAAATCTAATTAAATTTAAAAAAAAACTTGGTTAATTTTTTATCACTTTTTAAACACTAAAAATATAAGAAATAAAAGAGCATTAATGAAAAATTATTAATAAAAAAAAACTGTTGTTCTATAAAAAGGATTTAAAAATTAAAAAATCTTTACATCTTCTTTAAAACTTATTAGTTATCAAATTTAAAAAAAAGTACGTAAAATAAATTCGATATTTGAAACTCACGTGGAAGTTGATGCGGCTGCCCGACTAACCAGCCAGCTATGTCCGCGAACAACAGGTATCTACTCGGAGCCATTCAAGCCTTCCTCCTTATATAGATGCGCCATACGAACCACGACACATACATTTCCCCGCGAACGTAATTATGTCGAACTGATGGGACTATTACCATATGTGGGATTTTTACATGCAAGCCCAACAAATACATATGAATTTCTCTTAATAAAGTGTTTACGGCGAGAGTTATGACCGTTTGAGCTTTTAAGTCTAATAAACATATGAATGTTGTAGGATGCGAATAATATTTTTTCCGTAATGTAGTGAGTTCATAAAAAATTAATTTCACCTCATTGGAAGCGAAAGCCTCTTTCGAAAATTTCCGCCGAAGACACAAATTAATAAAAGGTTATTTTAATTCTACTCCGATTCTCAATAAAAATTTGTCGTCTCATTTCACATCGTTTGATTTTTGTACTAATATTTTTCTATTGTATCTTTTTTAGTAGGTTAAAATTAATTTGCGCTTGTAAACCAAGCAGTTGTTTATTTACTTGACACACCAACGAGCCCCTTCTTCGCTCGAGTACAATTCAGGGTGATAGAATATAAAATACTAGCTGTTGCACGCGACTATTTATAAAATATTACTCTCTGATAATGTAGCTTTCTATCGGTGAAAGAATTTTCAAAATCAATCCAGTAGTTTTTGAGTTTATTTGTTACAAACATACATTTGTATGGAGGGGAGTAAGGGGGCGAGATAGGGGAAGGGCGAGTATACTATGTTACTCCCTGATAATGTAGTTTTCTAATGGTGAAAGAATTTTTAGTTTCTTCATTATAAACATACATACAAAAAAAATCTCTTTATAATATTTAGTATATATATATATATTTATATATGGTCTGAACCATTTAATATTTTTTACAGTAAGTGTAGTGATTTATCCTCCAGATGAACAAACTTACAAATCCTACTCTATCTCTATATAATATAATAGCTTTAGTTCGCGCCTTCAGCCGCAACCCTCAGGAACAATACCTTATTCTGAATGAAAATTACTCTTTATTTAAATATGTCCTTTTATTTAAAATAAATGTGAAAGCACAAAATAAACAAAGACACAAACTCACTTTCGATTTTATAATATTAGCTCTAGTACTAACGCAACCTGGCTTCGCCTTGGTGCAAGTGGGAGATTATTGTCTATACTATAATATAATGTTGTAAAGAGGTAAAGTTTGTATATTTGTTTGTTTGTGGAAGGATATATATTTACTTATTTTATACATAAGTATAAAACTTACATATTTGCACTCGGGAGAAGCCGGAGCACGTCGGTGCAGTTTTGTATACAATTACAAGTAGTATTATTACTAGTTTAGGATTATACTGATAGTTTAAAATCTATCAGGATGGAATTAATTAAATCGCAAATAAGAAATTCAATAATTCGAAGCTTTTATGAATCATATAATTATAGTACATATAGAGAGTAAATTTTATGTTGTGGACATCATAAAATGGGAAAAGATAGAAATAAAAAAATAGTTCAACGCACTAACAAAGTTTATTATATAGGCACTAAAATCATCGTTGAGAGATATGTAATTAGTAGTCTGTCTAAATATTTCCTAATATTGATGTTTCAGAATTGACATAGTTTTTTTGTGGGCGGATTCGTGGGCAAGCACTTGTGGAAATTAAATTATTTAAGTAGGTACTCATAAACAGAGTTAAATGAAAGCACAATGAATGCTCTTGCATTATTTTAACAATTTACAATAATTATAATCCAAAATACTAACTGCCGTACTCGACTCGGTGGATCGCAGAGCAAGGAGGCTCAGCGGCGACAATACGCTAGTGAGAAACAAGCTGCAGAATCTGTGTGTCTTCTATAAGATGTGTGCTCAGGAGCTGCCGGGAGTGGCTAGATGCTAGCCAAGAGCAAACATATCTTTAATATTAAAAAATACAAGAGTATACTATTTTATATACTCTCCGTGAATATCCTATGCAGTTGCATTCTCTCTCATCTTGCTAGTGTTAAATGCGACGGTGCCTATTTACCGTATAGTTTTTATATGGGTATGTAAAGTTTAGCAGACAGGCTGACGTCCATTCGATGGTAGTTACCTACCATAACGTCGCCTATATTAAGAATTATTGTGAAAAATATTTATGTATCAGTTTTAAAATAAAGTACAACAGTGTTAACTCATTTCCCTAAAAAACTAAGAAAATGGCAAATAGACAATAGAAAATGGCAGTAAATATGATAATAGTTAGTTAGGAATAGGCGGAAATCCCATCCGCAAGATATGAAAAGGAATTATGCAAGAAAGATTAGGTATGAAGAATGGAAGTACGAGCAGCATGAAAGCGAGAACTGGTATGCAAGGATAGCAAAAATAGGCTTCAGCATAATGCTGGAGGGATTTGTAAAAAAAAAAAAAAAAAAAAAAAAAAAAAAAAAAAAAAAAAAAAAAAAAAAACGTCGCCTATAACATTAGCAACGCAACGCCATAAGTGCTGCAGTCATAAGTGCGCTGTCGACCATAGTAGGATTAAGGATTAGGGATCGGGAAGGTATAGGAAGGTGGCTGACTGAAACAAAACAGCACAAACGCTGTTATTTCACGATAGTTGTGAGGGTTACTGCTGCCAGACGGGCGTCCAAATTACACAAAAAAGCAGTGTGCCCTGCCACTAACAAATCAATTCGTATCGCTATTAAATCAATAAAAATCTACTGATATTACAATTTTTATTGGAAACTATCGAGAGCAGATGGGTTCTTCTTATTTATTTTTTATCATTATGATAAAAAATAAATAACTTCACACGATGGATACCCCGTGGATACCGTTGCCTTTAATCAGATGCATTACCAACGTTATTCCAAATGTTTTGATGTTAGACCATGATATAATACATGTTAAGCAACAACTCTAATTATTTTCCGTCAGACAAAGGATACTATAACTATACTCACCTTAAATCTTAGAGCAATGCCCCTCTATCAGCTCTACCCACTTTTCAAATAAATAAAAAAATACTATAAATAATTTTGAGTTACTCGTTGCTTAAGTGGTCTGCGATTCCATTCATCTCGTTTTACATGTCAAGTAGTTAACATACAAAAAGATAATGTTACTCGTTTCAACGGAGCGAATGTATGCTTGGCCACATGAAGTGTGTGTATTCAAGATTTAAATAAATTTTGCCTCTTTCCCATTACGAACGATTCTGAATTATATAAATTATGCAAGTTGTTTTATTATTATTAATAAATAAATAACCAGAATATGTATTTTGTCTAGTGTCCATTTGAAATAAAATTGGACCATTTTCCCTGAGATAGTTGACTTAGATATATGTCTTGTTGAGAATAATATTTTCTAAAGTTTGTTAGACTGGCTAACTTCGATGCAACCAAGCAACCCACAACCACAACCACAGATCAAGAGGGACGAGAGTCCCACATAACCGCACTGTCTCCCCGGAGGGCGTGTGTATGCGTCAAAAAAAAGGTGTTGCAAGTGAGCTGTCGAAATTAGTAGGAATAAGTAAACGGTTTAGAAAGGGATAGCGAAATGGGTTCTGGCATCCCTTACTTACTCACCGAAACACAACAGCACACATGCTGTTATTTCACGATGATCTTCTGTAAAGGTGGTTACTGTCGCCAGGCGGGCTGCCGAATTTATGATTACGAAACGCAGCGTACCCTGCAACTATTTATACAGTTATTTTTGCATTTATTATTTGTCTAAGGATATATTGACTAAGAAGTTTTAACTTTAATACTAACCAGACTAACACTATATTAATTTCAATTAAACTTCACGTCCGGTTTTCGGCATCGAACCCAGATCAAGTTTATTGTGCGATTCACTCAGCGTGAACAAACATACCGTTAGTAACTTATTCAATTTGTCCATTAATTTGGTTGGTAAGTTTTATTTTATATTTAATAATTGATTATGAAAATTATGTTAATACACAGCAGGGTCCTATTTTAATAGAACGCTTTCAACCGTTATGAGACTAAGCAGTGTTAATTTTAAAAAACAATGTATGTAAACGGTAAATACTACCTAATGTCCTTCGTGGCCAATAAAAGGAAAAATGTCGTTTTTCTAAACAATAGAGTAGACAGACCAAATTTTAAAAGTAGACTCAATAGTGTTACAGTATTACAGAACAGAAGTATTTACAGAAAAATATCAGCTTTTGTTAGATTATTACAGTTAGCTACGAAGGCGCGGCACTAGCTGTGCCCGCGCCTGTACGCGTAGCATTTTTGTTTGTAAACCGATTGAAATGAAACAAACACTAAAATGTTACGGGAAGCTTGCTACATACAATACAATACAAAAAATCTTATCACGAGAAATGACGACCTCCGCTAAGACTCATATATTAAAACAAGACCTATATTAAAACAAGACCCTTATCGACGATAAGGGTCCTTATCGTCGATATACAAGACATGCCCTAAATCAATCCTTAAAGATAAAGAGAGTGGATCAATCAAAACGCCTTCTGTCCCGATACGCAGGTGAAAGACAGAAATATCCTCTTTACTGATGAAAAAAATTTCAAGATTGAAGAACACTACAACAAGCAAAATGACAAAGTTCTAAAGAAGCTGCCTAGTGGTAGGAAAGGTACAACGTGGTCACCTGCGGCAGTTATGGTTTGGTAGGCGGTGTCTTATCAAGGAGTTACAAAGCTTCATTTTTGTGAAAAGGTGTGAAGACTTCAGCCAAAGTCTTGGATCGTGTTGTGAAACCTCTCAGCAATACACTTTTTAAAAATGTACCGTGGACTTTCCAGCAGGACTCTGCACCTAATCACAAGGCACGAACTACCTAAGCCTGGCTCGAAACTAACGTTCCGGACTTTATAAGAGCTAAAGACTGGCCCCCGTCTAGCCCAGATTTGAACTAAATATCCCATGGAAACAGTGCGTAAATCCATAGATTCGTGGCCAAACAGATTAAATGCCTGTATAAAAGCAAAAGGTGACCATTTTGAATAGAATTATTTTTAATTGTTTTGCTGAGACATCAATAAATATGTATACTAATATATAAGATTTATTAAGATTACCTTACTTCATTCATGTAAAAATAAATGCATTTTCATTTGTAACAGAACTTATGGCTGGACTAGCCATTGATATAGCCATTGGCAATGACTGAACCAGAGTGAAGACACATTGTAAAGCAGATTTTAAATAGGATTTATTGTTGTTAAGATACTAATTTCACGCATAGTCGACGATACTTAATGAGATGTTTGCCTTTAGAATACATTTGGCGGATGTATGTTATGTTAGTTATGAAAATGAACTGTGTGAAACATATGAACTGAAATGCAACGTAAGCCGCGAAATAATTTGTGACGTTTATAGACCTAATGCAGTGTGGGTAAGAATAGCACAAAGTTGGTTTAAGCGTTTTCAATTCGGGAATTTTGATGTCAAAGATGCATCTCGCTCTGGTCGCCCTGTTACGCCATTTTTGAAAAAGTGGAGCAAGATCGACATATCAGTAGTTACGACTTAGCTAAAGAACTGGGAATTGACCGCAAAACAGTTTTGACCCATTTGAAAAAGCTGGATACACAAAAAAGCTCGATATTTGAGTGTCACACGAGCTCACTGATGAATCGTGTACTCATTAGCGATTCTTTATTGAGACGTAATGAAACCAAACCATAACTGGTGATGAAAAGTTGATCACGTACGATAAGAATGTGCGAAAAAGTTGTGGTCAAAGGTCAAAGGTCGTTCAGGCTTCACAGACTACGCCAAAACCCAGGTTAACTCGCAATAAGGTGATGCTGTGTGTAAGGTGGAATTAGAAGGGTTATCCATTATCCATTGTGAGCTTTTACTGCGTGGCAGTACTATCGATTTGGATCTCTACTGCCAATTGCTCATGAGATTAAAGCAAGAGTCGAGAGAAAGCTGCCGGAATTGATCAATAGAAAGGGTGTGGTCTTTCATCATGACAACACTAGACCACACACACCTTTAGCCACTCAGCAAAAATTAAGAGAGATTAGCTGGGAGGTGTTAATGCCATATTGCCCTGACCTTGTACCTTCAAATTTCCACCTGTTTCAATCTGTTTTTTCAGAATTCTTTAGGCAGTGTCAAGAGAAAACTGCCAAAACTAATTGTCGCGTTTTCAAAAGTCCCAAAATTTCTTCAGTAACGGGATCTTGTCACCACCTATAAGATGACACAAAGTCATCGAACAAAATAGCACAAACATACTGTAATTAAATGTAAATAAACGTTGAAAAAAAAAGTCTTACAATACTAAGAAACTTTTTCCCCAACCTATTATTAGTTAGTGAAAATGTCGACTTGCGTAGTGAAAGGGTGTAAAAACCAGTCTTCAAAAAAATAAATAGCAGGATCCCACTGATGGTGATGGCCTGATAACACTTTAAAAAAATCGGACGAGGAGCGACGTCCTCATCCGACGACCTCGGGGACGCTCGTCCTGCAGGCAGCAACCCAGGCTTCGACTCGACGCGGAGACACGGGGAGCCGACTCCACCAACCCCGACTAGACTGGATTGTGCTGGTCACCACCAGACCGGATATCCTTACAGTATTGCCCTTCAGAATCCCCTTTTCGTACACCCCTGCAGGACACCCCGATTTTAATTCGGGGCGACGATTAAAGAATTAAAATTGCAATTACGATTGGATATAAAATTATGCCAATGACAACTGAATCTCGACAAAAAAAAAACGTCTTGACCCAGCGGCTGACCTCTCTGAAAAAATAAAAGCATCACCACTAGCTTGCCGACTTCGCCTTGTGTCCCTCTACCGCACAGTCCGCTCTTCACGCTCCATTGGTTATCTAACCTTATTAATAAGGTTAATTCCAATTCTATCTCCTAACGATCTGGACATGGCAATATGTCGCAGAAAATATTAATGTAACAATGTTGCCATTATTAAGTGTTATAATGACCCTATTTTTTACTTATATGATTATGATAATTTATTTTTTATTTATTTATTTGTTCGCTTGATCGTTTGCTTGTTTGTTCGTTCGTTTATAGGTAAAATCTTTCAAGAAATTTATTCAACTAAAAAGTTTTTTAATAACTACAAAGAGAAAAATTGTATTTTTTGAGCCCTCACCATATTACCAAATCAGTGGTATTATTAACCGACTGAAAACATTTAATGGTGTCATATTTCAAGACAGGAGAAGCGGCGAGTTCAAATTCAAACAACCGATTTTTTTCTATAATCATCATTCAAAAATTGTATTAAATAATTCAAAAATTGTACAGCGAAATTTTAAAGTTGCTACCTACATAGGTACATAAACATAGTCCAAGTAATTGGAATGTATAAGTTAGTTTAGGAAACTTCCTCTTACTTAAATGTGGAATTCAAATATATGTATTACTAAAAAAACCATCTTAGTAAAATGTGCCACAATATAGTATCCACTCCACTGTTCCCTTGTTAAACCATACACTATAAACTGTCAAATTAAACACTTCGCGACGCTTTAATGATATAGCAATTTACTGGGCATACATCGAACATTTACGAGGTGCAGTCATCCTACGGTCCACATAGCATTATTCTAACCAATTTAGATTCTGCTGCTGAGCATTTAAGGTACAAAATTTATTGAGTTTAATCTGTGGAAGGTGTAAGGTTTTCTCGATTACATTTTGATGTGGGAGGTTCTGATGGCTTTATAGGACAGTATCTCTTAAGAGGATACCACGTGTCAATTAGACATTTAAAATTAAGATGTAATTATTCAATTCTTATTCCATAGCACAGAAGCTCCGAGTGAAATGTTTAATCTATATGTAAATCTTTTTTTCGAAAAAATAATTTGTATACGGTGTACTTATGTTACCGAGGTCAAATAAATAGTTTTTTACAATTTTGTCTGTTTTTCGGATTGTCTGTTTGTCTGTAGGTTTGTGTACGCTAATCTCTGAAACGGCTTAACCGATTTGAATGCAGTTTTCACAGATGCATTGTAGCAAGCTTCCCGTAACATTCAGTGTTTGTTTCATTCCAATCAGTTTACAAACAAAAAACTTACGCGCTTGACCGTATACCACGGCATACGAATTTGCCCGAAACATTATTAAATAAACTTTATTTTTTCAATGAAAAATCCAAACCCAACAGTAATTTTAATTTCTTTTGTTTTAATGGAAAAAGGGAAAGTTATTAAAACTATGTAGATAAGCAGCATCGGTCGGTCCACCTTTATCGCTCTTTTCGTTAGATAAAAATAGTATCAAAATTCGTTTTGTAGTTTAGAAGTTAGCGGAGAAACACAGAAATGGTGAGAGATTTTATTCTTTATAATAAGTATAGATAAGTATAAATGTCTGGTACATTTTTCTTTTTTCCTTTCGTTAGAATACACCATAAAACAAAGAGAGCCACATACAAACAACCATACAGATAAGTACAAGCAACACCTTCAACCCCCCATATGACATTTTACCCAAGCTTACCAAATTTAACCAAAGCACAAGGAGTTGTCACACATTAGAGCACTGCCACTAATACCCTGGTAGAAGCATAACACTCTTAACCGTTGGATAAGTGGTTAGGGTGCTTGCCTTAACGCTCTGTTCTAAGGTTCCCGGGTTCAATTCCCGGCCGGGTCAACTTTGAAAAATGAACTTTTCAAATTTGGTTCTGGTCTGGATCTGGGAAGTAGTAGCAGGGCACACTGCGTTTCGCAGTCATTTGGGCAGCCCGTCTGGTGGCAGTAACCACCCCCTTACAGAAGACCACCGTGAAATAACAGCATGTGTGCTGTTGTGTTTCGGTGAGTGAGTAAAGGGGTGCCAGAGTCCATTTCCCTATCCCCTCCTAATCCCTTATCCTTAATCCTACTGTAGTCGGTAGCGCACTTACAGCAGCTTTGGCGTTGCTCGTGTTATAAGCGACGGTAGCCACCTACCATCAAGTGGGTCGTCAGCCTGTAGGCCGATCTTAACATAATTTTTTTGTTTAAATTAGCTTCACATTGCATTTTTGCATATTTTCCATGCGAAATTGCTTGCCACAAATCTCTATTTATGACTGGCTGTAGCTTTTTTAAGACTTTTTTAAACATTTATAAATAGAAAAAAATATATTACAAATTTTATTTATAAAATGTAAAAAAAAAACTTAAAAATAATGTACGTTACAATTCTTGGGTCTCACCAATTATTTTTTTCTGTAACATAACATATAATGTTATTATGTAATATAACATTGCTTGGGCGTTGAAATTTTAAAATATCTAAAATAGGAACCTCTTTTGATCCTAAAGAAATATACTTACATAACTACTTAGAATGACAGAATTACACAGACAATTATTGAAATAACAATTCGTAAAGGTACATTATAATCCCATTAAATCATTATCATCTCAGCTGTAGGACGTCCACTGCTGAACGAAGGCTTCCCCTCTAATATTACAAAAGGAGTCAGAAGCAGCCTGAAAAATATTTTTGTTGATAGAAAAAAGTATCGTTCGAATGTCAATAGGACTCTAACTACTTCTCGTTTTTATTAGAAAACAATTACGCTTTTAGCGGCATATGTACTATTAAATTATATTTAAAAAATTATTCATCTATACAAATGAATAAAATTGAATAATAGTGTCTGTAATATCAAAATACAGAACTTAAACTTACAGAAGACCACCGTGAAATAACAGCACTTGTGCTGTTGTGTTTCGGTGAGTGAGTAAGGGATGCCAGAGCCCATTTCCCTATCCACTCCTAATCCCTCGTCCTTGATCCTGCTGTGGTCGGCGGCGCACTTGCAGCAGCTTTGGCGTTGCTTGTGTTATAGGCGACGGTGGCCACCTACCATCAAGTGGAACGTCAGCCTGTTTGCCGATCTTAACATTAAAAAAAACTGCTTTTTACTAAATGTATAACAAGTAATACATGGTACCTACTTGTAACAAAAACCTAATTTTTAAAAATATTGCCCGGTTAATTTCCGGAAACGACTGGACCGATTTTGACGGGACTTTCACTGGCAAATAGCTGATGTTAAAAGGAGTAACTTAGGCTCTTTTATTATAGAAAAACATATTTTTTTTTAAATACTATTTTTAACAAGTGTGCAGTTCAGCGCGCGCCCCATGCCCACGCTGCTGTAGCAAAGCGTAGCGGTCCGGCGAGTAAAAAATAAAACACGTCAATTTATAACATCAACGCCATCTAACAACGCCGCAGCTTTTGCGGACTAATGCAAGAAACCAACTACCGCTTGTTTTTTTTTTTCTAAATTAACCTTTAGATAATTAATACATAAAATTATTTTTAATTATTAAGAAATACTTATTTATTTATTTCATCTTTACTAATTGCGTGACATTATTTTGAACTACTTCTAAAGGCAGTTCTTCTAAGTGCTTCTAAGGCAGTTTCTATAGATGTCGCTATTTAAGTAATGCTAAATCGCTTAGCTTCTAACAAGACATTTCCCAAAACCAAGTTTATAAAGGGAATACGTAGGTAGTACAAATAATTTCTACTAGAGGGATTGTATGTATCGATGTTGTACGTTTCACGAAGTAGGGTTTCAAAGGAAGTAAGTGTTTCACAAGGACACAATAAGAGGAAGTGTTTGCTGCATTCTTCAGCAGATGGCGCTTTCTTCTGTATGTATTTTTAATATCAAATTTTCAATGAAATTAAATTTCTAAAAGAGACGGCCCGATGTTCTACAATAGAAGTATTAACGCTTTTCTAATGCAAACTTCTCTGAATCTAAGATATTATAACTTATATTATTATTATTAATGGATTTTAAGGAGATCCGTGGACGAACGAAAGTTACCGACATAAGTTGAAGTGGCAGTGGGCGGGACACAATATGGTATGGAGAGCCGATGGCCACTGGAGCCGGAAGGTTCTCCAGTGGAGACCACGAACCGGCAAGTGCAGTGTAGAACCTCCACACCCAAGTACAGCCAACCTGATAAGGGCCACAGCTCGACGGTGGATCCAGGCTGCTGCTTTTTGGAAAATTAGGGGGAGGCCTTTGCCCAGCAGCGGACGTCCTGCGGCTGAGATGATGATGGTGATGTCTCGGAACCAATTGCTTAAAGACTGTAATCCCCAGTCTTCATTTAATTTACACAGGAGACAAGAAATTGTTCCACTGCATAGGTCCAGTCTACTTTGAAGAGTTGCAGAATGGATACAGATGCTACAGATATGGATATAAGAACTAAATACGCTTTGTCCTTTTAATGTTTCAGTAACAAAATTGGTAGGTAAATGAAATTTAAATATGCAGATGAGGCACTATAAGGTTTTAAAAGTGTTAAATGCGCGTTTAATATAAAGCTCATATTTGCTTTATGATGAGAGAACGCATTAAAAATGCATCAGCTTAAGCGGTGCTACCCCGTAAAAAGGCTGTCCGTGGGCCGGTTAAAACTGAAAAACTTAAATATTTGGTTTGCAAAATAGCTCCTCTGCTATTGAAATTAGTTGGTACAAGGGATTCGTATATCTAATTTTAAAAAGCAAAATGTGACTGATCAAACGAAAAACTTGGAGAAATAATATACTAAATTATTTTATATTATTCTTAGCATCACTTAGTAAAATACGGTTCATTTTTCAAGTTAATTAAATTAACAAATGAAAGAATATAGATATTCAGTTAGGTAAATGTGGCAGTATTTATGGAATAAATAAATTTTAGACTTATAATTAATTTTAATATCCAATTGCAAAAAATTTCTATTCGAGTTCTTTTTTAATTAAACTATGATTTCATTAGAACTATTTTTATGTATATAGTGTGGCAGGCAGGCTGATAATTATTTTGATACTTTGGCATTGGCTATTGACACAATTAACGTCATAAATATTGCAAGTGCACTGCTCACCTTGATGAGAACTGGCTCCGGCATCGTTTACTCACTAACCGAAACAAAAAAGTCACCCCGCACGTAACAATAAGTTAGTTATACAATCAACTCATAGGTGGGACCCTATGAGTATTGTATATATTGTAATATTTTTTATTTTTTATATTATATTGTAATATCGTAATATTTTTTAAAAAAAATCTTAATCATCAGATATTAAAAATTCTGTTTTTGCAGTCAATATTCACATTACGTTTAGCGAATGTAAATTGAATTTAAAAAAACACAAAGACCATTCATTGTCAGTGTAGTTTTGATGCTGGCTGGACGCCAAACGGCTTAATTTTAACTGTGCAGTTTTAAAGCTCGGTCAACTATGAAATATGTGTTTACGCAAGAGCTATTGTGTCTATTGTTCGTTGTCAAATTTTAACTTGTAACATTTTCGCTGGTTGAATTCTTGTTACTGACTAAAATCCAAAAAAGTTTTTTCATGTAAACATCCCACCTATAATGTACCTACATTTGAAATTGTGATGTCAATAACTGCCATATGGATGGTAGTTTTTCTAAAATATTGGCATTGCTGGCGTATGTTTTATTATTTCCGCGAGTTGAATAAGTGGCGCGAATGTGTTGCGTCGCATTCTGTCGTAGGTTATTCGCATTGTAGTAAGTTGAGACAATAAATTCTCCCAAACACCTTATTACTGAGTTCCCACGCTCGTACAGCGCCACCTTAAAAAAGGGAACCACAATTATCGCTTCATGTATATAGATTCATTCCGCATTTCATTCCACAGGAGTGAATTTATTAATCCAACCGATTGTTTGCGAATGCGCAGAGTATTAAAAAAATGCAAAGTCTTGTCTAATATATTGGATGAGTGGCAAGAATGCTTGCCTAACGTCTCAGGGGCCCCGGGTTCGATTCCCGGCGGGGTCAAGTTTGGAAATTTTAATGTAATTTTCAAAATTGACTCTGGTCTGGATTTGAAAAGTAGTGGTAGGGCACACTGCGTTTCGCAGTCATTTGGGCAGCCCGCCTGGCGGCAGTGACCACCCCCTTACAGAAGACCACCGTGAAATAACAGCATATACGTGCTGTTGTGTTTCGGTGAGTGAGTAAGGGATGCCAGAGCCCATTTCCTTATCCCCTCCTAATCCCTTATCCTTAATCCTACTGTAGTCGGCAGCGCACTTGCAGCACCTGTAGCGTTGCTTGTGTTATAGGCGACGGTAGCCACCTACCATCAAGTGGACCGTCAGCCTGTCTGTCGACATAACATAAAAAAAAAAAAAAAAAAAAAAAAAAAAAAAAAAAAAATTAGGTGTACTTACTTAGTTTTGCCCTAAGACCAGTTTCACTTTGAGACTAATTGTCACCAGTTGTGCGATCCAGCATGAATTTAATTAAATAAATTAGAGTAAGGGATGTCTCGAATCTCTTGCCTCAGAGCAAATAAATGAGCTATAACATTAAACGGACGCTGATTAAAGTGCAGCATTTACTGGCGCATCTGATTACACTGTGTTTGAGAACCGAAATTTCTAATTTACGCTACACACTGTAGCTACAGATTGGATCAACTTCTTTTGAACTCTGCAAACTATTTACTTAGTAACATGTTTGATTTTTTTTCTTTTTTATGTGGTTATTTTTAGAAAGATATGACACAGACGTTTGCTATTGGCACAGAGAATTGGTTTATAAAAACTATACGCTGCCAAGGAACATTTTGTCCACCGTCACGAAATGGGTAGCCCCTCTGGTAGCAATAATTATCATTTTACAAGAGATAATCAGTAATGAAATACAGTATATTCTTATTCCTTATCCTTAATCCTATTGTTGTTGCACTCGTGACTTCTGTCACTTGAGAAAGAAAGAAAGAAAGCAACTTTTATTCCTCTACAGACATCAGCTAAATATGTTACAAACACTATATGAACAAATAATAATTACAAACAAAAGAAACAAACTAATATTTAAACAAATAACAAGAGGATAAGGAACCCTGGCTCAGTACACAGTTGTGGTGCAGACTCTTACAGTTACCTCTGTTATTTCACGGTCGTCTTCTGTAAGAGTGTTATTACTGCCGCCAGACGGGGCTGACTGCGAAACGCAGTGTGCCCTGCCACTACTTTCCAGATCCAGACCGGAACCAAATTTGAAAAGTTCACTTTCAAAATTGACCCAGCCGGGAATCGAACCCGGGAACCCTAGAACAGAGCCTTAAGGCAAGCGTCCTAACCACTTATCCAACGGGCTCGTCAAAACTTTTTTTTAAATAAAGCATGATAGGATATAATTTTACTTTAGAGGAAAATTACCTTTGCAAATAAGTAGGTGTTAAAAACATAACATTTGTATACTACTCTGTGTGAGATGTAGTATTCTGTATCGTTCTGAGATAGAACGGAGCAAAGATGTTGTATTAGTCTGTACCTAACAATTATCTTTGGAACGGAGAGTGTTCCAGGCGCTGGCCCATATGTCAAAAAAGTCAATACGTTTCAATAAACTATAAAAGTAAAAGACTGTGTTTTTATAAAAAGTGAAGTTATTCCTTTAAATTAAACCAAAGCTTCTTCAAACAAAAAGCGAAGTCATATTCGCCTCAATTTATGTTGGCTTCCAACAGTAGGTACTACGAAGTATGTTTCCAATAATCGATTTTGAAAGACAGTACTAAAGACAGTACATGTATCGTAAATAACCATATGGTCTTTGTAGGTATAAGTCTGTAAAATAAATTATAAATGAATACTTGAATAGACCATGAACTTTCACACGTACCGACAACAAAAAATCAAATTAGCAGCCGTCTAAGAGTAGCTTTATCATGCACACGATTAATTGTAGTGTCGTCGTGGTAATTACGTACAGTCAGCAACGGCGTTCACATCGGCTGTGGCGCGTACAAAGATCTAGACAATACTGAATGTGGCCGTAACTTTTTTGTTTGTAAACAGATTGGAATGAAATAAACACTAAATATTACCGTAAGCTTGCTACAATACATCAGTGGAAACCACATGAAAATCGGTTAAGCCGTTTCTGAGATTAGCGTGCACAAAGACATAATAGGCAAACAACGATTTTATCATATATGAAATATCACCAGCTTATAGTTAACTAAAGTTTCACCCAATTCAACCGAAGTTATTTTATTGCATTTTTATCGAGAAAATATTCTTTAAATTTACATAACTTTTTTGTTTGTAAACAGATTGGAATGAAACAAACACTAAATGTTATGGGAAGCTTGCTATAATACATCAGTTACTACCGAATTCAAATTGGTTATACCGTTTCTGAGATTAGCGTGCACAAACGCACAGACAGACAGACAAAATTTCTAAAAACTATTTTTTTGACGTCTGTAACATAAGTACGTGTATAATTTTTTTATGAAAAAATATTTAATGTACAGTCACGGCTCGTTTACGATTTTATTATATGTATAGATGTTCTCACACAAACTTTTATGTTACTTTTCGCGCAATCTTCAGTTTCTTCTGCCACTAGATCCTGTGTGTCGATCATCGCTGTTGTTAGACATACGAACGCATTGTCGCATTCTATTCAAAACTAGTGGGTATCACTTCCGCTTCATAGGTAGAGCACACACGCTGTGTGCCTTCTTAATACGCAATGCGTGTTAATATCATAATTTAAATTACATTCAGAAAAAAATATGCCATATTAATTAAATATCCCCCCTCCCTTGAGTGGCAGCGCGTCGCGTGTCAAGACCATGATCGGGCAGCTAGAAGCTGGGATTTCGCAAAGCGCTAGAAGACAGGATAAACACACGCCGTTGGTGAAGTCTACTCATACAGAGCCATGCCAAGATCAGTGAACATATCCCATCGCTATTAAGTTCACCAAAAATCTCCAACTCTTCCCGACTCTTCCTGTATTATAGTAAATTTTATATATCATTGTTAGTAAATACTGCTTGCACGTGATACGCGTTTAAAACTTAGGTACACATAGAGTTATGACAGTCGTGTTAATGTTACAGGCGTTTGTGTGGAATTTAATTCTATATTTACGATCGCCACGTTCTACAACCCTGTGTACGTAATAGTCATATTTTATGTCTGTGTAAAATATAACAATAAATGCCTTCTAACAAATTACTACGCAGACATTTCGCCTAATGGAATGACGTTACAGTATGAGAAACCGAATTAGTGTATCTTGAATAAGTGAATGTAGTTGTATTTATATTATACCAGCTGGCGCCGTTGAAAAATAAAAAAATAACATCTGACTAAATATATGAGCAATGTAATGCCTAACATCTTTATTGCAGTTATAGCTTGGCTAGACATTAGATGATCCCTCGAGAAAAGTACTTTTTTCTGGATGAAAGGCACTCTATGTCCTATCCTGCATCCCTAACAACGCGTATGCAAAATTTCATGATGATCTCCTTATCAGTTTAGGCGTGAAAATGTAACAGACAGACTAACAATGGCCGGCAGCTTCGCCCTCCTTAAAGTAAGCGTAGTTAAACCGAGTTTCATCATGATCAACAAAAGTTGAAATATTTCAGATTCACAGATATTGAAATTTCTTCAACCTTCAATATAGATACTTTTTGTACCGGGCACGCTTACACCGGCACGTTGTGCCGGAATTGAAGGAAAACACCACATTACTAGGTATTATGTAGAGTGGGCTTTGGTTCGAAGTCCAACGCAGTTTGTTCGTGCCATTTCTTCGCTATACCGGGTGCCTACTATGCGCACTACACTACACTTTTCTCAGCCTCTTCATACGGCTACACTTTTCAGCTTCTTCATACGGCTACACTTTTTAGCCTCTTCATACGGCTACACTTTTCAGCCTCTTCATACGGATACTCTTCTCAGCCTCTTCATGTGCTAGTCCTGGTGACTGCAAGTGCTTCTACAAGAAGTTTTGGCCAAAATCGGTGAGGTTTATATAGGCTGGTGGAGCAATTATCCCCACCAAGTTTGACTTACTTTTGATAGTATTACTTCCCCCTCTGTACCTCAGCCCTGTCTGTGTTGTTTTATTCATTTTCATTATTTACAGTCGTCATTTTACATCTTATTCTAATTGGAATTTATCTACAATAATATCTATTCTTTATTCTACTAATCTACGGTCTTACATACTAGAAACTTCTTATTAGAAATTTGTAGCGAGACGATAAAGGGAAATTTTAGGGTCACCCAGATGCTATCTTTCTCCCACCTATAATTGTATTTGTCGGACAGTGTAAAGGTGGAAATTTGGGTCACCCTGCTGTGTCTCGCTCTAACCTATGTTTGTCATTTCGTTGCGTACACTTTAAAACAAAATATTTTATTTTGTTAACAAAATTAATAAATAATAAAAAATATAACAAAATGAAATGCACATAGATGACCTAGACACTTTTAGGTGAAAGATTTTTTAGATTCGTTTCGGTAGTTTCATCGATCACCTATTACTGAAAAATAAAATTTAATTTAATTCACTGCATTTCGCAGTCACAAATCAAACAGCCTGTCTGGTGACAGTAACCACTCTCTTACAGAAAACTAGCATGCAATAACAGTATGTGTACTATTATGTTTCAGTAAGTGACTAAGGCATGTGAGAGTCCGATTCCCTATGCCCCCCTATTACCTTATCCCCTATCTTACTAAGGTTGACAGCTGACATTCAGCACTTATATCGTTGCTTGTTTTAATAGGCGACGATAAACACCTGCCATCAAGTGGATCGTCACCCTGCCTGCCGATTTATGCATAAAAAAGTTGTTATAATTTTGTCTTTATATTTACAGCTAGTCGATTATTTATAATCAAAGGGTTTAAAATTCTTGTAATAGTTTGACCGTATTGCCACGTTCCATAAGCTCAAGAATTAATCAGGGATTTCTTATTTGAATTCTTGAAATAATTGAAAATTTTCGCGTAAAAAGCTCACAGAGAAATAACCATATTGAAATACCGTCAGCTCCACGAAAACGATATGTTCTGCGAAGCTATAATTTATTCAAATCGTATTCCCACATGTCATTGAGAGAATACGCCAAGAAATGAAGAGAAATTTCTTTACCTAATTTATTATAATGAACCTCGACGAATGTAAAGCGTTATATAGGATAAAAATGTTTACAATGGAACGTTGTATCATTTCTAAATCTGTTTTGAAATTCTCAAAGGATTCGAAAATAATCCTTTTAAGATTTCAAATGTATAGACTGCAGACGCTGCACCGCAATGCATTCACTGTAAAATTACTAAATATTTTGCTCTCAGATGCGATTTAATAAAATAATATTTACAAATTATGAGCGGTACAATTACAAATTTTGTATAGAGTATGTATAGAGTTGTGTTACTCTTTCACACAAAAACGCTTTAACGTATATTTTATTACCTAAATTAACATATAGAATATTTTTATCCTGAAAAATACCTAGGCGCCCGTCAAAAAATCGTCTAAAAAAATAAAATAAAAATTAGCGGTCAATTGTATGGCTTTCAATCTCAGCACTTACAGGTTTGTGTTAAAGCATAAAAGTAGGCACTGCTGCAAATCGAACAAGGGACTATTGCGTCACAGCATTAAGGCAAGCACTTTATCTATTCGACCAATAGGCTCGTCAATTCAAATCAACGTAAAGTTTTCTATTTACTCATTAATACATTTAAAAGTCACTTGTTAAAAATCAGTGAAATTTTAACTCACTTGCTTAATAAGGCTTGTTTAGGATTTTATTAAGGTCTCATACTAAACAAGTTATAGAGATATTTCAAATTATTTAAACATAACAATAATGAAAATATAATTTATAGTTTCTAAAATTACTTATATGTTTTATAAACTATGAGGATGGAGAAGAGCTATTTTATAAAACGTGACATAATATTTCTGACAAAAATAGATTTAACAGAAAATATTTTCTGGCAGGCTAACATATTCTTTCTGCTGCTAAATTTTAATTTAGCAGCAGATGATAGCAGCAGCAGATTATGATAATGATACCTCTTTCCTTTACATTAAAAACGCTATCTTTGCAAAATTCCATTTTAGTTTTTAAAACTACAATGAACTTTATCCTCCGACGCGACGGGACGTTCATCGAATCTATCAGCGGTATTGATTCTGGAAAATTCATTTCTCTGATAATTATCCGGCAGGTTAATTATTAGGTTTTTAATGAAAGAAAAGTATTTTAGTTTTTTTGGTGGTTATTTTGGTTTGGTAAAATATTTTAGTTGATCTTAAGTTATATAATAAAACTAACGGAGCCCGCAACTTCGTACGCGTGGTATTCGGTATAACTTTTTTACTTGTAAACCAATTGGAATGAACCAAAAGCTTCCCGTAACATTCAGTGTTACGGGAAGCTTTTGGTTGCTTGCTACAATACATCAGTGAAAACTAAATTGAAATCGGTTAAGCAGTTTCTGGGATTGGCTTGCACAAACGTACTGCACAACTACTGACTAATTCTAAGAACTATGTTTTTGGCCACGGTAAGATAAATACACCATGTACAAATTGTTTTTTTGAAAAAATCTTAAATGTACAGACACGGCTCGTTTACGATTTTATTATATGTAGAGATTATAAAGAGGAGAGATTTGTTTTTTTTGTATTTTCGTATGTTGTCGAAGCGATTTTAAAAATGGTTTCACCTATATAAAGCAGCTGAAGAAATAATATATTAAATATATTTTCAGTGACTCTATTAATATCTTGTTTCTTAATTTAATTTTGATATCAGGAAAAATCATATAGTGTGTGTATACAGCCTAAAGTAGCTCACCAAGGCTAATGGTATCTTTTTACAACGTACACGCAAAATTAATAAATTTGAAAGGTTGAAGATAAATTTTCTTCGTTATTGCGTTATTGTTATTGTCATAGAGAAATCAATGTCGCATAAGTCACAACTAAAAAATATGCAACTCTTACCCAGTACAAAATAAAAAAGTTTTATCATTGTAGCAAAAATGCAATGGTTATGGTAAAATATATAATTCTCGGCATTTACTATTACAATAATTGAAGTAAAAATATCACAATAAAATCATCTGCTACCAATCTGAACTATCTATATTTATAGAAGATATATCGTTATAGACTCTAGAAAGCAAGGCCAACAAGAGAACGCAAATAATTTGAAGAGTTATCAAGATGGCTTCCTATACCATGAAACAGATAGCGCCGGCCGCTTCGTGTGAGGGAAAAGGACAGAGGGCTGGATTAGTTTACATTGTTTGTATTGTCTCCTTGGCTTTACTATATACAGTCATATTAAAAAGTAAAAGTTGTTGTTCGCCTTTTTCTCTTTTTTGTAAATCACTCAACGTATTTTGATACGATTTTCACTAATGTAAAGAACAATAAACGAGAAAGGTTTTAGTATATAATTTGCAGAAAAATTTCAACTGTGCGAAGCCAGGGCGTGTCGCTAGTTGGTATATTATAACATGTAGTACATTTTGCAAGGCACGATAAAATTATCAATCTTCTTGCAGCATGTTTAAACTATCTTTTTTTTGGCCGTCGCCTAAATCAATAATTATTATTTATCTTTTTTAAAATACGACTTTTTATTGATATTTTACACAAATATTTTATACAAATAAACAATTCTTTAATACAAATGCAGGTTTTTTATTACCTGTAACTTTTTTCGAGAATTATTTGAAAATGAAATCCAACATAGTATTGAACAGGATATGATAGGATAGATTGGAGATTGTTAAAGCTATATAAACTTAAATAGGTTTAATGTAAGTATGTAGATAGGTACTGGCACGTTGTTTATGTGATTTAAACATAGAATAAAGTGCTGTTATGAAAAGTCGATTGTCTTGTGTTGCCTTTCTGATTGCTGTATATGTTGCATTCCAGTAAACGTGTAATGTGTAATACTAAAGTTATAATTAGGCAACACAATGCGCCATCTATTGTACGGTAGACTTAATTAATATTCCGATGCGTCCGGAGAACCCAAAGAAGCTGTGATCCTTTGGCATTAGATTAGCGACGTCTAACGAATTTTATTTTGAGGATGGCGGTTTTGATCGATATATAGGACCTTATGTATACTTGGGATAGGGTCGACATCAATTGTTGGTAATTTTTTATAAGCACTTGGGTTAGCGACCTCTATATATGAGCAGTAATGTAAAACGAGAACCAACTAGATGAGAGTTCATTTCTAAATTTATAAAGGGCGGTGGTAGGAGCCACGCGCTCTCTTTCGGTACCCAGAGCTCGGAGATAAGACTTGGAGAACCTCACGACACGCATTTTGCTTGGCAGTCCGTTTAGCGAGTACGCTTAACACGCGGTCCGAAGAAGTATTTCTATGGCTTATAACCAACATCGCAAAAGTTAGTCGATATGGATCTAATTTGTCTGACAAGTGTCAGAATAGAAAGCATGGAGGAATAGGCCACCTGCATCCGTGGAAGAAGGATACCCTGCAGCACCGGTATATGTTACACCATCGGTACAGCGCAGTCCAGTACAGGCTTGATCTCTTGCTGCGTCACAACAGGGAAGACGGAACAGAGAATACAGGAAGACGGCATCATCTCAACGAGGTTTGGGTGTTTTATACATCTTATAGATAGTGTCGACGTAGATTCATACTAAATATCATTCAAAAGTGTCTTCAGGAGCATCCCACGAGATCAGTGTGTGAGAAATTGGAATTTAGATATAACCCATAGATCAAGGATCTTCAACTCGCGGCCCTCGGACCGCATGCAGTCCGCCGGCTAATTTCTTGCGGCCCCAGAGGCTAAAGAAAATATTATATCGCGCCGCGCCCTAAACTAAAGAGTTGCGAATGTACAGACGTGGATAAATATGTCGCAGCAGTAGATTTACCCAAAAAAGATTTCAAATCTAGGTTTTGTGACTTCAGAGATAATTAAAATTACATCTTGCCCGACCATTCAGTTTATCCATTGAAGACATGCCAGAAAATTGTCAGATGGAGCTTATCGATTGGCAGTGTAATTCGGAACTGAAAGACAAGTTCGACAAGGTCTTCTTGATATTTATGCAAAATATGTCATTCCGAAAACATGCCCAGAAAATGATATCTCTGTTTGGGAGAACATATATAATGTATGTGCGAGCAGCTGTTTTCTCGTACGAAGAACGTGAAGTCTAAAACAAGGTCGAGAGCAACAGATGAACATCTTGAAGGCAGTTAGCGGGTTGCAACTACAAAAATAAAACCAAATATCGACACACTCGTCAAAAATAAACAATGTCAAAAAACGCACTTGAAATTCCACTTTGAAATTATATGCTTTTTATTTTATTGATATGGCGGTAAAGTGACGTGGAGCATTGTGGATGATGTGAAACCGATTTTTGGCCCTTGCACTAAAAAGGTTGAAGACCCCTGCCATTGATTAATGCTGAGATGTATTTGTTGTACTCATTTATTTTGTTTTCTCTGTGTTTGGATTTCAATATTTTATATTGAATATAATATAATATAATAATTTCAATATAATATTTGGATTCAATATTATCTATCCGTGTTATAACTGTATTAATAAAGGGTTGTGTGATTAAAGACTTGGGTTTCTCTGACCTCATTCCTCCTTTAAACAGCAGGCGCCCATGAGATTACCTTTTTACCAGATCGCGTGTGGTATCTATCGCCGAGTTTCAGTCGGGGAGTAGAGATTGAAGTATTTGCGGAGCCCCCAAGAGGCGCAGCACACCTTCCACGGTTAGAACCTATATTGTCTACATAACTCCATTGCAATTTATTTCAAGATCCTTTTACATTCCAACAGGGATTTTGTACATACATATTGGTCGTTATCCACAGGTAATGAGAAACTTTTTATAGAAATTTTATACTTATTATTATAAATATGTATATTTTGAACAATAAATTGGTAATTAATATTACTCATTTTAACAGCGATCTATTCAAACCATCTAAGTATTACCTTTCCAAATAGCTCAGTTGGCGTTACATTAATTATTTATTATTATCTAGTATCAGTACGTACCCACCGATATAAGAAATAATTTACCTTGACTACAAAAAGTAAATAACAAAGGTAACAGACAAAAAATATTGTTCTATTCCTCGTAGCATTTTCGTAGCGCTCGTAACCGTACGTAGCCCGAAGTATCGTAGCACCTGCTACGATTTTCGGATGACGTTAGCAATTGTAGCACGTAAGTTTACAAATAAAACTTCCATAATACTAAGTTCATAAATAAAACTACGGTCGACACAAAGCCTGCGGATGAAACTTTTCTGATAGTTTTGCTCGGTACAGTCAACGGTGTGATAAAGTTTTCGTCTCTTGGCACTAACAAACTTGTTAACGGGAGTTACGAGGGAACTTAATATGATAAATTATAACCAAAATTTCGCTTATAACGTTCTCTTTAGGTTTTTCTTTGTGTATGTTTGGCGATTATCTAGGCGTAATAATACTCCGTAGGTAGTATTATCAGGAATGTGTTTTATTATGAAATTACACTATTTATATACAATATTTACAATGGCATACCCATAGGTATTAGGTATGCGACGACGTAAGCCTGTTGCTTGAAATAGCAAAATCGCGGTGTGCGCATTATGTCTATTGGTATCCGCGCGCACACACTCAGCAACGCGACAATATAAATATGGGCCGCGTAGGTATGTTGCCCTTTTACACCGCCTACGCCGTGGAGAAAACATCTCGTCGAAGAAGACAATCAATAGCGTCGGACTTCGGAAGCGTTGGCTGTGACGGCTGCAGCTGGCTCCCATTCATCTTCCGTCGTGAATCCAGCGATAGTGGTTAAATAAACATACAAAACCACGCTGATAAACAGCTCTTTTCAGAGCTATTCCAATTCATCCGTTAATGGGTTATTTATATATTTCCACAACTTTGTATACCTATAATTGGAACTCACATCAGACTATGACCGAATGTGAAGTTTATTATTATATGATTGTTGTGTTTTCTGTTGGTGTACCAACAGAAAACTTATTTGGTACGGTATGGTAAACTTTATTTGGTACGGTAGCTACATATGTAAGGGTGCAAAAATGGTGATCATCGCAATGTTGTCCCAGTAATGTGTTTAAATTATTTTATAAGCATTTGCTTATATTTATGTATACCATGTAAAAATGTAGTAGCTTTAATCCTCTTCATCAGCTTTAATCCACAAGTGAAATAGTTCTAAATGAAATTATAAATAAATGGAAAAGGCTATCTGGTTCATTCATTTCATACTTTTTATTTTAAAAGAACTTACCCATATATATAAATATAGCAACAATAATTGTACTGCATTTATTATACTCGTATTTAAACACATAAACGCATCCTTCAAACATGTTCTTAAAAATATACAGTGTGACAACACTAAAATTTTATAATTACTTTGTGAAAAATTATTTTGTATAACATTCTTCATCATATTATTATTATAAAAAAATATAATATATGCAATTACACTTTATGAGAAAATTTATTAAACATCTTTAAAACAAATTAAACAATATAAATGGATTAACTGATATGATAATGTTAAAGAAATAATATTAATAGTTGTACATATCAATTAATAAAATTATTAATTCATCCATAATTTAATATAAATTCCGTTTTTGCTTCTGCCAGGCGGTCCTTCTCTGTCGTAGAGCTCCGTCTTCAAAGCAAATCATACCATGTCTTACTAAGTCTTATCATGATATAACTTATCTTTCCCAACCAAGTCTTATCATGTGTTACCAAGTTTTACCATGTCATATTATGTCTTTGCCATGTCATACTTTTTTGTCTTTTTTACTTTTCAATGCAGCTTTTGTTAGCTAGGAGGTCGACTCTTTCGTTCCCCCGAATATCTACGCGGGCCCTCACCCAGGAGAATCAATTTCCCTTCCCTCTGATGTAATTTGCCGAATATTGCCAAATAACAGGTACTTGCTCCAAAGGTATAGGTTTGTCAGAAGCATTCTTTGAAGATACATAAACAATAACAATTCTCTGTGTGCTACTCTGTGTGCGGGGACAGCATTTCATACTTACTTGTATACAAAGGCTGTGCAGTAAAATGGGATATTTTCTAACACCTTACATTAGCTTCTGTTCACATTTTCATCAAATAATCTGGAAAGAAAATAAAAAATAGTCAATTTTATACTTTAATGCGTTAGAAATAAAAGCTAAACACCAATGCGTTAGATTGAAACGCTAAAATGTACACGCTACAAATTCACGGCAAAATATTCTCACACGTCCATTGCGGTTTTGTTTGTTAACCACTAACACGCCTCGTAACGCACAAAACCACACACGAGTATAAGAGATATTTTGTGCTACGTAATGTGTGATAATATATCACAGTATTTTATACTAAAACATGTTTTTATAATCGACTATGGACCCGTCTCCGGCTTCGCATTAATGGGTTTTTTTATATATTTAAATTTAAAATCATCCAGTAGTGAAAGCGGACACCGAATTTTGAAGTCATTTGGGCAGCCAGTCTGGCGGCAGTAACCACCCGCATACAGAAGACCATCGTGAAATAAAAGAATGGGTGCTGTTGCGTAAGAGATGCCAAAGCCTATTTTCTAATCCTTTCCTAATCCCTTATCCTACTATGGTCGGCAGCGCACTTGCAGTACCTGTGAAACGTTGGTATCTATCTACCATCAACTGGACCGTCAGTCTCTCTGACGATCTTAATATAAGAAAAAACATGCGCGTGTAAAGAGTACGCGTGTCAGAAGTGAAACTTATTTGGTAGATACAAGAAGCGTCTCGCGATCGTTAAACTGAAGCGTCACACAAAATAAGTCAATTTAATAAAAAATGTGATGTACACAATATAGGTACTAGGTTTAAAAATGATTTAGATTTACATAAGACGCGACTCCACAAGATAAGTAATTCTTTTATGGGTCAGTGTATACGGTTTTATAATAATCTGCCTGAGAGGATCAGAACCTTATCTATAAATAAATTTAAAGGTGTCATTAAAACCAAACTCCCGAAAGGCTATTATAAGGTCACTGATTATTTAAGTGCCAATGAAGCCTGGAATTAAAGCCTGAATTCGGAGCTCATACTATGTTTAGTATTGTATATGTACACTTAAGTATTACTAAGTGTATCTATTTTTTGTAATTTTATATTTTAAAGATGACAAAAAGAATAGTATCCTGAGTTTCTTTCGGGGTTTCTTCTCAGGATTGTAATCTTGGCTTTTTTTTTCGAAAACATTGGTAAATTTAAATGAAGATCATAATAGAACCTAATTGATAAATAAATATTTTGATTTGATTTTACCTTCAAAATCGCGCCGAGATAATCTGAAGTCCATTTGTACATTGGTAAGCACTCGCCCTGTATTTCGGTGAGTGCATACGACCTCTAACGACATTGGAATATACTATATATCTTACGAGTTATAGTTATATTTAAAGCTTGACAGGTAGTTTGTGGGTTACCCTGACGAAGGTTATTCGAGATTTAGTTTAAAGGAGCTAAGCTACTTTCGAGATTAAGTAACAGTAATTACGGAGTCAGTTCACACCACTAATTGCCTTCTGTATCGGCTAAGATAACTCAGACGACTTTGTAGAAATTTAGATAGACACTTAAGTTCTATTATTATTATTTTAAAAATCCTTAGGCGAAAAACAAACATAAATTTTGTCCCTTTTTGGGCTTTGTGTTCAAACTGCCGGATTTGCGGGGCTAATGCTAACTTTAGAAGAATTTAGCGGAGATACAGACAAAGGCAGACATTTCGATTGTATTACTATATATATGTATATAGACATAAAGAACAAGACTCTTTATTTTCAAGGATACTTTTTCAATTTTGATTTCACCCGATAATTATTCATAAACGAAATTGCTTTTATTTTTACTTAACACTCTTCATTCAATTTTGTTTATGAGATGTTTATGAAAATACTTGACATCTAGCTGTGACATCCTAGCTCTCAAACGGATGCACCTATTTTGATCCGGTTTTTTACGTTTGAAAGCTGACGTGATTAAATCAAATCATTTATTTCTCGAAAATAGGATAACAAGATCACTTTTTTGAAGTCGATTAAATATTTTACCAGGGTTTCGAAAAAAAAAAATGCCAAAATGATCCTGAAGAAACTCAGGACACCATTCTTTTTGTCATCTATAAAATAATATATATAACAATTACAGTTATTATACGCAAATTACAGTATATACAGTACTACACATAATATGAGCTCAGAAGCGTTTAAATTATCGCTGATTTATTTATCGCTTAAATAAATCAGCGATTATTATCTCAGAAAGTTCATTATAAAACCGTATACACTGACTCATAAAAGAATTACTTATTTTGTGGAGTCGCGTTTTATGTTCATCAATATCATTTTTAAACCTAGTATTGATATTGTGAATATTACATTTTTTATTAAATTGACTAATATTTTTATGCGTATAAATTAAATTTTCATAAATATACTGATATAGTTCTTAGCTTTAATTTATGAAGATTTGTTCAGGCGTTTGAAGATCATCAGCTTATTTCCTAGCTCATTCCTTCATCGTCATCATCATCATCATTATCATCATCATCATTCATTTCGTCCTTCCTAGCGTTGATGATCATTCCATTGATTTCAATTTTATGTAATGTTACTTCAATTGTATTTCCATGACATGGTAACCTTGACTAGGTGCTGGCATCAAGTATTCCGCGAGATACTCAACTCCTCGGAAACTTACATCAGATATAGAATGTTTAGAATGATAGAATAGAATAGAATGATAGACTCAATAGAATGTCGGGGGTTAGCTTATTTAAATACAGTCACTAATGTCTTATGTCCTAGACTTAAGTCTAATATCCTAGTTCCTATTCCGGTGGACATTAGCTACAAAGCTCATTTAATTCAAACTAACTTTGTTAATTGAAATTAATTCGTCGTCATGTTAAAAGTGGAAAGTTAGCTGTCAAAGTTTTTCTTTCAGTTGAACTTGTAAAAGTTTAATGGCCAATTAGGTCTTTTGTGGAAACTTAGTTGCGAAGTATTTTATTGTTTCGCTTCGAATTTTTTTTAAGTTTAAAAGAACATTGGAGAGGGTTGTATGATGCCGTGTTCAAAGTAGTTTACTCCACAAATTATTATTTGTAGTAGGTTTTTAAATTGAAGAACTTAAATTTTACATTTTGTTCGAGGTCGAGCACCGAGAGATATATCTTTAATCAATAGTATGATAAAATAGTAGCATTAAGAGTAGAGAGTAGGTTTTTATAAATTCTAAGAATAAAGTAGTTTTTTTTTAATGTTAGATCGGCAGACAGGCTGAAGGTCCACTTGATGGTAGGTAGCTACCGTCGCCTATAACACAAGTAACGCCAAAGCTGATGAAAGTGCGCAGCCGACTACAATAGGATTAAGGATAAGGGATTGGGAAGGGATAGGGAAATGGGCTCTGGCATCCCTTAAACACAACACCACACGTGCTGTTATTTCACGGTGGTCTTCTGTAAGGGGGTGGTTACTTCCGCCAGACGGGCTGCCCAAATGACTGCCAAACGCAGTGTGCCCTGCCACTACTTTCCAGATCCAGACCAGAGACAAATTTAAAAGGTCATTTTTCAAAGCTGACTCTGCCGGGAATCGAACCCGGGAACAGAGCGTTAAGGCATGCACCCTAACCACTCAATTAATGTTGTCAATATTCAAGCAAGCAGTTGTGTTTTGACAATTATTTATTTATTTATTTATATGCATGGTACATGGCCGTGTGTGTGTTGAACTTAAGAGTTCCTACGGAAGGTCAGTGCTGGCCTATGACAGCAAAATGGTGAGTAGGGGCCTTTCTTTCTTGCTGTTACTGTTGTATATGACTTTTATAATTATCGTAAAAATCTAAGCCCAAACGGCTACAACAAGAACTACTATTTACGGTTTGCAACTTACTAAATATTTACACTTTTATTACATACTTTGTTATTTTTTTTACGAATTGTTTGTCTTACTTATATGAATTTTTGTACGTTTATTTGTTGACACATCAGTTTAGACACTACATGATTAGACAATGAAAAAGCTAAACAATGTAACGAGGATTTATTTTTAGATTGAAACTACTTGAAGATTATATTATTTGATTAACTGCATAACTGTTCGTTGGCCGGTCGGTCCTAATAGGCAAGACGTGGTTTCCGCGAAACGAAAACTAAAGCAATTTTCATTACTTACGTGGAATAGAGTTAAGATTAAGATAACTTCAAGCAGGGTGGAGTATCGCTTTTTCAGTTACTTTTAAAAATTAATTATCTTATACAAATTCCACCAAAGAAATCTTAAGAAAGAAACGTTGCATCACACCTTTGGCTACTTGAAACCGTCAACCGCACAATTTACGATTTTTTATTTATTGAAAATCTGATGTACCTTCCTATCTTTTTCCTACCTACAAACCTTCCTTGTTTATCGCTCTTTCCATTAAGGAAAATTGTATCAAAAACTGCTAGCTGGTTTAGAAGTTAGCGGAGAAATTAACAGAGGCGACACCGAATTTATTTTGTAATACGCGTAGATATAGATTAACTTGTGTGGTCGTCGTTGCTTGACTTTGCAGTAGGAGCATAGACTTGTATTAACGATAAGGTCTCATTGTCAATTTTTAATTTGAGTACGGCTACTCTATCTGATATTCCAGAGAAACTTACTATGTAATGTTTTAATCTTTTCTTTATCAAGAAGCCCACTCCGTATAATCCTTTCGTTTCACCCTTGAAGCATAAAATGTATTTTTCATGTTCTTCAATTTCGCAACCGTTTCTTCTTACTTCTGCAAGCCCCACAATATCGTGATGTATTTTTTCCAAGGCTAAAGTTAATTCTAGAAAACGTGTAGTTGATGCCAGTGATCTCACATTGAATGTACATATTTTTAAGGTTTTGAGTGTCTTGTTTGTTTTTTGAGATGGAGGGTTATGGTCGTATGAAGTCCCACGGGGACCAGCCGGGTTGGGACTTGTTTTTGCGATCAAGTTGTTTTTTCTTTTAATGGTTTTATTTGAGTTACCTAATTCAGTTTTCCGGCTGCTGCAGTTTAATAGTTTTTTGTCTGTTTTTCTCCTGCTTGAAATCCTTTATTTTTCATTTCTTTGAAACGTTCCACTTTGGAGAATTTATTTGGCTGAGATCTTACATTTTGTGTTTGGTTTCTGTTGTGTATAAAACTGTTGGGTGGTGTAGATGGAGGTGAAGAAGGTACTCTTTTTCTTTTTTCTTTGTTCTTCTCAGTTTCTGCTTTATTTTCAATTATGAGTTTGTCGTATTTTAGAACTGCATAATTTCCAGATTCCCTGGCCTTTTTTAGTTCTGGGATTAAAGCCTTCCTAGTTTCTAAAACCTCTTTCGGAAAATCTTCGGATAAATATATGTTTCCCGGAAATTTGTCCCTATTCCTTAAGAGTTCAATCTTCCTCCATCCTAGTGTAAGTGTTATTTTAATGGGTCTAGCCTTCCTCTCTAATTTGTTCCCAATTCTGTAGGCCTTACTAATTTCCCACTTATCCCATTCATTCAGGTTTAGACTTTTGTATGTACTGTTCAAAGTTTCCAAGATTATGTCCATCACTCCATCACTATTGACTTCCCTTTCTTCCACCCCATGTATAATCAGATTGTTTTTCCTTGATTCTATCTCAAGATACTTCACTTTGACTTTTAGTGTATCTATTTCACACTTTAGTGCCTCGTTTTCTTGTTTGATCTCTTTTAGTTTATATTCTATTAATGTTGATATGGTTTTGTTTACATTTTCTGTAATTATTTCAGTTTGTTTGCGAAATTCTTCCTTTAGTTTAGTCCACAGTAAATCCATTTGATTTTCCATTTTTATTAGGTACTATTATGTGGGAAAGCGAGTTTTATTGTGGTATTGCTGATTAATAAAATTTCTTTTTCTTTAGCGGCAACACCGTTAGCGTCAAATTGGTACTCGTATTTAACACTAGTACTAGTGTTCTGTGCGCACCGACTGATCGACCAAACACCGATCAACTATTCTGTGACGGTTGTTTGGATTTTTTTTTTCCTAATGTCGGCGGTAATTTGAACTTTTTTAGTTTTAATAAGTTTAAAATTTTTGGTGATATTAAGCACTTTTTTGATATGTTCTTTCTCATAAGTGTGATAATAGACTTTAATTTAATTGTTTTTCGTTTCACAACACAAATTCTCACGGGTTAGCACTTTTTTTAGTTTTTAGTTAGCTATTAGTTCATAAAAACTATTCAAAGTCTTGCGAATTGTATATGTCGCGATTTTGAGATTTCTATTTTTTTATATTGTTACTAGCATTTCCCCACGAGTTGATCTGTGTATCGTTATAAATTAAAGTATTAAATAAATATCCAAATAACACAATGCTTTCTTTTATAACTTTGGTAGGAATTATTGTAGAATTAATGCGTTGATAAAAATAAAATATTGTACCACATGTATAATTTGTCTACTTCAATCGTTTTCATTTACGAGAATATATGTGTAAGTGTACCTATGTGTGTAGTTTTATATTAGTTATTAGAATTTATATTTGAAATTATTACCAAGAACGAATATCTTGGCACGCTGTTATCTACTATACGTTTTGTCACAACCCTTAAACTTCTCTGCAGCTGCAGTGTTCGTTCATAGTCCAAGAGTTGACTTTAAAAAATGGTTGTAAATAATTCTCAAAAGTTGACATTAATAAAATTAATAACTTTTTTTTTTAAGAATTAGTACATTTTTGGCGATTGTGTCCATCAACACAATCGCCAAAAAATGTACTAATTCTTAATTAATGGCTTTAATTCTAAAATTATACTGTTTATATACAGGTTTTACAATGGCATAACGATAGGTATTAAGTATTCCACGACATATGTCTGATACCTGAGAGAGCAAAACCGCTGTGTGCGCATATTTGCTTGTATCAGCGCAAGCGCACTCCGCAGCGATGTGACAGTATAAATATGGGTCCCGTAGGTATTTTGCCCTCTTGCACCACCGATGCCGGGGAAAGAACACCTCGTCGATTAGCCATTCAACATCGTCGAAATTCCGAAGAGTTGGATTAGACGGCTGCTACTGGCTCCCATTCATCTTCCGTCGTGAAACCAGCGATAATGGTTAAATAAATATACATAACCACACTGACAAACATCTCTATTCATAGCTATTCCAATTGACCTGTTAATGGGTTGTCTATATATTTATTTCCCAGACCTTCACTCGGTGCGGTAGTTAAAATTTTATAGAATAATTGAATTCACATTTATTGACGTGAAGAATTTGCAATATTATTATGTTGTTACATTTTAATTATTTAGATAATAAGTCTACATTGTTTCTTATTTATACATGTACACTTTATTTGTAATTTTCGTTTTATTGTTTTAATAGTTTGCAAAATTACTCAAGTAATGGTTATGTACATGTATTAAATATATTTTTAAATTAATTTAACAAATATAAAATGTGATAGCTGTAGATTTTTTTTATGTTAAGGTCGGCAGACAGGCAGATGGTCCACTTGATGGTAGGTGGCTACCGCCGCCGTATAACACAAGCAACGCCAAAGCTGCTACAAGTGCGCTGCCGACTGCAGTAGGATTAAGGATAAGGGATTAGGAGTGGATAGGGAAATGGGCTCTGGTATCCCTTACTCACTCACCGAAACACAACAGTACACGTGCTGTTATTTCACGGTGGTCTTCTGTAAGGGGGTGGCATACAAATCTAAATATGTGCGTTTATTTTCATTAAGTCATGCACTTAATTGATTTTCGCTATGCTGTTGATAATTTAATGAAATAAAGAATAATATCGAATATTTACAAAATGAAATACATTTTTACATTTATTTGAACCTAGATATATAAATAATGGTGTTTCTAACTTCTATTTCAAATTTGCTAATTAAATTGCAGCTTTATAGCGCGTTCTGAATGTTTGTGTAACTCCTATAACCTAACCACAATGTCTATATTCTAGATACCAGGCACAAATAATAATTTAGATATTTGTAGTATTGTTAAAAAAAAGATAGTCTATCTAGAGTTTGTTGTGTAAACGATATAAAAAGCGGAATCATACGGTCGATCAATGATTCTAAGTTAATTGTTATTATGATATATCTATGAGTTCCTCATAGAAAGTCAAATGTAGGGTATTTTTAGATTTAGCATTTATACTAAATTATAATTGTGCCTTGGTAGGTCGTAAAAAAATATTTAGAAAGAAATCAATCAGTACGATCGATGACTCGGGTTTAATAAATTCGTGAGGTCTTTAGTCTTTTATTTACATAGTAATTATACATTTTTTTAATCTCAATAATTTAATATAAATTTGTCTCATTTCTTGCATTTCGAATTAAAAATGAAAAAAAAAAACGATGTTCAATAATAGAAATTATAAACAATGAAATTTAATAGTTATATAGTGACGATAATAATATCAAAATAATTGCAACTCTCCCGGTCTATAAGGCAAAGTATAGGTCGTGAGGATTTCGTTCGCCGTACGGCATTTTACGTCGTGCCATCGTCGTCGCAACACGATCAACAGTCACAGGTACCCCATTTTTGTCGTCAGTAATTATGTAACACATTTTTATTTATCGACTTCATAATAAAGTGATAATAAATTGAAATCATGATTTATGTTTTTTATATTCATTTTGAGTAAACTTTCTTTTAGCGTTTCTTGAAATTAATTAGCTGAAAACTGAAGAAACTTAACTTAAACTCAACTTTTAATATTGGAAAGAACTTTCGCAAAGAGAAAATTCAGTTTATTATATATATTTTTATTTTATTTAAGTGTTTTTTGTTTTCAGAAGACATCAAAAATTGATATTATTAAAAAAAGGCAAAATAATTCTAAGCCGTCTCAGTTTAGTTTTAAATTGTGTTTAATTCTTTTTTAGCATATAGTGATTATTGATTTTGTTAAAGATTTTAATAAAATTTATTACAAGTATAAAAAAAACGTTTAATTTAAAGTAATTAATTATACGTTAAATAAATAAATAAAAAGTGTAATAATAACTTTTTAGTAATCCAGTGTCGCTTCTTAAATTTGTAGTCTTATTTCAAACAATTTGTAATCAAGTTATAGAATCCAATTTTTAGTATTAATTTCTCATTGATAACATTACATTAAATATAGCAAAGTATATGAACGATATTAATTATAATTTATATAAAACCCGCTGAACGGGGCCCGTTTCACTGCGGCGGCGGCGTGGGGAATAAAAATAAAAAAAATCTAAAATCAAAGATTCAAAGTCCAGTCGTTTCAGATATTAGTCGGAACAAACAGACAGACAGACAAAAATTTTAAAAATTGTTTTTTTGTCATGTGTTCTGTATAATACTTTGATATACATTTACTAAAAAGCAGTTATTTTGGCATTACAAACAAATTCTTCAATTTTATATTGAACTAAGACTAATTTTATGTCATAAAATTTATCTAAATACATACAAAAAAAAAACAGAAAATTATGAAATCAATAAATATATAATTAATATAATAATTAAATCTGAAAGAAATAAATATTAAACAATTAATACTAATTATTTAGATGATTAAAGATTATAGAAAGAAAACATACTATTTCAATAAAATTCTTTGTTAAATGCTAACCGAATTTCAATATATTATTTTGTAGTTAAGTACGTAGGTATTACAGTTGAAAGTGCGGATCATATAAAAACTACGCTTTAATAAACATCTTTTAATCTAGTTCTTTTAAAATTACAGTGTTTATATTTTTGTTTATCCGAACATTTTAGACATAAATACGAAGACATAAATCATACTTTTTCGTGAATTATTAAAATATTTCATTTTCATAAATTTAATTTTATAAAATTTTAAACCCTATCTAGGCATACTTCTTGCGTCTGCCTGTCTGTTTATATATCCACTAAATCCTCCTAAACCATAAACGGGTTTTGACGTGATTTTCTTTATCAGTTAGACAATTTTTCACGGCAGGTTTATACATATAATAAAACCTAATTGCATGCGCTAACTTCTTTTAAACCACCCACGGATTATAATAAGGATTTTATTAGTAGTGAGCAAAGATGTTGTATTAGTCTGTAGTGAGAGCGATAAACGAGGTTCGTATAATTCATTTTCAGAAAAAATTACGATCATGCTAAAACGGGGCGTTCACTAGTTTTCAATAAAATAAAACATTAAATACGCTATTACATATATGGTATTCTAACAAGTACCGAAAATAATATTTAAACCGCGAAGTACTGCAAGATTTCATTTTTAGTGTACTCGTTTAGGGAATTTTTAGAAATAGACTAAACTTCCAAAATTTCTTGGGTATTGAGTCGCTGTAAATAACTGTTAACCTACATAAATTAGAATTAGAAGAAGCAGGAGAAATACGTTAAACGAATAAAGATAGTGTACGATCCGTCTTATGTGGAATGTACCGAAAACATTCCTTGCGATAAATTACCTGCCCAAAATGGAAGCTCGTTAATTTTACCCAAAGAATAAAAGGTAAATAAGGGTAATACGTTTCCGTTTGTGACAATTACTTATACTTATTAGAGTAGAAGTACATGGAAAAACTATATTTATTAAAACTAAGTATACCTATACTTATTTTATAACAACTAGTGTTGGCCCATTGTTCGAAAATCGAGCATAATCATTTTGCAGTGGATAAAAAAAAAGAAAATTGGTTCACAAACAAATGAGATATTTCTTACGTACTCAGACTTAATTGTGACACAGAACAATTATGTATGGGAAACTTAAATAATAACTATTAATTGATTTGTTTTATAGAATTATTGCTCTGTAATATCAATAAAGTAGACCGGAAGTTATAGATTCGGAGATGGGATATTAAACATATTTTTTTTTATTTCTAGAATTTTAGGAAATTAGAGATTTTTTTGTATCAAGTCAAACTAATAAATGTTTGAATTAATTTTTAAATTTTAATAATGTTTTTTTTAATATACCTATTTATTGATACATACAGACGTTTGTGGTTGCAGTTAGATGATGCGGGTTGTGGCTTCTATAGGGTTGGCCTAAAAAAGGATTTTTGTCAAGGCCACCCCTAACTTAATTTATGTATAATTTGATATAATCAGGAATTCCGTAACGTGTGCGGGTAGGTTATATTGTGTTTGCCAAGACAATTTAGTGTCACGCAAATGTAATTACCGGTGACGTAGTAATCGACCAAAAATCATATATTGTATTAGATAAAGAGGAGTTGCTATATTTTTTGTTACCACTACTGTTCTGATAACCAATCTATATACATCATCTATACATATAATAGAATAAAATCGTAAACGAGCCGTGTCTGTATATTAAAGTTTTTTTCAAAAAACTATTTGTACACGTTGTACTTTACCGAGGTCAAAAAAATAGTTTTTAGAATGTTTGTCTGTTTGTCTGTACGTTCGTGCACGTTAATCTCTGAAACGGATCAACCGATTTAAATGCAGTTTTCACTGATGTATTGTAGCAAGCTTCTCGTAATATTTAATGTTAGATTCCAATTGTTTTACAAACAAAAAACTTACGTGCTATACCACAGGAATTAGACGTATATTCCTTATTGGGTAATATATTATTAGTGACTTGTGACACCTGAATATATGCTCGACTGTGCTCCAGCCCCAGCAGTTGTAGTCAAAATGGCTGACGTAGAGGTAGTGTGTGCTGCATTCCTATTAATCCGTTATTGCTATTTAAAGAAGAAAAGAAAGCGCTTTTGGACAACAAAGCGTTTTCTCCTCAGTCCATTGCGTGGAATTCAGATTGTTTCTTGATATCAAGAAAAATCTATTACATATCTTTACTTACCTCACAGTCGTAACTTACGCGTCTTGACTTGGCACTACCTCTGTAGTTACACGGCGCGGTCGCACTTCACATTATATCGTATAAACATATGCAGTAGAAAGCAAAAATAGAAATATAAATACCAGTAAACATAACAAAAGGATTTTAATTGTTATTGTTTTATACAAAAACTAATTTTGTGGTTTAAATATAAAAGTTAGACAAATGCTCTCACCGACTTTTTTGTAGGCATTATCAAGCTCTAGAACTTTTCCATCAATCATAATATATCTCTCACCGTTAAAGCAGCGTTCGAAAGAAATATTTTCGTTCGATCGTTTCTTCGTCGACTTTGTAAATTCGAATACAACGAAAAAGTCTTTTCATTTTACGGGATCCTGAAATTTTATTCTAAGTATTGGTGAAACAATATTTTAAATCAAATGAGTGGTTTCAAAGATTATCCTCTACATACAAACATACCAACTTGTATGTAGAGGGTTTATAATATTAACATTACCTATATACAACGAAATATTAATTTTAAGAGTAACTATTCATACGAGATTTCGGCCACTGGTCGAAATTTGATATTTCGAAAGTGGAGAAAAAAATTGTTTAACCAATTTTTTAAATTGATAACACTAAAGCTCGCTAATAGTCAAAATTTATAAAGTAAATTGGGTTGTCGAAGGGAGGAGAAAAGGGAGAAAGTACTAAGATATCTTCTAACCAAATAAAATTTATCTTATCTACATATATGTATGCCAATATACACATATAAGATCAAAGTGAATAAAATTCATTTCGAAATAGTTTTTAGACTTACATGACAAACCATTAAACTATTTTTAAGAAACTTTCACTAGAACTTTAAAAATACACTAAGAACTTTAAAAAGATTGTCTTGAACAGGTTTTTCAAGACAATCTTTTTAAAGAATTTTCAGTGAAAACTAAATTTTTAATTTCAAGAATAGGTACATTTAAAAACAAAGAGTTAAAAAAGGCCTCCATTTTCATAGGCAAAACAAAATCAGATAAAATTTAAAATCCCTTTACAAGTGAACGCGAAATAAAATACAATGTCACATTCAAATGTTGCTCTGATAAAAATAAATACGATATGAAATTCTCGTATCAACCAAAAAGAGCTCATGTTTTTAACTGAATAAACATTTTCGCGGTCGGTTTGCTGTGACATTTATATAATTTAAACAATGTCATGTTACGCTCATACTAGCTAAACTATGTCTAATTTGTATAACACTAAAACTCTCTTTTGTCTGACAAAACACTAGGCAACTTTTAAGTTTTCTAGACACAAAATAGGTGTTAGCATAGCGTTGCCATAATATAAGCCTAAATAACATGTTTCCGCTAGTTTCGCTGCCAGGTTATTCAAACACAAAGTACTTAGTTATTACAACACAATAATCTAACTGTTAGCACTGCGTTTCGCATTTAGAAACCGGACACCTTGTTTTATCCGTTGTACCACCCTCATACGAAAAGCTCTTTGAAATAAAAGCACAAGTGCTGTTTTGTGTATGCGTATGTAAAAAATGCCTGAGCATGTAATGCCGACCATATCGTTCAGGCAGACGTTCAGTCTACTCCATCCTACTAATATTATAAAAGCGAAAGTTTGTTACAATTAATGCATGTGTGGATGTTTATTACTCTTTCACGCAAAAACGGCTTAACAGATTTGGATAAAAGTTTGCACATAGATAGTTTATTACCTTGATTAACGTATAGGATACTTCTTATCCTGAAAAAATGTTAGGTTCCTGAGGGATTGTCTAAAAATATAAAAAACCGGGCGCCACTGTCGTCACAGCGATAAAGATGTCAGGCATTATTATATTTTTATTTATTAGTTTTAAAATAAAATCTCTGTCGGCCTCTGCCTGATTCTCCGCTGACTTCTTCTAAACTATTCAACTGATTTTAACTGTTTTCACTAGTCGAAAGAGCGATAAGCGAAAAAGTTTTGTGTATATAATAAAAAAAAAAAAATACATCCGTGAGCGAGTCGACAGTTAAGTGAATAAATCTTGCTTTTGTTTACAGATTTTCCTGTTCAACTTTTGGACTAACTGGTGAGTAACTATTTTAGCATATTTTCTTTTAATATCATCTAAAATATTATAATTATTTTAATGACAAATCTTGAATTGACCTCTATTTTGAATGTATTCGAGGAAGGAACAATGTTGAAGTATAGAGGAGTCGGCTGTAGAACCTCTTATTTAAGCAGTGAAACACCGTGTCCGTTTAAGTTAGCTTACGAAAGCTGCCGGCTAGCTGCTCAGCTTATAAATTCAAAGCGTAGTTTGTATTGCCACTCGAAAATTTACAGAAAAGTAAACTGATATTAAAATGAAAATAAGAGAAAATAATAAGAAAGATTAATTTGTGTGAAATTTGGCATTTTATTCGTTACGTAAAGCGGCGCTATAATTTGTTAAAAAATATTTTGTATTTTTCAAAATTACTCAAAATAGCGATAAAAATGTCTACATACGATAATAATAATAATGAAGGTAACTCGACAAAAAATCACCAACAGGAAAGCCTACAAAAAACGAGGAATTTTTAATTTATTTATAAATTAATAATAATAGAAAATAAAAATTAATAACTTAATGTATCACCGGTTCGGAAAGCTTTTTCTACTGGAAAAAAGGGTGTATGTCAGCTACCTACGATTGGGAGTTTACTCCTTTAAACGTATAAAATTAAATTTACAAAATTTTCCTATTAGTCTCAATAGATAACAGAATTACTTCATATTCTGCATTAGTTACATTCTTCATACCCAGATGACACGTGTTCCAAGAAAAAATATATTAGTTAGTTACGTTACGAAACTATCGTTTCGTTCTTCAACGCGCATTACACTTTATAAGCCCAGATAATAGAATTAGAAAACATAAATACATATTAGCTGTCGCACAAATAAAGTGACAGATAACGTAACGCTTTTAAGTTAACGTTTTTATTAATTTTACTCCTCTTAAAATTTCCATACCGGGGCCTTATATAATAATCAATTCTTAAGGAATAAACTCTAAAAACTGGCAAGAAAGTAATATACTTTATTTTTCTAACTAATTTCTTCATTAACAAAAAAATATCAAATAAGTCAATCCTCATTTTTACTGGCAAGATAGTTATCTACATTATGTAGTATTTAGTTGACAATTTTCTTTTGATTAATGATTTGAATACGTGTAATTAGTTAACGTATATCACAAGGTGATTTATTGTAAGATCGTATATAGTAATATAAAAGCTTACAATAATAATGGAACCTGGAAATAGTCATTCAAGTTTTCTACACAAGAATTTATTTATTAAACTTTATTTTTTAAAATGAGAAAGATAGGAAATTTATATTCCAAAATTATTTTTGACGAGCCCGTTGGATGAGTGGTTAGGGTGCTTGCCTTAACGCTCTGTTCTAGGGTTCCCGGGTTCGATTTCCGGTAGAGTCAACTTTGAAAAATCAACATTTCAAATTTGGCTCTGGTCTGGATTTGGAAAGAAGTGGCAAGGCACACCGCGTTTTCAAAGTCATTTGGGCAGCCCGTCTGGCGACAGTAACCACCCTCTTACAGAACAGCACGTATGCTGTTGTTATCCTTAATCCTACTGCAGTCGGCAGCGCACTTGCAGCAGCTTTGGCGTTGCTTGTGTTATAGGCGACGGTAGCCGCCTACCATCAAGTGGACCGTCTGCCTGTCTGCCGACCTTAACATAAAAAAAAATTATCCGAATATTCCATCTGATAACGCATCTTAAATTTAAAATATCTCCTTTATTCAATTAAATGTTCAAAAGATTTAATTTCGGTTGCAACTTTTTATCACACTGATATTATGCGGTAGCTTCCTTTGCATTTTAAAATATTATTGAACCAATTTTTTAAAGCATTCACTTCGACTAATCTGAAACAGGCAATCTCAGAAACGGATCAAACGATTTGAATGCGGTTTTCACTGATGTATTACAGCAAGCTTCCCGTAACATTTAGTGTTTGTTCTATTCCAATCGGTTTACAAACAAAAAGTTATGTAAATTTAAAGAATCACGTCCAACATTTTTCGATAAAAATGCAATAAAATAACTCTTCAGTTGAATTGGCTGAAACTTTAGTTAACTACATATTATCATCTGTAAAACGATGATGATTGAAAGTTTATATAAAGTTAAAAATAGTAATTTAAGATGATTTTCAAATATATAATTTAAGTTGACCTCAGATCTATATGATCAGTCATATTAAATAGGGTTCAGCTTAGGTTGATTAGCTTCATATGTAACAAAATTGTTCTTTGCCTACTATGCTTTGTGCACGCTAATCTCAGAAACGGCTTAACCAATTTTCGTGTGGTTTTCACTGATGTATTTTAGCAAGCTTCCCGTAACATTATAATCTTTCTTTCGTGCCAATTGGTTTGCAAACAAAAAAGTTACGCGCTATACTGCGTACGAAGTTGCGGGACCAGCTAGTATTAAATATTTTTGTGAAATTTCACAATGATCGTGTTTGTATTTGCGCTATTATAAAATGACTTCTGAATTTCTAAATGACAACACGATATAAAAATGGCTAAAATTCAATTACTTAGGTCAAACTTAGGTAGTTTCTAACTTTTCTACAACGTTTTCAAATATAAAATTAAAGTGAAATTGTTTCGTTTAGGCATAAGCTCTAACTCCAGCTTGTTAACTTATAAAACTTAGATGAATGCCTTCAACTTTAAACTGTATTATATAAACTTAAATTTATATTTGCACGTAACATTTTAACATTATTGAAGTGCGTTTATTTAATAAAGTAAGATTTTGTTTTAATCATTGTTTTAAAATTAAAATTGAATAAATAAATAAATTATGGACACTGATTATTTTTTAGGAAGCATAATAATATCTACAATATTAGGGAGCAATAAAAATAAATATAGTCTCTTGTATAGGTACATATACATTGACTCTTGAATAGGTAGGTACATAAATATATTCATGAAAAAAATATTTAAATAATTTAAATCTCAGTGAATTTTTGTTACTCTTGAATCTGTTAACCTTTTCAGGATGAACAGAGATATTTTTATTAATTACTAGCTGACCCGGCAGTCCTCTCCCTGTCAATTTCGTTTAAAAACACCATTCAAATTGCCGAATTTTTTCGTGGAAATTACAATAATTTAAAATATCCTGCCAATTTTTAACACAACAAAGTAAGTATTTACTTAGCTTCTAATAATCTAGCTCACAATAATCTATGTATGTGTGTCATACACTAGAATACAAATGCTATTTATTTATTTTACTGTGGTCTGCTCTAAGGAGGCGGTCACTGCCTCAAAACTGGCTGCCCAGTTTACTGTCACAAGCAGCTTGCCTTGCTCTGCAGGGCTCTGCCAAACTGAGCAGCCCGTCTGGCGCCAGTAACCAACTGTTACAGAACGTCACTACGAACTGTGACTCGTTTGTTGTGTGTTTTCGTAAGTGAATATGAGAAACTATAGCTCATACCTTTATGTACTCTTTATCCTTTACCCTTTATGCTATCCAAGTCGAAAGCACATTTGCAACCCTTTTGACGTTAATAAATGACAGTAACCACATCGTTACCCTGTCCAATGACCTTTAGATTTAAAAAAAACTCACTCGTGTAGGACCTGTTGGATGAGTGGTTAGGATGCTTGCCTTAACGCTATGTTCTAAGGTTCCCGGGTTCGATTCCTGGCAGGGTTAACTTTGAAAAATGAACTTTTCAAATTTGGCTCTGGTCTGGGTCTGGAAAGTAGTGGCAGGGCACACTGCGTTTTGCAGTCATTTGGGCAGCCCGTCTGGCGGCAGTAACCACCCCCTTACACAAGACCACCGTGAAATAACAACACGTGAGTTGTTGTGTTTCGATGAGTGAGTAAGGGATGCCAGAGCCCATTTCCCTAATCCTTTCCTATCCCTTATCCTTAATCCTACTGTAGTCGGCAGCGCACTTGCAGCACCTGTGGCGTTGTTGCTTATGTTATAGGCGGACGGTAGCCACCTACCATCAAGTGGACCATCAGCTTGTCTGCCGATCTTTATATAAAAAAAACTCATTCGTGTAAGAGAGGTATAGAAACGTTTTTAATTGGAACTTAAAAATATTGAACAGAGTATTTAAAACGAGATAAATGTGTTTCTTGAAATAGTTTAATGCGGATTTATTCGTATATATTGGTTGCTTGTACGGGGAACTTGGAACGTGTGATTCAACGTGGCACACGGGACCAGTAAATTAAATTACTCCTGATAAGACCCGCGTGATCACGTACCGGTTCGCTTTTGTAATGTCGGACTGCGCCAGTGTTTTCTTGTCCATTTATTTTCTAACGTACAACATTAACTACTGTGGCCCATTTGAGTTCATTCAAATAGTCAGTGGTTTCAATTCAAATAGTTCATAGATAGAATTTGTTATTTTATAATATTTATTTAAATTTAATGTAACGCTTTTTAGTTAACGCCTGTTTTAATTTTACTCCTCATAAAACGGCCGTAAAATATGAAATCTATTCTTAAGGAGTAAAATCCAAAAGAACATTTAAAGGACAATTCACTGAAAGTATACAGGGTGGTAATTTGAGATGGGTCAGTAAGGGCAGCTACCTAAACCATTGTAGCTAGAACAAAACACTCTTAGGAGACTATCCATTATTTTAATAGTTATTTCCATCGGCATTCAAAGATTTTGGAAAAATGGTACAGTCAGCGAGAAAAAGGTCAATTTTCACGTTTTGTTTTTATAATGCCAATCGATTCTGTTACTTATAAGGATCAATTGACCCTATGGGACCACCTGAGGTTAGAGTACTAGAAACGTCAAAAAACTCAAAAAACTACTTCCATACATTTCTTACAGAATGAGATTGAAAAATAAGTTCAAACATTGTTTTTAATTAAAAAAGGCGGCAATCACTACAATGGAAACTGGCTAGGCAATGTTTATTTTAAATTAATTTGAATTTGGAAGGAAAACATTGTTTTAGAAACAAATGTTATTTATTATTATTCTTGCATGTCAGCTAAATTGTGAAAATATTGATTCATTTAGATCGCATAGATTTATTAGAAGCTTATTTTATAAATAATATCAACTGCCATGGAATGATATAAGATTAAATACCCTATACCCTATATCAAAAGTTATAAAAAATCTCCTAAATATTCTTGTAGAGTGTAGCTCCTTTAAGAGAAATCCTTACGACAACAATGATCTTGATAAAAAATAGCGGTTGCAATTTTAACACTCGGTCGTTAGAAGCTTTGAAGTCGCTGCCGAAGTAGGCATTTCCCATAACCAAGTTTTAAAGATATGGAAAAAGTACAAATACAAATGCTGTCGTTGTGGTCGTTGAGACCTCTTGATATTTTTTTTGGGATATCTCAAAAATGGAATTTACAAGAAAAATTAGGTACATTACAGTTCAAGAATTGTCACTACAACGGTGTATGGAGTTAACGCAAACAAAATATCAGCGGTTACACGCTCAACAGAAACAGAAACCGTCCAAACGGCAAACAAATAGAGCAACTACTATCGTAGATTTATTACTTACGATCTTTACTTGTTTTTAAAGATTGGCAATTGTAGTGATTGCCGCCTTTTTTAATTAAAAACAATATTTGAACTTATTTTTCAATCTCATTCCGTAAGAAATGTATGGCAGTAGTTTTTTGAGATTTTTGACGTTTCTAGTACTCTAAGCTCAGGTGGTCCCGTAGGGTCAATTGATCCTTATAAGTAACAGAATCGATTGGCGCTATAAAAACAAAACGTGAAAATTGACCTTTTTCCCGCTGACTGTACCATTTTTTCAAAATCTTTGAATGCCGATGGGAATAACTATTAAAATTATGGATAGTCTCCTAAGAGTGTTTTGTTCTAGCTACAAAGGTTTAGGTAGCTGCCCTTACTGACCCATCTCAAATTACCACCCTGTATAAATCCTCATTTTTTATTTAAACAACATAATAAATTCTAGTTGGCATCATTGCGACCACTGCGTTGCTTAGACACAGTTCCTTTTGTTTCCAATACACTAGACTTCTGAACCCTTGTCAAAGTAACAAAACGAGGCTTAAAGCATTGCTTCCGTTCGTTGGTTTTGACCAACAGTTTCTTTGTTCTTATGCTGCTCTATTATTTACCTAAGTACACAATACACTACCATTGATTTCAGTTTGGCTCGATTCGCTCACTTGCTTTTTCTTAGTGTCAATATAGCTTAAAAACTTATAGCCTCAGATAAAATAAGAGCTAACTAACAAATCGGTTAAGCCGTTGCTGAGATTAGCGTGCACAAACGCACAGACAAACAGACAAAAATTCTAAAAACTATTTTTTTTTACCTCGGTAGTATAAGTACAATGTGTATAATTTTTTTTTTGTAATATTTAATATACAGACACAACTAGTTTACGATTTTATTATATGTATAGTTATAGATGGTTCTGCTTGAAGGGAAAATCTAATACACTTTCAATACAAAAAAAATACTCTTTCAAATGACAAATGAATCCTCTAAATTGGTAGATATCGAGATGTTTTGCTTGATATATGTCATTAGATTTTATTTGGTGACCCAAATACATGAAAATAGTGAGCACATACATTACATATATTAAGGGAATATTTATAGAATCTTCATATTTTTGATTTTCTTCATATTTATGAAGAAAAGTTTCTTTCAAAAAGCATTGTAAAATGTTAGTTTTGTGAGAATAAGCTACACTAATACTCAGCCGTTTTTTATGAAATAGCTTTTCATCAAAATCGGATGGAAAATATTATGGAAAAAGCTTTTCGAACCTACAGAAAAGTCATGTGATTATTTTGAATATAACATTACGAGTTGTTGGTAAAAGCTAGTTTCTTTTAAATCATTAAATGAAGTTTCCCAATCAAAATTTTACATTTTCATTTTATAGTGCAAAAGGGAATGTTCCGGAACCCGAAATTAAATTCATATCGTGTAACAAGATCGCGAATTAATTATCCACAATGAAACACAAAGTCCCGGTCAAAGAATATTTAACTAGCTTAATTTGATATGCGTGTAAACCCCAATGTGGAACTTGACTCAAACATTTACATAAGAAATTACTGACTTGGTGGGATTACTATGCATATGCGACGAAATTCAACCTTTCTCTTAGAACGAATTTTTAAATTAGGCCAAGGTCTTTTTACACATAAGTCTAATTAAACTGATGTGTAAACTTTTTTTGGTAAAATCAGTAAAAATTATTGAAATATTCAATCAAAATTTTGAAAAATTGCTATGAGCTAATGGTAAAAATTAATAATTTCTAACTTTATAAATTAATTAAATATGTTTGCATTGTGATTTAAGTATCATTATTTTATCACTGTCAAAGTTGTGCTTATATTTTATAGTTACGAAGGTAACTTCATTAAAAATATTTACCGGATAAATCTATACCGCAACATTTGTGGTAACGCGTCTTTTGTCATAATTTCAAAAATAAAACGAATGATTGCTATTTTTTATAAATTTTATTTGTATTGAACTTCATTACTTAACTTTACTAATAGGCTTGTATGAATTTGTATTAAAAATGCATCGTGTTCAAACAGATACATGCAATTTCCTAAAAATAAAAGATATCTAATTAGTTGTTACTAACTGAATCTTTAAAATACATTTTGTTGTTGAACTGATTATTAAAAATGTCAGTGTTGATATATTTTCAAATAGAAATGGCTCTATGTTTTGATTGTTTAGTTCTGAGAAGTAGCTGACGATTTTTTTTAATAGTAGATGAAATCAAGCAAATCCTTTTGTAAATTGGAATTCTAACGTGGCGATTCTTTTATGTTTTGACGATTATTTTTAAAATATTTCATAAGACTTTCGGCTAATATATTTCCTCGAAGGTTAACTGAAACATTTTCCACGATCATTGGAATAAGGAAAACAAAGCACGCCTCTGCGGTTCACTCTATCGACTTTCCGTACATAGTCCAAGCGCCGGAGCAAAAAAAGTAGGTTCGTAAAAAAATGTTCGGGACCGGCTATTTTTTTTTTGGAATATGTTCAGGGGTGTCCCCTGATTGTAAATCCAAGTTGGCGTCATCGGGGAGGGTGAGCGTCAGCCGCCATCTTGAAAAACACGTTTTATTGAATATCTCGCGAACCGCGCATCGTACGACAAAAATAGTGCAGATCATTTTTGTAGATAATAATATTTGCCATCTTTTTTATTTAAAACTTTTTTCTGTAAAAAACATAGTTTTTTATTTGTAGCGCTTCAAACTTTTTAAAATATGGTTTTTGCTAAATATATAGTTAACGGTTCATGATAAATGAAAAATGGTAATAACTAAATTTGTAGAGCATGAAATTTCCTATAAATTTCATTCGGAACTTTTTCCCGTAGCATTTATAGTTTAGGAGCTGCAGCTAGGTAAAACTTGCACCTCGTACATTATCAGTGACAATATTGCTCGTTTGTATACGAAAACCATTTCATAACGCATAAAATGGCATAAAGTGTTCCAAAAAATGTCAATGCAGCTGTGTAACGAATCAATTAAAATTATAAATAGTGTGGAGAACAACGAATAATTTATCCATCTTTATTGTTGCTTAATATAGTATCATCATAAAAGTTATTATGTAAAAACGTGGCGCATTATTTTACAGGGCGAGTCTAATTCTTTTCGATGTCGACGGAAGACACTCATCTCCTTCTGAATCGATTTCTTCTGCCTCCGCCATATCCGAAGGAGACGAATCGAAGGTTGGGTCTTCTTCGATTTCGTTTTCGATGGCATCTATTACGTCTGGCACGTTGTCGCATGTTTGGCCACTGCAATTCGAGCAAATGATTGAACATTTCAAACCAGGTTTTCAGCATCCACAAGCAGCTCCGCAATATTGTAGGAATGTTGAGGGGGGAAAGTCCGAACGACCCAAAATATATACTACAACTCATAGGCGCATGATTGAATATATAGCATTATAATCTCGTGAATATTTTGCGTTCACTCGACATTTACAGCGTTTTAGCTCCTAAACTATAAATGTTACGGGAAAAAGTTTCGGATGAAATTTATAGGAAATTTCATGCTCTACAAATTTAGTTATTACCATTTTTCATTTATCATGAACCGTTAACTATATATTTAGCAAAAACCATATTTTAAAAAGTTTGAAGCGCTACAAATAAAAAACTATGCTTTTTACAGAAAAAAATTTTAAATAAAAAAGATGGCAAATATTATTAGCTACAAAAATGATTTGTACTATTTTTGTCGTACGATGCGCGGTTCGCGAGAGATTCAATAAAACGTGTTTTTCAAGATGGCGGCTGACGCTCACCCCCCCCGATGACGCCAACTTGGATTTACAATCAGGGGACACCCCTGTACATATTCCAAAAAAAAAATAGCCGGTCCCGTACATTTCAAAAAAAAAACCTCTGGCGCTTGGGCTATATTAGGTTATACAGTTTCTTCGCCTAACCCGAAGTTATTACAATTTATGTGAATTTAGAACTCGCGGCCAGACGTGTTAGCCCAAGCGCCAGAGGTTTTTTTTTTGAAATGTACGGGACCGGCTATTTTTTTTTTGGAATATGTACAGGGGTGTCCCCTGATTGTAAATCCAAGTTGGCGTCATCGGGGGGGGGTGAGCGTCAGCCGCCATCTTGAAAAACACGTTTTATTGAATCTCTCGCGAACCGCGCATCGTACGACAAAAATAGTACAAATCATTTTTGTAGCTAATAATATTTGCCATCTTTTTTATTTAAAATTTTTTTCTGTAAAAAGCATAGTTTTTTATTTGTAGCGCTTCAAACTTTTTAAAATATGGTTTTTGCTAAATATATAGTTAACGGTTCATGATAAATGAAAAATGGTAATAACTAAATTTGTAGAGCATGAAATTTCCTATAAATTTCATCCGAAACTTTTTCCCGTAACATTTATAGTTTAGGAGCTAAAACGCTGTAAATGTCGAGTGAACGCAAAATATTCACGAGATTATAATGCTATATATTCAATCATGCGCCTATGAGTTGTAGTATATATTTTGGGTCGTTCGGACTTTCCCCCCTCAACATTCCTACAATATTGCGGAGCTGCTTGTGGATGCTGAAAACCTGGTTTGAAATGTTCAATCATTTGCTCGAATTGCAGTGGCCAAACATGCGACAACGTGCCAGACGTAATAGATGCCATCGAAAACGAAATCGAAGAAGACCCAACCTTCGATTCGTCTCCTTCGGATATGGCGGAGGCAGAAGAAATCGATTCAGAAGGAGATGAGTGTCTTCCGTCGACATCGAAAAGAATTAGACTCGCCCTGTAAAATAATGCGCCACGTTTTTACATAATAACTTTTATGATGATACTATATTAAGCAACAATAAAGATGGATAAATTATTCGTTGTTCTCCACACTATTTATAATTTTAATTGATTCGTTACACAGCTGCATTGACATTTTTTGGAACACTTTATGCCATTTTATGCGTTATGAAATGGTTTTCGTATACAAACGAGCAATATTGTCACTGATAATGTACGAGGTGCAAGTTTTACCTAGCTGCAGCTCCTAAACTATAAATGCTACGGGAAAAAGTTCCGAATGAAATTTATAGGAAATTTCATGCTCTACAAATTTAGTTATTACCATTTTTCATTTATCATGAACCGTTAACTATATATTTAGCAAAAACCATATTTTAAAAAGTTTGAAGCGCTACAAATAAAAAACTATGTTTTTTACAGAAAAAAGTTTTAAATAAAAAAGATGGCAAATATTATTATCTACAAAAATGATCTGCACTATTTTTGTCGTACGATGCGCGGTTCGCGAGATATTCAATAAAACGTGTTTTTCAAGATGGCGGCTGACGCTCACCCTCCCCGATGACGCCAACTTGGATTTACAATCAGGGGACACCCCTGAACATATTCCAAAAAAAAAATAGCCGGTCCCGAACATTTTTTTACGAACCTACTTTTTTTGCTCCGGCGCTTGGACTAATATGTGTTGGTATTATTTATAATGTCTACAACGTTCCAAATTATTCATCGAGTTCCAGAACCTTCAAGAGTTTTTTTTTTTTTTTTTTTTTTTTTTTTATGTTATGTCGACAGACAGGCTGACGGTCCACTTGATGGTAGGTGGCTACCGTCGCCTCTAACACAAGCAACGCTACAGGTGCTGCAAGTGCGCTGCCGACTACAGTAGGATTAAGGATAAGGAATTAGGAGGGGATAAGGAAATGGGCTCTGGCATCCCTTACTCACTCACCGAAACACAACAGCACGTATATGCTGTTATTTCACGGTGGTCTTCTGTAAGGGGGTGGTCACTGCCGCCAGGCGGGCTGCCCAAATGACTGCGAAACGCAGTGTGCCCTACCACCACAAATTATGCATGAAACATTATTTTACCATGTCAATCATTATATATCTTGTTATAAATATGACGAAACAGTGGAAAGAGCGTCGGTGGCGCAGTGGGAATGACGAAGCCTGTTATATCGAGAGGTCCGAGTTCGATCCGCGGTCATTCCACGTACACAGTGGATATTTTCTAAAAACTTAAGCATTTTCTGATTGCTCTTAAACGGTGAAGGAAACACACCTATATCAAAGAAGAAATTCTAAGGCGCATGTGAGTCCACCAACCCGCACTGGACCAGCGTGGTGGACCATATAACACATACGTCCTTGTTGAGAGGGTAGGCCTGCAGTGGGGACATATAATAGGCCGTTGATGATATGTATACACACCGAGCCTAATAAATCAACTAATACATTTACATAATACATTTCTTAATAAAATTTGTCCTCGCGACCATGAATTTTTAACCATAAATTCACATTTATGTTCCAGTAACCCTTATGCTCGATTATTTACCATAACTGTAATTGAAGTATATAATTAAAGGCATCGAGTCAAAAAAAAAACAAACAAAGTTAATTTGTAAAGATATTTTTAAAACACCAAACAAAATGACGCAAAATAAAAGTTGGTATATCTGCTTTTTACTTTTCCCATCAAATTCCGCTCAACTGTTTCAAGTTACAAACAATATAAAAGATATTTACATAAAAATCTTTTATGGTGGAGTTATTTTCTTACTTGAGTTTCTTATTGCCGTCAGGTTTTTGTATACTTTGTCTTTTCTTGATTACCTATCCTATGCTTACAGTTCATTCAAAAAAAGAACTAATAAGGAAAATTAGCTATACTATCTCACCTACATTAATCTTTACCCAACTAAATAGTTTCATAATCAAGGTTGATTCCCTTAATATGTAAAGTAAATGTAAATTTAATATGGAAATTCCCCTTTAAATTATTAGAATAAGAATAAATTTTATTTGCAATAAAGAACCTAGTACACAATAAATTTGAATTATATCCAAAATTATAAATTTTACCCGTTAGTTTCCTTTTTAAATATTAAAACTACAATAATTAAGACTAGAAACCAAAAATATAATAGATGGACACATAAATATATCAAACAAATTTATAGGCTTCATACCCATACTGTTTTCCAATCAATTAGTTAACACGGTGAAAATTTAATTGAAACATTCATTATTTAATTAAATTTTCCTGTACAACCGACAATAATTCAGATTATTTCGTTTAATATTATCTGAATGTGCAGAAAAATATAATGCATCGTTAAAAGGAATGGAAATTGTGATTAATTGCTGGTAATATACACAAACAATGCACAGTCATTTTCCCCAACGGAAGAGAAAGCCTTTTAAATGTAAATATGTACGTCGTATTCGATATGATATGTATAACTTGTGAAAAATGTATTTTAATGGTACTTGTATGGTATCTTTAGGCAATGTTATTATTTATTTCTATATAACGTTATTCATTTCTTATAAATAATATCTGTACTAATACCTATCTTCAACATTGACGACTTGACGAGCCCGTTGGATGAGTGATTAGGGTACTTGCCTTAACACTCTGTTCTAGGGTTCCCGGGTTCGATTCCCGGCAGGGTCAACTTTGAAAAATCAACTTTTCAAATTTGGCTCTGGTCTGTATTTGGAAAGTAGTGGCAGGGCACACTGCGTTTTCGCTGTCATTTGGGCAGCCCGTCTGGGGACAGTAACCACCCCCTTACAGAAGACCACCGTGAAATAACAGTACGTGTGCTGTTGTATTTCGGTGAGTGAGTAAGGGATGCCAAAACCCATTTTCCTATCCCCCTCCTAATCCCTTATCCTTAACCCTACTGCAGTCGGCAGCTTTGGCGTTGCTTGTGTTACAGGCGACGGTAGCCACCTACCATCAAGTGGACCGTCAGCCTGTCTGCCGACCTTAACATAAAAAAAAAACATCAAATCGGCCATAGGACGTCCATTGGTGGACAAAGACTCCTAGGTCCACCGTCGACCCGCGGCCCTTATCAGGTCGTCTGTCCACCTTGTGGGTGGACGTCCTACGCTGCGCTTGCCGGTTCGTGGGCTCCACTCGAGAACCTTCCGGCCCCAGAGTTTGTGGGCTTTTCGTACTATATGTCTTGCCTACTGCCACTTAGTAATCGTATATGTATATGTATTATGACATAACAATTCTAAACATACCATCGTCATTTTATTAACTAGGAAGTTAATTCTTTCATCGCGGTGAAAAAAAAACGACAATGTTATAGTCATCTAGAAGCGTTTAGAAGGAAAGTGAACTCAACCCAGTTCTAAAAGAAAGGAAGACAGGCAAAGAGATTATTTGCCAAGAAAATTATTTGCCAAAAGGGTCAGAATATCATGAATTGAGAAGGAAAATTGACGACATGTAGAGAAATGTAGACGAAGCCTATTTCGGCATATTACTTAGACCATTTTATAATATATAATTTCTCTTGTTAAAGAGAGATAAGCTATGTTGAGCTAAATATCTATGTTGAATGTTTGAGTATACCTATTTCATAAATAACAAACAGTCTGACAACGTTCATTTCTTATTGGACACTTGGTCCAACAAAGTTGTGTGAAAATTGGGCTAAGTGTATGGTTTTATATTTTGTTTCTCGAACTCAACTTAGCCAAACACTTCGGGACTCTCCTATTATAGGGTACTCCTATTAAAAGGGTACTTCATATGCCTGGGAAAGTTAAATTCTATTTGGAATAGAATTGAACATAACAATGACCAAATGTTCATTGTGAATATGTACGCTTTTATGATTGTTTAAGAATTCGATCTCTATGGTGGTATTACTAAGCTAATTTTTGCAGGGTTTTTTCATTTGAAAACAAAATCGCAACTCTTATAAGATCAGTTTATTTTGTATCACAGGATTGTGTAACATTAGATTTCAAAATCACATAAAGAAACTTATGACCCAGATAGATATAGTGAAATAAGAAATTTATTTTAGTAACTTGTACGATATATTCCATACAATTTTTTATGCGATTCCATAGTAATATGGCATTAAGAAGATTTTTATTGATATCTCTTCCGATTCCAGGTACCTTAGTACATTATTTACTTTAGTACATAGCTCACTGGTAATAACTACCCATTAATAAAGTCCTTTTCTTAAAAGAAATTTGTACAATATATACATTACATTCTTATAAAATTCAGATACACTTTACTTCGACAAAATAAAAACAAAATAAACATTATTACTTCCCATCTCTTTGTCTGTCTCGCTTTCCTTTGGTATTCTCAAGTGAGCTAGCTATAGACTATAGCCCGTAAATTCAGCCGTATCACCTAACCTTACTAATGTCCACTAGACCTTGATTCTGTATGGCAATTATGATTTCACGCTTTTGTATTACCTTATCAAAACACGTAACGTCTTGTCATGACATTTATATAACTTTTTAGCAGATGTAACAATTTGAGGATATGACGTGGTTTCGAAGTAAGGAATCGCGTGGAATCGCTTAGTGGCCTTAGTGAATTAGGGCCCTGCTGGTAGGGATAAAGGGAATATTTATCCACATATCCCTACCAGTGGGGATACATGGCAATTCTTTATATCCGTCTACTGCGTAAACGTACAATCAGAATGAAAACTCTTCCTTTTAGACTCATGCATAATGGCGTTGATAGAGCACTATTTTTTCACGCCCGACGCTCGACGCAAAAGAGGAGTGTTCTTTAAGGTGTGTGTCTTTGAATGTGTGTGTCTGTCTGTGACATCGTAACTCCGAAAGGAATAGACCGACTTTTTTTTTAAAGCTGACATAATCGAGATGTTTGAAAATTTGTTCAGGCATTTAAAGACCATCAGCCCATTTCCTAGTTGTCAAAGGGATGTCGCTAGTTCGATTGATTGGTACCTTGACCTGATGCTGTAGCATCAAATAGTCTGCGAAATATCGAACTCTAAAAATAACTAAATGTGATTTCGCCTAACTTACTTGTGCTTAGCTGTGGCACACAACACATTAGTAAAAGTAGATACAGTCAGTATTTATGTCTAGCAATTGGCTGTTAAATTGACAAATAGCAGAATTATTAACAAAAATTCTTAAATATTTCGCCCGATTGTATCAAGTCAACTGTCTGCTAAATCTGGGCCCGGTACAATAATGTTATTCAGCTAAATTCGCATGTTTATCTCGAAGTATGGATGAAACAGTATTATGTGGCAAATAGACGCCATAGTTTCCTTTTGTTGATCCTGCAAGGGTCGCCTTATATCAGTGCCCTATTTACATATAAAGTACGTCCTCGGTTTAATTATAGTTCTTAATAAAGGATACGGAGCAAATGTCGCCCAGTAGGAATTCATGGAATAATTTTGCTAAATATTCAATGCTGTGTTAAAAGCTACGTTTATGTAGTATGTATTATGTATTATATATAGCAATTATGATTATATATATAATCATAATTATATTTATTGTTTTATCGATGAAAATGAAATTATTGTTGATTTCTCCGCCTATTAAAATATTTATAAATTTTGCCGAACGAGGAGTAGTCATGGCTGAAATCATAACAAACAAATCAACAATCAATTCTATTCTAACTATTGGTGAAAAACTTTTTTTAAATCGGTTGAGTTTCGAACATACATACAATTGTATGTATCTTACATACAAGCATACAAACCTCTTTTAACATTAGTATAGACAGAAAGTTAGGACATATGTAGGAGAAAAATAATCTCATAATATTGATAAGGAAATGACATTCCTATATTTGATATAAAAAACCTATTGTACGCCTTACAAATGTTTTATTATTTCCTTGTGTCCTTTGTGGGTTGCGAGTAATAAATACAATATAAGATAAAATTCAGGCTTTAGCAAGAAACGCTTGTTGTCTGTCGCGGTCTATTCCCAGTAGGAGAAACGTTATTACATTCCACGCATTGGATGCAAATACGTTCTTCTTACTAACATAAATAGTGCTCGAGTGTAACATGATCTACATGATATATCATTATGACTAGCGTTTGCCCGCGGCATTGCTTGCAATAATTTTGCACCGATGTTGAATATCTTAAAGTAAAGATGGATTTATATTACAAAACCGCGAGGCTGCATCGGAGTATAAGAATTTAACCGAGGCTGCCGCGCGCCAAAATTTGTATGTCGATATGTTTGTATGTTCGTATGTTGATCAAAACCGGCTGAATTTTGTATAATAAATTTGTATATTATTTGTATAATTTGCACACCTATAATTTATTACCTATATTAACATATAGGATATTTTTTATCCTGGATAATTCCCGAGGGATCGTCGAAAAATTCATCATCATTCGACTCGTATGAAGTCGCGGATAGGAACATATACCTAGTTATCAATAGCTTCATATCATCTTGTGATATCGAAATGTAGTTATGGCTAGGATGTAGCAGAAAAGCGTTATTTTCGTCGCCTAATTCTACTTCTTAGAGTAAAATTTAAACTTAGATAAAAATACAGTGTATAATAAACTATATTAGACTATATTTTAAGAAGTTTATATCGGGCAGATTTATACAAAAATCAGCTTATGCGGTTTTCACTGATGTATTATAGCTTCCCGTAACATTTAGTATTGTTCGGTTTACAAACAAAAAAGTTATGTAAATTTAAAGAATCACGTCCAAAATTTTTTCCATAAAAATGCAATAAAATAACTCTTCGGTTGATTCTTTATAACAGTGTTTATAATTGTAATAAATATTTCGATTAGCAATAAAAATAAAATTAGCCCTCAAAACGATTATTTTTTAATTAACAGAGCAGCTTAGTACTAAACGAAAAATATCTAATTTCAGGGAACCTAAACTAAACATCGAAAAGAATGCAGGACCATGTAATCTACATAAATAAGCAAGCTTAGTATTTAGCTTAGCAAAACGAGGCTGCGTCGAGCTCCAACGCTCAGCAGAGCAAATTCTGTTGCAATTCCTAGGTTTGCAGATTCAACAGTTAAATTACATAGTTGTGGAACGGAATAACTAAATCTTGAATTTGAGTTATATTTTTTTCAAACTCCGTAGTCTGAATAAACTTAGGATATTTGTGAGTAACTTAACACAGAATAAGATTAATAATTTATTAAAATAGCTTTTATATTATAACATTTATATAGGTTTTACAATTAAAATAAGTATATTGATACGTGCGGGGTGAGCAGTTAAATTGCGAGTTAACGAACGATTTATTTTCACAAACCATCTTCATTTGAAAGATGACTTCCAAAATCACTAAACTCGTCCGATGAAACCGTTAAACTTGCCAAAAGTCGTCAATGATTCCCTTAATGTGTCGCCGGTTCACTGTCGCAGATAACTTCGCAAAAGCTCTGAAGAGTCGCTTTCGTATCGCTGGTTGTCGCACCACTCACTCATCTCGCCCACCTGCTCTCTCACTGTAGCCATATACCATTAAGTGGACCGTCAGCCATGTTACTCGCTGATAATTTACTGGCTTTCTACAGATGAAATAATTTTTAAAATCGATCCAGCATACAACATACAAAAATACATACATGCAAATCTTTTCTCTAGTATATATTATTAATGTGTATATTATTAAATTGTTTTTTACTATATATTTATATCATTTACTAAACATTCAATTAATTATATAGTGATATTGAAATATTCATCAATATCACTATATAGAAGCACATTACAATAGAAGCATTTACAAATATGTAAATGTAAATAGCCTATGTTTCAATCTTCCTTTGGTGACTTTTTTTATGTTAAGATCGGTAGACAGGCCGACGGTCCACTTGATGGTAGGTGGCCACCGTCGCCTATAACACAAGCAATGCCACAGCCGCCGCAAGTGCGCTGCCGATTACAGCGACTACGACTATATATTTTGGTAAATAAGTGAATATTTTTAATTTATTTACGTGTTTATGTAACGAGGTTATAAGATCTAATAATATTTTGGGAAAATACAGAATTTGTTGAGAAATATGTATCTTATGAATATTAATAAGTTCATTGTAGATAATAATAATGACGAAATGTTATGTTTGTAGCCAGTAAGTTAAATAATAATATCGTTTATTACAAAATTAGTATTCAAGCGTCGCAATCGATACGTTCCCACTATCTATTTTCTGCTTCTCCCACTTTGACTGCTATCGATCTTACCGACAGATATTTTTGTGTATGCGGAATTATATATCTTGCAGAAAATGTAGGGACAAATGAACTAATTTGGATTTTATAAGGAGATAAAAAGGTTGTTAAGTGGGATAAAAAGGTTAAGATTGTTAGGTATAACGGGGCCGAGGTAAATAGCGATTGATATAAGTCGATTATTAATTTATTAATACACTCTCACGTGACGCTGCCTGTGACGGCTGTCTGAAATTAAGATACCTCAATAGTGAGTTAAGTCAAATTGATTTCAAGTATGGATCGCAAATAATGACATTCTGACGCCTATAAGAAATAAGAAAATCTACCTATCTGACAAGACTTAGAAGATATTCGAAGATGCATTAGGTCCTGCCGACAGGGTTAATATGGTGATACAAAACCACCATGAAAAAGAGTATATTCCAGACATTGATCCACAATTAAATTACATAATGTAAATAGAGTTCATTTCTTTTGACAAAATATATTTATAATCGCCAAGATTAATCACACCAATTGTAAACTCAAACTCTCAAAGTAAGAACTTATACTTATGAAATGGCTTGTGTTACGGAAAACCATACAGTGGAGCATACAATTATAAATAAAATTCTATGGATTCGCATTTTCACATTTGCAGCACTTGTGCTGTTGCTGGTGTTAATTGGTTACTGTAGCCACCTACCATCAAGTGGGCCGTCAGCCTGTCTGACAACCTTACATGAATAAAATACTAAAAAATACTCCACCTACAAGTATGACATACACCTACTTTGTATATAAAAAGTTTTTTCGTCGGAATTCTCGCTTTCATGATCGTGCCCATTCTCATTTTGCAGAATATTTTGTACTGAATGTATTTTTCAATGTTAATTACGAGTTGTTATATGTTAGCTTTAAAATAAACCGGTTACATCATACCTTTTGAGTTAATAAGCCCCGAAATCCTCGTAAGCCTACGTACAGGTGCGCGTAATCACCCTACCTGTCCTTTGTTAAATTGTTTTGAAATCTTGGCTAAAAGGTGTAGTCACGTTCGTGAGTGGCAGAAAGGTCGCCGAAGAAGCTTTATTTATTTAAATTTTCACGCAGGCTCAACTCTGAGTATGGGGGAGAAATCACATGGCGTTTATGGCTACCATAAAGCTAAAATAACAAGTTCGTAACAAAAATATTTTTCAACGAAGTATTTTCTAAACTATTTTCGAATTATTCATTTATTTTCTAAATAAAAAATAAAATTACTATATATTTCTCTGTTTAGTTCTTTTAAACTACGCATTTATTTTCCTGCGTTTTTTACTATCATTTTGTGAATTTCTCAAGAAAATTTTATAGATAAATTAAATGCAATATGTTTGTTTTGTAGATATTTATTAATCTATTTATTTATTATTTCTCTATAAATTTTTACAAGAAAGATGTTTTTAGGGGGAAAAAAATCAACAAGACCCCGGCATATTAAGAGAAGAATTCTTAAAAATTGATTAATGTTATTATGTATTTCATCATCATTATCAATGATAAAAACAGCCACTGATGAATGTTAGAAGTCCTATATTTTTTACTCTTATATTTTTATACTTATAATTTTGTTTTAAATAATACATACTTACGGCACATTATCCGCATCACGCTGATGTACGAGTATAAAAGAATCTGAGTAAAAGTCAATGAAAAAATATATTTATCCAGAAATAAAAAAAAAAAACATTTTTTAAAATGTAAGTGACATTTCAATGCTTAATATCCTGCCTCTGTTTTATATTTTTTGACACGTAGGTAATCTCTGAAAATACGTGGATTATACAGCTTTTATACGTGGTTATTTTTTTATATTAAGATCGGGAGACAGGCTGATGGTACACTTGATGGTAGGTGGCTATCATCGCCTATAACACAAGCAACGCCAAAGCTGCTGCAAGTGCGCTGCCGACTACAGTAGGATTAAGGGAAAGGAGATAGGGAAATGGGCTCTGGCATCCCTTACTCACTCACCGAAATACAACAGCACACGTGCTGCCCAAATGACTGCGAAAACGCAGTGTGCCCTGCCACTACTTTCCAAATCCAGACCAGAGCCAAATTTGAAAAGTTGGTATTCGGAATAAGGCGTAACTTTTTTGTTTGTGAACAGATTGGAATGAAATGTACACTAAATTTTACCTGAAGCTTTCTACAATACATAAGTGGAAACCACATGGAAATCGGTTAAGCCGTTTCTGAGATTAGCGTGCACAAAGGCATAAAGGCAAAGAACAATTTTATTATATATGAAGATTATTCAGCTTACACTGAACCCTTCTTAATTTGACTGACCATATAGGTTAACTTAAATTGGAACTTTTAAAAATCACCTAAACGACTATTTTTAACTTTATTTAAACTTTCAATCATCATCGTTTTACAGATGATAACATATAGTTAACTAAAGTTTCAGCTAATTCAACCGAAGAGTTATTTTATTGCATTTTTATGGTGATTCTTTAAATTTACATAACTTTTTTCTTTGTAAACCGATTGAAATAAAACAAACACTAAATGTTAGGGAAGCTTGCTATAATACATCACTGAAAACGGCATTCGAATCGGTTAGGCCGGTTCTGAGATTAGAGCGAAAAAACACACAGACGACAAAAATTCTAAAAACTATTTTTTTGTGTCTATTAAACTATATTTAATTTAAGACACAGCTCGTTTACGATTTTATTAGATGTATAGATAAGGCCCCCGGTTTGGAAATTATTATGAAGAGTAAATTACAAGCGTTACGTTATCTGTCACTTTGACATTTGTGCGACAGCTGACTCAAGTATTTATGTTCCCTAATTCTATTCTCTGAGCTCATAAATCAAACGTCGAAATCTTTTATGAAAAGTGTAGTCCACGCTGAGGAACGAAACGATAGCGCGTTAAAACTTGCCAGCGCAGATAAATCTGCCGTCGAAAAAATGAACTATTCGAATGTAATGACATCTGTGTATACCGAACGTAACTAACACATATTTTTTGTTAACACACGTGACATCTGAGTATGCAGAATGTAATTAAATAACATAAAGTAATTAGGTATCCAGTTATTTATCCGAAAATTTTATACATTTAAAGGTGTAAACTCCAGTCGTTCGTCGGAGCTTACACACACACGATTTTTTTTAAACCATTTCGCTATTAAAACCCTGTATTTTATTAAAGATTTGAATTGACGGTTCACCCACGTAGCGTTCACCGCAAACAGGATTTTATCACTTGAACATTTTAGCCGGGTTCGGGGATTTATATGGGTAACATATAAAAATAAAGGTGCAAACGATTGGAGCGTATCGAAACCTTCGTGAAGATTCTATTGGCCTGTTAGACATTCTTTAGAATGAAAAACACGATGAAAGGAAGATTGCGTCGTACCGTAAAACTGATTAGCTCATCTAGATACAATTGCCTCCCTTTTTCAAAATATCGAGATAGGTTAATACGTATATGTGGAAGATTGTTTGTATGTAGTTTGTTTTTTTTTTTCATGTTAAGGTCGGCAGACAGGCTGACGGTCCACTTGATGGTAGGTGACTACCGTCGCCTGTAACACAAGCAACGCCAAAGCTGCCGACTGCAGTAGGATTAAGGATAAGGGATTAGGAGGGGGATAGGAAAATGGGCTCTGGCATCCCTTACTCACTCACCGAAATACAACAGCACACGTACTGTTATTTCACGGTGGTCTTCTGTAAGGGGGTGGTTACTGTCCCCAGACGGGCTGCCCAAATGACAGCGAAAACGCAGTGTGCCCTGCCACTACTTTCCAAATCCAGACCAGAGCCAAATTTGAAAAGTTCATTTTTCAAAGTTTACCTTGCCGGGAATTGAACTCGGGAACCCTAGAACATAGCGTTAAGGCAAGCACCCTAACCACTCGTCCAATGGGCTCGTTAAAGCTGAAGAAATTGAATGCCGTTTTCGAGACACAGTTAAAGACATAAGCAATTTATGTCTACATAAATTCTCTGTACATAAGTGTGTACATAAGTCTCTACATGATGAATCATTGGTACCAAGCCAGTTGCAGAATTCTAACATGTAATTAGAATTATATACGTATATTATAGTGATGGCAGTCGTGATTGTAATACATGACTGGCTTTCATAATTATAAATTGGGCAACCGATTTTGTGGCAGTAATCAACCTCTTACAGAAGACCACCTTGAAAAAACAGTATTTTTATTGACGAGTGAGTAAGGGATGCCAGAGCACATTTCTGTATTCCTTTCTACAGTGAACTTGCAGCACCTACGGCGTTTCTTGTGATAATAGACTATGCTAAGCACTTACCATCAAATGGACTGTTAGCTTGCCTGCCGACCTTTACATAAAAAATACACCTGGGACATGTTAGTTTCGATGAAAACCAAAATACTTAGAATTCCTAGCTAGATATCCTAGCTGATTTCCATCTTTCCCTAGTCATGAATAAATATGTACGTGTATGTATATCATATGTTGAATACAGCCTTATCTTGCAATAAAAGAAGAGTGAAGTAGACAGGCTGAAGAGGGAATAAAAGCAGGTTATATATTATGACCTCGTAGTGATAAACGGCACCATCGCTCGAAAACACTAGATTTGGTCGCCGGCGGTTTTTATATCTAGCCCTTAGGCAATGTCAAGTAATGTTATTTATTCATGAAATACCAAGATAACATAGAATTCATATTTATTTCTATCAATTTGTCATTGAGAATCAGAAAACTTTAGTTCGGAAATTGTGTTTCATTTGAAGTGAGATTTATTTTATTGAATTTTCAGTGCATCGGCTTGGAATGAACGCATTCGGTTGCTATGGACGATTGAACATTTTCGTAGCGTCCTTTTGAACAATCATAATAATAAATTCATTCGCACGCTTTTACTTATACGATAACAAATTCTGCCCTTTATTTAAGTTAACTAATGGGTAAACTAATTAACTAATATTAACTGTGTTGATGATATATAGCGCTTAAACGTGGTCTCTAACTATAGGCCTCGTAAGAAAGCTCAACATCGTTCAACGAGCTATGAAGAGGGCTGTGTTCGAGGTTACATTGCGTGATCGAATCAGGTATGAGGAGATTCGTAGACGAGCGAAAGTTACCGACATAACCCGGTGGATTAGTAAGTTGAAGTGGTAGTGGGCGGGACACATAGTAAGGAGAGCTGACGGCTGCTGGGGCCAGAAGGTTCTTGAGTGGAGGCCACGGATCGGCAAGCGCAGAATAGGACGTCCACCGACAAAATAGACAGACGACCTGATAAGGGCCTCGCGTCTACGTTGGATTCAGGCTGCTTGCTTCTTATCGGTCCTTTTGAAAAATTTGGGGGGGGGGAGGCATTTGTCCAACAGTGGACGTCCTAAGGCTGTAATGATGATATATGAATGAGAACCTTTCCATTCATATGGTACCTAGTGACTAACTTTTCAGTTCAATTTTAATGCTGCAGCCAATTCTGTTTACGACAATTTTCTGCTAATAATACAATTCAGCATTTTCAAATTTAAATGCCAGTTTTACTCGCTTTTTATCCTCAGTGCCATACTGAAAACAAATTGCGGATATAAGAAACGAAAAGTAGTGGCAGAGCGCACTGTGTTCCGTAATCATAAACCAGCCAGCTCATTTGGTGTCAGTAACTATCCTTTTACAGTAAACCACCTCGAAATAAAAGCACGTGGATTCATACATAGATGCCAGAGCCTATTGCCCTATCCCCTCTTTATCTCTTGTCCTTTAGTATATAAAGGAAGATAGCGCACATATAATCCTGTTTTTATTACTAGGCCACAATAAATACTTTTTTTACAAATAAAGTAGGTAATACCTAAAAATTCTCGACGGAAAGTTAAAATAAATAATATATTTAAGATGTGTACTAACCCGTGGCTGAGTTTTGTTTTAAGATAAACTTTTCCAGTTCCTCTGAGGTTTTACCAAAATTTTCTCCTTGTTACAGAAATATAAAAATATGTCTGTCTCTGAATTCAGGCGGAAGAAACTTCTTTACGTTTTCAACGTTTTCTTTGGTAATGTATTTTTGCATGAATTCTTTTTGTACAATATTTTATTGTTTCAAATTAAACCTCCGGTTACAAGACCTTCTTTGTTGCAGATGTCAATCAAAGCGGAACAATAGAAAGGAAAGACTTCGAGCTCGCGATAGAGGTTTTATATTTTACATTTTATGTTTGTTGTTGTTACGAACTTAAAAGGCTTTTAGATCTTTAGAGAAACTTGAAAATAAAAAAGACTTGACAGTGTGACTCATTATAAAATTTACCTACTTATATTATCGAATAGCATTTTGATAGTCACAGCATTTTCTCATTGAAACATTGAAAACAAAGACATTCACATTTACTCTGACATTTTTATAGTAGTCAAATCCAAGACTAATACAACATCTTTGGTCAAATCTATATAAATACTACCTGACAGCCGTTACAATGTCAATTTCATAAATAACATCCAAATTTCCGACTTTTCTCGTAGAGTTTCCAATAATTTTCTTTCATAAAATAGGGAATATGCGACTAATTCAAAAAAGGTTTAAATATGTATTTTTATCAACATTTTTGATTTAGAATTATGTCTATTTAAATTTCTTTTTCTTTAAGAAAATAAGTATTAAAAAGTGTACAAAAATTGTGGGAAATTCAAAATACTTGAAATGATCAGTTCGAATATGACGTCAAAGTCTATGAAATGTCAACAAGCGTGTATTATATATAGTACTTATTACTTCCATGGTATTATGTTTGTGAGTTTTTAACATTTGATTGTTATTGTCGCCGAATTGCCATTTTTATGAAGAAGAAGAAGAAGAAGAAGTTATTGTAACCTGTGACGTCACGACAAGCGCGCCAAAAGGGCGGGTGGTTTATTTTTAACATTTTTTTTACTAAATTTCTGTTTTTTGTGCAGAATATTCTTACAGTTATATAACGATATAATCTATAGTATGAAAATACAAAAAAAATGTGCATATTCCTTAAAAAATAAAAAAATAAAACAAAATCGCAAAACTCGAGAACGCCTAAACCGATTTGGCCAATTTTTTTTTGTCTGAATCTGGGAATAGTTCTTTTGAAGACAAAAATTTTAAAATTATCAGTGTGAAGTCGAGGGCGGGTCGCTAGTTATTTTAATAAATTTGATTCCTTTATGATTTACACAATAGAAGGATGGACAGTAAAGTGTACACCACTCGGAACATTTCGTGTATTCCAATAATCTCTTTTTTTTTTAATACTTTATGTCATGTTTTTACACTTAACAGAAAGTGTGCAGCCTGAGGGGTTGGATGCCAGGTGACGCTAAACACACTGAAACCCACGAAATAATGATTAAGATCTGGGACGGATTGCGGAAGAGGGCTGACTCAAACAGGGACGGACAGGTGTGTATCTTTTTTTTTTTTTTTTTTTTTTTTTCAACAAAGTTACACAATGTGCGAACGCTCTACGTTTAGTAAAAAAAGAAACTGGTTCTTGTGTTTGGACTTGCAAAACGCTATTACTTCCAGCTCGTAAATTCTTTTGAAAATATAAGGCAACGTTGACATTAGTTTCAGGCAATTTGAACAACTTTGTAACTGTACATTGCCTGTTTAAAAATAAATTTAAATATAATATTATTGTATAGAAATGGCCTATGTAACCAAAATTGTAACTAGATTTCCCTTTGTGAAATAAATGCTAGCGAATAAAGTTCCGGCGACATTTTCTATTATTTATTAATAATAATTAATTGTTAATTGTTAATAAATAATAATATTATTATTATTTAAAAAGGTAATAGCTCTGGGGTCGCCAAACATTTTACCAAAATGTTGAAAAATATAACAGCGTTAAGTCCCCGACGTATCTAAAGATTCGACACCGTAGGGAATAAAAATGTAAAAATGCAATTACACCTGTACCAAATATTTCCGTATTTGCGTAAAAATTTTACAATTTGACTTTAAAACCTCACAAATATGTTATGCTGTCTAGAAATATTATAAAATAAAGTAACTGTCTGCCTTTTGTCTGCTTACTACTTGTTTTAAAAAGAATATCACCAAACAGTTTTTCAAAAAACTATGTAAATAAGTACAGATCTTAATACCATGCTATGAACGTATGTTTAAGAGCGCCATCTATCCACTGTCCTTGGGATTTTGTTTCAACAATTTAGATTTAATTTTACATTGTTCATAATTATAATTGTTTATATGTTATCTATAAAAGGTCAAAATAGATTATAAAAAAAATGTAATTAAAATAAATTGAAAAATCCCTAAATTCACTGCGACAAATACTCTAAATGTGTTGAAATTTTGTTTTGACGAACCTTATATATAGGTGTCCCAAAAATCAACGAAGCGGACACGGAGTGATAGGCTAGGTTATACCAGCTCTGGAAAAAATAAGAAAAAATCCAGGTCGCTTGGTTAAGAGATACTTAATATAGATTTCTTAATCATCCTGGACGATATTTTTTGGTACAGTGATCACACATTTTCTAATTTTGCAGTTGTTTTTTTTTTAATGTAATTTTAAATAACTGTGCTATCGATTGAAAACATAAATTCAATAATTGTTTCTGTAAGTTTTGTATAACAAAATAAAGTAAAAAGCTGACGTTGGTTTTTGGGACAACCTAAATACTGACAATGGAAAAATGTTAAATATATATTTGTGAAATGTATATTTTGCAATTTTCATAAAAAAAAAATAAAAACCAAAATAAACCCACATTATATTCATACAGGTTTATAGTTTTATAAAATTTTTTACAAACTTCTTTTTTTAGTTTAAACAAAATTATTTGAAAAAAAAAATGAGAACTTAAAACATAAATTACTTGGAATAAAAAAAAATCTATAGGTTTAATTGGTTTGATATAATAAAATCGTATGGGTTTTCCGTACAACAAGAATTAATATTGTATTTTAATCGACAATATGTTTTACATAGTTTATCATGGAATACAAATTACGATGATATTTCAATAAATATTAATGTCTAAAAGCGACTCACCCCATTAGCCATGCGATTTTTTTTTTCGGCACCAATCAACAACACAGCCCTTTTATATAGAACATGTCCGCTTTAACTCAGTTATTGTTTCGACCCTCGTTTGTGTTAACTCACGTAACCCTACGATGTGGTATAATAAACCTTAACAATAGCTTGGTTGTTCATCATGTGAGCAATTGTATTGAGGGCCTAAAAGGCTGCCAGAACTCGCAAGTATGCGTGTCTTGTAGATTAAATTTATGTAACAAAAAAAAATCAGTATTTTTGTGAAAATTGTTGGAGAATACTAAGTTTTAAGCTATTAAGTAAGTAATCAAATTAGAACTGTTACAATTTATATTAATACGAAAAAAACTGCAAAATCGTACATTTGTTATGTACCTACAAATAGGTATTACAATAGAAATAGGTACAAATAAAGTATTTATTACAAATAAAATATCAAAAATTCTATTGCTGGTACAAAAATATTGTATTTAAGGTAAAATTAAAAAGTATATATTTTTTTAATTGAAGTGTGTTTTAGCATAAAAATACGTTAAATCTATCCTGCAGTCATTTATAGTTTTGTATCGGAACTTTTGAATACATTTTTTTTTGTCAGATGTAGAATCGGTGGGACATTTTATTTGTATACAAATACAAATTTTGAGCACAATGTAAATTATTTTAAGCTTAACACTAATTTTTGACCCTCCCGGCACACAATGTCACTTTTACAAAATATTACCTTCGCAAACATCAGACTCGCAAAATGTCACGTCGCCTTTAACCGGACTTAAGAGAGATTTTGCTTTACTATTTGTATTCGGTATGAAATAGCTCAAACATTTTAGACAACGTAACTAGAGACATGAAAACAGCAATGTTCGGGGTTTCCCCCTGAAACAGAATCTATAACGAGGAAATCCTTACGTGATATACATAGCTCGTAGAGATAATAAAATGAAGTTGCTGGAACATACTGTAACTCGTAGAACCGACTTCGATTGGAGAAGCCCCGAATAAAAAAAAATCAGACCCAGCATAAGTACAAATATTTATTTAACATAAATACAATTGAAATATTATGTTACGGCCGACTGTTCCTTTGAATTTCACAAATCAATGAAACTATTACACAATTACCTACTTCTAAATACCACATGTTGCGAAGGTTGTTGTTTCTTAACACTCTTAATTGTCCCCAAATGGCACGATATCTATATGAAATCTATCATATATGATATAATTGGCAGTAATTATTGCCTTTAATATAATATAGATAAAAAAGGCTCTACTCTTCAAGGTTTCCTGGCTTAAGACACGTTCAAATCGGGCAAGTCATTGGGCGGCAATAACCAAATATATATTTCTACCTACATTTATTGGTATCTACATAATTTCATGAAAAGTGCATGATAAGATGAGAAGTAAATTACATGTATTCAATATTCTGATAATTACTGTTAATATCAATATGAATTATCATATGAATTGCCTTCACGATAACTTAAAATCCTATAAAACAAGTACTTAGTACTTTTTCTAATTTAGAAATATTTGGCTGTATGTTTTGTTCGTAGCATAATTTTTGTTAATTAATTTTAAAAAAAAATCAAATTCCGTTAGTTTATATAAAAGTACTGTGATATAAAGTGTCCAGGTGTGTTCCTGTTCCTTAATTAATTCTAACCTTTGATAGGTCTCTGTGGAAGAATGGGTGTCTATGTGGAACGATTACGCTATGAATCCATCAGCTGCTCTTAAATGGCAGCAGCAGTACTGCCATTTCATGTTCCAACTTGAAGACGCGAGCGCTGACGGCTCCATAGACTGCGATGAGTTCTGCTCTGTCTGCTCTTCCTACGGCATCGATTCTCAGGAATGCAAGTTGGCGTTTACCAAGATGGCTAAGGTTAGAACACAAATGTTTGCATAGATAATTTAATTTATATATATTTTTAATTTGATGAGTTAGGATGCCAGAGCCCATATCCCTTCTTAAATTTTTTATCATTAATGCTACTATTCTCAGCAGCGCACTTGCAGCACTTTGTGTTCTGTGGCATTACTTGTGTTATAGGCGAAGGTAGCCAAAATATATATATAATGTATATATTTGTGGCTACCATCCATAATTATCAAATTACATTGTATAAATACATTTGTTGTTCTTACTTTGCATGCATTTCCCTAATTTGTTGATTTGATTGGTTTCTTTATGAAACGATTTTGTAATATAAACTTTACGTTAGATAAAAAAATATATGGATAAAATACAAAAAACTTTAGCAAAAATTGAAAAGACTGCGAGCTAGAGGCTCCGTCCGTAATTCAAAACTCTTTTTGTCGCGTCTGCATTGAGCTGTCACTGGCTTTTAAACCTTTTCAAGCTTGACGAGCTACTCCGACAATCAGATAAACAAGCAAATATTTTCCTCAAGGAAATGATATATTAAATTTTCAATTTTATTAGGGACAGTACACACTGTATTTAGCAAATGCGAAAACTTAAAATTCACAGCAGTACCTGTACTCATAAAGAAGACGATTTAACTCTTGCTTGTGGCTTTACTATAGGCGATGATTTCCATGTATCATCAAATGAATAGTCAGCTTGCCTAGGGAATTATATATAAAAAAATCAATTATAATTTCTAAAGGACTGAAAGATTTGCTAAAAATTAAACTTTAGTTATTTCGTTCGTCTGTTTTCTTTTATTTGTTACAACAAGATAACTTTTATTGGGAATATGAAAAATTGTATCTCGAACTTTTTCATATCAAGCCATATTTTATTTTAAGCCTATGTACATCGACCTTCTCAGGCCCTTTTCTTCGTAATTTATTACTTTAATCAAAGATACACTCTCCGCTTTACATCATCAATCTAAAAATATTCCGAAGGAATATTTTTCACACTTACATTTTATGCTTCATTCATCTTACCGTTAAAATTCTTAAACTAATCGCATTTCGTGTTTACATAGCCATCTGGGATATTTTTTTCAACAATTTTTTCCAACAAATATTTTTTGTAATTTACTTAGCAATTTTATGTTTTTAAGATTTCTGTTTTTGTAGTTTCAACTCATTTAATTTAACAATTCCTTTAATTTCGGATAGACATAATAAGAATAATAAGGTATTGAATAAGAATAAGGTATCTTGATACACTATTTACCACAATTTATTAGGTTTTAACTAATGAAATTGCCGTTCTGCAGTACCTGGCCATTTCAAATAAAAATTAGTTTTGTTTGGCTATGAATTTTAATTTCAAATTAATTTTATTTAAAAAAATGGAATTCTTTTTTCAAAATCACTCTTTAGTTTATTGATTAGCGTTATCACATTTGAATCTTTTTTCGTCATCATGGATACGTTAAAAAATTAAATAAAATTGGCAGCAACGCAGCACAAGTCGACAGATGGGCTAATTGGATTTGACGAGCCCATTGGATGAGTGGTTAGGGTACGTGCTTTATCGCTCCGTTCTAGGGTTCCCGGGTTCGATTCCCGGCTAGGTCCACTTTGAAAAATGAACTTTTCAAACTTGTCTCTGGTCTGGATCTGGAAAGTAGTGGCAGGGCACACTGCGTTTCGCAGTCATTTGGGCAGCCCGGTCTGGCGGCAGTAACCACCCCCTTACAGAAGACCACCGTGAAATAACAGCACGTATGCTGTTGTGTTTCGGTGAGTGAAGTAAGGGATGCCAGAGCCCATTTCCCTATCCCTTCCCTATTGCAGTCGGCAGCGCACTTGCAGCTTTGGCGTTGCTTGTGTTATAGGCGACGGTAGCCACCTACCTTCAAATGGACCGTCAGCCTGTCTGCCGATCTTAACATAAAAACAATAAAACTATTAGCCAATCTGTAGACTTGTGCCATCGACTTGATGGTTGGATTGCAAATGCACTGCCGACCTTGTAAGGATAAATGAAAAAGAAAGGGCTAGGGGAATGGACTCTGGAATTCCTTACTCACTCGCTTTAGAACACATAACACTATAGAATCGCTGATTTATTTAAGCTGAATTAAGTCTGAGCTAACACAATTATTAACTCAAACTTACTGCCGCACTCAGAGACGTTCATTAAATTAGTACTAATATACACTTAACTAAATACAATTAAATACGTTAATGAGCCGCGGCTCCCAGAGACGAAAATAAATGGTTCGTTAGTTAAATACCACTTTAAGTAAGCATAGGACTGTACGTTCTATGACATGTAAAAACTCAATGACACGATATGATTAGGCAAAGTATTTATGTATAGAAAAAATAAAAGTTTTTCATAAAAATCAGTTAAACATGTCTTTTCTTATTATTATCGCTTAAAATTAACAATAATAGACGTAATTTATAATGAAATAAATTACAAAGTCAAGATTTTTTAAATACGGTAACATTTCACATAATTTTAAATTTTAATTGGCAATTTTTCATAGAAGTAATATACTTACTTTTTTTTCGTAAAGTATCTATTATTCTTATCATCTTGTCAAGATATAATTTTAGTACAGTTTCTGGAGTCAGATAGGCTACCCAGTTTTAAACTGTGGGACGCGATATACCCTGTTACTACTATATATAGTGATATGTTCGTCTCTTAATATTAGGTATACCGTCAGCCTGCCAGCCACCTTTTATCATAAAAAGACACCTCGAATCGAGTGATGGATGATAAAACAATTCACCTAATACACACATACCGCAGATGTTTATTGCTCTAATGTTTACATATTATGAAATTGCATTAATTTTTCTCAGGGTAAAGACCGCGTCTCGTGGGAGGAATTCCAAGATCTGTGGAAGGAATACTTCTCCACTGAAGATCCTAATGCTCCAGGGAACTTCATCTTCGGCAGGACAAGCTTTTAATGAAGTAATAGAATCTTTCGATGAAATTCTTCGATGTGCTCGATACTATTGGGCGTACAGTCGAGCTAAAAGCCGTCTCTTAACATTCCATGTATCAATCTAGTTATATTTTGGGGGATAACTGCCAATTCAGGCTGTTATTGGCTCACCACACGGTCGTAGCTAGTCAACTAATACGCCATCGAAGTAAAATGGCTGTGTGCTAAGCCGTTCAGGCCAGTTTCTTGTGAAATGTATTGGCGTATTTTTGAAATGCGTATTTCAATTTGATTAGATTTTATATTTCATATTTCAAACCTATGGTTTCAACTGCAAGCTATATTACGGCTTAATAAACGTATTTTACACTTGCATAAAAATAAGTAATGTAAAATGTCCTTATCTTGTATTTAAATTATACAAGATATAAAAAATGATTGATGTTGTCTTTATCATTACAAACTGAAAGACAAAACCTAAATCTAAATATAATCAAAACTTAATACATTTTTCTTATTCATATCAAATATGAAAAGAAGAAATGATATTCAAAGCACGATTTCTTCTTGAATATTATTATATATTCTGAAAGTGTATCTCAGTATAAAATTTCTTATAGGTCATTTTTGGTATTTCAAATAACAAATTGAAATACCGAAATACCAAAAGTAAATTAATTAAATTACCTAATATTACTTATTTAAATAGTTCTTACAGAATCAATAGTCGGAAATAAATATTCCTAGTGGACTTATTTTCAAATTATAATTTTATTGCTTCTAAAATAATATGTTCAATATTTTAAACAAGAATTTTATGGACGAGCTCGTAGAAACAGACTTCTCGTCTATTTTATTGATCTGCATTCTCTATTGTAAAACTAAACGTGGCCAAAATGAAATCAAATTGGAATATTTGTTTGATAAAAGTGATACTCTGATACAATTCGCATAGGAACGGTTTTATATTAAGTCAATCACATAGAAAAGATCTTCTTGCGTGTGTCTGTGTTGGGAAAAAACTTAGCGTGATTCTGATATATTTCTCTCTTCTAGTGGATCAGTATGGAATTTTAACTAGTCTATTAATAATTCACATTTTTATGAAATGCTCAAGTTTCAGCATTTACTAGAGACTCTCCTTCGAACTTTAGGAAACATTCTTATGAACATCAACGAAGTTATGAATTATACACTGTTTCATGAATTATTGTAGCATATCTTGTAGCCATATCTATTCAACGTGTACTTTTGGCGGCGTAATACCGAATTTAAATGTTTGATTGTATTTTGAATTTAACACTTTTTTGTTAATGTTTATAAAAAAAAATATGAAGTTAATGTACTGTTCTTTTCATGTATATTCAATGGTGGCGTTTATTATTATTATTAATATAAGTGTAGAAACGAAATATTTATTTACTATTAAAATTGCATAAAAGAAATGCTTACTTAAGGCTGTCTGTAAAGTCTAGCTTAAGTTGCGGTGAGAAAAAATTATAAATGAATCTATTAGTAATATTTTAAATTAAATAAGAATTTCTTAAAAAAATTATTATGGAAACATAGTAATTTTGGCTTGTGCTCCGTTGCCACGTGGCAAACTAACTAATTCTTTATAGATATTTTTTTAAATATCTATAAAGAATTTCCCTTTAACACGAGGATAAATGTACATTCACGAAACTTGTAAAGTAGGTACAGACAGCAAAACAGTAGCAAATATTAACCAACATTTTTTGAATTATCAAAATATTATTAATACAATATGACAATTAAAGTATCCCCAAAACGAAATATTCTCGATGCTATCTATAATTATAAGGAGAGTTTATAAAAAATAGGTCATTGACAAGCAACAATTTTATGAAAACACAACGAAAGGAAATATGTTAAAGAATAATTTTTTTTCACCGCAAACCACATCGCTGCTACACATGTTCTTGCCATTTTGATGTTAAATGTATATAATATATGTATTCTATTCTGTTAATTATATGATATATGTTGTTGAAAAATTATTGTACCTTCATTTGTGAACCTTTGTGTTGAGGTGACAAGCGAAATATCGCTTTGAAGTTCGCTAAATAAAAATTATAGAGAATCATTAAATGTATGTAAATAATCGTAATCGTTTTTTTTTTAAATCCCTTTTTAAAAATCCTTTAAATTATGTAAATTTTAATGTTTACTGCAAATATTGAATTTCTTTTTAAGGTTTTGAATTTAACAGGTATTTAAAATTAGTGACCCGCCCCAGCCTAATTTGTTGCAAATTATATACACCAATCTTCTCGTTTATCCTTGTTCCCATTAGTGAAAATCTATGTTTAATTATTAAATAATTAAATAATAGATTTATTTCGATTAAAAAACCCTACTAAAATCACATTTGTAATCAGATCACTAGCTGAGCCAGCAACTTCGTACGCGTGGTATTCCGTATAACCCAAAACTTTTTTGTTTGTAAACCGATTGGAATGAAACAAACACCAATTGTTAAGAAACTTGCTACAATACATCAGTGAAAGCCGCATTAAAATCGGTTAAGCTGTTTCTGAAATTAGCGTGCACAAGCGCAGAGACAGACAAAAATTCTGAAAACAATTTTTTTGTCCTCGGTAACATAAAGTACAACGTGTACAAATTGCTTTTTTAAATATTTAATGTAGAGACCCATCTCGTTTACGATTTTATAGATATAAATTAAAATATCAATATGGGCTTGTAAATACAATTCATCAATTAAAATGTTCTGATAGCTAAAATCCAAAATCGTAGAACATATTGGAATAGATATATATTAGCAATGGAATAGGTCTATTCCGATTTAATTCTATTATATAGAGTTTTTGTTGAAGTTGAAGGTTAGAAATTTACAATGAAGTGAGTGGAATGTGGGTTTTGGTGTATCTAATTAGCGAATACAAACATAAAATGGCCTTACCATTCTTATTACTCTAATAACTTTAAATCTATACTAATAAATAAAATTTAAGTGTCTGTTTGTAATGTCAAAATAATTGCTTTTTACTCAAAGTATACTGGACTCATCATCAATAGTCTATTAATGTCTCCAATGCAGGGGCAAAGGCCTACCTTATCAATAAGGGCGTAAAAGATATTGGTCCACCACGCTGGCCCAGTGCGGGTTGGTGGACTTCACATGCACCTTAGAATTTCTTCTTTGGCTTATGCAGGTTTGCTCGCGATTTTTTCCTTCACTGTTTGAGATCAGTCGGAGCAGTCAGTAAAAAACTCTTTGCTACATGGCCGGAACGGATATTAAACTCGGAGCTCTTGACATGATATACTGATTTATTTTTATTAATTTTTTTTTTCAATTTTTGACTGTTGTGTGTTGTTCGGCATAATGTCTGAAACGGATGGGCCGATTTTGACGAGACTTTCACAGGCAGATAACTGGTGTTATAAGAATACCGCGCCTGCCTACAAGCATGGCGTTGCGTAGCATGCGAAGTGACTGGGCTCAATTAGTACCTTTTTATTTATTTAAAAACAAACAATAAGTATTCAAACAAAATTATTTACAGGTTATGATAATAACCTACTACAATATGTGTTATAATAATAATTACAGCCATTTAATACAACAGCTGCGTGAAATACATAATTAAGACACCAAGTAAACGACGTCTTCATCGATCGTTCTATAATCCAAGGTTATATTGTAATCATGTAAAGTAAAATTGAGGAAGTCAATAAATTATAATATTTTATAACCTTTGTGTATTTTTTTAATGTTTTCTATTTGCATAGATACCCGGGTGGTCTTTTAATTAAAAAATATCAATGTATTACATATCTCTTGGAACACATATTTATTTATCTATTTATTACGGTAAACTAATATCTTATTGTCTAATGTTTACATTGGGCTAATAAATACAAGACTAATACAAATAATTGCTTAAGCCTAATAATAATAGCCAAATAAACTAATGACTTAATTATTTTTAATCCATAAATGTCTCGCCGAGAACACATCGTTCATCCCGACGATGGTAATGCCTCAGATTGATTATTACTACGATTAAAATCCTTTATCTTGCTAAAGTAGGCAACGCACTTAAAGTACTTATGCAGTTGCTCGTGTTAATAAGTGACAGCAGCCACCTACCATCAAGTTGACCACCATGGACCTTTGCGTAAGAAAAAATTTATCATCATCAGTATGTCAACCGTAAGGCGTCTTTCTGGGCAAAAACTTCTCCCCACATTCTCCAAAAGGACCGCTCAGAAGCAGCCTGGTACCAGCGACCGTCGGCTCTCCATACTCTCCACTTTCCATGTTCTGCCCACTGCTATTTGTTCTGCCCACTGCTCCTTCAATTTACTAATGCGAGGGTTTATTTCGGTAACTTTCGTTCATCTACGAATCGCCTCATTCCTGATTCGATCTCGCAGTTTAACCCCAAGCATAGCCTCCATATATAGCTCGTAGGAAGACGTTGAGCTTTCTTACAAGACCCAAAGATAGAGACCACATTTAAGCACCATAACGTCATCACTGGCAACACACATTGGTCGAAAATTTTTTGTTTTAAAAGAATAAAAAAAGAATCTAAGAAAAAAATTATAATATTGTAATCACAAAAAGAGTGACGTGTTTAATGAAAATCTTGTTTAAAACTATTAAATGAAAACACTATTACATTAAAAAATTTCAAAGTTTATTGTAATAGAAATTATAATAATTAAAGCTTTTTCAGTTGTGGTGTTGGGAAATAAACAAACATTCAATATATGTCAAACAGCCATCGCCTTCAGCTCTTTTTTATCACAATAAAACACCGTAAATACGAGCGACACAATGAGTAAAAGTTGTACACAGAAATTATTGTTCAAGACGGCGCGGCGTCCAATATATTTTGTTAAAAGCAATCACTTTAAAAATTGACATACGCAGGTGTACGCATACTACATCATTTGATGCTACGCCTCAGCCAATCAATAAAAGTTTAGCAGTACGTGTAGCGGAAGTTGCGTCAGTTTTCCATATGATTACTTAATGTTGCCTAAATATGAGTATCTACATATATCTAAACATTGTTACATTACAAATTTTATATAGCCATAATAGTTCTGCGTTGTTTAGCTGTTTGAATCAATCAGGCGCTTTGTCGATTGAAATGTATTTGCTTGAGAGTATAATCTGCAAGAGGGCGTGGCCCGAAAGGCAAAAGAGGTGAGGTAAGAGGGGTGCAGAGTCGTTGAGTTAGTGACGAACGGCGCCCGCGTTCTTTTCCGAAGCCGGCAGCCGTCGAAGGAGCACGTAGCGAGTTTCTGATTGCCATCACCGTGTTCAAGCCTCGTGGCCGTCACTTTCCAGTTTGTATTTACATCGGAGAATACCTGTTAAATCTACGCCCCGAAATAAAATCGGTGAGTCGTTTTTGGTTGTCCGAGTGTAGTTTTCTAGATTCCTTACATTATTTCGTGGCACCGCATGGTGTGAAAAGGTTAAATTTTTGATACTGAGTTTCATAAGTGTTCATTGATTAGTGTATTAATAAAGGATAACGTGTTCTCTTGATGGGCGTTATTCGTAATTAATTTTTTTTAATTGTTTGGTTTGCAAAAGTAGACGGATAGATAGTAGAAATTTAGTGAGGTGCCGTCTACTGTGTATATCCCTGTCCCCACCGCGGCGACAGCCGTACATGCGGTGTAGGATAGCATCTGAGGCATGTCTTCGACGTGTTTCAGGGGTTTTTTTTTGTTGGGGTCCGGTGTGAGGTGTAGAAGCGTGACAAGCGAGGAGGTACCTCGAGGGTCCCGAAGGGCTGCGCAGTAGAACCTCGGCTGGCCGACCTGTCCAAGGTCTTCTGACCGTCAGTCCGGCCAACGATCCGGTCGCGTCCCTTCTACCTGTGTGGTGGAGACCTTTCCACGCGTCTTCTCGTCACGTCGAGGCTAGGCCGCTGTCTGCGGGCTGTGCTTCCCGTGGTCGTCGGGCGCGGACGTCTCTTCTGCAGGGTACCCACCACGCCAAAAGATACGTTTTCTTTTTTTCCTTAAATAATTGCGATTTACCCGTGACGGATACCCCTTACCCACGTTTAGGTATTATAGGCTTTTCAGTAGACTGATTAATCTAAATTGGGCTTTTCGACGGCGAATAGATCTCGATTGGTCTCCACGAAGACCCTGCTAATTTTTATTTTTTTACTATATCAAATTGGATGTGATTTTTACCATAAGAAATTGATAAGTAGATTATATAATTTAAATATCTGATGTGTTTTGTTTTCAATTTAATAAATATTGTATACGCCTTAGCGCAGATTTTTTATTTGTTTTTTTCCCTAAATTATTTTTTTACTTGTTACCATCCCGCCACCATCAGTGGGGGAAAAATAGGTAACAATCGGCGCCCGAACAGTGACAGGTTTCGTGGGGAATTATCCAGTCTTTCGCTTGGATAACAATCGAGATCTAAGCCCTAGCTTCGGAAAAGCATTTTTTTTTAATTTTTAATTTTTTTTTCTCTACCCCTCTTTCTTTTATTTTTTTTTATTTTTCATTTTCTCTTTTTGTGTGTGCGTTTTCGCCCTCGAAAAGCCGATGCCCTTTTGTTTCTGGTCTAGATAGGCAGTGGTAGGAAGTGCTCCCACACTTTCGTCCTGGTGCAAGCGCCACACGTAAATCCGGGAAGCCGTTTCGGTCGGGTCTTATACCGTCTCGGTGGATATACGTTCCAGGGTCCTTTTCCTATTCCCATCCTATCCATTATCCTTATATCCTTCCCTACCCTTATACCACCCTTCCCCCTTCCCCAATTTTTCGGGTGGTCCTTTTTCTTATTTTTTATATTCTTATTAAAGGTTCCTTAAAAACACTTTATTAATAATACTTAACTTTTACTTATTGTTCTTTAAGGAACCAATTTTTTACTTTTTTATTTTTAAATCTAATTTGAAAATTTTTCTTTTTAGTTTTCAATTTAGTTTTTTTTTTTTTGCTCTTATTTTAACAATAATTTTTTTTAAGGCGTTATACCGTTTCATTTTCTTAATTCGTGCACATTGACCAGGAACAAAAGAAGGTTTCATTAAGTTTGTTTTAAATTTTTTATACTGATAAGATATTTCTTATCACAATTAGGTAACTACCTACAACCTATTAGTAAATTTCATATTCGTAACAACATTTAATAGATTTTTTTTATTTCACAAAGAGGGGTATTCGATTTTTCTTTGCAATGTTTAGTTTTGTTTATTTTTAAGGTGTTTGTTTATTATCAACTTCTTTTTTTGTGTACAATTATAATAAACTTTTGATGTGTTTTTTTTTTAAGTTATAAGTAACTGTGATTTTTTTTGTTTGTGTATAATTTTCTTTTAGGTAAATAATTTCTTTTTATAGTTGTGTAACTTTTAAATAAGAGTAAATTTTTTTTATATAACTTTGTACTTTGAAACTTAGTTTTTTCTCGGGGATCAATCGGGACTACAGCCGTCGGAAACTTAGTTATTTATTTGTTTTTTTTATTTACATCTGTCTTTCGAATCCGTAACGAGCCCTAGTAATTTTTTTTTTAACTTAGTCATTTTTTTTCTCTTCTCTTTCCGGAACGAACTTAACTTTTATCACTCGCGCTTGCGCCCGGGTTTCATTATATTTGTTCTTCCTCTTATTTTACTTAACTTTTTTTTGTTTTTTTTATTAAATATAGATTTATCTTTTTAAAGAAAAATCATATTTTTTTTTCAATTTAATTTTTTTATCGGTATCGCTCATTCCGGTAAACCGTTTTCTTTTTTTATTTTTATATTACGAGATTTTTTTTAACGGCGGAATGGAGCGACCGATTACTTACAACTTATTGAGGAAGGATGAATTGGTGTACGAAGTAACTATTAGGGACGCGGAGCCCGCGAGTACAGTAGAAGGTCTTCGAGTGCAGATTAGGGAGTTAGCTCGTGCGGTGCCAGCCGATTATATTTTAGAGACGTTTTTAAATTCGTAAGTTCTTGCGAAGTTTGTTCACCATTCTTTTTAGTTTTTGGGAGAGAGCCAGTCACTTGTGGATCTATTTACAGGGAGGGTTCTTCGTCCACACCTTTGGTCTTGTCTTGCGCCTCTCGTGAGGAGTACGCTACCCGGTTGGGGGGTTTGCGCGCTGTCTTCGATAGTGTAAAGGAGGCTATCGCAAAAGCTCACCAGCGGAGTCAGCGATACTACAATCGTGGTCGCAGGAATGTAGAATTTCAGATAGGTGATACAGTTTGGAAGAAGTCGTTTCCATTGAGTGATGCCAGTAAACATTTTATGGCAAAACTGGCTCCCAAATATGAAAAGTGTCGTGTGGTAGGGAAACCATCTCCTTTAGTTTATGAGTTAGAGCGTGTTTCGGATGGAAAGGTAATAGGGTCCTGGCATGTCCAGCATTTAAAATAGACAATTTTCTTTTGTTAGTTTAGAGTATTTTGTTGTTATAAATTTTTTTTTTCTTCTTCCGTGTATTTTTATTAATTCAGTAGTGTTGTCCATTCGAGCAGGGTGGAGCTGTTCGAGATCAATTTCCTTTTATAGTCGGAGGAGAGAGACCTTGCGACATTAGACGGAAACTCTTTCTTATAGTATGTATATCTATTTTTATCCTTATGTATCCTAATAGCCTAACGAGCGGTGGGAAACTCGTTAAAGAAGCTTAAGCCCGGAGCGGGTCACGACTCCGTATAAAAAAAAAGCCGTCGCTGATTCTTCCTTCTACTCTTCCTATCTACCGGGGCGGGTAATGACCTCGTAACAACAAGCCAAGTAGTACACTTGAGTAGTTCAGCGTTTTATTTACTTGTGTGCAGATTTTGTGCATACCTTGCGCGTATATTCGTGCATTTTTTTTTGTGCATATTGTGTACAACTTATGTGCATATTTTTTTTTACGCCTACTCATGTGTACTTACTACCATTCAGAGCGGATGCAACTCTGTCAAAACAAGCCGATGCAACTCTCTTCCGTATTCTTATCCTCTATCTTTCCTACTTTATCCTATCTTATTCGGTTGGTTCTGGAATACCAGTATGTTGCGCTGATAGCAGCAGACTGCGACGCCAGGCCTCCGTTAGTTTATAATATATTTTCTAGTATTTATTGCACCTTTTATAGTATGTTTTATTATAATTATGTTTATGTACGTTTATTTCCGGTCTAATGGCGCACAGTCATTCTCTGAAGATTTGTCGCAGTATTGTCGTGGCAGTGCCTGTCCTGTCTCCAAAGGCTTTCGTGCCAAGCGGGTTGGTGATAGCTGGGGACCAGCTCGAATTTTCCTGCGAGCAGCAAAATTCTGAGGAGTGGCGGGGTACTGTTACATTACAAATTTTATATAGCCATAATAGTTCTGCGTTGTTTAGCTGTTTGAATCAATCAGGCGCTTTGTCGATTGAAATGTATTTGCTTGAGAGTATAATCTGCAAGAGGGCGTGGCCCGAAAGGCAAAAGAGGTGAGGTAAGAGGGGTGCAGAGTCGTTGAGTTAGTGACGAACGGCGCCCGCGTTCTTTTCCGAAGCCGGCAGCCGTCGAAGGAGCACGTAGCGAGTTTCTGATTGCCATCACCGTGTTCAAGCCTCGTGGCCGTCACTTTCCAGTTTGTATTTACATCGGAGAATACCTGTTAAATCTACGCCCCGAAATAAAATCGGTGAGTCGTTTTTGGTTGTCCGAGTGTAGTTTTCTAGATTCCTTACATTATTTCGTGGCACCGCATGGTGTGAAAAGGTTAAATTTTTGATACTGAGTTTCATAAGTGTTCATTGATTAGTGTATTAATAAAGGATAACGTGTTCTCTTGATGGGCGTTATTCGTAATTAATTTTTTTTAATTGTTTGGTTTGCAAAAGTAGACGGATAGATAGTAGAAATTTAGTGAGGTGCCGTCTACTGTGTATATCCCTGTCCCCACCGCGGCGACAGCCGTACATGCGGTGTAGGATAGCATCTGAGGCATGTCTTCGACGTGTTTCAGGGGTTTTTTTTTTGTTGGGGTCCGGTGTGAGGTGTAGAAGCGTGACAAGCGAGGAGGTACCTCGAGGGTCCCGAAGGGCTGCGCAGTAGAACCTCGGCTGGCCGACCTGTCCAAGGTCTTCTGACCGTCAGTCCGGCCAACGATCCGGTCGCGTCCCTTCTACCTGTGTGGTGGAGACCTTTCCACGCGTCTTCTCGTCACGTCGAGGCTAGGCCGCTGTCTGCGGGCTGTGCTTCCCGTGGTCGTCGGGCGCGGACGTCTCTTCTGCAGGGTACCCACCACGCCAAAAGATACGTTTTCTTTTTTTCCTTAAATAATTGCGATTTACCCGTGACGGATACCCCTTACCCACGTTTAGGTATTATAGGCTTTTCAGTAGACTGATTAATCTAAATTGGGCTTTTCGACGGCGAATAGATCTCGATTGGTCTCCACGAAGACCCTGCTAATTTTTATTTTTTTACTATATCAAATTGGATGTGATTTTTACCATAAGAAATTGATAAGTAGATTATATAATTTAAATATCTGATGTGTTTTGTTTTCAATTTAATAAATATTGTATACGCCTTAGCGCAGATTTTTATTTTTCCTTTTAATTTCTTTTTTTTTACTTGTTACCATCCCGCCACCATCAGTGGGGGAAAAAATAGGTAACAACATATTATAAAATAAACTCGCTATCTTTTAAACCACCCAACGAATTTGCTTACAGATTTCACTCATCGAAAGAACATAAACGAGAATGTATATAATTTGCAGAAATTTATAATTGGATCTATAAAACGAAAACGAACATTTTCTGCAGTATTCAGATTTATACTTCAGACTAATTCTAAATCTCTATTTAGATTACTACAACCTAATAGAGATTTAGAAACAGTCTGATAATTGTGGTTTCGAATCGTAATTTATATGAAATTTGTTTAAAAAACACAGTGGATGCTTAAAAATACTAAAATGAGACTTCACAAAAGATACTGCTGCCCATCTCCTGCTAACCAGGATTATTCGTCTGTTAGGGCGGTGGAGAATACCCACACCCACATATTCCCCACACGCTGGTTTTCAGTGGACTTTATTATAGGGATATGCACCCTGATCTCGGAATGACTCCGCATGCGATGGCTTCACAAACGACGTATATTTAGCGCTTTGTAGAATCCAGGCATCTGGCTGTTCAGCCCGTCAATGATGATTTTGACTCGCAACACGGTACCACTCAAGGATACAGGGAACTGCGGATAAAGATATATTCTATTATAAGGTTAAAACGGGATTAGGTTTTGAGAAGGCACATATTCGGGGATGTATTCCATCCTCCGGCCAAGGTTAATTTTGCTCTACTGTCATTTGATCACACCCGTTCCGGCAGGCGGAGCATAATTAGCTCTGATAGGTCGCCCAGAACAGGTATGATCAAATTATGCTCGAATGGTGTGCTGGAACAGTTTGCATCCGCGGTTAAGAGTGGTGGAACAGACCCCGGAAGACGCACAGCGACCGTGTATCCTCTTGTAACACTTCAGCGGTAGATTAAATATATAAAAACGTTTATATATCGAACGACAGTACATTTCCAAAGTTGACCCAGTCGGGAATCAAACCCGAGACCCCTGAGACAGAGAGTCTTAACAAGCACCCTAATCACTCTTCTAATGGGCTAATAGGTCTCGGTAATAGCCCAGAATAAATAATAGTACTAGCGTAGTAATAGATAATGATTTACCTACTCTGATCGAAATGATGGAACGACTAAAGACAAGATCGAGCGCGCTAAAGGCGCGAACATAAGATATAAAAAAAAAACATTGTTAAAACAATTTTATAGTGACCTTTAATAGCAAAAAAAATAAAAACATATATGTATAATTGTTTTTCTTCAGGCTACGTACTACAATACTAACATGTTACTTAAGCTAGAGGATATAAATTTTAGTCGAACAAGGAATTTCCTTCTTTACTACACAATTCCGCCATGAATTAGCCCCATTTGTCTTCTAAGACCGTGAACCGAGAATCGTGGATTGGTACCGAAATTTGGCACTCTATTACACAGTACTGTAATATCGCTATAATAATGATATAATAAATCAGTTAATCTGGTGTTTTTTATCCTTTAATTAATATTGAATAATTAAACTAGTTATTATTCCTCCAGATACACCATTATAAACTGTTATGTGGTTTAAAGTTAATATCGAGTGTTTTAGCTACCTCTAAAGAAGGCTGTTCAGCAGTGGGCTGTTCAACAAAACGGCTGTTCAAAAACAAAAAGGCTGTTCAAACAAAAAATAAGACATATTAAATGAGTTTCAACATACTGATGGAGAGGGCGCCAGGTTATTGATTGTACACGGGCGCTACATGACGTAGAGTCGCCTCTGCTTGTAGGCTTAGTAAAAATATATACAGCCCACAAATGGGCTGTGGACGTATGAGGATTTTTTCATAATTTTTATTCTAACCACAGCCCTCATCTGGCTGGCTGGTTGGCCAGCCAAATACTCATAAATGATAATTTGGTACCATTATAAGTATAGTTACATAAAAACACTATTGGGCTTACGAGTCACCGCTCTATCGAAACTTGGACAGGGAACCTGTTAAACTAGTATTGCCACTAACCGTTGCTGAGTCAACGTTTAGCGTGAGGCTAACGTTGCAATTGCTCAAAGTAAATTATGCGTAAATTTTTCTTAAGGAATATTATTATTATTATTTGGTTTTTTTGTGTACTGTCGATGCAATTTTCTTCTGCAAATTATATTATATACACAAACCTTTCTCGCTTTTCCCTCTTTCCATTAGCGAAAACTGTTTCAAAATCCCTTGGGGTGGTTTAGAATAAGTTAGCAGAGAAATAGATAGAAGCGGACAGCTACTTTATTTTATAACTAGCTGTTGCATGCGACTTCGTCCGCGTCTCTTTATAAAATATTATTCGTAGAAAACCGCCATTTTGTATAGACGGGGTAGGGGGGGACAAGGTACTCCCTGAGTAACCTGTGTTACTCGCATAATGTAGCTTACTATAGGTGAAAAAAAATTTCAAATCAGTCCAGTAGGTTTTGAGGTTATTCATTAAAAACATATATACATACATACAAATCTTTTCTCTTTACAATATTATAGTATAATAGTTATATATACTTTCGACAGATAGATATGTACATCAATAGAAAATATATATTGTGCGGTGTGAGTGGTGGTCAAGTTAAGGCCAAATCGACGACGGGAAACGATGACGTTTTTCACTTGTAGCTCTGAAAGGAGTATTCATTAATCAACTGCCTAAACAATAATTTAAAAAGTTGTCCCTTTTATCGATAGACACACAAAAGAGCCACAGAGGAGCTAAGCTTGAATGAGAGGGCACATTCATCATATTACTATCTCTTACTGTGAGCCTCGACAACTCCACATAAGTTTTAGCTTTAAAAAAGATTTTGTTTAAAAAAAAAATATTTTTAAGAAATAAGTAGGAAATCTATACTATCTATACTGATAAATAAAATTGAAGTGTCTGTTTGTAATGTCAAAATAACTGTTTTTTTTTATAACTGTTCAAAATAACTGTTAAAAGTTTATATCTACTATTTACAGGATAAATGCTAAAGAAATAAAATACTAGGATATCCTTACGGATTTTATGTCCTAGGGACACTTCGACCAACAGTGATCACGGTGCTGTGCCATAAGTTATAAGAATTTAAAGGCATTAACTACATTTAATTATAATTTATAATTATATTATACTTCGCTAATTTTCTTTTTTTAATTTACTGGAGATAAATTCAAATACTCTGACAAATGGGTTCACATTCGATGCGCAACGACGACGGTGCGTCCGCGTACCTGGTGGTATGAAAAGATAAATCACTCGATTCAAAACGTATGCGAATCGTGAATACATATCTAATGGCTGGAAAAAGGCGCATCGCTTTTACGATGACTATAAATAATGAAACGAATATTATATTTTAGGGCTGAATCAGTGATACTTTATTGATTTTTAGTCTTTTTAGATGTCTGTGAATACCAACCATTTTATAATTTATGTCCCATATCATATACAAGTCCTACAATAGGATATTTGACAGGTTTTAGGAAAATATTACACAAATTGTTCAATAGCATTTAAATTTGTAGTTTGACAAATTCTTTGTGAATTTTTCTATTTTAATGAAAATTACGATCAAATTTCAAATGAATAGATTAAAGTCGCAAAATCGCTAAAGACGCTGTACTAGGGTACATGCGTAAACAAGACGACTTCACTCCAGATTGAGCCAATACCACAGAATAAATAATAATACTAGCCCAATACGTGATTGAAAACGCACGGGGCACCGGGTAAGGAAAAAAATTAATACGAAAAATTTACGTTAATTCTTATACAATATTTTATTTTGTAGTATGATTAGGTACATATTAGCTTATCAATGACATTTTACAATTTTCAATAAAAACTAAACTTAATTATTTTTTAAATATTGAATTTTGAAATGTGATAATTATAATACTTACACTACATGAGTAGCTTTTTTTTTTCAGGGACCCATAATTAATACATATTAATAATTATCCACTTATTTCTTGCTCTAAAAGAGGAACAAAAATAACTTCAACTTGCTATCCACCAAAGAAATACTGCAGATCAATCCTGTCGTCATACACAGATGTGTATGACAAATAATATTGTGCTCAGTAAAATAAAGATAAAAAATTTCATTATAATTATGCATTTCATAGTCACATTTGTGAAAACTCATAGTGGCTCCTAGTTCTTGAGACCATACTATGAAAATTTCAGTACAATTATCTAAGATGCTTTATTAGCAATGTAAAAACTAAATTTTTGTAAAGTATAAACTTTCGATAAAAAAGGGGGAATTTTAGAGATATCAAACACAATATAATAAATAAATCACCGGTTCAGAAAGTTGTTTTTTCGAGAACATAATACCAACAAGCAACATCCGTAGTTGCTCTCTTCAGATAAATCTTTTATTAACCTATCCTGTCCCTTCCTAATCCCTTATCCTTAATCCTATTATGGTCGGCAGCGTAGTGTTATATGAGAATATAAGAACATTCCCCGTTTATCCCTCTTTCCATTAGTGAAAACCGAATTAGAATCGGTCTACCCGTTCACGCGTGATGCCGTGATCAAGGGAAATGGGGATTCATTATATATATATATAGATTAATGAACATTCAATATAAAGATAATTGATATTTTCAAGACAATTCTAATAAAAACTATTCATTTTACAAATACAATTTACTGCCTTCTGGTACGAGGTCGTAGGTCTAAGCACACAGTTTTCTTTTGACAAATGATTTCTATTTAGTTGAATTTAGTGATAGTCATTTCGCATGGTTGGGTGACTTATTGTAGTACCATATAAATTGACGTCCAGAAGAACTGGTTATTTTAATAAAAATAGGGAATAGCTTGAAGAAATATGTATGTGCGTGTGACGCTCCACTTAACAGTGACACTTGACAGGAGGCAACTGTCACTTATAACATAGATAAAATACTACTTAACCAGTATAGATGGTCAACTTCCATATAACGATCTGAAGCCAATTTCATATTGGGATTTCCACTCCCTAGATGTCACTAAGAGTCTCGAATTTAACATTAATGTGTATTTTGTTAAAAATTATAACCAACAAATTCAATCACGCAGTTATAGTTCCTTATTATCGTGGTAATAACTAGAGGGCGACGTTGCTGAGAGGTACTTTTATCATTAATCTGTGACTTTTATGTATGATATTATTGCCCTATTTTTTAGAACAGAACCTATACCGTTCATACGGCCCTTTTATCGTTGTTCGTGCCCACTTTTTTTATATTTTAAATAAATTTTAGTAGTGCCATCTCTTGTACATGAGAATTGACTGAATGTTCGACTGCAGCGACTCTAGCGGATTTTTAATGACAACAAATAAGCGACAAACTACACAGGCGGCATCTAGAAATAAGCGAAATTGGATAGGGTACGGATTCAATGTACGTGAGTGACCATCTATACTGGTTAAGTAGTATTTTATCTATGCTTATAAACACAAGCAGCACTATGGCGAAAACACAAAAGCAAAAGCACACGCAAGTGTACTAGTAGAGAAAAATATATAAGTATAAGGAAATGGGCTCTGATATAATTTAATTTCTTAATCCCTTATCCTTATTGACTTAAGCCAATTCAAAGAGTCCCTATTTACACAAGTCGTCATTATTATTATCTCCACCACTATCTTAGTAAAATGGTATATTATTAAAATCATTATTAAAGGTAAAAGCATTAGGTATTATTATTTATTGAGTAGTATTCTTTATAGTTATTAATAAAATAAAATTAATAAATTCCGAGACGATACAGGAAATAAATAAAAAAGAAACTCACGTTCATTGTTGACATCCGATCCGTATTAAAAAAATAGATTGTTATTTTTTTATAAGAGAGAATTTTTTTTATAAGAGATTTTCATTTTGTGAACAGTCACTAATTACGTTCTTCTAAAATCGGTTCAGATGTTTCGGAAATTATCCAGGATAAGCAAACGAGCAGACTTGCTAGGATATTTGATACATTAAAAAATGTGATTAAAGAGAGGCTATTATTTGTAAACCACAGTCAAACAAACATATATTATGTGCAGAAGATATAACGTAATCCTTAATTTATCTCTTCATTCATTATTTGAATGAAACCTCGAAATATGATGGATATCAATAACGGATATGAGTAGTAATAAATACATCGTTAGATGAGTAATGGGAAAATTCTTTTGTACTAGAATCCAAACGATATCAAGAAAAGAATGCTTTTTATTCTTGGCGATCAATTCATGACACTAAAGAGCAATTTGTTTTTTTTAGTATGATCATGCCTTTTTGATGTAGGTAGTGACAGTCGCTTAGGAATACAAACAACATGAAAATAAGATTAATTAGAATAGGGATAAATAGGGATATTGTAAAATCTTAAAGTCGAGTACACTTCTTTTCATTTTTGGTGTATGTAGCTGCCAAACCATGTTGATGGTAAAAGTCTACCGTGGAAAGAGAAGCAACCAGGTGAGATGATATTGTGCTATCAAACTCAAGTAGGACAAAGAAAAAGCGACATGCGTAGTGAAATGTACTCTAGCATCAACTGAGCCGTCTATCTTTATTTTTATGTTACGATCAGCAGACAGGCTTATGGTCCACTTGATGGTAGGTAACTACCGTCGTCTATAACACAAGCAACGCCAAAGCTGCTGCAAGCGCGCTGCCGACTACAGTTAAGGGATTAGAAGGGAGGATAAGGAAATAGGCTCTAAATTATGGATGCTCTGGCATTAGAAGCAGGGGCGTAGCGTCGGAGAGCGGGTGGGAGCAGTTGCTCCAGGGCGCCGGAGTCTGGGGGGCGCAATTTTTTTTTCTTTAAGTTTTTGTCGAAAATGCCCACCTAATTATAAATATTCATTATTCACTTTTTCGGAACATTTTAGTTTCGAACAGATATCTATAAATGAAACAAATAGTCGGTAATTAAATGTAGTTACTCCAGAAAAGGTAGCGAAAACGGAACTAAAATCAATTTCAAATCAAAGAAGCGTATTATGAGCTTTAATTTTAGCGCCCTGGAGCAAAATTTTTCAAACGCCTTTCTCTCATATAGGCACGTGAGGAATTATATACAAACCTGGAAATGAATCATCTGGAGTTTTGTGTATGATTTTTTTTTTCAGTTTTAATAAATAATGATAATGAATCTGTAATATTTCAGTATATTTTTCTTAATAATAATACTTTTATTAGCTATGCATGCAATGTTTAGTTTAAAATTCGCAAAGTTATAATGTTACAATCGGTCGTTCAAAAAATGAAAGAGGGCGCTTGAAAAATTTTGCTCCAGGGCGCTAAAAGTGTAGCTACGCCACTGATTAGAAGCCACACCATTATCAGAAGATCAGTGTTTCAGTGCTTGAATAATGGATACCTCACAATTATTGTCATTCTCTCCTTCATTATAATCGCCAGTCACTTACTTTCATTCTGGTCTTGCTAAGAGGGATACTAGAGACCATGCCTAGGCGATATTGATATCGTAACCACTATCCTAATATTATAAATGCGAAAGTGAGTTTGTTTGTTTGTTTTCTCTCAACTACTCAATCAATCGAGAATACGCGTTCTCAGGGAATCAGAAAAGAACATAGGGTACCTTTCTTCCAGAAAAAATTACCGAGATAATCATCTAAAAATAAAAATAAAATTCAATGCCTGATAATAAATTATATGAGCAACATAGATCAAATAAATGTTTCAACACCTAGAAAAAATAGTCCAGGAAAATTTACTAACAAATCAAAATTTGAGTCACTCAGGTGGATTTTTGATTTAAGTTTCTAGAAGATATGAAATATCGACGGGTGAAAGAAATTTTCGATTTTCGAGTTATTTTCGAGTTAGAAAAAAAATTGAAACAAATGTTGTAGAGACATTTTTTAATAGTTTCATACATCAAAATTTAAAAATAATAGAAAGAGGTACATTTTTTAAAAATGACATTATAAAAGGGCGCGGACGAAATCACGGGCAGTATCTAAAATTAAGTAATTGAATTAAGTAACACATTACAAATACTCCTTTTACATACTAATTTCTGTTTACATTTGACTTTTTTATTTGTTTTCAAAGAGCATATATCAAAGCAATAACTTAGTAGAATCAATACAATACACGTCTTTAATAACGCACGTTGACCTATTTATTGGCAAGTTGCCCGAACTTGTAATGGCTATTGGCTCTATTTCGGAGTTTAATAAGGGTAATACATCAGACGGAATAGCCGACAATGCTCATATGCGTACGGATAAATTTATGGATAAATTCTATTAAATATTCGGGAATTACCATTGATAACACACATAGAATTACTAGCAAATCGTATCTGGAAACTAACTTTCATTTTTAAAAAAGGGTTAAATATTTTTTTAAATGAACATTATTGCTTTAGAATTTTTATATGTAAATATTTTTTTAATGTTTTTTTGTTAAGAAAATAATTATTAAAAAGTGCAAAAAAAATGTGGAAAATTCAAAATACTTTGGAAACGGTCAGTTCGAATGTGACGTCAAAGTCTATAATGTCAGTGTCTACAAGCGCATGGGTGTTTGATTTGTGATTTTTAACATAATATTTTCATTGTTATTGTAAACTGTGATGTCACGACAAGCGCGCCAAAAGGGTGGATTTTTAAAGTGCCCGTAGCTGTTTGTTAATTTTAACATTTTTTTTGTTACTAAATTTTAATTTTTCTGCGCTGTATATTTTTTTATTTTACGGTTATATAACGATATAACCTAACGTATAAAAATATTTAAAAAGTGCATATTCCCTATTCAACTGACATAAAACTGTTTAGGACTCAGTACTGACGTTATGTGATCCCCTTTTACCGTATTGCATTCCGGTCTACCGTGGTGTCTCAAAGACCACTTTTATAAAGTTGGAGCGTGCACAGAGCTGTGCTTAAGATGTTTAGGTGTAAGCCTTTTAAATTTAACACCCGCAAACTTTATAAAGAAATTAATTTGTTAACAGTGATACAAATATATTCTTACGAGTAACAATGGAACGTTCCGGAAAAAGCGTTCGCGTCAGCTGAAAGTCTCGAACGTCCTACCATATCGATGGTAGCTACGCCCCTTCACGACTGGTGTCAAAGGGGATTGGTCCTTGTGTTTACAACATAGAGTTTGAATTCTACGACTAACTATGGAAGGTTCTGGAAAAGGCGTTCGTGACGGACGAAAGACTCGAACGTCCCACCCTATCGATGGTAGCCACGCCCCTTCGATACTGGTGTCAAACTGGGGATTGGTTCTTGTGTTTAGATTTTCCGGAAGATTTGAAATGCATCGGGGGGCGTTGGCGCCAAGTATAAATAAGGGAGCCAGCGGGCGAGCTTTTGCGAAGTTACCTGCGACAGTTAACCGGGGACACATTAAGGGAATTTTGGCAAGTTTAACAGTTTCATCCGACAAGTTTAGTGATTTTGGAAGTCATCTTGGTTTGTGAAAATAAATAGTTCGTTTCGCCCTTACACGGTTTTGACTCACCCCGCACGTAACAATATATAATCCTTTCCACATTGCAACGACATGCTGAACTATCTCCAGTCCCTGAACTTCCATTAACTAGAAGGAAAAAACTTGCCATCCCAAATCTCCTAACAAAAGCAATTTTTGCCAGAAAACAATACACTTACATGAGCGCTTTAGTGTACCTACAATGAAATTAACAATTACCATAATGTTCTAAAATTAAATAAATATGCTTATATTAATTCAAATCTTGTGTGTGACATAACTCTTAAATTAATAATTTATAATAAGCAAAATAAGTTAATATAATTTAGGCGAACATATTGTATTAAAATAAATGAATATGTAAAATGAGACTGGCTCGACTTTAATGAATATCGGCTGACACCGCGCGGGGCCACTGATCCCCAAAACACAGGCAATCTTAGGTTGGAGGTCAGGGGGCAATCAACAATCTACTTTATAGCCTATAATGTTACTACCTAGCTTTGTTGTAGGTTATAAGTTCTTGTTCGAATGTATACTGGCTTAAGAAATAAAGTATTATTATTATTAATAGTTTTCTGATACACAACTCACTATGCAAAAACAGTTTGGATTGCAGTCATTCCAATGCCAATGGTTGCCCGAATCTGCTCGACGTTTTCAGGTGTCACCTTTGTTTTTGGTCGACCTGTACTGAGAGAGCCCTATCGAAACTCTGCATACCAACAATATATTGTCGTTTGTCTAGGTTCTAGGTACTTCAACATTAAAAATAGAAACAAGCTCATTGAGCAAATAGACCGAACTGAAAGTTTTTAGAACTGGCCAGAAAGAAAAGACAGAAATTAAAAATAAATATAAATTAAGAATAACTTACTATTTAGGAAGCTATTGATGTAATTTTATTCAGTTAACATTTGTTTTTACAAATTTGTGTTCATTTAAAAATTGTGCGCCATGCGAAAAAATGAATTAATCTTAACAATAAAGTTATGATAGACTTCGATTGGCATTTTATGACGAAGCCCATCTCGTGCCCCTGTTAATAACTGGTTCGTGAGTTTAAACGTGGTCATAGCAATCTCAACTGATGATTTTCGTAATCCATCTACGGCGACAAATAAAAATAACTTGAGTGCTCTACTGCTCATGATTAAAACAGATAAAATAGTGACATACTAATTGATTCGGTCAAGCTTAGGCATTGTCATGAGTCAACTGCATAAACTCTTACACGAACATCTAGGCGTGAGGAAGCTTTGCGTTAGAAGGATACCCCATAATTTGACAAAAATAAAAAAATAAAACGCAGGTGAGACGAATGCTATATTTGACATCGCCACAGGAGAGAAATCTGGATATATTGTTACGAACCCGAAGCCAAAAGGAGATCTGCACAATAGGAGTTTCCTTTCGAGGATTTACAAACAAAAGTGAAGAAGGGAAAAATATGATTGCTTCATTCTTTGGACCAACAGGACATTTTGTAACCATTGTGTGGATCAATGGATCGTTACTGCAGACTGGTATATTAGTAATTGCTTACCAGCTGTTTTGGAAAATGTTCGATAGAAGCGCCCAAGAATTAGGATCCTCCTTCACCACGACAATGCTCTAGCGCACCCCGCCAGACGAACGATCGAATATTTGACTATTGAAGGTGTGTACTATGGAATTAGTGAGTCATTCTTCTTATTATTTCCGACTTGGTACCATGTGATTTCTATTTATTCCCAAAAATAAAATATCAACTTAGAGGAATTTGCCGTGAAAGAGACCTCTAAATAAAAGTGGGCCCTCTGCTTCAGTCAGAATACAAACACAACTTCGAAAAACAATAAGAATACGAAAAACAATAAGAATACAAAGAGTTTCTAAAAACTTTCAGTCTTCGTAATTCATGTTGAGATAATTATCGGCGAAAGTAGTGATTAATTATACCACGGAAATTTTAACGCGTGAGCTCCGTTTTGTTTATCGACTTTTAAAACGCTATAATAAAAATATTTTTTTTTTTATTGGGGAAATGCCACTGTCACTTTAAGAGGCCACGCATTTAACAAAATAGGTTTTATAATAACTCATACTGAGTAATCAATTCTAGTTAATTTCGGTGTGCCCCTGTAGAATGTCTTAAGGTGGCATGCTAGCTATTCTTCTTCTTAAAGTGCCTCTCCATTACTAGAGATTATCCGTCAGCTCTGAAAACTTGTGTCTGTTCTGAGCCAGACGGAATAAATGTTCTGCACTGTAAATGCCTGTCTTTTGGAATGCTTGGCTATACAATAACAATATTTGTTTAAAATGAGGTAAAATGAATCTTAAAACAAGATGCATAAGAATTATGTTATAAGAAACACTGTACAAGAAAACTTAATAGGGGGCTATAAAATAATATGTCACTAATTGGTAAGAATGAGGATAATCTTGATTAAAACAATAAAATTGGTTTGGGTTAAATTTAATTTACTGAAATATTCAATATTCACAATCTAATATCATACACAATATTCGAAAATCCCTTTTTAATGTTTCATCAATGATTTGCACATTACATAACATTAAGGTTGCAAGCAATGCTTATTGCAGAGATCTTAGTACTATGTACCTAAGTAAAAATTAACCTTCGGAGCAATATGTATAAAAAGCAAAATGAGCTTATTTTTATAAATCTTTCACCTAGAACGTTAAATTATTTCGATGGCTTTCACGATGTCATGAAACATTTTATATGTAACTGCTTATTTGTCAGAAACATAACAAGCATAGACTAGTCAGTATCATATTAAATATTTATACAAAACGAAAATATACGAAGCCACTACTTTTATCAGGCTCGATATTAGTTTTGTGAGTGGCAACCGTAAAAATGCATTCTTTGCACGCCTCGTTTCTGCAAAGCCGTTTCGAATTTACAGCGTGTAAAAACTTTGAATTCTGAATAAGTACATCTATATTTTGGGAAAATTTTATTTTGTTTGTTCGTGTGTTTCTGACTGTGTGTATTATATTTTTATTTGAATGAATGTACGAAATTACATTCAAGACAATTTTTAATGCACTAAAAATGTTTTTACATAGGTTTATACAGGTATATTTTGCATGAGCTCGCTTATCAATTTTCTCATAAATGTGACATTATATCAGATAAAATGCATTCCTTTTAATACAAACAGCACATTATACTTAAATTTACTGCATTCTTTCTAAACCATCTCAACCTTACAAATATTTTATTGTGATTTTATATTAACTGCGCCTCAGTCAATCATGTCAGATCACGTGCCAATCTTCGTTCAATCATTTCAGTTATTAGTATAATTACAGTTATTAGTATACATGTCTTCCAAAATCCTGCATCATCAGCTCTTTGCGCTCGCATTCTGGTGAAAGTTGGTGTGTCTATGCTTAAGAGCAATTCTATTAATAATAAACCGCTCATTTAAACCGCCATTTATTGCACTGTGAGTGAGGGCATGTCGCTTCGGACTGTAAACCATCGAGTGTCAGGTGGAAGCAGAGCGCTATGGATTATATAAAAAATCGCTACGCATACTAAGCAGCTTAAGGTGTATTCCTTTTACATAGCAAATCTCACACAAAGGCTGTATCTTCGCTTTACAGTAACATGGCTACTGCCAACTAAAAGTACAAGAAACACTTTTACGTTAATATTCTGGTAGACATAGCAAGAATAAAAAGATAAAACGATGAATTCTTCGCCAGGACAGATAATGACATTATTAAGATCCCAGTCTCGTATATAAATTGCTTGGTGAGTTGGTAAGTCTTTAATGTCTGTGGTGCACCCATTATGATTCGAGCGACGACCGCAGATATGAGCAATAAGGGATCCCTCGAAACATAAAAACTTTAATCTTCAGAACGCAATACGAGACTTAATACTGATATTACGATTACGGTTTTAACGATACAATATCGTGTTTAGTTAAAATTAAGCTGACAATGACAATATTGAAATGATAAGTAAGTAAACAACCTTACGTAATAAACTAGCTTTTATCGGCGACTTCGTCCGCGGCTCTTCTTTTTCGTTTCAATCTTTATTGCTCATATATATTTTTGTCAAGTGTTGAGTTTTATATTTTTATTTTAGACTAGTTGAGCCCGCAACGTCGTAGGCTTAGTTGTTGTTTTTTAAACCGATTGGAATGAAACAAACATTAAATCTATACTAATATTATAAAGCTGATTAGTTTGCTTGTTTGTTTGAACGCGCTAATCTCAGGAACTACTGGTTCGAATTGAAAAATTCTTTTTGTTTTGAATAGTCCATTTATTGCGGAAGGCTATAGGCTATATAACATCACGCTACGATAAATAGTATTATATATAGCAGTGTCCAGGACCGCGCGCCCCATGCGCACGCCGCCGCCTAATGGGCCGCAGCGAAGCGTGGCCGACTTCAGCTAGTGTTACATAAACTTTCCTATAATACATTAGTGAAAACCGCATTCAAGCCGTTTCAGAGATTAGGGTGCACAAACGTACAGACAAATAGACATAAAATTCTAAAAACTATTTTTTTGACCTCGGTAACGTAAGTACAACGTGTACTTACATTGTTTTTTGAAAAAATCTTTAGTGTACAGACACGGCTCGTTTACGATTTTATTGTAAAATATGTATAGATGATTCCTCGGGAAGAGTACTTTTTTTTTAAATGTTAATATCGGCAGACAAGCTGACGGTCCACTTGATGGTAGGTGGCTACCGTCGCCTATAACACAAACAACGCTAAAGGTGCTGCAAGTGTGCTGCCGACTACAATAGGATTAAGGATAAGGGATTAAGAGGGGATAGCGAAATGGGCTCTGGCATCCCTTACTCACTCACTGAAACACAACAGCACACGTGCAATGTTATTTCACGGTGGTCTTCTGTAAGGGAGTGGTTACTACCGCCAGACGGACTGCCCAAATGACTGCGAAACGCAGTGTGCCATGCTACTACTTTCCAGCTCCAGATCAGTGCCAAATTTGAAAAGTTCATTTTTCAAAGTTGACCCTGATGGGGAATCGAACCCGGGAGCCCTAGAACAGAGCGTTAATGTAAGCACCCTAACCACTCATCCAACTCATTTATTCCATACGTATATTTATTGTTCATACATTCTTGTCAAGCGTTGAATTATTTATTTTTATTTTTAGATTGTCCCTCGTGAAAAGTACCTATTTTCACGATCGGTCGAGTACTTAAAGTGTTTAAGCATAACAAACAAACAAACGAAGTCACTTTAGAATTTATAATAGTATGGCATAGCACTTTAGATAATCAATTCATAATGCTCAATCGTGTTAAGTGATTTTCGTGAAAAATTAAGAGTTTAACGCTAAAGGCTAAACATTTAACTTGACAAAAGTTGCAAAAGTGTTTTTTGTATGCCAAATCAATTTGTATATAATTTTTTTTTTGTTTTCTAATTCATAACAAGATATCACTTTTAGTAGTATAATACACACTCATGTATGTAGTATACTATTATAGCACGTAATAAATAATATACATATATAATACATACTTCATAAATCGTACCTACTATATACAAAGCGCTCGTGTGAATTCGTAGAGGCGTAGCTCACGTAGCATACAAAGCGTAGCCAATGACATCATCTCGTTCTCGTAGCCCGTAACGAAATATGTAGGACAATTGGATTTTTAGAACAAACGGGTCCATAATTTCAGCATACGCGAATGAACAGTGGGGATTATTTTAAATTATTTATTACGCTATGTTCTTTCTAATTTTTTTTAAACAAAAATTCAATTAAAACTCATAGGCACGGTCACGATATCTACCTTGTATTTCTTGCCTAAACTAAACTAAAACTAACCTTTAAAACTAGCCTAAATTATTACCAACTAAGCGAAGAAATATACATGGGCAATATGGGCATGAACCTTGTTTAACACTACTTTTACATAATTTGCAGAAAAAATTGCAACCGTACAAAGCCAGAGGTGGGTCACTATAGTAGGGGAGCCCAAGAGGGGATTTTTGAAGTGACTCGAGCGTATCAGATAATTATATAGGGAGAATCCTTGCACCCTTTAATGTACCTCTACCAAGTATGAACCCTTCATATGGCGGGGTGTGATGAGGGGAACCCGTCAGATTAGTAAAAAAAATCGATCCTCAGAAAAATTCGAGCGCGTCAGATTAAGAAAAGGTAGATTAATTACATTCAGAAAAGTGTATATCTCAATAATCTGACAATTTGAGCGTTACATTGAGAAATGAGCGAGCCCTGAAGTTGTAAAAAAAATCGTTCAAAAAAGCGTTCAAAAAATTGAAGGAAACACTGTTAGAATTATGAAGAACTAATAATCTGACGATTTCCTTGGGGCGATGTCGGTAGAATCGTGGAGAAAAGGTGATAGTAGGGGAGCCCAAGAGGGAATTTCGGGATTTATTCGAGCGCGTCAGATTAAAGTATGGCAGATTAATTAAATGCTGATAAGTGGGTACTTTAATAATCTGACGATTTGAGCGTGACTTAAGGGAGTAGGAGGGTCACAAAGTTGCAAAAAAATCTTTACCTCGACATTCTCGAGCAGAGGTAAAATTTTTATTTTTATTTTAAAGGAAATAGTTCAAGGATAACGGGAAACCTTAATCTGACAATTTGCGTAGGCCGAAAGAAGAAGAAGAAAACGAAACGAAATTAAATTTCAACGTTTCGCTTTCATCGTACATTTTTTAAATTTTACATCTCGTTTAATTTGTGGTTTTTTAAACCATCAATAAAACGATAAAAATACTTAAAAATATGGTTTTTTTTATTAAACTCGGTCCTATTGTTTTATAAATTTCAACAAAATCGTGAATTATTTTCAAACCGTCAGATTAAGAAAACCCCTCCATATAATTGTCAGATATAGGATCAGCACAACCTGGGACATCAAGCCGAGTCGTCTGTATGAAAATCTGATGCGCTCGAGTATGTCAAAATGACGATTTTTTTTTGCATTTTCAGAAAGCTGCCACGAGCTGGCGTCACATCCGAATCGTCAGTTTTTTATACGTGAGCTTAGTTTGGGTTCACTTAACATCCCCTCTGAATATCTGACGCGCTCGAATAAATACATTTTTTTTTCATTTTTAAAGCTTCCGTACGGGAGAACCCACCACCCAAACCGGCAGATTAACATATATCCGTCATTAGGAACATGTGGGCCATTTACATTATCAATATCTGACGCGCTCGAGTACTTTTATACAACTATTTTTTTTTTACATTTTTAAAAATGTTTACACGCTCTCCCCCCACTAACATAGAAAACTGTAAATAAACTTTTTTCTTTTTAGAACATAAACTTTCAAATCCAATAGGTCCCCATGACGCTCGAGTAACTGCAAATTTAGCATCCTCGCCTCCCCTACTATAGAACAAAATAAAACGAATGCAAAATAATATTTCCTTAACAGAAATTTACACGTAATCTACTTTGAACAATATATTGTAAAGGGCTGGCTTAACAACGTGTTTAACAACGTCTGTTAATGCGACTGTAGTGTATGTCGACCGACATACGAACGAAATTTGAAACTTCGAAATTGTACATCGTGACAGTGTACGGTTAGTTGGGTTGCCAACTTTAATTACATGTGTGCATAAGTGTATTATGAAGCACCACATTGTAGACTGGAGTCTGAAATAAAGTTATTGTTAGTATTACTTATTTAGGCGAGGTTTTTATCTTAGTTTTGAATATTATCTATATCTTCTATCTAGAAAACGATCTGCTGTCCGCATCTGTCTGTTCTCCGCAAATTTTTTGTAAAGCATCCAACGGATTTTTTAATGGAAAGATAAGTGGTTTTCACTAATGGAAAGTGTGATGATCAAGGAACGTTTGTGTATTTAATTTACATAAAAAAATTGCATTCGTTCGAAGCCAGGAACGAGTCCTCATTTTATTATAATATTACCTCGAGCCACGGGCACTGCTCATATATGATTTTGTAAAAATCTCGTGAACATTTAATGAGATTTAATCCTGGGTAACATCTCTACCCTAATGTCAATAACATCTACCCGTGGATCGAGTTTCATCAATACAGGACTAAAATTTTATGCAGCATAGGTTCCCAACCTTTTATAATAATAATAATTATTATTATTATCACTACCACTACCGAATTATATCACTACCGATGGAAAGACTACAAAAATGTGCACAAAAAAAAGATAAACAAATAACTAAACATATAAAAAATAGTAATGTCAAAAGTAAAATGATATTTCTGACTTCAAACAGAAATATTAGGAATTTATTAAATTCAACATTAGATAATTTTCAGAATAATTATGAAATATGTCATTATTTGACACCGAATGGTGGGATTAAACAATTTTTATCAGGCCTAGAAGCAAAGCTTAAATATTTTAATAAAAATGATTACTGTGTCATAATGATAGGTGAAAGGGACTTCGAAATCACACAGAATTATTTAGAATTAATATTGGAAATAAGAAGTACCTTACAGAATTTAACACATACGAACATTATAATATGTTCACCAAACTACAAATATGGAACTAGCACTTACATGTATAACTCAAGAGTAGAACATTTTAATAACCTACTATATTTAGACCTTTTAACTAATAAATATGCTTATTTTATAGATAGTAACAAGAACCTAAAATGTGATTATACTATGTTTAGATACAATGGAAAAATCAACAATCAAGGAATAAAAACAATATTAAAAGATTTGTCCAGTACAATACAGGCAATTTTTAATATTAATTCAGAAAATAAAGATTTAGAAAAACACCTAAAAAACGATACTATCGATGCACCCTCGGCAAAAAAACAGGTTTTTCAGTAAAAGGCCTCCACATTTTACATCAAAATATAGCTGGTCTACTCAATAAAACAGACTTTCTTATTATAAATCTACAAGAACTTTCAGATTGTGGTAAAAATATTGATGTATTATGTCTTACAGAACATTTTATGCAGGTCGGATATGAAGCACTTTGCAGCATACCTAATTATACCATGGCTGCCTGTTATAGTCGCAATAATGCTAAAAGAGGTGGAGCATGTATATTTATAAAGAGGCACTATCCTTATAAAGAACTTAAACAAATAGGAAAACTTTCTATTTCAGGAATATTTGAATGTTGTGCAATAGAACTTCTTGATTGTAAAATAATAATTATATGCATTTACAGAGTCCCAAAATCAACAAATATAAACATTTTCTTTGAAAAACTTGAGCAACTTTTAAGTTATTTACAAAATATAAAAAAGAAAAATGTTGTTATTGCAGGGGACTTTAATATAGATATTCTTAAAAACAATAATATTACATCCGAGCTTCAATGTCTTTTGTTTAGTTTTGGTCTTAAACTGGAAATAAGACAACCAACAAGATTGGAAAGCAATACCTGTATAGATAATTTTATTCATGACCTAAACATATGTAAGTCTGAAGTAATAGATCTAGCAATGTCAGATCATACTGCTCAAATATTGAATACTCCACTTGAATCAACTAACTTATGTAAATTTTGGCGACTTAGAAAAAGGGATTTTTGTAAAGAAAATCTAGCAAAGTTCTATAAATATATTAAAGATTGGAATTTTTCAGAAATATATACTACAGATGATCCAAATATGGCTTATGATATATTTATTGATCATTTTAAACTGCTGTATGAACTTTGTTTTCCTTTGAAGCTAGTAATAATAAGAACAAATTATAAAATTAAATGGTTATCAAAAGGCTTGAAACTATGTAGTAAGAAGAAAAGAAAATTGTTAGAAGCCTATAGAAGAAGCCCGAATGAGACAAACAAAAACAAATATGTAACTTATTCATCATTATTTAAGAAGATTATTAGGTTAACTAAAAGTCACAAAACAATTACGCTATCATAAATGCTCAAAATAAAAACAAAACAGCCTGGAAAATTATAAACAGAGTAAAGCTAGATCGACCTAGAGAAACTATTAAAGAAATTAATCAGGAAAACAAAATAATATCTGATCCTGTAATAATGACTAATATATTCAATGACTATTTTATAGATAAAATTAAACCATTTACAAGTACAAAACCATCAACCTTTAATTCAACCATAAGAAATAATTCTATGTTTATAAATCCTTGCACGCCAATAGATATAAACAATATAGTCAAGACACTAAAAAACACTAATAGTGTTGGTTGTGACGGCATTGTTACAAAAGTAGTAAAATATACAATAATCAATATTGCGGGTCATCTTAGCCATATTATAAATCTTTGTATTAGTGAAGGGATATATCCCGAAAAATTAAAGAAAGCAGTTATAACACCAATATATAAAAATAAAGGGGACAGGAACCTTTTGATAAATTATAGACCTATAGCGCGGCTTTCAGTCTTCTCAAAAATATTTGAGAAATACATATATAAAGAAATAAGTAACTATATGGAAAAATACAATATTTTAACCAGTGAACAATACGGATACAGGAAAAATAAAACAATAAATGGAGCACTCTTTAAATACTTGGATTTAATTATGACAAATGTGGACACAAAATCTCCTGTATGTGCTGTGTACATGGATATGACACAAGCATTCGACTATGTAGACCATAAAATTCTTCTTAAAAAACTGGAAGGCTATGGAATAAGAGGTAACATACTAAATCTAATGAAATCTTATTTATACAATAGGAAACAAATTACAGAGATTACTCGAATAAACAAAGACAAAAAAACACACGAAATTTTCGTATCTAGGGAACGTACTTTGATTTATGGTGTGCCACAAGGCAGTGTTTTAGGACCATTATTATTTATAACATACATTAATGATCTACCAAGAGCAGTCGAGCATCCCATGTGTCTTTTTGCTGATGATAGCACCATGATAATAAAATGTAAAGACAAAGATACTTACAGTAATGACATTAGTAGTGCTTTGGCAAGGATTATACATTGGTTAAAACATAATAATTTAAGAATTAATTTGCTGAAAACAAATATCATGCACTTCAGTCAAAGAGTACCTGCCACACCTTACCAGACCATACATTATGAAGACCAAATTATAAAAGAAATTAATACTACGAAATTTTTAGGGTTAAAAATCGATAATAGATTAAATTGGAAATGTCATATCGAAAGTGTCAGAAAACGTTTAAGCAAACAAGCATATGCCCTGCATGAATTAACTAACACTTTAAGCATTAATGCACTCTTATTAGCATATTACGGACTTGTTGAATCTGTGCTAAGGTATGGGCTTCTATTCTGGGGCAACTCGACAGACAGAAATTTTGTTTTTAAAGCACAAAAGAGGTGTATTAGAGCCATGTTTAAATTAAATGTTATAGATAGTTGTAAGCCCTTTTTTAAAAAGTATAAAATTCTGACACTTCCATCACTTTTTATATATGAGGTCGTTGTATATGTTAAAGCTAACCCTAACCTATTTAAACGAGTCTCTGATAATAGTAAAAGAGAACAAAGAGATCCCAAAAGATTATGCATTCGAAAAGTACATACAGCCCTGATGCATAAAAGTATTTTTTTCCAAGCACCAATTATATATAATAAAATTCCAAACAACATTAAAGAGCTTAATATTAATTTATTCAAGAAGAAAATGAAGAATCTACTCGTCGACAAATGTTATTATAGTATACAAGATTACATGTCAGATAATTCATTGTAATAATTAATAATATATTAGCTTTATTCATTTAATGTAGTAAATATTAGCTTCATTCATTTAATGTAATTAAAATATTTGCACACCCTCGAAGGGTAGAATGTAGCGAGAAACATCTATTGTAAAATCTTTGTAACCTATATTCAGCAAATAAATGATTATTATTATTAAAAAAAAAATAATAATTTATTTATTTGGACCAACAAGGATCACATTATGTTAGTAACAACTTAAAATCTATGTTAGTATTACATACGTTTATTAGGCAGTACAACAGTGGTTCAGGTGCTGACAGTCAAGCCTAGCAGCAAATGCGCTCAGGATGCAGTTGGACCTGGCCCGAACCCTATGCACCAGGGATGCACACCGCTTCCGGATTATCGTATAGAAACAGTCGACCCGCGACTCGGCGAACATCCCCGATGCACTACAAAATCGTGGAAGCCCCCCATCAGCACCCTAAACGCATCATTGTACTGAACTCGCAGAGCGCTGTATTGCCTTCGGGTATACTCCGCCCACAGGCTGCTCGTGTAGAAAGACATACAAAATGCTCTAAAAAGAGTCACTTTGACATCCCTCGAACATCTGGCGAACCTGCGAGCAATCATATTAGCCCTGACAGACAGCGCCCTGCGCTCTCTCTCTATGTCTGCATCGTCCTTCAAGGTTACCCAGTGTCCAAGATATTTAAAATATTAACTTGTTTTAGAGCCGTACCATTTAGTTTGATGGACGGAATAGTGTCCGGACACTTACCTCTAACCCGAAAGACCATGCATTCACTTTTATAAACCAATCCATGTGTGAAGGCGTATCTTTCACAGATACTTATCAATCTCCTCAGACCACAAACCGACGCGCTCAGCAGCACCATGTCGTCCGCATAGCTAATATTATTCAATGAGATTCCGTCAATATAGCAGCCGGCACGTGTGCTATTGAGCTCCTCTATCAATGCGTTAACATATAAGTTGAAGAGCTTAGGTGAGGTCAACCCACCTTGCCTGACTCCGCACTCCAACGTATAAGGCTCCGAAAATGTCCCAGACCATCTCACTACGTTGACCTGGTTTGGACTACCGCCCTCTTTACAAGAAAAAAAAATTCCAACGCCCCCTTTTACATAATAGTTAATGTATGTCTATTATCTATTAATAATCAAAAATTAAAAATTAATTCTATATCTCTCTCTCTAATAGTGCTCCTCGTGGTCGTGGCAGGGGGTCGTTACTGACTGTCCTAAACCGAATCAATTAGTTTATACTTAATGCTTGCCCCCCATTTGTATTTGGACTCGCTACGAAAAGTTCCGGCGCCCACTAGGGGGCGCTACCGCCCCCCGTAGGAAACCTATGGCATAGACTTCTTCCCAATATATTGCCAGGCAGACATTTGACAGAGAAAAACTCATTTACTGTACAAGACAAGTTCTACAAAATCTAGATGTCATGTCATACTTATACAAATTGCATATGAAATACTCTGTTTTAAGATAGATAAAGAATCTTAAAAGATCCTTAAAATATGTAAGAGTATGGATCTCTCTCGCACTAATTTTGAAGTACAATTATCACAATTTTAAATTTATGTATGATGTACAATTGTTTTTCTTGGTGTAATGCGTCACTTCTTAAAATATTATGAACACCACATTTTAGTTTTTTAGAAAAATAAAATAGTTTAAAATTAATTTTTACTGTCCATAGTTCAAGTCTCGCAAAAAAATCTGGGGATTGCAAAAACGTACAAGTAAATTATATTTCATAATTATACAAGGAGTTAAAATTAACTGGAAACTGCTTAATTGTAATTAAACAGCCATTGAAAGATTACAGCTACAATAAATAATTTTAAAAACAATGCACATTATGTGGGTTAAGCTCATTTTCCTGTCTATAATTTTACTCGTATATGACATTTAATTTCGTACCCAAACGTTCATCCAGGTCACGACCGTGGGAATTCAATAAAAGTTGAAAGGACACTTTCAAAGGGTCCATGCTTGAACAAAAACCTTAAGGAATTTTCTTTAGTGACTTCAAAGTAATTAACTTTAGTCCTTGGAGAAGCTCAACGCCTACCGATAAGGCTCTAATTAAAAGTTTTAATAAATGAAGCGACCGCTGGGTCAGGTTACTGATTTAATGTCTAATATTTTTTAATTTTCCAACGCCCTCTTTTACATAGCGGCAAAAACATATTTCCACATGACGCAAGGCAAAGCATTGAACAGAAATTCGCAAAGTCATTGAACAGAAATTCTCAGCCGTCGCTGGAAAATAAACTATTACTATATCAATGCAGCCTCAAATCATTTTGGACCTATGGTCAAAAATGATTTGAGACTGCCTTATATGAGAAAATAAAAATTCTGCAGAGATTCCAGAGATTTTAAGGACTAATGCCCCCTGGTGATAAATATTCAATTACATCATGATCTTGAAATCAGAACTGTCAATGAAGAAATTAAACACACTAGGACAGGAAAAACAACTAATACAGAGTGACACCTAATTCATTCGCCTCAAAAGAAAATCCCTGGAGATCTGTTTGGTGGAAAAATAGAATTGAGGCACATGTTAACGGACTAATGCCCGTCAAGATCAGCCCACATAAACCCAAATATTTGCTGAATGTTTAAAAGATTGGAGATGGCAAAAAGCTGCAATTTAACTTTATTGTTATTTAATCAAACAAAACTTCTAATTATTATTGTCTTACTATAATAATAATTGTAAAATTGTTTACTGTTGTTCCTTATTACCAAAGCTTTTCAACTGTATAGATCGGGCAAGACGAAAGAATCCGTAATGTGACATTTAATACCAGGTGGTACAAAATTGCTCATTCCATCGCTAAGGCTATTTAGTTACGCTATGGCCAACCTGATTACGGCGATCAGGATCAATATTTTTGTAGGAAAAATTTCCCACTTACGCCCTCTCTATATATTCTATTTATTTAATCTTTTTGTTTATTACATAATTACACGTTTAGTATTATTACTTGGTACTAGCTGGTGCCTGCGACTTCGTCCGCGTTGAAGAAAAAAAATGAGTAAGCCATTTTTTATATTTTTATACATTTCCTCAAGAACCTAACAATTTTCCAAGACAAAAAGTATTTTATATGTTAATCCAAGTAATATCTGTGTGCTAAATATCATTCAAATCCGTTTAGTAGTTTTTACGTGAAAGAGTAACAAACATACATCCTCACAAACTTTCGCATTTATAATATTAGTGGGATTACTATTTTATTTATATATTTTTTATTTATTTAATTTAGATCAACCATCGAGGGCCATAATAATAATAATAAAATTTAAAATTAAGATAATTAAATAAAATATGTACAGTATAATAATAAAATTACACACTAAACAATAAACAAATCCTGACTTGGTGGTCAATACATGAATCATGGAGCAACGGTTCAAGTACTGCCCATCTAATCTCCCAGCCAAGGCTTGGAGGATGTGGCAGAGGCCAGCCCAAACCCTGCTTACGAGGGATGGGCACCATTTGCGCATGATGGCGTAAATACCGACGCGCTACAGATCCGGAGCAGTCCCATCATAATGGCAGAGCACACTGCGTTTCGTAGTCACAAAGTTATAAGTCATAAAAGTCTGGCAGCAGTAACCACCTTCTTACAGTAGACCATTGAAAAATAATAGGATGTGTTCTGATGTGTTTCGGTGAGAAAGTCAGGGATTCCAAAGAATATTTCGTTATATCATTACATCATAACCTTTTATCCTATCAAAGTCGGCAGCGCATTTACAGCTCCTATTGCATAACTAATGATAACAAGCGACGGTAACTTCCTACCATCAAGTTGACTGCATGCCTGATAGCCGAATTATAATTAACAAGGAATGAACTTTTTTATTTGAATTTTTGAAAGATTTTTAAAAAAAGAAATTAAAATGTGAATAAAATTATGAAATATATTAGGGTCTACATTTTATACGATAAACTAACACAACTGTATTTAGTTAAAGAATTAATAGAAAATTCTATTAATAAGAGCCACGGTCACGGTAGCCTTTGATGAGACTGCAATAAAGCTTAGTCGGACCGGGAAACGTTAAGCTGTCTCGAGGTCCGTACGAGCTGAAGTGGAAGGAAAAAAGGTAGCTACGATCCTTCCTTTGGAGCGGATCATGAGAAAATGAATAAATGAGACCAAGAAGGCGAGGCAGAATATTGAAAGGGCGAATTAATTTCAAAGACAGAGTTAATTGTTAATGTTTTAAATTGTAAAAAGGTTTTCAAATTTTAATAGCTTTCTATTAAATTAAATAGAGTTTTTTATTAGAGATAATGAAAAAAAAAGTTACGTATGTATGCTAAAGTTTTCAAAAACTTGTAATCCAAAAACGGTTTTAAGAAAGCATGTAGGTACCTAATCTATACATATAATAAAATCTGTCTCTATGTTAAATGTACGTTACAGACACGTACGAGCCGTGTCACTTGTATACGATGTCATGTTGCCGAGGTCAAAAAAATAGTTTTTACAATTATTGTCTCTTTGGCGGTTTGTCTGTTTGTCTGTACGTTTGTGCACGCTAATCTCTGAAACGGCTCAACCGATTTGAATGCGGTTTTCACTAATATATTGTAGCAAGCTTCCCCGTAACTTTTAGTTTTGTTTCATTCTAATCGGTTTACCAACAAAAAAGGTACGGGCTATACTGAATACCACGCGTACGAAGTAGCGGGCTCAGCTGGTTTTTAATACATTATTAACACCACATATCGGGCGTTCATTTATTGTTCATTTATTGTATAAGAATCCTAAGCTCATCTATCGGATGAGTAGGAATTTTATTTCGGGATACGTGTGTTGTTAAATAGTGTCAATATGTAAAATAATTCTTGCAGGTTCGACAATAACATTGGGATCTGTCGTCATGTTAATTGCAGCAATACTGCATGTCCGCTTTGAACTATGTCTTAATTTAAGATGTAACTCATTGTTGGTTTCCGACAAAGTAGCAATTTGCAAGTCAATAGCTAAGTCCTTCCGGGACTCTGTCGAACTTATAATGAAATCTGGGACGATCTCGATGTTGAGCATTGTTGCACTGTTTATTGTTATGTAATAAACCTAAATAGGTTTCCGATTTTTATTTGTATGAAATGTAAAATTGGAATGATTATTGAATGGATTTCCGTTTTAAATTTATTACAATTTTAGTCATTAATATTAATTTACATAAAATTAAATAAATTTTTTGTATTAAGATCGGCAGACAGACTGACGGTTCACTTGATGGTAGGTGGCTAACCGTCGCCTATATGTATAATATAACACAAGCAACGCCAAAGCTGCTACAAGTGCGCTGCCGACTACAGTAGGATTAAGGATAAGGTATTAGGATTAAGGATAGGGAAATGGGCTCTGGCATCCCTAACTCACTCACCAAAACACAACAGCACACGTGCTGAAATTCCACGGTGGTCTTCTGTAAGGGGGTGGTTACTGCCGCCAGACGGGCCACCCAAATGACTGCGAAACGCAGTGTGCCCTGCCACTACTTTCCAGATCCAGACCAGAGCTAAATTTGAAAAGTTCATTTTTCAAGTTGATCCTGCCGGGAATTGAAACCGGGAACTCTAGAACAGAGCGTCAAGGCAAGCACCCGAACCACTCATCCAACGGGCTCGTCAATTGAAGAAATAAACTTATTCATTTTGATGGTTATCGTTGTTGTACACCAAACAACATCATAGGCATAAAAAGTACGGTGCTGATTTTTTTAAGGAATTGGCAAAATAAAACTGAACTGAACTGAACTGAAAAATAAATGTAACATAAATTAAAAACCTAAACCTAAACCTAAATTTCATTAATGAAATTAATGAAAGTAGATAGTATTTCATTAATTTCTTTTTAAATATAGTTTTATTTCTCTCTTGGACAATGTCAGCCTGCCTGTCGACTTTTATTATAAATAGAACTAAATAACACTTCATGTCTGTATCCCATTATTATCGCTAACTGACGATAACCCTTTAACACGTTGCTTCTCAACATTTTCAACATAATATGTGATGACTATAGTATAGAAAATATTTGTTTTAACTTCGGTTTTTAAACTTAAAGCCTAATGTATCCAGGACCCTGTAAACATTTTATGGTGGTAATCCATAGTTTATTTCATCTACAACCCCATTTGACCAGGAAACACATTCCTATGCAATATGCAATAAATAAATATTTATTGCATAGGACCAAATTTCTGTCGCTTACATTCGTCAATTCGGAATGCAGATTCGGCGAAGAAGAATCCGACAAAAATCTGTTAGTTGCTCTTTTTAACTATATATTTGTGATATATAAGCTTACAATACATACAATGTCAGCTATACTTACAAATGTTTAGCCAATCAAGGGGAGCTCCATTATTTAATAAATTATTACATAAATGACGAATATCCAACACCATAAAGGCTACTATTTCTATTACTTGAGACCAGAGCAAACATCGAAAAGATCATTTCCAAAATTGGGCCTGCTGAGAATCGACCGCAAGACTTCTGAGATAGTAATGTTTCAGATTATTTATTCATTTTCATGCTGAAAACAGAAATTGTCTTTTACAGAAAAAATAACTTTCAATTTACAAAGTAGGTAAAATGTAGCCTCCTCGAATTACGTGAAATATTGGAAGGTTTCCAGTTGTCAACCAAAGTATTCAGGTTGGCTTAATGAATGGCTTTGTAGAGTGTGCCCGCGTACAGGTGAACGCGACAGAATAAAAAGGTTGCAAAAGATGTTATTTTCTCTTCTTATTTTAAAGAGATCTCTTAAATGTTTTCTGTTAATATTAATGGTACCAGTTTTATTAAATATCGAAATTAGCAAAGCAAACTCACAAGTTGTATTATATTAAAATGCATTAGTAACGCTTATTAGTATTAACATTTAATGATACATATATGTATATACATATTGTTTATATTAGTATTATTAACAATTTATTTTCGATCTTCCAAAATAACGAGTATATAAACACTAACTGAACCTATTATAAAATTATTAATGCTTAATTTAAAACTATCTAGTTATTCAATTAATTGTGTCTTTTTTTTTTTAGATAAAATTTGCAGGCCTAATTTAGCCTAGACGACCCTCCGCAGTCGTCTGGAAGAGTGAACACCCGGCTTCGCGACCCGTCTTTAGTAACTCTTCCGCAACGACAACACGAGGTGGAGTCCGTCTCTCGGGCTGCCGCGATTGCTGTGGGAATGTCAGGTGGAAACCCCCTTTGGGCCGCCCACCCTTAATGCCGTAGAGATGAGCGGCCACATGAGCAGGGGTTATCCAAGAGTTTAAAGTGGAAGCGGCCTCCGACTCTTTGGTAGGTTGTGTCGCAGAGAAGAGGTTATGGGATGCTTCAGAGATGAAGCTCCTCGCTGACTGCCCGCTGCGAGCGGTAAGCGGCTCGTGCCTCTTTGCCCGGGAGCGGCGAACATGGGGTCGTCCGCCGTCATTACAACATCGGGCAACAAGGGGAGACGTGTTGGGTATCTCCGGCACGTCTCTCCACGGCGCGGAGGTCAAACTCCGCGCCTAATCGAGGTAGACCCCGCAATTCTCAATTCGTGACCTCCATTCGAAAATTCTTATCCGAAGTCTTATCTTCCATCGATTATCCGCTTTGCGACATATGTGACCGGCCCATAGAATTCTTGCAGATTCCAATAACAAAAATACGCATTTGATGATATCGATTTTGTAAACTGTTTTTCGAATTTTGATAAATTACATGTTGGGTTAAGCGGATATTTTAGACCGTTCGTAATGGATCTTGACTTTCGTAGTTAAAAGCTGTAAGAAATAAATATAAAAATAAAAAAACATTTCATCAAAGTATAGTGGGCCTAAACACCCACCGGATAAGTATGGTATATAGCGAGCGCCAGATTCTTTTTTGTTTATATACCGAAAAGTTCAAGAAATTTTGTGAAAGAAATATTTGACACCCTCCGAATTCTCGAGCAATTTCAATTAATTATTATACAATTGCGTCCCGCGCACCACTAACTAGTGAGACCATCGTTTTGCTTTCACTTATTACATATATGAACCCCCCCCCCCCTAAAAACACCATACCTACTCTAAGAAATTACTTTCCAAAATCTGTCACCATCTCCTGGTCTAACGTATGCGCGACCGCTCGTGATACACACACCGTCACTCAGGACACTATAGTATTTTCACTGTATGATGATATGCGTGACAGTTCTCACGTTTTCATGTCACGCATACTGTTTTCAAATAAAAAAAAACTGGCACAAAAAAATAACAATTAAACAGAAAAATGTTTGAAAAAAAAATCTATTCGAAAAACACAAAAGTAATATCACTTTTATAAATATTTTATTATTATAATAGGTAAATGTAATAAAAAACATATTTTAAAAGTGTCAAACGCGTGGAACGGAACTTGTGTCAATAGGGATTGACACTAGCGATATTCACTTATATTCCCATTTTTAAAATGAGCCGTATTGCCATTTTTTGAAGAAGAAGAAGAAGATAAATCCTAAGCACTCTATGGAGTATTAAAAATACTATAACAAATCACATCTCGTACTTCCAATACAATAAAACTTTCAGAGTATGAGTGACAAAAACTGTAAAATTTAACTTTACTCTTTTTTCTATATTTTAATTCTTCTTACAATATAAATAAATGTTGTGTTAAATGTGCGCCAAATATAACACCTACGACGCAAGATTAAGTTGTACGATAAACACTTGACAGTGTTCGTTTGAGCGATTTGAGCGATCCAGAAACAGAAATACCAGCCTCGGGAATCAGCTTTTGTACAAGCTTAATTCTTGCCAACTCAGATATCTGATTGGCCTCTATTTAAAGGGTACATATACGTGTATGTACATCGAAAAGGACATCCGAGATTACGTATCGACATAAAAGTTGATTAACTTATTCACCAAGAGCAAACCGAGTGTGATTAAAGCAATTAAATTATGTCGTTACGTCCATAAAATGTTGATAATTCTATGGAAAAGCTCGCAACTCCATCTCTTTTTTATAATATGGTAATTTCGCGTTAGAAATCCTCTGTAAATTCACGATCGGACCACCACTTTCGAAGTTATAAACTAAATTTATTGTGAACAAGATGGCTGGCAACTTTGCCTTTGTGGGGCCACACACGAGAACCCTTCTCGATCTTGAACTTTGAAATGGAAATCTTGCTTCTCTAAACCGTCGTTGAATTTTACTACTTTCAATTATGTTCAGATTATACAAAGATGTAGTTAAGAAGATTATAAGTATCTTCATGATTGGTTATAAAATTTAGATTTCATTAGATTAGGAGTGTTTTAGATATCGTCATTAAATTATGATGTGGACTATTATCTGCATCATTAATAAATAAGTGGAAAACCTGATATAACCTCCAATAATATTAATCTTCAAAGTCTTGTGAAGTTTTTCTGTTAATCCCAGATGGTTAGTGTGGTCGACTATGGCCTATACCTCCATTAGGGACTATATGACTGTGAGACCGTACGTAGCATTTTGTCGTCCTATATATAGGCTGATACAATACTGTACAATACTGTGTACGACAATCGAACGAAAAACGAAACAAGTTTAGATTTCTTTTCAAAGTCTTTTTTATGAAATATCCAAAATGGACATTTTATCACTACGATCTAGTCTAAGACTAATAAGTAATTTTATTTTAGCCTAATCTTGTAAGTGTAATTATATCTAAGAATAGCGTCCATTGAATTTTCTTTTTGTCTATAGAGGCACAGAATAAATAATAGTACGTACAAAAGTTGCACTCCTTTCACATTCAATGTGAGCGACGGTAGGCAAATATATCACGGCACACACGGAGTGACAGAGGCCTGATTGGAGACGCGGAGAAAACCCTGAAGGGTTTAACGAGATCTAAATCTCATTGCGGCGGGATTTCGACAGTTCACGCCATGAATCCCTGCGGCGGTTTAGTGGACTGTATATATATGTGGTTGCGGCTGTAAGCGAACAGTTGACTGTCTGATGGACAGGATAGAAAGAAGAAGGAAATGCACGTACCTTATAACCGGTGCTCTGGTGCGATCTCCCGCAGGATTCTCCAGAAAGTCCAACTGGCAGACACTGTTCACTTGCAACTTTGTACGTTAAGGCGCGGATAAGAAATCACACTTCGTGTTCAATTTGGTTCCTCCTTTCTTCGAGCGAAACACTCAAAGCGTAGGCGTGATCTCCTCTCACGTTCGCGACGGTAACATGCATTATATAGGAATCGTGGGTAAAGGAAGAATTGTGGGCTATATTTTTAATGAATGGACTTGACGACCAAACCATTCGATTACGGCGCAAACACTGATAGAGGAAGCACTTTGTTCCTGTGTTTTAATAGCACTGTCACAATTCACGGCACTTTAATATTTAACGCTAAACTAACTCAAAAGGTTTAACACTCCTTTTTAGTCTTTTCACTAAATCTGTGTTGTCGATTAGCTGGATCGCATTGCTATTCATATGGTGATGAATGAAATAAATTCTAATTTTTAAATAGTTACTTCCGAGTTTGACTGTCAATTACATGATTTGGCCTTTGATTACATTACATGATTTACTTTTGGAGAGTTTATACCTATACTAATAGATAGAATAAAGGTTCTTCACCTATTTTTTTTAAATTTAAGGGCTATTTATTGAAACTACTTATCGGATTTGAAAAAGTTTTTTGCATTACATAGCCCAATTCTTGATAAAGGTTATAAGATATTTAATATCGCGCTATTACTCTTAGAACCCTTACGAAAAAAGTAAAAGTGCCGGCAATCGTTGCGATACGGTGGATCGGTGACCGAGTTCAGCGCTCTACGTAAACCGAATATTATGAAAGGAGGAAAAGAAAAAGAATCCCACTTCTTTTAAACTAACTGGGCGAAAGGTGAAATAGTGAGGCATTGTACAAAACATACAGTAACATCCTTACATTTAAAATCTCCCACCCTTCTGTCTGTCTGTATGTATGTTCTCGATGATCTCAAAAACTACTAAACGGATTTTCATGCTGTTTCCAGATATCAACAGAGTGATTCCTGAGGAAGGTTTGAATGTATAATTCCTTAAGTTTTTGTGTAAATTGGTTGAAATATGACAATGATTGTTGAAGATGTCGGAAAAATTAAGCCGTCTGGGAGATTTCATCGATAACGCTGTCTAATCCGTTTGAGATATAAAAAAAAACAATGTATGATGGGCCCGCGATGGCATATGTCTATGTTTTAAAGATAGCTTACTATACTCGGGGTCTTCAAAACCAGGGTAAATGGGCATTTACTAGGTAAGCGTGGTCCACCTTCGGCCGCATCTGCACCTCACATCAGGTGAAATAGTGGTCAAGCGCTACCTTGATTTAATAAAAAAAACATTCTAACTTCTAAAAAAATAATTACATATAATTTTGTATTTGGAAATCCTATTAAGACCGATACAGTATTAATTATTATCAAATAATTAAATACGTTAGTTACCTTAAGCAGCCTTTACTCCATACAGTTTAAACGAATATCTTTGGAGTTTTCGTAAATTAAAAACTACGCGCGAGAAAATAAATTCAAGCGGTCTCGCACCAACGCGACGTAACGATGGGACTCGCTTGATGCAGGCGCAGGCGTTATACAGTGCGTGACGTCATTTGTGGGCAATCATTGTCTTATGCCAATGCAGCTGTTTTGTTATGATATGACCACAAATGACGTTACACACTCTCAGATGAACTATCGTGGCGTTTTGGCGGCATTTTCAAACAAACAATATTAAAACATGATTTTGAGTACCTAAAAGGCTATAAATAAATAAAATAGTATTTTTTATGGGAATAAATATCCATGAAGATTAATTTAAAACACTTTCTGAAAATTTGTCCGATCCCCTATTATATTTTTTTCATTTTTCAACGCGGACGTTGTCGTGGCCTCATAACAATGTCAAATAAATAAAACATTCATATATGAGCCTGTATTTTATATTACTCATATTTTTTCTTTTTTTTTTTTCTAATATGCTAATTAGGAATCTGTCAGGTTAATTTTTATTTTATTGTTAAATTTTATTTACAAAAAAAATGGTTAATATTTTTGAAAATTTATTAAACTTGCTCTATATCTAGCATGAAACATCACGACGGGCTGGAAATAGCATATGCATTATATACAAAAGTAATTCCTTCGACAGATATGAGTGCAAATAATCCAAATCGTGGCATTTCGGTCCCCAGCGATAACGAGAACTCGTTACTCAGAGACAAATGGCAATTGTAAAAGCGATTATACCAGTTCCAAAGCATACAACCTTGTTGCTATATAGCTATATACATATATCAGGACAGAGATTACGGGACAGTACTTTAGTGAAGATGAATGAGGTGGGAAGCCTGGGAATCGCGAGCGTATATAGTTCTAAAACTGGACCATAGAAAAGATTTATTAGTAATCAATTTTAAAATGTAACGTGGTTTCGCTATAGACTAAATTCAATTAATTGCTCCATAAAGAGAGCACAATTTTTGTATGTACATAAAATCACAACCACTATTGAATCTTTTTTTTGTGTTAAGATCTGCAGACAGGCTGACGGTCCAAGGTGGCTACCGTCGCCTATAACACAACAACGCCAAAGCTGCTGCAAGTACGTTGCCACCTACAGTAGGATTTATAGGATAAGGGATTAGGAGGGGATAGGGAAACGGGCTCTGGCATCCTTTACTCACTCATCGAAACGCAACAGCACACGTGCTGTTATTTCACGGTGGTTTTCTGTAAGGAGGTGGTTACTGCCGCCAGACGGGCTGCCCAAATGACTGCGAAAGGCAGTGTGCCCTGCAACTACTCTCCTTGCAGACGGGCTCCAGAGGAGGCTGTCGAAGAGTATGAAGAACATGTTTCCAAGGTCAGGAGTGGCATAAATGTTTTCAAAATTGGTTTATTCAAACCAAAACGAAAAAGTGCATTTACGCTAACGGAGAATATTTCGAGGGACAATAAATTAATTTTTGACCATTCATAGTAACTTTTTCTTATTCATACCAGAAACTTTTAGTGCGTCCCATGTACATATGTCAAAAACATACGCACATAACACATACTCATACACCAACATAATATGTACATATACGTACGCAAAACATGTTAAAATAAACTAAGATTATTAATACTTTTAGGATTTCTTATATAGCATAAATGTTTTTAAGAGGAAATCAATATTTAGCTACTTTTTGCTTATATAGATCAGCATACACTTATATTCTTAAGTAAACATATAAACTATAGACTATAGGGTTTCAATGCGGTTACTGTAACAGTTTTTATTCAAACAGAGAACACTTTAATATAAAAACATTGAATAGAAGGCAAACATATTTACGCAACAAGAAGGTCGATATAGGGAGGTTCGGGGACGGCATGCGAGATATCTGTACATAAATTGAAAAGAGGCATTCGGAATCCAGACTATCTGATGTAGTAGAATCAGTTCTGCACTCACGTCACGCGCGTCCCGTAATGTCCCTCAAGAGCGAGTGTTTTGCTTCAACAAACATTGCATTGGAATATATTCCTCGAAGGCTGTTTGCTTATATCTCAACGTTAGTTGCGGGTGAAATTGAAATTTGATTCGATGCTGGATTACCTTTCCAGGTTTTCGGGAAAATACATATATTATTGGGTTTTCGAATTTTCGCGAGTTTTATATGATAACTTATAGAATTAATTTTTTTTACGTTAAGGTCGGCAGACAGACTGACGGTCACTTGATGGTAGGTGGCTACCGTCGCCTATAACACAAGCAACGCCTAAGCTGCTGCAAGTGCGCTGCCGGCTGCAGTAGGATTAAGGATAGGGGATTAGAAGTGGATATCCCTTATCCTTAATCCTAATGGGATGGGAAATGGGCTCTGGCATCCCTTACTCACTTACCGAAATACAACAGCACACGTGCTGTTATTTCACGGTGGTCTTCTGTAAGGGAGTGGTTACTGCCGCCAGACGAGCTGCCCAAATGACTGCGAAACGCAGTGTGTCCTGCCACTATTTTCCAAATCCAGACCAGAGCCAAATTTGAAAAGTTGAGTTTTTAAAGTTGACCCTGCCGGGAATCGAACCCGGGAACCTTAGAACATTAAATTTTACAAAAAAATAAAATATATATATATGCGTTTTAAGAAACTAACTTCTTTTTGTTGAGAAAGAAAGAATAGAAAGAAAGTTCAACGATGCTCGACGAGCTATGGAGACAGTTATGCTCGAGGTTACAATGCGAGATCGAATCAGGAATGAGGATATCCGTAAACGAACGAAAGTTACCGAAATAACCCGACGGATCAGTAAGTTCAAGCGGCAACGGGCAGGACACACAATGCGGAGAGCTGACGGCCGATGGGCCAGAAAATGGAGGCCACTCGAGAACCTTCCGCAGAGTAGAACGTCTACCCACAAGGTGGACAGACGATCTGATAAAGGCCGCGGGACGACGGTGGATCCAGGCCGCTTTTGCCCGCTCTTATTGGAAAATTATGGGGGATAGCATAGCAGTGATGTGTTACAGCTGTAACACATAGCAGTGGATGTCTGAGAATATGATGATGATTATACACACATACGCCGTTCATATTAACATCTTGCTATACTATACTATAGAAATGCAACACGAAATATATATTATTATATTTTTTTAAATCATATGTAACACAATTCATTTAAAAAAATGAAAATACGTGTCAAATTTTTTACGTTAGATATTCTTTCTTCATTATAATTCAAAACGCTGATCAGGAAATCGGAAAATGTTAGATACTAGCTGAACCGACAGTCATTATCCTGTCAATCTATTCTATATATAAAATGAATCCCCATTTCCCTTGGTCACGGCATCACGCGTGAACGGGTAGACCGATTTTAATTCGGTTTTCACTAATGGAAAGAGGGATAAACGGGGAATGTTCTTATATATAAAAATTGGATCCCGGGCGAAGCCGAGGTCGGGTCGCTAGTTTCATATAAAAATATCATCCTAATTTCCGAATTTTACCGTGAACTTTCCAAAAAATTCTTTTATACCTTGTCTTGACAATTACGAACAAGAAAAAAATTCAGTAAAATTTTACTTATTTATACCAAATTTCCGCACTCCTTGATCAGTTACAGTTGACGGTAGCCACCATCCAACAGACAATAGTCATAGTCATAGTAATTTCAATATCTAATTTACCACAAAAAGTAAATAAAATATGGAGCTAAAATTAAGTCGAAAGTTAATAAAAATCTCCAACGGAATACTTTAAACAGATAATATGAAGAAATAACCTCTGTTCTTAAAAAGGCCTCGAAGATAAAAGAACAATCCAAGTAAATTTCAAGAGAGTTAAATGCAGTAGAGCTCGACCTACTTCTGTTGCACCCAGTGAACAACCAAATTACATAATTGAACAAAGTTAGTCGACAGAAAACCTTTCTGCTTCCTTGCCTCATTCCTCGTCATTATAATTCGTCGCTGAAACTTTAGTTCTATTGTGAGCCAAATATAAAATACGGAATATAATTTTAATATAATATAGTTCTATGAAATAAGTATACTTTTAAATGGGAATGTAAATGACACCACAATAACTTCAAACGATGCACAACAATTACCTTTAACTAAGTACTATTAAATCATTATTTAAAAGAAAATTGTGTACTTTGGTGTAGAAAACTACAAGGTGGATTCATCATCATCTTAGCAGCCGTAGCACGTCCACTGCTGAACAAAGGCCTACCCCTAATCTTCCAAAAGGACCGGTCAGAAGCAGCCTGGATCCACCGACGACCCGCGGTCCCTTATCAGGTCGTCTGTTCACCTTGTGGAGGACGTCCTACGCTGTGCTTGCTGGTCTGTGACCTCCACTCGATAACCTTCCGGTACCAGCGGCCGTTAGCTGTCCGTATTATGTGTCCTTCCCACTGCCACTTCAACTTACTAATCCGCAGGGTTATATCGGTATCTTTCGTCGTCAAAGATCTCGAGACCTCGAGCATAGCCATCTCCATAGCTCGTTAAGCGACGTTGAGCTTTCTCTTACGAGGCTCATAGTTAGAACCACATTGGTCGAAAACTTATTTTAAGGCATTGAGGAATTTTGGACGAGATGCCTTGGGACTTCCCATATAAAACATGTAGAATTATATCAACATACATTTGTATGTCTCACTTTTTACAAAAATAAATCTTTGTTATATAAAATATTCTTATAAATTTAACTTTGTGATTTGTGGTTATTTCTGTTCTGACTGCGCTCCTTAGTAGAGAATTCATACACACCTTTCCCGATAAACTAAATAGAAAACAATTAAAAACAAATTAAATTTTTCATTGCTTCCCATAACGCGAAATATCGACATAAATAGGATCATTTAGAACACATATTTGAAAAATTAAAACACTTGTAAAAGATAAAACCCCTGGCGATAAAGTATCAAAGTTATGCCCATATTTCCTAATCGAAAAGTGAAGTTTACCTTTTTATAAGTTAACCTAATTTTGAAATACGAATATTTTGTAAATTACGACGACATAATATATTAACAATTTCGTCTATGTAGCCTTTAAAATAAAGTTTTAATTTGTTTGCACTTTGTATATCACGTTAGGTACGGTAGGTATATCACGTAAGCTTTATCGGTTCTAAATGCAGTCTGTCAATATGCTGATCGGAAACTCATCCCGCATTGTCTTTGATGTAGATAGGTGCTCGTATCGTATACATTTTATGATACTCGCATACTACTAAACTTGTCGAATATAATTAAAAGCTCTAAATTCTGTTTTTTTTTTCTTTTGCCTTTTTCTTTTTTTCTTCCTTGTTCCTTTTCTCACTTTGTCTTATATCCTTATTATAACCCCACTATCATGATCGAAAGCATAATGATGCTTATAATTAAAAGCCAGCCTAACAAAAATAAAACTTATTTAAGATTAAAAAAAATTCAAAGGTACGAGCTAAAAATATTTATTAAATTATATATATATAGGGACATATTGGTCAGGAAAGATAACCCTTAGAGTGGTGACAATGGTAAAAAAAAGAATAAATGATGTACTGCTTAAATTTATTTAGTGAGATTAAACAATATTCTACTTTCTGATTAATTCTGATTCCTATTGAATTATACATGTTTTGATTAAATTTGACCCGGATTGGTTACAAAAAACAAAAATTTTATGTTTTTTTTATACAAATCTTTATTATCGCCTTCAAAATAGGCTCGTTTTGAGCCAATATGACCTCGCGACCCTCACTGAATGATTTATTCTACTCAAATACTTGCGTTTTCGATAGACTCCCCAAAACACTACTGCGACATTTTTAATGATTCCGTAGCCGTCATTCCATCGCAAACATACCATATAGAATTTAAAGTAATAATGATAACCGCGCGAAGTCAACGGCAAAAGTTAGTATATGTCTATAACGAACTTGTTTAAATTTATAATTATTTATTGAGAGGACCTTATTTAGATATTTTTTTAATTAATATTAATACCATGTGAAATTTTATTAATATTTTTAATCGCTTGCACACTAATCATATTAGCCATTTTTTCAATTTATTTTCAATAAAGTACATTCTCACTTAAATAATATTTACTAATACAAATGCCTACTTAACAAATTTTAAAATTGTCAAAACGGTTTAATAAGTTTAATTTTTCTTTTAACATTTCTTTAAAAAAAAAACATTTCTTTAAAAAATAATACAGGGAAGTTTCTTTAATATTTTTTGCCGAAGTTCTTTTTCAAGAATCATTACCTGTTGCCATTAATATTTAACAACTCGGTCTTTACATCGCGTGGCGCGAGTTTTAATGGTTTAAAATGCTTTTCGTGTATCAGATAACAATAAATATCCTACGATCAGTCAAAAGAGACATGAACTGAATAAATGATTCCCCTCAAGTGTTTCTTTGTTTAAACAATATTACAGTATCTACAAATTCAGTGGCGTTATATCTTTTTACGCGTTCTTTCTTTATTTAAATATCTCTATTTTGTGCGAGTTTTATTATTATTTATTTGGTTTCACATTATTTCTGTTTTTAATTTATTTCACACTAGCGACCCGCCCCCGGCTTCGCCCGGCGTGCAATTTGTATGAACATTCCCCGTTTATCCCTCTTTCCATTAGTGAAAACCGAATTAAAATCGGTCTACCCGTTCACGTGTGATGCCGTGACCAAGGGAAATGGGGATTCATTTTTATATATAGAGATTACAATTGTGAACTGCTACGAGTTCTACATACGACAATAGCTGATGCCCGCGACTTCGTCCGCGTTAAAAAATAAAAGATGACGCCTGACAAAATATGTAAAGCAATATCACGTCTGACATTAATAAAGATCCAACGCTTGGCTAGATAGCGTGCACCATCGATATTCCATAGCACCGAAGCCCCGCATTCGTGTAATATGTGGTCATGTTAGCCTATGACCATCCTGAAATATTAGTGAAAGATTTCTTTAAATCGAATGAATGATTTCGAATATTGCCTCCTACATACAAACTTTATCTATTTGTAATTCTTATAATAATATAGCATGTAGCATGTAGCATGTAGCATGTAGCATGTAGCATGTAGCATGTAGCATGTAGCATATAGCATATAGCACATTGCACATATCACGTAGCAGGTAGCACGTAGCCTATAGCATTATCTTCAATTTCTGAGCATATCGATTGACAGAAGTCAATATTTATGCGATAATTTGTTGTTGGTATTATTACATTGTGTTTCTATAAATAAGCTAATAACAGCTTACAGGCAGGTAATAACAACTTGTATTGTACATAAAAAAATATCTTAACATTTCAAAGGAAATGAAATGTGTTGAAGAATTAATTTATTTCTAAATTTATAACTTACTCAACCAACAATGTCTTAAATACATATGAAACTCGATCGATGAAAAAAAAAGTTTCCTGTGGACGCTGTAAAGTATTATGTAAATTGCTGTAAAGTATGTATATCAAATATTTATGTGAATATTTTCCAAACGAATTATATTTTTTATTTCAGGATAAAATCTTGTTCAATTCTAAATACACTGAGTAGTCACAGTAAGGATAGTCAAATTGGGGTGGAGATTTGCGAAGGCTTGTGCGTTTATTTTATTTGCATTTAAATTTAAATTTGTATCTATGAGACAAAAAGCTAAAACCAAAGGTAAAATCTAATTTAGCTTAAATTCAAACATGGATATATGCTTTCGCAGACACATCGTTATGATATTTATCAAACGGTTTCTTCGGCGCACTTCGATAAGTTTCATTTCTTCCGAATTGATTTACAGACATCGTTTTAACCTCGTATGAAATAATAACATTTATTACAATGAAATAACAACATTTGAACCTAATATAAGATAAAGATTTTTTCACTTCTCATGCTCTGAAAGTGCTTATTTGTGCAGGATATAGGCTGCACAAAATCGAATTTTGTGCACAAGTGCATTAACGTATCTACTCATAAATGTATCTATATTAAGGCAAAGAAAATGAGCCATTTAGCCAAACACAATAAGAAGTTCATAGATAGAGTTTGTTATTTTATAATATTTATTTAAATTTATTTGCCTTATGTATTTTTAAGACATAAAAGATATTAAAATTTAAATTCAAGTACGGTAGTAGAGCAAGATCCCAGGGCCCCCAGACGTTACTTATTTTCTCATAAATAATAGACACGGGATAAAGTAGTGTTCGTACACACTGTGAGTGTGTGCATACCTGCTAGCTTGGGTCGACGGCCAATTCATGCGTACCAGGCGCTAAACATTCATGAATATAGTCCTCACTTTTCTTAAAGTCTCAGGGCTGATTTTTACATATATTTTAGATAATATTGCTAGTAACTAATAATAATTATTGCCAGACACTTTCTGTCGGCGCTTACCCTTTACAGACCCTTTGATGCTCCAAAAAAAAAAAAATGAATTTTTACTTATAGTCTCAATTTTGATTTTTTTATAGGACATTTAGGAAACTGTTTATAAACTTTTGGTCAGCAGCCAGACCAACTGGAAGGGCCAAACATCCCCCCAGACACACAAAGTGTCGTTATATGTTAAGCGCGAGGTTAGTGTGAGAGAGATATGTATCTATGTTTATCGATCTCTTTCTATTCCTATACTTACTTCCTAATCAGAAATCTGATAGAAAAATCTTACAATATGTGGCCAACTTCTAACAATAAAATGCCGAATTGTACAGTTTTATGTTGTAAAAAATGTTATTAAATATCAAGTTTATAAAAAGGTGGTGTATGTTCCATGCGAGCAAGTGAAATCTATCACAGGAGTGGAGTACTCCTGTACTCCTTCGAACATACAGTAATCGCATATAGCTCTCTATCTCGTCGTCATCATGTAGGTATAGTATGCCAGTGTGAACAAGTACCAGTGTGAGTAAATTGTTAGTATGGGTGCGTATATTACCCTACCCTCCGCAAAAGTGGCAAATAATTTTATATTACACGTACTAGCTATGTCAAGAAGCAGCAAAACGTGCTAGTGGTGGTGTAAAAGGTGTACTCGAAGAATCTCTCCGTATTTTAAATTTTGAAAAACCTACTCCAAAAAATGCCAAGAGAAAAATATATAGCTTTGCGTAATTTTATAATTTAATAAACATAATTTTTTTAAATCTTAGTATTCAATTCTATTCAATGATAAAAAATAAAACATAGGTTAAAGAAACTTAGATTTATTGTATTATTTAGTTTGACTAACTCAGGTATAATAACGACACTTTATGTGTGTCTGGGGGGATGTTTGGCCCTTCCAGTTGGTCTGGCTGCTGACCAAAAGTTTATAAACAGTTTCCTAAATGTCCTATAAAAAAATCAAAATCGAGACTATAAGTAAAAATTCATTTTTTTTTTTTGGAGCATCAAAGGGTCTGTAAAGGGTAAGCGCCCACAGAAAGTGTCTGGCAATAATTATTATTAGTTACTAGCAATATTATCTAAAATATATGTAAAAATCAGCCCTGAGACTTTAAGAAAAGTGAGGACTATATTCATGAATGTTTAGCGCCTGGTACGCATGAATTGGCCGTCGACCCAAGCTAGCAGGTATGCACACACTCACAGTGTGTACGAACACTACTTTATCCCGTGTCTATTATTTATGAGAAAATAAGTAACGTCTGGGGGCCCTGGGATCTTGGACTATAGGTTATCTAATTCATTTAAGAAAATTATTATTACAAAATTAATTTAATAGTAGGCCGTATTGTGTAGGTCTGCAGCCCAAGCCAATGTCATAAGACGTCAATATCGTTAGATTTAAAAAAAATAAAGCGGCGGAAACTAGGGAAATAGGCTCTGGCATCCCTTACTCCCTCACCGAAACACAATAGCACACGTGCTGTTATTACACGGTGGTCTTCTGTAAGGGGATGGTTACTGCCGCCCAAATGACTGCGAAACGCAGTGTGCCCTGCTATTACTTTCCAAATCCAGGCCAGAGCCAAATTTAAAAAGTTCATTTTCAAAGTTGACTCTACCGGGGATCGAACCCGAGAACCCTAGAACAGAGCATTAAAGCAAGTGCCCTAACCACTCATCGTTGCTATTTCCAGGTTGACATAAATAAAGTTTTATGTGGTCTCAAGCTGGATTCCGTGTCTTGCATAAACAGAACACTATAGACTAGTAGTTTTATGGGATTCATGAATATCGTTAGAGGTTTCTCCTTTTTAATTGAAACACAGGATTATATACTCAGATTTGAGTACTTCATCCGTTTTCTCTTACAATATTGACACAGATAAAATATTGACAATTCTTTCTACTTTAGACATGAATGGTTCTGCGGTCTGACAAGTGTCACCCGGACTGAGGCAATATTCTAGGGAGTTGATCCTTCTCACGTTTAGACACGTCACGAAAGGATTTTTTATTTTTATTAATTTAGTTTAATATATTATAAGAGATAATATTATAATTTAGTTTAAAATATTATAAGCTTTTGAAATACGCCATGTAAAGTTTTAATACGTATTTAAAGAGACGATTCTTTTCTAATACTGATTAAATTAATAATTTAATCCATTGCATTTAAAGTTAACCTTTAATCTTTGTCAATTACCTACTACCAATATTAATAAATTATGATAGTCTCTCACTTATTTGTAATAATTGAGAATTGAGGTTAATGTCCAACTATTTCCTATCGATTTATTCGATAGGAAATAGTTGGAACCGATTTATAGCCCTGACCCTTGCATTAACACCTTCCAGCCAAACTCTCTTAATTTTTGCTGAGTGGCTAAAGAGGTGTGTGGTCTAGCGTTATCGCGATGAAAGACCACACCCTCTCTATTGATCAATTTCGGTAGCTTTCTCTCAATTTCTTGCTTTAACAGTTGTTGGCAGTACAGATCCGAATTGATAGTTTTGCCCGGCAGTAAAAGCTCATAATGAACAATACCCTTCCAATCCCACCATACACACAGCATCACCTTATTGCGAGTTAACCTGGGTTTGTGAAGCCTGACCGACCTTTGACCGGTTCGCTTTAATTGCGTCTGAATAAAAAATCGCAAAGTACACGATTCATAAGGTTTCTTTCAGTAAGCTCGTGTGACATCCAAATATCGAGGTTTTTTGTGTACCCATATTTTTTTTTTCAAATTTTGTGGTCAATTCCCAATTCTTCAACTATGTCTTAACGACTGATATGCCGAGCTTGCTCCACTTTTTCAAAAATGGCGTCCATTTTATCCGTAACAGGGCGACAGAACGAGATGCATCTTTGACATCAAATTTTCCGGATTGTAAACGCTTAAACCAACTTTGCTCTTCCTGACACTGCATTAGGTCCATAAATGTCACAATTTTTTTGCTGCTTGCCTTGCATTTTTTGCTTTCTTGTAATATTTTAAAATATACCGAATTTCTTAATTAGATTCACTCATTTTGACAGAAAGAAAAACAAATGAAAAATGGCTGGAAAAAACGTTTTACTAATTTGTTTCTTTTATTGAAATGTAACGTTTTTTAATGTCATATACAAATGGTACACCTAAAAGATTTTATTACAAGTTATACATACTATATACAAAAACACTTTTTCCCTGACCTAATATTTGCATAGATATAAGGTATTCATAGATTCATCTCTCGCACTAGAAAGGTAACTAGATATAACTTCCTTTCTCATTTCTGACGTAAAACTCAATTTTCGTAAAAACTTTTTAACATCATAATCAATATTTTATGGCGTTTAAATACCTATTTTGAATGGAAGCAATAAATTAGTAAACAGTTTTATCAACCGAAACGCGTATTTCAAAGTACCGTTAGGATTTAATCATCGTAAATAATCCATCGAGAATAATAAAGTAAATTCGACGCGAAATTTAAATGGAATTCGATCATCTCCAATCAAGCGCAAAACGAGGGCGCTTTCGTAATGTAATATGCTAATAAAGTTGTGTCATGCTACATTTAAAAATTTAAATTTGAGAAAAAGTTTGAAACGGATATTTACTGGGGTTAATTGTTGAGATATAATTAATGTAAAAATATGTTATATTATAGACGAAGACGCAACGAGGAAGCGAAACAATTAATTTCTCTCTGTGGCATATCATAATCGTATAGGTACTGAAAAAGAAGATACCACAAGATATCTTACCACTGACTGCTAATCTACACTAATATTAATATCAAAGAGATTTGATTTTTTAATGTTTGTTTTAGCGAGTAAAGTGGGCTTAATTTTATTTAAATAAAATCCTACGAATATTTCCATATAGAAGTCATTATTTGGCATGCTCTCCGAAAACTATTGAGGATACAAAAATAATGTACTACATATTTATAGGTGTTATGTTTACCCACAAAAAAATTCGCGAGACTATATTATAGATAAGTCACAATAATCATAATAGTCAACAATAATTGACTAATTTTGTTCAAATTAGTCAATTAAAACGCGGGTAGAATCGCAAAATGATAACATTCGTATTAGATGTTAATCTAATAGTTTGATAAACAAGGTTGATTATGTATTTACATTTAAATTCCTCTTTAAATCAGAAATTTTAATTTAATTTTAATCGGACCGTTTGATTAAGAAGTTATGAAATCCTCAAATCGAGTTTGCTTCCATGCATGTCACTGCGCAGAAAATATTGAATACAATTTCAATTAATTTAGCATAGAGCTTTACTCCCGTCTACTTTTTTATTATAAACTCTTTAATATAAATAAATACCCACTCGTGTGAAGCCGGGGCGGGTCGCTAGTTAATAATATTTAAATACACATTGGAAGTCTCCAATAGATTTAATCATCTCGCTAATACACAAAATGCTGAATGCCCTCCCATATGGCAGACAGATTGCACAAAATCAAAACTAGATATTTTTTTTTATTTTATTTTCAATACTTCGCTATAACTGTAAGATACGGAATGGTACCTGATATTGGCTGGTTTGTGCCCGTGGATACAAAAAGTCCTTTGAACTTTCTTTCTTTGTTACTTTTTTTCAGGACGGTTTCCGCAATTAGTCTCACGACTATTGTCCGTAAAAGTTGCCCCGACGACGTTGAGCCGGCTAGCTCACTCGAATTGACTTGAAAAGTCTCCCCACATTGTTTTATTTCACAATTACAGTAGTCACCATGATTATTTAGAGACATGACATACAACAGTTTCAAATTACTTAGATGTAGGTAGTTGTATAAACAATGATTGGTCAAAATCTATATCTTCCATACATATAATAAAATCGTAAAGGAGCCGTGTCTGTAAATTAAAGATTTTTTCAAAAATACAATAGGGGATCGGACAGTAATCAGATTAAAATCTAAAATGTACTTAGAAAGAAAATATATAATTTTTTACGATTATTTATCGAATAATAATTTAATGTAATTCATTTAAATATTTTTAAATGAAGAAATAAAATTTTATTATTTACAATATTTTTAATCTATACTGAAACACCAATCACAGTGCGTGACGTCATTTGTGGGCAATCATTGTCTTGTCTGCAGTGCACGGCTATCACTTGTTACATCTGTTATTTCACTTTCTATAATCAATACCAACGATATTTCTTTTCGTTCCATAATAACAAATAAAGAATCTACTCAACGAAACAAAACTTCTTGCGAACTTATAACAATGCAGCTGTTTTGTTATGATATGACCACAAATGACGTTACGCGCTCTTAGATGAACTATCGAGGCGTTTTGGCGGCATTTTCAAACAAACAATATTAAAACATGATTTTGAGTACCTAAAAGGCTATAAATAAATAAAATAGTATTTTTTATGGGAATAAATATCCTTGAAGATTAATTTAAAACACTTTCTGAAAATTTGTCCGATCCCCTATTTGTACATATTGAACTTACGTTGTCGAGGTCAAGAAAATAGTTTATAGAATTTTTATCTGTTTGTTTGTTTGTCTGTGCGTTTGTGCACGCTAATCTCAGAAACGACTTAAACGATTTGAATGCGGTTCTCACTGATGCTTCCCATAAAATTTAGTGTTTATTTCATTTCAATCGGTTTACAAACAAAAAAGTTACGCGCGTACGAAGTTGCGATCTCAGCTAGTTGGAAATATGAATATTTATTGTTAAATTCCTTTAAATAGACGTTTAAACATTATTTCATTTAGCGTTTCGGAGAAATTTCCTAACACAAATCTTCCCATACTTTGAATAAACTAATATTTAAAATTCACTAACGTCGACTTTAAAAGACGAATTTTTACTGAAGCTTGTAAAAATATTATAGGGAAAGCTGCAACAGAAAGATTAACGTAGCGGTTTAGTTAAATCCACGAGCAAAGCCCACTTCACACAAAGTTTTATGTGTCATCTACACGAAACAGGCAACCATTAAACTGCTGTAAACTACACCCTTGCGAGCATGCAAGCAGCAATATTCCCCCACAAGTCAGAACAACACTGTTGCGTACAAATTTAAGATTTCCTTATTCCAGAGATGTATTCTTGGACGAGTTTAAATAAGATGTACTTCGTTGCAATCTGTTATAAAACTTTGACAATTTTAAATATAATTACAATGCAGCGCCTTATGAGAAAACTTCTAAATTTAAATTAACCTTAAAAGTTAAGTTAAGTTTTAAGGCCTTAAGTTGTTGCCTCAGCTTACGTGTTTAGAATCTCCGAAGGAGATAAACCAGAGAAATTAAAGACCATTCACTTCTTTCATTTCTTTAGTAGTGGCAGGGCACAGTTCGTTTCGCAGTCATTTGGGCAGCCCGCCTGGCGGCAGTAGCCACGCCCTAACAGAAGACCACCGTGAAATAACAGCACGTGTGCTGCTGTGTTTCGGTGAGTGAGCAAGGGATGCCAGAGCCCATTTCCCTATCCACTTCTAATCCCTTATCCTTAATCCTACAGTAGTCGGCAGCGCACTTGCAGCAGCTTTGGCGTTGCTTGTGTTATAGGCGACGGTATTCACCTACCATCAAGTGGACCGTCAGCCTGTCTGCTGATCTTAACATTAAAAAAAACTCACAAATATTCTAATTTGTTAAACAACAAATTATCTTTCTTTACAGTAAAACGTAAAAAGTAAAAGGTTCTCTTTTACCTAAGCTAGTCGACATCAGGTGGACCTGCCTAATATCTGTGCCGACTTAATAAAATTACTTCACCGAATCTTGTGTCAACGATTTTACATTCGTAGATCTATTTAGTTGTGAAAACATCCAATGCTACAAATTCCAATTAAAACTTTGGATTTGTCGCTCGTTTATCCAGATGCGAGTCAAAGAGTAAGATAAATAAAACGGTTTTACTTATTTCTTGCACTAAATTGTATATGACTTTACATAGAAAATTCATTTCAGAGAAAACAAACCATAGAATATAAATCTAGAAAAATAAATCCAGCTTTACGAAGAATTTAAACAAAAATAACAATTTCATCGTCATTGGATGGGTCAAGGCCGTCAAAGAGGTAAAAGTCATTTGCTTCAAAGCACTTTGATTAGCGATTATTATCTCTGATGTTTATTAAGCTAATGCTTAATTTAAAATTAAAACATTGATGTCTTTGATAACTATTAATTCATCTTTAAGCCAAAAGTGTTCACTGTTGAGAGAAACCACTTTTTAAATGGGTAAATTAAAAAGTAGTTAAGGAGCCTATTAGATATTAAAAAGTGTCTTAACCGGGGTCCCCATTCCCAGACTCGTCCACCCGAAAGCCCAACTGCGACACGACAGATATGTATCGGTTGCAGCTGACTTATCGACTATTTTGTTTCTCCGACAGGCCACCATGTTCGAGAAACACCTAGCATGACGTCGCTCAGCGACCCATTGACTCGCTGAGTGACTAGCAATGTGTGGATTTGTTGTCAGTTTCCACGTCTTAAAATCGTATGTTAAAACTGCTTATACGTATCGGTTATAACCATCGTTTTAAGAAATTATCAAAAATATTTACACTTCTTGCAATTGCTCTATCGACCCTTGTACGTATGTACCGCTCGTTTGTTAGAAGATCAGTGCAACTTCGCATATCTTTGAATGCAGGTAACATTCTCTGACTCGCATGTTTTCTAACATTGCTTTCATTTAACGTTGGCACAAGTGATAATTATTTGTAACCCAGAGATGTAATCGAAAAAAATCAGGATTCGAACTTATGGTGGGCGCACATTCACAAGATAGATAAGATGTCAATCTATGTACGTATCATATCAGATACAGCAAATGACATCGTTACCATTGACATAACGTAGTATACAATATGCAAGCTTCTATGTAAATACCTGAACTGTACAGTTTTGATTAGATTTCTTGATAATAATATTTAATTGTTAGACCTAATAATCTCTATTGGATTATTGGTTTCTAATCCAATAATCCAATAAGCTCCAAAAGATTCGAACCTAAATCTGACAAATATCCGTCAGAACCAATGAATAAAACAAAACAACAAAAATCTTATGAAATACACCATACACAAATTTACAAATAGAAATGACCGTCCATCAGCCGAATTAAATATTAACACGGATTATCCTGCGACATTTTGAGGACGTCCCCTTTCATGTTTGTAGAGGGTCCTAACGGAACCTAAACATTACTGTCGACTTATAAACCTGACAAGGATAGATCTTAATCAGTATTGTTTACGTCCTGCTTGCTTAGCTAAGACACTTTGCCTTTGCCTAATGTGTTTGGTCCCAGGAAAGCCACACCGAATATTTTGGCGAGCTTGAAGCGTGACTATTTATAATTACCCCTGATTATTTATAATTAATGTATATTTAACTCGTTGTGATCTTATGGTGTGATAGTCTTATAAAAATACATTTTGAGGAAACGTTTTCCAACATACAAAGTTTATGTGGTTAAACCGATTACGTGCAGATATTGCTATTCGGCTTAGCTTAACAAGGTTTGGGTATAGCTATCGCAATTCTCTTGTCTATTATCGACGTACGATATCGTAGTGTTTCCAAACAACACTATGAAGATTAAATCAGATTTCATAATACAGATTTTCAATTGTTGTTCCACAGCTTTTAGCTTCTTTTTTCAAACAGAGCGTTATCATAAATCTTATCATGGTTTTTCTTGTTGTTTTAGATTCTCTTCACAGCATTAGATTTGTTAAAGGATTTTAAGCTGTTACTAAATAATGTCTTAATATACATATTATGCACAATTGACCACAATTCCGATTAGCGAAATCCACGGTCCACTTGATGGTAGGTGGCTACCGTCGCCTATAACACAAGCAACGCCAAAGCTGCTGCAAGTGCGCTGCCGACTACAGTAGGATTAAGCATAACGGATTAGGAGGGAAAAGGGAAATGGGCTCTGGCATCCCTTACTCACTCACTGAAACACAACAGCACACTGTTATTTCACGGTGGTCTTCTGTAAGGGGGTGGTTACTGCCGCCAGACGGGCTGCCAAATGACTGCGAAAATGCAGTGTGCCAATTATTAAAATATGCTTTAATTTTAGTTGTAAATATATTTTATAATTTTATGTAGCTGTTAATATGGATGTTAATATCTGAATTAAATGATGATGATGATAATTATTATAATTATAAACAGGAGCAATGAATGAGTGACACAAGAATGTTACATCCGCTACGCCAAAGCAAAGAATGAATGATATGACGCAAAGGTATACTTGTACGTACATAATACAATTTTACATATAAAATCCATTATTTTCATGGCGCGCTTTATTTATAAAAAATCGGCTTTCACGACGTATAATACCTACTTCACGGAAATCCGGAGTGATAAAATTTTATGCCTGCGTGCATATCTTATGAAAGTGATTTAACTACATTATTATGCTTATCACGTTTTACAAATATAAGTAAATCAACTTATTTATACGAAATTTTGTTTTGTATAAATAAGTTTTAATGTATGACATAATAATATGAATGAATCAGTTCAACGTCGATTCGTTGCAGTCCCGGAGGCTTATGCTCGATGTTTTGTTTTTCTGCAAATTGCTGGGGGGCGGAATTGATTCGCCCGAGCTCTTGTCGCGCATAAATTTTGGGGTTCCTCATCGAGCGCCCAGGCTGGGCAGATATAATACTATTTCGTTTAAATTACTTCAGAACCAACTTGGGCTGTTTTTCTCCATTGAATCGCATTATGAGCGTTGCTAGCTCCCTAAGTCACGATGTTGACTTTTATTACGACGCGATTTCGAAAATTAAGAGACTCATCCTTGTCCGTGGTTCAGATAGTTGACTTTGTATTTCGGTATTTTATTGTGTTTTTGTCTGATGCCTGCTTCATTGGAGATATAATAGACAGACAGACAGACGGATGGACGGACGGACAGACAGATAAATACATTTTGCCGGTGACTTTTTTATTTTTATAGGCACGCGTGGCGCCACTGCAGCGCTTCCTCGCGCCTCTAATTAGAAGGCGCCCTAAGGTTAAGGAATTAAGAACGAATTTTCCTATTCCTTCTGGCATTTCCCCTTGGGCTCGTCATCTTTTACTCATCATCGAAATACAACTGCACGCGTTCAATTATCCCCATTCAAGGTGGTCTTCTGTAACAGAGTGGTTACTGCCGCCAGACGGGCTGCCAATTTATGACTCTGAAACGCATTGCGCTCTCCCACTACTAAAACACCAAATCAGAATCAGCTTTGAAAATTAAGTTGAAAGTTGGCCCCCCGGGCAAAATAAACGGCTTACTGACGATTCGGATACAAAATATTCGGATAGTTGTCGGAATTGACGCTTATTTGGACACTCTTATTCTAATAAACATTTCGAATGAAACAATTAGAAAATTAATTAAACTAAAATAAAGTAACCACGGATTTTCATTAATTATCACTAATTAACTATGTTGAAAATAAAAACCATGCAATAGTTAGTAACTTAAATTTTTATCTGAGTGTACAACACCTTTTTTGTTGGTGTCAGAATTGTCATTGACAAATATATTAAAAATAAAAACTGTCAATTCAGACAAGCGTCCGAATCGACAGTAAGCCAATTAAACTGTAAAATCAAAGCAAACTTTTTAAAAGAATTGCAACCAACAATAGCAGTTATCATATTCAATTAAATCGAAACCTGCTTTCCTATTTTTTAATATAAAATCCATTATTCATATTATTTGTGAGATTCTTCAATAATTCATATCTGGAAGCAAGAATTTCCTATTTCACTTCATACATTTATTCATTCATTCATAAAACCTGCCTATGCTACCCCTATAGACATTGGCACGTATTCGAGAAGTTTTGTATAACAACGCCATTGTATGGAATCAAAAATAAAATTTATATTTCAAACACTCTAATTTCATATTAGATTGCTTACATTTATATATTTTTCTAGCTTTTACCCGCGACCTTGCCGTGCCCCTTTTACTAAGGCGTTGAGTTTTTCATTTATATTTTTAGATAATCTCTTGGGAACAATACTTTTTTCTGGATGAATGGAACTGTCTCCTTTTTTGTACCCCTGATAACGTCTATGCAAAATTTCATCGTGATCGCTTAAATAGTTAAGGCGTGAAAACGTAACAAACTCTTCAGTTTTAGTATGCATATTAAAGGACATTACAAATTCTGTGTAACACTGATATTTATGCATAATTATTGCAAAAATATGACACAATACATTCACTCGATATGACAAAAATTTGTGAAAGGAAAAATGTTATTACAATTTTGACACAAAATTAGTTGGAGAAAAATGTTCGATTGATCAGTATTTCGAATTGAGCATAGGCCTCAGTAGAAAACGCCCTATACTCCTAAGACTATATAAGAATATTAAGAGTACCTATACTACACTCGCCTTCAAACCTAAGTATCATACTTTTAAAATTGCAATTACTCTTAAACTATAGAAGTTAAGAGTTTCAAAATAAAAAGGATTCAAAAAAGAATTAATTTTTTTATATAAAAACTTCATAGTCGATAACCTTATTTTAGGGCTGAAAAAAATTTTCAAAACTTCAATGTAGTTTAAGTCCAGCAACATTCAAGAGTTCGAGAGACTAAATTGATTTTAGGAAAATAACTGGGAAATTCTGATGTTCTAGCCAGTCTCTACCAAACATAAAAACGGACAATGATATCTGGGACAAGAAGCTTCAGATGCCGTGTACTACAATACATCTGACGCTACAAAAACTCGGTGATTAACTATAATTGCTTTAGACTTCGCGAGTGCGCCACGCACAACGTACAGACAGAAAATAAATATCATTTTTTGTAATTTTTAACGCCCGACGCATATAAGTTTGACGCGTGCGTCTATTTATGTGTGCATTTGTGCATCTATGTGTGTATGTGTGTGTCCGTCTATGGCATCGTACCTCCCAAACGGATGGACCGATTTTGATCCGATTTTTTGGTTTGAAAACTGACATAATCGAGATGGTTCATAGCTATAGGTTTGAAGGTTTATTCAGGTGTTTGAAGATCATCAGCCCATTCCCTAATTGATGAAGGGATTTCACTAACTTCTGCAGGACTCCCAACTCCTCAGCAACTTACAGCAGATATAGCGTGTTTGGGCTCTATAGATAGTCGTGGATTAGTTTATAATTTTAATTATATCTTATAAGCTGTTGCGATATCTGACATCATTTTCAATGTCTTTAGACGTCTAAAAATAAAAATAAGTGGAAACATTTACGAATTACATTTTTGCTGGTTTTACAAATAATACGACATGTCCAAAGCTACTCTAACTGCAGTTACTCATTGTCTTAGTGAAACTTACGAATTTTTTGAGTTAAAATACTTATGACCATTTTTAAACCATTTAAGTCACGAAGTAAGCTCACTATAAACTTGATAGGTTTCACATTTAAACAAAAACATTGCTATAGACAAATGCGCTACCAACCTTGATAGGTTAGGTTAGGTTAACCTAACCTATCAAGGTTGGTAGGTTAGTTTGGTTAGGTGAAAATGGGCTTGGTTTGGTATACCTTACTCACTCACTGAAACCCAAGGGTCCATACGAAGGTAGTTACTGATACCAGACAGGCTCCCCAATCTATGACTGCGGAACACAGTACGCCCTGCTTTAACAATGCTCTGTTCAAATGACATTTTGAATTAACATTAAGTATTCTTACGAGCCTATAATAGAGCCCACTTTTTATATGTTACCACTTGCAACATACCATTCGTAACCTGAGAAACTATTTTAAGCCTTCTAGAATGTAGCTCAATCGGACTAGTTCATCAGCAGATTAATTTCTTGAAGAAGATTATGTTGATGTGGTAATGATCTGATAGAGGACATACTATGTAATCTGCTTGTACATATTATATATTCAGATGCAGTGTATTAAAAGTATTCAAACAGAGTGGGCTAATGGTAATCAGGATATTATAATATCTAATTCTGCAACGACACGTACTCCAATGTAAAAAGTAACAATTTGTATAAAGATATGCCAATTTAAAAAAATGATAATATTATTCATAGTTATTTTGCTGGCGGTATTTTCTTCGGAGCTGTGGTAACGAGCGGTTCATTCGGTTGAGCGCATCACTACTGAAGTGCTCGTGAGAAAATCCTCAAAGTACGTAATTTCAAAGAACTTTAGACTTTCCTTGTAAAATTATAAGGATCATATTGATCCATAACTCAGTATAATCTCATATTTACACTGATTTTACTTTTGTCAGGATTCTATTTTATTTAACAAAATAGAAAAAAGTTTGTGATAAGATTTGGAGACTATCTCTCATTAAAATTGCATAAGTTTTCAAATCGTTTCGTCAACTAAAATAGTAGAATATTCATTGTTTTGTGTTAAACCATTTAAAACCATCACTTTATAACTAACGTACTAATATAAATAACCCGTGCATTAAAAAAGAGTTAATTTTTATTATTTAATATATCTTAATTTACAAAATATATAATTACATTGAAATTATATTCATTAAAGTACATTGTTGTATATTTGGTAATAGTTTTTCCGTCTCTCGGCAGTTCTTGTTTCAGTAATATAACGCCATACCGACTACTTTAGGTGGCAAAATTTGAATGTGAAATTTTTGGGTTTTATCATTTTTATCCTGTTATTATTTATTCAAAACAAAAAATTTATACCTTAAAACTGATCAACAATTAAATTTCACTTTTTGAAAAGTAAGCAAATACTTTTCCGAGTATTTGTTTCCACTTAGAGACCTATTTCTTTTAGTTCAAGATTCATAACTCCTACACGGTTATTACATAAAAAGTACTATGTATTTTTTTATCGCATCTAGCAAAGTCTTTGACCGAATTATTTACTCCGAAATGTTTGTCAAACACGCGTCCTCACTGCGAACCTATATGAATATTTATTGGCACAATTTTGCATAACGGTTGAGAGAATGGCAGGCAAAAGAAAAATTTACCTAAATATATTTTCGCTTTGTAAAACTCTCGTAACGGTGTAAGTTATAAGACCTTCTCCTGTAATTTATTCAATCCACAAAATTTTCATTTTTTTTATAAAATATCGACGAACTAGTCTGAGGAGCCCCGACTTTGCCAGGTTCCAGGTTGGTGAGTTAGAAACATATAACCTATATCCTGGAATCATGTAACTTTCAAATACTTAAAGATTTTTTTGAATTGGTTCAAAAATTTTATATTACTTCCAGTCCAGTTACTTACTCAGTAAACTAAATCTACGAGGGCGGAGTGATAAGTCTGGTAAAAATTAAACAAGGAGTAATTTTTTTTAAATTATTATTATTTATTTTTCAACATACTCTCCGTGTAGCTCAATGCACTTCACCCAGCGTTTCTCTAGATTTATAAAATACGACTTGCACGTGGAGTAATCGATATTACTCCACGTGCATCCCAAAAAACTGTAGCCATCACTTTATTGGCCTATATACAAATAGATAGCCAAAAAGATTTTATTACAAGTTTATATATAGGTACTATATGCGAAAAACTTTTGCCCCAACCTAATATGTAAAGTTGATTTATAAAGGGAGAGCGCGCCAACTGATCGCGTTGACACCGTGCGGTTGTGTGATTGCAAAAAATTTGAATGTTATTGCCTAGACAGCAGAGTTTAAATTTGCTGCAAATGAACATAAGTATTAGAATCAACACTACTACGCGAGCGTCCGTCTAAATGCAGCCTAAAGTTTTACGTTTTCAGTCCTGACAATAATACTCGCATACGAGCAAAGAAGATTGATTGAATGTTTAAGCAAAAGGGGTACAGACGAAGTCGCAGGCTAAAGCTAGTTTATATATATTTAATTAAAATAATAGTATTATTAAAATAAAATAATTAAAGTCCAGCAGTGAAATAATGAGGATGATGGTGAATGGCAGGCGGACAATAAGCTTAAAAACTCTACAGTTTCCATTCGAGATGAAAGCACAATAAAATTTTATGTTTTAATTCCTATGTATATTGATGAAATAAAATAATTTTACTAAATTAAAAGGTCAAATAGAATCTGATTCTCTTAAAGTTTGTTGCCACAGTCGTGTTATATATGAGTGCTTACATTTATGAAAAGTAAGCAAGAACAGCCTCCTTTTGCTAAGCGCTTTATGTCGCTTGATAGGAAACCAAAGCTGCTTTAGAAATCACTACACAAAGGAAATTCACTATTGTAATCGTCTTTTTATTATATTCTGTTTTAATAAAATATTTTAGCTTTAAAAGTACCAAATTTGGCCTTTTTATTACGTCTATGATGTGGAATATAAAATCGCTTAAAAATGTAGCAGATCTAAAAGGGAATTTAAATCAAATTTATTGTATGAAAGATAGAAACACGCGCGATTTCAGTAATTTTATTAGTTTTATGGTAAAAACACGGCTAATACAAAGACAAACAATAAACATAGGTACGAGAACTGCAATAAATGGAGAAAGAGCTCATTTCCCTATGCCTTCCTAATCTCTTATCCTTAATGCTGCTATTGTCGGCAACACACTTGCAGCACCTGTGGTGTTGCAGTTCGAGACAATTCTGCAGAGAATGAACAAGAAGACTGAAATCATAAAAGTCAGAAAACTGGAATACTTTGGACATATAATGCGCTGCGAGAAGTATGATCTGATGCTGATCTGATGCAATCTGTATTTTCCTACACAAGCCGGACAGACGACGTACTTCCTGGCACAAGAATCTCCATGGTATGGTAGGGCCGAAGTACCAGATCACTATTTCGGGCAGCCGCCTCCAGGGTTCAGATAGCCATGATGTTAGCCAACCTCCGCTTGATCCGTCTTCGGCCTGATACTGTTTGCCGCAATTGCTGCCACTGTCCGCAAATACAGACAGGTATTTGCGGACCGAGTGAGACCCGCAAGCGGCACGCCCAGCGAGCGACCAGCGCAAGGGGACTTAGTGAGGGCAAACAAAACAAAACACGACGGACGCCGAACAAATAACGCAGTTATGGTTCTGATAAGCGACGCAGGAGAAGACACCCATGCGAGACGAAATTACACAAGAACAGCAAGCGGGAGGCCCGGCGAGCGACCAGCGGAAGGGGACTTTAGTGGGGGACAGGCTGTACAAACACCCTCCGGTAGCAGATGGCGCCAAAAGAAGAAAGAGATGAAAAAGTTTGAATGGAACGTTTTCTGTATAGATTTAAAGGCATTTTTTCGTTTTTTGTACCTATAAAATAATATGAATAAAAACTCGCCTTTGATGCAACTTAAAATACAAGAAATTGCGGCCAATGATACAAAATCGTTACTAACCTGCTGTCGATGTCGCACGAGGTGAAAGTTCACTAAAATCACACCCCCCCGGGAACGGGTTAACCTACTTACAAGATGTGCCAAGTAGAAGTTAGTTAGTAACTTTACCGGAAAGCTCATGTTAGCTCGTTACATCCGTATGATGCTTTAATTTTCAAATGAGGATATTTTAGTTGTTCAATAATTCTTCAAAAACGACTCGCGAATTAACCTATTCATTGAATAAATTGAAATATTTGTTGGTACTGTAACGTCGAAAAATTTACGATCAAAAAAATCAAAAAAAACAACAAATGAGTTTGTTTGTTTGTTTTTGTCTTTCTTGTCCCTGACAACAGAAAAAAAACTATTCCCGAGGGATAATTTGTAAATTAAAAAATTCAACGTTTAACGAAAATATATGAGTAATAAAGATTGTATAAATGTTCTAACACCTAAGATGAGGGTAAAATCTAGTGATTTAGTACATTTTACTCTATATACAATAAATCTGTTATTCTCAAATGTCGTAAACTTTGGACTGTGTGGGCTAAATTGAAGACAATATCTACTTTTAAATTACTTTTAGAATGGACCAGGTATCGTATATAAATCTATACGTATTATAAAATAAAATTGCTGTCCGCTTCTATCTGATTCTTCGCTAATTTCTTCTAAACCATTAAACGGATTTTGATACGGTTTCCACTAATGGAAAATGCGATAAACGAGAAAAATTTACATATTATATCTTAAATATGTTTTGAACCTTTAAAACAGTAATTTATATAAATAATATTTTTGCACGCGACTTCGTCCGCGCTCCTTTTTCTTAAACGTTGAAAAATAAAATAATCAACGCCTGACAAAAATTTATTCAATCTTTTTTGTTCATATATTTCTGTCAGGAGTGGAAGGCGTCAGGCGGAAGATCCAAGCTGCTTTACACCGGGTCCTATTAGAAAATTATGGAGGAGGCCTATGTCCACCAGTGGATGTCCTACGGCTGATATGTTGATGAGAATATTGATTTTTTTAAATATTCTTAGGTGATGAAATATTTAAATATTTTCTGGATGAAAGGTGTCCTATGTCCTTTTCTGAATCCCTAAAAAGCAAAGAGTAGTTAAGGCGTGAAATTGTATCAAACAAACTCACTTTCGCATTTATAATATTTTTACGCCTTTTTCCACCACAGATGGTGACGGACAGGCGAACAATATAAAAAAAGGTAACAAAAATAAAATAAAATAAATGCTACTGGTGACAAAATATTTATTTAAAAAAAAATCACACAAAAAAAAATACCAGTACACACACAAAAATAAAAATATACAAACAAAAAAAAAAGTTAGGTAAAAAAAATGCCAGGGACCTTGCGGAGATTTGGAGCCTTAAGGAAATCTTACCATGGAAGGAAAGCCATCGACGAGATAAACAATAAAAAAATATATATTATGAGATTCGCTAAGTTAAAATAAGTTAAAAATAAAATGGTAAACCAAACTTGTGTCGGTGGCGAAGAGAACCGTCGAAGGCGACGGAAGGCACGGCAGGCGCACTGCGGTGCTGCCCGTTTGGTTACCCGTGAAGCCAAAGTAGTTCACGCGGCCCTTCCACTCGGCTCATCGACTGATGGAAGGTCTGTCTTCCGTTTTTGTTGTTGTTAACAAATTTGGTAGTATACCAATATAAAAAAAAATCTTAGAATTTTGGCCATCCTATACCGTTCAGGTAATTCTAGTATGAGGGCTTGTTATAAAATTTACTTGATCATGACCACCCGTAGGTAATTCTACATTCTATATGGATTTGGTAATAAAAAAATATATCTGACTACCGCGGAATTGGTATTGCAAATTCTATAAAAATAAAATATACGGATTTGCCGTATATGAATGGGTCGATGGCAAGCACGTATACAGAGGGGGGGATAGTTGGGATTTATCCCCCACCGAAATCTGACTAAAAAAAAAACGATAGATGTCATTCATTCAGAAAGTAAGAAAAAAAGACTGGTCGGCATGTGTGACACTAGATTTATAGAACGTCACGACTCTATAAATGTATTTTGTGAGTTACTCAAACCTATTGTCATTACATTGAGAGAACTATCCTGCACAAACAGAACTGTTGCCCAAACTGCGTCTACATTCATAGCTGCGATGGAAAAGAGTAGTTTCTTGATTTCTCTAAAAACCTGTGAAAGATTTTTCAGAAAAATTAGAGTAAAGTACAGTAATTACAGCGATTTTTACACAGTTCACATGGTTGTTTCAATGTTTGTCCCCCCCCCCCGAACCAAAAGTCTGGATACGTGCCTGGTCGATGACTATCGGCTACAAATAAAATATATTTAAGAAAAGAAAAATTCGGCCGATGCCATCTTTAAAAAAAAATACACATCCGCGTGCCAAAATAAATGAATTCTATGAATTTAAATGTAGAAAATAGGCACACGACCTACACAATTGATGGTTAACAATTCTCAATAAATTAATTTGATTTTTCAAAAGACATTGCTTACAGAATCTACCTCACGACTTGAACCAAAAAAAAATGTAAGAAATAAAAAGGGAATTTAAGCACTGAATTAGCCAAAAACACTTACCGCCGAGTCACGACGAGGTTTCTTTAACTTTGTTGATGCATTTTAAAGTCAGCCAAGGATTAGGCGCAAAAGAAAAATTTAAACTAAGTATGTTCCTCCATATTGTTAATCCGCGTCGACGGATAGTGGGTGTTGCTACAAAAGACGTCTCGTCTCGCTCGCTGCTTCTAGGCAAAAAAAGAGACCGGTCGCGCGCGCCGAAACGCAATGCGATTTGTCAATCACTCAGACGGATCACGTGTTCTTCCGTTTGAATGAATGCGAACCACAGAATGATGCGACGATGACACGAATATATTTCCGACAACTGGAATAAGTCTTTTCATACTACGGAAAAATTAATGTAACAATATTAATTACGATATTTTTTACAGGAAATAAAGCACAATATCCCCTTTCATGGGATGGGATAAAGTAATGATCATAATCACTCTTCGCAATAAACGAACACATGTTGCTGTTTGAATTGGACAAAGCATCAATAACACACGGCACGGGGTCGAAACAGCTCATTAAGCTGCGGTACGATCACCTCACGTCTCTTGATTAAACTCAACAAGCCGTTGTTCAACAAAATAAACAAAATTCAATGTGTATTCTTGACTTTATTAATCATTATACATTGCTCCTCAATACCCATTGGTTATGATTGTATATTCTAATTACCATTTTGTTATTACAGATCAATTTCTAGAATACCAAGACATAATTGGTGGAAAATTTAAAACAGCGGTACTGACACAATGCAATTATAAATCTGGGGATTATAGAGCTGGCCATTACCTCGGGCAACAGATTAGCATTGCCATACAACGAGGTAATGCAGCCAGCATGCTCGGGACTCTGCCTAGGGGACCGAAACTTTATAATTTATAATATGTTAATGTTTATAAGGAATTATTGTAATGTTTAATTTAAGTAAACATTGTAAGTACATTTTTAAATCGGAGTTAATTTTAAACTATAATTTTTTTATGTCTAATAAAACACACGTTGATAGGATGTTTTATAGTCTCTTTTGAACGTTATATAATATAGATTTCATTTAAGATAAAATTCGTCGTAATATAACGTATGAATTAAATTTAATTTTCAAGTTTTATAGAATTCTGATTTGATTTATCTCTTTTGAAAGTCGACGTCAAAGTTTTTATGTTAAGATCGGCAGACAGGCTGACGACGGTCCATTTGACGGTAGGTGGCTACCGTCGCCTATAACAAAAGCAGCACTTACTCACTCACCGAAACACAACAGCATACATACTGTCATTTTACGGTAGTCTTCTGTAAAGGGGTGGTTACTGCCGCCAGACGGGCTGCCCAAAATTACTGCGAAACACAGTGTGCCCTGCCATTACTAGATGCAGTGTGTCATCAAATATAGGTACTTACCCGTCTTATCTTAATCGCATTTTATAAGTGTCGTTTGTAGACACATTGGACATAAAATTATTAATTGTTTGGTTAATATTAAAACAAGAGTTTAATATTTTAAAATAAAATGCTTGTAAAGTTAATAAATGTGGTATTCAATCATGCCTCCGGTATAAAAACCAGTAAGATTTTTTTTTATTCGGTTTACAAAACAGCACACAATCTTACATAAAAAAATAATAACAATTAGATGGTAAAAAATCTACAATGATTGTGCCTTATCCCGATGTAAACAAAACATGATCAAAAACAAAGAGACAGTAAAAAAAATCTAACAAAGACACACACATAAGTATATTAAAAAAAACCTAAAAAAACTTAATATCTATACTACAAAGAGTCTTTTCTAACCTAACCTTCAAAGAGACCAACAAACCAGAAAAAATGACAATTTTTTTTGCAGTGTGTCAGATCTTACACAGGTCTTATAAAATATCCAAAGTAGGTATGTTTTTTGATGTACGTCCGAATAAAAAACGAACCCCCCGTCCGTCTGTCCGACCATCCCCCTCTCCCTTATCTCCGAAACTACTGAACCTAAAAAAACATAAATTAGTTTTCTACTTATAGATTATAGGAAAACCTATAAGAAGTCCATGATATTAAAATAACATGGTAAATCACTCAATATTGTGCGGATAGGCAACATCGTCGGAACCTTCTTCACGCGAGTTCAACATGCACTTGTCCCGTTTTTTTATAATCTGCTAGCGACCCGCCCACAGCTTCGCACAGATGCAATTATTTCTGAAATCGTCTTTCCACTATCACTCTTTCCACTAGTGAAAACAGTATCAATATCCGTGGTTTAGAAGAAGTTAGCGGAGAAAGAGAGTATGTGTATATAGAGATAGATATATATATATATATATATGAACTCGAATAAAATTACTATACAACAACGCAAAGTTATGTGAGAAAATCCTCTCACCTTTCGTATAACCGAGCTCCACACAGTAATAATTTTAAATCGACCCCAATAACGTACCTGCCTCGGAATTTTCCCTTTATAAAAACCGTCAAAGCGCTCATTCAACACAGTATTCGTACGTTTACACACTTACCACACCTCAAAACACAGATCAAAAAGTTCCTTCCAACGACTTTTACCTGCTGGCAAAAGTAAGGTACATTATTTTCTCTTCTCAATAGTCTGTGAAAGGTTTAACGGATGTGCTGTTTTATGTTTTCAAACACTGAAATGTGTATTTTTTATTTTTCTTTTTCCTCTTATATAAATATTTCATGAGAGATTCTCTTGCTCGAAGCATTAGGATCGGTTCCAGAATTTCCTTTTAATTCACATTATGCTTTATTTTTTGTTTCTTTTATTCTAGAAATGTAATATACAATTTAAAAGCCTTTTTAACTGGATCGGACTGTTTGCTTACTCAATTCGTCCAAAAAGATCTGAAACATGGTTCGTTACTTTTAAAAGGTAATTTATAGTGTTTGCTTACACTCAGAATGTGTTTGAGCTTGGAGTTTGGCTTGAAATGGTTAAACATTTAATTTTGTAATTGGATTCATATATTCTACTGTGTTAATCTTATTTGGCAGCTTCCTCATCTAGAGGATTAATACAGAATCCATTTTTTTTAAACCAAATGCCAGGCGAAAATGCGGAGTAAAGCTAGTCCATGCATAAAAAAATAAAAATGTTTTAATTGAAATAGCTTACGTTTAATGTTTTTCATTATTGAATATATATTTTATTTTGTGTCTTTTTTTTAACACAGATAAAAATATTATAAATGCATGTAGGTACATAGGTATATAAGTTTCCACTTTGAGAATAAGTCTCTGTCCATTCGTCTCCCATCTTATAACTACTTATACAATACAAATTGTGTCTTCATCTTTGTCTGGTAGGTTTTACTTGTAGTTGCGGACAGCCATTTTTTTAATAATATGCAGCCAATTAAAGTGGTCAAATATCATTTAACAGAAGATTTATATATAAGAAAAATTTGAAGGCAGTGTTGAAGAAAAGAAAAGATAATTAAGATTTTGTCTGTTTTTAAAAAAGCTTGAAGATTACACAGTATTTTGCATGCAGACCTTAAGATATTTTTTTTTTTCAGTAATATGCTGTGAAATATATTCGATTAAAAATATTTTATTTTGCAAATTACATTTAAGTCTACTGCCTAGCTAAAGTCTGTAAGAGAAATTGCAATATTATCTAAGACACTTTATTTTGACGAGCCCGTTGGATGAGTGGTTAGGGTGCTTGCCTTAACGCTCTGTTCTAGGGTTCCCGGGTTCGATTCCCGGCAGGGTAAAATTTGAAAATTGAATTTTTCAAATTTGGCTCTCATCTGGATTTGGAAAGTAGTGGCAGGGCACACTGCGTTTTCGCAGTCATTTGGGCAGCCCGTCTGACGGCAATAACCACCCCCTTACAAAAGATCACCGTGAAATAACACTACGTGTGCTGTTGTATGTTTCGGTGAGTGAGTAAGGCATGCCAGAACCCATTTCCCCCCTATCCACTCCTAATCCCTTATCCTTAATCCTACCGCAGTCGGCAGCGCACTTGCAGCATGTTTGGCGTTGCTTGTGTTATAGGCAACGGCAGCCACCTTCCATCAAGTAGACCGTCAGCCTGTCTGCCGATCTTAACATAAAAAAATATAGTAACTAAAAAGTTTGTTATACGTACTGCAGCAATAAAACTTGGCAGAGCTCGTTTGGCGACAGTGACCACCCCCTTACAAAAGACTACAACGAAATAATAGCACTTGTAGTTCGATTAGTGAATGAGGGTAATCAAAACCTATTCCCCTAAATTTTACATTTCTATTCCTGCTTGCGTTAATAAGTTTTGCTAGTGTATACAGACAATCTGAAAATTCAGGGAGACTTTGCAAGGGTATATATACTCTCGAAAGGCATAATCATCATCATGATGAGCCTGTCTCTGTCTTTCCACTGTTGATATAGGCTTCTTCTAAGGCTCGCCCCACGCTTGGTCCTCTGCGCTTCGTGGCCTCATTCGAGAACTCGTCCGCATAATATAATAACATAATCAACTAAATGTAGGCTGACAGAGACACAGACAGAATCGTTTAAAAAAGTGGTAACACTTCCCACAAACTAATTAACCTGAAAGCCTGAATACAGTTGACGGTGAGCGAGAGTGACATCCCTTGTATTCCGCTCGCCGCTAATCCATTATTCGGAAACTTTCCCCATTTGTGAACTAGGCTAACTTTGGGCTTCAACTCAAGATACTCGATACGATTATAAAGACGAAAAATTTTTTGCAATTTTAAAATGCTTTTTTTTATTGTTATTATAACACCAGGGATAGGCATGGCCTAAAAGATGCAAAAAATGGTTAACCGTTATGGCCTAAGAACCTCAAAATGCCGTGTGTCGGTGGTGATTTTTAATATGTGATATTTTAAAATGTTTTTTTGGTGTGAAGGTAACATATGAAATTAATAAACACTATAAAATCTCTTCTAATCAAATAAGTACGTAACAAGGTATCTGACCGCAAATTTGAAATTTGGTGTACTGTTAATTGATTGGTTAAATAACATAACATGGTAACCTTGATCTGATGCTTCAGCATCAAGTAGTCTGCGGGATACCCGATTCCTAAGCAACTTACAGATATGTTTGAGCTCATTAGAATGGTCTCAATAGAATGTCGGGGATCAGTATATGATTTTTTATTATAGCTTGTTAATAATAAAAAGATCTTCAATCCTTATCTTTGAATATCTTAATCTTTATCTTAATAATGAATGTTATTCGATGATACAATCGAAATATCAGAAATCAGTCAAAGTTTAACATTCAGTTGAATTCTTAAATATTTTCTCATAAAGTCTGACTCAACGAAACCTTTACGAGCCATAACCTGCTATAAATCACAGTCATTGTCATATTATTATTATTATCATAAATTATGCATACAGTTTTATTTTTATACCGCTCATACGAGTTCACGATTTATTACCAAGATTTCAGTACTTTTACTTTTGCAATTTAATACTTGCAAAAATAAGAGTAGTTTCCGCTGCCCTTATCCGATTCCTTATCAGGTATAATCAAATGGGCCATCAGCCTGTCTGTCATCATGTATAAAAACTACTTTATTGTTTAACTAACAGGAAAAAATAACACTTTCTTCTAAGTATATAACCAAAAGTTACCGCCCCAGGGGAAGGCCAGAGGCCTCCCCCTTTTGTCCTTTCTCATTTGTCCAGCTGTGGATGTCCTACGGCTAAGATGATGATGATGATGATGAAAGGAAAGGAATATACAGAAAGTCAATTGAAAATTGGAAATGTTTCGATATCGAATATAATCGAATTGAATAGAATCAAATTGATATGAGTTGTGGGTTTCCGGGATGATGGCCCAGGTCTGTTGGAAATTCTTCCAAACGTTTCGTCAACAACTGCGGTTGACATCCTCAGTGGTGTAGTCCAAGTTAGAAGAAAAAGTACATCACATCACTGCACTTCACTTCTGCACTTTTCGACTTCTCGAGCGAGACTGATTTGTCGACTGGAATGTGTCTATATTTAAACTTAAATTTATATCCCCACCCCGTGGTTGAATTGGTGGGGTGTGGTCACTAGGAGAGGGGTTATAATGCCCTCTCTTTCTTTCATTATTATTATTATTCCTGCGTAGTGCCGGATACCAAATGTTGTGTAGCCTTAGATTTTCCTCCTTCCTGTTGAAATTATTTGGATGCTTGAAAATTTCAATGGCTTCCCGATTAAGGCGTGAGTGATAGTGTACCTCGGATGACAGAACTAATGTGTTTTTGAAAAGGATTTTATGATTGCCTTCAGAAAAGGCGTGTTCAGCTACTGCCGATTTTTCGGTCTCTCCTCTGCGACAGTTGCCCTTGTGTTCTTTAATTCGGGTGTTAATGCTGCGTTTTGTGGTGCCGATGTATACTGCGCCACATTCACAAGGTATTTTATATACCCCTGTCGAGGATAACGGATCCCTTGGGTCTTTAACTGAACCGAGTACTTTTTCTTCTAACTTGGACTACACCACTGAGGATGTCAACCGCAGTTGTTGACGAAACGTTTGGAAGAATTTCCAACAGACCTGGGCCATCATCCCGGAAACCCACAACTCATATGGATACCGGCCGAGAAAACCTACATTCTACTATTAGAATCAAATTGAATTTAATCGAATTATATCGACTTTAATCGAATTTAATCGAATTCAATCGAATCAAATTTAATCGAATTCAAGCGAATTTAATCGACTTTAATCAAATTTAATTAACTTAATCGAATTCAATCGAATTTTATCGACTTTAATCGAATTTAATCAAATTGAATCGAATCAAATCGAACATAATCGAATTGAATCGACTTTAATAGAATTCAATCGAATTTAATCCAATTTAATCCAATATAATCGAATTCAATCGAATTGTATCGAATATAATCGAATCTAATCGAATTTAATCGAATATAATCGAATCAAATCGAATTTAATCGAATTTAATCGAATTTAATCGAATTTAATCGAATTTAATCGAATTTAATCGAATTTAATCGAATTTAATCGAATTTAATCGAATTTAATCGAATTTTATCGAATTTTATCGAATTTTATCGACTTTGATCGAATTGAATCGAATCAAATCGAATCAAATCGAACATAATCGAATTGAATCGACTTTAATAGAATTCAATCGAATTTAATCGAATTTAATCCAATTTAATCGAATTCAATCGAATTTTATCGACTTTAATCGAATATGATCGAATTGAATCGAATCAAATCGAATCGAATCGAATCGAATCCAATCGAATCAAATCAAATCGAATCAAATCGAATCAAATCGAATCAAATCGAATCAAATCGAATCAAATCGAATCAAATCGAATCAAATCGAATCAAATCGAATCAAATCGAATCAAATCGAATCAAATCGAATCAAATCGAATCAAATCGAATCAAATCGAATCAAATCGAATCAAATCGAATCAAATCGAATCAAATCGAATCAAATCGAATCAAATCGAATCAAATCGAATCAAATCGAATCAAATCGAATCAAATCGAATCAAATCGAATCAAATCGAATCAAATCGAATCAAATCGAATCAAATCGAATCAAATCGAATCAAATCGAATCAAATCGAATCAAATCGAATCAAATCGAATCAAATCGAATCAAATCGAATCAAATCGAATCAAATCGAATCAAATCGAATCAAATCGAATTCAAACGAATTCAATCGAATTCAATCGAATTCAATCGAATTTAATCGAATTTAATCGAATTTAATCGAATTTAATCGAATTTAATCGAATTTAATCGAATTTAATCGAATTTAATCGAATTTAATCGAATTTAATCGAATTTAATCGAATTTAATCGAATTTAATCGAATTTAATCGAATTTAATCGAATTTAATCGAATTCAATCGAATTCGAACGAATTTAGTCGACTTTAATCGAATTTAATCGAATAGAATCGAATTGAATCGAATCAAATCGAATTTAATCGAATTCAATCGAATTCGAACGAATTTAGTCGAGTTTAATCGAATTTAATCGAATTCAATAAAATTTAATCGACTTTATTCGAATTTAATCCACTGTAATCGAATTTAATCGAATTGAATCGAATATAATCGAATTCAATCGAATTGTATCGAATATAATCGAATCGTATCGAATATAATCAAATTGAATCGAATATAATCGAATTGTATCTAATATAATCATAGTGAATCGACTTTGTTGATATGGGTCGGTCGAGGCAATGAGTTTCTTCTTTCTTATTTTATTTTATCCTTTATTGTTTCAACACTTTACATGCTTCCTTTTTATATTATATATATTTTATTATCTTAACAAAAATTTTACACACCACACAGTACAACAAAAAAAAAACAAATTTTTGAGTAGTCTTTATAACATTGACAGATATTCATGCAGAACACAGATATTCTCAACACCCCACCACGATTACAAAATACCATAATTTGTAATCGCTATTATTCATGATCATAACTAAATAATTTAATAACTGACAACCAAGTAGTAACTATATTAATAACTAAAATAACCAATAACTAACTAAACTATTCTAACATTCTCACAAAAGTATTTAAATTTTTCGTATGGTAAAGATTTTGTTAAACCATCTGCAATGTTACAATTTGTATTAACATAATCCATACTTAATTCCTCTCTATATATCAGATCTTTAATAAAATGTAATCTTATATCTATGTGTTTTGATCTCCTAGAGTTTTCACTACTTTTTGCTATGCATATTGCCCCTTTATTATCTACCAATAACTTTGTTTCTCCGCCTTGACCTAAATTCTTCCTAATCCCTTTTAAGTTTACTAACTCTTGTGCTGCTAATGAAGCTGCTATGTATTCCGCCTCAGCTGTAGATAATGCTACACAGTGCTGCTTCTTTGAATACCAAATTATAGGATTATTTCCATGGAATACTATTCCGCCACTAATACTTTTTCTATCTTTTCTATCTCCTGCCCAATCAGAATCTGAATAACAATATAAGTTTGTATCTTGTGTCTTTGTAAATGTAAGTTTTCTTCCTTTTGTTTCTTTTACATATCTTAACACTCTTTTTCCCGCTATCCAAATTTTATCTGTAGGCTTGTCCAAAAATCTACTTAAATAAGAAACTGCATAAGAAATATCAGGTCTCGTTGTTACTGCAAGATACATTAGACTTCCAATTAATTCTCTCAGTGGTATCTCTTTAGTGATTTGTTCTTTGTCATCTATGTTAAAATTGCATTCCATTGGTGTTCTATGTCCTCTACATTCCTGCATATTAAATTTATTTAGTATTTTATCTATTAATTTCTCCTGACTAATTGTTATTTTGTTTTCTTCTCTTATAAATTGCATCCCTAAGAAATTCTTTAGATGTCCTATTTCTTTTGCATTAAATTCTTTCTTTAAATCTCTTATTATATTTGTTTTATTTCCCATTAAAATAATATCGTCGACAAATATTAGCATCCAACAGTCCTCTTTATAATAAAGGCAATAATCATATTGTGACCTTTTAAATCCTTTCTCTATAGCAAAGTTATTAATTGTATCATTCCAACATTTAGGCGATTCCTTCAAACCGTATAATGCTCTTTTTAGCTTGAAAACTTTATTCTTCTTTACTGTATTTGTTAGTCCTTCTGGTACTTTTATGTATATATCTTTTTCCAGTTTTCCATTCAAAAAGGCTGTTGGTATATCTAACTGAGTTATTTCTAAATTTTCATAAATTGATTTTGAAATCATCATTCTAATTGTCGACAATCGTGCTACAGGTGAGTATATAATTTCGAATTGATTACTTTTGTTCATTTGAAATCCTTTCGCAACTAATCGTGCTTTTCTTGTTCCATCATCCTTGTGTTTGAATATCCATTTAGTTTCTATTGCTCGTTGTCCTTTTGGTAATATTGTCACTTCCCAGGTATTTAGCTTATCCAATGCACTAAGTTCTTTTTCAATTGCTTCTTTCCATTCAACTTCTTTTACTGCTTCATTATAACAACTGGGAGTTTGTTCATTAGTTAAATAACAATATGCTGTATACACTTCCTCTTCACTCGAATTTAAATCTATTACATAATCTTTATGCCAAACAGGTTTGTTTATTTTTCTTCGTTCTCTAAATGTAGAAAGTTGCTCCATTTCTTCAAAATTTTCATCAGTCTGTATATTATGCTCATCTTCGTCTTCTTGTAACTCTAAGTCTTCTTCTTCATTTATAGTAGGTCTTTCAATTTCCATATCAGTTGGTATATATACTGTTTTAGTTGTATCTCTGGGTCTTTCATCAAATATCACATTCCTGGCTGTAACGGTTCTTTTATTCTTTAAATCCCACAACTTGTATCCACCTATATTATAGCCCAACATTATCATCTTTTGTCCCTTATCATCAAGTTTTTTTCTTAGTTCTCTTGGTACATGATTGTAGGCAATACTTCCAAAAACTCTCATGTGTGTGACGTTTGGTTTCCTACCTTCCCATAATTCACTTGGTGTTAGGTCTCTTCCAGTGGTTGGACTTCGGTTTGTTACATAAGCCGAATACAATATTGCCTCACCCCAAAAATCCTTACTCATGTTTGAATCAATTAAGATTGTTCTGGCTTTATCCATCAAAGTACGGTTCATTCTTTCTGCTGTTCCATTCATTTCTGGGTTATAGGGTACAGTTGTCTGCATTATTATACCATGTTCTTTACAAAAAAGTTTAAAGTCATTATTAATGTACTCTTTGCCATTATCTGATCTCAACTTAAGCAAATTTGTATTATGATGCTTTGTTGCATAATAGTAATATTGTTTAAATTTTTCAAAGACTTCAGATTTATGTTTAATAAGAAAAATCATTACAAAATGTGTACAATCATCTATAAATGTTACAAAGTAATTACATCCATCCCAGGTTGGTGGATTGATTGGTCCACACACATCTGTATGAACCAGTTCTAAAGGATATTTAGCCCTATACCCATTTCTATCAAAAGGTTGCCTAGACATTTTACCTAGTATACAAGGTTCACACAAATGATTAATTGTTTTACAATCTTTAATCTCATCCAATCCGATAACTAAATTCCTTTGTGATAATATACTTATGTTATTCATACCTAAATGTCCAAAACGCCTATGCCATAAATCAATCATATCCTTATTTTGAGATACAGAATTACAGTGAGACACTTGAACAACCCGAGTGTTAACTATATATAAAGAGCCAATCTTATTTCATATTATTAATAGTTTACCAAATTCATATACTCTGACTTTACCATTAGAAAACACAATTTCAAGCCCACTTTTTTCCATTTTTGAAACAGATAATAAATTCTTTCTTAATTCAGGTACATAGTAAACATTTTTAATTTGACAATAATTTTCAGTTTTACCTACTATACATTTAACATTAATATTTCCAATACCCACTGCCTCCAAATAAACACCATTTTTGGCAGCAAATATTTTATGTGAAGTTTTTAATTTAATATAGTCCTCAAAATAGTCTGTATTGTTCACAAGATGGTCCGAACAGCCTGAATCTATGAGCCACTCTATTATATTACTTTTGTTACACTGTAACACTTTATTTTCACTCTCACTGCACTGAAAAGCCGTGTTTCTTGAATCTGGTTGCGTCTCCACTGTCTCTGCCAAATGTGCCCGACGCTGCCCTCGGTAGCCTTGATAACCTCGACTTCCAAAAGTTCCTCGTTGTTCCTGTCTGTGATATGTTCCTTGATTCTGTACAATATCCCTTCCTTGTCCTCTATTTGAGCCTCGACCATATCCTTGTACCGACTGATAATAATTCTGTTGTTGTATTTGCGAACGGCACTGAAACCTTTTATGGCCTGGTTTTCCACATGCATAGCATAAAAATGCATTTATTTCTTGACTGCTTATGTTTTTACCGTCACTTTTTTTTCTCTTTTCTTCTTCATTTAATAAGCTTGTTTTTACAAAATCATAACCCACATTTTCCATCGTCTCCAAAACTGTAATAATGTTACTATAAGGGCCAGTTTTATAAACGACATACCTTTTTCCCGTTTGTTACACTGCTGGTAACGAACGCTAAACGGTCCGTCAATAACGTTTACTGACGGTGGTTCTATAAAAGAATTTAACCATTCGGTAACTGTCCGTAAAAAGTATGCCGAAGTTTAGGAATATTGTCGATGGTTTCGTTGTAGTCTCTCAAGAGCTGTCAAGTGTCGCGTCACAAACACGTTTATATACGAACACTTTATGAACATAAGGTTATTGTTTTGTCTTTCCTATTGTATCACACCAGCAGTTAAAATGTAAAACACGAATACAAACAAAATTTTGTCTCAAAATTTCTCTGACAAGGTAATAATATGCTATGAGATTGGATTCGTATGTGTGTAGTCTATTGCTCCAATAACACAAGGAAATTTAGCAATGTTATAAAATTCTTCCTGTGTACTTACTGAAGCGTCCATATGTATATAAACTCTTCGCGCAAAGATGCTATTACTTGGGACACTTTCCATACAACAGTACAAGCAGTAACCTTTGACACTCCGACGAAGTCTCCAGTGGCTAACAACACAGCACCCAATGAATAAAACCGGAGTGTCACTAGTAATTGAGTGGACGGAGAAAGTGTATTGTTTCTAGCAGTAGCCGATTTCAGTCTTGCACCAATCTTTAGAAGAATAGTCTCAAAACTTTCTTTAAATAATCTAAAACGACACATAAAATCCGTATCGTCGAAAACATTGCAGTAATCAAAGGACGAGTAATACGAGGCTTAAAAGTTCTCTCACGACGTGCGTGAGTCATAAAATCGTCCTCAGAGTCACTGCTACTCGTGTCATTATTATTAAAAACGAGATTAAAATCACTGCTGCCGGAATAATCGTCACAACTCATTATTTTACAATTTGTTAAAAAATAATATTACAAATTCAACTATTACTTCTTATTTTCTAACCTCAACTTGTCAAAATAAACGATACGTAAGATAAACCGACCCTATCATAGTCAGTAACGAGCCAGTAAACGCTAGCTGTCAAATTTTACTGTTGACTAACGAACAGTTGTTTATAATACACTATATTATACTATTAGATCATTTTTTCGTTTATTTGATTCAAAATTTAACTAACGGATCGTTATAAAACTGGCCCTAAGACTTTGGCATTGACAAAAGTATGTAATTGATCCTTTCTTCCGACGATAAAATAGAATTAGAACTCTGGAGCTGTGTAAATATTTCTTCAAATTGTGTAAAGTGATCAATTAATTTATTATGTTCATTATATTTTACTTGCATCAAAGTTTTGATTAAAAACAGCTTACTTCGAACGCTTTTCTTTTCAAAATTTTCTTCCAAATTTTTATACATGTGATAAGCACTTGCTTTATTTCTAATGAATTCTAAATGTGAATCTGCAACCGCACTTATTAAGATAGCCTGCGCCCTTGACTCCAATACATTGTTGGCTTCTTTGTTACTAAATTCTTCATCCTCTATTGATTTTAATACACTTGCCTCTCTTAATATGCTTTTAATTCTGAATGACCATGCTGCGAAGTTATCTCCAGCGAATTGTGTAATTGCAAATTTTTCTTTAATATTATATGACGCCATTTTTTCTTCTTAAACGTTTTGGGCGCTGTCTGGGCCCATAACCCTGTTGATATGGGTCGGTCGAGGCAATGAGTTTCTTCTTTCTTATTTTATTTTATCCTTTATTGTTTCAACACTTTACATGCTTCCTTTTTATATTATATATATTTTATTATCTTAACAAAAATTTTACACACCACACAGTACAACAAAAAAAAAACAAATTTTTGAGTAGTCTTTATAACATTGACAGATATTCATGCAGAACACAGATATTCTCAACAGACTTTAATAGAATTCAATGGAATTTCATCGAATTCAATCGACTTTAATCGAATTTAATCGAATTTAGTCGAACTGAATCGAATTGAATTTCGTCCAAATCCGTCAAGCCATTTTTGCTTGAAAGAGTAACAAACATCCAAACATACTCGCAAACTTTCGCCTTTATAATATTAGTAGGATATAGAATCATAACTTGGGCATAGAGAGTATCGTCAGCCAGACACTCTAATGGTTGTTGGCTCGGACGAATGTAAGGGAGTCAAATTGATTAATTTGCTATTTTATAAACAAAGACGTTAAACATGATCCTCCCTCTGCTCTTCATATTGTTATCTCGCAAAATGTTTTGGAAAGTAATCAATCCCAACGCTATATTGAACCATTGTATTAGAATATCGCTGAACTTTGCCCTAAATTTAATTAAACCCGACAATTTTCCGAATTAAATTGCTCGGGACGCAAGCGAAAGGATTTCAAGCATAAAATGAAACCAATTACTTATCTTTACAAGACATCATTATCAATTCAAGCCGCGTTGTCTACGTTTATCGTGAATAATGATTATTGTTTTACTGATGGTTCAAAATATACTCGTAGTTCGGAAAATTAACTTGCAAAACTTTGCCTTTGTTTTTCCACCTCTGGCTGTCCAGATTTGAGCTAGCAATTGACGCGCAATTGATCTCATATTAACTACAAACATACGATAACAAATTTATATACATAGTTAATCACATCACAGGCGTATTACTAGCTAGCGTGACGGCCACCTCAAGTGGTCTCTCATCACAATTTCGTTTTTTTTTTAATAGATTTAAGTTTTTTTTATTTATCAGTTTCCTAGTAGACACTTAAGGAGTTAAGAGAAATAAAATATTATGGAAATTAGGGTAATGAAAATTATTCCGAAAATATTTAAGACAGAAATTAAACCGAGCACGAGTCACTGATGCTCGTTGATATACTGTAGTCTTGTATAGATTTTATATTATATTTAATACTAGCCGAGCCCGCAACTTCGAATGCGTGGTATTCGGTATAGCGCGTAACCATCGTGTAACTTTTTTTTTTGTTATGCGATTAGAATGAAAACAAACACTAAATGTTACGGAAAGCTTGCTGCAATATATCACTGAAAACCGCATTCAAATCGGTTGAGACATTTCTGAGATTAGCTCACAGACAAACAGACAATAATTCTAAAAATTATCTTTTTGACCTCGGTAAAATAAGTACAACGTGTACAAATCTTTTTTTTTTAATATGGCTCGTTTACGATTTTATTATATGTTATGTATATAGATATAGATATAGATTTATTCTAGTGACTCACCCTCTGCTTAGCACGGAGTTGAAATTTTTAAAAATCCTTCCTCAGCAGATCCTTATGTTATAAAGTAGTTCCAAATTTCAGCTTTCTAGACTTAGTAGTTTTGACTGTGCGTTGATAGTCAATCATGACAAACAATTTTATAAGCATAGGTTACAATGAAGAACAATGAAAGTATATTTTCACGGTAGTGTTTTGTAAGGGAGTGGCCACTACAGGCATATAGGTTGCCTAATTCATTAGGTACTGCGAATCGCAGTAACCCACTAAAAATTGTGTATTTTATTATATACACCAATGATGCATTATTCTAAATGTATATAGACTATATATTATGTATACAAAGACTCCAATTATACTCTGTCTAATTGCAATTATATTTCATATTAGCAATTTCTTTTTTTTATGTTAAGATCGGTAGACAGGCTGACGGTCCACTTGATAGGTGGCTACCGTCGGCTATAACACAAACAACGCCAAAGCTGCTGCAAGTGCGCTGCCGAAATTCTTTTACGCTTTTCACTTATCGTTTATACGGCAGTAATGAATGACAAAGACAATCAACGTCTTCGTGGAATCTACGAGTTAGAGTATTCAATACAATGCATAATTTTTTTCTGCATAATATCTCACAAAGTTTATGTCTAGTTATTTTTGGTCTTTGTCAGTTGTAGCCAGTACTGTTCTAGCTATCTAGTTTGAAATACAGGCATATCAGTAATATTATTATTAGTTTAGATAGACAGTAGATACCCTTTATTAATGCTTAGCTTTAATAATAGATCAACGTAATTAATAATAGCCAATAGACTCTGGACTATGCTTCCCAATCAGACCAATGAAGGTTACGAATTGGAAAGCGCAGAGTGGGATGCCTTGCAGCCAGGTGGACGGAAAACCTGAAAGGCTTCGCAGGAAGCGGCTGGATGCGAAGGACAGAAGACCGTGCGTAGTGGCGAATTTTGGGAGAGGCCTACTACATTCAAGATTGGAAAGACACAAGCCGATTATAGAAACGAATTTTTTTTTTTTAAATATCTTCTGGTTCACCATTGAAAACGAACTTCTTGGACCAAAAGAACTAATTTTAAAATTAAAACACAGCTACACATTGTGATATTAACGTTCATGCATGTACTCCCCTCCACCTCAATAAAATTGGTGCACGAAACAGCCCTATCTGTGACTGCGGTGTTGAGGAAGGCTCTACTGATCATATATTTTTCAATTGTCCTTTACGCCCCGTGTCCCTCTATGATATTCTCCCTGCCAAAATCCCTCGTCCCATCAACATGAAGTCGCTCCTTTTCTATGTAAGTAATTCTCCTTTTGTTTATATGTTATGTAAATATATAGATATGTACGACATTAAACTTTAATCAATAATAAAACCGAATACTCAATTTTTTGTAATGGCCCACTCTTGTTATATATGTATATATTTTCCTTTTGGTTTATTCGCTTTCGCGTTGTGGAAGTCACCCGACATGACATTGGCAGATAATGGCCATTTTTAAAATGAGCCGTATTGCCATTTTTTGAAGAAGAAGTTGAAGTTGATATTAACGTTTGATTTATTTGTTGTTTTATGGTTGTATATAAGTCAAAAATGCTTTAATAAATTAGATATATCCCCATATTTCAACACTCAACAGTCACAGGTGCTGAAGCAAATGAATACAAATGTGCCCATACGATAATTCCATTTTTGAACCTAAATGTGTCAACTAAGTCGCACGTGAAAAGGTTAAGTGAACCTTTTATCCAACCGGCGACGTGGGCTGGTCACACTAATCTCCTTAAACAGATTTAGCGGCTTTTGTTTCTTTTTTGTTCCGTTTGAGAAATTAATGTGTCATCTACTTACGAAGCTTAGTAAGCATTAAATGAAGGAAATCAGTGGCGGTAAAATTTTACATTTCTGTTTAAAAAAATATTTTACTAATGGAAAGCTTGTAGGGTTCATCATCATTCGCTTCTCATTCATTAAAAACCTTTTTGTTTCCTGTTTATAATGTAACCTTTTTTTTATTTACTTATAATTACATGTACACTGGCCGGCGGATTTTGAACAGAATGGAACGAAAAAGGGGGCAGGAAAAAGATTGAGAAATGAGGATTGACAGGTTTTTCTGACGGAGAAAAGACATTGTGGAGAAATTTTAAAAAGGAGAAGGTTTACTGGTTACAACTGAGTTTCAGTTATACTTCAAAGAAATCGGAATAAACTAATCCGAAACTTATTTCGTTAAGACGACGAGTTCAGCATTAACCTCGTATTTTTGCCGAAGATCCGGTTCCAACGCTGTGCACAGCATCATCCTCATAAACTGTAGCTCTGAAGACGTGCTCATCGGAGGACAATTATTTATAAATATTTATGAAGATTAATAAGGACTGCGGTGACTACCAGTGTACATATAGGGACCTTAGTGAAATTAAAGTGTGGTGCTTCCCTCCAGTCTCTATCTTTCCTTCCATCCCGCCACCCCTTACAGTGATCTAGAGTTGTTTCACTACATTTTGGCGCCCAACGTGGGGCTCGTCCGGGATAATGGAATGAAATTCACTGTTTTTACCGATCATTCTGCATTGAAGTGGTTTATGAAACTGTCAAACCCTTCTGGTAGACTAGCACGCTGGACAATTCGTCTTTCTTGTTTCAATTTTGAAATAAGGCACAAAAAAGGGAGTGATAATGTAGTACCAGACTTTCTTTCACGTCGCAAACAAGTCCCAAGTAAAGAGGCAGCATCAGTTGAACCCATTGGTAACATTCTTTCTCCGCAAGAAAAGTTTAATAAATTAATTGATGATTGCCGCAATAATCCAGACGGTAATCCTGATTATAAATTGGTAAATGGGAAGATTTATCGTTTTTGTGAGTGCTCAGATAGTTTAAATAATGATTTTGTATGGAAGGAAGTACCTAATCCATGCGATAGAGATAATATAATAAGCATGAATCATGGTACTGATGACAATCCACATTTGGGAATATTCAAAACTTATAAAAAAATTCAAAGGTTATACTACTGGACGGGAATGTTCAGAGATATAGCTAAATTTATATCCTCATGTGATGTTTGTCTAGCTTATAAGCATTCTAACCACGCTCCATACGGTCTTATGGGTAAACCAAAAATATGTTCTAGGCCTTTTCAGATGATTTCATTGGATATTATGGGTCCTTTTCCAATGACGAGACGTAGAAATCAGTATATTTTAGTAGTCAATTGTTGTTTTTCAAAATATACATTGATATTTCCTTTAAAACGTGCAATAGCTACGAGTATAGTAAATATAATTGAAAATTTTGTATTTCTAGTACATGGAATACCACAAACGATAATTATGGATAACGGAGTTCAGTTCAAATCTAATGAATTTCAAAATTTGTTGAACAAATATAAAGTTCAACACATTTTCTTTTCGCCTCACTATTGTCCTCAAATTAACCCAACTGAAAGGTACAATAGGACAATAATTACTGCTCTTGCACCATTGGTAGGAGAGGATCATAGAACATGGGATGAACATTTACATAAGGTACAATTTGCGCTGAATAATGCAGTCAATGTTGTTACGGGATATTCTCCAGCATTTTTAGTATTTGGTCGTGAACAAATACCGTGTGGTAGCTTGTACACAGAATGTCCTAACATAGATGAGTTTGTTTTTCTTCCACGTGACATTTACGCAAATAATGTTGGATTACTGTCGAAATTATTCGATAAAGTGCAAATGGCACTGTACATGGCTCACGACAAAAACTCTAGTCATTATAATACTAGACGCGTTTTTAAAGAATTTAACGTCGGCGACGTTGTTTGGCGTAGAAATTACAATTTAAGTAATGCAGGTACATATTTTTCTGCTAAACTTGCCCCTAAATTCATGAAATCAAAAGTTTTGCAAAAATTATCACCATTAGTGTACATTTTGGAGGATAAAGATGGCGCCAAAGCGAAGTGGCACATTAAAGATATCAAAATGTAATTATTAATTTGTTTGTGATGTAAATAATCGACTATATAGCTGTAGAGGGTGGCTTATTTATGTGTTGTCTACAATATTGTAATTTTGTATATAATGTTTTGATTAATTATTCCAAATTATTTAGCAATATTTATTATGTATATTTCGGCTTTTATTCAAAATTATTTTTGTGTTTGTAAAAATAATTGTTTAATTTTGTTCTTAGTGTGTAATATTATTTTGTTTGTTGTTGTTTTGCATATACGCACCTTCATTCACCTCATTCATTAGCAATTTCAGGATTCCTTTTGGCATATTCCACATAATCACCCGGGCGGTCGCTATACCCGGATTAAATAAGCCTTAATAGCATTCACTGTAAATATTTCTCATTATATGTTCGACATTGTGTCGCGGGCTAGCTGCCAAGTCGCGATACAAGTCAATTTCTCTTATATTTAGGATAGTTTAGTTATTAGGGTCGTTTTAATGGTTAGGTTAGATTTAGGTTCATTTTTTTTTTTTTTCATTCATTTTTTTTTTATGGGTTTATATAGTGCAGCTGACTGACACTTTAAATAAGCTTTCAAGTCATATAGTGCAGCTGACTGACACTTTAAACAAGCTTACAGTCATTAGGGATGTTCCTTCGTTGAGTCAGTGCCATTGGTCTGAAAAGCAGCCGTGAGCCTGACTCATACCTCTGAATGGTTGTGTGCATGTAGGGGATTTGAAAGAAATGTTTGGTGATGAATGGAAGTGTGAAGCTTATGTCCCATACCTCAAAATTTTTTCTCTGCGTTCAAAAATTTTTCATGGGGAGGGGAGATAATGTAGGGTTCATCATCATTCGCTTCTCATTCATTAAAAACCTTTTTGTTTCCTGTTTATAATGTAACCTTTTTTTTATTTACTTATAATTACATGTACACTGGCCGGCGGATTTTGAACAGAATGGAACGAAAAAGGGGGCAGGAAAAAGATTGAGAAATGAGGATTGACAGGTTTTTCTGACGGAGAAAAGACATTGTGGAGAAATTTTAAAAAGGAGAAGGTTTACTGGTTACAACTGAGTTTCAGTTATACTTCAAAGAAATCGGAATAAACTAATCCGAAACTTATTTCGTTAAGACGACGAGTTCAGCATTAACCTCGTATTTTTGCCGAAGATCCGGTTCCAACGCTGTGCACAGCATCATCCTCATAAACTGTAGCTCTGAAGACGTGCTCATCGGAGGACAATTATTTATAAATATTTATGAAGATTAATAAGGACTGCGGTGACTACCAGTGTACATATAGGGACCTTAGTGAAATTAAAGTGTGGTGCTTCCCTCCAGTCTCTATCTTTCCTTCCATCCCGCCACCCCTTACAGTGATCTAGAGTTGTTTCACTACAAGCTACATTATTGAAAAGTGTTCTAAGTTAAATTTTATAGTTATAAATATTGATTTTCAATACGAAATCACAATATTTGTAAATGAAGTCAAAGAAAAAGGAGTTAGAGAGTTTCTTTATCGGCGTCCATTATCGAAACGGATTCGAAACTAATTAAAATCTACTAAAAACTAATTTAAAACTAAAGTATCTTAACTTAATATAAATAATTGCGTTTTTTTAACTTTCCTAAAGTCTACTTTCACTACAAATATCTTCGGTTTAATTTTTGCATTTTGGTATAAAATTTCGGTACTTACCCATGGAATTATTTATTACGTAGGCACACTAAAAGTTTCCAGAATAAATAAGAAAAAGTTTTTCTGAATGGTCAAAAATGAATTTATTGTTTCCAAAAATATTCACCGTTAGCGTAAATGTACTTTTTCATACGAATAAACCAATTTAAAAAAAAATATGCCACTCCTCCTTGGTGATCTCGGAAACATGTTTTTCATACTCTTCGAGAGCCTCTTCTGATGATGAAAATCGTTGACCGCGTAACAGGTTCTTAATTTTTGCGAACAAAAAGTCGCAATGTCGGTGGCAATGCCAGGTCGGAATTGTATGCAGGATGTCTCATAAGTTCTACGTTTTTCGCCTTCAAAAATTCGTTTGTCTGTCTGGCCGTGTTAGGACTGACATTATCGTGATGCAATGTGATACATCGTTTACGGTTATTGTTACGAAGTTCGTCAATAACTTCCGCCAATGAAATGGTCGTGTACCAATCACTATTCACGGTACGACGACTCTCCAAAACAACTAAATTAATTAGAATTAGAAAAACTTAACAAGTGCGAATTGAACTCGCATGAAGAGGGTTCCGTACGATGTTACCTATCGCACAATATTGAGTGATTTACCATGTTATTTTAATATCATGGACTTCTTATGGGTTTTCCTATAATCTATAAGTAGAAAACTAATTTTCGGAATGGTCGGACAGACGGACACACGAGTATTCCTGTAAGGGTTCCGTTTTTTTATTCGGACTTACGGAACCCTAAAAAGAAGCGATCATTTACTTAGACATGTGATAGAGACAAGAGATATACGGAGTGATGGAATTAATGAAGATGGCAAAAAGCAAAGGACACAACACACCACCCTGAGGCACCTCGACTGTCACATTACACGAAGACAAGATCGCCTCATTGATACGGGTGCGTTGACGCCGACCAGTGAGTTAATTCCGAAATCAGTTAGTTACCTACTAGTGTGGACTAAGTAGTTTTCCATTTTAAAAATGGAATCGAAAATCCTTCTTTATTGCAGGTTTTTGGATCTCAAAAGAGAGCTTTAAGAGAGATATCCATAAATCGTATATTTATAAATTATAAAATTTATAAATATGCGATTATAAATCGTTACTTCATTGTAATTTTACTTATTTTCTATTAATATAGTAATATGTAAAATGGTGACGGGTATTCTATGGAGGAAGTCTTACTGTCTCATATTATGACATCACAATATGTGACACTAACGATATGCAAATACTCGAAGATGTATAAATATTCATACGTGAATATTCATAACTTTTGACTACATTTTAGAAAGTGTAATTATAAGTAGAATAATAATGTAGCATAATAAATAGAAAAGTATTTCAAAGTACTTTAACAGAATATTAATATCAATAATTTTGTGTCAAAACAAAATTAAAAATGGAAAAAATAAGATATTTAAAAGATCTTAAAATTAGAAAATTAGAAAATTAGAAAATCTAGTGATTTCTTTATACAATTGAAGGTCAGTGGAAAGGTTGGCAGTTCACTTACAATTATAATTGTAATTGTAATTTTGATTGATTATTGGTTGTACTGTCCACTATTCTATTTTTACAAGCAACACGTTGTGGTTTTGAATGCGCTGTCGACTTTAATAGGATAAAGGATAAGGGTTAAGGAAAGGATAAGAGGATGGAACTTACCATCCCTCACTGACTTACCTAAACACTACACATGAACGGTTACTTCTGTAAGGGGGTTGGTTACTGCCACCAGACGAACTGCCCAGTTTGTGACTGCGTAAAGGAGTGTACTCTGCCGTTATTAGTTTTGTCTCGAAAACGAAGACCAAGATGAGCAACTTAGTTTTTTTGACTGAAATAAACTTTTACTATTTTTATTGATCAGTCAAAACATAGGAATCATTAAAAAATACTTTAAAATAACTGCAGACCTTAGACCAAGTCAGTCAATCAGCATTTACTTAAAACCCATCTAGCGAGAGTCCCTTCAGGTGTTAACTCTTCGTGTTAACGTCTTCAACACTTCATGACTTTGAGATCGTTCACCAAAACGCTATCAGGACGGCAATTGCCTAATCATTCAGTACTTCGTTAGCAAAGCCTAATTTTTTTTAAATTTATTCTACACTGCTTCAAGAGGTTTTCGTCATGTGAAACAGCGATGTCAACAAACATAGTCTAGTGCAGAAACTAGCCCTGATAACTACAATATCAGAACAATAATCTTTTACGTGATTATAGAGCGAAATAATTGGACGTGGAATAATCGTTTTTGAGAATTAGTCTTTTATGTGTATTATTCAATTATTTATTTATTTCAATATAAAAAAAAAACTTAAAATTTGCCGCTGCTAGCGCGCCAAGGCTCAAACTACCGGTAGTTAGAGGCGCAGAGTGAGGAATACGCGTCGTGTCAAGAAGTACCGCCTTCCGTATCTGTCCCTTATACCAGCCATCTAGTGAGAGCCTCTTGACGTGTTGGTCGAGGATCTTAGCCATAAAGCCGTTCGCCGAGAAGACTATACGAACGATGATTATGGCGGTGTAAGTTTATATCTAATTATGTACATGGTTGCTGTAAGTTTTATATTAATGTTGTAATTTATTTGTTGTTGTTCATTTGTGTCAACAAAACATATTACTTCTTTAAAAAAATGTAAGTGACATTTGAAGACTTGAAGTTCTTGAAAGTTCATCGTCAATTTTCGACATACTTGAAATTTGACCGAGTTTTAAAGTAATATAAGGGTTATATGAAAAGTGGATTTCCGATTTTTCGTCATCTAATATCGATGTACCCTTGTGTGGCGCACTCTCCGAATTGCTTTTAAAATTGCTAGCTCATGGCTCGAGCATCGAGATTCTTATCTTCGAAATTATTATTGTGAGGGAACTCTGCGATATGGCTCGTAGGTAATGGAATTTTTGGAACTCTGTGCGATCATAACCACTCCATATTATAAAAGAAATATAAGATGTATGTAATTATAAATGTGAAAGTAACTGTCCCTTTGTTACCTTTCATGCCTTAACTACTCAAACGATCGCCATGAAATTTTGCATATACATTGTCAGGAATACAGAAGAGGGCATTGGGGTAACTTTTTCAAAAAAAGTACTGTTCCCGAGGATCATAAAAGTATATATCCAACGCCTGGCAAAACTATAACAGCAATTAAGATTTAATAATTTATCGCTCATATATTTTGTCAGGCGCTATATTTTTTAAAGGGGGCGCGGACAAATTCGCGGGCACCAACTAGTTAACATTATAAATCGAAACACAAGCTGCACAAAGACGGATGTCAGGGTAAAGGATTAAAGAAAATGAGGAGATACGGAATGGATTATAGCAACGCTTACTCTCGTAGTAAATCGCGATGGTCTCGTTATTTCACGATGGTCTTCTAATTGCCATCAGGCGGGCTGCTTAGTTTAGGACTGCGGAATGCAATGTACCCTGCTACTACAAACTGTCTATCTAAATTCTCACTGCAATTTTATCAAAATCGGTTCAGCAGTTCACTGCTGACCGATTTTGATAAAATTTGGTACGGAGATTGCTTGAACCATTTACACTTAATATTACACATTAGTAAGAGAATGATCGACACGTGTAAGAAAAGTCCTACCGCTACATGGAAATAACGATAAAATATTACCTTTGTTTGTGCTATAATTTGTGTAGACTCTGACTAAGTTTAGTCTGCTAGTCTAATGTTACTTTGTTTATGACTAAGGCCTTAATGCAAGAAGTATTAAATCAAAATAAGAATTAGTTTCAAATGTATGAAAACTACCTGCCAAGGATCATCATATTTTAACGTTTGAGTAATACATATTTTATAAGTACAATATAGCAGCATGAAAGATATAACAGGAAGTTTCATTTCTATGAAAATTTCAAATAGCTTTCGCTTTTATTTTGCGGATATTTTGTAGAAAAGGAAGGCGTAATTCAGACTCGTAACAAATAGTTTCGGCTCTCGTTCGCGATGATTTATTGAAGGAACTTGTGGCAAATAAAAAACTGGGCCTTACGCAGCTATTCATACTAGTTGGCGCTTTTTGTTCACTTTGCATAATAGTTTCGGGTGTTGTATCCTTGGTACCTCTAATCTGCCGAGTACGATAATTTATTATATTAAGTTTTTGTATATATTTTTTTAATTATTTATTATTCGAAATTAGAACTTCGAAATTCGAAATTTATTATTTATTATTCGAACAAGCTTTACTTGTTATAAATAGCAACGAGAAAACCTCTGATTATTTATGTTACTATGTAACATTTTCACGCCTTACTATACTCAATCGATAATCGTGAAATTTTACATACACATTGTGTGTGTATGTTTATTAAAAGTTAATTATATCAAAGTTAATTATTATCTAAAGTTAATTATATCAATTTAAAAAAAATTATAAGACATTTCTTCTTATTTGTACTGTGCAAGTGACAAATTAAATGAGGTAGATTTTTCTCTTTATTACAACAATCATTAAAACAACCTTAATATCTGTTACAAAATTATTTCATTATTTGTAAATAAATTTTACATACCTAGTTTAATATTTCCTTGTTTTTAAAATTGGTTTGTGAAATTACTTATTTTAACATTACTGTGTAGATTACAGAACAGCAGAACTTATTACAGACATATGTTTTAATCCGGAAGGTGGCCCACATGTGCTACAAGTTTCATCCGAACCCATGTAGGTAAATATCTTCACAAATTATAGCATTTGTAATATCAAGGCTCGGTGCTAATTGGAGGACGGCACGGTAAAGTATTTAAATTTTTTTCTTAGCATTTTATACTTTAAGCCCTTTTAATATAATTCAAATTTCATTGCATTACCTATGTGGATAACTTTAGTTCGTCTACGTTTCTCCTCATTCCTGATTCAATCTCGATCTGCTTTATTTTTAAATATTATTTATAATGTCTATCATTTTTGGATGTAGTTTTTGAAGGTAAGTCCTTCAAAAGATTTGAAAGTAACAGTCAAGGACGTAATTCAATATTGAGTCTATCAGAGTCAAATTAAATCTAAAGCAATGCTAGAAATGTCGAAAATTAATTGGTATAATTTAGCCGACACGATTCCTAGTTAATTATTTATATATTTTTATTTTAACAAAGATAAACAATCATTCTCATCCGTGTATTTTCTATATCTTTTTCTTTGATTTGTTTTGATGGCCCATGGATATTTCGCAAAATTTAATACATTATTAAAACTTTTTTATTGAATCATCATTAAAATCATCTTCACTCTTCTCTAAATAGTCCACTAGCTGCAAATGTTATTCCTATATTTTCAAACAAATTGATATATTGTAATTTGTGATTAACAGTTATTTTTCATTAAAAGTTAGCAGTCAGTCCAGTTTATGGTAGGCGGACCATAAGGAGGAAAAAACTTATGCGCTGTCGAACCTTATGGGATCGAATAAAAAGGAGAAAAATAGGCATTGGGGACCTATAAAAATTTTAACGCTAGATAAATATACTATCCTACAAAATGCTCGACGTATATAAAACTCACTGAACTCGGCCACGCTTCGCTGCGGCCCATACCGCGGCGGCGCGGCGTGCGCATGGGAGGCGCGGTACTGGACACTGCGTATATAATAGTACTATTTATCGTAGCGTGATGTTGTATAGCCTATAGTCTTCCTCGATAAATGGATTATTCAAAACAAAAAGAATTTTTCAATTCGAACCAGTACTTCCTGAGATTAACGCGTTCAAACAAACAAACAAACTCTTTGTTAAATATATAAAATAAGGGACAAAATTTAACTTAAGTAATTTCTCACACTAGGTGGCAACACTGTGTTGTATATGTTAGCTGTGTGACTATGTCTTCTTGCTGTACTGTACCACATAATTGAAACAATAAAGTTTTATAATGTTCAAGCTGTATTATTAAGCAAAGAAACCAAAAAATATAATTGGTTATGGGACCAGGATACTCTGGAAATAGAAGTACAGAAGAAATCAGCAAAGAAAAAGTTACAATCGTTGTTAAGAAAATTTTGACAAGATAACCTGAAAATGGACGCCACGCGAACAATGATTTTAGAAAAATTTGATGGAAACAACTTTCGTCAGTGGAAATTTCAAATAAAATGTGCTTTAAAGGCTAAAGGAATTGATATTACAGTACCAAAACCGCAAGGAAATAGTGATGACTGGTCGAAACATGATGGCATGGCAATGTTTATCATAACCTCGTCAATGGATTTCAAACAAATTACATTGATAGAAAATTGCGAAACTGCTATGGAAATAATGTCAAAACTTGAATCAATATACGAACAAAAAAGTGAACTGTGCAAAATGTTAATCCACGAAAAATTTTATCAGTATAAAATGTCACCGGGTGACAATGTAGCTCAACACATATCAAAAGTGGAAACCTTAGCTAAACAACTGAAAGAAAGTGGTGAAACTGTTAGCGACATGGCAATCATAACAAAAATATTGGGAACGTTGCCCTCCAAGTACAGGTCGTTGCGACAAGCATGGATGTCATTAGATCCGAAGCAACAAACTATTGTTAACTTAACTGCACGTTTATTGGACGAAGAGGCGAGCTTGGCAGGTGAAGAGGAACAAGATACAGCTCTTTTTGTTGCCAATAAAACATGGAAAACAAGGCCAAAACAAAATTATCAAGTAGCGAGTGGGAGCGGTACAAATCAAAATAAAATAACCAAGCACAGGTTTGAATGTTATAATTGTGGCAAGCGGGGCCATTTTTCTAGGGAATGTCGTGCTCCAAGAAAATCGAATACTAGAAAACCTCAAAAAGAAGGTGCAGATATGTTAGCATTTTATGTGGAAAATAATGCATGTGATGCTGAAGAGAATATTTGGATTCTAGACAGTGGTGCCTCTGCCCACATGACATTTAGAAAGGATTTCTTTTTGGAACTTTTTGAATGCAACCAGAAATCGTTGACATTGGGAAATAAACAATCTATGGAAGTATCTGGCATCGGAAAAGTGTTAATAAAAAGATATGTCAATGGACAGTGGGAGACTAGTGAACTGAATGATGTGTTATATGTTCCAAGTTTGAGAAGAAATTTATTCTCAGAAGGTGTGATAATAAGAAAATCCTATTCTATTGTTAAGAAAGATACAAATGCCCTAATTTACAAAGACAATAAAGTGGTGATGAGTGCAAATATTAAAGAAAACAATTTATATGAGTTGAATATAAAAACAGTGGTTCCGGATACATGTAACTTGGTTCAAAATAATCAAAGTGATATTAAAATGTGGCATGAAAGGTTAGGACATATTAATTTAAAACAAATAAAGAACATGAGTGCAAATAGTGTTGTAGAGGGATTGAAGGTGACTGACAATGGACAAAGCAATTTTGTCTGTGAAGCGTGTGCCTATGGGAAGCAGTGCAAGTTCCCATTTCACAAATCTGAACGAGGAAAAATACAGCCAGGTGACCTAGTATATAGCGATGTCTGTGGACCTATGAGCGTCGCATCAATTCAAGGTATGAGATATTTTTTACTATTCAAAGATGCCGCAACAAGTTACAGGCATGTATATTTTATTAAGAATAAAAGTGATGTTATGGAAGCCTTCAAGAAGTACAATGCTATGATTAAAAATAAATTCATGCACAATATCAGAATATTACATACCGACAATGGAACAGAGTATGTGAATAAAGCTTTTAAAGAGTTTTTGGAGAGAGAGGGGATAGTTCATGAGCGTACTGCACCATATACACCAGAGCAAAATGGTCGGTCTGAAAGAGAAAATCGAACCATAGTGGAGAGTGCGCGTTCTATGTTGTATGCGCGAGATGTCCCATTGGAGCTATGGGCAGAAGCTGTCAATTGTGCAGTATATATATTAAATAGAACTTCCTCAACCCAAACTCCAAATACAACAGCTTTTGAATTGTGGAATGGTATCAAACCCCAGTTAGGTCATATAAAGGTGTTTGGTAGTATCGGTTATGTTCATACTCCGGATCAACTAAGAACAAAATTGGAGAAGAAGAGTAAAAAGATGATACTCGTTGGCTATGACAACACCAACTACAGAATGTATGATATAAATACAAAGAAAATAAACATTTCAAGAAATGTAATTTTTGATGAATGTCAAGTTCCAAGCATAAGGAAAAATATTGCACAAATAAGTATTGTTGATGATGGTGAAGTTATAAATGTAAATGAGAGTGAAGCACAAGCAACTAATATGTATGATACTCCTGTTGGAAGTTCGTCAATGGAGAGTGAGGATAGCTTATTGAGTTGTGGCAGCAATAACAGTGACGACCCAGCCTATGAACCGTCTCAAGAATTAGACAACTCAGTAACATTGACTAAGACGTTGAGACCACGAGTCAATAGAAAATATGAAGCTAACCTTGTTGAACTGTCATTGCCTCAAACATATGCAGAAGCATTGAATAGTCCACAAAAGGTTGAATGGTCTAAAGCTATTAAAGAAGAATTGTCTGCACATGAAGAAAACGATACTTGGACTGCGATTAAGAGGTCTGGTCAGCGAACTCTTACTACGAAGTGGATTTTTACTATAAAGAAAAATGAGAATGATGAAGTTGTACGCTACAAGGCTCGTTTGTGTGCACGAGGCTTTAATCAGATCAAGGATATTGATTATCAAGAAATATTTTCTCCAACAACCCGTTATGACTCTATAAGAATTATACTCTCTATTGCTGCAAAATATAATTTAGAAATTCAACAGTTTGATGTAAAAACTGCCTTTTTGAATGGGTATCTTAAAGAGGATATTTTTATAGATATACCTGAAGGTTTATCAATTAAAAACAATTTTGTATTGAAATTGAATAAATCCCTGTATGGCCTAAAACAGGCATCTCGATGCTGGAACAAAACATTTACTAAGTTTTTAATGAAATATGGTTTTGTTCAATCTCAGGCTGAAAATTGTATTTATATAGGAATTTTTGAGGGGACTAAAGTATTTCTAATAATTCATGTTGATGATGCTCTTGTAATATCTTCAAATAAACAACTTATTAAAGAGATAATAGAGTATTTGAAACGAGTTTTTAAAATCAAAGAGTTAAGTTTGAAATATTTTGTAGGTATGCAAATAGAGCGGGTGAATAACAGTATATATATTCATCAAGAAAATTATATAAATCAGATTATTGAGAAGTTTTGTATGAGTAATGCAAATCCTACCAACACTCCAGCAGACGTAAATGTGATTATTGCAAGGAATTTAGATGAAAATGTTGTTAATTTCCCATATAGAGAGGCTATAGGTTCCTTACTATTTTTAAGTTCTGTCTCAAGGCCTGATATTTCATTTTCTGTCAATTTATTAAGCAGATATGTTAACAATCCAAGTCAACAACATGTAAATGCTGTTAAACGTATAATTAGATATTTAATAAGTAGTAAAAGTTTGTGTATAAAATATGGAGAAAGTGGTGATCTTGTTGGATATTCAGATTCAGATTTTGCAAGTGATGTAGACACGCGTAAATCTACTACAGGTTATATGTTTATAATGAATGGAGGACCGATCACATGGTCCAGTCAGAAACAGAAGACCATTGCTCTCTCCACCACAGAGGCAGAATTTGTAGCTGCTTGTGAATCTGCTAAAGAGATATTGTGGTTGAAACAGCTAATGTCTGATTTAGGTGAACATTATGATTGTATAACTTTAAATGTTGATAATCAGAGTGCAATCAGATTAATCAACAACCCTGTTTATCATAAGCGAACAAAACATGTAGATGTTAAGTATAATTTCATAAGGGAAAAGGTGGAATTGGGTTTAGTTAAAATCAATTATGTTCCAAGTAAATGCCAATTAGCTGACATTTTGACAAAAGCATTACCTGCTCAAACTTTTCTCTGTCTGAGAGATCAGATTTTGTATGTTGTTAATTAATTTTTTTTGTTATTACTAAATAGAGTTAAATTTTAGTGGGAGTGTTAAATATATAAAATAAGGGACAAAATTTAACTTAAGTAATTTCTCACACTAGGTGGCAACACTGTGTTGTATATGGTAGCTGTGTGACTATGTCTTCTTGCTGTACTGTACCACATAATTGAAACAATAAAGTTTTATAATGTTCAAGCTGTATTATTAAGCAAAGAAACCAAAAAATATAATTCTCTTCAGCTTTATAATGTTAGTATAGATTATAATGTAGATGCTTATTATTATTTTAGAAAAATATAAAATTCTTACGGAGTCGTTACATTTATAAATTCAAAATAGGGGTAGAAATAATGGCGTTTTATAAATTAAAAATTTTTTGAAGCAATTGTAAACAGTAATCCTTCGAAACAAAACCCAAACTAAGCTCTTTAATCGCAAGGTTCTCAACAGAACGTTACTGGGAAATCTCGATCTTGAAATTAGGTAACCATTCCAACCTCTGTACTGTTACATTAATATTTTCTGCGACTTGTTGCTATGACCAAATAGATAGGTGTTAAAGAATGGGTTTATTAACCAATACGCTGCGAGTGGGGGGCGTAGAGGGGACTGTGCGGTGTAGGAACGCAAGGCGATACCGAGGAGCGACCGCGACTGATGACGGTTCCAAAGCCCCTATGGACTAGAACCACACCCATCTTGAGGCGAGTTTTAGTGCGGTAAGGATCCCCACATAACCTCTATGGGCATTTGTTCATAAGGTATCTTTTGAAGATTTCTCTCCTCGAAAAAAAAAAGAAAACCTTCGAGCGAGGAGTGGTGTCGTCTTTCTTTTCCTGAGAGGGCAGCCGTCGAAGCAAGACGTCTGTTTTTTGCCGATCGACTATCAATTATTCGGTTGTCATTGTCCTAAATTTTCTACCCGCTACTAGTAAATACATTTTTAATTCTTGAATCGTCGCCCCGAATTAAAATCGGTAAGTCTTTTCTTATTGGTTGGACGTAGTTTATTAATTTATTTAACTCATTTCGTGGCACCGCCGCATGTGTTTGGTCAAATTAGGAGAGAATTTATTTTATTTTATTTCTTATTGCTTTGAAATCAATGTCCAAAAGGAGAAATACCCTATGCCTTTTGAGTAATAGATTATTTCTTTTCCGTATTTTATTTTGCAAAGGTGCATGCCACTAGCCGTAAGGGGCCGCGGCATGTCTTTTTTTCTTTAAGTTTGAGACGGAAAACAGGTAGACAAGTTGATGCGTAAGCATTCCGAGTGATGGTAGTTTGCCGTCTACCATAACTGATTTCAATTTAATTTACGGCGACCGTAAATTTAGTAATTAGGGTTACATCTGAAACATTAATTTGTTCGTCGTGTTTCAGAGCTGTCCTGGATGTCCTGACGTGTCCTGGATGTTCTGGATGTCCTGACGTTTCCCGACGTGTCCTGTCTGGTCCTTCGTGTCCGTTCCGTTCTGACGGTTGGTTCGTGTCCGTTCGTGTTTGGTGGTTCAAAATCCGTTAGCTAGCTTAGGAGTAATTAACGGAGAAACAGGCACAAGCGGACAGCGACTTCGTTTGATAATAATACATATGTATGTATATAGATATTAATTAATGTATTTTGAAGCTAAAGTTTGTGATTATTTTTTTTTAATTAAAATTGACACAAATTAAAATTCCAGAATGAAGCATTTGAACTGACATGAATGCCCAAGTTTTCAAAACCGCATTCAAATCGGTTAAGCCGTTTCTGAGATTAGGGTGCACAAACGCACAGACAAACAGAAATTTTTTTTTTGTATTTTTGAAAATATATTTAATGTACATACAGGCACGGCTCGTTTACGGTTTTATTATATTTATAGTGTATATACAAAGAATAGATAATACAAATAAAGCCTATAATATTTAACAATCAAATTATTCCAATTAAGTAAGGCCTTAAAGGAGCTTTTTGATAACACTTAAACCACATAAATCATCTTTTATATTTCTTCTATCTTTGGGCCAGCGAAAAATAAAAAAATATTTATTGCTCATGTACTTATGACAGGCGTTGAATTTTTATCTTTATTTTTTAGGATTATCCCTCGGATACGTTACCTTTTTTGAATGAAATGTATTATAGCTTTTTATGTACCCCTGACGATGTGTATTCAAAATTTCATGATGATCGGTCCAGTAGTTATGGCGTGAAAGCGTAGCAAACAAATCCACTTTTGCATTTATAATATTCTTAGGATTGCTGAAGAGAAAACAGCGAATCGAAGAAAATTGGATGAACAACACTTCTAAAACAGGCGACTGTTTCCTTGTTTTGTTCCTTTGTAGACCCAGGCCCGTAGACTCCAATGTCCCTTTGTCACTCACCGAAATACAGCTGTAAGAAAGTGAATACGGCTGCTAGTTATAAGTTATAGCCTCGCCTTGCCAAGGGACAATTAGGTTTCATAATATAGACGAATTTGAGTGACTTTGTTTCTCATAGTGACACAACAGATTTTAAATCTCACAATGTAACATCTATTCACAAAATTATAGCGCACAAGACGCGGGAAGCACTTCAGTTAGAATTGTTTGAGAAAATGTTCTCCATTTCTCAGCCGGCCATGTTTATTTGTGTTACCTTTATGTAGCAAGGGAAGTTGCGAATGTTTTATTTCTTTGGTTGTTTATCACCACATCTCCGTTAATAATAATCGTCATCATGACCTATTTACTGAATGTGGTTACAATGGTTGCACACTATTGGCAGCAGATGTTTAGTATAAGAGACAAAACAATAAGAGTACTGAATTACTTTCACCGAAAAAGATTATATATATAGAATATATATATATTTATATTTATGAGAAAATTTTCCTACAAAAATATTGATCCTGATCGCCGTAATCAGGATGGCCATGGCGTAGCTAAATAGCCTTGTGAAGTTGTGATGGACTGAGCGATTTTGTACCACGTGGTTCTAAATTTCACATTACGGATTCTTTCGTCTTGCCCGATATATACAGTTGAAAATCTTTGCTTTCCTCTCACTCACTCGAATATTACTTTTAGTTATTCGAACATAGTTGGGAAAACGCTTGGTCAAAGTTATATTCTGCCCCCCAAGCCTAAGCCTTGCTAAAACCCTGCCTAGATGTTAAAATTGCAAATAATGTAGGCATATTGTTTATCATTATTTTATTAAGTATAAAATACTTAATAAAATAATAAGGACTTCGTCCGCGAAAAATAATAAATATAATGCCTGATAAATATATGTTGTTATTGTTTCGCAAGGCGTTGGATTTTTTATTTTATGATCCCTCGGGAACAGTACCTACTTTTTTTTTTTTTGATGAAATATTTTGTCACTTATATTTTTTTTTTTTTTTAAAAAAAAAACAATTTGTACTCGTTTTACTTATGTTACCGAGGTCAAAAAAAGTTTTTAGAATTTTTATCTGTTTTTCTGTGCGTTTGTGCACGGTAATCTCAGAAACGGCTAAACCGATTTGAATGCGTGTTCACTGATGTATTGCCCATAACATTTAGTGTTGGTTTTATTCCAATCGGTTAACAAACCGAAACCGAATATACCGAATACCAGGAGTACGAAGTTGCCTTATTATGTACCTACCTACTAAGGTAGGTAGACAATATTAGATAAATGAAGTCGCTGTCCGTTTCTACCTGTTTCTCGGCTAATTACTCCTAAACCACCAAAAGGATTTTGATACGGTTTTCACTAACAGAAAGAGCGATAAACAAGGAAGGTTTTTTATATAATTAGCAGTAATAAATTGCATCCGTCTACAGTCAGGAATGGATCGCTAGTATTTAATAACTAAATAAAAACTGCAATAGTTTCAGTAACTTAAATAAACGAATACAAGACGCCATGAGAGCCATTATAATAGCTTGTTTAGAACTTTTGTTCTTTATAAGCGTAAAACGCAGTGTGTCTAAAACGCATTATACCTAAATCTATTGTCTTCGTTGATGACCTATCTATCATACTGCATTTTTCGCATAGAAGATACTTCTCCATAAATTTATCAAGTGTCATGAGACAGTTCATACATGTATCATATGACAGATGGAAAATTTGACAGCACGCAGGTTCAGGTGCCTAGTGGCTACCTATTGTCGCCTCAGCACAAACACTGGAGAACGTTACTGTACTAGGATAAAGAGGATAAAGCGCCCATTACATTATCCAATTTTCAGAGCGGTAAGTGAGTTAGCGTCTTAAAGGAGATCAATCATTTTTGTATGCAGATCAAGTCATCAGTTTATTTTCGTTTTAACTTCGCTTTAACGGTTTAAACTTGTACCATTAGGTAAGAAGAAATATATATTTTACTGGGAAAATATCGTGTAATTTGGTAATGGGGTTTCATAAATATTTAACTTTGGAAGTATTAAAGAATCTTTTTGAAATGCGCACTGACTCGAACAAAGTACGTGCTTAGCGCTCAAAGTGTTAATTTTAAAAAGTTATCCCTATTCACCAAATCTGAAATATTCACAGGAAATTACTGATATTAAGAAAGACTTTTATTACCGAAATCTCCAAAGTGTGTTTAAAAATAATGCCTGGTTTTAAACGATGTCATTTGTATTGTGTAGAGGCAGTTAGTCAGTTAGTGATCCAATAATATACGATCGTGTTAACTCTGCTGCGGTTGTTCGTCTAGTCCACTAATTTAAGCGTTCTGCAAATTGGATAACGTAATGGGCGCTTAAGTGGCAAAGAGGTGCTGTAAACCCAACATAGCATACCCTACTTTTTTACTGCGGTTTTTGTAAAGAGACTGCGGTCGCCAGACGAGCTGCTCAATTTCTGACACAACAGTTGGGTACATAAATTCCTCTCAAGTATTTATTTACTGCTCATTTAAGGAACTCTTATAGAAATGTTTAATTAAAAGGTCCCATTATAAGAATTTTAGGATACACAACAACGTTGTATCTCCGTCTATCATGTCCACGTACTAAATGTAAATTTCAAATCATAAATTAAATTAATCAATTTTATATCTATTTTAAAGGTAGAATTAAAGAAAATTGTATATTGTGTATGTAATAAATGATACTGAATTTAGATTTGACTGAAGACTAATGAGAAAAATTTTCAATTAAATCCAAGAGAGCATCAATCAAAGAAGATAAATAAACTCAAATCTCATTAATCAGTGAAAGTTACACTTGACAGTAAGAAGAATCTTGTGACTAATTGTTATTTTTTTTAATATTATTTTTTTATTTTATTTTTCTGTGCTTCAATGGAGTTTGTAAATATTGATTTTATTGTGATTTAAATTATCAAATATCTGAATGATAAGTATGTAAGAAAGTCAACTAAACAATTGATCGATCGACGCAAAAGTTAAGAAAAAATTGAAAATTCAGTCGTGATTAAATAAGTTTTGGGAATAAAGAGGCTTTAGATTTTATTAATAATTCTTTTTTATTTATTTATTTTTCAATATTTGTCGAAGGCTGAGGAAGGTTCTTATGAAGAGAAAGATGAAAAATGAAAAGAAAAAAGAAAAAGTTTATATTTTTAATGAGCTCGGGTTGCCCTCAATTTCATTAAAAAATAAAACGGAATATTAACATAGATTTTAAGTTGTTACTAACATAATATGATTCTTGTTGGTCAAAAATTAATTAATAATTATTATTATTATTATTATTATTATTAATTAAAACAGTGAAATAAACGAACGTGAATTTGTTGATAAATAATTGAAACATTTTCTTAATGAAAACTCAGTGTGCATTAAAAATATCAGAAGAAAATAATTAATGAACGCACATAGTGTTTTTCATAAATAAACATGACGTTTTCTTAATCATAATTAAGACCCTTTACAAAACCCAAGACAGAGACAAATTTAATAATATTCATTTGTCGTACGGAACTAAATTGCATTAGAATCTAAAGTAAACCAAATTACAGTGTTGTAAAACATCGCTACAGCAATATTTTAAAAACCAAGGAATATAATTTTCTTGCTAAATCTCGAAAATTTTGCCTGCATTAAATTTTCTCTTTTAATTACGCAAAGAAAAGGTTAAAGTCTTAATGGTCATCGTTCATGTTTGTCGTTTATACTTGATTATTAGATTTTGATTTTAATAATACTGAACTAAGAGCAGACATGTGTTTTTAAACCAATTTTAAGAAACGTCATAATCGCAATGCCTTCGGTAAACATCCCTTTAAAAAGCCTCTCGAAACCAGGTTGATTTGATTGAATATTAATTCTGACCTTCTGATATTCCAGGTTTGATTGAATATTCCAAAAATCGGGGCTATTCCCAGTTAAGACTAACATTTCTGTCTTCTGGATGTTATTTATATATCTATACATATAATAAAATCGTAAACGAGCCGTGTCTTTATCTTAAATATTTTTTCAAAAAAACAATTTGTACGCGTTGTACTTATGTTTGTCTGTTTGTCTGTGCGTTTGTGCACGCTAATCTCAGAAAGGGCTAACCGATTTGAATGAGATTTTCACTAATGTATTGTAGCAAGCTTCCAGTAACATTTAGTTTTGTTTCATTCCAATCGGTTTACAAACAAAAAATTTACGCGTTAGTCCGAATACCAATCTTAAACATTAACCACTTAATAGGCTGATAGTCCACCTCTCCCTCTCTTCCTGTTGTTAATTGGTCTTTGATTTTTGATGCTAACATTTTCTTTGACCTTATTTCTTTTGTAGTTCTTTGCAAAGTGAACTTTTTACGCTTTTCTAGAAAAGGATTATTCCCGTAAAAAAGGATGTTATTTATTGAGGGATAGGATATTTAATATCTATTGCTTATTCTTTCGGTTTGCTTTTGTATAGCTTACCTTTAAATTCTTTCTGCTGTTTCTGTATACTTTTTAATAAAATTTTCTTATATTTATGAAATATTTACAAAAAGGTGTTTGACATTTCTTTTACGTTTATTTACAGTCGTTACTAGGTCCGGAGCCCCCGAAACCCTTCGTAAAGGAAAGGTCGCGAATTAAAAGTGTCGGTATAAAAGTATATATTTTGCCGCCGGTTCCGCCTATACTGTGTGCGACTTTCTTCAAATACGTTTAGCACGCAGTTCGAGGAAAACCCGGTGACAAAGTATGTACTTTGTCACTGGGTTTTCCTCGAACTGCGTGCTCCCTTCTTCACGTACTTTATATGGTTATAAGACATTTTCCTCGAACTGTGTGTTCCTTTTTTCAAGTGCATTATAGGATATACTTCGTCGCCTGTTTTAATCACACTGGGTTCTCCTTTCTTCAAGAGTATGAGATGTACTTTGATACCGGTTCGCACATGCTAAAGAGACAGACTTCACTGCCGACTTCGCTAGCATCGGGTGGACATACAAGGCGTTGACGGGATTATATCCCTACTCCTGGTGGTCTACTAGTGATACCCTTAACCTGGTGGTACCCTTAACCTCTTCCTCAGTAGGTAATGTTTTAGAAATAATATTTTTCCTTCTGTAGACTCTAAATCGACCCATAAAATACAATACCTACACTCCACTATTTATTTTTACTTTGTTAACAAAACTAGATCTAATTTAAATTTAGTAAAGTACCCTCTTCTTTTACACTATGTATTTTATTGTTGTAAGCCCTGTGACTGAATAGAGTCTTTCACTTATATTACAAATATTAAAAAAGCTTCCTTTATTGAAAACTTACAGTATCGGTTGAAAAAAAAAATCGAATGATCCAATCCATCCAATCCAATAATAATCCACAAATTATGCTATAGAACAAATAACACACAAGCAGTTGTCATAAGCGAAAAGATTTATCCTCTAAAGTTTCCCGTTGTGAATTCCCCAAATTCAAGAGGGCAAATGAAATTCGTCTTATCTAAAAACTAAGCCAAATTTATTTACAGTTAATGGGTTTAGAAGCAGTAAGTTGTTTTCAAACTATCATCGGAGTTAGCACGAAACTCAGTGAGCGAACTTCGCTAAACTAAAACGGGAGCATAAATTTAGTTGCGTCATTTAAAGGTAAATGGGGGTAAACTGTACAAGTTAGATTATGGCACTACATAATAAATAAATTATGAAAACTGACAACAAACTTTCAATGTACCTATATATGTATATATTAGGGATATTCATTTTATACTTTCGAAGGGCTGAAAAGGGCAAATAAAACAACAGGATTTTGTATATAAATTGTTATTTGTGCCAATTCATCAAATGTCGAGGTCGCTAAGAATAATCCCGCATTCGACATCGACTAACCGATATTAATAACCACCTATGTATATGCAACTGCCAAATATATGTAAAACTAGCTGACCCGGCGAACTTCGTGCCGCCTTTGAATAAAATCCTGTTCCTTTTTCAAGGAACGGGAACGAATTGTATGAGTAAATCAATTTTATTAATAAATTTTTTTGCGTTGTTTTCCGTTGTTTTAATAGTTATTCTGCTATTAGGGACGCAGACAAATTTAACAAATCAAAAATCATAAAAATTCGTCCAGCCGTTCTCGAGTTAAAATGGTGTAACTAACACGACTTTCTTTTCTTCTATATATATTTATTGAAAATATATTATTGCCATATTTAAATACTAGCTGTGCCCGCGGCTTCGCTCACGTAGATTTTTTCTCGGTATCAGTAAAAATCAGTAATAACCTACCTCGCAGTCGTTAGCATACGCTTCTTGACTATGTATGTACTGCTCATGTGGTTCCACGGCGCGGTCGCTCTTTACATTATCTCTTTAGCAAAAAGCAAAAATCACGTGTATGAAATACTTTTGACGACAAATTTACTGATACTAATAAGGATTCATAATTTTGTTGATAATAAGACCAATAAGAATCACTTAACGATTTTAATTATTTTTTCATACAAAAAAAGTATTTTTTGTGGCTTAAATATAAAAGTTAGACATATGCTGTCCCTGATTTTTTTTGTAGGCATTATCAAGCTCTAAAACTTTTGTATAGAGATCGATCATATATCTCTCCCCATATATAGGTAGTTAAAGCAGCATTCGAAAGAATCGTTTTCGTACGACCGGTGACGGTTTCAAAGTCCCCCTATGGACTAGAACCACACCCATCTCGAGGGGTATTTTAGTGTGGTAAAAGTTCCACATAACCTGTATGCGCATTTACATTGCATGCCTCATTTGTTCATAAGGTATCTTTTGAAGATTTCTCTCCTCGTAAAAAAAAGAAATGTTTTCGTTCGGCAGTTTTTTTTTTCAACTTTCTTTGTAAATTCGAACCACGAAAAAGCTTTTTCATTTAACGGGATAATAATATATAATATAATGTCCATTTTGAACTATTGATTAAAGAATTTTTTAAATTATCCTACAAACAAACATACAAACTTTACCTCGTCATAATACTAGTATATATTTTGTGCAAACGCATGGCCGCCATTTTGGTGACGTAATCTCGTGACACACTTAGTATTGTCAGTTTAATTAGCTGTATATTTTAGTTCCGGATGACATCACGTCCATATATAAAATATGACAAGGTTCCTGCCATTTGCAGGGCTTTAATGCTTTCAATAACTATGTTTTATAGATGAAAATGTCCATATCTAAAAAGACGCAAGGTAAAATAAAATAATTTTTATTTTATTTCACAAATACTACAACAATAATAAAGTAATAAATATTGTCTGTTGCTGAACCGTCGCCAAATATCTTCTTCAATTTATTTTATTCCGGTCTCTCCGCCGTTATCCCTGTTCAAGTTGTGTAAGCTACCGATCTAATGTCATCTCTGACCTTCATTTGTGTAGATACAATTGAGAGACTGTTTTGCTCCTTTTTTACTGTTATCGGGAGATCCAGTTAATATTTAATAGGGTTTTAGTATCTTTTTAAGATCATAATTAAACTTTAATCATTATACTCTTATACTATTTATACTTATTCTAGTATTATATTGATTGGTAATGCTAGAAAAAGAATAAAACAAACGCATTTAATGATTACATATTAAATGAAGATATATTTGCTATTCTTAATATGACAAAAAGTCTTAAAATCCTCCACGTATTAATTTAAACAATAAAATATACAATAATATATTTTATTGTTTAAATTATAAATCCATACTAATATTATATAAATGTGAAAGTAACTCTGTCTGTCTGTCTATTACCTTTTCACGCCTAAACCGCTGAACCGATCATCATGAAATTTTGCATACACTTTGTCAGGGTTGCAAGAAAGGACATTGGGTACCATTCATCCGAGGGATCATCTAACGCCTGGCAAAGCTATAACTGCAATAAAGATGTTAGCCGTTAGGCGCTCAGACTGACAAAAACTAGTTAAGCGTCAGGCGTAATTTTTTTATTTTTCAACGCGGGCGAAGCCGCGAGCACCAGTTAGTTGTAAATAAATCTTGAAATGTGCATAAAAAATATGGCTAGTAAATTCTAATGTCAAATATAAAAAAAATTGAAAAAATATTAATATAATACACGGAAGCTCATCAACAAAAAAACTCATAATTAGTGAATGTTTAAGCTATTCAGTTTCTCTTCAAGACAAATATTATTGAAAAGGACCAAACCTTTGAGTTAGTTCAATTACAAATAAATTACATAGGTATAATTGAAGTCTACTTACGAAGAACACAAATAATCTTGTATTCCTTAATAGGGAGAATGAAATAAAAATGTTTTAATTATATCCTTAGTTATCAATCAATATAAGTTAATTTAAATTATGTATGGATGATCTTATGTAAAGGACGGCAGGCAAACTGACGGTCCATTTGATGGTAGGTAACTACTATCACCAAGCAATGCATTACAATACAAGTGATACAATAAGTTCACACCTGACTTTAGTAGGATAAAATATAAGGCAATCACAGAAACACAACAAAACACTTGCCGTTATTTAATGAGATTCTGTAAGGTGTGATTACTGCCGCCAGACGGGTTGCTTAATTTACGACTGCGAAACGCAGTGTGGCCCTGCCAATAGACTTACGATTTGATTGTAATCTTAAAAATATGTATTTTCCCACATACATAGTTTATATTTCAAGAGGTACCTCCAGTTTTGTATTTCGGTAGCAAGTAAGGGATGCCAGAGCCCATCTTATCCTTTAATCCTGCTCCAGTAGGTAGCGAAGATACAGCATTTGCGGCGTTATTTGCGTTATATGCGACGGTAGTTACCTACCTACGAAGGGGGGGATCAGCCTGTCTGAAACATAAAAAAGTACTTCAAATTCAGGTAAGGCATATAACAATGTAACATTCACCGCCACTGTAAAAGTGTCCCCTAAAACACGAAGGATCATAATTCCATTTAATTAAGCTTCTCACTGCGGCTTTAACGCGGGACAATTTGCCGATTTATTGGGCACTTAACTGTGCACTATAAACTTTGCTGCTAGTTTAATTAGGTAGACGTAGGAACGATACTGATATTAATCTTTGAATTGTTAAAAATTTAAAAGGTAATTTAAATTCTAGTCGTGGAAGTGAGGAGGAATCGGCTTCAACACATATAACAGGGATTTGAAATAAACTTTCTACCAAGTTATCAATGACTAGCTTTTGCTCGAGACTTCCTCCGCGTATCTTTAGAAATTATTACTCACTGATAATGTAGCTTTCTATAGGTGAAAGACTTTTTAAAATCGGTCCAGTAGTCTTTGAGTCTATTCATTGCAAACATACATTTGTATGGAGAGGGGTAAATGGGGGAGATGGGGGAGGGTGAGTATCCTATGTTACTCGCTGATAATGTAGTTTTCGATAGGTGAAAGAATTTTTAAATTCCGTCTAGAAGTTTTTGAGTTTATTCATTACAAACATACAAAAACATACATACATACAACATACAAACAAACCTCTTCTCTTTATAATATCATATTTATAATAACTTTGACAATCGAAATTCGAAATTCAATTTATAACCTTTTCTTTTATACATAAAAAACGTGTCGTAATTTTTAAACAGCTCTTATCCTATTTCGTTGCCACCTGTATTTTTAATTTGTTTGTGTGAATTTCTTTCTTTGCATTCTGTGTGTTTGAAAAATATGTAGCAGTTATGCCTATCTATTATTTAAAATAGACGTGTGTGGGTACTAAGCATAGTTACTAGTCTAAGTTACAACTTTTCGAAATTGTCAATGGATACATCCTTAGTGTTATGACAATATGCGACTAAGTCATTATATAATGTAGTTTAGTATATTATAATAATATATTATAATAAAGAAAAACATGTGTGTTAGCATGACTGGAGTTTACTCCTTAAGTACGATTGTCTTTGACTATAGAATAGGAAAAGAGGGTAAACGCGCCATCTATTATACTACAATAGAATTAGGTGAAGCGGCGACATATATAGGATTTGGGTAGAACTGCTTAGAAGAACATAACGCTTTTTAGTTAACGCTTATAACGCGAGTGGATGAGTGGCAAGGGTGCTAGCCTAACGTTTCAGGGGCCCCGGGTTCGACTCCCGGCGGGGTCAACTTTGGAAACTTTAATATAATTTTCAAAATTGACTCTGGTCTGAATTTGAAAAGTAGTGGTAGGGCACACTGCGTTTCGCAGTCATTTGGGCAGCCCGTTTGGCGGCAGTAACCATCACCTTACAGAATACCACCGTGAACAGCATATACGTGCTGTTGTGTTTCGGTGAGTGAGTAAGGGATGCCAGAGCCCATTTCCCTATCCCCTCCTAATCCCATATCCAATCCTACTGTAGTCGGCAGCGCACTTGCAGCAGCTGTGGCGTTGCTTGTGTTATAGGTGATGGTAGCCACCTACCATCAAGTGGACCGTGAGCCTGTCTGTCGACCTTAACATAAAAAAAATTAAAAAAAATTTACTCATAAAATTTCCATACCTGGGGCCTTATATGAAAAACGATTCTTAAAGAGTAAACTCCAAAAATTAGCGACTCACCCCCAGCTTCGCATGGATGCATTTTTTTTCTGCTACTAGTAATTATGTACTTTAGTACTAGTAATTATGTACAAAAACCTTCCTAGTTTATTGCAACTTCCATTAATGAAAACCGTATCAAAATCCGTTGAGTGGTTTAAAAGAAACTTCTTTTAACTTCTTTTAATCTATATGTATAGAAACGCGTATTAAACTTTGTGTAGATCAATTGGGTTTTCGGTAAACGACAAACAAAGGTTTAAAAATAATCGCCGAAATAAATAAAAAGACAGTAGGTACTACGAGTACTTTCTTAAAAATATTTCTAATATAAAGTAGGAGTCGGAAAGAGTAAAACTTTTGCCGTTCGACCAACTTTTGAATACGGAATTTTATTGGTATAATTTTTGGGTTTCCTGTGCCGAGAAAACGAGAGCAAGTCATCGGTTTCACCATTTTATATTGTTTTTATAGCTTATTACACTTCTATAAATTTATGCGAGTAGGGTGCAAACTAAAATTCTCATACATTAAAAAGAACCCGGCAATTATATCAGTTATTAATCTGAAAAATATTTATCAAATTAAGTTATTTCGGTATATGTATTCTAAATACAGTTTTTTTCTAATTGGAGAATTGTTATTTTTTACAAATGTGTTTATTTATTTATTATGTTAGAATATAACATCAATCTATTACTATTTAATCTAAAACTATTTATAATGTATTTCCAATTTATTATTTAAAATATATTAAAACAAAATTTTAACTGTAAAACCTCACAACTGAAAGTTATTCGAGCAGTCGAGCAGTCACTAAACTGTTTAATAGTTGAAATTTTGTTTGGGGACTGTATAATTAAGTACATCTGTGCGCTATGTGAGTGTTTACTGCCACAAGGTAGGTTTATTTTATTACAAATTACTAGTTTACCGTAGCTGTTCCAGTAAAATCTTTATTGGTTCTTTTATCTTCTTCACTAATTTTATGTGGACATAAATTTGATATCAGGCAGTTAGATTTTCTCTCAATATAACAATACGAATATAGATATACTCCTATTGTTATACTGAAAGGTTACATACAGGTTATAACTATACCTGAATTTAATTTATAATACTGTATACTGAACAGTTAAGAAGCATAAATTATCTGAATTCAGTTGATATGGGTGCCCAAATTATGACTATGACACACAGTTTTCCCTAACACTACAAACAGGTTGTATATAAATGTTTAAAAGGGTGGCAGGCAGGCTGACGTTCCACTGGCAATGGCAGGTGCAAGCAACAAGAATTTGTTACCGACCCTGCAAGAATTTGTTTACGGCACGCTTGAGGAAGTCCATATTGTATCTAGGCGAAAACACCTCAGAAATTTGTTACACAGCCCGCGCGTCCGAGGGTTAAAGTTTTTACTGAACCGGACTGTGTATTTGTTGTATTTTATACAACAAAAAGCTATAAGACTTGCGTTTTGGCATGTACAATTGTCCCGAAAATATACTTTTACCACGTTATACAATACAGGTGTCCTTCAACGCTCTCTTCTTACATGCAGTTCACTGTTTCATGCTTATGTTCTTTTACATTTCAAAGATATTCACAGTTTGTGTCCAGCTTTACACAATCGTAAATAAAATCTGAATGGTTTGTGAAAAAATGTTATCAGATATTTATTCCTGTATGGAATTTTTGTCCCTGTTAGAATGAATTACTGACTATATTTTGATAAAAGTGGATCAAGATTTGTAGGCTGGGAAATCCCTAAGCATCCTTGCCTGGTGTCTAAAAAACACATCCCTATTTCAGAATTTTTTTGACATTCTCCTCTCGTTAAGTGGATACCTTTAAGTGTGAAATCAACCAAAAAAATTTTATTTACTGTAAAATATTTATATCAATTATTAAAAAAAATCCAAACGCACTAGAGCGCAATTAAAGAATTCTTTTTTATGTTAAGATCGACAGACAAGGTGATGGTCCACTTGATGGTAGGTGGCTACCGTCGCCTATAACACAAGCAACGCCACAAGTGCTGCAAGTGCGCTGTCGACTACGGTAGGATAATGGGTAGGATAATCCTACTACAGTATGATTAGATAGGAGAATGGGCTCTGGCATCCCTTACTCACTCACCGAAACACAATAGCACACGTGCTGTTATTTCACGGTGGTCTTCTGTAAGGGGGTGGTTACTGCCCAAAATGACTGCGAAATGCAGGGTGGCCTGCCACTACTTTCCAGATCAATACCAGAGCCGTCATTTTTTGACTCTGTTGACTCTGCCGGGAATCGAACCCTTCCTAGAACAGAGCATTAAGACAAGCACCAACGGGCTCAACTATTTTAAATTGTCAAGGGCTAATAGGTAGGTACACATATCTAGCCTTTTTATTTGTGTTACAGTTTTTTTGGCACATAATACAGCCTTTTTAATATTTTTAATTTTAAAAATTATTATTATTGTATTCGTTCATCTTTTGCCCTTTGTTCATTGTAAAAAATACACAATTATATAATTTTTTATAGAAGTCTGTTTTGTTAATGAGATTAATGTCTTTCCCAATCTTCTCTTTAAAATTTATAAATAGAATTCATTATTTTAGCGATAGAAAGCATTTGGAATATTAATTTTTTGGGTTCATTTTTTCCAATCGACCAAATCAAATCGAAAATATTTCAATTCTAACATGCATGGAGTTTCCCATTTTAATAAAAGAATCGAAGGATTTCTTTTCTGCTACTTTGGCGGGTATTGCCTTACGCGTAAAGGTGGGTGTATTAGAAGTACGAAGGCAATTAACACAACCCCTGATCGATTTAATTAGTCATGTATAAAGAAAACGGCTGCGTAGAATGACTGGTAGATTCGGTAAGGTGAATTACGCGGAGGGTGCTACTTAATATAAACATTAATTAGCGTTGGAATTTTGGGGTGAAAACATATTTCGAACTTCCTCGGCGTACATTTACAAATAATTAATTTTAATAAACTTAATGCATATGTACCAAGTGTTTCATTAGGATCGATCAATATGGGAAAGTCTGAGAGTCGTCTGAAATAAGATATTTAAAACTTCCTTTAATGAAACTGACAGCAGTAGCAAGACACACTACGCACTCATAAAATAGCTATCTGGTAACAGCAACCACTCCTTTATAGAAGTTTCCTCTGAAATTACAGCACATGTGCTGTTTTCTTTCAACGCGTAAATAAACATTAAGATCGGCAGCTAAATACGAGTATTTCTGGCTGTTGTGGTTTTAGGCTATAGCAGTCACCATAATCAATTGAACCATGAGCCTGTCTACCTAGCTTCATCATGAAAAAACTCAATTCTAAAAAAGAAAAAATCTGTTGCTTTATTACAAAAATACGATGTACCTACACTACTGAAGATATCTACCATTTTCTTGGTTTTTTTATTTGTAATATGAGCATATTTTCTATGTCTCATTGTGTAAGTTTTATTCACTGTCAATTCAGAGAAAAAATATCTTACATGATTTTATAATTATTATTAACTTAATTTTTACATTATTTCAAAGAACATAGTTAAACATCTCTTAATTAAAATTTATTAAAATAAAGATTAATAAAATTAAAACAACCTACTAGAAAGTGGGATGCACTTATATGTTAGCTGCATGTGAGAGTGGGACGAGCAGGTTTGTTGTATTATAGTGTATTAAAGTTGTCTACCTACCTACAAATATTTACTTATTACTTTTGTCTGTATTTGTTTGTAACAAAAATTCTGTTTATATTTCTGCCATTGAAGACAACTCAGGTGTATGTACGCTAGAAACTCCATTGAGTTTATAGTATACTTAAACTGTGTACCACCCATTGTATTTTTTTGTTTTTAAATAAATTTAAAAAAATTAATGTTTCTAATAATAGAGATGACTAGGTGTTTAACTTCCTTTTATATTAAGGTCGTCGAACAGGCTGACGGTCTACGTGATGGTAGGTGATGGTAGGCTCCGGCGTCTCATACTCACTAACCGAAACATTTACGGTGGTCTTCTGTAAACAAAATTCTATCCTTGCGAAGCCGGATGGCGGGTCATTAGTGTTAAATATATAATATGTTTTATCTGTCAGTAAACATTGTATTACTGTCTTATATTTCAGTAGCTGAACGCGGCCACGCTTCTTTGCGGCCCATACGCGGCGGCGTGCGCATGAGGCGCGCGGTACTGGACACTGCTTATATATAATACTATTTATCGTAGCGTGATGTTATATAGCCTATAGCCTTCCTCGATAAATGGACTATTCAAAACAAAAAGAATTTTTCAATTCGAACCAGTAGTTCCTGAGATTAGCGCGTTCAAATAAACAAACTCTTCAGCTTTATAATATTAAAAGTATAGATGGAACTACATATAACTAATTAATGTTCATTAACGAGAAATACTTCATTACCGTATATTTTCGTCATTTAAATCCGACTGAATTGTGTGTTACCTATAAATTTAAAGCAAATACATTGTTATTTTCATTGTGCAATCATTACGTTGAGGTCGGTATTAAACGGTGGAAATTATTGGCAACGATTTATTCAGCTTGAATATTGACAAGCCAAAAACGAAACAAAGTCAAGTACAGTCGAAACAAGAAGTTTATTTTATTCTAAGTAATTTTTAGACGACAGACAAGTATGTTAGCACAACAGCACACGATCAGGTACGCCTACTTTACTTAAATGAAGGCTTTACTCGTATATAACTTTTGAATGTATGTGTTTATAGGTTTTCTTAATAAATAAATATTATTTATTATTATTAATAATATTATATCTTATGCTGCAGAAAAATTACAATTTCGAGATAAATTGTTTTTAACATCTTCTGAATTACTCTAATCTAGTTTATCTATTCTATACTAATTATAAAACCGTAAGCGTGCCGTGTCTGTACATTATTCTTTTTACTCTAGATGCTACAAACATCCCAAGAATAATGGAATGCACACAGAAACATCGACAAAAGTTACTACGTTTACCAGTAAACCTATTATATAAGAAGTCTGCATCAGTTCCGGAAAGTGTGGTCTTTTTAGCGGATCTGGAGTGGCTAGATTGACCCTATCATCAGACGACAGCATGCAAGAAAGTTGCAAAACTAATTGCGGAAACAAACTTGTAAAAGTTAATCGTAATGGTGTTCTTAATAATTGATAATTCATAGCTAATGACTTCTCCTCCTAATCGACACAAGAACGCTGATGAAAACAGCCCCTGTGTTGTTGTGTTTCGGACAGTGAGTTTGACATGTCAGCGCTTCTATCCCCTCATTTCTCTTATCCTACCTTTCAACAAATAAAGCTGAAGAGTTTGTTTGTTTGTTTATTTGTTTGAACGCGCAAATCTCAGGAACTACTGGTTCGAATTAAAAAAAATCTTTTTGTTTTGAATAGTCCATTTATCGAGAAAGGCTATTAGGCTATATAACATCACGCTGCGATAAATAGTATTATATATAAGCAGTGTCCAATACCGCGCGCCCCATGCGCACGCCGCCGCCGTATGGGCCGCAACGAAGCGTAAAGTGTAATGGCCGAGTTCAGCCAGTAATATTAATATGCGAAAGTGAAATTGTTTGTTACGCTTTTACGCCTTAACAGATCGTGATTTTTCATACACGTTGTCAGGGATATAGAAAAGTACATAGGTTACTTTTCATCCACGAAGAAAGTACTATTGCCGAGGGATGATTTAAAAATAAAAACAAAAAATTTAACTCCTCACAAAAATATATGAGCAATAAGATTGAATAAATGTCTTAACACTTAAGAATGAAAGCAGCCGCGGGACGCCTGGCAGACGTGAAACATCGAAACTATTTTGTATGATGGTTGGTTTATTAAAGGCAATTTAATTTAAGGGGGAGACAAACCCTAAATACTAAAAATATCCATTGTTTAATGAAAATGTTACAAGAAATGGACAAGACAATTGCTTTGAAAAAAATATATATTATACTTAAACATATGAAGAACCAATTGTATTGATTAGAATTTTCGTTAAAGTAATAGAAACTCCACAAAAAAAGTTACAACACAAGAAGAATTTGACCTTTATTGAAAATTCTCTCGAAAACGGCTTATTGCACGCATATGAATCCTGTACCTATTAATAAGTTAATATCAGATTAAAAAATAATATTAATAAAATTTTTTATTTTGTGTATTGTTCTAATGGTAAAAACAAAAAAACACAATTTCTAGGCCTGTTGAATTGGATCCGCCGCCAGCGAGATGTCATTTGCCTCAGTGAAGCCCTTAACAAACAAAATTTACATTGAAATGTCCGGCTAACATCAATGGCCTATACACAGTAAAGTCTCCATATTATGTGTACATACGCTATAGGTATACGAGCTCATTGCGGTGGAAGGGGGATCGCCGAGTCGAGTAGTGAGTCGTATAGTTACAAATTCCGCCAAAGTGTGGCCAAACGTTGAAGGCGCCAACAGTTCACAAACGAAAAATTTGTTAACGACTTAGCGCGCGACTGTCTCATCGTAAACAGAGCGCGAGCGGTGCAATCTGCTTGCTCTGAACTCGTCGACAAGCGTTTATTTTGTAGGCGTTCAATGAGGCTTTACATCGTCGATCAATAGAAGTATTCACATGTTAATGCCCAGTTCGCAATGGCCAATGTCCAAATGAAAACTTTTAACTAACATTTACTAATAGTTAGGTTTGATCGAGGATGACTCTCATGGGATTTTTTAATCACTCTTTGAAAAACACGAAATATAAAATAGTACTAAGAAAAGCATGTATTTTTATGCCAGTATATTCGCATTTTAAAATGACACGTAATTAGTGGCATGGAAATGAGAGTTCATGTTTAATACCCGAGGAACCTGAATATACTGTTTTATTTTAGTTAACTAACAATGTTCATACATTTAAGTACATAGAAATATTCTGACATCTCTTTAATATAAATTGTTGCTTCTTAACTTGCTTACTTTTTTTTTAATATTTATAACTGTTTTAATTATTATTAACTCGTCAGTCAGAAGAAAGCCAATCTCGTGAAATATAAAATGTAATAATACATATGTATATGTATATCCACTTCAATTATCCAATACCACCACGCAAATAACAGGAACTCTTTTACTTATATCTTCTTCTTCTTTATATATAAAAAAATGAATCCCCATTTCCCTTGGTCACGGCATCACGCGTGAACGGGTAGACCGATTTTGATTCGGCTTTCACCAATGGAAAGAGGGATAAACGGGGAATGTTCTTATATATAAAAATTGCATCCCGGCCGAAGCCGGGGGCGGAACGCTAGTGTAACATAGATTTCAATAAATATAGTATATTTTTTCAACATAAATTACATTCCTATTGAGCTTAAAAAGCCGGTGACATTAAGCTCCACTCTTCATTATCTATCTAGTACATACTCGTATTGAGCATATTAAATTTGAATCTAAAATATAATTGTTAAATTTAATAAAATTATGTGTGTGAATGAATTCATATGGGCACGTATGCAATATACAAGTATTGAATGTATTTTGTAATTGATTGATATTTCAATTGTCCATAAGTTTCTCGGTTTTTCACGCATTAGTAACATTGTCTAATGTTACTCTGCGTTACATACGCTTGTCTACCAAGCAATAATCATAATGTTTCTTGTTTTTTAAAGTCAAACGAGTTAATAAAATTAAATTATAAGAATACAGGAGAAAATTTGTAAGTAGAGGTTGTTGCGAGACAGTCGAAGAAACCTCTTAGTGTCTTCTAGATAGAGAAATGTGTGTGCATATGTCTACTGTAATTGAATAATACTGTAATTTAATACTGTACTGTAATTTACTAGTTTCAGCCCGCGTCTTCGTTCGCGCTCCTTTTTCTTAAGTGTTAAAAACCATTATTCAATGATTATTGTCGACAGAGCTAACAACCTGCCGAACATTACCGAAATAGCAGACTGTGACGTCGTACAATCCTACGTCTATCTTGGGGCACTCAGCCCAAATCATAGAGGCTGTATAGATGAAGATAAGAGACGCATGGCTACGAGCAGAAATGCATTGGACAAGCTCAAGAAAATATGGAAGAACAGGAACATAACGAAATGCCTCCATCCTTGATGAGCTTAACATCAAAGAACGCCTATCCAGTCAAGCGCAATCCGATCCCGAAATTCTTGGGCCATGTCAGTCGACGTGGAAACGACTCCATAGAACGTTTTGTCGTGCAAGGGAAAGTCGAAGGCACAAGATCACGAGAGAAATCCCCAATGAGGTGCAAGATGAAGGCTGCGGTGGACACTCCTGAGCACGAATGTGCCCGATTAACGGCCGGCAGGCAGAGGTGGCGGGATGCAAAGCCAATCTACAGGAACATGATAAAACCACGACCACTCTGACAAGTGTGCAGCGACAAAGAAGAAGAAGAAGGCGTAAAAGTGAAACAAACACACAAACTCACTTTGGCCTTTATAATATTGGTTAAGATTATCATACTCAACCTAAATATGATAATATAATAATCAAACTTAAGTTCAACCCAAGCTTACTTCGTTCCAAGACAATAATGACGATTAATGCTTGTGTTACAATGAAGGGTAAAATATATTTTAGTTAATTGTTTTCAAACTAAAGCACTATTCTACAGCTACAATTACATTTTAAGGGTCATTATAAATCAGACGTTTACAGAAAATCTATGTTCTTAGCCATTTTCACTACAGTTTAAGCATAGAGATTCAGTTTAAGCACCACCTTGTAAACTTCAAACCGACTTTACTTCAAACTCGGTCGTGAGCGGAAATGTAAAAGTTGCTATACATTTTCCAGCGTTCTTTTTTCGAATGTAATCAACTTGCAGCAAACACGGTGGGTTTTTTTAAAACACTTTTTATGTAAGTAAAAGTAAAATAAAGTTTTTGCACTTTTTGCGTTGTTTATACAAAAGTGATGTCTTCATTTTCACTCATAATTTTTTCCGAGTTATCCAATTTATGATCTGGGAAAGGAGATTCTATTGGTGGTACAAATTTGGATAGAGTTTCCTTGATAAATGGGTTCATTCAATTAAATTAATGCTGCAGAACAGATTCAGTATACATAACTTTACAGCCTACAGGAATTCTTTCATGAGGTATTAACCTACATACTTTCCCTTGCAGAAAACATGTGGTCTTTTATAATTTGACGAATGCATGCATTATCCCAGCCATAGATCATCAAGCCTAATAGTCCAATCGGTATGATACGATTGGCTTGTTTAAGCCAATTGAACGGTATATGGACTGTGGTATGGGTCTCATTTTGTATGATAGCTATACTTATAATGTAAAATTACATGACCTAATTTGGTACTAATTACGAACTAACCCTAAAGTAATGCTTAATTATTCCCAAGACTACATACTTACCGTCTTTTAATTTAATGGTTAGGACGCATTTGAGCTGTACGAAACACGACTTGACTTGACGAGTCCATTAGATGAGTGGTTTTAGGGTACTTGGTCGCAGGGGCCCCGGGGCCCTTTTTGAATTTTTTGAATCTATTTTTTTTTTAATAAACTTTTCTGAGTTGGCTCTGGTCTGGATTTGGAAGTAGTGGCAGAGCACACTGCGTTTCGCAATATTTGGGCATTCCGTCTTACAACCATGAAATAACGGCATGTATTCCGTTGTGTTTCAATGAGTGAGTAAGGGATACCAGAGCCCATTTTGCTATCCCTTCCAAATCCCTTATCCTTAATCCTGCTATGGTCGGCAGCGCACTTGCATCACTTGGCGTTGCTTGTGTTATAGGCGACGGTAGCCACCTAGTAGAGCGTCAGCCTGTCTGTCGATCTTTACATTTTAAAAATACTGACGAAAGTGGAGAGCGAAATCTACCACATGTTGTTACTGAATCGCACTTTTTCATTTATTTATTACTATCATAATAAATATTAGAAAATTAATAACAATTTTGCTATTTCATTTTAATTTATCTATAAAATTGTTTGTGTTTACAGTATTTTTTTATATTAAATATTTAAATTATTGAACACACAATGTATTATTAGGATTTTAAATCGCGAATTAGGATTACAAGTTTTTTTTTAAATTGAATTTCTTAATTTAGTGTAATTAGTTCATCAGATTTGGTATTAGATATATTACACATTCTGATGACAGGAGTTATTAACGGTGGTAAAAATAAATTTATTTTCTAATATACTTTTAGTTTTATAAGGGTGATAATTTCTAATTTGAATGTAAAATCATTCAAATGCATCATTAAAAAATTCGTCATTGAGTAAACAGTGAGTAACACTGAGTAACTTTTAAATATTTAGGTACATTGAGTAAGGTTTTTGGATAAATAGATACATCACATTTATGTACCTAATTTTCAAACTACATAGGTATTTAAATTAGTTACCGAATTTGTACAAGCACATCAAAATGAACAATTCCGTAGAAGACAAACACACGTTTTCTCATTTGCTATGCGCGTCTCTCAACTAATCTAGAAACCAAGATTTGAAATAGCATTTGCGCAATGGAAAATACAAATCATAATGAGATTATACAAGATTATACAAGAAATGAGCAGACCAGGGGCCTTAGTCAAAGTAACATTTAAAAAGCGATAACGAAGTTCGCAAGAATAAAATATATGAGATGTATCACGTGATTTAGCGACGGCATATGTCAATCCCATACATTTTATTGTTTTCGAACTTCGTTATCGTTATCGTTATATTACTTTGACTAAGGCCCCTTCACAACGGTTTTTTTTTTATAGAGTCCAACAGCAGATGGGCAGATGATCCGGTTTATCCGGATCCTATTCCGGGCGCTGTAACTGAGTATTATTGTAGATATTCTTCTCACTTGACCTGTGATACATAACACTGTAATGTTACACCTATTATAAAATAAAATCACAGTCCGCTCATGTCTGTTTCTCCGCTAACTGCTTATAAACCACTTAACATATATTGATACGGTTTTCACTAATAAAAAGAGCTTTAAATGAAGAACGTTTATGGTTATAATTTGCAAAAAAAAAATGAATCCGTGTAAAGCCGACGGCTGTATGCTAGTACATATTATAAAACTAGCTGAGCCCGCAACTTCGTACACGTGGTATTCGATATAGCCCGTAACTTTTTTATTTGTAAACCGATTGGAATGAAACAAACAATAAATGTTACGGGAAGTTTGGTACAATACATCAATTAAGTCGTTTCTGAGATTAGCGTGCACAAACGCAGAGTTAAAAGTTCTAAAAACTATTTCTTTGACCTCGGTGACATGTTTACAACGTGTACATTTTTTTTTACAGACAGATTTTTACAGACACAGCTCGTTAACAATTTTATTATATGTATAGATATTCTTATCAAACGTAGGTACGAGTTACATATTTTTTTACTTTTTTTCTGTAAAACATGTGACCATTGTCGCAAATTCGTCAGAAATTTACTTGATCTATCTTTAATTATTGAAAATTTTCTTTATCTCACATAAATTACAAACAATGATTTGATAAAATGTTGAGCTCGGCTCAATATGATTGGCATTCTGTTTTAAAATTGATGAGAGTATTTAACGAAACAAATTGAGGCCCTCATCGCACCTTCCACTCTGGCCCTCTCAGAGGTAAATGACCCGACTATAATGGATTAACAGGGATTACTAAGGCTAAAGTTTGGAAGGCGTAACTCTTGCATTATTTCATGTCGACAGATTTTCATTGATATTTTATAAATACCCTTCTCTGACAAAATTTGTCTATGCAATGTATTAAGTAAACATAGGAACATAAGAGGATTTCTTATTTTTCCTAAAATAAAATAAATCCTAATAATAATACATATGCCGACGCATATTATTTAGCGAATTTATTTGAACAGCTGCTTCCAACAAGGCTAAACCAATTTTATTCCGGATAAAGCGAATTTTGATATGATGCAATGTTAGTATGAATAAACGCAATTACTCTTAAAATACGTATTATACGAACAAAAAAAGTGTGTGTGTCAGCTCCTACACACGACTGGAGTTCACTCCTTTATACAATTTATAAAATTTATAAAATTAAATGTATACAATTTTCCTCGTGTCAATAGATAACTGGATATGTAAATTATTTAGTTACATTCTGCATACTCAGATGTCACATGTTATGTTAGTTACGTTCGGTTTACACAGATGTCACTACGTTTTATAAGTTCAAATAGTTCATTATTTCGACGACAGATGTCGCTGAGCGGACAGGTTCTATAAGGATAAAGAATAAATAGAGAATAATAAAGAATAACACCTACTAAATCTTCCTTTCTCGAATTCGTAGTCCGTGTTGAAAAATGAAAAATGTACCTAACATATAAGAAAGTATTTTTAGGCGACAGTGGCCACCTACCATCAAGAAGACCATCAGCCTGTCTACAAAAGACATCTTTATCAATGTGACGACGCAACGGGGCGCCGACACAGCGGCAGTGACGCCCATTTTTTTATATTTTCCAGGATAAAAAAGTATCCTATATGTTAACCCAGGCAATATACTATATGTGTGCCCAATTTCATCCAAATTTGTTAAGTCGTTTTGCGTGAAAGAGTAACGAGCATCCATCACAAACTTAGGGGATACAAACAAGACGTCAACACCGCCAAGCGCTAGCGAAGTCGCGGTCTGAAGTTAGTATTTAAAACAATACATCACACTAAAAAAAATTTAAATAAAAACGTAAAAATATTTGTTTTAAAACATCAGTTGCCTTTGTGTACAGAGTTGGCCTCTCGCAAACACATTTTTAATGAAAATACTGGGCCGGTTTTCTGTAACGAAATGAATTCAAACGATCTTCAATAAATGTGTCCACAGCAGCTTTACAGGAAAAAAGATATGGCCCGCAGCCAACCAAGCGAACGCCATCACCACATGCTCCCCTAACTTATTGGTCGGAGCAATTACTGACTTCAAAATCTCTAAAATATATTCTACTTTTATTACTGCCGATAAGAGGATTGCTTATATTACAAATGTAATTATTTGAATTGAAATCATTTGTCGAAACAGACAAAACGTTATATGTTTTTAAATTAAAACATTTCTCAGATACGATGTTTTCTTTCGCCATTGGAGCAATTAATTTTTAATCCATGTATAAAATCGAACAGACGTTATCAGGTTTCTAACCTGCTTACGCGGAGACGCCGGATGATCGTTCTACATTATGGGCTATCACTGCTTTCTAAAAATTTTACTTTTTTTATACATGTCTTTACAATTCTATAAACTTTATAAACGCGAAAATTTGTGAGGGTGAACGGATGTCACGCAAAAGTTACAAAAAGGAATTTTATTGAAACTTTATATAGGTTCTGAATCAGAATATCACATGAGTTAATCTAACGAACGCTGTCGAAATTGCGGACAATAGATAGGTTCATAAAAATAACCAAAGGAAAAAGGAATTATTCTTGAGTTTCCAAATGTAGATTACATTAATTTTCTAGAATTTCGGATTCCTTTATGCTTAAACCACTAAAAACAACTAAAATGTAGTCGCAGTCGCGGCAGCAAAGTTCTCAATATTTTAGGCTTTCTCGAGTTTTCCCTATTCTATTAGATATCTATAATATCTAATATAAAGCGTCGATGGCGCAGTAGGAAAGACAGGGCCTATCATATCGAGAGGTCCAAGTTCGATCCCGGTCATGCCATGTACCAATAAGGTTTTTTTTTTCTAAAAACTTAAGTGCATTTTACTGATTGCTCTCTCAAACTAGTCTCAAACGACGAAGGAAAATATCGTGAACAACCCGCACTGTGCCAGAGCGTGGTGAACTGCTGAACCATATAGAGCCCATACGCCTTTATTGAGAGAGTAGGCTGTTCATTAACAGCAACATCATTCATTCATCATTATGAATCAGTGATGAATATCTAATATAATAAGCTATTTTGACATTAAAAATGTCATTGTTTTAGTAATAGAAGTCAATACAACATGGAAAAAATCTAGAAGCGAATAATTATACTTTGTCTATGAATAAATGCTTATTAAAATTCTCTAAAAAAAAAATTTCGTACTGTCTATATAGGTAATGCTATTTGTTTTATATACCTACATATAAATTAAAAACTAAATCATTTTTACAGACCTCTCTAGAGGTTTTCCCTTTCTCAGAAGAAAATTTTTCAGAGAAGAAAGTTTTCCCCTCTTGAAACCGTTTATCTCAGTCATTTATAGTTAATTATGTAAGCAACAAACAACCCTGAACTGTCAACTTCTATCTCTTATTGAGTATAGAAACTTAACTATATGACATCTATTATTCATTGTGTTGGAACTAGTAATCTATTTGTATTTATTTTTAGTGACAGTTTTAGTTATTTTATTAGTGACCTATTTATGTATTTTTATTTAGTTTTGTAATAACCATCGTATAAATAACATCGATTGTAAATATTATATACTAGCTGAGTCTACTAATAAATATTATTAGTAAGGAAATAAGAATAATATGCACATTTTTTTATATTTTCATACGATAGGTTATATCGTTATATAACCATAAAAAATATTGAGCACCAAAAAACAGAAATTTAGTAAAAAAAAATTAACTAACAGCTACAGGCACTTTAAACACCCGCCCTTTTGGCTCGCTTATCGTGACGTCACAGTCTACACTACAATCAAATGTTAAAAATCACAAACATCTACACGCTTGTTGACATTTCATAGACTTTGACGTCACATTCGAACTGATCGTTTCAAGTATTTTGAATTTCCCACAAATGCATGCAAAATGCACATGCATATCGTATTTTCTCTATCGGCCCTTTACCTGACGCATCGTATCTCATCGCTCACAGACGCCATTACTTCGTTTTCGCTTAACTTTCTTTCTGACTTTATTTCTTTTCTTCGGCTTCTTAAGGTCATAGTGTGATATAAATAACCTATACCTAACCTTCCAAGAATTGGGCTACCAGATGGCAATCAAGAATTAAGAATTTTAAAATCCATCTGGTAATTTTTGCAGAGTTTAACGAGTTCAACCAAAAAACTTTTAGCTTCAATGTATGTCATTACATTAATTTATTTACTAAAAGGTACACCAACAAAGACACAAACAAAGAAAAGTTTAAAATAAGTATAGGTTACACAAGGCAATTTTAAGGCATAGAGGTACACAAATAAACTAGAAATTGAGACGATCGATAATACGCGCATAGCAACACGCAAATTATTTACAAAAAAAGAAGAAAATGAAAATAAAACGTAAACAATAAATAACTCAAAACAAGAACAAAGATCAAAGAGTAATAAACTAATTTATCATCCATACATAAATAACAAAAATAAGATTAAATATTAACAAAAGGAAAAACCGCCTAGCAAAACAGTGTAGCCATCAATTTACATTTAGCTTCAGCCGATTTACAGTTAAATATCAGTATCAGTGTCAATGATACTGATATCAATATCAGTATCAGTATCAATACCAAGCCTGCTGAATTAGAATTATTAGAATTAGAAAATATTAGAATAAATATTGTCATTGTCATGTATAAATTTGTTAAATATAGCCTCAGTTTCGGGCGAATTGATTCAATTTTAACATGTATTATAGTATGTATTATATTATGTATTATATAGATTATAGAGACAACTTCTTTCAAGTACTTATATATCATTTTAAAGTTGTATAAGAGTTTCAGAAAGAGCTAGAAGAAGAAAACGCTTGAATTCATTTTCTATTCGATTGTTGCTCGGGGGTTATACTGTTTTTGTACGATTCTTCATTGTAAATTCAATTTGCGAAGCGCATGTGTTTCAGCAAGATTTCTTATAAATGTTTGCGTTTCGAGATGCAGGCGTGATTTAAGAAAATTCCTACACTTATTTAAGCTACATGCAAATTCTTCGACAGATCAAAGAAATTATGAGAAAATACCCAAGTTACATATTTATTATTATCTACACTAATATTATAAATATTTGATTTTTTTTTTGTATGTGTATACGTTCGTTTGTAATGGATAAACTTAAAAACTACTTAACTGATTTTAAAAATACTTTCACATATAGAAATTTTAAGCGAGTAACAAATCCTATTCTTTTTTTTACAATAATGCAACCCGAAGGTATCAAAAATTTGCCTATAAAATATATTATTTGGCTTGCACTGCGAAAACATCATCAGTACACAGTATAAATAAAGTCTTTCTTCTTCTCTGTCTGTCTCTTCCTTTTGTGCTAATTTCGGAAAGTTGTGAACGGATTTTGTACCTTATTGTATCGATGGAAAGAGGTTAATTTACGTGTATAATTCATTAATATTTTATTTATTTTGCTTAATTATCACAGTTTTTGTTAAAGAAGGCGAGCACCCAACGCGCACGTCCGAGGCTATGTTTAACTATTATAGTTCCGTTTTTTGTTCAAATTAGTCAATCAAAACACGGCTAGAATCGAAAGATGAGATTCGTATCACGATATTAATCCTAATCCAATTAAATAGTTTCGTAATCAAGATGTATTATTTAAAGTAATTATATACGTGTAAATTCCTCTTTAAATTATCCGAAGCGGACCTTTAGTTTAGGAGCTCTCCCTTAGTGCATTAGTTACCTAATTATATATTTTGCTTAATTTATAATATTAATTTTTGTTTATATAATTATATATACATAATTAGACGAATTCCACGCATTTTTATATGTCAACAAATTACATGTTTACTCTTCGTATTCCGCCTATTCCGATGGGATTTCCGCCTATTCCTAACTAACTACTTATTATATTTACTGCCATTTTCTATTATCTATTTGCCATTTTCTTAGTTTTTTAGGGAAATGAGTTAACACTGTTGTACTTTATTTTAAAACTGTTACATAAATATTTTTCAGAATAATTGTTAAAATATTTACAATAATAATAAAATAACATTTACAATATTTAATAAAATGTTTTATACAATAATTATTTAAAACCAATAGTCCTTAACATTAATAAATAATAATAACAGTAATAAAATTCTTATGTCTTATTTCTATTTATGCATCTCTTAATTATTTTCATGCAGTACTTCAAAAACTCATCCCTTCCTTTGTCAGTTATATTTTTAATATTTTCCTTGTTAATTTTTCTTCCTATTCTAAATTCCGTGTCTATTTTTTCTGCCTCTGAAGAGGGGCAGTCCACTACAAGGTGCGGGACCGTTTCCTTTTGTGTGGGATCACAAATGCATGATGGGCTCTCCTTGCACTTGAACCTGTTCAAGTACTCAGAGAACCCACCATGCCCCGTGAACAGTTGTGTCAAAAAGCGATCGGATCCAATTGATCTTATGATCTTGTACGCGTTAATAGCATCTGGGAAGAATAATTTGGTGACCCCTCCGGTGCTGCTTTGTGTGTACCTTCGGTCCCATTCCTCAAGAGATCGCATGCGAATGCTTCGCCTGACGAATGAGACCGGGCACAGTAGGTCATAACTGTGTTTCGTTTTTAATTTTAAAGCTGCCTCCTTAGCTAGGTGATCCGCTCGCTTGTTGCCCTCTAGCCCCGCGTGTGATTTGATCCAAAATAACTTCACTACTTTATTCCTTCCTAAAGCCTTTCTAATGTTACTCCTCGCCTCGGTGGCCAGAGGATACAAACAGCCATTCGCCGCGATGGTCTGGAGGGCGGCCATCGAATCGCTGTAAATTGCAGAGGTAGTTTCGCTTCGTTTGAGGATCACCCCAGTCGCCTTGCACACCGCCAGGAGCTCGGCCTGATAGACGGTACAGTAGGACGGCAGACTAAGCTTGACGGCCGATATTTCGGCCTCGCCATTCCATATGGATAGCGCGGCGCCAACCCGGCCGTCAATCTTGCTGCCGTCCGTGAAAATGCGAAGGTGGTAGTTGCAATTCTCTTGTAGTTGTTCCTCGTCCATCAGTCTTCCAAACTCCAGATGTGCTCGGTGGGATGGGGAGCCTCAATAACCGGGCCCATCCGCTCGACGTCCCTGTCCTTCAGCTCCGGCCAGGGTACTCCCCTCTTGGCCTCGTATAGCGAAGCTGCTTTGCATACTCGTAGATCAAGGGGGTGCAACCCAGCCAATAGCAGAGCCGAGTTCAAAGACACCGTGCGGTAGGCCTTACACAGCTTTAGAGCAAAACCCCTCTGCACAGCGTCCAAACGCTTGGCTACCCCCAATTTCCCTGCAGCGGGTGCCCAAGCACTCGCCGCGTACGTGATGATGGGTTCCACCGCGGCGACATTATCGAGCGAATCACTTCCGGGTGCAACCCCCAGCTAGTTTTGGCAGCCCTCCCCAACTGCTTGTAGATATCCCTACTGGTTGGAATAAGTGGAAAAACTCTCCCTGTAGGGATACTTAAGTAGGATAGGTGAAACGAACGTAAAAATAGACCATTTCGCGTCGAATGAATTAAATGGCCGAACACACAAGTATGAGAAGTCTGTATTTGAAATGTATTCGAATTTCGAAAACTTACGTCCCAAACAGGCTCGTCGCATTCGCCGAGACTCGGGACTCAGGACTAGAGGAGGAAGTCTGATAAAGTAAAATGCACGTACGTGCCCCAAATACATTAGACGCTTGCCAGAAAACTCGTTCAGCTTTTAACATTTCTTATTTTATTACGACTATCCTATTAAAATATGAATTCAATGAGAACTCTTGGCATCGAAAATGACAGGTAATTGAAAATATCTTTCAGTTATGCCATACTTGCTGCTTACACTTTTTCTATTCTATACTCGTATAAATCGTAAACGAGCCGTATCTGTACATTAAATATTAAAAAAAAAACATTTTGTACACGCTGTAACTTATGTTACAAAGGTCAAAAAAATAGTTTTTAGAATTTTTGTCCGTTTGTCTTTTTTTATTTATTTTTTTTATGTTAAGTTCGGCAGACAGGCTGACGGTCCACTTGCAACGCCTATAACACACACTTGCACTTGTCGCCTATAACACAAGCAACGCCAAAGCTGCTGCAAGTGCGCTGCCGACAACAGTAGGATTGAGGATAAGGGATTAGGAGTGGATAGGGAAATGGGCTCTGGCATCCCTTACTCACTCGCCGAAACACAACAGCACACGTGCTGTTATTTCACGGTGGTCTTTTGTAAGTTTGTGCACGCTAAGTCCTTTCGCATATAGTATTTGTATAAACATGTAATAAAATCTCTTTGGCTGTACTATTTATATCTGGCTGGGTTTGATGACATTAAAAAGGTTACATTTCAAAAAAGAAACAAATTAGTAAAATATTGTTTCCAGCTATATGATCTTTTCATATTTGGGTCTGCGTTTCGCAGTCATTTGGGCAGCTCGTCTGACGGCAGTAACCACCCCCTTACAGAAGACCACCATGAAATAACAGCACGCGTGCTGTTGTGTTAGGGGAGTGAGTAAGGGATGCCAGAACTCATTTGCCTATCCCCTCCTAATCCCTTATTCTTAATCCTGCTGTAGTCGGCAGCGCTCTTGCACTTACAGTATTTATGGGTCAACATTAAACTTCAATAATACCTAATAACTTTATATATTGATAAAAAAAAATTAAGTCTTTCTTGAATTAGACACATATTCCCTATTAGTGCCGAAGACTCCATACAATCCAATTGTATACTCCCGGATCAGATGCCAAGACATCGTATTGAATCTTTATTCAATAATAATCTTAACGATTTGAAGATGAAACACTAACTTCTCCCACTGTTGCGATAAAAGTCGACATAAAACACATTATAACGCTAGTGAATGGACTTATAAACTGCCATCTATTCTTTCAGACGTCTTATAAAATACGTGCTATGAATATGAAAATTATTAAATATTTTAACTACATATTCAAACCATAAAATGTAAAAAGCTCTCTCACTAATTATGTTTTACCTATTGGAAGTGTCCTCGTTTTAATAGTATGGAAGACCCCCAATCGAGAAAGTTTTTTATTTTATTTTGTTTTGCAAAACGTAAAAAAGTTACAAAAATTATATTCGTGATGCTTGTGCCTCTCAATTGAAATATCTTTACATATTATAAAACTTCATCTAACAACTGAACGGACCTTCATGTGGTTTTCATCTATCACTCTCTGTTGATTCCTTAGGTTCCCGAGGTATCGCAGATTAGAGCATAATGCACGGATGTATCACTAAGGAGTTCTACCCAAATCCGATAGATGTCGCCTCTTCACCTGATTCTATTGTATTATAATATATGGCGCCATTAATATTGTTTTATTTTCTATTTTTCAATTGTTTTATCAATTGTATGGCCCCCAAAGTAAGCAATAACAGGCTTGTGTTATAGGATAACCATACAACGCACAGAAAGCGAATCCCTGCACATCCAACCAGGGACAATTTTGAAAAAATCATGTCAGGATCTCTGTGTTTCTCTGATAACTTCCTGTAAACCAAAATAGCCATAAACGAAGGAGGTATGTGTATAGGTACAATTTGCAGAAAAATGGAACCATAGGAGACTGGGTCATTAGTAATATCACAGAATAAATAATAGTACTAGCGTACAGAAGTTGCACTCCTTTCACATTCAATGTGAGCGACGGTAGGCAATTATATCACGGCACACACGGAGTGACAGAGGCCTGGTAATATATAAATTAAAGAATTTTTAATAACATTTTAATTGCCCAAAATTATAATAATTTTGTTGTGAATGTTCAAAACTTTTTGTTATTAACAATAAAACACCGTTATATATACCTATGTATGCAGGCGAGCTAACGGTCCACTTGTTACTGCTGGTTACTGGTTACCGTCGCCTAAGGAAACAAGCAACGCCGGAGTTCAGGATTATAACATATTTTTCTTCAGGGTTGGAGTAGTTTCTGAGATTATACTGTGCAGATAAACTTAAACCAATGTTTACTAAATCTACTAATCTAACTAAAATATATGTCGGTATAAAAGATGAGGCAATATGATGAAACTACGAGTATAATGTTAGTACAAGGTAATATTATATAACTAAGATCATTCAAATTATTCTAAAAGCCAATTTCTAAGAAGTTAAAAAAAACCAATTGCTAATTGTTTTTGTGAAAGTCGAAAAGACGCTATTGTTTTCGGCGTGAAACTAAAAATTCATTTCTTATTGTCTCGAGATTAAAGTACTTTTGTTCTAGTGGATTGTTACTTTGAATTCTGTTTGCAAGAACAAGGAGACTAAAGGCAAAAAAAAAAAAAATAAGGCCTGAAGCCAACTCCGAATGAACTCGACATATAAAGGCGGACCTTGAGTGGACTGGACTATATGTAATTTTTAATGACACACTTTTTCCCGCGGCTATACGTTTTATATCTTTCCCCACGATTCAAACTGTCTCGCCTTGAAAACTTAACAGACAGACATACAAATAATTATTATTAATGTGATGATTTCGTCTCCGTTTAGACTCATTTCTTATCATCGAAATATAGATCATAATCTTTATAATATTCATCGTTTCTAATAAGTATAAAAGGCGATCTGTTTTCTAGAATTAAGTGTAAATACATATATTAAAAATTCTGTTATTTTTTGCTGTTTTCTTTTGTGCTCGTCCGACCTCGCAACTTCACCAATAGCGGATGAGAAGGATGCCAAGAGGTTTAGTCGGTAGGTCTACCCCACTACCATCTCGGGGCAGGAGTCCGACATAACCCAACAGGTCTGTCCCCAGACGGGTGGGTATCCATGATGGATTCCTCTTGTAAAAAAAAAGGGCGGCCTATTGAAGCAATACCTTGTCGAAAAAATTAAAAACTCTTTCGAGAAAAAATAGCCATAAAATATTCATTTTAATATCATTACTGGTACTTATTTTATGACATTTTTTTCGTGAGTAAAAGTGTGATATATTTTAATTACGACTCGAAAAACAAAAAAAAAATCGCTGTTTACAGAATATTTTGATATTGGATGAAGTTGTAAATGGTGTGTTTAGAACACTATAACATTAACCAATTTTTTTTTTTTTTTTTGCAAAATCAAGAATTTTTAATTGTTTACCACTAAATTAAAAATAAGTTGACATCGTATATTCTAGACTTAATGCGAAACACTGCTTGTGCCGTTAAACGCAACAAACACTGTTTCATAAAGTAAGGCAATAAAGCACGTGTTCCTTTGTAAGGAATTGCACAAGTTGCACAAGACTTTTGTTATGTACCGTAAGAAAACCGTGCCAAAAATAGCTAAATAAGGATCCAGCGAATTGTAAAGACTTTAATTCCGACGTGGACTTAACATCGTCACAATAATGCATCGTCGCAATAATTGCATTATTACTATTGGATGTAAGCCGAATATACAAAATTTTGAGATAAGTTGTTTATCATCCATCGGCGACAATGCAAGTAAGTACCACCAAAATTTACGAGATGGCGCTTTAATAAATAGACATAAAATTTATTTTTTCCTACCTGGCTGACCACGCTTCTCTGAGACCGACGCGTGGGGCGCGTGCGGTACTGGACACTGTATTTTTTTTAGAAGTAGCCTAAGTTTTATTTATTTATATATGAGGTACACAAAACAGGATGCTGTCGTTGAAGATTAATTGTAAAAAGAATTTCAAGAAACCACTTCAAGAAGGTTTTATGAGTTTTCCCCAAAAATACATTGTTTTTTGGTTATTCACGTTGAAATTTTCGATTTTGGCGTTTGACGAATAAGAACCAACATTCAAAAAGCTAATATTCCATTTGTATTGGGTCTACAGACACCATAAATCCAGCATTATTTTTATTTAAACCGATACAGAAATATAGTGATTTTGGACCGAATTGTGACGTGCGACGAAAAGTACATCCATTATGATAATCGCAATTGAACAACACATAGGCTGACTCCAGGTTAAGCGCCACAGTAATGCATTATAGCGAAGCTTAGCCGCAATAAGGTGTTAGAAGTGACCACCAAGGTCACTTTATGATGTAATTTAAGATCCGGTCAAGCAATAACAGCAAACGTCTACTGTGCAGAACTTAGAACAATGATGGCGAAACTCGCGGCAAAACTGGACCAACTCGTCAATTGATCTTCATCAATTATTGCTCCATGATAACACAAGACCTCACGCTGCTCGAGAAACAGTTTTAACACTACAAGACCTGCAGTTAGAAAGCATCCTCCATACACGCCGGACCTCCTTCCAACCGATTACCATATTTTCCGCGATTTGGACAATTTTTTGCATTAAAAAATTCTTCCCAGGAAGCTGTCGTCACACAGTTTGTTGGCTCCAGGTCCGCAGAGATTCATAGCAAAGGTTTAAATGATCTTTCGATTAGATGGCAGAGATATATAAACAACGAGGTGATTAAATAAATTGATTAAAAAAATATATCCTACAAAAAAAGTTTTTTAATTTTTCAGTATGGTACGAATCGCCAATTAAGAAAAATTAATTCATTTCAATATAATGTAAAGTGAGATAACAACACAAAATAATGTCAGAATTTAATTGCTAATGTAGTTTAATCACTATTGTAATGAGTTTAAAGTTTAAAATCATTCGTTAAGTGAAAGGGAAATGTGATGGGAAATATGATGAAAGAAATGTCGTAACTCTGCAGATGCTCAAGTAACGTTGAATTATTTCAATCAATGCTCTTAAACGAAGACTTTTATGTGAGCATCGGTGGTTCAGTGGTAGAATGCTCGCCTGCCACGCGGGCGGCCCGGGTTCGATTCCCGGCCGATGCATTTTTTTAAACATTTTTTTTATATATTTTTCCAGTTAACGCATTGTTAGCAGTGGCAGTGCACATTGCGTCATTGTTCACAAACTATCCAACCAGTCTAGCAGCAGAAGTGTAATTATTTTTTTGGGTTATTGTGTTTCCGAGCTCATTCCTCTATCCATCTAATCCCGTTACCTTTTATATTATCTATAACGATGCTTTTTGAATAGGTGACGGCGTAAATCTATACTAATCAATAGTATAAGATCAGCAAGAAAAATCAGTAGACACAGATGGTATTCATAAGAGTTCGTGGGTTAATTACAAATAGACAATTTCAATCAATGATCTTTTATGAAGACGCTTATGTAAGCATCGGTGGTTCAGTGGTAGAATGCTCGCCTGCCACGCGGGCGGCCCGGGTTCGATTCCCGGCCGATGCATTTCTATTTTGCATATTAACATAGTTTTTATATTTTGATTATTTAATTTTATTTATTGACGAGCCCACTGGGTGAGTGGTTAGGGTGCTTGTTTTAACATTCTGTTCCCGAGTTTGATTCCCGACAGGGTCAAATTTGGAAAGTTGGCTCTGATCTGGATCAGGAAAGTAGTGGCAGGGCACACTGCGTTTCGCAGTCATTTGGGCAGCCCGTCTGGCGGCAGTAACCACTCTCTTACAGAAGAAAACCGTGGAATAACAACATGTGCTGTTGTGTTTCGGTGAGTGAGTAAGGGATGCCAGAGCCCATTTCCCTATCCCTTATCCTTAATACTACTGTAGTCAGCAGCGCACTTGCAGAACTTGTGTCATGTAGCTTGTGTTATAGGCGACGGTAACCATCTGCCATCAAGTGGACCGTCAGCCTGTCTGTCACCCTTAACATAAAAGAAAAAAGAAAACACATGGAATACTAATATTTACACTTAAATACTTATTAGAAAGGATGAATATTATAAAGATTATGTACAAATGCGCGTGTACTCGCACTAAAGACGCTAAAACCACTGGTGGGACTGTCACAAAAAACTCCAGTAATTTTAGATCTGGTGACGGACCTCAATTTATTTTCTAATTGTTCCAAATAACCAACAACTAACGATACCGGGTTCAAATCATGTAAGGCGACATTTAGTTACAACTTGTCTACTATGAAGTCGAAACAAACTACTGGCGCCATCTGTTGATCTTTAATAATATTTATGTTATTGGCTAAAATACCGTTCTACAGATTATGATCTTTGTATTTCGATAATAAGAAATGAGTTTATACGGAAAATAAATTATGATATTCATAATTATTTGTTTGTCTGTCTATTAAGTTTTCAAGGCGAGACGGTTTGAATCCTGGAGAAAGACATAAAAGAGAAAAAAATAATAAGAAAAAGTGAGTTAATAAAAAATTACAGAAAAAACCCTTTTTCGCTTATAAAAAATTATGAAAAAGGCAATAAAAATGGGGCAATACCTACCCATGAAAATTTCATTTTCTACTAGCTGAACCCGGCCACGCTGCGCTACGACGTGTGGAAGGAACGCACGCGGTACTGAACACAACTTTTATATCAGTTTTTTTTTTCTAAATTAAAAGTAACGTAATTAATTTACTACTTACAACATTAGCTATCTGCCAGTGAAAGTCTCGTCAAAATCGGTCCAGCCGTTTCGGAGCCACAACAATCAGAGAGACAAAAATAAAAATATGTTTTTTTTGTTGTAAGCAAAAAAAGCAGTTATTTTGACATTATAAACAGACAGTTCAATTTTTAGATATTTTAGAACTTTACTAAAAATTCTAATTTTTAGAATTTTTAGATTTAATTTAAAAGAAAAATTTCAATAATAGTAGTAGGAATAATATAATAGACAAATTAGTCCTATTTCTATGATTTCAATATAATGTAGAAAGAAACGTTACAACAAAAGCAGTGTCAGAATTTAGTTGCTAAATATGCTAAATATGCTTATCATTATTGTAATAAGTTTAAGGTTTAAATCGTTCGTTAAGTGAAAGGGAATTGTATTATATGAAGAAATTTCGCAATTCGGCAGATTCTAAAGTAATTTCGAGTATTTCAATAATTTCAATTAAGGCTGTTATACGAAGATACATGTATAAGCATCGGTGGTTCAGTGGTAGAATGCTCGCCTGCCACGCGGGCGGCCCGGGTTCGATTCCCGGCCGATGCATCTTTTTTTAAAAATTTTTTTTGTATTTTTTCAGCTAACGCATTGTTAGTAGTGGCCGTGCACACTGCGTCGTTGTTCATAAACTGCCCAACCAGTCTGGCAGCCGAAGACCTCCGTGTAATATATTTTTCTGAATTATTATGTTCCAGAGCACATTTCCCTATCCTCCGCTCCAAGAAGTTGAAGAAACAGACAAATGTGGAAGCTACTTTATTTTATGATATTTATAGATATAGAAGATATAAATAAAGATAGACAATTATATACATTAACGCTCACAATGAGCAATTTTAAAAAGAATGCGTTGTGGCTTCCGTTACTTCCGTACGGAAACTCACCAACACATATGCTATTTCATGATGGTGTCCTATGAGAGAAGTCCGATTGCTGCCGCCAGTTGAAACACTATTTGCCATATCTCTCCAAAATGTATTAACGAAATCAAAATGACATATTTAAAACAATGAAAATTATCAAACTAATATCAACACACTCGTCAAAGTAATTTCGTTATATTAAACTCGCAAATATAATTTCTTAATGTCACTGTCATTAAATATGAAAATCGTAATTACTGTTGTGATTCCTTGCGTCGTAAGGGGTTGCGGCAATAAACCCTCATGACCGGAGCCTGACCGGTCTCTGTGACAAATGACCAGCTACCTTCCACTTTTCACTGTACGAATAATATTTCAACCACCTACACTAATAAATAAATTCGGGACAGCCGCATTAAATATTAGACATCAAAAGTTATAAATAGTTTAAATAAATATTGTAAACTGGCTGGTAAAAAAATAACCTCTAACATCTTTATCGCATCTTTTTTAGTGGCGCCCAATCTATACTAATATTATAAAGCTGAAGAGTTTGTTTGTTTGAACGTGCTAATCTCAGGAACTACTGGTTCGGATTGAAAAATTCTTTTTGTTTTGAATAGTCCATTTATCGAGGAAGGCTATAGGCTATATAACATCACGCTACGATAAATAGTATTATATATATATATATAATCATTAATTTACATTTTAGTGATGCTTTGTAATTCCAAACTTCTGTTATGTGCGTCAGAGAAAGCGGCTAAAACGACTGTAAAAATATATGAATAACAAAACTACTTTAATTAAAAAAATATACCATAACAATAATTTTCATAATACGCATAATGACTGATTTTGTAAGACTACTCCGCGGTATTGTAAATTTCATTTCTAAAAAAATGGAGGCTTCGAAAGAATAATTGATGTTTTAAATGATGCGCCAAAACGATAGAATAGCAATAGCGTCTGTTTTTACGTCACGCTTTCTTAAATCAGGAACAATGTGACAGTTTACATACCTAATTCAAGCGACACGCTAATATTTACGACTAGCGACCCGGCTCCGGCTTCGCCCGGGGTGCAATTTTTATATATATGAACATTCCCCGTTTATCCCTCTTTCCATTAGTGAAAACCGAATTAAAATCGATCTACCCGTTCACGCGTGATGCCGTGACCAAGGGAAATAGGGATTCATTGTTATAGGTATATAGAGATTATGCTTCAATCGATTTATGCTTTAAATATTTTAATATATAGAGCCTGGCCCACCTTTTATTTATTCAAATTATTGGCTGACATCCGTACAGAGAACAACAAGAAAATTAAATAGACTGGTTTTCATAAGAGTTTCAGCCTTTTTAATTAAAAAGCAAAACATAAATTGCTAAAAACAATTTCAATCAAAGCTCTTTTATGAAAACGCTCATGTAAGCATCGGTGGTTCAGTGGTAGAATGCTCGCCTGCCACGCGGGCGGCCCGGGTTCGATTCCCGGCCGATGCACATCTAGCGTAATAACGTAATTTTTTTATGTTTTTTTTTTTTTAATAAGACAACACTTATGAAAATTTCATTTTCTAATAGTTGAACCAGGTGCGACGTCCGACGTGCGCATGGAGCGCGCACAGTACTAAACACTGCTTTTAGATAAGGTTTTTTTTAAAATAAAAGTAGCCTAATTTATTCCTTATAACATTAGCTATCTGCCAGTGAAATCCCGTCGAAATCGGTCAAGCCGTTTCAGACATTAGGCGGAAACAAACAGCCTGATGCAAATTTTTAAAGATTTCTTTTTTATATTTGACTAACTGGTGCCCGCGACTTCATTCGCGTTGATAAAGGAAAAATATAACACCTTAGAAAACATATATATTATAATGCCTTCTTATTATTGCTGTTCTACATCTTATTGCTGTTCTACATCTTATTGCTGTTCGACGGTGGCGCCTTTTTGTGTTTTTAGACAATTCCTCGGAAACCTTTTTTTATCCAGCATAAAAAGTATCCTATACGTTAATCCTGGTAATAAACTATCTGTGTGTCAAAATTCATTCAAATTCCGTTTAGCCTTTTTGGCATGATTGAGTTACAAACATTCAAATATACAAACTTTCGCATTTATAATACCTATTATAGTAGGATAACTTGAAATAGAAATATTTTAATTAAAATCATTATCATTACTTCTAACGATAGAGCTATACCTGCCATCGAGTGGACCTAACGTACAATCTCAGTAGGTACTCTACTCCCGGATCTGCATGTCGCATTCTCTAACAAATTTCTGACCCACTGGGCTCCGAGTAACCGGCAGCCCTATTATCTAACTCCGTCTGCTGTGCGATAGACGACAGGTTTGTGTCAAATTGCGCAATTTCACAGTAAGATCGCGTTTTTGGTATCACGTAACTCACAACAGACGTGTGGTTTGCGATAAGCGACGGTGCTGCCTCTTGCGGACGACAACTAAACTAAAAGTGCATCATTTCTCTATGTTGCCCATACAATCGCAGAGATTTGGTATTATGTAAAAATTTTGACAGCTCGCGACAGCAATCAGACGTGCGATTTTGTGTACAGTGCTGCCATTTTAGCGCTTTCGGCGCCAGATCTAGCGGAATTTTAGGGTAATCAACTCCCAATATTAGCAGTTGACTCCTAGCGGAAAATCTAGCACTTTATCGAAATGATTGTTATATTATACCATACTTATTATTTATAATCATTTCAAAACGAACTTTATTTCCACTGAATGCTTTTAAACTTATTCAGGATAATTGAAAATGTATTTATGGCACACGATACAACTTTTAAACTTTTGCGGGGTTCCCGGAGCGGTCTCGCATCGCATTAACAGGTTGAAACTTAAATACCGTCTCATATTTATAAACTATTATTAAACAATTGCTCTCATTCATTCATTGTGTGTGATCGTACTCTTCTAACGTGCCGGTGTTTATTTATCGTGTTTTTAAAGTTATATTTAAGTTTTTCAAGTTTGGTAGAATACACATCGATGTGACTGACATCATAGAAAAACATCTTACAAACAACACTATAAAACTGAATGGGAATGTAATCCCAACTTCAAGTCGTGGTTAAAGAAATTTTTGTTCAGAACGAAAACGATAGGTACTTGAAAAGAAAAATCTATACCTACAAGCACATTTTTTTGGTCAATCAAACAATATGGTTGTTATCTGGAACGCATCTATTTAACTCCCTAATTTAAAAATAGCATTAAGATTTAGCGCTTTTTTTAATCACGCTTGTTTAGCGGAATCTAGCGCTTTTTTTAAACTGATCTGGCGCCCAACACTCAAATGGACCTGGCAGCACTGTTTGTGTATTTTTTTGCGACCACCATTTTACTCGTTGCAAACCAATTGCAAACCGATTGTATACGCTAAATTAATTGAAATATCTAATAAAATAACATTTTATTGGTAAGTATGTAAGTATCGATAGATTGTTCGTTCATTGATTTTTTGTATTGTGTAAATCGACACACGAAGATTTAAGAAACTGTTGAAATTGCCTTATTTTACGTGATGGGACTGTGTTTAATAATAACTGTTTTCTTAAGAATTTATAATGGCTCGAGCTTTTTCACTGATGGTCGAAGAATTTGAGCATAGAAGAAGTTTTATAATCGAGAACAGACAATTACGACGTAACCTCCGTATCCCTAATTTTCACATCACATTGTCGGAGTTTCTCGCAAAGACTATTGAAAGAAGCATTTTTACAGCTTTGTTTAGACCTCAGGCCTCAAATGCAAGCCCGCCGAAATATTAAAATCAGCATTGAATGCAAGGTATGTATCGTGTTTTTATTACAAAAAGTAATTCCCACTTTTAAGTTGACTAAAAGTAAAATCTTTTGATTTTTACTCATTAATAGTTTTCTATTAAAATCTCTAAAAATGGCATTAATACAAGATCAATTAATATATGTACATAGTTTATATTAAGAGTACATTATGTTTCAATATTCCTATACCATACCTATTTTCTTGCTAGGCTCTTGCTGTTAACTTTAAGTGAGCAACTGATGAAAATTAGATACCTATGCATTCTATACACCCTTGCATGTTAAGTTCGATCACATGTTTTACAGTTAGTAAAACAACCTGTGACTTCACAGACTGAAAATACTTTTTATTTGAAAAGAACATCTGTACAATGTTTGAATATCCGTCAACAAATGTGGCCAGTATACAATCTCATGAGTATTTATTTTAATATTATTCTAACACACTCCCTTACTAAAATAAGATACACACCACAAAACAAATAACATCATAACATGACAATAAAATTAAAGAATATGCCTACAAAAGTATTAATTTTGCACTTCTGTAATTCCAAACTGTTTTATAAATTTATGTTTTTGACAACTTATACTTTTTGTGAGAATATCTGCAGTCATATCATTTCTATTTAAATAGTTTATTATTACAGAATTATTTTCAATGGCAGTTCTTATAAAATGATATTTGACATCAACATGCTTGCTTCTCTTATGAAACACATAGTTTTTAGTTAGTTTAGGTGACTAATTTCTACAATTTAACTCTCAATAGATTTCTCAAGTATATAAGTAGCTTCTTTAGTTGCCTCACAAATTACCATATACTCTGCTTCCGTACTTGACAAAGCTATTGTCTGCTTTTTACATTCATATGAGATTATACCACCAGACATTTTAAACATGTAGCCAGTAAAAGATTTTCTATCTAAGCAATTCGATGCCCAATCAGCATCTACATAGCCTACCAAATCATGCTCATCATAGTTAAGTATTTTAATAAGTTTAATAATAAGTAATTTGATGTAAGTATAAGTTACATCATATTTAAGTATGTCTATTATCTATTATGTTGCAGATAAGTGATGGTGACTTAAATATTTTAATCGTAAATGCAACATTTGGTGGAGCTGCTCATGATGCTTAGATATAGATAAACTGTGAAATCAACCACCATATGCAACGGCTTCATAATGGTGGTGAAAGTATTTTGTTCCTAGGTTAAGCTTTCTTTATTTTTCTCTTGTCAAATTTATTTATCTACCACTTCTACTTTCTAAACTTCTACTCTACTTCTACTTCTCTTCTGAAAGAATTTCAAAAACAAATATCTTCTCCATATTCAGGTCAGTATAGATTACCTGTATAATTGTATAAATCCACACATTAAGTTGAACAGAACTCAGCAAGAGTGTGTGCCATTCGTTAAGACTCACTAGGCTGTCATTGTTTTGACTTTTTATATTAACTATATTATAAAAAGTTTTACAAACAAAATTAAAACATTGAGCAAAATTCTTCTTTTTTAAACTTCAGATATGTACTGATATAAAAACATGTCTTTTCAGGTGACTCGAGCGACCTCTTAAGACCTTGGCTCCTAACACAAATTAAAAATTCACTGTCATGCTAGGATCACAGTGGAATGCTACATAAGAGTATTAAAAGCATGTTGGCAATGTTTACTCGCTCACAGATCTCTCCGCTACAAAAATAATAAATGCCTATGTTACATTGCACAATATCTGATCTGATGAAGAGGAAGACCCTTTTATGCAAATTCTGTCACAATATACAGGAGGTGAAGAGGCAGTACAAGTGGAAAGTGGTCGTCAGCGGGAATTGGTTGTGCAAAGCTTGTGGAGATTTAAATAATGTGATACTTTTATAGAGATAAACATAGTGAATTAATTTCATTAATAAAACGAGATATGAAATAATGTTTTTCTTTTAATATGTACTTCATCCTAACAACCAGTGCCTACATGAATCCTTTGATCTATCTTAAAACTTCATTTACCTTTTGTTGTTTAACCTCTATAACACTTGTAGTAAAAGTTTTACAGGTAAATCACTAATGAAACAAGATATGAAATAATGTTTTTCTTTTAATATGTACTTAACATCTTAACAACCAATGATACCTTTGATTTATCTTAGGTAAATAATCACAAATACTGCTTGTAATAATATATGAAATGTATCATGCCCGTGATGAATCTTTCCATAATTAACATTCCTAATGTTTTACCTCTAATAAATCAAATTAGAACTTAACATTTGAACACTTTCAAAATCGGTTTGAAAAACATTAAATTATTGTTTTTTTTTTAATAAAATAATCATATATTTTTAATGAATCAAACATTCAACTCGAGCAAGCAGATCTAACTCGGCGCCTTTCACTATCTACTTTGTCGAACTTGTGGACACTGTCTGTGATCTGTTTTAAGTAATTTGGGTTGTATTGTTAATCAATATAATAATAAATAAACGCAGTGAAATTGTTTATAAGTACTTAATACTCTTTCATATTAATTTGATAAATTTTAATCTAAATAATTAATGTTTATGTACTTTTTACAATAAATATACAAAAAACCAATTAAAATTACAAAAAAAATTAAATTGTGTCTGCGAGTTAGTTCCTCGATCGCAAATATTCACAGTAGAGGGCGCTATAAAATGCATTCTTACGACAACTTAGCAATTGTTAGCAATCGCCTTAGATAATACCAACTTTTAGTGTCGTCTGCTAACCGATTGCTGTCGCGTGGCTGTTGCTGTCTGATTGCTTTATTGTCGTCTGCTGTTAGATAATAAGGGTGCCGGTAGCTTCCCCGAAGGTACAAACTTCTCTATTAAAATAAGTGAGTGTTACTTAAATTAGTATGCATGAGTAAGTTCTCTTGATGGCTGGTGGCTATAGTCGCCTGAGGGCTCTATACTCCGGCCATTAAGTATAAGAGTGCTGTTCTGACAGATGTCAATTCCATACATTTTCTGTAGCGTTTATTCGGAAATGAACTTTATGCAATGGACATAATGTCAAAAACGCATTCATAGAATGACCGTACTATAGCAGTCAGAGGGACCTCTGACGTCACGTGCCATGCCGACCATACAGGAATTTGTTTACATGCTAACTATATTTTTGAAAAATACATTTTGTATAAACGAAGATGAATAATTATTCTTACATATCTGCTCCCAAAGTTATATTTTCCTAAATTAAAATAATTATAAATTCTTCATTTAACTTAGCTTTTAGCTCCATTAATTTCGTTTAAATGTCTGATTCAGCCGTAAATCTGTAACATACGAGACATAACAAGAAATCAACTGAAAAGTTTTTTGTTGTATGTACTTTAATTAGCTACATCTTTCGTATATGTCTTCATTATATTGAGTCGGTGAGAGTAATACTACTGGTAACATCAAAAATAAATACTACAGAGTCACAAATTTAAGAAAAATTTAAATATGGGTGTAAATATGACGAGTGTCCCAATCCACTAAATAACCTACTTATAGCTGTGCCTGCGGCTTCGCCTCGTAGTCGTAACGTACGCGCCTTAACTTTGCACTGCCTCTGTCGTTTTACGGCACGGTCGTGCTTTACATATAATATATCGTATGATCTCTTTAAGCATACATCTAAAATATATGCAGTAAAAAGCACGTATATTAAATACATGTAACGATAACGATTGCTGATTTGCTAATTTTGTTGATAATATGACCAATAAACATCACGTAACGATTTTAATTATTTTTTAATACGAAAAGTAATTTTTGTGATTTAAATTATATTTAGACATTATACTGTCGCTGACTTTTTTGTAGGCATTATCAAGCTCTACAACTTTTTTATAGAAATAAATCGTATATCTCTCATTGTTAAAGCAGCGTTCGACAGAAACGTTTTCGCTTGACCGTTTTTACGTCGACTTTGCTAATTCCCACGAAAAAAAAAACATTTCATTTTACGCGGTAACATATAGCCTATGTCTATCCTGAAAATTTATTATAACTATCGGTGAAAGAATTTTTTTAAACCGGATGAGCAGTTTCGAAGATTACCCCCTATACTTAAAAACATACAAACTTTACCTCTATTAGTTTAGATTTTATGCATATTTTATACGCCATATATATATGATATTTTAACACAGATGTGTTTCAAAGGTGCCTTCGGGACTAGAACCACAGAATAAATAATAGTACTAGCGTACAAAAGTTGCACTTCTTTCACATTCAATGTGAGCGACGGTAGGCAATTATATCACGGCACACACGGAGTGACAGTGACCTGCTAGAACCATGTCCATGTACGAGGAAAGTTTTAGTGAGCAAGAATCTCACATAACCCTATGTATGCATACAACTATGTATATACTTGTTAAGCCGATAATGGGCCTGAGTACCTTAAGCAAGATTTTCCGCTTGTTCAAAAGACTTAACAAAGAGAACACACACTGACAGGTGTTGTTGAAGGAAATAATACCTACATAACATTACTTAGTAACTATTGCTATCTCACAAATTAATGGACAACGTTTTCAACAGATGTTTTTGTAGACATTGTGGAATATTTTTCGTTGAAAAATCTTTCGTTATCATCTATATTAACACGTTAAGCGAAAAATTTTGTTCCCTTTTTAAGAAAATTGCGTAGACATGACATGCGTTTATATGGAGAAGAACCGGTGAAAGCTAACATGTTTATATGCTTTAAAAAGAAGGTGAAGGGTCTTCATTTCTATAATAATTATAATGACCTGGCAAATGCATGGCACTACAATTGCAAAAGAACTAGCTGGAGCCCGCGGCTTCGCCCTCGTTGAAAAATAAAAAATAATGCCTGACTAAATATATGAGCTATAATATAACGCCCAACATCATTATTGCAGTTCTAACTTTGCCAGGCGTTAGATGATCCCTCGGGAACAATACTCTTTTTTCTGAATAAAAGGTACCTATGTCCTTTCCTGCATCCCTGGCAACATGTTTGCAAAATTTCATGACAATCGGTTCGGCGGTTTAGCCTGAAAAGTTAACAGACAGACAGACATATCTGCTATTTCGAATATTAAGTAAATCAAAGTGCACTTAAAAACAATGTATTTTAATAAGTACGTGCAAATGCGAAATCATTATAATTTTATTATTCTAAAAAAGATGTCTATTGTTGACACGGTTGATGGGTAATTGATTAGATAGCAATTTACAACAAAGTTGTTGAATAGGTGCTTCCATAGACACTAACTAAAATAACTGAGACTTGGTTTTACATGAAATCTCGCAAGTGGAAGAACTGCGTTGCAAGACAGCATTTTTTTACATTTTATGTTTTTGATGGGATTTTATGTATCAATATCAGTGTCCACAACTGCTTGGCGCATGCTAAAAATTCTGTTCAGTGAAAAGAAATGAAATAGGTAATTGACGTGTTTTCGTTTAAAAACTGCATCAAATTTAGTATGCTTATAGCATTGAATTGGAATAGCCTGCTTGATTTTTTTCTTAACAACAACATGCGTCAAAAGTAATACATAGTTTTATATTGTAAAATACGAAAAATCCTGACTCATTCCACCTCTGACTAATCGATTTAATTATGATTATCATTATAAAATATAAGAAAAATTTAAAAAAAATATACTGAGTGTGTGTGCTTCGAGTGTGTGGAATTAGATTTATGAAATAATTTCGTCGCGTGGATTTATATGCGAAAAGTGCCATCTACTTCAATAATTCCAAACTAAGTTCTAAATAGATGCGAAGCGCCATAAAGGTTGTGTCTAATGAATTAAGTACTGATATTACTATAATATCTGCATGTTATACATTGGCCGCAATGAAAGTTTTTAGAACTGGCCAGAACAAATATGAAAAAACGAAGAAGTGATGGGAAAAAGGTGATACATTTTGCAACCATTGCGTTAGAGGATCAAAGGACCGTTACTACAGAGTTAGTGGTATATTAGTAATTGTTTGCCAGTTGTCTTGGAAAATGTTCGACAGAAGCGCCCAAGAAGTAAGGTCCTCCCTCACCACGACAATGCTCCATTCCATCCCACCAGATGTACAATCGAATATTTGACTATGGAAGATGTGGAATTAGTGAGTCATCCTCCTTATAGTTCCGACTTGACACCAAGTGATTTCTATTTATTCCCAAAAACTTAGGGGAATTCGCTTTATGAGCCCTGAAAACGGAAGTTCAAAAACGCTGTGAAAGAGAGACCTCTAAAGAAGAGTGCGTCCACTGCCTCAGTCAATGGTTCTATTACACGCAACGGTGCTTACCAAGGAATGGAGACTACTTCGAAAAACAATAAGAATACTAACAGCTTAATCCATTATTTAGTTTTCCAGTTTCTAAAAACTTTCAGTGTTACCCTCGATTGTTCATTCAAATCATAAGCAGCACTGGCATGCTTATGTTATAAGTGACGGTAGCCACCTACCATCAAGTGAACCGTCAGCCTGTCTGCCGATCTTAACATAAAAAATAGGGTGGGTTTTTAAAATTATTATACTTAATCAAAATTCGCTGTAATAAATAAATTATCTTTATTATTCGAATCATTATTAACATTATTACACAATTTATATTCACACAAGAATTAGGATTTATTTATTATTTTTGCCGCTTGCTATAATCGCCACGCGATTTTGTCAACCGTAATTGTATAAAAACCATGTAGAGTATAGTGTGTACCTACACCTTATAGTATTTTATAAAAAAAGACCACCAACCTGTGTCATTTAGGATACCAATATTAAAGGGCCCGTTTCTTACGTACGTGATCACGGAGGCATGGACCTCGTTTGTAAGGGGAACTCAATAGATTGAGGAAAAACGTAGTAAATATATATTCACAGCAATTTTCATTATAGTAACAGAATTGAGTAGGATTTTATGATGAAAGGTAGCAGGCAGGCTTACTTAAGGCCCAGCAGGAACAAAAATAACAACCCTCAATGATAATAGATAAGGGACAAGGTGAATTTCAGCAAGTGTGCCACGAGCTTCCCAGATAAATTCCAGGACAAAGCATCCCTGCCACCAGAACTACTCTTTACCTGATATGTCACGTCATAGTAGTAAGAAGATATCAAGAGAAAACGATGTAATTTTTCTAAGTACTAGTTATTTACACAAACTGTCCTTTTTTTAATTAAAGATGGGTTTGCTCTTGACCAGCATATATCCATGTAGGAAGGATGAGGCCGAAGATGGAGCGAGCTCACCCAGAAGATGCCTATTCACTCGAACCTTGAAAAGATTTGGATTATACGAGCTCCTTGTTTTTTAACCCCCCAAACCCGTCGCAAAAGTTTATTTACGGTGTTATAAGCTTGTCCATGTATATAGACTAACACACAGATACTTAGTACTGTGTCTGTCTACGGCATCATAGCTCCCAAAAAGATGGAATGATTTTGATCCTGTTTTTTGTTTGAAAGCAGACGTGACTGTCCGGCCTATCCAATAGCATTACATCAGATCATTCTGTAAGAACAGCACTTAATACTGTTATGTTTCTTAGCAGGAGTAATCTATGTCAAAGCATATTACCCTATAACCATATTACAGGTTATTCATTTACAAAAGTAAAGTGTAATTAATTCACTGACCAGATCCCTACAGCGATTTGTGGTCCAAAAAAAAAAGAGATGATAAGAAAGAAATGGAAACATGTGTACGTACTGAGTCGTTAAGTATTATTCCACTTTGCACCACCAAAACACATTCTGCATTTATGCAAATTATGTACGAATAATTATCCCTTTATGTTGACTATATTTTCTCATTCCAGAAACGCCGAAATATGTAGTGAAGCTTTAATTTTTACAACTTCTTCATTCTTCTTACTTCAAAAATGACGGACTCCAAATAAAACTTCAACCCCTATTTCACGTTAGCAGGCCTCTGTCACTCCGTGTGTGCCATGATATAATTGCCTACCGTCGCTCACATTGAATGTGAAAGGAGTGCAACTTCTGTACGCTAGTACTATTATTTATTCTGTGACGTTAGGTTGATCTCAAACCATAAGATATACGAAAATTTGTTCTTATAAACTAGCTTCTCCAATCAAACTTTTTAATACCCTCACGCTCAACCAAGATTTCAAGCCGGCTCAAATTTCTGTAAAAAATAGTAACAATTTCTATTACCGCAGTTGATAGCGTGGGTAATAAGAATAAATTTTGCTATGGAACCTTGTATAAATAATATGCAGAAGTGCCTATAATTAAAATAATTGGCAAATTGTTAATATTATAATGAATCAATTATTTGAAAGGGCCAGTTTCTCTCAGTCAACGGTAAGCAGCATCAAAATTAAATACAATAACGTCTAATATTCGATCACCAGGACATACTGACATGAGAATATCAGCATATTATTAATTAGATTAGATTGCCATAATAAACAATGAACAAAAAATATTGTAATTCAATCAAGCAAAGATCCCAATATTCACGTTACACTGCCGGGGTCACATGTAATAATATAATAACAGTCTAAAATACAAGCAAAGTTTCGATTTTTTCCGAAGATATTTTTGGTATCATTTTCATATACAGTTTCATACATTCTTTTAAAGAGAGCTGACTCTACAGTTATATGTTAGAAAATTTTGAAAAAGAAATGTCGGTTATTAAGCCGCGTTATCTACTTTGTTGTTTAAATACATAGTTTTATTAACAAAATAGTTGAAACTAAATGTATTTTATACAAAAACAACAAAAAACTGGACTGGATTGCTAAGAATGAAAATACAACCTGATACTATGTAAAAGTGAACATTTTCTGGAAAACCTAAAATGTAAAATATCTCCAAAACGATTGACTTGTGGATAAAGCATTACATAAAAAAATTGTTGGTTTTGACCAAAACTAACGCCTATCAATACCCTACTATGTATGACCTAACGCCGTCGACTTACAAGTAAGCCTGTAATTTTTTTTTATATCTAGACCCTCTTAGTATATCCTAAAATCAAATCTACTCACTGAATTAAATTTTAAACCGCTCTAACCCCTGTAAAACCAAACGATTTCTAATTTTGCTCTTCAACGCGCGTTCTTGTCTGAAAAAAGTACTTCGGTAGGAATTACGACCGTATTGCCCAAAGATGTTGTACTAGTCTTGCCTGTATTGACTGTATTGTCAATACTGAAAAATATTCCTTGGTTTGTAGTTATTATATACATTATATAATGTTGGGGTGAGAGCGGATAATTCTAATAACAAAATCCGTAGTCGAGTCGCTAGTAGTTAATATTACCTAGTACATAGGTAATATCTAAGATACATAATATAATAAAATCGTAAACGAGCTATGTCTCAAACATTAAATATTTTTTTCAAAAAAACAATTTATACACGTTGTACTTATGTTACCGAAGTCAAAAAAATAGTTTTCCGTAACATTTAGTGTTTGTTTCATTCCAATCAGTTAACAAACAAAAAAGTTACCCGTTATACCGAATACCGCGGGTACAAAGTTGCGGGCTCAGCTAATTAAGAAATTTAAAAAATATATTTAATCGTAATAACAAAACAACAAAAAAGAGGCCAACATTTTGTTGCTAACTATGCAATGCAGTTTAATATAATAATTATATTATGTAATCAGTTTAAAGCATTTAAAGTTCAAAATCGGTCTTTAAAGTGAAAGGAAATTGTGTAGCATAATGCCTTTACGTTAGTATGAACATAAGCATCGGTGGTTCAGTGGTAGAATGCTCGCCTGCCACGCGGGCGGCCCGGGTTCGATTCCCGGCCGATGCATTTTTTGTTATCTCTAATTTTATCCAATAAAGTCGGACTCGCTAGAGAGTGAGTCCTTGGTCGGAAGTCCATTTGCGTTTGCTGTGGCGTTTTCTTATGTTACTTATCTAATAGGTACCCTGTAGCTACCTCATAGGTAATAGTACCTATCATGCAGTGCACCGTCATCCAGTTTGGAGACGTTTACTTGAAAACGTTAAAATTAAATGTGTATAATTTTCCTCCTCTCAATAGATAACTGGATACCTAATTACTTTACATTATTTAGTTGTATTCTGCATAATACTCAGATGTCACGTGTTCCAACAAAAGCTATATTAGTTACGTTCGGTATATACAGATATCACTACGCTTTATAAGTTCAAATAGTTAATTTTTTCGACGACAGATGTCGCTGAGTCGGCAGCTAATAACGCTCTATCGTTTGGTTCCTCAACGCGGACTACACTTTTCATACAAGATTTCGACGTTTGTTTTTATAAGCCCAAAGAAACCCTCTGATGATACTTGTTATGTTACAATAGAATTAAGGAACATAAATACATGCGTCAACTGTCGCACAGATGTCAAAGTGACAGATAATATAACACTTTCTGTTAACGCTTGTATTAATTTTACTTCTCATAAAATTTCCATACCGGGGGCCTTATATGAAAATGTATTTCTCCAATAAAAAAATGAAAATAAAAAAACACTGACCATACACTCAACATTTAAACTATGTAAACTCCAACGTAGTTAGTGTCAGACGCGTCAGAGCAGAGGCACCGAAGTCGTTCCGGGTAACAAGTAGTTCGTGACTTAACGGTTGAAAAATAAGGCTGTCCACACAACTGCTATTGTAAGGTAGATTCGAAATAAATGTGTATTAAATACAGCCTATGCTTCTAAATACAGTCAAAGATTAGTCAACCGATTTAATATGTTCAGCAGAAATTTTTATATATGTTAAAGTCGTCAGACAGGTTGACGGTTCACTTGGTGCTAGGTACCTACAATCGCCTATAACATAAGCAACGCCATAGGTGCTACAAGTGCGATCATAGTAGGATTGAGGATGAGAGATTAGGAAATTGGCTCTGGCATCCCTTACTCACTTACCGAAACACAACAGCATATACGCTGTTATTTCACGGTGGTTTTGGGGTGGATAAATGGGATAACCGGAAACAGACAGAGGTAGACAGCGACTTTATATTATAATATTTAGGTATACAGAAATATACAGAGTTAGTCCCTATACTAGATTAAGCAGTAACGCCACGTCGCAAAACAAAATTAGCTAAAAGATAATAATAATAATAATCGTTTATTTGACATAACCATATTTAACAGCAAACATCATTACCGGGGGTTCACGCACTAGGCTTGGCCTGTATCGCGGGGAACCAGTTGAAATTACAAATTAGAATCAAGAAAAGCCCGAACAAAACAAAGACATAACTTTATAACTAGGAAATTCTCTGTCTCTGCGTAGTTTAAAGAGAAGCACCTCAAAGATTAGTTTTTTTGATTCATACATAGTGCAATGCTTAAGGTCACAGTGTTTGAGAAAGGCATTATACATTAAACATCTTGCTTTAATATAGAAAGAAATTAAGGTTGCCACCTCAACAGTTTTGAATCCCACTAATTGCAACTCTTACAAGCTATAATTAAAATTATGAACTAACCCCGACTTTATCTGTTGTAAGGAGGTGGGTATCTCGCAGATTACTTGATGCTGCAGCATCCGGTCAAGGTTATACCATGTCATGAAAATACCACCGAAGTAACATTACATATATTTTAAATCAGTCTAACCTGTATAAGTTAGTGAGATCCTTTCATTAACTAGGAAATGAGCTGATGATCTTCAAACGCCTGAACAGGGGCCTTAGACAAAGTAGCATTCGCTCCGTAGCGAAGCGATATCGAAGTTCGTTATCGTCTCAGAGACAAAGAAATCATGACAAGGTATCACGTGTTTATCACGTGTTACAGTGTCGTTCCTTTGTCTCTGAGACGATAACGAACTTCGATATCGCTTCGCTACGGAGCGAATGCTACTTTGTCTAAGGCCCCAGATCTCCTTAAACTATAGCTAGAAACCACCTTGATCACATTTGCTATCCAACAAAAAACCGGATAAAATCCGTCCATCGGTATGGCAGCTACGCTCCCATAGATAGCCACACATATTATACACACATACACAGCAGAAACTTGAGTCAAACTTATAACTTATTGTGTCGGGCGTCGGGGGGTTAAGGGGGAGACAAACGCTAAATACTAAAAATATCCATTGTTTAATGAAGATGTTACAAGAAATAGACTAGACAATTGCTTTGAAAAAAATATATATTATACTTAAACATGTGAAGAACCAATTGTATTAATTAGAATTTTTGTTAAAGTAATAGAAACTCCACAAAAAAAGTTAGAACACAAGAAGAATTTGACCTTTATTGAAAATTCTCTCGAAAACGGCTTATTGCACGCATATGAATCCCTGTACCTATTAATAAGTTAATATCAGATTAAAAAATTGTATTAATAAAAAAATTTTTTTTTGTGTAATGTTCTAATGGTAAAAACAAAAAAAACACCATTTCTAGACCCGTTGAATTGTCTCCCCCGCCAGCGAGTTCTATAGTAAATGTCATTTGCCTCAGTGAATCCCTTAAAACATATTTGATTATGGCAGAGAGACATAAAAAATAAAGAAAATAGTTCCTTTGGAATCTGCCTAAAATGAATGTCCTAAATAGTTCACGATCCAACGTCTCGTTGCCAAAGAGTAAGTGACTACTAAAAAACTATTTAAGCGCGAAGTTAACTAAAAGATTAAGGCATCTTGTTAAACAACTCAAAAAATTTATTGCAATAATGTTTAAACATTATATGTAAAGTAATCGCCAGTCATTTTTTGAGCATAGTTTTACATTTTTTGGGATAAAAACTGGTTTAAATTTTTCTCTGATAAATTTTCGACTTGAAAATAAAAGTCTGTCAAAATAATTTGAGCCCAAGGCAAGATTTTTAATATGCCAATCCGTACTAATATTATTTAATGTGAAAATAACTCTGTCTGTAACCTTTCACGCCTTAACTACTCAACAGATAACGCCTTAACTCATAAAACGTTGTTTGGGGTACAGAAAAGGACATAGGGTCTTTCAAGACCTTTCAAGAAAAAAGACCTTTCGTCCAGAAAAAAGTACTGTTCCCGAGGGATCATCCAAATTTAAAAATCCAACGCCTGACAAAAGTATAACACCAATATAGTGGTCAGGCTTTATATTTTTTATATTTCTACGCAGACGAAGTTGTTAGCAAGAGCTAGTATTAAATATTAGTATGAATGTATATTAAAAGCCTTCAATCAACAACGATGTCTATTTTGTTTATTTGTATAGATCGGGTATATTTTAAATTTATTTATGAATAAATAAAGAAAAAAATCAGTACCTTTTTTCCTACATTTGTCAAACTACTGTTTTTTCGAATTTTCGAAGTTTTAGGGTAATTAATTAAATTTTTTTAGTGTAATTAATGAACCTACCTCAGAAATTATTATAAAAAAATTTCGATCGGTGGACGAAAACTAGTTAATAATAACGTAAAAGTTATACCGAGATGGGCTCAATTAATCATCTTTAACTATAAGAATCTTATTTAGCTTCAATCCTGAACTAAGGGACGGCTGTCTCTTGGGCAATAAATATTAAATGATTGCAGATAAGGTTTAAATTTAATCATTGGCAATTTTCTCGCATGAAATGGAAGCTATCTCTGATGTAGGTATGTGATGTCAAAACAAATTACATTTAAAACAATAAATCAAAAAGTTTCGTAACGCTGAAGAAAAATAAAAATAATAGACTTAGAAAATTAAAAAAGTATTTGTACTTGTAAATTATAGAATACCTACAGATATACTTTCGATAAAATATCACTTTCTGATTTACTTGTCAGGCATAAAGTTACGTAAGAATAAAATCTGTACCCAGTAATTGGCCTAACGCAATTTCATGAACAAAGGCATTCCAAGTGAGAGGATCATATTTAAATGAAAATACTGTTCCGTGCGGAGTGAAATAAAATGCCGTGTAAGGGCGAAACGAACGATTTATTTTCACAAACCAAGATGACTTCCAAAATCATTAAACTTGTCCGATGAAACCGTTAAACGGCCAGTGCCGCCGGTTCACTGTCGCAGATAACTTCGCAAAAGCTCCGAAGAGTCGCTTTCGTATCGCTTGTTGTCGAACCACTAACTCAACTCTCCCGCTTGCTCTCTTAATTATATTTCGCGCCAAACGCCTTGATTTCTTTCGAATTTACTAGAAATATAAACAAGATTGTAAACAAACCATTGAAAGTTCGGGAATGTTATTTCTGATGAAATGTTGTAATGGGCATGGCTACCATCGACAATGTGGGACGTTCGAGACTTTTGGCCGGCGCGAACGCTTTTTCCAGAACGTTCTATAGTTAGTCATAACAATACATACATATGAAATGCGTACCAAATGTTCAACTTATTGTAAGAAACAATATATACTAATAGTGATCATAATGTCTGTCTACCAAGTATTTAAAAATATTAAATGTAAAGTATGAATACATTTATACTACCTAGGTATAAATGCCTAGGTAATATACCTAGGTATATTAGAAAGAAAGAAAGAAAGCATCTTTTATTCCTCTAATAAACACAATATACATATATGAACAAATAATAATTACAAACAAATAAATATATAAACAAGTAAGAAGAGGAAAAGGAACCCTGGCTCAGTATACAGTTGTGGTGCGGACCACAACACTGCTATTCTGCCAGGGACCAGAAATTCAAAGAAAAACAAAAAAAACATTAACGCGGGACAATTCATAACACGATTACAATCCATGGCTGAAATTATTGCAAATTTTCTTAAAAACTATTGAAGGCTTTCACTAGCTAGTTATCTATATGGCAACGTCACTGTAAATATGCAATATCACACGAGAATGTATAAGAAACGGACCGGCCGCCCCCATAAACTGTCTCGTCTAAGCGTTTCTCTGCAGATCCATCAATGATGAGCGAAGTCGTTTTTTAATGCAGAGATGTAAGATCGCGTAGCGGGGACATTAAAAAATATATATTACGACGACGAGGGCGGTCATTTTAAGCACTGTAACGTTTTACCAATAAACTGAGTGTTTATTGGTAAAACGTTACAGTGCTTAGTTTGCTTTTTTTACAAGCTTTAGTTTGCTTTTCTACTATTGAAAGAACAATGTTTTAATGAATCCTTTAAAAGAGTGAACACCTGTATGCACTAGGGCAATTTCAAAGAAGCGGTTGTCTACACAGCTGAACTACTACTTACATTCTTCCACGCCCCTAAAAAGTTAGACATTAAATCCTTTAATTTAAAACTATATGATAACACAACAGTAAACCTTGGTGGTTTTTAGTGTTATCATTACATGAATCATTCACTATTCATACAAACTTTGTTCATGTTGGCGCCACTGCGTAAATGACATTATGAACTACTAAAACTATTACAAAATTTGCCAGTATTTTTTTCTCTTCCATATTTTTGAAGTTTCCTCCTTAAGGATCGATTTTCATATAAGGCCCCGGGTATGGAAATTTTATAAGTAGTAAAATTAATACAAGCGTAACTAAAAAGCGTTACGTTATCTGTCACTTTGAAATTTGTGCGACAGCTGATGCGTGTGTTCCATATTTCTATTCTCTGGGCTTATAAAATCGAACGTCAAAATCTGGTATGAAAAACGTAGTCCGCATTAAAGAAACAAACGATAACGCGTTATATAACCTGCCTGCGCAGCGACATCTGTCGTCAAAAAATGAACTATTTTAACTTATGAAACGAGTGTATTGACACAAGAAAAAATTTATACATTTAATTTTCTACGTTCAAAGGAGGAAACTCTAGTCGTGCGTCGGAGCTGACAAACATAATTTTTTCCATTACAAAATAAGCACTTTTCTTCCGAGTTTTGTTTGTCAGTACCAAGACGATAATTAGCTACAAATGTCACCACTACACCATTCAACCATCTGTAACTGTACTTAGTATGCGCTAAAACATAACAGCACAAATGCTCTTATTATTACAGAATGTTGGTTAAAGCCGCCAGAAGTCAGAGTAGGTACCAAAATTTTTCTACATTTTTCCTGCATTTTTTTTGGAAATAGTTTAAAAAAAAGTTTAGTTATTAAAAAAAAAGCATTGTCCAAGAAAACAACAATAGATATGGTCCACCCATTTTAAAGCGAGACGAGGCGCCAGCAACTGATAGCCACACACGTAAAAATATAATTGCGCAAGTCTAGACTTGCATTGCACAGGTATACAGCGGTGACAGTAACGTGTGTGGGAAGATGTTGCGCAAATTTCTAGACCTGCTTAAAAGTTTAAAAAAGTTTCGATTTTAGATTCCGAAACTTGCGTAAGTCTGAGTTTGCGCAAGTTTACTTAATGTGTGCGGCAGTACCGCGTTCGAATTTTTAATGGTACCTATATAAATATTTAATTTTTAAAAATTCTTAATTTTTTTTATTCATTAACAATGATTATGTTATAAATTAAAAACAATATTATGTCTAGTGTTTAAATGTTAGTAAGTTTTTCGGAATAATGTGCAACAGCATCGGTGGTTCAGTGGTAGAATGCTCGCCTGCCACGCGGGCGGCCCGGGTTCGATTCCCGGCCGATGCAATCTGTATAACTTTCCTAATTCTTTTCACTGATCATGAAATATAGTTCATTTTTTTGTGTTTAGGTCGACAGACAGGTTTAGCGGTCCGCTTGCTGGAAATGGGCTATCGTCGCCTATAACACAAGCAACTCCACAAGAGCTGAAAGTTCGCTCCCAACTTAGGTTTAACAACAGCAAATATGCTGTTATTTCACTGTGGTCCTTTGTAAGGGATGATTAGATACTGCCGTCGGACGGGCTACCTAAGTAACTGCGAATTCTATTGAAAATTGTCTTATCCATTTCTGAATAAATAGAGCAGTTTATCCAGACAGTTTTTTATATTGCTCAGAAAGAGAATTCAATGCACGTAGGATTTATCTGAAAAGTTTTTCTATAGGCACAATCTTTATTTGAGGATCACAGAGGATTTCCAATTCAATTTATAGGGCTCGAAGGCATCGCTATCTCGCAAAGTTCAGTTGACGAGATATATCTAACAACTAAACGATCTTTTGAAACTTTTCGCCGATATCATCCAATTGATGATGTTTTATGGAGTTTTTAATAGATGATGCATGATTGCAATGAAAGAAATTAAACAATTATGGTTATTGTTATAAAGCACTAATGGTTTTAGATCGATCTGAAAAATAAGAGGAGGTATATAGGAATACATTAATACATAAACAGAATAGAAAATACAAAACAGTTTTCCAGTTCCACACTGGTCATTGGGTTGAGCAGTGAAGAACTTCGCACCAACTGAAGAAATATCACCGTGAAATAACGATTATGAACTCGTGGACCTGGACGATATGAACATTTTTTTAATAAAACTACTAGCGATCCGCCCCTAGTTCAGTACGTATACAATTTTTTATTGAAAATTATCTACTCAAACATTTATCACACTTTTCATTAGTAAAAATCGAGCAAAATCAAATCCATTGGATCGGATATATAGATATAGATATAGACGTGGACGCGGACGTGGACGTTGACGTGGACGTTGACGTGGACGAGACGGGGACGAGAAGTGGACGTGGATGTGGACGTGGACTTGGACGTGGACGTGGACATGGATATACGACATGGACACGGATATAGACATAGATATAAAATTACTAAGACATAATGAATTTTCCAAACCTGAGGACGTTCCTAGGACAAAATTTGTCGTAACCTTGCTCCTAATGCATTATGCTGTTATTCTTTGCACTCTTTTAGGTCTACAGGTGTCATCTTCTTGTTCGTCGTATATTTTAATGAAAAAAATAATGACATGAAAGAGAAGCTAGAAAGGGAACCTTGAACCTTCGACCCGAATAAAGGTTTTTCTTGTATAATTACGGATCCCATAGTGCATAAAATGCGTACAACTTAAAAAAATGACCTTTAAATAATGTGTCTATAGCCCACCTTTGAAACTTCAATGATAATCCATAGGAGTAAACTTCAATTGGACCTCGACTTCTGAGGCTCTTGAATTTCATGGGTAGATTAGAAATTTTGTAATTCAGTTCTTTATCTTGTAATTTCAAATATTTTAAAGTACTGGCAATCTACAGTTGACTGAGCCATTGCATGTTCTTGTAGATTGTTTCAAATATAAATGAAAATCTCTTCCAATAAGATAATACGTTAGTATTATTCACGCAGCCGTTGCTATCGTAAAACTGTCAAAAAGTTACAAACCGTCCCTTTTAAAACTAAATATAATTCATGAACCCTTTTAAACCCAACCCTGCTTTATCTTTGCAACCGTCATGAATACGCTGAAAGGTCCAAACGACCCAAAATAAAATAAATACTCATTAGCTAGATAATAAAACAAACAATTCAATTCGGCTTTAGTACAAATGTTTGGAGATGTGATTGAAAATTGTACCTATAATTTCGCAATAAAATTTGTAACGTCACACAGACTGAACATATTTTTTACCAAAATGAATGCCACCTATAACCCACCACACGCTGCGAAGAATAATGTAATTTCAAAAGTAAAAATATATTTCTCGTATTTTATAGATTAATAAACCTAATATGTTGTCCTCTTATAATACTAATAATAAGTCTCCCCATAATAAGTAAGTAATAATTAAGTACCTAGGATAATAATTATTGTAAGCTTACACCTAGATATTTCAGTAATTGTCATAATATATGATCATAATCATATTATAAGCAACTCATAATTAGTAAATACCTGTTACTTTTTTTAAATTAAAGATGGGTCTGCTCTTGACCAGCATCTATACATGTAGGAAGGATGAAGCCGACGATGGAGCGAGCTCACCCAGAAGATGCCTATTCACTCGAACCTTGGAAAGATTTGAAAGCCGGCAGAGAGGTTCCAATTCCTGCTTCAAGTAATAAAAAGTAATAAAAATATTTTAAGAAATTCATTTCTGAAAATTTTCCTTTGGAATTTGGAGCTCATAATATGTAGCTGTCCAAATCATATTTAACAAAAAGGGATAAATGTAAGAAAAAAATATAATTTCTCAATTCTCTTTTCAAAATATTTAATAACGAACATTTATTTTATACCTACGATTAATTTTAATAAATATTGATTTAGTATTAAGACTCACTGAAAAATACGTTGTTAGAGATAGATAAATCACAGACTGCAATAGTCCAAATATCTGCACCAATTTCACGACAAACAACTAAAATCACAGGGTTCTAGAATAGATTTCTTTTTTAACATAAAAGTAGGCGGAAGTTTGGAGAATCATTTAACTGTAGATGATTGCCGTCGTCACTTATTAACACAAGCAACGCCATAAGCGATCCAAGTGCAGTGTCGACCTTAATAGGATAAAGTTTAAGAATTAGGGGATAAAAAAAGCATACTTTACTCACTCACAGAAACTCAATAGAATTCATACTGTTATTTCACAATGGTCATTTTAAGTTTGGGTTACAACTCATGATCTATTATTAATAAAATACTTTATCTTATTATCAGATAGTATCCAAATAGGTAATGATATGCCACACTTAAAAAAAAATGTACCTATTAGTATAGATATTATTCGTGATATGGACTTCTTTTTTGTTAGATTTAAATGATTTGTTTGAAATAAAATTTAAAAACAAAAATTGTATACATTTTCTATGTATTGTATTGTGATGAGGCTAGGGAGATTATCGGACCCTTTTTACCCCCTTTAATAAAATTAATAAAAATGCTCCGATTAATAAAAATGCCACTGTATTAATTTTCCAATATAATATATATTATGAAAGTAATAAATAAATTGAATTAAATTTAAAACTGATGAATTATAAGTGATGCTCAAAAACGTTTTTCTGTATAAGTAGTGGTATGGCACATTGCCTTTCTCAATCCCACCAATGATGGACTTGAAGTTGCCTGTTAGCTACTTTGCCGCTTTATAGGCGGTAAAATCTCTTACAGTCTGCTGCTTTACAGTCTCTTCCAGGAATTATAGGCAGGGGAATCCCGTAAATACAAGCAAGCTTGATTGGACCGGATATTCGACGATTCTAAAGCCGCGAGCGTGTACAGGTATTGATTTTGTTTGTTTTACGTCTCGAAACCAATTTAATGAATTTAGCCTCAAAAGAAGTATTCGTATATGAAATCACCACTGGTGTATAGACTTTGAAAGGTAAAAAAGCAACGACTGCCCAATAGCAGTAATGTTTGGCTGCTGCAACTTATATTAGAAGCGGGTACAGAATCGAGGACGGAGCTGCACCTTTAAGTCCTTAAATTTCTTATGTACACTAGTGTTTAAATCTCCTGCTCTCAGTAAAGAGCATTAATGTTGAAGGTAACATATTACATGGGTGTATGGTATTTATATATTTACAACAATATATTTTATTACTATTCGTCATTAGCGCTCTGTCTCAGGAATCACGGCTTCAATTCCCATCAGAGCCAACTTTGGAAATCTCTGATCTGGGTCTAAAAAGTGGTAGCTGGACACACTGCATTTCGCAGTCATTTGGGCTGCCCTTCTGACGGCAGTAACCACCCCTTTACAGAAGACCACCGTGAAATATCATCATGTGTACTAATATGATGATGAGACATACCCGAATTTATTCTTTATCCTTCATCCTATCGAGGTTGGCTTCGTTACTTTTGCATAAAGGCGACGGTAAACAATTTCCGTCTAAAAAATCTCCCATTTCGCTATCCTACATAATCCCTTATCCTTAATCCTATTCGAGCCCATTTGCTGTACCTTTGGCGTTACTTGTGTTAATAGCCACCTCACCTACTAACAATTGGATCGTTAGCTTGTTTTAGCATAATTACATTAAAAAAATGTCAGCTATTCGACACAGTTACACAATATTACATCAGAGTAATGGAGAAAAACACAAGAAATATCCTATAAAAATATCCTTATATCCTATAAGGGGTTGTGAAGGTGCTGATGAAGAGGACGGCAAGCTAATGCGTCAGGCGTGAGAACTTATGCGAGACGCGGGACTGCGCTGGCGCTCTGTCGGTCAGTTGTCGCGTACGCATGTGTACGTACCATATAATAATATGTAGGCAGGCACGGATGTTTGCCTGCACTTTGATTGCTATTATTTACAGGCGCGGGCTTGTTCGTCCGTCTAGCACTTACAATACAAATTGCACGCCACACTATATAAACATTATTATGTTAGTAGGTCTGATTTTGCGCAAATTGGTTGAGATTTGCTCCATCCTCGAAACCAGTATATAATCCCATAAAAATAGGTTCCACCTAATAACAATAACAAAGCCATTGTTTCAAAAGATTACATGGTATCACACATAAGCAAGAGGATTTTCATTGATAATCGCTATACAAAAATTTTGTAAAGCGAGTTTCCAGAGCTCATTCCTGATTCCTGTAATCCTCACGTTGTCACTGCTTTGCTTTGAACTATCCAGGTCTACATGTGCTTGTTTATCTATGGAAGATGATACCGACTGTCTGCCGTATCTTAGGATCTTAGGTTTATTGTTTAGATAACTTTATAAAAAATATTTATATACTTGACACTGTTTTTATTATAAAACGAGGGTAATGTACCTTTTTATTATATTTTTATTAAAATGTTTACAATACATTACTGATAAAATAGAAAATAATTTAAGTACCATTGTAAAACCGGAATTACCCAAAATAAAGGTAAGTTAAGATTTGGTTATATCCCTAATGTATACCAGTAAATATCTTCTTTGCTCGGCGAGCATTTTTTGTTTAAGTTGATAATAAATTTATAATATACCGCGATTTGTGTGAATTTAATCTTACTTCCACGAACCTCGAAGGGCAGCCATTATAAAGGGTCAGATCGTTCTCTTGGGTTTAATTGCCTATTTTTAGGTCAACCAATAAATTTTCCAGGGAATTTAAATTTTATTTACGATGAGATTTTATATTCGACTAAATTAATAATTTCTAAAACATTTTTCGATCTTAATACTTACTTTTTTTAATTCATTCAAAGTTGCTATACTTATTTACCCAGTCAGTAAATAAATGTATTTCAAAAATATTCTCAAAACGAGCTATCGCAATTTCCGCAAGGAATTCCGAATTTATAATAATTTTTAATGAAATTTTCACAACAATGCCACAGTAAAAAAACATAAGAGTCACACAAATCTATTTCATTTTAAACTATTTCCACAGAGTTTCATTCTTAAAAGTCGATTCAGTTTTTATTTTATATTTATTGTGGGTGGCCAATTCCAAAATCTTTCAAAATGTCCTCATATTTTACGTTCGACTAAGTAGTGTTCAATAATAAAAAAATATATGTGTTTTATATATTAGATCTTTTTTATTTTTTTTTAAATCAATAATTTATGATAATGTTTATAATTTATGACAATATTTTTTGCTCTGTTTGCCAATGAAGTGTACCTACAGCGTCTCACTTTGTGGGACATAATATATCCTAATATCTGGGTGTCCCGTCCACGTTGAAAAATAAAAGATATAACGCCTGACAATATATGTAAAGCAACATAACGTCTTACATACATTGACGGCTGACATTATACTTTTGCCAAGGATTGTATCTTTATTTTTAGCTAGCTGGTGCCCGCGGCTAGGAATGCGTCGAATATTTAGCCTATTAATCCTGAAATTCTATTCTATCTATTGGTGAAAAATTTTTTTAATCAGATGAGTAGTTTCGAAGATTACCTCCTACTTCAAACAAACACTAGACCAGTATAGGTATCTTCGTTATGTATTGAATTTCAATGTAGGTATCTATGCGCTAATGAGAAATAAAGAATAACAAAGTTCTGGAGATTTAGTGAAACGATGTTCAAATGAAAACGGTGGTAATGTTGACCTGGCGTGTCATTATCGTCACCAACATCATCAGCACACTATTGGACATAGACATTTTTAAATGTGCGCCATCAGTCCATCACCCTTAGTCCACTGCCCTCCACATCCATCTAAATCTTCCAAACACGTGGATTTTGAAATGAATTTTGAAAATTGACCCGGTAATAAATTAAGATTATTCATCAATTAAAAAATTTAAAAAAGTGTGTGTGTCAGCTCCGACGCACGACTGGAGTTTACTTAGATAAGATTTTCCTCGTGTCAATAGATAACTGGATGCCTAATTACTTTATATTATTTAGTTACATTCTGCATACTCAGATGTCATGTGTCCTAACAAAAGTTACGTTAGTTACGTTCGGTTTACATAGATGTCACTACGTTTTATAAGTTCAAATAGTTCTATTTCGTCGACGAAATAGAACTATTTAATTCTATTTCGAGACAATGCAGACTTAAGAGAGAGAGCGAAGGGCGCTGTCTGTAAGAGCCATAGAACGTATAATACGCTCTATGGTAAGAGCGAATATGATATTCGGTTTGCTCGTTGTTGGAGCGATTTTAAGATTTCTTTATTTAAAGCTTTTTATACATCGTTTTACACGAGCAGCCTTTGGGCAGATTATTTACGGAAACAGTACAGCGCCTTGCGTGTATAATATAAAAATGCGTTTCGGATGTTGATGAGGCTGCCCCGGTTCTGTAGCGCGTCGGGAATGTTCGCAGAATGGCGTGTGGGTTGTTTTTCCGCCATTATGCGCAAACGGTGCACATCCCTCGTACGCAGGGTTCGGGCTGGCCCCGGCCAAATCCTCCAAGTCCAAGCCTTGGCTGGGAGATTAGATGGGCGTACTTGAACCATTGCTCCACGATTCATGTATTGACCACCAAGTCGTGATTTGTTTTTGTTTAGTGTGTAAGATTTTATTTTATTATTATGTACATATTTTATTTTATTATTATTATTATGACCCTCCATGATTGATATATATTAAATAAATTTAAAAAAAATTCTCTTTATAATATCATAGTACAGAATATTTTCTATTTATAATATTAGTATAGACTGGTATAGATAATTTGCTTTAGTCACTTTGAAGAAAATAAATTTAAGTCAAACGAATAATTGTTGTTTACAATATTTATTGACTGGCATTGTTGTAACTGAAGTGGAGTCTCAAGTGTTTTAGTCAATTTTAAAACATTGCAAGCTATTCTAAAAGTAAAATGGTGATCGCTACTTCATATTGATTTATTTCCAGGCGTTTTCTTCTTATAGGCTTCAGCTTGCGCTATAGTATCCATCATCGGTACACCCTTTGTGTCCGGGGTAAAGAATAGAAAGCCGCTGGTTATCAGGGTAGCAGCCGCCAGAACAAGGGACGGAAGTGGTTCGTATATTGATGACTGAAAAGACAACGTTTCTATCATTTGCTTTATTTAATATCATCGTAATATGTCGTAGAGTAGTGAGCTCAACTGGGCATCCTGTAGCTCTAGCATGAGTTTACGATGACCGCACTCGCTAGCGAGAGCATAAAAAATTTATATGGAAAAATCTAAAGCGCCTCTAGCGGTCACTCAAAGAACTAAAATCGGTAATATGAGTTGCACAAGTAAAAAACCTATCGTAACCGTAGTCGTTAGTGAGTAATGTGTTGCACTTTTGCTGTACAAATTCGGTACCATGAGTCACAAATTCGACAGACGCTGTCGAGACTACGGCGCTCACTGTAGTTGCGGCACTCACCTAGGGTTTCAACGTGAGAAAGCTAAATCTATTGCAAATATAGACTACATTCACTTTTAATATACTCTATATTGTAGTTATTATCATTGAAGTGCTAGAAATTATTTTTTAATAGCGTTGGAAATTATAGAAAAAGGCGTTCACATTTTAATGGTAAACATTTTATTTTTTGGCATTTGTGATTATACGAATAATGTAATAACTTTTCAACATAAACTAAGTTTAAACTTACCTCTCTATATATTCCACCATTAAGGGAACTTTGTGGCGCTAGTTCTAAGCAAATTAAATATTTTTCCAAAATTTAGTCCAAAATTTTAATGATCATGCAGTCACAACCATAAACAAACGTATGTACTTGTAGACGTTTAAACCGTCAAATTTTAAACTTCTATAATTCCTACGAGTTTACATTGTATTGCACGCTCGTTAATTTTCCGCAAAATAAAATCAATCATCACGTCTTTGTCTTTCGTGTAACGTTAGAAAGAGACGATGAATGGGTGTGAAGTGAGCACGGATGCCATTATAACTACAGACTCTATCGAGTTGACTGTAATGACTAATGACTGTAGTTAACTACAGGGTGAATCGTGGTATACGAATGGCGTTCGCTCGCTTACTACATTCGTCCTGTCACTCAAATTAACTATCGAAACTCATACAGAGCTACTGGACGCACAGCATCACTTGTGGTTGTACGACCACAGCGAAAATCAGTAAACCACATAATATGAATCATTTTAATCGACGGAGCAGAGTCCCCATAATATTTATCAAGTTTTTTTTTCGTTTCCGTAATAGTTTTTTTGCGCAAAAAATAATGTTTAATCAAAACACGAAATTCACTTTTCTCCATCTGCAAAAAATTTTCAATTATTTTTCTTTAATGGCTGTCACAAAAAAACTAACCGGCGGTACTGGCTGAAAATTTTAATTTAGCCCTTTAAAAGAGTTGTGAACAAGCAGGTTCCATGCAATTTGCGATAATTTTAATCCAAAATAGATATTTACCAACTTATCACTCCGCTCTAGTAACTAAGCTTTTTATTTGTAAACCGATTGGAATGAAACAAACACTAACTGTTACGGAAAGCTTGCTACAATACACCAGTGAAAACCGCATTCAAATCGGTTAAGCCGTTTCCGAGATTAGCGTGCACAAACGCAAAGACAAACAGTGTTCTAAAAACTATTTTTTGACCTCGATAACATGTACAGGGATCGTTTACGATTTTATAATATGTATAGATAAAAATAAATTTCTTACCAGTAAAGGAGTCAACGGTGACAACATGCTTCCAATACGGGCTACCATATTGCCACATCCGACCATAGATCCTCTAACACTGGTCGGGGCCAGTTCAACACTGTAAGTGTATATCCCGGTGAAACACAGGGATATGTTTAGCTTTCCCAGCAAGAAAAGAAATATTTTCAACCACGCTAATGCTGGAAGAATTATTGAATCATTTAATATATTTATTTATTACTTAAACTAAAATATTCTGGAAGTTTGTATGTTATACTAGTAGATATTGCGTCTACATTTTTTTACTAAAAGCTTAATTACTCTGTATTATAACTAATATGGTACAAGTTTCAAACGTTAAAACGAAAATACCATACGCTGATGGCCTAATTTCCATACAAAATTGATTAATTTCATTTCTTTTGTATGAATAAACATAGTGGATATTATACAGTGGTAAAATTTTTTCGATTTTAGATAATGCTAATTGTGAGGGATCTTTAAACTTGATAACTGATTTATATATATTATCATCGATTTAGAGATACTCTATACCGAGGCTATTTAGGGTCAATTTTTAACAGTACCAAAATGTAGTTTAAAATTCGAAATTTTGATTTCTGCAGGAATAGCATATCAAAATTGTAGTCTGTCGAGACGGAAGCAAAACGTCATTACTGTTCCGGAGCAAGAAATGCCTGGGTTGTTGTTGACGAGCCCGTTGGATGATTGCTTGCCTTAACACTCTTTCTCTGGGGTTCCGGATTCGATTCCCAGCTGGGTCAACTTTGGAAATGTACTTTTCAAAAACTGGTCTGGATTTGGAAATTAGTGGCAAGACATACTGACGGTCCTTTTGATGTTAGGTGACTACCATCGCCTATAACACAAGCAACGCCACAGGTGCTGCAAGTGCGCTGCCGACCATAGTAAGATTAAGGATAAGAGATTGGGAACAGTTAGGGGAAATGGGCTCTGGCATCCCTAACTCACTCACCGAAACAAGAGAGCACCCATGCTATTATCCCACGATGGTATTCTGTCAGGAGGTGGTTAATGCCACTAGACGGGCTACCCAAATGACCTTTCCACATCCAGACCAGAGCTAATTTTGAAAAGTCATTTAGAGCACCTTAGAATAGAGCGTTAAAGGCAAGCACCCTAACCGCTCATCCAACGGGCTCGTCAACTATTGTCTCGTTATACATTATAATTTATTGATTAATATAAAAATTGCATTTATAATTTATAAGTTTTTTTTACATTAATTATTTTTAATGTTTTTTTACTGTCGTCTAATGTGAGTGGCACATTACTTGTAGTTACGCATTATGGATCGCTTTAAGATTTTAATACCTGAAATACCTACCTATACATAAATTTAATTGAAACTGTACAGTACTTACATTCTGGTATATAAGCCTGCGCTGTGATGCACATAGCGCAACACACAAACCCTAACTGCAAGGAGATTCTTCTACCAAACTTATTGAACGCATACAATGTCAACAGATCTCCAGGGAAAGCCAAAAGTGCGCCAAGAACGAAATTAGTATATTTATTTCCCGGTAACAAGACGGAGTGGATAGCTAATCCGAAGTACACCAAGCAACCGGTAAAGAAACATACACATGTGACTGCCAGACGAACCATTATCTCTTTCGACCTTAACATATCCATAATAGTTTCTTTTTCTATTTTCACATCCACATTGAATTTAGAACTCAGAATCTCATCATCCATACAATCTATTTCTCTTGCGCTTATATTCAATTTGTTAATTTTTGCAATAGTTTTGAGATTTTCCTTCGCTTCGCTCATTCTATTGCGCGTCATCTGCCATCTCGTACTCTCTTCCAATATGAATATATACGAAATAAATGCAAATAATGGAAAGTAAGTAGCAAGTATCAGCGGTTTCCAATGTTGCAGGCCCATTGCAACCAATGCGAAAACCATTTCTCCCAAATATACCACTCCAGAGAAAATAACTCCAGCGACCACTCTTTTGCTGTCTCCGCCGATTTCTATCACTGAAATTATATAAGAAAGATCAGATATTAATTAGTCTCGTAACTTTATTAGCAAATTTATTAGTGCCACGTTTTTTAAACTGTCTTAATTCGAGTAAGTCTCGTAATTTGTTCATCATCAGCGCGAATAATAGTGGCATATTACAAATTTCGAGTTTCGTATTCGAGTCAGTTTCGTGACATGTGCGTTATCAGCAAGTATATTTGTGTCACGTAGATACATGACATGTGTAAAGTCTAATATTTACGACTTTTAAATAAAGAACTAAAAATATTAATTGAGGGCCATCTATTTATCGATAATTAGATGTAACGTATTAATTGGAAATCTTCAATAAATAGCTATTGTCGGTTATGTTAGATAAATAGATATTGTTAAGCAACTCATTTTTTTTTATTTAGTTTAACTTAATTAAATTCTTAGAATAGATTTTTCAACTATTTTTCCAATAAGCTACTCTAGATACGTTTATTGAAACAAACGACAGCAGCAATTATATTACAATACTAGTATCATTTCCTTTATAAATTATCTAAATAATAAATACAAATAAATTTAATGTCCAGTGCATTGCTCGTTAAAAGGCACGCATGAAAAGGTTATGCATTCAGAAAAATTATATTAAAAAAAAATCATCCAAAACAAAATAAAATCTATTTTTAAACTTACTCAAAACAACGCCGATTGTATAGATACCAGAAGAGAGGACAGCTTCAGAAAACTCTATAATCAAATAGGCAGTGTAATTGTTAACGATTGTCTTTAGCAGTCCTATGCATCCTCCCACAGAGCACAATATCATACTGGTTTTTCTTCCGAACCTGAATAGAATGAAAATAAATCTACAATCAAAATCTAGATTTGGAAAAAATAGCCACGTTGTATATCCACTTATGAGGAAATTCAAAATATTGTTTACAGCGCCATTTAAAACATGTAAAAGTCATTCACACTCAAAGAGAACGCTTTCGAATTTAGAACGTTGAGTTTTTTTTTTTTTTTTAATAAAATCTAGGTGTACTGATCCGACAGACGTCAAAAACTATAGGTCTATGGCAACACCTTAGAAAAATGGTTTCCGATATCTATATTAGCAGCTGCTGTGTAATTTAAACAAAAAAAATCTAGGCAATCTTTACAGTCTTTTTTTTTTCTTCATAAGAACTTTTTTTCACTTCAACGAATATTTGAAACTAGCTGGTGCCGTATTGAAACTGACCTGCATCTTTATTGTAATGAAAGCATTGCCAGGCGTTACATGATCCCTCGGGAACAGTACTATTTTTCTAAACGAAAAATGTACCTACCCTATGTCCTTTCCTACATCCCTGATAACTTGTATGCAAAATTTTATGATGATCTGTTCAGCGCTTTAGGCGTGAAAAGGTAACAGACAAACAGAAGAAGTTACTTTCACATTTATAATATTAAATATGCATAAAAAAATAGCCGATACAGGCCAGTCGTTCACGAGTTCTCGGGTTTTGCTTTTAGAGCAAAACATTTAGCTATGTATTTATCGCTTGTATGATAAAAAGTTACATTTTGCAAAATTGTATGTTGGCGAAATTTTAATAGTTTTTTATGTGCTTTTTGCTTTTTGTGTTCTCAGTTGGGATCCTAAATTAAATCACACGTTATATAGAATTCAAAAATTTCGTCAACACGCCATTAAACTAAATACTCTTACAGTCCACTTGATAGTAGATGGCTACCGTCGCCTATAACAGAAATAACGCCACAGGTGCTGCAAGTACGCTGCCGACCATAGTGAAATTGACGATAAAGATTGAGAGGAGATAGGAAATGGGAAATGGCAAACAGCACACATATACTGTTATTTCACGGTGGTCTTCTGTAAGGGGTTGGTTACTGCCGCCAGACGGGCTGCCCAAATGACTGAGAAACGCAGTGTACCCTGCCACTACTTTTGGAATCCAGACCAGAGCCAACTTTGAAAAGTTAAAGCAAAAGTGTAAAGAATTAAAGAAAGCGTTAAAGCAAGCACCTTAATCATTCATTCAAGTATTGGTTAATATATTGCTGCAAAGGATCAAATGTTGGTTAATAATGTGAATAATGTCAAATATTAATAAAGACCTCAAAATTGCTATTTACAATGAACAGTAAACGTTATTGTAATTCAATTGTTTTATACATACCTATCAGATATGTAACCCATCAAGATCATAGAAATCATCATCCCTGCATTATGTATTGTTCCGACTAAATTGGCTTTCCATGTCTGGCAGCCAAGATTTAACTGGAACAAAATAAAAATAAGTTAAAAAATATCGATGTATGGTAAAAAATAAGACGAGATCAGAAATTCAGAAAACAAGGTTTGTCGACATAGTCAAAAGAAATATCACGTTGAAGTTGCAATGGGCGGTAACATCTGTCACAGAGCGGGTAACCGATGAGGTAAGAGTTCTCGAATGGAGGCCACGAATTAGAAAGCGCATCGTGGGACGCCCTGCGGCCAGGTGGACAGACGACCTGAAAAGCTTCGCGAGAAGCGGCTGGATGCGAAGGACAGGAAACCGTGCGAGACTTGGGAGATGTTTACACTGGAGAGAGAGAAAACTCTCAATCTACACTGAGACAGATTTATTTTAATGTATTTCAAAAGTAAGTAAACCCTTACAGATCTTCACACCACCATACAAATAACAACAAATATGTTGTTGTGTTTTGGTGAGTGAATTTCCCTTATTCCTTCCTTTTTTGGTAAAGTTGGTACCGCATTTGCAACATCAGTGTTAAATGGCGACGGTAGCTACTTACTATCAACAAAACCGTCAGTGTGATCTTTAAAATTAAAGTCAATTTCAATGTGTTGATTAACATTATTTGCTTGCTATATACCTACCTAAAGAGTATGTTTTTATAAGAAAAAGTACAAACCCCAGCAACAATTGTATGATCATTTTCGTATACAAATTCTTGACATATTTCGTTTTGCAGTACAAAAACAGAAGCGTCACACGTTCGATTCAATTCACCAAGTCTTGTGTAGTTCATTACTGGTCTTGTGCACTGAGGTTCCGCATTCTCTGGCCACCACGAAGGCACTTCCAAGGACGCATTGGCGCCATCACACTCTGGTATACGACATCTATAAATTTAATAGGAAATAATTTTTAATTTAAAAATCACTACCTACCTTAAACCCTAGAACTAACTACTAGAACTACTTCCAGATAACCCTATAGAATCCCATAAAAAAATCGGTTGATATAGTCTCATAAAACAAGATTTTTATAGATTCTTTAGGGAATATGCGTCTAATTAAAAAAAGGCTTAATTTTTTTTATCAACATTTTTGTTTTAGAATTATGTCTATGTAAATATTTTTAAATATTATTTCTTTTTCGTTAAGAAAACAATTATTAAAAAGTGCAAAAATTTATGGGAAATTCAAAATACTTCAAATGCTCAGTTCGAATGTGACGTCAAAGTCTATGAAATGTCAACAAGCGTGTTGATGTTTGTGATTTTTAACATTTGATTGTTATTATAGACTGTGATGTCACGACAAGCGCGCCAAAAGGGCGGGTGTTTAAAGTGCCCGTAGAGACGCGGGGCGAAGCGTCGCATTCTCGGCGCGGAGCGCATTAAATTGAAATATGAATTGAATGAGTATGTATGTTGTATGAAAGCCTTTACGGAGAAGCGATTTTACACGAAACGAAGCGATTTTCATCGCGGCGGCGCAAGCAGTGTTGCGGCCAGTTGTTCCTGCAATTATCGGCTGTGGCAGGCACCGCTACTCTTCAGACCCCGTACCACACCCCGCGTCAGGCGCTGCATCTTCATAAACAATATCGTACATAGCCATAGGTATGTCTGTAAACAAAACAAAACTTCCGACGCGACGCGAGATGCCATGCCCAATGCGACGCGCGACGATCGACGCCCCGCGTCTCCGTAAACGAGGCCTAAGGCGACTATAACGCGACGACGAGATGACAAAACAATTCGTTTCGCTTGTCTCTTCTGTAGTACGTCGCAGTCGCCTTATCAGTGCGACGCGGCCTCAGTGCGAGCCTACTTCTTTATTTCTTCAAGTGCGAAGCGAAAAATACAGTCATAAGCAGAAAGCTATAATCAATGATTTAGATTTAGAACCATGCGTCCTAAAATAGTCTTCAAGTCTAATATAAATAGTAGTAATACATGAACAACAATTTCTATAAGTACCTATGCTAAATGAACAATGAAGATTATTTTTAAAGTTTTTTTTATTATTTTTAAAGAAATAATAGATAACTTTTATTTAGAACAAATTTGTGTGTTGTCCGAATAGTATGCAATGGAGTAGCTTCTCAGTATTTGATTTAACAAACCCTGTCTTCACGAAAGTGGCATAAAACTGTATCTAACTTAGACAGCGATTATGAAAATAGCGTAGCGGAACGGGGCACAAATGTATAGGGTCAACGTGCGCTTCACCCCAATATTTGTTGTATATTTTGTTTTAATAAATAGACGACACTTATTAATGCTGTTAATAAAAGATGTTAATAATTAATTTATTATAATTATTTAATAACAAATTATTTAATATTCATTGTAAGTGGTCAGTGACATACCTACACTAGTGTTAACAAAACAGATCATTAAACCGACCTTCCTACAAAAGACAATATTCACTAAATTAGAGAATAGTAACATTTACCGATCAAAAACGAACAGAGAACTAGAAAAAGTTTCTAAATTCGTTCTGATGTTTTGATAATTCCTGTCCGAATACCACATCTGAGTCCATTTATGATGTCGAAGCTATATTTGACGCGCCAATTCAATCATATTATTACACGTATGTTCAAGATTAAAAGAATACCTGTTTAAAAACTAACACGTTTTAAGTAAATGTCGGTGAGGATAGATAGAGAAAGAAGAACACTGGGTGGGCGTTTTGTTAGTCTCGTCATTGCTTTCACTCATTTTAATTTGTAATATTTTAATTAAAAGTCAGAATAAAGTCTATTAACAATATTTATATCTTCTAATTTATTACAATATTTTACTAATAAATGTCTTTTCTATAATCGTCCTCAATAACACTGTAAACTAGATTATCGAATCGACAATATAATAGGGAATATGCGTCTAATTCAAAAAAGGCTTAAATATATTTTTTTATCAACATTTTTGCTTTAGAATTATGTCTATGTAATTATTTTTTAATATTATTTCTTTTTCGTTAAGAAAATAATTATTAAAAAGTGCATAAAAATGTGGGAAATTCAAAATACTTGAAACGGTCAGATCGAATGTGACGTCAAAGTCTATGGAATGTGACGTCAACGTCTATGAAATGTCAACAAGCGTGTAGATGTTTGTGATTTTTTAACATTTGATTTTATTGTAGACTTTGACGTCACGACAAGCGCGCCAAAAGGGCGGGTGTTTAAAGTGCCCGTAGCTGTCAGTTAATTTTACGGTTATATAACGATTTAACCTATCGTATGAAAATATAAAAAAAAATGTGCATATTCCCTATTATGACAGTTCCTCGGTATCGCGCCTAACAATATCGCTACAAACTTCCATCTTGAACCGCAGTTTTGAACGCCTAATGTCACGTCTGCCCCACTAAGGTGGTACCAGAGACTATGTTGAAGCATTACGAAGCGTATGCAGGTGTTGCTTGATTATGTAGGATCCATATGATGATTGATAAGGATCGCCCGACATGTACATTAACGTATATAACATAAAAATACTAAATAAATAAATAAAAAATACAAATAAATTACTTTAATAAATTTGTATATTAAAACTTGTGCCATCGACTGTACATTTCTAACAATGTTTAAAACACCATGGCCGTCACAACAATAAAGTCTAATCAAGCCGCGTATTCCATAATAATTATGTTAAAATGTTTCACATAAGCAATTCTCTTTCTCTCCAATATAGACTTTAATGCGTTTGTTTATTGAATTCAATTTACTATAAAACTCTACCACCAACTATATAAACTAGATGCCTATTAAAATTACTATGACTTTACTGTTCTGTTCGTTACTGTTCTTATTGAGAGAATATTATTACTTAAAGTAAAAATTTTAAAAATACTTGCCCTTTAAATTGTTTGTTCGATTAATAGTTATAAGAAGGTACTATTATGGCAGCTGGCAAAAGATCAAATTTTTATTTGGAAATAACAACAATATTAACAATTTGAAAAATACAATAGGTACATAAAATAAGATTATTTAAATCCTGCACTACTTACCATAAATGGGGCAGCCCGTCTGGCGGCAGTAAACACCATGGAAACTCGTTACAGAACATCACCATGGAATAACGGCATGTGTGCTGTTGTGTTTCGGCGAGTGAGTAAGGGATGCCTGAGCCCATTTCCCTATCCTACTAAGTTCGGCAGTGCACTTCCGGCTCCTGTGGCGTTATTTGTGTTCATAATTTATTATCCTTATACATATTATAAAACAAAGTCCAAGTTAGAGCATAATGCTCAAATGTATCACCAAGCAGTTCTACCCAAATCCGATAAATGTCGCCGCTTCACCTAATTATATTGTTATATATGATTAGCTACCCGCCCCCGGCTTCGCCCGGCGTGCAATTTTTATATTTATAAGAACATCCCCCGTTTATCCCTCTTTCCATTAGTGAAAACCGAATTAAAATCGGTCTACCAGTTCACGCGTGATGCCGTAACCAAGGGAAATGGGGATTCATTTTTATATATATAGATATAGATAGATGACGCCATCAAGAGTGTAAATTTTTTTTTTATTTTCAACGCGGACGAAGTCGCCAACACCAGCTGGTTTTTTTTATATAATTACGAGAATGGCGTGGAAAATGACGAAGCGTGGGGGATGGAGGGGAGCCACAGTGAAGCGTGGCCGGTTTCAGCAAGTATCGCTATAAAAAAAGGAATGACTACTGGAATATACATATTTTAAAATTGATAAAATATCTTGTTACTTAGTTATACCTACATGAAAATAGACTATTACTGTACTAGTCTAGTAATAAATACTTATTGTATGGGAAATAGATCTTATTTTAGTTGATAATTATTTTATTTTCAGTTTTTGATTGATCATAATGATAATAATCAATAAAAAACTGAAAATATATTTAAAATATATAATTTTAACTAACCGGTTCCGGTTCTCCACTCTTCTCTTAATTTTCAATTAAAACTAAAATTTAATTTATCTAATTAAGATTAAATACTAAATACTTCATTAATTCACAATAATAAAAGCTTTTAGACTCTTACCTGTAACTAATATTTTCAGCAACAAATATATAATTAACATTCACCATAGCAACAAAGAAAATAGGTAAATTTATTAAAATATATTGAAATATTTGATATCTTTTGAAAACTTCAAATTGTTCAAATAATCCGCCATGGTCGCATTTTTCACTAATGGCCGTCCCTGGTGCCATTATTTTTATTTAAAAAAAAAAGAAGAAAAATCACCGTGCAATGATATGCACCATGCAAATTAAATGTGATTTTAGACGTATCTCGACAGACCGGTTGGTACAAATGCTGACGTTACACTAATTCGAAAACATTGTCGGAGATTCTTTTATTGACACTTGTCCATGGAAGTAATAAGTACTACTTCCATGCACTTGTCTCACAATGTTACCACAGAATAATATATTTTCAACACTATATTTCTTTATCAATTATGATATATAAAAATTATAGTTTTATAATGAAAAACTGTTAATTTTCACGTCTGTAGGAAGCCTCTTTAAAGTTTCTTCTTCCAGGAGTGGTGTTGCGCAAACGACAGTAAGGTTATGGAGAGATATTTATCCAGCGCATAGGCCGGTCGCGATGAAATTGGTTCTAGGGAGACAATGGTTGAGCAAATTCATTTTGTATCCCAAATTTTTTTCTTCTAAAAGGAGTCCTTTTCACTTGGCTCCAACTTTCCGAGGTGATCTGTACGTGTGGCCAATGATTTCGAACTTTTTGGCATTAGGTTGTGCACAAACCTCAACTTCGGCACATTTATCGAGTCTAAAGCCCAAACAACGCCCAAAAAGCTGGGCATCCTAAATAAGGTGAAGGAATGTTTCACACCTGGACAGCTCCTCTCTTTGTAGAAGGCGCAAGTCCGATCTTGCAAGGAGTATTGCTGTCACCTTTGGGATGGCTCAGCAAAATGCCAACTTGCCGCACTCGAATCGGTGTATCGCAGAGCTAGGATGCTCATTGGAGCTAGTAGAATATGTGTGTCTTCTGTAAGATGTACCTCGGAGAGTGTGCTCAGGAGCTGCAAGAGCTCCTGAGCCGTTTCTTCTATATCGGACATTCAGATGTACAGCTGATTACCATCCTCACCCTGTCGAAATCCCTCAATTTCGGACCAAGTGCTTTAAAACATCATTTATAATACGCACTACCAAGGATTAGAACTCCCTGTCGGTGCTTGTATTTCCGAGCGCTCATACAGCCCAAATCATTTCAAGATTCGAGTGAATAGGCATCTTCTGGGTGAGCTCGCTCCATCGTCAGCCTGATATTTCCTACACGACTCGATAAAGAAAAAGAAAAAAAATTGTTGTAAAGACACATACCTAACTTGTGTTTTGATTGGTGAATAAGAGATGCTAAGTGCAGGATGCTCTCCTGCCTCTATTTTATTCTTTATCCTTAATATAGTCAAGATCCGCGTTAATAGGTGACTCGCCATCTAGTGGACTGTGAACCTGCCTATGAAATTTTATATTTAAAAACAAATCATTGTCATCTTCTGTTTCAGGTGGTCGCCGCTTTTTCATTTAAAAAAAACGAAAAATCTCATCAATATTTAAAGTTACCAATTATAATTGGCACCTAATGGTGTCTCTGCTAAACTACCCAAGGGACTTTGAGACCATATTCACTAAAGGACAGAGCGATAAACGAGGAAGGTTTGTGTATAAATATGTAGTTGCAGAAAAAAATTGCATTCGTCCTAAACCCCACCTCCCAGGTCGCTAAAGATACTACTCGTATTTATAATAAATTATCGTGCAATTTAAGCAACACAATCCCTCTTAATAAAGCCATATTATATTCCTTTTAAATTCGAAATAAGTGTATAAATTTTGTTTTACTGTCAATTTTAGATAAAGAAGACTGAGATAAGACTACAATTACTGATTTGACAAAATAAAAATAGAAAAAATACCTACTATAGTAGATTAGTTGTATAAAATGTATTACTTTTTAAAAATAATGATTAATCATTCCATGTCGTTTAACAACAAAAAAAAATAACACCCAGAGATTTATTGAAACACCAATATAATAATTTTCATTCTGGCTTATTTACACCCATTTTCTTTTTATAGGATTCGGCTTGCGCTATGGTATCGAACATAGGTAAATCCTTGGTTTCCGGCGTGAGGAATAAGAAGGCACAGGCTATCAGCGAGGCAGCTGCGAAGATCAGTGATGGAAAGGGGTCGTATATTGGTGACTGAAAATAATAAAACAATATTAATATTTTCTCGGTATAATTTAAAAGTGACTTGGGCACTATTATTAGAGCATCAGTTCTAATTATATCTTTTGCAAAATTTACATATTTTCTTCAACAAAAAAATAATTAGCAGTGCCATTGGACCTCGGTAACATAAGTAAATCGTGTACAAATTGTTAAGCAGACAACTGATAGACGTTTGAAATGAAATTTTGGCATGACTTATAACTATCCTGGTGCAAGCAAATGTCGACTTTCAGGTGACGAACATTTTATTATATACAGTATAGAAGTTAAAAACTTGTGTGAACTATGTTACTTCATTATTAATCAGTTAAAACGCAAATTTTACACTAAAAGTTTGAGGCTTTTAATTTTAATGATTTTAATCAATATATTCCACTTGTTTGGAAACAGTCGACAAAACTGCTCTGCTCATCCAACCACGATTTATTTACAGTTCTATTGAATGTTTGTCTAATGAAAATGAAATATTACCAGCAATGGAGTCAGAGGTGACAACGTGCTTCCAAAGCGACCAAACATGTTACCGCAACCAACCATGGAGGCTCTGACGCTCGTCGGAAACAGTTCCACACTATACGTGTATATGCCAGTGAAACATAATGATATAGTTAACTTTCCCATTAAAAATAGAAAGATCTTCAACCACGCCAGTGCTGCAAAAGACAATAGTTACATGTAGTCCATTTAATTCACAGTACAAGAATAGACTAAACGTAACCTTAATAAAACTATTTAAAGTTGTTAAATTATATTTATTATATTTATTGCTTAATAATCCGATTGTTATATTTATTTCATTAATTAATTCAGAAAGATATGAGTGTAAATTCACTTAAAAAATAGAATGGATTAACACTCATTAGTTAAGGGGGAGTACAAAGCAAAAAAAATCTAATTTAACCCACGTGGCCCCATAATTAAATGGACACCATACCAATGTCTAAATATTTTTGCACAGAAACATAGTCTTCCCGTCTCTGTGGAGTGATTGTGACTTATCATGTGAAGCAAACAATGCACATTGAAGTATGCATGACATGAGACGGAAGATAGCGCATTTCGCGAAAAAGAAATGTTATAAGTGCCTAAAGTATCAAATATTCATTAATCTTGAACCATAATATCAAATGAAAAATTAATTCACAAAGGCCTAGATAATCTGTGAAGTGAGATTACTTATAAGTTTTTAGGTTTGTAATATGTGTCATTTTGCAAATAAAACAAAAATCTGTAGAAATGATAGGTAACTTGGTGCTTTTGTTCTATCGATAAAATTTCATTGTATAATGTTTTCTGTCGACATTTCACTTTTATTTATAATGTATTAATACATATATAAATATTTTCTTATTTGGACTTTATATACTTAGATAAGATTCAAATCTAGGATTAGCTATTTCTAATTATACGCGCTCTTAATCTGTTTTCGTATTTTATAACATAAAACTTATTAAAATAATAATAATGTAAATATTGTTAAAAAACTCGAATTAAAAAGAAATAATAAATGTATAAAAACGAATAATATAATAGATAAGTTTAAACACATACAGGTACTTGAAAACTATGTTTTACAGTGGATTTTTTAATGTAGAACACGTGTAGAATATTTTTTTTAGTAACTAGATGACGTATCACGTAGTTGAATATCGATGGGTCAAAGAAATTTTCGATTCCACCCTGTAGAAGTATGAAAAAAAAATTTTTTTTAAACACAATAAAGCATAGAATGACATACATGACTTTTTAGAGATCGGATGACTGTTATTTAATTTTACACATATATTGTTTGGGAATGGTAAGAGTCAACAAACATGAGATGTAAATATTTTCTAAAGACTTTAAAGGTCAAGACATATTTAAAAAAAAAAACAATTAACATGTAACTCTGAAATATTAAAAATTCCGAAAAAATCGCTTAAAGGTTTCAAAATTTCCAAATTTTCCATTATTTCTTTTTAGAACATCAAAAATGTTATATTTTCAAAACGTGTGCCGTTTTGTGTCGGTGAAAAAGTAAGAAATGCTAGAGTCCTACCTTTATCTCCTCTTTTTTTTTTCATTATCCTATCAAAGTCAGCAGAGCATTTGAATCGAATTGAAAATACAGGCATTTTTTAATAAAAAAAGCATCAGTTGAGTGATTTCAATAGAAAATAAATTCGGAATTCATACTTACATTCTGGTGTATACGCTTGTGCAATTAGGCATATAGCGCACAATATGTAAGCTATTTGCATAGAAATCCTCCTTCCGAACCTATTGAACGTGATCAAAGTCAGCAAATCCCCAGGGAACGACAGGAGAGAGGAAAGAATGAAGTTTGTATATTTATTCCCAGGCAATAAAACCGAATGGATAGCTAAACTGAAATAAACGGAGCAAGCAGTAAAGAAGCATATGCATGTGACTGCGAGGCGTTTCATTATTTCTTTGGACTTTATCATATCCAATATTGTCTCCTTCTCTGTTTGCACATCAACATTAAATTTTGAAAGTAATACATCGTTCTTAATGTCATTAATTTCTTCGGAAGTAATATTCAATTTGTTAATTTTCGCAATGTTCTTAAGGTTTTCCTTTGCTTCCTCAATTTTGCCGCGAGTCATTTGCCATCGCACGCTCTCTTTTAATACAAAAAAATACGCTATGAATGCAAACACAGGAGCATATGTGACCAATATTAATTTTTTCCAGTGTTGCAAGCCCGTAGCGAATAAGGCGAAAATCATTTCACCTAGGTAAACTACTCCTGAAAATATTACACCAGTCGCAACTCTTTTGCTTTCGCCGCCCATTTCTATCACTGAAATCAAATTAAAATTTTCACATTAATATTATTTGATCGTCCTGGGCGATTATGCAGCATTGTTTTCTTAAATGAACGGAGGTCGCCATTCTAAATCTCATATTGGCCAGCCCTCTCGTCTTTGGAATACGCGTTAGTGATTAAAATAGATTTCTTTGGCAGAACTCTCTTATAGTATCTGAGACATGTGTTAGTATACTTCGGTAAGAAAAAGAACACAGTTCTTTCTAAAGCAATTTGCTTGACTTTCTCTCACTTCCTTCAGTTGGAAGTCAGATTTGTAAGAAGTTAGAGTCTGACTGGGTTGGGTTTCTATTTATTGAGATTCTGAGTTTGTCGGTTTTGAAAAAGGTTTGATAGGTAAGTGTAAAGTCAGATACAATAAAAATATTACTTTATTAATAATAATAATAGCCACTATCTCTGACAAACGAGAGCTGACATAAGGTAGTAGTTTTAAGCACCGAACATAGTAATAACGTATGAAAGGGAAAAGTGTTGCATGGGCGATTCTACAAAGCCCTGACTGGACCTGATGTGGACTCGCTCATGTTAGTGAACTGGCGACATTACGATAGGGAACTTTAGGGAAACTGAAGGCTTTGTCCGTGCAATTGCAGATGAAGTATTAAGACGAAAAATTACCGGAAATATATCCTGAAGGACAGTACGGTTGACATCTGTCGGGCATGCCACCGTCCTGCAGAGACACTCAAGGATATTATTTCCGGTTGCGTTCGACTTTCTATCGGCGAGTATTTGCACAGACATAACCAAGTAGCCAAGATTATTCATCAGCGACTCGCCCTTCCATACGGGCTGTTACGTCCGCAGAAATCCTCCCACTCGTTATATCCGTCAATGGGTTGATCCCAACCAGCCTCAGTTGTATCTTGAGACGTTTGGAATTCTGTGGCGGTTCCCTCCCGGCCCAGATGCAAAAGGCGATGCGATACAGCCACGGTTCCTGTCTTTGTAGCACTGAACCTCGACCGACTGTGCTCTCTGTTGGGGGTAACATCGTCTCCCCCTCATTTTGGCTTTTGGAGGAAGAAACGAATTAATGACAAAATGGAAATAATAATAATTGAAAGTAAGACACTATTGCACTATGCATATAATCATTCCAATATGTTATAGATATAAAAATTCATAGCTGAGAAATAATATTTCCCTATCTGAAGTAAACACAAAATAAGTAGGTATATTTGAATGATGTCTTGCTTTCAATTTTTATTTACTTATATTAGTTTTAAGGAATAAATATTTTATAATTTTCTGAAACATTTACAATCTAAGCCTATATAAATGTATCTAAGGTTGGTCCTTAAACTTTAGGTTAGGTCTTGACCTACTCAGAATCTGACAAAATAAGAATCCGACATCTTATGAATCTAACTTCCTGCGTTGATTGATACAATTTACTAAGCCAGTTAGGCAAGTAAACTGTCTATTTCTTGTCTGTTAATTCATTCCATAAAAAGTTATCAAAATCCATAATTGTTAGCTTACTTAAAACCACACCGATGGTATAAATGCCAGAAGAAAGGACGGACTCAAGTAATTCGACGATTAAATAAGCCGTGTAATTGTGAACAACTATCTTTAGTGAGCCAATGCATCCAGCGACAGAACAAAATATCAAGGTCGACTTTCTTCCGAATCTAAAAAAGTAAGGGTTTTTAGTTGGGTAACACTTGATACACTTTCAGTCTCCTAGTAATATAATAAATACGAAACCTTGTGAGAATAGATACATGGATCCAGTAACTTTTATATAATTAGACATAAGTACCTGTCAGAAATATAACCCATCAACATCATAGAAATCATCATCCCCGCATTATGTATTGTACCGACCAAATTGGCCTTCCATGTTTGGCAGCCAAGATTTAACTGGAAATTAACAATTTAGCAATAAATAAAAAAACAATTTTGTGAATTTAACAATAATTTTTATTTTTATAACCTCTGGTTGTTAATAATCATCTGAAGAAAAGCCAATGCAAGTAAAATGTTTCTAAACTTCCTAAACTTATACCAGTTCAATATCATTTCTCTAGGAGTTTTCTTCATTTTTATTTTCTTCATTCTATCTATCAAGATTACTACTTGATACATATAAAAATATTAATAACCGACAATCAGGTGGTGGTTGTAAAAATAAAAAAGGTCATACTTTAACTTAACCATAATTACATATATTTTGGTGAATGTTCCGTTTCTTATAAGTATTGTTTCGATAGCTTAAATAAACAATACACCATTAAATGTCGAACTTTTCGGACGATGAACATCTGATTAGTAATTCTTTTGCGTTCAACACTACGCATGATGAACAAAAGACCACAACGAACGGTGATGAAATGGCCGGCGATGAATCGGTCGGCGCTGAAATGGCTTGCCGATGAATCGGCGGCGATGAATCTTCCCATCCCGGTCATGGGATGTCTTTATTCTCTACTTTCCTATCCTCTCCTATTCCTTTATCCTACGACCTTTCGTTAGGTAAAACGCAACGGTAGCCACCTACCATAAAGTGAACCGTGAGTCGGCCTGCCGACCAATACATACAATTAATCTTCTTAAGGCGACGCCAGCCCCTAATGATAAAAAAATCCACTTATTTGTAACCGTTTTCCTTTTAAATAATCATAATAATTATAATTTATAAAATACTCAAATCATCTGCAGGATATAATGAAAGGGGATTATCATAATTATTTTTTAAATTATATTTAAGATAAAAAAAATACTAATTTGCGATCTAATATCGATGTTGTAACCGTGCGATTTGCTTAATAATCAACATTTTAAATAGCTAATTCTTAAGATAAATTTTAAGATTCACTATCTGAAGGCTCATCAAAAGAAAAATTTGAATTATACTTTATTTAATTTTTAAATAGATATTAACGAGATTTGCAAGTAGCGACTCCCGCTCAGTAGTCCTGTCAATTCAGTACAGGACGTACTGAATTGACAGAACGTTTTCAGTATGTTTCAGTACAGAACGTTTTGCGGCTGGAGTCGCCTTAAGGAACACTGATGCATAGGTATTGGTAGTAAAATTCTAATAACGGAATTTAAGTTTGAGGTATTTTTTTCTAAAGTGTTCGTGTTCCAAGATTTCTTTTCCATGACAGTTGTATATTTTGATGCATAGTTTAAATATGCGATTCAATGTTCCAAGGGAAATTAAGTAAGGATGAATATGATTAAAATAAAGACACTTACATCCGAAACGATTGAGTTATCATTTTCATATATAAATTCTTGGCAATTTTCAATTTCCGATGTAAAAACCGAAGTGCGGCACGTTTTGTTCTCTTCGTCGTATTGCATGTAATTTATAACTGGTCTCGCACATTTGGAATCGATATTTTTTGGCCACCACGTTGGTACTTCCAATGACGCGTTGACACCATCGCATTCCGATATTCTACATCTGATTTTTTTTAAACAAAAAAATATATATTTTAGCTATCGTATGTCTTATTTTTTGTTACTTTATTCTTGTCAGTTTTCCACATTTGATATTATAATATGATTTAATGTTTTAATTTATGTCAACACACTTTTAGTTAATTGTAATCCTTCATTTCCTTTTTATTATTTTTAATAATCTCCTATTTTTCTTTCAATAAAATGCGGAGAGATAATGTGTTGTCATCAATTAAACATAAAACTTCGAGTAAGGTTGCAGTCCTATGGTACATTATAATGTACTGCTGCGAAACATGGATTCTTAAAGAGGACACCATCGTACATTTACGGGCATTCGAAATGCCGCCGAACGCTTCGCATTATCTGAAAACTTAAAGTCAGAAAAGAAACCGTTCTCCAACGTGTCAACATGCTTTGGATAATGATGTGAACCATCGATAAATGATGGAAGGGAAGAGATGTGCAGGATGAAGAACGAAACCGTAGTTGCGAAACATGAGGAAATGGACTGGAAATACCTCAATCGAGCAACTATTCCAGATGGCTGTTGACAGATAACTCAGAAAGAAAACTTGAAAAAAAAATCTTGCATTCAGTTAAAATTTCTAATATTCATTTAGCATACTTTTTTTAGAAGCAACCACCCAAACACTGATTTAGGAAGATGTCAATAGTAAATAGTAAAGTTAGCATTCACGATACTTGTTCACGAATTTGTTATATAAAAAGCAGTTGAACCCACAAGTAAGTATCTTAATGTGTCAGTTAATACCAAACTTAATAAATTTGTGTTAGCGAGAAGTGTGTAAAAAGAAGAGTTCTTTTATTGGTCTCAATTGTCCGCGTATTGAGGACAATTAATTGAATGATTTAAGAAACTTTATGTTAACAGAAAAGTATGTAATCCGTCATTGTATACAATTACTGGGAAATGTATATGTTTGTTTAATATGCACTTTTTCTAGAAAATCTACACATTTCCTAAATAGGAATTGGAAATGTATTACATTCGGGATATCGTCAGTAGGTACAGCGATGCGGAATGGGACGATTCATCGCCACCGATTCTTCGCTAAGCCATTTCAGCGTCATTTATAAAATGTGTTAGTAGACTTATTTGTACTGGAAACAAAGATAGGTTAGTTTCTGGAATCTTTATGAAATTAAATGCCAGCGGAGCGAACACACCCGCAATACTGGTTCTGGCAAAGATACTGTCGAAATGTGTATTAAAAAATCTTTGAAACATTATTTTACACATTTCCTAATTAAGTTCTGAATTGTATACATTTCCTAGAAATTCTTTACAGTTCCTGGGTTTCACACATTTCCGGTAACATATACATTTTGTATAAAAAACCAAGATAGCATACCAAGAGGCATTGAAGCAAATAAATATTTTGGCATAAGGATTGCCATTTCCTTATTATTTATATGCTTTTATTATAAGGTACTTTAAAGTTTTAAAAGGAATCATAGTTAGGAAAAACTAAAAATAACGTTTAAAGATTTAAAGAGCTGAAATAAATAGTTTCAAAAATGTTGATTTACATTGTTTCTGTTTAAATTGCAGTTATTTTAGAAAAACGGGTTAGTGATCAAGAGTCTGTTAAAAAGTTAATAAAGTTTAACGCTTAGTTAAATTATATTGTATTTTAAAAATCTGCGTGAGGTGAGGAACTATATGTTTCCGAATAAGGTTTATTTGTTAAAACAATTTGTAGTGAAGATTAACTGCACCATTGTTTATTACATGACATATGGATAAAACGCACCATGCAACAAATCTTACCTGTGATCTACATTTTCAGCTACAAATACATAATTTACATTCATCATGGCCACAAATAAAATCGGCAGATTTATTAAAATGTATTGAATTGTATGGTATCGTCCGAAAATGTTAAACTGCTCCAATTTATCGTCCACATCGCAATTTTTACTAGACCTCGATGACATTTCGAGGCGATAACCAAACTATCCGTTTGCTACAGAAGTTGACGTTACACTAATTTATATACAAGAGAAGAAAGTCGAGCAGACACTGTCGTTATTTTTTCCGATTATAATCACGATATATAATCATGTAAAGTTTGTTTGGACGTAACAATGTATTTTTCTTTTACATCATAGTATGACTAAACAGTTATTTATTTGCTAGACATACATAATCATTAGGAGTGTGTTGAAGACTCAGATGTGTACATCAAATGAGTTAAGACCACACATTATCTGAGAAATTTTTTTGTAGTTTAACAAGTTTTAGAACTCACTAGCTGAACTCGGCCACGCTTCGCTGCGGCCCATACGTCGTCGGTGGAGTGTGCGTGGGGCGCGCGGCCTACTAGACATGAACGAACACTGCTTATATATAATACTATTGATCGTAGAGTAATGTTATATAGCATATAGCTTTCTTCGATAAATGGACTATTCAATACAAAAAGAATTTTTCAATTCGAACCAGTTCGAACCAATTAGCGCGTTGAAACAAACAAACAAACTCTTCAGCTTTATATGTATATTAGTATAGATTTTGTCTATATCTATCATTCACTCTGTCTGTTTCTCCGCTAACTTCTTCTAAGCCATCCAATGGATTTTGAAACGATTTTCACTAATGGAAAGAACGATAAACCGGCAAAGTTTTAGTTTAGGCCCTTAGTTTTAGTTTAATTTAAAAAGTAGAAACACAATTTTAAGTAACAGCAATCTTTGAAAACATGTTTCAATAGTGGCAAAGCACACTGCGTTCCGCAATTATAAACTTGGCCCGTGTGGCGGTAGTAACTATCTCGATACAGAAAAAAACGGCACAAGTGCGAGTTGAATTAAATTACTAAATTACTAGTGTTTAAGAGTTTCTGTTTATATTTTAATATTTACTTATCTTTTATAAATAAAGGGATTTATCTTTTATATATTTATTTACATATAGGTCGACGCTCATTTTATAAAATAAACTCGCTGTCCGCCCCTGTAGGTTTCTCCGCTAACTTCTTCTGAACCACCGAACGGATTATGATACGGTTTTCACTATTAGAAAGAACGATAGACGAGGAAAATTTGTGTATATAATTTAAAAAAAAACAAATCCGTGCGAAGCCCGGTGCGGGTCGCTAGTTATTTATAAATGGCACCTACTTTGTGTTTTGTGTTTGAATTTCCTACACCAGTCTAGACATGCTGTCAAATGCAAACAAATTCAATTTAAACACGCAAATACCTTTTTAAGTTAAGTATTAACTTTTATATTATTACGTATAGATAACGTTATTTATAGTATCGTGTAAGAAAAGAGAAACTTATACCAACATGGCAAATAAAAACATGGCAAAAAAGTAATTTTCAAAAATCGTCATTTGAAATCAAAATGCTTATTGTAGATAAACTGTGCCCACTGCGTTGTCCCTTCAGACGAATTCTAGAACAAATTAAGATTAAGATCAATATTAGGTTTCCTAAATTGAATTTCATACCTAAAAACCTTAATGTAACTTTAAAATTGTAGCCTTAAGCTTACTTGTCAGTTTTGCCATTTACATATTTTTATGATAAAAGGTGGCGGCAGGTTGACGTATGAGGTCGACATAGGTCGGCACTGAGCCTATTAACTCGAGCAACATCTGTGCAGAATGCAAATGCCTTGCTGACACTAATTGTATAAAGGATAATAAGGAATAAGGTGTGGATAAGGAAAGTGGACTTAATAGTTTTTTTCTCAAACATGCTCGGAAATGTAGGCATTCTTGTACTAAAAACAAGCCACGAAGTTTGTAATTGTTGGCTCATGCATTTCTTTCTCGGCCTAGGCCAAGAATGTTGTATGAAAATTCATTCGTGGCCGCTGCTAAGCCCGATGAAACCCGAAGTTTCACGAGTCTTCACGAACGCGCCCGCCGCTGTCACAGGCGTAGTAGGCGGGGGCGAGCGCACGCTCTTTTCATGACTGGGCTGTATGGCTGTTTCCTTTGCACTCATTGAAAATAAAAAATAAAAAAGGCGGGAAAGCAGACTTTTTCAGTACCTACCTAAATATTTATTGCTTTGTTTTATTCTAAATAAAACTGTGTATATGTAAATTATTTTTTTCATATTATACTAATTTTTTTGCATTATCACGTGTTTCATTATTTCCTCACATTTATTGAGAAAAGCAATACCAGCCTCGACCGGAATGAGGATTGCCGGACTCAGATTTTTATCAAGGCCTTCCTGCATCCTTCACTTCCTGGACTCTGCAGTAATTTACTATTACTTAACACCAAAACACAACAGCATATTTTTTTAAAGTGGTGGTCACTACCATCAGATGTGCTGCTTAGTTGCCCCGTTACTACTATCTATAAAAACATCAAAATCGTATGATACTTCGTCTCCTACAGCCTGTAGAATTTAAAAAATCTTCTCCTGAGCTCCATTCATCTCTCCATAGCAATTTTCAACAAAATCAATTCAATGTTTGTAAGCATTCAGTCATGTCATAGAGTAGAATGTAGGTTTTCTCGGCCGGTATCCATATGAGTTGTAGGTTTCCGGGATGATGGCCCAGGTCTGTTGGAATTTCTTCCAAACGTTTCGTCAACAACTGCGGTTGACATCCTCAGTGGTGTAGTCCGCGTTAGAAGAAAAAGTACATCACATCACTGCACCGCAATGCAACAAACTGTGATACACTGCACTGCACTTCACTTCTGCACTTTTCGACTTCTCGAGCGAGACAGAAACGTTTGGAAGAATTTCCAACAGACCTGGGCCATCATCCCGGAAACCTACAACTCATACAGTCATAGATTTTTATGTTTTAACTTTACTTCTCTCCCCTTCCAAACGGTAACACTGACAGATGTAAGTACAGTCGATCGGAGTTCAAGGCAATAAGGAACCAAAGCAATGTTTCTGGCCGTATCGAGCAGCACTAACTTCTGCATCCGTCTCAGATTACAACTGAGAAATCTATCTATATTTATTTAATAATCTTAATTTTAAGTTTTTTACAATATAAATATAAAAAACAATAAATATCATAAAAACTTCATACTAGTATTCCGCAGGTAGCGGAGCAAGGCCCCGGTGGTTGGGGCTGCAGAGTGAAGAACTTCCTGACAATTCGTGCAGTGTCAAAAAGTAGCGCCTTCTGTATCTGTCCCATGATCCAGCCATCTAGCGAGAGCCTCTTGAGGTTTCGGTCGAAGACCTTCGCTGTAAGACCATTCGCCAAGACAATTATCGGGACAATAATTGTCGAATCAACAACCCACATCGCGGTCACCTCGTGAGCCAAGTCTATGTTGTTATTAATAACAAAAAACTTAAAGCCCCATTAATACAAAGCAACGAATTGCCTATTAAATTTTTTTTTTTTAATATAATTTTACACAAAAGTAACGAAACAACTTTAGAACAAACACACTTGTTATTTTTTTTAAAGTAAGTATAACTACAAACATAAGAATAATAGGTAATGAGTTTGATTTGATTAAAAATGCTGGAAGAGAAAAAGACTTATTTTTAATAAATAAATCAAAAACTAGTCACTAAAAAAATAATATATATACTGCAATGTAAGATACTGTTTGCTTGTTCAGTATTAAGAATTAATGATTGTAAGATTGTATTGATTGTAATCTGTATTAAGTGTTAAGAATTAATGATGAACTTAGCTGAAACTGAAAAAATAATTTCGTAACATCTCGATCGAATATAAAATCAATATATTTGTATATTCCATCGACATTTGTATCATCGACACAAATTTTCATATTAAAAGTTTGAATATAACCAATTTTTTCAGTATTTGAGATAACAGCATCGGTGGTTCAGTGGTAGAATGCTCGCCTGCCACGCGGGCGGCCCGGGTTCGATTCCCGGCCGATGCATAAGTATCTCATTTTTATAAATATTATTTCTTTTAATTTTTTTACTTTTATTTTATTTTAATAACTTAGAATAGTAATATTTAATCAATATCTTTATGATTACCACTATGTATAAGGCCCTACTATGAAATAGACCATCAGATGCTCTACTTCTTATATACTGACTGTCGTTTATTCAAGACGGACATGTTTGTCGTGCTTATTTTTGGAATTCCAAATTCATGCCTCTTTTTAATATAGTTCTTTAAGGCCCCTCTACACAATAATCGTGAGCAATCGGTGAATTGTCGGTACATCAAAGGAATGCGTGCCTATGATCGTGCGCGTGTCCACACAATCATCCACCAATTTTCAAGTTACATTAATGCCATTAATCTTTAATCTGGAAATTAATATCAATATTAAATTAAAGACGCTTGAAAATTCTTTCAACAATTATTTCGCCATTGTTCTTTGTGCGGACGGAGACATGAAAATGAAATCGCAGGCAAGAGCTACGCAAAATACATAAATAAGATTACTGCACCTTGTTCTGTTACGGTGAATAGTTAACATCCACCACCTTCTCTTCCTCCATTTACTTTTAACGACCTTTTCTTGATGCACATTCCGATACCTAATGACTATATGTACTCAACAAATATATAGCAGCAGCCGCTATCACTTCGACGTCCATCTTCAACAGACGACAGTGGGTAAATGTAAACGTCACGATTGTGTAGAGAGCAATCAATGATCGCGGCGGTGATGGCCATTTTTTTAATCGCCCATCATGGGCCATTGTGTAGAGGGGCCTTAAAAGTCTCTTCATTCTCCAACGCAACCATCGACAACCATTTTCAACAATCGACAGAGGAACCGGCTCGTCGTCTACACTGTACGTATACTCGGCGATTGTGTGGACAAGCACGCAATCTTAGGCCATCTTTTGCATTAAAAAATATATATATGGAAAATAGGAATAGGGAGACGTCTTATACTCGTATCTTAATGTGTAGTGAAGACACACGATCACAACCACTAGTACCTACCACCTACCACAACATTGCGGTAATTGTTTTTACGATTAAAAAAACTATGTAATAAGATTGACTACAACGGGTTGTATAAAATTGATCAGAATCAGTAGCATACCCAATGCATGACAATTGTCTGGGCTTTGATGATTTTTGATGATGATGAATTTCTTTTACCGTTATCCTACAGACGAGTTTTTTAAAAATTGCGTACTTTGCCCTCACTATATTTATTTGAAATAGGCTTATTTCTAACTAAAAACTACAGATTATTTAAAACTTACGAAGAAGTACTTCCTAATATGAATTTAAGGAATAAACACAAAATTGTATATACCCCCGCAAAGATTGGAATTATGGAAAAAATAGTATATTTCATTACAAGTGCGGAAAGGCTGTCATTGCAAAGAGTTCCGACAAATGTCTACCCGAGCCGAAGGCGAGGGTTGACAGTCGGAACAAGTTGCAATGACGGTTCCGCACGTGTACTGAACGACTATTTTTAATACAGTTGCGAAAAAATGAAGCGATTTAATAAAACAAACAACTAAACTCGCAAAGAGAATTTCTGGAAAATGGCGCCAACCGTACAATATAAGCAGAGACATTTTTTTTCTTCACGCATTCCGGTAGGCAAAGGAAACTATGTGCCCATACAGCCAAGTCTTCAGTAGAATTTTTTTATTGATTTGAAATGAAAATGAAATTTAATGAGATGAAATGAAATGAAACCTAACCTAACTCATTAAATCAAATCATTAAATCTGATATTGAAACAAATTCGTAGCTTCTTTTTAGAAATATACGTATTTGCATGAATCATAAAAACTTTTTAGTAAAAACTTCATGGTTGGTTTTTCTTTTTAATAGACATTATTTTGACAGTTGGGAAAGAGAACGCACGAGTGCGGGAAAGGTAAAAAAAAAGCACGAGTGTGTAATAGCCCACTTTCCGAACGCTATACGTCCCTGCAATACGCCACTTTTTGAGCAACTGTATTAAAAAAATCTTTTTAATACAGTTGCTCAAAAAGTGGCGTATTGCAGGGACGTATAATATGGGCTATTACATACTCGTGCTTTTTTTTTACCTTTCCCGAACTCGTGCGTTGTCAAAATAATGTCTATTAAAAAGAAAAACCAACCATGAAGTTTTTACTAAAAAAAATTCATAGAAGTTATGAATAGAAGTTTCATAGAAGTTTCATAGAAGTTAGTTCATGCAAATACGTATATTTCTAAAAAGAAGCTACTAATTTGTTTCAATGTCAGATTTAATGATTTGATTGAATGAGTTAGGTTAGGTTTCATTTAATTTCATTTCATTTTCATTTCATATCAATAAAAAAAATCTACTGAAGATGTGGCTGTATGGGCATAGTTTCCTTTGCCTACCAGAATGGGTGAAGAAAAAGTAAATCTCTGCTTATATTCTACGGTTGGCGCCATTTTCCAGAAATTTTCTTTGCGAGTTTAGTTGTTTGTTTTATTAAATTGCTTCATTTTTTCGCAACTGTATTAAAAATAGTCGTTCAGTACACGTGCGGAACCGTCATTGCAACTTGTTCCGACTGTCAACCCTCGCCTTCGGCTGCGCCTCGGCTCGGGTAGACATTTGTCGGAACTCTTTGCAATGTCAGCCTTTCCGCACTTGTAGAAATATACTATAATAGTATATTTCATTACAAGTGCGGAAATATATGTATTTGCATGAATCATATATACGTATTTGCATGAATCATAAAAACTTCTATGAATTTTTTTTAGTAAAAACTTCATGGTTGGTTTTTTTTAATAGACATTATTTTAACAGTTGGGAAAGAAAACGCACGAGTTCGGGAAATGTAAAAAAAAAGCACGAGTATGTAATAGCCCATATCCCGAACGCTATACGTCCCTGCAATACGCCACTTTTTGAGCAACTGTATTAAAATAGTATATTTCATTACAAGTGCGGAAAGGCTGTCATTGCAAAGAGTTCCGACAAATGTCTACCCGAGCCGAGGCGCAGCCGAAGGCGAGGGTCGACAGTCGGAACAAGTTGCAATGACGGTTCCGCACGTGTACTGAACGACTATTTTTAATACAGTTGCGAAAAAATGAAGCCATTTAATAAAACAAACAACTAAACTCGCAAAGAAAATTTCTGGAAAATGGCGCCAATCGTAGAATATAAGCAGAGATTTTTTTTTCTTCACCCATTCTGGTAGGCAAAGGAAACTATGCCCATACAGCCAAGTCTTTAGTAGAATTTTTTATTGATATGAAATGAAAATGAAATTTAATGAGATGAAATGAAATGAAACCTAACCTAATAACTCATTCAATCAAATCATTAAATCTGATATTGAAACAAATTAGTAGCTTCTTTTTAGAAATATACGTATTTGCATCAATCATAAAAACTTCTATGATTTTTTTTAGTAAAAACTTCATGGTTGGTTTTTCTTTTTAATAGACATTATTTTGACAGTTGGGAAAGAGAACGCACGAGTTCGGGAAACAAAGATGTTGTATTAGTCTGTCGGGAAAGGTAAAAAAAAGCACGAGTATGTAATAGCCCACATCCCGAACGCTATACGTCCCTGCAATACGCCACTTTTTGAGCAACTGTATTAAAATAGTATATTTCATTACAAGTGCGGAAAGGCTGTCATTGCAAAGAGTTCCGACAAATGTCTACCCGAGCCGAAGGCGAGGGTTGACAGTCGGAACAAGTTGCAATGACGGTTCCGCACGTGTACTGAACGACTATTTTTAATACAGTTGCGAAAAAATGAAGCGATTTAATAAAACAAACAACTAAACTCGCAAAGAGAATTTCTGGAAAATGGCGCCAACCGTACAATATAAGCAGAGACATTTTTTTTCTTCACGCATTCCGGTAGGCAAAGGAAACTATGTGCCCATACAGCCAAGTCTTCAGTAGAATTTTTTTATTGATTTGAAATGAAAATGAAATTTAATGAGATGAAATGAAATGAAACCTAACCTAACTCATTAAATCAAATCATTAAATCTGATATTGAAACAAATTCGTAGCTTCTTTTTAGAAATATACGTATTTGCATGAATCATAAAAACTTTTTAGTAAAAACTTCATGGTTGGTTTTTCTTTTTAATATACATTATTTTGACAGTTGGGAAAGAGAACGCACGAGTGCGGGAAAGGTAAAAAAAAAGCACGAGTGTGTAATAGCCCACTTTCCGAACGCTATACGTCCCTGCAATACGCCACTTTTTGAGCAACTGTATTAAAATAGTATATTTCATTACAAGTGCGGAAAGGCTGTCATTGCAAAGAGTTCCGACAAATGTCTACCCGAGCCGAGGCGCAGCCGAAGGCGAGGGTCGACAGTCGGAACAAGTTGCAATGACGGTTCCGCACGTGTACTGAACGACTATTTTTAATACAGTTGCGAAAAAATGAAGCCATTTAATAAAACAAACAACTAAACTCGCAAAGAAAATTTCTGGAAAATGGCGCCAACCGTAGAATATAAGCAGAGATTTTTTTTCTTCAACCATTCTGGTAGGCAAAGGAAACTATGCCCATACAGCCAAGTCTTCAGTAGAATTTTTTTATTGATTTGAAATGAAAATGAAATTTAATGAGATGAAATGAAATGAAACCTAACCTAACTCATTCAATCAAATCATTAAATCTGATATTGAAACAAATTCGTAGCTTCTTTTTAGAAATATACGTATTTGCATGAATCATAAAAACTTTTTAGTAAAAACTTCATGGTTGGTTTTTCTTTTTAATAGACATTATTTTGACAGTTGGGAAACAGAACGCACGAGTAAAAAAAAAAAAAAGGTAAAAAAAAAGCACGAGTGTGTAATAGCCCACATCCCGAACGCTATACGTCCCTGCAATATGCCACTTTTTGAGCAACTGTATTAAAAAAGTCTTTAACCATTTACCAGATAATAAAAAAATACAAGAAACGGCTTTTTAAGATTCTCTTAACCAAATGCTAATTATTCTATTAACTATTTTTTGAAAGATAAATTAAAGGTTTTAATAAAACTCCATTTTATATTATTTTATTGAAAATAAGACAGAACAGACAGAACAGCAAAGAGTATTTAAGTAACAGTGTTGTAACCAAACAAACATTTATACCTATGCTTTATACGCTAATACGGGTATCTGCAGCTATTATACAATACATATTTTTAATACTTGGTAATTGAAAAAAAAATTGTGAGTAATAGGTAACAATAAGTCAACAAAGAACTACTGTTGTTACTGTTTTTTTTTACTTTATATGTTTTAAAGTTAATGAATATTAATTAATTGTTTAAACTATATCTAAGTACATATTCGGTATAATAACAAAAAATCATTTTTGTTTTAATCTTTGTCTGTCTGTTTGTTCCGGCTAGTTTGCGAAGCACCTGGACAGATTTTAACAGGACTTCCATTGGCAGATAGCTGATGTTATAAGGAGTAACTTAAGGGACTTTTATTTTCGAAAAAATCAAAAATAATTGTAAATTAGCAGGCAGTGTCCAGCCACGCGCTCCACGCGTACGTCGCCGCAGCAAAGCGGGCATGCGAGTTCATCTAGTCTGTACATATAAATATAGGTAATAAAATCGTAAACGAGCCATGTCTGTACATTAAATATTAAAAAAAAAAAACAATTTGTACACGTTGCACCTACTTATGTTAGCTCTATTTTTTTTCTGTTTGTGCGTTTGTACACTAATCTCAGAAGCATCTTAACCGATTTGAACGCGGTTTTCACTTATGTATTACAGCTTCCCGTAACATTTACTGTTAGTTTCATTCCATGCGGTTTACAAACAAAAAAGTTATGGCGAATACAGTAAATACGAAGTGTACGAAAACCGCCCATACGAAGTTGCGCGCATAACTGTACATTACAATAAAATCGTAAACGATCCGTGTCTGTACATTAAATATTTTTTCAAAAAAACTATTTGTACACGTTGTACATATGTCACCGAGGTCAAACAAATAATCTAGAGTGTTTTACTGTTTGTCTGTGCGTTTGTGCACGCTAATCTCAGAAACGGCTGAACGGATTTGGATAAAATTTAGCACACAGATACTTTATTGCCTGGATTAACATATTGGATACCTTTTATCCTGGAAAATGTTAGGTTCCTGTGAGATTTTCAAAAAACTAACTACAACCCATACGAAATCGCGAGCATAGCTAGTCTAGAACTAAGTTAGGTACGTAGCTTTTAACGCGGTGCCTTCAATTGATACTTTGAAAACACAAAAATAACAACGAAACAAAAGGATATTATAATTTAAAAATACCTATGTATTTGCGTTTAAGTAGGTGCAATAAAACCTTCGTTTCTTTAATCACAGACAGAAACTTCATACATTTTGTAAAGACATCTTCAGTTATAATTAGAATTAATTGCATTGTATCCTTTGAATATAAATTCTTTATATATTTGTGACAACAACATCAGAATCTGTTTTCGGGTTTTATTTTATTAACAATGCCAATTATGTACCAAAAACGATTTCTTTATTTTGTATGCTGTCTTTTTTTTTTTTTTTTTTTGTTAGGAACGCTATACCGCGCCATCTGTGATTTTATATTCAAATTACAATCTCATTGATATTTGTAGCTACTAATATTAAAATATCCTTGCCTCTAAAGTTTCACTATGCAAGTATAGATGGCGGTGTTTTAAGCAGCTTCCAATTTGTGTATTCTATATGATTCTGTTTCTACTTCGTAACGGTTACATAACATGCAAAATTTGTACGATTTCATTTATTATGTCATTTTTGTTTTGTAGATGGTCGATGTGCAGATTTTTCATACGGCCGTATTTCTATTTGTTCATTCATACACTCACTATAATTTATAGGTATTATTAGTGAGTAAAATGTGAAATAAAATTTAAAAGTATTAATTTTTCTAATTTAAAAGTATTCTTAAGAAACACCCACTTTGAGGTCATTATCGTTTAATTGGTATTATTACCTAACAATTTATTATTAAGGATGACAAGCAGGCTGACGGTCCACTTGATCGTAGGTGGCTACCGTCGCCTAAGGACACAAGCATCACCAGAGGAGGTACATGTGCGCTGCCGACTCTGCAGGAGTTTGTTTACTGCTCGCTTGAAGAAGCCCATATTGTAGCTAGATGGAAACACCTTAGAAGGGACATTTTTCAAAATTCGCCGATCCGTGGGATAAAGTTTCCACTCATCCGAACTGTGCGCAGCGACACCTTATCCAAGGAATGCCATCCGCATGAACTTCGCATCTAAGGACGCAGTACGGCGGTAAAACTTTGCAACTTATCCGAGCACCCACCATTGTACTGCCGCAAGAACACACAAAGACAGGCTACTCTACTCTTCTTAAACTAAATGGTTCTAATCGTTGCTATACGAGCATTGGATCATCAACAATTGGACGTTGTAAGGTGTCAAATGGATCTAGTTGGTACTTAGGCACGCCAGCCCAGAGGTGAGAGCAGTACTTCACGTGGGGCCTAATTTGGGCCTTATGAAGATTAAGGCGCTGCTTCGATGAAAATACTGCTTTGTTCTGTTCAACAATAAGCCAAAAACGTGTGTGTGTGTGTGTGTGTGTGTATCCCTTGGTACATATTACAATGTTTACAAGAGTTGGCACTAGTGTAGGAACGAATTATAATAGCTCTCGAGCTTTACGTGTGCGCGACACTTGTAATAAAAAATATGACCAATGGCCTTTCCATTTTTGTTTATCTGTTCGACGAGCTAAACATTCTTTTGCGCCACCAATTCAGGCTATGCAACCTTCGTGCTTGCTTGTTTTGTGAAGCTTTTCGATGTTTCAACCACGATATTTTTCTCAAACTTATTCTCTGTTAATTCAATAAAGCCAAAGTTATAGATCCAAAAAAAACAAAAATCTAATCAAAAAATTAAAAATAATTAATATTAACAAAAATAAAACTAAAAATCCGCAACTACTACCCAGTCAACGGTCGGCGATCTGGCAAACCCTGTATAATATTACTTTACTCTATGTGACGAACTGAGCCAATGTGTACCAATATGTAAACACCACCGGCCACGATCCTTTTGAAGTGGAAGTGTGATGAAATAACGTTGGACTCTCATTTGGCCAATCTCGGCCATTCGTCAACATAGGTCAACATCGGCTGTCGCGGTGCATTCACACAATGGCGCTTGACCCAATGCTGCCCATGAACCTCTACTTCGAAGTTAATTATACCTCCGTGATGTTGCCTAATGAAATACTCACAGAGTACTTTATAATAATTCAATGATCCTGAAGTAATTAATGACTGCGTTCTTGATGTACCTGGAAGTAATGACGTCTCAGATGTTCAACTTAGCACATATCTTACTAGTTTTAACTCTTCAACTTTTGAGCTAACGCCTGTAAATGAGGCCACAGTGGCGAAGGTTATTCTAAAAATAATATCTAGTGTGGATGGAATATCGATATGGTTATTCTAACCCTTCCTCACACTGTAAAGATTATTAACAAAGCTATATCCAATTCCTCATTCCCCTTGTTGTGGAAAACTGCTTTGATAAAACCGATTCCTAAAAACCCTTGCCCGATTTCTGTAAAGGAATATATCTCAAAAATTTTGGAAAAAGTTGTCTACGACAAATATTTAGAATCTAATAACATCCTTCCCACTAAACAATCGGGTTTTAGAAAAGGTCACAGTACTGCCAGTGCTCTTCTGAACGTCATCGATGATATAATTTCGTATCGGGACTCTGGAATGACTATCTTACTGGTCTTGCTTGATTTCTTCAGAGCTTTTGATTCCATCAACATTCAACTTCTTCTAGCTAATTAAAAATTTTATGGCTTCTCTGAACAAACTGTCAATTGGTTTTCAAGCTACTTGGATGATCGTAAACAATTTGTTGAACTATGGGAGCACAGTAAGGAACATAATCTATGCATAAATCTGTGGTTCGGGGTGTTCCTCAGGGATCGATTCTTGGGCCACTTTTATTTATACTTTACACATCTGACATTGTGAAGCATATTAAACACTGTAATTATCATCCTGCAGTTTTATGTTCCTTGTGACACGAGTAATTTGGATTGTGCTCTCAAGGATCTCAATTCGGACCTGTTCCATGTCGCCAACTGGTCTACAAGTAACTGTTTGGTTTTGAATCCATCAAAGTCTAAATTCTTAATTATGGGCTCCAGTCGGCTCCACTAAGCGTATTCAAACAATAATTAGACTTAAACCTTTTGTTTGCGTCATGGGTGAATCTGTGGATCGAGTTGACCAGGTGCGCAATCTTGGACTAGTGATTGATGGTGAACTGCATTTTGAAAGCCACATTGCACATGTTACTGGACTGGCGCTCAGCTTCAGTCCTTCATTTCTCCCGTCGATCACGAATTGGATGGTAGTGCGAGAGCGTGCGTATTCAAAAATATAACGTCATCTAACCGCGAATGGCTTGAGGATCTTTTCAATAACTAATCTTTACAACAGACACTACGATTCTTTTGCTTCATCATTTCATTAAGTGCAAGTATTAAACCTACGACTGATATTGCGTTGTTTGTCAATGGCATCGCGAACCGAAATCACAGAATAAATAATAATACTTACTAGCGTACAGAAGTTGCACTCCTTTCACATTCAATGTGAGCGGCGGTAGGCAATTATATCACGGCACACACGAAGTGACAGAGGCCTGCCGAAATGGAGATCGATACGATTAAACTGTAGCGTGTGTGGGGTGTATGAAGTGTACGATTAACGGTACAGTTCAAACTGAGGCTCTAGTATGAGCTTACGATACTACACCAATACTACACTCGCTAGCGAGAACGTAAAACTTTTGTATGGAAAATCGTGAACTGTCAATGTCAAATTATCAATTTTCCATATAAATGTTTTACGCTCTCGCTAGCGAGTGTAGTATCGTAAACTCATGCTAGAGCCACTGTACGGTCTAATCGTAAACGATTATCGTTGCGTGTGTGGCGCCCTTAACCAATGTGTAAACACTGTACTGGCCGCACTACGCCAAGCTCCCTTTGAAGTGTGTCGAAAAAACCGACCGTGCCTCAACATTAGCAATTATCCGCAAACATGCGTCTTTGCCTCCTGTACATATTGGCGATGGTCTCTATTGTAAGGCATAAGTAAAATGTCCCGCTTCTGTGGACTGTGGACTATTTTACGCATTCATATTGTTTTCCATAAACAATTTGTGCGTACAACGGAACGCAACGCTAACGTCAAAACTCTCTCGATGCCAAATAGTGTTGTTTAATAAGAAAAGTTTAGATTAATTAAATTTGCATCGAGATAGAGTTACCCGCGATTTTATTAACCCTTTACGTTACGTGCGTTTGTTATCCGTAACAGTAACAGAAACTGCGTTATTTTCCAAACTTATCCTAAACGCTGCTAATGTCAAAATGTTTTGTACTGTTTTGTGCGTGTTTTTGTCAAGAAAATGTTATAATTCAAGTGTGTATTTATAAGTTCGTGTGGTGTTTAGTGTTTATATGTTGGAAATTCCTTTTGTGATGTGTTATTGAGGTTCATTCGTGCTATATTTGTGAAGTGTTTGAGGTTAGTTTTGGTTCCCGCTTTTGTCCCGATTGGGCATTCCATCTCCTGAACAAGACGTCGGTGTGGTGAGTAATAGATCGTAAGTTTCTATGTGAAGGATTTCCAAAGATCTCATTTGGCCCACTATCATTAATTTCACAACTATTTCACACCTAAATTAAGACATTGTTGGCCATTTGAAGATTAGTGAAAGGTGGATGCTTATTTAAATCAAAATACTATTATTTTATTAGTTTCTACTACTTATGATTACTGGCAACAATTGTTTTCATATAGAAGTAAGAATCTTATATATGATTCTTACTTCCAGTATAATAAAAATCATCAAATATATAAGCACTAATAATTTTTAGTTGTCAACGCTATCGTTAGGTACATGAATTTGTTTAGTATTCTATTAAAGCTCTCATTATAAATGAGTAGTACAAGCTTATAACGCACCTTTATAAAGAATGCTAACATTAAGTATGATATATAATTATACTTTTCACTTCACGCAGTTACAAATTTTTTACAAAGGTTAGTATAATAATATTTTATGTTAAGTATATTCAAATATTGTATACTAAAATTGTGAAACTATTATCTTAGTACAGCTATACTAAATCTTAGTAGGAGTTTGTATTGATAGAGCAAACTTGACTGATTTCAAGATATTGTATTCAATAAATTGTATACATTCAATTCTGTAGTCATTGTAAGAATTTCAAAAAGTTTATGACTTGTTCATAAGATTGCAATTACCTAAGTGGTATATGTTAGACTTGACAAGCCTAATTTTACTTTATTATATTATTATACAAAGGAAATGACAGATAAGTTAATTTCTATCTGTGCTAAATATGGCAGATAAATAATTTTTATATAGATGGCTATATGTCAGAGCAATAAAAGTCTAGACTTTATTTTATGACTGCAGACTTGGAAAGATGAGCTCATTTCTATTAATGCTAATTAAAGCACAATACATTAGGTACAATAAACAACCTTATTCAAAATAAGATAATGATAAATAAGATTAATTCTATATTCTGTGTAAATGGTACTTAATATATTTTTGGGCAGAGAGGCACAACTACATTCCACAAATGGTGGACATCAATAGATAGGCTGCATTCAGTCCATTATAATCATGGCAGATAGTGTTTAAGGTAGATGGTAATATAATTTTGGGCAGACAAGCATTAATTTATTCCACAAAAGGTGTGGACATCTATGATAAACTGCATTCAGTCCATTATTTAATATTATGGCAAACAAAATGTTTAAGGTAGATGGTAATATATTGTTTGGCAGACAGGCACAACTTTATTTTATAAATGGTGGAGATCAATAGATAAGCTCTCTTCAGTCTATTATAATTATGGCAGATAAAATGTTTAAGGTTGATGGTAATACATTTTTTGGCAGACAGGCACAACTTTATTCCATAAATGGTGGACATCAATAGATAAGCTGCATTCAGTCCATTATAATTATAGCAGATAGAATAATTCATGTTGATGGTAATAAATTTTTGGGCAGACAAACATTACTTTATTCCACAAAAGGTGGACATCAATAGATAAACTGCGTTTCAGTCTATTATAATTATGGCAGAAAAAATATTTAAGGTAGATGGTAATATATTTTTGGGCAGACAGGCATAACTTTATTCCATAAATGGAGGACATCAATAGACAAGCTGCATTCAGTCCATTATAATTATGGTAGATAAAATGTTTAATGTAGACGGCAATATATTTTTGGGCAGACAAGCATTACTTTATTCCACAAAAGGTGGACAATATCAATAGATAAACTGCATTCAGTCTAATATAATTATGGCAGATAAAATGTTTAAGGTAGATGGTAATATATTTTTGGGCAGAAGGTACAACTTTATTCCATAAATGGTGGACATCAATAGATAAGCTGCATTCAGTCCATTATAATTATGGCAGATACAATAATTTATGTAGATGGTAATATATTTTTGGGCAGACAAGCATTACTTTATTCCACAAAAGGTGGACATCAATAGATAAACTGCATTCAGTCTATTATAATTATAGCAGATAAAATATTTAAGGTAGATGGTAATATATTTTTGGGCAGACAGGCATAACTTTATTCCATAAATGGAGGACATCAATAGACAAGCTGCATTCAGTCCGTTATAATTATAGCAGATAAAATGTATAATGTAAATGGTAATACATTTTTGGGCAGACAAGCATTATTTTATTTCACAAAAGGTGGACATCAATAGCTAAACTTCATTCAGTCTAATATAATTATGGCAGATAAAATGTTTAAGGTAGATGGTAATTATGGGTAGGCAGGCATAACTTTATTCCATAAATGGTGGACATCAATAGATAAGGTGCATTTAGATAAAATGTTTAATGTGGAGTTAATATATATTTGGGCAGACAAACACATCTTTATTCTACAAATGCAGGACGTGGACAGATGAGATCATTTCTATTAATGCTAATTATGGCACAATATGTTAGATACAATAAACGACCTTTATCCAAAAATAACATATAAAGGCAGGCAGATAAAATTTTAGGGACAAGCATGACTTGAACTCCTTTTAAAATTATGGCAGAAAGCATAATATAGATTACTTAGTTAGTAATATGATAGGGAAAACAAGCATCATTTAACTCTATAAATAGCAAAGCAGGGAGCTAGCGCAGGCATGTCTAAATTTTAAAGATTGCAGACATCAACATACAAGCACATTTCTGTTTAGGTAAATACCATTTATAGCAGACATGTTAATTTCACATAGATGATGGCAAGGACAGGCATTAGTTCGCTTTATAATCGCAGACATTGACAGATAAGCACCTTTTAACTTATTATAATATTAATATCAATGATATTATACATACATTATATGGTACTTATGGCAGACAAGCAAGATTATAAGTCTATTGGGTTGTTGTCTTTAGGCAGATTTGTCTATGGCAGACATAGATAGACAAATTAATTATCTTTAGATTTTTACTTGCAATCATGTACATTAATTAATTTTTAAAAAATTGTACTGAGTGTAGAGAAAAGTATTTATATACATACTTAGTCATTTATTGTGCTAAGAGTTAATATATTTTGTAGAAAAGGGTAGTACTGTGTTTCACACTAATATTAGATTTTATTTTATTTTTTCTATGGAAATTTATTTGTTAAATAAGCATCTGCCTTTGATAAATTTGGATTTTGCTTCATGATATATTAAAAATAATTTTCTTCTCAATCTAGGGTTCCGTTTGTTTTCTTTATCTTTTTTTTTTTTTTTTTTTAAATCATGGTGCCATTACTTAGGGTTTTGATTATAACATTTTAGATGTGATTCTGCGTGACAATAATTATTGTAATTTTTTTTTAATAAATAAAGTCTCCACTAAAAGAGGTTAGAAAAGGAAAAATAAAGAGATTTGGATTGTCGCGTATTTTATTTACCTTCTTCCTCTCCTTGAATCCTTTCACAAATCTAATTCTTCTTAAGACATGCTCTTGTAGCATGTGTTAAATGGAATAAAACATTTGAAGTGTGCTATATTGTTTTATTTCCCCTGTGTTCATGGTAAATGGTTTAATGGTATGGTTTTTCTTCAGTGCCTGCCGAGTTCATACCGGGACGGACAGGTGCCGGATTGCTAATACTGAATGGATTCACATTCTACATGAAGAATCATCAGGCTCACGGGAAAAAACAGTGGTACTGCTCGTCCAGGGATGTCCATGGTTGTCGTGCTGACGTCATCACATATAAGGGTGTCGATGGACGCGATTACATCTCCATATTCAGAGGACGTCACATACATCAGCCACCGAGATTCCGTCAATGTCATGATGGCCGATTCATCAGAGAGAAAGATGTCTTCGCTAGATTAACACTTTAGAAAATTACACTAACAAAATATATTAAGTATTTATATGTAATAATTAGGGAGCATATTTTTTTAGAAATCATGTGATGTACTTATTTACTGAGGTGTCTTTTCACGCATGTACTTGCTGTAGGGACCTGTTTATAATAGATAAACTAATATAGTATACTAAAACTTCTAATTTTGTCTATATTTCTATTTTTTTTTTATGAGTAAAAGCGCAGTATTTTTTTTATATGTAATTTTGTTTATATAAGTACATTTTTTTTATTAGTTACTACTTGTAAGATTTTTTTATTATAAAAATATAATGTAAGTAAATGAGGGCCACTATTTATATTACAGATATTTTTCAGCAATATTTTTTTTTGTACTTTCTTTTCCTTTTAAGTTAATTAAATTTTTTTTCTGATGAATTATATTATTTTGTCAATTGTGTTTTTATATTTTTTATTTCTTGTTTCGTTTAAATTCAATGAAACTTGTAAGAGCTACAGGACTTTTTAACAATTCCAATGTTGCTTTTCAAATTTTACTCAATGTTATATTTGAAAATGACCTGCTAATAAATTAAGTTTTTCCCATTAAGAAAAGTTTTCTTGCGCGATGCAAAGTACTTATTGCGTTTATTATATTAAAAAACATATTGTGTGAATTCATTTACTTTGCCTTGTGTTAGTTTAAAAAAATAAGCACAGGGACTTGTGTAAGGTACGGTTACATTATAATTTATTTATTAAAAAAAGTTGAACAAAGTTGGAACACATTAAACCAAGACAATGAATACGACATTATGGCTTTTTTAAAAAACTATCATAGTTATATAAATATTTTCCTATGTAAAACCTGTTTCAAATCTCTGCTGCAGCGTCTTCAACCGCAGGTCTTCTAGGACTAGTTTTTTATTGATTTCCTTTATAGATTTAATAATGATTTCTTTTTAATAAGGTACAGTTTAAAATTGAGCATTTATTCCAGGCATATACTACCTACCGTCGCACAGAACTGGCAGCATGGTTCTAATATTTAAAGACAACAAATATTGGATCAACAATCGCTATCACAACGCAATAAACTGGACGTGCCGGGATAGAAAACGGTTGGGATGCAACAGCTGCGTGCAGACCACAGTGGAGGGACGCTACATTAAACACAAGGGATTCCATAACCATGCGGACAACTATACGAAGTATAACTTCAACGATTGATGTCAGTTCACCTTCAACCCTATCATCACTTCGGTTGACAGTTGGAAATAATTTCCAAACGTTTCTGTGGTTAACATTACGTAAATGGAAACTTGTCGGCAACGGTTAAAAAACGCTTGGTTCTTTCTGAAATTAAATTTGTTAATATGCATCTGTATCAATATAGTCACTCGCGCCACCTACAAATTGTTTTATAAAATAACATTATGTTATGCCATGAGATTTACAGTTTTTGTCGTTCTAAATGAGAAGTTGAAAAGTTTGCCTAACGTTGAATGGGTTAATTTTTTAGTTTTTATAGTATAAAATTAAATTATTTTTTTTTTTTCAAAAAAAAATTTTGTATTATATTTAAGTAATCGTTCTTAAAATCGTTACCCTTATTCGGCTTCAATATTGTTAAATAAGGCATCCTATTTTTTTTCTAAACACTACTTAGCATACACTATTTTAGAATTTAAATTTAAATACATATAAATTTATACATAATAATAATCATATACTTAATAATGTAGTAATAAAAAAAATTGAAAGAATATTTAAAAAAAAACTACTAATAATGAAATATTTTATAATCTTGTTCAAACGTTTTTGCGTAAACATTTTGTGGGGGTGTTTGTAATCAAGCCCTAATTGTTTTAGTTAATAGAGCTGTGTAAATTGAGAATCGAAGTTTGCGTATACATTTGCTACCATGTAAAGGAACACTGGAATTCTAGCGCCATTTGTTGTCTAATTCCGCATATTGTCAAAAGTCGACGACAGATGGCGCCATAATACAGTAAATGACTGGCGTATTGTATATTTAAATTCACTGTAAATAATAATAGTCGGTTGAGTTATTAATGAATTGTTTAAATTTTAGACTAAATATTGAAAGCAAACTACACAATAAATTTTATTTAAGGCTATTATTAGAATACCCGAATGCTTCTTAATCGAATGTCTTCTGGCTGTCTTGCTCTAGTGATCTCATCATTTTAGTTATTAAGAAAAGGTGATAATTTCATCACAGTATACTGCCATTTTATTTATACAAGATATACATGCGTAATGTTTTGATTTAAAAATAAAAATGAAATCTTGATGTATTACATTTACCCAATGAAATTTAGTGTGAATCTTGGCACAAATTACATACATATAATAATGATATATAAACGAATAATGATTTGGTTGTAAGTATTACAACCTTTGTATACTTAGGTAAATAATTTTGTATCTTATGCTTAGTGATCGTTTTATTAGATTAGATTAAGTACACATCTAGGTACTTTGTAAAATAGTGCTGTGAATACAATATCGTATGTATTTTTTTATTAATCAAATTAATATTGATTTAGAGTAGATAGATCCTTGTGTCCTCATGCATTCCCCAGTGCATTCCGTAAGATTTTAATCCCATGTCCTTCAAAATACCTAGTTACTTGGCTAATAAAAATAAGTAATTATCGAATCTCTCATTGCCTCCACCACATACGAGTATGTTTGAATTTTATTTATTTAATTAATTAATTTATTTATTTAATACTTCATTATTCGGGTTACTCAGACCCAACGTGTCAGTAAAATCGAAGGGGGCAAAGCGAATGACGTGACGAAACGTGACCTGCGAATGCATATTGAACTATACTTACCTTATCTTAATAATGATTAAATGGACGAGTTAAAAAGACGGTGATTTAGAAAGTGAACAAGTTAGTTTAGGATGTTAGCGGACTTCGACGATGTTATCAAAAATGACTATGAAATATTCGAACTCTTAACGAAAATGTTTGAATATTCTCTGAGTATAGAAAACAACTCTTGTTTACATAATATATTTAAGTGATCCTATCCTCAGCAATCCTGCCGCTTTTTGTAATTTGACATGTTAAGATTTGTTCGACTGCAAGGTATTCAAACTATGAACAGTTTCTTCTATTCGATGGCGCACATCAAAGCTTTCAAAGTCCGACAAATTTTATAATAATTTAACATGATTTTACAAAACAAAAGTTGGATTACTAATAATCTTTTAGGATCTCTATAATCGAGATATACTTTCAGTATACAAATAGTCAATAATAAAGATAATTACTCGATTAAGAGTATGTACTTGATTTTAATGTTTATTTGTAATTTGATTTCAAAATTGCTCTAGTCAGTATTTCTTTTTACTGTTTCGTTACACGTAATATAGAAAAGAAAAAAACTGTGCCAAAATCAAAATGACGTACATACATATTCAAGTTTTAACATATTTAAGCTAAAACGAAAGGTTCATTAAAATTCAATTCATATTGTAAATATTGTTAAGCCGAATTGGTCCATTAGGTCGAATTTTGCGATTAACGACACATTTATCGATTAATTTTTATTTATTAGATATATTATTATAATTATAATCATTTTATTGATAAAATTAATGTTCATAAAAAAAACTAGACAGAAACAGAAAGTTGTTTGACTAACAAAAGAAAAGGGTACTTACTTAGTTAATTGTATTGTCTTTACGTTTTATTTATTTATACCTGTGTATATAATATATATTGTACTTAATCTGTACCTACTTGTGTGAGTACCAGAAAACTGTTCTTTATTTTTTTCGTTCACAATTTTTTGCTGTACTTGTGAACAGAAAAATTTAATAGAAATGAAAAAAAAAACCGTAATTTAGGCGCCACGAAAATTTTAGTGTCCGAGTAACAGAAAATTAAACAAATCTTACAATTAGGTACACGTCTAATCGTATGACTATTATAGGTAATTTATTTCGAACATCTTCAAAAAATATATTTAATGTATGTAACTTAGAACTAATGCTCCAAAAAAAAGACAGTTTGCTAACTTCGTAAGTGTAACGGCTTTCGAGCTATGAAGAAGTGTAAACGGGTAATTAAGTAGTATTGGATATTATGGCTCAATTGATACAAAGTGTTACCAACTTTGCTGACACTCTCAAGGAATTAAACCTAAGGCTCAATTCACATCGGGATAGCAGTATCCGGCAGAGCGGAGCGTGGCAGGCTTGCGTCGCTACGGACACACCGCCTGCTGTGTCTTCTACATTCGGCAAGGATACTTGTGTGTTTGCAGTAAAAGTAATTAAATTGGTCAGTCACTTGTATCCGAAGAAAAAGAAAAAACAAAATACAAGGAAAAAAGAAGAGCGAGCCCGTCCGCGCTGCCGTAAGGGTTGGTTCACACCAAGGAGTGACGCTGCGCACACATTAGAAATAAGGTAGCAATTCGATATATAAATAATTTACTACACAAATAGTAACGCAATGCATCTCGCGACGTCGCGCTTGCGTATCGCGGTGTACTCATAGGACTGCGTACCTTTCCTTGTAGTGAATAAGTTCTATATTGTATTATTACCTTAAAACGAGTGCATCGCGTCCCCTTTCGGTGTGAACTGACCCTAATGCTCACCGCTGCCATCTCAGTATGCATTAAACCTTAGTGTACAGCGCGACAGCTCAGGGTACAGCGCACTTACATCCTTCCTAGCGTTGCTTGTGTTATAGAGGAGGATAATCATCTTCCTTCAAAGGCAATCTCAACCTGCCGAATTTTAACCATAAAAAAAAACACACATAGTTTCTAGTTGTTAATATTAAGCATTCAAATAATTAAGTAGTTACTGAAAAGTGTATTGAAATAGCCATCACAAAATTACTGTTTGTATGAAATGTATTCTGACTCTTACTCTTTGAGAGAATTATTTGTTATGTATATGACGTAGTAGAATGAAATAATTATAAATTTTTACACTGTATCTCTGGAGTTGTTTTATTTTGAAAATGACCATTGTCTTGCATAATATTGCAATACCTTACGGGTAATATATTAAAGTGGCAATACTAATGCGGTTTATTTGAGAAAAATACTATAGGTAAAATTTCATGTAGTGTATATATGAGTTTTAGTTTCGTTATATTTAAAACCAACTCAGAAGACGTGTTCAATTACAATATGTACTCTGTGTCCAAAAAAGTATTGTTATTAAAAAGTATTACAAGTGAATAAATTTTAAACGTGAAATTTGAGATGAAGCTCTTAGGGATGTTTCAACTATGGAAAGATAGTGATTGAACTGAAAATCCAATATTGGATCGTATCATTGAAACTACAGATTCTTAAAAAGTATATAAATAAATTGGTTTTGACTAACAATTTTTCCAAAAAATGAAATATATAGGTATCCAAGAAAATAGAATAGAAAAGCGTTTCGGTAATTGAATAGAATAATTAACAGTAATAATTATTTTTAGTAATTCTGGTGAAAGGCAGAACTGGAAAGGATCTTCTATTGCACGACGGATATACCTATTATCAACATAAAATTCTACGGGATGGATTTCGTTGGAGCTGCACTCAAATGGGATCGCGTTCCTGTCGGGGATTCCTGCACGTCACTAAAGATAAACTCGTTGCCAGAGCGTATACCATTCACACGCATCCGCCGTCGAAGAACTTTTTGAGAAAACTACGGGCCCATTTCGCGCAGGAAATTTCTGTGAGTATCATCTACATATAAAGGTTTTTCTTATGTAGGTACCTGTCGGCAGGTAGGCGACGGTCCACTTAATTAATGGTGGATTGTTATCGTCGCCTATAAACTAAACTTAACTTTTTGGTTCGTAAGGCTTTAAAGCGTCAAATTATTCGGACGAGCTTGAGACACTCAGTTATTACAAATAAAAACTTAAATCTTATTATATACATACTAACTTAAACTAAGCAACTTTTACTAGACACCGTTTGTATCGTCCCTAAATTGAACTATCTGTGTTGGAAAGGTTGCTGAGGATGCGATTAATATATCGCGCTGGAAGGGAGAGAATCGATCTGGAATTTATAACACCTAGTCATTAGGTAGGATAGGAATCTTGTTAGCCGCAAGTACGCAGCAACTTTGATATAATAAAGGATAAAGAATAAGGAAGAGATAGAGGAATAGGTTCTAGTACTCACTCACCGAAACGCAACCACACATTGTGCCGCCAGACGGCCTGCCAAGTTTATACGACATTCCCTGCCACTACTGAACTAATTTACTAAATATAACTAGCTGTGATCTGATATATAACCTGACGTTTAAATTGACTATAATAAATCGAATTCTCCCGGTAATGTTTCGTAATGTTCATCGGTCTCCAACCCACCGTATCGTCTAGCCCGCCCATGTTTTCTGTCTTTTCTTCCCATTAGTCGTAGCATGATGTTAATAGCCTCTCGAAATGGGATATCGAATGCAAAACTCAGCTTTATTATAGTAAAGTATAGTTTTAAAAACAGGTGAAAATGAGACGATTTCTTACGCGAAGCCCTTGCTTCCTTTTACTTCTTGTCACCGTAAAGCTTCAAAAGCTTTTAGATTTTAGCCCTTGATTTTATCATGATATGGGTTTGTTTTAACGCGAGCTTGGATGTACCTATGGAGACTTTAAATATTTTTGCTCTTAAAGTTTAACTAAAAAACAAACATATATATTAATGTCAAAATTATTGAAAGAGATCCTTTGATTTGACTAATGTTTTTTTTTAATTTATTTCAGAATGATGATACTACAGTAAATAACGCTGTACCATGCAAAATATCCAATGTGCACGGCAGAGGAGAAGGATTCTAATATAATCAATTTTACTTTAAACATTCATTGCCTTTACAGTTTTTAATTTGAATCATGAATCACGTAGTTTGTTAGTTAAATAATATTATTATATCATGTAGGACTAAGACTTCATTATTAATAAAAATTTGACCACAAGCAATACGCGCCTATATAAATTAGCCTCTTTTTATATTAGATTTAAAACGGTCACTACGTTGACATATTCTCTACTAATCGTGTTTTTGGTCCTTTAGACTCATTTCACACTGACAGTGCTGCCGGAAAAACGCTGTATTATTGAATTATGAAATAGTCTTTAAGTGAGTGAGTCCAAACTATATAACAAAATGAATTATAAAACATGTATAAATGTGTCAGCTCATGATGCGTCCGAGACAATTGTAAAAATAATAGATAACATTGTTACATTGCAATGTTAAATAATGTGGACGTATGATACAACAATAGTTATGTATTGTAATACGATATTTAATCCGAAAGCACCTTTGCGTCGCTGTATAATAAATTATTAATAATTGTTAGTTCTATTAAGATTAAAATATTTACATTTTTTATTTGACGATTGACGTATTTTGTTGAAGAAAGCAATTTTGTCTAGACCTTCCATTTTGCGACGTCACAGACGTCCGCATATATACATTTACAAATGACGCAAACGATCACGCGACTAATTTATGTACTTGTGCTAACCTCATCGGTGTGAATGGAGCCTTAGGGCACTTTCAAATTGGATGTTTTATGTTGAACTGCTGTCGCAGTGCCTTAAGGTGGCGCTGTACGAGCGTGGAACTCAGTAATAGGTATTTGGGAGAATTTTTTGTCTCAACTTACTGTAATGCGAATAACCGAAGACAGAATGCGACGCAACACAACTATTCGCGCCACTTATTCAACTCGCTAAAATAATAAAACATACGCCAGCAGCTCCAATATTAGAAAAATCTTTATAGATGGTAAGTAGCTATTGACATCCAAATTTCAAATTTACGTTATAGGTAGAATGTTTCAATGGAAAAACATTTTTGAATTTTAGTCAGAAATTACAAGAATTCAACCCGTGAAAATGTCACAAATTCTTCACATTTTAGACATTAATTGTACTAGATATAAAATTAATTTAAGTTTTTTGTTGCCATGCAAATCTTCATATTATGTCCCAGAAATGTCATATTTTTTATGTATTAATTACTACGACCTATAATTAATGAGTAATCATGGAATTACGTAGTATGGAATAACTAAGCTGTTCGAGTTGGAAAGTGCCCTATTAAAGAGCATTCGTTAAGTTTATTCGTATCATGCTTAAACTGATGTCAGATATTGGTTTGTAAGCTAAATAACGTAAATAGCTTAACGTTGTGTATTGTCATGACTACTATACGGTCAAACTGTCACATGTGCTTGTGATAGCAATTCGACACGACCACCTTCTGATAGCAATTCGACTCCAAACGTTCAATTTGAAAGCGATTTTATGTAAGATTTTTAGCTTGTGCTTCAATTTAAAATCTTCATATAAACATTTTAGGGTTTTAAATATAAAATCATGATTAAATATTACAACACTATTATTACTTCTCTAAAAATAGTTACTGGAGACGTTATAAAATTCAACGATTATTTTAGTAATTTAGTTCTATTTTAATGTATACAAGAAAAAAATGTAGTTAGGTAATTAATTGTAATGTTTTGCATACATTTATTTTACATTTAAATATTAGATAATAATACAACGTTTAAATATGAGTTTACAATTAATTTCTTTTTGATTCTTTTAAAATAGGAATATTAAAAAATGTAATGGATTTCATTAATCACAATTAGCAATTTCATTAAGTATTTGGTGAACATTTGGCCTATTTGTTGTGAAATTTTATATTTTAGATTAAAAAACTACAAAAAGGGACTTTGATTTTGTAACTAAAATAGGTCAAGTGGTTATGGTTAAGGTTATATTAGTGTTATTTAGACTATAAAAAAATTGTATCTTTTAACGTGCTTTTTAAATAAATGTCCTATCCATTATCATTATAAAGTAGTCATTTAAAAGTTTAATAAATCGCTTTGTGTACAATTTTTTTTAACTACCCCCAATTCTATCACGAGCATAATATAGTTAGAAAATTAAGGTTTGCGTAATAAGATTATATACAATTAATAATTTTAAACATGCATATTTTTCACAGTGGAGTTTTATCATCGTCCAAACGGTCGTGTCAATCTGCGTCTAAACAATTTTACATTCTACAAGCACTTGAAAGCCAGGGCCAATGCAAGTCGGTGGAGCTGTACGGCGTATGGCTCAAAGTGGAAATGTAAGGCTCACCTCATCATCACCGACAAGTTGGAGGTCATCAAAGCGAACGTCTCTCACAGTCATCCACCGGCAATCAAGAAGGAAAAGCTACGGCTGAAACCCTATTTGCCGGCACCGAATAAAATTGAAACTGATAATCGTCTCATAAATTATCAACCCTACGCGAATTCGCTACACGATTTTTTGATGGAGCGCGCGTACAAAAGACATAGCGTAGTGTAAAATAAAGCCCTTTTCATACAGACGCGGACGGCGATCGTTAATATTACATTTGCGTTTAGCGCGTCTTTCGCGTGCTCTTTAGACGTGACGTCCTAATTTTAGTTGACTATTAATGTTACGTTAAAATTATTATCTGAATTATACTTTCGACATATCTATAATACATATGTCTATGTTATACTGACACTGTCACGATTATTAGCCCGTAGGCATCAATTGTGGAGTAAAATTGAAAAGTAGACTAATTTTTGTTAATTTTTTGTTCTTATTGTTTATAACCCAGTCAATTGAAGCAATGGATTGAAAATTGGGGTGTTTTGATGTGTCTCTCGTTTCCAAAATATAATAAACTAGCTGTTCACGCAACTTCTTTCGCGTGTATTTATAAAATATGAGTAGCCTATGTTAACTACTCGCTGATGATGTAGCTTTCTATAGGTGAAAGAATTTTTAAAATCGGCCCAGTAGTGTCATTACAAACATACAAAAATACACACATACATACAAATCTTTTCTCGTTATAGATAACGTGAAAACACTTATTTAATTAATCTTGCAATTCTTATTTTCTAAGAATAGATAATAAATATAATAATAATTTAAAGAGTCCTCTCATTGTCTAGTTGTAATAAAAACAACATGAACATTGAAGACATACGAGGGCTGTTTGATAAGTCTTTTAAAAAAGTAATAAATATATATATTTTTTAAACAATTTACATTTATTTCTCAACATGGTCTCCTTTGAGGGCCAAACACTTGTTCCAGCGAGTTTCCAATTTTTTTATCCCCTCCAAAAACGTTTTGTCAAGGTCTTCAAAATAGCCGTTTACACCTGCGATGCAGTCCTCATTTGTCAAAAATTTTGCCCTCCAAGGTATCTTTTCAGATTTGGGAATAGGTAATAATCGCACGGAGCTAGGTCCGACGAATACGGAGCATGCGGAACACAATCATCATATCCAAACACAGTTTTAAAATTCGCTTTCATTCGCGTTTTTGTTCGATTGTCATCAACAAACGTGGCACCCATCGTGCAGACAGCTTTGTCATACCCAAATCTTCATGCAGGATTTTATGTACTCGCTCAGTGGAGATGCCTGTGTTCTCAGCTATTTCACGCACCTTCACTCGATGGTCGTCGAGTACAATATTATGGACTTCTTCAACAACATCCTCAGTAGTGACTTCGATTGGGCGACCAGAGCGTCGAGCATCAGATGTGCTTGACCGATCACGTTTAAAATCATTTATCCAGTTATAAACAGTCTGCAACGTTGGTGCGTTAGTGCCATGAACAGAATCAAGTTCAGTTTTTATTGTGGCAGCACTGCAACCCTTCATAAAAAAATGTTTTATAACGGCACTAATTTCAGATTTTTCCATAATTGTTGAAAATTCACGAGTGATCACAGTTAAACAATGGTTAAACTGACAAAAACTTGTTTTTTTTTTTGTTTTTTTTTTTTGCTGAATTTTTGACAGTCTTCATTTGAAAGATTGTGCTTCTAGCAAGCACAATCTTTCAAATGCCATTTACCAGAAAAAAGGTTTTATAAATAGTTTTTATAAGGACTTATCAAACAGCCCTCGTAGTTTTTATCCCTTTATTTTAATCCCTTTCTTTAATTGACGGAGTTATATGAATGAATTTTGTTTAGAGTAATTTAAGTATCAAAATACGAACATTTTTCTCTTTTTCGAAAATTCAAAATACGAACAAGGTGTTCGTTCAACCACCTTCAACAGATAAGTTCGTGACGTGTAACAGATTAAGTTCGTTTTTAGATAACGTGTTCGTAACGTTCAACAGATAACTTTCCCGAAATGTGCACTTTCTCTAAGGAACAGTTTAGAAGGATCACTTGCTCAAAAAGTGCTCTTCCCAATTGAAACACTTTCTCAGCTAGAGCACATTCTCAGATGGTATATTGTCTCAGTACACTTTCTCAAATGTATTTTGGGTTTCTCAATTTTTGGCTATTGTAAATGGTTTTGAGAAAATTTACTTTTTGGCAACATGCACTTTCCCGGTCAAAGTGCCCTAAAAAGGCAAGTGTAAATTGTGGGAGTGTAAATTTTGCGGAAAGTGAGTTTTATGAGCCTAATCCGTGTCATAGGCGTACATTTTGAAGTGAATGCCACTAATACTAGCCATACACGTTCAAGCCTATCGTCCAATCGGCATGATACGATTGGCTTGATCAAGTCAAATGGACGCCGTTATGAGTGTCATTTTGTATGACAGTCGTATCATGCCGATTGGACGATAGGTTTGATCGTGTATGGCAGGCATAAGAAGTAATCGCCTCCAAGCATTTTTAGTCCTCTCAGTGACGAAAGATTTTTTTAAATACTATTTCTTGATTGTTACATAATACGAACCTTAGTTTGGTCTTAAAAATGACATTGAAAACTTCTGAGTATATCTTGGGATTAAATTTATTTTAAGTAGTTTTATAGTAAGTGCCTTGAATACTTTTGCACACACTCTTTAATAATAAGTATTATAGGAGTTTCAAAATCATCTGTATTTCATTTTAATTTCATTAATTGAAAATGCAGTTAAGCTCATGTAAAATTTAAATAATAATGTGAAGAAAAAACGAAAAGCGAACTCCAAGTTCTCATTTATAAACATCACTTTGACAATTTACTTCTTCAAGACCGTGCTTTTTATAAAAGAAGCGCGTAACTTAGATTAGAAACATCTTTTTGTGTATATTTTAGACATTTGTAGTTCTTTTTCTAGTTATAAGTTTTCAGCCTTTTACACACAGGCATAACATGTCATTTTATTTATTTAAGTCAGCGTTTTTTTTTTACTTAGATTAGAAACCTCTGGGTGCATACTTTATATCTACATTTCTTTTTTTTACACTTACTTTTTATCACATCACAAATATCATCCCAGTATTACTAAGTGTGATTATGAAATAGTTTTTCTTTGATATTATACTCGACTAGATTTTAAGATTGCATGCTCGTGTGATACTAATATTATATAATCGATTAATACCTGGTAGGATCTCATTTTTAGTATTTTCATTGGGCTTTGAAATTTAAAAGTTTGCGAGACTGATTTTTATTATTTTCTTTTCGTGTTAGAATTATCCCCTAATGAATATGTCGCTGCTAGTGCAAGAGAACTATTTTTTGTCTCTTGCACTAGCATTTTGGTTCAAGCTGAACCAAAATTTTGCTAGCTCCCCGGATGAAATAATTAGATTTTTCTGTTAAAAAGGTTGGTTTTGATTATTTTTCTTTTCATTTCTAATTTACTTACTGCATGATTAAGTTGAATATACCGATTTTCAGTTTCAGTTTTAAGCGTTAGGGTGATGTGATTCATCAAAAATGTATTTTTTTTTATTTAAAAGCAAATTACAGAGTGGCATTTTATATTAACCAATATTATTATTTGAAGTTATCTTTTTTAATCTGCTTAAACATTAGTAGTTTTTAATAAAATAAAATTTAAAATGTTGTTTTATTTTAAAAACGTATTTATTATTAATAATGTTTAATTAGCGTATCTTTCTCTCTCTCTCTCTCTCACACACACTTAAGAACTTAACACGACTTTAACAAAGAGGCTGACTGAACAATTGAGCCGGGTTGGGCTGCTTTCGGGAAGCTACGTCATCTCTTCTCAAAATCCCTGTCGCAATGTCTGTAGACCAAGGTCTACAATCAGTACGTCCTGCCAATGGTGAGGTATGGTGGAAACGTGGCCTCTCATGTCAAGAGTTGTCAACAAGTTCAAAGTTCTTTGGTGGATAAGATCAGAAATTCGCCGAAGAACCAAAGTTCATAGCCGAAAAAATCAGCAAGGCGAAGTGGCGATTGACCGGTCACATCTGTCGCAGAGCGGATAATCGATAGGGTAGACGAGTTCTCGAATAAAGGCCACGAATTGGTAAACGCAGCGTGGGAGACAGGTGGACAGACGACTTGAAAAGCTTCTCGGGAAGCGATTAGATGCGAAGCGCAGAGGACTAAATAGACACGGGCTGATGATGAACTCCCACCGAGTTATGTACCTGTTCCAAAATATTTAAAAAATGGAGTTACCGAGGTAATCAAATAAGTAGAAAATATAATTTATGGAATAGACTTAAAGGGTCTTGAGGGGGCGAGACGCGCTCGGCATCTACAAAGATGGTATAAGCGCTATTATTTGCTACTTTCTGTTATAGATTTTGTAAGTCTGAATGAGAATGATCAAAATGGACCATCATAACATTATATTTCAACTATCATGGTTATTGGTCCAATGATTATAGAATCTTTTCTACATATAATCCATCATGATACATGTCTTGATACATAACATATCTTGTGCTGGTGGATGATATAATTTCTGTACCCTAGAGGTTGTATGCAAATTTTCATAATGATAAGTTGAAGAAAGCATAAAAAAAAATTCACTTTTCAATCATAATATTAAGCGACATCTTATTTTATAATTTATATAGCCCTGTACACCATACAATTTAAATGAATACCTATCTTATTATTAGGAGTTTTCGTAAAGTGAAAACTACGAGCGAGAACATAAATTGAAACGGTCTCGCACGAACGCGACGCGACGACCGGACTCGCTTGATGCAGACGCAGGCGTTATATTATGTATATTTTACTTATATATTTTCTCATTTTTCAAGTCGAAGTCGCGGGCACCAGCTGGTAATATATAAAAATGTATATTAATCTAGTTAATATACCTGCTACTGTTTTCAGGCAAACTAATTGCTTTAAAGAACGGCAAGAAAGTAATTGAATGGAATAAATACACGTTCACGAACGCGGGTCGCAACAGCAGGAAGGGTTCGAAGAATCCGCTATATCGCTGGAAATGCACTGTCACCAATTGTACTTCGTACCTGCTCGTAACGGACAACTTGGACATCGAGAAAGTTGTAGAGAGGCATAATCACGACGCACCTCACCATGAATGAATAATTGTTACTTAGGATATACATGTAAAGTTGTTTTTCACACAAACGCTCTTGCGACGTTTTAAAGAGTTTGTTCATCGCAAATTGAGAATAGTTTGTCCCTCTCAATCTCATCGTGATTGATAGACACAAAGTCAAGCTTAATCTATACTTTTAAAATCGTTTGTCTTGACTATCGATCAAGACACAGACAAAACTACATAGTCTAGAAACTGGAGACTGGTCGCTAGTCTTATACATTTTTTTTTTTTTTTTTTTTTTTTTTCATTTATTATTTACTAAAAAATATACATAAACAGGAAACCAGGTATACGGTACATTATAAACTACACTAAGTTTGTCTATGTACCTACCGAACAATTAAAATATAAGTACATGTTACTTCAATAATTGTTCTAAAAAGTATTTTCGAAGTTTATATTTAATATTATTTTCATTTAATTCATTTTTAAGTTCTATCGGCAAACTGTTAATTAATTTAGGTACAATATATTCTAAACGATTTCTGCCATACAAATTTACATACTTAGGAGTAAGGTATCTTACAGTATCAGCCTGTCTAGTGTGTTTGTTAGTTGGATGTACAAGTTTTAATTTTTCATTATGGTACTGATCACATAGAATCATATAATTAATTTTGTCGTATATGGGCAGCACTTTACAAAAATTAAATAGTTTGAAGGGACAATCGACAAATTGTAATTTAATAGTTTTAGGTACAATTTTTTTCAATATCCGGTATTGTAAGTTATAAATTTTATTTAAATGTGTTTTACATGTTAATCCATAACTAGTGAGCCCATATCCAATTATAGATTCACCTAATGATTTATATAGCATTAAAAGAATGGAATACGGAACTTTGTATTTTATTATTGAAAATTTTGCTAAAATTGCTTTCAATTTGCCACAAACAATATCTATGTGATCAATCCATTTAAATCTACTATCGATAACTAACCCTAAGTAAGTCATTCTATCAACTATGTCCAGCTGTGGACAAGAGCAAGATTCAGAACCATTAACTGAGTGCAAACAACTATGATCATGCGCAATCAGACTGAGGTTAGCTTTTTTCCGATTACGTGGCGAACTAATATGCAACAATTTCGTTTTTCTTATGTTAAGGACTAAGCCAGAATCGTGCGACCACCCCAATAATCTATTAAAGTCCTCTTGAATAAACTTCAGTGCAATTTCTACATTCCTATGTGCTATCATGAGGCATGTATCATCGGCATATTGCAATAACTCGCAATGTTCAACAACACGATGCACATTGTTTACATATGTGATATAATGTAACGGTCCGAGGACAGATCCTTGAGCCGTTCCTTCACCCACATTCATCTTTTCACTATAAGAGTCGCCTACTTTTACAAGATAAGATCGACTCTTAAGATAATCTTGGCACCAATCTAACAAATTGCCTCTAATCCCACATTCACTGAGCCTGCTTATAAGTGTTTCGTGACGCAAAGTGTCAAAAGCGCGACTATAGTCCAAAAATACTATGAGTATTTGCTTCCTTTGATCTAAATGATGATTGATTTTGTTTGCAAAAGTAGAGAGAAGCTGAGTCGTACTTTTAAAGGGCTGAAAACCATACTGTTCTTTATGAATAATTGCATTTTTACGAAAAAAGTTATGCATTTGATTAGCCATATACTTTTCAATTATTTTGTCAAGTACAGGTAATATTGTAATTGGTCGATAATTATTATAATTACACTTGCTACCTTTCTTGAAAATTGGACGCACAACTCCTGTCTTTAGATCGTCAGGGTAACTTTTTGACTGTATAGAGGTATTAATAAGCTTGGCTATCACAGGAGCTATCCTATCACTTATACTCATCATGTGATTCATCATCACATGATGAGTGATCACATGATGATGTGATCATCACATGACACATGATATGTGATCATATCATGTGATTAATTGTCTTCAATCAAGTCTTATATATGTATATTATACAGGATGATCAATCCAAATGGGACGGACAGTGGGAGCAAGTCTGAAACCATAAGAGAAACGAAAATTTGTTCTTAAGAATCTAAAACTTGGATTTTTTAACTAAGAAAAACTGCAATCAAACTTTTTTAAATTACCTTCATAAACAATGAGGAATCTAACCTGGTGAAATTTCTGTAAAAAAAATCGCAATAATTTTTATTTTAGTATAATATAAAAATTATATTAAATAATAAAAATTTTGCTATGGAACCTTGTATAAATACTAATGTCTACAATTTAAATAATTGGCAAAATGTTGATTATAATGAATCAATTATTTAACAAGATCATTTTAAAATATATGTTTTTCATTTGATCCAACAATTTAAGTTTCTGCACAAGTGCCGTGTGAACGGAGGCTTACACATGCGGAGATAAATTGCTCGTAATTTTAAGTTTTTTGTATTATAAAATGTGGTGAATTAAAAATTTTGTATTTTTATAAGGGCACTTAAATATGCAGCCATTTGTCATTACTCCTACATTATGAATAAAACAGCTAATATTCTTATACAAATTGTTCCGTAAATTGTTTCTTCTTCCTATAAAATAACAACAGTTAGGCCTCACTCCTTAGATTCAATGTCATAGATAACTAGAGCACATGTCCTAACACCGCCTTCAGGGAGAAACGAGATTCTTTCGATTTGGGAACATGACGCCATCGTGTGTCTATTGCGACCTAACTCTTGATTCAGTCAAGTCATGCTCTCGTTATCATATCGAGGGATAACACAAGGACTAACCTCAGACTGAACACAATTTTTTATCAAAATGAGCCCAACCTAATAACCAATGTATTAAGGTGCAGTATTGCACAACAAATTTTTGTAACTTCTCGGAGATAACCGAACAGATTTAAAATTGGAAGGTTTTTCTTAAATATTGTGTAAAATATGAAAAAAGAAATAAAAGTAGCCTATTAAAACTTTAATGCAGAATTTAAGTTAATTGTTTAATAAGCTTAAAAAATAATGTAGAATTATCGCTGTTTTTTTTTTATTACTGTTACAAGAAAGCTTTTTTGGGCAATACTTAATACCATTTTTTTTGCAGAAAATATAATTTTCTTGTATAAACCTGCCCGATTCAAACTTTTTAAATGTATGCATTGTATTTTTTTATCTAATTTTTAATTTTATTCTAATTATGCGAAGAAAATAACGCTTTTCTGCTAAGTTCTCGCCGTGCCAGTCTCAACGTGCCCAGTTCTCTCTAATGTACTCACCAGTGGGGAAGCTGAGATTTTTTTTCTCAAGCGAATAAAATTAAAAGAAAATCTCAGCTTCTTCACTGGTGACTTTAAGAAAAATGATTCTCACTGGTGGGGACGTTGGGAGTAAACCATATCGGCAATGGGCATGCGAGCATGGTAAATGTAAGCATAGCTACTTACTTCTGGCAAGACTTCAGATTTTGTTAACTTTATAATAACATAAAATAGTTTTTGTGACATTTAAATTGTTCTAATTATTGTATTGTAGGTTCAACTTCTCGGAATGAAAAGGAATTTCAAATAATAGCATCACAGCGAGGTAACCCAGTGCTTCTACGCGCAGGCCATAGATACAATAAAGGAAATGAAAATAAAGATGGTTCCGTTGCGTGGCGTTGCATAAAGAGGAAGACGTGCAACGCAATACTAGTTGTTGATAAAGATGATTCTATTACCAGAGACGATAAACACAACTGTAAGCCTAATTTTGCATCGAATGAATTAAAATTAGTATTCGACAAGTGCATTGAAAAATTGAAATCAGACTTTAATAGCCCCGTTAAAAGGGTTTATCAAGAGACTGTGGCGGAATTTAAAAATGAGGGAATTGATCTCGTTAAAATGCCCAAATTTGAAAATATTTCTAAAACATTATATAGACAAAGGAAAAAGGCTTTGTATAAAAGACTCGCCAATTAGCTCATCCCATTAAAGTGCCTTTCCACTTGTGAACACAGCTTTTGTTAATTAGAAAGGTCAACCGTGCATACTGGCCGCCGCGCCGACTTTTTCAACATCACGTATCTTCAACTTATATCTTTCAACTTAAGTTCTACTGGTAATCGGAAATAGATGACACAAAACAAATTATAACAATATGTAAGTACATTATAAACGTATGTTCAACATTGCCCCGTAAAAAAACTATTCTAAACGACGTGAATTTGCGAGACTTAATCCAAGATATATTGTGAAACGTGGACTATGTCTAATTTTTTATAATGTTAAGATCGTCAGACAGGCTAACGGTCCACTTGATGGTAGGTGGCTACCGTCGCCTATAACACAAGCAACGTCAAAGCTGCCTCAAGTGCGCTGCCGACTACAGTAGGATTAAGGATAAGGGATTGAATAGGAAAATGAGCTCCCTTACTCACCGAAACATAACACCACACATGCTGTTATTTCACGGTGGTACTCTATAAGGGGATGGTTACTGCCACCAGACGGGCTGTCCATGATTGCGAAACGCAGTGTATCCGGACCAGAGCCAAATTTGAAAAATTCATTTTCAAAGTTGACCCTGCCGGGAATCGAACCCAGAAACCCTAGAACAGAGCGTTAAGGCAGGCACCCTAACCACTCATCCGATGGGCTCGTCAAATGGCAAGTAGTTAATACAAGTCATACATGTGTGTTATTTAAGTTCAACTTTGTCACCTCTACCTCTGTATGGAATTTCTTTATGAAGTTTATCGCACGTCATACAAGTTGTCGCTAACTATACCCAAATTCGCGTATCATAGTAAAGGGCGGTTGGTTCATTGAATATTAAACTTTCGGCGGCATTATTCTATCGTTGGTACACGTATATTTGAACAAAAATACAAGTGCATTTCCTTGTTTCGTACGAGGCTCATTGGTATTTATTTATTACTAGCGACCCGCCCCCGGCTTCGCCCGGCGTGCAATTTTTATATATAAGAACATTCCCCGTTTATCCCTTTTTCCATTAGTGAAAACCGAATTAAAATCGGTCTACCCTTTCACGTGTGATGCCGTGACCAAGGGAAATGGGGATTCATTTTTATATATCCTACAAGATTACATGGCCTCCGACGAGGCAGGCATCAAACAAAAACACAACAAAGGACAAAAAAGTAGCACAAGGCAGATGCAGCCGCCCTCGCAATTATAGGAGGCACAGCTTGCACCAATAAAAAATCCAGAGCAATATCCCAAAAAAAAATTGAAATACGATGTCAGCAATAATTAATGTCAACTATCTGAACCACGGACAAGGATGAGTATTTTAATTTTCCTAATCGCGTCATTATAAAGGTCGACATCGTGACTGCCTAAGTTTGCAGCGCTCATAAGACAATTCAATGGCGAAAAACGGCAATGAAAAATATTGCACCTACTAATTAACGTAGCGGTACCACAATAGCGGGGTAACTTTGATGATCATTTCTATTCGTTAGTGATTAAAAATTTGCTATAGCTATGGAACTCATGCATTCCATTTTTTTAATTTGGCAACATTGACAGTACGGTCATCCATCGGTCATCATATTTCAACTCGGTGTCTGCAAAATGCCACGTATAAAAAATTGTGATATAGTTTGTGTAAAAATCAGTGAAATGGAATGTTGGAACTCCTACAAGGAGTGTTACGATTTATTTACCTACATGGTTTCTTATAAGCAATATAGATTAATTATAATATCTGCTGTAATATCGTTTATTTTGTAAACTAAACCTTGTCTTTTAATTATGTTATTATAGTCCAGGAAAATTTACTATCAAATCAAAATTTAAGTTCCTTAGCATTTTTGATATACATAAGTTTTTAGAAGATATAGTCTAGGATCCAGGGTCCATTTTTGCACTTGATTACTATCAAACTAATTTTTCGTGAGTAGCTTCATTTTGATGAGACGCTCAACAATTTCCTATACGAAAACTCTCGATTGTTGTAGCAAGGTTAAAATATGTCGATTTGATGATTCTCAAAGGTTTATTACTAACTGCGTTTTTTTGTTAAATCCCAAAATAATTTTGTAAATTATTTGAAAAAATATTTGTCCTACAAAATGTATGCTTTGATCAAAGAGTCCCCTCCTTCCAATATGTATCGATGACGAAAGCATTAAAAATGATTACTAACCAGCTGTTTTTTTTACTTAGTTAATATTTATATAATTTAATAGTCACATTGTCGTACAAATTGCGTGGTACGTTATCGCGGTGCTCCAATTGAATACATATTTGAAATTCATGAAATTAAAATTCGATTTATTTTATGTATTTTGCTACTACAGCTGAGTCACCGGTACGCATGCGCAGAGCATTGCTTATAGTCCGGGAGGTAGCGTTGCATTCAGGCCGAACAAATTTAGATTATATGGATAGTTTGAATAACGCTAATAATCGAATAATGGGTCAGCAGGCGCACCCAAGCACGAGGAAAAAAGGAATTTCCCCAAGGAAAAAATTTTTTATTATGTCAAAACGAAAAAATCCAAAAACGTGATCAGGTCGCTCAATAATTTATCCAGTCATTGTTTACATAATAATAAAAATTACAAAAAAATAGTCAGCAGCATAGATGACGGTGGATTCTTCGTCAGCAGGCGATATACACCTTATTGAAAAGTAATCATATTGGATTCATTTTAGGTCGCATGAAACTAATACAAATTACTTTTTTTATTAAATAATTAATACAATTACTTTTTTATTAATAATGCTCAAAAGCATCATCAACATAAATATCGAGATGTTCTAATGCCTGAAAATTAGAATGACGAAGTAATAGGTTATCATTCCTCTTGTTACAAAGAATTTCGAGTGAAATTTCCAGTATTTGTCTTATGAAAGGTAAGTCGATCGAATATTTTGTTACTTTATTTTTAAAATTATTGAAGAATGATTTATTGTTCATATGTAATTACGTAAAGTCAAGCATTAATATTGTGAAATTATTGTTACATTCTTTAAACAATAATTTTAGAAAGTATATTATATTTTACATATTATTTTCTTAGTAAAGAACAATGGCGAACCCCCGAAAAAAAAACGCGAAAAGTTTAAGCCAACAAAAATTTGTATTTTTGTTGGCTTAAACTTTTCGCGTCTACAAATGATAAATATGTAAATAAAATTGATATAGAAAAATGCATTAAGTCATCCTCTAGCTCCTATTGCATTTTACTAATGGAACAATTTGCAAGACTCCCAAATCTGTGGTTATTAATGAATTACTAGAATATCAAACTGAAATAGTAAATCCTCCAGAAGCAGACATTCACTTAGTTGGTGGATTTTATTTATTACATACGTTGAAGAACCTTCCAAACAGTTATGGTAAAATCTCGAAGCATATGTTAAAAATACTTATATATAATAGAAAAGAAGTAGATTTATATTTGACTAGTACAAAAAACCCAGTAGGTATTAAAGATTTTGTACATGATCTGAGAGGTGAAGAGGATACACAGTATGACATAATCGTCCTGCAGATTTCTGCAAATTATTGAGGAGCAACGACTTTAAAGAAAAATTTGTAGAATTTTTAATTGAAGATTGGACAAGGGACGAATTTATTACATTGATCACAGGAAAGACTATTAAACTTAATTATGATCAATGTTACACTTATGAAGGGTCTAGTGAAAAGAAAATAAAAAGAGTCATTGACTATAACCTCTCTTGTAACATAAAGAAGCTGATACCAAAATTGTATACCACATTTGTCAATTTGATACCTACTAACTATCGTGAGCTGATACATTGTACAGATTCTGATGTACCAATAATAATGTTGGCCAATTTTAAGTATCTAAGATCAAATTCAAATAATAATTAATTTAAGCACGAGTAAAAAAATGTACTTAAACATAAATGAAATTTATACCAAGCTTGGAAGATCAATTATCTTGTTCACTCGTTATATGCCATATTTTTACAGGGAATGATTACAATCCTGCTTTCTTTCGTAAAGGAAAAAAGAGACCTTTCAGTATTTTAAAGAAAAATAAAAATTCAAGAGACTTTTATTCAACTCCTACGAATTGAAAATACAGCATTAACAACATCGAATGAGGTGGTTCAAATTATTGAAGAGTATGTATGCAGAGTGTATTCATTAAAAACAAAAAAATATATTAACAAAGGGTGGTATGAGTTATTTGAAAAAGAGTATAAATCAAAAAACGAAAATGAAGAAATTTAAAAATCGTACGATATGATCCTTCCAGTTTGTCACCAACAAAACAAGAGTTGTTGCAACAAATTAAAAGAACTACATTCATCTGCAATGTATGATGTAATGCACACATGCGGTCCCCCACGGAAAAATTGCCTGAAAATTTTGGATGGACAATATTTGATGGCAAATTTGATGGCCCCCAAAATCCATCTTTTGAAGATTTCTGACATACAAGGTACCCTATTAATACTATTGTCATTTATTGACTGATTATTTATCTATACTAATATTATAAATCTGAAGAGTTTGTTTGTTTGTTTGAACGCGCTAATCTCAGGAACTACTTGTTCGAATTGAAAAATTCTTTTTGTTTTGAATAGTCCATTTATCGAGGTAGGCTATATAACATCACGCTACGATAAATAGTATTACATATGTATAAGCAGTGTCCAGTACCGCGCGCCCCATGCGCACGCCCCCGCCGCGCCGCCGCCGTATGGGCCGCAGCGAAGCGTGGCCGAGTTCAGATAGTTATTATATAATTTACTTAATTTTATCATGTTATTACAGAGTCGGATATCACGGATGAGGAAAATGAAATATATGAAGATGACAGCGATGGTAGTAGCGATGATATTGAAGATTTGTCAGATGAATCTGATGAAGATGCCTTATTTTTTTTAAATTTATAAATACACAAATTTTTGTTCCTAGTTTACTAAAAAATAAAGTCACTTAAATTTTAATAAAGATGTTTTCACTGTACCTTATGTTACAAATAGGAAAACGAAAAAATGACAATTCTTGTCGGACTAGTGATACATACCTGTTTTGTCCTACAGTTAGTAATGAGGAAAAGGGTCTTGTGGTATTAACAATTTCTGAGCGTAGGACCGGGATAACATACCACGCAATTTGTAGAACAATGTTACTATTAAATTATATAGATATTAACTAAGTAAAAAAAAAACAGCTGGTTAGTAATCATTTTTGATGACTTCGTTACCGATACATATTGGAAGGAGGGGACTCTTTTATCAAAGCATTTTGTAGGACAAATATTTTTTCAAATAATTTAGATAATTATTTTGACATTTAACAAGAAATAACCCAGTTAGTAATAAATTCTTAAGAATCATCAAATCAACATATTTTATCTTTGCTACCTCTGTTAGCTGCCACAATCGAGAGTTTTCGTACAGGAAATTGTTGGGCGTCTCATCAAAATGAAGCTACTCATGAAAAATTAGCTTGATTGTAATCAAGTGCAAAAATGGACCCTGGATCCTGGACTAATATATCGATGAGTGAAAAAAGTTTTTCAATTCCACTATGTAGAAGTACGAAAAAAAAAAAACAATTGGTGTTTTTAAATTATAGATGGTAAGAGTGTGTGTGTGTACAAAAAAATTATTACAAAATAAGTGTGTGTGTGTGTGTGTGTGTGAGCTCCCGACGCACGACTGGAGTTTACTCCTTTAAAACTCACACAAAATACGTTTTATCGTCGACAGATGTCGCTGTGCTGGCAGGTTATAACGCGCCATCGTTTCATTTCTCAACTTTTGCTTTTATAATATCAGAGAATAGAATTAGGGAACATAAATATACGTACATGCGTCAGCTGTCGCACAAATGTCAAAGTGACAGATAACGTAACGCTTTTTAGTTAACGCTTGTATTAATTTTATTTATGAAAAATCCATACCGGGGGTCTTATATGAAAATCGATTCTTGAGGAGCAAGCTCCAAAAAAATTCACACAAATATTGTAGAGAATTTTGTTTTATGTAAAAATGTTCATATAACTTTTTTTGCTGTAATTAAAATTATCAGTTGACCGGTACATTTTAAAAAAAATCACAATATCTCTTCCATGTTGTGACCAACGAACAAATCCATTGCCGGTAAATTACCGTTAGCAAATGAATAGTTACGTATAACGACACAAATTAATTAAAATTTACTTATATCTGTTTCTTTTTAGGGTTCCGTACGTCCGAATAAAAAACGGAACCCTTATAGGAATCACTCGTGTGTTCGTCTGTCCGACCATCCCCCCCCCCTTATCTCCGAAACTACTGAACCTAAAATTAGTTTTCTACTTATAGATTATAGGAAAACCTGTAAGAAGTCCTTGATATTAAAATGACATGGTAAAACACTCAATATTGTGCGGATAGGTAACATCGTATGGAACCCTCTTCACCCGAGTTCAATTCGCACTTGTCCCTTTTTTTATATAAAACTGTGTAATTCTTATGACGTGATCAAATATAAAAAGGCAAATAACTCGTTTATTTCAATTCACTTTATTGTTATCTATTTACACAATATTATTGTAATTATATACAAAGTACAAATAAATTATTGTTGTGTATACAAGATCGATTTACTTTAAAAAATAAGAAAGTTGGAAAATCTAAGTATTCTATGGAGAGGGTTTTTATATTAACTAGGTATATTATATATTTGAATTAACGATTTAGCTTATGGCGGGGCACAACTTTCCGCAGTCATAAACCGGCCAGCCCATCTGGAATTTACTACCCCCCTTATAGAAGACGACCGTGAAGTGTGAGCAGAACCTATGCTGTTGTGTTTCTATGAGTCATTAAGTAATGTCTGAACCTTATTCATCTCTTCCTTATTCCCTCATTGATATCCTTTTTAAGTTGGCAGCATTCTTGCAACTCCTATGACGTTGTTTGAAATAACAGGCGGTGGTAGTAACCTATCATTAATTTTGCTTACTCTTTCGTAGGCAATTTTGCATATTTTTGGTACCTACTTAATAGGCTTGATACTTTTCACACTTGAAAATTAATACAGGCTGTGCAATTCCTGCAATTACCGGTACTAATATTTCAGTAACAGTAAATTTACCGGTAACATATGAGGCCGGTGAAAACCTAGCTATGTCCAATGCAAAAGAACTGAAATAAATTTTGTCTGTGAATTTTATTCACTTCAAGAGAAGGCAAAATTGTGAAACCTAATTCTCTCCGCACATTTAATCGTAAACATCGTTATTGATAATCTTAAACAGATGTACAGTCATTTCGCCTAATCCATAGAGCGTAAAGCTCTATGGCCTGGTCATACACAGTACCTTTGCTACGAAAACCAAGATTCTTTATGGTGATTTAACTTTAATGCTATACTGATGCAATTCGCATGGCTAAATCGACTAAGCCCTTCTTTCGTTTTTATCTACCCCGCTATCACCAGATAGGTACAGTCTGTATCTAGTGTATCGCTGCAAAAAGGTCCCGTGGACTCTTGGACATTTTTTACAGCTTCTTAAACTCAGTGAAAATAAATTTTGGTCTGTTAATGTGTGGGTTAAGTAATCGTAATTATAAGGCTGATGAGCCTCACTCCGACTGAAGAGTGAATTATAAAACATTGTTGCAGCTAAAATGATAGTTCTTGGAAATAGAACAGGAAGTAACAAGCAAAGTCTCCTGTTTGACGGATACACTTTCTACGTACATGTGAGATTAAAGTCTGGCACTAGATGGCAGTGTACAACGAGAAAATGTAACGCTTACTTGATTGTGTCGAACGAGGAAGAAATAGCCAAAAAAATTGTAACTCATAATCACCAGCGTCCGCGAGACTTCATCACCTCTGATGGGAAATATATTAAGTGTTAACCAGAATTTAGCGTGTGTTTTTCATGTTTGGGCTCATAGTCAAACCTCAATTTCATGTTAACTAAATATATAATAAGTTATAGTTTTCTAAACCTTTATATTTATTTATTCGTTGATTCTGAAATTTAATTAAGTTTTAGTTGAATTTTAGCTTCTAAGCTAGGCAGAACTTCGAAGAATTTAAATTAGGTTAGTTTTTCTATTTCTACTGGTCCGAATGAAAATTGTTAAATTAGTGTTAAACTAGCTGGTGCCTGCGACTTCGTTCGCGTTGAAAAATAAAAAGATATAGCGCCTGACATCTTTATTGCTGTAATACATTTGCTAGGCGTTGAATCTTTATTTTTGGATAACTGACGCCCGCGGCTTGGCTTGTGTGGCTTGGCCTTAGTCCATGGTGAAATTCTATTCTAACTATTGGTGAAAGAATTTTTTAAATCGGATGAGTAGTTTCGAAGATTACCTCCTACATACAAACAAAACTACAAAATATTATAATATTAGTATAAATACTGTAATGTAAAATTTTTTTAATAATTCATTTTTGTCATAAATAATTCATTTTTGTAATTGATACTGTTTAAAATAAGAGGGATATATTCTGCAAATAATAAAATGTAATTTTTAATACAGTTGCTCAAAAAGTGGCGTATTGCAGGGACGTATAGCGTTCGGAAAGTGGGCTATTACACACTCGTGCTTTTTTTTTACCTTTCCCGCACTCGTGCGTTCTCTTTCCCAACTGTCAAAATAATATCTATTAAAAAGAAAAACCAACCATGAAGTTTTTACTAAAAAGTTTTTATGATTCATGCAAATACGTATATTTCTAAAAAGAAGCTACGAATTTGTTTCAATATCAGATTTAATGATTTGATTTAATGAGTTAGGTTAGGTTTCATTTCATTTCATCTCATTAAATTTCATTTTCATTTCAAATCAACAAAAAAATTCTACTGAAGACTTGGCTGTATGGGCACATAGTTTCCTTTGCCTACCGGAATGCGTGAAGAAAAAAAATGTCTCTGCTTATATTGTACGGTTGGCGCCATTTTCCAGAAATTCTCTTTGCGAGTTTAGTTGTTTGTTTTATTAAATCGCTTCATTTTTTCGCAACTGTATTAAAAATAGTCGTTCAGTACACGTGCGGAACCGTCATTGCAACTTGTTCCGACTGTCAACCCTCGCCTTCGGCTCGGGTAGACATTTGTCGGAACTCTTTGCAATGACAGCCTTTCCGCACTTGTAATGAAATATACTATTTCATCTCAATAAAAACATTTTTTCTAGAATTTGATTTTCATTTCCATTCTCAGTGTGTTTTAATATTCTGTTTTACTAAATACGCGATTGATGTAACGAGAGATGATCTAAAAACTTTTATGCACGTAAACAGCGCCATCTGTCGATGAAAACATTCAACTGATATAATAACGTTTCAGTGAACATATTCATGACGCCTCGCGGTAAAGAGCGACTCATCTACAAAAATTATACTTATTACAAGCAGAGTAGAACGAAGGCGGGGTTCAGATGGGGCTGCACAAAGAACAGGTGGCACAGATGCAAAGCGTACTTGCACTTGGCAGATGACATGACAATAGTCAGGGGAAAGTTTGAGCACACCCACAGCGCTTTCGGAGTACCAATGGTCAAAGAGCAAGAATGACCAATAGATGTGTCAAGTTTAATGACACTTGACATTGACTCCTAAAAAGTTGCCTTAACAATTAATTGTATTGCACATAATTTTATGTCACACCATTTCATAGTTTGTAAAGGATTTTTTCATTAGTTGTTGTTCTGGCCCTTGGGCTTCAAATTAATTAATTTTGTCTATTGTTTTTAGAATATGTGTATTTTTATTTATGTTCATAGTTATGAAATATAGTAACGTACACAGACGTTAACGATATCTATGAATATATCCTTGAAAACAAAAAAGAAAAATCCTATCGCAACTTGTTGGGAATTTGGATTGTTATATCAAAGAGAAATGTTTGATTAAAAAAAAAAACGCAAAAACGGTATTTGTCTGCATTGTTGTATTGGAAGATAATCTCGATTAGAATGCAATCGTACTTGGTTACAGCAGCCCAGTGTAGCACTGAACACAAATGTTTACATTGTATGTCTGTGATCTGTATTCAAATTCGAACTGCTGATATTAAATCTATATAATATCAGCATTCTGCATTCTGTGTACAATACAGTACAGTCTTAGTGTCGAAACACACGGTCAGTTAAACTGATCAGTTGAACTGACGTCCATAAATTAAACAGACCGTCAGTGGCCGACTTTGCTTTGCTCGATTAATGGTGACGAGTGGCGAAGTACCTACAATCCCTCAGAAAAAACGTATTTGTTTATAGTCCAGTCATTATATACATTTCAAAACAAAAATGAACATAAAAAGCTGATTTTTGGACATTGTGTGCAGGCTTAGAAAAGCTTAACTTCAAATTGTCGACCAAGATTTCCTATGACCTTTCGTCGCCATCTTGAAAAAAGGGGTAATTTTTTTATTTTTTTGCTATAACTCGGCTCTCCGTCATGATACGAAAATTTTGATAATATGTTTTTTTGTTGCTTTTTTTATGCTCTACAATTTAGGTCATAAGCATTTTTCCTTTATTGTTGATCGTTGTTGAGATATCGAACGAGAAATTTTAAAATTGATATGTTGAAACTTGTTTTTTGCTGTCCTCTTTTTTCTCGTATGTCTGCTTGCAAGTGGATCGCCAGTCTGCTTGCAAACATTTATCATAGAAAACAATGAAATAATCTAGTTAAAGAGCACTTTGTTTTTTTATTTAGTTGACTATATTAATTATTCGATAAAGTGGTAAAGTTATTGATTATAATTATTACTTAGGTTATTAATTTGCAATCAATCTAGTCAGTGCACTACATTTTGTAACTTATTTTAAAATTGTACTTATATGGGTCTTATATTTCATAAGAAGATGATCTCAATGTCAACTGATTTTGGTAATTATGAGTTACAAGTAACTTTAAATTGAAATTACCTTTATTCTATTTGATAATAACTAGACAAACTTGTATTTCGTCTAACGTGATGCATTATTATTTACTTGTCATTGTTTTTTTGTTTCGCTAATGGAAAGGCTGTTAGACATTTTTATGTAAGTATTCGTGGCAATGTGAATTTTTTTCATTAATTGGGCACTGGGCAATGAACAAATTGCTTTTCTTATAAATAGTATGTATACATGCATATTAGGAGAAATCATATTCCAGAAGGCGATCTTGCTCTATGATCTTGCTTGATAATGTTGATGATTAACGTCTGAATCTTATCAAACAGCGTTTTTGGAAATTTTTGGACACGAATTAATCACCTAAAATCCTGTCCCAAACGCAACATAAACCCAAACTTGTAATGACTAGAAAGTAAATTGACCTCAAAGCAAAAACTATATTGTTACGTCATTGTTACATAAAAAAGTAAACTATACAAATAGTATCTGCTAGTAATATACTTACATATTTAGAGTATTTCGATAACCGGTGCTAGTATGTTTTTAGTCGCTGTAAGGATAAGTGATAAATAAACGCGATCTATTAACGATGATATTAAACGCGCTACATAATGTTATATTTTTATTTAAATACGTTTTGGAATTCAATATATAGAAACTTCCAACCATCTTTTAAAATGGTATAAATATTACGGTCAGTGTGATTAATTGAAAGTTTTTAATAATTACCAAGATTGAATGTAAAAATAAGTAACTTTTACCAATTATTGTATATAACTTTTACCACACTACTTTTGGTAAATGTAATAAATAATAAGTATTCATTTATAAATATATCCCGGATTCGCTCGCATTTTCATATGAATCTATCCTACTTTTTTAAAATGGAAATGAGTCTTTTCTGGTATATAAAAGTATCTAATATTTATCCAAGTTGTTATTAAAATTTGCACTCTCCTAAGTTTATTTGCACGCAAAAAATACATTAATTTTATAATTGCATAATTTTAATTTTGTCAATTCCTGATTGATGTAAGCAGTAATGATTATTTATTACATAATCATTTTTAGTTAGCAACCGGCTGAGCCCGCAACTTCGTACGCGTAGTATGCGTAGTATTGGTTAAGCCGTTTCTTAGATTAGCGTGCACAAACACACAGATAAACAGACAAAAATTCTAAAAAACTATTTTTTTACTTTGGTAACATAAGTAAGTACATGTACAAAGTGTTTTTTGAAAAAAAAAATAATGTAGGTACAGACACGGCTCGACGATTTTATTATATATGTATAGATAAACATAGATAAGAAGCTCATTGTTTGTTTTACTACTTTTGCCGCAAACAGTATAGTCAATTTATTTATTTATTTATTTATTTATATATGAGGTACACAAAACAGGATGCTGTCGTTGAAGATTAATTGTAGAAAGAATTATTCATAGAGATGTACTAGACAGCAACCCAAAACATGTGCACACAGCACGTCCAAATTAAAAACGACCGGTAAAAGTGATAAGTTTCTCGGTTTTAATCACATTCTTCAAATCATGAGGTAACTATGAATACTGACCGGTTTTTCTTGATACTTGCCATATTCGTAACATAAGTGTTGAGAGCTCCGGTAAAGGGAGTAACTACCTTTATTCAGAAAGCTAAACGGACGTGTACGCATCTCCATACAAAACCGTTTTTTTTTTTTTTTCAAACTTATCAATAAAAACGGTGTCTGCTTCCAAGGTCTTCGGACAAAATCGGAATACGTTTGAAAAAACTTTGCCAAAGGTTCAAAAGTTAACATCAAAACGGGTTTAAAAGTTAAGATCAAATCAATAAAGGGCCTACGCAAATTGGAGGACACTAGGGCAAAGTATTTAATTTTTTTCATAGATTGTATACCCTATAATGCTTTTAATATAATTCAAATTTGATTGTATTATGCTACGGCAACAATCAGTGTGATGGCAATCCGCCGTAGCATAATACAATGTAATTTTAATTATATTCAAAAGCGCTTAAGGTACAAAATAACTACTATGAAAAAAAAAATTAAATACTTTGCCCCAATTTGCGCCGGCACTTAGTAAGCCATACGAGTAGTGTATTGCGTTTAGGACATGACCAATTTTTGTCCAATAATTAAGTTTTAGTGCAATGTATAAAAATTATGCCTTGTGATATTTATTATTATGCGTTCTTTTAATGCAGCGTTTTATAAAACCATAGAAATAAAAATGAAATCTTTGTTTATACGTTATTATAATTTTAAATAATTTATTATGAGTTACATTTAAATGTAAATACATAATTTTATATATAAATGTAAATAAATATGTTTTTTAAACTTGAAAAGTAAATACCTAGTCACAGTGATGCAAACAAGTAATTAAGTTAATGGCATGTAATTTGTGTAAACAGGAAATGTGAATTAAGTTGTTAAACACTTGAATGAAAAGTTATAAATGTCAAATATTGTTTAGTTTAGACACTTAACACACTTTAATGTTACTAGTCGGTTTAAAGTGATTATTTCATATTTTATGTTTTTAATGTAGAGAGGTTAACTTATTGTGTGCACTTATGTAAAAAGATCTCGCTAAGTAAAGAGTAAATTTTATGAATTTAATAGAAAGTGTATGATTTTAAAATATTTAAGACTAATTCAATCAGACTTGCAGCCATAGACTGCAGTCGTTTGATGTTTTTTGGAATATTTGAATGAATATTCCAAAATCAAAGTTCAAATCGATCTTGTACCTGTTTCAAAATACGGTGTCATGAAGAAGTATATAGTTTCTTATTCATTATGATAAAAAATAATTTGTCTTTCAGCTAAATTCGTGAAAACGCTTCAAGGGCAACAGTTAATTCTCCTAGACGGTCATATGTTTAGTAAAAACGGAAAAATCCGTAACGGTGGGACGAGATACGCATGCTGCAAACGTATGTCCAGAAAATGTTATTCCTTCGTCCACCTAACAAAGGATAATGTTTTAATAGCGAAAAACCTTGTTCATACTCATGAACCTACTGATTACACAATCACACCCCATGGATATTTATTATAAGAGGCGTAAAGCTGGATATATAGTAAAATATAGCGGTGTAAGGGTGGAATTATATTAAAATATAGCGGTGTAAGAGTGGAATTATATAAAATATAGCGGTGTAAGGATGGAATGATAGTAAAATATAGCGATGTAAGAGTGGAATTATAGTAAAATAGGTATAGCGGTGTAAGGGTGACATTATATTAAAAAATAGCGGTGTAAATTAAACTATGATAAGTCTTCATGGAAAAAAATATGTTTCGAGTAATCTCTTAGTATATATATATACTACTCAAAACAAAATAAGGGCCACTAAGATTTTTTCCTGTACCATGAAAACAATAAAGACATTAAATTGTTTAACTTATGTAACTACAAAATAATGTTATTGGTTATAATATAGGCTAACAATTGTTTAAAATAATGATCATGAACTGTTTTTTTAAAGTTCATAATGAAATAGGCCATTTTGAATGAAAAACATGAACAAAAGAAATCACCGGAAAAAGACAAAATACTGTTCTTGTCACTTTTGTTTCTTCTTTTTAGTAACGAGTATGTCCTCCTCTCTTAACAATACACTCCTGAAGCCTCGTTTGCATACTCTGGATCAAATTCCTCACGTTTTCATCTGGAATCTCCTCCCAGACACGTTTTAAAGCGTCAATCAGCTGCTGTTGGTTGTAGACCCCTTGCTCATTCTCTCTAACCCTTCGTTTCAATTGGTCCCACAATTGCTCGATTGGATTTAAATCCGGACTGTTAGCTGGCCATGGTAATACTTCAATATGAGACCCTTCTAGGACAGTTTGGGTCGATCGAGCTGTGTGTGCACGGGCATTGTCTTACATCAGGATGAATCCAGGCCCCACTCGCTGTGCAAATGGGATCACTTGAGGCCTGATGACGTCTTCGATGTAACGTTCTGCAGTTACGGTATCCGCATTTAAAATGGTGAGCTCGGTTTTACCGTGTAAACTAATCCCACCCCAAACCATTACGTTGGGACCACCGAAACGGTCAACTTCGTGGATGCAGGACTCCGAAAAACGCTCGCCGCGTCGTCTCCACACCCTAACACGCCGATCATCATTAAAAATTTTTACTTTGCACTTGTCTGTAAAAAGCACCTTGCCCCACTGATTAATCCCCCAGTTCAAATACTGACGGCAGAATCTTAAACGGTTTGCACGTTGAACCCTAGTCAGAGGAATTCGAACAACTCGACTTCTTGACATTTGCTGGTCTTCGTGCAATCGATTAGGTATAGTTTGATCACTGACACGGGTACCCGTTGTCAGCCGTAGGTGGTGTTGTAACTTACGGGCCGTTACTGTACGATCACGACGAGCACTTAGTTGGACGTACCGATCCTCGTGCGCCGTTGTTACACGAACTGTACCTGAACCTGGTCTCCTGGCAACACTGCCGGTCTCTTGGAAGCGATTCCATACATTTTGGACAGCTCTTCGAGAAAAACACAACTGCAAACCCACGTAACGCTGAGAACGTCCTTCTTGAATCATAGTTATGGCTTTGGTTGCTGTAATTGTATCCATGTGCCTTCGTACTGGTGGCATGATTAACGCGAGATGATAAATGAATCAATTAAAATTGAAAAAGTAAAACTTTTTTCCTAAAATAACCGAAACAAGTTAAGAAGACAATTGAAGAAAAAGATAAGAATAACTTCCGATTATTTTTTTTTCTTAAAACGATGGCTAATATTTTTCAAATTAGGAAGCATAAAAGAGATCAAACACCAAAGAGTTCGTAATATCAATATAATGCTACTTATCAGTTACTTTCAGTTTACTAAAGTGCACTTAAATGTAAATAAACTAGTGGCCCTTATTTTGTTTTGAGTAGTATATATATGTTTATATTATATGTCTATTTATTCAATATTTGTAAATATGAATTAAATAATTAATTAAAATTATGTACTAAACGTATAAATACATTTTATGTAGCCTCTAATTTTAATTTTAAATACTGTATATTTTATTTATTTACTGTAATGAAATTATTTTTATTGTCATTAATAGAACATTAGTTTCTTATTGTAAATTGCTACTTATGCTCCTATTGTCTACTGTTTTTACTTATAGTATTCGTATTTTACAACTCCGTATGACCTGGTATTTTTTTTTATTCATCTTTCAGAGTATTTGTAACTTTGAGAATATTTGTAAGTATTCTCAAAGTATTATTACCTGCTTAGTAATAATAAGTAATACTAAGTAATTATACAAATATTATGATCACACCTGTCTAGGGATCGTTTGAATCCATTGAGACCATAGTTAAGTTTCGTATTACACAGTTATGAAATTAACAAAATTTACAATTATAATTACAAGTAGGTTGTTTTTGCTTTTACAAAACCTGAAAAAAATTATAATATGTATTATAAAGACTTTCTTTTTTACTCATAATTTTTAAAACAAGGTTTGTTCATTTAGATAATGAACTGTATAAAAGAGACAATTATGGTAGATCTAAAAATTACTGTATAAAAGAGACAACTATTGTAGATCTAATAATTACTGTATAAAAGAGACAATTATTGTAGATCTAGTAATTTATACAAACTCATTTAAATTTTAAGTTCACGTTGAGTTATTCGTTTTTTGTTAAACCAACTGTTATTGGTATGTAAGTTATTAAATATAAATAGTCATACATCAGATTCTATTCTACGTCTTTCATTGCTAAAATTCCACCCTCAGCAGAAGTGCAATGTTGCACTTAGTAAAGAATATCTAAAATTCACATAATACATATTTTCATACAACATATATCCAACTTGTGTTGTAATCGCGCTAATATATTATGATTATAATCTCAATGATTTCCAGTAAATTCCAGACTCAAAAGATATATGAGGTAAGTTATTATAATATTGGAGAAATCTCGTTTTACACATGCCTTAATTACTTTGGTACAAATGCCATCATTACCTTCAGCAATAGAATCATTCAATAACATTATCTAATTTTGTCTTATTAACGTACCTACCCATAAAACCAAATTTTATCTGACTGATTGGTTAAATTAATTAGACTATTATAAAAAGAATCTTCTGGGTTTATTCATCGTTTTTCACTATTTCATCTATAAATTATTCAGCTCGCTTCACCTTTATATCCTATGTAGCTTTGCAGATATTTATAATTTTTTCATTAGTAACTTTTTCAAATTCCTTTGGTAATCCATTTAGGTAATGTAAGAGGAATGATACTTTTATCGATATTAATACAGCACCAAAATTATCTCACAACTCTATTCCACACTGATTACAAAACTATCGGGCTCATCTTTCAGACTGCCGAAGAATCCTGTTTCTTTAAGAAGATATATCTTCATAGCACTTTCAACCGGTTGAGTTCTAGACTGTTATTTATTTTTTTATTAAATTTATTAAATTAGGTGGTATATAATTTTATTGTATATCATATTTTCAGGTAGCTTCGTGAAAACTTTATCCGGGGCTATTTTACTACTGTTCAACGGTTACGTCTACAGCAAAACCGGTCCTGCAAAGGACGGTGGATTCCGCTATTCGTGTAGCAATCGTATGTCAAAAAATTGCTCGGCTTACGTGCGCACATCTAGGAACAAGGAGATAACATTCGCAGACGTTAATCACAATCATGAACCCCCTCGATACACGTTCACCCCAACTGGACTCTTTGTAAGGTTTAGACGTTGACTTGGTATGTTTTATTTCACTGATGATGAAAAAAACATTTATTTGAATTTAAACACGAATGATACTGCCATTGTCGTCAGGTTATAATTGTTTTTAACTGAACTAACTCGATACGCATATTTATAAAAATGTTATTTACAAACACTATTTTTATGTGTTTATTTAGATTTTACTCTAAGCAAGCAAGATATTTTTCACGGTTTAAATAGTAATACGAGAATTTACACCAGTTTCGTTTATTCGTTGGAATCTGACTGGTTGTAACAGTTTTTTTTTTATAGTTACAAAGGCTTGATAGGATAATAATACAGAGTCATGTGTTAAAACGATATCCAATTGAGTTCAAACATTTGAATTTGGAAGCCACTTTATTGAATATTATTAACTTTATTAATGTATAGGTCAGCTGGCATTCTAACCGACTCAGTCCACTTAGTGGGGCGGGTGCCCTATATGCAAGCAACGGTATAAGGGCTGCAATAAATAGAATGTGGTAGTTTTGTAACATATAGCGTTACTTAATAGATCTATTATGTAAACAAATTGTAATAAAGTATACATATATATAATTATGGTAATATCTAAAAATATAATGTGGTACTTTTAGAAATGTTCTAATTTTATTCGCTGTTTGCCAACACATTTCTGCGGTTCTACGAGTATTCCGCAATTAGTTTTTTAAATAAATTCTCTAAATGTTGGAGCTACTGAAACACCTAAGTCTTTCAGTATGTGTATGAGAGTACTTTGACCTGACAGACGCATTAAGAGACCATGACGGATGTTATGAAATATAAAGCTACCAAATAAAACTAAGTAGTTATATGTGTTTAAACCAGCTTAAAAATTTACGGCTTGCGCTCACCCTAAAGTCAAAAGAGCAACACCGACTTGGATTTCTAAGACGTAGTGCGCGGAATTTCTGATTACCATAACGCTGTGCAACAATGTAGTTGCCTGGAATATGCCACTGTGGTCTGGAATCGCTTGTATAGCGCACAATCCCAGAAGATGGAAGGTACACAGCGTGCGTTCATTAGAGATACCTACTTATTGTATACCTATAACTCCCGGATCTTTTTTATGTTAAGGTCGACAGACAGGCTGACGGTTCACTCGATGGCTGATGGCTACCGTCGCATAAAACACAAGCTACGCCACAGATGCTGCAAGGACACTGCCGACCATATTGGGATTGAGGATGAGAGGTTATGAAAGGATAGGGGAAAGGGCTCTGACATCCCTTACTCTTTCACCGAAACACAACTGCACACATGCTGTTATTTCACGGTGGTCTTCTGTAAGGTCCTCTTCAAATTTTAATTCGTCCATTAATTAGTTTTATTTTTTTTGATGGTTTTTTCTACCATGTATCACGACAATCTTTTTACTGTATAATTTTACTAATGCTCTCTCTCTATCTATTTTTTCGTCGATCTCCATTTCCAAATCGAGTCGCACCATTGCGAACCTGGGACACCGGAACAATAGATGCTCAACTGTTTCCTGCACCCAAGGCTCGCATAAGCAGTCCGGCCTATCTTTTTTATATTTGTACAGGTACTCAGAAAAGCCTCCGTGGCCTGTGATACCTGTACTAAGGTGGGTGTCATTTTTATTATGTAGCTTGAATCATCGCCACTGTCATCATCAGTGGCAGCGAATACACCTAAATGGGAAAAAAGCACGTACGGCGACGACCTCAACTACCTATTAAATGAAATGAAATAAATTTATAGTCTAGAGTGGAATAAAGGGTGCAGATGAAATTTTTTTGTCATTTTACTTACTCCGTTTTTTGGCGGTCCGCTACTTGCGGTTAGGGTGTAGGAAAAGTTGCCCAAAAACATTATTTTGGACAAAATTTTTGCCGTTTTTTTTTTTTTCAAAATATGAAAAGCTGACATGCGGAACGGATACTTAAATACCATAATATATTGTTCTCGGTAGTTTGACGTCTGACGTATACCTAGTTTCTGAGTTACGAGAGCCAACGTTTATCTAAGCATTAAAAAATAAATTTATATGAAAGATCGCCTCGGTGTCTCCTACACGTTGCTTGAATTTTAGATGTTTCTATGCTCCTGAAGCTCTTCAAGCACCGCTTAGACGGTCAGAACTGACAAGTTTTCGAACAACGATTTTATAAAATCGACAATGTAATAATTTATACTAGTATACTTGTAATATTATAAAGGGAATAAAAAATATGTATGTTTATAATGAATAAATTCAAAAACTATTATATATCGCGTGCTTTATCAATTCAAATGAACTTGGGAATAAATAATTTTATTCAACCAACAAGCGCGGGAAAGACTAACATTATGCCCAATCTGGATAACTCGATGCAGTCAGCTGTGGCTAATCAGCCAATTCTAATAAACTCGGGAATATCTAGCGTTATTTTTAATCCTACAAGCATTGTTAATACTAGCATTATACCCAATATGGAGAATTCTCACTGTTTGCCCTACTTGACCCATATCTGCCCAAATCTAAGGCAATCTCTCCTTGTATAATAGATTTGCCAGTATTGCAAATTGAATCCGACTGTTAGTAAGATCTGTAATTTTATTTTAATGCTAAAGTTGTAAAACTTTGAAGTTTATCAATAGCTGTGTAACTTATCACTTACTATAAAAACATATGAGAATTGATACATACTTATAATAATTGTGTTTATTTACAGCTCAAGTTGAAATCATGAACAAAAAGGTCAAAGTACTCCAAGCTGACGTAACAGAAATAAAAAAATCTTCAGAAGCTTTGCGCCAGCAGCGACATGCAAATACTATTAAAATAATGACAGTACTAGACAACATATCAAAGGAGCTTAAAATGGTAAAATCATCCCAACGAAACGTAGAAGAGCCGTCAGAAAATGTTCCAAACAACGATATCCTGGCAAAATATATACTTCCAGTGAATGACCTAACTATTTTGAAAGATATGGATGAAGAATTAAGCAGTGAAAAGTACTTTTCAACCATGGTAGGTATACAGGAAATATAATCATCGACATACAGGAAATTTACCCGATCGGCAATTAAATTGCTATGAATAGACAAATGTTTATTTGCGAATTAAAAAAATGTCGTAGGACAAAAGTTATTCCAATAGACCTTTAAAACGCCTCTTTTAAGTACCTATTATCCATCATTTACTTGACATATAATACGCACTATATCTTACACTAGAAATGATGACCGAAGTGTCCTAAATAGTGGGGTTGCCAGACGTGAAATATTTTGTTATAATTTTCAGCTACCTCACCCCACGAAAAATGTGTTTGCTTTTTTGTTTTTTTTTTTTCAGGTCAACCATTTCAGTAGTTTTGTAGAAACTAATGGTCAAGGAAGGGGTGAAGTCATTGGAAAAAAGATAGCGGAACAAATAATGACCAGAGAATTAATGACAAAAATGTCTTGGACCGGGGTTTCTAGAACGGCCGGGTGTGAAAAAAAGTTTGCGTTCCAAACTCTTGAAAACCTCGTGAGGCTATTTTATAAAGTATTGATTAAAGCGGACTCAAGGTGGTCGTATGAGAAAAATGAGAAACTTTTTAGCGGTGCTTTGTTGAAACACGCTAAAAAGAGGGCTCTAGCGGAAAAGACAAAGATTGAAAATAAAAAAAATCAACGCATAAGTCTTGAATGAACATGGCGGACACTCGAATAAAAATGGCGGAGACTCGAATGAAAATGGCGGAAACTTGAATGAAAGTGGTGGGGAACTGATTCAATTGTATTTTTAATTTTTTCAATATTGTGAAATAAGTGATTTGCCTTCTATACCATAAAACATAAGGACAGTTGGGAGAATAGAATAACCTAACTATTGCGGAGACACGACTTTTTAAATACGTAGAGAAACACCATACTATTTCGAAATTTGTCAGTAATATGAAGGGCGTATTTTAAATAGGATCAAAATTAAACTTGGTACAAAAATAGACCAAAATAAAAGTTAGTAAATGGGCTAAATCGGTCCATTAGGTGCAATGTGGTAAAATTCGTACAAAAAAAAAAACAAGTCGGCTAATTCCTTATAAGGAATACGTCTTTAGAAGGATGTTTTAAACACTGCAACTCGTCCATACTGTTGTATACTACTCACAAAAAGAATTAAACGTTCAAACATATTTCTGATAAATTTATTGTTTTACGTTAAGTTATTGAAGTTCTATTCTTCCTGTTTGCGAAAATTTGAAATTTTGTATTCTTAGTAATTAAGCTACTCTTAACTATTTTTAAAACTATGTGCTAGTTTAGTATATCTACACAACTTTTATTACTTGAGTTTTTTTTTAAACTCAGTTTATGTCATAATTTAATTTGATATTTATACACGTTTGCGTTTTGCGCCAAACGAAAAATAGCACTCATACTTTATTATTTTTATTAAAAGAAGAATGGACAAAATGTTGTCGACCCTATTACAACTTTTATTTAGTCTAAAGTATGTAACAAAGGTAAAAATGCAGATTTGTTCCTATATATTAAATGAAACAATTACATTTGATTCTTGTCGTATCGTATTGCATTAGTGAAAGAAAATTATGCTGCAGTTATATTACAGCTGCAAATATTTTTAATTTTGAATGGTTAAGTGAAGAACTCTTGCTTATTGTCTAGTGGTTTCTCCGTTATACAAATATTACCCGCCGGTTTCGAAACGAATTGTAATTTAAATATATCTTTTTCTTTTGACAAAAACCAAGAATTTTTGTCATCCGGTCCCAAAAATTTTTAAATAAACATTATTGTAAATTCTGTCTTTTGTTTTTTCCTTTCGAATAGACCTGTTGACCAACTTTTGATTTATTGCTATCATTAGATATTCTTTTAACCCAATGTGCTATTTGCATTAGGGGTTCTTTGCCTGATCAAACAAATGACTTTAATTGACCAAGAGAATTTTCAAATTGATAAGCACTTATGCCAGATTCAGAGAGTGCACCAAAATTTCTTTATGTCACCTAACATGGCACAAGTTATGAAAATTGCAGCTGATAGAATAGAACAATCATACATAGTGGGGGGAGCCCTTATGTGTTTTTGCGTGCGACTGTGCTCTTTAAAATTGGTTTGGTTTAGTTTTTAGTTTTGAATGGGTTTGGTTAGGTTTTGGAATTTGTTTTGTATTTTGTGACGTCTGTGACGAACCGTTCCCGAGATATTTTCAAAAAAGTCCAAAAATGCGAATTTCGAGATTCTATTCCAGCCAAAAATTTCGTCTCCCCGAGACGTGTCCAACTACCCCAAACACGACCTGACTGCTTCGCGTCGTTTCCGAGTTACGACTGAGAGGGTCCGAATGGGATTAAATTTTTTATGCTGAAAGATCCGTCTCATCGAGACCTTTTAAATTAGTACCAATACGGGGGATATGCGACGCATTCGTATTTTTAGACTTTTTCGAAAACATCGAAAAAGTCCAAAAATACGAATTTAGAGATTTTGTCGGGACTCAAAAATTCATCTCCTCGACACGTCAAAAATAACTTCAAAGACGGCCCGGCTACGTTGCGCCGTTTCCGAGTTACGACCGGATAATCCAAGGGGGCGTCAAAATTTATTCAAAAATGAACACGAATGGAGCAAGAATAATAAAATGGTATGACAAACCCCAGGTTTTAATGATCACCACCAGTAGAGGTCAGATGTCATCTTGCTACACGACTTAAAACTTATGATGGAGTTTTTATTTGGCACTGCGCTTGTGAACGCTTGGATTATGTACATATGTCTACGACTAATAAAAAATGCCAAAAAGAAAAATTTCCCGAATCAAGCATCGAAGCACTAACGGGGCGAAGCGTTTTTGAAAGAGGTACGTTATTTTTCTATTCTAACGTTAATCATTTAAAAATATGTTTGCTAGAAAAAAAAGGTTGTTACTCTAAAATTAATTCACTAATAAATGTCTTTTGAGCTATTACTTAAATATACGCTAGCAAAGCTGTTGAGTTATTGCACTCAAGCCTATTTTTTCATAGCATCATTAATACTACACTAACAACTCCTAAATTATCGCCACTGTCTTTTCTGAACCATAACGCTTTTTACACTAATAGTCGTATAGCCTAGCTATACAAGAGATTGTTCTCCAATTTTTCTAGTGTTGATTTACAACTTTGTAAACTAAGCCTTAGCCTTCGATACTTCTTTATTGCTGTAAGCATGGTCGCAGTATGATTTTGCTGTTATGATCTTAATAGGCAAAAGTCGCTTCGTAATATATTATTTCCTTATGTGTTCTGCTACAAATATCATAACAATTGGCTATTTTAGCAAAATATTTGCAGCCGTTTTCATTACAATTGTGAATGAAATCACTTTATTACATTTGTTCATTCTTTCTTGCTTTATTGGTGTTTTCAAATGCATTATTACTGGCAGCATGGATGTGTTTTTAAATTTGGCAAACACGTATTTTTAATTTTTTTTCTGTTTGTATTTCTGGTTTTTAATTCCATATTCGCGCGCGCGCACACCCACCCACTCACACCCACACACACTAAAAATACAAAAGGCGTCTACACGTAACCTGAATTGGGTATTCTATTTAAGGTTTTCCTAATGGCAGATGTACAGATCACGCGCTTCAAAAGGGTCACATAAGGAAATGCTGCGTAGGTTGCTACGACAGATTAAGGCTATCGTTAAATAGTAGGCAAGCTGGAAAAAAAACTGAAAAAATTATTACTTTTTGCGTCAAGTGTGATAAACTTTTTGTTTGCCTTGTTTTTATAAAAAAACATTTTGATTGATTTTTTGATAAACATTAAAATATCCTGACTGCAACTCTTATTTATTCCACTCACTAGTCGAGACACAAATCAAACTTTCTTTCAGTGCGATGTGAAATGGAACAGATGTCATAAATATTTGCTTCATTCGTTCAATATCTAAATTTCATAAATGCTGACGACTCTAGATTTAGCTTTAACCACAATTTAACTTCAACATGATAATACCTCAAATTATTACCTCATGGTATTAATAACATGGATTTAACGAGTTTTGAAAAACTCGTTAAATCGTTTTGTGAGGCCGAAACTATCTCATACGCGCTATAAAAAAGTTTAACTTTGTTTTAAAATTTTATTTATTAGTAAAACTATCTTTAAAGCTTAGTAATATACTAAGAAATTCTATTCTTTGAATTATTTTATTGTAATTACTTATTAATTATTATCATCCTTTACTTATTAATTTTATTCATCCAAATCTTATAAAAATACAAAGTATTAAGTATTAAATACAAAGTATTTTTATAAGATTTATAAATTTTTATAAGTACTTTTATTATTTGATTTTTTGTTTATGCAAGTATTTGATATTCTTATCCAAAATTTATGATAGGTATTTTTATATAAAATATATGTATTAAAAAACTTAGAATTCTTAATTAATAATTGTTATTTTCATCCAATATATCGTTATAAACTTTATTTAACTGTACTGAAATTTGCATCGTCAACCTTTGATTTGATTTTAAAAACATGTAATTTTCAAGGAAATTCTAAACTATAGATGTTTTTTGTAGATATCATCTGTGTGGGTCATGATTTATATCGTAATTAAAAAAAAAAGAAATACAAAACAAAAAACATCTATATGTCCAAGTGGCTGAACTAAATGTATGTTCCCCAGGAAAATTCGTGAATAGGTCCAACAACGGTGCTGTGGCTTTCATCTTCAAGGGACATATGTACTCTCGACATTACCGCATCAGAAACGGTTTCCGTTGGCGATGTACCCGTTTCTTCACAGCTTGCAAAGCATATCTGCATTTAGACAATAACAATGTTGTCATCAAAGCAATGACACATCACTGCCATCCTTCTCCGAAAATTACGTTCGTATGATGAAAGGTGAATACAATTTTCGTTTTATATACTTAGACTTTATAAACTTTTTTGGTTTTATACACTCATGGACATATTTAGAGAACACAAAAAGGGGGCAAATTAATATGAAAACACATTTATTTGTACAATAACAGCTTTTAAAATTTGTCGAATAGAATCAATTACTTAAATTAACATTTTTGAACATATAAAAAAATTACATTTAACGAAAAAAAGACAAATTAGAAGAAGTAAGATTAGTGCCTAGTGAAATTTGAATATTCTTGTAAATGCAGTTTTTTTTTTCATAGTAGGTGACACAATCAGTATTTAGTGTTGCCTCCTCTTGCTGCCAAAACTGCCTGCATCCGTCAGGCATACTTTTTATTAAATTTTCAATGAAAGTTTGTGGCATTAGGTTCCATTCTTCAACCAATGCAATTTTGAGGTCTCTTAGGGTTAGCTGGTGCTGCATTTCTTTTTTTGATTTGTTTTCCTAGTTTATCCCAAACATGTTTTATCGGATGTTCCATCGAGCGTGCTGGTACCCCAAAACATGGATTCCGACCTCAGTAAGATACTCCGAAATTACCGCCGCAGTGTGAGGTCGAGCATTATCATTCATAAAAAAATCCTTAGTAGATGGGGCAAAAGCTTCATCTGAACAATCTGCTCTAAAATGTCTATTATGTATCTTGCCGCAGTGAATGTTAAATAAAATACTTAAAAGTTGTTAGTTAACTAGTGGCTCATATTTCGACTGGTATATAAAACACTTTACCCGCTTAGCCTGCCACCCTTAAACTAAAAAAATTCTATAAATTTATTTAAAAAAATATATAGATTACTCTCAAAACTGTAAAATTTATTGGCCAAAAAAGCATTTGATAAATTTCATTAAAGTGTTATTAAAAAGGCAATAAATAGTAACTAAACCACTCAGAACGTTTTGATCTCTTACATATTTATTGCCTGCAAGCTGCAAGCCTGTTAAATAAAAAAAAATTGACTGTGTATAAATCAGTATATGTGTACATACATATTATGCAAGAAAATTAAAGTAGAAAATAAAACAATCACCAAAATTAAACAATTTTTTTTTTAATTTTTTTCTACGGTGTTGCATATCAATTGTACGGAGCTTAATTTTATGTTATATATTAATTTTTTACAGCTCACTAAAGTGCTATGCTCATATGCTACTAAAGTGATGTCGACATGATAGTTCACAGTCTGGATTGTGCTACGCAAAATAACTATTTTACTTATACATTTGTTGCTTTACCTAGCCAAGTATTTGGAGTACCTAACCAATACTAAATCACCGTTGAGCGGTGACGGTGACGACTTGTTCAAGGGCTTGAAACATAGACAGCATCCTGGCACGGTACGCCTCAGATTAGTTCCCCCTTCTGTGGCCCAGCCCTAATAGGTGCCGCATGCAGTTCTCATTCATTGATAGAGTCAGAGTCCATCGCATGCGGCCCACTACACCACCGGTAGCGAAGGACGGGCGCGAGGCAGACTGTCTCGCAAGCCCCAAGCGTGCTAGCATTGGGGGTCATCTTCTCCGCGCTGATCTCGGTGGCGGCGTCGGCCCGTCATCGTCACTCGACGTGCTCTTGTCGTCGGCGGTTAGAAATTCGTCCGCCGAAGAGCACGGAGACGACGAGACGGGCAGTGGTGTTGGGCGTACGCTTTGTTCCGCTGTGCTCTTCTTTTTTTTTCTGTCATTATTTTTTGTAGTATCACTTGTGGGACAATTTATCTGTATAATGGCCATCTTAAATATTCCATCACGAGTAACCGCTATCACGAATGGAGTATTCTTTGAAAGGGAAAAGTTCACAGGGCCTGATTTTGTTTTTTCCATTCTGAAATTCTACCCCTTTTCATAGCTTTGATACCTGGTGTCTTGGCCCCACGATTTGCAGCTACCACCGTTCCATCTGTACCTTTACAACTGAATTCACATATCTTTTAGGCCGTTAATCGGCCATATCTAAATTCATACCACAGAGAGCTCTTGTTCAATTAAGGACAACATTATTATTTTCATCTAGTCGTGCCTTCAGCAAATCTAGCAATTTAACATTATTATTGTTACTGTAAAGTGAAATGGTGTAATGAAAATCTTTTAATATCAACTTTGTTAACTACAGAATTGTTATCAACAAGAAACTAACTGTATTGTTACATACAGTTAGTTTCTTTTTTTAATTATTAGTCCACAGTAATATACTCCAAAGTTGTGCTTCCTTTGGATAATGTAGGTTTTTTTCCAATAGCATTCAATTCAAGTGCAATATGGTTCTTCATTGTGCCTATTAACCCACATTAAAAGAAGGCTACTAGAATCTTACAGCCTCCAACTGAGGCAGCACGGTCATGACATTGGTAAATTATGAGATGACTACAAAAGTATCACATAATAACACTTACTTTGTGTTCAGTCCTCATTCTACATTTTATTGTGAAAGTCCCTACATAACCAAATAGTGTGATCTCTGTAAAATTCCCTTGAGGACAATTTACAAATCATTTTTTTGCATGTTAGATGTATATACGTCCCATCAGAGTAGATTTCAGTTATGTTTTCATAAATAATAAATAAGTATAAGTATAAATATTTTATTTAAATACACAATTTAAAATATGATAAGTTGGTTTAAAAAATGTTTACTGTTAGATAACATATTTTTATTGTAGTCGAATACCTTATTGTATTTTTAACAATTATCTAGTTGTCAAACCTGAATAAAAAATATACATATATTTGTTTAATAAGATAGATATGTTTACATTGTTTATGGTGCCTGCGTTTATGGTTCGTTCTCATTGTTTTTGGGAATACAATAATATTGAGTTTGAATTTTAGTTGAAGATTATTCCTTTAAATTAGAGCAATCCTTTACATCGCGAATTATTCATGCCATTGTGGATACTCGTAATTTTGAACATAAATATTGTTTGTGAATATTTATTCAGTCACGCGAGTGTGTGTTTATACAAACACACACATATGCAAACGTTTAATTCTATTTTGGTACGTTTATAAGTATGTAGTTTCTTACTTTGTAAAGTTCAGAAGAGAAACCTGTAATTAGCAAAACACTTCATTTTTAATGTATTGTTGAATTTAATAGGGCTGTGAATTTTTGTTTGTAAAAATAAATAAATGAATATTATTCTCATGCATAAAGTATTCCATCTCTATAGGCTGAGCTCTCCCTGTTATGCCTTAACTGAGCTAGCCCCTAAACGTAACCACCCCTTTACAGTAGACTACTATGATAAGGATAAGGGACTAGGATATAGGGAAATGGGCTCTGGCATCTCACTCACCGAAACACATCAGCACACGTGCTGTTATTTCATGGTGGTCTTCTGTAAGGGGGTGGTTACTGCCGCCAGACGGGCTACCTAGCTGACTGCGAAAACGCAGTGTGCCCTGCCACTAATACTTTCCAAATCCAGGCCAGAGCCAAATTTGAAAAGTTCATTTTTCAAAGTTGACCCTGCCGGGAATCGAACTCGGGAACCCTAGAACAGAGCGTTAAGGCAAGCACCCTAACCACTCATCCAACGGGCTCGTGAGTAAGGGGGGTGCGTGAGTAAGGGACCTTTCTTTTCGGTGTACATTGTATTTCGTATCCAAGGGTACACCTATGTCTTTTAAGAGGAAAGAATAGTACGTATTCGTCCATACAAAAAGAGAAAATGTTTTTCCACTTCTAAATATTTTCCAATCTCCATGATTTTTTAATATGTTATTGACACAATGAAAGGCTAGGTTTATAGGTTTTCCTTTTTTCAAAATTTGCAATAAATTCAAACTTATAGGCACCTCAAATAACTTAATTTTTGTGATTAAAACTTTGTCGAATTAAGCCGTTTATTTTATAAAAACAGTGTAATTTTTTAAAAAAAACGAAACCTATAAACCTAGAATATATCGTGCTGAAACGATCGATATCAAAATCAAAGTGATTTGTTAAGATTTAGTCAGTGGAAACCGTTTTCTCCCGAAATGGAAATTTCATCAAAAAAAGTACCTATTATCAGTCGCGAGTTGCAACGCTCTCTATCGCACGATTGGGGGTCGGGGGGGAAGGAAAGCATCACGTATTATAGGGATGTCAATGGAAAAGTCGATAGTAGAGATGGGATCCCCACCCGCGTTATCGATATCTATCTGTTTCAAGAATGTTGGGAGTAAGTTCGGCGGATTGATAAGTCTGGTAAAATTAAACAAGGAGTAAAATTAACTAAATTAGTATTATTTACAGCGATCACAGCGAAAATCAGTAAACCACTTATGAATCATTTTAATCGACAGAGCAGAATCCCCATAATATTAATCAAATTTTTTTTGTTTCCGTAATAATTTTTTTGCGCAATAAATAATGTTTAATCAAGACACGAAATTCACTTTTCTCCATCTTTGCAAAAATTTGTTCCATTATTTTTCTTTAATGGTTGTCACAAAAAAACTGACCGGTTCGATCGTATTAGGTGAAAATTTGAAATTGAAGTCGTTGGTGTAGTATTATTCGAAATATTGTATTGTTGATCTTCACTGTCTTGGAGTATCGAATTTGTTAAAGTTTGTCTTCTCGATGACTGATGATTTACAAACTATAAATATAAACCGTGCGTGTCGTAATGCCAAAACATAACTAGTGGGTGCCGGACTACGTTCCATGTAGGTTCCACAGTTACCCTTCCCTTAGAAACTGATCCCGGTGCACAGGGACAAGAAATAAAATAAAATATTTTCTAAAATGATTTTCTTTTTATCTAATTTCCCACACGAAAAAAATACTTAATGAAAACATTATAAATGCCGGTATTGGCGATAAGCCGGCGTATAGTAGGTGTTCTAGTATTCGCGTATTCGTCTTGTTCGTGAAAATAGCCGAATATAGACGAATAATGCACGAATAGCGATGTGGGAGCTCTAAAAAAAAAAACAGTAACGTGTGTAACGTGTCTAATTTACCTACCTACTCATTTTAACTGTCCATCAATAAGAATTGAAAAATATATATATTTAGGCTATACTCGTATAACTGTGAGTTAGATTGACTGTGAGAAGGTGTGTACAAACTACAAACCAATTCTTTGCCTTTCTGGCGAAGTGACATTTTTTTCCGGCGGACACATAAACGTATTCGTTTCTTTTTGCCCCTTCTATAATATGCTTCCATTATCGTGTGACTATTATATCTACAGGAATTAAAAAATAATTTTATTTACATCTACCTACCAAGGTACCTAAAAATTGTTTAGTTACCTAGCTGAAACGTGGTTGAAACCTGAGCCGACCTAAAACCGACTTTTTGACTTTGATTTTGACAAAACCGAATATCTAGCATTTCACGAAAACATTATAGTTATAATTATTATAGTAGCACATGCAGCAGTTTCGTACACAATAACAAAGTCAAAAATCTTTTGTTTCGTAAATATCATATAGATACATACTTAAAATACAAAATGTCAGTCATTTAGGCAAAAAGCCGATTTATCAAAAATCAAATTAGCTTACACTCGTTTTTTTATGTTAAGATCGGCAGACAGGCTGACGGACCACTTGATGGTAGGTGGCTACCGTCGCCTATAACACAAGCAACACCAAAGCTGCTACAAGTGCGCTGCCGACTACAGTAGGATTAAGGATAAGGGTAAGGATTAAGGATAGGGTAAGGATTAGGATTAAGGATAAGGAGGGGACAGGGAAATTGGCTAATTACATAAATAAATAAATAAATAATAATAAATAATCGTTACTAATTACATAAATAAATAAAATACTTACTTACTTGAAATTATCACTATAATCTTCAATTTCTTTATATCGGAGTTTCGGGCACGCCACAACAAATAACTAAATAAATAAAAGAGTTCGTCTTCCGCCGTAATTGCTCGTCAACTAACAGCGTCCGTCGATGTGTGCGTGGGGCTATTTGTATGTGTTGTGCGCGATTCCCGGGGACATGAGCGCACGAGCGATAGCATGTGTTTTCCTAAATACCTATTTCGTTAGAATCGCAAAGCTATTCTTTCCTCTTAACTGCTTACGAATGAATATATTCGATATTCGCTCCAGACCACGGAGCATATACAAATAGGAGATGTTGTTATTGTATTTTCCTATAGAGCGGTGCGTGACTACTGCGCGGGGAAAGGAGGAGGTTAGACCCCGCCCAATTATATGTACTTAAATTAAATTGCAAATTAAATTTGACAGTAGTCTACAACAAACAAGCGCCGCCACTCCGTGGCCGTTGGCGAGAGCAGACTGACCGAGACCACGCTTATAGAAAATGACGTCAGAGGCTCTAGTATGAGTTTACGATACTACACCAATACTACACTCGCTAGCGAGAACGTATAACTTTTGTATGGGAAATCGTGAACTGTCAATGTCCAATTGTCAATTTTCCATATAAATGTTTTACGCTCTCGCTAGCGAGTGTAGTATCGTAAACTCATGCTAGAGCCACTGGACATAGTTTGAAATCAGAGGCTCTAGTATGAGTTTACGATACTACACCATTACTACACTCGCTAGCGAGAACGTAAAACTTTTGTATGGGAAATCGTGAACTGTCAATGTCAAATTATCAATTTTCCATATAAATGTTTTACGCTCTCGCTAGCGAGTGTAGTATCGTAAACTCATGCTAGAGCCACAGTGCACATTTGTTTAGGCCATCTCCTCTTTGTAAATGCTCCGTGCTCCAGACTGACATAGAAGTGGATATTTTTCATGACAGCTTGAGTTGTTTTAAAAGAAAACTCTCAAGGTTGAACAGTTTCGATGAATAGTATTGATTTTGATGATTTTTAATTCATAATAATAATATGTATTTTTGACTTTTTTGACTGATTGGATTGTTCATAGTTTAATTTTATTGTTGATGCTAAATTTATATTATTTGATATCACTTTGACTTTTATAATTAATTAAATTAAATTACTTCTCGTCCTTATTTTTAATGTATAAGGACTATGTATGTTTCAATGTATCTACATATTTTATGTGATTGGTTATTGTAATAGTTGATGATTATGTATTGTGTGTATTATTTTTATTATTTTTAACAGAGACAATATGTAATATGTACCTGTTATTGGCAAACAAATGTAAATTTGTTTGTGTGACTTCTACTAAATAAAATATGTGTCTTCATTTTCATATGGGTATGTATGTATACTGCAGTCGTAAAGGCAGCTTTCTTGGAATCAGTCGCATTCCACTAATAAAAAAACCATATTGATATAACAGAACATGTACCGTTTTATTTCTGTCCGTAAGGGATTCCGAAACCCATTTCCCTAACTATTTCCTAATCCTTTATGGTCGACTGCGCACTCCTTAGCATCTGTTGTTTGTTTAGGAGGCTGTTGACATCTAAAGTCAAATCGGCCGTCAACCAGCCTGTCATAGGAACTTATTGGACTCTTATCACAAGAAATACCTAAATGGCTTCATATCTAAACTCGGCCGCAAAGAAAGCGAGTCGGTAACAAAAACCTCAATAACTTCCAAAATAATGGAGCTAGCTTTATGAAATAAAAACTGTATTATGGACAATTTTATAATGCTTAAATTAAATTCATAAAAGATCAAGCTTATTTTGAAATAGTAAATTAATTAAAAATTACAATTTTTCACTGGATCTCAAAAATTTACTTCGGTTCAAAAATGCAATTTTCACAGATTTTAGTATTTTGTATTGCCACTACGAGCTGTTATACTGTTTGGCATACCAGATTTTTGAGACGAGGCTGAGGAGTATTCTCCCATTTCTCTATCAGTTCACGAAGCATGATTGGAGAGGAATTTCGTTGGCGTAATTTCATCTCAGGCATGCTCGATTGGGTTTAAGTTTGGGCTACGTGTTGGCCACTCCATGCGTGTGATAGCGACATCTTCATGGTAGTCAAAGACTATCCGAGCTGTATGGGGACGAGCGTAATCTTGCATGAAGATGTCGTTCTCGCCCATATTTATTAAAAATGGACCAACAAACTCATGTAAGATATCATTTACGTATATTTCTGCAGTTATAATGCCATTTTATATCACCACTAGCTTTCGGAACAAATTCCAATCCACACGTGTATGTAGCTTCCGCCGTATGGCATTTTCTCTTCAATGCAAGCTTAGTTATAGCGCTCTCCTGGTCTTCTGTAAACTCTTTGCATCCCATCGTGTATAGCATGAACCTCGACTCGTTCTTTTTTTTTAAATTGGAGATGGGTTTGCTCTTGACCAGCATCTATCCGTTTAGGAAAGATGAGGCCGACGATGGAGCGAGCTCACCCAGAAGATGCCTATTCACTCGAACCTTGAAAAGATTTGGGTTATATAAGCTCGGAAATACAGACGCCGGCAGGGAGTTCCAATCCTTAGCAGTGCGCATCACAAAAGATGTTTTAATGCGCTTGGTCCGAATTAGAGGGATTTCGACAAGGTGAGTACGGTAACCAGCCGTACGTCTGCATGTCCGATAGAAGAAAGGGGAAGGCGGTATGATCTCATGCAGCTCTCGAGCACATTGTAACACTTATAACCTAATTTCTTTGTGATTTCTCACTTGTTTGTATCTTCTATAGATAACAGGTTGGGGGAAAAGTTTCTTCGCATTTTATATGAAAACTGAAGACATTTTTTGTTTTCAAAGTTTATTTATGTTTAATTACATATATATGTGCCATTTTGTTCGATGGCTTTTTGCATCTTGTAGGTGGTGACATGATGTCGTTGCTGTAGAAATTTTGGGACTTCTGATTCGAAAAAATGCGAAGATTTAGCAGTCCTCTCTTGATGTTAACCTGAAACTGCCTAAAGAATTCTGAAGAGACTGAAACATATGGAAATCTGAAGGTGCAAGGTCAGGGCTATATGGCGGATGCATTAACACCTCCCAGGCGAACTCTCTTAATTTTTGTTGAGTGGCTAAAAATTTGTGTGGTCTAGCGTTGTCGTGATGAAAGACCACACCCTTTTTATTGATCAATTCCGGCCGCTTTCTCTCAACTTCGTGCTTTAATCTCATCAGTTGTTGGCAGTAGAGATCCGAATCAATGGTTCGGTAAAAGCTCCTAATGGACATAATGAGTCAGTGAAGCCTGACCGACCTTTGACCAAGGCTTTTTTCGCACGTTCTTGTCGTACGTGATCCACTTTTCATCACTAGTTATCAATCTCTTCAAAAACGGTTCGGTTTCATTACGTCTCAGTAGAGAAATGAGTACACGTTTCATAAGGTTCCTTTCAGTGAGCTCGTGTGGCACTCAAATATCGAGCTTTTTTGTGTACCCAGCTTTTTTCAAATGGCAAAACGTTTTGTGGCCAATTCTCAGTTCTTCAGCTATGTCGTGACAACTAATTATGCCGATCTTGCTCCACTTTTCCAAAAATGGCGTCCATTTTATCCGTAACAGGGCGACCAAAGCGAGATATATCTTTGACATCAAAATTCCCGCATTGAAAACGCTTAAACCAACTTTGTGCTACTGACACTGCATTAGGTACTCTTAATATACTTATATAGTCTTAGGCATTGGGTTCATAAAAGTCACAAATTTTTTTGCGACTTGCGTTGCATTTTCCTTTCTTGTAATAAAATTTTAAAATGTATCGAATTTCTTCAATAGATTCACTCATTTTGACAAAAAAAAAAAAACAAACAAAAATGAAAAATAGCTGGAAACAACATTTTACTAATTTGTTTCCTTTTTTGAATTGTAACCTTTTTAATGTCATCAAGACCAGCCAGATAGTGTGGTATTACAGTCGAAGAGATTTTATTACAAGTTTATACATACTATATGCGAAGACTTTTTCTTCGATCTAATATTATAAAACAAAGTCCTCCGCCGTTGTATGTTCACGATAATCCCAAAAACTACTGAACGGATTTTCATGCGATCCATCCTGAGAAATATAATTCATTAAGGTTTATCATTAGGTTTCCGAGGGTTTGTATATTAGAGCATAATGCACAGGTGTATCACTAAGCAGTTCTACCTAAATCCGATAGAAGCCACTGCTTCACCTAATTCTATTGTAGTATAATAGATGGTGCCATCAATAACGTTATTTTTTTATTTTTCATCGCGGGCACCAACTAGTTATAAAATAAAGTTGCTGTCCGCTTCTGCCTGATTCTCAAAACTGAAAACTTATTCAAAAGCACTCAACCGATTTTGATACAGTTTTCGCTGATGAAAATAATGATAAACGAGGAAGATATAATTTGCAAATGAAAATTGCAAAAGTCGGTCACGTTGTTCGTTCATGATAATCTCGAAAATCGTCCATTAAATTCAAAAAGTTTTTGGTGAATGTGTATTGGTCCGAGGTTGAAAGAGACGATATTGAAGTAAAACTATAAATAAAATTAAAGACAATTTTTAAAATTTTAATAACAAATTCGAAACCATTTGTTTACTTTTGTTTTTGTTCTATCATATAAATATGGCATTTTTTGTGCAGAAATTCATTATTCTGATCAAATTGAATTAAAAACATGCTAGAGTACTAACCCCTGAAGAGTGCCAGAATTCTGACAATGGTCGAAGACGGCCGCAGTCAGCGTTATACAGCGAGAACTGTTGGTGTGTTGCTATCAACCGCTCCAAAGATTTGAAGAGACAAGATCCAATATACGCAGACCAGAAACAGACCGAACAAGGTTCACAACAGCGCGGTAGGATCGATGTGGTTGTTGAAGTCAAAAACTTCCTGCCGGCGTTTGTATTTCCGAGCTCATACAACCCAAATCTTTTCAAGGTTCGAGTGAATAGGCATCTTCTGGGTGAGTTCGTTCTATCGTCGGTCTCATCTTTCCTAAACGGATAGATGCTGGTCAAGAGCAAACCCATCTTTAATTTTAAAAAAAATGGTGTTCATATTTGAAATGGCCAATAAAAGGCAATATTTGTTGGTTTACAGCTAAAAAGAAAGTCATCGGTGGGATATTTGAAACTAAATCTGGAAAGAAGGTGCTCGTTTATAAAGATCACTTGTTCGACGAACAAATAGTGAGCAAAGCCGTCGGTATAAGACACTGGATTTGCAGTAGCAGATCTAAATATGAATGTCCAGCGATTATTGTTATGGAAGGATATAAGAAAACTTTGGCTCAAATGACGACGCACAATCACCAGCCTATACCGCATATATTGAAAAAATTCTTAGAATAAGACAGGTGATTTATTCGTTTATCGCAAATAGAAGTTGAAATATATATATGAAATAATAAAAGATATCACTTACTAGCTGGTGCCCACGGCCCACGTTGAAAAATAAAAAAATAACGCCTGACTAAATAAATGTGCAATGTAACATCTTTATTGCAGCTATAGCTTTGCCAGTCGTTAGATGATTCCTCCGGAATAGTTTTTTTTGGATGAAAAGTACACTATGTCCGTTCCTGCATCCCTGACAACGTGTATGCAAAAATACATGATTATCGGTTCAGCGGTTTAGGCGTGAAAAGGTAACAGACAGAAAGACAGTTACTTTCACATTTATTAATATGGATTTCACAGTCAATTTAGAAACAAAAGCATTTTGATAGATTTCTTTTTGGATCACATCCTGAAATGTCTTTAAAAAAGTTAACCTTTTTTTTCTGTTTTCCATCATTTAATTTCACGAAATAAACAGTGGATCATGACCGCACTCGCTAGCGAGAGGGTAAAGAAAAACATGGAAAATTTTGTGCGGTCGTTATAAACTCATGCTTGATCCACAGTACGTGTAGAAGTTTAATATCACTTGACGTCTCAAATTGTATATTTGGTAGATTGGTATGAGTTGTATTGGTGATTCAAATATAAAAAAATATATAAGAAATAATTTAAAAAGTTTAGGTGTATAATTGTATACTACTATTAAGCTATTAATCTTATATATGTTTTATATAGCATTATATTAAATTTTTCAATATTTTTTTATACATATAAGAGAATAAAACAAATGTTTTTTAATAACACTTATTTATTTGTTTTTATTTACCCTTGTAAAGGTTATATACTTATGATCAAAGTTCATGTTGGTGTGTTCGACTTGTTTTATCTGTTTCAGTCTATATATCGCGTATATAAGAATTATTATAATAGGTCCGGGAAAAAGTTTCTTTGCATTTTATAATTATGAAAACTCAAGACTTTTTTTTTTTTCAAAGTTTATATTTAATTACAGTATATATGTGCCATTTTGTTCGATGACTTTTTGCCATCTTGTATGGTAGTGATATGATCCCGTTGCTGTAGAAACTTTGGGATTTCTGATCAAAAAACGCGACAAGTAGTTTTGGCAGTCTTCTCTTGATGTCAACCTGACACTGCCTAAAGAATTCTGAAGAGATCGAAACAGATGGAAATCTGAAGGTGCAAGGTCAGGGCACCTTCAGATTTCCGCTGCTCAATTTTTGCTGAGTGGCTAAAGATGTGTGTGTTCTATCGTTGTCGTGATGAAAGACCACACCCTTTCTATTGATCAATTCTGGCCGCTTTCTCTCAATTTCTTGCTTTAATATCATCAGTTGTTGATAGTAGAGATCCGAATCGATGGTTCTAGTAGCGTTCCGGCGATAAAAGCTCATAATGAACAATCCCACCATACACACAGCATCACCTTATTGCGAGTTAACCCGCGAAGTAGGCGAAGTAGCAATATATCTACCGGTAAGTCTGTCTTGACTCCTTTCCTTGATACACCACGGATATTAATTTTTTTTTTTTCATTAAATAAATAACGCTACGAGTCCATGACCCTTAGAAGCTGAGCAAAAAAAAAATTTTGCTGAAACAAAATAGGTCTACTAAATAATAAATTATATTTGCAGGTAAAGTGATAACTGTATCACAAGGAAAAGGTAGAACAAAACAGAATCTTATGATAGATGGGTACACGTTTTATAAACATTCGGAAACCAAATCAGGGGTTCGATGGCAATGCACCATAAAGACGTGTAATGCTTTTGTTGTCGTGTTAAAGGACGAAATGACTAAAACCGTTCTAATTCATCATCACAAGAGACCGAAATACTTGGTCGTTTCCAATGGAACATATATTAAGATTTAAATTATGAAGCTATTGCCAAAAAAAGTGACGATCTAATTGCTCTGCTATAATTACTGTCAACAAATTAATCGGTGTACTATGCGATCAAAGTGAGAATAGACTCGGGTATCTTTGCGCCACGTTGGGTCATCACAGACTTGAGTTTTGTGTCGGATTTAGTACGGAGTACAAAGAAGGATTTTTTTTTAAAATAAAGTACTATTCAAAATATTTCATTTGGGGTTCGGAAGTTGCTGATAAAAGAAGATTCTCTAGACAAAGAGAATTAGGCCCGATGATAAGAATCACAAAATACAAACAAACCAGAAGGTGCATGCGCCTATAAAAAATAACTGCTACTACTTTTATTTTATTATACTTATAATTATACCAGTGAAGTATAATTATCCACTGCACCTTTTGAAGAAGTCTTTCAGATGGACATAGGATAAATACTAGTCCAAACGAAATAGGGGCCACTAGTTAACCTACAACTTATATGTAGGTATTTTATTTAACAAAATTAATTGATTAGTAGCAAAATACTGATATTACGAACTCTTTGCTTGTGTAGTGTTTCGAGACCAGATGCTGGCCATAATTTTCAGTAAACTTTAAATTTGAATTCTTTATGGCCTTTTATATGGATTTTTGTTTTAGCCCGGGATCATTTTTGCATTGATTTTCAGCAAGGAATCTTATTTTCTTTTGTAATTATATTTTCAAGTGAACAATGCTAAGTGTACGAAGGCATTTGGACACGATTACTGCAACCAGAGCAGTTACATTGATTGAAGAAGAGAATACGCAGCATTCTGTGGGGTTGCAGCTGGGTTTTTCTCGCAGAGCTATCCAAAACGCTTGGAATTGTTTCCGAGAGACGGGCGATACCAAGACCTGGTTGGGGTAGACTTCGGGCTACAACTGCTTCGGAGGACCGATACATACGCTTGAGTACCCGTCAAACTTGAACAATGACGGCTCGGAAATTACAAACTCGTTTTCAGCTGACAACGGGCACCCGTGTCAGTGACCAAACCATTCGAAATTGGTTATAGGGAGATTAGATCAAGACGACGAGTAGTTCGAATTCCTTTGACCAGAGCAACCGGTGCAAACCGTTTAAGGTTCTCTCGTCAACATTGGTCTGGGGAATAAACTAGTGGGCATGGTGCTCTTTACGGACGAGTGCAAAGCGAAATTTCTTAGTGACGATCGGCGTATTAGGGTGTGGAAAACACCTGGCGAACGATTTATGGATGACTATATCCACTAAGTTGACCGTTTCGGTGGTCCCAACTCAAGACTTGGGGTGGGATTAGCATACACAGTAAAATTGAGCTCGCCATTCTCAATGAAGGAAGCATAACTGCACAGCGTTACATCGGGGATCTCATCATCCCATTTGCACAGCGAGTGGGTCCTAAGTTCGTTCTGATGCAAGACAATGTCCGTACACACGCAGCTCGAGCAATCCAGTCTGTACTGCAAGACTCTCATATGTATGGGTTACCGTGGCCAGCGAACAGTCCGAACTTAAATCCAATAGAGCATATGTGACATCACTTGAAACGAAAGGTTAGAGAAAGTGAGCAAGAGATCCACAGCTAATGATTAATGCAATAAAAATTGCCTGGGAAGACATTACGACTGAAAAGGCTAGAAAGGATAGCTAAGAAAGGAAAGGCTAGACATAGCTAAGAAAGGAGGGCATACCCATCACTAAAAGTTAGGATAAGTGCAGTTTTTTTCTCCATTGTTTGTTTTTTATAGAAAATTACATTTTTGTCATAAGTTCAACATATTTTTTTAATGAGCATTATCTATATTAATAATTTCGTCAAGGGGTACGGTAGACTCGATTGAAACCTTACCTGAATAATAAAACATAAAAAAATAAAGATTTCGAGTCGACAACATATATCCGCAAAATTCGGATTGTCAAGTATTTTGTTAAATTCTAATGGTGCTGACAAACAAATCGCAGTCGCCATATTGGCCACTCTAGCGAAACGTCACTCACTGACACCTTTGACATCTTGAGTGGTTAATAAACGTTCCGTTTCATTCATACTAGCGCACATACGCCTCGCCACTCAATGCGACATTCATTTTAAAAAAAGTGTCCATTACAAAGAACTGTGACTCATGTGACTGTGTAAAACGAAACGTCTTGCCGCAAACATTGAGTGAAATGCCTTTAATATTCCTTGAGAACCGATAACTACAGAAATATCTACCTAAATGTTGTACCTACATGTGTAAATATTATGAGTCACATTACACCCGAGCGAAGCCGGGTTTTCATCTAGTTTTAAATAATCACAAGTCTTAATTGTAAGCAAACAAATAAAAATTACCTAAATAAAAATTGTTATTAATTGTATTATTTTTATGCTACAAGTGACCTGTAGTCGGGGCCTCCATCCGTTTTGTATAAACTGAGTCCCAATCATGTGTGAAAATGCTGTAACACATACATATTCTTTCAAATTTTTTCTATATATTTTTAATTCATTTTTTTTTATTCACTAATTTTTTTTTACCTATCATAATTTGTTGTAACTGAACAATTCATCTTGTTTTTTACTCATTGCACTGTATACAATTTTGATAAAATATTCCATCTGGTTTATTCTGTATTCTGAGACAAAGGAAACGATTACTGCCACTGTAAAAAGATTATATCCTTCTTTAATATCTTTTTTTTTTATTTATTTTACTTACATTTTCTTATTATCGTGATTGATTATTTATTGGTTGGTCATTTTTACTTTTTTTGGTTTTTTTAATATTTTAAGTAGATTTTGATGACAAGCTGACAAGTTTTCTATTTTTAGTTGTTTAATATCCTTGATTAATTGCAGGTAGAGTGATAACTGTTTCATATGGCGAAGATAAAACAAAACAAAATCTCTTGATAGATGGGTATACCTTCTACCAACATTTAAAATTGAAGTCTGGCTATAGATGGAGTTGTTCATTCGGTAAATGTAAAGCCCACGTGGTCGTATCAACGGACTGGAGAATAATTAAAATTAACGGTGACCATAGTCACGACCGACCAAGATACTTCGTCGCCGCTAATGGAACATACATAAAATGTTAAACTTGGAATACTAAATAAAAATTATGCAACAGAAACTGCATTGTATGAAGTAGGTAGTACATTTATTAAAATTATAGCATCTTGTGTCGTTTCTTCCCATAAAGTACATCTCATCTCGCGTCTCCACCGACTGACCAGACTGGTGACAGAAATCAGAATTTATTTTGATTGTACTTTTGCGCGATGTTAATAAATAACGCAAATTTAGCAGTTTTGTAAATTAATTAATAAATTTTATAAAATTTGTTCATGTAGTTTTAATGGGAATACATAATGTGTTAATGTTGTACCAATTTTTTTTTTTTTTTTTTTATGAAATCGAGGTAGCGCTTGACCACTATCTCACCTGATGTGAGGTGCAGATGTGGCCGAAGATGGACCACGCTTACCTAGTAAATGCCCATTTACCCTAGTTTTGAAGACCCCGAGGTTGTAGTACCATACATAACTCTATAATGATCCAAAGTACTAAGGGGCCTTGTCAATATGCACTCGGATATATTGGAAACGTGTATCTTCATCTGTACCTCAAAGTATACCCTGTGAGAGATCCGATAAAAAATACACAGAGTATTAACACGAATCTTAGAATTTCAAAATGGATTTTAGAAGTTCAAAATGGCGGACTCAGAATCGCTAATGGAAATCAAAAATATTACAAAAATAAGCGATGCAATAGTGTATTTTGGAGTTTGCTGAGTATAAAAATATAAAACATTTGGTATATTAATTTTTTTTTTAATGGCCGACCAAAATATTTCGTTTATCGTTGTTTGTCGTTTGCAATATGGCCGCGACAGGTGAAAGGGTAAGCAGAGATATAAAATCATTTTTCCCTTAAAAACCGCGCATTCTCTGTAAAGTACCACCGTTTTCCTTTAAAATATAGGTACGTACTATTTTAAAGCAGTATCACTTGTGACATTATTTAATTGCTCCTTTTATTTTTAACAGGTGCCATTTTTTACTTTTTAATTTTTATAGTATCTTAAGATTCGCTCAGTATTTCGAATCTGTTCCTATTTGGTCTTTACCTATTCAGAACACCATATACCTTTATTGGGCGTTGAATTTTATAAATGGGGAAAATCTCAACACATTATGCAGGTATGCTGTAGATTCAGATTATGTAATGTCTGTCAATTCTACCTTTTTTTTTTGCGTGAGAAAATCTGCGAGCCAGATCCTCGCCGACCATGGGGACATCGATGGGGTATGTGGGACTTCTACCCACTAAAAACCCACGGTGCTTCCTCGCGCCGTCTATGGGCGGGGGGGGTAAGGGATCGTGGAAAACATGCATCTGCCTCCCCCGCCAGACGAGGCCCGCGCACTTGCGGACTCCACCTCGATTAGGCGCGGAGTTTGATCTCCGCGCCGTGGAGAGACGTGCCGGAAACACACAGCACGTCTTCCATCGTTGCCCGGTGTTGTGATGACGGCGGACAACCGTCCACCGCCCCCGGGCGAAGCGGCACAAGCCGCCCATTCTCACCTCTCGCAGCGGGCAGTCAGCGAGGGGCTTCACCTCTGAAGCACCCCATTACCTCTTCTCTGCGGCACAACCTACCACAGAGTCGGAGGCCGCTTCCACCTGAAACTCTCGGATAACCCCTGCTCATGTGGCCGCTCATCTCTACGGCATTAAAGGTGGGCGGCCCAAAGGGGGTTTCCACCTGACATTTCCACAGCAATCGCGGCAGCCCGAGAGACGGACTCCACCTCGTGTTGTCGTCGCGGAAGAGTTACTAGGCCGGGTGACGAGGCCGGGTGTTCACTCTTCCGGACGAATGCGAAGGGCGGTTACTAGGCCGGTGGCCCTGACCGGGTCTTCACCACCCCCCACAAGGCCACGATTGCGGTACTCTGCCAGACGGTCCTTCCCTGCCGTAAAGCTCCGTCTTCGCGTGCGTTGCCCGACTACCACTGAGCGATAGAGCCATCCGAGAGAATCCGCCCGCTGCGACCCGCGCCGGTCCTCATGCGCAAAACCGAGACCCATACCTCGGTCCGACGAACAAGGACCGGGGGTGCCGCCTCTCACCGGCCTACACCCGCATGAGCCGAGTACGGATCCTCGGCCCAGCGAGCGGTGACCGACGAAGCTCCAACTGACCGTTGAAGCCTCCCAGCAAACGCTCCGCCACGAGCTCCGATGTTCGGAGCTCGCTCGGAGCCCTCACGGGTGTGCTTTCTTAGTTCCCCAGCGACAATCCGGTCAGCCAAGCGAAGGCCGGTGACCCCACCGACCCCTGCAACCGTCCGGATTGGCGAGGGTTAAGCTCCCCCACCGCGACAAGGTCCCAGCACACCTAGGGGGGGCTGTCAATTCTACCTGGCGTTCTGAAATTTCTCTCTACATACATAATATGTGAACAGCTTTCTCACTTCTCGCAATATGTACCTACCAAAAGTTACTATATATTTAGCCCCCTTATTATGATACCTATACTGAAAACATGCATATTATAACTAATTATCATTTTTTTTAATATCCTAATTGTTATTACATAAAAAAACAAATTTGTAAAGTATTTTCGTCTTAGCTACGCCCTCCATGGTACAATGTATATTTTTTTTTAATTAGGAGCAATTTATTTACATTGAAATTTTCAAACTTTTTAGGTTAAAAAAAAGGTTTGATCCCTTACTGCATTGACCGAACCAATACAAAACACCACATGTCCGGAATCGAACCCTGGAGCCCTAAGACAGAACGTTAAATTCGGTGTGTTCTGTCACTATAAAATGGTTAGATCGCTTTTTATATTTTTTATGGCTTCTTTTAACATATATTATAATCTAGACAAAATAGGGTCCACTAGTTAACTTACAACTTATAGGTATTTTATTTATTGTGTTATTATTACTTATTAACGACCCGCCCCCGCCTTCGCCCGGGGTGCAATTTTTATATATATGAGCATTCCCCATTTACCCTCTTTCCATTAGTGAAACTTGGCCAAGGGAAATGGGGATACATTTATATATACGAGTATAAAGATTACGAACTCTACTTGTGGTGTTGAGAGCAGATGCTGGCCATAATTTTCAATAAACTTTAAATTTGAATTCTTTATGGCGTTTTGTATGGATTTTTGGTCTAGCTTGGGATCATTTTTGCATTGATTTTCAGCAAGGAATCATATTTTCTTTTGTAATTGTTTTGGAATCGTTTCCGAGAGACAAGCACTGTTATCAGAAGACCTGGTTCGGGTAAACTTCGAGCTATAACTGCTTTCGAAGACCGATACATACGCTTGAGTGCCTGTCAAACTCAAACAATGACGGCTCGGAAATTACAAACTCGTCTTTGTCTCGTATTTGGCTAAATTATCACACACTACATACACGAATAGCTTAAAAGTCTTAAAAATGCGGGTTGCGAGCGTTGCAATGACTTGGAATGGCCTGTCTTGATTTAGAGGCTAGGAAAGGTAAAAAAGAATAGATAATATGTAGGTGCAGTTAAGAATGCGAGGCGAATGTTTGCATGTGTGTGATGCGTGTTTAGATGTGTGCGAGTTTATAGCAAACACTGCTTGAGAAGAGATTCTAGTTGAAAACGTAATAGTCGGAGAGCCGGCCGTATAAAAGTCTTATGGATCAGATACATGGATAATTTTTTGAAGATAGACCAAAAAACCATAGGTAAAAGGTCGACACCCCTAAAAATGTCTGATTTTGCCCGCATGCAAAATAATGACCTCACTTCCGGTTGTAATTTCAAACATTATCGTAACTTATAAGATACATGGAAAAAATTAACGGAAAAATAAAGTTTTTGATAATCAGAATCGAGATAACGAAGGTCGACAAGCTCAATTCATTCGCGACCGTCGTGAGTCGACCGCAAGACATTTATTGATTTTTAAAATCAATAAAAATCAATATTTTATTGATTTTAAAAATAATCAAAGATTTAGGGACATTGAATATATGAGCATAGGCTATATAACTACTTAAAACTAGTCGACAATAGTACCTATATTGACTTACCTGTTCACATCTGCTTGCCAGGTAGCCATGCACAGAAATAAGTAGGCAAGCTTACCTAAGCATACTCTCTATGTTAAAAACTATCAGTTGAGATAAAACTCATTCGGTTATCAAAAGAGTGAAGGTGATGAAAGAAAATGGATTAAAATTAATTAAACTAAAAATAGCTATGAACACTTTTCGATAGGCAAGTCATTAGGCATATTTGTTTTTTATAAATTATACTTGATAAAAAATATGTCTCATCGAGTTATCATATCGGTGAAGGTCGATCTTCAGCGGCTCTTAGACCATTTCTTCTTGTAAAATTTCCTCTAGACTCTATGGCAAACACTGCCGTAGATTGCTTAAGAAATAGGATGGGATACCTGTATTACAGGTCACCGGGCCTCACTCCGCACTTAATGTAAATATTGAAAAATAAATAATAAAAAAAACTGAATATTCTTATAAGGTATTCGTTAGAATTAACTTTGAAACGAAACGAAGAGAGGAGGTATGTTAAGTTTCAAGTAATAAATGTCACAGTCATTTGAGTCATTTTCCTATTACATACCTACGTCGTTCTTTCTGTAAAATGTAGGTGAACAAATAAAATATTTATTTAATTAATAAATGACAAATGAAAGTTTTTTTTCCTAATATGTCGTTCTTACTGAAAATTTCACATCGAATCATTTTGAATATATCCGTTCACTGTATTATTAAGATGACATTATTACATTACTGCTAAGCATGGCTAGGCATAGGCCTCTCCTCCATATAGGGGTTATAGATCATTTTGCAAATAAATTATAGCATTATAGTCAAATTATATTAAATTCTTTCAGTGCAAAAGTTGACAAGGTAGCTTCAGTTTTTAATGTACAATAGTTTCGTTTCGACCGTCGTTAGAAACAGACGTATCGCATTTTATCAATACAACGCGTACGCAATAGTGTGAAATTGTACTGAGGTGCTCAAAGTATTTCTGTAGATATGTTTAATTGTCCACGCTGTGAATCCTCACACTCTGATGGCCCAGTTTGCAGCTCCTGCAAGAAGCAGTTCGACTACGGTTGTGCAAATATTACTGAACAAGGATACAGGAAGCTAGGCGACAGAAAATTAACCTGGCGCTGCCTATGGTGCAAAACATCTACATCGGCTTCATCGGCTTTATCGGCTCCTACATCTCCTTTGCCACCTGATAGATTAGATAAACTCCAAGAACAGCTCCATAGCATCTCAGCTCAGCTAACTCCTTTGGCTGACCTGGTGCAGGATATTAAGTCTATTAAATCAGAGTTGTCGAATATGAAGGACTCTCTAGACTTCGCACATGACCTGATTAACAAGTTTACTAACACCATTCAATCTTTGGAAGTTAGGGTGGCTAAGGTAGAAAAAGTGGTGGACGCCGTTCCTGAACTCAAGGATGAGGTATCGAGGTTGCAGAGAGAACTCGACAGGCGAGATCAATGGGCCAGAGCTAACAATGTGGAGATACGTGGATTACCACAGAAGAAAAGCGAGAATCTTTATGACCTCGCCCAGCGTATTGGCAGTTTGGGAGGGCTCAGCATTAAAAAGGACGACATAAATTACATAGCTCGCATTCCCACACGTGTTCCAGATGCTACGAAACCTGTGATAATATCATTTAACAATCGATACACTAAGGAAGAATTTGTAGCATCATCGCGTAAGAGCAAGAAACTAAATTTATCCAATCTGGGCTTTTCGGCCGAAGGTGTTATTTACGTAAATGACCACCTCACACAACGAAGTAAAGCTCTATTGAGTAAGGCAAAATCAATTGCTAAAGAGAAAAATTTTCAATATGTATGGGTGAAACACTCGAAAATTATGGCGCGAAAATCGGATACTTCTCCCTTACTTATTATAAGATCCGAAAAAGATCTTGTGAAGATTTCTTAAACACAATATTTTTAACATTATTAATATTGACAAAAATAGTATACAGTTTGAGAACCACTGTTGTTGCTTGGTTTTATGGTTTGGTTGTGTTTGTGAGTATAACTGTAATAGTCAATCGGGCGCTGTGTAAGCATTGTTTCATACAATACTGGACTAATTGGCGCATAGCTATAAAGCTCATTTTGGTAAATGGTATCTGTAGCGAGCTAATGTCGGCACTGTTATTGAAACTGCAACGTACCTTTTTTATAGGTACCCGAATTCTTAATTTATTTTTCATAGTGTTTCAATACAATGCTGCATTTCTCGAGATATCGGTGTTTGAGTGTTTGTTTGATGATCGTGTAGTTTATTTAATGGTTTATTGTATGGTCATTAAGACAACATATTTTTCTAAACTGCTTATAGTGTACTCGCACACATATTATAAGTTATTTTTTTTCATTTATTATTTCGGTCGCTTTCAACTTATATCACAATTGTTCATTTTTGCATCTAGAATATTCGTTTATCATTTCTATATATTTTTTTCATTGAAATCGTTGCCTGTTTTTTATGTTTTTTTAATAATTATATTTACTGAGACCTGCCTACAAGGGACTTGCCTCTGGATGATGTCGGAAATTGAAATATTTTTTACGCCTTTGGAGGGAGATTGTTCGTTATGTAACACAATTATTTGTGTACCTACGTATTGCAAAGTACTAATCATTATAATGTTCTTGCAGAAATGTGGCTGCATGTGTTTTCATTTTTGGTATTATAATACATTATTCTATTTAAAGCGCCGCTTTATATACAAAATATTTAGAGTATTTTTATTACTTATAGATAAAAATAGATTACGCTTTTATAATACTTATTTTATAACTATATGCCGGATGCCGGCAACTATGATTCTAATCTTACGGCATTTTATCTACAATTACTCGCTTTTCCTATATTTAAATGGATTGCGATTTGACGTGATTAATTTTGTACCTACATACTATATAATATTAATTAAAACTTTAATTTTACAACAATCCATCCATAATAAATCATATTCTATCAAAAATGGATTTCAGTTGGATGTAATTTGTTTTGTAACTGTATACCACACAATAATAATTAAAGTCATGCTCCTACAACAATTACATATATTAAATCTTAATGGGGAAGTAACGCATTCTATTGAAACTTGTAGTAGCCCGTGCCTAATGATTTTATATTTATATTTGTTCATACATAGTATTATTTTGTCATCAAATAGTTTGCATTTACGATATTATCCTCATGGCTAATTCCAGGTTAAATATCTACTATCAAAATGCTCGAGGGCTGCGCACTAAAACTAGCGAATTCAAACGTAACCTTCTGCTTTCCTCTCATGATATAATCTCTGTAACTGAGACTTGGTTGGTGGAAGGATCTCATTATGTATCTGAACTTTTCGACGATAGGTACATGGTGTGGAGAAGGGACAGAAACTACCAAGCTACCGGTGAAAAATATGGCGGAGGTGTACTTCTAGCCGTTCGCCGTCAATTAAAAGCCGTTGAGCGCCCTGAGTGGCGATCATCAGCTGAAGACTTATGGGTTTCTGTCTCACTTAATACAAAGAGAGTAAAAAAATTACATATTTGCACATTGTACCTGTGCAAAGAAGGTTCAGGAAATTCTTTTAACAAACAATTGCTTAATTTTTCTGAAAAACTTTCGTTCATAGTGAACTTATGTCCAAATGACTGCTTTTTAATACTGGGCGATTTCAATTTGGGTAATGTGGACTGGATCGGTGATAACTACTCTCTCCAGCCAATTGGGATTACTGGGGAGACGCAAACCACTTTTTTTAATACGTTATCTGAATGTAATCTTAAGCAATATAATTTGGTTAGAAATTCAAACAATAGGTTATTAGATTACGTTTTATGCAATGATGTAGTATTGACAACACCTTGCTTCGACCCCCTAATTACCGAAGATGTACACCATAGGTCACTTGAGACCATGTTGAATTTTGACCTAAATGACAATTTAGACTCCACACCTAGGATCAAATACTTCTATGAGAAAGGCGATTACAATAGCATAAACGTATCATTGAATAAGGTGGATTGGCAAGACTCCCTCAATAATAAAACATTGGAATCAGCGATCGATTTCTTTTATAACATATTAAATACTTTAAAAGATAAACATATACCACATAAATTTGTCAAAGCTTCAACATTTCCCCCATGGTATAACTCATCCTTAAAAAAGTCTTTGAAGGAGAAATTATTATTTTTAAAAAAATTTAAAACTTACAACAATAGGTATGACTACGACACTTTTTGTTTGTTACGCGATAGAACGAAACGTTTAGAGCAGCAATGCTATAGGGAGTATATTGAACGATCTGAAGCGTCTATATCCAAACACCCTAAATTGTTATGGTCCTTCGTAAAAAGTAATAAAAGGGGACCATGTTCTATCCCATCTACTCTCTATTACAATGACCAATCGGCTGACACTGGTGATGGAATATGTGATCTTTTCGCATCCTACTTTCAATCCACATTCCTTTCCAGCTCTCATTCAACTTCTGCGTCAATCGACTCGCCCTCTCCAATTACAGCTGATGGCTTTGACTTCCCTAACATTATCAGCAGCATTGAAATTGGAATGGATGCATTGTTGACACTACTTAAAAACCTTGATCCAGCAAAGGGGTCAGGTCCTGATGGTATTTCACCTTTGTATATAATTAACTGTGCCAACTGTCTATCTATTCCTCTTTCTATCTTATTTCGACGCTCAATCACTGAAGGTATTGTACCAAAATTATGGAAATCTGCATTCATTTCCCCAATTCATAAGTCTGGTTCCAGAACACAAGTAAAGAATTATAGACCAATCTCTAAACTTTGCATTTTTGCTAAGATTTTTGAACGATTGGTTTATACACAGGTGTATAATTCACTGTCACTTTTCTTTATTCCGGAACAACACGGATTTTTAAGGAGGCGATCCACTGCGTCCAATTTGTTAACTTTTGTCGATTTCGTTGCGTCGAGTATGGATTCCGGTGGTCAGGTTGATGCCATCTTCACAGATTATGCTAAAGCATTTGATCGAATCGACCATCAGATTCTGTTGCAAAAGCTGTTTCGTGCTGGTATCCATGGAGATTTGTTTAGATGGTTCACCTCCTATATCAATAGTCGCACTCAATCAGTCGTTATCAATGGCTACTCGTCTTTTTGGAGCGTTGTTCCCTCCGGAGTCCCGCAGGGTTCCTTACTCGGACCCTTACTTTTTAATATCTTCATTAATGACATAGGCTCATGTTTCCGTCATTCTAATTATTTGCTTTATGCTGACGATATGAAAATATATAAATATATTGGTAGCATCGAGGATTCGCGTCTATTACAAAGTGATATAAATTCGTTTGAGGAATACTGTCTTAAAAATAAATTAGATTTAAACGTAGATAAATGCTATCATATAACGTTTACTCGTAAAGCTAAAAGTCTCACAAGTAAATATTTTATAAAAGGGAAAGAGCTTAAACGCGTAGAAGAAATTCGCGATCTTGGTGTTGTTCACGATTCAAAGATGACTTATGAAAAACATGTGAATAATATAGTGGACAGATCTTATAGAGTTATGGGATTCTTGAAGAGGGTGAGCTGTCAATTTAGCAATATTAAGGTTGTAAAAATTTTGTATTGCTCTTTGGTGCGCAGCATCCTCGAGTATTGTTCACAGGTTTGGAATCCCCAATATGATATTTATATCAATAGAATAGAAACTATACAGAAAAAATTCTTGAGATTTTTGGAATTTAAGTGTAGGTGTCATGACGATGATTACGAGGCTAGATGCCGGAGGCACCACATTCTCCCTCTTAAAGAAAGGCGTTTCATTGCGGATAATATTTTTCTTATGAAAATAGCCCAAAACATTGTTGATTCTCCTTATTTGCTATCAAAAATTAATTTAAAAGTTCCTTGTAGGTCTGTTAGGTCTGTTAGGATGGCATCACAACTAAGTTCCAGATATTACGCCACAAATTATGGGAAGAACTCTTTCTTTCCCAGATCTGTCAAATTTGTTAATAGTTTGGTTGAATTCCCAGAGCTCGATATATATAATTCAAAGATTTATAAAATAAGACAATTACTTTCGAAATCTTGGTTTGATGATTCACTGTAGACTTCTTCCTTGCAGACTTTTTCTTTTCCTTTTTTTTTTGCTTTATTTGTTTACTTAGTATTAATTTTTCTTTTTTTTTTTCTCTTACTTAGCTTGGTTAGAAACGGTTTTATTAATTTTTATATGTAGACTCAATATGCGGAAACTTATAAATGGTGTCTAATTAATGTGCCAAATTAGTTGTTAAGTAAATGTTGTATAAAATATGTCACTGTAAGTTTTCCTTGAAAATAAATAAATAAATAAATAAATAAATAAATAGTTTCTTATGATTTATCATGCTGAAATCAGTCGTGATAATTCTAACCAAATGCAGTTTCTTGTAACTTACCAGGAATTTTAATGTTAGATTAGTCAATGTTGCAGATGTTCTCTTCCTTCGAAAAATAATACAATTATTTTATTACTTTGTAGGTAAAATGATAACTATCGCAGATGGAAGAAAGAATAAAAGACAAAATCTTTTGTTAGATGGCTTCACTTTCTACCATCGTAGTACAATGAGGGCGGGCAAGAAATGGAGCTGTACAATGAGAGGATGCAATTCTTACATTGTGATGTCACTAGACGGAGTAATCGTTAAAACTGTTATAATTCATAATCATAAAAGGCCGAATTTTTACGTCACTTCTGATGGGCAATACGTCAAGTGTTAAGTAAAATCAAATCTAAGGTTAAAGGATGATTTATATTACACCGGGCCGGGCGCTCACCGGGTTTTTCTCAACCTGCCCCGGCCGGGTTTGCTATTTGTCACCGTGCCGCCGACGGGCCGCCACCGGGCGCTGCCCGTGCCTTGTCATTTCCAAGTACGATTATATTATTTTGTATTAATATTACTATACTAGCTATGCCCGCGACTTCGTATGCGTGGTATTCGGAAAAACGTGTAACTTTTTTGTTTTTAAACAGATTTTTTTTTGTTTTTCAACGAAAATGCGAATTTCGAAATTTCGTCGTGAACGAAAAATTCCTCTCCCCGAGACCTCTTAAATGAGTACCAACACGGAGGGTCTGCGACGCACCGCTCCCGAGATATTTTTGAAATTCTTTTTTTTGAAAAAATATTTAAGCAGAAATATATTATACCTACCAGAAATATATTAACATATATTATTTAAAAAATATTATACTTCGAGGCAGTCAGCCTCGGGTTAATTAATTAATTAATTAATTTATAATTTTAAAAATTTAAAAAAGAAACTAAATATACATTAAATGATACCACTAAAAAAACTAATAGGTACTATACCCCAAGCGGGCCTCGCGAAGCTGTCTCCGAGCGCACTGTGAAAACAAACATTTCCGGCCGGGGCACGGACACGGCCCGGTGTAATATGAATTGATCCATACAAAAGCATACTAACAATATCTTCACCGGGCTCCGGCCGGGGTACGGACGGGGCACGGCCCGGTGTAATATAAATCATCCTTAAATTGACATTATTTTATTTGTTAATTACTTATACATTAATAAAGGTTTGTGTTCGTGGCGATGTCTGTGTTTCTCACAAGTGCGTTTGTGGCAAGGATGTCGATCGGTTGGGCCTCCGCTGCCTCTTGCGTCTACCAGTGCTAGATGTTTCTCCCTACACCAGCTTAAATGACATCCTTCGTCGATCTCTGCTACCATTGACGTACCTGCAGTCTTACAACCAAACGGCATCATACGTGGTGACGGGAAGAGACTGGACGGGATGTCGTCGTCCATCGATTCCATGGAAGATGGATCTGTTGTGTGCGCTTCTCAAATAACGAATAATAGTTTGAACTCTTCAAATAATCACAAGAGTTTTATTGGAGACATAATAGGTAGGCCGTTAGTGTGGGACTTCACATGTGTAGCACGCTACACATTAAGTACTCTTTTGTGTTTTAGGCAGTTTTAATCATATTAATATTATTATTGAATTATTCAAAAAAAGTTACATAGTGAATGTAATTTGATTATTCAATTGTTATTCTGGAATAAAAGGAACGTATTCACATCAATGTCTTCATAAAATTGTCAAAGTTTTCCCTCGTGATATATTTTTTATCACAAATCACATAAGTAATTTGTTGTAAGGCATAAGCAGGTAACTAGCGACCCGCTATGTTAAATGACCCCTCCGAAATGTTGAGGATCGTGACTTAGTAAAAAGTCAGCGACAGATTTCGGAAACTACAAACCTGAGATGACCCGGTTTGCGGATTGTCATACGGGGGTCACCACATCGCGACCCCCCCCCCCTCCCCCTCCCTCCATACATTTTTTGAAATTTCAAATCCTCCAAGACCCAAGACGGCGGTCACTTTGGCAGATAACCATCGCCCCCGGAGGTCCGTCGTCCGGGACCGTCGACCTCCCCACCCCCCCTTCGAACCCCCTCAATACGAAATCACACTTTGTTAAGGATCTTTTGCCGTTAGAGAAGGGCAGTCGACCCGCCGCGGAGGGTCTCGAGGCCGGGGGGCGAACGACGAGGAGGGGGGAAACAGGGGGTCAAAGTGGGCTCTGGTCTTGATCTTACTAAGGTCGGCACTTGCGGCACCCGTGGCGTTGCTTGTGTTATGGGCGACAGTAGCCACCTACCATCAAATGCTTGACGAATTTTAAATAATAAAAAAATTGTATTAATAAGAAAAAATGCAATGGATAAAATATGTCTGAGGCCTGAATTGTGACAAGAATATAGTTAGAAAACTATAAGGGACAAATATTTACACAAGTCTTACAAAGTATTAAAGTTATGACAAATTATATAGATACGCTATAGGTATTGCTTTTAATGAACAGCATTCGATGTTATGTTTTGTTATCTATAAACGTGTGCAACACTAGGAGAGCTGCAAGAAAGGTCTAGGGCGGATATTTGATATTAGCCTATATAGATAAGATAAATGCAGAGGAACAATTTAGTTTCGAAACTATAGTCCAAGATATGTAGCTAAATATAAATAGGTTCTCTATTCAGAATGCTAAATTCCTTTAAGTACCATCCCTTTAATTCATGAACAAATGAATAGTTTGCACTTAGATACTCATGCACATTTTACTACACTCATTCTAGATTTCAATGTATGGAGGAATGGGCAAATTTTATAATTTTGTTTTACTACTGCTGTGTTATACCTTCATGTGAGTACATTATAACACACGACTCTCCCGCCCCCCCTGAAATCGGCTTCACCCCTTCCCCCCCTGAAAAGAATCCCGTTTTACAGATTTTCTCAATTATCAGGAAAACGATACAAGCTAGGACAAAATGGTCAAAGACTAACTTATATATTAATAAATTACCTACAAATGAGTACTACATTCACTTTGATACGAGTTATAGTTTTAAAGCTATGACGCGACAAAGTTGACTGAAAATGTTTAACTAGCAAATAATCACAATTTAAATACTCGCGCGCTAATTATGCTCGGGAAATGCAACGAAAATGTCGTAGTGATTGGGCAAGATATATACGAGGGCGGAGTGATAAGTCTGGTAAAACTTAAACAAGTAGTAAAATTAATTAAATTTATTATTATTTTTCAACGTAGTCTCCGTGTAGCTCAATGCACTTCACCCAGCGTTTCTCTAGCTTTTCGATCCCTTTCATAAAATAGGATTTAGGCAACCCTTCAAAATAGGCATTGCTTTCGTGCATGACCTCTTCGTTGAAGCCAAATCTTTTCCCACTAACCCATTTTTTTAAATTCGGAAACAGAAAATAGTCACAAGGGGCTAAATCTGGCGAACACGGTGAAAGAATAAATATTATTGTTTCCTGTATATTTACAGCCTTACTAATAAACTTTTATACACAGCTTATACACTCGTTATAACACAGACCTGACTAATAAAGATTTGTTTGACATAAGGCTTGTATACGTCTGTTATAACAGTCCGTTTTTACAAAGAAAATTTACACAAGGTTTATACAGCCGGTGACCCTTGTTTAAACGTTGTATAAGCTCAAAATGGCGGACAACGATCAGCTGTTTCTAGTCTGACTAACTGCAATTGACAGATATTTTTTTTACAAATAAGTGTTAAGTCTAGTGATAATAAGAATAATGGATTATTTGCATTATTTAGATATTCTTGATGACATTGATGGTGAACCCATTAGAAAAAGGAAATGTTACAAAATTCGTTATAATCCTTTCATATTAGAAGAAAATGAGTTTCGATCGAAATATAGATTCAGTAAGACGTATGTTTCAAAAATTGTAGAGTTAGTGAGAAATGAAATCGTACAACAAACTAGAGGTGGTGGACTGTCTGTTGAGCTTCAAGTATGCACTGCACTTAGGGCGTGGGCTCGACAGGAGGTTCAAGATGATGCGGCGGATCTTCATGGACTTAGCCAACAGTCCATCACTAATATATGCCGCCGAGTGGCTGTGGCTTTGGCGAATAAGAGAGCACAATTTATATTTATGCCATCGTCTGTTGCGGAACAAGAAGCAGTCGTTTCGGGATTCAAAAGTATATGTGGCTTTAAACAAGTTATTGGTGCAATTGATTGCACACACATCAAAATAAAAAAAATTGGTGGTGATATTGGTCAATACTACATTAACAGAAAAGGATATTACTCCATTAATGTGCAAGTGGTGTGCGATTCTAATTTAAAAATAAGGGATATTATAGCTAGATGGGATATTGTAGCTAGAACGACAAAGATTCGAAAACAAAGAGTTCGCAGGTCGCCTTCTCGGAGATTCTGAATATCCCTTAACACCATTTCTGTTTACTCCAGTGCTAAATCCAAGGACACAAGGTGAAAGTAATTATAATAGAGCCCATATAACCACAAGAAATACCACAGAACGCTGCTTTGGCCTTTGGAAACAACGATTTTACAAATTAAAGTTATTTTGCCAATTATCAAGTCTTGATTTTGAGAGGTATAAATGGAATCTTTTTGTAGCGTAGCTGGATTGCAGCGTGCGTTCGGAAGTACAAATCGCGTAACCGACACGACTTTTATAAATTGTAAAAACTTCACAAATAAACAATTTCAAGTATTTGTGACATACAAAATATTTAAAATTTTACTAACTTATATATTTTCTTTCGTTTGACTTAGAAAATGTATATAAATAAATTTTATAAAACATAAACATTATTTAAAGTTTACAGTTTCAGAACGCGTTTGGAATATAATTGCCGTAACAAAAAACACAATTCTTATAACCAAGGTATAACTATACAATGCTTATACAGCGTTTATTAGTAGCACGAGTGTATAAGCCTTATATAGTCGTTATTCAATGTATAACTATACAGATGTTGAACGCTTGTATAACTTTTTTTTATTAGTAAGACTGTTAGAGTGTTATTACAAAAAAGATAAACATACATTGAACATGTGTCTAAAAAAATGTTTATTACAAAAGCGTGTTTAAGCAGTTAGAGTTAGGCACGGTTTAAATAATACTTTTCATATTTAAATACATGTCAATACTTGTCGAAGACTCAAAGTTAGTCTACTGCTTTGTCTCTAATTTTCGCAAGTTGTATTTGTGGTTATGATTATGATGAAATATCGGGTTGTTTTACCTTTTATTCTTGAACCCAATTTTCTTCACGTTCACGAATTTTTATTTTAATATTGCAATTGTCCATTTTTTTCCATAATTTTTATTTATATTATACTCATTTGACAATGAGTAATGACGATTGACAAGTCTCGATTAACACATTCCATTCTTTCAACCGATCACTGTTCTATGTGTACAATGTACTCATTATATACGTAAGTTTTGGTTCCAAAACATACTTATGGCGGTGTATTTAGAGCAATAATTAATTTATAATCACACACGTCACTGTTTTATTTATATATAGATAATTTTAAAATATTTTCTGCGTAGGATATTCTATTAGCACATAACAAATTTGCATAGAAAGGAACGTTTCGGATTGAACCAAATGAAGTTGAACGAACGTTTTGTAATGTTGCTATTTTATTGTTACTATTTGCTATTTTATAATTTTAAAATAGCAACATTTGGTTGCCTATAGGTTGCCTAGCGATGTTTTGGTAAGTCAAAGGACAAACACTATTTTGTAATAGCGAAGGTTAAACATTATTTGAGGCAGGGTTTAAACTGTGAAATTGTATACAAATGTCATTAGACGCTGTTTGACAAATCACGTGTTGAGACATAGTTTAGTATTTTTTTTTTTGTAATAACACTGTTACCGTCTTACTACAAAAGATTAAATAAGCACTGTCTAAACACGTGCTTACGTAGACAATGTATAACTATTTAAACATTGTTAGGCGAGCGCTTAAAATATCCTTACCACAAAACCTTGTTTAGCGCTTGTTTTTGTAGATAGTGTTAAAGTACGAGAATGATATTGCATTATGGCAACCCTGACAAACATTCATTCAGTCACTCGCCCTGAATTCATGTCGTTTTCATTTTACGCAGATTTTGGTTTTCACAAGCTATTATTACGGACTATAGTAACGATATAAGTAAATTATCAAATTGGAATAAGGCACAAATTACAACAAATACGTTAGATTGTTTATAAAATTTTGTTATATCAAAAAACATTGCGCTTAATGGAACGTAACTGACACGGGCGTAATTGTCAAATGTCAAGTTGGATTTGTTAATTTAATATTCTTATTTTCATAAATTCCATTTATTATTATTAACATGGATTAATTCGCTCGCGATGTATCCTATCTCACAAAATTATATATCCTTATAAATAATTCATATCCTCCATACGTAATCAATTAAATTTAAAATATCCAGTTATTTCAAAAATCAAAAGAAATCTTTAATATTACGCAAAACGATTACAAATTTGACAGCACGTCCAAGGAGAAGCCGCTAACTAGATAGACACTTGTTAATCAAGCATCTGGCGGTATTTAAATTTAAATAATGCTCAAGCATTGTCTAACCCTAAACAATGCCTAGACACTCTTTTGTAGTAAAGTTTTATTTAACCACGTGTACAAAGCCTGTTTAAAGTATGTTTAATGTTTTTGTAGTAAGACGGTAAATGTTTAATTTTGCTAAGTGCTAATTTTTCGTAAACTTTGACGCACCATACCTCGAAAACTATAACTCGTATCAAAATGAATGTCAGAACTTATTTGTGGGTAATTTAGTAATGAATAATTTAGTCCTTGACTATTTTGTCCTATCTGGTATCGTTTTTCTGAATCTGTAAAACGGTTTGTATAAATTCCCTAAAATATTTTTGCCTAGACAAGGAAGAGCAGAGCCTCCCGAGCTCCCGAAACAAGCTTTTTAAGCCTAAAAGGAAGTTCCAGTCACTTTAAATTTTAAACTTGAATGAAAGACAAGATATTTATTTACATCCAAATATGAAAATTAAAACATAAAAAATGTTACGTCGTATACTTATAAAAGGTATCCATCATCATTTTTATGAAAAATATATTTGCAGGTAAATTAATAAGCATCTCTAGGAGTGGGAAAATAAGGCAAAATCTAATGCTCGATGGATACACTTTCTACGTTCACAAGAAGGTGAAAATGGGTACCAGATGGATGTGTACAAAAAATTTATGTAATTCTTACGTGATTGTGACAAAAGATGACGAATTAATTAAAGTTGCAGTCAATCATAACCACCCAGCACCATCATACTGTGTCACAGCTGCAGGATATCACATCAAGGTGTAATAATTTACGTCGCTGATAGTGTTCGTTTTGGATGGCAAAGTTGACGAATAGAAAATTCGGAATACAAAATTCCTGTTTATGTGATGTAAACTTGCTTTAGTACGCGACTTCGCTGACGGTAAAATACAACCTAAATTCTAACCAAAAGTTCACTATTCTTAAAATAAAATATACTTTAAATTAGAATTTCTTCTTTAACTTTCAAACTTAACCTTTTACAGTCAAAATTAAAACCACAACAAATAAAAGAGGCAAAACTAAGCAGAAAATCATGTTTTTACACTTTTTGCGAACATAACAAAGTGAAGGCGGGAAGTAGGTGGCGTTGTACAATACGTAATTGTAAATCTTACATGTTCTTATCGAAAGATGGCGCATTAATTAAAAGTGTTGTAGGTCATAACCACAAGCGTCCTAAATACTGTCACCTCTAAGGGGAAATACATTAAATAGTAAAAATTGTTTTGTTTAACTTAAACTTTGTTGTGTTTTCTTAACCTTGCTTTCTTTTTCTACTTATGGTAAATCTGTAACTTGTTTTCTGTCTTCCATTTTCAATCTAAAGCACCATGTATATGTTTTACAAATTATGTAAGATTTGTTATTATTAATAGTAGTAAATAAATTACAATTTACTCTATTATATTTACACAATTACTCTAACAATCTTTACTTTAAGGTTTATTATGACTGTATTATGAGCTAGCTTTCCTTATTGCTTCGCTCGCAATAAAATGCAGCTGAAAGACCAGTATAATGCAGATCAAAGATTTCTTTAAATCGGATGCATAGACTCAGAGGATACACAGTACAACCGAACTTAAACTGTACTAATTTTAATATTAATGTTAATTCTTTACAGTTAAAATTTTTACAGCTACAAATTGTAGAGGAATAACTAAGCAGAAAATCATGTTTGATGGATACACTTTTTATGAACAAAGCAAAGTAAAGGCGGGAGGTAGATGGTGCTGTACAATATGTAATTGTAATTCTTACATTGTCTTGTCGAAACATGGTGCTTTAATTAAAAGTGTTATAAGTCATAACCACAAGCGACCTAAATACTATGTCACCTCTGAAGGGAAATACATAAAATGCTAAAATATTCTTTTGTTTATTAAAATTGAACTTGCTTTCAATACTTCTACTTAAGTTAGATGAAATTCTGTGAGAATTTTTTTCGAACATTATATTTGTAATTAATTATAGTAGTAAATTAATTAAATAAATCACAGTTTACTTTGTTAATTTAAACAATTTGACAATATGTGCAAAATGTACTGGTGTTTGTGGATTATGAAATGGCCTTTGATTCAATCGTAGCATGGGCAGTGCTCGAGGCTCTGCATTACCATCGGTAAGTATATCGAAGTGTTTGGACTTGAATTTTAACTTGAATGAAAGAAAATATATTTATCTACGTCCAAATATGAAAATTAAAACATTAAAAATGTATCACCATATATGTACTTAAAAAAAGTCATCCGTCATAAGTTTTATAAAAAATATATTTGCAGGTAAATTAATAAGCATCTCTAGGAGTGGGCAAATAAGGCAAAATCTAATGCTCGATGGATACACTTTCTACGTTCACAAGAAGGTGAAAATGGGTACTAGATGGATGTGTACAAGAAGATCATGTAATGCTTACGTGCTGGTGACAAAAGATGACGAAGTGGTTAAAGTTGCAGTCAATCATAATCACGCACCACCATCTTACTATGCCACCGCTGCAGGGTATCACATCAAGGTGTAATAATGTACGTCGCTGAGTCTTCTTTTTAAATGGCAAAGTTTGGTGCGGTCCGCATTTCGCTAAATTGGCGAATATGTAATATACACCCATTTGCAAAAAAAAAATGGGCGCTTTTGATTTTTTCCGACACGAAAAAAATTACAACAGGAAAAAGGTTTTAATCATTGGAACATATTACTAGCTGGATTTAAAAGTGCCGTAGTGATTCTAAATTAAAATTCTTCTTTGAGGCTGGATTTAAAAGAAAACAATTTTTTACTACATTTGGTGACGCGTTTTCTGAAAGTTAATATCGATTTTTATATTATTTTTCAGACGATTAAATATAGATTTAGTTTCACTAGTTCATTCACACATGTGCTCTATGTGGAGACACACTTTCTATCTATTAGGTAATCTAATTGGGTAATATAATATATTATGTTACAAATTAACATTTCTAACAGAAAAGAAAAGTATTTAAAAATTATGTATATGGATTGTTAAATAATTGGTTATTTGCAATTTAGATGGTAATTTATTTTAAAAAATTAGTATCTCCTGTTGCGGAAATGGCGAGCCAGTGTTACAATAAAGTTTTAAATACGTTGTAAAGACTGTTTATAATGAAATAAATAAGTGTTTTTGTTTAATAATTTAATGTAATGATTAAAATAACTTTTATCATTTTACGGTACTATTTTGTCTTATTCCTACTAACACTAATAGAGAAAAAGTGATTGGAAAGTAGCTCGCTCCGTGATATCCAAATATGAAAAGAAATAAGGGACGAGGGTTCAAATCATGAGGTAACTTTAGGCCTTATTTTATCCTACCATGACAATTGTGTTTATGTTACCGGTCTTTAGGTACTCATATCCAAAACAAAAATAGAAATAACGGCAGAAACAAAGACCGATGACCTGGAGGACAGAAAAACCGAGGAACGAAGACGGAATGCGAAAACGAAGACCCGGGTGCGGGGAAAAACCCCTTGAAAATGACAAAATTAAAAGGTCTTAGGATATTGAATGAAAGAATTACCTGTAATACAAAAGGGACAATCTACCTATTAGCAAAATTGCATTACTGGAAATTTAAGTAACTAGCTTTTTCGTTGTCGATCAGACTTGAACAAATCAATGAGAAAGATGGGACATTCACTCAAATTAATAACTAAATAACCATCAAAATTTATTAATATTTGTAGGTAAACACGTGTCAAAGATTAAGGTTAACTTACTTGTAATCGACCAAATCATTAAGTCGAGATTGTATGAAAACTACATCTAATTCAATCCTTATAATTAGTAGAATAGAAAAGAATCATCTCTTTAAATAAGATAAAATGACATATATAAAATAAGTTACAGCGTTTGCGGGGGCCATCATTGGCTGTATTTTCCAATGAACATTTAATGATAATGCATCCGTAATTCGGATGCACGTAGATTACGGCATTATAGCCATGCTTTTACTTTTTATAATATTTAAATCCGAATTAATAAAAAACACATCTTGACGAGATGCGTCTAATATGTGTAATGTCCACAGAACATCGCCAGTCGAATCACGCTTCAAAAACCACAAACTATTTTAACAATTGTCAACGTTTTTTATTGATGTCATCAATAAAAAACTGATAAAACTGGATTTCAGTAAAATAAAAATTTTATTGAAATCCAATGAAATAATCTAATCTGAGTATATAATCCGATTGTTTTAATAACGAAACAAAGCAATATTCCTAAACTTCATACAATGCTAGTATAAAGTGTTCTGTGCAAGCAAGTGTGGAACCACTATCTATTACCGAGAATAAGTCACATGATAGGTTAAAAATATATGTGAAAATGTTGAATTTCTAGTTTTTAAAAGACTTTTAATTTTAGTTACAATATTTTTAGTTTCAGTTAAAATTATAACCACCCTAAATAGTAAAGGGAAAACGAAGCAGAATCTCATGTTTGACGGTTACACTTTTTACGAACACGGCAAATTGAAAGCAGGAAATAGATGGAGGTGTACAATACACACTTGCAGATCTTATGTGGTTCTGTCAGAAGAATATGCATTAATAAAGAATGTTGTAAGACATAACCATCAACGTCCTAAATATTACGTTACCGCTGATGGGAAATACATTAAATGTTATTAGAATTAAAAACTTGCTATTAAGGTGAAACTGGTTTTTAATTTTTTATCAAAACGCCATATACATTTTTATGGTCAATTTTAAAAGATTTGTAATGTCTACTTACTAATATACATAATAAAGCTGATGAGTTTGCTCATTTGTGAATTATGCTTACACGCCTTAACATCTCAACCGATCACCATGAAATTTTACACGTTGTTAGGAATACACAAAGATCATCTAAAAATAAAAAAATCAAAGATTGAATAAATGTTCATGCTTTAGAAAAAGGGACGAGGACGAAGTGACGGGCGAAAGACAGTTAATAATATAGTGAATAAATTTAATGAATTAATGTTTTCTCTATTAATTTACTCAAGTTACATACAAAATTCCTGTTTATTTTATATAATGTAAGCTCGCTTTAGTATGCGACTTCGCTTGCGGTAAAATTCACACCCAAAGTTAGTTCATAATAACATTCTTAAAATAAAGAATCCTTTAAATCGGAATTTCTTCCTTGACTTATAAACTTAACCTTTTACAGTCAAAATTATAACCACAACAAATAAAAAAGGCAAAACTAAGCAGAATGTCATGTTTGACGGATACACTTTTTACGAACACAGCAAAGTGAAGGTGGAAAGTAGGTGGTGCTGTACAATACATAAGTGTAATTCTTATGTGGTCGTCTCAAAAGATGGCGCATTAGTAAAAAGTGTCATAAATCATAACCACAAGCGACCTAAACAATATGTTACCTCTTAAATTTTTAAAAAGTCGTATGTATTTGTTTTTAGCGAATCGCTCAGCCCTCAAACAATGGCTTTGTCAACGCTCACTAGATTAAGAATTAAGATTCGCGATTAAGAATTTTTTTTATTTTTTACTCGAATTCTAAGAACTTTTTGATTCACCCTGATATGATAAGATTTGTTATAATAATAGTAGTAAATAATAGTATGATAGTAAATAGTAGTAATAATAGTATATTGTTATAATAATAGTAAATAAATTACAATTTACTCTATTAATTTACATAATCACTGTAATAATGTTTACTTTTAGATTTATTATGACATTTCCTATCCCTCTACTAATCCCTTATCCTTAATCCTACTGCAGTCGGCAGCGTACTTGCAGCAGCTTTGGCGTTGCTTGTGTTATAGGCGACGGTAGCCACCTACCATCAAGTGGACCGTCAGCCTGTCTGCCGACCTTAACATAAAAAAATAGCTTTCTTTGTTACTTCTCTCGCGATAAAATACAGCCGAAAGCGCAGTGTAATAGAGATCAAAGATTTCTTTAAATCGGATGCATAGATCCAGAAGATACACTGTACATCCGAACTTATAAACTGTACCTTATTTTAAATATTGATCCTTTTACAGTTACAATTTTCACAACTACTAGTTCCAGCGGAATGACTAAAGAGAAAGTCATGTTTGACGGATACACCTTTTATGAACGAAACCAACTAAAGGCGGGAGTTAGATGGTGCTGTACAATACGTAATTGTAATTCTTACATTGTCTTGTCGAGAGATGGTGAATTAATTAAAAGTGTTATAAGTCATAACCACAAGCGACCTCAATACTATGTCACCTCTGAAGGGAAATACATTAAATGTTAAAAGTTTGTTTTGCTTATTAGAATTATTAAACTTGCTTTCAATATTTCTACTTAATTTAAGCTGAAACCTGTTTGAATGTTTTCGAATCATAAAAGATGCGTAATTAGCTATAGTAGTAAATTAATTTAATAAATTACAATTTACTCTGTTAATTTACACAATTTATGTACACATGCTTTAGAAAAAGGGGTCGGACGTGCAAAAGCTAGTTAATAATAACATTGAATAAATTTAATAAATTACAATTTACTGTATTAATTTACACAAATTACATAGGTACGAAATTCCTGTTTATGTGAAGTAAGCTTAGTATGCGACTTCGCTCGCGATAAAATACAGCTTATATCAACCTTCCTATAACACACTGAAAGGTTATTATTAAAATAAAGAATTCTTTAAATTGGAATTTCTTCTTATTTGTTATTATAAGATTTGTTATACAACCGAACTTAAACTGTACTAATTTTAATATTAATGTTAATTCTTTTACAGTTAAAATTTTTACACCTACAAATTGTAGAGGAATAACTAAGCAGAAAATCATGTTTGATGGATACACTTTTTCAATACCTAATTGTAATTCTTACATTGTCTTATCGAAACATGGTGCATTAGATTTGTTCTAAAAATCTGCTAAATATCCTTAATTTTTATTATAACCCCTGTTGTTTTATATTGTAAACTTGTTGTCATAATACACATATACATACAACTTACAATCACATTAAAAATCCATTTTCTTAACATAGGCCACAGGATATATTAAATTAGATGTGTAGTTCCAGAGATTTCTTCCTATCACTTAATTTATAAATTTAATTTGTAATTTATAATTTATTTGTATTATACTATCTGACGGACCACTTACAAACAGCCCCTTACAGAGTGTAGAGAAAAAAACAAGCCATTTTAAAAATACAATAAATAAAATTGTATTTAAAATAAATAAATTTTAGTATCACAGAAAAAGTTAAATTGATGAGACTATTTCTGCTGCTTCTTTTCGATAACTACCTACGTTAAATTGTGGGGTTGCCTTAAAGTAGCGAGCTACTTTTTTCAATGATCACGCGCAGTATTTTTAAAGTCTAAATAATTTCGTGAACCCCTGTACCTGATTAAGAAACGCTGTTATAAATGTTATACATAACACAAAGTTAAAATTAAAATGTCATTACAGCAACATGATAAATTATTTTACAGGTAAAATTATAACCACCACAAATAGTAAAGGGAGAAGTAAACAGAATCTCATGTTCGGTGGATACACCTTTTACGAACAAAGGAAAGTGAAGGGAGGAAGTAGGTGGCGGTGCACCATACATACTTGTAATTCTTATGTGATCGTATCTGAAGATGGCGCGATAAATAAGAGTGTTATATGTCATTACCACAAACCTCCAAAATATTTTCTCACAACTAAAGGACATTACATTAAATGTTGAAAGTCGAAAGGAGGCTGTTATGTTTATAAGAATTACAATTGCTTATTTTTAGAAAAGTTGTTACAAGTTATGCTGGTTTTAAAACCACCCCCTACAGGAGACTAAATACCCCGTGAAATAATAGCATGTGTGCTGTTGTGTTTCGTTGAGTGAGTAAGGGATGCCAGAGCTCATTTCCCTATCCCCTCCTAATCATAATCCTTAATCCTACTGTAGTCGGCAGCGCACTTGCAGTAGCTTTGGCGTTGCTTGTGTCATAGGCGACTGTAGCCACCTACCATCAAGTGGACCGTCAGCCTGCCTGCCGATCTTAACATAACTGAACAATTATTTTGGTGTACATAAAAAAATGCTTTAATTTTATATCATTAGTTTCACATTTTGAGCCCATCGGATGACTGGTTAGGATACTTGCCTTAACGCTCTGTTCTAGGGTTCCCGAGTCCGATTCCCGGCTGGGTCAATTTGAAAATGAACTTTTCAAATTTGGCTCTGGTCTGATTTGGAAAGTAGTGGCAGGGCATACTACGTCTCGCAGTTATTTGGGCAGCCTGTCTGGCGGCAATAACTACCCACTTACAGAAGACCACCGTAAAATAACAGCACGTGTGCTGTTGTGTTTCGTGCTAGAGCCCATTTCCCTAACGGTTCTCCTTAATCCTATGTAGTCAGCAGCGCACTTGCAGCACTTGTGGCGTTGTTTGTGTTATAGGCGACGGTAGCCACCTACTATCAAGTGGACGGTCAGCCTGTCTACCGACCTTAACATTAAAAAAAAATTAAACAACCGGTGCGGTGTGTCGAGAATGATTGTAGTACAGTGTAACAACCTGTCCCTATATATACTTTAAAAATCTATTGACGATAATTGTTTAGTTCAATATGTAACGAAAAATCATCGTTTGCGGAAATACATTAACATTTTCAACAGTAGTTTTGTGTTTAATTGTCATTAGAATATTATATTATACCATTTTAGAATCATGATTAGTCGCGCTAACTTTTATATTATTTTAGGACGTGTAAAATTTGATTAAAAGTTAAAATTTTCTAAAACTGCAGGAGAAAATATACTTAATTTTATTTTTGTATTAAAATTACAAATATTCACGAAACGTGGACTATTTGGAACTAAAAACTATTTAAAACTATTTGGAAGTATGATGAACAGTAATACTACTTAGGTTGTTAATTCAGAAAATAAATACAAGTTATATTGGCGAATTAGTAGTCATGGTACCTGAAAATGTTGTATAGGGTTTTAAATTTTAAAGAATTTTAAAAGAATTATTACTTATTAACTTAAAAAAAGGTCAGATCTTTTTTATCCTTGGTGCCTGCTTGGCGTTGATTCTTGGGACACTTGTATACATATACATACGAGTATATACCTATATTCAAATTTAAAATTTTTCTGTAAATGCAAGACACAGAGTACTGACAGAATACCGTAACCAAGGCAAAGAATTATTAATATATATGTGACAACTTTAATATTTGTGTATCATATAACTTCTACAAATCTATACTTATAATAAAATCGTAAACGAGCAGGATCTGTACATTAAATATTTTTTCAAAAATACAATTTGTACACGTTATACTCATTCAATTAAATTGTTTTTAGAATTTTGTCTGTTTGCGTGTGCGTTTATGCACGCTAATCTCAGAAACGGCTTAACTGATTTGAATGCGGTTTTTACTGATGTATTGTAGCAAGCTTCCCATAACATTTAGTGTTTGTTTCATTCCAATCGGTTAACAAACAAAAAAGTTAGGCGCTATATCGAATACCACGCGTACGAAGTTGCGGGCTCAGCTAGTCTTAAATAAAACTTATTCAAATATAGCTTCACCCCCTTCTCATTTTACACGTTACAAAGTTTATAAATGAAAATTTATTGCAGCTAAATTTATAACTATATTAAGAGGAACGAAGACAAGGGAGAACCTAATGTATGGTGGCTACACATTCTACCGAAAGGATAAAGTAAAGGACGGTGTGAGATGGCGCTGTACAAGGTGGGACTGCAACTCTTATGTGATTGTGTCAGAAGATGGCGCCGTAACGAGAACTTCCATTAATCATAATCATATACAACACAAGTATTTTATCAACGATGGATTATACATTAAATGTTAGATGCAACGTTGGAAATATCACTTTGTTTTCAGTATAAAAGGTTACATTTAGACTAAGGACTTTTGAGGGTATCCAAAAATTTTTTAATAATTAAACAAATTGAGATAGTTCGAGTTGTTTTGTTAAATTTCTGAAATGGTAAAACCCTAATTTAAAAATAAAATAAAATGTTTTAAAAATAACTGGCAACTAAACTATATAGTGTCATGTTCACGTTTTAAGAATAAAAAAAGGAAATCTTCGTATTTGTTAGAATTTCTTAATTTGGTAACCAAGAGTAGGTAAATGTACTTCTAAAAATTAGACATCTCAAGTAATTTCTGTCTCATTATTGATTTGAGGAGTATTAATTTTGATTAGAGATATTGTTTTGACTGAAATTAAAGTCTCCCGAGATGACGCTCACGAGATGTTGCTTGAAGAGGGATCCGTCCCACTTAGTGGTATGTAAGCAAATCTTGGTGTCGGCCCTTCTGTTATCTATAGACTATGGAAGCGATTCTTAGGGACAGAAAAGTACTCAAGAAGGGTTGGTTAGGGTCGCAGACCTTTGCTTTGCAGACCGTGTCACCATCAAGTGTCTTTTACGTTACCGTACCACAACTGCAAGAGATCTGCAAAATACACTAAACTACTGGTGCAGAAATTTCCTATCAGACTGTTAGGAATGGGTTAAATGAAGCCAATTCGAGACCACGAGTTTCCTACGGTTCACACAAACCACATCAGTAAAAATTGAGCTCCAATGTGGTTGGTTTGGTTTTTGGGATGGAGTTAGATTAAAATGATGAAAAATGATTACAGCTAACATTATAACTGTCTTAAGAGGAATGGGGACAAAGGAGAATCTCATGTATGGTGGCTATACGTTCTACCGGATGAATGAAGTGAGAGGTGGCGTAAGGTGGTGGTGTACAAGAAGGAAATGTAATTCTTATGTGATCGTATCGGAAGTCGGTGCAATAGCGAGGACCGTTGTCAATCATAATCACGCCCGTCCTAACTACTATGTCAACAGGGAAGGAGTACACATTAAATGTTGACAAATTTAAACATAACAAGATGTAAAGAAGGAACTAAGTGATGCAATTATTATACCCAACGAATCTGCCCAAGCGCACATTTCTTGTGGAAACAACCTTTAATGATCGAAATTATTTATATAGTAAATGGTGGCAGGTAGGCCGTAGGTCCACTTGACAGTTTATGGTTACCGTCACCTAAAGACGCAATCAATACCAAAGGGACCCTGACGTAATTTGTTTACGGCTCGTTAAAAGAAGCCCTTGTTGTAGCTGTGTGGAAACACCTCAATTATATTATACTAGCGACCCGCCCCCGGCTTCGCCCGGGGTGCTATTTTTATATATATGAACATTCCCCGTTTATCCCTCTTCCCATTAGTGAAAACCGAATTAAAATCGGTCTACCCGTTCACGCGTGATGCCGTGACCAAAGGAAATAGGGATTAATTTTTATATATACAGAATGTAAATTACATAATGTATAATTATGAAGAACTATATAAAAGACGCGGCCTATCATGTCGAGAGTTCCGAGTTCGATCTCCGGTCATGCCATGTACCAATGGGTTTTTCTAAAAACTTAAGTGCATTTACTGACTGCTCTCAAACGGTGAAAGAAAACATCGTGAGGAAACCTGACAAGGAAAGAAAGAAAGATACGCCAAAGAAGAAATTCTAAGGCGCATGTGAATTCCACCAACCCGCACTGGCCAGCGTGGTAGACCATATAGCCCATACGCCGTTGTGGAAAGGGTAGGCCTATGCGCCTCCAGTGGGGACATATAATTGGCTGTTAATGATAATGATATGCTTAATGTATATTTTATTATTTTTATAATATAAATAATATATAATAAATGAGGAATAATAAATTGTACACAACTAATCACTGCATATTTATTGTTGTCACTTTCCAAAAATATCTGTCTGATCCTATATATCCCTATCGGAACGGTCCTATTGGAACAGGGAAGCCCATTGGAATTCAGCTACAGATGATGGTAATGATGATGATGATCGGAAAACACTAATTACACACTAACACTGACGGAAAACACTAACACTGTTTTTCTCTATGTAACTCCTAAACGGCTGGACCGATTTTGATGAAATTTTTGGTGTGTGTGAGTGGACCCCTGAATTGTTTAGATTCACAATTGAACCGGAACGTCTGCTGAGACCGCTAACATTTTATAAAATTAAGTCGCTTTTCGCGTCTCTGTTTCTCCGCTAACTTCTAAATAACCTAACAGATTTTGAAATGGTTTTCAGTAATATAAAACGAAGAAATATTATATATATTTTGCAGATATAATTTGCAGATAGAAATTATATCCGTGCAAAGTCAGGGGCGGGTCGCTAGTGTATTACTAGTTTTCCTCAAAAAAAGACGATTTTTTTATCGTCTTTAATATTTCCTATTTAAAATTTTATTTTGCTCTTGCTATTTGTATTTCATTATATATGTTAATTTTTGATGGCCGTTTACAGCGAATTTGGAAATGGCTGCTGGCTTATTAAAAGGATAGTATTGCGGATACTTGACTTATTGAATACCTAAAGAAACATCATACTATTTCGAAATTTGTCTGCACTATAGAGTAGACAGTGGTCAAAATGAAAATATTTAGACAGGATCAAAATTAAACTGTATAAATCAAAAACTAAATTAATACCGTATTTATTGAATAAACCTAACAAATCGTTGAGAGATGATGAGGTAGGTTTATAATAGACCGTCCATTTTTCAAATCTTGGGCGAGTTTTATTGAGTTTTGTAAAAGCGTGAGTCATCATTTCCTAAGCCTTCGCTTCAGAATCTTCATTTTCTGACTCTTCATCATTTGAAAATGTGGATTGCAAGTCTGCAAAACTATCGCCAGTTGTTATGTTGGAAATTGTATTATGATTTAAATTTGATGTGTCTGGAAAAGATGATATGGAGGCTGATGGCTGATTATGGGTTGTAAAAATATTCACTAACAATTGTCTTTCTCCTGATATTTTCTCATATTTTCTTCGATTTATTTTTTATATTTTCTATAGTAGGTGCCTAGCAGAATGCCTGTACAGTTTTTTGTCTTCCCATTATAGCCAATCTAGTCCGAAAATAATTTTTAAAGAAAATAACTGGCACGTCATAAAAACGTAACTCACCAAAGAACCACTTATTATAACATAAACCTCAAAGTGCGATTCCGAGAGTTTCAGGTGGAAGCGGCCTCCGACTCTGTGGTAGGTTGTGCCGCAGAGAAGAGGTAATGGGGTGCTTCAGAGGTGAAGCCCCTCGCTGACTGCCCGCTGCGAGAGGTGAGAATGGGCGGCTCGTGCCGCTTCGCCCGGGGGCGGTGGACATGGGGTTGTCCGCCGTCATCACAACACCGGGCAACGATGGAAGACGTACTGTGTGTTTCCGGCACGTCTCTCCACGGCGCGGAGATCAAACTCCGCGCCTAATCGAGGTGGAGCCCGCAAGTGCGCGGGTCTCGTCTGGCGGGGGAGGCAGATGCATATTTTCCACGATCCCTTACCCCCCCGCCCATAGACGGCGCGAAGAAGCACCGTGGGTTTTTTTAGTGGGTAGAAGTCCCACATACCCCACCGATGTCCCCATGGTCGGTGGGGATCTGGCTCGCAGATTTTCCCACGCAAAAAAAAAAAAAAAAAAAAAAAAAAAAAAAAAAAAAAAAAAAAAAAAAAAAAAAAGGTCAGACTTACCTATTAGTCGTATTTCTAAGTAAGTCTGGCTTAGAAGTTGTTAGAAGATGACCTGCTGGTATCAAAAGTGCTCTAAGAGTATTTTTTTATTTATAGTCGTATCCCGGTATTTGCAGGTGGTAAAATTAATTCCAAATTTGATAGCAAAATCGACATAAAAGTCGATGACCTAATAGGTCACAAACTAAGAAATAATTACGTCGCAAATATCTAGTATGCACTTAGAAGTATTGTACTTGTAGCCTTAGCGGTAAAAGCGTATAATATGTCAAATGAAGTGGTGCGTGGGAAGCGGTTTTTACCTAAATAGGTAATAAAGTCTCTGGTTCAAGAAAATGTACATACTTAAAAAGCTTGTTGATATGATACTACACATTTATGGTTTTACAGTTGTAGCTCATTAATGACAATTTAATCGATCAATATTTTTTCATGAATTGTAGGCGACTAAACACCTTCTGAATTTTTTTGATGCTCAATGGCATATTTTACAAGGAAACGGTGACTTAGAAATAAAAAAATGTTAGACAATTGCTGTTCCACTTGCATCCTTCAGATTGATGAATATTTGACTTAGGTAATAACTTAATTACAGTTAACATAATACTAACCTCCAGGGGTGATTCAGTGAAGAGGAGGTTAATGATCGACGGATACACTTTCTACGAACAAAAGGCAGTTAAATCTGGCATTAGGTGGCGCTGTACGACGAGGGGCTGTACTGCTTTTGTCATCGTGGCCTGTGATAATACAATATTCAAATCGGTTTTATGTCATACTCATACACGACCGAGTTTCTTTGTCAATAATTATGGGACTTACGTAAAATGTTAATCGGTTTTTACATAAATATAATGTATACTTGAAATGAATATAATCTTACACTCTTTGGAATTAAAAATCAGCTCAACTTCTGGTGTTTTTACCTTCGAGTGCTTTTGGATTTCACGTGTAAATTATAAATAATACCCATTTAATGTAATAGCATAAGAAAAAATCCTGAGAAAAAACCTGCATGTCCTAGAAGATAAGTCCTATACATGATAAGTTAAAAGGCCTTTTTCTAATATTTCTTACTGGAATTTTAGGGAATATAAAATTTTGGTTAGAGCATGAAAGTTAAGGGTGTGCGTAAGTTTTTTTCTTAAGTATGGTTAATGGATAAGCTATCATGAACCTGGCAGGGCACACTGCATTTTGCAGTCATTTGGGCAGCCCGTCTGGCGGCAGTACCACCCCCTTGCAGAAGACTACCGCGAAATAACAGCACGTGTGCTGTTGTGTTTCGGTGAGTGAGTATGAGATGCCAGAGCCCATTTCCCTATTCCCTTCTAATCCCTTATCCTTAATCCTACTATAGTCGGCGGCGCACTTGCGGCAGCTTTGGCGTTGCTTGTGTTATAGGCGACGGTAGCCACCTTCCATCAAGTGGACCGTCAGCCTGTCTGCCAATCTTAATATAAAAAAAAGTCTATCTAGTGGCATTGACCGCCTTATATACCTAGTATACCACCGCTATATACTTAACACGGATGTTGTTTTGTTTTGGTATGTAAGAGATATCAGCACAATTTCCTCTCCCCTCTCACATTGTCCGTCACCACTTATCCCTTCATGGTGCGTTTCCAACCACGTTAATAGGCTTTGTTAATAGGCTCTGTCTTTCTCCTTGCATTTTTCTCCTCATTGCTGAGGGTCATAAACACAGCCTTAAAGTGCTCACACTCAGATGTTGCTGTTAATAGTGCTGTGGATCTCATCTGATCTGCATTGCGCACCTCCTACATTCCACTTTGCCAGCCATTATGCCAATTATGGCTGTAATTGTATTTACACATTATTATGTCTTACTACTTGGTCTTCAATCTGATTAGATATGGGCTGTAATGTACCGCATAGTCTACCACACAAACGGCGGATTTGCAAGACCTTGTTTCTCACCGTTAAAGTGTAAAAAGATTCATGCCAAAAATAAAACTTTACTAAAAACTAGCGTTACCTAAGACGAAATTTAGTTTTAAGAAAATGGTTGTAATCGGTAATAATAATTGTTTATAAAAATCAAAGTAATTTTTGTTTTACTTAACTTTTCCCAACCTTATGTGTCTAATTTTGGGATTAGCTCTTGAAAAGTATAATGTGTTACATGAAGTGTTAGAGTATTATTAATAAAAAATGCAATTTCACCAATTTAAATTACATCTAAAAACTAGCAGCGACCATCGTAAAAACTGTAATTTTAACAAAAAAATATAGTAGATATTATAGATACTTTGAAAAGATAATATTAAATGTCAGTGTATTTTTTTTCTTTCATAAAAGATCGAATATCTTAAAACTTTGATACACACTATATGGTTTGTACGCAACAGCAGAATAACTCAAATTTTTCTATACCCGAGACCTATAAACCTACCCTGACCATACAAGTATTATGTATTACAGTCTCTACCTAATCATAAATTCTACCTCTCTTTTGATTCTTTTTGCGGCTGGTTGCATGTGTACTAGTTGGGTATAATCTCCCTTCGGTCGTTGTCTGCAAAGAGCTAAAACCAACTCCCCTGACTTAAAACATTTTCTCTCTTCGGTGAATCGGAATCTAATTCAAACGACTGCAAAGAATCAATGGAATTTTCGAAAATTTAATACGACTGACGAGAACTCTCTTCTTCATGGAAATCCGGTAATTATAGAGTACTCTTTCTCAAAAGGTTTTTCCACTTTTGTGAGATCTATAGAGTCTTTCAAATAGAGATCTGCATTTCGAATCCTGCATGCGCCACACTTCTTATCTAAAATGACGTCTGCGTGTCTGTCACGCATTAATGTAAAAAATGCAACTACTTATTGGTAACGTTTATAATGTTTATAATTATAAGACTATTTAATATTTCAGTGCAACTGGTGACGCTTGTAAACGGAAAAACTTTAGTTGCACACATGGGATATACTTTCTACAAATTGTATAGAAATCAAGGTGGCTTGTCCCGTTGGATATGCACGGCTTATCCTAAGTGCAAATCCTTTATGATGCTGAACGATTACCTTATTATAGAAAAATCCAGGATAGACCACACTCACCGAATGAAACAACTGAGGTATACCGAAGGGGGATTTGTGAGAGTTGGGAGGATTTAAGCTTTCGTTAATAAAACAGCAGAAAAATACGGAGTTTTGTTTTGGCTCCAGATAGGATACAGAACCTCAGAGTATTTTTTTTCTAATTTAGACTTTTATTCCTTTGGCACGTATAAACAAACATAATAATTTATCTCAATGGTTTTACCATGTTCCATGAAATACATAGTTGAAAATTAAAATTTGAACAGTACTTCGACAATGAAGTATCCGTAGAAAAATTTATGTAATTAATTAATTAGTAATTAAGTATAATAAATTAATGTAAACAAAATTAATTGAAATTAGGAAGTAATTGTATCGAGTTTTTTTATTATTATTTGTCTCCAAGTTTTATAAGAAATATACCATCTCAATTTAAATAATGATAAACATCTTTTGATATTTTTCATTGCTTACTTATCGGTCAGGTTTTTTTTGTAATGATGTTTTCAATTAAGGAATATCAAATAGTACTTGAAATATATTTTGTTATGTTAAGATCTAACATAACAAAATATATTTCAAGTACTATTTGGCAGACAGGCTGACGGTCCACTTGATGGTAGGTGGCTACCATCGCCTATAACATAAGCAACGCCAAAGCTCCTGCAAGTGCGCTGCCGACTACAATAGGATTAAGGATAGGGATACTCGAAATTTCTGGTAAATATTCGCCTTAATTTATATCGAAATTGTTCTTTGTGGCAAAAATTATATGTTTGACTGGATAACACAATATACATCTAAAGTCTGTCAAGTTGTATCTTGACAAATGGGAGGGCTAAACACTGGCAGACTAACTATCATTGTCATTGTTTTAGTGGGGTAAAGTCGAGAAAATTTCACCCAAGTGGTAAAGTAAGTACTATAATTTAGTGTTGCTTACTATTCAATTATTATTCCAAACTTCCATATGTATAAAATCGCTTTGCCAAGATACGCTTCACAAACTTCACATACGAAGTAACAAAAAATAAAAAAAGTACGTTATAATTATTATAAAATATAATAATTTATTATAAAATAAACAGTACCTACCAACTATTTATTAATAGTTGTATAAAAGTTGTATAAATATAGTTGTATATTTTTTATTGTATAAAATTGCATCGACTGATATTATTGTGTACATACTTAAACTGTGGTAAAATTTACTATATGTATAAATAAGTCTACAAATTAAACTAATTTTTAATATATTTAATCTTTAGTTATTTTCAGTCATAATCATTATCGATTGCAACTGGACAGGTAGCAAACATGAGTTAACTCAACTTGCTTTACAAGAGGTGTGTAGCTAAGTAAGGGTTTCCAAAAACCGTTCCTCGCACTTTTTCATTTTTACCTCCCATTTTGGTCAGGAAAATGCAAGAGGCATCCGCTTATGTCGTCGCATAACTTGTTTCTCGCGACTCTGCTACTGTCGTTTATTGGTTTATTTCAGAAATAACTTTAAACGGGAATACAATATATGATAAACGTTTTCTACCCTTTATTCTAAGGCGTCGTCGTAAGGGAACGATTTCAAATAACTCTTCCTATCGCAGCTAGACCGAAAATGTAACTTACAATGTATTTTTTAAGACTGTATCTACTCTTGCCAGACGATGTTTACCGACCGATAATTGTGCATGTTTTCTTTTTATTCAAAAAATTTATTTCATTTCATTTTTTGTTTCAGTTAAATTTGTGACAATGGTTAATAATAAAACAAGAATTTTTTACAAAAACTATGTTTACCTAAAAGTTTACAGTAGAATCGCCACTTTATGTTGGCAATGCACCTATTATCCGAAATGCAAAGCCCAGTTAAAGCTCAATCGTCAAAATGAGATTGAAAATGAAGACTCTTCGCATAATCACAGCGAAGTTCAACTAATACAATTACCGAATGGAAGATATACTGCCTATAAATCTCGCTTGAGGAAACTTTAACCAAGCTTTGTTTTTACTTTTCATGAACTATCAATTAAATATACTTAATTAATTAAATATACTTATTTAATATAAGTACCTAGATCCAATTGTCGTTCAAATAGATCACATCCTGAATTCGTTCGCATCCTCGTTCAAATCAGAAATATACCTTGTTTGGTTAATAGAAACAATAACATTAAGGTACTAAAGAATTAATAAGTCACTTAGAATAATAACACTTTAATACTTCTGTAGGAATATGCATCCACAAATAAATGTTAGAGAAAAAAATTGTCTGTCAGTTACAAAAAAAACAAGATAATGATGGCGACCGTCATTCTTACTTCGCTATGGCAAATTAAGTAGGAGAACTCTCGGTGAATGGACTTCTTTAAAAGATTAACTGCTTTATATTCAGCAGCTTATTTGAATCCCTCTGTGAGTTGCTTGTGACCATTGGCAGCGGCGGTGGAATTCTGAAGAGACCGAAACAGGTAGAAATATGAAGGTGCAAGGTCAGGGCTATATGGCGGATGCATTAACACCTCCCAGCCAAACCCTCAATTTTTGCTAAGTGGCTAAAGATGTGTGTGGTCTATCGTTGTCGTGATGAAAGACCACACCCTTTCTATTGATCAATTCTGGCCGCTTTCTCTCAACTTCTTGCTTTAATCTCATCAGTTGTTGGCAGTAGAGATCCGAATCGATGGTTCTGCCTGGCGGTAAAAGCTCATAATGAACAATGCCCTTCCAATCCCACCATACACACAGCATCACCTTATTGCGAGTTAACCGGGGTTTTGGCACAGTCTGTGAAGCCTGACCGACCTTTGACCGCGACCTTTTTCACACGTTCTTGTCGTACGTGATCCACTTTTCATCACCAGTTATCAATCTCTTCAAAAACGGTTTGGTTTCATTACGTCTCAATAAAGAATGGGGAATGAGTACACGATTCATAAGGTTTCTTTCAGTGAGCTCGTGTGGCAGCCAAATATCTTGCTCCACTTTGACATCAAAATTGCCGGATTGAAAGCGCTTAAACCAACTTTGTGCTACTCTTACTGACACTGCATCAGGTCCATAAGCGTCACAAATTTTTTTCGCGGCTTGCGTTGCATTTTTTCCTTTTTTTGTAATAAAATTTTAAAATGTATCGAATTTCTTCATTAAATTCGCTCATTTTGACAGAAAGAAAAACAAATTAAAAATAGTTGGAAACAACATTTTACTAATTTGTTTCTTTTTTTGAAACGTAACCTTTTTAATGTCATCAAAACCAGCCATATACAAATAGTTAGTATTACGGTCAAGGAGATTTTATTATAATTTTATACATACTATACGCGAAAAGACTTTTCCCCTACCTAATATTAAAAAAGTTTGAATCAGGCAGATTAATATACAAAAATATATTTTCTGAGAAAAAAATAGTAAATAACTGCCCAAAAAAGCTTACTCGTTACAGTAAAAAAAAATTTCAGCGACAACTACATTATTTTTTAAGCTTATTAATTAACTTAAGTTCTGTCCTAAAGTTTTACTTGCCTACTTTTATTTCTTTTTTCATATTTTACACAATTTTTAAGAAAAACCCTCCAATTTTAAATCATTTCGGTTGTCTCTGAGAAGCTGCAAAAATTGTTGTGCAATAATGCACCTTAATTCGTGGGTTATTACGTTGCGCTCATTTTGATAAAGATTGTATTCAGTTTCACGTTAGTCCTTGTCTTAAATAAGTATTTGTAAATCTATTTTATCTTAATAGGATACTAGGAAACCCGATGAAAGGCATCGTGCTCATCACTTCTTAAGTCTTCTTCTGCTTCTCATCAATACAGCTCGTCAAGAGTGCTGGTGCCTTCCGACGTTACGTTTATTTATTAAAAAATAAACATGGAACACACACTTAATATTAAAATTATCAAGCCTCACAAATTGGGGCGTTAGCGGTGAGGTGGTAAGTTGCCGTCATATTTAATTTCCTGCGAAAAATTTAATAACGAGTAGTTTTAATTAACGCAAAAATGCCTCTAACCAACATTCATAGAGGAGATAATTTTTTTTAATTTTTATTAAGTTTAGTCTTTTTTCTGTGCCTTAATAACCTAAACGTTTCTAAAGTAATCTCTAAAATAATAAATAATATTTTTCAGCTGAAATGATAGTCTCAGAAAACGGTAAAAGGTTGCTGCGTTTTGAAGAATATTATTATTCGAAAGTGTTTCGTAAATCGAATGGAATGCGTTGGAGATGTGTGAATACAAAAAATTGTTTCGCTAGCGTGTTTTTCGATGAATCAAGTGGTACCTTATTCAAAGGAAATAGAGAACACACTCATCCGCCGCAATTGTTTTATAGACTCTCCGATGGCACGTACACAAGGCGAAGGAAAAGCAAATGGGAGTCTACTCCATGGGATTCCAAATAGAAATACATTCATTTTGTAATACACAATAATTATTATAACAATGTCAATAGTGTTAAAATGTAGATACTAACACATTGCGTCTATGCGGCATAATAATATGTATATTTTGTACTCTCCTATATATTGTCAGAAAAATTATGTAAGTTAGAATAAATTAAACTTTTATTTAAGTCAATAATGTTATTAAATTTATAGAGGAAAATACAGAGTAAGAGCGTTTCCCGACGATCCACAGCACGATATGATAACATTCACTAACACTTTCCACTGCTTCTATTAATGTCAAAACGTCATATATAAATTTCTCTTCAGTTTTTAATAAATATTGACACAACAATCTCAAAAAAAAAACATGTCAAAACTATAGTGTCGCTCCGTTGCGTGTCGTCAACGGCGGCTATGTTGTCACCGCAAAAAAAATCGTCAGCTAAATAAGCGAACTTAGCGAACTGTCGTTTGATTGTTGTGAAAACGGTTCATACGGTATGACGCTCGGAATCGTGTGGTTCGTCGGAAGACGCCCTTAAGCTGATTTCTACAGAGCCTTTTGTATGGAATGCAGCTAAAAACATCCTTTCGAAAGCATTGTAAGTAATATTTAAATAAAAATTAATTCATAAAAAAATGCTGATCCTTTAAATCATAATTATTCGCCTACCAAATTCTGCTCTTATAGGCTTTGGCACTTTTCTCACATCTATTTACCAAAAGAAATCTTCGCCTAAAGATTTCACATTTAATGCCTAATTAGTATTAGCTTATTTCATTTAAGTGCTGCAATGTTACAAAACGCCAAAAGAAGTATTTAACTCACTTGGAATTCATATGAGAGAAACACAGTAAGTAATGAAATGTAAGTAAATTGATGCGGTTTAAGTTTTCACATAATAAGGTAAGTATTGAATACTTCTATTTATGTATAATATAATCAATTGTGTAATTTTTCTTCTGAATTTTTTTGCTTCTATATAACCGGCTCCACTGGTTAATCTAAATCCTCTAGACGCACAGAGACGAAAGCGAAACGACCACGGATAACGATTTCGTTTTGAACGGTACACCGGAATTATTTAGATATAATCCGCTGGTCGTTTGCGGGAAGAAACCTCGGCCCCGGGCTGTCGCTCTCTAGCCGCAAGCTGCTGCGCAAGCGTCGTGTACGATCCGAATTTCCGAGAATAATTCAAATAGGTACAAAAAACTCCAGACTCAAGTGACATGACAACCGTAAAAGTGCGCCGGCGGCGGCTAGGCCATAAAACTGCGTCACGCTAAGCTAAGTAATTTTGCTTGCAGGCGGGTGGCTCTGCGAGTGTAGGTATATTTTTATACCTAAAACATGACTTGTTAACGAGTGATCGATCCTTCAGTACGCTAGTATTATTATATATTCTGCTACCATACTAACAGAGTTTCGCTGTTTCTATAGTGTTTCCGGTACGTTTCCGTTTCGTTTTCGTTTCAGTGTGCTAAAGGCCTTAAGTCCTTAATTAATACGGAACTTTGTTCACTTGATTGTAGGTGGCAACCGCCGCCTATCGGTGCTGCAATTACCTATGGTCATTCGACGAGTCCATTAGTCGAACGGTTAAGGTTTGGTTAGGCCTTAGCGCTGTCTCAGTGGTACTGGGTTCAATTCCTGGCAGGGCCAATTTTGGAAATGAATTGTTATGATCTGGGTCTGGTCTGAATCTGATTAGAAATGCCAGTGTACACTGCGTTCGCAGCCGTCTGGCGGCAGTAACACCGCCTTATAGAAGACTACCGTGAAATAACAGCCCACATTTCGCCAGATAGGTTGTCCAATTTATTATCAAGAAATGCAACGTGCACCACTACTAAATGATAATCACATTGTGTATTTTTATTTTAACTTTTGTACGAATATCTAACGAACTATATTTGTTCAAAGGAAATATAATAATCACAGCGGCAGAAAGAGCCAAGAGATACAGGGAACGATTAAAGCAGCAACCTGAGAGACTCAAAATGATAAGAAAAAAGATAGCTGACCTTACGGATGAAGAAAAGTCTAAACGAAGAAAACAGTGGCGGGACGAAAAGAAAAAACAAAAAAAATGTGTGTGTCAGCTCCGACGCACGACTGGAGTTTACTCCTTTAAGAGCACGTATAAAGAGAAATAGCTAATCCTAGAATTGAATTTTATCTAAGTTTGTAAAGTCCAAATAAGAATATATATAGATTAATACATTATAAATAAAAGTGAAATGTGGAAAAGAAAATTTTATACGATGAAATTTTCTCGATAGAAAAAAATCACCAAATTACCTCTCATTTTTATCGTTTTTTGTTTTATTTCCAAAATGACACATATTACAAACCTAAAAAATTATCAGTAATCTCACTTCCCAGATTATTTAGGGCTTTGAGGATTAATTTTTCATTTGACATTGTAGTTTACGAGTAATTAATATTTAATACTTTTGGCACTTATAACATTTTTATTGCGCGAAATGCGCTATCTTTCGTCTCATGTTATGCATACTTCAATGCGCATTGTTTCACATGATCAGTCACAATCGCTTATGGAGCCACGCGGGTGAAATTAGAAATATTTTTAGCTTTGTACGCAGCCTTAAGTGCAATCTTTGATTAATGATTACCTTAAGTATTTCACTATACAATAGGAACTGATTGGTGAACTCCAAAAATATAACACTTGATGACGCCATCTATTATACTACAATAGAATTAGGTGAAGTGGTGGTGGATTTGAGTAGATCTGCTTAGAAGAACATAAAGCTTGTATTAATTTTACTCCTCATAAAATTTCCATATCGAGAACATTATATGAAAATGGATTCTTAAGGAGTAAACTCCAAAAAGTGTAAGGCTATATATACCTACAGAAGATTTGTTAGCGTCGCGGTATTTCTCAGGACCGGATAGAATAGCTTTTTTCCTCATACAAGGGCTTGGTTCTAATCCTGGGCGCGCGTGAAATGCTACTTATTTCTATTTAACAAGAGAGACCGATTGTCACCAAGGAAGGAATCGCCCATTTCAACTACACGGGTAGAAAAAACGGTCTCCAAGTGAAAAGGTCTCATACAGAAGAGTAAGACGACCCAAGTCAGAATAAGATAAAAAGAAGGCTTATAAAGACTATATATTTCAAGAAGTCGAAAAGTGCAGAAGTGAAGTGCAGTGATGTGATGTACTTTTTCTTCTAACACGGACTACACCACTGAGGATGTCAACCGCAGTTGTTGACGAAACGTTTGGAAGAATTTCCAACAGACCAGGGGCCTTAGACAAAGTAGCATTCGCTCCGTAGCGATGCGATATCGAAGTTCGTTATCGTCTCAGAGACAAAGAAATCATGACAAGGTATCACGTGTTTATCACGTGTTACAGTGTCGTTCCTTCGTTTCAGAGACAAAGAAATCATGACAAGGTATCACGTGTTTACCACGTGTTACAGTGTCGATTCCTTTGTCTCTGAGACGATAACGAACTTCGATATCGCATCGCTACGGAGCGAATGCTACTTTGTCTAAGGCCCCTGGGCCATCATCCCGGAAACCCACAACTCACTATATATTTCGTTATTCAAAAATATCAGTTTTAACATAAATTATATTTGTTTCATTTATTCTTTCTGAAATTATGTCTAGACCCTAAATCTTGGAGTAATTCCTTAAAAACAACGTAACTAACATAATAAATAAGGAAGTAAGTTTATTACGCTCTCACGCCGATCAATAGACGCGTACGAAATCGCAGGCAAAAGCTAGTATTTTAAAGGTACATGGATTTGTACAATACGTGTATAATATTAAGATTTCTCACTGCAATTAAACTCGTATAAAAATGAGGTTTTCTATAGCATAATGTTAATTAGATGCTACCTAATATAAATTTTAAAAAATGTCAGAGTTTCAGATATTATAACCATGTAACAAACAAATCTCTGATGTTTACATATAGACATAGCACCTTGATTATTCACCAAATTTGGTAATACTGTAATTTATTACAGAGAAAAATAATGGTAAGTTTATCAGCATGTTGGATGGCAAACGACACTACCTCTATCGTGGCTACACTTATAATTTAGCATCTAAGAACAAAGAGAACTCAAAATGGCGCTGTACGAATAACCGTCACAAGCATTGTAACGCAGGATTCTATTTAGATAAAAAAGAATTTGTAATCGCTGATTATTTTAAACATAATCATCCTCCTCCAGAATTTTACATCACTTCAGATGGTAAATATGTGAGGAAAAACATATATTAAAAAATAAATTTGAAGTTATTGTAATATTAATTCGTAATTGTACCCTTCTGTAGTAAATAAAGAAAAAATTAAACGTATAAGGCGCAGATTCGGTTTCTGTAGCAAAGAGTACCTAGCATCAGTGGCGTATCTATCGTAGGGCTAGACGGTGCCGTGCATCAGGATCACCAAGCTCAGGGGCCCCTCAGCCAGCAAACCCTAAAATTGAACTAGCAAAAAATTCTCTCACCTTCGTGTTACACGACTTAATCATGAAATAACTTCATTACAAAAGTGTGACCAATTCTAAAGCAAATATTCGGATATAATAGGTTTTTTTGCACCAGAGTTTTTTTATTGACTTTTGTTTAATTTATGGAGTAACAAGTTATTTTTGCAGGTTTAATAAAAGAATTCACCATGTTGAACGGTAAAAAATATCACCTATATCGCAATTACACTTACACATTGGTCTACAAAAACAAGAAAGGTATGAGGTATAGATGTATTAAATGTAGCCAAGTAGGTTGCAAGGCTTCCTTCTTCCTGAACCACAACGAACAGATCGAGAGGGACAAGTTTGTGCACAATCATCCACCCAACAGATATTCCATACTTGAATCTGGAATATACGTTAAAATTTAAGCCAATTTACATTGTTTAATATCTATATATGTATGTGATATAATTGCAAAAGAAAGACGATTTTATTTAAAAAAGACACGTTAAGTATATTTAGAATAATGAAAGTTGAAATGGAAAAAAATATTTATTAAAAGATAAGAAATTTTGTGGAAATGAGGGTCCAAATACTGTCTACTACTTTTTTAAATTGTTAAAGTTATATGTTGCAATTGGTATAAAATTGAAATTACAAATAAATTAATAGATAATTACGAATAAAAAAGAGATTTCACTCAGATCCTCATATCTTCGATGGGTTATGAACAACTAGTCAGTAACAAGATGTGCAGTGGGCACCAAACCATAAGAATAGAAAAAATAATACCATGCAGCAATCATCTCAGCCGTAGGACGCCCATTGCTAGACACAGGTCTCCCCAAAAATTTTCCAATAGGACCGATCAGAAGCAATCTAGATCCAACGTCTACCCGAGGCTCCTATTAGGTCGTCAATCCACCTCGACGTTGCGCTAGCCGGTTCGTAGTTTCCACTCGAGAACCTTCCGGCACTATAGTATTTTCACTGTATGCGTGACAGTTCTCACTTTTTCATGTCATGCATACTGTTTTCAACTTAAAAAAAACTAGCACAAAAAAAAACAACAATTAAACAAACAAATATATGAACAAAAAAAATATCTATTCGAAAAACACAAAAGTAATTACTTTTGTGTTTACTTTATTCTTTTATTATTAATTTATTATTATAATAGGTAAATGTAATAAAAAAACATATATTTTAAAAGTGTCAAACGCGTGGAACGGAACTTGTGTCAATAGGGATTAACACTAGGGATATTTACTTATATTCAATATATCGAAAGTACTCTATGTTTGTTATTGGATATTCAGAGATTTAACAAATATTTTTTCTATTCTATATATTTTTAAAAAACATCGTATTTTGATAATAAAACTAAAGCTGACTAATTTAACAATAAAACAAAATTAAATTTTGTTCTGAGTGATACGAGTTGTCAAGTTTCGAGTTGTGACAGTTATTTATTTATTTATTTATTTATCAAAGAGGCTTACCAACTAAATACATATTGATACATTTACATAGAAGAAATATTTTCTGTTACTAAATATGCATCTAACTTAAAGGTATGCACAACATTATATAATTATTAAAGATATTAGTTTACAATAGAAAAAAAAACCAAAAGAACACACACACATTATATACTACCCAAACCATTTTACAAAAAGCAGTTTTTTTTTAATTAGAAAAAATAATACTTTAGGTTATAAATGAAAAAGGAGGGAAAAGGCCATCGTTAACGCCACAATTGAGCTTAGATAAGGTCAGTTATAACTATTGCAAATAGCCCTTCTGAAGGCTCCGATCCGTCCGGCAAAAATATCAATATCACATTTATGAAATAATTCCTTGTATTTTTTTAAGTGTAGTTGAGAGGTGTAACACTACCATACTTGTTTTTGGCAAATCTGTCTGCAAACGGTTTATAGTTCGCAGGACTAGCCGAAGTTCTAGGTAATTTATAATTATTTGTGATAGCAGCGGTGGACAGTCTATTAAATTATTAATAACTTTGAATAAAAAAACTAAACTCAGAAAATCACTGCGCCAATGCAAAGATTTCACTTCAAAGTATTGCAACCTGTCTTTATATTCTTTGATTGTGTAGCGCACTCCTGATGTGAATGCAAGTCTTTTGAGGAACCTTTTTTGTACGTTCTCTAATCGCTGTATGTTGTTTTGAAATTTGGGGTACCAAACAATAGAGCAATAATCTATATGACTTCTTACTAAGGAGGAAAATAAGGTCTTTAAGGCAGTTACAGATTTAAATTCTTTGGTATTACGATTTATAAAGGCTAACATTCTATAACACTTGTTTAAAGTATTATCGTAATACCTAAATCCACAACATCAGTGACAGTTTTTAAGATAATGAATAAATAAATTTATTTAATGCTTTTCTTACTTTAAGAAGACTTTAAGACTATCTCGCGATGTTTTCCTTTATTGTCATTATTTAAAATGCACGTGTGAAATAGAAAAGCACTTTAGAGCTGCAGAGCCATCGTGGGGACGATCCTGCTCTGTTGCTTCAGTAGCTGAATGTTCTATAGGCTGCCACGTTTACAAGTGTCATAGAAAGAAAGAAAGAAAGCAACTTTTATTCCTCTACAGACATAGGCAAATACATACACTATATGAAAAAACAATAAATTACAAACAAAAGAGACAAACAAATATATAAGCAAATGACAAGAGGAAAAGGAACCCTGGCTCAGTATAAAGTTGTGGTGCAAACCACAACACTGATATTCTGCCAGGCATTCAGAGAAAAACATTTTCGTGTATTTTTAAAAACAACAGAGTGATTCCTGAGTAGATAGATAGATGATATATACATAAATGCATAATACGTTAATGCTTGATACAGTATTAATCATTTTCAAATTGAATATGTGAGCCATCCCAAGCATTTCATATAGATTGCAATAGGCCCGTACACCATACTATTTAAATTAATATCTTAGGAGTTATTGTAAATTAAAACTAGGCGTGAGAAAATAAATTCAAGATATTTTACAGACCAATATACCGAATTTATTTAACATAATCTGTTTTTTAAGATTTAAGAATTTATTTCTAAATCTGAAAATCTAAAAAGGTAGTTCGATTCCATTTGCTTTGCCAACTGATTCTATATTTTCAAACAATCGATTAAATGTCGTTATGACGATCACCGTACACTAATATTATAAATGAGAAAGTGAGTTTGTTTGTTACGCTTTCACGTCGATCAATCTACGTGAGGTTGTTCAGGGGGACGCGGGTCCTGTTCCCAAGGGACACGGACAAAGTCGCAGGCAAAAGCTAGTACTTTATACGTGCATGGATTTGTACAATGCATGTATAATATTAAGATTTCTCACTGCAATTATACTTGTATAAAAATGAGGTTTTCTATAGTGTAATGTTAATTATATGTAGGGCTGCCATCCGTCCGGGTTTCCCCGGATTTGTCCTAGTTTGGAGGGCGTCCGGGGAGCGTCCGGGCGGGGTTTTTGAAAGTGTCCGGGTAAAACCCGGACACTTTTTAAAGTCGCCCCGCTCCGCGCGCCCCGTCGCCGTGCAACCACCTCAGTGACCTAGGCATAAGCATGGTTGCCATTAGGGTACGCATTAGTATGCATTGCGTACTATTAAATGGTATGGTGTACCGTACTCGCGTACTCTGTGGCCAGTTTGCGTACTTCAATAGATTGACGAAACATTAGGACCCAGTTTGGACGGAAAACAAAACGATTAATAGGTGGCAACATTAAAAAATTTACAGCAACAGTGCCATCTGTTGCTGTAGCGCTGCTGTCGCCAGCGTCAATTTATTCCACGAGTTGCGCTGCATCATATTGGCAATATTGTAATTACTAAAATTATATGTATCCTCGTCCTCGTCTTCAGTTTTTAGTACAGAGTGAGAACAAATGAACGGCACATCGAATAAGTGCGATCGAAGAAGATAAACCATTGCTAGACGTTCCGATTCACAGCAAAGCGAAATTATAAATTTTTCAAGCTTTAGACCGTAGTAGAAGTATTATGCCTAAGTTGTTGAAAAAACTTTAGCCCAATTTGAAACTATGATATATACAATATTATTTTAGATTTCAAGTCATCATAGACGTTATTCATGATTTGTTGAGTAAAATGAAACGCAAGATTTGCGAATTCAAACATGTTTTGTTTGTGGGTGTACAGTAAGTACTATGTATTTAACTCAGCATCAATGTATAGTCTGTGATCTAACTAAAACAAGGTTCCCAATTTATCGGGTCCTCCCCCCAATTTAGAGAGATGGGATTTTTTTAAGGGCTTTATATGTTTAGGGGAAATTTTTGTATTTGTTGAACATTTTTGTATTTCTTTAACATCTAGCACTAAAACTCGTTGCTAGTTAATCGGAAACACCCCGTTTCCGCAGGTAAAATTAAGCCATTAAAATACCTAGTTCCTATCTACTTTTTAGGCACCGTTTCCACGGGTGTATTTCTGACGTTAAAATGCGCGCTCAGCGTGACCACTTTTAGTAGATTTCTACTTTTTTAGTAGATTTAAGGGCAAGGGAGCAAATAAATAAATAAATAAAATAAATCTTTATTTGCGCGAACAAATATTTACAGGATTTACAGCAGTTACAGTACAAAGTATGTTCTACCCGCCAAGGGCATGCAAATATTTGTGTTTAATTGTTGGTAAACTAATATATTAATAAAGGAATTAATGTTTCTTATTATAAAATTCTTTAACATCATAATAACAACAATCTAATAACCATTTTGTTAATGTTCTTGTAAATTTAGGATCCGACAATTCCTTTATATTATTAGGTAGTTTATTGTATGTTTTAATTGCCATAACATAAACATTTTTCTATTAAATAGTTCTAATCTACATTTTGGTCTTTGCAATAAATTACCTTGCCTAGTTATTTTGGTTCCTATTTCGTTATTTTCGACAAAACAATTCGGATATTTTCTAAAAAAATATACACAACGTCTTTATATACAAGCAAAGATTTAGTAGTGTAAAATTGTATAGTAGATTCTAGTAGAAAATCGATATTTAAGAAAATTTGGAGAAAAATGTATGAATCCAGGCCAAAACAGAACGATTAGAAGCATTGATGGAAGGGGCTTCCCCATACTTCTATTAAGGTTTTGGAAAATAAATTTTATTGATTAACAACTAAGGTTGTTTTATCAAATTAGTAATGGCACTTAAAACATTTTATACTTAGGTATACTCATGTAAGTTGTTGACTGTTGTTGGTAAGTTTGTTTTATTGCATTAACAGAAGTCTAGTCGTTTGGACAATTGCGTGCGTTATTAAAATCGTGAAAAGCAAGCAAAAGCGATGCAGATGCTTTGTCTTCCAGTGTCGAACGCAAAATGCGAACGCATATTCTCGGCAATAAATAGAATCAAAAGGGACGATCGCAATAGATTTTATAATCGAAACGTGACCGCACATCTCAAGGAGTGTGTAAGAGGCAAAAACTATACTCATTTTAAACCCGAATCATTCATGCTAGGTACAAGTTATGAAAAGTGATGCAACACTATATAAAAATGTAAAAAAAGTGGATGATAAATATTGATATTAAAATATAAAAACATGTGTGCTGTTTATAAACTATTTTGTCTAGAACGACTTAAATATAATTAGTAGAATTTTGAATTAGATTTTGGTAGATTTTAGCAGTGTATTTGGTAGATTATCTGACGAAAAAGTGGTCACGCTGCGTGCTAGTGTCAAATTTCAAAACCAACCAATGGGATAATAGTGTTTTGACATGAGCACCCATTTTCGTATATGTATTATTTTATTCGTTTCGTTCGTTATTATTATTTGTATTCGTTATTATTTTATTGTATTTTTTTTTTCGAGGGTGTCCGGGGAAAATCTTTATTTCACCCAAATGTCCGGGGTTTTCGAAGTTTTTTCCTGGGTCCGTAATTTAGATGGTGGCAGCCCTAATTATATGTAATCTACGTAATAATAATAAAAAAAAATCAGAGTTTCAGATATTATAACCATGTAACAAACAAATCTTTCCTCTTTCCAATATTTACATAGACGTAGCACCAAATTTGGTGATACTGTAATTTATTACAGAGGAACAGAGGTATTGTAGCAAAGAGTACTTGGTATCAGTGGCGTGTCTATCGTAGGGCTAGACGGTGCCGTGCATCAGGGCCACCAAGCTCAGGGGCCCCTCGGATCTTGACCAACAAACCTCAAATTGAACTAGCGAAAAATTCTCCCACCTTCGTGTTACACGACTTTAAGAATCATGAAATAACTTTATTACACTTTTTTACCAGAGCCTTTTGTTGACCTTTGTTTAATTTATGGAGTAACAAGATGTTATTTTTGCAGGTTTAATAAAAGAATTCACCATGTTGAACGGTAAAAAATATTACCTATATCGCAATTACACTTACACATTGGTCTACAAAAACAAGAAAGGTATGAGGTATAGATGTACTAATTGTGGCCAAGTAGGTTGCAAGGCTTTCTTCTTCGTGAACCACTACGAACAGATCGAGAAGGACAAGTTTGTGCACAATCATCCACCCAACAGATATTCCATACTTGAATCTGGAATATACGTTAAAATTTAACCCAATCTACGTTGTTCATATTTTAAACTAGCTGTGCCCACGACTTCATACGCGTGGTACTTGGAATAGCGAAAACCGACTGAAATAAAACAAACAAGCTTGCTGCAATACATAAGGGAAAACCGCATTAAAAACGGTTAAGCTGTTTTTGAGATTAGCGTGCACAAACCTACAGATAAACAGAAAAAAAATCTACAAACTATTTTTTTCGCCTCGGTGACATAAGCACAAGGTTACAAATTGTTTTTTTTTAACTATTATATATTATGTACGTGAGGTGCACTGAAGGTTCCGAAATGAATAAGACAAAAAATACTATGAATGGTCAAAAATGAATTTATTGTTTGTTATTAAAATGAATTAATTTTAAAAACATTCATGCCACTCCTCCCTGCTGACCTCGGAAACATACTTTTCATACTCTTCGACAGCCCCTTCTGATGATAAAAATCGTTGACCACGTAACTGGTTCTTAATTTATGGAAACGAAAAAGTTGCAAGGTGCCCCAGGTTGGGACTCCTATGCAGGATGGCTCAAAAGTTCTACGTTTTTTTACTTTCAAAAATTTGTTCGTCTGTCTGTTTTTATTGAATTCATTGAAAAAACTACAAAGGAAAGTAGTTGTCTATAAGCCAGAATAAGATTTAATGTATTTGTGAATGAAGGATGATTTTGTTTAAAAAAAAGTACCCCGCATGAAATTAGAATATTGAAATAAGATATATCTTGAGGAAATAAGGGTCCAATAATGCCTAATTATTGTTTAAATTGTTAAAGTTATTTGTCGTAATTAATAATTGGTATAAAATTGACAAATAAATAAAAATAACGAATACAAAAGTGCTCATTGTAACACTCCGATCACCATATCTTCGATGGGCTATGAGCAAATAGCCGGTATCAAGATGTGCAGCGGGCACCGCAATCTTTAAGATTAGAAAAAAATTACCATGCAGTAATCATACTTTAGTTATCATCATCTCGGCCGTAAGACGTCCACTGCTGGACATAGGTCTCACCAATAATTTAATAGGACCGATCAGAAACAACCTAGATCCAGTGTCGACCCAAGGCTCTTATCAGGTCGGTAATCCACCTTGGAGATAGACATCCTACACTGCGCTTGCCGGTACGTGGACTCCACTCGAGAACATTCCAGCCTCAGCGGCCGACGGCTCTCCGTACTATGTGTCCTGCCCACTGTCACGTCAACTTACTAATCCACAGGGTTATGTCAGTAACTTTCGTTCGTCTACAAATCTCCTCATCCCTGATTCGATCTCGCGATGTAACCCCGAGTATAGTCCTCTCCATAGCTCGTTGAGCGACGTTAACCTTTCTTACGAGGCCCATATTTTGAGAATTTCTTTGGTAATCACATGAAATTTATGGGGTATATTTAATGGCACACTAAAAACACTGCACATTTGACCGCAAAAAATTGCTTTTAGCTATTTTAAATGGTAATTGTTTGCCATTTTTACATTAACCTACAAATATAAGTTTGTTTAATTTGTCTCACGCTTAGTCACTGTGCGAGTGTGATAATTGATTTTACTAAACGGCATTAATTTGTTTGTAGATGAATTTAAATTTATAACTACAGTCCATGGGAAACAGTTCTGCATGTACCGCGGATACACTTACAGTTTTCTCGGGAAAACCGTGTGGAACACTAGATGGCGTTGTACTAAACGCGGCACACTACCCGTAGGATGTAAGGCTATGTTTCACATAAACAGCGCTGGTGTTATCACTAAAAATGTTTTCGTTCACAACCATCCACCTCCGACTTATGGCGTGGCCTTAGACGGAACTTATTACAAAGTACATAAAAACTTTAAACCCGAAGAAAATCAATTCATAAAATAAATAAATAAATAGTAAGTAAGTAAGTAGATTTATTTTAAATATATTTTTAAAAACCCATCCCATTTTAGTTATTAACATAGGGATTACTTTTTATTATTATTATTATTATTATATGTAATAATAACTAATGTTATACTAATTAATTTTATCTAAAAACTACATAGGTACAGTAAATTTGTGAAATACGTTGAAATTTATAGTTATTTCAATTGTTTCATTAATGACTCATTTATTTCAGTTTATTACTGAAATAAATGTCTATAGAATTTTCGGCACCTCGCGCTGATGACGTAATTTCGCCGTGCTCCAATCTCATAATCCACAGGACGACCGCGGAGAGGTGAGCGGAGGTGTGGGGGAGGTACTCGCATTCCAGCCAAGTGCCAAAATAATCCGGATTATTTGGTTATTATTAACTTTGTGATTTTATTTAATTATTTTTTATATGCTACTTAATATTTTTAATTTATACTAGCTAGCATAAGATGTTCATAATGAAATTATTGATGATCTTCATAAGATTTCGTAATGTAACGTTTACTTCGAAGTACTTTTTCAAACGTGGGACTGTCCCTTAATTAGTACCCCTATTTTTTTACTATTCCTTTTTTTCTTTTTTTTTCAATATAATTCAATATAATATTTCGCGTCAAATATTCTCTGCACCTCGTAACATTTGCAATTCGTGCTGGATTTTATCAACTGTAGTAATCAATTAGCAAATTATGATATTAGGTAGTTATTTTATGTTTTTTTTAAATGTATTATTAAGTGCCTAACTCAAATTATATGGTATATAAAATAAATTGTAGATATAGTAATTATGTATAAAAACATGTTATCTAATTTATTTCTACACATTAATGCGATAACCACACGTTATGTTCGAAGACGTATGTGTATAATATATAAATATTGTAATTATGTCGAAAATGTCTCCATTTTGAATTGTCACTTTACTGAACCGTTTTTATTCTTTCTTTAAGATTTCCTGCGATTAATTACAATGACGACTGGTAAACAATATTACTTATATCGAAATTACACTTACACGTTGGCCAATAAGACTGTTTGGAAGGAAAGATGGCGGTGTACCAAGAGTAATACCTGCAGTGCGTCTTTCATATTGAGAAGCGACGGTGGGGGACTTTTAAAAGATCATTTTGTACATAAACACGAACCTCCAAAATTTTTTGTGACCCAGGAAGGAGAATATACTAAACTTTGTACCAGGGGCGGTTGACCGTTTTGAAGATTACTATACTTAATTGCTTTGTGTATTATGTGATGAATGCAAATTGAATATATATATATATATATATATATATATAAATATATCTTTGGGCACTTTGTGGCTCAGACGTGCCGTATAGGTAGTTATTCTTTGATCCATTTTCACTTTTTGATCCGGGCGCCTTTTCTTGATCCAGTGCCAGCTGACCATAAATATGTAGCTCCGTTCGGAGCCACAAGTGTCACGATGAGCAATAATAATAATTAAGGGTTTTTTATACAAATCTACCTTTTTGGCGTATAAACAGTTGTAGATCCAATTCAAATGGGCCAATCAGGGCGCAGCATTTGCCATTGGGCTTCCTCATTGGCACGTTTGGGACTACTCGAATGTTCTTGCGTGCTATTGTGCTTTTAAATTGATTTGTTTGTTTTTGGGTATTTCGACATATTTTATATGTTGTGTTTATGAAATACAAATGCAAGTTACAAAAATTAAATAGATAGGTATACAATTCACTTTCGATATAGATGCTTATTGCTTGGAAAAAAATTGTAATTTGACTAGATGTTACCTATAATAATAATAATTATTGTAATATTTATTTGTTCCGGCAAATTACAGGGAGTAAATATTAAGTCTAAGATCTTAAATTTTAAATCTTGTTATTTCAAAATCTATCTATCCTTACATATAAACTAGGCTGAGCCTGTAAATGTAAGCCACATCCGATGACATAATATTTTAATATTTGGATATTATGCTTGCTTTAACATGATTACACCTTAACAACGCAAATAAAAAATAGGTAATTTAAAATTTAAAAGTGTTCGTAGTTTTAGCTCCACCCCAACGTTACAGTTTTTTATCTTCAGTTGTTCATTTCATTTGAACTTAAGATTAGTTTTTTTTTTAAATTTTCTTGTAATTTTTCATTTACATTTTTGATAGTTAGAATAATTTCGAAATAAAAGACTAAATGTAATCATTAGTAATTATATTATTAAAAAATATGTCAAGTTGTAGTCTTATAGATGGTAGGTGTAAGCAACTGCGGACATGTACATAAAACATCTGATTAAATCTTATTATTATTGTCGTCATTAGGTTTACGATTTCTTCATTTGCTTTATTTTTCAGCCACGCAACAATTATTTTTTTAACATCGGGTTTGTTACATGGGTATAATCCTAGAATTTTATTTAGTTTGTTATAAAGCATAAGGGGCATGTATAACGTTGGAATTTATTAATAGAATAAACACAGTAACTGGACAGACCCTATCTTTACGCCTCTTTAATGTTAGGTTATTGTCATAGGGAAGTTTTATATGTTGAGGCAATATGGTATCTTTATTGAAAAGTTGTCTAACAGTTAAAACGTCATACTCAGAATATAGTTTAAGGATTTTATTACTTTTATAAAAGGAGGTCACTTCTACAGATCCCTTTACAGAAAAGAAGAGAAAACAACCTTGGTGGACACGACCGTTACGTCCGTTACTATGAAAAGCGCGGGACACTGAAGGACGAGACTTAGATAATAGTCCAACGTATTTTCGCATTGGCGACGCGGAGACGACTGAAATGCGCGCGGCGATAGGCGCGCGGGGAAATCCGTTACTTTCCAATGCCATATATCAACGTATATCCGCGTGATCGGTTAGTTTTGCCGCGCGTCGTTTCGGAGCCCTGGGGCGCGCGTGTCGCAGTATGACCAAGACGGCGCGTTACACTTTGGATTTTTGAATGTATGGACAATTGAAATTGGAAGTTGTTTGGACATCTAACTTGACAAGTGTGTATTTGGATTTTCAATTCCAGTTCACTATGCAGTGAACGTTCAGTATTTGCAAATTGCATACATTTGGTTTTATACCTACTTTAAAATTATGCAACATTGTCGATAATTTTTCATTTTTCCTTATATGGTGTACCTACAGTGAACCGTATATTTGTTTGTTTTTTACTATTTACGTAGGTTTGTAAATAAAGAAAAATGTCCAAATTAATAAAATATTTGAAAATACTTATTTCACGTTTTATTTTTTCTAAGAATATATTTAATTATAATATGTGTCACAGCATTTTAACCTGCGAAATTACTTGCTTAAGTCGATTGTTACTATATTATATTTACCTACTGATAAATAAATATTTTGAAAAATGAGTGTTTACAAAAAGAAACACAAACATACTTTTGCTAGCATTTTTTTTGTTTTTGTTTTACTTAGTGTTAGGTCTGAATTCCTCAGGGTGGTTGTTGTTGTTGCAACTTTTCTCTTGGATTGCTTCGGTGTCTATGGGGGAAAGTTGCGTCTCGCCGAGACCTACATTTTGATAGGTCGAACAGTATGGTTTTCACCATCAGTTTGGGAGTTGTAGATTTTAATGTGTTTTTTGGAATTTTTGGATTGGAGTTTTTCGTTTGGTTTTTCGTTGTGGATTTGCTTCCAGTTTGAAAGGGCCCTTCTCAGGGCCACTGCGGAGCACTCCTTACTGCTGCCTCTTGTTGTTTCCTTTGTTAAACTGTCGTTATTAATTGTTATTGTTCTTGATTGTTTTCTTTGTTATTTATTATTGTTGTAACCCAACCAGAGCTGGATTCTCCGACTGACTCAGTGGTCGGCAGGGCTGTCTACTGGTCAATGTCTGAGGAATCAGGGGCTGGCGAGACCCGTCCATCGGGGAGGGGGGGGCGTAAGCTCTCTTACTCCTCGGCTGTGACGAGGCCAGTACCGCGGAGGCTAGGTGAGGCGAGTGGATCAAGCGACAAGGGCACTGTGGAGCCCAAAATGGGCGCGGAAGCGGTCCGGTAAAATGGGCGCGGAAGCGGCGAATATAGTCGAGGAGCCGGTCCCTCTGAAGGTGACAAAAGCCAAGACCGGCTGTGGTAAACCGTTCAGTCATGATGTTGGCCTTTCGCGTGCTAAACGCGAACTAAGGGAGTACGACAAGTACGAGTCCGACTCGAACCTGTCGGACATGGGAGCCCTCTCGGACGATTCTCAATCGTACAAGGGACTCACCGATAGAATCCTGTCCAAGTTTGATTTTGACGGAGAATCGGAGTCAAGCCAGAAGGACCGGTCCGAAGGCTATAAACGGCTGCGGGAGGAAAATGGGCGCCTCCGCGGTCAGATAGAAAAGCTTGAAGCAGAAATATCGTCACTCAAACGAGCACTTATTGAAAGGCCCAGCCCAGTTGTGTAATCGGGAGAGCCACCATCGACCATGGCCGCTACCCAGATGTTAACCAGGGCGGAGTTCCTGGAGACATTTGGGTCCTTGCAGGAAGAGCTGGTCTCTCACATAGACAGCATCCTGATCTCCCGCTCCGCGAATCAGGAGTCTGAAGTGAGACCCCTTCCGGAGCGACGGCCATCAAATGAGATGACGACGCACAGCGGCACTACCATGGAGAAGGCACAAACCTCCCAAAATACGACACTCGCTCCGCCGGCTAACTTGCCCAAGGCGGTGAGAGCGGCCAAAGTGGCCAGGAAGACCGAGCCCAGAGCAACGAACCCTGCTAGGGAGACTGAGGATGGCCCCTCCGGCACTACTGAAATGTGGTCGGAGGTGGTGCGGGGCAGAAAGAAGCGGCCCATCACTGTAGCGGCGCCAAATACCAAGAAAACCAAGCTCCCTAAAGAGCCAAAGTCACTTGCGGTGGTGGTGTCCTTAAAACCTGAGGCGGTTGCCAAGGGCGCCACCTACGGGGAGGCGATCACTAGGGCTAAAGCCTTGGTATCCCTGGACGCCCTTGGCATAGGGCCACCCAGATTCCGCGTGGGCATCACGGGAGCCCGTATAATGGAGTTGCCAAAGGACACCACTGCCGCGCAAGCAGACAGTTTAGCGGCAGGAATTGGTACCGTCCTAGGTGATACCGCAAAGGTCACCCGACCTGCAAAATCAGCCGACATCCGAGTCAACGGGCTCTATGACAGGGTGTCGGCTGAGGAGCTCAGAGCCAAGTTGGCATCAAGTTCGGGCTGCACTCCCGAACAAATCAAGGTTAGTGCCGTCCAAGTGAGTCCCAACAAACCAAACTCGGCGTTTACGTCCTGTCCGGTGGAGGCGGCTAGGAAGCTGGCGAGCGCTGGTCGGATAGCAGTAGGATGGAGCCTTGCCTCCATCCAGATAATGGAACAGCGCCCCATGCGCTGCTTCAAGTGTATGGGGCTCGGGCATCCAGCGGTCCGATGTCCGTCCACCAAGGACCGCAGTGGATTGTGCCACCGCTGCGGAATGGACGGGCATAAAGCCAGCAGATGTGAGGCTACTTTTAAGTGTGCCATCTGTAGTGACGCAGTCCTTCCAGCAACCCACAGAATGGGGGGGTTAAGCTGCAAACCCCCATCGGTAAGAGGTCGGCTCATCGCGGCCGCACCAGCCGAATGCATACGGGCTCCACCGGCAGCAAGGGAGGAGCCCATGGACTTGGCCCAGGGCCAATAATCTCAGATTAGAGGGAGCGGGCGGAGGAAGCTCCAGCCGCTCCTAACGCAGATGAGTGGGCAGGCGAAGACGGGCGTGTGACGCCCTCCTTCAAATGCCCAGGACCTGCGCGCATGGCCTGGCCGCTGTGCGCGCGTCCAAAGGTCCTCTCGTCTGGGGATTGTCTCGGTGCCCCGGGCAATCTCCCCCTTGGCGTCAGCTTGGCTAACAGGCTGAGCTGTCCGGAGTTGGATCGGAGTAGTTGGTTCGCCAGAGCCCGGTCCAACTCACACAAGGGCTTCAAGGGGTCACCGGGGAGTTTTAGTGGGTAGGACCAGTCCCTTTAGGACTGGGTGAGTCCCACATACCCCTATCGCCTAGCCAGCGGTAGGGCATCCGTAAATGGATTTCTCCTCGGCAAAAAAAAAAAAAAAAAGGTCTGAATTCCTCAACCATTAATATTCAAATTAAGCTTAAATACGTACGATGTTTCTGCTATCGCTATTAAAATATATACGCGGGTGAGTGGGACCTATTAATTCGGGTGAGTCGGGAAAATTAGTCATCAATTTAATTTTCGGGTGAATGGGACATACTTTTCCGGGACAGTTGGGAAAAATAATAATTCGGGTGAATCTTGCGGGCGAATGGGACCTAAACCCTACCTGCTACGGTTACCCACGGTCTACTGAGTACTGAAAAATTTTGATATTTGGTCTATTGCAAAAAATTCGTCTCCCCGAGACCCCTTAAATGAGTTCCGACACGGGGGTATGCGACGCACCGCTTCCGAGATATTTTCAAAAATGTCAATTTTCAAATTTCGTCGTAACAGAAAAATTGGTTTCCCCGAGACCTCTTAAATGAGTACCAACACGGGGGGTCTGCGACGCGCCGTTGTTGAGATATTACCGATAAAAAATTGGCGCCGCGTCATTGCCGAGTAACGACTGAGGTGGTTCGAGGGGGGGTGGCAAAATTTTCGCTTTTCATCGCTCCGGCAGACCCCGTGCCGTAACCCGGCTTGCGAAGCCGGGGTTGCGAATTCCTCTCTTGGGTGGGAGGAGGGAGACGGTACCGGACGACGGATCTCGGTGGGCGATGGTTATCCGACAAAGTGACCGCAGCGATAGCTGTCACCGTTGAGGAGCTACGAGCTTTCAAAGATCCTGGACGGTTGTATGGGAGTGTAAAAAACATGTATGTGGGGAGGGGCGCGATTTGGTAACCCCCGATGGTCCTCTAACCCCTCTGCCACACTATGCTCCTCGCGCTGCTCATCGCTCTGCTCCTCGCGCTGCCGCGATGTTGCCCTTCTGTCCACACGCTTCTCTACTCGCGCGATTAATCGCGACGCGCCGCACTAGGTCATTTGCTTTTGCAACAGAATGGACGTGGAAATTGAGAGAGCGTGCGCGCTATGCATTTTTAGCTAATTTTATAAATGTTATAGAAATATACGTCGTCGTCGTCGTCCTCGACAAATTATTACATTTTATTATCAACAAAATTATGAATCCTTATCAAAATCAGCAAGTTTATCGTCATAAGTATTTATACGTGTGATTTTTACTGCATTTGTTTTGCATTTATCGTTAAAGATATTACGATATAATTGTAAAGCACGACTGCGCCGGGTACCACAGATGCAGTGCAACATCAAGACACGCTACGCTACGCTTTTATTGTTAACTAGCTGTGCCCGCGGCTACGCCTGCGTGGAATCCAGATTGTTTCTCGGTGGTAGCGTATGTGTCTTGATCTTGCACTGCCTCTGTAGTTACACGGCGCGGTCAATATATCAATATTGGCGAAAGATTTTTTAAATCGGATATAGTTTCGAAGATTACCTCATACATACAAACTTTACTTATTTATAATATTAGAATTTTATATATTAGTGCTTGCCTTAACGCTCTGTTCTACGGTTCCCGGGTTCGATTCTCGGCAGGGTCAACTTTGAAAAATGAACTTTTCAAATTTAGCTCTTGTCTGGATTTGGAAAGTAGTGGCAGGGCACACTGCGTTTTTCGCAGTCATTTGGGCAACCCGTCTGGCGGCAGTAACCACCCCCTTACAGAAGACCACCGTGAAACAACAGCACGTGTGCTGTTGTGTTTCGGTGAGTGAGTAAGGGATCCCAGAGCCCATTTCTCTATCTCCTTGGCACATTATTTGTTAAAGTAGGTTGATTACTGACATACTACTTCACTTTCAATAGACAATATAATATATAAAATAAAAAAGGAAAAAATAAGTGTCAGTTGCTATGGTGTTGTTAGAGAGTGAAAAATAAAAAAATATAAAAAAGTATTAGTGTTGTGTAAATAAATAAATAATACGTGTTAACCAAATAAATTATAACTAACTATTTAGACTTCTTCTAATATTTATAATTATTAATAAATAACAATTATAAACGAACAATTCAATAACTATAGCCGAAACTTTCACTGACTTTGGTGAGTGCACAAACATTTATTCTTCCACTGTGAAATAGTTTCAAGAATATTGGCGTTGCTTGTGTTATAGGCGACGGTAGCCACCTACCATCAAGTGGACCGTCGGCCTGTGTGCCGATCTTTACATAAAAAAAAAAAAGATAATTTCTTTTTATTTTAGAATTCGCGTCGCACGACAAAACTTTTTTTTGCAATAAACATTTATATAATTAGTTAATACTAATTATATAGTTAGTTGTTTTATACTTTTATTTATTCATTCGTTACAGAAGCAGTATGAACAATTTTACTACAATTTAAAAAAGCCGTCGGCGCGGCGGCCGGCGGCATGATTAAGCGTATGCGTGAAGTGTTTCCATAGCGACCGCTCGATTCGGAGTGCGTCTGCCCGCGATTATGTGGCCGGTGACTCGCGTTCATATTGCCGCTCTTTGAATCGCGCTTAAAAACCGACAAAGCATGGATCGGTGGGCAAGACGAGGAGCATGACGTGCGGCATGACGAGTAACGTTGCCACACTACGTCTCTGCCTCCTTTCCTCGCTACTTCCCATGCCACTCGACGAGTGTGTGGCAGTGGCAGGGGCATAAGACATTCCGCAAACCCCCCTGTCCTAGCTCTCAGCACGTCAGATTAATTAAACTCTCTTGCAACTCTTTTCTTTATCATGAAAAACGGTCTATGTATGCGACTTCACCGCTCGTGCAAAGTAGTAAGCAATAGGTGGCTTGATAAACTTCATAGACATCGTGGTACAATCATTAGTATATTAGTAAGAAAGAAAGAAAACTAAGTAGGAAAGAAAGAAAAATAACCAAATTTCACCTATTATGATAATTTCTATATGTAATTAAATTATATTCATTAGGTAATTTAATTAGTCTAAGCACAAATTGTCTTTAGTGCTCGGTGTCTTTTAAGTTTGCATGACGTTTTTTGCTATGTCTATATTTCTTTGTTCACAACCTCAGATAACTTTCTTAGAATTTAGGCACATAATATTAATTAAACTCTCAACTTGTCTGTAACTCTTTATCATAAAAAATGGCCGATGTATACGACCTCGCCTCTCATGCAATAGGAGTAGTAGGTAATAGCACAGTCTAACCTAACCATACTTACGTAGGTATTTTAAGAAAACCACGATTCTTTATAATAAGTATATTATAAGCAACGACACGACAAAACGTAAGTGTTGTAATCCGGTCGTGAAGCGCACGCGTTTTTCTAAAAGCGTAGTTGGAATTCACTGAGGCCCGCCGAGGTGCCCGCTGACATCATCGCTGCGCGAGCGACGGCGACGCATGCGGCAGGGGCGAGGAAACACGGCACGTGTAAGTGGATGCCTACAGCTTACAGTATTTAATGTAAAAAATGTAATAAAAAAATGTTAAAGCTCAATTAATTTGTTTTCTACTGTTTACCATAAATAATTCCAATTTGTTTTACTTATATGTGGATCTCTTAATTAAACGGTCAACTTGTTTTGTACCTACCACTTGTAACTCTTCTTTATCATAAAAATGGACGTAGGTATAATAACGTGGCCATACAATACCTACCATAAATAGTAAGTATATTTAATTTGATAAATCTATTTTTTTAAAAATTGATCCGGCGAAATTATTTGTTTTTAAAGATCGTAGGTATTTTAAATAGCTATAGCGAGGTTTTGTGATTTTGTACTAAATAAAATGTCAACTTGTCTGTCAACGTTTATCATAAAAAATTATTTGTTCGAGTCACAATGATGCTCGGTTCGAAGTGTGTATACCCACCTGTGTCAATACTCCACAACTAATTAAGTACTAATTAGCAATCATTCAAACCTGTTCAAATGATTTCAAACGATTAACATGATTTTGTAAAAATATACCTACATGCGTTCAATCAACATTGATATTGTTTAATGTTATAAATACTTATTATATTACATTTTATAAAAGTACCGACTTATTTTAATCCCTTGTATCTATTTTATCAACTACAATATTTTTTTAAAGTATTATTTTGATGTATTTTGAATAGACTCGAAAATATATTTTTCGTAATTTTGAGAATTTTTTAAAATTAAACAAAAAAAGATCAAGTTTTTAGCTTAAAAATTGAAAAAGATGTATGTTTTGTAAAAAAAATGTGTGGTAGGGGGTGAAGGTTAGTAAAGTTGTGGAGACCACCAGAGACCCTCTATAAAACGCTGAAAACCCGACTCTGCTAGCTGTAATAGTTTTCGAGATCCTCTCACCATTTTTTTACCAGATCAAAAAGACCAAGTCTTCGGAAACTCCTGGAACTGCACATCTAATGGACTCTTCTCTTTCTATGAGAAAAGTTTCTTTGAAGAAAAAAGAAAAAAAATATATGGGAGGGGTGTCAACCGAGAGGAATATCCCCCATTCGAGTAGACCATCAAAAGCAACCCCGAAAATGATGACAACCCACCCTAATGACCGTCGCCGTAGCTCGTACCGTCTGGCCGCTGGCCTACTTTAAAAATTATAGCTTCTCGCGCCGGGACTTCAGATAGAAAAAATCGTTTAACTAGGTACTAAATGTAAAACACATACCTTGACCTTCACTTTTGTCTTCATTCAAAAACAAATTCAAATGACGACTTTAAAATAATGTCGATGTGCGCACAGTTCAACTAGCGCATTCAAACAACCGAGGCGGATCTACAATGTATGGAGCATTGCGAATATACAATATCTAGATTAGGTATAATAAATTCATAATTGATCGACCGTTACAGTATCGGTACCTATTCGGATCAAAACAAGTATTACTGGAAGTACGAGTATATAAAGTGATCAACATAAGTAATTGATTTTTGAAATATATACGGAGCCAAAAAGTCTTCGTGCATTTAGAAAATTTAGCCTTGACGGATCCCACCGTTGCATGAAATCGTTGAAAAAATATTTATCGAATAATAGGTACTATCGACGAATATATTTGGCAACATCGCATAATAGAATGCTAGGATGCCGTATTACCTATTCGGATCAAAACAAGTATTACTGGAAGTACGAGTATATAAAGTGATCAACACAAGTAATTGATTTTTGAAATATAATCGGAGCCTAAAAGTCTTCGTGCATATAGAAAATTTAGCCGTTACGGATCCACTGTTGCATGGAATCGTTGTAAAAATATTTGTCGAATATATCGACTATGGACGAATATGTTTGGCAACATCGCATAATAGAATGCTACGACGCCATCTCGCCCGAGAAATACGCAACTAGATTAAAGTTATTCGGGTCAAAAGGTGGAGTCAACAATGTACGGGCTCGTGGCATGATCAACAAAGTGCCCAAAGATATGTTTATATATATATATATATATATATATATATATATATATATATATATATATATATATATATATATATATATATATATATATATATATATATATATATATATATATATATATATATATATATATATATATATATATATATCACTTGATGGTAGGTGGGATAAGGATTAGGAAGGGATAGGGAAATGGGCTTTGGCATCCCTTACTCACTCACCGAAATACAACAGCACACGTGCTGTTATTTCACGGTGGCCTTCTGTAAGGGGGTGGTTACTACCGTCAGTCGGGCTGCCAAATGACTGCGAAACGCAGTGTGCCCCGCCACTACTTTCCAGATCCAGACCAAACCCAAATTTGAAAGTTCATTTTTCAAAGTTGACCCTGTCGGGAATCGAACCCGCGAAACCTGGAACAGAGCGTCAAGGCAAGCACCCTAACCACTCATCCAACGGGCTCATCAATAACGTATATTTATTTTGAAACATTGCGCAAAACGTTTATATAAGATACATTGCTATATGAACGCAATTAGTTTGTATAAGTTTCTAACTAATCAAATAGATTCGGCAATTTTGCTAAATCACATCTTTAAAGATACATTTAGAAGTATTTAAGGTAATGCATTAAAAATATTCTTTTTGCTATCATAAAATTTGGAATAATGTATAGATGCTACTGTATCTAAAATCAACTTTTAATTAAAACTTTGCTGTAGTATTAAAATAAGGTACCTCCATAGATAGGCTTTGGTTTAGTCACTTTCAGGCCTATTTCTGTAAATGACTTCCATGACTGGCGTGGCCATGAAGGGATAGGCATAAAAATACATTATTTGTATGTAATATATAATTAAGAATTTTTGTAATCTATTATTAAATTTTTTATACGGACTTTTAAGAACTTTTTTGTCTTCAAATGTAATGCAATATATAGGTATATGTTAGGCTCAAAAATCGAAACGGTCATCGAGCGAAAAATAGCTCATCACGCGTTGTGGTTTCTTTTAAAAGACCACATCGCGAAATTCGCGTCGTGGCACTATAAATAATGGCAACGACGCGTTCTGGCAAATTCAAAAAGCCACATAGCGAAATTCGGATTGTGGCATTCATAATCTTCGACCACAATGCGTTGTGACAATAAAGAAAAGCCAGAACGCGTTCTGAGCGTTATAAAACTTAACTTGCACTTTTATGATTTAATTTTTTAAATCAATTTTAATTCAAATTTAATTATTAATAGGTAACGAAAAAAAGATTAAATATATAGAATGTATAGAGAGGGCATTGGGAAAGTTTTCCTATAAAAATATTGATCTTGATCGCCGTAATCTGAGGTTACGATACTACGATCTGAGTTTACGATACTACACCAATACTACACTCGCTAGCGAGAACGTAAAACTTTTGTATGGGAAATCGTGAACTGTCAATGTCAAATTATCAATTTTCCATATAAATGTTTTACGCTCTCGCTAGCGAGTGTAGTATCGTAAACTCATGCTAGAGCCACTGGATGGCCAAGGCGTTAACGACAACCCCTCAGAACGCTACGAACAAAAATATTAAATATAGAGGGGATTGGGAAATTTTTCCTACAAAAATATTGATCCTGATCGCCGTAATCAGGATGGCCATGGCGTAGCTAAATAGCCTTGTAAAGTTGTGATGGACTGAGCGATTTTGTACCACGTTGTTCTAAATGTCGCATTACGGATTCTTTCGTGTTGCCCGATCTATACGTTGAAAAGCTTTTGGTAACAAATAATTCTTTTTATCATGCACAATTATTATTCCTAAAATACTATTCATATAAAAAAAGTTACAAGCAAACTTTTACCCAGTATTTTAAACACAAGATAGTAATTTCCCTCTCTCTTTGAGTTTTTTAAACGCCACAAAAACATAGATATTTGTGCCTCTCATACCTACTAATAATTATACCTTACTAGCTGGTGCCCGCGACTTCGTCCGCGTTGCAAAATAAAAATATAACACTGTTGATGGCGCCATCTGTTATATCACAACAGAATTAGGTGAAGCGGCGACATCTATCGGTTTTGGATAGAACTGTTTGGTGATATACCTGTGCATTGTGCTCTAATATGTAAATCCTCGGAAACCAAAGGATAAAATCTCAACGAATTGCACTTACAGATTCCTCAGCAATCCCTCTGTTAATAGATGAAAACCGCATGAAAATCCATTCAGTAGTTTTTGAGATAATCGTCAACAATCCATACAGAGAGACGCGGCGGGGAATTTTGTTTTATAATAAAAATTGATTGCTATCTTATAATATAATATTTATAAATAAATTACAATTTTAGACAATGTTTATTTTGATGGCTTTATTGTAATTCTATTTTCTGTATCATCTTGCAGACGAATTAGAGATGATGACACTTGTTAATGGAAAAACTTTTTATGTGTACAAAAATTATACGTACACACTAAGAAGTTCCACAAAACACGGCTATCGATACAGATGCACGAGAACTTCAATCTGTTCTGCTTACATCGTATTGGACAGGAACAGAAAAATTATGCACGTAGGGGGCGAACACACGCATAAATGTTATGAATTTCACCCGACAGGTGATGGCAAATTTTTGAAGATGATAAAATCGGATTGACTAACCGAAGCACTTTACTGTTATTATATATGACACAAATTTATTATTTTTTTAATGTTATTGTAGATGCCTATAGGGAAAACCCCGTTATATAGTACAGTGTTAAGTTGCAGAGATGTGGTATGGCTTTCGGAAATAGAACCCTATGTAAACTGTTCAATTAATATGCGGCATGCAATATTGAATATTTACATTAGATTATATAACAGCATCCTGAGATCGATATCTATAAGATATTGAGTGTACTATCCAAAATCACAGTACGAGTGCAGCTATAAGACTTATATAGTGATAAATATAGACAATAGTCTGAAATAACTAATGTGGCGTTTACATTATGCCCACTTTTATAAAAATTACTTCCTCTGCTACTTTCGTCAGTTGGGATTTTTATACTCACTTCTAATCAGGCTCGTCAGAACCTTACGTTGTTACGACATTCATAGCATAACTATAGTCAGACCTTTGCCCTTGGTAATGAAAGGAAACGCATCATCTTCGTGATAATAATGAAATGACTTGTTATTTTGTAATTTTGTATGTAGTAGAAGGTAGCGAGACAATGTTGGGCGAGCCGAGAACTATCGCAAGGTTTATATATAACATATATTTTTGAAATTTTTATAAAATGAGAAAATGTACTTTTAAAGAGCTTGTGGATCTTGCACAGCTTCGTATACGTATAAAATGAAATAAAAAGACTCGTATTTTAAACATCGATAATTTTGAATGTATCGGACACATTCGATAGATCCGTCACTCTTTTTTATTATATAAAAATATTTATGCGTGCTTGCTGCATCCAATGCACGTCGCGACGATGTCGAGTCATATGCTAACTTATTAATGCCAGCCCACAATAAAGCCTATCGTCCAATCGACATTATACGATTGGCTTGATCCAACCGATTTTACGTTCTATGGGTGTCACTTTAGGTACCAAATTAGGTAGAGCCAACTTCGAGAAGGAGGTCAATCGTCGAATCCAGCTCGGATGAGCAGCGTTAAGTAAACTCCGAGAAATCTGCTCGTTCAAAATTCCTCAGTGTCTTAAAAGTTTTCGACCAATATGTATTGCCAGTGAAACGTGGTCTCGTAAGAAAAGTCAACGACGCTTAACGAGGGCTATTCTCGGGGTTATATTGCGAGAATGAATCAGGAATGATGAGATCCGTAGACGTTCGTCTAAAGTTACCGACAACCCGGCGGAGTAAGTCGAAGTGGCAGTGGGCAGGACACATAGTACGGAGAGCCGACGGAGGTTCTCGATTGGACGCCACGTAACGGCATGCGCAGCGTAGGACATCAGCTCACAAGGTGGACAAACGTCCTTATAAGGGCCGCGGGTAAATGGTGGATCTAAGCTGCTTCTGACCGTTCCTTTTGGAAAATTACGGAGGAGGCCTTACCTTGGTCGTGTATGGCTGGCATAGACTTATGACGCTCTCGGCACGCTCTGACTCGGCATGCTGGGTATGCACATTGTACGCAGTGATTAAGCGACGAGTCATGTGCGAAGGTACTTATAAGAAACTAGCGACTCGCTACCGAATTCGCACGAAGTTGTAATTTTCAAAAAAACCTTTCTAATCTGGTGCTTATTTTCCAAACGAAGTTTATTCATAGATCACAAGTGGATGATTATTATTATTATACATTTACATTGTCTGTTTCGTGCAACTATTTTATTATTTGGTTTTATTCTATTAAAATATATTAATATATTATGAACATATTGAGTAGCTTGTTTTTAAAGTGTGTGATTTGAAAAGCCCTTCCTGTCTTGTTGTTTTTGTCTTGTCTATTTGTCTTTAATTCTCATAAAATGTTCGCAGATTTAAAAAAGATAGTATTTGTCAATGGGAGCACTTACTTCATGTACAACAATTACACGTACTGTTTCGCTCAGAAAACAAAGAAAGGCCAAATATGGAGGTGCACTAGAATCTCGGTATGCAACGCTTACATTGAGATAACGCGTGAACGGAGGGTGTCCATGTCGGGAGGACATCATGCACATAACCCTTGGATTTGTCATAGTCTTTTACAATAGTATATACATACGTATGTACCTAGTTCGGCCATAAGTTCTGTTACAAATGAAAATGCATTTTTTTATGAAATAAGGTCATCTTAGTAAAACTTATGTATGCATAATCAGCAAAAAAATAAAAAAATATTCTATTCAAAATGGCCACCTTTAGCTTTGATACAGGCCTTTAATGTTTGGCCACATGGTCTGAATCTATGGATTTACGCCCTGTTTCCATGGGCAATTTAGCCACTGCTTGCTCCAGAGATTTCTTAAGAGACTAAATGTCGCCGTGTCGTTTAGAGCAGACAGTGTCGTTTAAAACTGACCATAATTTGTAGTCTAGACATGGGCTAGACGAAGCTTTAGCTAGTCTTTAGCTCTTATAAAGTCCGGAACGTTGGTTTCGAGCCAGGCTTGGGTAGTTCGTGCCTTGTCACCAGGTACAGAGTCCTGCTGGAAAGTTCACGGTACATTTTTAAAAAGTGTATTGCTGAGAAGTTTCACAACACGGTCCAAGACGGTCTTTTGATACACTTTGGCTGAAGTCTTCATACCTTTTTCACAAAAATTAAGCTTTGCGACTCCTTGGTAAGACACCGCCTAGGTACCAAACCATAACTGCCGCAGAATGATGACCACGTTGTACCTTTCCTACCACTAGGGCAGCTTCTTTGGAACTGTGAGCGTACACTTTATCATTTTGCTTGTTGTAGTGCTCTTCAATCGTAAAAAAAAATTTCATCAGTAAAGTGGATATTTTTGTGTCTTTCACCTGCGTATCTGTACAGAAGGCTTTTTGATCGATCCACTCTCTTTATATGTAGGAATTGATCTTTATATGTCGTCGATATACATGTCCTGTATATCGACGGCAAGTACCGAGCTTCAGCTCTTGTTTTAATATACGCGACAGAATCTTCATTTCTCGCGAAAAGATTTTGTTTCCTTATGGGGTTTCGGCGAATTTCTGGCTTTTACAGCAATTTTTGGCCTTTGTAGTTCTAACAGCACGGGGCCGTCCTGATTTTTTATGGTCATCGACAGAGGAAGTATTGGTATATCTGTCGATAGTACGGCTGATATATACGAACATACGGCTGATACCAAGCTTTTGAAGTGTCTTGAATATGACCGACGTCTCCATACCCACTCTGTGTAAGGCAATCACTGCAATCCTATTTTGTTTAACACCCCATTCCATATTGTAATTTGATAATAAACACGAAAAAAATATGTGAAATTGCGAGAAATCAAAAGTCGTTTTTGACATTGTAATAATGTCTCTTTTGTTGAGCTTATTACGGCTCCAGGTTGCGTGTTAGAAATAAAGATGTGTGTTGTTCTGTCCGTTACAACATAATAAGCACTTTCCAAATTCGAAGTGAGGAGTTTATTTATTTATTTAAAAAAAGAAAAAAATTATGTAACAGTATTTATGGCCAGACTAGTTACACTGAAACTCGCTCTAGTCGCATTTAAATTAAATTGTATAGAACCTTTCCCTTTTTCTTCAGTCAGCCTGTCATCTATTATAATAAAAATAACATATATGCGTGTCAAAAGTGAAACTTTTTGGCAACGTTACCAGAGGCTCTAGTATGAGTTTACGATATTACACTCGCTAGCGAGAACGTAAAACTTTTGTATGGATCGTGAACTGTCAATGTCAAATTATCAATTTTCCATATAAATGTTTTACGCTCTCGCTAACGAGTGTAGTATCGTAAACTCATACTAGAGCCACAGAAGCGTCACGCGATCGTTACACTGAAGCGTTACACAAAATTCGACCTTCAAATTTTACTCTCATCGCCCACAAAGAAATTTCATTTCCAAATTTGACTTACTCTAATCTGTTTTTATTTAAAATACACTTACGTCCTTGCAATTTTAATATATACTTAGCTTAATTCATTTAAATTTTGATTATTTTAAATATAATACCAAGTGCCCACTAAGTGTACTTTTAAATGAAAATGGAATAAGTTCGTAAGTATGACATTTCGTCGTGCATTTTATTTGCTTGAAATGTGTGAAATTAAATTTGAGAGAATTTGAGACATAATAAAAATAGGATAATTTTTAATTTGTTTGTTTTAATCATTTTTAAAAATAGAATAATTACCTTAATAATACTGTTAATGAATGTCTCCTTGTTTGGCGCAGGATTTTCCTCTCTATTAGGTTTGGCCATCGAGCCTGCTCATTGGTGTCTTTTGGGTCAAACGATTACAATATAATGTTTTCCTTCGATGTTAGAGTAAGTAACTGTAACTATTATTTCTCCTGGTGTTTGTCACTCCTGATAAATACGATTAAAGATTTTTCTTAATTCGTAACCATTAAAACACAACGTTTTTAGAAATGTTACATCCTCTCAAATTAGATTTCATTTTGGATATTTATGATTTTATAACTTACTTGTACTAGATTTTACAGCGAGCAAAGTGGCATTCGTTACTACGCGACGTGGAGGGATTTCGCTGTTGTGCGATGGTCGACGATACCATCGAAAGAAGTTGTACGCCAATAACAGTACATTTTGGTTATGTTACAACAATAGAAGTGGTTGTAAGGGTAGCATTACATTAAATGGTGATAACGTAGTGGTTAAAGGTAAATTACACGAAGACACGTGTATAAAACTTCTGCCAAGAACAATATTTTGAAACATTGATTGGAAAAGGGAAATTGACAACTATAGTTCACTACAGTACATATTCACAATCGTAAGTCACTTCGCAAGATGTGGTTATCAAAAGGAGTTCATTAAGAACAAATAAAACCGTGGAAAAGATGGGGTATTAGAAGTGAAGAGTTTAAAAAGGGAAATACCATACAATCAATCTCGTCTTAAGCCTTATTAAATGAAAGATTTTAATTGAAGAGATACTTTATATTGTGCAAGCGTACTTAAAAGAAAGAAATTACTTGAATTAAAGTAAATCGATCGATTATTGAAGTAAAAAAATATAGTGCGTACGTATAAATATGGAAATATATTTAGAAATTGGTAATTGCCTCAATAATTTAAAAGGAAACAAAATTACCGTACACCATAATACCGTGTCAATATTTTAAGTTAAAGTTTAATATAGTTTATTATTTGTTAGTACTGTTGATGTATTTAAGTAATAAAATAAAGAAAAGCAAATTTAAATTTTATTCTACTTGTTTGATTGATAAAGAATTGAGTATTTTTAAATCAAAATTCTTAGCATTGTTTTCAGCCTAAGAATTTTCTATAAAATTTAAAATAAAAGTAAAAAAATTATAGATAAAAGAATTATCTATAAATTTCTATAATTTTTTCTACAAGTTTTAAAGTATTCGCGTAATTGCAATTAAATCGACTTCGTAACTGCAATTAAATATGGGGAGGAATAACACTTTGATTGCAACTGGGTATCCTGTGAATACAATATCTTCTTTATTAGTAACTGATGACGAAACAACAATTTCGTGTTTAACCACGTTAACCTTTAACCCTACATCAAACCTAGTAAGTTTGAAATTACTCTATTAGCGCTATGAGTGACATGTAATAATTCATCATCATCACCCGTAAGCGTTCACTGATGTACACGTACTTAGGTCTTCAGTGAACCACACTCAATACTCTGCCCTCACCTTCCATCCACATCAGCCGCTTCATTGAGGCCATCGTTCAAACGAGCAGGTGGTCAGAGAGTAAGGGAAATAAAAGGGGTACCTTAAGTTAAGATGCTACTAAAATCAACTACACCTGCAAGCCGAACCCCTAGCTAACTGACGAGGATCTGACAACCAAAATTCTATAAATGGCTAGGGTTTAAATAATAAACTCATCAGTTTATTAATTAAAGCGGGCAAGTCCTGCTCTCGATAATCCGCATATTTCAGCAGCGTAGGAGTACGGGCATATCTTTGAGTGTGACATTATAGTCTCAAATAATTGTATATACTTTAATTTATTTTAGTACCAATGGCCGACCAAGATATATCAGATCTAACATATATAAAAAGGCGTGGGGGTACCATACTGCTGCACGATGGACGACAGTACGTAATGAAAACAAAACTTAAGAGCGGGTCAACGGTGTGGGAATGTACCATGAGGAAGAAATTGAAATGTCGTGGTAACTTAACTATCAAGGTAAGTTAAGCGTTATCTTCTGTTCTATCTTTTAAGTAATCTTAAGTAATTTTAATCTTAGCCTTGGATATTTGTCACTCTAAAGTTCATTTTAAAACCAACTCGAAGATTGAACGATTGTGACTAGAGGGATATCCCAAGTAACACAAAACTGCATTATTGTATGTCACATAGGGTTCACATCGGTAACTTTAGCATTTATGAAGACTTATTAGAGTACACTCGAACTGCAAACGCTTAAAATTACGCTTTCGCCTGTATATTGACTCTGTTAATCACCACGGAAACAACACTGTAATGTTGCGAGCGTCAATATAGGTGTACAGGTGAGTTTTATTCAGCATTTAGCAATCAATAGTAACGTCAGCTACAATATAGCATTTTTGTAGAACTCTAAGTAGCTATAATCTGAACTAAAGGCTACAAGTGTACCCTTAAAATGCTTGCATTTTAAGAAAGAACATGTCAACTACTATAACGCAATCAGTCATTCTGTGACATCGATTAACAATAATATAACGCGTCTTGCTGCACATAGTTGAACTTTTACAATGTTAATCAGCTTGTTACAGGCAGTCTTATAAAAGCACTTATATAGTCCACATGATCACTACGGGTGATTTATATGATGCTAAATTATAGCAAACTGCTATAAATTAGATCACTTGTAACCTTTGATTCAGGTTGGAGCTGAATACTTGTACTAGCATAGGCCATTAATCTATTAATGCCGTTAAATAAGATCCTCAAAGACAATTTTTAGCGCACCATAGGTATTAGGTATATCAGTTAAAGGCCGCTATCATCGCGATATTTTATTTCGAAATGTGGAAATCTAAACGAAGGACTGGCGGAATACGCCGAAAAATTAATGCGGAATACTTGAGAATACTAAATAGAAATACTGACGGCATAGGCAACCCTGAACAAACTACAAGTTTTGTGAACAACGGTCCAAGAGTGAATGGAATTTTAGAACGGGAGGGTTCCGTATCCGAAAATTTTGGTGTGGAAGGATGTGCATGTTTAGATGGACAAAGCTCTGGAAGTATACAGCAAATATTAGAAGATAATGGCTCCGAATCCAGATGCAGTCATGACATTGAACATGAATGTGTAGATAGATCTTACGTTTCTGAAAATTCAGACAGTGACAGTGTATATAGTGAATATGACAAAAAAGAAAAATTTCGTGAAGATATAAGAAAGTGGGCTATTCAAAAAAATATTGCACACACAGCTTTGAGGGATCTGTCAAAAATAATCAATCAATTTATTCCAAACACCATACCTAATGACCCCAGAACTATTTTAGCTACACCCAGACAAATCACCTTAAAAATTATTGACGGAGGTGAATATTGGCACAATGGAATATTAATACCTTTGCAAAAAATATTGCTTTGTTGGAAAGAGGCGCCAGAAACAATTTCGTTGAATATAAATATAGATGGTCTACCAATCTTTAAAAGTTCCAAAAAAGAATTTTGGCCTATACTTTGCAACGTTTTTGAGAATCCTTGCTTCAGGCCCTTTGTCATTGGCATTTATTTTGGAATAGGGAAACCGAAAAATTTGAACACTTATTTGGAAGATTTTATTAATGACATGGAAGCATTGCTTCGGGATGGTATTTACCTTCAGAATTCTGGAAGAAGGTTCACAATAAAGATACGGTGTTTTATTTGCGACTCACCTGCGAGAGCTTATATAAAAGGTAGGTACCTAATTATATACTTCTTTCATATACACATGAGTCGAATTTTAACATTATACATACTTATTATTTTAAAATATTTCTCTTTTTCAGGTGTTTGTAACTTCAACGGGAAAAATGGTTGTCTTAAATGTGTAACAGTTGGAGAGTATTCACACACTTCGCATACCGTAGTCTTTCCCAACTCTAGATGTGCCGAAAAAACTGATGATGGATTCCGGAACAAGGCTTATGGTGCGCACCATAAAACTGATTCACCATTGCTAAGACTACCAATTGATATGGTAAAGAATTTCCCAGTCAGCGACTCACTGCATCTTATTGATTTAGGGATCATGAAAAGATTACTTATAGGTTGGCGTGATGGAAATTTTGGAAAATACATCACAAAATGGCGTGCTTGTGACACTGAAAAAGTAACGAATTTTTTAAGCCAATGCAAATTGCCTTCTGAAATTCATCGTTCAGTGCGAAACCTGGATTTCTTAGCGTATTGGAAAGCATCGGAATTCCGATCTTTCTTTTACTATCTTAGCTTAGTTATTCTACCTGATGTATTGCCATCAAATGCGTTTTCAAACTTTTTGATGCTCTACTGCGGAATAACTATTTGTTCCAGCGAAACTTACATTTATTTGTTACCTGTGGCAGAAGAACTTTTGAGACATTATGTTGAACATTATAAACATTTCTACGGAGCGGCATATGTAACAAGTAATATCCACAATTTACTGCACGTTACTGCTGAAGTCAAAATGTATGGGGCATTAAATACGTTTAGCGCGTATCCATTTGAGAACAAATTATATATGATCAAACAAATGCTCAGGGTTGGTAAAAATCCCCTGTCACAAGTGGCCAAAAGGCTAATTGAAGATGATGAAAATAATGGAATAAATACGTACCTAGAAAAGAAAAAGGAAACGACGTATCCCTTTCTATCCAAGACTAAAAAAAATATCTCCATTTTAAATTTTAAAGATTTTAAGTTATCTTCAAAAACAGAAAACAGATATTTATTCACAGTGCATAATGATATTATTGAAATAAGTTCGATTGCTGAAGAACTTAATGTTGTGTCCATAAAAGGTTGCCGGTTAAATAACAAAGAAGAAGTTTTCGAGTATCCAATTAAATCTTCACGCTTTGGTATATACAAATCTAAAAGTTTACGGATTGGCGATACTATTACGGTTGTGTTAGACCCTAAAGAAGTAAAGAGTAAATTAGTTTGTATTCGTCATGGAGAGTATCACTACTTTATTCCATTAATACATACTATTTAAGAAATAAAATACTGAGTTACTGATTATTTTATTTATTATTCATGTTCTTTCCACTTAATAGATACATACGAGTAATTAGAAAAGAAAAGTTTCATCTAAAACAAATATAGCGGTTTAAAATAACTAAACATTTGGTTCTCTTTCAAATAAGTAGAAGTAGGTTTGCTTTACCTAACTTAATCAATACTTAAACAAGCAATTAACTTAATTTAACTTACCTAATCTAACTTAACCTAACTTAATCAATATTAAGGCTTATTAAACAAACATTATTAATATAAAGTAATCACTATGTTTTTTATCTACTTAGTAGAATGCAGAATTACTTATAATATAATCTCAAACAAAAAAAGATAACAAAAAAATATTTCAGGTAAAAAAATATTTCTACTTATTAATATAAATTAAAAATTTAGACAAATAAGTAGAACATTTTCTTTAAAAAATAATAACAAAAATAACAATATCGATATAAAAAGTAACGATTCATGTTAATAAACTCTTACCCATATCTATCTAATGGGATCATTTTCTTAAATTTAAAAAAGAGAACAAAGAAATGATTTTAGGTAGCGACACATATTTTTAAAAATAATTAGGTAATTATAAGAGTAAATCAGTCGTTATTTATATCTATCTAGTAGAATATTTTGTCCTATTTTAAAACAGAATGTCTCTTCTAAAAACATTTTAGTGGTAGTAAAAACATAATAAAATGTGTGTGTCATATGTGTTAGTTCGCGTTGTGAGTGTGTGTACAATGGTATAAAGTTACAATTGGTATAAAATTAGCATAAGTCCATCTCTTCATCTCTTGAATCGTTGTTGTCACCAGTTTGAGGTTCTTCACTATCATTACCATCACCATTGACATTTTCGTGTAATTGGTCTCCGCGGTTTAAATAATTTCCATGATTTCTACTCTTGCGAGTTCTTTTTGTTGATTGTCGTAAACCTTTCATGGCCTTACGTTTAGAAGCATTTCTCAATACTATCTTCAAAAATTTAACCGCATCATCATCCGTAAAGTTCTGATCCCAGGAATTGACAATTTCGAAGAAAAATTTCCTAAAATTTTTGTAATTTTTAAGGGGAATTTTAGAAACTTCTCCCTTACTACCGCCTGACCATGAGCATTGGCAAAGAAAATCTCTGGAGAAAATTACATCCAATAGTTTGTATGCACATGTTGTGCCGCTACCCACTGAAGATGAGCACAACAATGATAAAGTTTTGGAAAACTTTTTTTTTTGGATCTTATCGGCTAAATTTGTTTCCAACATTTCCAGTTGCTGCTGGTTTTCGATGGGCGTTATATAAAAACTTTCATTTTCTGCCGTTCCTAATTGGTCTTGCAGCAGTGTAACATTTACTGGTCTTTCTTTCTCCTGAAAAATTGAAGATTTTGTTTCTTCCAATTGAACTGATAAGGAAGCCACCTTAAGGGCAATTTTTTTTTGATTTTCTACAATTATATTAAGCTTTTCTAAAATCAAAGCTTGATTAGCAATCATGGTTTGTATATCTTCTGTGGTGAATACTTGAATCGTATCTTGCTGCTGACTGAATAAGTTTGTTGTTGAAGTGCAACTGATGGTGGTGGCCGGTTGTGAATTACCCTGTTAAACAAAGTGAGTACATGATTACAATTAGTGAGTATATGTTTTAATTTATAATGCACATACAGGAGAAGGTTGCAGCAGAATACAAGAATTGGGCTTCCAATCTATACTAATATTAGAAAGAGGTAAAGTTTGTATGTTTATTTGTATGTAGGAGGTAATTTTCAAAACTACTCATCTGATTGAAAAAAGTGTTTTACCAACAGAATAAAATTTCAGGATGGAAATAGGCTAAATAATCCACGCGGGCGAAGCCGCGGGCACCAGCTATCTAAAACTAAAGATCCAACGCTTGGCGAAAGTATAATATCAGGCGTTATATCTTTATTTTTCAACGCGAATGATGTCGCGGGAACCAGCTAGTTCGACTATTCAAGCTATTTGTATGAGAAATCGATTTTATTTTTCTATGCTGTAAATCAACAAATATGCTATTCGCGCGCAGAATGTTTACCAATGACTACCCCTCTCTCTGCTTCCCACTTTCTAGCTGGGCTAACCTGTTCATACCAAACCAGCTGCATGCGAAAAGTAAGTACTTACTTTGAAATGACACATCAAAAAGGAAAAGCTTACCAAATTTTGTGCCATTGCATCAAAATTAATTATATCTTCATTTGGTAGATCAAGCCTAGACGTTTGCGGAACGATATCGGCTTGATAGTCAGTATCCGTGTTTTGCTCCATTTCATCTAGTTCCTCGTTAGCTTTTTCGTAACTCAAGATATTGTTTCTTTTCACCACACAGTGAAATGAGTCCCACCCTGGTCCTGGGCTTGAGTTTCCATCTTTTATAGCTTTTGAGCCATATTTAATGTTTTTTGGTGGCCATCGGACTATCCCTTTCGTCTCCCACAACGTGGGAACGATGGTCAGTTTTGGTACACCATCCTCTATGGTTTGTATAATTTTAAAAGGCATTTCTCTGAAAAGAAAAACAATTGAAAATTGAGTATGTTGTTTTGCTGATTGAAACTCGTCCTGTAGCAATCAGTCCTGTGGCCGGCAGTCCTGTAGCACTACCATGAATTGCTATCGGAATATTACATTACGTTACGTTAGTCGATAGCGAATAAACGAGCATCGAATTTTTCAATATAAGTCGCACCATGAGTCTCACTAATGTTTACTTTACTCATTGTTTATGTAGTATTCTATCGTCATGTCTCGTATTCATACTTAATAAAGCTATCTCCTTTTTATACTAGGAAGACAGAGAAGGATAAATTATTCCCAAAGTATATTAGTGTCCAAGGCTATAATTTGATGCAGATAGCCATAGAAAGCAGACATATTTGACTTGCCGGACGACTGACGTTTAAAAAAAAAACAAAACTGCGTTTGTGATTGGTCCGCGTACCCGTCTCGTTTTTAATTATGTATTAACATAGTAAGTAAATGTACACATTATACAACTAAATAAAAACTTATTAACAAATTCCATTAAATTTCGATGAGTGTAAACTTTGTAACGCAAATTGAAGCAAACTCGTAGATAACCAGTTTTTTTAACTTATTCATAGTTAATATAATGGTCAAAAATATTTTATGACGGGGAAACGGGCGCTGCGGACTACATACCCTAATACATGGTACTTAAAGAGCGCAGAGGGCGGAGGCCGCACTTTGGCAAAATGTTTTTTTATTTATACTCTGATCGTGAAAATATTGATACCAAGTATATTTACGATGACACATTGATCTAATAAAAAAGAATTACGAAAATCGGATGAGTTGATATTATTAGATAACATAAACGAATATACACTCAGACGTAGAATTTTGTAAAAATTAAGGCTATTACCTTACAGGCTATTTCCACGGATCCCTAAAAACGAATTCCTACAGAGAGTTCAGCGGTTCATTGGATATAAAATTTGCATAGATGTTACCAACATGTTACCAACTATTAAGCTTTATATGAATTGGTGGCTGACTTGTTTGTCACAAAAGCTACTCTAGTCAGCTCACTAATGATTTATGTATTACGAGTGAATTCTTGTACAGCCCATAGCATTTAATTGTGCACATTAGTTATCCGCCATTTTCTAGGTTCTAATCTATGTAATATAATATATACTAACAATTTATTTTTGTTTAATCAACGAAAATATCAACTGGATTTCTAAAGGATACTTAAATCATTTATAAACTGTTAAGCTTATTGTCAATTACATGTCCAATATAAAGAGATTTCTGGCTTTTTTAAAATATTATCAACCTATTTTATTCTATAATTTTTAAGTAAACAATCATATTTTGAGAGCGCGTCCAAATTTTCGTCTATATTCATATGGTATTTCACTATAAATTTGCTTTCCCAGTCGAATTTTACGCATGTATAATAATAAATCGAGGTTATACTTACCGAAAACTAGTAACGTCGTAATACACTTTGCCACAAAATGGTTTGCGTACAAATACAACACCAAAATATACATAAAGCGTTCTGTGAGACGGAGAATTGAAAATTATTCACAATTTTGCCACTTGTGCATTTTCAACACCATAGAAGCGTTAAAAAGATCTGGTCTGTATAGTTTAGCTTTAAAATATGTAACACCCACTCTAATAATCAGCTAATGTTCAGCTCTTGGTGTGAATGTTACCCTTATTAATGCTCAAATAATGCTAATATAATGCAACTAGGTACAGTTATGCAGCTAATAGCTGTTTAATTTGTGCCCAAATCAGAGTTATATCAGCTGAAACAGCGCTGCTAACGCTTTTATTCAGCAGATTTGTACAGCTAAAGATTCAACTGTGGACAGTGATTCAGCTGATATACAGCGCTTTTGTGTTACTTGGGATATATCTGTTTTCATCACCCCTGCGTTACTGTTCAATACAAGTACCGGATAACTTGTTTATTTAGTTTTAATTCCCTTTTTTTCTGCATTGATTTTTCGCTGAAATATCCGAATTTTAATGAAAAATTACCCTTTTGTCTTTATTCATCGACATTTCAGCAACTAATGATCGTACAGAATATGAAAGGGCAGTTTCAAAAACTAGATTATGGTTTTGTGAGATAATATAAACTGGGTAGCTTATATTATAAAAAATATATAATCTTCTATAATATAAAAATGAATCCCCATTTCCCTTGGTCACGGCATCACGCGTGAACGGGTTGACCGATTTTAATTCGGTTTTCGCTAACGGAAAGAGGGATAAACGGGGAATGTTTTAGGGTATATAAAAATTGCACGCCGGGCGAAGCCGGGGGCGGACCGCTAGTATACATTATAAATATAAATTAAAAACTGTAGTGGCACGGCATACTTTACTATTACATATTACTTCATGTTATTTCGATTATTTCAATTAATTTAACTTTTTGTTTATAAATAAGTCATACTTGTGTTTCATTCCAATCTTGCTTGCATAATTCATTTTACATAATTGAAAACCGCTTTCAAATCGGTTAAGACATTAGCGACATTAGCTGAGATTAGCGTGCACAAACGCGCAAACAGACATGAATTCTAAAAACTATTTTTTTGACCTTGAAATCGCAAGTACAACGTGAACGAATTGTATTTTTTATATTTAATATATGTTTTCTGTATAAGTATTTAAATAAAATCCTTTTGTTTTAGGATGGTTCTATAATACACAAGAAATTACATGATTGCAGTCCAGATTACGCGAGAAATGAGATAGACAAGAGTCTAGAGGTCTGCAAAACGAAGCTCGTCTTAGAACATCCAACGGTGGCGTCCGCTTACGATTCAATGGTGGCATCTTGCTCAAATACAGGACTCAGCTTGATTGCTAAAATTCCAGAATTGAAAAGTATAAAGAGTACGCTCTACAGATATAGAAGTGTTATGATGAAAGAAAAGTCAGAGAAGTGTTAATTTATGGTCTGTGAATGGTGATATTTGTCAGAAAAAAAGGTATGCCTTATGATAATTAATAGGTGAAATAAATAGTTTTGAGCGTCGTTCGTTAGATGGCTTTAGTGAGCCATACGAGGGCTGTTCCAAACGTTTTTAGTGAAATGAATAATAGTTAGAATATCAAAAAAGTTTATTTACAGTTTTTCAAAATATTCCCCTCCAACCTCTATGCACTTTATGCATTCGAGTAAACCAGTCCTCAAAACCGAAGGGTCGAAAAATAACCGACGAAATTCTTCGATGGCGTCGTTTGCGGTGTTAAATTTTCGTCCCCGAAGCATTTTTTTTTACTGTGGGAAATAAAAAAAAACGCACGGAGGTAAATCGGGGCTGTACGGAGGATAGGGTAGGATAGGGTAACATTTGTACCCCCGAAGTTGAAAAATAGTTGATGGTTCTAGTAGCTGTGTGAGCAAGCGCGTTATCTTTGGTGAAAAAAATTGCCACGGACGTCGCACCTTGGGCACTCACTACTCAACTCCCCAAAAGCCTGCCGTAGACAAACTTCGGAATACCATTCACTAGTAACTGTTCTACGGTCTTCTAGCGGGATTACTGCTACTGGTCCACTACGTCGAAAAAAACGGCAATAATTTTTTTATTAATGCTCCGACAGCGACCAAGTTTTGTGGGCAACTGGTCCTCTTCAAACACTCATTGCGTATATTGCTGCTTTGTAAGAGGATCGTAACTATAGATCCAACATTCATCAGTTGTCATGAGGTAGGATAAGTTTTGTGAAGTTCCTCCTAATTCATAATATTTTATTCATAATACTATATTCATAATAAACTAATTAATTGGTGCGTGGTGACGCACGCTGATTTATTGTCATCTTTAAATGATAAGCAATAAGTGGAATTTGTTATTTGCTGTAAAGTATGTACTTCTATTTAAGCTATATGATTTTAATGTGCCTGTAAATTTACCTAATAGAAATATATAAAAGGCTGAAGATTTATTTCTTTGTTTGTTTGTTACTCTCCAATCTCCTCGAATTACAGAAAAAGTAGTGTGCCCGAAGGATCATCTAAAAATAAAAACAAAAAATTGATCACTTTAAAGAAATTAATGAACAATAAAGATTGAATAAATGTTTTGACGTTCTAGGAAAAGAGGGGAGCAGATGAAAACTTCAAATTTGGCTCTGGTCTTGATCTGGAAAGTAGTGACAGAGAACACTGCGTTTCGCAATCTTTTATTTCGGCAGCCAGTCAGGCGGTACCACCTCCTTACATAATACCACCGTGAAATAACAGCACGTGTGCTATTGTGTTCCGGTGAGTGAGTTAGGGATGCCAGAGCCAATTTTCCTATCCAATCCCTTATCCTTAGTCCTACTGTAGTCGGCGGCGCACTTGCAGCAGCTGTGACGTTGTTTCTGTTATAGGCGACGGTAGCTACCTACCATCAAGTGGACCGTTAGCCTGTCTGCCGATCGTAACATAAAAAAAGCTAGTTTAGTAATAAAATAGTTGGTAAGCGGGTAAACGGTGTTTCTAAAATTATATGCATAATTATTTGGTATTCCTTCAACAGATTTAAAGGAAATAACTCTAGTGAACGGCCGATCGTACATAAGGTACAAGAACTATACGTATTGCTACTGTCTAGAAAACAGTTACGGAGTGCGTTGGAGATGTATCAAGACTTCAGCGTGTAAGGCCAATATATATCTTACTAAGGATAAGAAGACAGTAATCAAAATCGGCGGGTTCCACAATCACGATCCACCCCAATATCATGTCACAACCAATGGCTTGTATGTTAGAATAGGTACCAGAAAATACTCGTCTCTGACTTTTAAAAAATGAACAATAATATGTATTAAATGGTTAATGGTTGTATGGGGGCGCGACTCTTAGACAAGATGTACTGTGTTTTCTACTGACTTTACTACCGTACTGTGGGATATAATGCGGAATTCATCTTCATTACTTACTGGAGAAGAAAAAATGGGTGTGTGCTTATGGTTACACGACAAAAGTTATCATTATTATTATAATTTATACTAATTGATGTCTAAGTTCTTCATGTTGTTGAAAAAATGCAAGAAACTTACCTTGGTACTAGTTTTCGCTATTAGTATTGAAGCACAAATTGTAAGCACTTTAAATATTACTCAAGAAAGTTTTCATCACTAGGTAATTTGTTTATTTATATAATTTGGAGTGTATGGAGTATATGTTAAGATCATGATGGAGTTTGATGAGGTTTTCTGGATTTGATGAGGTTACGCGTTTTTTATATATTGCAGCATGTAATATTATAAAAATAATACTTAAAACTGACGCTTTTAGAAAATAAATTATAATAATTAATTAATTGTGCCTATTGTATTAGGCTTATTCCTGTAAAAATAGATGTAAGAGGCAAATAATATATTAGAAGTTTTGAATTATATTTTGTGTAAATATAATTTAATAAAAGAACTCGTTAAAAAGAAAGTTTTATTAAGAATACAATTTCATAAGGTGAAGAGAACTTTAATTGTCAGTACGCAGAGCAGTCCACAATATTAAATACATTTTCAGAAGCTTAGGTTTCAGGTACTACTTGAAAAACTTGTAAATATTTTGTTTAATTAAAATGACGAAAAAATAAATATCTGGGTTGATATTTAATTCGTTTTAACAAGGATTGAGTATATAAAGTTTACAAATTACAAGACAGTTATTTTGTTCAGTTGATACCGCATTAAAAAAATATGATGTTCATTGCAGCATAATACGCATTTTATTTTGCCTTATAACTATCGTATTTACCTAATTGTTTATTTACTAGATTTAATTAAGTGTAGGTATATAACTACATATTATATTTTTTGAATCGTACCACTGCAAGTTACAGTCCCTGTTATTTTAAATATTCATTCCGAGATATACAAAATATAGAAGAATATAAAGTAATATATAGATGACGTCAAACTCATAGATGACACACTTTAATCACGTCAACGTCATACGTCAACTTTATGTTGAGACAAAAGCGTATACTGTTGTGGCAGAACACACTGCGTATAAACTGGACAGCCTTCTGGCGGCAGTAGCCACCACTTTATAGAATTCCACTGTGAAATAACAGCTCGTGAGTTGTAGTTCAGGTAATTGTATAAGGGATGGCAGAATCCACTCCTACCCCTTCTTATCCCTTATTTTTTATTCTATCAAGATCAACAACGAGCTTGTGAGGCTCTATAACATTTGTGCATTAATAAGCAGCAATAACCACCTACCATCAAGTGGACCTACAGCCTGCCTGCGGATCTTCATCTAAAAAAGCATTTATGTATTTAGGTTCACTAGTACCATGACCGGAATAGACTAATTGTACCTTCTATCGTCATCTTATATCTCCTATAAGTGTTTTCAACGTTCTTTCATCCCTAGCGTTGCTAGTGTACGTAGGTGATTATACCAAATACCATCAGTCGAAACAAGTATTTTGAGATAGTTCTAATTAAAGTACGAAAAATGTGTCCAAATCTTTCAATTCTTTTTGTCTTACTTACAGAAATAAAATTTGCAAAGTCACGGCGAGGTGCGCCGTTACTAGTTCATGAAGGTTATTCATATAGTTTCACAAGATTTTCCGGTTATGGGGAAAAAGTAGTTGAACAGTGGCGGTGCACAATGCCACTATTTGGTACACGCAACCGATGCCTTGCCAGAGTTTATTACCTAAGCACAAGTCAGACTGTGCTCGGTAAAGCTGGAACTCACAATCATCGACGACCACGTTTTAAGAAAGTCGGGGAAGAAATGTTGCGACTGTAGTGACACCCTCTTATGCCTATCGGAAAAGACGTAGTTACAGAGTTACTGGCCCAAGTACAATCAAAGACAAAAATAAGTGGACACTCTTGACTAAATGGAAATAATTTCCCCCCACCTCTTATCTCTTAAATAAACAAAACAATTACGGGTTTATTTGAATGCTCTTGTTCTGCTCTACTCAGATACTACATAGATATAACTTTATTACTTATAGTCTTGACAGGATCAGACAAGTTCATTTGATAGTCGTATAATCCAGTGGACACATTTGAGTGGACACCTAAGTTATATGCTTTAAAGTAATTAAATATTAAATTTTCTCTGTTATTCTGTTATTGGTAATTGTTTTTTCATTCAATTTAAACATTAGAAAAATAAGTCATTATAATACTTCTCTATATTTAAAGTAAAATGTCAACTCGTCAAAAAATTTCTCTTCAAATACGAAAATTAATAATTCGTGACAGGAAAAAAAATGATTCTTATCGTGATATTGCGCAAAAATATAGTATTTCGAAAAGTGCAGTAGAAAAAATATGGAAGAAGTTTTTAAAACATGGTACTGTTGAAAATTTAAGTGGGAGAGGAAGAAAACGTTGCACAAAAAATTATGATGATCGGCGAATTGTGAGGCTTATTAAAAAATCACCAACTTTAACATGTCAGGAAATAGTCGATGAACTCGGATTGAATATTTCTTATAAAACTGTTCAGCGTCGGTTGCATGAGAATGACTTGAAAGCCTATGTACCTAGGAAAAAACCCTATATCAGTAAGTGTAACATACGTAAGAGGTTTCAATTTGCAAAAAAATATGTTAAAATGCCATTATCATTCTGGAAAAAGGTTGTATGGAGTGATGAAAGTAAATTTGAATTATTTGGGACCAAGAGAAGAAGAAAAGTGTGGAGGAAATCTAATCAGGCTTTGGAAGATAAATTTATTGCAAAAACTGTTAAATATGGAGGGGGTTCAGTAATGGTATGGGGTTGTTTCTCGTGGAGTGCTGTTGGTAACTTAGTCGAAATAGAAGGTAGAATGACCGCCGATTCATATATCGATATTTTAAATGAAAATTTAGAAGAATCTTTATTGAAAATGAATATTGCTGATGATTTCGTATTTCAAATGGACAATGATCCCAAACATACTGCAAAAAAAACCAAGCAGTTTCTAAAAAATTGTAAAATAAATGTTTTAGACTGGCCTCCACAGTCACCTGACATTAACCCCATAGAAAATTTATGGGCAATATTGGATAAAAATATACCTAAATGCAATCGGACCAACAGGTGTGATTTTTTAAATAATTTGAGACATTCATGGAATTATCTAGATAAAGATATTTTACATAAATTAGTGGAAAGTCTACCTCGACGATTACAAGCCATTATAACAGCTAAGGGAGGCTCTACTAAATATTAATTAAACTTTTTTTGTAGTGTCCACTTTATTTTGTCTGTCTCGTTTTTCATAATCTGATAACTTTCACTTTATCTTAATATTGTAATAATCTACTTTTCTTATACCTAAATAGTTTTTTTCATGACGAATTTATTCATACCACATATGATTAACTAATGTCAATAAATGATGAAAAATTTATTCATTTTCGTTTTTTTTATCAATGTCCACTTATTTTTGTCTTTGATTGTATATGTCGCAGAAGGGGTAAGAGCGGATACTGAGAGAGGATTTTTATCAATGTTTGTTATCTGGATGTCTCAAGAGTATACAACCCATTTTTTAAAATAAATTTTTAATTTTTTTTAATTTTTTTAATTTAATAAACCCAAATAAAACCAAAATAATAAATGCACTTTAAAACATATTAAGCTTTAAGATTACCACTTTGTTCAAAATATAACAGAAATGATACTGAATTAGTAGGGTCTAAAAATATCTTGACTTGGACTACGAATGGACGAAAATCTAAATTGGAAATCACACATAAATTACATTGTGATTTGACCGATTTGTTTTTGCGTTACGACCCCTGCGACTAATAGTTGCAAACGAAGCAGCCATCAGTGCATACTATGGTCAAGTTTATTCGATTTCAACTTACTAATCCGCCGGGATATGTTGGTAACTTTCGTTCGTCTAACGAATCTTCTCATTCCTGATTCGATCTCGATGTGTAACTCCGAGCATAGCCCTCTCCATAGCTCGTTGACCGACGTTAAACTTTCTTACGAGGCCCATAGTTAGAGACTTTCTTTGGTAATCACATGAAATTTGTGGGGTTTCTTACGAGGCCTATAGTTAGACACGCACTGCTCAAAAACTTTTGTTTTAAGACACTGAAGAAATTTCGGACGAGAAGATGTCTCTGAGCTTCTCGAACGCTGCCAATCCGAGCTGGATTCGACGATTGACCTCTTTCTCGAAGTTGGCTTTAGCTAATTGGACTGTTTATCGCAAGTAGATGTACTCGTCAACAACTTCGAGACTTGACTTTCTAACTACTGTGGTAGGCACAACATGAACATTAGACACAACTTTCGTCTTGTCCATATTCATCTTATCTTAATATTAGATTTTATAGTTTTTTTTTACATGTGGAGGGAATCACACAAAAATTCTTTCAAATAGGTGAATCCGTAGTTGGTTAGCGTGGTGAGTAAGGATTGCCAGAGCTCAATTCCCTATCCCTTCCCAATCCCTTATCCTTATTCCTATAGCCGGCAACGCACTGGCAGCGCCTGTGGTGTTCTTTGTGTATAGGCGACGATAGCCACCTACTATTAAGTGGATCGTCAGCCTGTCTGTCGACCTTAACATAAAAGCAAATGTAATCTCATTCCTAAACGTAGATGACAATGCGGGCACCATCTTCTTTTATTAAAAAAGGACTCAACAAGAGCATACAATAACATCAATAAGCTGATTCTCAATTAACATATTTTTACAGGCGTTTTCCTGTGGAGAAAAAAGGGAGGGAAACATCCTCAGCTTCTTCTCTCGGGTTACAGCTACAGTTTTCAAAAGAGGAATGTCGATGGCAGAGTGCATTGGTACTGCTCGAAGAGATTAAAAGGTTGCAGAGGTGCTGCGAGCAGCATAGGCAGTAAAGCCGTTGCGTTTAACTTCCATAATCATCCACCTTTAGTTACAGGTTATAATAAAGTTAAAGACAACTTGGCAAATGCTTCTAATGAATATCATGATCAGCCAGCAGATAGTAACTGCTGGACGTAAGCATTTGCACTGGATATAGCATGCTGAAACGTTAAAGCTTACGACTAGCAGCAACCTTGTAGGTTTTAGAAAAGTTCACATATTTCTGAAACCTTAATTCATTTCAATTAGAAAGCCACCATGTTTTAGCTAACTTGTCTATCTATTCTAGCATATGATAGGTGACAATTTAAGTAACCGGTAGCATAATTCCAATTGAATTTTCCTACTTTACCCCACTTATTTATGGGAAGCCTTATTATAATACAATAACGATACGAGTCTACAGGATTCAAGAGTATTCACGACCGAAGCTTTGGATCATTTTTAGATCCTCACTGAAGTAAATATGGTTTCAAAGACCAGGAAATTTCTCCTTACTCTCTCTGACTTATTATTAAATAGGTTTATTAAATACTTTACTCAGTGAATCCATTTAAATCAGTTTTCACATTAATTTTTTTTTAGTTAAAGCCTTTAATAAATAAATTTTTAATGTTAATAATTATCAAAATAAAAATTGCAAAGATAAAGTTGTGTGAATAGAACATTTTAATATGCATATGTTTTTTCTAACCATTAAGAAATAAAATATAGTCATTGGCAGGTCCTTTGTGTAATTAGTACATACTGGTTCCCCAAAAGTCCACCCGAGAAGGTACTTATAAAATAAGATTCACCAACACGGCAGTCTACTTGAATCTTCCTCAATACCTACCTACAAGCATAGTCTGAAGTTTAAATCGTTTTAGTTCACAATTTTTTTGGATTATCTAAAAAAACCTTATATTTGTCGAGCGTAAGTTGTAAAAAAAGGAAAATGTATTTTTATTATTTTTTTAAGTTAGTTTTTTTAGTTATTTATATGACGTTTATCGAAAGCTTTACTTTTTTTATAGTTATAAGTGTAATTATAAAATATTATGTACTTAATTAATAATAATAACTCTATTATTAGCTACAAAATGCATTTAATATTTAAATGATTTTTTTTCTTTATTAGTATTAATTCTTGCTTTTATAAATATAATATTTAATAGTAGGTATATGTTTTTGTATGTTATTAGCATTGACTCTTCCTTGTTCAGAAATCCCTGATTTTTGCTTTTTTTTCTGTAAAATTGTCTTTAACCTATTTAAAACTACTTTAATTGTACAAATATTATGAATTAAAAGTAAGATTAAATAATGTTAGAATAATATTGTACTTATGAATGAAAATATTTTTAGCAAGGCCAACACCGTAGCACAAATGGTCATTGTGTTTTTAGTAAAAATTATAAGTAAAATAAATAAATAAATAAAATTAGTACAAAAAAGGGGACTGGATGTGGCAATCTAATCTACTATGTTTTACACAATCTCTGGTTCTAAATAGTTCTTGCCAGATGAATTGCCAAATAAGATCAATGGTGTCTGCAGTTATCCGATCGTGTTGTATTCAGTGTTTGTTTGAAATAATCCATAATTTTGTTTTGTGGCGAGAAGCATAAAAATGTGTAAAATACTCAGATACAGATATATTCTTTATTACATACAATCAAATTTCAATGACTTCTATGTGAAATCTGGAACGATATCTCACACTTAGTTGCTTTATCAACTATAAAATGTTTATATGTATTTGATCCTACAATCTCAAGCTCTATCATTCAAATGATCGTTACATAAGTATCTTACACAATTTTTTTCGACCAGTGGACGAACACTGGTTAAACGTTTTGTGAAAAGTCATTTATTGCTATTGCCAATCCCATTTTTCAATGATTTTGCCAACTACCAATCACTATCAAATGATAGTGCAGATCTTTTTAGATGCAACAGTTGTATAATGTAATGGCATTAATCTTCTACTTAGTGTTAATGCTAAAAGATAGACTAGGTTACAAAACATTGACATTTTTATAAAACAATGAATATCAATACTTATTAAAATCATATATAAAACTAACGATAAGATCAGTTTCATAAGATTTAATTAATTTATAACAAAAATTGACAATCTGCCACACTCTAGTATAAACAAAATCATAATTTCACACATGAGGCTCAAATCATAAATTTAATATTTTTACAAATAGAAGAAAAATTAATGCCAGTGTGTATTTTTAATTTATCTATTAAATTAATACTATAAATATTAAAGTAAATCAAATGAATAATTAGTTTTATTTATACTTTTCTTTCCTAAACTAGACAAAATTATTAATTAATGTTAAGTACACTTTTAGCTGACTTCTAAATAGGAAGGCCTCCGTTTTAGTTGATTTTAATTTAGCGAAAGAATACTCCAGGTGTTCAAATAATGCATTTAACATCAACTCAAAAATACTCAATCATCTAAAAATAAAAAATATATACAATTCAACGCCTTAGAAAAAGGAACGAAATAGGGGAAACAAGCTAGTTTCTAGTATTATAAAATAGCTGAAACCCCAAAACACTTCTAAATTGTTATTCACTCCAATAAGTTTCTTAGACATTTCCATGTATATTATTCAACAAGAGTATATTAATCCATTGTGCTGTAAAATTTGCTTTTCCAGTTTCAACTATTTTCTTGGAGTGTGATTCAGTGCCAACTAAATCGTCGTCTACTACTACGCTTACAACAACGACATCATCGTCTAAACCGTCAGCGTCATCATCATCTTCAGCGTCAGTTTCTACTGCTCTTTTAAATAATCGCTCTGATCCATTAACTCTACCAGCAACCGTTACAAATCTTTCAATATCTTCGGCATCTAACGCAATAAATTCAAAAACTGGCAAAAATAAAGAATATGTATTGATTGAATCAGACTTACTGACCCAAGTACACAAGGAACAAAAAAAACTAAAGTATCAACTTTCAAATATTCAAGCTTCAATAGAACTAATTGTGAATAAAATATGCAGTAATCCGAAAGCAACAAATTCTTGCATTATCAATCCACTGAAAAACCTCCAGGAACTTGAAGAACTCGAAGGAAAACTAAAAAATGACGACTATTTCTCACAAACTGTTGAGGCAATGGCATTCATATGCGGATCATCGGGAATTACGAATGGGTTCAACTCGTGTTATAAGCTCATTGATCACTTCTTTGAAAGAGATTTACTTTTAAAATGTTCTTGGACCGGTGGTTCTCGTCAAAATGATGAGGAGAGTAAAATTGGTATTAAATACTTCTACAATATAAGGCGATGTTTCTTGAATATTATCAGATTGTCTGCCGAAGATTTTACGGAGTCCGATTGTGATAAATTTTTTAAAAATGTTACAAGAAACGCAAAGAAGCGAATGAATCCACAAAGAATGTCGTCTATAAGACGAAGACAAATGAAATGCAAAAAAGTTAGCGCACGTTTGCGAACACAAGCAGGTAGTTCACAACAACGAGACGTGGACAATGCATATGAAGTATCCAGTGATTTGGGTGAAAGCCAACCTAACAATTACGAACTTAACATATTACAACTAAAGCAGGAGTTGAATAGAGATTTAACGGATTAGGTTAGTCTTTTTGGCGTTAGAAATTCTTTAATTATAATCACAGGTTTTGTAGCAGAAAATATCAAACTTAATTGTTGTCAAGAAGCAGCCTGGATCCAACGTTGATCCGCGCCCTCTATTAGGTCGTCTGTCCATCTTATGCAAACAGTTGTAGCGTAGGACGTCCTACGCTGCACTTGTACAAACCGATAATGTAAACACGTAATTTTATATTAAAAAGACGAATTAAATTCTAATTATAGTATTTTCACTGTATGATGATATGCGTGATAGTTCTCACTTTTTCATGTCACACATACTGTTTTCAACGAAAAAAAACTGGCACAGAAAAAATAACAATTAAACAAACAAATGTATGAAAAAAAATCTATTCGAACAACACAAAAGGAATTATCAATTTTATAATTATTTTATTTATTATTATAATAAGGTAAATGTAATAAAAAACATATATTTAAAAGTGTCGAACGCGTGGAACGAATCTTGTCTCAATAGGGATTGACACTAGGGATATTTACTTATATTCGATATATCGAAAGTCTCTATGTTTGCCATAGGATATCGGAGATTTATCAAATATTTTTCTATTATATATATTTATAAAACATCGTATTTTGATAATAAAACTAAATTGTCAGTTACGAACTGTCACGCATATCATCATACAGTGAAAATACTTCATCATATTTAGAATTATATTCTATCTAAGTATGACGAATCTGCTTCCTTCGTAATATATTATTGATTATCACATTTGTATGATATGTAGATTTGCTCATGGTGTCTAATACTAATTCTTAATATTATAAATTTATAAAAAGTTTGTTTGTTTATATCTTGGGAGTAAGCTCTGATTAAAAAAAATTCACAGTCAGGTAAATAACTTTCAAAGATATTTTCCCGTCAAGTTTTAATCTTTTCTCACTTGGTTTTTACAAGCACCCAAAATAATTGTATTTTGTAATTGTAGATTCATTTCACACAAACATACAAAATTATAGAAATGAAAGAAGTCAACACAGGTGTTATTTTTTTCTTTGGTAATAGAAGATTACAAACCAGAAAATTGGCTTCTATAGGTTCATTATTGATTAAAGTGAAGATATAATTATTTTTTATTTGTTTCAGCCATTGTAGAATATATACCAACTGGCAAAAAGCACTCTGTGATGGTAATCGAAAGGTATCCCTACAAATTCGTTAAAAGAAATAAAAGGGGCCACGTAACATGGCGATGCGTTATGACACACAAGGGATGCTCAGCATACTGTTTGGTATCAAAGAAGTCGATAGACATGAAAAACAATCATAATCACAATCCACCAAAACACAGATCAAAAACTGGACGATGGGTGTACTAGGTCGTAAAATATGAAAGTTAATAATAACTAGTGTTTCCGAAAGCTTAACATTCTAATCATAAGTAATAAAAAAAGAAAGAAAATCGTTTCACAAATAACCGAGAAATAGACACTAAACTATTTTGTTTTTAGCTACTTACATATAACTATATAGATATATTTTATCTTCAGTTAGTTTGTGTGGCATCTACTTAAAAAAACTTTTTATATTATAAATTTGTTAAAAGTGGTTATTGAGGGCACAGAGACTTCTAATTATTATTATTATTTATTTATACTAATTCGTCTTCGTTTTCATTAATAGCCGAGTTATCCACGTTATTCACGCGATTCTTTAGAAAGGCTGCAAATTTGTTGCCAAATCAACAAAATAGTCCGCGTTTGTTTCTTTTTTTTTGTTTCACAAAATGGCTATCATCACATTTTTTATACTACTATACTATTTTTATACTATTTTTTTTTTACTTTTTTATACTACCTGATAAGTACGTACCATCGTTGATGTATCTGCGTGACTCTAGCAGTACAATATCCTGGGCCATAGGCCTATCTTTTGTGAGAGGAGCTCTTCATGATTTGTTTGCAAGGGTCGGGTTGGTGTCAAAGTCCAAAGTCCCCTTAGGACTAGAACCACGCTAATCCTGGGGAGTGGTTTTCAAAAGAAGCCTTGTTGATTGCGTGTACAGGTTTACTCATGATATTTTCCTGCGCAGAAGAGCGTTTAATCTATAATCATATCTAATCTGAACATCAAATCGAATTGCCAGATAGTAGGGGTCAGACCCGGATACGATCCTGCGTCTGTCGCGTCGGCAGTTGAACTTTCGCCCCATTGGTCTATGACTTATTTATTATATTAGATGCAATATATGCTTACTATTTCCTAAGTCATTTTTTTACCAGCAAATAAATGAAGTAAATACTTTTTAAGCTTTTTTTTTAAACTACTATAAGTATCAGCAAATTGAGATCCCAAGAAAGAAACATATTGTCATCAGTAGAAGAATATAAACTAGCCTTTGGCTGCGGCTTCGTTGGCTAAAATGTCAAAAAGTACTAACTAGCAAATTTCATCAGAATTCAGTAATGATTTAACTGTAATAATGTAGCAGATATTTTTTATGAAATCAAACCAATTTTCATAAAAAAAGAGTTCCAAAAAAGACACAATTTCAATGTATGGATGTATAATATATGATAATTACAAATCTAAAATTTCAACGACCACACTTTAGAGGCTTATTATAACATTAATTTTATGTATTGTATAAAATAATTTCTATATTGTATAAGTAAACTACCTATGTTTGTCAAAACAAATTACCATAAATACAATGCTATTTAAATTTAAATAGCAATTATTTGTATATTTAAATAAAATATAACTAAAAAATTTTTCACATATAAATTGAAAATTGAATTGATAAAATATTCATAATGTGCACATCCAACAGATTACAATTGACGTAAATGAATATATCCCAACATATTACATATAATAAATATTGTCGAAAACTTTTTAGGATACATTGTTCATTATCTGTACCGTAAAACACATACCTAGGCGTAAAAAAAAATAGTGGCTGAATTATAGTGACTTGAGCTGAAAATAATGTAGTTTCTCCCTGTATCAGTAAAAGGTGGTACTAAAAATTGCGTATATAAATCAGCCTCACATTGATAAGTAGTTTAAAAGGTATTTTTAAGTAATAGTATCTAAGAGTTTAAAAGAAAGAATTTTGTTCATGTCTATTAACACTTCCTTATTTCGCATCACAATTTTATTCCAAAGAAATAGTCTTTGGAAAAAAATAGTCACGGATGTCTGGAATGCCTCTTTCTGCATGCTGAATGCTAAAGGCTAATTTAGACTAAACGCTAACGCTACCATTACAATATTTTTTTAACTTTATTATCGTAAGTTATGCAATCTTTTAAAGTCACATAACTTACCAAATTTATATTCAGGCCGGATTACATAAGTTATTATTAAATACTTTACGAAGATATAACTTTTTAAAATATAGGTAGGCAGATTGACGGTCTACGATGTCAGTATTGACAGGATAAAGGATTTAGTGACAAAGACGGGGTAGGGTAATGGGCAATGTTTATAAGAGTAAAATAATTATTGTAAAGTGCACGAAAAATTGGAACTGATTTTTATAAATTTTAATTTAATTTAACTACTTTCTAGAATGCCATCTGATACCCACGAGAAGGAAATACCCTCTGCTATTGTACAAACGGCACACTTACAAACGTTATCACAAATTGACAAACGGTATATTGTGGAGATGTTCTAGTGTGTTGAAAGGATGTCGTGCGTGCATTGTAAGTGCTACAGAGAATCCTCTTGACGGTATCTCCGTCCGTAATTGGTTCCACAACCATGGTCCTCCCTCATATCGGCGTATGAATGATGGCAGCTGGATGAAGATTTAAACCGAAAAATGACACTGTAATTAACAGATTCATACGCCTGCTACTATTATGGGTAATTCGCTAAGTATAGACCTTAGGAGTTTCTGTAAGAAGATTGCGGATTAGCATGATAAGCCTTAGAAGGGGCCTTTTGAACAACTGCCACCTGAATTCGAAAAGATCCTACCAAGTGCGAAGCTATATCTTATGTCTCTATGTGTGAAAACAAAGATAAAAAAGTAGCGTTAATGGAGGCTTTAAAAAGTATGAAGATATCTGTTTAGTTTAATTTGACTGAGAAAGTATATATTAAATCCTGAAATATTTTTTATTAAAGGCATTGTTATTTTTTTCGCTGGTTTCATTTGAAAGTTTTTGAGAATTCAAGCTTCAAGAGCTCCACAATTCAAGTTGTCGCCGTAATTGATTAATCAATTCTCTGATTGAAAAATGAGATTTCTTGCCAGTTTTTCCTCATAGAATATGCATTCCTAATTGGTGGTAAATGCAAAAGAATTTACTAATGTAAGAGACTGCAATTGGGTCCTATGCAAACAATATTTTATTTTATTTTTATTTTAGATTAAATTGTGTATGCGTTCATTTTACATTTGCTTTTATTTATTATAATTAATTTGAACTTTTATTTTTGGGCTTTATTTATTACTCAATCTTGATGACCTAGTTAGCCTAGGAAGCCTAGGAGATTCTTAATGACTTCTAGAGGGACGCGAGGCTAATTGTTGTTACTGGACACAAATTTATGTTTTGAGTAAATTTTATAAAATAATTGAAGATGTTTCTGACGCACCTCAATACACAATTTCAGTTTTATTAATCCTATAAAACATTATAACTCTATTGTTATTTCTTTATTGTATTTAGTTTGTAACCCTATTTGAATTTTATAATTATATTTAATATTAATCGCGTTTAAAATTGATTTTTTTTTATTAATTTATAATAATTGTGATATTGGCATGAACTTTTTACACAATTTGAAAGAAATAACTAAAGCTAATGTCTTCCAAATTAAATTTCATATTCAAAATTCAAATTGCAATTAATTGTGACAGTTTTAAAAAAAAACCTTAATACATAAAAATACTCATTTTCATATTAAAATATCGCTTAACACGTGCATAGGCGAATATTTTCATGAGATTTTAGCAGCGAGTTTAATGCAATTCGTCATCTTTGAAGATTAAAATTAAACTTTATAATTATGGTGTTTCAGTTTTTTATCGGACTTCAACGAGAGGAAATCGCCAGCTGGTCGTAAACGGTTACCCCTTCATCTGTAGAACGCGCTACAATGCAAGTGTGAAAAAAATTTGGAAATGCGCCACCCATTCTGATTGCCATGCCAAAGTTCACACCATTGAAGATGAAATAGTTAATCTTAATAATAATCACAGCCACAAAAGTCAACTGATGCACACGTCCTTCGGGTCTCTAGATATATTTTAATGTTAGCAGACTCTCTAGAAATGTTTCACATAAAAAAATCCTTCTTTCTTTGGAGTTATCCTCAAGTAATATGCGTTGAAACCTTTTGTTCAGACGCCATAACGGTTTTGCTGAAAATCGTTACTCTTAAGTTTTTAAATAAATTTTGTTGGTATGTTATTGTAAAATAGCAAAAACCTGTATAAAATAATGAGTAGTTTACAGGACTAACTTCATTATTGTAACGGGATAACTCTATCTATTAGGTCCTTACATGTGAAATTGGCGTTTAATTTAGAAAAATAAACTATGAAATTATATATTTAATTAAAGTATATAATATTCACCTTCGCTATCTCAAATGTAGTTTATTTATTTCTTTGCTGAAGAAATTGTGGGAAAGATAATCAATAAAATCTTTGAAGGCGGATTGCCTCATCGGAATTGAATTTTTTCCTTGCAAGAAGTTATCAAAAATTTCGGAAAAGTGCCTGTCGGAGACATTCCAATTGTAGCTCCTCTGATTTAGCGACCGTCTGTCGTGCAGTGTGTGGTCTAGCATTGCCCTAAAGCAGAAATGGACGAGCCTCTGTTGTTTAGCGCTCCATCATTTCCCATCATTCCAGTTTTTCCATCATTGTTTGGAATTGTTGACAATACACATCTGCCGTGATTGTATGGCCAGATACGAGGAACCTGTAGTGAATGACACCAAACACTCACCAGTACCCTTTTCTGAGTCATCTTTCGTTTGGGGCAGGATTTGGTTCATTCTTCTTGATACAACCATTATGATGAACGTTTCCGATTATTATTGTGCCGAGATTCAGTCTTCTCATTATTGAGCCGATTGAGTGATGTAACGCGTGTTTGTTGGTGTGCTTCATTCGATATCCATTTTTCGAGCATTTTCACTTTTCCGATTTGTTTCAGGTGAATTAAAACTGTTTTATCACTCACACTGAAGCCTACCACTAACTCTGGCGTGGTTTGCGATGAATCCGCTTCCACGATCACATTTAATTCTTCGTTATCAACTTGGGGTCTGGCCGTCCACAGGGGTTGTTCTGAAGGTCAAAATTTCCAGAATCAATACGTTGGAACCAAAAATGTACCGTCTTATCTTTTGCAGTAGCTGCCCCATACATATAATTAATCCTTCAAGCTGTTTCTGCAGCGCTGGTGCCATGGTGCAACTCGTATTCTTAAATAACGCAATATTTTAAATTTTCCATTTTGTGAACAAAACGATGTCGAAAAAAAAAACAAATGTATCATTAAATTTGAAACACAAATACACGAGGAATAATTGAAATAAATTTTAATTTGGAATTCCTAACCAAATACCAGATATTATATGAGAGCAAATTTGCCAGTTCGATAAAACGCAAATTTCATATGTAAGGACCTAATGTTAAATTTCAACTTATGGATTATTAGTTAAGTTCAGTCTTGTTTTCTAGTCAATGTTGATGGTAATTTTTTTTATTAGAAGGATGGCAGGCACGGTAACGGTAAACTCGATGGTAGGTGCTACTTTCACCCATAACTACAAGCATAATTTAATGAAGTGATTTAAATATAGAGTGCCAAATGTTATTATTTAATTAATAAGTCGGATATCACACAACGAATGTATTTTTACTATTTTAATAAAGATTTTTATTTCGACATGCCTACTATTATCTTCTTCTTCTTGCGGTGCTTTTCCAACTAGTAAAGGTTGACGATCAGCCTGGAACAGTCCTCCTTGTCATTTGTTCGTCAGAACAGCTCTACTGTGTTAGCTATCCCGGTCGACTCACTGATGTTCTTCAGCCACGATTTCTTCCCTCGCTCAACTTTTTCTCTTTCCAACGACTTTGCCTATCATCGCCAGCTGAAGCAGGTTGTATCACTCACGTCTAAGAATATGACCCAGGTAGGAAACTTTTCGCCTTTTCAGCGTGAGCATGAGGTTGCGTTTTTGGCCAATCATTCTTCTGAAGGAATTCCTTTTGGCTTTTGCTTTGGTCAGCTTTTGAGTCCAGCTAATGGACAGCATGCGTCTATGCATCCACATTTCGATTGCCTCTGGTACTCTTTAACGGTTCACATCCATACAAAACACAATGAGCCAGATATAAAAATGAAGAGAACGAGTGCGTAATGGGATATTGATTTAGAGAATTTTTCCATTATTTTAAATTAATTAAATTAAAAATTTGACCTGAATTAAACAAATAGATAAATGAAATCACTGCGAGCAATTTCTATTCTGGACTATATCTCCAACTCGGTGTTCCACTCCTCGTGTAGCCTGGTACAATTATTCTTTCCAGATTTTGATCTGATACCGTTCTGTTAGCGGTAACGTTGATTTTTCCCGAGATGACCAAAAATTTCGTCTTCTTAATGTTTATCTTGAGACCTGCCCTTTGACAACATTCCTCTAATCTCTCCACCATTTGCTGTAGGTCTTCCGCTGTAGATGCTTAGACTGTGTCTACTATTATACTTCACTTACGAACTTAAGAAGTTTTTAACAAAACACATAAAATTAATTATCCCGTCTGTGTCTTGCACATGTAGTGTTATTTCTATGCTATATCTGGGATATCATCAAAAGCATCCAGCCAGATATCCACTGTGAAATAATAGCATGTGTGCTGTTGTGTTTTGGTGAGTGAGTAAGCGATGCCAAAGCCCATTTCTCTATCCCTTCCTAATCCCTATCCTAAATTTTATTATGGTGGGCAGCGCACTTGCAGCACTTGTGGCGTTGCTTGCGTTATAGGCGACGATAGCCACCTACCATCAATTGGACCGTCTACATGTCTGTCGAGCTTAACATAAAAAGTATCGAACAATGGAATGAAATTATGAGATTTAAAAGCAGTTAACTTATAACCAACTATATAAATGTACTACGTACTATATTTCGTGTTCGAATTCTCACTGTGTTCCAGACACAGAGCAAAGAATTGCTGCGGCACCGCCGCCGCCGCCCGGCGCTACTAGGGACGGCAGTATAATAATGCTAAGGCTAAGCGCAACTCAGGACGAATTTCGCCGCCAAGAAAGTGTTGACCATGTCGTCTCTAGTAGGAGGCGGCGCGGCGATTCTTTGCTCTGTGGTTCCAAAGAACTGTGCTGTACTTTGTACACTTTATTTAGTACGGCTTTGAACGAAACGCGTAAGCGCCCTAGGAAACACGACGCTTATAACTTTTTCATCGTGGGAAAATTATATAGGGATTTAGTGCAGCGCGTTGTCATTTGATTAGACTTTTTTGTTGTTGTGTCGCTTCAGCGTATTAGTTATAACTATTTTCAAAACGAAGCAAAACTTGTGCTACGGATCTCTAGCTTCTCTAGTTCATATTACATTATTACATTATACTTCAATGCTTATAATAAAACATTCCTGCAATACCTACGCTGTTTCTGGAATCACGTTGATACCAGAATATACATACTAAAAAAGTACAAAATCTAGCTTTTAAAACAGAAAGAACATTCATAGTTTTAAGTAGGTACGAGTTCTTAATTTACACATCTGTCCTATTAGTTTATTAAATAGGTACATTTAATAAACTAATAGGACAGATGTTACACTTATTACACTTAGTTAATTTTTGCTGGCAACAAGTCGTATCTAATGAATAAAGTTATTTTTTGCTTTTACATAAAAGGTTTCAGGGAAACCTGTTTTATAGTTATTATAAATATATGAGTATCAAACGTGAACTGTTATAATAATTCATTCGCCTTAAAAACCAATGACTTTTTAAGTTTTTATATTAGAATAAACGTTTCCTATGAAACTCTGAATTTTATCTATGTACATCTATACTAAAATTATAAAGAGAAAAGATTTGTATGTATGTATTTTTGTATTTTCATGAATAAACTCAAAATCTACTGGACCGATTTTAAAAATTCTTTCACCTATAGAAAGCAATATCAACGAGTAACATAAACTACTCAACCTCCTCCCATCTCCGCCCTTTACCGCCCTCCATACAAAATTACCGTGTTACAGGAATAAACTCAAAAATGTTTAAAAAATAAATGTCCACCCGTGCGAAGCCGGGACGGGCCGCTAGTTTAAAATAAAGTCGTTGTTCGCGTCTATCTGTTTCTCCGCTAACTTCTTCTAAACCATTAGCTGGTTCATACGGTATTCATACGGTTTTCACTAATGGAAATAGCTATGAACGCGGAAGGTTTGTGTATATAATTTGAAAAAAAAAAAATTGCATCCGTGCGAATCCAGGGGCTGGTCGCTAGTTGGTCAAAGTAGAGTATAATGAAAATATCTTGTTTTTTTTAGATGATTTTAATGATTACAAATTTGTCAAGATGAAAAACGGAACCAACTTGATGTTACTACATAAAGGCCACACTTACCACAAGATTAACAATAGGTCACAACTTTATTATTGTTCTAAGTATAAAAGAGGTAACTGCAAATGCAAGGCAAAGCTCGACACAGCGGGAGTCATAACTGTAAAAGGCGAACATACTCATCCATCTCCTAAACTGGTGAAAACACAAGATGGCTTTTATATAAAACTCTAGTTTTTTATAATATTTTTAATAAATAAATTCTTTGTTGTTAATACAAAAATATGTTAATGTGAACAATTAGCTATAATTGCTACATTACTCTTGTACTTGATAAAACTGTTAAATAAAAAAAACGTCTCATTGTTCTAATACGAAAAACAAATTAAGTCTCCCCAATTTCATCCAATAGTGAATCATTATTTAATTACTTTAAATAATTCTCTTCTAATATTCTTATCTTAAATACATACAAATAATCATACCTACATGTGTAGGTACGATTATTTTGTCAAGATGAATAATGGATGCTTGTTGTTGTTACACAAAGTAGGTAACTGCTTTTTCTCGAAGGCGGTAAGTCGTTAATACAAAAGTTTTCGACCAATGTGTGTTGCCAGTGATGGACATGTGGCGTTGAAACGCGATCTCTAACTATAGGTTTCGTAAGAAAACTCAACGTCGCTCAACGCACTAAGGAGAGGGCTACGCTCGGGAATGAGGAGATTCGTAGACAAACGAAAATTACCGACAAAACCCGGAACATTAGTAAGTTGAAGGGCAGTGGGCAGGACACATAGTATAGAGAGCCGACGACGGCCGCTGGGGCCGGAAGGTTCTCGAGTGGAGGCCACGAACCGGCAAGCGCGGCGTGGGACGTCTACCCACAAGGTGTACAGACAACCTGATAAGGACCGCGGGTCTACAGTGGATCCAGGCTGCTTCTGATCGGTCCTTTCGGAAAATTAGGGGGAAAGCCTTTGTCCAGCAATGGACGTCCTACAGTGGTAAATGCAGTGCAAAAATCGTATCAACTGCTAACACCATTTTTGTTTGTGAGGACATTATTATTATTATTTTTGTTATTATTCTCGACCATTAATTATAGTTTCATTGAAGCCTTTGTACTTTTAAAGTGTCGTTTATGCTTATTATGTTGGTATATGTATAGTAATAGGAAAATGGTCGGACGAAAATAATGCAGATGGAGTTAACAATAAAATAATACAAAAATATAACATTGGTACTAAGAATGTAACAGACTACTCCACCTCTCTTGCCAATGAAATGGAGAATAAATGTAACGAGGAATAACTTAAATGGATGTTACCATTTCTACAACAAATGGTTCATAAATTGGCTAGAATGAGTAGAATGACGCTTGTGTCAGGAATCTGTCACTCTGTGTGTGCCGTGATATAATTGTCTATCGTCGCTCACATTGAATGTGAAAGGAGTGCAACTTCTGTACGCTAGTACTATTATTTATTCTAAGCTTGTGTGGCATTGGTGTTTGATATGAATGGTTGGTTGCGTAGTCCATGAAACCACCGTAAATAAAATGCTACTACTAAATAGGAATATTTAAGGATAGCCGACCGACACTTTCTCATGTAAAGAGATAGTCCTCCTTACCTCTATTCCTCATGTGCCATTTTCATCTAGCAATCATACGAGTAGGTTCTTTCTCCATGTATGTCCCATGTCCCGAGGTATAAATTTCAGTTGTGAAACGAAGTGTGGTTATAATTTTTAAATTTAATCATTCTAGTGATTAATATTAAAATAAATGATTAAGAATAAATGATTAGTTATCAATTAGTGGTGCGTATCTAAACGAAATCACTTACTTAACTCAAATTATCGCGAATAATACAACGATATAAATGAATTACAAAAGAAAATCCACTCTAAAAAGTCACACTAATAATTAAAATTATAAACTAACCTCCGACTTTCTATTGAGCCCAAACAAGCTATATTTGCTATAAGTTGCTGAGGAATTGGCTGTCTCGCAGGCTACTTGATGCTGCAGCATCAGATGAAGGTTACCATGTCATGTAAATACCACCGAAGTAACAGTATATCAAATTTCACATCAGTCGAACCTGTGGAAGTTAGTGAAATTCCTTCGTCAACTAGGAAATAAACTATACCTAAGAACCATCTCGATCACGTCAGCAGATCGAATTTCAGCAGCAGAATTTGCAGACTTCGTAGATATAAATGCGCGGTAAAGGTAAGGATCTTCAATTTTTGAAAGAGTGGTTTACAGATGGTTGTCGCCGGTACATCACATTTGAATATTTGAAATAAACTTTGACGTTTTGTTTATTTCAAATAGATTTTTATTGTTAAATAATATCCCATTTTTTTACATACATGTCTCAAAAGAATGTTAATTGAAATTATTTACAAGTTGTACACATTGGGACTATTGGGCAGGATTTTAAGTATGTTGGTCGTTGTTATAGCAAGGCTAATTTGCTGACCGATTAGCTCTAGCTCTGGAGTCTGTTAAATTTTTTCAATTTTTGGTTTGGTCAAAATTGAAAAAATGAAGCGCAAAAAGGGACCGCACGGTCCCAGAACCCTTTCGACTCCGAAAGGAATAAAAATGCCAATGTATAAACAAAGTTTGCGTCCCACATTAATCATGGACGATCCACATTCCATACTCGATTTGGAACAAAGTGCTATTTATTTTGTTATTTAAGTAATAAATATGCTAATTTTGTTGTATCATATCTAATGAAAATCTCTTGTTCTTAGGTCAGTATTACGATTACAAATTTGTGAAGATGAATAACGGAACCGTCTTACTTTTACACAAGGGGTACACTTACTACAAGAATTCGAAATTTCTTTATTATTGTTCCAAATACACCGGAGGAGGCTGCAAATGCAGCGCAAGGCTTGAAAATGGTACAATAACTATAAAAGGGGAGCATTTCCATCTGCCACCTCAACTGATCAAATCTAAAAATGGGATTTATTTGAGGATATAATATTTTTTTATAATTTTTTCATTTGATTTTAATGTGTTAAATAAAAATAAATAGGCAAATAATGATTACTTACCGTGTTATAATTGCTAACCAATATTTTTTAATAGAAATAAAAAAAAATTATCTCATATTATACAATACCAATACATACAATGCAGACTAGTCAAATCGTGACTTAATTGACAATCGTTTGAAGAGTGCCGCTAAACCCCTGGTTCACCCCTGGTTACGGGCTCAACTATTTCACAATAAAATAATGAGTTTTATAATAAATAAAAAAAACAATTCTAATATCTATACCGAATGACTAGTATGAAACTATAACTATAGAGAAATTTCTGTCAGTTTAAAAAAAATCATACGCAATTTGTTCAAAAAAAAGGTGACTTAATTTTTCTATAAAAATATTTACCTACTTATTCTATTGATGAATTTTGTCCCTATTTTGGTCCCCTTTAAAGCAATCCCCTCAGATATGATACACTTGTGCCAGCGTTTTTCCAATCCTCGTAACTAACACCTATGGGCTTTTAGCTCTTTCAGCGATGCGATCTTTATCTCCTCTGTCGTGGCAAAACGCCATTCTTTCAAAAATATTTTCAATTTTGTACCATATTACCATGTTTAGTAACCAATTACTTTTGAGCAAATTTGGATCGTCTTTGACGTCATTCAACAGACGTGCGTCATTCAACAGAACAGACAGATGATCGTGCGTTCTTTTGATCAAAATTTAGCAATTTCTGAACAAGCATTGAATTCATGCCCAAATCATCAAAAAAAAATGCAAGACATGGCCCAACCGATATATGCCGACCCTACGCATCTTCTCTAATAGTGATTCGACGATTCTACACAACAATTTTGCTGGGGCGTCCAGGGCGGGCATCATCATTAATATCTTCTCGTCTGTGAAGAGCTTATACTCAAAGTAGACTTGCCAAATGCCATAGTCAACATTTCAAATGCGTTGGAGCAGTTAATGTTATTTTTTTTAACAAACTTTAAAACAAACAAAATTTAAAACCAATTCTTTGATTCATTTTCTTCGAATGAAAATCGCCAAGTACACCATAATACTTATATGTCTAACCTTCATATCTGTCAAAAACAAACTACAAATGCAAAATGGCCAATCTTGACATGATAGTTTGGGAACATGTGTATCATATAAAAAATCAAGAATGTAATATGTTGCCCGCGAAATTTGAAGTCACATTTTTTTGAACAGCTCTCTCGTATATAGACACAAACACACGACTCGGAATTAAATCATGCTATTTTTTGCGCCATATAGTTTATTTGTATGAATATTGGTTATAACATACATTGTGCTATAATATAATTGGCTGCTTTACCTCAAGCGTCTAATGTTTAATTTATTTTATTTTAGAGATAAGTTATTTTTATATGTGGTATTTGTGAAATTATATTACTATAGTAACGGAAGTACAAAATATATTGTACTTAAATGCAGAAATTTAGCATTTCTATTAATATAATACTACTCTTTTTACGAAAAAATGTATTTTATGTAGAGGATCTGTATCATCTGTAATTAATATCATTAATCACGAAAGATCCACAACCAGCAAGTAATCATTTATTTATTTTAAAGTAGAAAGCTAAGTAAAGATGACATAATGTCCATAACAGTTGTCGAGATAACCTAAAAAAAATGTTACAGAGACATCAAAGAAACCTGCAACATCACTCGTCGCGAACGAAATCGAAATTACGGAAGTCAATGATTATTCTGACGATGATGTTATCGAAGTAGTAAGGGATGAAGCTCCAATTTTGATATTGTCTGATGGGGAGGAAACGGAAGTTGTAACAAAGCAATATTCAAACAAATCTGTAGAAGACTATCTCCTTAATGATAAAAATACTACAGAAATTTTAAAAAAACCGGACGAGGAACTCACGCAAGAACTCCAAACATGTACATCGCGAATTCCTAGTGATGAAGTAGGGACTTCGGTATCATCTTCTAATTTTAGAGTAGAAGAAAAAGATGTAGCTCCGCCTGAAAAAGATATAACTTCACCAGAAATACCTTTACCAGACATGCCGACGACGCAAGATATACCCGCATTGCCCGATATGCCTATACATGAAAATTTTAATGACATAACGAGAACTGATATTCTCGATGAGGATCCACTTAGTAGTGTCAGCCACGTTGACAGTATTCAAGAACGTAATGAAACTGGAAGCCCAGAAGTGCCCGTTTCTGATTTCGTAGACGCAACTACAGTTCCTAACGATAGCTTCAGTGATGGTTTTCCTGAATTTAAGGAATGAATATATTATTTACTTAGTTTGTTTAATTTAGACTTTTAAATCCTTGTATCAAACTATGAAATGTGTTTAGAATTGCTTTTTAATTTGGTAAAAAAAAGTTGAATCGTTTCAGTATTACACTTTTTAAAATATTTATAATCAAATTACTTGTAATATTAGTGTTTATTTTCATGACTACTGTCGCTTTTTTTAATCACTTCTAATTAAACGTTAAATAATTACCTAACATTTTTTTATTACTTTCAATGAGACTTGTGTCCATCTTGCAACGATTTTATTCATCAAATATTACGATTTCGATCGGCTTGTCACACTAGCATATTACTGAACCATAGTTAATACCCATAAAATATATTAAATACGAAATAGTAACTAGTTGTTATTTCGTGTGATCGCTAAGTTATCATTTCGTGCTTTTAGGAAAGGTAAATAAGGTATGCAAATAATTACATAATTAATAATGGACGCTCAGATAAAATAAGAACTATATCTATATATAGTTCTTATTTTATCTTATTTTATTGTCTCTATAGCCCTGTGGACGACAGAGTGAAGCCGGTAAAACTATGCCTCGCCGTGTATATGTCGCAGTCATCTGGTTGAATCTGCTATTTGATTGAATGACTAGCGCGTTTATTGAATGACTAAAGGACAACTCCTCAAGTCGTTGAATGTAACGTTCAACGTCTTGACTGAACGTCATTTAGCGAAGTCGTTGAATGGGATATAGCCGATTTTGTAATATTTGGTTAGTTCGCAACTTAAAAGTTAACCTTACTTTAAATAAAAATAAATGAATTATAAAATGTTTCGTTAAATTTTAATAGGATCTGTACGACTTTGTAATATTTGATTAGGGTGACCATAAATTCGCAACTTAAAAGGTAACCTTACTTTAGATAAAAAAAATGAGGACATGACATGACACACCTTATTATGATTTTATATTGTATTTTAAGTCAATACTGACTATAATGACATACTGACTATATAATTTTTTCTTTGGCGTTCCAGGTTTCCTCACGATGTTTTCCTTCACCGTTTGAGAGTAGTCAGAAAAATGTGTAAGTTTCTAGAAAAAAACCATTGATATTGGTACATGGCATGACCGGGGTACGAAACGGACCTCTCGACATGATAGGCCGCCTCTTTCCCACTGTGCCACCTACGTTAATTTTTATTGACATAATAAAACAATGAGCTATTTAAAGGTAGGTTTCATTGTTATATTTTAGTTTTACGATGTGGTGGATTTTATAGGAGCAGAAAGGCAAAAAAATTATATAGAGAACGTCTAAAAAACACAAGAAATGGATGGAACTGAAGAGGAGAAAGAACAAGAGAAAGCACATAAAATAATCTAGACCTTCGGATCAATAGGAAAAGCGTAAACTTTGGTGACAAGCGAAAAGATGAAAATATGGTACATAAGTGTGTTTTACTTGTACATGCTAATTAAATTAAAATTGAGCCTCTGTGCTCCAATAAAGATGTTAATAATTAATTGTTACTTTCATTTTAGATTCAAAAGCGAAGATTGTCAATTTGAATGGCAAAGAAGCCCTTCTAATAGGTGATCGTCGATTTATGAGACATTATATAAGCAAGCATGGCAGAACCAGGTGGCGTTGTCACAAATCGTTTGCCAAATGTCGAGCTATAGCCATTACCGTTGAAAACCAGATAGTGAAGTTAAACAATTGTCATAATCATTAAGATGGTCTGTGCTTTACCATAAACTGTAGCGATAAAGGTGCTATTTTTAAATGCACAAATATAAATATTATAAAAATGTAATTATGAAAATGTCTGAAGAAATGTATGTATCTCTCTTGGTATGTTATATAAAATTTGAATTTATAGTCAAATATGGAAAATAGCATTTTTTTATTATTAAGTCATTAGATTACCAGAGAAACTGTATTTAAATATCTCGTTTGGGAATATTTAAAAAAAGAGAATATGGAAGCTAAAAGAGTAAGATATGGAAAGAGGAATTTATTTCTGACATTAGATTATTGGATGAAAAATAGATCTAATATCGTCAATAAGATTACCCAATTTTATTTATCGTATAAATAAACATTAATGTACTTACAATGTTTACTTAAATTAAACATTACAATAATTCCTTATAAACATTAATATATTATAAATTATAAAGTTTCGGTCCCCTAGGCAGAGTCCCGAGCATGCTGGCTGCATTACCTCGTTGTATGGCAATGCTAATCTGTTGCCCGAGGTAATGGCCAGCTCTATAATCCCCGGTTATGATGAAAAATATATAAAAAATAAAAATTTGCTTAAAGAACAAAATTGAAAGAAAAAAGTTCATTGTGAGTGCAACAAAATAAATGCCTGTAATTAAACATAGACCCCCAAGCTGTTCTTATATTTCGTTATGGATAGACCGTTTAAATGAGTCTTCGCCCGTGCGATACAGAGGCACGGGCGAGGACTCATTTAAACGGTCTACCTATAATGTCACGAGTTTTATTTTGAAATCATCATCATCATCGACAGCCTATATATTATATGTCCCCTGCAGGGGCACAGGCCCCAGAGCGGGTCGGTAGACTTCACAAGCGCCTTAGAATTTCTTCTTTGGCGTATGCAGGTTTCCTCGCGATGATTTTCTTCACCGTTTGAAGTCAGTAAATGTACTTAAATTTAAAAAAAAAAATTGCTAGATGACCGGGGATCGAACTCGGACCTAACGAAATGATAGGCCGCGTCTTTCCCACTGCGCCACCGACGCTCTATTTATGTTTCTTGGTGTAAATTATTTAAAATACTCTAGGATAATTTTAATAATGATTCGGCATATAAAATAAACTAACCTTTCGTTTTAAGATTCATATGTTACATAAATATTTCATTGACAATAAATTTTGTTGACTAAAACGTCAAGAAATTTAGATAGCCTTTCACTTTAAAAATCAATTTAGAATATTTAGTTGGAATATGGCGACAGAAGACGCCGCACAATATAACATTTCTTTTGTTTTATTTTTATGTAAACGTTTATTTTACCTATAACACATGGCTACCGTCGCCTATAACACAAGCGCTGATTATAAGCGTTACTGCCGCCAGACGGGCTGCCCAAATAACTGCGAAACGCAATACGGGTTTGGTTTTCGCAATGCCACTACCGAGATGTAATGTTTATTGGTATAAATATATATTCTTTTACTAAAGATAACAACAGCGCATTCTACTTGAAATTCAGTCTAGAAAATTTTAGACATTCGTAGTAATTAATATAAATTAAACACATATAACGAAACATTAAATAATTTATTTCAATTATTTTATAGATTAACTATGTAAAATAAGGCTGTTCACAAAAAGGCACATGTTTTTATGAATAAATCTAGCATATATGTACTTACTTGCTTATTTTTAGTGTTCTTACATTACTACTTGTAAGGGCTTTTTGTGAACATGTGGGTGTCATTATATTCACAAAATCTATATCTATTTTTAATATTTGCTTTTGGAATGATTTTTATTATTGTCAGCAACATGATATACGTGATAACATGATAACATGATGTGTGTCACGTCATCACGTGTACTCATGATACGTATTGTAAACATTGTAAACATCGCAATTGTAAACATGTTGATGACGTTGTTACATTGCATTGTTTTTTGGAGGTGTTATACAACAATAGTATGTAGTATGTTATTTAATCTGGACGCACCTTTACATTTAACATTTTCTAAACCTAATGCGCCACTAAGTCTGATTCACATTTTTATATTATTATAAAAATGAAAGGACATGAAAGGATACATGAAAAAGTACATATAACGAAATAACCAATATAGGAAAAATGTATAAAAATGTTACCAAAGAGGCAAATAATAAATTTAAAAGGCTACATTGTCAAAATGTAGGCTTACTTTAATTATAATTTTTAAATATATTTTCTGAAGTAGATATTTAGTTGTGATTGAACCTACCTACATACATTTATTGATTTATCGGGTGATTATGTGTCAACTTGAGTCTTGTGATTTTTTCATTTTCCGTCGTGATATTAGCTTTACATCCGAATTGAATCCGCTTGTTGCAAGTCCACCGAGTCTTATTTTTGTAGCATTCGTGCTTGATGAACTTAAAGTCGTTAACATAGATGACAAGGTGGCCGCGGTTAGAGCTTCCAAAGCGCACTGGAAAGGAAAGAAATGATTTATCCAAGGGGAAAGAAATTATCACAATTTTCAAGTGAGTTCTTATTATCAACATGAACCATGTATAATACGTAATTATTATCTACTGGACTTCTGGGAACAGAAGTCTCCTCAGTGTGAAGAGGTATTGAGCTATAATATGGTCTGCTGCTGATCTGTATTCGGCCGTCTCTATAACCAAGTGTCCGATGTATCTATTTACACCACTGTTATAGTCTTATAATTTGTAATCACCCGTATTGCGACTCTTTTTTCCTTCGTAATCCATATACATATCAAAGTTGTAATCCAATAATGACAGTCCAATCCATCTAAACTGGTCGCCTATACAATCCATTAAATATTAAAACATCTCTTTGAACCCACCCTTCTGGTTTTGTATCTGAAACTAGCTTAGACACTACTGTGTTAATCTTTCTTTCCGATCACAAGACAGTAACACTACAAAATATTTGACACTTGATACTACAATAATTCTTGCATCGTGTTAGATTTACGACTCGCCTCGAAAAACCAGGTTCTCAGTGGAAATTATATTTCTTGTGCAAGTAAAACCTTTGTTTTTAATATTGTTCCTACCTAAATTAATGTTTGTAACTGCTAAGTTAATGTTTATAATATAGCAGTGCACACTGCTATCCAAGTTAAGTGCATGTTATAATGGTAGTTTTAAAATAGGCGCCTGTCTGGAGGCATGACCACCAACTTCCAGAACCAGTAAGGGATGCCAGAGCACATTCCTGTATTACCCTCCTTGTTCCTTACCCTTATTCTGCCAGCAGCGCAAATGCAACCGCTAAGACGCTTCTCGTGTCTATGCGCCGGTAGTCACCTACTATCCAATGGATCGGTAGCTAATTAACCTAATGACTCGCATGTATGTAGTTCTTCTTTTCTACAACACATTTTAAAGTGCATTTTAAGTGACTTAGTAAGTATACTAATATTATAAAGAGAAAAAGTTTTTTATGTTCGTTTGTGAGGTAATTTTCGAAAATCTCACCCGTTTTTAAAAAAAATTTCATCAATAGGTAGAACAGAACTTTAGGATGGACATAGGCTAAATATTAACGCGAGCTATCTAATAATAAAGATCCAACTCTTGGCAAATAATAATGTCAGGCATCAATGTATGTCAGGCGTTATATTGCTTTACATATTTTGCCAGATGTTATATCTTTTATTTTTCAACGCGGACGAAGTCGCGGTCACCAGCTAATATAAAATAAGGCTGTTCACAAAAAGGCATATGCCTACGAATATAATAATAGTCATGACATAGTCAAATACTAGTATTTACTTATTGTTTGTTTTCTTAAATTCCTACTTGTAAGGGTTTTTTGTGAACATGTAGGTATCATTATATTCACAAAATATATTATTTTTAATTTCATACACTATTGCTTTTAGAATAACTTTTATTTTTGTAAGCAACATGGGGCTTACAAAAATAAAATAAAACCCGAAATAGGAAATAAGCTATTTTTAAAGTGTTGCTCGCGCTCGATGATATGAACTGAAGGGATAACTTTTCCCTTGGATTAATTGAGACAATGACAGGTTTTGCTTATAATGACAGGTTATTTTTAATAAACTTGAACAGAGTGATTTATATGATTGAACAGACTCCTTTACAATATGAACATGAAAGTGACAAAGTTAAATGAGTAATTCCACAGAGCATATCATAGAATGAGTCCAGACAATATAACAAAACATTATAAAATATAGTTACATAACATTTGCGCGTGAATCACGTCATCGCGTGTACTCATGAGGCGATCGAAACTATTGTAAACAGAGGCTCTAGTATGAGTTAACGATACTACACTAATTCTACACTCGCTAGCGAGAACGTAAAAATTTAGTATGGAAAATCGTGAACTGTCAATGTCAAATTATCAATTTTCCATATAAATGTTTTACGCTCTCGCTAGCGAGTGTAGTATCGTAAACTCATGCTAGAGCCACAGATTAGATTACATTGTTGTATTGCACTGTTCTTAATCGTTTCATGTCACATTGTTACACAGTAATGTTTAATTATATGGAGGTGTTATATTATGTTATTTAATCTGGACGTACCTTTACATTTAAAAACAAATCTAACTAATGCGGCATTAATTATTCACATTATTATTTTATAACTAGCTGAGCCCGCAACTTCGTACGCGAGGGATTCGGTATAGCGCATAACTTTTTTGTATGTAAATCCATTGGAAGGAAACAAACACTAAATGTTACGGGAACACTAAATGTTCACCAATACATTAGTGGAGACCGCATTCAAATCGGTTTCGTTTCTGAGATTAGCGTGCTCAAACGCACAAAAACTGACGAAAATTCTAAAACCTATTTTTTGACTTTGGTAACATAAGTAAGTACATCGTGTACAATTTTTTTGTTTTTAATATTTAATGTACAGACACGGCTCCTTTACGATTTTATTATATGTATAGATTATTATAAAAATGAGAGGCTAATACAAACGAAACAACAAAAAGTACATATTATCCATTATTTAATTTTTTTAAAATGGAAATGTAAAAAAAAATGTTTAATAAAGTCGTCCTTTACAGAAGAGGCACATAATAAATTTACTCAAGCCTACATTGTCATTAATTATAATTTTTAAGTCTTATTTTCTGAAGTAGAAAATATTTACTCGTAATTGGACCTACCTACATGTATTTATTGACTTATCATATGATTATGTTTTAAATCGAGTCCTGTGATCGTTTCCTTTTCCATCGTGATTTTGGCTTTACATCCCAATGTAACTCGCTTGTTGCAAAACCATCGGGTCTTATTTTTGTAGCTTGAGTGCCTGATAAACTTAAAGTCATTTACGTAGATGTTAAGGTGGCCGCGGTTAGAACTTTCAAATCGCACTGCAAAGAAAGATTTCAATTTAGTGTCTATAATGATTTATCATATAAATGATGAACATCCTTGGACTTAAATTATAATATTAAAATGTTGGTACAATGTTATGTAAATTGCTGAATTTTGTTACAAATCAAATAATTGACGATCTATGAAAAGAGCAATTGAATTCTTCCCCCTAGAAGCAGCATTCCGAACTGGTGTTGTTTATAATTATATAAAATAGAGATATTTGACTAAGATAAATGTTTCGTAAAAAACTTACATTGAATAAATGATTTACTATTATTATTATTATCCAGTTCACAATTTTCAAGTGAGTTCTTATTATTCAATATGAACCATGAATAATGAGTAATTATTATCGACTGGACTTATTAGAACAGAAGTCTCCTCAGTGTGATGAGGTATGAGCTATAATATAGTCTACTGCGGATCTGCATTTTGCGTTTGTAACTGTTAACGTTTATAATGGCAATGCACACTGCTTTTCCTTGATATAAACAAGGCGCCTGTCTGGAGGCAGTGACCACCCACTTCCGGAAACATTGCCTAAAGGATGCTAGAGCACATTCCTGAATCCCCTCCTTGTTCCTTACCCTTAACCCTGTAATGGTGAGCTGCGCAATAGGCATGATGACAGATTTTGAAATTCCCTCCCATAATGTAGATACACGCCTACCATATCCGAAAAAAACAATATTTCAGCAAAAAACTAAATTTCAACGCGAATTATTGAAAGTTTTTAAATCTATTTTGAATTACGCGCGAAAACGCTCTTAGGTGTCATGGCGTCGCGTCTGATGAACCGTGACGTCACCGACATCTCATCAGACTTTGCTGTCAAAGCAAAGTCAAGCAACACGATGGCACTTACCTGGGCGTGACATCATTCGCTCTGATTGGTGTTTCAGTTAACATGGCGGATTGCAGTTATTTATACTTCTATATTAATGAAAATCTTATTAATCTCAATTTTAAAACAAAAAATGAGTAATTTTTTAGATTCCTTTCATCATACATTTTTCCCCAAAACCATTTATTCTTTGATTCTTTAATACCGTCATCATGCCTATTGCAACCAATATGCAGGTAAGCGACCTGCTATCCAGTGGACCGATAGCTGTTATCACCTAATGATTCGTATGCATGTAGTTCTCCTTTTATACAAAACATTTTAGGATGTATTATAAATAACTTAGTAAGTATTTTAGGTTGTATTATTAAGTATTATCAAGAATACATCGCCTGTCGCGCGACATTTGGCAGTGTTTTTGCTCAGAAACGATAACTTCTTGAGCAGTGTTTTATAATACGGACCCTCTTGGCCTACGATACTATTTTGCAAAAATTTCATCACGATTTTTTTTATGTGAGCTAAAAAAATTTGCAAAAATTCCTATTCCGACATTAATCAGTCGTTTTGTTCTAGCAGGTCAAATTGGCACGGGCATTGATTGTTTCGCATCCTACTGCCTCAGTAAACAGGGAAAGATGGGTATCAATGTGGCCGGATACAGGTTCCGATTTAACGGATGTGCGAGGAACGGCAAGATTAGGTGGCGCTGCTCTAGAGGACCTTGGTGCAAAGCAGCCTTGCACACCTACAAGGGAAGAATTGTGTATATCCAAAGCACGCACAACTGCGGACCTAAACCTCCTGTATCCTAAGATTTTGTAACATAACTACTGCGGATATTTATGACAAATATTGACACAGACTAGTTATGTTTAAAGATATCTTGACATATTTTGTTGGTTCGTCTGTGCTGCCTGATATTTTAAATAGATAAAAATTAGCAATCCTACATTATTTAATATTTTTGTATTAAATAATGTAAGATTGCTTTATACCTACATTATTTTAATGACAAAATGAATGGTTCCTGAATTTCTTTCGGGGTTTCTTCTCAGGATCGTCATCTTGGCTATTTTTTTTTTCGAAACCCTAGTAGAATAATAATTGACATCAAAAATTGATTTTTTTATCCTATTTTTGAGAAAATATAACCGAAAAATTGGAGAGCATTATTATTATTATAGATATTTTAATAGATGGATATTATTATATATCTATTGTGTTAATTAATTAATCGTTAACTATCTTTGAACATAACTGGAACATAGTTCGTGTATTATCAATCTATCTTGCAAGTCTACAGTGTTAGATTGCTCTAAAAGTACTTCCAAGCAAGGTGAATTCTTCTTGCGTAGTTTGAACAATTATTATTTGAATAATATTAAATGTAGGTATATTATTTAAAATAAAAAAGAAATTATTCCTATGTCACTAACCTTATGGATAGTAAAATTCGTCATAAAGAAATCTTGTTTAAAAAAAGTTGGTTTCAAAATGTTACTGTATCAATTATACTTACCGAATTAAATTTCAGTTTATAATAATATACTTATTATACTTAATCTGTTTGCACTTGATAACAAAAAAAAAATCAGTACAAAAATGTAACGTGCCAACAAGTAATGACAAAGTATACCTAAAATATTAGTTCTTAAGTGAAAGATCTATCAAATGTTACTAACAATTTTTGTTACGTTATGCAATGTACGAAATATTGTTTTAAAAAGTAGACAATCATTTTGTTTACTTCATATATTTGTAAAAATAAAAACATTACAAAAAAAAAATTGTTTCACGAAAGTGTTTCCATTAAAGAAATATATTTTAAAAAGGTAATCATTAAAATTCTCAGCCAGCTGACTTTAGTTTTATTGACCCACAAAATACCGTCCTCTATCAAAGGATTTATAAAGAAAGGCTACACGATCAATATTTCATAAAGTGATCAATTCATAAGATCGTTAAACCTTCTTTCAGATTACTGTATTGTAGAAATATTTGTTAATTAAGAATATTACAATTAATTTCCTTTTATACTCGTATTTATGATAAAAACAAAATAGTGTGCTGTGTTTAGTAAGATATTTTGAAATAAAATAAAAGTTTAGGGTTTTATTAAAATATAGCTAGTTATAATCCCAAATAGATTATGTACCTACCTAAAATGTATATGTTACATTTTTGTATTTATTTTACAGAATGGCTCATGTCAAATATTAGTAGGTATATGTTAAAAGGTAACATGTCAGTTTCATTCACAAGAATTTATACTTTTTTTTTAGAAAAGTGTTTTAAAATAGATAATGATACACAGATTTTATTTAAAAGAAATTCTTATAATTTTGTGACCCAACTTACTTATGTTATTGTGTGTATAAGCTATCAATTTACTAACCACAGTACGAATTACAAACCTAATAAGGATCGAATACAGGGTGATGTTAAGAAAAGCAATTTATCATTTTCACAAAGAATATTTTTTAGACATTAAGTTACTAAGTAATATTCAAATATAAAAATAATGTTTAGAGAGTTGTATAGATAATTCATTATGAATGAATTCGATTAAATTAAGTCAAATATGATGTTGTAATTACTACTTATCTTAATAGGATAAGTGGACATTTAAAATTATTTTGTTCTATGTAAATTTACTGTTTTAGCATATAATGAGGTAGAAAAATTTCAAATTATTGTTAAAAGCGTTAAACCACTTTGAAGGTCAATATCATCTACCTCTCTAGTTTATTAAGTGTAGGTATAATAATATTAATATACGTATAAGGGCGATTGAAATACTGTTCTTTTGCCTATTACATATTGTAAAACCTTGTGTCAGTGTTATATGACATTTACGCTGCACTTGTGTATGTAAATACAATTTCATATTCAAATACTTTAATTTTGTGATTTCATTACTTTTTAACGGATGATTGTACTATAATATAATAGGTATAGTTGATTAGTTTGGCCGATCGGACCTATAGTTCTGCAAAAAAAAAACTACACAAAGTTTATTTCACATCCACGAGATGGCGGTGATACCTGGGTGGATTGAAAAGTACTCATTCAATTCCCAAAATCAAAACTACCCACATTATGTAGTTCATTTCAGGCTAGTTAACTGTGCTAAGTTCAAAACGTATGCGATAATTAGTTGCGATTTTATAAATTTACTTGTCAAGCAATCCGACTTGAGCAGCGTGCTGTCATTAAGTACCTCAACAAGAAGGGGTTATCACCAAAGGACATCCATGATGACTTTAGGGGATTCCGCATTTTCATATTCATCCGTCAAAAAATGGATAGCAGAATTTAAGCGTGGTTGAGAGTGTGGAAGACGAACCCCGCTCTGGAGAGCCTTCGACGTCCACTACTGTTGAAATATTAGAAAGGTACTTGATTTAATTATGGGAGACAGCTGATTAAAAGTTACAGAGATATCCGAGATTATAGGAATCTCATATGAAAGAACCCAAAACATCATAAACAACGATTGGGTTTCCACAAGGTGTCAGCGAGGTTGGTTCCGCGGCTGCTTTCAGTCGAACAAAAAAGGACGCGATTAACTATTTCACGTGAATGTTTAGCGTTATTTGAAACCGATCCAGATGATTTTTTTTAATCGCTTTGTTACTATGGAAGAAACATGGGTTCATCACAGTTCAAACAATACAATAATCAAAAAAGTGAAGAAGAACCGATTCACCGCCTGGTTTTGTCGGCAATACTTCAGTATTCTGAGACTCAAAGGCTGTGATCATGGTTGATTATCTTGAAAAAGGTCAGACCATAAACTTTGATTACTACTGCACCTTACGTCGTTTAAGTGAGGAAATAAAAGAAAAACGTCCAGGAATGCTAAGAAGAAAAATCCTGTTTCATCAAGATAATGCCTGTGTTACATTTGTGCAATCAATGACTAAAATTCACAATTGTGGCTTTGAACTGTTACCGCCTTATTCACCTGATCTGGCACTATCAGACTTCTTTGTTTCCTAACCTAAAAAGCTCTTAGGAGGTTAGAAATTTTCGACAAACGACGAGGTCAAAGCAGCGTTTTTTGACTCTGAAAGAATTTTTTTTTCAATGGTCTAAGTGTTTTAAGGGAAGGTGGCAAAAGTGCAGAACTTGACGTAGAAAAATAAAATATTGATTTTATGTGTTTATTTTCTAATTAGACAGAGTACTTTTCAATCCACCTACGTAAAAAATTTCGCTCTGTTGCGCAAAGATGCGCTCAATCAAAAGAACTTTTTTTTTTAAATTTAACTTTAAAAAAATTTTTGTTCGGCAATAGCGTACATGCGCACTCAGCATTGGCCTCATTGGCTTGATCGAGCAAATCGTATCGTGCCGATTGAACGATAGACTTGAAAATGTATGGCTGGCATGTAAGCTGTAGCAAGGTGCAAGAAGAGAGAGAACCGTTCCTTTTCACTCCCGGCCTGGCACTTATAAACGTGACTTAATATTTCAGCTACACAATTAATATAATAGGCACAAAGTGCGCGATTCATTATTATATGTAATAAATTAAATAAATTTAACATACCAGAAAGTTATTGCCAAAAAACGAAAAATAATTCTGTCATGTTTATAAGGCAATTTACAAGAGTGAAAAGGAACAGTTCGTCTAATGTCATTCGCACCATCCTAGTGCTACAGCCATGGAGAATCATCGTCGCCAATATTATAAATTAAAATTCATTTAAAATTTACGTCTTTTTAATGACTTCTATGCATGGAAGTAATAAGTACTATTTCTATGTCACACTTGACAAGCTCAAAACTACTTTTATAAAACAAGCCGCAGAGGTTGCATTAGAACATTATAACAGAGGACCAACTCCTATACACGAGAATGTGTCCGTCGGCCACTATTGAACCACGCAAACAACCAATCACATCAAACATCAATGCTACACAAGCGCCATTCTGGCCAATTTATAACCACTATTTAAGTATTGTAACTTCAGTTAACAATTTTTCAGTTTAACACCCAAAACGTTAATCCTCCTTATCTCTATTCTCCATGGCTACAGCGAAAACAGTAATAATGTAATTTAGTCAATGAGCGTCATTTGCATGACGTGCATGTGTAATTTTGTGCAGATTTGGAGTAAATTTTTGGCATGTGAACGGTTAATGTAATGGCAACAATTTGCCTTGGCTTGGCTATCATTATTGTCGACATTTTGAAAAAAAAAATATATGATAAACTGTACCAAAACATATTAATGTAATTTAATTCAGTCTTCTTTGTCTTATAATGGATATCTTCATATTATTGTATTCAGAACGATTTGTGCATTGTTTTGTAAGATCTTTCATTGGGTACCTATAGGTGATATTGTTTTTATTGCACTTCAAATAAATAATTGATTGTGCACATTGAAATACATATTGTAATTTTCATACTTACCATAGTAACTATCATTGTTTAAAATTCCTCCAAAACGATTTTACGGGAATCCCCCCCATCACGCTTCTGGGTGCTGAGCTCTTCACGAGATGGTTGCACGTAGCGGTACCGCGATTGAACACATTCCTAGACACTTCGCTCGCTAATCGACGTCCACCTAGTACCCTCTTTATATCGCACAGTAGTATCGTTAACCACAGAAACTTACTTCTTATAATTTCATTTCAATTTGTACGTATCAGTAGTGATATTGCCAAAATACGTAGTTATTAAATAGGTGGTTGATTAGAATTAGGATGCATATTTGTAAATTTATATGTTTTAACCATTGTAATTTCATGTTTATAATAAACTAGTCATAATTGTTTAAACTTTTCTTGTTTAATTTAGCGACCTAAAATGCCTTACATTTTAAGGGCCACTTTCTTGACCTTCGTAGAAATCAATAAATACGTTTCAATAACGATTGCTAATTAAAAAAATACTAGATGTAATAAAATCTATAAGTAGGTATCGAGGATTTCTAAAACAAAGAATTAAGTTTTTTTTCCTTTTTTCATTTATTTATTTATTTTTAAATTAATACAACTATATTTCATGAACTTTTTTTAGTTAGTCAAATCTATTCACTAAGTTAACCTAATATTATTTAATAATTAAACCAGGTTACTATTGTTAAATTTTTACACTGGCAAATAAAATATTTTTTTTACAAAGAACGTGGATAAATATCAGACAGCTGGAGTAATTTCGTACCTGATAATAGCCCATTGTCATTAAACTAATTTATACAGACGCGTGGACGAAGTCGCGGGAAAAACGAATCGCTAAATGTGTTGCTAAGCGCAAAATTCAAGAACGGCTGGACCAATTCGGCTATTTTTTTTTCATATATTCATATTGAAGTCCGAGGAAGGTTCATATGAAAAGGAAAAATTGCCGGTTTTTTTTGTTTCTTTTACGCACCAGCTACCACAGTCCAATATCGTTATTAACAGAACGACGTCTGTCAGATAAGCTTAATATTTATATTATTAGCATTGATAATAAATATTAAGAGGCTCTACGCCATCGATAAGAAAAAATCAATGATTTGTTCTCCGATTCAGCTCGTTCAAAAATAAAGCCAATGTAACAAAAAAAATATATGTGATACATAACTTCTTGGTCTATATTTCTGACGAGGCATTTTTGTTTTAAGTACGAGAAATTAAATAAAAATTTAATGTATTGCTTTGTTACAAAACTCGATTCAACTTAGTTGTTTCAAGAAGTAATGCAATGTGTATATAATCAAATGATTGAGTTTCATTTATATTATAAATGACACGAACATTTTTTCATTTAATTCAATAGTTTCAGAAAACAAAAGTTTTTTTGAAATTTTTGAGTAGCGGATGCCCCTAGCGAGCGCCGATTGTAGAGGCCAGTTGCTCAAGGTCATTCGCGTAGTAGAGGACGTTAATATTACCGTTATCATTATTGTACCTTGCTTCAAGAAATATTTTTTTATGTAAGATACCTATGATGTCTAAAAACCATTGGCGTTAGAGAAAAGTGCTAAACGCCACCAGCCATCCGCATCCTTACATTATCCTCGTAGAATATAACTTATAAGCTATTTTACATTTTATTAACATAAGTGTGGATTTATATTACACCGGGTCGTGCCTCGGCCGTGCCCCGGTGACGATATTCATAGTATGAACACATTACTATATTCATAGTATGCTTTTCGTCTTGCATTTTTAACTAAAACCTCACTACAGCCCGCCCGCCGTCAACAAGTCTCCGAACGCTCGGTGAAAACAAACATTTTATGACATGTCGCGCCGCCGGAGCCAGGAAAGAATACCCACCGAGACTCACAGACATTTGGACGCCCACGCCGTGCGAGTATGAATTGGTTCATACTTTAAAAGCATACTATGAGTATGTTGACCGTGCTCCGGCCGGGATACAGTGCAATATGAATCTTGCTAAAATATGAGTTTAATATTAACGAACAACACTTTTTGCAGCGATACACTAGCGTCAATTTTCGCTGCGCTTCATTTGCATTTGCACAATATAATAATAGCTAACTGCTCTACTAATATCTGTATATATAAAAATGAATCCCCATTTCCCTTGGTCACGGCATCACGCGTGAACGGGTAGATCAATTTTAATTCGGTTTTCACTAATGGAAAGAGAGATAAACGAGGAATGGTCATATATATAAAAATTGCACGCCGGGCGAAGCCGGAGGCGGGTCGTTATAATATACAAAAAAAAATAGCTACTTAAGTATTTGAGTTACTAAAATTTTACATTTCTAACTATTACACATTAGTAATGTCGATATTAATAAAAAAAACCGATGCGAAGTCGTCTAACAAATGTTAAAGGCGCTTCTACAATGCCAACGCATCTATATATTCTAAGTACCTTTGCGAAACTACTTGAATAAATGGGGTAAAAAACTGACTTTTGCTCACTTCAGATGGCAGCACTGTTGGGTGTTCCTTAAATCTGACAAGAAGCTGTCATTTTCCATAGTAATTTTGTAAACAAACAAAAAGAACTGAATTTATTTAATTAACATAAGGCTTATTTTCGGCTTTGTATTGCAAAAGGAAGAGAATCCATATATTCCCCAAAGATTTCAAAAGAAGAAAACAATGGATAAAATATACAATGAATAAACGACGAAAAAATTGGGAGCAGACTAAATATTCCAGATTATCTGCAGTAGATGCTTTTCTTTTCCTCAACTGTTTTTTTAACTGCTTAACACTCTACGTCGAATAAATTTTTGTAGAAATAAAGGCAAATTCGCTGATAAATACAGGGAAACAAGAACGCAATTTGGCGGCGATTAGGATCACTCAACAGTGGCGCCACCTACGATTAGCTTTCAGTTTTTAACCCCATTGTAAACAAACGCCTTTTATCATATTTGGGTGGAATTATTTGGGGGTACGAGGTCTCTGTATTGGTTTCAAAGCTACTTGTCTAACCGAGGTCAACATGCTAGAATTGGGCCTATCCATAGCGACTCAGAAGCTGTTCACTTCGGGATTCCCCAAGGTAGCGTCCTTGAGCCAACTCGTACCAGGCCTGACATTGCTACCTGCTGCGAATTACGTAGACGAGACGCCTGCCATCTTTCGAGATAGGACATGGTATTCAGTTTTTTCTTTGGATGAAGTGGAAAGGACTAAGATTGTAAATTGGTAGGATTCGAAACATGGAAGATTTTTTTTTTCTTTAAAACACGACTTTTTACAAAACAAAACTTGGATGCCGATAAGTTTTTCCCCCATTAAAATTAAGAGATACAGAATCACACATCCACGATCACCTTGCAAATGCGGTTCTAGATCCTCATCTCTTAAGTTACTTGGCGTTGTTATTGACGACCATCTCTCTTTCAAGGACCATATAGTACTGCCGTCTGGGCGTATTAGAAAAACACTTCATTCAATGAAAAAAAAGAGATTTAGCTTAGGCTGGAGTTAAGAAAATGGTTTATTCTGCGTTATGTGAGAGCCTACTTTCATAATGTACATCTGATTGGGGAGGGTCAAACAAAACGGCCCTGCTTCAATTGGAAAGACCAAAACGACCTGCTCTTAAGGTCTTCATAAAAAGTCTTTTCCATGTCCACAATATATATATATATATATGCTCCTCGATTGACCATTTCGAGAAGCGCCTACAAGACATTGCTTCACAAAAAAAAATTTCAGATTCCAAGGTTCATTATTTTTGCCACAGCTTTGTTACGGTATTTTACAAATGTCTTGTGCAAATTTAAATTCGATCCGTCTGTTTTAAAACTCGATGTCTTACTGGTTTTTGCACACCGCGGAATAGAACAACAAGCCTTTGGTGAAAGTATGTCTGTTTTATTTCGAAATAAACGGACATGTACGAACAGATCTGTCATTGGCGCAGTACTGTTTCAATGCGAGCGAGAGTTGATATTTATTAGTGACAAATCACTGATGTGTTTCAGAATCGAATAACTTAAGTACTGTATGGGTTATGCGCCCGCTGTGTAAGGCGGGTAGCCAGTTTTATATACAATCTAATTTTTTTTTTGTTAAAATATTATATCGACATTATCGATTGTCAAATAAGATGTAAAATTTTAGTAGCGTATAGTTAGGATACTATACGAGTTACTCAATTATTCGATCAAATATACAGATAGATGCCGTCTAAACAGACTTATGATGGCGCTATTACAAAACGTAAATGTATTTCTTATAGTGAATTTTTCAAATCTTAGGAATTCTTCAAGTAGCTAATTAAATTTTGAAGAAATATAACCACTGTATGATAACGAATCTATCCATATTTTCGATCAAAAATTTGATAATAATAATTAATTACATTTAATGCTGATGACCAAATAACAGTCACAGTTATTTTATTTTAAAATCTATTTACATTTAGGTAAAATACAAATGTAGATTTACTTTCTTATTTTTGTATTTACAATTTAAATACACAAATAATGAAACATTTCCTTGTAACGTTTCCAATTTTTCAATTTTAGTGCCTTGGTCCATCGGTCTTTCTAATGATGCTGGCAAAGACTGTATTGATATCATATCTATATGACATAGGATAGAATGCAACAAAATTGTGAAAATCTTAATTAACAAAACATTCCTTAAAGCGATTAAAAACAATTATCTTGATATTATATTATGTATAATATTTTTTTAAAACTCAGCCCTTTATATTAAACAACCAAAATCCGTCAATCTATTTACAGTGAAACATTTACAAGTATACATTTTTTATATACTCACTCGTAGTCTCAATCAATTAATTGATTGAGACCCGACAAATCGCAATCAGTGTCGGTGATGATTTGATCGCCGGAAACGACACCGTGTTCTGTCCTTAGGTGATGAAGTATGACCCTCACGCTCTTATCCATATTGGTGAACTTCAGGCATTTATACTGACATATCTTGCAAGTGAAGAAGTCATCCTCGTCATTTGCAAACACTTGCCAAACCCACTTGCATTCATCTGTGAAATGACATGTTTATACAATTACGACACAAATATGAACGTATCTTAGGGGACAGACAGGCTTTTAATGTTAAGGTCGACAGACAGGCTGACAAGAACCCAATAAGAATAGTTTTTTTTTATGTTATAGTCGTTTTTTTATGTTTAAGACAGACTACCTTCGCCTACAGGTGCTGCAAGTGCGCTGCCGACCATAGTACGATTAAGGTTAAAGCATTGGGAAGGGATAGGAAAATGAGCTCTGGCATCCCTTACTCACACACCGAAACACAAAACAGAACACATGCTGTTATTTCGCGGTGGTCTTCTCTAAGAGGGCGGTTAATAATGATATTTATAATTTTAAAATAAAAGTATTAACTTCTATCGTGTGGTCACACACCTTTCTTTTGTTATTGTTTATTATGAAAATGTATGTAGCTAAAATATAATGATTTAAAACCACGGAGCATATACAAAGAGGAGATGGCCTAAACAACTGTGCACTGATTTCAAACTAGGTCCTGACGTCATTTTTTGTGGGCGTGGTCTTGGTCAGTCTGCTGTCGACATCGGCACGGAGTGGTGGCGCTTGTTTGTTGTAGTCAAAATTCATTTGCAATTTTGTATTAACTTTATAATTAAAAATAAGTAAAAAAATATGAAGTGTTGTGTGCTATCGTGTAAAAACTATTCGGATAGACGTTCCGATGCCATGGATGGCATCACATTTCACTTGTGAGTAATTTTATTCATACTTTATCGAGACGAATTCTAGAAAAATCTCTTTGCATTGCCATAGTTATCCTACTTGACTAAAGATGGCGCAATATTGTATAACATAAACGGCTTTTAGCTACGTAAATAACATTTATATCTTCAAAATTATACGTATTTAAGTTGGCTTTAATTTTACTAAAGACTTCTTTGTTGAGAAAAATGTCGTCTTATTATATTTTAATCATTCATTTAAACCTTGCTTAGCTCGCCTGCCATCTATCGTGAAGTAGTCAATAATTGTATATACTTTTAATTTTATACAAAATAAAATCTTTAATTGGCTATTAGTTACGTTTTTTTTTTCTGTATATTAAGTTTTAGGAGCTGTACAATTTGAGTAAATAAATAATTAGTTGAAAAATAAATAATTCTTTGAAATTCAGTACGTCCCTGTATTCGATACTAGTGCCATCTAGCAATACATAGCTAAACAACTTAGTGAAAGGTCGATAGACGAAAGTTTTCTTTTTACCGCTAGATGGAAGAAGTATAATTGGGCGGGGTCTAACTTCCTCCTTGCCCCGCGCAGTAGTCACGGCGCCGCTCTATAGAAAAATTCAATAACAACATCTCCTCTTTGTATATGCTCCGTGTTTAAAACCAAAAACTTGGCCACGTGCACAGCAGATATACACTGTCGAGCCGAGCAAAGGAGGAAGTTTTGGTTGAGAATGACCTCAGTCAAGCAACTGTTCCAGTTGGCTCTTGACAGAGATAGGCCAACGTACAGGACTGAAGAGGCGCTGGGAGTAAGAAAGAGTTGAAACTAAACAACAACCGACTTCAAATGGACTAAGTATGCTATAATAATTGAACTTTGATAAAACGAAATTTTTATCAGACTTTTTTTATCAGATTTTTATCAGAGTGGGTAAAATGTGTAGCAAAATTTTTTCACTGTGGCAATTGATAGCGAGCAAATAATCTTAGCGGTCCCTAGACGATCATGCGGCATGACATGCGTTACGTTTAATTTAATTATATTGATTAATGCGAATGACACGCAAACTACGTGCTGGCAGTTGATTGACAATTCCTTTTATTTTTCATCCTGCAAGCTGTGACTGACATGCACGCATGATCGTCTTCAAATCGGCATGTCATGCAAAAGCTCAGTTCTTTTCGAAACAGCGTCAACGATGGACATTGACACCGCACCGCAAAAGCTTCCCAACGATGAGGGGGAATTGTATGTTTGGATGCGAAGAAGTTCATCTTTTATTAATATCTATGTAAAAAGATTGTCCCGCATTATGAGACACGAGAGAAAAACATACATGGACAAACAAGAAAAATACCTATTTCATTAAACAATATAACCAAACATTTGAAAAAAATATCGACATTTATCAAATGGGTGGTTAAACAGCGACACAATTCTTTAAAAAGACCTCTTCACTGTACTCACTATAATACTGCATCATGGGTAACACCATGCAATCGTCTAGGTTCCGCTTTATCACAAATTCATAATGTTGATTTAACTTTTTTCTTTAATGATACTGACTTCTATAAAACACAAGCAATGCAAGTGCGCTGGTGCCCCTGACAGAATAAAAGTTAGAATATGATGGAACTCGGTTCTGCCATACTTTTCCAAAACACAAGAACCAATGTCCTCTGTTTATTTATTTCATGAAAGACTTCCTGTAAGGAAGTAGATGTTTACACAAGACAGTAGTACAGTACACTAGAACAATACCTGAAATTTTCTCCTCACTCTCCAATAAATACTGGTAGAATACATCCTTGTGCAGCATCCGGATGTGTCTGTTCATATTGCCCGTAGCGTTGCCACCGTGGCAAATGTTTCTACTGCACAAGTTGCATTTGGCCGATGTGTCTGTTATCGGTTTGAAATAAGTCCACACCCAACTACGGCTGCGCTGTTTCCCTGGCTTGGTGGTCTCTGAAAACATCCGACGCCATTAAATACATAAAACACACGAAATCCTTATTTTCAATAGCTGTTGGCCAGCATTCTGTGCACGATTGCAAGTAAGCTTGACTGCCTATATGTTAATAATTACATAAAATCATTGATCAATAACTTAGTGTAGGGTTTTTATCAACTTTAGTTTTTTTATTTTTCATTGTTATTTCTTTTAATGTAATAGAGATGCCTGATTTGCTGCACTATTTTTGCGATATTTTATTTGTTTCAACGTCTTTTCTCATTCTCTTCTTATTATTTCCCAGCTGTTGATTAAAGTAATATAAAAATATGCAAAATTAAATCAAACATTCAGTAAAAAGTAATAAACTTGAACTTCGAAGAAAAAAAGCCTTTTTTTTTAAATGTTTTGCAAAAAATAACTAAAAATGCCCATATAAAATTCAGTTTTTCTTTTTAATTATTAAACTACATGATATCGGCTATAATATCTCAGAACAATATTTCTAACTATTTCAAACACAAATACATGAGGTAAAAATTTGTCTTTCATATTCGTAACAAAAAGAGCAAGGGTGTTAAAACAGTGAAAGTAGTTATAATGAAGGCACTAAAGTGGATAATTTTTTTTTTTCAAAATGAACCTTTTTTTTCCACTAGACTAAGTTATTTATCAATGATTTTATGTAAATACTAGCTGACACAGCAGACTTTGTCCTGCCAAAACCCGAAAATAATTCCGTAACCCTATTGTGGTCTTTTGGGTCAATTCTTTTTTTTCAAACCAGATGTTAGTGACGCATCACTTCACGTCAATGAACGAAGGTTAAATTATTTGAATATTCTTCATACAAAAATACTAAAATCGCGATTAAAAATGGGACTGGCTACCAAATATAAAACAAAAATTTCATAAAAATCGGTCCAGCTGTTTCGGAGGAGTTTTGTTACAAACACTGTGACATGAGAATTTTATATATTGGATTCAAACATAGCTCGCTGGTCACTTCTTCCCAGGACACTTTATATATTATTAGCCTAAATAAGAACCATAGCGATTATGCTCTTTTAAAGTGAAGGAATTATGTTTTTACTGCCCCACTCCACACAGGGATACAATAGGAAACAGTAGTAGTAGCAGGGCACACGGCGTTTCAGTCCTTCTGGTGGCTGTGCAATACAGCCCCCTTACAGAAAACCATGAAATTACAGCATGTTTGCTGTTGTGTTTCAGTGAGTGAGTAAGGGAAGCCAGAGTCCAATTCCTCCCTATCTCTTCCTAATTCCTTATCCTTAATTTTCGAGTTTGATTGTCGATGCAAATTCGATTTTTCATTTTTAATTCCAAAATTAATCAACAGGTGGCGTTAGTAGTTAAAAGTTTAACACAACACATTTGAGCCTATTAAATCAATATAAAACTAATAAGTGAAACTAGTAGAAACTGAAATCTCACCCAATGCTTTATCAAGATTACTGACACGGACTCGTACGAGTTCCTTCACTTTGGCTGGCATAGGCAAATCGTTCTTCTGTATTAGGTCAGCAATTTCTGCCTTGTAAACTGAAGGGTGTCTACTCCTCATGTGCCGATTCATATTGTTGGTGTTACAGCCCTTGATAGAAAGTACCACTTTGCAAATGTTGCAACGAAATATTATATCCGTAAGTTTATCAAAGTACTTCCACACCCAACTGCGTTTCCTTGAATATTCTGTAAAAAAAATGTGAAAATTCTATCAAAAAATAACATAAATATAATGTTCCATTTTAATTTAAAATTAGCAACCCAGATTCCCACGGAGTTATAGATTGTGATGGACAGTTTGGTGCAACACCAGTGAATAACAGTGGCACTGTCATGTCCATTGCAAAATAAAGGTGTAAACCAGCAAGAAGATAGTAGGTACTAGAAAACATGAGAAATCTAAGAACCTCAAACAGTTTAAAAGCTGGGTTCAGGCTCAACAAGCTGGGTACAGGGTATACCCAGCTTGTTGAAAAAAAAATTCAAGTCTCTTAGTTTTTGTAAACTATTTTTTTTTAAATTGTGAAAATAATTTTCAAAATTTCAAAATCTATTTAATAATTTCGGTCAATAATTTCTTGAGAAAACGATGCACGACTAGAGTTTAGATATCTATCTATGCTAATATTTTAAAGAGAAAAGATTTGTATGTATATATGTTTGTAATTAATAAACTCAAAAACTACTGGACCAATTTTAAAAATTCTTTCACCTATCAAAGGCTACATTATCAGCGAGTAATATCAGCGAGTAGCTAATAAAATATATTTTTGTTTGAGTAGTGTCTAAAAATTTTCATGACCTAACTTTAAAACTCACGTCACCTAATAACTATCTATCTTAATTAAGAATATTTAAATCTGGCATATAAACTAATTTAAAATTGATTCATTTTGAAAAAAAAAATAAAAAATTTAAAGCAAAGTTGATTACGTATTATACTATTTTTAAGTCTTAACAAACTGGGCTAACTTTTAGCATAACTTGCCATGTTAGTGTGGTACACTTTTTTTACAAGGTGAATAGTGAAAATTAGGGCATGAAAATGACATGAAGAAGCTTTACTCAAACAAAAATATGTTTTCATTGCACCTTTAATTAAAAGCAGAGTTATTCAGGATACATAAAAAAATTAAAAACAAGAAATTTGAAATTGTGGACCAAGGTGTTGATTTTCACAATCTAAAAATAAATTTTAAAAAATTGGCAAAAACTAATAACTTTTTTTTTATAAACTAGCATAAACTGGCGGGCACCAGCTAGTTTAAATAATAATGGTACTTAAGACATGATATGAAACTCAACTGAATCTCTAGAGATTCAGTCGATCGGTATTACATTGATTTTCTATATAATAATGATTGATAACTTACCATGATCTCCATATTCCCTTTTAACTTTGGGCTTCTTAGACTCTTCCTGTCTAGGTATAAGCAAATACTGCATGCTGACAGCATTGTCTTTGGCCAATGCATCTTTAGCCAATTCCTCAGTAGTAGCTTCACACACTTCTCCCAAAATTATAGGCTGGTCTTTTGGATCACCATCGTCTCTTAAAATGTTTAGTGGTAAAAATTCTATGCGATACTCCAATGAATTCTCCGGATTATCTTTGTGTATATCATAAATGCCCTTATGACATTCTAGTATATGTTGTAACTGGATAATCTTCTCCATTCCAACTTCTTTTTCACATATATTGCAGTTACTAACACTGTCGCCTTTCTGTGCAAAATATATAGGGATCCAGTCTGGTATTTTTTGCTCATCTGAAATGACAAAACATATATAGTGCAAACTTGTGGTGATAAAAACAAAACAAATAAAATTAGACACTACTCAAAATTTTTGTTCTTTAAATAAAACACGGTATTGTATTCAGATTAATCTTTAATTCACTTTTATCACATTCAAATTAATAATAGATAAAACAAATCTTACTTTATTACAATTAAAATAAAGTTAGGTTTGCTTTTTTCACAGGGTACTCAAAACAGAATATTATAATATCAAAATATAAAAACAAAAATATAGAAGTAAATTGAATTATTTTAAAATACTAGAAAACATACACTTGTTAAAAAAAAAGAACATTTTTTACAATTATAAACAAAAATTTATTAATAAAGTAGTTATGTTATAAAAATGCATATAGAGACATTATAACATTTTTTTAATGTTAAGGTAGACAGAGAGGCTGACAAGTCCACTTGATGGTAGGTTGTCAAAATCACCTTTAACACAAGCAACACCAAAGGTGCTGAAGACCACAGGATTTAAGGATATGGGATAGAGAAATGGGCTTCAAAAATATTTCAATCCGTAAACATTGGTTTCTTGTGATTATGAAAGTCCCTAATGACCTCGATCCCATTTGATTTCAAGTTAATCGCTGATATACATCCAGTTTTTGGACGGAATGAGCAACACCACTGTTCCGTTTCACGTTCTAAATAAGCTTTAAAAACATATGTATACTCTTTATAAAGAATTTGTTGGCCCTTTTTCGTTGGAACACACATAACCAAATCACCACCTGTAACCATCCAAACACTACTTAAACAAATCCTACTGTTTATTGTACCTTACAAGTGATAAATAGTAAAGAAAGATCGTTTTATTTTTTCTTTCCCAACTCTATTTATTGAAGATTTACGACAAAATAAATAATTTTTCTTATGGCATGTAAACAAACAAAACCTTCGCGTGCCTCTTGAATTTTCACTTTTAAGATAGTTAACGAGATTTAATTGTAATATCCGAATGGTTATTCTACCTATACAATTAGTAAGATTACATACATTATAGAAATAAACAAAAGTTATAAAAAGAAAATTAAAAAAATGTACGCAAATAACACCATCAAATATAAAAACGTCAACTAAATTGTCAAACAAAATGAACGCGGAACGCGAGACCGAATCGTGACGAAACGTTCCTATTTACGTTCACCACGAGTTTTTAATGGAACTACTGGCTTGGTTACTTGTAATTTAGGCTATGATATCAAGTTAGAAAACTTTACAATTTTATATGAAAATAGTTTATTTTGAAAACAATTTAAGTCCATTATGTCACATACAGTAAAATAAATAGTAAGTTGGGAATAAACAGCATCTTAGATATACCCCACGACAAAGCAAAGCTATACGACTATATAATTCAATGACAGTAGATGGCGCTGATGGTACTAAATCAAAACTAAACCTTTAAAATATGTTTTAGTATCGTTCATTTTTTTTAATGTTTATATTGCCAAACAGGCTGACGGTCCACTTGATGGTTGGTAGCTATCGTCGCCTATAACACAAGCAACGCCACAGGGGCTGCAAGTGCGCTGCCGACTATAGTAGCAAAATTTGAAAAGTTCATTTTTTCAAAGTTGACCCCTGCCTGGAATCGAACCCGGGAACCGTAGGACAGAGCATTAAGGCAAGCACCCTAACCACTCATCCAACGGGTTCGAAATTTTTAATTTCGAAGATCATGATGTTTTAAATTTAACCTAAATTTGTATACCTAGCCTATTAAAGTTAGATATGGTATAGGCAAAATTAATATCTTTCGAGCTGATACGTTATGTTGCTAATCTAGCTGGTGTCCGGGACTTCGTCTGAGTTGAAAAATAACGCCCGACAGTTTAATTGCTGTGACGACGGTGGCGCCACCACTGTGGCTCCGAATTTTTTATATTTTTAGACGATTCCTTGGGAATTTAACATTATTCCAGGATAGAGTATTGTATATATTAATCCAAGTAATTAAACTATACGTGCGCAAAATATCATTCAAATCAGTTCAGTAATTTTTACGCGAAAAACATATACGTTTTACGTGAAATAAAATAAAATAAAACATCCATAAATCCATCTGTCCTCACAAACTTTCGCGTTTATAATATTAGTAGAATTTTAAATGTTTAAATGACTTAACGCCTAATTCCATCAAACTTTTGCAATTTGAGTAGAGATTTATTTACCTAAAATAAAATCAATGTCTTCAACTACAATCACATCAGCCCCCCATTTACGGATTTTAAAATTTCGCAACATAATTTGAGTGTAGAGTGAATGCTTACCAGTTCATTTTAAGGGACAGAAAAAGTCATCCACTGACTCCACTCCCTTTGCACTGGCTATTTTGTAAATTAATGCAAACACAACAGTTGTTATGGGAACATTAAGTAGTTGATCCAGAAACTTTGTCAGTCCCTAGATAAGTAGTTCATTTTATTGTTTAATAATAGGAGATTGTTACTAGTAATTCATTAATATTTACAAATGACTTGTCGGCCTTGTTCGGAACATATCTTAGTTTTTTTCGAATCGTCAGTCTCTGAACCTTTTTACGGACAATCCCACAGAACGCTGCGAACAAAAAGATTAAATATATAGAATATATAGAGGGCATTGAGAAATTTTTCCTACAAAAATATTGATCCTGATCGCCGTAATCAGAATGGCCATGACGTAGCTAAATAGCCTTGTAAAGTTGGCGATTTTGTACCACGTGGTTCTAAATTTCGCATTACGGATCATTTCGTCTTACCCGATCTATACATAAGTTAAAAATCTTTGGCTGCAAATGTCTTTCTTGAATCAATGTGTCGGCTCTGGCAGCAGTAATCGTATCCAAATGTTCACTTGAAAAGATAATTACACAGAAAATACGATTCCTTGCTGAAAATCAATTATAAAATGATATCGAGCTAAAACAAAAATCCATACAAAATCCATAAAAACGACGAATTTAAGGTTTACTGAAAATTATAGCCAGCATCTGGTCTCAAACACCACAAGCATTAGGCTGCCAACCGTACCGCATTAGGGGGGACAGTCCCGCATTTGCCTTTAATGTTCCCCTTTACCGAAACCGTCCCACATTGTCCCCCATTTATCTAATTTGTCCCACATGTCCCGCATTATTCATGCCTGTGATTCGTGCGCACAGTACCTACAACGGGCAGCTCTGTCTGCGCATTTTGTGAGCTCTACCTACATAGTGCGATTGAATGAATGATTTGGGGCAGATTTGCCATTTTTGAAATGGTCACCCTGAATTCTAGTTTGTTTTGCTTAAGTATTCTTTGGTTTGGTTTTGTTTTTTGTAAAGAAAAGTTGTTTTGTTTGGATTGAAAAGTTTATTTTATTTAGGCTACCCTACCTATGTATAATAATGCCTCCACCACCGGCTAAAAAAGATAAACGTGTTTGCAAATTAACAGAGGACATGTTGAAGGAGTTTCCATTTCTTCAGAAAATCGCTGCGTCTGATGCTCGCTGCAATAAATGCCATGGAACCTTTTCTGTGAGTAATGGAGGTAAATATGATATTAATCGGCATTTGTTATCAGAAAAACACAAAAAAGCATTGAGTGCAGCCAGTACTTCTCATTCAGTTACTGAATTTTTTCGTCATGATCTATTGACTGTTCCTGGTACTAACGCACCTACTGAGAGAGTGTTTTCATTGATGAACGCCATGTGGACCGCAGACAAAACGGCGCTCAAAGTCGACACGCTACACGCCATGCTGCAGGTCAAATTCAACATGGGTAAATGCGAGAGATTTTTAGATATTTTAAATCACGACCCGGAGCTAGTTAAGAAAATCCACACTAGCGAGAAATACGACTTTAAAAATAAGTGATTGTACCTATTGTACGTAAACTATAACCTGTAATTATTAATGTATATCTTTAAGTTTAGTATGGACAATACATACAATACCTACCGTATTTCAAATATAAGTAATTTATTTAACAAAAGTTTTTTTATTTAATAGCCTTATTTTTTTTATTTCACGATTCCTTAGAAAATCCTTGTCCCGTCCCCCATTTCAATGTAGGAAAGTTGGCAGCCTTCAAGCAAAAAGTTCAGTCAGATAATAAAGAGTTCGTAACATCAATATTTTGCTATTTATCAAACAATTTTGTTAAATAGCGGTCTCTATTTTGTTTCTACTAGTATATTTGTAAAGATTATTATAAGAAAGAACCATTATTAAGTATGAGTTATTTTTGTTACTAAATACATAGGTATTAACAAATAAATATGTTACAAAATATATACATATCTTTTGTATTAGGTAAAATAAATTATTGTTCATCAGTCTAGAGTCTAGACTCTAGACTTTAGACTACTACTTAGATCAAGACGCCTAAATTTGAAAAAACTCTAGTCTAAAGTGATGGCTCTAAAGTGACTAGCCCTTTTAGATATGGCGTAATAAATTAATCATCTGACACACTAAAAGAAAATCCAACAGAGTACCCGTTTAAAAAAAAATAAAGACAAATTACACACAAAAGCAAACTTAATTTTGTAAAAACACCCAAGTATAATGTAATAAGTACCTACCTAACTATACCTATCTACTTCCACTAGGAAGATTATATAGGTACACATATTTATTTACCTAAATTATTATAGGTAGGTAGGTACATACATATATATTTTGCTTGAGTCTCGGAACAGATAATGTACTCTGCTTATCAACATCGTTTATTCATTCTACAAATTACGTCGATTAATATTTTGAGTAACTGAACTTTGAACTTGTAGGGTTCGTAATCTGTGACGCATTTAGGTGATAAATATGTATTTATTTCTCTACATGCTTACGAGTAAGCACATGTGTGTCTATTTATTATTTGCTTTCATATATTTTTTATTTTTGTTATGTGGATTAATGAATTAACAAAGAAATCGAGTGAAAATCACATATTTGGAGTTTTGGACTCTTATTTTAATCACGGCAGTTCGTTTAGGGACCTAACTACCATGAATAGTCTCAGCATATGAGTAAGATATGACACAGTTCAATTCTCTAAATCACCTGTAACTCTTACCCTTTGACCTTTTATTATTAACAACACACTTGTGAGTTATTAATAGAATAAAATGTGTAGCCATTTATTATTAAGTGGACCATATGCCTGAAGTACTTTACAAAAAAAAATGTTAATCATATCTATTTAGCTTTATTTTCTCTACAACAAAAATAGACTAACCTCTTCCTCTGGTCCAAGAGAATAATAGTAATATAACTATGCGACTTTATCGTCGCAAGAGTGGACTTATTGCCTTAGGCAATTTCTGCCAGACAAACCATGGAGCAACATTCATGATGAAGTGCACTTATCAAACTCAGAAAGAGAAATAAAGCGGTGCACGTGCTGGAACCGGCACTTCTTCGCACCTCGTGGTTTACAAGCTAGAGATGGCTTTTGCTTGACAATCAGACGGACGGACGGATCAACAAACATTGAAGCGAGAATAATATGTTCCTGGTTTTACTTATCTATGCAACATTAAAATCGGCGTCAAGTGTCGCGCTATATGCATTAAGTTATATGTTTATATGTTTTGTTTTCTTATTTTATTTATTTGGTAGGTAAACGTACCTACGGCATGTGTACCAAATATAGACTATATTATTGATGGGTGGAACTTAACTTAAAATTGCATGTAGGCATACATGAAGAATGAGACGACTGTGATTATGTTCATAAGTCTTCAAGAGATAATTATATTAGAATTATAAAATCATACAGGGACCGATTATTCATACAAATTTCAGACCATCATAATTACCGTCGCTAAACGTTGGTGACGGTAATAGGGAATCTAATTCAAAAAAGGGTTAAAAAAAATTTTAACACTATTGATTTAAAATTATGTCTATGTAAATATTTTTAATATACATATTTTTCTTGGTAAGAAAATACTTAATTAATAAAAATTGCAAAAAATTTTAGGGAAATTTAAAATAGGTAACTGAAACGCAACGCTAAGGTCAGATCTAATATAAAGAATTTTGCTTATGTAATTCTAAAATAGTCTTCCGTCATAGTCATAATGATCTAGTTGTCTTCTCTTAAGTGTCTCAAATAGGAAAAACATCTATGGCAACTTGTATAATTCATAAAAAAAGAACCAATTAGGCACATACTACATTTATTTGGTTTAAAGAAGTGAAGGCACAATAATCTTATAATAGACACCCGCATTGTAGGTTTCTTACAATAGACATAATTGACGAATAGTATAACATATGTTTTTCTGGTTTTGTGACCATTAAACTGATTTTTATACCAAAAAATTGTTAAAATGTATGGAGAAACATGACAAGTTCAACTTTGTAAGGATGTCAGTGGGTTGTACTTGTAGTGCTTATCTAAGAACACATAAAACCGGTGCACACTACAAGCGTAAAGCTAATGAAGGCTAGCAGCGCAACGTTAAACTCTATACGGTTTTTGTTCTAAAAAATCTATTCCATTGCTTGTTTCCACACCTGGAGTATTAGATATTTTTATCGAAATGACTAAGTAGGTATTTTAAATGCAATCTGATTAAAAAAATAATTTCAAATTCGTGGCTCGCCTACCAGGTAGTGCTTCTGCTATGTTTGCGGAGATACAGAGTACCTACAGATAGTTTCCAGGCGATAATTCGTAAAAGAACTGCTGCACTTATGAGCAGCGGTAATTTCATCCTGAGATCGATATCTATAAGATCTGACTTTCCTATCCAAAAAACTTATTAACGTAAAATAATCTCAAATATTGTAAAATAACATATATGGATAGTATGCCGAAATAACATTTATTAGATATTATTATAAATATTACATATCAAGCTTGGACTTTGTATATCAAGGTTGTACAAATATTATTAACATAATGTAATAGAAAAAATAGATGGAACTGTCAGAAACCACTAATGGAAAAGTTTTGATAAACCACCTCCGAATAGTCATAGATTCAATTACGACTAAATGATCTGTGCGATCACTAGATGGCGGCGTTATTTCCTAAAATTCACTAACGCGTATTTTGAAAATTTACCTGTGTAACATGATAAACATAATACTAATCGTATAAATGTTACGAATTTCTATGGTTAAAAACAATTATTTGACCTTAGCATGAATAAAACGGATATATTGATATCACTTTATGGTAAAAATATATTTAACCTATAGCTAGAAAAATACGGACTTACTGATTTTGCTTTAAAATTTGGTTACCAGATTTATCTAGTCCCTTTTTAAAATTTGACTATTAGACTAGCTTTTGTCCGCGTGGGATTTCACGACTTTCGGATTTCGAGATAAAAAGTAGCCCTGTGTAAATAAAGTTTCTTTGTAAAGAAGAAACTTAGTTTAAATCTCTTGGTAATTCAATTGAATAACAGTTTATCATTCACGCGACAAGTCGCGGGCACCAATTGGTGTTAAATACAGACAAAAGTGAAACCACGCTATCGCTACGCTTGTAGTGTAACATAGGCTTTACGTATCTTATCGTGCAAATGAATAACGATAAAATAACTTACTTAGTTTACTTTAGGACGAATCAAAAAGCTCTAAATAATCACAAGAGTCCGGCCACAGCCAACGAGAGAATTATGAGTTAACCAGTCAGTATCCAGCTTTCTTTGCTGACTGGAAAACAAGAGCTCATAATCAACCCAAGTTGTTTGTTAGGCACAATTTCTACCTACAAAGATTTGTATTACATTTACTTATATAAGAGATAATATACATATTTCTCTATTAAGTAAGAAACTTTTTCAATATATTGATTGTATATGATCTAAAAGCTTATGTATTATTGAAATGCATTGTAAGTAGAGTTTTACAATATTTATAACTAATTAATAATTTTATGTCATAAAATACTGCTTCATACAAGTAAACACAAAGGCTTCGCCATGTTAAATAATACAGGCAATATTTAATGCACTTACCTACACAGATATTTAGAAATACAATAGATCAAACTATTTACTAACAAAACAATGGATTTTATCACAAAGAAATAAATATAATTTAAAAAACATATGTAAATAAATAAAGTATTATATTATGACAAAAAAAAGTAAATAAAACACAAAGGTATGTTTTGATAAAGGTTATACCTAAAGTATAATGCACATTAAAATTCAAGAAACTTCAACATAATAATTATTCACAATAATTAAACTTAGAACTAATTCAAATCTCTTTCAAAATAATAATATCTAAATCTAAGCACAGTAATTCATTTTATCGGCAGTGATCAAGCACCTAGAGACCTAAATAAAATTTGATAATAAGACAAAAACTGTTAGACTAATGACATTCATGGCTGATAGCTCAATTTTTGTTGGGGCTAGTCTCATAAATTATGATATTGTTTTACATGTTTAATCCAAATTTATCTGTTGAAAAAGATACCTAAATTTTCTTCTGAACTGAAAGTATTTATTTAGCTTCATCTTTGGGGACTTACAAACAAAACTGTTGTAATGATCTAAATTGTAAGATATCTCTTCTTTTGATTGGTTTTAATTTTGTGATTGACAAATTTAAATAAAAAATACATATCTAATGTTCTTTACAAGAACTGTCTCTGATCACAATAATAATTATGTGACACAAAGTTCATAATGTTATATGAATAGATAAAAAAATAAAAAATAACTAACTACTTGAAGAAAAAAACATAATATTTGTAAACTGTACATTGAAATATAAATCATACATAGTGTTCATTTATTTTTGAGAATAAATGAATGTGTACCTATGATTTACAACCTGGAGTTAAAGCTCATTATCTAATTTTAAGTAACTTTCGAAATTAAAATTTCAAAATGACAAAAAAAAATCAATAAATTTTGTATACAATTTGTCTTAAGTCCATCGACTACCTTCTAATCATATACTCGAGTGACACTTTCTTTAATATATCAACAAATATCTCTTCTCATCATTAACATGTCCAAAATATTTTTCTTCCAACACATTATCTTTATGTCTTATCATTATTTTTACCAGAAGGTAAAGGCGGCAAGCTGTAAGATTTGCCATCAGGTGTCATCCAGCATGTCGGAGGGTCGTGATTGTGTCTTCCGATAGTTTCTGTCACTTTGCCCGCATCATTTATTCGTAATTTTGCAGGACAACATCTACTGAAGAAATACCAGCAGTACCACAATTGACTCCCATATGCCTTCTTATACATAAATCTAAATGTATGATTTTGGTAAATAAAGAGTTTAGAATTTCCTCTTGTGTTTATAAATATACCTGAAAAAGAAAAATGTTTAATAGATTTTCTAAAATAATTCACCTAACATTTGTGATAAATAAAATTAAGGAAGGAAAAGGATACAATTAATATTTATAAATTTTAATGACTTGTCACTGTTAGCTTTGTGAGTTAAGTATAATTATTTAGAAGTGGCATAGCCTTGCCTTGTAATTTTAATCAATTATTTAATATCTAAGTGTTATACATGATGTTAAACTACTATTTTAACAACTTTATCCGGACAAAACATTAATTTAAGAATTTCTCCACAAACTAATAGCAGAGAGCTTCCAAATTTTAGTTTTATCCATATTATCAAATTCTAGACTATTAATTATTCGACTGGGTCATGGTTAAATAAAAAATCCGTTTTCTTCATTCTATGTTTATTGTTAGAACTTATTTGCCTGTCATTATAACCACACTTTAACCAAATTAACCGTGTACAAACAAAATTACATAATTTAAAAGACTTTAAATACTACATTAAGTCGTATTACAAGGAAAAAAAATCAAGAATCGTTATCATGCACATATTATACACAAAATATAATATGCAAACTACAAAAACGTAACTTTATCACATTCTTTTTGAAAAAACAATTAAAATTCACATAATTGCAGTGTTCAATAGTAAAACTTCATATATGCATAAGTTCACGCACTTTAAAAACAATTACAAATACAAAATTTTCACTTCATCAAAACTAAATAATATAGTAATTTACTTCTTAACATAAACAACTAACCTAACAAACACGCAAATCGCAATACAAAGGGTATAAAAATAAAAAGACAAGGAAAATAGAACCAAAAGTTTAGTTGATCAATTGACGTTTTGACTTTTGTTTCAATTCAATTTCATCGATGCAATGATAACAAACAAATGACATGACAAATCTTCTTATTACAAATGAATAACATTACCTAAGTTAAAAAACAATAATTGATATTTTATATAAAATATTGTCTATAATTACGCATGTTACCAAATTGTTAAAATCTACTTGTGAAGAATAAATAAAAAAAAAACGAAGAAAATATGTTAGATAGAATGTTGTATTCCGTAAAACGAAACGTTGCAATGCGCTTGTGTGGCACTGGCAGTGGCATGAATGGAATGAGGTCATGTCAAAATGAGGTTATGAAATCGGTATGGGTGCATCAAGCAAGCTGTCAAATTTATTTGACTTGCGTCATATTTTGTTTCTATTTAATTTACCAATTTTATCAGTATTTAAAAACAGAATTACCAATAGTAAAAACACCATTATTGTAAATAAATAATCAGTACTATAGTAGTGGATATCTACGAACAGAACGAAACAAGTTTTAAGTTGTCAAGTTATTTGTGTTGTGATACATTAACAAACATTACAGTTAGAGGTTATGAGTGCGCGTTGTTAGAAACTTATGTGGTGTTTTTTTTTTTAATTTATCGCAGCAATTTAGCTAACGCATTTAATTACAACGTTGAATACTCGTTTTGAGTGAAGAATTAAACTAGTTATAAGAATAAACTATGTAATTTATTCTTATAGCTTTGCTATAAGAAGTTTAACGACGTTTACTATAAAAAAATACATTAAAGTGCATATTATTGTATTATGTATGTCAGTCTTAACTTTTTAAAATTAAAAAAATAATAATTTTACTATACATTGTATGACTAAAAACATTTCTTTAGGAATAATTAAACATACCATAGAATTGTCTATTAAAAATTCTAAAAACAATGTGAATTTTCATTTATTGTACCTACCTTTTTGCTTATAGTAATACTAAGTACTTGTGCAAATAATGTAATAATATAATATAATCTTCAAATTATTCTTTCAGTGGCAAATTTCATACCAACAAGGAAAGGTAGCATGCTACTTGTACACGAAGGATTTGCGTTTAGACTGAAAAACAAGCTGGCTTATGGAAAGAAACAATGGTACTGCATCGCACGGACCAAGTCTGGATGTCAGGTAGCTGTCACAACTATGGTTCATCGTTTAGGTACCTATATTAAAAGGGTTCGTAATGTACATAACCATCCCACACCGGGATTCTACCGCAGGAATGACGGTTCCTTTAAAGTAGTTTAAGTTTTCAAAAATATGTTGAACTTAAAGACTGATCTACAATTTTTTACCTCATTCATTTACCACTAAATATTATTATATTATAAATAGTCTTGCCAAAAATGTATGGAAAAATGATATTAATCTGCTCATTTTTAGCATTGTTACTTAGAAGACTGACTTTTGTAAAATACTCACTACCTCCATTCAGCTTTATTTTTTGTATTGTAATTACATATTATGTAATTAAGAAAATTATAATATTATAAGTTAAATAAATCAAGATTTTTTTATTATTATTTTATTAATAATTCAAACAACAAGAATAATACAATAAAAACTGATTTTGAATGTTATATTAAATATTTTGAAGTACAACCTAGATTAAGAAATCACTAACATTATAAGGATCTATATAGGATATTATATTATGAACTTTTATATTTATAAGAAGTTTTTATACAAAATTTTTAAAAAATATTTATATAATATTTCTGTTTTATGTATAATCTTTCTGCATTCGTTTCTTGAAAATGCTTCTATTCTATGTCTTGAAAATACAATAACATTTAAAAGCCAGAAAATACTTTAAAATTTAAAAGCCTTTTGTAATTTTTGATGGATTTATTAAAATCAATTTTTTTATTAAAATCTATTTCGATTTCAATATTTTTATAATAATACTAGCTGGTGTCCACGATTGTCGTCTGTGTTGAAAAATAATTCTAACTTTATTTCTAATATATTTGGTATTGCCAATTATGTTGGATATTTATTTTTATGATTTTCTGGATGAAAGATACCCCACGTCCTTTTCTGTATTCTGACAATGTTTATGCAAATTTTCATAATAATCGATTTAGTAGTTAAGGTGTGAAAAGGTAACAGACAGACATACAGAGTTACTTTAATAATATTAGGTATATTGAATTCATACAATTGAAGATACATTTTAATGTCTTCAGAAATATGATTCACTTTCAAAGCTAATTATATAAAGACATGATGATTTTAATTAATGTTTGTAGATATTTGTGGTGTGAAACCTAAACCACCAATGATAAATATGGATATTTTTATTTGGAATAGGAAGGAAATAAATTATAGTGCTGTTTATTCAGAGTACCTATCTTAAAACCTTTGTAAGTTTTGTATATTTTCTAGAAAAATGCTTGACTTAATTGTTAGCTAATTAAATAACAAACATTTATTTTGTTTATTAATTAACAAAATGAATTGATATTTTGTTTAACTATTTTTTAAAATAGTGTTCCACAGTTTAGTTAATAGACAGAACTCTAATAACAGGTCACTACAGACATCTATAGAGACCCATGTATTAAAATTGAAATAAAATAAGATGATTATACTTAGGTCTTTGTTTAATTTTTTCACTTTTATGTGTCTTAAATCAATCAAATATATAAAAATATATGATTTCTATATATTTATGATCAGATTGCCTGAAGTACGTTAAATAATCTTTATGTAATACGTAATAACCATGGTTTATATTTGTCTGCAGTTCTTTGGAGTCCGTTCATTACCCACAAACCAACTAGTTGGTCCGTGGGGAATTTAAAAAATACCTGAAAAGTATGCCCCACAGTATAACTACATATTTTTGCATGACCAACTATGTTACATGTTACATATTTATTAAACAACTGCTTAATAAATATGTAACATACTTGCATATCCACTTGAAGATATTAGGTACTTTAATTAATAATGCAAGAAATGGCGACTTCGTACACGTGTACTTAACGTTTTTGTTTGTAAACATGAATGAAGCAAACACTAAATGATTGCTACACAAAATAAGCGAAAATCGATATCAAATCTGTTTAGCCGTTTCTAAAATTAGCGTGTAGAGACAAGCAGGCATAAATTCTAAAAACTATACGTAAAAAAACGTACAAACACGACTAGTTTACGATGAATTGATTAGTCATTATTTGTTTGGCAGTCTATGGATATATAGTAGAGCTTTTCAACAAGAACTTGTTTTGTAAATCAAAATAAAAAAATAAATTTAGATGACAATGATTCAAAATTTTATTGTATAAAAAAGTAACGTATGGCAATTAGGAATGAAAAATGATATCTGATAAATGTCCACCACGACCACGGTTACAGATGTCGATTCTTTCATCAAAGTTTTTAATCACTTTTTGGCAAAATGGCGGGTCTATTTCGTTAATCACTTCACGAATTTTTAGTTTTAAGGCTGCAACCGATTCGATTGGCTCCGCATAGACTCTGTCTTTAACATAACCCCACAAAAAATAAAGTGGTGTTAATAAATCACATGATCGAGCTGGCCACTTAACAGGTGAATTTCTTGAAATTATGCGATCGGGAAATTTGGTTTGCAATAAATTCATTGTTTCGGTGGCTGTGTGACTTGTGGCACCGTCTCGTTGAAACCACGTGTTAGTGATATCCATATCCATCAATAATAGACAAAAATTTAGTTGTTAACATCTCTCGATAGTGTAATATCACGCCTCCAGACCACATAGCGCACCATACAGTGACACGTTCAACATGTAAAGGCTTCTCAACAATCTGTCTTGGATTTTCAGAATTCCAAATGCGACAATTTTGCTTGTTGATGTAGCCTGACAAATGAAAATGGGCTTCGTCTGAAAAACATTTTTTCAGCAAAACCAGCGGGTTGTTCTTGAATGGCTCAAAACCACGAAGGTGGCGAATTTCAGGTTTGCAATTTGAGCATAAAATGTTAAACAGCAATAGCAAAATAAAGAAGTATAAATGATTGGTTTGTTATTAAACTTAACATAACATTTAAAAGGGGGCGCACAGATTTCACAATTTTTCAAATTACAACGATTTTAAGGTAACTCGACAGCAAAAATCGTCATTTCGGGAACGTAACTAAATATTTATTTTCAAATATAATGTTTACAGAAAACAATAAAATATTATTATTTTTAATAGCATTCTACTATATATTTTAAAATGCAAATGGAAATTTGGTGAATAGACATGGAGATTTATAAAAATCATCAAATTGAAAATTAAAAAGTAGTTAAGTTTCAAATTTCAAGTACCAAATTCAAAATATAACAAAATATAGATGACTTAAAAAGTAAAATTAGATATTGCTATAATAATAACTTTAATTAGTTTGTATGTGCATATTTAAATGTTCAATAATACATATTTGAAATTAGTATTATAAAGGCAAATAAAAGTATAGTTCCCGGAATGACTAAGGTGTTCACTGAATGATGCAGTTGGGATTTTCTTACAGGTAAAGATATTTTTAAGTAATAAATGCGAAAATTAACTTTTGTAATTTCTTTAATCTTGTTTAGAAATGTTATTTTTTTATATTATTATCAAACAACATAGAATTCGAAAATTACACAAACAAAACTGGTAACAAAAGTCTTCTTAATACTTTACTTACTTTTACAAACAAAAATTTTCACAAATTCAACTTTGAACTGTTTTAAACTATGCCTAGCGTCTTGAATTTTAATCAGTCTCTAACCCCAAGAAAATAAAATAATTAACATTTTCTCAAATATATCAACATTAGATTTAAAATGGTAATATTCGCGATTCTTTTCAACTTTCAGTGACGGTGTAGGTGTTATCTCTATAATTTGCTCAAATGTTACATAAGACACATCTTTTGGGTCTAGCTGAAATATCTTTGCAGAATTGCGTACTGATCTCAGGAAAGTGACTTTGACTTCTCCGTCGTCTTCAACATAAGTTTGACTGATAGCCAGGTATCTGTAGAACACGTTTCTTTTTTGTGTGGGCACTTTAACCAATAAAAATGTTCCAGGGCCAATTAAATTGGGATGAATATTTTCTTTGCTATTCGTGTCATAAGATGATCCTGCTGCTATATCTTTAAAGTTATATCGTCTCATTTCTGTTATTATATCTTATTTTTTTATTGTTCTGATGCTTTTGCTCCGTCTTTTTTCACACTTTTTCTTCCGCGCTGTTGTCTCACCAATTTTTGAGAGACCCCACTAGCTCCGTATCTGAAGACGGAGGAGTATTGCTGACTACATTTTCTAACATCTTTTTCTTGTCTCTATATTTCTTTGAAGCTTGTTTCCATTATTTTCTTTGCTTACATAATTCCCGTTCTGTCATATCTGCTGCTTTGTTTAACTTCTTTTCAGCTTTCTTTTTGTGGTAGTACTCCCTATCTTTAGCTCGTCTTATTTCCTTTTGTTCTTCTGTCATTTTGTCTAAGAACTTCCGCTTTCTTGCATTGGCTTTTTCCCTTTGTTTTATATAAGCTAAACTATTTTTTTTAAGTATTTTATTAATTTTCTTCTTTTTCTCATCTTCTTTTGGTTCCATTTTTACTGAAAACAAAAGATCTTTGAATTTTAACAAAATATTTATTAAATATTAATTCACCAATAATATGTCATGTCAGAAACCACTACGTCATTCCGGGAACGCGTCATCATGCCGGGAACGTTCCCTTAACGGCAGTTCCCGAAATGACGTTTTTGAAAATTCGCGCCTACAATTCCGATAGTCGCCATCTTAGACATATTATTTCTAGGTTATTGTGAAGTAAACAATGATAGTTTTACAGAATACTTATTAACTAATTGTTATTTTAACATAATTTACTATTCCGCCCATTCCCGTGATGACGTATAATTAAGGTACGGTTAAAAATACATGAACATAATAGTATTAACACTTAAATTGTTATTTATTTACGCACAAAACAAATGACGCCCGCCTCACAACACTATAAAATTATTTTATTTTCTACATTTTGGCTTAGAATAATAATTGTTTAGGAAACAAACAAACTCTAATGAACATTGATAATATAAAAAGTATGATTTTACTATTGTTAACGTAAGTTGAAGTTTTTGTTTTTGTTTTGGAAGCGTTCCCGAACTGACTTTTTACACATATTTCTTGTTAAATTATTTAAAATTACTTATTTTTCAAATCATAAATTTTAGGTATAGATACATCTAATTGATCTCGATAGTATTGAATTCTCATTCATTCGTATATTTTATTTTAAGAGCTTCCAAACAGAATTCGCCACCTTCGAGGTTTTGAGCCGAATAAATTGAGCGAATCTACGGCGATGTAAATGATCGGCCAGCTTCAATTGTTGCACCAGTTGCATCTTGTAAGGCTTTAAAGCCAAATCCTTATGCAGAATTCGCCATGTGGTTGTTGTGGATAACCTCAATTGTTTAGAATGTCGAGGAATTGACAAATTCGGATCTTCTTCAACGCTGTGGCGGCTCACGGCTGCGATGTTTCACTTGACCGGTCGAACACGCGTTGGTGTTACCGCATTATGTACCGAACCTGTCGACTCAAAGAACAATGGCGAACTGTGTTTTTTTTGTCACATTAATATTTTCTTTAAAAAAAAATCACCTACGCATAGATATAATAATACACAAATATTAGTAAAATTTTACTAAAACTCCCATACAAATTTTTGTTGACTTCATTTTTTTGCGTCTATGTATGAAATATATTGAAAAGTGTAGAGTTTTGATTCCTGAACTGATTGGTCTTTGGTTTAACACTAAATAAAGTCTGCAATTAAAGATATTCTCGTTTGAAGTTTTTGAGGTTAACGTATTTTTGGTACAGAACTAAATATTTTTACGTATATATAACATATGACATTTAGTTGTGTGTTCGATTTTTATTATTTTAAAAGGTAAATACATTTCCAAAATAAACTAATGTTGTGAAAAAGTATTTGCTTAAAAGTTGTGAAGTTAAGCCACAGAGTGCACAAAGAAAACTAAGTCATTACCACCAAGTCAGAGTACATTATATATAGGTCATTACAAATACTAGACTAATGACGATTTATTCATTGTTTAATTTAATATTTATAATAATTTCCAGACTTAGATATGGCATTAATGTAACTTGAAAAAACTTGTAGAAATATTTTTCTTCTATTTTTATATTAATGACATTTAAAGACGCTTGAAAATTCTTTCAACAATTATTTCGCCATTATTCTTTATTGAGCAAATTCTTAATAGCGGTCTCAGAAGGACGATTATCTTGACCGAAAATATCCCGAATTTTGCAAAATGTAACTTTTACAGAGGTTTCATGGTGAATTTTTATTATTTTAATGCGATTTTCGAGTGAAATTGAATTCATTGTAACAATTGCCCAAGCTTCTACTACAGATATGTCAAAAAACGGAATGTCAAAAATGTAATTTAGTTTCGGTGTTACCATATTGAAAAACAAAGCTCTTGTTGAAAAACCCTTTATGAGTAGTTCCTCCAAGTTCTTTATTGTTTGTACTTCAACAATAAAAATAATTCTAAATAGCTTAATTTCTAACTGCCCCACCGACCATCCATTCATTGATTGGTCCGAAGGGCATATTATTTTCAATATTTTCCTTATAGAAAAACTAGTTGGTCGGCGACTTGGTCCGTGCGTCATATGTTCAGTAGGCACCTGATATGCTTTGTAAATATTTGTTTACAACTTGACATTAACAATTTGTTGACTGCTTTTTAACTATTTCATCACTTTTTTTCGTCCTTAGCCATGTGTTTAGTCTTTCTTTTCTTCTAGTTAAGTACTCGTTTGGAATGTGCTTGTTGAATGGTATTCTTTCTTTCTAATTCATTTGTTTTAGTACCTATATTAATTATATTTTGGTTAGGTGTTCAGCTCTGTTTTTAATTTAGCAATTTAATCGTCTTTTTGCAACGTTCTTATGTTCTATTGATCAAACTTAGGATTACTTAATTTAGTTTTTGTTCTCTCCGATTTGGTCGCTTTCTCTCGCCCAAACTACGTGACGTGGTGCAGGACATTTCCTTGTGAAAATCCCGCGTATTGTGATTCTCGCTTTATATTCCATAAAGCTGCCTTTTACTGTCCACTGGATTGTATTATCCTTTTTGATGTGTGTCGCGACAAGTGACGGTTGAAGCAGAAACCTAAATTATGAAGAGGCGCTGCAAAGGTCCAGGGAAATGAAGTTCTTCGCACACTAGGCGACTCAAGGTCAGCAAGCCAATCGATTATACAGTCTACTCCTCCACGCATTCTTCGAACCGAACATCAGCAATTTTGGGTCCCAATAGGCTAGGATCTATTAAGTCATGAATTTAGTAGTTATCACCTTCTTTAGCATGTTCTGATAAGAAAAATTATGCATTTTCAATAGTCACGAAAGCAATATTTAATTGAATTGGAATAAAATTTCTAGTTCTACACAAAAAGTTGCCTTCTTTTAGAGGAGCCGCCCTCGAAATAGACTAATTTAATCCTTATAATCTAGTAAATTTTCCAGCTGTTGAAATAAAATATTTTGGCGGTTCGTGAGTATGCTCCTCGGATGCCTTAATTATTGTATATTTGTAATCGTCACTTGTCATATTTGTTCTTATATAGGCTTTGCATAACTTGGATCTATGCGAGGAACAAATCCACCTTGTATTGCCGTTGCTACTTTTGCGGATCTGGGATTTTTTATTATACGTGAAACCACGAAAGAGCAAAAGAGGTTTGCCTTTCTTTGATTTGTGTAGCAGACCTGAAAGTGTAACAAAACGTGAATGTCACATTTACCTAAAATTATCGGAACTCGACTTTCGTCAATCGTGTTTCGTAGTGATATTGTTGAATATTTTGATAATAAACCCATTTTTTTAAATTCTCAATTTAGTTATCGCCTCTTTTGCATTCGGGTAACCTAGTCTTAAAATATATTAAAGCATTATTTATTAAGCACAAATAATGTAATAAAATCCATTAATAATAAAACTATGGCTAATTTTAATATAATAATCTAGTAAATGTTCCGTCTTGTGAAATAAAATATTTTGGTGCTGTGTGGGTATGCTCTTCGAATGCCTTGATGATTGTATATTCACCACCGCCACTTGTCATGTTTGTTACTATAAAGGCTTTGCATAACTTGGATCTGTGCGAAGGACAGATCCACCTTGTGTTCCCGTTGTCGCGTTTGCGGATCTGGGGTTTTTGATTATACGTGAAACCACGAAAGAGCATAAGTGGTTTGCCTTTCTTTGATTTGAGCAGCAGACCTAAAAGAATATAATAAAAAGTGAACACCATTAACTATAAGCACTAGTAGAGAACTAAGCCGCAGAGCCTGGCACATAGACGCAAAGTTGCCTGTCTGTGTGTATTCTATAAGATGTACTTCGGAGAGTGTGCTCGAGAGCTGCATGAGATCATACCGCCTTCCCCTTTCTTCGGGGCGGCAGTACGGCTGGTTACCATCCTTACCTTTACTTGCGGACCACTAGGTGTGGGCAAGGGTTTCATCCCTTCGTGGTCGATGTACCTCGATCACGCACGAAGCGTTTCAGTTCCACCTTCCTTGTTCGGACTGCTAAGGAGTGGAACTCATTGCCTGCGTCTGTGTTCCCACAGAACTACAACCTCGGGGTCTTCAGAACCAGGGTAAATGGGCATTTACTGGGTAAGCGTGGTCTACCTTCGGCCGCATCTGCACCTCACATCAGATGAGGTAGTGGTCAAGCGCTACCTTGATTTAATAAAAAAATTAAAAAAAACCTTGTCGAAATCCTCTAATTCGGACTAAGCGCTTTAAAGCATCTTTCATAATGCGCACTGCTAAGGATTGGAACTCCCTGTCGGCGTCTGTATTTCCGAGCTCATACAACCCAGATCTTTTCAAGGTTCGAGTGAATAGGCATCTTCTAGGAGAGCTCGCTCCATCGTCGGCCTCATCTTTCCTACATAGATAGATGCTGGCCAAGAGCAAACCCATCTTTAATAAGTAATAAAAAAAAGCATTGGCTGAATCCTCATTAGTTTATTTTTTGAGTTTTGTCATTATTGAAAGTTTGTTATATTGTGTATTTTCTATGTTCTTTAGAATAGAGTTCAGTTAAGTGTTAAGGTTTAATTTGCGTATCATTCTCGCGCTATGTGAACATATTCCAATCTTCTACAAAAGTTCGGTTGCGTGACTGTCCCTTACATCTTACTGGAAAAAAATGTTAATTTTTCTCATAAATTTTTACGTTTTTAGTTAATTAAAATCTCCATCTAAAATAGATTTATAATGCAATAGTGAAGATAATTACGACCGATAATGACTTTATAATAAAACGGAATGAAAATACGAGCTCGTTTTTTTTTATTTATATAATTTATAGTAATTAATTTCATAAGCGAATTTTGATAAAATTATATTTTAGCATTGTTTTTTCAACAATTCACAACTGACGTAAATTTGTCATAACTTACTCATTTTGTTTTAATATATCTATAATAAACACATAACTTGGTAGAAAGCATTTAGACATTTAGATAGGGGTCACATTTTTGTGAAAATTCTCGTGAGAAGGAAAGCTGTGCAAATTACAAGCACAATTTATATATTTTTTTATTTCTAACCCTTTTCTGCACATCAACCATTAAACTAAATTAAATACTCTGGAGTGTGTTCCAACACTCCTTCGGCCAAGGCTAATTTTGCTCTACTGTCATTTTATCATACCCGTTCCGGCAGGCAGAGCATAATTAGCTCTAACAGGTCGCCCGGAACGAGTATCATGAGAATGAATGTAGTGCTGGAACGGCGTGTATCCGCGGAATTGACCGAAAGAGGGCTGGAACACACCCCTGTTAACATCAGCATTTTCTAATTCTCAATTTATTTACCGCATTCGACCTGTCTTAAATGATTTTCATTTAGTCTGTATCAGCCTATATACTTGTAATACTGGATAAAAGCCTTTTTTAATGTTAGGTTTTCGTTTGCATCAAACTTATTTACTATCATGCTCTTCACGTGGATGACAATAAACATAAACTTTCTCAGCTACGGCCGACGGGTATTTACTCTTTTGCTTATACCTAAAGAGATATAGATGCAAAGAGGTATTTATGACTTGTATTGAATCCACGAGAAACAAATTCATTAAATATGCGGTCGTTGAAATCTACTGCAACAAAAAGTAGCAGATTTGTTAAAAAGTTAAACGAAAAAAAGTCTATAAGCTCCGACGCACGACTGGCCTTTACTCAATAGAATTAGGTGAAGCGGCGACATCTATCGGATTTGAGTAGAAAAAATAACAAAAATATAACACTGTTCATGGCACCATCCATTATACTACAATAGAATTCAAAGAGGGAAATAAAACTATATTTAAAAAGAAATTAATGAAATATTCTCTACTTTCATTAATTTAATTAATGAAATTTAGGTTTAGGTTTAAGTTTTAATTTAGGTTACATTTCTTTTTCAATTCAGTTCAGTTTTATTTTATTTTTGATAAACTTTGACATCATAATTTGATCCCATAGACAAACTGCTTTCAAGTTTTATGGGACAATGTAAATATTAGTGCAATTATTTCATGAGTAATAAATAAAAAAAAATAAAAAAAATACGTGAAGCGGCGGCGGATTTGGGTAGAACTGCTTAAAAGTACATAACTCTTTTTAGTTTATTTATTTATATGTGGTACACAAAACAGGATACTGGTCGTTGAAAAATTAATTGTAAATAGAATTATTCATTAAGGTATACTAGATAGCAACCCAAAACATGTTGCACACAGCATGTTCAAATTAAACAGTGCTATAATTAAAACAGAAGAGAGACGCACTTTCATCCAAAGATAAGCTTAGCTGTATTTTATAAGTTACCTTGAGATGAAATCATGTCCCTATAAGGCATCAATACAATTTTTTTTTTTTTTTTTTTTATTTATAATTTTAACAATTTAAAGAAAACTAAATATACATTAATATAATGATAGCATTAAAAACCACCTAGGTTTAACCGTTTGCTATCATAATGCTTTAAATTATTATTAAAATATTAAAAGATTTAACATCTAACTATGTACATTTAATTACAATGTTGATATAATCAAATACAATTTAAAAAATATTCCTTTAATTTGACTTTAATATTTTTAGTGTTTATGCTGTTACACAGATCTGAAGGTAGGCTATTGATAAGGCGCGGGACAATATAAGCGGTAGTCCATTCACCGTACATATTATTGGCACGCTGTGTACATAACCGCTTCTCTGAAATTGCCCTAGTGCATACAGGGTGTTCCATCACTCTCTTTAAGGATTCATTAAAATATTGTTCTTTCAGTAGTGAATAAGCAAATTGAGTATTTATTGGTAATATGTTACAGTGCTTAAAAAGATCGCTTTCATCTTCGTAACACATATTTTTTAATTTAGGTGACACTAATGTTTTTAGAATTTTTACCTGTATTTTGTAAATTTTGTTCATATGAGTTTTATAGGTGCGACCGTAACTAGTAAGGCCATATTGTATATAGGGTTCTGCCAGTGCATAATAAAGCATACGTTTCACTTTATACGGAATGCGATTTTTTAATATCGTAATATTTGCAAGGTAGGTCCTTAGTTTACCGCAAACTTGTTCGATATGAGGCTTCCAATTAAATTTGTCATCTATAGTTAATCCGAGATATTTTTGCGTTTTGACGATTTCTATAGATGGACAGTTACAGTTTATTGTATTGAGAACGTGTAAACAATCATGTTCATGGGCTAGTAAGTTCTTTATAGGGAGTTGTCTAATGTACGGTGATTTTATAATTAACAATTTTGTTTTGTTTGCGTTAAGCACAAGGCCTGAATCATGACACCACCTTGTTAAGTCATTCAGATCGGATTGTAATTGTTCACATGCCTTGGTCGGATTTCTATCAGAAATTACAAGGCACGTGTCATCAGCGAATTGGAAGCATGTGCTATATCTGATACAGTTGCTCATGTCATTGACATACGATAAGAAGTGCAGTGGACCCATTACAGAGCCTTGAGCTGTCCCCTGGGTTACAGACATGGGTTCACTATAAGTGTTATCGATTTTTACCGTATATGTTCGATTTTTTAGATAGTTCGTACACCAAGTCAGTAAAGGGCCACGCACTCCACAATCGTCCAATTTGTCAACTAGTTGGTTATGCACTAACGTGTCAAATGCTCGTGAGAAGTCAATAAAGAGGACAAGAACATATTTTTTTTCGTTTAATTGTTTATTGATTTCATCAGTAAACTTTGACAAGAGAATCGAAGTCCCTTTACCAGACTGAAAGCCAAATTGGTTTCGGTTGATTACATCGTGCTTCCTGTAAAAGGCAGATATTTGATGGCATATATATTTCTCAACAATTTTGTTTATAGATGAAAGCAATGTTATTGGACGATAATTTGAATAATCGTTTTTCTTACCTTTCTTAAAGATTGGTCTTACACACCCTTTTTTTAGTTCATCCGGGTAGTGACCAGTTTCAATAGACTGATTAATTAGATCGGCTACACATAAAAGTAAACAATAAATAAAATAATTTTATAAATGGTAGGTAAAATACTATATAGGTACATTTAATATAAAACCGGTGATAAATTTTTTCTTTGTCTTTTAAATTTTAGCTCATTCGGCTTTATTACACTGAATATTATGTTAATAATATATGTTTATTTTTCCAACAATTACCTTCTAGCATATCTCAAATCCTCTAACTTTAGCATTTTCAGTTAAATATCAACTAAACGTACTAGATTTCACGCTCCGTACACTCACTGCGTTCCAGAGAATTTTACTGTTACACTCTATGCTTTTTAGAAAACAGGACGCTTACAACCTCTTATGAAATTTATATCCTAGCGGCGATATAATGTAGCGTGTATAGTTTGATTAGACCTTATAATTTTTCTTTTAGCGCTGCAGCGTATTTATTTTAACATCATAAAAATTGAATCTCTTGTTATCTTTTATTGTTTTCAAAAAAAAGTTAGATATTCACGTTTCAAGGGTCGCTACGGCTCATATCATGGCTAATATCATGTTGTCTTCAAAAGTAACAGAAAAATCTTATTACAAATCCTTTAATTCCTAACATAATTATATTTTCTAATAAAATTTCCATCTTTTAAAACGTGATATTTTGGCGCTTCGTGAGTGTGATCCGCGAACGCCTCGATGATGTCTATGCTCGAATATTCATCGGCGCCAGTTGCCATATTTGTCACGATGAAAGCTTTGCACAGCCTGGACCTTCGCGAAGAGCAATGCCACCTTTGCGGACGTAAGTCCTGCACCGGACGCGAGTTTAAATTATAAGTAAATCCGCGAAAAAACATAAGTGGCTTCCCTTTCCTTGAAGTGAGTAGCTGACCTGTAAGAAATCGTGAATAATCGTATAGAACAAGTGTCTGAAACCTCATTTGTAAATCGTATTATATTTTTCTTTTTTCGATTAAGGCGGCTACTTATTAATGACCACCATTTACACAAACGTGTTTGTCTTTGTGAGCTGTTTTTAATTGCTAACATAGGCACATAGCAATATTGATTGCATTTTCCGCACAAACTGTAACATTACTGTAACAATACCTAATGCATATTTTACAAAAATATTAACCAGTAAGTTGTGTTCTAAACAGTGGTAAAACAACAAGAAAGTATATAAATATATATACTTTCTTTCTTTTTTTTTTATCATTTTCTTTACCCTTAGCCACTCCTTGCAACTCCTTTTAGTTACAATCAGTTCCGAGATAAAAAAATCCCAATAAAAATCTTTTATACACACTTAAATTTTTATATATATTTAATATTGTATTTATTGTAATTATTAAATAAAACTGCAGTGTACGTTTATGCGTTTCAAGAATGACAGACAGATTTTTTTTTTTATTTCATAGACAATCGGACAATGCAGATGCATACAGGACACAGATTATACTGTTTAGTGCTACACAGACACAGACTAACTCAACTTATTTTGATATATGACCAATACCCCCACTATATCAAAACAAATTAACAACATTGTCTTTCTTGTATTCCCAATAGTTTTAAAAATTTATCATGTTTTACATGACATAAAGATTTTGTGAGAATGTCTGCAGGCATATTCATTGTTTCTAAGTATTCTACTTTAACAATATTCTTATTAATACATTCTCGACCAAAATGGTATTTTATGTCAATATGTTTTGACCTATTGTGAAAGACAGGATTATACAATAACTTGTGAGCAGTCTGATTGTCATTAAAAATTACAATACACTGTAAATAACCAGTTATTTCCTTATTTAAGTTTCTCAGATAAATGACCTCCCTACAACACTCTGATATTCCTACATATTCAGCCTCAGTGCTCGACAATGTAATATTATTTTGCTTTTTACTCCCCCAAGATATCACACCACCTGAGAGAATAAAACAGAATCCTGTGTAGGACTTCCTATCTAGTGTGTCATTAGCCCAATCTGCATCTACATAACCCACTATATCTTTGTTAGTATCTGTCCCACAATATTTAATACAATAGTTTTTGGTTCCTTTTAGATATCTTAATATACGCTTAGCATGAGTCCAGTGCTCTTTATTGTAACAATTATTAAACTGACTCAAGTATGCGACTGCATATGAAATATCTGGACGGGTAAGTATTGCTAGATACATTAGACAGCCAATTAATTGTTGATAAGGCAATTTTTTATCACAATTCTCACTTTTAGCTAATTTTAATCCAAGTTCCATTGGCGTGTCGACAGATTTACAATTAACTAAATTAAATTTGATTAACAACTGATCAATATAATTACTTTGATCCAAAGTTAAAATTCCTTTTTGTTTATCATAACAGACAGACATACCAAGACACTGCTTGATTTGCCCCAGATCCTTAATTTTAAATTGAGATCCTAATGCAGATTTTAACTTATTTGTTTCATTATAATTGTTTGAAAAAACATAAAAATCGTCGACGTACAATGCAATTATGGTTATACTTTTACCATTTTTCTTAATATATAGACAAGGTTCATATTTGGACTTTGAATATCCAATATTAATTAAACAGGTATTTACTTTATCATACCACATTCTTGATGACTGTTTTAGCCCATAAATGGCTTTCTTTAGTCTTAGAACTTTATCAGGATTTGAACAGTTAAATCCTTCAGGAATTTGCATGTAAATATTCTCATCAAGATCGCCATTCAAGAATGCAGTAACTACATCTAAATGCACAGTATCAAATCCAAGTTTCACAGACAAAGCAAATAGTAATCGCAACGTACTATGTCTTACCACAGGCGAAAACGTCTCGTTATAGTCTATGCCGGGTTGTTGAGAAAAACCTTTAGCCACTAACCTTGCACGAAAACGCACTTTATTGTCACACTCAATTTTTTTTTTAAGCACCCACTTACACTGCACTACAGTAGAGTTACATGGAGGCTCCACTATCTCCCAAGCATCATTTTCTTCAAAGTTTTTTAGCTCCTCTTGTACCGCCTGTAACCACTGATTTTTCTCAGGTCCTTCTAATGCCTGTTTAAATGTAAGTTCAGTCACGTCTAAATTATTCTCTGTGTAACAGATACCACCGAAGCCATATCTGTCTGGTACATGTCTTTCTCTGACAGGCCTTTGTGGTTCATCACCTGTACCCTGATCGTTCAAACAATCTTCATAGTCGGTTGGTGCATAATCAGAATCTGATGAAGCCGTCAGCGAGTCTTCAATCAATGTTGAGTCTGTGATGTCCCCCACTGAATCCTGTAATGTCTTATTTTCTGACATGTTCTCTTCAATTATACATTCCTTTTTACTATCTGCAGATGCAATGTCTACCATGACTGATGGCTTTTCCATAATGATCACATCTCTGCTTGTGAATATTTGTCTTTTTATCGGATCATATACTCTGTATCCTTTGATATTATCAGGAAATCCAAGAAGTATACACTCAACTGACTTTTTATCCCACTTAGATCTTTTTTCTTTGTTGACGTGGACCATAACGGGAGATCCAAAAATTCTCAAATTACTTAAATCTGGCTTAACTCCCATCCATAGCTCATATGGTGTTTTACCATCCAGAACTGACGATACAGTACGATTGTGTAAGTATACAGCTGTGTTACATGCCTCAGCCCAAAACTTCTTACTTAAGTCAGCATCGTACAGCATACATTTTGCTTTCTCAATAATCGTCCTATTCATTCGCTCACATAACCCATTTTGTTGTGGTGTGTATGGATTTGTTTTCTGGTGTATTATTCCAAACTCCTTTAAGTAATTATCAAAGTCTGAATTGCAGAATTCTCTCCCGTTATCACTTCTGAAGATTTTCACTTTTCTATTAGTTTGATTTTCAGCTAATGCCTTAAATTCTTTAAAGTATTTTAATGCTTCATTTTTATTCTTCAAAAAATAGATAAACGTCATCCGACTGAAGTCATCTACGAATAATAGAAAGTAGGATGAATCTCCTAGTGATTGTTGCTCCATCGGTCCACATAGATCACTGTGAACGATTTGTAATAATTCAGTACTTTTTGAACCACTACTTGCAAAAGGTAGCCGACATTGCTTTCCTTCACAACAAGTCTTACAATATGATTTGTTTACATTGACTTTATCATCAAACTTCATTCCTTCTACTGCCTTCTTAGTTTTCATTAAGCAATCACTGTTCACGTGACCTAGTCTGCGATGCCAAGTGAGACCTGTAGTTGTCACAGCTGCAACCATCTTTTCTTGCAGGTTTAATTTATAAATACCATTTATCAAAGAAGCAGTAGCAACTAATTCTCCACATTTATTGTAGATATGACAATCATTTTCTGTGAAAACCACTTTGTTACCTTTCTGAATTAACTTGCTAACTGAGATGAGGTTTGTTGTTAAATTTGGAACACAAAACACATCTTCGATGTTTATATAGATTGCACTGCCTTTGACTAAGGTTACTATCTTCACATCGCCAACGCACGTAACTGAAACAGTTTCCTGATTTGCTACCATTATATCTTGTTTTACTTTACGATATCTACTGGTGATCCAGTCCGGATTAGCCGTTAGGTGAACACTAGCACCGGAATCAATATACCAGTCTCTTTTATTAAAATTTCCACTCAAAAACACTGCTGAGAACGCATTTGTTTTCATATTGTTTGGACATTGCGTTCTGTAGTGACCAATCTGTTTGCACTTATAGCATCTGACATTGACAGTCTTCATGTTGGCACTTGACTTATTTGAGTTATTAGAACCGCCATCTTTGTTGTCTTTATTACCATATAATTGTTTCCTTTTATGTTGGCTATTCTTCAACGCAACGAATGCTCCCTCTTCACTATGACTACTTCCTTTTCCGGTCTCCATGTCTAAAAGTTTACTTTTAATGGCATCCGATGTCACTTGAATCCCTGAGTGCTCGATGGCCATAATCATTGGCTCATACTTTTCAGGTAGTCCAGCCAGCAACAACGAACCAATCCATTCATCGTTTATTGCAAATCCTGTTCCATTTAGCTTTTGACCCGTCTCAATTATCTGCGTAACATACGAGGTCATTGAACTGCTATTCTCCAATCGAATGGATATCAAATGCCGCAAAAGACTTATCCTTCTTGTAAAACCGGAATCGTCAAAGAGCGATTTGAGTTTTTCCCATAGCTCTTTTGTAGTCTTGACAGTTTTTATGTGGACATATAATGATGAGTCTATTGTAAGAATCAATTTCGCCTTCGTCTTGGCGTCATCTACGGCCGACACTATAATTTCATCACCATTTTCGTTTCTCTCGGGCTTGATACACTTCATCATGCCTTCAAGTACTAAAAAATTCTCTGCGGCGAACACCCACTCGTCGTAGTTCTCTCTACCACGTAACTTAGGCATATTTACAATATAGTTCGTCGTCGCCATTTTTGGGTTTGACCTGCGGCCACCAAACACGAACAGTTCATACACTGCTACACAATATCTAGGATAGCTACTGATTACTTCTCCTACTGCGAATAAATAAAAACTTATTTAAACTTTCGCGAGATAATCTGCTAAACCTATCGGGCGCTCTGGGCCATAACCTGTAATTATTAAATAAAACTGCAGTGTACGTTTATGCGTTTCAAGAATGACAGACAGATTTTTTTTTTTTTTATTTCATAGACAATCGGACAATGCAGATGCATACAGGACACAGATTATACTGTTTAGTGCTACACAGACACAGACTAACTCAACTTATTTTGATATATGACCAATATTTATAAAATAAATAATAAGATTTCATGGGATTTTTCATTTTGTACATGCACTAGCCGCCAATAGGTGCATATTCTAATTGAACCTAAAAAAATCCGCATTTCCAATTGGTATCCTAGACAAATTGTCGTAGTTCTGGTTCGAAGTGGGGCTATGTTCGTGCTTGCCGTTCGTAGAGACAATGATATTATCCGGTGTGGTCATCAACACAGCTCTGCAACCTCTGACCTTTGAGCAGTACCAACGCCATCCATTTTTTAGTGGGTATGGATATTTTGCGTACGTGTAGTTGTTGTACATTAGCAAAGGTCTGCCCCGTTTCGAAATTACTTGTGTTGCCACTGGAACAAATGCGGAAAAATACATAAGAAATAAAGACTTTATTTAATTTCGACGGATTTAATAATCTGCATAACGACGAGTTATAGGGAGAATATGATCTTAGTGACGGGAGCCTGCTGCCGACTCTGATGAGGATAAAGGTTGAGGTTCCGGTGACATGCATAGAGATAGGGAGACATACGAGTATGCGTGTGTATTTTAATAACTCTGAATTATTTGTTTTAGTTACCTTTATTTAACGTTCATTGGAATTCATTCATTCTTGCACATACGTGGAGCAAAGTTTGCTTGTCATTTGTTTTCTAGTGATGTTTAAGGCTAGAACACCATAAAAACAAGAATGCGTTAGGTGTTTTAAGAAAAACAACGTTTTAGAAATTTTAAAAATAATTTATTGTGTGAAATTTATACCTCATTATAATCATTGTGACAGTTCATTATGAATATTGTAACTCGGTTGAAGAAATTTATTAATATTATTATTGTCAGTAAATTTCATGTAATACATCTAACATAATTCATATAATCATCTTTGATGTTTCAGGTTACGTTAGAGATAGTGTAAAACGAAAAAATAATCTAAAATCAGTTACACAACGCTATCGTCACATTAGCTATGATAGATAATTTTGAAAATTTATTGAAAATAATGAAGAGGTGTATTAACTCTCCTATTCCACCGTCTAATTACAAAACCTCTCTAAAGGGTTGGAGTAGCATGTTTTTCTTTTAAATATATCATTTTGAAATAATAATAATTTTTTATTTAGTATTTAACAAAGTGGGAAATAAAAATTCAATAAATTTAGTCGAGTCTAAAACTAATAGACTTGGACATTTGCAGATTTTTATGTTTTAAAGGAAAAATATCTTTGATGGTGATAAGTTTTATACAGAATAATATTTATTTTAATATTAAAAAATACACATTAGACATTTAACTAGAAGAAAATAAATGTTTGTGAATCAGAATCAGCCTTCAAGCCAGATCTTACAAATACAGTTTTGCATTGCTTCAATGCCTACACAAAAATATCTATCACCTCTTGGACTATTACAATATATGAGGACATGGTTTAAGAACGTATTTTGTTCCTTGTAATAAGGAAATTGTCTTGTCTATGGCTTTAAAAATAAAAAGTAAGGGATGAACTTTCAAAATGGAACCCTCATAACTTTAGCGATCATCCGGCATCCCTCTTTTGAAAAAGGGCAAGTAAACTATAAACGATCTAAAACACCTCCTCATTATTTTGTGAATGATGTTAAAAAGGAGAGATAATCAAACACTTTTGCGAGAGGTTTGGGAAAGAATGGCCAAGCAAGAATCTTGTTATCACAATATTAATTAATTTTGAAATGTTACTGTACAAAATACAGACGTTACGGATCATTCCTATGGACAAAATACACTTTGAAAGTGAAGTTGTGTAAATACAAATTGTTCATAACGTCTTTGTATAATTTTCTAAATAAAAACCAAAGAGAAGTATTTTTTTTTAATTGAAATATTTCATTCTGTGCTATGTATTGGCTGCCTATTGTTATTTGCTTCCATCATAAAATTTGTAGAATTAGTACAATCAAAAATTGCCCTATTCCAGCAACGCCTTTTCTTCTACATTATTTAATTTTAAAAAAAGGTTGAAAAAAGAACAAAACCATTTTGCGTGTTATCCATTTGTAAAAACAAAAATAAAAAAATCATGTAAAAATACAATAAAGCTATTTCTAGCTAAATATTTCATCTTCCTCGATTTAAAGATAATCGTCTTCGTTGAGTTGTAATAACTGTTGTCTAGTCAGAGTGAATCACGTTTTTAATTAAAAAAATAAAATAAAAATTAATGTCATATTTTTTCAAAATAAGTCAACATAAATTTAAATTAAGCATAAATCATAATCCCATTCAACAATTTAACACATTGGTACTGTGGAAATCATGCATTTGGTATGCTAAATAGTATTAAATCATTCGGTTTCAACTATTACGGGTTCTCTCAACGCCTTGAGAACATGATCGGGTTTTAAGTAATACTTTGGTGGATCATGAGAATGCTCTTCGAATGCTGAAAGTATATAATTATCATTGTTCGTAAAGACGCAAGCACGGCAGCTTTTATCAGTTGAACAGATCCATCGACATCGATTTAACTTTGTATACTGCATGCGATACGTAAACTTTCGGAACAAGAGTATTTCTTTGCCTTTGCGGGATGTTATCACCACTCCTGTATCTGTAAAAAAAAACAGTGCTTAAATCTTACATGTATAGTAAATTATAGCACTTTGAGTACCAACACAAGTTACTTAGAAACAGTTGATGGCTCAGTGAGAATTTTCTCTGAAATGAGTCTTTTCAATTCCATGTATGGATTAATTCTAATAATATTAAGAAGTAATAATAAGAATATACAGAAGTAATATTAAGAAGAATCTATCTTAGAAGAAAAATGTTAAGTCTTATCAAATCACAGTAGGCTTGAGATATAGAGTGGTGTAGCCGTTATTTAAACGAACAAATATCGCAAGAGTAATTGCGGACAATACTCGAAAAAATTAAAAATTGTAAAAAAAAATCAGGCCAAGGATATAGAAGCATCTCGTTAACTTAGCTCAATGGAGGTGCGATTGTTTTCTCAATAATCTGGAGCAATTAAATTTCAATTTCGCCAAGCTTACGTTACTCCCCCAAGGAAGGACATAAATTTTCTTTGACGGCAGTTCTTTTTATAGAATCAATATTTAACTAAAAATTGGCAAGTTTTTTTTAAGGTTTGCAAATAAGCTGACGATCCACTTGTAGGTGGCTACCGTCGCCTATAACACAATCACAAGTACGCTGCCGACTACAGCAGGATTAAGGAAGGGTTAGGGTAATGGGTTCTGGCATCCCCTACTCATTCACCGAAACACAACAGCACACGTGCTGTTATTTCACGGTGGCCTTCTGTAAAGGGGTGGTTACTGCCGCCAGACGGGCTGCCCAAATGACTGCAAAACACAGTGTGCCCTGTATCACAGTACTACAAGCTTACAATGATAAACAAAATATTTTATCTTCGTTCTTATCTTATGACGATGTCATTATATGTACAATGAATTTCGTGCAGATTTATCTAGTAGATAATCGTTTCAATGTCGGACTCAAGATTCTTCTTCTTAAGAATTAAAATGTATGGGTATATACAGATTATTGTAGTTTGTTATGGGCTAACCAGCACGTATAAATTTTGTCTACTGCAGATTTGTGACTTCATATATTTTGAAGATTTTTCATCACCTTAGTATAACTTTTTGACTGTTGTCAAAAATAAAACAATAAATTTAGTATAGTCATCACAAAAACCAATCACTCTCAGTTAATCGATTGATCAGATTGATGATAGATCTAATTCTATAGTTTGGATCTGTTGCATGGTACGGTACTTTAACTGATTCCAACTCACCATTTTGATCAGGATCAATAGATTCAATCTTGGCAGCGGGCGCATGTGAATGGGACTCGTCACTCATAATAATTTCATCGAAATTATTTAGAACTATATGCGCTGCGCAATGTTTATTCGTCGAGCATTGCCACCGCGTCCCATGTTTTGTTTTATAAGCTTTTCTGTATCTATGGCCGTTATATTGAATTATTCTCCCTTTGCCTTTCTGCGATTCCAAGAACAATGCAACATTAGCTACATTTTCATCATCCAAAGATACTTCACTCGTATTGCTGTTTATTTTCTCAAGGATCAAATCTGCAGACAAATTTTCTTTTAGTTTATCACAAGTTAATAATAACTCTCAGGCACATGCTCAGCAGGTACCTACGTTTTTAATGTAACTAACTCGTGAAAGGTGTAAGAATAAAACTATTTTTTAGATTTGTGTTTTTTTTTTATTAATTAAAAATATAGTAATTTTCACAGTAGTATTTAAAATTAACACCAAATGAGATCAAATTAATTAATATCATTTTAGATATTCTTACTACTTAGGTACCTAATAAAAAATTGCCAGTAAGCATATGGTTAATTCTTGAAAACAATTTCAAAACAGCTAAAAACTTCATAAAATATCCTCTCTCTAATACCTTTAGTAGGTAGGTAAAATTAACTCACTGCTTACTAATTACTGCTTAAATTAACTCATTTAATTATTCGAGATAGATTGTTAATTCATTTAATTAAAATATTACCCTGCACTATATTTCTATAAATAATGTGGAAAACATTTCCCCCCTTATATGAAAATCTTCTTATGATATAAAAAAACCTTATAAATTACTTTTGCGTAGTTTTAGGCCGTATTTTATTAAAAATGTCTAATAAGCATTTTAAGTTAATAAATTAGTACTAAAACTTTCAATTCCATTTTGTGTGTGAAATAATTCCCGTTCATTGCATTCTTTATTACGTTACAACAAATCTTTATAATCAAAACATTCACTCTATTCTTCTTAATTTATACAATTTTAAAGAGAAAATCTTATTTATCCATGTCTTTAATAACATTTGAATACCATATTTTATATGCTCCATCAACTATTTTTTTAGTTAGATGCAAGAAACCAACTAAAAATTTCATTGTTCGTGACCTCAAATACTCGTTGGATTGCGGTTTTATTATGCCTGGCAAATAACAGATAAGTTGCAGAAATCCCTGTTCTGTCCATCCAGTGACGAAGAGAGAGTCAGAGAAAGTAACCGAAAATATGAACCTCAATCTTGATTTCACTTTCAGTAAATAAGTTTATACCAAATTTGTACCTTGTAACTTGAAGTAAACTCAAGGTAAGGTCTCCACATAGAGGCCACTGTCGGTCTTTTCATAAATCGGAGGCGAATGAGAATGTTCATAAGATATGCACACTAGTTCATAATCATCGTTAACGTGTAAACACACTTTACAATCCCACCTGATTCTCCCGGAACAGTACCACCTTTCTCCTCCAGGTATTGGCGATGGATGTGTGAAGGAGTAACCGTTAAGCATAAGAAGTGTCGCTCCATTTACCGCCGTAACTACTGACACTGCAACATTATTTTTTACTTTGTGAAATTCCGTCCTCTTTGCACAATATTTTTTGAAGTAAAACCTCTTTGTGTGCGATGAGAGTAAAATTTCAAGGTCCAATACTGTGTGACAATTCTGCATGACATTATTTATATTTGATTGCCAAAGAACTTTCACTTCTGAAACGCCATACACGCGTGATAGCTGCGCCTGAGTCACAGCCCTATAATGTAAACAAATGCAATAGGAATAAACAGTTTTGATTTGACCGCTCCTAAGCAAAGACGTTTTATTTGAATTAATATCTTCTGTTATTATCAGAAGTGGGATCGCGAAATTATAAGAACCCACTCCTACAAACAATGAGTAATAAAAGTGTAAAAAATAAAAATAAAAGTGGACAGTCTAAAACAAAATCTAAGAGAGGTGATTGTGAATTGACTATGACTGATAACGAGAGTGAGCTTTTGAACATTACTAACATCAGCACCAGTAAGGCTATAGCTTTGCCTACTTTCGACCCGAGTGTTGGATCAATTGAAGCCAAGGAATGGAGTGCGGAAGTTGATGCCCTGGTCTTGAAGCACAAATGGGACGATGTGGAAACAATTGCTCGATGCGTACCATTTTTAGCCGGACCAGCACGTGACTTATACAAAGAATGGACACCCTTAAAAAGAACCTGGCCAGCTCTGAGAGAAGATCTTCAGATAACATTCCCAAAGTGTCGCGATCTTTGTCGTGATTTTAAAAAAGCGGCTAATATGACCAGCGAACAGTACTCTACTGTTTCTATTTATGCGGCAAAAAAACATAGGATATTGAAGCAATTGCGATTACAATTTCGTGAAAATGAAATATTGGAATTAATAACGGGAGGTATTACAGATCCGCATGCAAAATCGATTGCCAGTAGCGCAGAAACTGTAAGCGAGCTATTTGAAAAATTATCCCGATACATTCCAATCTCACCAAATTACTCAAAACGTTCTACATCTACTGATAATCTTGATATTGGCAAAGAGTTGTCATCATTTGCATCCAAGAAGCCAAGACTGATTACCGAGCAGAAGCGTTGCCACCGCTGCAATCGGATAGGTCATTTGCAACGTGATTGTCGTACTAGTGTATACAAGTTGTCTAAAAATACATCTGCTGCCATGATGGGCGAAATTGACAGGAAAAAGCAAAATAAATGTACATTCTGTTTCAAGATTGGACATCTGGCCGAAGATTGTTGGACAAAGCAGAGAATTGACAAAGAATAAAAAAGGTCTTGGAAAGATGTAAATAGAAATGGAAAGGTATGTACAACACCTGTTAATTGGTATACTTGTTTATGTATTAATTGACAGCATCGTCTTCATTAATAAGAGAAACTATGGCACGATTCATAAATGCCTATTGCCATGCATGATACACATTTCTGGATTTTCTGATATAATATTGATTTCAAATGAAAAAAAAAAAATAGATGTCATCTTGCAGTTGGAAAATATTAGTTTAGAGACAACTTTTCATATAATTCAAGACAAAGAAATTGGTTATGTATGACGCTATTCTTGGTAGAGACGCCATAACTACAAGTGACATCATATTCATAACAACGTTGAGTGGTACAATAATTAAATGGCGAGATCGAGTTCAAAGTTCTGAAAGTGTTTATAATATAGAGGACTTAATATCCAATTCGTTGTGTAAAGTTCCAAGTTATATTCAAGCCGAGCTACGGGAACTGTTAAATAAACATTCGGGCCTTATCGCTTTAAATAATAACATACGAGAAATCAAGACTGCCGCCATGACTATTCGGACGACAACAAACGAACCCGTTGTTTACCAACCATATCGGATGTCGGTCTATGAGCGAGAAAAAGTGAGAACAATCGTGACTGAACTTTTGAACAACAAAATCATTCAAGAATCCACTTCACCTTATGCGTCACCGGTTATACTTGTGAGAAAAAAAGATGCAAGTGATAGATTGTGTGTGGATTATCGAGCTTTGAATAGGATAACTATCAAAGACAGATATCCATGATAGATTGTGTGTGGATTATCGAGCTTTGAATAGGATAACTATCAAAGACAGATATCCATTGCCATTAATTGATGACCAGTTGGACAGATTGGGAAAAGCTCGTTATTTCAGCACACTTGATATGGCATCAGGATTTCATGGGATTCCAATTGAAAAAGAGACATCGGTGGAGAAAACTGCTTTCGTGACACCCGAAGGTCACTATGAATGGCTGAGAGTACCCTTTGGACTGTGCAATGGACCTAGCACTTTTCAAAGAGCTGTAAATAATGCCTTAGGAACCTTGAAAAATACTGTAGCCCTTGTTTATATCCATGACGTAATCATCCCATCTCTAAGCCCAGAAGAAGGGTTGGAGAGACTTCGCTTAGTGCTAAAAGCGTTAGATGATGCAGGATTTACGCTTAACCTAAAAAAATGCAAATTTTTGCAAACCGAAATTGAGTACTTAGGAAGAATAGTTTCTGAAGAAGGGATTCGACCGGGAGAAACCAAAATTCAGGCCTTGAAAAGTGCTCCAATACCTAAAAATCTTAAACAAGTCAGACAGTTAATGGGACTGGCAGGCTATTTTCGCAAATACATACCAGAATTTGCGACAAAAACACCATGTATAACAGATCTGTTGCGAAAGGATACGGCCTTTAGTTGGACACAGCAATGTGAAGAAGCTCGACAATATGTAATCAAAAAGCTATCTTCACGTCCTCTATTGGTGGTCTTTGACCCAGAGAGAGAAACTGAATTGCATACTGACGCTAGTAGCTTGGGATTTGGTGCAATTTTATTTCAAAGGCACAATCAAGATCTTCGTGTTGTGTCTTATTACAGCAAACGAGCTTCATTGGAAGAGTCTAAGTACCACAGCTATGAATTAGAGACGTTAGCAATAGTGAAATCTCTAAAACACTTCCGTGTGTATTTATTGGGAATAGAGTTCAAATTAATTACAGACTGTAACGCTGTGAAACTAACTTCAACTAAACAAAATTTGTTACCACCACGTGTAGCCAGATGGTGGTTGTACATTCAAGATTTTAACTTTAAAATTGAATATAGAAAAAGAAGTTGCCTAAAACTCGAAGAATTTTTTTAACAGAAATCCGTCATAAAACCAAAGTGAAGAGATGCTAGTGAATGATCAAGTTGCATGGTTAGAAGCAACTCAAAAGCAAGATCGAGAAGTGATTGAAATAAAATAAAATGAATCGAAGAAAATTCCGATATTTTAAGAGTAAACAATGAAAATGGTATACTAATGATAGTGTTTGAGGAAAACCAAAAAAGAAAAATGAAATATTATGTGCCGTCGGCAGCACGATTCAATTTGACCAAAAAGTTTCATGATGAACAATGTCATATCGGAGTAGATAAAACTCTAATCAATGCGAACAAAATATACCATACTAAACTTACTTGCCTGTGAAGTAAGTCGAGGAGCAGGATGGACGAGCACTGTTAGTAGAATAAAACTTACTTTAAATGCTTCAGACTACTCACTAAAGTACGTTCGGAAGTACAGACTATACGATAATTAAATAGTGGACCACTAGTGGACTTCCAGAAATCGAATCAAATATAGATATTCAAGAACTGAGAACAATTGCAGAAGAGCGGTTGAGAAACAATGCTTTAAAAACTAAACAAAGATTCGACAAAATGAGACGTAATAATATGCAATTGAGAAAAGGTGATTTTGTTTATGTGCAATGTCAGCGAACACGTCTGGGAAAATTAGACCCGAGGTATAATGGACCTTAAACAATTGAAAAATGTTTACCAAAAGATAGGTATAAAATTAAAAACGTGGCAAAAAAAAACTTTCCAAATTGTGCCTAAAGACAGAATCCGACTATGGAATCGGGAGACTGCGGAAAGTGCCGCGGCGATTGCGGATACCAAAATGTTATAAATACAAAAAAAAAAACATATAAAAAAATTGCGTAAGCGGCTTTTCAAAGTGCGCTGGGATCGCTACAAATATAAAAAATGTGTTGGCGCGAGCTACTTACCTGATAAGTGAGCAAGGACCGCTGGATGAGCTAAGAACAAAAAAGGGCCATGATAGCTTACAAAAATGAAAATGTGATTAAAAAAAATGATCTGGGCGTAAGCAACTTATCTAAGTGTGCTGGGACCGCCAAATAAATAAATAAATGCTAGGCGTAAGCAACTTATTAAGTGTGCTGGGACCGCCAAATTAATAAATAAATGCTAGGCGTAAGCAACTTATTAAGTGTGCTGGGACCGCCAAAACAATGTTAACTGGCGTATGCTATTTACTTTAGTAATTTGCGCTACTGTAAATGAGCTGGGATCGCCGAAAAAGAAAAAAAAAGATAACAGTTTGTTCATAAAAACAAGTACCGATTCACAGCTGAAACACAATACAAAACACAGCTGATGGATAAAAGGAACACTTAGAAGGGCTTTGACCTTTTGAGTGGGTAAAAAAAAATGGGGTTCGAGACCTGAACGAACATACTGATAAAAAAGTATCGCTATTTATGTTTTCTACAAAATCTTTCTGTTTACAGGTGCTGAGTCAAAATGAAGCAAAAACCAATATGTCTTATTATATTTGTATCCATGTAATTGTTAAAGTAGTTTTAAGGTAGATATACAACCTTTAATAAAATAGATATTGAACTTTATAAAATAAGAAGGAAGTACTTCCAAACCAAAAAGCGCTATATAAAATTTAAAAAAAATATCTAAAATATTAAATTTAACTAGTAGTATTAGTAAATACTTATGATACGTGAGATATAAATTGTATTTTTCTATTATGAAACTAACGAAATGAGTGTTAATCATTTTAATTGTATAGTATGTACCTATTAGGTAGTAGTAATAGTTTTAAGATCTAAAAGAAAAGATCAATTAGATTATCTAAAAATTGTTGAGAATGACATCACAATATTTTTGTGAACAAGTTTAATTTGTGATTAGTAGTATGGCTTGTACCTGACTTATTTTATTGTTAAATAGTTGTTAAATAGAACTTATGTGACGCTTCGAGAGCGAAGCATTTTGCAGGAAGGCCGTGATAGCTGCGCCTGAGTCACAGCCCTATAATGTAAACAAATGCAATAGGAATAAACAGTTTTGATTTGACCGCTCCTAAGCAAAGACGTTTTATTTGAATTAATATCTTCTGTTATTACGCGCATATTTTTTACAGTTAACTTCTATTCACACTGAAACGCGACGCGAAGCGGAGCATTCTTTTTAAGGTAGCAATACAATATAGAACTTATTTACTACACAAAAAGGTACCTACGCAGTTTAATGAGTACGCGAAAGTGGTGTCGGCGGCTTCACGCTGCGCTGGGATGCATCTCGCGCCGTAACGATGCGATGCATGCGCTGCGATACGCAGCGTCCCAAACCACAGCACGAATGCTACTTTAGGACCGGCGCTGACTGACAGTATGGCAAAAAAATTTTCCTGGACATATTATTTTTAACCTTATTCCGATTATTTTAGCACTCGCACTAGGATTATTTCAATACCAAGAGGCCGCAGCGTTCCGCGTCATGTCACAGGATGCCCCGACATACCTTCAGTTACAAATGTTATTATCACTAAATCCCAATCAATCATTTTAACAAAATTATGTATACACAACCAGAGTTTCGAAGTAACGCAATGCTAGTTTTCAGCACGTCACGGCTGCGTTACTGTGGGATACCACGAACGTGCCGAATCGTACCTTGCCGTGCCATACCGTCAGTGAGCGCCGGCCCTTATATAGCTTCACGATACGCCTAGCGGTATCGCTTCGCGATATGCATCAAGCATCTTCTCTTCAAAAATGTTCGCCTCGCGTTGCGTTTCTATATGATATGAACTGGTCCTTATGTGCACGGAAAAACTAACACTCGAATTCTGAAATGGAGTGAGTGTTGGTACGTCATAATAAAAAATAACAGTGTTGTTACAAAAAAAAATACTAAACTATGTCTCAACACGTGTTTTGTCAAACAGCGTCTAATGACATTTGTGTACCATTTCACAGTTTAAACCCTGCCTCAAATAATGTTTAACCTTCGCTATTACAAAATAGTGTTTGTCCATTGACTAACCAAAACATCGCTATGCAACCTATAGGCAACCAAATGTTGCTATTTTAAAATTATAAAATAGCAAATAGTAACAATAAAATAGCAACACTACAAAACGTTCGTTCAACTTCATTTGGTTCAAACGTTCCTTTCTATTGTTATGTGTTATGTGCTTTGTTATGTGCTAATAGAATATCCTACGCAGAAAAATATTTTAAAATTATCTATATATAAATAAAACAGTACAGTGTGTTATTATAAATTAATTATTGCTCTAAATGCACCGCCATAAGTATGTTTTGGAACCAAAACTTACGTATATAATGAGTACATTGTACACATAGAACAGTGATCAGTTGAAAGAATGGAATGTGTTAATCAAGACTTGTCAATCGTCATTACTCATTGTCAAATGAATATAATATAAATAAAAATTATTTCATGTAATATGGAAAAAACGGACAATTGCAATATTAAAATAAAAATTCGTAAACGTGAAGAAAATTGAGTTCAAGAATAAGAGGTAAAACAACCCTATATTTCATCATAATCATAACCACACCACTAAATACAACTTGCGAAAATTAGAGACGAGACAAAGCAGTTTAGACTAACTTTCAGGCTTCGACAAATATTGACATGTATTTAAATATGAAAAGTATTATTTAAACCGTGCCTAACTCTAACTGCTTAAACACGCTTTTGTAATATTTTTTTTAGACACATGTTCAATGTCTGTTTATCTTTTTTGTAATTTTGTAATAACGCTCTGTGTGTTTTGATTTTAAATGTGTAGTTTAATGTATGCATAATATTTACGCATTATCATCCGAGTCGTCGGGTAATAAATAATTTTTATCTGTCTATCTCGTTCGCACTTACAGGTCTCATGGAGTGGTATAGTGATGTGATATGGTTTACTGATCGACCACTCAGATGATAAATGATAATGCGTCTATTATAGTACTATAACTATAATAGCATATATCAATCGTTTACTCCAAAAATATTTTTTATGAATGACTATAAACTTCAAACATACCAAGTATTTTTTATTATTGCTATGAAAATGAAGTTCGCTAAGGCGAATATAAAATGTGCGTTAAAATGTAATCGACAAAGACAAGACAATAAGACCAAAGGAACAAAGAACTAGAGATAGAACAAAGGCGTTGTTTGGTGTAACGATAATTCGCGTTTTCAAATTTACACCAAAAGAATATCAACGAGCAAGAACAAGAACTTAGAATTCTAGTACATCTTCTATAGATGTTTAGAGGACGCGAACGAGTTCCCCTTGCTCATTTGTTAACTCCGGGACTGATATTATAATTGCAAGTTCTTTTTGCCTTTCACGGCGGGCGGCGGTAAGACGCCAGATGCTACTCCATCTTTTTTCAATTTCCTCAACAATACACTTAGCACTTAGCAGGAAATGGCTTGCTATTTCCTGCCAAGCATTTTGTTTGTGAGTTACATTTTTATAGTTTTATAGTCGGATCCCACAGACACCTGGAATTATGGTAAGGTCTATAATTAACAGGTATTTTCATAGTCATTATGGATGAGACCAATCCATAATGACGACGATATTTATTCGGTTAAGTGGCTAGAACACAAGAACGGGTTAGGGTAACGACCCTAACCTAAAGTGCCTATTTATTTAGAGCACGCAGGACTTCCGTATTGTTATAAAAAATAACCTTAACCTAAAAATAATACCTAATACCTAGAGGGTATTTTTTATAACAATATGTCCTCCGTGCTCTAAATAAATAGGCACTTTAAGTTATAACCTGAAATCGCATTTTCAAGTTATTTTAGAATTTGACCACTGGGGCGAGTTAACGGATGGGAGTGGTATTTTTGGATTCCTCTCGCCAAGGGCTACAAAATGCATATAATTTTACCCCCCATCTTGGGAGTTGGTTTTCGTGACTAACCCAAGAACACTTTGAAGAGACCGCTTCGAAGAGTGAGCACGTCCAAACATGACACGAAAGCACGCTCTGGACAACTGTTCGCACGTTCGTGCGCCGTTTATACAAGCGAGTGAGCATTCTTATACTATATCCACGGAAACGAGTTAGTAGAGCGCTTTCTCTGTCTGAATTTTTCATACAAATGACAAGGACAGGAAATGAACAGTGGGCGTAAACAAATCCATAGAAAAGTAAAGGCGCGTTCACAGAGCGACTTATTTTAGACTACTTTTTTTAACACAATTGCGCATTTAAAATAATTTTGCTTTTTGTTTTACTCGTTTTTATACATACGTTTTTACATTGTTTTCTTTGTAAAAAATATTTGTAAATATAGAACATTCCAGAATATTCGCGAACAAAGCTAGAACAGCGAAAGAATGCTCTGTCTCTATTTACACAAAGAGAATTTAATAGAGTGGGGATAGAAATTAGAGTGAGCATTCTCTCGTTTGGTCTAAACCCACCTTAAGGATTCAAATTCAATTATGTAGAGAAATGGAAAAGTTATGAGCGATTAAAAATGAAAACCGAATTTAAGCTCATTTCATTGGATAATTTGTATTTTCTCTAGAACTCGACTGAAAATATTATAACATCTTTATACCTTGCATAAAAGACAGGGAAAATAATTAAACAATTGTGTAATATTAATTATATTTAATAAAAAATATATAGTAACACGATTGGTAATTGCAGAGTTGAATTTTAATAGGCGATCTATTAAATAGTTGTTTAGTAAAGCACTACACCATGAGAGTATAAAATACATGAAAAAACATAAAGAAAACTCCATATCAGTCACGAAAGACACAAAAAAAAGTGAATCAAATTTTAACTTTTAAATTTATTAAATTTAAATTTAAACTATATTATGCCCTGCCACGCAACTAAAATTTTATGTATTTCACTAAAATTACCAAATCTTACGCATTAAATAAAAAATTATAATATTTATTATATACCTAGGACTCAAATAAAAAATATATAAAATAATGTTACCTATATAAAATTTAAGGCGGCGTTTTTGTATAGAACGCATATAAAATAAATAATTGTAATCATTTAGCAATTGGTAGGGAATAGGACGCTATTGCAGAGATTACATACGGTTATAGAAGAGAAATTGTATAAAAACATTGCTATACAATACAGCGCACTCTTTTATTTATTATAAAAAATCTCTTATACTCTATACTCTAGTATTATACTAGGAGGTAGTACAAAAGTATATTACCTACATACCTACTTGAATTATATCTTTATTTGTCTTATAATCTAAGTAGTTTATGGCATTTAGAAAAACTTACTTGCTTAATACTAATTTGTAAAATTTATATTTTTTTATGTAAGATAGGCTGACGGTCCACTTGATGGTAGATGGCTACTTTCGCCTCTAACACAAGCAACGTCACAGGTTCTGCAAGTGCGCTGCAGACCATAGTAAGATTAAGGATAGGGGATTAGGAAGGGAAAAGGAAATGGGCTCTGGTATCCCTTACGCTTGCTCACAACAGTACACGCGCTGTTAAATCACGGTGGAAAGAGGGTGGTGACTGCCTCCAGACGGAGCGTCCAAAGGACTGGGAAACTGAATTATTTAATTACTTTAGTTAACATTAAATGAAATAGACATGTTTCGGTTTTGCTTCAACTGTCGACGGCTTCTCATGCGTATGCTCTTCATGAGCCAATACAACGTTTAGGTAATCATCGGTGGTCAACTTGGCGTGACAATCTTCCGTTTTGCTCTCAGAACATTTCCAAACCATTCCTTTCTTCGATTTTGTACTGCGACTGTATGTAAAACCTTTGTAGATTAGTTGATATCTGCCTTTCTTCTTGTTTTTTATAATAACAGGACCTAGAACATAATAATTAAAAACATTTACAGTGTTATTACAAAAAAGATAAACAGACATTGAACAAGTGTCTAAAAAAATCTATTACAAAATCGTGTTTGAGCAGTTAGAGTTAGGCACGGTTTAAATAATACTTTTCAAATTTAAATACATGTCAATGCTTGTCGAAGCCTCAAAGTTAGTCTAAACTGCTGTCTCTAATTTTTGCAAGTTGTATTTAGCGGTGTGGTGAATCAATAATAATATCAGTGATTGAATTAAACTTTGCAGATTTTATTGATGACAAGAATTGGATTACATATATGGAAGACTTTCGAGACAATCAAGTGAATTGTATACGAAGTGAATTGTATCCTTTTGAAGTTTTCGAAAAATAAAATATAAAAACAAATTATGAAATATGCTCTCGGCGGCGTGGCATCATAATTTATGATGAAATATCGGGTTGTTTTACCTTTTATTCTTGAACCCAATTTTCTTCATATTCACGAATTTTTATTTTAATATTGCAATTGTTAATATTTTCCATATTACTTGAAATCATTCTTATTTATATTATACAAAAAAAAACTAATACATTTGACAATGAGTAATGACGATTGACAAGTCTTGATAAACACATTCCATTCTTTCAACTGATCACTGTACAATGTACCCATTATATACGTAAGTTTTGGTTCCAAAACATACTTATGACGGTGTATTTAGAGCAATAATTAATTTATAATCACACACTGCACTGTTTTATTTATACATAGATAATATTAAAATATTAAATCTGCATAGGATATTATATTAGCACATAATAAATTTGCATAGAAAGGAACGTTTTGGAATGAACCAAATGAAGTTGAACGAAAGTTTTGTAATGTTGCTATTTTATAATTACACTTGGTTGCCTATAGGTTGCCTAGCGATGTTTTGGTTAGTCAAAGGACAAACACTGTTTTGTAACAGCTAAGGTTAAACATTATTTGAGGCAGGGTTTAAACTGTGAAATTGTTAACAAATGTCATTAGACGCAGTTTAACAAAACACGTGTTTTGAAATAGTTTAGTACTTTTTTTGTAATGACACTGTCTACGCTTTATGTTAAGGCGAGAACTAAGCAGAAAAGCGTTATTTTTGTCGCCTAACTTTACTTCTTAGAGTTAAATTAAAACTTAGATAAAATATTGTGCATTATAGACTATATTGAGTTAAGTTTGAATCTGGCAGATTTATACAAAAAAGTATATTTTCTAAAAAAAAGCTTTGTGTGTTTGTGTTCGGTCTGGGGTTAGTCCTTGACAATCTGCTGACTTCATGTCATTTTCTCTATTATTTTTTAAGATTTTATATTATTGAGTACTTGCTTAGGCTAGGTGCTCACTGCTGATATTTTTACAATTTCTTTTAAGGAAAAGAAGTTTCCTTTCTCGGTTCGATATTAATTTAAAACATTTTAGAAGTTGTTGGTCCACCGCATCTAAATAGCTCGCGTTCGAAATTAATGACTTTTCATAAAAGGAACAATTTAAATAACATATAATGTATAAAAATAATACCTTCTGTTAATCTGTACTACTACAAGTAAGAAAGAAACTACATCTGTCCACCTCCTTTACCTTTCACAACTAAACTGATTTTGATGAAATTTGGCATGGAGATAGTTTGCTTGAACCCCACGAATATAGTTTAGCGAAGCTATATTCAGAAGCTATTTAAAATACCAAGAAGGAGGGTAAGGTAAAAAGGAGGAACTCCATCAAAAAGGTAAGTTCAAACCAATGTAAATAAAAAAGATATTTAAAATCTTTAATGCATTTATTTCAAAAATTCAAAATTCTCCTCCTTTTAGTAACAAATGCTCTACTACACATTATTATGTGAGGGATGGAGAACTCCTCTTTTAAGTTGGACACTGGTATGAGAGGAAATCCGCTCTTACTACAAATAAATTACACACACTTTAATTACATAAAAAACAGCACAATATAAATAGAACATTAAGGTTACCTAATAGATCTTATTATGTATGGTCACATTGTTTTCTTAAAATATACATAAAGATTAGAAGTAGCACTCTAGCGCTGAGAACAGGGAATATACGTGTAGTATAAATTTCGTTCAAATATTATTTTTTCCGAATCTTTATCGATGGATCTAAACCATTATTTCCTTGATTCCTTTTTTATAAATAAAAAGTGTAAATTATGGGAGGGAAACTCAAAATTGCGAAACGAACGCCATTAGTCGAGACGAAATGTGACGTCAGATGTTATGTCAACAGAGTCGTATCGTTGACAGAACACTGACAGTAAACAAACGCCGGACATGGCTTGTGACGTCAGCAAAGGCGCGAAAACGGCGGTGTTTAAACCCATCAAATTTATTTAAATAATTTCAATTTCTTTTAAAATTTAATGGAAACATTTTCAAGAGCATTTATATTTTGTAAACATTAGATTGAATTTTTTTTTTTAAATACATGCATATATCCTATTGTAAAACTTTTCTTCAATTATCTAACAAAAATAGTACTGACTTCATAATCTTATCACTCGTTTACCTATTTAAAGAGATTACTAAAACAGATTATCATAATACATAAATGGAGTTTAGTTAAAAACGGAATGTAATATTGTATACTTAACCTATTTCCCTCACAATCTTTGTTCGAGATAATTTCTTAAATTCGGCATTGTTATCTAACAAACCTTCGTTTATTGTTTTAACGCGACAAAAACATTAATCTATTTTTAGCCAATGGGTTATGATAACTATTTCTTAAAATATTTAAATAAATAAACACACGGATGTCCCCTATCTATGACAATGTCCCCTTTTTTGAATTTTAATATGTAAATAAAACAGAATAGTACAAATTTTATTTGCAACTAAGGACAATTTGAGTATATTATACATTCAACAATACCAGAAAATACACGAAAAAAAAACAGAGATACACAGAAAAGATATTCTACACACAACACGCACGCACACACACAAATATGTATGTCCCCTGCCACAAACAAATAGTGACGTCACCATAGAGTGTTGTAGAGCTTCCTTTACAGGATTTTTTAAAAAAAGATAGAATTAAGGTGGATTTATATTACACCGGGCCGTGCCCTGTCCGGGCCCGGTCAAGATATTAATAGTATACTTTTGTATGAACCAATTCATACTTCACCGTGTCCATGCCCCGGCCTTTGAGAAAAACACGGCGATACTATACTAATATTGTAAAGCTGAACAGTTTGTTTGTTTGTTTAGGAAATACTGGTTCGAATTGAAAAATTCTTTTTGTGTTGGATAGTCCAATTATCGAGGATGGCTATAGGCTATATAATAATAGTTCTGTAGCGCGTCGGAAATCTTCGCAGAATGGCGTGTGGATTGTTTTTACGCCATCATGCGCATCCCTCGTACGCAGGGTTCGGGCTGGCCCCGGCCACTTCCTCCAAGTCTTGGCTGGGAGATTAGATGGGCAGTACTTGAACCATTGTTCCATGATTCATGTATTGACCACCAATTCATGATTTGTTTATGTTTTGTGTGTAAGATATTATGTATATATTTAATTATCTTAATTATTTTGACCCTCGATGGTTGATATAAATTGAATAAATAAATAAATAAATAAAAAATAAAAGAGTGACTTAAAAATGTTCCATAGCCGATTACTACTTTAAATATGCAATATTAATGTGTTATTAATGATTATTGTATTTATTGCAAACTCATTCCAGAAAACGCATTAAAATTGCATATCGACATGTGAGCGCGAGCTCAGTGTCAGTGAGCTGATCAGCTCGCATGTCGATACGATTGTGATGACGGCGGCGTAAGCGCAGCTCATGAGCATGTACATCATGCAAAAATAGTACATCGAATGTAGGGTCTTTTTTTAAAAAAAAACAGACGTTAAACAGAGGTCTTTTTTAAAAAAAGACCCTACATTTTAAGGTCTTTTTTTACATCTTTTTTTTTAAGTCTTCAATTGATTATAATAAAAGCGGTAGCAGACACTTGCAACGATATGTCTTGTTCACGAATCAACTGAGACTCGCAAAAGACGGCGGCTCGGACGCTCACTTTGCGCCGCTCGTGATACTTATGGAGGATACTTGTCCGAGCGGCTCACAGGAGCTACGGACTCTTTAGGATTTTCAGAGTACCTACACTGAGATACCAGTGCACCAGAGCAGTAGATTTAAAGCGAGCAGTCGACCTCAACATGTGAATTTCAAATGTGCGAGGAAAAGACGAGAACTATACCAAAACACTGGCCGTCTTACTACAAAAACATTAAACACACTTTATACAGGCTTTGGACATGTGTTTAAATAAATCTTTACTACAAAAGAGTGTCTAGGCATTGTTTGGGGTTAGACAATGCTTGAGCATTATTTAAATTTAAACACCGCCAGATGCTTGTTTAACGAGTGTCTACCTAATTATCGGCTTCTCTTCCTTGGACGTGTTCTGTCAAATTTATAATCGTTTTGCATAATATTAAACATTTCGTTTGATTTTTGAAATGAGTATAGATATTTTAAATTTAATTAATTATATCGACATGGAGGATATGGATTATATGGATAATTTTCGAGATAGGATACATCGCGAGCGAATTAATCCATTCGAATATTACGATGACGCAAAATTTAGAACCAGATATCGCTTGAACAGATTTTGATTTTTACGATGACGCAAAAAGTGAGTACATATTTATCCACGATATTTTGGATAAATATGTACTCACTTTTTTTGCACATTAATCCACTCAAGACATTTTCGTTTGTTGGTGTTGGTGTCCGTCTTTTTATTTTCTATGATTGCGCCAGACTGACTCATTTTCAGGAAGAGGTCCTAAAATAATTTCAACACGTCCAGTACATAGAAGTTATGATCTCGTAGTATTTTATGAATGCTCATTGCTTAATGAAAGCTAAGATTGCAAACATTTTCTTCCTGACTCCAGTTGTCGCCGCGCTTATTTTCTATCCATGTTGATATTAGTTGATAATGATAGATAATTGTAATTATGTTGTTCTTTAGTCATTGGAATTTATGAAAATCAAATTTGACATTTGACAATTACGTTACGCCCGTGTCATTTACGTTCCATTAAGCGCAATGTTTTTTGGTATAACAAAATTTTATAAATAATCTAACGTATTTGTTGTAATTTATGGCTTATTCCAATTTTATAATTTGCTTATACTATCATTACTATAGTCCGTAATAATAGCTTGTGAAAACCAAAATTCATCATTATACGCCTATCATATCTGCGTTAAATGAAAACGACATGAATGCAGGGCGAGTGACTGAATGAATGTTTGCCAGGGTTGCCATAATTGAATACCATTCACGTACTTTAACACTGTCTACAAAAACAAGCGCTATACAAGGTTTTGTGGTAAGAACATTTTAAGCGCTCGCCTAACAATGTTTAAATAGTTATACATTGTCTACGTAAGCACGTGTTTAAACAGTGCTTATTTAATTTTTTGTAGTAAGACGGTGGATCTCTATGTTCACATCGCATTTCTAGTGACGAAAGCAGAGTTGAAGACCTGCATTTTTCTAATTAAAAACAAAGTGTACAGAGTACGCGTGTCAGAAGTGAAACTTCTTTGGTGATAAATACGACATAGTAAACGGTAGATATCAGGGAAAGTTACAAGAAGCGTCACGTGATCGTTACACTGGAGCGTCACACAAAATACGACATTGAAATTTTACTCTCGTCGCGCGCAAAGAAGTTTCACTTCAAAAAATACTCTATAATTATATATAAGTGTTTCATCTATTTCTGAAAGGTTGGAGCGTCTTAATTTAATAGGATCAGTTTTTTCATTAAGATTGTATATTGGTAGGCGTGTATAAATAACAAACAGTATAAATTAACGCATAATTCTTAATATTACATCGACCAAAGCTTGTGTCCGTCTATTGCCTGTGTTACTACGAGCTCTTAGACGGGCAACAGAAAGTTTGCGTGGGAACAGTGCTAAACGTTTGCCCTTAATGGCCTTGAGCTTCGTGAGTATGATTTCCTGTAATATCAAGAATCTTCGTGTGAGTTAAATCAGTGCTTATTTTGACTTTACACCGTCTGGAAACCCTCGAGGAGCAGTACCACTTCACAAGTTGACGCTCAAACGACACGTAATTTTTAGTGTATCTGAATCCTTTGTACATCATATTGGTGCATCGAGCTGTACTTATGAAGTACGGGCGTGAGTCTGTAATAAAAAGAGAATTTTTTATCACTCCAAAATTTCCTTAAAAAGTATATTATATGAGCAGGATTTATGAATTTGTCCTATATTAAAAACTGTCATTGTTTTAAAATTTTAAGTGATAACTTTATTTGACCAAGGTGAGGTGGTTCGCAAATAACATTTTAAACTATTTGGTTGACGACGTGTCAGTTACTAGTATGCTAATTTTTTGAACCAGTTGGTCACTAACTGGAGTTGTTTTAAACCAGTCCGTTAAGGTAGCATTAGGGAGTAACTACTCAATTCAGCTTTTATCCATAGAATAAGCGGTTTTGTATGGAAATGGATATGCGTCCGTTCAGCTTTCCGAAGTTAAACAGACGCGTAAACAATGAGTAGGCTAAATCACAGTCTAACCATATGTCATACAGTCGAGCAACGCTCAATGTTCAAGCCTGCAAACTGAAGCGAGTTCGCCGAACGATGCTCTACGCAAGTACATTCGTTGCCTGACTGTATGATGTAAGTATGGTTAGACTGTGGCTATATCAAGCTGAATGAACTAGAGTCTGTATTCACGTCAGTATGAAAGTTTTTGCAAATCTTTATACATAATAATATGGATGTCTATATGTCAAAACAGAAGAAATGTAAATTGTTACTCCCTTTAAGCATACGTCTAAACCTTTTCATACGTCTACATTCTACGTGTCGTCTAGGAATTCAATTTGTTCATGGCAATTAGTTTCCTTCTGTTGTCGTTTGCTTGCCCTAACATATACACCCTCGGGGTTCACGTAGAAAACAGGTGGTGGATGGCTGTGTTCACGGTTGAAAATTAAAAACTCCCCATTTCTGGTGACGGCCACTTGCGCGTTACATTTTCTGGAGCATCTCGACGAGCAAGTCCATGTAGTGCGACGCTTGCTTTCGCTGTTCTTTGCGAAAGTGTACTTTTGATATACTAATAACGTGAAACCTTTTTTTGATGTGATAAAATTTATTTCTGTAAAAATTACATCCATTAGGATGGTTTTCCATGTTTATCCATTTTACTGTATAAGATAACAAAATGTTAATACTGTTACATGACCAACATAATTTAGTTGTAAAAATCATAGAAATGAGTAAAAGAATTAAATTCACATTTATTGGAAACAATATTGAACATTATTCAAAGAATAAAAAATACGTGGCTTTTCGAAGTATATGCCCACATAACTTATATTCGTTGGAGCCAGTGCCAGTCTAAATTCACTGAAGCAAGAATATACAAGATGGGTCTTCATCGGCAAATCCCAATTTGTCTTTGACAATCGTAGATAGAATGAATCTTTTTGTTTCCACGCTGATAACTCTCTATTTGATTTAAATATCACAAAGGGAATCGTAACCAATTCATTGTAATGTTGAAACAAAATTTACAAAACGATGCTACATTGACAAAAATAATAATAAATAAATAGAAAATAAAAAATCCACTTTCAAATATCGTAAGTAATAGCTATTATTATTTATTTATTTATTTTATTTTATTATAAGTGGTCAGTCTCAGAAATTTTCATTTTGCCTTCACGTATTGTAAAGTAAATTTACGTTAATATAAATTACAAATTAATTTATATAAATATACATTCATTTTAAAATTTAACCTTTAACAACGAAGCACGTACTCGATACGTGATTGCGGGTTTAACACTTTAACAGCCAGAAATTAGGACCTCACTAATTAGCTGCGTATTATTAGCATGTGTATGTATATTTTCATAAAGTCATAAAAAATTAACTATTAGGATATCGACTTAATATTTTTTTTTAATTATATTATTGTGATATTTATTATTATTTTTTAAATACGAAAACAATGAAATGCAAGTTTTTTTATAAAATAAAAAAACTAAATCAGATTCAGTACCGCATTTGTACTATACTTATCTGTATTTTATATTGTGTAGTCTTTTTTTGTGTGATACAATTTGAAACAAGGAATATTACAAAGTGGCACATTGCAGTCGGGACAATAGTAAACAGTCTCTTTACGTCCCCGTTTGCCGGTTTCCTTTTTGCCAATATCGGCGCACACTTTGCACGCTCTGGCGCGTACTTGTTTTTTTTCAGATGGTGGAATCTTCTCCAAAAAGTGTCTTCCGGTCAGTCTTAATAAAGAACTTCGCACATGTGGACCAGTAACGTTCGTTCGATGCGAATTTGCGTTTGTGACTCCAGTTGGGCTCTGAAATACTGGTATATCAGGTGGTACTTCTCTCGAAACGTTTGTCCAACCGTCAGTTTCATCCTTTTCTCGAACATTCTGAGTTGACAATGTAGATCTACTGCGACCACGACCGCGAGATGAGGGCCGTCCACGGCTACGCAATCGCCCTAGAGCGCTCGATCGTCTTCGCGTACGGGTACCTCTTCGTATAGATGATGTTGGCTCCAGGAATTCCTCGTCATTGTCATCATCATGGTCCTCAGTTACTGCCCGCATGTCGGAAACAAAGGCTATGAACAAATAACAAAAAAAATAAATATCTACAAATCAACTTTGAAAGTGTGTGGTCAATATGGTAGTTATCGAAATAATAATAAAACAATAATAATATGTATGTACCTAAAATTTCATTTTTCACATCCTCCGCGTCGTCATCTACTTCTAAATCATCATTCCATTGTAGAACGTCCAAAATTTCTTCGCGTCGTCGTCGCGGGGGAGGAGGCATTTCGAGCTAAAAATCGTCATGCACTAGCTCTTTAGTCTCAACTGCCCACTGACTCGAACAACGCTACAACTTGTGTTTATAAACTTCCGTTTTTGTTTGTGTGCTTGCTTAACAATACTAGAAATCTTATTTCGTTCGCCAATGACATACTGGCTACGTGATTTTTAAATAAACAGTATGGGAATGCGGCACGGCACGTATTGCATACGTGACCCGCGATTTGTATTAAAGGTTTTTAAAAAGAAAAAAATTAAATATATACTTACCTATATCAAAAAATATCTAGATTTTTTTACTTAAGATGACAACCACGCAAAGAACAAGGTTTATTAATTTTTTATTTTTTTTTAAGACAGAAAACTTGAAATATTTACGGTAAAATTATAATTGGAACTAAATAATATAATATATCTTGTTAACTTTGACACACAATCCTTTTTATTGACATTATAATTATCATGTTTATTCAACATGTTTTTATTGTATAATAGTGGTCAATATTTTTTCTTTTATGTTAAGGTAGACAGACAACTCGATGGTAGGTGGCTAAGACAAGCAACGCCACAGGTTCTGCAAGTGCGCTGTCGACTACATTAGGATTAAGGAAAAGGGACTGCTTAGGAATATAAAATTTATAAAATTAACTCGATTGTTCAGAGTTAAGATGAAATTAAAAGATTAATTATTTTGAGCCACTCTTTTTATTACATGAATACATATATACATAAGTCAAAAAAATATGAAAACATCGTTCACAAATTATGATTGATAGCTACAATACAGGAGTTATTTTATTATATTATACATATTATATATTAGTGTATACATATTATATTATATTGGTGTATTATGTACATATTATATTAGTGTATATTTTTTAATACATTTGTACACACATCCGTATTAACTACGGGATTAGAAAATTGCATACTGTAAATACTGCTTCTTTAGGTGACGCTTCTCTACGATGGTTGGCAACAACCAAACCTTGGAAGCTGCTGCACAAATAGAGATTGAGTGCTCATACTACACCATTCTTCTAAATGACTGTCATTTTGTTTGTTGTGTGGGGGCTTCCAAAAGTAATATACAACCTTTTGCTTCTTGAATGCATTCGAGTTAAAAGATAGATAATTATGGCTCATGATTGGTCATCAGGAAGTGTCCTGATTGGCCGGACAATGAAAATCCATTCTAATATGCCAATCAGAGAAATACATTTGCGCCCCCTAGCGACGAGTGGCGCGAACATGTTGTAAATACATTTTTCATAAATAGACGTGAATTTAAGCAGATATAATATAAAATATTTATAATATCAGTTTGATAATTAGAAAATTCAGCTTGAATAAAGGCTTTTTTGATAGAGAAATCCAATTAGAACATATTAATGGCAGCAATTTAATTTTTCTTCCACTAAACAAAAATAATTTACTGTAAAATGCACTCACTAGGTACTAACTGACATGTCATATATTTAATAACGATCTAGATCTATATAATATGTAAATAGGTATTCTATAGTAAAATTTAATTAGGAATACATTTTTGAAAATTTTGGGTTTTTTTTTTTCACTTTTTATATACACGCAAAAACTGTGAGAAAATTTCAATAACAAAATCAAAGAGTACTCACCAGCAGCTCACCAGTAATTTTGCTTGCTTACCTAGAAAAAATGCAATTTGTTACAATTTAGTACCTGAACGACTTAAGATCGCAATTATTGCATTGCAACAGATTTAATTTTATTTAATTAATTGTTGCATTATTAACTAATGAGTTAATTGCATTATTACTATTGGATGTAAGCTTTATATATTCATACTTATTCAGCGCCATCTCACAAGACTTTGAAGTAACTTTTGATTATTACCCACCGACAATAAGTACCATAAACGAGACAGCATTTTGTTATATAGCTGTAAAACACTTTTTCTATAAAATTTCGTTTTTACAAGAAATCAACTATAGGTTATATATATGTAGACGTAAAAAACAAAATCTTATCTGAACACAAAAATTCCTCAAAATTGTTAGAGCCGTTTCCAAGATAAGTGAAATATATTATATAGCAAGAAAGGCCTTATTTTAAAAAGGCCTAGGTCTGTTTAGATCCTAGAGGAAAGAAAAATTGCCGAGTTCATACAAATTGTGAACAAAAATTTTACATAAATGGTTTTTTGAAATTGTAATTCCCTTCTTGATTTGTGAATCTTTTGTTATTTCTGTTTTTGTTAGTTCTGTTCTGTTTTTTGTTAGTTAGTTTTTGTTATTTCTGTGCAGATTTTAATTATCTATAATTTGTCTAATAAATACTAAAGTGTTATTTAAAATGGTTGTTTTTTACGAATTTCCAGTGTATTTTTTAAGCTATAAAGTTAGTTTAGTAGGTGACATACGTCTGGTTGGAATCCAGCTACTCAGTGGTCGGATACATGGATATTTGTAGACATAAAATAGCCATTATAAGATACAATTATTTATATATTTTTTTATTTAAAGTAAATACATAATCTTTCAGAAAAGCATTTTTTTTTATGAACTCTTGAGTAATTTTTTATCTTTTGAAGGATTCATTTAGTCATATTGATCAGTGATCCGAATTTGGCACCATTTTTGTGAATTTAATTTTTATATTTCTATGTGCTTGTAATAATTAAAGGATATAATAATTTATGTTATGTTTAACTATAACCCAAATTAAAATATAATTATTTTACTTGTATAACATAGTTATTACATCACTAGTAAAAAAAAAACAGTCTTCATATATCATGAAGCAATATAACTTGCATTAAATTGTATTAATACTCATTAAAATTGAAAGATAAAGTAATTCTATTGCTAATGACATTAAAAATCACCATCAGCTTGTAAGCATACAACGCGCAAGATGTTTATGACATTGACGATTTTCTTTATTATTTTAAAAGTATAAAAATTCAGGTGTATAAAGTTCATGCAGTATGAAATGACTTTATACATGAACCTGACTACACTGGAATACTGGTACTGGAATAGCTTACGCTCAGATTGCTTAAATAGATTAGGGGTAAACTACTATTATTATGATTTTCAGCTGGTATATGAAATGACTTGTCGAAATTCAACGCTAGCTCCCATACTATAAGCCAATTTATCAGTCAAATGTCGCCTATTTATGCAAGCAAAACCACAAATGGGTAGTAGGATAAAGGATAAGAGATTAAGAAAGAATAGGGAATTGGGCCTGGTCATTCTTTATTCACTCCCGGAAACAGAACAGCACAAAAATGCATGTTGTGTCAGGTGGACTACCCAATTTATGTAAAGATTTTAAATGAGCAATTTTTGAATATAAATTTATTTCACATATCTCTGAAACGGATTGAGATAAAATTTTGTACATAAAATATGTCATTTTGTACATAAAGTTTTGCTTTTTAAATCTATCTATATATAGTTGTATACTTCTTCTAAAAACACAATTTTACACCAAAAAAAAATATTTATTTTAAATTTTGTGGGATAGCATTCATAAGTTTAAAAACTTGCAAAGAGTTAACACAAATATTAGCATATTTCTTTTGATCTGAATGTACAACAAAAGCGCTGGAGTCAGTGTTCGGTAAAGTATATGTTGTCATGAGTACTGTTTTATTTCTTTCTTTTATTACTTTCCCAAATTTTAAGACAAGTTGAAATTAACAATAAATAATTACCATAATTGCGATATAGGGTAATCCTCTTCAATTTTTACACAATAACACATAGGTATATACATTGTACACACTATATTTGCACATTACAAAATAACTCAAGCACTAACTTAAATGTTAACCAGTATAATTATTAATTACGAGTTCTCGAATCGCTCCAATCGTTTGTTTTCACAATATATACTTTAAAAATTAAATAATCTTTACGAAACATTAAAAACTGGTTACTATATGAAGTAAAAAATAATTCACTTTATAATTATAACAAGTCACTAACGAGTTTTCATAATTAAGTTTTATAACTAATTATACTGGAATGGTAAAAAAAATATGGCAATTTATAAATAAATAAAGTTGAAAATAAACAAAATGTTTGTATTTGTTGAGGTTATATTACAGAAGCATTAAGTTTCAATCAAGTCAAGCGTCTAGTTAAACGTCAACGTCATGACCTAAAGCATAATAAAGTAATATTAAAAGATGATTAAAAGATAACCATATTTACGGTTACCGTAACGGTAGTCGAAGTAGAGTCGAAGCGAAGTTTTATAAAAATAGGCATGATACAAAATAAATGCTTGTGAATACCTATGAGTGGTAAGAGTTTCTTGAAATTATATTAATTAATGTTCCATGAAATTCAATATCTAATTTCATACAGTATACTACTTAAACTATTGTGTTCTGTGACAGTACCTGTTTGGTATTTTATACCTTTCCCTTTATACACTACTTTCACGTCTTCATTCGCGTGAACTACATCTTAAGATCTTATTAATTTATAATTTTCTAAAGAATTAACATTATAAAGTGGGTAAACACAAAAATAAAATGTGTAGGTAAAATCGGGGCAAATCTTCTTGGACTCTGGCGATATCACGTGTCAAATATGCGCAGAGTAACCGATTTTGTTACAGTTTGTGAGTTATTGCGACGCAGGGGGGGAGCTACGGAATGAGCGAGACGCAATGATAACACTAGGAACAAGAAGACAGAGTATTATACCTACGCAAAGATTTTGAGATGTATAGATCGGGTAAGACGAAAAAATCCGTAGTGTGACACTTAGAATCACGTAGACCAACACTATATACGTTATCAATACGGATGTCACGATCCTAATCAGACATATTGTTCTTTTTTGTTTTATTCACGACCTTAGACCAGTCTTCAGGTTGAACATTGTTGATGGCCTCTTGTAGTAGGGCCAACATCTTATTTGCTGTAAATGGCGGCGAAGTATTATTTCTTGCGGCGTGACCTTTGATTTGGGCCCAAATTAGCTCAATAGCGTTATACTGGCAATGGTAGGGTGGTAGTCGAAGGACCTGGTGGCCTTTTTCTTTTGCCATCTCGTCCAGAGCATAGGTAGGATTTGGTGGCTTATAACGCCGGACTAAGGCAATAAGCTCCGTTTTTAACATTTTTATATCTGCTGTAACTCCATTTTCACTCAGCCACTTCACCAACTCGCTTTTGCGGTTGGATTGTGTTGGGGGTTTATTAACTTGTACCGAATGATAGGGCGCGTTGTCCATTATTATCGTCATAGGTTGGTGGTTGGCGTTTAGCCACGTTTCATCTAAAAAGACAATTTTGCTCCAATCACCTATGTTTTTTGCCTTCCTTAAAAATGTACATCTTGCTAGGGCAATATCAATTTTTTCCATAATAATCCTACTTTTGTTAACTTTTTTGAAAACAAAGCCAATATCTTTTATAACTTGCCGCAACGAAGTAATACCTCCTTTGAACAAGTCAACTTTTTTCAGTGATTTTAAAAGCTTGAGCAATGTGGGTAACTTCATTCTTCTATAATAATCATAAATATGATTTTAATAGCATCCTTATCAAAATCATCTAAATCTGTGATTGGCTTTACCTTGGTCCGCTTTTTGTTAGGTGTCGATAATTTATTTTCGGACTAACCTTCTTGGCCAATTTTCTCACGTGTTATACGCGAAACAGTATTGCGACCAATATCAAGAGCTTCGGCTACTCGTTCTACAACTCGATTCAGTGGTAACAACGGTCCATTATTTTGTTGTTCTCTTTCAAAGTAGTCTCGGAGGCGAACAACAAGTTCCCTGGCATGACTACCCAAAATAGTTTTTTTCGTATGCTTAGGCATGGTAATAACCACAAATAGAACAACAAATTCGCAGAACGTTACATCCCTAGTCACGCGGTACTGACGGATGTCAACGTCATACCGACAACTGTCACCCGCACCATGCTACAGCGCACGGAGTATAAGTGTCGGTCAGCTACTTAGTTAAGCATAGGAGAGGTTGTAACTTGAGAGTTTTTCAGTTTAACACACATATAAATAAGTACACCTTACCTCTATACTTCATCGAACATAACCACACAATTACTCACTAGCGCATGACTAAATTAGACTAGTGGCAATGCCGCTAAACCACACCTTCATCATCATCTCAGCCGCATAACGCACAAAAAAACTTTTTTCCTTATCCTATTGTAGTCGGCAGCGCACTTGCAGCAGCTTTGCCGTTGCTTGTGTTATAGGCGACGGTAGCCACGCCATCAAGTGGACCGTCAGCCGATCTTAACATAAATAATAATAATAATAATAAAGTTATTATTATTATGTTGTTTATGTTTATGCTTGTCGGGGACCATGAATTTGATGGAATAAGTGGAATAAGTAACATGTTTCCGAGATCACCACTGAGGAGTGACATAAATGTTTTCAAAATTAGTTTATTCAATTAAAACGAAAAAGTGCATTTACGCTAACGGATAATATTTTCAGAACCAATAAATTCATTTTTGACCATTCATAGGAATTGAAATTTAGACATTCTGATCAACATCGATACTTTTCTTATTCTTTTTGGAAACCTTTAAGTTTTTTTTTTCTTTTTTTTTTTTTGAAAGAATTGTAGGTATATTCGTTTTTAAATACTTAATTAAACTAGTAATATTAATTAAAATATTACTAGTTAATTGAGTATTTTAATTAAAAATTAAAATATTAGTTAAAATAAAATAAGTACAATATACATGCAAAGAGGTTCAAATGTCTGCCGTGGCAGTAGAAAACGATTTTTTCTTCTTTTTTGATGCAATGGTTAACACTTTAAACACCCGCCCTTTTGGCGCGCTTGTCGTGACGTCACAGTCTACAATACAATCAAATGTTAAAAATCACAAACATCTACACGCTTGTTGACATTTCAAAGACGTTGACGTCACAGTCCATAGACTTTGACGTCACATTCGATCTGATCGTTTCAAGTATTTTGAATTTCCCACATTTTTATGCACTTTTTAATAATTATTTTCTTAACGAAAAAGAAATATAATATTAAAAAATATTTACATAGACATAATTCTAAAGCAAAAATGTTGATAAAAATATATATTTAAGCCTTTTTTGAATTAGACGCATATTCCCTATTAAATGATCGTTATAATAGTGAATCATTTTTATTGAATTGCTTGTCATCTATGTCTACTTATATTCAAATGAAATAAAAATTAAATTGCATAGAAAATTAAATATTAAGTTAAAATAATAATAAGAGAAGCAACTATTTAGGAAAATAATTTCGTATATAATTTTTGAATTTATTTTTCCATTTTGGTTACAAATTCGAGTTGACTCGGAAACTCCAGTCAAATTCGTTTTCACTCAAATAAGAGTTTGACAAATTTTCTCGAGTAGAAACAGGCACTCGAGACGTTGACGCCATCGTTCGCCAAACAAACCTTCTGCGCGCGTATTGGCGTGAACCGGAACTTCTTAAAGATATAGAGACATTGACATGTGACATATTACAGTAAACATTTTGACATCCAAAGCTAACATTCATAATATACGGGTTATTATAAAACTTTAACGATATATTATAATCCACTTGAGAATATTTCGGTATCGGGATATCAGATATCGTGTGACTTATTCGCGTGTTTATAAATCATCTGTGAAAGCATCTTTACAAGTTTTATAACCTAAAAGTGTTATGTGCAATTTTTTGTTTTAGTTCTTATTTGTGATATGTTTTGTTGTTTAAGTGACATATTAAGTGTTTGTGAGTGTTCATTTTTAGAAAAAAAGTGCACGAAGAGGAGGTGACATTTTCAATTTAACACGGGCAGGATTCAGGTAAGTTTTAGATTATAAAAACATTGCATGTTTTTTTCTCCAGGTTTGTTTCCAATGATATTTAATTTAAGAATTATTTTGAAGTGCCTTTATTATTTTCTTTATAAGAACAGGATGCACTAGATATGAGTGATATGAGATATGAGATAGTGTTTTCAATTAGGTACCCATTTTAGCAATTTCATCATTGTTGATATTTCCAAACAGTGAAAACCATTTATTAGACTGGGAATAAATATTTCGTATATACTCGTTTCACAGGATACTAGCACATTAACTTGTGAGCATTAAAAACATTGATTAGTTTATTGTTGTTATAAAACATCAATCAAAGTACCCCAAGTACCAGAGCCTGTTTCCCTGTCCCTTATCCTTAATCCTACAATGGTTAGCAGTGACTGGAAAAAAAATCTCATAGACCATCTGTGAGTCATTCTGCCAACAGAATATTTTTCTTTCATTTGGTCTATGAAGTCAAATGTATAAAATTGTTATGTTTATTCACGTGCAAATAAATATGGTATACTTAAATAAAACTCTTATTCATTTAACTACATATATAAAACTAGCTTCCCACCTGTGATCATCCACATCCTTTTTTCTCAGGTCGCTGTGTGGTAACCCCCGATGATCCTCTATCACATACCCCTAATCTCACTACTTAGCCCTCATAGTTTCCGAGATCCCCTCATCTACTTTTAATCAGGTCAGTCTTCAAGGTTTGAGATTTTTCTGATGTTATCGAGCAACCCCTTTATGAGTGGCTACAATGTCAGTAATGTATTAGTGGTATTTCAGATTTACAGTATATCATCATTAATCATTTATTAAGTTCATACCTTAAAGGAACAGGTAAGAAAACAGTTTACAAATAATAAAAATTTGAGCCCTTGCTGATGTAAAACTTTGTAAATATTTTGTTTAAAAAATTCTTTATTTAAAAATAGTATATTTCATTACAAGTGCGGAAAGGCTGTCATTGCAAAGAGTTCCAGTCGGAACAAGTTGCAATGACGGTTCCGCACGTGTACTGAACGACTATTTTTAATACAGTTGCGAAAAAATGAAGCAATTTAATAAAACAAACAACTAAACTCGCAAAGAAAATTTCTGGAAAATGGCGCCAACCGTAGAATATAAGCAGAGATTTTTTTTCTTCAACCATTCTGGTAGGCAAAGGAAACTATGCCCATACAGCCAAGTCTTCAGTAGAATTTTTTTATTGATTTGAAATGAAAATGAAATTTAATGAGATGAAATGAAATGAAACCTAACCTAACTCATTAAATCAAATCATTAAATCTGATATTGAAACAAATTCGTAGCTTCTTTTTAGAAATATACGTATTTGCATGAATCATAAAAACTTTTTAGTAAAAACTTCATGGTTGGTTTTTCTTTTTAATAGACATTATTTTGACAGTTGGGAAAGAGAACGCACGAGTGCGGGAAAGGTAAAAAAAAAGCACGAGTGTGTAATAGCCCACATCCCGAACGCTATACGTCCCTGTAATACGCCACTTTTTGAGCAACTGTATTAAAAATATATTATATACACTACATAAATTACATACATCAAAGTGTTGGTAAAGTAGGCCAAATGTTGGTGTTGCCATGCCAACAGCTGGTCTCACCCGCTGCAAAAGATGTTATAGTTTTACCAAATGATTAGTGATATTCAATTGGGATTTTTTTATGAACATATTGAATATTAATAAATAAGCATTCCTAATTTTTTAACTTTTTAAATATAAATATTGCTTCAGAAAATCCATAAATACAAATATTATCATGACTGCTACATAACCGTTAATGCTAAATGAATACATTGTGTGCCCTGGAATTATAATATAATCTCATATTGACATTATGTTATTTCAGTTTATGTGCAATATATACCCACAAAAAGGAAAGGCCATCATATCCTATTAATGGACGGTTATACTTACTGGCAGGATGCAAGAAGTAAAGGCGTGGTCAAATGGTACTGCTCTCAAAACAGAACTATAAACTGCAAGGCAAACATTAGAATGGACCACAACCATACACGCATCATAAAATACTCAGCGTACCATAATCATTCTCAACCTATAAAACATGAAGGAATGTACCATGAAAATTCTTATGGAAAGTATATCGCCATTGATGACAAGTGTTGTTTTTGTTTGAAAACTACACTACAATTGCAACAAAGGGATTGTCACTTACATACAGGCCATCCTAAATAAATTAATTTCTGATAAAATTTGACCATTTAAAAGAGCTAATATAGTGTACCATAATAATTTTCATAATTTTTTTTCTATTACTCACTTCTTTTCAAATTTTTTTATATTTTTGATCTCATTGACATTTGTTGATTCATTCATTTCACTAATTTAACTATTTTCTAATAATGCTGTACTTTCCTATAATTTAAATTCATACTTGTAATATTTTTTTCTGTGAGGTTGTATATTATGTTTAAGTATGTCTTTAGTCGGTAGCCTTTTCAAATAAATAAATAAATAAAATAAATACAATACAAACGTCTACGGGATCTTAATTCATATATAAACAGCAGTTACAGTACAAAGTATTTTACGAGGGCATGCAGATATTTGAATTTGTTTTAATTTTTATAATTATTAGTGTTTCTCTTAATATGTTTTAATGTAATATATAAAACAAATAATGTGTTTTATTATTATAAAGTCATATCAACAATCTAATAATCTAAATTAGTGAAGCATTATTCAGAACTATCATTAATACAATCATGCACCATAAAAAAAATATTGTAGTAATGTCCATGAAAAAATATTCTCCAACAAGAAAACATAGTTGCAATAACATATTGTTGTAAAATGGCGACATCCTCGTAAGGCTAAGCATCCACCAGAGCTGTACATTATGAGGGAGAAATGTGTCTAGCGAGGGATATGTGCGAGGCAGTGTACAGCAACCAGTCGTAGACTCTACTTGTAACACTAGGGATGCATCCTCCCTTCGTACATTTATACCATTTCACAGCTTCGCTACACATCCTCTCACAGCTCTGGTGGATGCTCAGCCTAAGGGTATCATGGTATATGTAGTTATTAAAATGTAACAATTCGCCTACTTTTAATTTAATTAAACATGAACCAAAATAGTTTTAAACAATTTATTATTTATATTGAATGTTTTGTCTTATGCTTGTCTTTGTCTTATAACTACTTTGTCTAATAATTAATGTGATTTCATTTAAATATATGATTAAGTATTTTAAATTTAAATTTTATAAGTTTTAAAATTATATACCAAATCAATTTCTAATAAATTAAAATTTTAAATAACTAGATTAATTTAAATGTGACTTAATTTAAATATATGATTTTTAAGTATTTTAAATTTAAATTTTATTATAAGTTTTAAATTTTTTATCCCAAATCAATTTCTAAGAAATAAAAAAAAAAAAAATAGCTAGAGAATGTCTAAGTAAAACTTTCACACTCTTCCATTAAATGTAATAATTTCATTATACAAATGTTAAATATGTGGATGACGAAATGCAGGCCCCATTATGCACATAACATGTATACTTATGTTATATGGGATTCTTACCCACTTTAAAAACAGTTATTAAATTTAAAAAATGCCATAAATGTGTTAGTTAGTTTATTGAATAAATATTCTTTTTGGGAATATTTTGTAAGAAAATTATATGTCAATTATTACTTAAATATGTACCAGCATATATTTTGGAACAATTACACTAGAAGTGATTATTCATTCAGATTTTATAAAACTGTTTTTTTTTTTTTCCATTCTCCTGTTAACTGCCATTGGTTCTCTAGCTATAACCTATTTTTGCGCTATATTTGTGCGCCAAGTAGATAGATTTATAGGCGAAATTACATTAAATGTCACTAAAACAGTTTTAATTTCTACATTTTTTGATCATTCCCTTCAGATTGTAGTAGTTTGTCCATTTATTTGTCTCTGATGTGTTTTTTGCTCTCACTGTTGACTTCTTTAACAGTCTGGGAATTCACGCTGACATCTCCAGGAATTCATGAATCTCTGCAAATCTCACAAACCAGTATGCACCCACCAGAAACTGTTATTGATTTATTGAAATCAATTTAAATTTCTTAGCCTAGGTATAAGTAAAAATATGTAGATCTAGCTAGTGAAAAGCTGTAAAAATATGTTGATTATAAGGTTTACTCACAGTCACAACCTTATAATAAAAGGACAGGAGGAGCTCCTTGTAAAAGTTCAATAAAGCTCTGTACATAGAACACAATCGTCCACCTCCTAAAATTGTCAAGTTTGGAACTGATGAATACATTAAAATTTGACTTTTGTCAATGGGTTTGCCCAAAAGAAAGTTTTACTCTCTCTAGATTGATTGATGCCATAAAAGTATTCCTTGTTATTTTTTAGCCGGTTTAATGCCCGGGTGACAAGTTTTTCTTTCTTTTTTTTTTTTCAAAAATCTTTGAATGCAGTTTAGCTTCTTTTAAAAAAATAAAGGAATCAGGATCTTTTAAATTCCATCCTGTATATATGTTTTTAAATGATTTATGAAAATATTGTTTATGGTACCTGCTACAGAGTCGGTATTTACTTATTTCACAGTCGTAATCTGATCATGAAATATTACATCATAATGTGCTACTGTAATGGCCCTTGATACTATTAAAAAATATTTAGCTGCAAAATACTTTGAAATACTCTTTACAAATTGATTTGTGATTAAATCAAATCCATAGAGTAATTTGTACGTTTTATTTCTTATAAGAATATATGATGCTCCTTTGAAGAAGTTGAAGACTTCTTCAACTTCTTCTCAATATTAACATCTGCACGGATAATAATTTCAAATTCGTTTTTCGTTTTGTCCCCTGTCCGTTGTATGGTTATTCCATAACGCAAGCCTATAAGTGCTTACTTTGGGGGCCATGCAATTGGGGCCAAGGCTTTATGCTGCATACTCAGCGACCCAACGAACGCCAACGACCCAACGAAGAAGAAAGAAAGAATACACTTTTAAAGCAGCCAGTAAAAAAGATACCTACAAACAAACAAATATACTGTCAAAAATAAATGCACCATTAATCACCGAGATCTCATCGTCTTAACACGGTAGGGAAATATATAAATATAGGTCGAGAGCGGAAGGGGGGGGGGGGGGGTAGGTTATCCGCGCCTTCTAACAAATCCTCCATGTCCCTTCGGGTGGAAGGCCGCTAGACGATACAATCTTCCTGTTGGTGGTGGCACTCGGGAAGCGTCCAGACAGAACCCAATAATTATTCTTTAGGTTATCATAGAGGTTGCAGATGATACCGGGATTAATTACTCGATTGCACGCGGAGACTGAAGATATATCACTTCACAATCTACAAGCCCTCGCGTTACCAATACTAATCGTAAACTCAACGTGACGCGGATGGCAGCTCGAACCAGAAATTACTTTTAGTTTTAATCACGGCGAGCTGGGCCCATTATATGTAAAACCCACGTTTTTTCATTATCTACTCGATCGACCGTTTCATTCGAATAATTCCGGTCTATAATTCCGAGCGGCGCCGGAGTCAATATACCTAGACATCGGGGCGCGCGCACGTATGAAATGAACTTCGATTAATACCGAAAAAAAATTTTTTTTTCTTTCAAAAATGCATTGTTTTATTTTTTGTTATTAAATCTCAAAAATATGTTACTAAAAGCAATAAAAACTCTCTAGATCTAGTGAAAGTCACCAAAACGGCAACACTAAATTACGAACGCGAATGCTACGAGCGTGCGGTAGCCAACGCTGAATATCCTTCGTTGGCATTCGTTGGGGATGGGCAGGTATGTACGCAGCATTAGTCTTGACTATTTATTTATCATTACTACTATAGCTTTGAAGCTATATCGGGAATATAGTAAGTATAGACAAAGTAAAATTGAGCGCCATAATTTTAAAGAGCATTCAATTTCGTATTAATGTTTTAAAAACATTTGGTTACATTTGGAATTGATTTCCTTTTTGTAGAACTCTACAATTACACATTTATACCAAGTCAACAGGGAAAAAACCATTTATTAATGATGAATAAATACACTTACAACCGTATAAGAAGTAACTTGTACTATTGTGGAAAGAAACTGCATGGTTGCAAGGGCCGTGTAAAATTGAATATCGATGGATCAATTGACAATACAAGCAACACACAACACAATCATCCACCTCCCCAATATATTCAAACCAAAACTGGAAGATATGTGAGAATAAATTGACTTCGAACTAAAGTAAGTTTAATAGGTACTAAGGTGTTGAAATTTTTTTTTCATTATTAATGGTTTATTATGTTTGTATTTAAGTCGCTTTATCTGTATAATATATCACTAGCTGAGCCCGCAACTTCGTACGCGTGGCATTCGGTATAGCGCGTAACTTTTTTGTTTGGTAAACCAATTGTAATGAAATAAATGTTACGGAAAGCTTGATACAATACATCAGTGAAAACCGCATTCAAATCGGTGAACCCGTATCTGAGATTAGCGTCCACAAACGCACATGACAAATAGACAAAAAAAAAATCTAAAAACTATTTTTTTAACCATCCACCATTACAAACGAACGAAAACAACGGGAGAATATGTAATCGTACGTGATGTAACTCTGTACGTGGCAATGTAATTAACTAGTAATACTGTCTCTATTTTATGTATTGCTGTAGGTTTTTGTTCAAAATAAAATAAATATAAACTTAATTGGAAAAATTATGTTTTTTCTTTCAGTCCACTGAAACTCATAATTATTTTTACTGTCCACTCATAATTATTTTTATTTTGTTTTATTATAAGTTAATGCAATAAAATAATTACAACTTTATGCATTTTTGACCTGCAAAAGTTAGGAACACCGCTCATTGGAGAAGAGTCGAGGCGACGTCATGTCGAAAGTGGCCAAGATGCATGTCTGTTCTGTTTTCTATGTAACCGCAGTGAGGGCAAAATTTGAAGCGGAGGCGCGATAGATGACGTCAAGGCGGAGGTGCGCGACGCGCTTCCTACTCATCGCCAGACAATTGCTGCCATTTTGTCATTAAATTTCTTCGCAAGTAAGCAGGGTCCCAATATATCCTTCGTCTTGGGTTTAAATTCAAAACATTTAAAATCCTTTAATCAAGCTTTTAACTCCCAGAAATATTTTAATTAAATTAGATATTGCTAATAAAATACTCAATCCTATTACAGAAAATATAGAGTATACATTGGTGCCAACTAAGACTGGAAAAAATAATCTGCTGATGAATGGCTATATATTTAATTCAGACGGACCTCTTCGCTATTATTGTAATAAGAAAACGGGATTAACCCGTTGTAAAAGTCGGGTGAAGCTGAATCGAAATGGTACTATAAAAATAGTCAATTTAGAACACAATCATCCGCCACCGAAATGATCACGACAAACACTGCTAATGTTGATATAAGTAATTAAAATGGTAAAAATATAATTCGAATAACTTGTTTCATTTTTAAAATTCAACATGTTTTTGCTTAAAATTCAACACGGGTAGATTCAAGATGAATCAGTTTACGATTCTCGGGTCCGGACCGATACCGGGTACGATTTCCGGCAAGTTCAAATTTGGATAGACAGAAGGGCCGAGGGTCCATTTGATAGTAGGTGGCTGCCATCGCCTATAACACAAGCAACGCCACAGGTGTTCCAAGTGCGCTGCTTACGATAGTAGTATTAAGGATAAGCGATAATAAGGAAGGGCTATAGGGCAATGGGCTCTGGAATCCCTTGCTCACTTATCGAAACACAGCTGCACATATATGCTGTTATTTCACCGTGATATATGTTGTTATTTCACCGTGGTCTTCTGTAAGGGGGGTGATTGCTGCTGCCAGACGGGGTGCCCAAATTACTACGAAACACAGTGTGCCCTGCCACCACTTGTTAGATTGAAATCAGAGACCACTATGAAAGTTTCCAAGGTTGGCTTTCTAGGCTGCACCGCTTCCGATTTCAAACGATCGTACTTCGTATTTAGAGCGATTTAATGCTTCCAGTAATTTTAGAATAACATAATTTTAGTAGAACTTAAAACAACCGGATCAATAAAACCGCCACCTCCACCTTTTTTTATTGTGACGAGTTCCGCAAGAATCATTATTAAATTGCTGCAATTATTGTATTTGCAGATCGGTCCAGTTTTTTTAATCAAATGGTATTGGAAATAATATCATCACAGCGAGGAAAGGAGGTGCAGGTTATAGATATAATGTAGCGAGAAAAAATAAAGTCGGGTCTTGTTCGTGGCGTTGTGTAAAATAGAAAGACGTGCAAAGCAACACTAATTATCGGTAAAGATAATTCTATAATTAGAGACGACAGGCACAACTGTAATCCTGATTTTAGATCCTGATCCGGACTGTAATCCGAAAGACTGCCCCAGGATTTGGGAGATAAGGGAATTGAGCTCATTAAGAAAATACTTAAGTTTGAAAATATTAGTAAAAATATATATAAATATGGAAAAAGGAATGCCTTTGGGGTTAAAAGTATGTTTTAAGGTTTCACTTAAGGAGTTAAACAAAAGGTATCCTTTTGTTATTTGCTAACGAAGTTATTCATCATTTTATATGAAGATTAATAATAAAACACGTTTCGTTTACTCTTCGCGACTGACACTGACGTTTTATTTTTTAACAAACACATTACCTACATAACAGATGGCGCTAGTAGTGACAGTGGCTTATATTTTGATAAAGTAATACCAACACCCCCACTTATCAAAATAAACTATACCTACTTTATACATATTATATTACACAGGAACAATACCTAGCATATTCAAAAACTTATAATGTTTCGTTGAACATAGACCTTTTGTCAATAAGTCAGCAGGCATTTCCTCACTGGTAACATATTTAATTATAACAAACTTAGACTTAACTACATCTCTAACGTAATGATACACACATACACTAATGACATATATAATGACGTACATCTATATGTTTAGATCTATTATGACTTTGATGACTCAATGCTAATTTTAACGCACTTTGGTTATCACAAAACAAGTTAATGATATGATGATAACTTGAAACTTCATGTAATAAATTTCTTACATAAACAGCTTCTCTAGTCGCATCTGACAAAGCTGTATACTCGGTTTTTTGCTTTCTACTTTGCCAAGAAATCGCTGACCCTGCTGACATCATAAAACAGAAATCAGTGTATGATTTCCTGTCTAAGGCATCACTCGCCCAATCACTATCAACAAAACCTTGTATATACCCAAACTATTTTTACTATATTTTAAACAATAATTATTAGTACATTGCAAGTATTTCAGTATTCTTTTTGCATAATTCCAGTGTACATTATTATAACAACTATTGAAATCTAGCCCCACTCAAAGAGCTTACCTCCATCGGACCACAAATGTCTGTATTACATGTATTCTATGTAGTGTTTCTGTACTTCGGTTACCCACATGAGAAAAAGGTAATCTCATTTGTTTGCCTTCACAACAAGTAGTACATTGTAACTTCGTTACGTCAAAGGAATTTTCATAAGACACTCCATTTACAATACCATTCTTCATTTTGTTCATATCCTGGCTGTTGATGTGAGCTAATCGTCTGTGCCATAGCTCTCTGCTTACTTCTGCTTACTTCTCTGCTTACAATCTTTGTTTACAGTCATGTGTGCACTAGCTCCCGAATCTACGTACCACTCATTTTTATTATACTGTCCATTCAGGAAAACAACGTTAAAAACGCATTTATCATGTTCTTTTTTAACATTGGGCACTGGTTTCGATAATGTCCGTCTTCTTTGCATTTGTAACAAGTGATAATTTTTGTTGTTTTTCCCGTCACTTTGTTTGACTTTGACAGACCGCCATTTTTCTTAGCCCCTGTGTTGGAGTAATTTTTTCTCGTTGCGAATGCTGCGCCGCTAACTTCACTCTCAACTTTTGCATCCATGTCAAGCAATTTTGACTTAATGACTGTCTTGTATTGAATAATAGATACACAATTGTTTATAGACTTCTTTATTACGGGTATAGTATCGGTATAAACATGCTTGGTTTGATAGATAGAATAGATACACGAATGGCACCGCGTCGGGGTTCGCACAGCGAACGCAGTGTTGCCATACTTAGCTATCCCTGACAATGACGTCGGTAGTTATCGAAAACCTGAATGTTCGATTGCCATTATCATGGGAAAATATCGTTCAGACAAATCTACCAATAATAATGACCCCACCCATTCACTAGTTATTGTAAATCCTGTTCCATTTAATCTTTGAGCTGTTTCGACCATTTGCGTGACATATGCAGCCATCGAGTCGCAATTTTCCAATCTTATGGATATCAAATGACAAAGCAAACTTATTTTTCTTGAAAAACCAGAGTCGTCGTACATGGTCTTCAACGTAGTCCATAATTCTGCCGAGCTCTTAGTGTTCTTGATATGCACGTATAATGTAGGATCAATTGTTAATATTAACTTTGCCTTCGTTTTAGCGTCCTCCGCTGGCTTTATTTCGAAATCTTCAGTTGGATTGATGTATTTATCCATACCCTCCAAAATGAATAAATTCACAGCGGCAAAACTCTACTTGTCGTAATTTTCCCTGCCTTTTAATTTCGGCACACTAGCAATATAGTTTGTAGTCATGTTTCCGCGAAAAGAAAAACGTACACTATTTATCTATTTTAAACTATTAAAATAACTGATAAATTATATGGAAATTGCCCATAACCTAATAATAAAACACGTTTCGTTTACTCTTTGCGATAGACAGCGAATACACACTGACGTTTTATTTTTTTAACAAACACATTACATACATAACAGATGGCGCTAGTTAGTGACAGTAGCTTATATTTTGATAAAGTATTTTATTTTTATTTTTTTTATTAGATCAGGGTAGTGCTTGACCACTATCTCACCTGATGTGAGGTGTAGATGTGGCCGAAGGTGGACCACGCTTACCCAGTAAATGCCCATTTACCCTGGTTTTGAAGACCCCGAGGTTGTAGTTCTGTGGGAACACAGACGCAAGCAATGAGTTCCACTCCTTAGCAGTCCGAACAAGGAAGGTGGAACTGAAACGCTTCGTGCGTGATCGAGGTACATCGACCACGAAGGGATGAAACACCCGCCCACGCCTAGTGTTCCGCAAGTGGAACGGTTCCGGTTGGATTAATTCGTACAGAATAGATGCACACTCTCCATAGTGTAGACGATAGAAAATCGATAGGCAAGCTACTTTTCGGCGATGCTGCAGGCTTTGAAGTTGGGAATCTACAAGGGCGTCGTTGCCAATAAGCTTCTTTGCTCGCCTTTCAATCGAGTCCAGTGCGGCCAGTTGGTAACGGGCAGAACCATCCCAGAGGTGACAGCAGTACTCCATGCAAGACCGGACCTGTGCTTTGTATAAGTCTAAGAGCTGCCCGGCAGTGAAATACCGTTTCACCTTGGAAAGGATGCCCAGCTTTTTGGCAGCTGTTTTGGCAATGGACTCGATGTGCCTACCGAAGTTCAGATCGGCTGTAAGGTCCACACCAAGGAGTTGGAGATGGTCCGAGATTGGAACAGTCACTCCCCGGAATGATGGGTTCAGTTCAATAGGACTTCGTTTCGCTGAAAAAAAGACACGCTTGAGTCTTCGTTTCATTGAAACTGACCAAATTAGCGTCACCCCAGTCGGATATATTTTTCAGTGTCTGGTCCAACCTACAGACCATGCCTTCTCTCTGCGAGCGGATCTCCAGGCTACCAGCCCGAGCATCGGACATATATCTCTCAACCACTGTGCTATCATCGGCATATCCAAATGTTCCGGGCATTGCCAACAAGTCATTTATATGTTATAAAAAAATAGTGGTTGAGGGTACGGATCCCTGAGGGACACCGGCATCGACATCCAGAAGATCAGATGAGCATCCATCAAGTATTACTCGTATTGATCTTTCCCTCAGGAAATCCGATATCCAATTACACAGGCCAGGAGGGATACCGTAGGAAGGAAGCTTGCCAACAAGTCCGTCGTGCCAGACCCTGTCAAAAGCCTTTGAGATATCGAGAGACACGGCCAGAGCCTCACCGTGCTTCTCAATGGCCTCGCTCCATAGGTGCGTGGCGTATGCCAACAATGATATGTTTAAATTTTATTTTAAATCCTTTAAGAAGTTAAAGAAGCTTTAAATTTTAAATTAAGCAGTCAAATTTAACTTTCCCCATAGATTTAGGAAGTAATGAGACTGACATTAATACCGCTCTTTTGTCAAACAATGGAAAAACGACCTACAAAATATTTATTTCATTTAATGAAGAGCCAAATTCCACAAATTTATCTCTACTTTTTTATCTACTTGATTTTGAACGGGCGGCAATGTCCTGATAACTGCATCACTTCTATTTTTCTCGAATTTTGTGGCGGAAAGCTGATGAATTGGTTCATGATTTTTGTCTGATATAGTGTTTCGTTCTTGTTTATTATTGTTAATGTTATTGATTTATAATATATTTAGTAATTCATACTGACAGTGTTTTTGTTTCATTTAATTTTTATATCCGACAGTACAATGTCATCGCAGGTTTCAATTGTGGGCGAGTTGACATGGAGTACTGCTCTCACCTCTGGGCTGGCGCGCCTAAGTACTAGCTGGATCCATTTGACACTTTACAGCGTCGAATTGTTGACGATCCAATGCTCATACAGCAACGATTAGAGCCACTTAGTTTAAGAAGAGATGTAGCCTCTCTTTGTGTGTTCTACCGGCCGGCTGTACAATGGTGAGTGCTCGGATGAGTTGTTCCAATTAATGCCTACCTGAAACTTTTACCACCGCACTGCGCGCCATAGATGCGAAGTTCATCAACATTACTTGGATAAGATGCCGCTGCGCACAGTTTGGATGAGTAGAAACTTTATCTCACGGACGCGCGAACTTTGGAACAATCTCCCTTCTAAGGTGTTTGCATCTAGCTACAATATGGGATTCTTCAAACGAGCAGTAAATAAATTCCTGCAGGGTCGGCAGCGCATATCTGGTGTTGCTTGTGTTTTTAGGCGACGTTAACCACCTACCATCAAGTGAACCGTCAGCCTGCCTGCCACCCTTAGTATTATAAATAAAAAAATAAGGTTGAAAGTAATATGTTTAGAAAAAATACCGTACCGTGCCATGCCAGCAGTCAGCGCCGGTGAGCCCTTAAATCCATTTTATATTTGTTTTTTTCTCCGATGTGAATTTTGTGTGAATTCTATGTAGTTATTAACTAACATAAGTAGAATAAGTAGTTATTAGTTATTAACAGTAAATTAACTGGGTTATTTTGTAAATTAGACTTTATGAGGAAAAGTAATTTTTTGTTCGTAATGAGATATTAGAAGTAAGTACCTAGTTGCCGTCAAAGAGTAAAAAAACTCCATTAGAATCTGGTAACGAATTTAAATTGCGATGGCGTCCGGGCGTAAAATTTACACCCACTCTCTTGAGAGCAAAGTATAGTTCTTGAGAGCGTCAACGCTCATCACTTTTAAGTAGTAGCGTAACCTTATCCAGGATTTCGAAGAATCCAGATATACAGACCAATTAACATTATGTTTTTATAAATCTTCAGATATCCATTTCATTCCATTGGAAAGTGGCAAATGTCTGATTAAGTATAACGGTTACACGTATTGGAGAGGCTGGAAGGGCTCGAAGTGTTGTTCGTACTATTGCTCGAAGAAGGGATGTAAGTCCCGTTTGAAAATCGACGATGACTACAAGGTGAAAGATGTTGTCTTCGAACATAACCACCCCAAACCCACAAATAAAATAAAGACATCTCTTTATTGAATTATAGTTAAGTAAATACGCGATAAAATGCAGTAATCGTCAGTTCACACCGAAAGCGGTGCGCTCGTTTTAAGGTAGCAATACAATAACACCTTTTTGTGTAATAAATTAGTTCTATATTGTATTGTTACTTAAAATGTGCGCTCATGGTCCCGCTCGTTCTAAGGTAATAATACAATATATAACATATTTACTACAAAAAAAGGTAGTATACCTTTTGTGTAGTAAATTAGTTCTATATTTTATTGCTACCTTAAAATTGTTAAGGTAGCGTCGCGTTTCGGTCTGAATCGACCCTAAGTAATACACATGTGAGAGTGACTTATGTGCTTGTGTAGTTGTATTTTATTGTAGAGTGTTGCGATTGTATCCGAACTTACTATCCGATTTTCGTGATTAAGCTTACCTTTAATTATTGTCTTCATAATTCGTAATATTTATATTAATTATGAAAAACAATCTCAGTTAATGTAAAAACTATGGAACTTAAATATTATTAGTAATTTGAATTGTAATATTATTGTGTATACATATTACATCTATAAAAATACAGTGAAGAATATTAATTTATATTACCTCGTGTAGTGAAAAGTCAGCTTAATTTAGTGATAAGTTATTTCAAATAATCAGTTATCTTAGATAATGTATGCTATTTATTTAAAATCTCCTAGGGGTATTATTCATAATATAACTTATTATCCAATTTGTAGATGTTGTTCGATGATTTATTGTGTACTGTAAATACTATTTACAAGTAACTCAAATTTATCTATAATATACATTTTAAGTAAAGCTTATGTTTTTCTTTTAAAAATCGTAGCTTGTAACAATATAGGTACTACTTCTACAGTGAATTGTTATGCGACGCGGTTTCACCCGCCATTTAATTTAAAATTAATCGCATTATCCTAAAAATTTGCAACATAGATAAGCTTGAAAAGATTCCGCATAGGACGATTGTACTTACGTCGTCGGGGATGGTATCTGCGTCGTTTATTATAGGCATGTACATTTTTCGTTTTCACTTAGCGTTCTTTTTCTTTTAACTCAGTTCCTAAGTGTCAATTCACACCGAAACGAAACAAGATGCGATGCGGCACGCTCGGTTTAAAATAGCAATACAATATGGAATTTATTTACTACATAAAGGGTGCGCAGTTCAGTGAGTCCGCGAAAGTGGTGACTTCGGCTTCACGCTATATGAAGTAGAAACGTATCGCGGATAATACTTTGTACAGCTTCACGATGCGCCGAAGCATCCTGCCTCTTTAAGCATCTTCGCATCGCGTCTTTTTTCGGTGTGAACTGAACCTAAGGGTCAAGCCATAACATTCTTCAAGAACTGGGCTTTAAATGCAAGAATATTTTTTTGAAATCCGTCTACTAGTTCTTAAGGTAAGCGCGTTCAAAAGAAAACAAACTCTTTAGCTTTTTTATTAGCATAATTGAAGTTTCTTATGTAAAAAAAAATATTACATGAAAAGTCATTTAAGTGTTTTTTATTTAAGTGTGAAAAATAATTAAATCGTTAAAATCTATGATGTGTTTAAATCTATGAGTCTGTCTTTTCAGATTCTTTCTCAGTGCGTTTTATACAATTAGAAAATTGTACTCATTTGGCAATGTACGGAGGTTATACGAGTACATATTGGAAAAAGAGTGCTTCTCGTTCGTACTACTGTTCAAAGTATGGTACTACAAGATGTAAGTTCCGTATCATATTAAGTGATAACGGAATATTACATTATATTTTCAAACATAACCATCCGAGACCTGTACAAGAAGTTGAAAACCGGATGTTACAAATTTTAGAATCGCATTATTTTTAATGTGTTTTTTTTTTTTATTTTTGTTGGTTTAATTAAATCCAGTAGTGCCATTTGTTTTAGACAATCATCTATCTCCAAAATATGTATGTAATAAAGATGGTACGAGTTAAAACAAAACTGGGGCATATCAAAATATAAGAATGTTTTTTAATATTTGAGCTTCTTTTTAATTTGACTTTATTCACCAAATGTCTAAAAATATAAGACGACAACTAAACCTTTGGTTCACTTTTTTATTCGAAGGATCTTTAAATTTATATGCTGTATCAGCGCTAACCACAACTATAGCAGGTAGATAAGTAGTTTACGCAACTTATAGTTACTTATAGTTTGGATGAAAGATTTTTTTTTGGAAAAAACACGCAAAAAACGGAAAATTGGGATCGTATTTTTATATGAAATTGACTGGTATTGTATTTTATAAGTACAATCTTTAACATGAGTTAATGACTGACGAGGAAAAATTATAAGCAAGCTACTGTACTTACTGCATAAAATTGTTTAGTTAGGTACCTACTAAGCCACTGACAGAATTTAGTACTAGTCCCTGGTATTGTATACATTAATTCATGTTTAATAGCTTTTCAGGATCCCGTGAATACATATTTATACCCAGTCGGCAAGGTAATAACAATGTATTGATGATGAACGGATATACTTACAATTATACAAGCAGAACCTTATATTACTGTCCCAAAAAGATGAGGTTAGGTTGCAGAGCGAGTGTAAAGCTGGATCGTGATGGATCAGTTAAACCCTCTAGTTACACGCGTCATAATCATCCGCCTCCAAATTATTTACGGACCAAGGATGGAAAATATGTTCCAATATAAGATTTTTTTTAAATATTTCATGTGTGATTTTTAAATTGTTTAACTTTTGGCTCTGTCCAAACCGAAATACGATGCGACGCGGCACAGGATGAAGCCGCCGACGCCACTTTGGCGTTTTCGTGTAGTAAATAAGTTCTATTTTGTATCACTATATAGAGCAATGCAATATATTGGTAACAATGCAATATAGAGCTTATTTGCTGCGCAGAAGGGTACGCATTTCTGTGATACGCATCGCGTACTCACTGTAGTGTCACAGTTTTACAATACATACAGTTGAGAAACGCCTTTGTAGTTGGGCGATGCCGCCGCCCGTGCAAGTACTTACGCTGTCACACTCCGAAATGCTAGGGTTGGCACAAAATTGAAAATAAAATAAATGTGATTATTATTATGTGATCATTTATTTACAAGTATGTTAGGATTGTAACACATTGCGCCATCAACACAGGTGGCTCATCATAATGCACCTGCTTACAAAATATACAAAATATAAAATATTCGTTGTGGATAAAGCAAGAAGTTTGATTTAATTTTTAGTGATCAAGACTAGCAATGTTATCTAATGATCTAATTATGGTCGTGATTTACAAGTGTTAAAGATGCACTGGGGTATACATTTACAAGTGTCGCACTGCCAGATATTTACGTGACGCTATTGCGACGCAATTCGCAACAACTTTTATACATAATTTTCACAAAACTTCTTAAGTCTCTAGCCATAAATCAAAAGACCATGAACCGATCTGGCATATCGATCCGTCGCCAATTTGATTTTTTTTTTCAAAATTGCGGCGCAAGGTGAAAGTGTATTGATAGAGGACACATAGACGAACAAAACATGCCAAGTAACATACTCCAAAGTGTCACGGTACTGAGATATTTGGAGGTAAATATATCGATATATGAGTACAACGACAATAATTAGAAATAGACTTATTACGTCAATAATTAGAAATAGGCATCAGATTGTATCCAATTAATCATTCCCAGGTTTATTGTTATTATTGCTGTTTATTGGAAGAGACTAGGTACATTACATACTACTAGGAGTACGAGAAAACTACTACTACTACAATTGATTATTTGCCTACTAACTAAATCGCACCGCATCGCAACTTTCATACAAAAAAGTTCGAACCCCTTCAATAACTTTTATGAACAAAGGTTTCAATTAGTACAAAATGAATAATAGTGCTAGACTATATTAGTCCATTATAGACTTCAGTAACTTTATTATTAATTATTTATTTATTCGGAACAACAGAGTTATTCTTTATCTAGACTTACAGTCTCCTTAATAAAAAATATATATTTATTCTAACTATATACTTATTTATTGGAAAAACTTACCTCGCATCACGGGGAAATCTATGAAAACTTAAATCCTTGTTGTATTTTCCTGTCGAGGTGCATCCGTACACAGCACAGCACACCATAATAAATTAAAAACGTAATAAACAATAAATTAAATAAAATACGTAAAAAAACACGTTCCCGTCAGCCCTCCGTACAAGAAATTGCAAACTGAATGAGTTTGCAAAACGCGGCCCGCGCCGCCCGCTTCCCCGCCACATACCCGTCGTTGCTCTACGCAAGTACATTCGTTTCTCAACTGTATGTATTGTAAAACTGTGGTAGTGTATTGTATACCCCTTTGTGTAGTGGATTGATTCTATATTGTTTTTTTTTTTTTTTTAATGTTTATTTATATTTAATCACAGTAAATACGTGTCATTTTGTTCGATGACTTTTTGCCATCTTGTAGGTAGTAACATGATCCCGTTGCTGTTTCTGTCTCTTTAGGCAGTGTCAGGTTAACATCAAGAGAGGACTGCCAAAACTATTTGTCGCGTTTTTTTGATCAGAAGTCCCAAAATTTCTACAGCAACGGGATCATTTCACTATCTAGAAGATGGCAAAAAGTTATCGAAGAAATTGGCACAATTATAATAATTAAATATAAATAAACTTTGAAGAAAAAAAATGTTTTGTGTTTTCATATAAAATGCAAAGAAACGTTTTCCCCAACCTATTGTATTAACGTAATATTTAAAAGGAAATCCTTTCCTTTGCGTGAAAAAATAAAGTTATCATAATTGATAATTACAACTTTAATTATATTTAAATAATTAAGCATCTAATCTTTGCAAGTGTGTTTTGATCTTTTGATACATTCTTTAATTGTATTCAATGAATGCATTGAGTCGAATAAACTTATTTGCTATGACTATTGATTGTTATTTATACCTTTTTTTATATTATAAAATTGATTATATTTTGACGCAAAAATTACTTACAATATTTTATCGTCACCGTAAATTATTCGACCAATCCACAATAATGTGCAGGGTTTCCAGCCGTAAATATTTTTTGGTATCATATATAATTTATCTAATATCAGTGTAATGTATGGGTAATAAGTAACTGTGATAAAACATGTTATTGAATATGATTGCCCTTTATGTCACCATTTTGTTAATTTCATATTTTGAGATGAATTCTCACTATAAGTCTTAAGGCGATAAATACAGAATAATTAAATTAATCTTTTCAGAATCTAACGAATACATTTTTATACCCAGTCGGCGAGGTAAACAAAAGTTGTTAATGATGAACGGATTCACTTACAACTTTAACAGGAGTAACTTATATTATTGTTCCAAAAAACTTAGCTTAGGTTGTAAAGCGAATGTAAAACTGGGCTTTGATGGATCAGTTAAACCCACAAGTGACACTCATCATAAACACCTACCTCCAAAATATATGCGAACTAAAGATGGTAAATATGTTTTAGTATCATTTTAGTATCACAATTTGTACCAAAATTTTTGTAGCTACTCGGAGATAATCGAACAGATTTAAAATTGGAAGGGTTTTTCTTAAATATTGTTTAAAATTTGCAAAAAGAAATGAAAGTAGGCGATTTAAAGTTTAGTACAGAACTTAGGTTAATTAATAAGCTTTAAAATAATGTAGTTGTCGCTGACAATTGCTATTTTGGCCGAGACTTGTATTGGGTACTTTTTTCTAATGCCATACATGATCAAGTCTTATCGTCCAATCGGCATGATCTCGGTGTCATTTTGAATAACAAGTTTAGCTGTCATGACAATGGCACCTATACACTGACTAATTAGCTTGATCGAGCGAATCGTGTCATGTTGATTGAAGGATAGGCTCGGTCGTATATGGCTGGAAACAATAGATAAAATAATTCATGTTTATATTTACAATTTGTAAAGTTCGTCAATGATAGCTAAACACTTTTGTCAGATAAAATGCATAATTTGCATTTTATGTATGTTAGACAACATGCATAAAATGCATGTTGGTATAAGTTTTTTTGGTTAAGCAAATTCTATTAGGTATTAAGTAGGTAATAACTTCTAAATGTAAAAATATTACTTAATTTTTGTCATCATCATCATTTGCATTTAGAAACTGTCCAGCAAATTCTGTTTTTATCCTCTTGGACATTGCCGGAGTGAGACACAAAAAGAGTGATTAACGTATACTCTTCTTTTTAAACATTGAAGCAAATTCCAAGCAAATGCGAGAAAAATTACTAATCATTGCAATTTCTGCTTATTGCAGTGCTGCTTTCCACAATATACCTAAATTTTATTTTGGTTCACCACAAAATTACAATGTTTGTATTTGAAATGTTTATAAAATGGTATTTTTGTGTTTTAAGATTTATTTTTTAGTTGATGATTGTCATTTTTGTTTTGCCTTTATTTTATTTTAACTATTTTTTGATTTAATATCGCATAGAGGCAACAGTATATTGCGTTGCCAGGGACTATTCTTAGCCCCATGGCATGTACGAGAAAAGGATTTCTCAATTAAATGAAATGATCCTTGTGATCGACGTATCCGAGCTTCTTTTATTTACCTTATCATTTTTTACATTTTATATTATGTATCTATTAAAAATTCTTATCACTGGTAAATAGCTACTTATCTTCCATCCCAATTCTGTTTTTTTTTTTTTGCCTCCTGTATCTCATGTGTTCTCTCTAGTTTTAAATTTCATCTTTGATAATAAATAAAAACAGGTTCGGAAGCAGTGGTGAGGTTAATACCTCACTGAAACTATTACTATTGCGTAGGTATACACATTACATTTGTTTGAGTATGGTTCGTATTGAAAATATTCAAGTAACATTACAAACCATGTAGTTGATGGGATTACACGTAAGATATTTTGGCACATGAATGAGAGAATCCAATAATTTTAGGGCGTAGTTGATCAGAAACATCAAAGTGGAAGAGTGAATTTTAGTTATCTTTTGACATAGTATTGTACTGGACTATGCCAATCGTACTAGTCAGTACGCAATTATGAAATACGCATTTGATTAAATTTTATCATGTCATGTTATGAATTTTTTCTTTATATTCTAGTCTCTCTTTCTCTCTCTTTCTGACTCTTTCAGTGCCTCTTCAGTCCTGAAGGTTGCCCGCTAACTCCCTGAATATGTCTCTGTCAAGAGCCAACTGGAACAACCGCTCGACTCCCGGATGTTTCGCAACTACTACTTCATCCTTCACATAGCGCGTATCTTTCCTACCACCTTACCCATCACGATTAATTGAAGTAAATCGGTATATATATCTGTCTATTCAATCTTGCGCTTCTTGATGTTTCGTTCTTCGTATCTTCGTCTCAGGCATATTGACACGTTGGAGAACGGCTTGGTTCCTGATTTCTTGTCTATAGACTTTCGAGTGAGATTATTATTAAATAAATTAACTTAAAAAAGATAATTATTAAATAAAAAAATCGTGCTTGCTGGTATTTTGACACTATACTTACACTTAACGAATTTAGAGTAGTTAATCTTATGTTGTTTTTTTTTTCTTTTTAGGATCCCATGAATACATTTTTATACCTAGTCGCAAAGGTCAGAATAATGTATTAATGATGAACGGATTCACATACAATTATGGAACCAGTACCTCATACTATTGTCCTAAGAGGAGTTGTAGAGCGCGTGTGAAGTTGGATCACGATGGTTCAGTGAAACCCGATAGTGACACTTGTCATAATCATCCACCTCCAAAATATATGCAAACAAAAAGTGGTCAATACATTCTAATCTAACGTTAGCTTAATTGGCAGGTCGGCTAACTTTATTCCAATAAGTTGTTCAGGAGACATTTTATTATTTCTTTTATATTGTATGAAGAAACCCCGTTTATAAGTAGATAAGTAATAGTTGAAAATAGTTTGCTGTTATTTGTTATAATGTACAATTTTATATCAAGTAGGTTTTTGCTCGAAGGACCAAAATTAGATAAGGGTTGTAAGTCCTGTTCGGAGTGATGCAAATAAATCACCTTTTGACTGGATATAGTTTACTGCTAGAACAATTAAGATTAACACAATATGTCAATTATACTAATATGTCAACTGAGTGCTACAAGAAGCACCAGTTATACTGGATATTATCAACTTAAATGTCAGATGAGCATTAATTTAAACTAACATATGCACAATTCAATAATATGGTGTTAGTCGGCCTTGCTCGTGAAATACAATCTAGGTGCTGCGTGCTAAGTAGACTTATCCCCTGCTGGAAGTACATGTACAGAAAAGATAATAACCTAGATACAATGAAAATAATATATAATATGTTTTGCAACATATATTAACATCAAACACCTACATCTAAAATGGTGATAAGTCTACCGTATCGTATGTGAACTAGTGTTAAATCTCACATTAATTTCACTTTCACTTATCAGTTTTCGCATTTTAACACTGTTTGTTGTTCACTTTGCTATAGTTATACACTTTTTAAGTCACTGTTTCGTTCTCCTATTTTGCCGGGCTCCCGTTGTCTCTCTTCTCGATGAGTGTCCCCCTCTCCAAATGAAAAACGGTTCGCAGCTTGTTCCACAAACAAGCAGAAGTTGCTAACAATGCAATGCAAATAGCTGGCACTACGTAACATATTATAGTGTAATGGTGCATGTCATGAGCATTTAAGGTATTATCATGTCACGTGGTAAATAACTGGCTATTTTATTCAATTAATTTCGTATGTTTCTAAGTGCAATGTTGTATTATACATACATACAGCCGTATTTATAATATTGTTGACTGAGACACACACCTATTTGTTACGGTACATGTCTCTGACGTAATCTCCTCGTCACAATAACAATAAAGTCATGTGCTCTGTTTCCCTACCATTGATGCACCGTTGTATTATGGTTTTTGTTATGGCAGTTTGTCATGGTTGTCAGGTAACCTCTCTTGTTCAATTTTTTGATTTTTCTCTACTAAATATAGCACATATATTTCGTTTTTATAGGTTGTAATTTTGTCCCATTCTCATACTCCTGTTTTTAATAAAACCAATAAACCGGTTAAATGTAGGTATTTCTCGTGAATCTGTTATGGATTGCATAATTATATTCTGTATAGGTTTCAGAGTCTAATTTCTCACATAATCAGATCCCACGAAGAAGTATAGCTATGCCCAAATTGTGAATGGCATGAATTGTTTCGGTGGTTGTGTCATTTAATCGTTTAATTCAAAATAAGTCAGTTTTTGGAAACGCGCAAAGAAATGAGTTTTTATTTTTATACCTACTGTGACGTAGGTCTGGGGATCGCGTGGTCTTCTTTTTAATTTTATTAAGGTCAACGGACAGGCTGATGGTCCACTTGATGTTAGGTAACTACCGTCGCCTATAATACAAGCAACTCCACAGGTGTGCTGCAAGTGCGCTGCCGAGTACAATAGGATTAAGGATAAGGGATTGGGAAAGCTTAGAGAAATGGACTCTAGCATCCCTTACTCACTCACTGAAACACAACAGCCCGGTGATCTTCTGTAAGGGGGTGGTTACTTAGACGGGCTGCCCAAATGACTGCTAAACGCAGTGTGCCTTGCCACTACTTTCCAAATCTATACCAGGTAAGCACACTAACCCCCTCATCCAACAGGTCGTCACAAAATTGTGAAATTTTAAGAATTAATTCATAATTGTTTATTACAAATTATAATAGGTACCTAAACATTTTGTTAGTGTTTAAATATACCTATACTTATCTGCTTTTATACTTGAATTTTGATAATCAAAGAATGTTAAAAATCGAATGAAATATCTAAGAAAATAAATCAATTATATAAATGAATTTTCTGCAATGTGGAAATACCTACATAATTCCATGGAAATAAACTATCTTAAAAATCTTGGTTTTTACAATTGTCGATTTAATATCCAACAACAACATTAACAACATACAACAACATTTAACAAGATTTGTTATGAGAAGCGCTATATCACCATATGAAAGATTAACAGCAACACTTCGATTTTTAGCAACGGAGAACCTATGAAGACCTTAAATTTTCAACAATAATATCTCCCCAATCACATTCTAATATCATACCAGAATCATGTGAAGCAATATTATAGTGTTGTATATATTGTGTTGTAAATAAAACGTTCCGTACATTTGTTTTGTATACAGATACGCTTGCGTACGAGTTCATAACAAACCAAAGACGAAAGGTACTGTTGATGTTCAAAGGCTGCACTTTCTCACGCAAGGGCTCATCGAAGTTAATATATTACTGTTCGAAAAAAGATTCCGTAGGGTGTAAAGCTTTCGTTAAACTGGATCTTGCTGGAAATATTTCTAAATATATGATTGATCATGTTCATCCTCCACCAAATATATTCGTTACTGAAAAATATCATCTTGTAACTTAAAAATAGAATTAATATAAGTTACATTAAATTTTTATTAAGGAAAGTTATTTTTTTATTTCTTAATGTTATGGATTGAAAGGTGATTTGACTTTGAAAAATTTCTTAACAATCTTACAAAGTGAGTTTAAACTTTAACATTAGTAGTGGCAGAGCACACTGCGTTTCGCAGTCATTTGGATAGCTCGTCTGGCGGCAGTAGCCACCCATTCACAGAAGCTCAGCGTGAAATAGCAGTTTTAGTAAGTAAGGGATACTAGAGCCCATTGCCTTATCCCTTCCTAATCCCTTATCCTTAATCCTTGTGTGGTCGGCAGCGCACTTGCAGCACTTGTAGGCGACTGTAGCCACTTACCAACAAGAGAACCTTTAGCCTGTCTCAACCTTTAACATAAAAAAAACAGATTCCGTTTTACTGCTGAATCTTAAAATAGTTATTAATATTTAGCAGAGAATAATTTCGTCTACAAATTTTTTGTGGTCTCTATAATGTAACAGTTTAATAGTAATTTGATTATATTTTTTATATATTTTTATTAACTTAATAAAAATAGCTTCATTTATAAGTTACAAAAAGATTGAAAAATTTTGTTCATATTGCTGAAACCGAGAAGAAGAGGAAGCACCTCGACTTTCTCCAAGGTACAAGTGTCGTCGACATGACTGTGGCGTCTGTTGAAATCATCGCAGTTGTTTTGTTCTGTCAACGGTGTGATCCCGGTCAGATTCAGCGATAATTTGAGGAGGATGGGATTCTCTCCTCGCTCAAATGCAGAGAGCTGCGCCCAGGATCCGTACGTCGGTTTCTTAACTTGTCCTGAACCTGAACCTGTCGGTGGTAACATCGTCTCCCCCATTCATCTTTCTATTACTAGAACGGATTAGTTTCACTACATGAACAGACTAGATAATGAAATGATTGTAGTTTTAAATTTAAAGGATATTTAACCTTTTCAAATTTGATACTACATCATCCATTTTCCTGAACATCAAAATGTTACAAAATGTTTTCTTTTCACTTTGTATCATACTAGCTGTTGGAAGCCAACACAAATTGAGGCGAATATGACTTCGCTTTTTGTTTGAAGCTTTGGCTTAATTTAAAGGAATAACCTTACTTTTATAAAAACACAGCTTCTCACTTTAATAGTTTGAAGCTGTATTGACTTTTGACATATGGGCCAGCGCCTAGAACACTCTCCGTTCTATCTCAGAACGATACAGGATACTAAATCTCACACAGAGTAGTATACAAATGTTATGTTTTTAACACTAGCCTTTACTCGTGGTTTGACTAGCTTTTAAAATTTGAATCCTTCCATGTGCCCTGTCTCATATTGATTCTGGAACGAAAAAAATATAATTTTTCGGTAATTCCTTGGATTTATCGGTTCAAACTTACTTTTAAATGGGTAAAGTCATGGGAACGAATGACGAACGAAAATCGTAGCGCAACTGACGTGACGCTTGCAGTTCAATTGCGGTTTTCTAAATTTATAATAATATTTATTTGCAGATATTTCTTACGAAATCGTCAGATCGCAAAGAGGTAATAAATTGTTATTAATAGAAGGATACACGTATTTTCATCACAAGGTTAATAATAGTTGGCGATGTTCAGTAAAAAAGGACTGCAAAGCTAAAGTTATTATGGACTATGAAAAAATTACGGACATTTATAATGTTCATAATCATCCAAGAAGAAGAACTGCTAGAACTCAGAGCGGTAAAGTTATATTTCTGTAATGTATTGTTACCTAAATGACATAATTTCATTTAAGTATATCTATGTATTTTTTGCAATATAATCCACCATAGCCTAGCGTATAATATAATAAAATCCTATCTTTATTCCTTAACCTTTATCTTAATCTTAACAAGCTTCGATAAAGCTTGTATAATAATCGACTTATCCAAAATAGCAACATTACCCATTGAATTTTAAAAAGTAATTCCCAAAGAGTACGAATGATCAAAAGTTCAGATTTGTACCAACGAAAAAAACCTAAACAATTCTTAATAAAAAAAAATGTGTATTTTAAATAGTAAGTTAATATTTTATTATTAAATTATTCTAATTTCTAAGATGACTTGGTTACTGTTGTTTCTGGATAACGAAGAATTATTGTTGTTTATGTTATTTTATGACGCACTCTTCTATAAAATAAAATATGTTATTTTGAAAAACACTTGTTTTATTTGACAATCAATTACTTACTTCAGCTCGGACGCGAGTCCTATAGAATAAAAAATAAGAAGTTATAACAATAACTAACACTCAATTGAAGCAACAGCATCCCTTAAAATATGTAAAATAAGTCTTTGGAACGATATTTTGGCATAGGCGTCTTCAAGCTACGGCCTGCGTATCCAATTCAGCCCGCTACCACGTATCCCGCCTTTATGCATAAGCTAATGACAGGAATATTATAACGATTTTGGCCTTTGGAGCTTACTAGATTGTGGTCTAATGCTGGAAAGTTTGAAGCCCCGTGTTATGGCCCTGCTACTCACTCGTGTATATTAATGGGAGTCGGCATGGGAAGTAGCGAGGAAAGGAGGCAGAGACGTAGTGTGGCAACGTTACTCGTCATGCCGCACGTCATGCACGTTTTTTGGGCGCAAGTCAAAGGACCGGCAATATGAGCGGGAGTAGCCAACCACATAATCGCGCCTACGCAGTCCGAATTGCGCGAATTGAGCTGTGCTGTGTGTGGACAGGAAGGGCAACATCGCGGCAGCGCGAGGAGCATAGTGTGGCAGAGGGAGGGATTATAGCAGATTGATTGCGATAGATATGTTCTGTTGTTGGGATTCCCTCGGTGAGAGAGTGATTTTTCCACTGGTGCTGTTAGTTTTAAGTGTGAGTTTTTGTAAATTGGTGGAAGATATGCCGTAATTGCTTAAGATACTTAAAGATGGGATCCCTATCCCATCTTTAAGTATCTTAAGCAATTACGGCATATCTTCCACCCCTATGTACACATCCCTATGTACCCTTAGGCTACTGCACCTTATAATAAACTATACATATTTATAAACGGTTTCTTGTTCATTAGGCATTCCAAAAGTGTAAATAATTTTCTGTTTTGAAATAAATTTTTACAGATATTTTTTACGAAGTTGTCCACTCAAAAAAAGGGAAAAATCTGTTATTAGTGGAAGGATATACTTTTTATTGCTATAAGCAAAATCGTTGGAGATGTTCACTGAACAGTCGTTGCAAAGCTAGGCTGGCAATGTGCGATGATAGAATTAAGAACATATCTAATGTTCATAATCATCCAAAAAGAGACATAATAAGAACCGAGAGAGGTGAAATTATTTTTGTGTAATGTTACCAACTGAAGTTGTCAGTTTTTGTATGTGATATAATAAAATTACTGTAATTGTACCGACTAGTTTTTGTCCTAGCTTTAGTCTTTCCCGTGATATTAAGAATTTCCTCATATAATTAATAGGTATATTACAAGGTTATTGCTAAAGATTTATTCGTTTCGAACGAGCCGGGTTGGGAAAAGGTTTTTTTGCGCTTTTTCTTATTTTTTAATTTATATCTATCATATTTTTAATATAATCCATGGTAGATTATAGATAGATAGCAGACGACAGGAAAATTATTTATGATTGTATAGTACATTACTGCAGAGTCCAGGAAGTGAAAGATTGCCGGACGAAGTGGTTTCAAGGCCGACCTCTAGCGAGGCCTTGATAAAGATCTGAGTCCGGCAATCCTCATTCCGGTCGAGGCTGGTATAGTGTTTTTCTCAATAAATGTGAGGAAATAATGAAACACGTGATAATGCAAAAAAAATAGTATAATATGAAAAAATTAATAAAAAAATAATTTACATAACACAGTTTTATTTAGAATAAAACAAACGCAAATGTTTACTAAAAGCAATAAATATTTAGGTAGGTACTGAAAAAAGTCTGATTTCCCGGCTTTTTTATTTTTTACTAGCGACCCGCCCCCGGCTTCGCCCGGGGTGCAACTTTTATATATAAGAACATTCCCCGTTTATCCCTCTTTCCATTAGTGAAAACCGAATTAAAATCGGTCTGCCCGTTCATGCGTGATGCCGTGACCAAGGGAAATGGGGATTCATTTTTATATTATTTTTTATTTTCAATGAGTACAAAGGAAACAGCCATACAGCCCAGTCATGAAAAGAGCGTGCGCTCGCCCCCGCCTACTACGCCTCTGACAGAGGCGGGCGCGTTCGTGAAGACTTGTGAAACTTCGGGTTTTATCGGGTTGAGCAGCGGCCAGGAATGAATTTTCATACAACATTCTTGGCCTAGGCCGAGAAAGAAATGCATGAGCCAAGAATTACAAACTTCGTGGCTTGTTTTTAGTACAAGAATGCCTACATTTCCGAGCATGTTTGAGAAAAATAATTTTCCTGTCGTCTGGCTAAAGTTGGTATTATAAGCGACTTATCCAAAAAAACCACTTAACTATTGAATGTCAAAAAATAATTCCCACGAATATGAATCTTTAAAAATTCAGATATGTACCACCGAAAAAGGTCAACATTACTTTTTTTTAGACGTAAATTATACAAGGGGCACACTGAAATGATCGGGAATAGAATATTTCGGATTGAGTTACAATAAAACCTTTTTTAGAATTTGAATACTGGCCTCTTAGAATCTTAATGACATTCAAACAATTAAACTAACAATTAAAAACAACTAAATTAAATTAACAATTAAAAACAAAAACTATGTTGGTTTAAAGTTGACACGTCGTTAACAGAAATGGAGCTCACGCGTGAACATTTCCGTGCCATAATTTATCACAATTTTCGTCGCGGCTTATCTCAAGATAAATGTCTCAGCGAACTTGTTTCGATTTATGATGTTGAAGCACCGAGTCAAACGACAATATACCGCAGGTATGCCGAGTTCCGACGCGGTCGTGTGTCGCTCAGCACTGTTTCTTCTGCAGGTTGACCAAGAACAGCGGTCACGCCTGAAAACATCGCAGCTGTGCGAACTATTTAGAAGACCGTCATGTGACATACGAGCAGATTCGGGCTGTTATCAGTATCGGAATGACTGCAATTCAGTCGATATTACATAATGAGCTGTGTGTAAGAAAGCTAGTTTCCCGCTGGGTTCCCCACAATTTGTCCGAAGAGCAAAGGGCGGCTCGTGTAGATTGGTGCCGGAATACTCTGCAACGCTTCAACGGAGGGAAGTCAAATGCCGTTTATAATATCGTCTCAGGTGACGAATCATGGATTTATTCATACGAACCTTAAAGAAAACATCAGTCAGCAGTCAGCAGGTCAAGCCAACGAAAGTGGTTCGCTACCGCAGCGTGTCAAAGAAAATGGTCGCTACGTTTGTCTCGAAAAAGGGACATGTTGCTACAATTCCTTTACAGGAACGCAGAACGGTTACCGCCGAGTGGTATATCACGGTTTGTTTGCCAGAAATGATAGCCGAACTCCGAAAAAATAACCCGAAACGTCGCATCGTCTTACATCACGATATTGCAAGCTCCCATACGGCTCGGAAGACAAATGATTTTTTGAAGCAGGAAAACGTTGAGCTGATGAGCCATCCTCCGTACAGTCCTGACCTGAGCCCAAACGATTTCTTTACATTCCCTAGAATGAAAGATTTATTACGCGGTCTACGGTTTGAAGACCCCGAAGCAGCTGTGGAAGCGTACAAATGAGCCATTTTGTCAATATCAACTTCAGACTGGAATTACTGTTTTAATGATTGGTTTGCACGAATGGAAAAGTGCATTAAGTTGAACGGAGAATACTTCGAAAAACAATAAAATACAATTTAGCTATACCATGCATGTGGTTTTTCTTATTCCCGATCATTTCAGTGTGCCCCTCGTAGTAAGTGAATATTTTATTTTTATAGATATAATTTCTAAAATGATGTTATTAACGTTGTTTCTGTACAACGAAGGATTGTTGTTTCGGCTATTTTTGGACGAATAAAATAAAATATATTATAATTTTTAAAAACAATTGTTTTACTTGACAATGATTTACTTCAGACGTTAGCGTTATAGAATAATAAATAAGCAGTTATAACAATGATCAACATTTATAATAAAAAAAAAATAAACAATGAGCATCCCTTGATATGCATTCACATTCACAAGAGTAATACCCTAAGGTTAGAAAGTTTGTAGACCATGTTTTAGACTGCGACATACTATTGTAGACATACTATTGGGACACTATTTATCCCTGGGACGGGGAAGTTTTAAACGGGATTTTTTTTGTATTTTTTTGTAAATAGAGATATATTTTAGATATATTTTCTGATTTGAAAATATATCTTGAAATTGCGAGTATGGTAAAAATGTAAATGCCACATTAAGCACGTAAATACTGGGAGTACTAATTTTCTATTGAGGTTCTTCAATGGACTGATACGTCCGATACGCATCAGTCCCTCTTCCTTCGCATCCCTGGCATTCTTTGTGTCCTTAGGCTACCGCGCCTTATACTAAACTATATTATTTATAAGCGATTACTTGTTAATTATATTAAAAATGTAAATAATTTTTATTTGCAGGTATTTTTTACGAAATTGTCCATTCCAAACGAGGGAAAAATCTCATATTAGTGGATGGATACACTTTTTGTCACGATAAGAAGAATCATTGGAAATGTTCACTGATGAGCAATCGTTGCAAAGCAAGGCTGTCAATGTACGATGACAGAATTTTGAACATATTTAATGTTCATAATCATCCAAAAAGAGATTTAGTAAGAACCAAACGGTTTTTTGTGTAATGTTAATACTTTACTAGAATTGTATCAGTCTTTCTATGTAATATATTATAATAACTATAATTATAGTACAACTAGTTTTCGTCCTAGTTTAAGTCTAAGAATTTGTGGTACGCATTCTTTATATTGTAATATACCACTGTATAAATAGCCGAAGCCAAATAAGTCGGTGCGCGTCAGTCTAGCCTGTACAATCAAGTGGACCGATAGCCAGCCCCTGAACTTTACAAAACACGAAAGCAAATTACTTATTAGGTTTCGCAGAATGAATAATACAAAATTATCAGGAATTATATTTGAAAGAAATAGCAGTTGTCAAAGAAAAAGAAATGTCATAGTATGGTAAAAAAAGTGCTTAAACACAAATGTCATATATTTTGAATGCACAAAGGATTTTGTCTTAATTATGTATTATTTTTTTAAATTCTCCAAATACTTTCGTCTTTATTCCTGCCCATCACTATTTTAGGAAATGACGAGTGCGCTACATGTCTGAAGTGTCCGGCATGATTAAAATAACAATGTCAAATATTAAATACAATTTTGTTATCAAAGGATTGCATGTATGCAGTTTTATTCATGATATACAGGTTGTAATCTGCAAGAGTTAAAAAAAATTAGCCATTGTTACTAATTGTAATTTAAATTATTTGATTTCCATTTTAATGTTTTATTATTTAGTGTAATATAATTTCACGTAGTTTAGTACATTTCATCTGGGCCTTTTTTGATGCCTGAAATATTTTTATTTTTTTAAAGTTATATTATGTATAATTTGCATATATTAAAATTTTGAATCATTATCTATGTGTTTGAATGTTTTCTTTTACAGATATTTTTTACGAAATTGTCCACTCGAGAAGAGGGAAAAGGCTCTTATTTGTGGAAGGATACACTTTTTGTCACGATAAGCGTAATAGTTGGAGATGTTCACTGAGAGGAAGTTGTAAAGCTAGGTTGACAATGTACGATGACAGAATTGAGAACATATTCAATTTTCATAATCATCCAAAAAGAAATATAGTAAGAACCAAGAGCGGGTCAATTGTTCTAACGTAATGTATACTACAATTTGGCAAAATTAGGAGATAGCACCGTTAGAAGAAGAATGTTCTTCCAAAAAGAAGACCTTAAAGAAACTGTATCAGTCTTTGCATGTTATATAATATAATTATAGTAATAGTAAGTATGTACAAGCAGTTTTTGTTTTCGCTTCATATAAGACGTTTCCGTGATATTAAGAATTTCCTCATATAGTTAATATTACAAGGTTTTGCTCAGGATTTAATCGAAGTTCGAACGTAAAGGTTGGGGAATAGCGCTTAAGCGTGCTTTTTAATATATTTTTTCATATTTTTCAAAAGCTGAAGCATTGCCAGTTTAAGGCCCTTTTCGACCTTTCATCACCAGTTATCAATCTCTTCAAAAACGGTTCGGCGACCAGAACGAGGTAGATCTTTGATATCAAAATTCCCGGATTGAAAACGCTTTTAAACCTACTTTTTGCTATTACTGACACTGCATTAGGTCCATAAACGCCACAAATTTTTTTCTCGGCTTGCGTTGCATTTTTCCTTTCTTGTAATAAAATTTTAAAATGTAACTTTTTAATGTCATCAAAACTAGCCGGACACAAATAGTACAGCCAAAGATTTTATTACAAGTTTAAACATACTATTTGCGAAAAGACTTTTCACCCGACCTAATACGTTTTAATTTGAACTTTTAAGACAAACTTGTGAGTATTGTAAAAATGTTAATGTCACATTTAGCACGTAAATTCTGAGAGTACTAATTTCCTATTGAGATGTTTCACTGGACGCATCAGTTAGGCTACTGCGCCTCATACTGAACTATATTATTAATAAGCGATTACTAGTTAATTATATTGAGAAGGTAAATAATTTTCTATCTGTTTAAAGAATTTTTGTTTGCAGGTATTTTTTACGAAATTGTTCATTCAAAGCGAGGGAAAAATCTGATATTAGTGGATGGATACACTTTTTGTCACGATAAGAAAAATCATTGGAAATGTTCACTGATGAGCAATCGTTGCAAAGCAAGGCTGTCAATGTACGATGACAGAATTTTGAACATATCTAATGTTCACAATCATCCAAAAAGAGATTTAGTAAGAACCAATAGCGGTGATATCTTTTTTGTGTAATGTTACTCTACTAGAATTGTATCAGTTTTTGTATGTAATGTAATATACGAAACTGTTCTAAAAAAATCTCTTTTATTTTATTATTAATATTCGTCTATGTTTTTAAGCATTTAAAAAAATTTGAGACCCGCAATTTGTCGTCAAGGATGATACTTTTTCTATGACCTCGAAATTAGATTGTGTCTTAATAGGAAATCTAAGTTTTGTTTACCTACTGATTTTGATGCTTCCTTTGCCTTACAAAATAAAATATCTGACCTTACTAATAAAGAAATCTTGTTTTAGGTCCTATTGCAGATTACAAATTCGTGACCATGTCCAATGGATCTAGATTGTTGATGCACAAAGATTTTACTTACTCGAAGAATAATTGTTCTAAATACCTTTATTATTGTTCTAAATCGACTCGTGGTTATTGTAAGTGTAGCGCAAGGATCGATCAAGATGGAAAAATTACTATACAAGGGGAACATTATCACGCCCCTCCAAAATTGATGCAGACGCGAGACGGGTCCTATTATTTATGGCGTACTCAAAATTTACCCAAACATGGATGGTAATAGTGATCTAATAATAGCAGCTAATAGGATTTATTATCGCTGGGTCTCTCTCCATAGGAAACGACATTGGGTTGGAACAAAATTATTTAGTCGTAGTCGAGGATCCGGGGGTCCGGGTCGGTCTGGGGGTCTTAGGTGTACCTCAACTACAAAATTCAGGTATCTGTGGACCAGTGTCATTAATCCCGCCATTATTTATAATATAACTTAAATAAAGGAAAATAAAACGGTTTTGAGCCTTGGAAGTTACTGGATTGGCTAAATTAACTTAGTGTCTAAACTAAGCATATTACATTCAAATGTAATAGATTGAGATGGACTCACACGCATTATTATAGTAGTAGTAATTAGTTTGCAAAGTGTGCGTGAGGGATGATTCTATTTGCAGTAACATTCACCAAGGTCAGATCGAATTTTCAACTTATTTATTGAGTGACATCATGTGTTCCTGGGTGTCTTCGGGCACAGGGATAATAAGTGAAATAAGTATTTTTCAACGTCACCTCATACATGTCTTTGTCTAAATGTTTAAGAAAATAGTGTAAGAATTGTAACTAGCATTTAAGTATTTTATTGCTATAAGCGCTATCCGCGCGAGTGTCTGTATCTAAAATAATAATTAAAGTTTTATAAGTCAACTTCTGTGTTTATTTTTTCTTCGAGTAGAAGACTCTTGAGATCCTTCCTCCTAGTTATCACTATCTCATTTTGTACCGATGATTTCAGTCCGTGAGTAATGTTCGAGGATAAGGTAGGTCTTATTAAGGTCCTGAAAATACACATTTTCACGTTACAAGATTTAAGGGTCCGGTACAAGGGATGTCTCATCCGTTAGATTCGACGTACTCATATTGTCGGGATACGTGAAACTCTCTAGGGCTGTAATGCCATTATAATACTCACTGGGTTTATTTTCTTAAATTATGCATTTTATAAAAAAAAAGGCTTAAATAAATTAAATCTGATGGTAAGAGGGACCGAAACTGTGACATCGTGATAAAACATTTATTTTATGAGCGCTTCTTATATTTGAAAAATACTAATATAGAATAGTTATTTAATGAAGTGTAATATTATTAGAAATTGTTTGAAAACACCATTCGATGATATTTCTTTACAGCTACGAAACTGTTCTAAAAAATTATCTTTTATTTTAGTATTAATATTCGTCTATGTTTTTAAGCATTTTAAAGTAAAATCTGAGGCCTGCAATTTGGCATCAAGAATGATACTTTTTCGGTTAGGTTGCGTCTTAATAGAAAAACTAAGTTTTGTATTACTAATTTTGATGTTTCCATTGCTTTACAAAATAAAATCTCTGAACTTAATAATAAAGAAAATCTTTTTTAGGTCCTATTGAAGATTACAAATTCGTGACCATGTCCAATGGATCTAAGCTGTTGATGCACAATTATTTTACTTACTCGAAAAATAATCGCTCAAAATACCTTTATTATTGTTCCAAATACAGCCGTGGTATATGTAAGTGTAGCGCGAGGATCAGTCTAGATGGAAAAATAACTATACAAGGGGAACATTATCACGCCCCTCCAAAATTGATGCAGACACGAAATGGGTCCTACTATTTATGGCGTACTACCTAGTTGAACCTTGTAACCACACACACACATTTCGGTGTAAAGTGTTGCCAGACCCCATTTCCTTGAAAAGGATGATCCCTTAAGACCCCATTTCCTTGAATAGGATAATCCCTTATCCTTTGCCTCTATGGCACTGCTTGTGTTAAACGGCGACAGTAGTGATCTATAATCAAGTGGACCGTCAGCCAGCCTGCCAACCTTTAAGAAAAAATGAAAATAAATTATTTCACGGAATTAAAAATACACAATTATCAAGTATACATTTGAAATCAATAGATATGTCAAAGAACAAGAAATAGTTCGGAAAATGACTAAGGGGAAAGCTGATAAAAAAATGCTTAAGTCAAATGTTTCGAATGTAAAGGGTTTTCCAATAAGAGGTGTTATTTTGATATTCAAAGAAAAATAGCATTTCATTTAAAAGAATGTTTATTTCATTATAAAGAAGAAGGTTTGCCGTTAATAATGGAAAGCAACAACAGCCAAATGGCCACCACGACCACGCTTACAGGACCAAATCCTTTTCATGAAATTTTCCATAACCAAATCGCAAAGTGGCTGCCCTATGCCCTCGATAGCCTCACGAATTCCATCTTTTAGGTCTTGAATCGACGCTGGGCTGTTGGCGTATACCTTATCTTTTGCGTGGCCCCAAAGGAAGAAGTCGCAAGGTGTTAAATCACAAGATCTCGGTGGCCAATTGTTATCACCTCTTCGAGAGATAACACGGTCCTGAAACTTTTCCCGTAAAAGATCAATGGTTTCGTTGCTTGTGTGGCACGTAGCGCCGTCTTGTAGAAAGTAAACATTGTCCAGATCAATACCATCCAATTCCGGCCATAAACAATCATTAATCATCTCTCGATATCGCAAACCATTCACCATAACTGTTGCTCCAGCCTCATTTTCGAAAAAGTAAGATCCAATGACCCCGTCGGACCATAAACCGCACCAAACAGTCACACGTTGAGGATGGAGAGGCAGCCCCAGATGCGACAATTTTGCTTGTTGTCGTAGCCACCGAGGTGGAAATGGGCCTCATCAGTCAAGATGATTTTTCGATGGAATTCCGGATCATTTTCATGCATTTCAAGGACCCAATTAGCAACGACACGACGTTGTTGATGATCGACCAGCTTGAGTTCTTGTGTTAACTGAACTTTATAAGCCTTAAGACCCAAGTTTTTATGCAAAATACGGTGTAATGACGTTTTTGGAATGCCCAATTCCAAAGAACGACGAGCAATGGACAAACCTGGGTTTTCTTCAACACTTTGGGCTATAGCAGCAATATTATCAGTTGTTCTTGAGCGACGTGCACGGGTTTTATTCTTCACATCACTAACTTGTCCCAATAGCTCGAATTTTTCCACCAATTTCTGTATTGCGGTCCGACAAGGTGCTTCACGACGACCCAAAAATGTTTTAGTTTTACGAATCGTCTCTGCACCGTGTTTTCACCATTTTTGTAGTGAATTTTAATAATTTCAATGCGTTGTTGAAACGCGTATCGTTCCATTTTTATTAATGGCGTAGTTTCTACTTGTCAAATGTCAAAAAATTGCAGCTTCGAAAGTGACATCTACCGAAACAGGACGCTATTCAAAATAACACCTCTAATTGGAAAACCCTCTGCAAGGGATTTTGTATTATGTAATTGCTTTGACAAAATTTGTAAATTGTACGTTTTTAATTTGTCTGAAAATAAAGATTCTATTTCTCAAAATACTACTTTCATTATTATTCCTGAGCTTTCATCCTTATTTTAAGTGCACTATATGTCTGAAGGTATTAAAATAAAAATATTTAATACAATTTTGTTATTAAAGGATTTGTATATATTATACATAACTAGTCTGGCCATAAATACTGTTACATAAAAACTTTTTCATTTTTCAACTCTATTCATTTCGAATATGGAAAGAGCTTATTATGTCAAAAATTTCTTTTGATTTTCCGCCATTTCCACATATTTTTTCGTCTATTACAATATGGAATGGGGTCCTAAAGAAAATAGGATTGCAGTAATTGCCTTATACAGATTGGGTATGGAGCCATCGGCAGTTATGGTTTGGTAGGCGGTGTCTTATCAAGGAGTCACAAAGCTTCATTTTTGTGAAAAAGTTGTGAAGACTTCAGCCAAAGTATATCAAGAGACCGTCTTGGATCATTGTACAAATTATGGTCAGTTTTAGAGGACATGGCCTGCTCTAAACGACACGCCGACATTGAGTCTCTTAAGAAATCTCTGCAGCATGCAGTGGCTAAATAGATTAAAAGCCTGTATCAAAGCTAAAGGTAGCCATTTTGAATAGAATATTTTTTTTTGCTGATTCTTCAATAAATATGTACATATATTTTCATTTGTAACAGAACTTATGGCTGGACTAGGTATATTGCATATATGTATAGTTCATTCTTATGTTGTTGTATGGTAGGTACATTTTAAAACATGTTATAAGCGGATATTTGTTCATTATATTTAAAATATAAATCATTTTCTATGTCTTTAAATATTTTTTTGCAGATATTTTTTACGAAGTTGTCCACTCAAAAAGAGGAAGCAGGCTGTTGTTAGTGGAAGGATACACTTTTGGTCACGTTAAGCAAAATCGTTGGAGATGTTCACTGAGTAGAAATTGCAAAGCTAAACTGACAATGTACGCTGACCGAATTAAGAACATATTTAATTGTCATAATCATCCAAAAAGAAATACAATAAGAACTAAGAGCGGTGCAATTATTTTTGTGTGATATTACTAACTGAAACTGTATCAGATGCTTCAATAGAGTTATTATTAGGTCGGGGAAAAAATCTTTTCGCATATATATATATATATATTCGATACATTTTAATATTTTATTACAAAAAAAAAGAAAAAGAAAAATCGCAACGCAAGCCGCGAAAAAAATTTGTGACGTTTATGGACCTAAGTAGTGTCAGTAAGAGTAGCACAAAGTTGGTTTAAGAGTTTTCAATCCGCGCACAGCACACTCTTGCGGAGTGCCCTAGATGGACGGCGCAGCGAACTGAGCTCGCTGCGACCATTGGACATGACTTCTCTCTGCCGGCCGTAGTGAAAGCTATGGTCGGCAGCAGAGCCGCCTAGCAAGCGACTCAAACCTTCTGCGAGGATGTCATCTCGCAGAAGAAGGCGGCGGAGAGAGAGCGGGAAGACGACGTCTTATCTCAGCCCCTCCGCCGCAGACGGACTGGACGCAGGCGGCTGGCGCATGCCCGCCACCTAGATCCCTGACAAGACGCAGGGCGGTAGATGGGGACTCTACCGTCCGCCCTTACGTTGAGAGGCGCGGCGCACTCTGCGTTCGAGTGCGCCGCCCCAAGAGTAGTGTCCGGCTGCGGACCCCCGCGGCGGAGTTGCGGACGAGTGTCCGTCCGATCACGCAACTTCGCCAATAGCGGATGAAGAGGGCGCCAAGGGGTTTTAGTCGGTATACTATCCCGCTACCATCCGACATAACCCACCGGATAGGAGTCCGACATAACCCACCGGTCGTCCCCAGCCGGTGGGTATCCGTAACGGATAAAAAGAGTTTTCAATCCGGGAATTTTGAAGTCCCCCCCATTTGAAAAAAGGTGAATACACAAAAAAAGCTCGATATTTGGGTGCCACACGAGCTCACTGAAAGAAACCTTATGAATCGTGTACTCATTTGCGATTCTTTATTGAGACGTAATGAAACCGAACTCTTTTTGAAGAGATTGATAACTGGTGATGAAAAGTGGATCTCGTACGACAAGAACGTGCGAAAAAGGTCGGTCAGGCATCACAGACTGTGCCAAAACTCGGGATAACTCACAATAAGGTGATGCTGTCTGTATGGTGGGATTGGAAGGGCATTGTTAATTATGAGCTTTTACCGCCGCCGGACAGAACCGTCGATTCGGATCTCTACTGCCAACAACTGATGAGATTAAAGCAAGAAGTTGAGAGAAAGCGGCCGGAATTGATCAATAGAAAGGGTGAGGTCTTTCATCACGACAACGTTAGACCACACACGTCTTTAGCCACTCAACAAAAATTAAGAGAATTTGGCTGGAAGGTGTTAATGCATCCCCCTTATAGCCTTTAGTGCAAGGTCTTTAGGCAGTGTCAGGTTAACATCAAGAGAGGACTGCGAAAACTACTTCTCGCGATTTTTTGATCGGAAGTTCCAAAATTTCTACAGCAACTGGATCATTTCACTATCTACAAGATGGCAAAAAGTCATAGATGGCACATATATACAGTAATTACATTTAAATAAACTTTTAAAAAATGTCTTTACTTTTGATATAAAATACTTAGAAACTTTTTCCCCAACCTATTATATTAACGTAATATTTAAAAGGAGATCCTTTCCTTGGCATAAGTTACTTTGTAAAAATAAAGTTATCATTACCTTAATTATATTTAAATACTTAATTAAGTATCTAATCTTTGCAAGTGTGTTTTGATCTTCTGATACATTCTTTAATTGTATTCAATGAATGCAATAAGTTGAATAAACTTATTTGTTATGACTAGTGATTGTTATTTGTACCTTTTTTTTTAAATTATAAAATTGTTTATATTTTGACACAAAAAATGCTTCTTACAATATTTTATCGTCACCGTAAATTATTCGACCAAACCACAATAATGTGCAGGATTTCCAGCCGTAAATATTTTTTTGGTATCATATATAATACATCAGTGCAATGTGTGGGTAATAAGTAACTATGATAAAACATGTTATTGAATATTAATGTCCTTTGTGTCACCATTTTGTATTTTTTTTATTTTTTGAGATTAATTTTGTCAGATAAATTGTGACTAAGTCTTAAGGCGATAAATACAGAATAATTCAATTAATCTTTTCAGAATCTAACGAATACGTTTTTATACCCAGTCGGCGAGGTATACAAAAGTTGTTAATGATGAACGGTTTCACTTACAACTTTAAAAGAAATAACTTATATTATTGTTCCAAAAAACTTAGCCTAGGTTGTAAAGCGAATGTAAAGCTGGGCTTTGATGGATCAGTTAAACCCACAAGTGACACTCATCATACACACCTACCTCCAAAATATATGCGAACTAAAGATGGTAAATATATTTTAGTATCAACATAATTTTTGTCTTAATATCTTCAGACAACAAATGTATCATACACGTAGCGTGTCAGACAAAATAATTTTATTTTATATTAAATGTAAGAACTAATTTATATCTAGCGTAACTCAGACGCCATCAGACACTATTCGCACACGGACGGCATTCGCGAAGATAATATTTTGTCTGAGCCGGAACGTGTCTGAGGGCGGGTACCCCAGAATCGGAACCGTGCACTTGTCTGTTTTTGTTTGATATGGTACGTTTCTGGTACGCTAGATGTGATTAAACTGTATCTGACGGTGTCTGAGACGGCACCTGCCTAATACGTTCGTTGCCTGAAGATATAAACGGATCTTTAGACTTCCCGTATATTAAGAATTTCCTCATATACATACATAATTCGGACTTATCAAAACTTTGTCATATTTTTCAAAAACTGAAGCATTGTCAGTTTAAGTGTTTAGTTTGTAATAAGTTTAATGGTTTTTTAAATAAATTGATTATCTTATTAAATACGTTTCTTTACTTGCGTATTGCGTTTCAAGTTTTCTACGTAATACTACTCCCAAGAGGAAACTAATGTGCGTACAAAGATGCACCTTCAGTCCAGTTAAGAGAGTTTATTCGTTATGCTGGAAGGCAGCATAATTTTTATAATTTTTCCTTGATTTCGTTTAGCTGGGGCCCGCGGCTTCGCTCGCGTTGAAAAAATAAAAAAAAAGCGTCTGGCTATGAATATGAGCAATGTTACGCCTAACATCTTTATTGCAGTTATAGCTTTGCCAGGCGATAGATGATCCCTCGGGAACAGTGGGAACAGTACTTCTTTCTGGATGAAAGGTACCTTATGTCCTTTCCTGCATCCCTGACAACGTGATGATCGGTTCAGCAGTTTAGGCGTGAAAAGGTAGACAGATAGACAGACAGACAGAGAACATTTCACATTTATAATATTAGTACAGATTGGCGTCTGTCATTTGTGAACATGCAAACCGTAGTAAATTTTATACAGTAAAATCAAAATTTGTAATTTTCCTTAAAATTTGGTTTAAAAGATTTTTCTTTATCAGGTATTATCTGTTTACTTCTTGATCCTTTGTTTTGATTAGAGCACAATGTTAATGTTTATAATGTGTCACCGAAGAAAGTACTTCGCTCACAGTTCTCAGTTGCAAATTTTTAATATTTGTTTCTACCTGTTCAAAATATATATTTATTTTTTTATGTTAAGGTCGGCAGACAGGCTGACGGTCCACTTGATGGTAGGTGGCTACCGTCGCCTATAACACAATCAACGCCAAAGCTGCTGCAAGTGCGCTGCCGACTGCAGTAAGATTAAGGATAAGGAATTAGGAGGGGATAAGAAAATGGGCTCTGGCATCCCTTACTCACTCACCGAAACACAACAGCAAGAGTGCTGTTATTTCACGGTGGTCTTCTGTAAGGGGGTGGTTACTGCTGCCAGACGGGCTGCCTAAAACGCAGTGTGCCCTGCCACTACTTTCCAAATCCAGACCATATAACTTTTTTTTTCTTTTGTACATATGTTCTTTATTTTAGCTGTAGTAATTGGTTAGTTATAGCTTGTTTAATTTAAAGTTTTTAATGTAAGTGTTAAATTGTAAATAAAGATTGTGATTGTGATTGTAATTGTCATAAATTGTATATATACAGACAGACAGACAAACACGGGCAGCGACTTCAATTTTGACTATGTAAGGATTTATATGTAATTTGTATAATGTATAATAATATGTATAATGTATATGTATAATGTTGGTATTTATTTTCTATAGATACAATTTTGAATCAGCCAATAAATACACATTAGGTAAAGTTACAGACAACACAATAGTTATATGCGTAACATTAATGTATAATATATAAATTGATTACAGATATAAAATATGGTACAGTGGAGTCGCGTATGGGAAAGACTATGATCCTAATAGATGGTTATACGTTCACAAACTTCCCAAGAAATGGTATCAATTGGATATGTTCAGTGAAGCATCTTAATTGCAAGGCTAGATTAAAAATGGACCACGCAGGACGCATCGTTCAAATACACAATTATCATACACACCCACCTAGAAACTACGTTCAATTGCCAAACGGAAGGTATGTTCGTGTATAATTGGCGATAGGAAATTGTGTGTTCTACCATCAATTAACGGGAACGATTGTTATGTCGCCGACTCACCCTTGAATAACTTATAATACAATATCTACGCAATCACGCCTACGTCTATTCCATAAATGGTTTATATCTATTGAGTTTGGAAAAACGTCGCATTGGTTCGCTTACTCGCACATGGGTGTCAGTTGCTGTATTTGCGATAGGGACTATAATGCGCCAGCCATTCACAATCAAGTATATCGTCCAATCGGCATGATACGATTGGCTTGATCAAGATTGACGACTTATGCTGGCATTGCACTAAAATAGGTAAAAAATAAATAAAGGTATTAAGATAAAATTATTAATATTTGAAAATAGCATTAATTATTAATATTTGTAATTTTTTTTTAAATAAAAGTGTAAGGACACGTGCACGCACGGTGTCTAGAAAACCATAAAAATGGTACAAACGGTTAGGCTGTGAGCTATGGAGGTACAACTGGATACAACAGTGGTCAATGCGATGATTTTGCACAATATTACTATGAAGAAACAAATGACTAATGGATTGTCCATTAGTGCTTCCAGGGATATACATACTTTGTGAAGACAATTACCATTAATGGACCCAGTCGTGGCATCCATAGACCAAAACGTAATAACCGTCTTGACACGAATTGAAAAAACTAAAATCTCCCGGAAATATTGCATAGAATGTTATAATTAAATAACTGCAAAAACTCGACAAAAATAGAAAAATGTAGTTTTAAATACTTGCTATTGCAATTATCCAAAACACCACATGATTGCCTAAATTGTTTTAACATTAGCCACAACGATGGCTGAATTTATTTACCTTATAAACCTTAAACATTTAATATAGAAAAGGAATAATTTAAAATAAAATTTGTATAAATGTACTGAACTTTCAGCCATGAAGGCTGCAGTTTTTTTTTCTGAATGTAAATTAACAGGGTGGAACTTTCACTAGTATGAAAAGAATAGGTATTTAAAGAAATGTTAGTTATGATAATTAAAAATAAACAAGATTAAATTGTATTAATAAACATTAATAAATAAATTTAATTGGTGTAGGTATTAGCTTTCTGCATTCGCTTTATTTCTAAAATTAATCCAAAATATATTAAAAAAATAGTAGTTTCATAGCACACTGCGTTCCATGGTCACAGTTAAACTAGTTTCACAATTAGCCTGTGTGTTGCGTCAGCAACCACCACCGTGAAATAACTCCACTTGTTGTGTTTAGGTGAGAGAGATTGAGATGCCGTATCCACATCTCTCTTTTCTTACTTTTTTCTTTACCCTATACAGGTTAGGCGGCGTACTTCCATCCCTATTGCTATTGTTTGTGTACATAGATGACTATAACAACCTCCTGTGAAGTAGACAGTCAACCTGCCTGCCACTGTGTACCTATTTATTTATATGATAAGGGCCTTAATATTACGTAAAAGCACAGTTTTACAATACATACAGTTGAGAAACGCCTTTGTAGTTGCGCGATGCCGCCGCCCGTGCAAGTACTTACGCTGTCACACTCCGATATGCTAGGGTTGGCACAAAATTGAAAATAAAATAAATGTGATTATTATTATGTGATCATTTATTTACAAGTATGTTAGGATTGTAACACATTGCGCCATCAATGATTATGTGTGATGTAGTGTCCGCGTCACACAACTATTACCCTCTGAAGTTGTGCGAACGTTAGTTCGCGCAAATACAGTCAAAAGAATATTCATTTTTACACTGTTTATTATTATTAGTACTATTACTGGTTTATTCTATAATACATAGTATTATATGAAGAATATGAATATGAACATTATATAACACACGTAGTATCTAATGATGTCTATAACTAATAACAACAATTACTAATTAACACGTAAAAGTATCTAATAAAGAAATGAAAACGCATCAAAAAGATTCAGACAACTGTAAATATTAACAAAAAATAACAATAATACATAAACGCGCGCTAACATAGAAGCATCACAAAGTGACGAAGCGTTGGAGAGCGCGTTGTGAGCTTGTGAGTTCGTGTGGTTCCCTTCCCGCGCGTGCGATCCCCCCCCCCCCCCCCATGCCTGTGTTTAGCTATTGCGACGCAATTCGCGACAACTTTTGTACATAATTTTCACAAAACTTCTTAAGTCTCTAACCATAAATCAAAAGACCATGAACCGATCTGGCATATCGATCCGTCGCCGATTTGATTATTTTTTTTCAAAATTGCGGCGCAAGGTGAAAGTGTATTGATAGAGGACACATAGACGAACAAAACATGCCAAGTAACATGGTACTCCAAAGTGTCACGTTACTAAGATATTTCGAGGTAAATATATCGATACAACGACAATAAATAGAAATAGACTTATTACGACAATAATTAGAAATAGGCATCAGATTGTATCCAATTAATCATTCCCAGGTTGATTGTTATTATTGCTTTTTATTGGAAGAGACTAGGTACATTACATACTACTAGGAGTACGAGAAAACTACTACAACTACAATTGATTATTTGCCTACTAACTAAATCGCAGCGCATCGCAACTTTCATACAAAAAAGTTCGAACCCCTTCAATAACTTTTATGAACAAAGGTTTCAATTAGTACAAAATGAATAATAGTGCTAGACTATATTAGTCCATTATAGACTTCAGTAACTTTATTATTAATTATTTATTTATTCGGAACAACAGAGTTATTCTTAATCTAGACTTACAGACTCCTTAATAAAAAATATATATTTATTCTAACTATATACTTATTTATTGGTAAAACTTACCTCGCATCACGGGGAAATCTATGAAAACTTAAATCCTTGTTGTATTTTCCTGTCGAGGTGCATCCGTACACAGCACAGCACACCATAATAAATTAAAAACGTAATAAACAATAAATTAAATTAAATACGTAAAAAACACGTTCGCGTCAGCCCTCCGTACAAGAAATTGCAAACTGAATGAGTTTGCAAAACGCGGCCCGCGCCGCCCGCTTCCCCGCCACATACCCATCGTTGCTCTACGCAAGTACATTCGTTTCTCAACTGTATGTATTGTAAAACTGTGGTAAAAGGGTTTTTTTTTTTATATTGTAATAAAAGTTTTAAATGATTATGAGATATTTTATTTTATTATCTTATTTTTTTTTACTTTATTTTACTATAGATAATTTCACACTATTTTTGTGTGTAGTAATAAAATGCAGTTGTTAGTCTTCAATAGTCAACTAACTGTACCTACTACTTCATTAAAATTTATATACCTGCTCATGGAGAGTGCAATTTTCTATTGGAAGTAATTTTTTTATCTAATAGTTAAATTTAGTAAAAAATGACAAATTAACTTCAACTACTTTTCAAAACGGTGTTAGGTAAAAGAGTTTTCTTATGTTTAGTACTAATATTTCGTTTATGACAAACTAAAATTACTATAAAACTCACAGTGAATAGTTGTGCTAAGTTTTGTGTAAAAAAAATGTGTATATGCGGATTTGGTCAAAAGTGGTGTTAATTTCCTTTTTTTTAAAATTTGTGGTTAAACTTTAATAGCGATCCCAATTTGTCTTTAACTAAAAACTCTTTATGCTTTAGAATCACTGCACTACTAGTCTTGGTTTCTTACGACTTAAAAAAAGTTGCAGTCAGTTATCAATATAAATATCAGTATATTTACGTAAAAAGTCTTGATCTATTCGTTGTAAATAATTATGAAACATACAAAATTGTTCTTGCACAGCACATAGGACTGTTTTCATTGCGATTGGGTAGTATTATTTCTGAAATGGTCAGTTTTGTCGTTAAAATTAGATCATATTATTGCAGCTATTGAGGCGTTTGTCATGTCTCTACCGAAGAAAAAGAAAATAATGAGAGAAGAAATGTTAAGCAAGAAAAGAATAGATCAACGAATGAGATATGAACGTTACAAGAACGATCCCAAGAAGAGAGAAGCCATGAGGGAAAAGGAACGTCAAAAGTACTTAAGGAAAAAAGAAAAAGGACTCGTAAAACTCGTAAAAGATATGACGCCTCAGGAACATAAGGCTATAAAAAAGAAATGGAATAAATATTCTGCTAATAGAACTAAAAAATAAGCTCAAGCACATCAAGACATGGACCTTATCAAATACGTAGGTACGAAGCCTGCTGGCGTGCATATATAAATTTACGTCTGGCACAAACATTCAGATCAATGGCATAATATTATGTCGAAGTAGCAATGGAAAGGGCACATAGTACGGAGAGCAAACAGTCGCTAGGACCAGAAAGTTCTTGAGTGAAGATTACGGACCGGCAAGAGCAGTGTAGGAGGTCCACAAAAATATGGCCAGCGACCTAATAAGGACCGCGTGTCGAATCTGGATCCCGGCTGCTTTTGACTTAACCTATTAGAAAATTATGAGGGCGCCAATGTTCAGCAGTGGACTTATTATGGCTGACATGACGATGATGAGAAGACATAATTTACTATGCAAATGAAAACTTATAAATACATATACACCATTTTTTTATCTATTTAGTTTTTAAGAGTGGTGCCTGATTGCTCCAACTGATTATTTGTTATTTTGTTATTAGTGGCACGACACAGTCGTATTGCTTTAAGACTTTAGAATATTAGAACTTTACGATTGTGCAATTGCAATTAAAAAATATTTTTTATCATTGATTTAAATATGAAAAAGTAACACAAAATCATAAATAAATATTTGTATCTCTACGCGTTTTCTTAATTTCCTTTGCCATAAGTGATTCATCCGTCTCCTCTGCAACAGTCATTATAAATAATGTGAGATAAAAATTGTCACATAAAGATTATTCATACATATTTTGTATGAATAATCTTTTGAGGCTCGTTAAATGGGACGATATCGCAAAGCTAATACGTTTTATTAATATTCCAGATGCAATGAGATTTATAACTCTAATGGGCAATAAGAAGTTACTCATGGTGAATAATTACACTTTTGCTCAGAAAATGCCTAGATATTGGTACTGTTCCAAAAAAGGAAAAGGTTGCACTGCAAAGATTTACTTTAAAACAAATGATGATGTCAAATTGTATTATCCCTATCATAATCATGAACCACCTGTGTATAAAGAGCTTCCTTCTGGATTTCATATTCGAATTGAATAATACCTACGCTATAAGGATGTATACAGGTGACCCGGTTACTGATCGTATTCCTGTCGGGGGATGAAACTATGACTATATTGTTGTAATTTAATCCGAGTCGTATACGGTTGAAAATTAACTATTTTCGAGAAAATCAAGTTTGATTTTTTTTTTTTGGAATTACTCCAATAGTTATAGTTTCGTCTCCCGGGAGGAATACGAAATACGAGCAATTTCCGGGTCACCTGTATATAGTTAAAGAACAAAATAAATGTAATAATAATAAATAATTAATAAAAAAAAACCTTTGCCTTCTTGGGATCCGTACCACACACTAATCACCTTTGTTTCTCACTAATAAATCACTATGGCGTTTCTTGTTTTTACGTGGCAAGAGAATAATATACTTACAATAGAAAGTTACCTTTACATCACAAATCTGTTATATTTTTGTATGCACAAATAAAACACAACCAACTCGAAAATTACCATCTCCAACTAAATAACAATTACTGTTTAAATTTTGTTAAGCTTACTTTTATCACTATAAATAAATCTTCATAAACCACAACTACCTATAACTATAAATAAGCGGTTGCCGTACATTCTTAACAGTTTACCCGAAGACACAGTCAAAGAGAAATAAATCTGTATTAAAAAATAAATAATGAAATATTATTTGGATTCCTTACTTTAAAATCGATGATAGCGCCTCTACTAGCATTAATATTTAATAAATGTGGTATATTTCTTGATCTCCTGAAATACATTAAAACAATACCTATATTTCAATCAGGTAGTAAATATTATTGATCTCTCTAATTTTAAACCTATTTCTCTACTACTTGTGTTCAGTAAAATATTTAAAAACCTTATTTTAAATCAAATGCATACTCACTTTAGTACTTTGCTGACTTGTATGCAGTTTGGATTTACGAGGGGTCGCTCAACAACCGATGCGGCCGTTAAGCTTTAATGCTTTTTTTTTCTCCCAAGGGTTAATCGAGTCGTTTATTTATTTACTTTTTTACAATATTGTTTTAAATTAATTAATTATATATTAAATTGTAACCATCTATAAAAAGTATGGAACTTATTTTAAAAAAAATTGTGTTAAAAGATTTAAAGTAATTTAAAAAAATGTAATGTTTTTCTTTAAATAAACGAAGAAAAGAAACAGTGCATTTTTAATTAATAATTTAACAATATACATATTAGTCCTCAATATGATGTGTAATTAATTACTAAACTTATTCTAAACTTAATACTACTTACTAAGATATGGTTTCAAAAATGTATTTTTTCTCAAAAACATTATAACTGAACCTAAATAAACAAATAATAAATAACATTACTCATTTTGTTTTAGGTAGTGTATTTAAATGCCAATACATCCGTACACCGCACAGACGACTCTTGTTATTCAATGGATTTACATATTTACCGAAGAAGATCGGTAAGCCCACCACTTATAAATGTTCAAAAAAAGGTGCGTGTCGGGCTGGGGTCGCCGTGGACGAAGCTGGAACGGTGTTAAATGTATTAGGGTCACATTGTCATCCAAAACCAAATTTTGCGATAAGTTCAGAAGGTGTCTATTTGAATATTAGAGAACCGCCCATTTATAGGCCTATAGTTGGTTTTCAAAATGTCAATTATAATACTTTATTTCCCAATAATTTTCACCTGAACTAAATAATTATATCACTCTAAACAGAAGTCGAGGCCTTGCCGAATCTTTCATTTTCATAAAATCAACAGTGCTTCCGGTGATTTATATTGAAAATTAATAAAAAAAACTGTTTCTTTTTATTAAATAAAAAAATAAACAAAATGTATGTTATTTTTGTGTTGACTAATATTGTCTTTTGGCGATACATTCTTATTCTAGAAGGCATCCTCTAGATTCTGAATTATATACCGGATATGTTGTGTAAATCTATCTCTGCATGATTTTAATAGCATCATTTTAATTCTGTAATCCCACTGAAGTTCAATAGGAGTGAGGCGTTGCAAAGATCAGCCAGGTTGTGCTATAAAATGATGAAGTTTGGTCGAGTTTGCTATAAGAAAAGAATAATGTAGAACTATGCCACACTTTCAATGTTTCTTTATTTAAAAAGAGTTTCCTCGTTATTAAGTTTTACGTCTTAAGGTCGGGAACTTGAGCCAAATATACAAAATACGCCATATTTAAAGGTATGAGCTTAATGAAGACTGCATTGTTGCGTAATCTGTGACTTCCTATACGGACTTTTGTGGCTTGAAATAAATTAATATCACTATTATCCCAAACAAACATAAACATAGCATTAGTTAACATAGCGTATAAATTCTTGATAAGAATTGAAACTCAATATATTATATGTAAGAAAAACGACCTTAAAAATATATATTGTTGAATAAATATTTCGTATTAAATTTGTGACCTTGTAATAACATAATTTTGTCACGTTTCAATCCACGTTTATTAATAACGGCTAATAATAATATTGTTAGTCAACACTTATCATTGGTAATTTGAAATATTATATATAATTTTTTTAAGTCTATCTTGTTATAAGACATGTTAGTGTTGACAATTAAGACAAATATTAAAGAGTGTCTTTGACTATGCAATAGGTAAAAGGGGGTAAATAAACGCTCCATCTAATAGGTATACTACAATAGAATTAGGTGAAGCGGTGACATCTATCGGATTTGGGTAGAAATGCTTGGTGAACTCCAAAAATATAACTATCGATGGCGCCATCTAATATACTACAATAGCATTAGGTATAGCGGCTATATCTATCGGATTTGGGTAGAACTGCTTAGAAGATGTATGCTTTTTAATTAACGCTTGTATTAATTTTACTCCTCATAAAATTTCCATACTGCGAGCCCTTATATAAAAATCGATTCTTAAGGAGTGTTTAAGGAGTAAACACAATGTTTGTTTATATTCTCGTATAATTTGCACAACACAGGTAATATGTCGCAATGTTCTTCGATAGTTTTTAAATTTAACTAATTAATTTAACTCTAACTAATACTTCATATTTTTTAGATGTTATTTATCAATGTCAGTACATAAATACTCCTCACAGACAACTGTTGTTAGTGAATGGATATACATTCTTACCGAGGAAGTTCAGTAAAGCCAACAAGACTGGGAAATATAAATGTGTCAAGTACACATTATGCAAAGGAGCCGTTGAGGTCGATCAGGCTGGAGCGGTGTTGAGGATACTTGGGACACATAATCACCCACCACCACAATATGCGATATCTGAAGACGGACTCTATTTGAGTATCAGGGGACCAGGAAAATATAAACCTAAAATTACTTTCCTAAATCAGGATTCTGCTTCTTTATATCGCGAAGCACTTTTGAAGAAAACCAATGATTAATTTTTATAGTATAATTGCTTATTAATGCATTACCGTGATTTTTATTTTTTCTTAAATGTAGAACAAAGTAAGACAAGGACTAACCTCCGACCATACACAATTTTTACCAAAATGAGCGCAACTTAATAACCTATGGATTAAGGTGCAATATTACACAACAAATTTTTCTAGCTTCTCGGAGAAAACGAATAGATTTAAAATTGGAAGGTTTTTCTTGAATATTGTGTAAAATATGAAATCAAAGTAGCTAAAACTTTAAAACGGAACTTAAGTTTTATTTTTATTACTTACTGTGAAAATTTTTATTACTATGACACGAAAAGTTTCTTTTTTGGCAATAATTTACTATTTTTTTTTCTAGAAAATAGATTCTTTTGTATCTGCCCGATTGAATTTTTATCTAAGTCAAATTAGGCGACGAAAATTACGCTTTTCTGTTAAGTCTTTGCCTTAAATTCATAATACTGCACTATGACTTAATTTAAAATGTAATAAAGCCGATTGTGTAAAAGGAGCTGCGACTGCGAGCTGCGATATTTTTATAATATTAAGGGCCGATCTTTCAATGCTGTCAGGTATCTGTTATCTGTTTTTCTGTCAGGTATTTGGTTGTCTATTTTTCAATTGACACTTAATATGAATTATCTAACTAATTTTTTCATCTATGGCAACACGACATTCAAAAGATAAAACAAATACATCGCGTACATAAAGGTTAGAGCAGGACAAACAATTTTTATGTTGCTGTCAGTGTCAAGCAAACCTCACTCATAATAATATTTTGACTTTGAGGTAATCTCATATTCAGTAACCCCGCTACGTAAATATTCAACAAATATCAACGTAGTCATTCTGAAATTATCGCTCTAAAGATGCGTGTACAAGGTCTATGATTAGTGACAAAAGGAAATGTTAAGTAAAAACGTAAAATGATTATTTTTAACAGTAAAAAGCCCAATTATTTATGTTTAGTGTCATTCCATTAATGATTATACCTATGACTGTATAAAATGAAAAATAGCGTAATGTATGTATTATTAATGATACTTGTCGTATTTTGCTAATTAGGACTTGAAATCGTTAACCAGACATTGGACTGCCTTTGGTGTAAATAATGCTTATAGTCAATTTATATAACGAATATTTAAAGTTTGTACTGTTAAAAAAGTGATTGTACATATATAATAAACATATAATTCTGTATAATACGAACTATACCATTTTCATTTCGTGTTGGTACTTGTGATTGATTGATTGATTTGAATAAATATTTCTTCCATTCATTCGTTTAATTTTATCCAAATTAGATCTTTCATTGTCGCATCAGCTATTACAAGTTTAATAGTAAGCATGTAGTTTATGACGAGCCCGTTGGATGAGTGGTTAGGATGCTTGCCTTAACGTTGTGTACTAGGCTTTCCGGGTTCGATTCCCGGCAGGGTCAACTTTGAAAAAAAAAAATGGACTTTTTAGTCACTTTTTAGTCCCTGGTCTGGATCTGGAAAGTAGTGGCAGGGCACACTGCGTTTCGCAGTCATTTGGGCAGCCCGTCTGGCGGCAGTAACCACGTGTGCTTTTTGGGTAAGGGATGCCAGAACCCATTTTCCCTGTCCTCTCCTAATTCCCTTATCCTTAATCCTACTGTAGTGCAGCGCCCTTGCAGCAGCTTTGGCGTTGCTTGTGTTAAAGTCGACGGTAGTCACCTACCATCAAGTGGACCTTGAGCCTGTCTGCCGATCATTAAAAAATTAAAAAAAGTCACAATGAAGTTCAAATCCTAACTAAAGTGTTTAGGTAGGTAAGACGTAGATTACACACCAAAGATCTAATAATATGATTTAGTTGTTCCGTGACGGGATTATTGAGATTTTTCTTCCCAGAGGTTTTAGGGGCACTATAGACAATATTCACAACCTGCATTTGTTTCCCTTTTTATTCATATTTTGTGCGTTGATATATTTATCTAAATATTGGGCTACGAAATTAAACACCTGTGAAATCTCCGAGGAGAAAATACCAAAATAGTTTCATAATTCGAAAATAGTTGATTTAGGAGCATATGGTCCACATCTCATATGATCCACTGACACCAAAACGTTCATGTAGCGAAACTTCCACATAGAATAAAGTCCATTGTGTCCACTTAGCATTGTGTCCACTTTGTCTGAATTAGCCTTTCGACTGTTAACCACACGGCCGAAGTACACTCCACATTTACAGGCATTTTGCTCGTAAATCAAATAGTTCAGTTATTGTTACCGGTAATACAATTGTTACAAAATTTATTTTATTTTACACTTAAATTTTATGAACAAGATGAGGAACCAAAAAGTTGCTTTTAATGTGATAAGCACTTATATATAAATTTATTTTTTTCATTTTTTTTTTAAGATCTTCCAGAATACAAATACATAGTAACGTCTCAGGGACACGAATTACTAATGATAGACGGTTATACTTTCTCGAAGAATAACCAAGCCCGGTTTAAATCAGGCATGTATTATTGCTCAAAAAGAATTATAAGGCGGTGTAAAGCGAAGGCCACTGTCAATAAACTCGGAGCGGTTGTATCAATTCATGACGATCACAATCATCCACGTCCCGTTTATTTACTAACAAAATCTGGAGCTTATTTAAAAATGTCTTCTTGATTTGTTTCGACATAATAAATTGAGTTTAAGAATTGCATAAAGTATTTTATTTTTCCCAATGCCTCACAACTTTGGTACCTTTTACATCAAACTACTCTTAGACCATTGTTAACTCTTAGAATATTGTTAATAGTTAATCTAGTTTTAGCAGTCCGTTGTATGTTTATTAAAAAAAAAATCTGGTTTAGAACAGGTAAAATACATCTCCATAGATAAGGTATTTCGTTTAGGTATGCACAATGAAGCGCAGGCCATCTGAAAAGCGTGAACAAAAGTTACAAAAAAGTCTCACGCGTACTCGGGAGATAAGAGGATTATATTCATTGTCACGCACTTACCTTAACGCTTTTATAAAAATAAAGCATGTAAATTATCCCCTTGTGGCCTTGTCTACAGACTTATTATAGAACTTATTTCATCAATTAAGTTATAAGAAACATTAAAAAAATGTGTTTAAACCTTAACTCAACTTAATTTTTTGATTGCAGATGTTATATATCAATGCCAATACATTCAAACTCCACGAAGACAGCTGTTATTAGTAAATGGATATACGTATATACCAAAGAAAGCAACCAAAAAGGATGCAATCTTATGTAAATGTGCAAAGAACACAAAATGTAGGGGAAGGATTTTGGTGAACAAGGCCGGCGCAGTGTTAAAAGCAGTTGGAAAACACGATCACAACCCACCACAGTATGCGATTTCTTCGGGAGGTCTATATTTGAGCATTAGAGAGACATGTGATTATAGACCTCAAGTTCCTTTCCAGATACAAGACTCCGATTCGCTGTATCGCGAAGCGCTCTCGAGGAACTCTCGTAAATGATTCTTATGCCTGATTTACATTGTACACGCTTCCACCGAATTAGATAACCCCCCTGCTCACTAAACAGGGGAGTGGGCAAGACGAGAATGCAATTGCATCGGTTGTCCTGCTACTGCTCTTGTCGTTGCTACTTTCGCGTACGAAGGCGGTTTTTATGCTGACTTCTCAAGGGCCGGCAGCGCAATCGTGAATCAGTGTTCACATGCTCGCTCAGTCGCCACCTATCAAACGAATCATAAAAATATTACTAGCTGTGCCTGCGACTTCGTACGCGCTGTAGTTCGTTATTTGAAAAACCCACAGAAATGTAACATTTTTGCAGGATAAAAAGTATTCCTATTTGTTAATCCAGGTAGTATTCCAAATTTCATCCAATACCGAGCCGTTTTTGCGTGATTAAATAACAAACATGCAAACTTTTGCAGTTATAATAATATTAGGATTAGGATTGAACAAACCAAAAGCTTTAAAAGTTCAATGTGAAGTATGATGAGGGCATAATGCCTAATGCCATTTTTACAACAGTTTAGTACTTGTCATTAGTATTAGCTGGCATTAGCAGAAAGAATTAGAAGAAATGGAGCATTCACTTGTCATTCAAGTCGGATAAGTGCTTAGTAAATAGTAGTGGGAGTACTTCACTTTGTCGCTTAGTAAATAAGATCGGTTTCTATACACCTGCACTGGCACTGTCACTAAATACTAAGCACTAATTCAGCATATATACTCACAAGGTACTGACAAGTACATTAGATGCTAAGCTCGTGTAAACTAGCCATTATAGAAATATTCTGTCTATGCAAAATAGCCAGGAGCAGTCAGTGGCTTTGGCAAAATGAAAAAGAGTGTTTTTTTTTTCATACGAATGGTTTTAGTTTTTGTTGACGAGCCCGTATATAATGTGGTTACGCTAAAATGCGGTTTAATTAAAGGGCCCGGGTCCGAATCCTAAATACTGTGAAAAGAGACTATGGCTTGGTCTGGGTGTATGTTTGCTTGGCGTATAAAGAATGATATGCTATTCGTCAGCACGCATTTTTTAATTAAATTAGTGCCTATTATTAAATTCAGTTATTTAACTTCTAAAGATGAGTTAAATTCAGTTATTTAACAGTTATTCTAAAGATGATACGATGGTGTTACTTGTGATCCCGTAAAAATACCATATTATTCGTGTTAAAATTTAACGAGCTGGAGTAAAACCACAGCGTAATTGATATCGCTATACAATGATTATTTTATCATAACTATTCAAAACTTTGACTTGAATATTACTTGAACTTGAAATATTCGACGAAACTTGAAATATTTGACGAATAAAAAAAATTAGTAACACTCTATATCTACTTTCATCTCTTTCAATTTTTTTCATTTGAAAATCTCAACTATAGTACGGTCATTCTATGAATGCGTTTTTGACATTTCTTTATGTGCATTGCATAAAGTTCATTTCCGAATAAACGATACAGAAAATGTATGGAATTGACACCTGTCAGAACAGCACTCTTATAATGACCGGAGTATAATTTTTATGGACCCACTTCTTTAGGGGATAAGGTCTTATAAATTTGAATAATGATAAATTATACCTGTAGACGTTTCGTCTACAGGTAAACATTTCGTCGTTATCAAACCAAAATCTGCTTTGTGCTAAAAGTATACTTTTGAGATATTGATAAGAGAAGTTTTCCTGAAAAAAATTGCAGTTGTTAAAAAAAGTGCATTTTATAGTAGTTATACGTAAACTTATTGGTCTTTTAAACATGAAAGTTTAATAGTTTTATTAATGATTTTGATAATACAGTAAATTTTGAACAAATCAGATTCTAGCTTCACACATGCACACATATTTTATTAAGAGGTCGTAATTCGACTGTTGGTTATATTATAGGTATGTTACATCTTTATTGGAATCACTATAGCTAAATTCAGTATGTGTCTGTATTCCCTCTGCTTGTTCTGTGTGTGCTTCTGTGAGTGTGAATCCTTGAAATTATGTAAAAGTAATAAAAGAGAAAGAATGTGTTATAAATACTAAACTAAAAAAATATTCTAACGTCGACAAATGGTGTTCATGCGCACTTAGCAGTTGTTTTATACGATAGATAAGGCTTTGAACTATTCACTAAGGTCAAAATGTTGAAGTCTCAAAAAAGTGCACATGGTAGATTTAAATTTAATAACGACGATATGGTAGACTGAAAAGAGATATTTAGCGGATAGTGCAAAAGATCATATCTTAATAATGAAAATTATTTTATTTTACTTGTATCTTGAAGGATACAATTGTGTAACCAATATGTTTTAGTGTAAGATTATTTGGTATTGGATTACGTATTAGTGAGAGTATCACTGTGTAAACGAGACATTAAACTGGGTATTCATATTGATTAATAAGGAATGTTTAAGTATAAAGTTTACTGTTTACATGTTTTATGTTTTGTAATAATAACTTAGGAAATTAATTTTTTTATTGAATGTGTATATTTTTAAATATTTCTATCCTTCTTCATTTAATTTAGTTAAGGGGGAGACAAACCCTAAATACTAAAAATATCCATTGTTTAATGAAAATGTTACAAGAAATGGACAAGACAATTGCTTTGAAAAAAATATATATTATACTTAAACACGTGAAGAACCAATTGTATTGATTAGAATTTTCGTTAAAGTAATAGAAACTCCACAAAAAAAGTTAGAACACAAGAAGAATTTGACCTTTATTGAAAATTCTCTCGAAAACGGCTTATTGCACGCATATGAATCCTGTACCTATTAATAAGTTAATATCAGATTAAAAAATTGTATTAATAATTTTTTTTATTTTGTGTATTGTTCTAATGGTAAAAACAGAAAAACACCATTTCTAGGCCTGTTGAATTAGATCCGCCGCCAGCGAGTTCTATAGTAAATGTCATTTGCCTCAGTGAAGCCCTTAACAACAGATTACATATAATTTTAAAATATTTTGTTGTTTTTCATAATTGTACATTGTATCCTTTATAGACAATCACAGTGATCCTTTACTTACACTATTTTCTCCTTGTTTGGAGTAGTCTTCCACTCCAAGACTTCCATCCCAGCGCCCATTAACTGCATGACAGATATCTTCGCCCATTTCATTCTTTAAAACCAATTTTCTGCACATGACTAGAAAATAATGCTCAGTAAAACAAGATTACGACCAAAATGTTCCTGGTTAGTTGCAAGCGCACAGAAACATAGTCTATCCGTCTCAGCGGAGCGATTGTGATTGATTTGGTAAAACAGCGCACGTTGAAATATGTGTGCATGACATGAGACAGAACATAGCGAGCGCGTTTCGCGAAATAATATTTTTATAAGTGCCAAAAATATTAAAAAATTAATTGTTCGTAAACTACTATGTCAGCCCTAGATAATGTGTGGAGTGACATTATAGAAATAATTTTAGCTTTATGATATGTGCAATTTTGAACTTAAATAAAAAATCTACAATAAATAGCATGTCTTTGTGGTTTTAATTGTCAGCACTTTTAATTGTAATTTATCTATTTTTCTATTTTTTTATTTGGAATTTGTTTACTTAGATAAAATTGAAATCTAGGATTGGACATTCCGCTTTATACGCCCTCTTAAATGCCAATAGCGATAGTCGGTACTAAAGCCGAGTCCAATGCTTGTAACGTGTAATGTATTGTAACAAAAATTCCGCGTTTTTGTGTAATAAATTACTTCTGTATTGTATTGTTACATTAAAATGTGCGCTCAGCTTCATATTGCTTTGCGTCTTGTCTCGGTGTGAGCTGATGCTTATAATAATACTAGCTGACCCAGCACACGTTGTCCTGCTAGAACAAGAAAATAAATCCGTAACCCGATTGTGGCGCCACCTATCGGGTCAATTTTTATTTTCAAAGTGACGCGACACTTCACGTCAATGAACGACGGTTAAATTATTTGAATATTCTTCATACAAAAATACTAAAATCGCGATTAAAAAATGGGGTAGGAGGTTGAAAAATACTTTATACCCACCAAATATTTAAAAAAAAAAAAAAAAAAAAACATAAAAATCGGTCCAACCGTATCGGAGAAGTTTTGTTACAAACACTGTGATAGGAGAATTTTATATATTAAAAAAGGAAAGATGTGATGTCCATCTGATTCGTCGGATGAAGGTTTTTAAGGCGCTCGCAGTTCTTACTACACATACGGGATTCGCGTTGGTTGTGTTCGTACGAGTATGCCGTCTAAAATATTGGAGTTACGTTACGTTACACGTTTTGTGAAGGGGTATTTTGTGTCTTCAACACGTGCTTTTTCAATTTCTACAGGTGAACAAAAATACAAATACATAGTCAATTCGATGGGTCACCGACTGCTTTTGTTAGATGGTTATACATTCTCAAAGAACAGTCCTTCAATGATGTATTGCTCGAAAAGACCAAGTAGATTTGGATGTAAAGCAAGAGTTATTGTGGACGAAGACGGTTCAATTGTATCGGTATCGGGTTCTCACAATCACCCACCTCCAGTGTACAAATTATTGAAATCAGGGATGTACATGAAAGTATCGGCTTGATTCTTTTGTATAATTTTTTTTTTATGTTAAGTCGCCTATAACTAATTAATAAAATAATAAATGTTTTTTTATTAATTATAATATTAACCTTTGTTATAATAGCTGAGAAATTATTCATGTTTTGTAAGTTAAGTTAAATTAAATTTAAAAAATGCTTCACGAATTTTTCATTTTGTCCTCGACATGAAATGCTATTTCTGTCACGATAATTTTTTTTGTACCTACTTATTTTTCTTTGATTAAGCTGTGTATAGATTGTAAATATCTTTATCATTTTTTTTAAACAGCTCTTAAGCTTTATAGGAAACTTTAAATGACTCTAAGATAATTTGATTTTTCATTGAGTTCTTAAGATTTAACTGTATGAACTGTTCACTACTTACAAATTATTACAGTTTACATCGTTTGGTATTTCCTTAAGAACAACCACTTACCGTCAAGAGGACTTATTTTTTTCGTAAAAACAGTCATACAATTTTAACACACATAAACAAAATTTCCGTAAATACCAATAGTTTATTCAATTAATTAACACAATTATAATTGCAATGCGTTTGAATGAAATTTATTTGAAAATTGTCCCCGAATCAAAAAAACATCAAGCTAATTCAATAATTTGTTGTAACGAATAAGTGCCTTTGATGAACGAATTTATTTTACGAATTTCACTTTTTATTTATTGTCTTTTTCAATCACCAACCAATGTACATATCTTATAGAATCTATAAATTACTTAAATGTATACAAGTATATTCCTAATATTTCCTGATAATACGTCAGTGATTTCAATTTTTATTGAAAAATGATTAACCCGATTCACAGCGAGATTAAGAGACATTACGTGATAACATGATGTGTGATTCACACAGCATATTATTGCTTAAACTTAAATGAAAAACTGTTAAAGATGACTAAAAAGTCAAAAATTTAATGGCGAATATACTCCCGTATCCTGGTCCTACTTATTATTATCATATAAGTTCCAAGTGCGGTAGAGTACACTTGCATCCTTTTCGCTATTTCTTCCGTCCATAGGCAACAACGATAGCCAACTATCTTCAATTGGATCGTCTGTCTCTCTACCGAATTTTATCATAAAAATATGAAAATATATACTTATCTTAAAATATGACATGACACAAGAGTGTTTGACAAATTGTTCTTATTATTATTATTTTAATTTCACTAATCACCGCCATCGTACAGGTGATAAGCCAGGTCATGAAAATGTTTCGGTGAATTTGGAGTAAATAGTGGTTGGGTACACTGCGTTTCGCAGTTATGAATTGGTCTGTATAGAAACCACCGTGTTTCGTTGAGTGAGTAAAGGACATCTACATATACATACAAAGGGACATTTACATATCCCTTTGTAATTTGCTCTTCCTTATGCTGCTAGGGCATAGTAGATATAATAGAGCATAATACTACAGCATAATAGGCAATGGTAGCCACATACCATTATGTGATTACCCTGCCTGCTGAACATTACAATAATAATAATAATTTGTGATAGTTGTACACGTATAGGATTGGCGTTGAGCTCGTCAAAATATTCGCGTTACATTACAGGTTATAATACATGTTCGCGCCACTTATAATCCGCGCGCAATGAGAATGGGATAGAACCTTGTCAAAGTAAATCGAAAATGACAGTTCGCAACGCAAGTAGCGTTAGCAAAAAAGTTCTGAATATTAATTATAAATTAGTTATTTCTACGATCTATCATAGGTTCATAAAAATACACAAAAATGTTTCATGGTTGAAATCCTTTTAATAATAATGTTTAGGTATATTATTTTACAGTTATTCCAATTCCAAGTTTTACCCCTTTTTCCACTCATTATTAATTATCACTAAAATAATTACACAATAATATATAAAACAAAACTCAATAATAACAACTACACAACGAAAACACTAGAAAACGAAGCAACTAGGTATGCGAGCTTCGACGCGACTTTGCCGACGCTACGGCTGGCCGGCGGACCGCGCGCGCCACATTTCCAAAAGGTCACATCCCATTCTCATCGCGCGCGGATTATACCAGGTATTGTCTAATTCTTGAGGAATCGCTCTGATTGACTAAGAGGGGGGCATGTCATTAGGACCAATCAGAGAACTCCTCGGTTTTGAATCGGCCGCCATTAATTAGAGTTAAAATAGTTGTTAACAAGCCTGCTCATTGAGAGGACCGAAGAAAGAGAGCTGTCTTCTTTGTGTGTCTATTACTGCTTTATATAGTTTAATCCCGCTAAGATATCGAGAGAATTATCACGTCTTTGCTCTGTGTGTTCATCCTAATATTATTCTTGTCTTATACATAACCGCCGATAAATACTTATTTTTACAAGCTCTAAAACTGAAATGATTCGCATCGCGAATGCTGATAAAGAAGAATCCAAAGCTTTGGAAGAAGACTCAAGCCAAGAAGAATCCTGCGTGTCACAACAGTGAGTAATTAGGTTTCATCAATTCAAATTCACCTTATCCCGCAAATACCTATACAGTCCACACCCGCCGTATCGGGCTCAAACCCGAATACTTACTTTCGGCAGCCCTTACAATACAAGTCTATATCCGGTTTTAAGAAGTGATATTATGTTTTAACATATGCATTTTCAATTTCTTCAGGTGTACAAAAATACAAATACATAGTCAATTCGATGGGTCACCGACTGCTTTTGTTAGATGGTTATACATTCTCAAAGAAAAGTCCGTCAGTGATGTGTTGCTCGAAAAGAATAAGTAGATTTGGATGTAAAGCAAGAGTTAATGTGGACGAAAACGGTGCAATCGTATCGGTATTGGGTTTTCACAATCACCCGCCTCCAGTGTACCAATTATTGCAATCAGGGATGTACATGAAAGTATGGGCCTGATTTTTTATTTGTATAATTTAAAGTACATGCTAGGTATGCATTTTATCCATTATCATAATCTTTGATGTAAATAGCTAAGAAATTATACTTTGTAAGCTAAAATAATATATTATTTTCTTTTTTTTCTTGTGTTTCTTTCAACAAACAGTGTGTAAATTGAAATTGTGTATAGTCTTTTAGATCAGAAAATCTGATTTTCCTATGAATACTTGGGATTTGACTGTATCAAATGTTTATACTACAACTTATTACATCTAAATCCTTGTCCGTTGGGATTTTTTCAAGAGTAAGTTATAATTATTTTTAAATTATTAGTTATTTGGTCTTATTTCAGGCGAAATACAGTTTATATTTACGCGTGACGACAAAAGGTTATTAATGGTCAATGGTTATACGTTCGCCCAAATGACACCTAAACATTTTTACTGCTCAAAGAAAGCAAAATCGTGCAAAGCAAAGGTTTTCCTCAACAAGGAACAAACCACAGTGATCTTATGTGATAATGTCCATAATCATTCGCCTCCCAGGTGGAAAAAACTTCCAAGTGGCAAATATTTCAAAATTTAATACTATATATTAGGTTGTGGGGAAAATAATTTAATTTGTAAGAAGAAATGTTACAGATGACTAACAAGTTTGTAGAGACCACATACGAATGACTAGAAGCCATAAATGAAATGGCAGTAACTAACTACTCTCTTTACTAATTATTCTATAAGTTGCAAACGCGGTAACATGCTTGCATTCTTCGTGGTGTTGCTTCTGTCCATAGGCGATGATAGCCAATCCGTCTTCAAATGTCTACCTCATTTTATCATAAAAAGATGAAAATACGTTCTGTTTTAATAGTTAATAATTTTACTTCAGTGTAATGAACAATTGACTTCTGACGTAAGAATGTAGGATAAATAGATTTTAAGCAATAAAAATCGCTAGTTGCTGAATACCAATATATTTTTATTTTCCTAATAACCAATATCATATATTCAAACAGGTCATTACAATGTTTCGGTGAATCTGGAACAAATTGTAGCAAGGAAAACCCCTGCCTTTTGGCCTTCATAATTTTGGCTTCCTCTCTGGTGTAAGTAATCACCCCTTTAAAAATAGTGCTGTTGCGTTTGGGTGATTGATTAAGGGATGCCAGAGCTCATTTACACATCCCGTCCTAGTCCCTTTTTCTTAATCCTACTAATGTCGGCAATGCATTTACAACACATGTGGCGTTGCTTGTGTTAAAGGACGACGGTGGCCACCTGCCATCAGTAGACCGTCGCCCTTGCCTGATAAATATCTCATTAAAAATAATAATAAATCTTTTTTAAGAGGCGGTTGTATTTTATTATTATATTATTACTAAGTATATTTTGGTCTTATTTCAGGCAAAATACAGTTTATATATACGCGTGACGACACAAGGTTATTAATGGTCAATGGATATACATTCGCCCAAATAACACCAAAACATTTCTACTGCTCAAAGAAAGCAAAATCGTGCAAAGCAAGAGTTTTCCTCAACAAGGAACAAACCGCAGTGGTCTTATGCGATAATGTCCATAACCATTCTCCTCCCAACTGGAAAAAACTTCCAAGTGGAAAATACATTAGAATTTGATTCGGTTATAATATTGGAGTGGGAAAAAGTAATTTCGGTCTTTTCGTGTTTTTCAAAGCGGTTTTACATATTTTCAAACACTTATTGGTGATCAATACATATAATAAAATCGTAAAAGAACCGTATCTGTACAATAAACATTTTTCAAAAAAAAAAATTGTATATATTGTTACCAAGGTCAAAAAATAGTTTTTAGAATTTTTAGCTGTGCGTTTGTGCACGCTGATCACAGAAACGGTTTTACCGATTTGAATGCGGTTTTCACTGATTTATTGTAACAAGCTTCACGCTTAACCTTCTTTTACACTAATATATTTTGGGAATAATTTATCCTTCTCTGTCTTTCAAGTATATTTAAAAAAAGATAGCTTTATACATATAGTGTGAAGCTAGACACATACGCAGTGTATACCAACATAACGATAGAAAACTACATAAACAATTGAGTTAATGTTAGCAAGTAAAGTAAACATTAGCGAACTCATGGTGCGGCTTATATTGAAAACTATTTGATGCTCGTTTATTCGCTATCGACTAACATAACGCAACGCAATATTTCGATAGTAACTCATGGTAGTGCTCCTGTACTGTACCTACTCTGTACACCTTATTTAGTACGGCTTTGAACAAAACGCATCACGAGAAAATTATACAAATAATTATACAATATTATCGTAGCAACGATCTAGCGTAGCGCGTTTTGTATTGTTTGATTAGACTTCATAATTTTTGTTTTAGCGCTTCAGTGTAATTTAGTTTTAACTATTATCAAACTATTATCTCATATTCGGTGGCGCAGTGGAAAAGACGCAGCCTATCGAGCGGTCCGAGTTTGATCCCCGGTCATGCCATGTACCAATGGGATTTTTCTAAATATTTAAATGCATTTTACTGATTGCTCTCAACTTGTGAAGAAAAACATCGTGAGGAAACCTGCATACTCCAAAGAATAAAATCTAAGGCGCATGTGAAGTCCACCAACCCATACTGGGCCAGCAGCAGCCCATATGCCCTTGTTGAGAGGTAGGCCTGTACTCCGGCAATAGGCTGTTGATAATAATGATGGGTGTCAAAATGAAGCAAAACTTGTACTTAGGATTGCTTCTCTAATACGTTAGAACATTATACCTCAATGTGTACCCGGGATAACCATCTACATACATAACAGTTCTCGCCTAATGTTCACCTGCCTATTAATGATTACTTATCCACTTACTATCCACCATATGGACATATTGGGTCTGAAAGAGTCACTTTTGCAAATGCTCAAGGCAATATCGTTTTCTTTTTAATCATATTTATCACTTTTCTACTGTAGATGCTGAAAATCCGTTTTGAAATACAATTAAACTATTGTTCATAACACAAGAGTGAACAAATTTCAATGAAGATTGAGTAGCGTTCATTGAAAAGTTTTCTCCAAGTTGCAGGAGAGCGCGGATCGAGGCTGATGATTCTCTAATTGGTTAGGGTAAGGTGTCGCCTTTCTGTATGTCATACATGTCACCATTGAAATGTTTAAGTTTTTCTTTAAAGTCCAGTTTACGTGTTTCTATTTCAGAGTCGAAAGTAATCAACCAACATTTTTTTACAAAGGGAACAAGGAGGGGCAATTGCCGTGGATGTTACCAAAAGCTCAGAGCGTTTTTGTCGAGTCGTGAAGCCAGCAAGAGAGTAAAAAAAATTATAACAATGTGTTGTGAGTGTAACCTAACCTTATGTTTGAGCTGTTTTAACGAAAGGCATTCCTAAGGCTTTAACATGCATTTGATATAAGTAGGTCGTATAAAAATATTGTGCGCCTCACTGCGGGTAACCTTTATATGTAGAAGTACAGGCTATTGTCTAGGCTGTTGGGGTGGACTATTGTCCACCCCGCTAGCTCATTGTGGATGATGGTATTAATGATGTTCTTCAGGTTTTCTCACAATATGTGTCGTCACCATTAGAAAAAGTATTTTTCATCTAATCAACACTTGAGATTGAAGAGACGGAAAGGTGTAGGTCCGATCGAATTTAAAACCGGCGCGCGGCGTCTGCTACGGCGCAAATTCTTCTACCGAAACAACATGTTTAAGTAAATATGTAATTCAACAAAACAAGTATATTATGTAGTGCGTCAAAATATATGTGTTTGTTTATCGTCAAAACATATGTATTTTATCAAATTTATGAAGTTGGTCAAAATGTAGATTATCAAATATATGCAGTTCTTCAAATTTCAAAATAAATGTTTATCAAATATATGGAATTCGTCTAAATATATGTAGATCACATATATGCAGTTCGTCAAAATATACGTCACGCTTCAAAACGCTGACGACATTCGTTTTTGAATGTCAGCGCTTCCTCTGCGCGCCGTCAGCGCGTATTAGCAGATTGTATGCGTTTGTATCAATACAAATGCAAGGATCGTAAGCAAAGGTTATAAATTGTCGACTGCCTTGCGATTGCTAAGCGTCCTGATCGCGTTCAACGCGCGTCGACAGCTCATTTAAAAGACGTCGTGCTACGCACACGCCCTTATAGCATTGCTACATTAAAACGAATAATACAAACCTAATCAACTGTTAGAGTGATTAGGTTTAAGCCACAGGTTTAAGCACTCGCTCCCTCTTTCGTGCAACAGCAGAGTCTGGATAGCCATGTCTGGAAGCGGCACGTTAAGAAGAAGAACTGTTTCCACCCAATAATTTAATTCCTGAATCCTTTATAAATGACAGGGCACACTGCGCTCGCAATCATTTATCATGTGGCCTGGCTGGGGGCAGTAACTACCCCCTTACAGAAGACCACCGTGAAATAACAGCATATGTGTGTTTCGGTGAGTCAATAAGGGATGTTACAGTCTTTATTACCTTACCTCCTCCTAATCTCTCTTCCTATAAAGGCAGGTAAGGTATGCGGCACATATTGCCTTGGTTCTTTGAATAGGCGACGGTAGCCATCAACCATCAAATGGACTGTCAGCCTTTACAGAAAATAAAAAGCGAGTACGATAATCCTGTGTTACACTAATAAATAATAATAAATTTGTATGTAATGTGTGTACTGTTTTAGGAATGCAATACGAGTTCGCACAGTCGAGGAGGCAGAAAAAAATGTTGGTAATTAACGGATATACGTATCGGCAAGGTACTTCGGTAAATTGGTACTGCACAAACAAATCGTGTAAAGTTAAAGTAATTATGCTCGACGAAAGAGTCGTCTCATTGATCGGTAGTCACAACCATCCGAGGAGAAGATTCCTGAGAGGTACAAATGGTGAATTTTATTTCACATTATGAGCAATTATGGAGTACCAACTTCTGAACAGATTAAAAAAGGGTATATGCACATTGAAGTTGATAGTGACCACCGACAATTCTGAGAGTATTTTTCCAATTTGGGCTGATTGAACTAAGAAGGTCGCATCCCTCCGCTCGTAGGAAATGTAAACAATGAGTATCGATCAATTTTGGAACTTTTTTTGTCGTGCATGACTTTGTATTTTACATTTAAAAAGTTATTGCATTTTTGCCTGGGTAAATAAGTGTATAATACTTGTATAAAAGGAAATTATTAAAGAACTAGCTGATACCACCAGACGCGTTACTAGGAAATTACATTTGAATATTTGATCCTATGTCCTCTGTGCCCATGGCAAAGTGTATGTAAAATTTTATGATAATCGGTTGAGTAGTTAAGGCGTGAAAGTGTAACAAACTCAATTACACATTTAAGGCATTTCCAGAACTGAACTGTATTTTATATTTATGTTCTCCCTTTTTTTTAATTAATTGCATTATTTAGTAACTATTTCTATAATCTTTTCAAAATCAAAATCACACAAAATTGATAATTATAGTTTCTTTGTCTCTGTGAGAAAGTTTGTTATTATTAAATTAAAATGTTGGAAACAATATTTTTTAATTTAATTTCACCTTAATATAAGTAGATAAAGCTTTTTGGATTTACTTTAACATTGGTCGAGATGTGTATATCCGGAGACCAAATTTAATGAAAAGGCAATGGATACCTTTTCATTAAACATTCACATTTTTTGGCATGGCAACATTAAAGGGGTGCAGAATAGGTTAACCAGGAGTTAATAAAATAAATTTCAAACTAAGCATTTCAATACAATAATTTAACGTAGCAGTTAACGCGAAAAATTACATGCGGCCGCCGCGCTGCGCCCGCGCAGTGGCCGAGTAGGTACTTGTGTTCATTCGCAGCAAATAAACTCACTGTCTGGGCAACAACATTCAAATTCTTCGTATCAACATTCAAATCAGTCGGCGCGCTCTCCCGTCCAAATATTGCGATTAAGAATATTTATAAATCAACTAGCGACCCGCCCCCGGCTTCGCCCGGCGTGCAATTTTTACATATATGAACATTCCCCTTTTATCCCTCTTTCCATTAGTGAAAACCGAATTAAAATCGGTTTACCCATTCACGCGTGATGCCGTGACCAATTTTGCATACCTAGTAAACAAATCATAACAGCTAGTGTTTATTATTTGAAATTAGAACACTGTCTTGAGTGCCAGTGCGACAGTGGAGCGGTGTGAAGGTTAGTCGGTCGCGGTCAACTAATAATGCTCCCTTTGTTTTTAACTTGATTGAGGTATTTTATAATTAAAAAACATATTAATTTAATTGTTTCTTTAATTCGACATAGTTGCTCAGTTGTAAAACTTGACTGTTGTCTGTTTGGTGCGATTTATACGCTGGCAACATCATCGGTCCTTATTTTTTTCGAAATGAGGAATGAGGCGAGCGGCTATTGAGCCTTGCTGACTGATTTTTTGTTTCCAAAATTAATCAGCTAAACATCGACGACATTTGGTTCTAACAAGACGGTGCAACTTCCCATACAGCGCGCTTAACCATCAATTTATTGCAAAATCAATTTGGTGACAACTTTATTTCCAGAAGTGGTCCTGTTAACTGACCCCTCGTTCTTGCGACTCGCCTCTTGATTACTTTTTTTGGGGCTATGTCAAGTCCATTGGTCTATGCCGCCAAAACAGCAACTCTTGAAGCATTGGAAGCCAATAGTCAAGCAACCATTGACCCCATACGGCCAGATTTATTGGTAGAAATAATGAAAAATTGGACTGATCGAAAGGATTCGTAGCTGCGGCGGAAATATTAAAATTAAAAAATTATCTACCAAATTATAATAATAAAAAAATCATTCCATCAATATTTCTGTCTTGTATTATTATTTAAAGTTCTCAAACTCTTAAAAAAACACTCTTTACATAGTCCTGGCTTATTGCAAAGATTGATATTTGTTACGCTGTATACTAATTAATACATTATGTTATTTGTAGATACTTTTTATGAAGTTGCTAAATCACAACGAGGAAATAAATTGTTGTTGATAGAGGGCTACACTTTTAATCACAGGACTGGCAAACACTGGCAATGTTCAATAAGAAAGTCAGGGTGTAAAGCGTCGCTTGTTATGGACGGTGATTATATTAGGAAAATTAATAATATACACAATCATCCTAAAAGAAATCATAGGAGAACTAGAAATGGTGAAATATTTTTTGTATAAGGTATTAAGAAGACTATATGATATTTTTTTTGTTTTTATTTCAATAACAACCGAAACTTTTTGGCAAGTCATATAATTTTTTTTACGAGAGACCAATCTTCAAAAGATACCTGTGAAGGGATAAACACAGCACTGGGCTGCTTATTTTCACAAGGGCATGTGGGGGATTCTTACCGCACTAGAACCTTGCCGCGAGCATTCTAAAAACACTCAAGCCCTGAAAACATGGCGATTGGGAAAATCGCGCCATAAATGGGGATAAGCTAACAGTTATAGGAAAGGTTAAATGGACCTCTCTGTTTCTCCGTAAGTGCCTAGGTGTTGGTTGAACGATATGATCTAGGTGGTAGGGAACGGCATTGATAGCCCTGAAAGGGACTTTGGGGTCTCTGCCCTTTGAGGACGGGCGCTATTAGCGTTAAGAAGCTCTAATGCAAGTGCCCACGAGGGCGTCTGAAAGGTATCCTTCTACCAATTCGTGGGTTCCTAGGGCAGAATATCCATTTTCATTTTTAAATGCTTAAGACTTAAAGCCTTGGAGTAGATAGGGATGTTTAAGATATTAAATGATCTTCTTTCTTGTAACATATCTGTAAAATATTATCTTAATTAAATCATACATTTTTGAATTTCATTCACCAAACTATGCCCTTTAATGAAAAGTGTCGGTTGTTTGATAAAGGTATGAAACGATTATTAAAACTAGTTTCTAGGATTTTTTGAGGTGAAATTTAGATTTTTCAACTTGAATAAATTTAGATTTTTCAATTTTGATGGATTTTTAAGTTTTTTCTGGTAATTTTCTGTGTATTTTTTAATGGGAATATGTGTATTATAAAAAAAATGGAGTGGTATTGTAGCGCCATCAGTGCAATCTTTCATATTTTTTCGAAGGCGTTTAGTGTGAGATCGATAGGCATCGCGCAAGCAATGCTGGGAGAATGCAAGTATCTGTCTCGACGGGATAGCGGGTAACGGATAACGATAGGATAAATCATTTTACTCGTGCACCAAAAAACTTAAATCATCATAACTAGTCAGAGATCAAACTCGTCCAGAGATCTAGTTTGGTTAAATTTTGCCTAAACTTTTAATCGTGTTTCAGGATTACAGTACAAATTGGTGACGTCTCAAAAAAATAAACCGCTGTTGGTTTGTGGAGGTTATACATTTTCCAAAAGTAGTACTAATAAGTGGCGCTGTTCCACAAAAAAGCCTGGCTGCAAAGCCAAAGTTGAATTAAGAGGTGATGATATAGTATATTTTTATAATGAACACAATCACAGGGCTAGAGAAATTGTGGAGACGACAGAGGGACGGCTTTATTTTGTTCGTACGAGTAAGTGATAAACATCACATTAGGCTGTTTGATTCTATAAATTTTGTTATAGATGTGATATTTTTAGCTTAGCTCAAGCTTTATTTGAAGTAACCTTCATTATGGGAAGTTTAAAACAATTTGTTTTTTTAATGTGGTAATAATATTTTAATATTATTACCACATTAAAAGTTTTAATATTAATGTGGTATCTATGGTAAATTTTTTTAATCAATATTTTGACCATCACCAAACTTAACTCGATACTGTTTTAATTTACTCGTACGACGATACTCAGTGAAGTAAAGGCAAAATTTTAAATGACAACGAGTAATAAGTTGAGTATTATATAATGAAAAACCTTTTTTAGCAGACGAATTTTGCGATTGCTAATCTAATGAGGTACCTACTACTAACCACTACTAACCATTTATTTTAATTCGAATGTTCGAATAGGTATACTGATAAATTAATACGTTACCGATTCGATTTCTTATAATTTTCGACATCTTCACGATGATTTAATCGATTTTATGGACTTACGTTATTATGTTTTGATGTCGTCGCTTATATGCGGCATAAACTCTTTTGCAAAATACGAGCACTAAATATTGTATATTTAATATCTATTTAAATAATTCAAAACTTTTTTTAGTCATTTAATAAATCACCTATTGTGTACAGTGAATTACAAATTAGAGTCAGGTCAGGTTCTAGGAATGAAAATACGAGCGAAGCGAGCATGCCAAAAGGTTTTCGGAAAAAAAAAATTGCTAAAATTGGTCAACGGGATAATCCCAAAGTACCGTAGTTTGTTCTGATTTGTTGCATTTTCATGGCAACTAAAACTATTACAATTATAAAATTTATGGCAAATCAACTTGTAATGATTAAAACACGTGGAAATGCGATTAAAAGATTACAAAAATTTGTATGTTGATTTAAAACTTATTTACTTCAAAATACATATAACGATAACCAATAATGTCTTTATTGCTAGTTTTTTCTTTTTTATTATATTAGGAACATTGCTCGAACGAAGTACTTATTTTGTATTGTATTAATGAGTAATTTAATTTCTGTTGTAATTTTTATTTTATTTCTCTTTACGTAGGTAATTGTTACTTCAAAAAGAGAAAAAAATATATCGGAGGACGCCCTTGTATACATATTAATGGAAATATGGTTAAAAATGTTCATATAGGACCTGCTAAATTGTCAATAATATGTTATAAAAATAGATAGCTCATGTTACCTGTTATTGGAATGGTGAGAACAGTACTTTCTGAATATTTCTGAAATAAATTAAACATGTGCCTTGAGTGCATAATGGAAATATTGAATTTTATTTGACCGTAGATAACATATTTTGTTTCTATATAAGTGGTTTTTCTATACCGAACTACGAGTATTTTTTTAAATTAATTTCTCCGCCGCATGCTTAGGCTCGATCTTCACTATAAGCATAGAGCGTAATAAATTGCCTATGCCTATAAGCATAGGCAATTTATTACGCTCGATGACTACTGGCAAAGACAGAGCAGGAAACTGCTAATGAAACTGCTAATATTCTAATGAAAGAAGAAACGTGAACACTGCAGACGATGAACTTTGTTCAATGGAAACGTTTATGAACACTTGTATTCAAGCTACGCTAAATCTGAATTTTAGAACTAATATAAATGTAATTAACTTAAAATTATTACAAACATCTCAATATTATTATATTATAACATGACTATTTATTTATCTATTAATTTGATTGACTGACTGACTGACTGATTTGACTGTCAACTTATGTATTATTTTCTTCTACCCATCGCAAAATGTTACCATCCATATATTTTTCCAAACCAGTGCACGATATCCTAACTCTTAATTATTATAAATGTGAAACTGAGTTTATTGTTGTTTGTTTTTTAGGGTGTTACCACAACAATCGATCGACCCTCGATTCACGCCATTGATGATCGATGAATACCGGTCGGTCAATCATTGATTCACGATGAAACGAACGTCCGTCGATAATAGATCACCCATAAATCGCTACGTCCATCAATATCTTTGAAAATGTATTCAGAAGATGGCGTGTTGTTAGCTAGAATGACCCTGTTACTCGTACTCTTATTACGGAGGCGCAAACGCAGAACTTATTGAATGCGGAAACTATTTTAAAAAAGGAACTTTTCAACCAACGCCGACTTATTCATTCTATTATCGATCAATGACATCGATCAACCGTGGATCGATGCATCGGTCGACTAATTTGGTAGGAACTGTCGATCGACGTCGACTGATTCATTCTACCATTGATCGAAAGCATCGATCGATTGATGTGGTAACACCTTTACGTTTTCACGCCCTTGGGTTTACGCATCATTATCATTATCAATATTCATTATCATTATGAAATCAGGGTTATGCCGATTTTTTAATGCTTTTTTCTAAATGCATGAAATATATTAAAATAAATATTTGTTATTTTTCTTTCCGGCTTATATTTAAAGGTTATTCTGAATATTTAAGGTTCGGTAAGCAGTTAACGATTATTATTCTTCTTATATATAAATTATTCTAGAAAGTAAAATTTTTGACTGTCTACTAAATTTTGCAGATATCAAATTCATTACACTTGTCAATAATAAACGACTGCTGATGGTGGATGGATACACCTTCGCCCAAGCTAACAAAAAACACTGGTATTGTTCGAAGAAACAAAATAATTGCAAGGCTAAAGTCCATTTGGTTGTAAACGGCTGTGACGCTAACGTAGTCTTCTGCGATAATAATCATAATCACGATCCACCCGTCTATAGGTTTTCTAGACACGGTTACTATAAAATTAGTTAATTTTATAATATACTTGTGTCGGCTATATGCTTTATTTAGTAGGTATGTTACATTAAATCTCACAATTAGGCACAGGTCTTCTCTGCGTAGTGAGTGTTTCGTTATCATTTCGCTTCAGTGCACTAAAGCGGTTTATGGTAAAATTAAGGTTTTTCATTAAAACGTTTTACTAATTGTAACTTAAGTTTTTATTGACATGAAATATTAGTATTGTATTTAGGTATACTGTGTTAAAACATACCCCCATTTCATTTATTGATATAAGTGTAAACTCGTTAGACAGCTAAGAAATGCTTCTAATACATAAATGAGTGAGTGTACGTCGCAATTTCATATTGAAAATTTTTAAAAGTAGACAACCTTCTTCTTCTTACTTGGTCTCTCACGAGTGCTCATTGCAAAACACTGCTTTGCAATTCTTCTCCACAGTTCCTTAGGTATTTATTGCATTTCGGGAGCAGTCTGGTATGGTACGTTTCGTGATCGATCTTCATCAGTGAAGACAACGCACATAGAAGAAGAACACGTACACAGTCAAAGAAGAAGTATAATGGAAACAGTTTTGTTCCGAGTGATGTTTGTAAAGTAATAACCCCACATGTGTAGCCTTTGAACCAATAGAAATGCGTGTACGCAAATCCGGAACCAATAAGCACACTTTTCTTGACTAAATTGACCT